>OY728159.1:987008131-992008131 GCA_963277665.1 Viscum album | reverse complement strand
CCACTATTGTGTTCCCAAAATTTTAGATATTTTACCTAATACCCTTTTTACCCTTCATTAAATAGAATACATTTTCCAAATTCTACAAATATATTCATTAATTATCTCAATATTCGTGAACTAGATAACACATTTGGTGGATTTATCAGTTTAATATCTCAATTGAATTGTGTATTGTAAAACATACATTTATGAGAAGCATCAATATATAATTGATGCCACATAATACATGATTTTCTTCTATGATGTAATCAATGAGATTGAAAATAAAAATCAACAACTTGACAAGACAACCTCATCTCTGTATTTTAACTCGATAAGTTTCCTAGTCTAGGGAAGGATCCAATAGTCCACATTAATGTTCTAAACCTTTTTAATAGATTATTCATTAAATCATCATCATTTTCCATTTGATCATCCCATAATTCTTTAAATTATTTTATAAGAAGTTGAAGGTTTACACTATTTTCATTTCAAGGAAATTTCCTTCCCAGAATAATCACAAAAATAATGAAAGAATTATTCTACATAAACATACATTTTTGTAGAGTGTATGGTATAAAAACAACTATCCATATGATATAATTAGTACATAAAATAATTAAAGTGTTAAAACAATCATATTCCAATCCAAAATGTACATTATTAGGATAAAACAAAAAATATGGATATAATTAATCAAACACCTTCCATTATGTTTAACATTTTTGACATCTCATCAATCCATCATTGTTACTATCCTAGGTATTCCAATTCATTTTATATATAGACTTAAAATCCATGAATAATATTTTCATTCATGGTTTTAGAGGATTCCAATGAAATACCTTTTCTTGGGTCTTCGTGTTTTTCTATTTCCCAGTGTTGTATTTATTTTTACTCTCATTTTTTATAATTGACTTCCATATTCTTTTATAAAATCTTATGAATTGGTCTTTATTAGACTATTCCCCCCAATAAATCATTCAATCGTTAGGGAATGCATGTATCTTTCTATAATCTTGTCCACGTTTTTTATTAACTTTTTGAATATCATAGAGTGATATCTGGATCTTAGCATCAATAAATATATCATGAAGAAACTATTAAATCATGGAAATTTCTTTTTTAGTAATTCCACATATATACTTGATATAATAAAACATACTAGTAAAATAAAAATTTCCAATACAAGGAACAGCATTCATATAGTTCCTACTATCCATCTTTAATTAATTCATAAATTAAATTTTTTTGTCACTAGTGTTTTGAGAAAGATTAACATGATTATGATCAAATAAAGGTTCCACTGATATATTAAATTCTTGTACATTATATCATTAAAAAAATGTATCATTTATTATGTTTTTAATTTAATTATCCTCTAGTATGTCACATTTTGTATCATTGACATGATAATCAATGTTTTAAATTTACAAAACATTCAATTCACCATACCAAATCCTACAAAAATATAGAGTAAGAAACAATATCTATATCATGTTCTCATATACAATGTTTTTATTGAACCATCACTAGAATTTACTAGTATAACAAATACATTTTATTATACAATCAACTAATCATTTTGTAAAAGAATAATCTAAAAATTCATCCAAACACAAGGGATACCGAGTTTTGTTTCATGGTTAATTAATCCAACATTTATCCATAGGTATTGGATTGTGTCTCTTTCCCCTATATATTTAGATATAATGATATATATATGTATATTTATTTAATCAAGTAAGTAAAATCAATTTTTAAAATCACTAATTACCGTCATTAACCATGGTAGGGTCTTAATTAAAAAAACAAACATTTAACATGAAAATTATTAAATTCATCAAGAATAATATAAAAAATATGAATGAATTAATATTACACCTCACAATAATAGGTCAGATGTCATGGAAGAAGGTCACTGAGGTAAGGAAAGGGAAATAGATAGTAATGTAGTTAGGGATTCGAGCCTTGAAACTTTCAAAATTTGTGGAAATCGAGGATCCAGGTAGGTGTATTGGGTTTTGGGGAAGGGATTAGTGCTCTCCATCCATTGGGGGTGGTAGTAATTGGGAAATATATATAAGGGATTGTTTCCTCTAGTGAAGACCTAGAGGGTGTGTTGTCTTGGTAAGATTTTTGGTAGGGGTTAGGGGATGATGATTAGTGTCGATAAAGGGGGTTGGTAGTTGGTATTCATCGATGAGGATGGTTAGTTGGGTTTCCTTGTCAAGGGAGGGGGTTGGTATCTAGCGGTCGACGTCAAGGGAGGGGTGCTTGGGGGGTCATGTGGGTCGGATTCTGGGTGGGGAGGAGGTTGTGGTTTGGGTGAGGAACGTAAATTACGGGTTTAATGGATTTAAGGGGGGTTTTATTAAAAAATACTAAATCTACCTATTAGTGGAAGTTTTATATTTCCACCAATATATTTAAAATAATATTCAAGAAATTTTAATTAGCTACCATTATATGAACCACTGGAAACATGATAATCGGTAGATAAATGTCGGGATAGAAAAAAATTATTCTCAGTAGGAAAACCAGAGACACTTTTTTAAATTTTAAAAGATCATATTAAAGAACACATGAGTGAATAGCATAACCAATTTATCCTAAACGGGTGAACTATACTACCGCAATCTCTCCTAGGTATGTTCACCGAATAATGCTTGACAAGAATAATAATATAATATGAATTATAAGGATAAAGGGTACCCTAAACATATTTCCCCTTGATTTTACACTCTCATACCCAAAATTTTATGTCATGGTGCTCCCATATATTTCATATAACACATCACATTCCACCACCCCACAACACAGCCGTATCACATCTCTCCCACATTCACCCTTACCATCACACCACATCCACTTAATGAAATATTGATGTATGATATTATTAACATGAAGTAATTCCTCCTATTTTTGTCCCCCTACATTGCCCAACCCCTACCATAATCTACACCACATCATGACCACATTACATATCACAACCCCACTTTATAGTTATATCACATCTCCCCTATAGAGACCAAGGACACAACATAGTTTACTATTTGAACTTCATCAATCATAGCCTATGAATATCTACTCAACTAGAAGAGAGTGGAGGAATGAGAGGGAATCCGTCCATCCATCCTTACCACATGGATGTGGGAAAAAACTACCTCATATATATACAATTTTTGGCATGTGGTTCTCAACATTGGTGGGGTGCATATACAAATTATAAGAATTATACAAATATATATAGACACACACACAAGGGAAAGCAACCTATGATTTCACTACCAAAATTATGCTAACCGACTCACAAATCCCCCAATTTCACTTACACCTCTAAAAAAACAACACCTCAGAAGCCATAGGCCACAAACCACATCTCACATTGCCGGATGATTTCTATTTAAACACCCCATTCATTTCATATTTATCTCCCATTTGATTCCATATTCATATACAATTTCCCCATTGAAAAACACATCCCATTTAAATTCAACATTTTCTAATGATGTCATCACATTCCATTTAAATTCCAACACAATCCTTTAATTAAAATACCACCCATGAATCTATCGCAACACAACACCAAAAAAACATTCTATCATCCTTACCAACCCAAAAAACCCCATATCAACCACATAGATATGCCAAATCACCACAACACCTCACCAAGCCATACCACAGTCACCCACCACAACATGCATCACTGCCCCATAGCAGGTCCAAACAAACCCATCACGTTGTCTTCCCATAGCATGACTGCTCGAACTTATCACATCACTTCCTCGTAGTACAAGCAAACAAAAACTTCACATCACCACCCCAAAAAATAACCAATAAATACTATCACATCATGGGCCCACATCACAACTGAACAACCCTATCATATTTAGTATAATATATTCATATTTATCAAGAATTATTTCCATTAATTTCACTTCATTATTTAAGGGAATTCATACAAAAGAAAAAAATCCTGGAGTAATCAACATATTAGAAAAATATAATTTCTTATAAAATTTAAATTTTAGGGAATTTTTGAAGAATAAAAAATAATGATTCAAAACACATGTTAAATCATCAAATGTCGGGCCTCCAATGATCATGTTTTTTACCGGGGAATTTAATCCATACTATCAAAATATCCTAAAAATTATCAATGTTATAAAGGAAAGTGAAAAATTCCCCTTTAAACATCAATTTATGTCAAATAATTTAATTATATTTATTAGACCTATATAAACTACACTCCAATATATAAAGAATTTTAAACCCCTTCCACATGATATAGAAATAGAGAAATATGGGATTCCATAGTTTAATGAAGATTTCAATCTTGTTACGCACCATAGGGTAAAGGAAGAGGTTCGTGCTAACCACAACAGTGAAACTAAATGATGAATCAACCTAAAACACACCAAATATCCATCAAAACATATCCCAAACTCACCTAAAACAAGAGAAACAACACATATTAAATCCCCATGTGAATAATAGGAAGAAACAAAAGGGGAAATGAGAAATCCATAAATTGGATTGAAAAAACCCAACCACCTAAACCCAAGGATTAAGGTATGATATAGAGGGTGGGAAGAACCTCTAATATTACCTAGTGTTCAACCAAGACGATAGAGGTAGAGATACCAATGAAAGAAGTAGAATCTATTAAAAAAAGAAATAAAAAAAAATTACTAACCCCTTTTACATCATGAATTCATTTTTTTATGTGAATTCCAAGCGGTTCATGGTTCACAATCCATGACTCTTGTAAAGGTCAGAAAACCCCCTTAGTTACAACATTTAAACAAATTCATGTCACTTACACTCAATCTAATTAGACATTATGAATTTCACTTTCACAATTTGAATGAATTTCATGGGTTTACCCTTCACCCACATATAACTGTGAAACCATCATGATACTCAAGAAATGAGCCAAAAAATGTTTTCATGAATCTAGTTCATTCCATGAACCACTTGATGTAGTAATCCGGTAAAAAATATTGCATCATATACTTATTAAACAATTCTCATCCTCGAGTACCAAAACCAAGTCCGATGAAAAGAAACGGTTTTGAAAAACCACCAAAAGAGATACCTCTTAGTTTTCCCAATACCCTTAACATACTACCACCATAAAAAAATTGAAAAACCAAAACACCTACAAAATATCCTCAACAACCATATAATCACACAACCAAAGGAAAACAACCTCAAACTTTGTACATCCCAAGACTTAAATAGTTATAACCAACAAACCAAACTACATGGGGCACACAAATCAAGTAATATCATCTTCCATGTCAATATATTATCATATTTGGGTCAAACTAACTCGCACTCACATCAATGTATAATGTGTCATGATTATTAATTAGTTTCTACATATTTCACATGATGACATCTTTATCACACATTGTATAATAATTAAAATAGATGATCTAATAAATCAACATGGTCTAAACAATATATCCTAATGAAAAATATTGAAAAGAAAAACTAAAAAAAACTTTTGGTACAGGGCATGGATCTGCATCTCTTACTCCCAAGTAATCTCCACTAAGCCAGCATGCCTCCATGACACAAAAACAAATGAGATGATTTTTTATCATAAAACATTCTCAAGATGATACTTGATCTCCAATGACTTCTCCAAAATGTAATGTCGCCCTCAATATCCATTTATCCCTATTCAATGAAATGGTATTAATTATGGTGATACTAATAGAGATGAGATACATAGAATAGTTCATGGATCCATTCCATCTGTGATAAAACTATGAACTGATATGCCACCTCACCAATGCAACCCAACACCTTAAAACTCCTGAAAAACAAGAATGTGATCTTACTCCCTCTTATAAATCTCAAATACCCACATCAAGAGGATACCATCAAGAACACATAGTCTCTAACAAAATTATCCAAGGGAATCTACATGTCACCAACATAAGACATCTACTGCTCATGTGAAACTAGAATAATTTCATGTACAAGTTGAGATTTCTCTATAGTGATGGGCAATTCAATTATACCAAGAACTAATGACTCTCCAACCTTGGTCTATAACAACAGAGAATAACGTGGAAACTCATACAATGTCACAAATGGGGCCATGAAAATGGATGAATGATATATATTATTTTAATCAAACTATACAAATGGAAATTATTATGCCCAATATCCTCTGAAATATAATATTCAGACCCACAACAAATCCTCCACCTTCTAGAGAGTCTGTTCACTTTTTATGTCCATCTACTGGTGGAAAGTAGGGATAAGGAATAAAAAAGTTTCAAAATCATGTTGTAATCTCTTCCAGACATGAAAAGTAAAATATGCATCCCAATAAAAGATAATAGTGATTGGGAATCAAGGAAACTGCCCCACCTCATCCAAAAAACATATTGTCAAAACTTCTAGGTTACTCCAACTCTGGGTCTCTTGAAAGTGAGCTGGTTTTGGTAACTATTCCATTACCATCCATATATCATCACAACATCCCTAATAATTAGGTAACACTATGATTAAATCCCTGAATATTGAATCCCAATTACATTCAGGAACATTCCAAGGCTACAACAAACCAATGGGAGCATGAAACTCAACCTTTACATACTAGAAAACCAAATACCTCGTCACAAAATCAGTTACCACCCATTTCATCCAAGGACTCCATTACTACATAATCAATCTATGATACACCTTATATTTCCTTGGGTGTACCAAAAGGATGATCTATAAAACTCATTAAGGAATCCCACATGAATCAATACTGGAATAGAAATCCTCCCCTGAAGGAACATCTGGTTCCAAACATCCTCAGACCAACCATTTGGAGCACCTCTATGAACAACATGATCACACGTCACCTCTACCGAATATTCTCCCCCACTAATACAACTCTACCTTCTTCACTAGAGAATATTGAAGCATAATATGATATAAGAATCCGTCATTATCATCCACCATTGCATCCATGTTAATGTCTATAAACTCCTCAATTTACCTACATGAACCTACAGACTCAGGAGAAACATCCTTCCATAGATTCATGATCAAAGCATAAGCCATGGAATTCCCCTTTCAATAGGTGTCATATGTCTCAGTATAATTTTCTTGAAGAAACATTATACACATACTTTCATGTAGATTCAAATAACACTAAGAAAAGATATAACTCAAGCTCCTGTGATCAGTGAAGACCACAAAGTGCTTCCCATTGAGGTAATGTCACAAAAAATTCAACATAACGACGTCCACCACTTAATCCTAATCAAGGAATTTATAGTTATTCTCATGGGGGAATAAAATAATAGACCCATAATATATCAATTCCATCTACTACATCAACATTAATCCCAATACAACATCGGACACATCATTGAATACCTTAAATAACACACCCTCCTAAGGAAGATGATGAACTTAAGACCTAATCAAATTCTCTTTCAAATAATTGAACGCTACATGACATTGATCATTCGATATAAAATCCAAGGCCTTCTTGGTAAACATTGTCAGTGTGGCTACCAATTGATCGAAATTAGGTACAACCCTTCAATAATAACCTATCAGATGAAGTAAGTTGCAAACCTCATCTATGTTCTTGGGTTCATTCCAACAAAAAATAACTCAACCTTTGAATGTTTTGCATTCACACCCTTCTAATATACCACATGTCTATGTAAAAACACTTATCACATAAAGTACTCGCACTTGGACAACATTCCATAGTGTTGATGGTGTAAAAAAATCCTAAAATATTTTTCTGAGATGACTGGAATTATCCCCTTATGACTTTATGTGAATCAGTATTTCATCAATGAACATTCATATAATTCTACATAGGAATTCAAAAAACACAGAGTTTATGGGACCCATGAATACAACTGGTGCATTTCTGACACTGAACTATATGAACATGAACTCAAAGCTTTTATACCTATATCTAAATGATGTTTTTTGAACTTGACTCTCCTTCTCCATCAACATGTGATATCTATTCCAAGTGTTGATTTAAGGAAATGAACTCACCCCTCTCATCTGGTTGAAAATATCATCTATCCTCTAGAATGGGTGACAATCGATTCTTGATCATCACCTTATTCAACCTCTGGTTGTCTTTACACAACCTCAAACAACCATCCTCATTCTTGTAAAATAACAATAGATCCCACGATTGTCACATGTAGGATGGATAAAACCCTTCCATGTCAAAACATCTATGTTAATCCCCAATTCCCAAAACATAGAAGGTGTAATGTGATATGGAGAAATCAATATAGGGGCTGCACCAACCAATATGTATATCCCAAACTCAACATCACCTAGAGGGGATATCATCACAATATCCTCAGTAAAAACATACAAAAACTCTCCAATAACCTTCAGGACCTCCAACATCCTTGAACAAATTGGTTATAAAAAAATCCATTCATCAATGAAAGAAGTATCTCCACCCAAATACTACCCAACTAAAAACTTCTCCATCCATCAAAAACACATGATGGCCATCCACATTCGAAAACAAAACTCTACTATAAAATAATACAATAATAGCCCTCATAGAGAACAACTAGTTAATTCTAATGTTGACATCATATGGATACAAATATTGAAGTAAAATATCCCTATAGGTTTGATGGGGCCACATCATAATTCTATACCCCTAGAACACATCCAACATACTTTATTACCTCTAAGTAGTGTAATAAACATCAAGAGAATGAGAATAACCTCGTTTATATCCATATATAATAGACATGAGTTGGTTTAAAAAATGAGTGGACATATAAAAAGCCCAAAAAACATTAAAAAAATGGTACATGATATGCTGAGCATGTTTTGAACAATCTCAGGAGCCACTAGAACTACAGTTTCCACTGCTTGAAACTAACCATGACCATCTCCTCTACCTCAATATAGATAAAAAACTACAGAACCACACTTTTTCTAATGTCTTTCATCATGAGGAACATCCAATGGTCGATCGCTACCTTCTCCACCTCCCCTCGTTGAATAATAATCTTGGTCCCCCTTCTACGGAACCAACCAATCATCCAACTACCACCGGGCCCGACATTCAACTTAATTTCATCAACCAAACTAAGATATAATAATTAGTAGGTATTGGTTTTATAATTTTTTTGAACAATATAGAAAAAAACATGATATCCCAAATTCCTCAATAAATGTATGGAAACCACTGGCCCTATAAGGATGGAAAGGATGCTATTGAGGACGAATCCCTGGTAGTCAAAACCTAAAAGATTCAAGTGTTTGGGACCATCCACTAAAAACTATATTCCCCAAAGAATCTTGTTTGAACCTCTCTCATCATAAAACTCCTCCTTATTTCATCCACTTGACCACCACTTCCTTATTCTGAACATCTATATAGGTTGGAAACATAAAGTGACTAATATCATACTTTTTCAAAAGATGGAGTGTCTCCTTATGATGACTCACATGACACTCCTCATTATAGAATATTAAGGGGTAAATGAAAAAAGTATTTCTGCCTCATACCTAACTCTCACACTGATATACTCCCTTACTAAATAAAGAGAAATTTTTTCCATTTCACTACATTTATAGTAGATTAGATAAACTCTTCAATAAACTATTTTTAAAAGTTGACCCCTGAAAACTATTCCTCCTTTACTACACAAAGATATAGCATCCACCACTAACCTGTAGATTCTCATAACTGAAAAAGTACCAATTACATTCAGAACTCTATTGGGGCCCATATCAAGATGATGGAAATCCCATGCTTCTCCATCCAACTCTCTATCTCCACCTCAGAAACACTTCCATCATAATTTTCATATGCATGATTCTAAAATGAATGGAAAATACTCTTCCACTAGTCATCCTCCGTAGCAAGATCAAACATTCACTGATCAATCAAGTTATCTGGGTAAACATATACTACCTAAACCACATGTGGATGATCACTGGGATCCATATTTGAAAGGATAATAATGATTCCTTTGAAAAGGGTAGTATGTAACTCCATCATGATTTATTTAATTAATTTTAATTCATTAAAACCTTCCCAAAATAGACCAATTCAAATATGAAGAAAAATAATCAAGATGAATGTACCTATCTGAGGTATTTACCATGAATATAGTTCCACCTCACTTGGTCATTAAACAAGATCAGAATCCATGCACTGTAGTATGGGGGTATAAAATCCAATTTCCTAGCCAGTATCCCAAGCTTATGTCACACACCATGATTTGTTGGATCTATTTCAATCCAAACCATTCAATCCTCATAGTTCCTAACTACAGAATCAATCATGTTACTCAAAAATTACCTCTAATTCCTCTCCTTCATGACCTCCTCTGTCCAATGATACTATAATAGAGGAATAGACAATGACCCCCATGTCCTAACTCTAATAGGACCTGGGTTAGAGACTTGCATGAAGACTATAAAAATATCAAATCTTAAATTCAATACCCTATATAAATAAAAAATGATCACGATATAGGATGAATAAACTACAATAAACATTATAACATAATAAAAAAGAAAACCAAAACCATCCCACTAATAATGCATTAAGTTATTAGATACTGAAAATTGACTCGGAATTTAATATAAATAAACATATCTAAAATAATGTAGAAAGTGTTGTCCTATATTTCGAGATAGTAAGACACAACATGATCACATAGTGGTCCTAGAAAACTGAAAATAAATTCAAATATATTAGCTGAGGGTACAAGTATAAATATTAGGAATAAATTCACCTTTATGTAATTTTTCCCCCATCTCATCTATAAAACACAACACATGCCACCGCCCTGTTGGATCGAATATAAAGATATGTATATCTATTAGATGGAACAATACAAGAGGGGGGTGAATTGTAGGTTTAAAAACCTTTGAGTTTTAGCAACAAAGAGATTAGTTTAAATGATCTTAAACTAATGCAAATACAAATACCCACAATTGAATTGAATATAAAAGGTATGATGTATTGTAATACTAATGTAATATAAAACAATTGTATTCAAGGTGAACACAATAATCAGAGTAATACACAGATGAATGATTCTACCTTGAAGCGTATAGAATCAATCAATACAAAATGTAATAGAATGATTGTAATTGAAACAATTACAATTGAATATGTAAAGGAGAAAGGAAACAATACAAATCCCTTTCTGATACAAGTAACTGCGGAAGTGTAAAAGTATTACAATTCTTTTAACCAAAAGAGAATGGTTATCCTTTCACCTAGGATAAAAGGTCTGTCTCACCATCACCTAGGTGAGCCCTCGATACGATGATCGGCACGTCTGTCTGCCTATCCCCGGCAGTCCTCGATACGATGATTGGCACATCTTTCTGCCTATCCCCAGCAGCCCTCGATACAATGATCGACACGTCTGTATGCTTATCCCCGGAAGCCCTCGATACGATGATCGGCACGTCTGTCTGCCTATCCCCGACAGCCCTCGATTTTGTAGGTAATCGGCACCTCTGTCTTTCAATTTCTTGAAAGCCCTCGATACGATGATCGGACGCACAAGGCAGATGAGAGAAGTCACAATGTCTCTCTCTAGAATCTTGGTATTTCACAGAGTCTCTTCATTCGTTCTCTACGTTCATCGTTGTTCTCTCAGCTTCAAATGACCTCCTATTTATAGGCCTCAGGTTCCAATGGTCATATTGCCTCCAACGGTCATATTGAAACAGAAAGCACGACATCGTTTTGATTAGTTTGTAACTAACTCAACGACATCATTTTGTTAGGACAAGAGATATAAAGATATGAAAAACATTAGTACGATTCATATGCAATGAGTGTTTTTGACTAAGTACCAAAACAAATAATGAACATCTGAATAGAAGATTCAATACGATACGATTGACAGAGTCAGTACGATACGATTGACAGAGTTAGTATGGTACGATTGACAGAGTCAGTACGATACGATTGACAGAGTCAGTATGGTACGATTGACAGAGTCAGTACGATCAGTATTGTACGATACGATAAACATGATAGAAGACAAATGTAATTTCCAAACTATGATAGAATGCATTTGTGATTTCCAAAACATGATATAGAAGTTAAAAAGAAGACTTTTGACTTAACAATATCTCCCTTTTTGGAAAGCACAACACACAAAGTAAATTTAACAAGAAATACTTATCTCCCCCTGAGTTATTGAAAACTCTTCTGAATAAAAAATTGAATACAACTAACTCCCCCTTAGGTATGGACTTTCCTAAGGATTGTATTCGTAGATTTTCCTTGTAAATCATTCTTCCCCTTTATAAAACATTCTCCCCTTTGTAAACATTCTCCCCCTTTGTGATTTACAAAAAGAAAGGAGTAGTCTTGACTTGTCTGAAAGAGTTAGTAAAGCAATACAAGACAAAGGATAAAATAAAAGGATCATAAAAGTCGTTACAAAACAAAGACAACTTCCAAAAGAACACAAAAACAACAATCATTTTTTTTCTCTTTCCTTCTACTTCTTTATAAGCTCATGAAGAACAACTTTCATCTTCTTGATCTCCTTCTTGTCTTCAGAAATTGATTCACCCTGAGTTTTGAGAAGCTCTTGTTGGTCCGCAAAAATCTGATCTTGATTTCTGATAGTGCCCTCCTGGACTCTAATTACTTCTTCAAGGGTATCGATTCTGTTTTGAAAATTCTTGTCATCTTTGGATAACAGAGAATTTTGATTCTTTAACAAAACCATTTCATCTTTTAAAGATGAATCCTTCGAGAATTCAGATTGAAAAACATTCATTCTCTCTTGCAAATCTTTCACTGAAGGAACATCGGCTCTTTGAGAAGACAAAAGATTCAACCTTTCAACCGTTTCTCTGTCAAGCTTGTTGAAAGCAATTGCAAGATCATTTGATAACCTTCTTATATCTTCAATAGCTATTTCATGATCATTGATTGAGATTTCTGTTTTGTACGACCACTTGGTCATCTTATTGCATGCCTTCTTATGAACAACCGAGCTTTCGGATAGAACTTTCAAATCGGCTTATACTGACAAAACTTTCTTCCTCAATTCTTTTACGGAGCCAAACATCTTCTTTTGATTGTCAGTTATAAAATCAATTTTCCCTTCCAGCCTCGGGAAATAGCGAATAGTCTTCTCAACCCTTCTCAAAACATGAACAATGTAATCACTTTTCTTGAGAGAGATTTTATGCTCTGAATCAGTATCTTCATCGTACGATGCTAGTTCATACGATCTGCTTGAGTCAACAACTGGCTGTTTCCCTTTTGCTTTTTCTTTTTGCTTTCTTTCTTCTTCCACTTTGTCACTAATTATAACAACTTTATCAGAATGAGAAGATTGAGCACCTTGCTTTTCTTGAGATGACATTCTGTCCGGAGATCAAGCTTGATCGGCATGAAGAGTTTGTTGAACGCCTTCACTCAGTTTTTGAACCGATTCCTCTCTACTCTTCTTTGAACTTTGAAGAAATTATAAAAGAAATTATCCTTCTTCTTCTTCCACTTCTTCTATCTCTTCCATCACTTGTTTTTGTTTTCCTTTCTCAGGGAGACTCTGTACGATGGGCTCTTGATGCACATCTTTTGTTAGTTTGGCACTAGCATCCTCAACCGCTTTCAAGACTATAGAGACATCAATGTCCTGAGCATTTATTTTTAAAAGAACCTTCTTCTTCTTTTCAGCATGAAGGGTTTCTTCTACCCTTACTCTTTCTACAAAAGCCTCAGCAGGGTCAAGTTCAAACTTCAGATCACCTTCCTTTCTCTGTTCCTTATCCTTTCTCCATTTGGCTACAACCTCCTTAGTGTACCTTGGCTTATTCTTCGGCTTTGAACTAGTTTGCTGATCAGACTTTTGAGTAACACCGGTAGATTGAATGTCTTTGGCTGGCATAGGTGCCGATTGATTCTGAGCGAATTCAGCTTCTACATCTCTGACAAAAAGTTTTGAATTGGGATCAAAACATACATTCAGATTTTTCATTGTACTCTTACTGATCCATGAGGGCTTCAAATCCATGGGGTTTCCTTTCAAAGGAATGTTACAAAACTTCATACTTTCAAGAATGAACTTCGTAAGGATAGCTGGATACATAATCATCTGGGACATAATCCCTCCTGTCTTGACATTCTTAATGGTTTCAAAAACATACCCCATGAGATTTACTTTTCTCATATTCACAAGATAATCAAGCATAAAGATATCAAAAACTTTCAGAGTTTCTCTATCCCCTTTCCTTGGGATAAGAAAACCATGCTTCCATAAAGTGACAAAACGATTGTCCGTTGAAAGATGAGACACTTTTCTCTTTTCTTCATTAATAACAAACAAAGTCTTTTCAGCACTTTCCCTATTAAACGTACCAACTTCCTCTGGTAGTTTGTGTGATGGAAAGAAAGAATCCCCTTCTACAGAAAAATTCAAAAAATTTGCCGCTTGTTTCACAGACATAGACAATTTTCTTATCGTACACAGCGAAGTTTATAGTCATGTCTTTTTCGAAAGAAACGGTTTTATAAAACTGACAAACTTCATCAAAAAGAACCAGATCTTGAGAATCAGGATTTTCAACACACAGATGTTCCCACCCTTGAAACAAAATGATCCTCCTGATTGTAGAATCATACGTATCGAAAAAGTCTCGAGATACTAACCTTTCTCTGTTAAAGTCTTTCTCTGTAAAAGTCTTTGAAGACATTTCGGCGGGAGTATTAGCAGAGGATTGAGACATAAAGGTTCTGCCGATGAGAAGATCGTACGATGATTTATAGCTGGTGGAGCAGAGCTTCGCCTCAATTCCTGAAAAAAACAATGTGGGTTTGGGGAGGGGAGGGGGGCTATTTATAAGCGATAAAGGGGTGACCGTTGATCTTCTACGGTCGAAAAAGGATGACCATTGATCTTCTACGGTCAAGATTAGAGAAAACCAGATCAATGGTTAGGATTAAAACAAAGAAAATTGTTTTTTAAAAAAAAATGGAAAAAAATACCTGTCGGAGAACATAAGGTAATTGTTGGTTTTGATAGAAATAAAAAGAAAATACAATTGTAAGGAAAAAAATATCATCATGCCGATGGAAAACAAATTCATTACTATGAACTGACCGTACTATGGAAAACAATCTTGTTACCATAAAATAACAGTACAATGGAAAACAAATTCGATACTATCATCGGCCGATTCAATATCATGATTGAATGATACGATGGAAAAGAAATTCAATACCATCATCAGTCGATTCAATACCAAGATTGATTGATACGATGGAAAAGAATTTCAATACCATCATCGGTCGATTCAATACCAGGATTGATTGATACGATGGAAAAGAATTTCAATACCATCATCGGTCGATTCAATACCAAGATTGATTGATACGATGGAAAAGAATTTCAATACCATCATCGGTCGATTCAATACCAAGATTGATTGATACGATGGAAAAGCATTTCAATACCATCATCGGTCGATTCAATATCAAGATTGATTGATACGATGGAAAAGAATTTCAATACCATCATCGGTCGATTCAATACCAAGATTGATTGATACGATGGAAAAGAATTTCAATACCATCATCGGTCGATTCAATACCATGATCGTTCGATACGATGGAAAAGAAATTCAATACCATCATCGGTCGATAAAATGGAAAAGAAAATCATTACCATCATCATTCGATACGATGGAAAAGAAATTCAATACCATCATTGGTCGATACAATGGAAAAGAAAATGATATGATAAAATTCTCAATACGATAAACAGAAAAATGAATGATACGATAAAATTATCAATACGATAAACAGAAAAATGAATGATACGATAAAATTGTCAATACGATAAACAGAAAAATGAATGATATGATAAAATTGTCAATACGATAAATAGAAAAACACATATCAGGGAAAAACAAAAGATAAGATGAAATAAAGTGAGAAACATAGAAAGAAATGTTCTCCCCCTTTCTATGAGGAGTTTCTTACTATTAGGAGAGATGTAAAACAGGAAGTAGATATGAATGATTATTTTAATGTAATCATTCCTAGCTTCTGTTTTATAAATTCAAATCTATCGGAAGGTAATGGTTTTGTAAAAATGTCAGCAAGTTGTTCTTGTGTTCCGATGAATTGTAAAACAATATCTCCTTTTTTTGAGAGTTTACTTAGGTTTCTCATATTACAGTGTCCTAGTCTCCTATGCCATAGCCACGATTGGTCTTCTATTTCACTTAAGCAAGGTAAGTTTTGGTTCCTAAGGTCTTCTAAGTTAATAGTGTAAACATTCTCTTGCCTATGGGCAGATAGAATGAACTCATCCTTGTAATTGTGAACTAAACACTTATCATTTCTAAAATTCACAAGGTAACCTTCATCACATAATTGACTTATACTGATGAGATTGTGCCTAAGACCTTTAACAAACAAAACATTTGAGATAAGAACTTTTCCAAGAAAAACAATATTACCTATACCAACAATCTTTCCTTGAGCATTATCTCCGAAGGTAACTTTTCCACCTTTTGTTTTGATAACCTTTTCAAAGAGTTCTTTGTTTCCAGTCATATGTCGAGAACAACCACTATCCATGTACCAAATGTTCTTATTGATACACTTCTCGTTTTCCTGAAAATGAAACAATTAGATTTTCGGAATCCAAACTTGTTTGGATCCAGAAGAGTTAGATAAAAGAATTTTAGGAATCCACATTTGTTTTGCAAAACGAGCTTTGTGAAATCCTAAAGATTGAGTTTTGTTAAGAGAACAATCTCTTCTCCAGTGTCCACCACATTGACACTTAGAACAGAAAATGGTTTTTTGAGGAACAAAGTAGTTATTGCTAAAAACATGTTTGTAATAAGTATAACCAAGACCAGAACGATTTCTCAAGGGTCTAATTTGAGAATACATTCTATCAAAGTTTACTTTTCCATGAGTAAATTTTGACAAACATTTCTTCAAAGATAAAATCTCTGACTTTAGTTTTAAAACCAAATTCTTACCTTCCAAAACATTTAAACTAGAGTTAGGGTCTAAAATATTTTTCTTTGAAATTACAGTTTCAAGATCCATAGAAAGTTTATCCTTATCAGATTTAACTTTCTCAAGAGTTTTTAAAATACTTTCAAAGTCAGAACATTTCACATAATGATCTTTAGATAGATCTGATACTTCTTTAGTCAAGATTGAAATTCAAGAATTTGCTTTTTCAAATCTCTTTTTGAGATTGGAATTTTCATTTTCATGTAATTTAGAAAATCTAGATACTTCATCAAAAGAAGGTAAAGTATCATCTTCTGATGATGAAGATTCATCATTTGAAGATTCATAATATCTATTATTAGAATAATTTTCATTCAAAGAGACATTTGTAATAGCTTCAGCATTATGTACCTTAGCCATGAGATAATGATCTTCAATTGGTAATCTGGCTAAGAGTCCGATATTCTTTTGTCCTGATGTCTCATATTCTGAAGAATCATCTGAGGAATCACTACCACTTGCACTCCACGTATCATTTGCTTTTATGACTTTCTTTGTCCTATAAAACCTTTTCTTGTTTCTTTCAGAGTGTTTCTCCTTTCTATCTTTCCTTTTCAGTAAAGGACAGTCATGCCTTATTTGTCCTACTTTCTTGCATTCATAACAAGTTACCTCTGAATCTTTCCTGTCTTTCCTGTCTTTCTTTTTGAATCTATATTGAAAATCTTTCTTTCCCACGATCTTGTTCATCCTTCGAGCAAGATTGGATAACTCATTATCCGAAAGATTACAATCACTTGAATCAGATAAAACCACTTTCTTGGATTTAGACCTTGTAAGCCTTTCAGGTGTTTTAGCTTTAGATGCAAAGGCTACACTTCCATTCCCATTCTTCTTCTTGTTGAAATCAGCATCTCTCTTCATTCTTTTCTCATGCTGTAGAAGACTTCCAAAGAGTTCATCAAGAGTAATCTGGGAAACTTTTCTATTTTCATCAATAGCTGTTCTTTTTGACTACCATTCATTTGGAATTATATCTATAATTTTGTCAACAAGAGCTTCATCATCAAGACCTTTTTCTCCCATAGATTGTAAGATGTTCACTATTGTCATAAACCTTTATTGCACTTTACATACAGGCTCTCTATAAGGAAAAACAAATCCATGATACTCTGCTCAAAGCATTGCTCTCCTTGTTTCTATAACCTTTGATGTACCAAAATGAGTGTCTTCTAATTTCTTCCAAATACAGTTGGCTGCTTCACATGAAGATATCTGACTATATATATTCCTGGTCATAGAGCATAATAAAGTATTGTGTACCTTGTAATTTAGTTGATATTCTTGCTCCTCTTGGTTGGTGAAAGTACTGACTTCTTTGTCAGGAATTTTGTAACCTCCAGTGAGCATAATAAAATTGTCTACACCAGTATTGATAACGAAAGTCTTCATATGATCTCTCCAATACTCATAATCATTCTCATCAAAGATTCGTGGTCTAGAAGGATTCAGATTATCTATTGATCCAATATTCATTCTTGCCATCTAATACAACAAAAACAACTTTTCCACTCCACACGTCAGTGTAGTAAGTATTTCAAGATAATAATACGAACGAAATATAGCTAGTAATACAAATCAGTGGAAAACCTCCTCTGATACCAATTGTTGGATCGAATATAAAGATATGTATATCTATTAGATGGAACAATACAAGAGAGGGGGTGAATTGTAGATTTAAAAACCTTTGAGTTTTAGCAACAAAGAGATTAGTTTAAATGATCTTAAACTAATGAAAATACAAATACCCACAATTGTATTGAATATAAAAGGTATGATGTATTGTAATACTAATGTAATATAAAACAATTGTATTCAAGGTGAACACAATAATCAGATTAATACAAAGATGAATGATTCTACCTTAAAGCGTATAGAATCAATCAATACAAAATGTAATAGAATGATTGTAATTGAAACAATTACAATTGAATACGTAAAGGAGAAAGGAAACAACACAAATCCCTTTCTGATACAAGTAACTGCGGAAATGTAAAAGTATTACAATTCTTTTAACCCAAAGAGAAGGGTTATCCTTTCACCTAGGATAAAAGGTCTGTCTCACCAACACCTAGGTGAGCCCTCGATACGATGATCGGCACGTCTGTCTGCCTATCCCCGACAGTCCTAGATACGATGATCGGCACGTCTTTCTGCCTATCCCCGGCAGCCCTCGATACGATAATCGGCACGTCTGTCTGCCTATCCCCGACAGCCCTCGATACGATGATCGGCACGTCTGTCTGCCTATCCCCGGCAGCCGTCGATTTTTTAGGTAATCAGCACCTCTGTCTTTCAATTTCTTGAAAGCCCTCGATATGATTATCGGACGCACAAGGCAGATGAGAGAAGTCACAGTGTCTCTCTCTTGAATCTTGGTAGTTCACAGAGTCTCTTCATTCGTTCTCTACATTCATCGTTGTTCTCTCAGCTTCAAATGACCTCCTATTTATAGGCCTCAGGTTCCAACAGTCATATTGCCTCCAACGGTCATATTGAAATAGAAAGCACGACATCGTTTTGATTAGTTTGTAACTAACTCAACGACATCGTTTTGTTATGACAAGAGATATAATGAAATGAAAAACATGAGTACGATTCATATGCAATGAGTGTTTTTGACTAAGTACAAAAAAAAATAATGAACATCTGAATAGCAGAGTCAGTACGATACGATTGACAAAGTCAGTACGATACAATTGACAGAGTTAGTATGGTATGATTGACAGAGTCAGTATGATACGATTGACAGAGTAAGTATGGTACGATTGACAGAGTCAGTACGATCAGTATTGTACAATACGATAAACATGATAGAAGACAAATGTAATTTCCAAACTATGATAGAATGCATTTGTGATTTCCAAAACATAATATAGAAGTCAAAAAGAAGACTTTTGACTTAACACACCCCACAACTTCGTCAGATCACATCTCGCCCACAGACAGCTGGGCTATCACACCACATCCACTGCTAAAACAAGAGTAGTAAGGTATTGTGAATATATGGATATCAACTTAATTCCATCATCCTACCATGCTTGTCCCCCACAATAAGCTTCCCCACATAACGATCACATAACATCCGAACACCATAGAGCATGGTCATATCACTTATCACCCACAGACACATGGGACATCATCTAGTTCACTATCTGACATCTGAACATCACATCCTATGAAAATATACAAATTTATTTTCATTTTAAATTACAAATTTATTTTCATTTAAACATATCGTTCGTTTAATACTTCCATCCCATTTAATTCAACATTAATCTACCATTTCAACATTTAACAACATTCCCTATTTTAATTCAACATCTGTTAATAATTTAATCACTGATAAATGTTATATTGTATTAAATAAACAATATAATTGAAGATTATACATTAATATATATATATATATATATATATATATGTTCAAAAAAATATAACATATTTTATTAAATAATATATATATATGACTGAGTATACATTTTCACTTTATATATAAGATATTGATTTGGAAATTTCATATAAAAAAATACCTATATAAATATTTATATATTTAATTTTCCTAAAAGTAATTTATATAATATGAAATAAGTATTATAAATAATATATATTTATATTTCAAATACTTATTGAAAAAATGACTATTAATTTATTTAGTTATATTTAATATTAATTAAAAGATATTTACTAATTAAGAAATTTTGTTTTATAAATGCCATTTTTTTAATTTATAAAGTATAAATATATGAAATTAATTCAATTTTATAGAGATAAAAATATAAAGATAAAATTAATTATTAATATTATCATTTTATATTTTTTTATTAAAATTTAATATTTATATGTTTAATATAATATGTGATTAATTAATGTATTTTATTATTTTTTTAATATTTATATATAATATATTCAATTTATTAAAATTTATAATTAATATATATATATATATAATTTATTCATCTTACATTATAATTAGTTCACTAATTTTTTTAAATATTTTTGTAATTTATTCATTTTTCGATTTTATTTGGTTAATATTTTTTTAACCAATTAGTTTTTAATACTTTTATAATTATTTGTTGACATTAAAGTTTTTAATAAAGTATTAATATAAATATATTTGAAATATATTCAATTTCATTTAAGAGTATATTAATTTTTGTTTTTAAAAAATTTATTTAATTAATCAGTAATTCATTTTTGTAATATTTTTTCTTTCTATTCACCATTTAATTAAATTTCACTCATTCTTAACATGCATTAATTTAATATTATTTATTCACTAATAATTTTAAGTGTTTTTTACTTTTTTTTATAATTTATTAATTTTCATTATTTATTCAATTTATATTTTTATAATTTAGTCATTTTTAATTTATTTTATACATAATTATTCATTAATATATTTGATAATTTTAATAAATTCATATATTCATATATATATATATATATGAATATATATATATATATATATATATATTATTTACTTAAATATGATTTTTATATTTAGTTAAAATTGGTGTATAGCTAAAACATAATATTAATTAAATATATTGACTAAGTGTATCAGGTAATGAATGTTTAATTAAATCAAATTTGTTTTTCTATTTTGAAATATTTCAAAAATGTGTTCCATTAATTTGACAAATAAATATTCTTAATTAATTAATTTTTATATAGAACACACAAACCAAATAGTATTTCCCTAATTTTTTCAATTTTTAATATTCAGTTTAGAATTATATTTAATAAAATAATATTTTTAATATAACTTATATATATATATTTTATTTTTATTCAATATATAATATTTATTAACTTTTAATTTTTTTTTAAAATTTAATCTTAAATAATTAAATTTATTCATTAATAATCTTGACTATTTTATTATATTTTCAATTTACTCATTTTAAATTTTGTACTCTGTAATATTTTTGTAATTTTATCCATTTGTTATATTTATTTATACATGTGTAATCATTAACATTTAATATTTGTAATATGTTTGTAATTTTTATAATAAAAATTTAGTCAATTTCTTTTTAACATATATTAATTTTTACTTTTACTAATAGTCTATATAATTGATAACACTTATTCACTAATGTGATATTTTTTTATCTAATAATTTATTAACTATTAAACTTCACAATCTTTTTTACATTAAATCATTAAATATTATTTAGTTCTATATATTCACTAATAATGTTATTAATTTTAAACTTTTATTTTATAATTTATTCCATTTTTATTTTTTATTCCATTAAAAGAATTAATCCTTTATTTTTAATATTTATTTATACGTATTGATCCTTCAAAATTTAAGGGGTTTAAAATGTTTTTAATTTATATATTTAATATATATAAATTTCATTTTAATATTTATCAATTTTAATTTTTTAAGAATTTACATATTCAATTAAACTCACCCATTTTTTAATATTTTTAATATCCATTAATTTTTAGTTATTAAATTTTACTCATTTTCAACATTCTTTCTTTTAATATTATTTATTCATTAATATTATTAATTTAACACTAGATTTATTATTATTTACTTATTTTAAATATATATTAATTTATTATTTTTTAATTTATTTTATATAATTTTCATCATTTCTTTACAGAGATACATGATAAATATAGGTTTTATATCTCTAAAATTAAAGCACTAGTATATACATGTGTTTAACACTACTAAGAGGTAGTGGTGATAAATACACATTTTTATCATTTTCTAATACGCTATGTTAAAAATGTGTGGCCTATATATACTATTTATATTTTAGAATTGGTGAGTATGAATCTTTATCATGACTTCCTAAAAAATCAATGATTAATTCTTTATGACCATTTAAAAAGAATCCTAAGACAAGACATAGTTTTTCACACCATTTAAGCTCTTGCAGAACTAAAACATCATCATCACTCACCATTGAACTCCATAAATTATTAACACTTTCAAAATAAAAGATGTGTGACTCATTGAAGCTCTATCGTTGTTTTTTAATTTTTTACTTCTTCTTTGGGTGTTTTTCTAAATTTTCCAAAGCATTTTAACGGCATGTGTGAGTGATTTTACCTTGATATCCCAGATTCCCCAATCAATATCCCACATCTCAAGTAACTATTGATTCACCCTCTACCATGACCTCTTGTTTATTAACTATAATTATTAAATAAGTACCATTTTTCTCTAAATCCATTGTTTCACATGGTTTTGATCTATCAAATAAGCGCTTTCATAATATAGTGATTATTTTTTGTTGCTATCATATTTTATAAAATTGTTAATAAATTTTATATTTATAAATAGTTGTACAATT
Source organism: Viscum album (assembly GCA_963277665.1). NCBI lineage: Eukaryota > Viridiplantae > Streptophyta > Magnoliopsida > Santalales > Viscaceae > Viscum > Viscum album. Next base: position 991,984,764 of record OY728159.1, on the reverse strand, counting down.
ATGTATTAAATTTTTTTATTTAAAAATTATCAATTGATCAATTAATGTTTGATGAGGAGTACGTGTGCATATTTTTGATATCTCATTCTACTAAATTTAATATGAAAACCAATAATCAATCATTTTTCTAATATCTTGATGTGGTGAAATTTTTCTTCAATGATTCCTTTGTAGTCAAAGTGGACTATGATTAATAAAGAATATTTCTTTATTTTTCTTTATTAAAATGTTGAGCTGGTTTCTAAAATATTTCATGATAATAATGGTTTTAAATTGGATTTGTTTTCAATTTATATAGATTAAATTTTTAAATGGGTGGAATATTATTTTTTGAAATATTTTCAATTAATTTCATAAAAAGTTTTGTTGGGTATTATTATTTAATTAACTCATATTATTAAAATACACCATGACAAAAGAATTGTAAATATTATTATTTACTAATTAATGGGAATTTATTTTTTGAATATTTTACTAATAAATATTTTATAACTTTAGGTAAATTTATTAATATTGATGTATATGATTTATTTTTTAAAAATAAACTTTAATTGAAATCACATATTCTCCATTATTAGTGTCTTTACCCTTAGCATATTTTATTTGATGTGTGTCACCTCCTTCATGTATACTTGACATGAAAATAATATCACACACTACTTGGATATCGACCAACTCACTTAACAATGTTTATACAGTGTAAATGATTAGTGACTAATACATTTCATTTGTGGAATTTTTCCACTAACATGTTTCAATCCGAAAAATTGTCCAACTACTTCCTCATCCAAATGTAAATTTGGGGTGAGGACTTAGATTAAAATTCAAGTACGATAATGATGAAGCTCAGATCTGGGTATACACTAATGGATTAAAATCAAACAATTCTACCCATTTTCTTCCATTAAACGGGAAAAAACCCCAATATTTTTAATATTTTCATTTTCAAGAACATCTATGAATGGAATTTTGAAACACAACCCACTAACCACATGATTAATTAAAAATACATTTTTCAAATAATTATAGAAAAATTGAGAATAGAGAATAAAAAAATATTGATCATTATTAATTAGGATAATTTTATTTCTTTTACATTCGTAGTTCCCCAGTTCTACATGTTTTTACTCATATTAGTTTCTTCCCCCTACTGAACCCATTCAAAACCACTATATCTACTTTATTCATTTTTAATCCTTACTCCAAATTCTACACCATCATTTTTATGGTGTGTATTATCTCAAACAGTTCCATTGAGGATGAGTTTTTAGGTCATCATAGTTAGTTGGGATTATATGCCAATCATCAATTTGAGATGAGGCTTTCTGTTGATCCAATTGGGGCACTTTTTTTTAACTTTTTTGGAAGCATGTTATTTAATTGTTTAATAAATGATCATAAACTTTTATTGCTATAAACCTTGTAACTAAAACACCTCCTAAACCACTACATGACATGTGAAATAAATGAATAAAAATTTACTCCCCCTTGTTTTATGCCCACCTAAAAAAGTTTAAAAAACCATACTATAATTTCTCCATTATTATCCAAAAATACATGAAATCAAGAACCAAGACTAATATCCACATTTTTACACCATGTTGTTTTTTCGTGTCACACTTAAATAAAATGACAATTTGGTGGAAATCATCATGAATGAAATTCATATATGGGATACCCCTTACTTGATGTATCTACAAAATAATCATTTTCTTTTGAATAACTTATGTGTATTTAAATATATATATATATATATATATATTTTAAAAATTAATATTTTTTGAACATAGTCAGATGGATATGAATCAAAAATATATGTTTTCTAAACATATGAAAAAAGAGCATAAGGATGCAGTTAAAGTGTTTATCAATTTTTCAATTTAGGATGCATAAAAACCTTCTCAAATAATTATTTAATGTCTATATTATTATTCAAGAATCATTATCCCATAAGATTTGGAAGAATATATTATTTTTCATAGAATAGATCAAAGCTACAAATAGTGATCTTAATGTGGGGAAATAACTCAATGTGCATTCTGATTAGGATGATCCAACAATTTATGGAAAATATTATATCAATAACCATGTAAATGATGATGGAGATCATATAAAAGAAATGAAAATGTAAATTGAAATAGACTTTTTTATTTTCAAATGATTTTTGAGAAGTTAAATTTATATTTTAGGATAACTTTGTTTACCAATTGTACAAAATATAAAACATTTTTAGATGTATTGAAGTAATATAATTTTAAAGCTATAGGTAGATGTATTGGAACTAGATTTATAGTAATAATTTTCCTCTTTAATGATATGATACCAAAACAAAAAGATCATCCCTATTGAAAATATGATTATAAATGAGTTCTATGTTCAATGTAATGATCTGGGAAAAAAATTCATGCCTCTCTAAATAATAGAAAATTGTTTTCCAAAGATTATGAATCACCTATAAAATTCCATATGTGTGGCCCGAATCATCAAATGAAAGATTAATCAAATACATTGAAATTTATATGGTACTATATTGGCATTCCATAGTTTATAGGACAATATTGTTGTCAAGCATTCACTAAGAGATAGATATAGAATGCAGATATATGAATTGAAGATGGGATACTACGTCAACCAACCAACTCTCCGCATATGAAGAAAATTGGTTTTGAGTATCCAAAATTTGGAAATGAGCTGAGAAACCTTTATCTTGCACTATTTACTAATGGAATAAATCATTTTGGTGTATAGTGTAGTGCTCAAAGTACATGTGTAGTTATGTTTTTAAATTTTACATTCCATTATGATTATGAATAAATCATAAATAAATTATGTTGCCTCGTCTTATATCTTAACCAAAAACAATCCGGTATGTTATTTATGTATGTTAGGTTGCATTTATTGACAATCTAAAATTGATGTGGGACACAGGTGTCATATTTTATTTTTCTCATATAGGTGAAGAATTCCCATTGAGATACTTATTGTATGCAATGATAAAATACATCCCTTTCTTACAGAAGTTTGACATTATAAAGACTTATACGAGTGTCGGAGAGTCCCATTTTTTGAATAATTCACACACTACATTCAGTTGAAACATTCCTTGAAGACAATGTTTTTAGGACCTAAAAAATTCTTCGATGGAATAAATACCGATCATAGAAGAAAACATTAAATGGGAACACAGAACAAGGTACATCACCAACTTTAGTAATAGGTGATATTTTTTTAGAAAGTAAAAGATACTGAAATTATTTTTGTTATACCTTTTTAAAAATAATATGAAATTAGATTGTAAAAAGAAGATAATTTTCTTTCAATTAACATAATTTAATTTTTTTACATAATAAATTCTCATGATGTAATCCATGTAGAGAAAAATTTATTTGATAGTGTTATTGGCGTGTTACTAAATGTTCCTGAAAAAATGATGGCATTAATTCTAGTATGGACATGATTTAAATAGAGATAAGGGAAGAGTTGGACCTAGTGATGGTTTAAAGTGGAATTGTATTCCACTAAAAGTTTACAAGTATTTTCAGAAAATTAAAATTTTTGTTATGTAATTTACTTAATGGTGTAAAATTTCTCAAGGGGTATTTAAAAAAAATCAATAATATCATTTCAATGATTAATTTGAAGTTACTGGGTCTAATATCACAAAATTGTCATGTTTTATGCCATACATGACGCATGTCAAATTATGTGTCATTGTACCTAAAAATATATGCCATACATTAACCAGACTATGGTTTTTTTCAAATACATATTCTGTTACGTTATAAACTCAGTGAAGTTTCCAATCATGAATAAGGATATTACATTAATGATATGTTAATTTGAGATGTTCTTCCCATAATAATTATTTGATATAATGGTCCACCTGATGGTTTAATAAGTTATATATGTTTAACTATGTGGTTATATCCATTAAAGATACATGTACCCCATTGAACAAAATATACATATTTTGATAGGGTATGTCATAAATCAAAGTCGGACAAAAGGTTTTATTTAAGAACAATATATTATTGAAGAATCTACTAAACTATGTGCTGATAAAAACATATATGTTAATATAATCCATCTCCAAATGTGTCATTACATTAGACAACTTATGGGAGAAGGGATTTCTAAAAGAGATGTTCTTACAATTACCATCATACAGCGGGAGTAGGATCACTTATAAATTTTACATAATAGTGTTGGGATTTATCCTTGCATTAAATCCAATAATATAATTATTATACATTTTAATCCATTAAGATATAAATAATGGATATAAAATAATGATAATAAATAGTTTATAGGATTGGATTGAGTTCATTTTTATAAGGAGATATCTTAACATCTGAATTCAATTGTTTAATTGCTTTAATGGATAACTAGGGGACCCAATGTAAATGTTATATCTTACACTATTTTTATAATTATTAATTGTATGTTATGTATAAATGGACATTATGAACGTATTATGATGTAAAAAAGGTGAGTTATACTTGTTGAAGAAGGAATACACACATCTGTTTCCAATGATAGACGCCTAATTTATGAAAGTTTGTCATTTTTCGACATCCTCGAACAAATATATGAGTTGGATCACACAACATTACAAATTATTATTTTCTATTGAAAATGGTTAGAAAATAAGAGTATATTAAAATTCGATGAATTGGGATTAGTGAAGGTGAATTTTAGTGTGGAAGGTTGTAGAGATGACCCATTCATAATGGAATCATCTGAAGTGAAGGTATCTTGTGTCATAGGTTCATCAAACATGAATCGATAAATTACCCTATTAAAGATAAAAACAACTACAAAGTTAGGTGAATATTAAATTTAGGATGACCCTTTCACTCGTATATTACAATCATTTTATATAAATCCAAATATAGAAAATGCCACGTACATTATAGGGGAGCGCAATGTTTATTTTGATACTAGAAAGTGGATTCAAATACATTAATCATTTAATTAAAAAAAGAGTGTTAAATGAGTATGTTAAAGTTTTTTTAATATATTATGGATTTCCTCATAATATTATGTGTTGTCTACAATATTTATGTAATCTAAATCTAGTGTTTGACTACTTATGCAAATAATGACTTCTGTACATGATGTTGTTACCAATCCCGATGATGAAAAAATTATTGATTCTCAAAACAAAAAATTATTTGGGGTTCAACCCCATGTTGATGCAAAAATAATAATGTTGTTGTATCACTGTGTTAAATAAAATTATCAAGGAAATACACAATTCTATAAAACATGATGTTGGTCAGAATCATTGCGTCCAACCAATTGACCCAAACAAGAAAATGTTCATTACCTATGTTGGGATCAGAAAGACAATTCATTTTTTAATTGATACAGATTGAGGGCTCCATGTCATTATTGTATTGAAGTAAATAATTTGGAAATATATTATAGTAATGTCATGATATAAATTCTCCATTTTCCCATAACGTTATAAAATTAATTTTATATTCACTTTTACTTATCACTTGAAGAGTTCATTTATTTTTGATGCTTTCCCTAAGAAATATTTCATAATTTTTATTGGAATTTCTCAGAGAGGCTTCTGGAATTTTTTTTACAAGGCATCATATCAAGGATTCTAAGTGGAATGTAAACGCCCACCCAACAGTTTTTTATTAAAACATTATAAAATATGATACATGAAAATATTTCCTTATTTTTCATGATGAGAAATAATTTCATGTGCAATGTAGTTGAGAATATTTTTATGTAATTATTAAATTTATCATGTTCAATTAAAAATTGATAATATATGAAATAGTAATGGAGTAATAAAAAACAACATGAAAAAAATTCAATGTACCCCTATGGTAAAGCAAGAATAGAGTACGCTTCACTAGGGAGTAAAATGGTATATATTTTAGATCTATAATAAAAATTTGATGTGATATAAAATAAAATAAATTCCATTTTTTATACTAATATTGACGAGTCAAAATATGAAACCACTTTTATCACACAAATGTGCTATGGTATGAATCTCGCATATTGAATGAGGTTAAACTTGTTGATGAAAACACACAAGCAGTATAGAAATCATGTTCATGTATGACTTAATGGTCACTCGTTATGCTTTGAAAAAATATTATATAAAAGTATCTATTTATATTCTTATATTTTTTATATAGTGCAGACAAATGAATCAACATTGACTGTACCTAAATAAAATCTACTTTCTATGGATTTGATGTGTCTAAAATAATATGTTTGGGATAGAGGTATATGTTTTGGAGTGTCACCATGATCATATGACAGGAATAAAATTCCACATGAAAATTTATATGTGACAATTAAAGACTTTAGGCATAGATAGATTCTCCAGAGGGTATTATTTTATGATCTAGTATGGTGGACCAATATATGTGAAAGGATCATTGTGAACTAGTAGTGGAATAATGATACATGCGTGATGAGACAAATGTCCCCACCGTCTTTGATTCTACCCATTCCCCGAAACGACTTATATAACCTAAAGTAATAAATTTCAACCGTAATCTTTCACCTATATGATAATCACACAATATTCAATAAAAATATTTTACTAAAATTAGTAAAGTGGAATTTTTAGTTGATTTATATCAATCAAAAATCTTGCATCACATTTTTTCAAGGGGTATTGTGTGTAATATACCCAGAGAGGTGCAAGACAAAAAATAATTCCTAAAAGATCTCATGAGAGTGAGGATTTATGTATCTCAAGAACTGTTCCAAAAGTTTCATATTTTTCTTCATGATCTAGATGTTGTTATAGCGGATAATTATATTGGGACCTTCATTGAATAGTTGAATAATCATATAAAGATACATGAGGTATGACGTTAAAATTATTTTCTAATGGAAACCCATTAAGAGTTTAGGAAATAAAGTCTAAAATTTTGTATGGTATTATAGATGGATAAAAAAATAGGGAAATAAAATGTTGGATCACGAAAATATAGTGAATCCACCATGTAATTAATAGTATCTTCTGAGAGTACCTTCCCCCTACAATTCCACCACTACATTTATTAACATTAAAATTTTAGGTTGATACAACATTCAATGATGTGAATATATCCTACACTCAATATGAATAAGAAATATTTGGATACTTAATTACAAAAACTGTTGGTATGGACAGTATAAAGGATATAATAATGTTTTAATAGATTGGATTCTTGGTCATCAATACATCCATGAGGTGAATGTTCATAATCTATCTATCCAAAAAAATGATCTATTAGGTTCATTATTGGAAATAAAACTTCATATTTTCTATAGGTGTATATGTTAATACTATATAATGGAAACCTTATGAAGTAGGATTTGGAATCATTTATCCTATGATCACTTCTAGGCTTGAAATATATTTTTAAAATATGGAAATTGAAAAGAAAAATGGTAGAATAAGAAAGGTGTTTGAGAAGAAAATATAATTTGGCAGAATCTTCTTCGTTCCTACAATTCAATAGTAAAATTTTATTAATTAATCATAAAAAATATATTTTTTTATGTTTCATTACTTATTTTTTTTTTGAAGTAATTGGATTGCCATAACAATTAATTTGGAATCCCAAAATGATTATTTTTTCAATACAATGCCTGTATTTACATCAAACTGACCACACATTATGTGTATTATGAATTTATAATGCATTTTAATCAACATTTTATATAGAAAATTCTAATATAATATTTCAGATTCAATTTTAATGGGGATTTTTTTATTATAGTTTGATTTTTAAATATAGGACAAATCATAGTAAGTGGTTTGTGAATGAACATATGAAGCCTATATATTTCTTCAAATGTAAACACATTAAGGTACATATAGTAAAATTTAGGTATCAAAGAACATTTCAACAAAATTTACATATTTTTTTCAATGTTTTTACAGTTTCAAAATCAAAATAATGATTATGATTGTGGATATTATGATTGTAAATTTATGAAATATATCACATACCATTATATGTATAGAATCACCTAAAATGTAATATTTTAATTTAATTACAATTTATTTAAATATATTTATTTATACTAGTTTTTAAAAAAAATCAATAATAACAATATTTTCAATAATCAACATACTCAAAAGAAGTAAACTTTTTTGTGAGATTAGTGGGTAGAGTACTTGGTGTCTGAATTATTGATGACATCAAATTTAAGTGGTTACTAGTTATATTTGTGATGTAATACATGCTATTTCCTTTGAGGTAAATTTGGGACATGAATCATTAGTATCATAATGATTATATAATATTTTTCATTTTTTTCATGGAGAATTATAATGAAGGGTTACATTATATGGATTTTGGTAGATCTAGTATCATGTCAGAAGATGCTCATGATCATGAGAGATCAGACTTTGAGGTTGTAATGGAGATATTGAAGATATAAAAATGGGTAAAGAATGTATATAGACATCATGAAAAGGTGAATTAATACTAATACGTTATAAAAATTTCAAAGATATAGTTCTTATAGATGAAAAATAAATTGAAGGATAGTCAGAGGATTATTTTTCTCAAAATAATATTCCCTTGAATTGGCTCACATCTATGGTCAGAGTTTTTTATCACCACAGATGTGATAAAATTCAAGAAAGCATTATTTTGAGAATAATATGGAATGGTTTGATGTGTAGGAACCAAACACTCCTCATTCTAATACATGGTGTTTCTATAGTGAATCAAATTATACATTTACTACATAAAATTGACACTTTAGTTCAAAACAATTATCAAAAATTGGATAGAAATAAAATGATATCATATCATTGTGAAACATTATAAAAACGATCCACAATTCCTTTGTGACATGTAGATATCAGCCTCACATAAACCTGACACGTAATGTGGTTGGTTTGACTCTATGTATTTTTTTAACATAAATGTTTTATTTTAGTTGAAAACAAATGTTACTAAAAAAATTGGCAAAATAGATTGGATTATTTTCAAGCATTAGGAAAATATGCAATAATTTTGTTGTTATTTGTTTCAATTAATCACACAAAATGTAGAACATGATTTAGCTAGTATAACTCAAACAGTGTGCTTTCAATATTTACGTTCCATTTTAATGTAATAGATGTATAAAATATCGAAAAATAATGTTATAAAAATTGATTATTTTCAAACATTAGGAAATTGATCCATAATTGTTTCTGACTTGTTTGAATTTACTAGCCATAAATCTAACTAATGATGAGAAAGGTATGACTTAATGTGCGTTTTTTCAATATTTAAGAGTGATTTTATTTTAAAATACACATTTCATGTCACGAACTGTCCCTCGGTTTCTATGTCGTGACTACCCCAAACTTGCATTCCATAGGCCAGTGGTTGGCGACTAACACCAGAAAGGTGTATCATTAAATCCGAAATGAATTTCCATTAAAACTGTACAGACACAAAATCCACGAACACAACAAGATGCAACTACAAAGTAAAACTACAATAGTAAATGTGTGTACTAAAAGTAAAATGGTCAGAATACAAGGCCAACTAAAATATACAACTACAACAGAAAATAGTAAATAGTTCATGGGATTGTCCACCAAGGATCCTACCTGAAGGGTAGGTACAACTTGTCTCTATAGTTCTCCATGTCAACTGTCACTGTAGTCCACCGTCAGTTCCTATCTCCCCAAGTCTCAGTCAAGGATGGTCTTCATTTGCACAAGACACAATAAGCCACAAAGCATGATCTCAGTCAAAAAGCACAAAGAAAATGACTCAGCTCAAACCTGGGAAAACTTAAGTACAAAAGTAAATATGATTAGTCGTAAGGCTAGATCAACTCATTCTATAAAGAGGCACCACTATTGACCCACATAGGATCGATTGGTAGTAACCCTTGCTTACCCACATAGGATTGATAGCTACAAACCCCTTCTGAACCACACAGGATCTGACCCACCCCGGATCAATAAGTACTAACTCCTGCGGACCCACACATAATCTTATCCACATGGGATTAGTATGTGATGACCCACACAAGATAATTGAGTGCTAACCCTCATAGGATCAGACACAGAAAGGACTGGTGCTGATCCACACAAGATTTCTAGGCGATGATCCACACAAGGTCGCTAGGTGATGATCCACACATGATCTCTAGGTATTGTTCCAGACAGGATCGCTAGGAGCTGATCTACATAGGATTGGTATTCAGTTGACAGCCAGCCACATGATTCTCCGCACCCAGTGCGCTTGTGTTCCATTGTATCTTCACTAAAAGATATCAGTCATGCCTCCACTGCCAACAAGTCCCACGAAAAAGTATCCTAATGATCTATCATGTCAGAAGGGTTCCAGTGCAATAGATGGTGCATCAATTAGATGCCCGGTCTAAGAGTTATAGGAATTTTAGTACCGAGGGCCTTGTTGGGTTCAGGTACGATCCAACCTGGACATAGTACAAATTTATCCAAAACTCGGGTGGATTATCTCAAAAGGACTATCTCATTCCAAAGATTCTATCACCGTAGATGGTTTGTCAAACAAATGTCTGGTTTGCGAGATACGGCGTTTTTAAGCATATCTGGCCGAAATGGGTCTAGTTATGGTCCGACCAGACCTGCCCTTACCCAATTTGGGCCGACCTGACCCGGAGGACACTCCCCCTCCCTAACTGACCAATGCTTCATTTGGTTCAATGAAATGACAGCACCACGTGGTGCTTCCTCCTTGCCAGCGGGACCCGCGGGGCACAGGTCCCCTTCGCCGCGACTTTGAAGCTGTGGCCACCTTCTCTATAGCGCGTTACAGCACACCGCCTTCGCTAGAATGACCAACCGAGTGGTGTCTGCCTCTACCAGTACACTACGGCACCGAGCGGCGCCACCTCCTTCTACAGTTGGCGAGCATCGGCCGCCGTCTTCGCACACTGGTGTTGCATTAACACTTCTTTCTTGGGGCTCAGACGATGATTTAGAGCACCGTTTCCACTTCTGTGTGCGCCTACGGGCTTCCCGACATGCCTTGATCTGTTTGTGACCCTCTAATTCGTGTTTCGGCCAAATTGATAAATCATCCCCCGAAGAACACATTTAAATACTAAAGCGGCAGAGGGTCCAGACCATGTTCATTTAGCCCGCGCCCTTCGCATTAGAATTACAATAAGTGGGAGAATTTGATTCAACATAGATAAACTATATTACATAAGTGTTTCAACATTCCTTTCAAAAATTAGGGGAAAGAAACAATTCACTTGAATTAATCAAAACCCATACCTCTAAAATTGTTTGAGGTGTAGCAGTTGTTGTGGGAGAAGAGTGCTCGATGGTTGAAGTCATCGGCATTCATTGATCCCAGATCGTTGCTGCCCAAGATTTGTCCTCCATCGGTGGATGTTTCCACAATACTTCACCATTGGTTCCTCGCTTGTTGGATCCATGTCAAAAACCACAACCTGAGCACTATTCACATAGATAGGGAAGGTGATTAACGCAAAAAGGAATTAATAAGGTTCATTAATGAATGAACCTCTTAATTCCTAATGGTGTGGTTACAAAATAGAAGGGTCAATCTATTAAGTGGCTTGATAACCCATCGATCCCACCACCACCGCTCAACTAGAGGTAGGATAATAAAATTAAAAAAAAATTATGTTATTTTATTATTTCTATAAAATTTGACAAAATTATCTTTTTCATCGGACCTACTATGGTCAAAGTTTTTCCTCTCTTGAGCAAATCTCGGTGATGTGAATTCAATGGTACCATCAGTTTTTTAATATGATCCATAGTTCAAAAGATTTAAATTTCCACCTGCAGTTTTACAAAACATAACTTAAAAAATGTTCAAAATTTTGTTCCAGGAACACGAGGCCTCAGAATCAAGCGCAATCAATTTTCACAGAATAGTAATAGTCCCAATGAAATTTAAAATCATTTATATGGGATTTTTGGGTATTTACATTCTCCCCACATTATGGATTTTCATCCCCGAAAGATACAAAAAAACCAGGAGAAAAAATGGGGATACTGAGCACGTATCTGAGACTCATGATCCCTTGTGCTCTCCTGGACATTCTCATGGTGTGAACTAACTCGCACAAGAGGAATCGACCGCCCATGAACGACCCACTCCTATCAATCCTATATCTGCACCGGGAACTCTGCAAATGTCTCCCCATCATCAATGTCTAGCTATCCCTTGTTGATAATATTCGATGGATCAGGCATGTACCTCATCAGATGTGAAACATGGAAAACAATATGCACCTGGTACATCTGTGGGGGAAGATCTAGATGGTATGCCACCTCACCTACTCTGTTGAGGATCTGGAATGGTGTGATGAACCTCAGAGATAGGTTTTTGACCCATCCAAATCTCTTCCAACCTCGTCAAGGTGAGACCCATTAGAAGACATGGTCTCCCTCCTCAAACTCAAAGGGTCTCTGTCTCCTATCAGTGTAAGACTTCTAAAAGCTCTGTGGAGTCTTAATTTTCCCTTGGATGATCTTCACCTTCTTTGTGGTATCCTGTACCAACTATGGACCCATAGGTGCTGACTCCCCTAGGTTTTTATAGCATAGTGGTGATCTTCAATGTCACCCAAACAGGGCATAAAACTAATCCATGATGATGGTAGAGTGATAAATATTGTTGTATGTGAACTCCACCCATGGCAGGTGGTACTCCAAACTACAACCAAAATTAAGGACATAAGAACGAAGAATTTCCATGAGTGCCTGAATGGTCTGCTCCCTCTGCCCATCTGTCGGAGGATGAATGGTGATGCTCAAGCATAGCTGTGTTTCGAACGCCTCATATTACCCCTTCCACAAGAGATATGTAAAATGTGCATCATGATCTGAGACGATCGCTGATGGAACCCAGTGATGTCGTAAAATCTCATATATGTAGAGGCATCCAAAGCTCTCTACTGAACATTTCTCTTGGATAGGAAGGAAGTGGGCCGACATAGTGGGTCGGTCAATGATCACCTAGATGGAATCATGGCCCCTGGACATACTTGGTTGTCCCGTCATGAAGTCTAGGGATATACCATCCAACTTCAACTCTGGTACCTCAAGTGTCTTAGTTAAGCTTGCTGGTACCTGATGCTCAGCCTTCAGTTGCTAACCAGTGAGGCGTTAGGATATGAACTCTGTCACTGCATTCATCTTACATGGCCACCAGTACTGACCCCAGAGGTCCTGGTACATCTTTACCACTCTAGGATGTACCTCCGAAGGGGATGTGTGGGAATCCCTCAACACAACCTAATGTAGCATCAATGGTACCATAGTGCATTCTCTGAAAAGGGTGACATGCTCCCCACCATTAGAAAATTCATCAGGAGCCTATCATGAGGATATTTGAGCATGTTGGGCCTCGCATTCTAGGTCCCCAAGTTGTACCTCACTATATCGATGAAGGAGTGGGGGTGTAACTGCCATAGAATGGAAGTAATATGTCCAATCACTATCCATTATGGATAAATGAAACATAGCTAGCTACTATATCACCTAACTCAGAAACTGTAGACCTGACCTTCTACTGAGTGTGTCTGCTACTACATTCTCCTTTTCAAGAGTGTAGACTATCTCAATGAAATATTCCCCGGGGAACTCCATTCATCATCTCTATCTCAGGTTCAGGTCCTTGTGAGAGAAGATATACCTGATACCCTTATGATCAGAGTAAACAATAAACCATTGAACCATCAAGTAGTGATGCCACATCTTCAGCACAAAGACCACTACTGCTTACTCCAAGTCATGGGTAGTGTAGTTCTGCTCTTACTATCTCCACTTCCATGAGATATAGGAGATCATTACTATCTCTTACACTAGTAAACAACCTAGTCCTATTTGTGATTCATCGCAGTCAAATATATACCCAACTCCCTCTTTAGGTAGCCTCAAGATGGGGGCACTTTTCAGCCTCTACCTCAGCTCCTAAAAACTCTTCTGGAATCTCTATATCCATGAGAAGGGATTTACCTTCTTTATCAAAGATAACAATGGTGACACAACTTTGGAAAAGTTGGGTACGAGTCTCCAGTAGTACCCAGCCATTCCAAAGAAACTCCACACCTCGGCCAAACTCCAGGGTGTCTCCTAAGCAAGAAATGCCTCTATCTTTGCCAGATCCACTGCAACTCTAGCCTTTGAGATAGCATTCCCCAAGAAGTGGACTAACCTTATCCATATGTTGCACCTCAATGGATTTCCATAAATCTGGTGCTCTCAGAGTGTATCCAGAACTATCTATAGGTGCGTTGCGTGCTCCACCTCCAATGCTGAGTACATCAAGATGTCGCTCATGAATTCTACCACAAAGTGATCAATATAAGGCTGGAAGATCCTGTTAATGAGCCCCATGAACACTATCGGAGCACTTGTCACACCGAAAGGTATCAAAAATAACTGGTAATGACCATACCAACATCAAAAGTCTGTCTTTGGTACGTCCTCATCACGTACTCTGAGCTGTTGATAACCTGATATGAGACTTATCTCTGAAAACCATCGAGATCCCTTTAGCTTGTAGAAGAGACCATAAATAGTTTGGAGTGGATACTTATTCATCATGGTCACCTATTTAAGGTTTTTATAATCCACACAAAGCCTCAGACTCCCATCAGCCTTATTGGTGAACAAAATCGGGGATACCCATAGAGAAACACCGGACCTTATAAACCCCTTCCCCTATTAGTCCTCCAACTGTACCCGCAACTCATGAAGTTCCATGGGGTCCATTTGATATGTTTGTGTAGATATCTATTCCATTCCGAGGTACATTTCAATGTAGTTGTTTAACTCTCAGTGAGGAGCTAGTCCCATAATATCATTAGGAAAGACATAAGCATACTTTTCAACCACCATAGGATAACTCAGACTCCTCACGTCAAAAGCTCCAAGGGTATAACTAGCCAACTAATGACTGATTGGCTGCAACCTCATCCGAGTATGTCCATCATATTCTATGAAGGTCCCATTCACTCTAGTGAAGGAATACCTAATCACATCATCGCGGACACACAACACTTTGTGCCTAAAACAGTCAGTCTGAGCATGGACTATGGATAGCCATTCCATACCCAAGATGATGTTGTAAGTCCTTGATGCTGCTACCAAGAGATCCTAACCAAAGCTCTCACCTCCTAGAGAGATCTCACACTCTCTTCACTAGAGAGTAATCATCAAATATTCTCCCATAGGAGTCTTTAATCGTATGGATCGAGCTAGTAGCTTAATCGGAATCTCTGAGCTCCGGACGAGTGACATGAAAATAAAAGAGTGATCAACACTTGTGTCTTTTAGAACTGCATATAGGGTAGAATAGATAGAGATCATAAATTTAATCATATCTAGAGTTTCGTGGTCATAGGATTCTTCCACCAGAAGTTGAGCTTTCCCCTATCCACCTGATTCCACTGGTTGGGGTGGACCACCTGAGGGTGGTGGTGGAAGAACCTCAAACTGTCATATGCCTTTTACTACATGACTTACTCCACTTCCACATCTGCTGCTCTATATAACTCCATGCCCAAACCATATCTGCTACCTCAGTGGTCCTTCGACCATCTTCTGATAATCTGTACGACGGGTCGGGCAGTCGCGAGCCATGTAGCCCTGCCCACCGTATGTGAAGCACAGTCTTCTCCTCTACTGGTATGAACCACCTTGTGATATACACACCTCTGACGCTATATCCTAGGGTCATCCCCCAAAAGTTATGGCCTTCTTGGATGCCTATTTCATATACCTATCGCCTACTATAGATGAATCAGCTACCTGTCGTCTAATGGTGGCCCTCACGATCTGTGCCTACTCAGTCAAGAATCTCTCCACAAATAATGCTCGCTCGAGCACTTCGGCCTATGTTAGGATATTGAGAGATATCATCGACATTCTAATCTACCACCAGAGACCCTTATCAAACGTCTGGGACCTGAATAATGGGTCCTGTAGTATTTCATTGGAGTATCATGAGAGGTTGGTGAATCTTGCCGAGTTCTGGGCCATTGATAGGCTTCCCTACTGTAAGTGCAGTAGCTCATAGATACATATAGATCGTAATGTTGCTGGTATGAACACCGTCCTGAAGAGGGTCCCAAAGTCCAACCAGGAGGGTGTCACCACTTCATGTTTCTAGAGATTCAAACTCCACCATCTCCCTACGGTGTCCTGTAATAGTCTAGAAACTGGGATCACCATGTTCTATTCTATTGTCTCAACCAAGAGAAAAAATCATGCTACATCCTCTAGCTAATCCTCAATTGCTTGGAGATCTGTCTCACCAAGACACCTCAGAGGCCACAGCCACTAGAACTAGTTAAATGCGCTTAGTCGACGTGAAAAATATACTAGTGGGGCTGGAGGAAACTGCTGCCCTCAGAGTGGTGGTGTTGCTGGTACACCATTCGAAGGTGACAACATAGTAAGAGGGCCCTACACTAAAGACTCATCGCTTGGTGGGCCATCATCGTATACTCTATCTGAAATCCTGGTTGTCTGTCTATGTGGTGAAATCATAAAAATAAATAGGTGTGCCACAGTCATTAAGTTATTCCTATTGATATGACTCAAAATAGATCTAAAGTAAAAACATTTATGAAACACATGCAACCAGTATTTTCGTGCACCATGTCGAAAATCAGAAATCAGGATCCTAGTGTATAGATATGTCAGCCCCTGCACAAACACTGGACTCCCCGAACTAAAAACCATGCTCAAAATACTTAAAACTATTTCTCCATTAGAAATATTAGAGTTGTATTTCTGTGTTATAACCGACTCCTCTGATACCACTTTGTCACGACCCATCCCTCGGGGCCCATGTTGTTCCTTCCCGATGCCCGCCTTCCCTCAGCCAGGGAATGGTGACTAGCAGTGGAAAGGCTTATCCCTAAAACAGGAAGGCATTGCATTTAAACTTGTACAAACACACAATCAAAGAATAAAATAATATTCAACCATGAAGTAAAACTGAAGTAGTAAAGGTGTGTACTAAATGTAAAGGGGATCGAATAAAAGCCCAAATGAATGATAAAAATACAATAGAAAATAGTAAACAGGTCCTGGGATCGTCCACCAAGGATCCTACTTGAATGGAAGGTACAAAACATCTCCAATGCTCTCCACATAAATCTTCAAAACCTTCCATGATTTGTTCCTAGATCCTGGAATGTCACTCAAGGCTGCATGTCTTTTGTACATGAAAAAACAAGGTACAAGAAAAGCCCATGCTTGGGTGAATATAACAATACCCAGTATGGACCTCGAGATCCCCGAAGGTCTCTCAGAATTAAAAAAAGGAAAACCACAAAGAATGATCTCAATAACAAAGAACAAAGGAAAATACTCAACTCAATCTAGGTAAAACATAAGTATAGATGTACATATGATTAGTTGTAAGGATAGACCATATCATTCTGTTATGAGGAACTACTACTGACCCACATAGGATCGATAGGTACTAACCCCCACTGAACCACATATAATCGATAGGTACAAATCCCCACTGACCCCCACATGATCTGAACTGCCTAGGATCGATAGGTACTAATCCCCGCTGGCCCATACATGATCTGACCTACACATGATCGACATATGCTGACCCACATAGGATTGTTGAGCACTGACCCACATAGAATCTGACCCACACATGATCGATGCTGATCAACACATGATCAATAGGTTCTGATCCAAACATGATTGGTAGGTGATGATCCACATAGGATCTCTAGGTTAGGATCAACATAGGATCATTATGTGCTGATCCACACAGGATTGCTATTCTATTGACAACCAGGTATTGGATTCTCTACAACCCATGCACTTGAGTTCCATAGTATCTTCTCCTTAAGATATCGTTCATGCCTCAACTTCCATGAAGAAGTAACCCATTGATCATTCCTATCATGATGGTTCCAACGCAATAGATAGTGCGTCAATCAGATGCTCCGTCTGAGAGTTATAGGAATTTTAGTGCTGAGGGCCCATTTGGATTTGGGTACGATCCAAACCGGACATACTCAATCTTTTTTCAAAACTCAGGTGGAGTATATCAAAATGAATATCATGTTCCAAGGATTCAAAAGCCAGAGATGGTTTATCAAACAGATGTCTAGTTTGGGAGATACTTCCTTTTTAAGCGTATCTAGGATGAAATGGGTCTGAGTTAGGTCCAACCCGAACCACCTCGACCTGGGCCGACCTGACACTATTCAGCTCGACCCGACTCGGGTTCGACCTAGCTCGAACTAAACCTGCTGGGATAGCCTGACTGGGCTAGGTTGTGGTGACCTCGGCCTGCCAGGTGGCCAGACCTAAATGTCAGCGCGGTCCACCTGTTGGGCTACCGCGCAAGGGATTCTCCCCCTCCTGAAAGGACCAAAGGTCTGTTTGGTTTTA
This sequence comes from Viscum album, assembly GCA_963277665.1. NCBI lineage: Eukaryota > Viridiplantae > Streptophyta > Magnoliopsida > Santalales > Viscaceae > Viscum > Viscum album. The sequence goes on along the minus strand of OY728159.1, from coordinate 991,966,370 downwards.
TAAAATGGTGGCACCACATGGCCCTTCCTACTTTCTAGGAGGACATGTGGGGCGCGGGTCCCCTTCACCATGGATTTGAAGCCGCAACCACCTTCCTCATAGTGTGCGACGACGCGCCGTCTTCTCTAACATAGCCGATTGAGAGCTGGACCCCCTACTGGTCTGCCATGACACTGAGTGACGTTGCCTCCTTCTATGGTCGGTGTGTGCCAGCCACCGCCTTCGCCCGCCAATGCCCTTTGTAGGCGTTTTCATGCCGACATTTCTTCTGGGGGCATTGAGGATGCTCTGAAGCCATGTTTCCACTCCCATTTGTGCCTACGGTCTTACCGGGATGCCACCATTGCTGCGAGACCCTATTATTTGTGTATTCATAAAATTGAGAAATCATAACCTAAACAACGCAAAAAAAAACCAAAGAGTCGGAGGGTTTGGGAGTTGTTTGTTTGGCCCACACGCTCTGCGTTAGTATTACCAAAAGTGGGAGAATTTTATTCAACATAGATAAACTATATTAAATCAGTGTTTTAACATTCCATTCAAGAATGAGGGGAAAGAAACCATTCACTTGAATTAAACAAAACCCATACCTCGTAAATCATTAGAGGTGTCACGGTTATAGAGAGAGAAGAGTCCTTGATGGATGAAGTCACCAGCATTCCTCGATCCCAAATCCTTTCCCCCCAAGTATTCGACCTCCTTTAGTTGATGTTGTCGTAGTACATTGCCAGATGTTCCTCACTTGATGAAGACATTTCAAAAACCCCAACCTGAGCTCTATTTAAATAGAGGGGGATTGTGATTAACGCAACGAGGAATTAATGAGGTTCATTAATGAATGAACCTCTTAATTTCCAATAGTGCGATTACAAAATAGGAGAGTCAAGCCATTAAATGGCTTGACAACCCATCAGTCCCACTGCCTCCACTCAATAGGAGGTGGGATAAAAAAATAACAATTTTTATGTTATTTTTTTATTTCTTTAAATGATTTAAAAACTATCCTTTTCACCTGACCAACAGTAGTCAAAGTAAAGCCTTGCTTAAGGGAATCCCAGCACTACATATTCAACAAGGACCAACGATTTTTAATCCGAGCACTGGTTCAAATGATAGAAAATGCCACCCATGCATTTACTAAATGCACCATCAAAAAGATCAAAATTCTTTTCTGAGAACACTGGGCATCGAAATCAAGTGTCGTCAATTTTTTCAGACACATAATAATCCCAAATAATTTTAAAAAAATTATATGGAATTTCAAGGTCTTTATATTTCATTTCCAAATATGATAAAACAAGATCTTATTATTTTAAAATGTGAGTAAAAGTAACTGTTATGTCATTTTTTAAATATATGAATCAAACTCACCACAATTTGATACCTGATGTGGATGATATGATTTTATGTGTATTTTTTTAGCTTAAAATTGATATCTGAGTTCAAAACCCACATGACATACACAAAATTATTAAAAAAATTAAATTTTTATAATTTATAAAAATTATCCACAATTCATTTTTAATATGTAAAAATCAAGTGCTCCCCAATCTGATACATGGTGGAACTGATATGACTTAATATATTTGATTCATGTTTAAAATTTTCACTTTATTTTAGAACACACTACTCACAATTAAAACAATGAAAATGTTTTTATGTTTTTTTTAAAAAAATTATTATATTGATTCATAATTTATTTTTGAGGTGTTGGAATTGACCACACATAAATTAGACACATGAGGTGTCTAGAATGACTCATTGTGCATTTTTTAAAATTGAAAGTGTCATTTGTGTTTAAAAAATGTTTCACTGTCCAAAAATTAAAAAAATATATCATATTGTTTTAGATCATTGTTATAATTCTGCATAAATAATTTCTTACTGGTAGTAATTGACCTCATGTTAATTTGACACATGATGTGCTAGGTATGAATCAAAGTGTATGTTTTTAATATAAATGTTTCATTTTTGTTTAAAATGTTTATCACATTTCCAAATCTGATAAAATAAGATATTATTGTTTTCAAACATTAACAAAATAATTCATTACCCATTTTATATGTTTAGGAATTGAAAACACATCAAACCGAGAGAGGATGTGGAATTTATGACTCAAAGTAATTGTTTTCAATTTAAAAGTGAGAGTTTAGTCTAAAATGCACACCACATAGCCAAAACAAATAAAGAATCCTGTAATGATTTTAAAACATTAAAAAACAAACCATATGTAATTTCTGATGTGTAGGAATCAACAATGCCTCAATCTGGTACATAGTTTTCCTTGTAAGACAAGAACTATGCATTTTTAAAATAAAAGAGAAATTTTAGGACAAAAAACATGTGACATACTCAAAATTGATCAAAAAATAAAATTATTATTTTTACTTTAGTATAATGATGCATAATTAATTTTTTGATGTGTATGAATTGAATTCATGTAAATCTGACTCATGATGTGTTCAGTAGGACATGAAGTGCATTTTTTAATATTTAAATTTCATTTTTGTTTAAAACACGTCACAAATCCAAAATAAATAAAATGAGATCATATTGATTTCAAACATTAGTTAAATGATCCATAATTCATTTTTGAAATCTAGGAATTGACTGCGCATAAATATGACACATGATGTGGGAATTATAACTCTAATTTTGTGTTTTTAATTTAAAAGTGATTATTTATTTTAAAATACACATCACTATACAAACATGTGAAAATGATTTCAATTTTTTTTCCAAAATTAGGAAAATTCTTCAAATATATTTTTTGATGTGTAGGAACTGATTATGCATCAATTCGACGAATGATGTGGCCAATATGACTTAATTCTCTTGTTTTCAATACAAAAGTTTCATTTTAGTTTAAAACATGCATCACAAATCCAAAACCAATAAAATGAGATCAGATGGTTTTCAAAATTTAGGACAATGATCTATAAATCATTTGTGACACTTAGGGATCAACTGCAAATCAATCTAACACATGATGTGGCCACTATGACATGAGGTGTGTGTTTTTAATTGAAAAGTGTCTATTTTTTTCAAATATGCATCACTAGCCAAAAAATAGAAAATGAGCTCCAAATATTTAAAAAATTAAAGAAATGTATCATAATTTATTTGTGATATATATAAATTGACCACACATCAAATTGGAAAAAAATTCTTCTATTACGAATCTATTTCAATTTTTTCATTATAAAAGTACATTTTTCTTTAAAACATGCATAAAAAATTTATAACTAAAAAAATATGCTCGGTTTATTTTTGATATTTAGGAAAATGATCCCTAATTAATTTGTGACATGAAGGAATAAACTGGATGATAATTCATTGCATGATTAAAATATAATACCATTTATATTTATAGTAATTAACAATATAATTAATCATATGTAGATTATATAAGTTTAAAATTATTATTTTTTTATTTTTTGTTTACTATTAAAAAAATAAACATTTGTTTTATTGTAGGGACAAGTGTTCGAAATGAGGTTTATTTGTCAAAAAAATAATGATAGTTTCGAATTTTAAATGGGTTTTATTTTTTTATTTATTTGTAATATGTGATCATTTTAAATATTTTGTATGTAAATTTTGGATTGAAATGATGGTGTAGTGTGATATTTGTGTTCCAACACAATTTTCAAAAATTCTCTATTCATGTTTACGTCTTTTGAATGTGGATTATTTTTATTCGTTTTTTATAGGGATGAAGTAGACCTACAACTGTGTAACATCGAATATGGAATTTATCAACGATAAAAAAGTGTTGATAAATACCTCCTTATTAGTACTAGAGATATTAATGATAAACACCCCCTTTATTAGTGCTACATTAGATGCTGAAAAACCCCTGTTTATCAGTGCTATAGAATGCATTGAAAAAATTCCCCCTTTATTCGCACTAGTAAATGCATTGATAAATGGTCCCTTTATTAGTGCATCAAAGAATGAACTGAAAAACTTACCCATTATCAGTGACTTTGTTTTATCACCAGTAAAGGATAGGGTGCATTTTATGGGAAATATGTACTCATTGAGGTTTTTCATTGAAGACCCATTTTTATCTCTATTAAAGGACTAATTTGTTATGGTTATTCACATATATTCTATGTATTTTTACCAATTGTTTTTCCATTTTTATCTGCATGATTATCCAATAATTATTTTGGGATTTTTAATTAAAAGATGAATGATTAACATTTAATTGTGGGAAAAATTAGTTTACACATTTAATTAATGGTGGAAAAAATGTAATGGGATGATGAATGTTTTCACCACATTAATTAGAGAGAATATTGAATGATTTATATAAATGAGGATTATATTATTTCATCCTGGTATGTAGTGGTGGAAAAATGTAGATGTTGAGAGTGAATGGGAAGGGGGTGCTTCTTTTTTCGTTCCATGTATCAAAATTCATCTTGATAGTGATATCAGGTGGCATGTCTTGGTTACCAGTGTTGGTAGTACACAAGATGGGTTCTAATCATGTAAAACATTTATTTGGAGGTATTCAACTTGGAATAATATAAATATATTTCCATTACAAAGGAGTAGTTCATTTGACAGAATTGAGTAATTCTCTAGTATTTTTTTATTTCAAAGGACTTGGACAGCCATGTTAGGCCTCGATAATATCTCTCAATTTGGATGATTCTAAATTTTGATGAAGACCCTAGTTTAAATTTTTTTAATGAATGTATCTTTCTATGTTTTTTGTAGTTCATGGCTTTGAAATCAAATATAAATTTCATTTTTGAATTCCAACATTACGAATTATTTTCAGTTTGATTCATGTTTATTGAACTAGAAAATAAAAACTATATATTTTTTGGAAGATTTTACAAACCAATTTTTTACCTAATTGAACATTCACTCATGACATATAGACTTCAACATCAATGAAGACCATAATAATTAGTTACATATCCAAATTTAGAATACTCTATTTTTATACAAGTTCAAAATAGAATTACTCATTTATTTATGTTGTTGTTTTTGGGAATTTTCATTTCAAAATTATTTTTTCTTCATTAAGATAGATCATTTTCTCTCTTTTGGGTCAATTTTTAAAATCATATAGGATTGTTGTTTCCTCACTAGTGTTAACCTGTTTTTTGTTTGTTTGATCCAGATGAGACCTTTGGTAGGTGCTTCTTGGTTGAGCCTAGTTTTATGGGATAGGAAGGAGTGAGTGTATTGTTTTTTTGGGTGAGAGTAGTGAGGGTGATGTTTGGTGTAGGATCGTCTAGTATCATGAATCTTCTATTTTTTATGATTTTTTCTTAGGTGTGAACTATTGTTTAGCTCTAGAATTTTTTTCTACATTTTGTATCCATGTTTGGGTGGTGTCTCTAGGAATTTACCTATTAATTGTGGTGATTAATCCTTGGTAATTTTTATGGAGGCAATTCCATATGAAAAGGTTCAGTGATGATCAAGATTTATGGGGGTTACATTTATAACTCTATAGTAGTGACGGTTAAATCCTATATATCATTTGGAATCTAGGATAGGATGGTTTTTCTTGGTCGATAATTATTTTCTCTTAGATTTCTAGTGTTCCTCAATGGATTATAGGCTATCCTTTCAACCCTTATGGCTGCATGGGATTTGCTGTGGTACCTATTTGATGAAGAACTTTTCCTATTGGATGGGTTTTGGTTGAGTCAAATCCTTACTTACATATTATGGAACCCTTCTTAGGATGGTTTGATCCTTGTTTTTTTTGTATTCAGGTGGAGACGAGTGTTCTTTCCCGAAGAATGGTGTGCTTATTCTGTTGTGCTTCAGTTGTGTTTTTTTCTATATGAATAGTCTCAGTTGATTATATCCATGCTTTTTAGAGGATAATGAATTCTAAATGGTTTGTTTTTATTATTTTAGAGTTGGTTTTAGAAATATAATTCTAAATATCTTTAAAAACTTTTCATGAATCTAAATTTTTATTTTTTTAATCATAGTAGTGAATTTTTAAAAAACCACCAAAAAAATTAATGTTAATATATAATTAGTTAAAATTTTAATTAATTGGTAATAATTAATAATTAATAATTAATTTTTCTTTATTATTTATTTTTTACAATTTTTTTACAATTATTTACTACATACTGTTTAATGTTTTAATTAATTTAGTATTACAAATTAATTATAATTTTTTGATAATAATTATTTAAAAACTATATAAATTATTAATTATTAATTACTTAATAACTATTTTTTATTTACTAATTAATAATTATCAATTATAATTAGATACATAAAAATGTAATTACACGTAAACAAATACACATTCACACACACGTAGATATGTATATATGTATGTATTATATCTATTTATCCATATTTATTTTCAATTATATATATTTATGCGTATTTATGTGTATATATATATATATTAGGTATAATAAGGTATGTTTACATTAAACAAACAAGCACCACATATACATTTCGAAAAGGTAGGCCATATCCCCCTAAGGGATTTCCCACCCATAGAAACTTATTTATTCAGAACATGCTACGAAGGTCTAGGGGTAAGAATCCCATAAAATAGCCCGATTTCCTACCACATCATCATTCTTACATCATAATTTCTGCATCACCAGGCATGCATCACCACCTGCCTACGTCATGATTCATGGATGGGTCACCACCTACCTACATCATGTGTCATGTATGCATCACCTCTTGCCTTGAGGAAACTCACTCCCACCCAAATTTGAACCCGGTTATGATGCTGGATTATAGGGAGCGTTTACCACTCAGGTAAGCCCCCAACTACATTTATGTATATCTATATACATTTAAAAATATTTATTTGATTATATATATATATGTATACATACATACATACATGTGTGTGTGTGTGTATACATATATATTTAATTATAGTTAAATGTTTTCATGTATATATATATAATTATATATATAGTTTTATTTATATATATTTATATTTAATCCATACATATTTATATATATTAAATTATAATTTATTTATATTTTCGAAGTAATAACATCATGAAATCATAAATACAACTATTTGGATAATTGTTTTAAACCATATATATTCCATTTTGCATTCAAAGGAAAAGTTCATCATTACAAGAGAAGAGTCTTTTAGGTTTCTTCATTAAAACCTTCTCCTCTAGATTACCATTCTTAAAATAAAAATTTCACCTCCCCATGATTTAATTTGAATTCAAAATCAGATAATAATTCAATTATAATTTGTAAGTAATCCTCTTTAAATATTGGATATAATTATTAGTATAATTGACCCATTCTTTCTGAGTGAATGATTTAGTAACTATTTTGGTTGTGTATATCTAAATTCTTCAAAATGAAATTATATTGGATTTGAAAACCCATTTATAACCTATAGTTTTTATACTAAGTTAAAAATTAAAAATTCACACAAATAATTAAAATTTATTGAATTCATTTCCTCCATCATGGCATCACATGACATATTGAACTCATTATAACTCATGGCCTGTGAAAATACATCAGGATCATTTTTAACTCCTATATTGTAGTCAAATTCTTGTAGATACGCTATATAATAACTATAATTTGATATATTTATCATCATTGTGGATATTATAAATGTTGTACCATTATTTTCATGAGAAAATTTTGGATCAAATGGTTGTTCAAGAGTTTATGATTCTTGAGATTTTTGATCTATGGGATGATTATCAACTATCTACGGAGTGATATTTATTCATAAATGAAGTTTGATATGAAAATTTATCAATCTATCACCTAATCTAGAGGATTGAGCTTTATAATGATAATTATCAGAAATATTTTTTATGAGATCACTCCCACCAATCATTTCATTTTTTATGAGATTTTGTATCTACTGATCCTACAATTATATTTTTTAATTATGGAAAATAAAAATGTTATTCTTTAGAAAATTTGGAAGATCCAATGAATTATTCACTAATTTTCCTTTGATAAAACATAATTTTTTATAGATTATAAAGTTGAACTTCTGAAGGACATCCATAAATTCACACATGTTTCAAACTATTTCCAAGCATTAAACAATTCAAAAGGTATTTTTGAAAAAACAATTTTCAGATCCTGATTATATATGTATGATTCCTCTTTATGTTATAATTATTAAGATAATAATGGAATCATATAATTACTGACCATAATTCAGACCAAGTCCTTAAAAGATGAATTTATTCTTTTAGCTACAGCATTTTGGTCTGCTGAACATGACACATGTTTTTGTGAATCTATTTCATTTTCTTAATGAAAACTTGAAAATGGACCTTATGATTTTCCATAATCAATGCATCTAAAATAATTTTCTTTGGCTTGATCTACCCTCATGATCTAAATTTCTATCCACCATTATTTCTATACCTCAAGCTTAAAAACGTTAAAGGCATCAAGTGATTCATTTTTATTATGAATGAAATAGATATATATATATATATATACTGTGAATATCCATCAATGAATTAAATATAGAATTTATGGGTATGTAAATCCATTTTTGACCTACATATGTGTGCATGTGTGATTTATAATATGGATGAACATAAACTATCCCCTTAAATTGATTTATTAGAAATCATTCTTGTAATGAAATCCAAACTAGATTCAATATAAATAAAACCAAGAGTATTAAGTAAAAAATATTGATTTAATATTTGAATACTATCTTTTGAGATATTCCCCAGTCTCTGGTGTGATAACTATGACAACCCTGATCATTTATTACACAATTAAACATAATTTATTACATAAAACTTATTTGATACTACATAGAAGATCGAAAGGCCTAGTGTCTTTGGGGCTTAAGATCATTACAAAACAACTTAAAACATGAAATACACCATCTTTATCAAAAAATTCCTTTACATGACCACTACATTCCCTCGTACTTATAATTTCATGTGATAACCTGAGGACATCCATATGAAAAGGGTGAGCTATAAATCCTAGTAAGGGAATAATCATGGAATAAAATTTAGAATACAATAAATGTTAGAAAATAGGCATATCAATAGATAAAAAGAGAAACATACACATTAGGCATGATAAATCATGATAATCATAACATGGAAATGTGGCAACAACACATAACATGGAATTAGCATGAGCCAAGGATCATTGCACATGGAGCATGAGTACAACCTCAATGCACATGATGCACAAGTAAAACATCATTTCACTTGAATTACCAAGAGTAAACACCCATTTCAAATGACTTATCATGATACTATACTTTAACAAATGCATTGAAGCGCTATAAGGGCACACCATTCTTAAACATTTCATTTCATTCATAAGTGTTCCACTTGGATCATATAACATGGATTCATAAAAATTAATCATTTATTACACGATAAAGGTATGTGTAATTCATAAAAGAAACCATATAATGAATAAGTAAATGTTGATAAATGTGAATACCCTTGCTAGAGAAATGGGCATTGTAACATACCAAGTAAGTAATGAATAATAGATATTTTTATCTATTTCTATTAATGAATTAGATAGTGTTTTAGAGGCTTAAAATGAAAATAAATCCAATCTTAAGCATGGAATACACTAATATTCTTAAAAGATTGTTTTACTACCTTATGATGGAAAACCCTTTTTAAATCTATCTTTTGACAATTTTATAAACTATGTTTGTCAAAATAAACTTATTCTTTATGATTGGGACATCAAAATTTACTTTGTGTGAATTTTTGGTATTTTTCTAACAATGTTCATTTTTTAATGAATAGTGAAAAATACTGCATTTTACATCAAAACTGCTTTTTAATATAATTTATTTATATTATAAGATTATCTTTTGAATTGGTCTTAAAATGTAATATGAATATATTTTTACCTTTTAATCCAATTGTGGTCATTGGAATCAATTTCACTTTGAAATTGGACTTAAACTAGTGTCAATCTTTTGATACTTATTGTTTCATAAAAACACGCTATTTGCTCTGACAGCGGAAATTAATTATTAGATTAATTAATGTGACTTATATGTTTTGAATTTTGTAAAATAGACTTAATTTTTGAATTCGGAATATCAAATATAGCTTAGGTTGAATTTTTGGTAATTTTCTGAAAAACTTCAATTTTTGATGAATAGTGAAACCACTAAGTGGTACTTATAAAGACTGATTTTCCGTTTAAATGAAATTTTGCCATCATTGTGTTTTGAATTTAAAAAATCCGACATACATGTTTGTCATTAAGAAGTAAAATGTGGTTCAATGAGATTATAATAATTTTTTGGTGAATAGTAACTTATTAAGTTCTTAATCGCGATTAGTGGTAATTAGTGTAGTTTAAGGTAAAAATAATGATTTAATAAAATAAGATGAGCTTGACACATGTCCTACCCTCATTGGTTGTGTCATAGCCGACCAAGAAAATCCATGGGTCAACTTGGGGACCCCATGGATCCACATTGTTGGGAAATGACATAAACAACTTTTTATTTAATGTAAAAGTAAAAATGACACAAACATAATATGTTTTACGAAAACAATTTTTACATGGGGTTATAAAGATTATATTTTTGATTATAAATATTCATTGGAAAGCTAAAAAAATTTCCTACATCATAGTAGTTTTTTTTATAATTTTTAGACTTTAAATAAATTAAATTATTTATGACATAATAATAATGCAGCGATGACATCATTATTTGACGATTTAAATAAAATGGAAAGATAATGAATCATATAAAACCTACACATGCCCAAAACCAATTGGATGAGTGGATTTCGAACCCTTATCACCTTATCCACGAATTATATCAATTTGGGACCTTTTAAAACCGAATCACATTTTCAAATAAAGTAATATTTCCTTACTTTCCAAAAGTGCCACTCCTCTCCTCTTATAAAAGCCCCCCACCTCTACCCCATTTCACACACTCCTCAAGCCTTTGGCTCGGCCAACCCCTGCCCATTTACTCTCTTCAAATCCCTCTCCTCGTCCTAGAGGATTCCCTTTGGGTAGAATCCTTTCAAAGGAAGCCTTTAGGCTCAAATCAAAAGGAGTTACACTTTTAAAGGTAATTCATTCTCTCATGTTCATTTGTTTTATTTTGTTTCTCCAACCCCCTAAACTCTTTTTATTTACTTCTTTTGTAAAAACACAAGTATATTAAATATACTTGGATTTTGTTATAAGATTTATTCGAGATACACTCTCACACAACTACATCAAATGGTTAAAGAACATACGGTTTCCGTGGATGGTGAAATTCTGCCTCCCGAAACGATGATTGTTCAATACTCATTTAACACCTTCAAAGGTGGCCATTATGATGTCACTATTTTTATATATTATATATAATATGTTTATTTTTTTCTTAAGCTTATGTTTTTTTTCATTTTGGGCATAACTTTATGATTTCCATTATGGGTAAACACGATATCTTCATTTTAGGAAGTGCGGACTACCGCCCCCTGAAAGTGATTTGATTCGTTAATACCATATGTGGGATGTGTAAAGGATAAAATTAATGATATTATATATGTTATTATACTGGAATTATAATATACTCTTATATAATTATGATTTCATTCCAGAAAATATGAAATAGAAATTGAAGTAGTGTTCATGCGTATGTACTGCTTACCGTCTCCATGAACGGTGTATTTCATTTCTTACCTCTAAATGTGATGTAATATTATAAATACATGTATATGATGAATATATATGATATATATGTTATCCAAATCATTAATATCATTCTGGATATGATGAACCTTTGACAAAATTAACAACATGTAAGTGTAAGAAGTCTATTTTTGACTTAAGAACCTAATACTGACAAAATGAACATTATTAACTTAAATGATTACATGATGTTTATAACATGGTATAAAAAGAATAATGAACTTGAAAAAGGTTCATAAGCAAGTAGAGATTAACACAAGTTTATTATTCAGGAGATTAAAGAATGGTCGGGTCAAGTCGGATACGAGGTATGAGACTTCATCTCAATCTCCTTTCATTGAGGCATATTTTATTTTATACGCAACCTTCTTTTATACGGTGTATAAACCTCTTTGACTTTTACAAAAGGGATCTTTTTTTATATGAAGCGTTTTACTAAACGACAAAAGGGAATGTTTTTATTGTCCTATGTATGCGGCGACAACGACTTCTCCGCCGCCGTGACCATTATTTGAGTTTTGGATTCCTCTACAAGCCATACCTTCTTTTTAAAAGAAAAATAAATACCATGTTTTACTTTTATTTTATTTTGGTATTGAAAATGGTTTTCACTATGTTTTTTGTGTTGTATTGATATCTTGTGATTGAAATGTGGAAATGTTATGTTTCCTTTATGCATGTTTTATGTGATACGATTATGTTATGGTTCTTGGGCATTATTATGAAGACGGGTGGTTCCGTGATAAACTAAGGGCGGGTGAGCCCGATATAGCTCTCCAATGCATTGGGTAACGTGAAGAAGAGAAACGTTAGTGTTTCTCTGAAGAGATTTAGGGAATATACTGTGATGGGTATTCCAAACGAAACCAAGAGGGTTACTCCCTATGTAAGAATGTTATGAATGCCTCAAGTTACCTTTATGTCTTATGATTTCTATGATTTATTCATGATTTGATGAGGTATGTTAAAGGGCTTATGTTTTATGGGTAATGTATGATTTCATTCTTATGTATATATGAACTCATGTTTCCTTTCCATGTTTTTATAACCTATACTGAGCCTTTTATGCTCATCCCATGTTTTTTTGAAATGTTTTTCATAGGTCAAGGGAAGGGTACATGATATGATGATATTGTCAAGGAAGTGTCAAGAAATAATCAATGTTTTATTTTAAATGTGTTTCCATTGATAGGGATGAAGAATACTATCTTTATGTAACCACTTTGTTTATATGTGGAATGTAATGCATGTTTTATGATCTAATTCTCTAAAACTCTAATCCTGAAAAGATCCTCAATGTGTAATCTTGTAATAACTCAAGATTAAGTGAGGTTTAAGGTTGGGGCCTTATAGTTGGTATCAGAGGTCGGTTTAGATAACTTTAGGAGTTATAATTCTATTAAATGATTATCCAAAAAACAATTTTGAAATGATATAGCATTTGAAGATTACCATGTTCCGTCATCTAAGACATGTTTGTTCAGAATGGGTTTCCGCAGAGGAAACAGGGAAGCAGTGCTAGGAAGGAATACAGAAGGAAATAACCTTCTGAATCAGCTTCCTGAGATGGTTGGAATTGGAACTGAACAGTTTGTTGCAGTAATGGAGCAGTTGACTCAGGCTATAAATGGTGGTGGTATCCATGCACAAGATCAGCCAGACCAACCGCAGAGGAACATGTCAGTGGTGGAACATTTCATGACGCAACATCCCCCATCATTCAGAGAATCATCTGACCCTGTGCTAGCTGAAGGGTGGATTAAAGCACCGGAGAAGATTTTCGATGTCATGCGGTATTCAGACAATCAAAAGTTTAGTCTTGCTATTTACCATTTGGAGGGTGAAGCAGATCAGTGGTGGTTTATGGTTAAAAATATCAGGGACACCGATGAGATTAATGCTCTTGACTGGGATGAATTCAAAGGTATGTTTCTTGAGAAGTATTTTCCTAAGGCTGTTCGACTTAGGATGGAAAATAAATTCTTGGAATTGAGGCAAGAAGAAGACTCAGTGGATGCCTATGAAGAAAGGTTCACTCGATTGGCAAGGTATGCTCAAAATATTATCCAAGACCTTGATAGTAAAATCAATCATTTTTACTCAGGATTAAAGCCAAAATATCAAAGGGCATTAGCTTCTCATGAGTTTAAATGTTATGAAAATCTTGTTTGATGTACTGAGAAGTTGGAAATGGAGTTTGCCGATGACCAAGTGTTCTATAACAACCAGCAGAAGAAGAGACCGAGGTGGCAGGAGAAAGGTAAGAATTCTTCAAAAAAGTCTGATGGTAAGAGAACTAAGTTTCCAGTTTGTGATAATTGTGGAAAAAGGCATCCTGGGGAATGTATTCTGAATTCTGGAAAGTGCTACCGATGTGGTAAGATGGGACATAAGGCTCGTGATTTCACTGAAAAGGATCAAGGTGAAGGTAAGACCAAATTTGATTTATAGTTAGTGAAATGTTATAAGTGCAATGAGATGTGATAACTATTGATCCTGAAAAAACAAAAGTTGTGGAAGAATGGCCAAGACGCACAAATGTAACCGAGATTCGTAGCTTCCTTGGTTTTGTGGGCTATTACCGAAGGTTTGTTAGAAATTTTTCATGCTTATCTAGTCCAATGACTAAGCTGACTCGGAAGGGTGTTAAGTTTATCTGGACAAAAGAATGTGATTATTGTTTTCAGGAATTGAAAAGAAGATTGGTGAATGCTCCAGTTTTGGCACTACCTTCAATGAATGGTGAGTTTGTTATATACAGTGATACTTCATTGAAAGTACTTGGTTGCGTCCTAATGCAGAATGATCAGGTAATTACTTATGCTTCACGACAGTTGAAAACTCATGAGGTAAATTACCCTACACATGATTTGGAATTAGCTGCTGTTTTTTTTTTGCTTTAAAAATTTGGAGGCATCATTTGTATGGAGTAAAGTGTGAAATATATACCGATCACAAAAGTTTAAAGTATATATTCACTCAGAAAGAGTTAAACATGAGACAAAGGAGATGGCTAAAATTAATCAAGGATTATGATTGTACAATTCATTACCATCCGGGAAAAGAAAATAAAGTGGCTGATACTTTGAGTCGAAAAATTAATGCTTCATTAACAATGTTGCGTTTGGAACGTGATCCTTTGGTTAAGGATTTGATAAACTTTGGAATAGAAGTTGTTGGTGCAGGAAGTCCTTCTGTTTTGTTTCAGGTATCAGTGAGATCTTCACTATCAGATAAAATCAAGCAAGCACAGAACCAAGACAGTGAGTTGCAGAAAAAGGTAGAGCTGGTTCAGAAAGGTAAGTTGCCTGAATTCAACATTGATAATGATTGTGTTTTGAGATTTGGGAAGATATTGTGTGTGCCTTGTGATTCACAGTTAAAGAGAGAGTTGTTATGTGAAGCTCATAGTTCTCCGTTTTCAATTCATCCGGGCAGTACTAAGATGTATAGAGATCTGTGGGAGTATTACTGGTGGGATGGAATGAAAAGAGACATTGCTAATTTTACTGTGAAGTGTTTGACATGTCAACAGGTTAAAGCAGAGCAGCAGTTACAGAAAGGGATACCTCAGCCATTACCAGTGCCAGAGTGGAAATGGGACAATATATCCATGGACGTTGTTGTTGGATTACCGAAGACATCTCGAGGTAATAATGAAATCTGGGTTATTGTTGATCGCTTGACCAAATCTGCTCATTTCCTTGCTATATGAGATAATTTCTCTCTTGATCAACTTTCCCGTTTATATCTTAAAGAGATAGTCAGGTTACATGGATTTACTCTCTCCATTGTATCGGATCATGATCCCGGGTTTACTTCTAACTTTTGGAAAGGCCTTCAGAAGTCGTTGGGTACTGAATTAAATTTTAGTACAGATTTTCATCCTCAATCAGATTGGCAGTCAGAACGAACAATCCAGACATTGGAGGATATGCTACGAGCTTGTTCTATGGATTATCAGGGAAGTTGGGACCAACATCTTTCTTTGGTTGAATTTTTATATAATAACAGTTTTCATTCCAGTATACAGATGGCACCATTTCAGGCATTATATGGGAAGTGGTGTTGAACTCCAGCTTTCTGGGATGAAGTGGGTGAAAGGAAGTTGATGGGACCAGAATTGGTAGAAGAGATGGCAGAAAAAGTTTAGCCGATTCAGAAACACATGAGAACAGCTCAGAGCGGGCAGAAGAGTTATGCGGATAACCAGAGGAAGGATCTATCTTTCGAGGTAGGTGATCATGTTTTTCTCAAGGTTTCTCCTTGGAAAAGTGTGATGAGATTTGGTAAGAAAGGAAAGTTGAGTCCAAGGTTCGTTGGACCATACGAAATTCTAGAGAAAGTTGGATCAGTTGCATACCGAGTGGCTTTACCTCCGAGTTTATCTCAGGTACACAATGTTTTTCACATTTCGATGTTGAGAAAGTATATGCCAGATCCATATGATGTTTTGAGCCCAGAGGTAGTTCAGCTGGAAGAGAACCTATCTTATGAGGAACAACCGGTCCAGATTCTTGACCATAGGGAGAAAGTGTTACGGAATAAGGTGATTCACCAGGTAAAGATTTGTGAAAAAACCACATGATTGAAGAGGCAACATGAGAATCTGAAAATGAAATGAGGGATAAGTATCCCCATTTATTCGATAACTAAATAAATTGCGGGGATGAAATTTTATAAAGGGGGGAAGGATGTAACATCCCAAGTAAGTAATGAATAATAGATATTTTTATCTATGTCTATTAATGAATTAGATAGAGTTTTAGAGGCTTAAAATGAAAATAAATCCAATCTTAAGCATGGAATACACTAATATTCTTAAAAGATTGTTTTACTGCCTTATAATGGAAAACCCTTTTTAAATATATATTTTGACAATTTTAGAAACTATGTTTGTCAAAATAAACATATTATTTATGATTGGGACATCAAAATTTACTTTGTGTGAATTTTTGGTATTTTTCTGACAATGTTCATTTTTTAATGAATAGTGAAAAATACTGCATTTTACATCAAAACATCTTTTTAATCTAATTTATTTATATGATTAGATTATCTTTTGAATTGGTCTTAATGTGTAATATGAATATATTTTTACCATTTAATCCAATGGTGGTCATTGGAATCAATTTCACTTTGAAATTGGACTTGAACTAGTGTCATTCTTTTGATACTTATTGTTTCATAAAAACACGATATTTGCTCTGACAGCGGGAATTAATTATTAAATTAATTAATTTGACTTATATGTTTTGAATTTTGTAAAATAGACTTCATTTTTGAATTTGGAATATCAAATATATCTTAGGGTGAATTTTTGGTAATTTTCTGAAAAACTTCAATTTTTGATGAATAGTGAAACAACTAAGTGGTACTTATAAAGACTAATTTTCTGTTTAAATGAAATTTTGCCATCATTGTGTTTTGAATTTCAAAAATCTGACATACATGGTTGTCATTAAGAAGTAAAATATGGTTCAATGAGATTATAATATTTTTTTGGTGAATAGTAACTTATTAAGTTCTTAATCGCGATTAGTGGTAATTAGTGTAGTTTAAGGTAAAAATAATGTTTTAATAAAATAAGATGAGCTTGACACATGTCCTACCCTCATTGGTTGTGTCATGACCTACCAAGACAAGCCATGGGTCAACTTGGGGACCCCATGGATCCACTTTGGTTGGGAAATGACATAAACAACTTTTTATTTAATGTAAAAGTAAAAATGACACAAACATAATTTGTTTTTCGAAAACAATTTTTACATGGTGTTATAAAGATAAGATTTTTTATTATAAATAGTCATTGGAAATATAAAAAGATTTCCTACATCATAGTATTTTTTATAATTTTTAGACTTTAAATAAATTAAATTATTTATGACAAAATAATAATGCAGCGATGACATCATTATTTGACGATTTAAATAAAATGGAAAGATAATGAAATATCTAAAACCTACACATGTCCAAAACCAATTGGATGAGTGGATTTTGAACCCTTATCACGTTATCCACGAATTATATCAATGTGGGACCTTTTAAAACCGAAACACATTTTCAAATAAAGTAATATTTCCTTACTTTCCAAAAGTGCCCCTCCTCTCCTCTTATAAAAGGCCCCCACCTCTACCCCATTTCACACACTCCTAAAGCCTTTGTCTCGGCCAAACCCTGCACATTTACTCTCTCCACATCCCTCTCCTCGTCCTAGAGGATTCCCTTTGGGCAGAATCCTTTCAAAGGAAGCCTTTAGTCTCAAATCAAAAGGAGTTACACTTTTAAAGGTAATTCATTCTCTCATGTTCATTTGTTTTATTTTGTTTCTCCAACCCCCTAAACTCTTTTTATTTACTTCTTTTGTAACAACACCAGTATCTTCAATATACTAGGATGTTTTTATAAGATTTATTTGAGCTACACTCTCACACAACTACATCAAATGGTTAAAGAACATACGGTTTTTGTGGATGGCGAAATTCTGCCTCCCGAAACGATGATTGTTCAATACTCATTTAACACCTTCAAAGGTGGCCATTATGATGTCAATATTTTTATATATGATATATAATATGTTTATGTTTTCCTTAAGCTTCTGTTTTTTTTCATTTTGGGCATAAATTTATGGTTTCCATTATGGGTAAACACGATATCTTCATTTTAGGAAGTGCGGACTACCGCCCCCTGAAAGTGATTTGATTCGTTAATACCATATGTGGGATGTGTAAAGGATAAATTTAATGATATTATATATGTTATTATATTGGAATTATAATATACTCTTATATCATTATGATTCCATTCCAGAAAATACGAAATAGAAATGGAAGTAGCGTTCATGCGTACGTACGGCTTACCGTCTCCATGAACGGTGCATTTCATTTCTTACCTCTAAATGTGATGTAATATTATAAATACATGTATATGATAAATATACATGATATATATGTTATCCAAATCATTAATATCATTCTGGATATAATGAACCTTTGACCAAATTAACAACATGTAAGTATAAGAAGTCTATTTTTGACTTAAGAACCAAATACTGACAAAATGAACATTGTTAACATAAATGGTTACATGATGTTAATAACATGGTATAAAAAGAATAATGAACTTTAAAAAGGTTCATAAGAAAGTATAGATTAACTCAAGTTTATTATTCATGAGATTAAAGAACAGTTGGGTCAAGTCGAATACGAGGTATGGGACTTCGTCTCAATCTCCTTTCATTGAGGCATATTTTATTTTATACACAACCTTCTTTTATACGGTGTATGAAACTCTTTGACTTTTACAAAAGGAATCTTTTTTATACGAATTGTTTTACTAAACGACAAAAGGGAATGTTTTTCTTGTCGTACGTATGCGGCGTCAACGACTTCTCCGCCGCCGTGACCATTATTTGAGTTTCGGCTTCCTCTACAAGCCATACCTTATTTTTAAAAGAAAAATAAATACCATGTTTTACTTTTCTTTTATTTTGGTATTGAAAATGGTTTTCACAATGTTTTTTGTGTTGTATTGATATCTTGTGATTGAAATGTGGAAATGTTATGTTTCCTTTATGCATGTTTTATGTGATACGATTATGTTATGGTTCTTGGGCATTATTATGAAGACGAGTTGTTCCGTGATAAACTAAGGGTGGGTGAGCCCGATATAGCTCTCCAATGCATTGGGTAACGCGAAGGAGTGAAATGTTAAGGTTTATCTGAAGAGATTTAGGGAATATACTGTGATGGGTATTCCAAACGTAACCAAGAGGGTTACTCCCTACGTAAGAATGTTATGAATGCCACAAGTTACCTTTATGTATTATGATTTCTATGATTTATTCATGATTTGATGAGGTATGTTAAAGTGCTTATGTTTTATGGGTAAATTATGATTTCATTCTTATGTATATATGAACTCATGTTTCCTTTCCATGTTTTTATAACCCATACTGAGCTTTTTATGCTCAACCCATGTTTTTTTGAAATGTTTTTCACAGGTCAAGGGAAAGGTACATGATATGATGATATTGTCAAGGAAGTGTCAAGAAATAATCAATGTTTTATTTTAAATGTGTTTCCATTGATAGGGATGAAAAATACTATCTTTATGTAACCACTTTGTTTATATGTGGAATGTAATGCAAGTTTTATTATCTAATTCTCTAAAACTCTAAACCCGAAAAGATCCTCAATGTGTAATCTTGTAATAACTCAAGATTAAGTAAGGTTTAAGGCTGGGGCCTTATAGGCATGGTATTCACTACACAATGACATTGTCTTGGAAAATCGGTGTAATTTCGGCAGCGTAATGGTGTGACGTAAGAATTCATAAAAATGGCTGTTGAGAGAAAAAGGGGTGTCTCATCATATGTACAAGAAATTAAATTTAAGGGGACATATAGATACATGTCCCAACAATTATAATTGAATCTAGAGTCATGATACAAAATAATTTCTAGAATGTAAAAGGGGAGAGAGAAATTCCATTCAGAATTTTGGCATAGTAACGGGTGTACATGGGTGGAATTTAAAGAAAGAGAAAAGGGTCTCTCATCATTCTAACATAAAAAGGTCCATATGGGTGGGTGAAAAACCATACCCCAACATTTATAATTGATATTAAAAGGGGATAACATTTTAAGGAATATTGGACAAAAATGATAAAGGAAGATAAAAACCCTTACGTGGAAGTGTGCTTCCAAAGGCTTGAGAGAGGCTTGAGAGAGGCTTCTTGGGAGCATGGGAAAACTTTGGAGGAGTCTAGAGAGAGTAGGACAGAAGTTGCACGAACTCCAAAGTCTTTGAGTGAGGAGGATGTGGGATCTTGGGTGGTTTTATATAGAAAAGGTGAAGGAATTATTAATTTTTTTGGTTTGGGACAACTCACATTAAAATAATCCAAACCAAGAACCAGACCATGCTTTTTGCCCATGGTTTTAGGAAAAGGGAAGTGGAAAAAATATTATATAATGCCAAAGTCCGATCTTCGTAAAATAATTGGATTGCTTATGTGGAGGTGAGTCACACTTAGAAGGAAAACAATTTCAAAAGACAAGATGTTTAATATTCCTTGAAGGGTCCATTAATGATTTTTAAAATAAGTAAAACTGACCCAAAATTACATTATCTTAATGTTAAAACAT
The DNA here is from genome assembly GCA_963277665.1 of Viscum album. NCBI lineage: Eukaryota > Viridiplantae > Streptophyta > Magnoliopsida > Santalales > Viscaceae > Viscum > Viscum album. The sequence continues at coordinate 991,945,546 of OY728159.1, read as the reverse complement.
ATATTGGGTGAAAATAAGGCTTATAGTATTTTATTACATCACTATTGGGTCATTAAGATGTCATAAAACACATTATATATTTAAATGATATTTAAATTTTACCGAAAAAATTGACTCTCTCAGAAAACTATGAAAAATTCACCATTTGGATAATTTCGACATAATGATTCTAGAAATAATATTAATTTTATCTAAATAATTTTATAAATATGTGAATTTTCACTTTTAAAATAAAAACAAACATTAATCTAAAATTCATGTGTTTTGAAAAAAACGGCTTTGAAACCATATTAAAAATTACAATTGCATTAATAATATTATACAATCATTTATATTAAATAAATATTAATTTAATTATAATAATAACATTTTATTAAAATATTATTTAATTCAATTATCCATTAATTCATCAAAATATATTTCTTAGTTGAACAGAAAATAAAAATATTATTATTACTTTACAAACTATTTTCAAGGAAGAAAAAATAAAATGAAAGAATATTCATTATTATATAAAACCATTATCACGACCCATCCTCAGGGCTCATGTCGTGACTTCCCCAAGCCCGCCTCCCATAGGCCATGGGCTGGAGACTAGAACCAAGGCGTAAAATCCCGACAAAAAGGGGAAGGCATTGCCTTTGTAAAGTAAAAAACATCAAAGAGTTAGCAAGCCGAAGTAAACACTAAGTAAATCTGGATACAATAGTGAGTGAGGAAAAGTAAGTGGTCTAGAATACAAACCCAAACTGAAAGAAAAGTACAACTGGAAAGAAAGTACAGCAACTGAAAGTAAATCCGCAATGTCGAGCCGCCCACTGGAAGTCCCACCTTAAGGGTGGGTACAGATAGCCTCCTCAGCTCCACGGGTCTAGTCGTTCGCTCCGTGTACGTCCCGCCCAGTGGTCCACCTCCAGGTACTGACTTGCTCCACAAGCCTCCACCACGATCAGTGATGTCCATCATCTGCATCCAACACAATGTAGTGTGGCCATAACCCGTGTAGGGGTGAGTATAAGCTACTCAGTAGGGACCCCGAGACCCCCGAAGGTCTCCCAGAATCCACAAAGGATAATCCACAAAGGAAAGATAAGATAACGAAGTAACATCCGACACTACTTAGGTATATGCCCATGCATATACAGAAGTCATCGATTCCGGTTCGGCTCCAACATCTGAGCCCAAGTACAACCCAGTCCACACAGGAAAACACAACCCAATCCACACAGGAAAGCATAACGTAATCCACATAGGATATCAAGTCAATCTTATCGAAGATAAGGATTGAATGTCAAGACTCAGCTCACACAAGTATACTTCTTTCAATATTATATAGATGATCATATGTAGCCACTTATTCCTCTAAGACATCGGACCCACACATGATTGATAGGTACTAACCCCCGTAATGACCCAAAAATGATCGATAGGTACTAACCCCCGCAATGACCCACACAGGATCAGTATGCGCTGGCCCACACAGGACCGCTAAGCACTGACCCACACAGGATCTGACCCACACAAGATCGGTAGCACTATTCCACACAGGATCACTGAGTGTTGTAGTCATCGCCATCGAATCCACGGAGAATTTCTAAACAGTCATCATCGTCGTCGCAGACGCAGCCAGCTCTAGGGTTCTCGCACACAGCAAGCTCGTTCGGGGAGGGTCCACTCCACGAGCTGAGGGGCTGATACATAAAATGAGATGAAGTCCAGAGTTCATGTATCACAAAGTTCTGTATCCTCAATAGGAACTCAACGAGACAGACAGCGCGTCAATCGGATGCCCGGTCTGAGAGTTATTGGATATTTCGTCCTAGTGGCCCTGCTGATTTTTAAGTCAAAAAAACCTGACCGTACTCTAACTGCATCCAAACCTTGATCGGAGTAATCCAAAAGGTCCGTCTCACTTTGAGGAATCAAACAAAATTGATGGTACGTCAATCGGACGTCCGGAGCTCATGCTATAAGTGTTTCCGCTCCGAGGGCCCGGTTGGGTTTGTGTTCGAACCAACCCGGCCTAACCCAAAGTTTTTCGAAACCTTGAGTTTAATATACCAAAACGACCGTCTCAATCCAAGGATCGCATCACAACTAACATTGGGTCGTTTGGAGGTCCTTAGCCCATGTTATGGGCAAAAGACGGAAAGAAGTCAGTGAATAGGGGGTTGGGCCCGGTCCGACCCGGCACAATACCCCTGGGTCGGCCCGAACCTGGTCAACCTGACCCGGGTCCGGGTCCGGCCCATTAGGGCATGGCCCGGCCCGTCCTGGACATGGGCCAGCCAGGTGGCTCGGCCGAAACGGCCGAGCGGAAGGGGCGGGGTGCGCTGCCCCCCAGTTTGTGTAACCGTGACCCCCATGTGGGGGGCCGCTCCTTCGGCCAGCCGGGGGTTATGACCCCCAGCCTTCACGGTGACCGGCCGGCCGGGTCCAGCCAGCCGGTTTGTGCTGTCGTGGGACCGCTGCAGTCCCGCTTTCCTGCTCCGGCGGCCGGAAGCTGGCCGCCACTCCCCCGCACCACCGCGGCCATAGGCCGCGGCCTTGTCTGATCGGCACGACGCGATGGCGTCGCGCCCCTAAGTCGCGGCCCCACTCTGGTCGCGGTCTCTTAGATGTTCTCCGACGCGGTGCAATGGCGGCGCAGATTTGTTCGACTTCAACGGCGGGGCGCGACGGTGCCACGCTTCTTCGCCCATTCTCATGTTTCCGCGCAGTGCAACGACACTGCGCTGGCTTTGCATGAGCCGCAACAAATTCAAACAATCAAGGGGGGAGGTGGGTCATCCATTTTTGTGCGGTCCGACCTCCTCCCGTTGTTGCGATATCAGGTGGCTCTATTAGAGATGATGAACGGCGATGAATGTAATCTCGAACAAAAACAAAATAATCCCCTACCTCGATGAAATCATTGAACAAATGTTCATCGCGGAATTGAATGTCGTAGAAGAAGGCGTCACAGAAGGAGAGGGTCATTGGCGTCGCAGTACAACGGCGTCGCGTCATCGATCTTCGAGGAAGGCATCTCTCACCATCGTCTGTCATCAGAGGTCTGCGTTCTTCATCGGTGACAGTGCGTTCTTCGCGTTCTTCAAGGAGGAAGAACGTTCTTCGGAACATAGAGCTTTCCTCTCCAAATCCTCTCGCACAATGAACTAACCTCTCAAGAAATAATACTTAGTCTTATTTAATTAACACACAAGCCAAAATTTCTTTGAAATTAAAAATGAATCCAAGAATTAAATATATTGAAACCTACTCAATTAATTAATTAAGAGTTGACTTCAATTAAAGGGGGTGCGGGTGGGTTACATAATTAATAGGGGTTGAGGAAGTTGATAAGGTGGGCCTTGTGTGGTCCCCACACCAATAATATCCTTCCTAGTGTAATAGTTAGGATGTGGGTCCCACTTCAACCACTTTGCTTAGGTTAACTCTACTTAGAATAAAAATAAAATCTGTTGCATAGTATTTTATTTTATCCTTTAGTTAACCCAATTAATTAATAACTTCACCCGAGCAAACGCAACTCCAGAAAAAATGTTCTTAAGCAATTACCTGTTCAACTATTCCATCGGTGCCCTCAGAATTCATTTCCGTGCACCGGTTCAAATGTTACGAAAACCCACTCATTCGTTTACTGAACGTACCCGAGCTAAACTTCGGAAAATTATTCCGGGCACACCAGGCCTCAAAATCAAGTTCTGTCAGAAACTGTGTTCTTGTAAAATCCCAAAGAAAATTAAGAACAAATTTCCCTTGAATTTTACGGGTCTTTACATTACTCCCACCTCAAGGATTTACGTCCTCGTAAAGATACATCATAAACTAGGGGATCAAATGTGGGTACTGTCCATGCATCTGAGCCTCCCGCTCCCAAGTGCTCTCCTAGAGGTTCCCGTGCTGCCACCTAATGCGCACTAGAGGAATCGACCGTCCACATAGGAACTGCTCATGTTGATCTTTGATCTCCATTGGGTCCTCTGTAAAAGTCACACCATCATCAATATCCAGCTCCCCATGGTCAATGATATGCGTCAGGTCGTGCACGTATCTCCTCAGCTGAGATACGTGAAAGACGTCGTGCACCCGGTGCAACAGAGGTTATAGAGCCAAGCGATAGTCCACCTCACCAATCCTGCTGAGAACCTAGAATGGTTCGATGAAGCACAGAGATAACTTGCCACCTTGGCCAAATCTCCGTAAACAACGTCGAGGTGAGACCCACAAGAAGGCGTGGTCGACATCCTCAAACTCAAGTGGCCTCTACCTCCTGTCAGCATAAGACTTCTGCCGGGTCTGAGCTATCCTCATCTGCTCCTGGATGTCCTGGACCTTCTCCGTCGTGGCATGGACCATCTACGGTCCCACAAGTGCTGACTCCCCATGGTCTGTCCAGCACAACGGTGATCTGCATGGTCGGTCGTACAACGCCTCGTATGGTTCCATTCCGACGGTGGAGTGGTAGTTGTTGTAGTAAGGGAACTCCCCCAAGGGTAGGTGGTCCTCCCAGCTATGACCAAAGTTGAGGACACATGCGCGTAGCATGTCATCGAGAGTCTGAATGGTCCTCTCCATCTGACCATCCATCTGAGGGTGAAAGGCGGTGCTCAGACGTAGTTGCTCCCGAATGCCTCCTGCAATCCCTTCCATAGCCGAGAAGTAAAGCGAGCATCTCGATCGGAGACGATAGATGATGGCACACCAAGAAGCCGTACGATCTCATGAATGTAGAGGCATCCCAAGCTCTCCGTTGAGCCCTACTCTATGATGGGTAAGAAGTGAGCCGACTTGGTGAGTCGGTCGACAATCACCCAAATAGAGTCATGAACTCTAGAAGTGCGTGGAAGTCCAGTCACGAAGTCCATAGATATCCCGTCCCACTTCCACTCCGGGATATCCAAGGGCTATACTACACCTGCTAGTACCTGGTGCTCTGCCTTCACCTGCTGGTAGGTGAGGCATTGAGAAACGAACTCATCTACAACCTTCTTCATACTCGGCCACCAGTGCTGTCGTCTGAGGTCCTGGTACATCTTCGCCACTCATGGATGTACCGCCAAAGGGGAAGTGTGAAACTCCCTCAGCACCTCCTCCTCTAAAGCAACCAGTACCATGGTATGTCCTCTGAAGAGGATGACGTGCTCTCCTCCCACAGAGAATCCATCAGGTTCCTGTCCTGAGGATATCTGTGCATGCCGTGTCTCACAGTTAGCGTCTCCACGCTGTGCCTCTCTGACCCGCTGCAGTAGTGGATGAGTGACTGTGAGTGACTGAAGAATGGCTGGTCCATCTCTATCCATGAAGGATATATGCAAAGCGTCTAGCTACTCCGTCGTCTCCCCGAGTAACTGAATGCACGTCCTCCTGCTGAGTGTATCGGCTACTACGTTCCCCTTTCTAGGAGTATAGACTATCTCAAAGTCATAGTCCTGGAGGAACTCGAGCCATCCCCATTGTCTCAGATTTAGAACCTTACACGAGAAGATGCACCTGAGAATCTTGTGGTCAGAGTAGACTGTAAATCACTCGCCCATCAGATAGTGTCGCCACATCTTCAAAGCGAAGACCACTGCTGCTAACTCTAGGCCATGGGTAGCGTAGTTCTACTCATGCTGCCTCAACTGACGTGATCCATTGGTGATCAGTGCCCGCTCCTGTATCAGGACACATCCGAGTCTGGTCCCTAATGAATCGCAGTAGACTATGTACCCTACTCCCTCCTCCAGTAGCCTCAAGACAGGTGCGCTAGTCAATCTCTATCTCAGCTCCTGGAAGCTCTGCTGACATCTTTCTGACCACATGAAGGGTTTCCCCTTCTTTTTCAAGGCTGCAATTGGTTCCGCAACTCTGGAGAAGTCTGTCACGAATCTCCGGTAGTACCCAGCTAGACCCAAGAAACTCTGCACCTCTGTCACGCTCCTGGGTGGCTCCCAAGCTAGCACTGCCTCGATCTTCACAGGATCCACCGAAACTCCCACCTCAGAGATGACATGTCCCAAGAAGTGGACCTAACGTATCCAGAACTTACAATTAGAGAGCTTACCATAGAGCTGGTTCTCTTAGAACGTGTCCAGTACAACCCGCAAGTGGTAGGCGTGCTCCTCCTTAGTCGTCGAGTATATCAATATGTGGTCAATGAAAACCCCGACAAATTGATCAAGGTAAGGCTGAAAGATCCTGTTCAAGAGGACCATGAACACTGTTGGAGCATTGGTTATGCCAAAGTTCATAACCAAGAACTCATAGTGTCCATAACGACACCTGAAGTCCGTTTTCTGCACGTCCTCGTCCCGAACTCTGAGATAATGATAGCCTGACCGGAGGTCTATCTTCGAGAAACACCGTGCTCCCTTGTGCTGATCGAAGAGTTCGTCAATCCTCGGAAGAAGATACTTGTTCCTCATGGTCACCTGGTTCAGGCGATGATAATCGACACACAGTCGCAAGCTCTCGTCCGCCATCTTGGAAAACAAAATCAGGGAAGCCCAGGTTGAAACACTGGGTCGGATGAATCCCTTGCCCTACAAGTCCTCCAGCTGTACCCGTAGCTCTCGATGCTCGGAAGGAGCCATCTGATATGCTGGGGTGGATATCGAGGCTGTCCCGGGGTACAGGTCAACATAAAAGTCTACCTCTCTACGAGGAGGTAGTCCTGGAACATCGTCAGGGAAAAGGTCCACATACTGATCCACCATTGTAGGTAAGCTCGGACTCCGTATGTCAATTGCTCCTAGGACGAGGCTAGCCAACTGATGAGTGATGGGATGTCCTCTCCTCTGCGATAGTCCATACTGTGCTGCGAAGGCTCCCTTCTCGCCGGTGAAGGTGAACCTACTCATGTCGGTGCGTACACACCACACCTTGCGCCTAATACAGTCGATCTGAGCGTGGACTGTAGATAACCAATCCATTCCCAAGATGATGTCGTAAGGCCTCGACGCCGCTACAAGAAGATCCCAGCCGAAGGTCTCACCTCCTATAGTAAGCTCACACAGCCGACACTAGTGCGTAATCGTCGAGTATACTCCCATAAGAGTCTCTAGCAGTAAGGATCGAGCCAACGGCTCTGTCGGAATCACCGACCTCCGAACAAGGGAAGCAGAAAATGAAATAATGGCTCACTCCTATGTCTATAAGAACTGCAGCAAGGGTGGGGTAGACACAGATAGTACCTCGAATCATCTCGAGCGCGTCATGGTCATAGGCCTCCGCTGCCTGACGTTGTGCCTATCTCTGCCCGCCAGCTCCCTGTGGTCGGGGTGGACCTCCTTGTGGTGGTGGTGGTAGAGCCTCAAAGCGTCGCCCAACACCTGCTGCTCGGCCAACTCCTCTGCCTCATCTGCCTGCTCCCTGTGGACCACCACGGTCGACCCTCTACCTCTGCTTGGGTGGTCCCTCAACCATCTACTCCTCCTCTGTACAGCGTGTTGGGCTGTCACGAGCCATGTGGCCCTGACCTCCGCATGCGTAGCACTGTCTACCTCTCATAATACTAGCTCTATGTTGTGTGCCCCGCACCACTGAGCCAGTGTCCTGAGGTCGTCCGCCTGAGGGTCTGGTCCTCCTGGACCGATGTGTCATCCGTCGACTTCCAGCTGCAAAATACTCTGCTACGTGCCGCCCTGCGGTAGGTCTCGCTGCTGGTGTTGGTTCAGTAAGAAAGCTCTCAATGAGAAGGGCTCACTCTAGTACTCCTGCCTGTGTCAGAATGCTGAGGGAGATCAGTGATGCCCTGATCTCATGCCTCAATCCCGGCTCGAAGGTCTGGGCCCGGAAGAATGGGTCCCGTACCATGTTCGTCGAATAGCATGAGAGGTCGGTAAATCTCGCCGAGTACTGGGTGACTGTCATGTTGCCCTACCGCAGCTGTAGTAGCTCCTGGATGCGCATCGCACGGAGAGTGGCTGGGACGAACTCCGAGAAGAAAAGGCTCTCAATGTCTGTCCAGAGGAGAAAAGCCTCATAGTGCACCTGGAGCATCAAGCTCCACCATCTTCCTGCTACTGCATGTAGGAGACTCACTGCAAGGATCACCATGAGGTCTGCTGGTGTCCCTACCAATCAAAAAACTCGTACAACTTCCTCCAGCCAATCCTTGACTTCCTGAGGGTCCATCTCCCAATGGAACCTGGGCGGTCTCTGATGCTGAAACCCGTGTAGTGCACCAAGGCAACGTGCACTCTCAGTGGCTGGGGCTGGTAGCATTGGTGGCTCGGTGGGTAGTGGTACCACCGGTGCCTCCGTAGTAATAGGGCCCTGCTCCGAGGCCTCGTCACTCGGTGGGCTATCGTCACGTAAAAACTCGAAACCCAAGATTTCTGCTATCGTGGGGCCATCTGGAAAATAGACAGGTGTGCCACGGTCAATACAGTATTCCTGGTGAGCTGACACAAAGTAATCACAAAGAAAACTTGAAACACACTTGCAATCAATGTTTTCGTGCATTAAGTCGGAAATCAGAAGTCGGGGTCCTGGTGTACGAATACGTCAGCCGCCACACCAACACTGGACTCCTTGGACTGATAACCACACTCCATACTCTTAACTCTATTGCTTCACATAGAAAAAGATCAGAGTCCCATGTTCAGCGATAGAACTGAACTCCTCTGAGTCCAATTTGTCACGACCCGTCCTCGGGGCTCGTTCCGTGACTACCCCAAGCCCGCCTCCCCTAGGCCAGGGGATGGAGACTAGCACCAATGCATAAAATCCCGACAAAAAGGGGAAGGCATTACCTTTGTAAAGTAAACAAACACCACAAAGTGAGCCAGCAGGATTAAACACTAAGTAAAAGTGGATAAAATAGTGAGTGAGGAAAAGTAAGTGGGCCAGCATACAAACCCAAACTAAAAGTAAATTACAACTGTAATGAAAGTACAACAACTGAAAGTATATCCGCAACGTCGAGCCATCCACTAGAAGTCCCACATGAAGGGTGGGTACATATAGACTCCTCAGCTCCATGGGTCCAGCCGTCCGCTCCGTGTACGTCCTGCCCAGTGGTCCACCTCCAGGTACCGACTTGCTCCACAAGCCTCCACCACGATCAGTGTTGTCCGTCGTCTGCATCCAACAAAATGTACTGTGGGCATATCCCGTGCAGGGGTGAGTATAAGCTACTCAGTATGGACCCCGAGACCCCTGAAGGTCTCCCAGAATCCACGAAGGATAATCCACAAAGGAAAGATAAGATCACGAAGTAACATCTGACACTACATAGGTATATGCCCATACATATACCTAAGTCATCAATTCCAGTTTGGTTCCATCATCCGAGCCCAAGTACAACCCAGTCCACACAGGAAAACACAACCCAATCCACACAGGAAATCATAACGTAGTCCACACAGGATATCAAGTCAATCTTATTGAAGATAAGGATTGAAACTCAAGACTTAGCTCATACAGTTATACTTCTTCGTAAGATGATATATTTGATCAGATGTAGCCACTGATTCATGTAAGTCATCGGACCCACTTAGGATCGATAGGTACTAACCCCCGCAATGACCCACAAAGGATCGATAGGTAGTAACCCCCGCAATGACCCACATAGGATCTGACCCACACAGGATCGGTATGCGCTGGCCCACACAGGACCGCTGAGAGCTGACCCACACAGGATCTGACCGACACATGATCGGTAGCACTGATCCACATAGGATCACTGAGTGTTGTAGTCGTCGTCGTCGAATCCATGGAGGATTTTTGTACAGTCGTCATCGTCGTCGCAGTCGCATCCAACTCTAGGGTTCCCGCACACAACAAGCTCATTCGGGGAGGGTCCACTCCACGAGCCGAGGGGATGATGCATCAACTAAAACGATGTCTGGAGTTGATGTATCACAAATTTCCGTATCGTCAACAGGAACTCAACGAGACAGATGGCGCGTCAATCAGACGCTCGGTCTTAGTGTTATTGGCTTTTTCGTCCCAGGGCACCGGTTGGTTTTTAAGTCAAAACCAACCTGACCATACTCCAACTGCATCCAAACCTCAAGCGGAGAAATCCAAAAGGTCCGTCTCACTATGAGTAATAAAACAAAGTCGACGGTACGTCAATCGGACGTCCACAGCTCAAGTTATAAGTGCTTCCGCTCCAAGGGCCCGGTTTGTTTCGTGTTCGAACCAACCCGGCCGAACCCAAAGTTCTCTGAATCCTTGAGTGTAATATTTTGAAATGACCGTCTCAATCCAAGGATCTAATTGCAACTAATGGTGTGTCGTTCGGAGGTCCGTATCCCATATTATGGGCAAAAGATAGAAAGATGTCTGTGAATAGGGGGTTCGGGCCCGGTCCGACTAGGACCGATACCCCCTGGGTCGGCCCGAACTGGGTCGACCCGACCCGGGTCCGAGTCTGGCCCATTAGGGTGCAGCGCGGGCCGGCCTGGGTGTGCCCCGGCCTGGCCCGCTCCACCTGGCCAGCGTATCCAGGCGGCTCGGCCGAAACGGCCGAGCGTAAGTGGGGGGGGGGGGGGCTGCCCCCCCTATTTGTGTAACCGCAACCCCCATGTGGGGGCCGCTCCTTCGGCCAGCCGGGGGTTATGACCCCGGCCTTCTCGGTGACTGACCGACCCGGTCCGGCTGGCCGGTTGCTGCTTCCACGGGACCTCCGCGTTACCTCCCTCCTGCTCCGGCAGCCGGAAGCCGACCACCACTCCCCCGTACCACCGTGGCCATAGGCCGCGGCCTTGTCCGATCAGAGCGGAACGATGGCATCGCACCCCTACATCGCGGCCCCGCTCCGTCCGTGGTCACTCTGAGGTTCTCTAGTGCGGCACGAAGGTGCCGCGACTTTGTTCGACTTTAACGGCGTGGCGCGACGGCGCCGCACTTCTTCGCCCATTCTCATGTTTCCGCATGGTGCAACATCACCGCACTGCCTTTTCACGAGCCGCAACAAATTCAAACAATCAATGGGGGAGGAGGGTTGGCCGTGTTCCTGCAGTCCGAACTCCTCCCATTATTGCGATATCAGGCGGCTCGATTAGAGATGATGATCGGTGATGAAAGTAATCTCAAACAAAAACAAAATAATCCCCTACCTCGATGAAATCGTTTAACGAAGGTTCGTCACGGAATTGAACGTCTCGTAAGAAGGCTTCGTGGAAGGAGAGGGTCATTGGCGTCGCGGTACAACGACGCCGCGTCGTTGATCTCCGAGGAAGGCGTCTCTCACCATCGTCTGTCGTCGGAGGTCGGCATTCTTCGTCGGCGACTGTGCATTCTTCGCGTTCTTCAATGAGGAAGAACATTCTTCGGAACTTAGAGCTTTCCTCTCCCAATACACTCTCACAACGAACTAACCTCTCACAAAATAAAACTTAGTATTATTTAATTAACACACAAGCCAAATTTCATTTGAAATTCAAAATGAATCCATGAATTAAATATATTGAAACCTACTCAATTAATTAATTAAGAGTTGACTTCAATTAAAGTGGGTGCGGGTGGGTTTCATAATTAATAGGGGTTGAGGAAGTTTATAGGGTGGGGCTCGTCTAGGCCCCACCCCACTAATATCCTACCTAGCGGAATAGTTAGGATGTGGGTCCCACTTCAACCACATAGCTTAGGTTAGCTCTACTTAGAATAAAAATAAAATCCGTTGCACAATATTATATTTTATCCTTTAGTTAACCATATTAATTAATAACTTCACCCGAGCAAACAAAACTCCAGAAAAGGTGTTCTTAAGCAATTACCGGTTCTACGATTCCATCGGTGCCCTCAGAATTCGTTTCTGAGCACCAGTTAAAAATTTAGGAAAACCTGCTCGTTCGTTCACTGAACGTACCTGAGCTAAACTCTGGAAAATTATTTCGGGCACACCGGGCCTTGGAATCATGTGTCGTCAGAAACTGCGTTCTTGTAAAATCCCAAAGAAAATTAAGAAAAAATTTCCCTTGAATTTTATGGGTCTTTACAAAAATAATGTACATAACCATAGTTCTATGGTCTGTTTACATAACCCCTTATAACACTCACAAAAGACTTAAGAGTAAGGTGTGCGATGGTGATAGACTCTTGGGGTGGCCCAGATAACATTGCTCGGGTGGGAATCTCTATCAACTACAATTTCTCTTGTAGGAGGTCCCACTCGAGCATAACATATTCAAGCTTGACATGGGATTGGTAAAGAGCGAAGTCCAATGACGCCGCCTCCTTTCCGAGCTCCGAAAAATGGGCTTCCTATGGGGCACATCTATGGGATGAGGCCATCACTTCATTTTTCTGAGTAAATTGGATTTGTTGAAGCCCTATATTTATACTAATCATGTGGTCACTGTTCAATGAATATATTATCAATGGTCAAAATTTTTAACATAAAACCATATAATTTGACATTTAATATAAGAATTTTACATAACGAGACATTTAATTAGATCAAGAGGGATTTCCATTAAGGAAATTTTGGGTCATTACAATCTTCCCACTTAAAAAATTTCACTCTTGAAATTTTCTTTTCCCACACTAAAACAGAAGTGGGTAACTCTGCTTCATCATTTACTCTAATTCCCACGCCGCTTCTTCAAACATGTGGTTTCACCATAACACCTTGATGAGGGGCATTGTCTTATTTAGTAAAACTTTTTCCCTACGATCTATGATCTTCACTGGTTTCTCCTCATAAGAACGATCATCCTCGAACTGTACCACCTCTGAAGAGAGTATATATGAAGGGTCCGGTATGTACTTCATTAAGAGGGATACATGAAAGAAATCATGTACTTGGGCCATGGCAGGTGCAAGTAATAGTCGATAGGCTACAACCCCGACATGATCAAGAATATCGAAGGGTCTGATGTACCTTGGAATTAACTTCCCATTCTTTCCAAACCTCATGACCTTCTTCCACATAAATATGCATAGAAATACCAAGTCTCCAACTTGAAACTCAAGGTCTCATCGACGGTTATCTGCATAACTCTTCTATCTACTCTGGGATGCCTTGATATACTGCTGAACGGTTTTCCCCTTCTTTACCATTTCTTCGACCATTTCTGGTCCATGTATCTTATGCTCACCGACCTCATCCCAACACGCCGGTGTACTGCACCTTTTCCAATGAAGGGCTTCATATGGTTCCATTCAGATGCTTGAGTGGAAACTGTTATTATAAGGGAACTTAAATAGAGTAAGATGTTGATCCCATCCTCCTTTAAAGTCCTTTTACCATGCTCTCAATATGTCCTCAAGTGTTTTTATATTTTTCTCGGATTGGCCATCAGATTGAGGATGATGGGCCATACTGAAGTTTAGTTCAATATTCGAAGCATGTTGAAGAATCTTCCAAAACATAGAGGTGAATCTTGGATCTTGATCAGACACAATGGATAGTGGTACTCCATGAAGCCTTACAACTTACCTGATATATATCTGTGCCAGTTGATCCAATGAAAAATTTTCATGAATATAAATGAAGTGTGAAATCTTTGTAAGATGATCCACAATAATTCAGATGGCATTGTTGCCTTTGGATGTATTTAGAAGTCTGGTGACAAAGTCTATGGTGATGTTCTCCCATTTCCATTTTGGTATAGGGAAATGGTTACATCAACCCCTTAGAATTTTTTCTCTCTGTCTTCACTTGCTGACAAACCAGGCACCTTGATGTATATTCAGAAATCTCCTTCTTCATGTTATCCCACCAATAATTATCTGAGAGATCACGGTACATCTTTTTGTTTCCTAGGTGAATAGAGAAATTTAAACTATGTGCATCATCCAAAAGATCCTTCTTCAACTTTGGAGTTGATGGAACATATATCGTTTTCCCAAATCTCAAAATTCCTTCTTCATTAACATTAAACTCTGAGGATTTCCCTTTTTCGAAAGTTTCCACTTTTTCCGGAATTCCCACGTCATCTTTTAGAGAATATTTTAACCTTTACAAAAGTGATAGTTGAGATATATTTTGTGAATGGATTGATGATGTTACCTTCTTTATGATTATCATTTCTATCTTTATCAAATCGTAGATGATTGGATCCTTTTCATTTCTCATAAATGATAGAATTGTTGGGTCTTTTCTACTTAGGGCATCTACCTCCTTGTTCACTTTCCCATTGTGGTAATGGATTGAGCAGTCATAGTCTTTGATCAGCTATAACCATCTCTGTTAGAGCATGTTCAACTCTTTCTATGTTAATATATACTTGAGGCTTTTTTGGTCTGTATATATTTCACACTTCTCCCAAAATATATAATTCCACCAAATTTTCAAAGATAAGATCACTTTAGTCAACTCGAGGTCATGTGTTGGATAGTTGTATTCATGAACATTCAATTACCTTGAAGCATAGGCAATGAATTTGTCATTTTTCATCAATAGACATACTTGGCCCTTCTTCAAAGCATCACTGAATACCACAAACAGTTATCCACCTGTTATGAAAGTGAGAACAGTCACAATGATAAGCCTCCTTTTCAAATTCTTGAAGATTTCTTCGCATTCATAACTACAAGAATACTTTACTCCCTTCCCAGTTACCTAGGTAAGAGGGTTGGACAATCATGATAAATTTCTCACAAATCATCGATAATATCCAACTAACCCCAAGAAGCTATGGATGTCCATTACCGATGTTGGCCTCGACCATCCCTCAATTGCATCTATTTTGGAGGGATCCATAGATATCCCATTGCTTGTGATGATATGGCCCCAGAATGAGACCTCCTTCAACTAGAACTCACACATGCGGTACTTTTCATAAAGCTTCTCCCTCTGCAAGGTCTCTAGTATAGTTCTCAGATGCTCATCATGTTTCTCCTTGGTATTGGATTATATCAGAATATCATCTATAAATTCTACCACAAATTTGTTGAGGTAATCTCTAAAGACTCCATTCATCAAGTCCATGATGATTTCTAGAGAATTAGTGAGTCTTAAAGGCATTACTCTGAATTCAACGTGCCAGTATCTTGTACAAAAAGTAGTCTTGGGGATTTCTTCCTTCTTCAACCTTACTTGATAATATCCCGACTGCAAATCTACCTTGGAGAAGTATGGTGCCCCACATAGCTTATCAAACATGTCATCTATTCGTGGGAGAGGATACATTTTCTTTATCGTGATTTTGTTAAGCTCATGATAATCAATATAGAGGCACATTGACCCATATTTCTTCTTGACAAAGAGGACTGGTGCAACCCATGGTGAAGCACTTGGGTGTATAAACCATTTATCCAAATTCCCCTATAGTTGTTTCTTCATCTCCTCAAGCTCCACAACATACATTCTATAAGGAATCATGGATATTGAAAATTCCTAAGGTATATGTTCAATTGAGAATTCAACATCTCTTCTAGGAGGAAGACCAGGAAATTCCTCGGGAAACACTTCAGTGAATTCCCTCACAATAGGTATGTCCTCTAGGATGGTTTCCTCCTTAGATACAATCATCTGAGATTCATATTCCTGCTCATAGGGCACAAATATCCATGCTTGAGATGACGGAGCAAAATAAGTATCATCTTCCTCCTCGAACTTGTAAAGAAGCATGGGTCAATTTTGGGGTCAATTCTCCACATGGAGAGTAATTTCCCTCTCACAGCAATTTATGTTGGCTCTATATAATGAAATCCAATCCATGCCAAGAATTTCATCAAATTTCACTAAAGGGAGTATGAAGAGGTTCTCCAGAAAGTTTAATCCACATTTTATGATAGGGGATGAGTTATATTCAGGGGATGCAATGATTGCCCCATTTTCAATACTCATCGACATATTCACTTCCTTGATTTGGGGTGGTGATGGGATTGTTCTATTGAACTTTCGAGATATAAAAGAAAGTGTAAAATCTGAATCAAAATGTACATTCACTATTCTTGAATGAATAAATAGAGTACCTGTCACCACTTCTTTGTCAGGGTTCACTTCAGCAGTAGTGATGGAAAAAGCTCTCCCTTTCTTCCTTGGAGGTTGTTGGTTGCCTCTAATAACCCTTAGCTTAGGGAACTTATTTTCAAGGTACCATGGTTCTTTTTAGTTGTAACAATGAATGATGCATTGATAGTTGAACAGACCATTCCTCTCCTCTGTCATAGCCATGGGTTTTTTCTTCCGACAATTAACTTCCATTTTCCCTTATCTTCCACACATAAAACATTTCTTGTACCCTTCTAGCAATTTCTAGGTCGCTTCTTTCTGCACCATTGGAAAGAGGGGTGCTGTATCTTCTTAACATCGTTGGATTTATCCATAAGACCACTAGAATTGAAGTCCACCATATGCTTCTTATCCCTATGATACCCGTGAGAATCTCCGATCTCTATTTCGACCTTGAGGGCACATCGGACAATTTCCTCACAGTGGTTGAAGTCACAGATTTCTAGTTCTTTCCGTAGGCTAGGTTTCAGCCCACCGAAGAAGCAGTCAACCATGCATTCAGAGGTAACGAAAATGCCAGAATCATATTGTAAAATCCTTGTGAAGTTTTCCTCATAAGCTCCAACATATTCGTCATCTTTTTTCTTGATGGAAAGGAAGTCCCTTTCCATCTTAAGCCAAAGGGTGCGCGGAAAATATTTATCAAAAAACATCTTCCAGAAATAGTTCCATTCCAACACCATGCTCTCCTCCGTAGGCTTCGTATTTTTGATCAATGTCCACCATTGATCAGCTTCACCCTCCATATGATAAGAATTCAAGTGAACGTTCTCTTTTTCAGAACATTTAAGGATGGAGAAGATATTTTCAATAGAGTTGATCCATTGTTCAGCAATTGAGGGATCAGATTTTCCATTAAACTTAGGAGGCCTTTGTCTCCTGAAGCTCTTGATATCATCTTTTTCTTTATTATAGGTGATGAACATTCCTCTTGACCCATGTTTCTATTCAAATATTTAGTTATCTGAGAGAGAAGTGTGACAGTGTTCGCGATTCCTGCTCCCATTAGATTGTAAATATCATTCTTACAGTCATCACATTAAACTTCACATCGATTTTTATCCCAAGTCCTCCTATTACAGGCCATTGGCTGGAATAAAAGGCAATTTAGGGGTAACACATAATTGGTTATACAAGGACAAAACTAATGACTTATAAATAACTCTTATTTCCCTAACATATGAATCTATTGGCTTCATTCTATGTTATCCATGATCTACTTTTTAACATATATTCTTAGAGAATTTTTTTTCCCTTAATAATGGTTCATACTAAGCTTGTGAATTTAAAAATCCATATCCCCCGGGATTGATGTAACCAAGAGTGATGCAAAGCCCATTGTCGTGCACCAGTTCTCATTCGAGTCTAGCTCAAAGTGGTGTTTTCGGGTTTTACGCCTATGATACATCTGTGCTAGAGCCGCCTCTATCCGCTCGTATCCAGACATGGATGTATTTTCTTGATAAACCAATTACAAAATACTCACCAAAACGTAGGGATTTTTTTATTATACTTAGTCTTGTCTCTGTGGCTTCACTAGGGTTTTCTAATCATAATCCCAAAAATAACTAAACCTATCATCTAATACCAACTATGACAACCCTGATACATTATTACACAATTAAACATAATTTATTACATAAAATTCATTTGATACAAATAAGAAGATTGATAGGTATTGTGTCTTTAGGTCTTAGGGTCATTACATAACAACTTAAAACAAGAGATACACCATCTTTATTGAAAACTTATTTTACATGACCACTTAATTCCCTCATGCATAGCATTGCATGGGATAACCTGAGGACATGAATAAGAAAAGGGTGAGATATACATACCCTCAAGGGAATAATAATGTAATAACATGAGGAATATAGTACATGTTATACAATAGGCATATCAATAGAGCACAAGAGAATCATAAACATAAAGCATGAAAAATTAGGATAATCATAACATGGAAATGTGGCAACAACACTTAACATGGAATTAGCATGAGCCAAGGCTCATTGCACATGAAGCATGAGTAAATCATTCTTGCACATGAAGCATGAGTAAAACCTAGTTTCACCTAAATTATCATGAGTAAACACCCATTACACATGACGTATCATGATACTATACTTTACCAAATGCATTGGAGTGCTATAATGGCTCACCCTTCTTAAACATTTCATTTCATGCATAAGTGTGCCACATGGATCATATATCTTGGATTCATAGAAAAATAATTTATTCCACGATAATGGAATGTGGAATTCATACATGAATATTTATAATAAATAAGTAAAAGTTAACAAAGTTGAATACCATAGATAGAGAAATGGGCATGGTATTCACTACACAATGACATTGGATTGGAAAATCGGTGCAACATCGACAACATAACAGCGTGGCGTAAGATATCATAAAATTTTTTGATGAGAGTTAAATGGTTGTTTCATCATATTTACGTGAAATGGATAGTAAGGGTGTAATATAGATACATTTCCCTATAATTGTAATGTAATTTAGAGTCATGATACAAAATAATTTCTTGAATGTAAAAGAAGAGAGAGAAATTCCTTTCGGAATTTTGGCGTAGTAATGGATGTACATGGGAGGCATTTAATGAGAGTGAAAGAGGTCTCCCAACATTAAAACATAAATAGGGAATTATGGGGGAGGATAAAAACCATCCCCAAACATTTATAATTGATATTAAAATGGCATAACAATTTAAAGAATATTGGACCAAAATGAGAAAGGAAGAAAAAAACCCTTACATGGAAGTGTGCTTCCAAAGGCTTGAGAGAGGCTTGAGAGAGGATTTTTGGGAGCTTGGGGCACCTTGGGAGGATTATAGAGAGAGTAGGGTAGAGTTTGGAAGATATCAAAAGGCTTTTAGTGAGGAGGAAGTGGGAGCTTGGGTGGGTTCATATAGGAAAGGTGAGGGAATTCTTTATTATTTAGGTTTGGGACCCTCCACATTAAACTAATCCAAACCACAAACCTGCCCATGGTTCTTTCCCATTTTTTTTGGAAAAGGGAAGTGGAAAAAAATATTTTATATGTCCAAAGTCTGAAATTCTTAAAATAATGGGGTTGCTTATGTAGAGCTGAGTCACACTCCCAAGGAAAGGAACTAAAAAAGACAAGATTTTAATAAGCCTTGAAGGGCCCATTAATGCTTTGTAAAATAAGTCATACAAACCCAAAATCACATTATTTTAATGGTAAAGCATATATTGTCTTAATAGAACTCTTATATTATTTTATTACATCACTATTGGGTCTTTATGATGTCATAAAAGACATTATATACTTAAACGATATTTAATTTTTACTCAAAAATTTGACAGTCTTGGAAAATTATGAAAAATTCACCGTTGGATAATTTCAAAATCCTGATTCCAGAAATAATATTAATTTTAACTAAATAATCTTCTAAATATGTTAATTTTGACATTTAAAATAAAAACTGAAGTTTATAAAAAATTCATGGGTTTGGACAAAAACGGCTTTCAAACCTTAATAAAAATTACAATTGCATTCATAAAATTATACAATGATTTATATTTAATGAAAATTAATTTAATAATAATAATAATATTTTATTAGAATATTATTTAATTCAAAAATCCATTAATTGATCAAAATATATTTCTTAGATGAACATTAACTAAAAATAATATTTGTTCTTTAAAAACTATTTACTTGGTAAAAATAATAAAATGAAAGTATATTCTTTATTATATAAAAAAATAATGTACATAACCATAGTGCTAAGGCCTTTTTACATAACCCCTTATAACACCCACATTAGACTGAAGAGTATAGTGTGCGACGGTGACCGACTCTTGGGGTGGATAAGATAACATTGCTCGTGTGGTAATCTCTATCAACTACCATTTCTCATGTAGCTGGTACCACTCGAGCTTAACATATTCAAGCTCAGCTTGGGCTTGGTCAAGAGAGAATCTTAATGATGCCACCTCCTTTCTGAGCTCTGAAAAATGGGCTTCATATGGGGCACGTCTATTGGATGAGGCCATCACTTCCTTTGTCTGAGTAAATTGGATTTTTTAAAGCCCTATATTTACACTAATCAGGTGATTACTATTCAACGACTATTTTAGCAACCGTCACAATTTTTAACATAAAAGAAAATAATTTGACATTTAATATAAACATTTTACATAAAGAGGAATTTAATTAGATAAAGATGGATTTCAATTAATGAATGTTTGGGTAATTACAATAACAGAGAAGATTTTTAATTTATAAAAATTATTTTAATACTAGTATAAACATGTAGGATATCATTATCAACTTTAATTATCAAATAAATGGAGAAAAGAACATCCTTTAATGTACCACATATAATGATGTCATTTCAATATATCAGAGTAAAATTAGTTTTACAAAAAATGAATGTAAAACCCTATTGTAAAATTTTTCAAACTAAAATCATGTTTCTAGAGAAACATTAGATATAAAATATATGCTCTAAAAATAATGTGAACTCATCAGTTAGAACTAGAAAATAGTCTCCCAGACATCAACATGTGAGCACATCTTGTTTTCTAAATAGACTCCAAGCTCATTATTCAATGGGTTCCTTTGGTTTTTTATACCCTTTACAGTATTAAATGTATAAATTGTTAAACAATAATAAATCCACCCTGTGTTATGAATTATATCAACCATATTTGATTTATATAACATCAATGATATTGGTGTACTATTATTTTCAACAAAATTATAAAATATAAGAAGAATTCTCTTTATTTGTACTTTTCTTATACAAAATAAATAAATGAGTTCATTCTTAATATTAGATTGAGGTAGATATTTCACATTCCACATCCTATTGGGTTTTCATTTATGATCCTTTTTTCAAGTTCATTTCTAGAATATTAGTTTATATCATTTCTACAACAAGCCTTTCATCATTTAGAACACATAAAGTCATTATCTCATTTATTTACTAGTTATCATTATACGTGTTTAAGATATTATAAATTGCACATATTTATGTAGTGGGGTGTTGATAATATTGTTCACTAGATGTGGATTGGATATATAATCCTTAGTATTCTTATGTTGAAAATCAATATACCTTGACTACATGATGTGACTGCACACACGTTCCCTACTGGTGAGTCTCATGGATGATAGCATTATGTTTAATGTGGTTGATAATTCTTTATCTAATTATATAAATTGGTCATGTATATATTATAGAAACTCTTGATCATTATTATTCACAACAACTGAACTGTGAATTCTAAAACCTAATTTATTTTTTATGAACATCATAGTGAGACAGTTTGACAGCTCCCAATGATCATATATTCTTATATTATATAGTGTGCTCTCATTATTAAATTCGTGTGGTTTTTCTTTTTGAATGGAGTAATCAATTTTTATCCATCCCTAAGGAAGAAGAGTTATCTCCTTCCAAATTACATAGTTGTCACCCATTAATTCAAGAATGCCATATTTATTATTATAAAACCCAAATGGTATAACTAAAAATTAAATAAATGAATATTAGTCTAAAATACATAATTTATTTATTAAATTCTGTTAATTCTGTTTAAAAATTATATAAATTTTCATTTAGGGGAAATTATAAATTTAAATTTTTCATGAAATTAATTATGAATCTTATGTTAACATTTTAATTCATAAATTCAGTATTTGTAATTTTTTAATTAAAATAACCACATGGAAAGATATAAAATTTTTAAAAATCATAATACCTATATGAATTTTATGAAAACAAAATTTATTTTTCCATCTAATGAAAATTTAATAAAAATTCAAATGGGATAAATTTTATTACATTTTACATATATTATTTAAATCAATTTAATGAATATGTATATTTTAGTTAATAAATAATTTTATGGAAGAACCCCAAGTTTAGTTTCATTAACAAACACCTAGTACAATTACCCTTTAAAAAAATAAAAATTAATGATATATAAAAATATTTTTATTATTGAATTTTTTACAAGTGCATGTAATTTTTAATATTAATATACTGAATATGATAATTTTTTTAATTATGAATGTTTTGGAAGACCAATTTGTAATTAAATTAAAAAAATACTAAATAATTAAACATGTCTGAAAAACATATTTAATAAATCAAGTTGATGAAATGGCCAGGATGATGGTTGAAAACAAAAACATCATTTTGAAACCCCGAAAAATGAAAATGATTTATTAAAATAGTGTGTATGATGTTTTATCTGAAAGTGTAGGTATATTATTCCACTGGCACCATATTTTAGAGATTTTTTAAAATATATAATTCATGAGTCGGTAAATTTCATTAATGAAAAAAATAACATACCATTAACAATTGAATAACACAGGAAATTAATGAATAACAACATGAATGTCTTATAATATCTATATGGGGGATATAGATGGTGTATGTTTTCTTGTCTCCACTCAGTGTAGGGCCCTTTATAATTATATTTGTTTCTAACATCAAGAACACACCACATTTTACTCCATCAAAAAATAGTATTAAATCAAGGAGATTTATTTCCATAAAATAATCAATAGATTTTATAGATTTTATTTTTTAAATTTAATTCATTAACAAATATTTATTATATTTAACATAACTTAACATATTAATATTATGTGATATAATATATTGGACAAAATTTTTTTATACTATTAATTTATTTATGGGTCATAAATTAGATGAATTCTCTTTAGTGGTCATATGGTCAAGTGGAAGTGGCCACAAAATTAATGACTGAGGTTTTGACATTAAGTTCTCATATCAATTATTTTAGGTAATGATAATAAATGTGTGTCTTTTATCAGTGTTTTTAGCATGGATAAATTAAGTCATGGAAATCAGTCATATTTGTAATGGTTTATGTCATAAATTAGCTAAAAATTTTTAAAAACAAACATAGAAAAAAAATTATAGAACCCACCAATCACTTTCATATTAACATGTTGAACCATGTCCCCACAACCATCTATAAAACAATCTCTTTCCATGAATTTCATCCATGGTTGGGGAAAGGGGATATGTTTCAGCACCAAACATAAGTGGTGATGTTTAGAAAAAATTAGATAGTCTTCATACCCAATCCTATTAATCCATTTCTGAAAAAACATTCTTCCCCAAGAATGACACCATCCATGTGCATTAATGTACGTGGGTTGTGTCATCTATCCACTCCACTATCACTGAATACTAGGTAATTTTTTCTGAAAGACTTATAGAACCTTCATCGATCAGATAAAATATTCATCATGTTATCAAATGCCACCCAAAACCCTATAAATACTCTATAGACCTTCCCTTCCCTATCCATGACCGCCCACCTTTAAATATATGTCTTGATACATCAGAAAATATAAAAAAATGAAACACCCAACATCTTCATCTGTATTGATGCTCCTTTCCATTCAAATCACCTAATTTTTTAAATTGGAGATAATTCCCACCTTCTTTGTTTGGTGGTTAGTGTACCAACCAACCCCACTATAAAAAAATTCAGTAATGGGTGTTGTACATTATATATGTGAATCCCATTTTCCTGTAGTATACATGAGAAGGTGGATAGGTGTTGTTAGGCTTAGGTGGTAAGTTTGTCAGATTTTTAATCCTCCCATCCTGATTATTATGTAGGGCCATGATATACTTCCTCCACCAATAATTAAATCCAAGAGATATCCAAATAATTTTTCTGAACCATTCGAGCCAAAGAGCTCATAATTTTCAAAAAATATATCCTAGATAGTTATATTGTATTATTATTCTATGAGACCTCTATGATATAGAGATGGAGACATGCAGAGAGTGATTTTTAAGGCCACTATTTATGGAAAAATAAAGGCAGGTTTCACCCTCTATTCTTCTCTCTTAGTGATAATTGAATCACAATAAGTGGTTTCAAATATATTTACCTTGAAACCTTAGATAGTGGTGGATATTTTCCAGTGAATAGAAACTTAATTTTTCTTAGATTCATCTTTTTTATGTCCATATTCTATAATTTTTTGCAGAGGCAGTTACGATAGTGAAAATGGGGTCGACAACAAAGATAAAACTTTCTCCATAGGCTTGATCAAAGATCATTTAATGTTTGGACCCTAAAAGAGAAGACATAACTTTTCTTGCACTATAGATATTTATAGTGATATTTGGGTAGTTTCTCCAATATTCCACATCATCACCATGTCATTGTCATGTAATTAGTCAATCACAACTGTTGTCCCTGATTTGGCTATATCCTTATCAAGCAGTGTCTGAAATCAATGATGATGAAGTCGATTCCTCCATTCTTTACCATTCCAAACAGAATTGTACATTACATTTTTCATGATTCTTCTCAAAATTTTACAAAATAAAAATTAAATAGGTGCACCATATGTGGGAGGTGGGTAAGGGGCAGGAAACATAGGATAAATACAGTGTAGTGGAAGGTCCATAGATTTTAGGAGGACAACATAAAAATTATAACATTAAGGAATGGATGGTACTTGAATAAGAAATATTTAATATTTCTATAAGAAAAGGGATAAAGTGACAGAAACCAAATAAGAAATGGATATGCACACACCAATGTCTCTATAGAAATCAAACCTTTCTCTAATGATGAAGAATATACATTATTTCATACATTACACCAATAAATGGAATGGGAGGTCAATATTGAAGCATTGTACCATGTCACTCTGTTTCATGAGTATTTATTGACTTATAAAGATGGAGACTTCGGTGTAGTGAATATGGGGAACACAGTTTTAGTAGTTATTTTAGGCACGGGTGTTACCCTATTCAATAAGAACATTAGATACACAATCACCATGAAGGATGTTCAATATGATTCAAGTCATCGACTCATGTTTTTATCATAGATAGCCTTTTCCCAACAAGTCTATGACAACATCTTCAGGATTTGTTCATGGAATATGATAAATGGATCCATATTCGTCCTCATAGAACACATATGTGGTAGGTTCTACAAACCTCATATAAATATTAAATAAAAGAAAACCTCAACATGGTAGAATGAGAAACATCATCTAATATGTTGAATAGGATACTCATCCACTTGAGTGAAAAGGGTTTTCTTCCATTATAATGAATTAGTGAATCAACGTTGAAAATAATGCATCTCGTGATCCATGAAAATACTTCCTATGTAGGAAGAAGCAAAGGGTCTAAGTAAATACTGCTTCATAAATGATATCAGAGTTCCTAATCTTGTGCACTCCCTTATATGTTATCCCATAATGGTGGGTTCATTTAGAGGTAATAAATACTTCCTAACCTTTAATCATGATGCATCTTGAAATCTTTAGTTTTTCTTCTTAATGTTTAAGGAAGATGTACAAGAAAACTTCAAGATGTTATATTCCATGGTGGAGGATGAAATTATAAGGAAGAAGAAGTGTCTTCATTGAGTGAATTGAGTAGAGTTCACATATAGAGAATTTGATGCCTATTGTAGGATTCCATGAATCCAACAAGATAAAATGGTACCATTAATTGAATAACACAAATGAGTCACGAAAAGGATGAATAAACCCATCATAGATTAGGAATGAAGAATGGTGATTTTCTCTAAGCTACGTATGACATTATGGTTAAAGTTATTTAGGTTTCATGCTACATTTTCAATAGATCACAATTGGTCCCATTGAATTTTTAGATTCTACTAGAGTGATGGTCTCATAAATCTGACATCCTCAACCCGATATCCACTAAAGCAGTTCCCCAAGCTAGGTTGTCACATGACCTCAATCATGCCTCCATGTATGCGAGATGCTGCTGACTAGCGGTGTGGGTCTAATAACCTGAATGGGGAGATAATACCTTCATTGATAGAGTTGGACATTGTAGTTAACAACATAAATAGAGTAACCTCTATGTAATAATAAATAAACATTCATATCAAAACATCACCCTAAACTAGGTACAAACCACAAATCATCATTATCCATGTCATGTCATGATAATAATTTCAGAGTGAAGGAAACAAAAAATAAAGACATCAAACTGAATCCCCAAAATGGTCTTGACTCCATGTCTAGAACCTATTCCATGTACATCCCAAGGCCAACTAATCCACCATGCATATGGAATTTTCCCTTGTCCTGACCCACAATTATAAAATCTACTCAGGTACACAACAGTGTATTGAACAGGGTGTTAGTTCAAAACATAGTAGGCCACCACCAATATTGTCTAAAAAGTATCCATTATAATAGATGGTGCATGAAAGTACGGAAAAAATTACAATGTAAACCAAAGAATTTCATGGTATCCATTAGCAACAATGTGAATTAAATCCATTTCTATTGTTATTACTATATTAAAATTTTACCCATCTTCTTTACTTAATCCATCATTCTTAGGTGTTCTATATGTTAGGCATATACATAAACTACAACTGGGTCTAATGTAATAAATCACTATGCACAAGGGAATAAGTCAAACCCATGTCTCACTAAGGGTAACACAACACAACAAACACATTATCATCACATTAAAGCCTCAACCAGTGTGTAATTCATCCGTTAGGGGAATAGAGTTTTTCCCCTTCCCGAACCCATACATGGTGGGTGAAGATAAGAGAATCATTCTGACATGACCTATAGGATGAGCCTTAGTCCTTTAACTCACACCCCAATCCTTGTGCACATTCTTGTATTTCCATTCACTAAACATAGAATTTTGGGGTCAGAGAATCAGTATGAACCCAACCCATGAGAGGAGCCTCAATCTTTAATTCCACAACACATGTACCATATCACAACAGAACACAACCAAAACAAATATCTATCATTGAAATTATAATCAACCTAGAAATTTATAATATTCCATAACCCATTAACTCATTTTCCAATTACGTTATATAGATATTTGTACCACTACTCATTATCATTCCTTAACCCATTATGTATATATAAATATTCCCACACATTAGAAAATATTCACTAATTACGATACATTACCCCATTTTTACCATTTATCATTTCACAATCATTTTCCCACATATTCATTTCATGTAAAATCATTATTTCACATAGCACAACTACTTATCACATTCAACCTATTAGGTATACCTTATATATCTCATGCAAAAACCCATTCAACATATTGATCAATTACCTTGTTACATAACATTTAACATATTCCCCATTTTCTCATACCATTACCCATTTAAAAGTACACCATTTCACATGAATCAATACTCTTATGAATTTCTAATTATATTCATTAAGCATTCAACATAATCTCATTTAACCCATTTTGATCATTTTTTAGACATGATAAACGACCTTTTTTCTATTATCAATACTCATGAATAAATATCAATATTCTATTTTCAATTTTCCTAGGCATATTCAACATGTTCACTATGGGATCTACTTTATTACAATCCTACTCTAAACTTAACCTTACCAATCTCTAGGATCCAGAATGTCAGTGCACATCATATGTGGTCCTAAATAATTATAATCATCCTAAATTCATTACATTGAGATCATGGGAGGATTAAATAATTAATTATCCAAGAATTTTACTAAATCTTAATCAATGTAGAAAATTTACAATAATATAGAAGCAAGATATCAACACACATGAACAAATCGCTAATAAAATTTGGGATATTACCTGTACACCACCTACATAGAATTAGATGATGAATGCACTCTTAATCATAACCTTATATCATGATTCAAACAACCTCATGAAGCACCAATGTATGTTACACTACAAAATAGGGGATATAATCTTGAGAAGAATATGAGAGAAACTACAAACCCTAATACATAAAATAGAGTACAGGGATGCGATAGACATACCTGGAATTTTTATCTGCAAACAACGAGGTTCCAAATGGCTTATTAATGATGTAGGATAACCCCGTGAAAGCTTGGTTCGATATGGGGACTCTTTAGATATATATGAGGAAAAATGGTGTAAAATTTTATGGGCATATAAAAATCCTATAATGGAAAAACAATAATTTTTTTCCAACTTTTACTATGTTGTATGGGTTACCAGCATAGTTTTCGAAAAAAAACTCACAAACCATGCAAAATTAACTTTCAATTTATGGAGAGGTCACAAGTTTACCTGAAAATTTCTATGTGGTTTACAAACTATGATCCATCCATTCAATATCTCACTATTCTAGATGACACATTTTTTATGGGAAGGTTGCACAGTTTACATAATTGTATGCCAACCGTTTTCCTTACACTGTTTGGCTCGGTTTTCCTTACCTTCATGTCTTGAACCCCCAGAGCACCCTTGAATCCCATCATATACCAGAAAACCATTTTTTTGACAAGAAAATATATTGAAACACAAATTTATTCCAGTAAATACCTTAACAATGTCAGGTTTCTTACAAACTTTCCACCTTATAACGGTTCATCTTCAAAACACATTCCCAAACATTAATGGGCCACCAAAACATGGATATTAAGCCACTAGGCCTACTTATCCATTAAAAATTCATATGTTTCTTCCTGAACACTAACATTATTTCATAATACCATAAATAAGTGCATGTTGTTTCCCCATAAGGCTTTATCAATACAATCCACCCCATGAGCCGAATACTCCTCGAAGGACGTATCAACTTTTACTATACCTAAACAACTAAGACTCCAAAGGGATGCCTAGAAAAAAATATCTAATTAACAACCCATGTAAACTTCACACACAACACTATATCATCATAGGGGAACCATTAAACACCCCATCAGCATGATCTTCTTCACAACTCATTACCCGAATCACTTGGAACTATTTTACATTATTTCCAAATATATAACGGTTACCAAAAATCAATATAACCAAAAAGAAAACTCATGGTATTTTCTTCAAAATTTATCAACATATATTGATCCACCCCTCATGTCCCGATAATCCCATTTCATAATATTACATTCAAGATGTTACAAAACCCTCTTTTCATAAAAAAGATTAATCCAAGGACAATGGTCGTTATCAGGACCAACTCACCCAAAAGATGATCACTCGTGTTCCTCAAACCCATAACTTTGATAACATCATTATTAAACGACTTGAACATTTTTTTGAATCTATACTACTGCAAAAGGACCACATGAATCTAAACTGAACTTCCACATCATACCTAATGTGTTCTCTACTCACCGTACCTAATCATTCACGTGGACTTCACCCTTTATTAACCTACATCCATGTCATCAGAACCACCAGGGAACTAAATACATACACTAACCATCTATATATTGATAAAAAAATCTATTTTTTTCCTTCATTCTGAATCACATTTTATATTCAAACATCAAATCAAATCTGGGTCACTTCCACTACACCCATTCATGTTTACCATCTAAGGTCAGACTGCCCATGACTAGATTGTCATAGAACACCCATCTTCCTCTAATGGAACTCTACCCATTTTTTACCTTGGAAAATATCTTACAAACATGAATCCTATAATTATCATCCCAAAAGCCTACCGAGGTCATCCACGACCTCTATTATAATTTTTTCATCATGGAATCACTGCCCCCAAAACATCATTGAGCTCCAAAAATCCAATCAGCATTTATATCACAGTAAAAACCATCATTCATACATTAAATAATAAATAGAGGATCTCATTAAAACCAATTCCAAAATTTGAAATGTAGTACTCATACCAATTTATCCTTTAAAGGGGCTTTACCAAACTCCACATTCATCCTTTGCACCAATCTAGGCATGAAAATACATCACATGAACAATGTGTCTTAAATTATTAAGATAGTCTAATACCTCCCAAGACACTTACCAGAGTCTAAATCTGATTTTCATTGGGGTTGTAAAACCTAACCTCTCTTTTCACATACCGTTATCACATCTCACCACTGCCTTTAATGAATAGACACATGAATCTTAATTTTCCCTCAAAAAAACTTTGAGCCTAAAACCAATGCTTATCTTAATCAGCCACCATAATCTAGGCCCACATGGAATCTCTAAGAGACCTAACATGCACCTCACATGTTCCTCATTGGAATGTCGATGTCACTATATCAACTCATCATTATCCACTCCACATTAAATATTGAATTAATACTCCCAACCTTAGGAGAGTCATTAACATTGTATTATATGAGGAATTAAAACCTCCTTGAGTTACACTCAATCACAAGATGAACCAAAAAACAATGACATGACTCTATATATTTTCCCAGAATGAGAAAAATAAACATCTCCCATTGCATGTTCTCGAATTTCATGAATTGTACCCATGGAATTCGTCAAAACCCAGTCCATCCCAAGGACCTCAAATAAAACCATCAATAGTGTATATCCCATAATTTATATCCACATATACTAACCCCATGAGCGTATAATCCTTGATTTCCATCATCCAACCAAAACTCCTTCATGTCACTTAGTGTAAATCCATATCTTCTCAATTTACCTTGGATGAGGTCAAGAAGTTGGGAATGGACATCACTAGTTGATCCATGCAAAGATATTTTCAAAGAACACGAACACAAACTTATCTATTGTTGATGTCACCTCCCATTATGGGATACAATGACATGTCAAGGTTCTCAGTACTCCCTGCTACACACAACTCATCATCACTTAAACACCACCTCTCAAGCATGTTTTCTAACCATGAAACACCACTGATCCATGACCATATTCCATGTAGTTGTGAATTAACTTTTACTATGGAACTATATCCACCACACTACTTGAGTTCCTAGGGTGTGTCCCTAACAGTTAGAAACTAAAGAAAAAAAGTCTTCCACAGAAATCAGATGAATGCTCTCTCACAAGACAACCATTTCCTGAGAATACCCCAACACCCACTTACTCTCCTAACTATAAATCTTTGTCAATCAGCCTCATCAACCCCAAAAAATTCTCAACATATCTCCCAACAACCAGAACATTCATACCAACAAGCTCTGTGTTGTGAACTCCCTCACCCAAGGTGTCACATTCAAAACGAATGAATCTTTCCATGCTTCTGCCACCCAGGAATCATCGGCTCTAAACCTACACTGTGAAATCTATTAATCATCATTAAAATAAAGGGTTAGGAATCCATACTAGAAAATCATTCAAAATGAACCATACATCCTACTATAAGCACTCAGGTTCCCTTACAAGAAGGCCATGGAACAACCATACCACTTACAGAAACCTGGTGGTACTCATTATGTATTGGTTACACCTCTAAATAATTTATCATGTTTCCTATTCCAAAGAACCCACATCACCAAACCACTAATCATCCACTTGTCCCCCAAGAAAAACTCACACCATGTAACACTATATGTCTCCTACAAACATAGTCCAAGACATCCACCTTTGTGACAAATACCCAAAAGAATTATGAACCACTTCTAACCACTCTCAGAGTTCACATTGAAGGTCGAATGATACCTACTCCCAAAAATAGAGTCACGAAAAACAAAATTCATTGGTAATCTTTCCAAACCATACACATATACAGAGGAACATAACAATGCTCACAAATAGCACTCTCACCCCTATTCCAATATATAGCATGCCTAGCGCACAAAACAAAAATTTATTATAGTTTCTGAACCAAAGGAAACCATACACATACATCAGAACTATGATCCATACATACTATATCTGATCCAAGATGCAACTAGAAATTTCCCTACTCACAACACCACCATAACTTAGAAACAATACTTATAATCCAACATGCACACTATATGGTCACGACCCATTAGAGGTTCATTCTCACATTACCGAACAATGCCTCGTTACCCAAAGGGCACATCTATCGATTGTTCCATAATCAAAATTACTTTACCATATCATAACCAGAAATTCCTCAAAAAAACACTTCAAAGAATGATTGGTAGGGTTAAAACTCATATAGGAAATACCATACACTATCTGCCTTAAACAACCCACACTGCATTCAATATTACCATGGTCATCATCCAAAAAATAACACTACCCTATGTTATCCCTATGTAGGGTCATGGTTAACATGGTTTAAACCAAATTTCTTAATCATAAGTCATTCATCAAACAACTTTTTAAGACATTTCCTCTTTCACCAAAAAAACCATTCCTCTAAGACTCATTCCACATTTCAAAACTTGTGATTATCCACATTATAACTCATTTAAACCTTTCATTGTGAAAAATTCATTAACCATTTTACTGTCACTATGAACATATTTCTCTTTTAGACACCATCCATACTTTCTTCTTTGTCACAACCCAAAATTTTAACCTGGTCATAATTTATTGTTATACACAGAATTCATTATTTATTCATTTACATTATTTTCAACTTCCCACATTCATTACCATTATTGGACACCATTTTGTTTAAATTTTTAATGGATGAAAAATTCATTCGGGTATTTATTCCCCACACACCCATCCCATGTGAGTCTATCATGATGCATGCCATATGTATCCTTAGGTTTCTAAAGTGATGCATAAATGAACAACCACATGTCATTTATTCCATGAGGAAAAAAACATAAATTAGTCACATCACATATCATCTGCATTACAAAATTGGGAAATACTATTCAAATATTATAATAGATATCAAGAACTACAATTTCCACCCTAAGAGACATGGGTTTTCCCTCATACATAGGTTAGCCACTCCCAAGCATGAACTCATCTCCAATAACTCAAACATCCTAACCTCTTGTAAATAATTAGAAATAAAAATACCCAAGGGAATGACTTCTATGATACAACTTTTTAATGTCCCCGTCCTAGGAGACACTAAACTGGTTCCTTGAGCCAGCTCATCATGTTACCTAATGCACGTATACCCATACTCTAGACACTACTGACTAGTAGTGGGGGTCTAGTAGTCCATGTGGGGAGACTATACCCTCTTTACCAGAGTAGTCCACAGTAGTTAACAACATAAATTGAGGAAGAATATACCTAATAATAAATAAAAATTCATAGTCAATCATCTCCCAAAATTGGGTACAAACCACATATCAATATTAACCACAACTTGTCATTATATTAGTGCCATAATGAAGGAAAACCAAAATAATGACAACCAGATGAATCCCCAAAATAGTCTTAACTCCGAGTCTGAAACCTCATCCTTGGACATACTAAGCCTAACTAATCTCCCAAGCATATTTCCTTTTACCTTTCCCTAAACTACAACCACGAATTATACTTGGGTATCGAATGGTTGCCCGAGCACTGTGTGAGTACAAATATCAGCAGGCCACCACCAACAGTGTCTATAAAGTATCCAATCTAACAGATAATGAATGAAAGTATGTAATAAATGAAAATGTATACCAATGAACAATTTGGTATCCATTAGTTAAAAATTTGAATTCAAATCATTTCTATCATTATTACTAAATTCACTATTTATCCACCTTCCAAACTTAATTTATCACTATATGTGTTCCATGTGTTATGAATATCAATCAACTACACAAGGGGATACAGAAATAAATCACTATACATATGGGAATAAGTCATTTCCCTATCTCACTAGGGGTAACACAATACAACAAGCACATTTTCCTTACCTCGAAGCCTCAGTCTGGGTGTAATGCATTCGTTTGGGGAATAGAGCCCCATCCCCTTCCCTAACCTGGGAATTATAGGTGAAATTTAGAGCATATGTCTAACTCTACCCATGAGAAGAAACTTATTCATTTACCCTACAGCCTAATCCAGGTTCACATGCTTATATATCCATTTACCACATATATCAGGTTGGGGTTATTGCATCAATCTGAACCTGAAACGTGTGAGGAATCTCAATCCTTAATCCCACCACACAAATACCGTATCACAACCAAACAAAATCAATAAAAATAGAAAAAATATACCATAATAATCAAAATATAAATTAATAATATTCTATAATCCATTAACTACTTTCCCAATTACATTACATGTCTATTTAGCCCATTTATGATTCTTGTTCCTCACCCCATTAATTATATTTAAAAATTCACAGAAATTATAAAATATTCTAAAATTACAATACAATAGCCTATTAGGCACATTTATCATTTCAAAATAATTTTATCACTTATGAATTTCATGTAAAATTCATATTTCAGATAGCACAACCACTTATTACGTTCAACATATTAGGTATACCCAATAATTCTCACGAACTAACTCATTTGACATATTAATAAATTTCCTTGTTATATGACATTTAAAATATTCCTTATTTTCTCATGTTGTTACCCATTTACAAGTTCACCACTTCATATTCACCAATCCTCTTAGTCATTTCTATGAAAATTCATCAAGCATTCGAGATAATAATATTTACCCCATTTTTCTCATTTCCATGTGATTCCAGACAACCCGCTACGGAATTATCAAAACCTAAGAAAAAATATCAATACACAATTTTCAATTCCACTCAACATATTCATCATTTTCACTATAGGCTCAACATTATCAGAAGTTAATTCTACATATAAACTTACCAATTTATAGGTTCATGAATGTGGGTGCACCCCATGGGGGGCCCTAAATCATTCTAATCATCTACAACACATCACATTGGGGTCCCGATGGGTTTAAATAATTAGTTATCTAATAATTTTACCAAATCATACTCAAGGTAACAAATACTCATTAATATGGAAAAAAACATCTCAACACATATTCTCAAATATATAACAAAACTACGGGATATAACTTATATACCATTTACCTCGAATATGATGATGAACACACTCTTAATATTTGTCTTAACTCTAGATTCAAATAAACATTAAAGCCCCAATCAAAGGTTCCACCAGAGAAAGCGGATTTTCAAGATTTGTAATAATATGGGAGAAACTGAAAACCATAATCCAGAAAATAGATGCAAGGGATGTGATGGACATATCACGATCATCGATCTGCAACCAATGATGCTCTAAATGGATTATAAATCAATAATTTCAACCCCTTGGAAGATTGGGTATAAATGGGGTGTCTCTTGAGATGGGGTATGTAGAAATGGTGGATAAATCATATGCGGATCATAAAATCCAATAATGGAAAAATAGTAATTTTTTCGAACTTTTAGAGGGAAACACATTTTACCCACACAGTTTTCCAAACAATATGCCAGCCACTATCTATGGCAAGTGAGGTTGAAGGGTTACCTAGGAATAAACACTTGGTTTATAAAATATTATCCAATTTTGTTATATTTCACTTTCCATGGTGGCATAATTTTCCTAAAAAGGCCTCATGGTATATCTAATCGTGAGGATGCGCCCGTAAAGGGCTCCCACTCTAGGGTTTCCTCTCACCGCCGAATGCTCCTTCGCTACGGACGGCGCGACACTCCTCCTCGAGCAGGATGGGTTGGTGGAGGAACTATGCTGTAGTGGCATTATGCAGTTCTTGGTCTCTTCTCAGGCTATAGAGATGCACAATGGACTTTGATGGTTACTGGTTCAGATCTGCGGGTGTAAGTCTGGTCGTCGTCGACAGCATACTCTTCTGAGCACTCCTGGTTCTGTTCTATGTAGCTCGTTTTTGTCCTGCGGTGGGTTTCTCAGCGTTTGAAGGTCGCACTCATGTGTCACTGGTTTGTGGGGTTATGACTCTTCTCAGGTGAGTGTGTTGGGGTTCCGTTGTGTCGAATGCGGTCGAATTGGTCGGTGGAGGCGGGATCTTCAGAAACATGGTGTTGCTTGCGGTGCTGTTCATGGGTGGTTTGATTCGGTTCTTGGTGAAACCTATTCTAATTTCTTTGATCTGATTTTGTTCAGTTCGAATTAGGGTTTTTTTCATTTCCTCTCATGTCATGGCTGGATGGATTTTTATTTTGTTTGCCTTCTGATGGATTTGGGGTTCTGCTTTCTGTGAGGCGGTGAAGTTGTATGGTTTGCGTGGTTTTTGTGGTTTGGCGAATGGATAAATTACTGAGGGTTTGTGATGATAAAGTTGACGCCGAGGGGGATTCTGGTGGGCTCTTCCGTCATGTTGATGTTGGAACGGTGATGGTCAGGAGAACAGTGGTTCGTTCTCTTATGGATGTGATGAAGATGGTGGTCTATTTGGTTGCACTGGTGACGACCTCTGGGTTTCCGTTGACCTCTCCAATGAACTGCATGGTCGGTGACACGTGATGATGGGCTCAGGGCTCATGGTGGGGCACATAGTTTATGGTAGAAAGTGATTGGTCGGCTTTTGAAATTTGAATTTTTCTGGATTTTGGTTGAAGGTTGGGTTTTTCTTGTACGGTTTCCAGTTTTCCTTAAACCAGTTTGGGGTACCGAAACCCATTTACCGACTTCTGATAATGAAAAAAAATTATTTTCTGGTATATTTAATCGTGCGCCAACTGTGCAGCTTGCACAGTTTGTCCTAGTTTTCCTTCCTTTTTTGTCATGAAACACCATAACGAACTTGAATCCCCTAAAATAACCAAGAATCATTAAATTAACCCCAAAAATATATTGAAACAAAATTTTATACAAGGAAAAACCATCATGAGTTTAAAGATATTACAATAAAAATCCCCCTTACTATAATAAATGTGTATTTCATTATTTGGATTTTTCACATGTATAAAAGTAATTCCGGAAGAAACTATATAGGAGATCAAAAAATGAATTCTCATAAACTATAGAGATGATGAGTTATAATACGTTCATGATTACATCCCTTTAATGTTTCCACAATGAAGGGAGAGAGGGAGTACCCTGAGTCCTATATCTATTATCCCTCGGGTTGGAGACTAGCACTGAGGGTATAAAAGTACCAAGTATTAGAGGCATTAACCTATATAATTTAAATAGATATAAATATAATTTGAATCATCCTCAACATGAACCGTGGAATAATATAAAAATGAAACCAATACCATCCAAATTGAATGTATAAATAAAACTAATATGTAAAATTCTCCAATGTAAATACCCAAATGAAATGATAAATCAGCCATACAACAATTATCCAATGTCCAAGATAGTAATGCCCATTAATGTAAATGTAATACCCCATGAAATATGAAAATAGATTACATATATATAGTGATCATACATGTATACACAATAGGAAAAAAATAGTCTCTCTTGAATTCGTGAATGAATAATACTCATGCACCCATGAAAAACTGCAGAGCCCAACAACACCTATACATGTATAATAATGCAACCCACCTCATTAATTCATCCTCAAAAAATAACACATGAAAATTTATATAATAGAACAAGAATCACATTGATAAGGGTACCTCACAATACATTCCTGATGGTATACTACTCTCACACACCCACAACGTACATCTTGGCACTCTCATCACTTCAATATACAACACCACCCCTCAAGCACGGTCAAAACACATCAAACCAACAACCAGATAGGCTCACCCCTAGAACAACCAAAACAAATCTTGAGTGAAAACACATGTTTTATCACATAACAACCACTGCCATTACCAATGTAGTATGGTATCGTGAACATGTAGGACATCAACCTCATTCCCTCCTCCTACCATAAATGAACCCCACAATTAATTCCCCACAAGCATGATAACATCTCAACCAAAAACACATGGGTGATCAAAGATCTCAAAAGACACATGGGTACTCAAAACCACCATGTAACTAAATAATAAACCTCCAAACATCACATCATCTACAATACCTACTTCTCTTAGAATAGATAATAGAAAAGGGTGGGTAACCATACATTTATCCTCTTAACTGAATGTCAAGAATTACCTCCACGATACTAGGAGGGTTCCATCACATAGTACTCGATGTGGTTGGGGAGATTATATAAATCACAAGACTATAAAAGTGTACACATACAACCATACACACAATACTAACCAATGTGTTCACAATAAATTCACACTATCACCAATTTCAATGCCACTTCAAAATGGATAACACCGCACAAGACACAAGACACCATTCACAATTTCGAATGGTTCCCATTATCCAAACCATTCATTTAATTATAAGAATCATCCACACTAAATCACAGATCCCATCATTTATTTATTCATTATCCATTTCCATCTCATTAAAAAAACAAAACAACAACCATTTCAAACATTATTAAAAAATTATTTATTCCATCACTACTCGAGAATTTAACACAAATAAACAAACACTTCACCACCCCAAAAGCATGTCAAAATAGACCACCCCTCTGTCCAAAAAGCACATCTGAAAAACCATATTTCTTCCCTAAAAGCACATATAATTCAAATAATGTCACTCCAAAAAAACATCCAAGAAACCACCATCCCCACATTCTCTAGCCACACATCGTCATCCCACTAGCACAACCACACATTAGTACACATCAATATCATTTTATAGATTTGTAAATGGTATTTTATCACTTTAAACATAATTATTGGTGTATTATCACACAAAAAAATCACAAGGAAACCATTTAATTAACGAAATATAACTGCTTATCCAATTTCCATTTAAGGTTGATATCTTAAAAAATGACATCAAATGTTGCTGTAATAATTCATATCATATAACACAAAAAAATACACTAAAGGCTGTAATTTTTATCAGGGAATCCATACCATACAATCATAGTATCACCAATAATAAAAAATATATAAAAACATGAAAATTATAACCCATTACCATTAAATTTCAATTTAACAAGTTATTTTTCTATAATTAAGTTATCATAAATATCACCCATTGATAATGAAAAGTAAACCCATGCTGGATGACACCTAATAATGAGAAACAATGGATTATCTAATTTAACGAAACTCTCCAAATAATTTCACTCTGCAAGGGGAATAAGAAACTCTAGAAACCACATCTGCACGATGAGAATCCTCGGATTAGACTGTGCCAACAAAAATGTATCCTTAGAACACATCCAAAACTCACAAAGCAAATAAAACTGCACCACCATAGTGATACTATGAAGAATAATTGAAGGAAATGGATGATAACAATATGACAACACATCAAAATCTAAATGGGAAGTCAAGAATCCATCATCGTCGAAATGAATTTAAAAAATTCAATGGGGGAGATGTTGGTCACTTGGACTAGGAGATTGGCATCGAATGTATGGATTAAAGAATAAAACTATGTTTCACAACCTTTAAAGATTTATTTAATTGGATATTTAAATGGAGTTCTATCCATACACATCTTATAAATGTCAGGATTTAATTTCCACTAAAAAAAATTTCACCTAAAAGAAATTTTCACACAAAATTTACTAAACTTTTTGAATCCCACTTAGAAGACTTCTACCCTTTTCATGGGATACACCATAGTCATGTACAATCCATGAACTAGCCTACTACACAAGCAGTTAACCACCATTGACCATATCGTTACACATTAATATGGCATGTATATTTTATAGTAACTCTGTTGTAGCTCTATCCACCACCAAATAATCCTAGAACCTCATGTGAACACCTCTAACCACCAGAAATATAAAATTAACAGATTGGGATGGAATATACCATTAAATAAGACAACTGCCAAATGATTCTCACCCTTAGGAATCCAAAAACCATGCCCAGAAGTAAAGGGGTCCAAAAAAACTCTCTGAGATACCTCTCAAGTGTATCATTATAGAAATATGCAATCACCAACCAAAAACACCAATCAAAATAGCCAAATCATTCTGGAAAAAAACTGCATCACGATGCAACCCTATCAACCGAACCATCTCAACATCCCCACAGTCCAAAAAAAACCACTAAATCAAATTAACCACACTATATGTAACACATGAATTGATAAATTACATCATACATGTCAATATACAATCTCATATGTGCAGAACCAACTCACTCATATGAGATTAATCACATCGAAGTTAGTAAATCTTGATTAGGAATCCCCCCTTTTAAATGTCATCACATTATAACACATCATTCCACAAGAAAATAAGGAAAATAGCTCATATCATAAAATATAAGGATCCTAACATCACATCACAAAGAAAAACAGAGTAATGAAAACATCAAAACAACTATGGGGACTCGTCAAGCATCTGCATCTCTCAATCCCAACATCTCTTTTCTAAGAAACGATTCCTACAGAACACATTAACTGAAGAAATGTTTCATACACCAAGTTTCTTCTCTACGATATTGTAGATCTCTACTGGCCACTACTCCATTGTCATATCGTCATCAATATCCAACTCTCCCTATTCAATACAATTTGTGACATTATGAAGATAATTATGAATTTGGGAGATATGGAAGATGTTGTGGATCCTCTCCAACCACGGTGGCAACACCAACTGATACAACACCTTGAAAACTCACCCCAACACCACAAAAGTCTAAAAACCCTGGGAAAAATCATAATCCCTCTACCAGACCTCTAATACCCACATCGAGTAAAAATATCAATAATAGATGATCTACAACCTCAAACACCGAAGGAAACCTCCTACAATTGACATAAGACTTCTATCGGCCATTTGTTTTATTAAAACTCTCAAGAATAAGTTGAAACTTTTCTTTTTTGTTCAACATTACATCAGGACCAAGAACTAATGCCTTCTCAACCTCCATCTAGGATAAGGGATAATGACATGGCCTATCATAAGAATCCACAAATAGATCCATGAAAATAGAATATTTATAAATATTATTGAAATAAAACATAGGAAAGGTAAATTTACACACCTAAGACCCACCAATTTCCATGACACATCCGCACAATATATCCCCTTGTGTTTTTATAATCCTCTATATCTTCCCATCCATCTAAGTAAATAAAGAAGCACCAAGGTGTAATTGAGTACCAAAAGAATTTTGTAATCCCCTCCAAACATGTGGAGTATTATTTTCATCCTAATCCATTAAAATGGAATTCTTAGCTCCATAAAACTTTGAAAACTCATCTATGTAATTCATATCCAAAGCTTCCACTATGCCCAATCCCTAATTGCAAAGAAGTGAGAAGATTTCATCATGTTATCTATGATCACCCTGATATAATTACAACATTGATAACATATTGGTATCCCAATAATTAAATCCATCAATATTTCATTCCATTTACACTAGGTAACAATCATTGGTTGAAAAAACACATCAAAAACATGATGTTAGGCCTTTACCAAATAGAAAACTTAGAACATTTACACAAACTCTTCCACTACCAATTTCATCTTGGGCCACCAAAAATACAACCTCAAACCATAGTACATCTAAGAATCACGTCGTTCTATAACTAAAGGTGATTTATGAATCTCATAAAGGACTCCCCCATGAACCATTAACAGAATAAACAATATCCCATGAACAAATTTCCTAATTTGACCATCTTTCGACCATCACAATGGTTCACCCCCTTAGAAAACACGACCCTAGATCACCTATTCCTTTGTGTCTCCACACTAAGACTCCTCCTCCTTCTACATCATAGAAGACTAAACAGTCATATGAAACAAAAATCATCTACCACAAACCACCCTTAAATCTAAATGTGTGGCCAAAAACTCCTATGTCACTCTCCAAGCATACCCAAATATCTGATCTACATACTTCCCCATCATCCAACTCAAAGATTCCACCACAACATATGCCTTTCCCAAATTGTAGAATATATAAAAATTACAATTATGATGAAATTACACCCGCTTCCACTATTGAACATTAATATTACACTAAAAATACACCCCTAAAACTCTTGTAATTTATAGAGACCGTAAAGTGCTACACAATGAGGTAATGTTGCCACAAATTTCAAGAAAACCCAACCACTAATAGCTCCATATCATGGGTTGCACAATTACACTTGTGGGAAGATATCTTCTTAGACCCATAAGAGAAAATTTTCTTCTTCTACATCAACAAGTATCCCATACCAAATAGAGAAGTATCACAAAATTGGGCATACATCATACCCTTCTAAGGAATCTGAATCATTGACCAAGTTCCTATTCAGGTAGCCAAACATTTCCCATCACGGATTAGTCCTTACAAAAAACTAGTCTTTCCTAGTCTATATTATCAATGATGTTGAAATTCAAGAGAAATTTGACAGAAAACTCTAATAACAACCTGAAATACCAAGAAACAAAATTCCTATTAAACATTCTTTATTGATTCTTAACAAAGAACTTCATATACCATCAATAGGTACACTACCATACCCTTCTAAGACACCACATGACCATGGAAATTCACCTCTCATGTCCAAAACATAAAATTGGAAAACATTCCATAGGTCGGGTGGCATCAAAGAACCACCAAGATAGATCTGAGATGCTTGGCATGATCAGCCTCTAAATTTGAGTAAATCAAGATTTCATCAAGGAATATGATGACAAAATGGTCTATGAAGTCATGGAATAAAGAGTTCATAATCCCCATGAACAAATATGGTGAATTGGTAATACCAGACAACATGAATACAAACTCAATGTGAACATAGCTGTATCTAAAGGTTGTATTTGGATTACTGTCCTCATCTACACCCAATTAGTGATATCAGGACCACAAAATGATCTTATAAAACCAACTCACCCCACTTTTCTATTCTAAAAGATCATCTATCCATAGAATATGGTAAAATATCTTGACCATCACCCGATTTATCTTTCAGTAGTATATAAAAAAACCTTAGACTGCCATCCTCATTCTTGGAAAGCTACACTTGAACACCCCATTGGGTCAAACTGGGCTGCATAAAACCCTTAATAATCTTATAATCTATTTATATCCTCCAATCTCACAATATAAAAGTATATATCTGATAATATAACAACAAAATAGGAAAATCACCAAATTGAAAGTCTATCATGAACTCAATATCACGTCGAGGGGGGTACCATTGTAACATCCTTAGGGAAAACATAAAGGAACTCCTTGATGACCATAGGGACCTCCACTATAATTGTGTCCACATATTCTATCTAAAAATCATCCATAAAATAAATACGGGGCTCTAAAATGGGCTTACCTCCTGAAAAACTCACTCACAAAAGAAAACCACATTATGTCCATCCACATATGATAATACAACTCTCCCCCAAAATAATTTGATAAAAACATGTAGAAAATAGAAATAGTTAATTCTAAGGATGAAAACCTGAGGATTAATATTTAGTAGTAAAACATCCCCGTGGGAATGATGTGTTCACATTTTTAGTTTACCCCCAACACACATCGAACATACTGGTTTGGCTTCTGATTGTAATAGTCAACATGAGGGGAATGGTAATCAGATCTATATCTTGCCCCAGGTAATGTGATAGAGTGGATGAAAAAAAGTAGTTGTAATTTCCAAAATCAAATAGGGAATAAATAGGGCTACTAAACAAACTGATCGTACCTCTAATGATCTATGTTCCCTCTTGAACTACTGCATTCACTGCATGAACCTGACCACACCCATCTCCCATACCACTCTAATTATGACAACCTCTATGAAAAAACTATGGTCAAGGTCCCTAAACACAAGGAACATCCTGGGGTCAGCCTATAACTTATCCAAATCCCCTTTAGTGAGCATAATCCCACTACCTCTCTGGATAACAAGGTCTCACTAGAAATTACATGTAAGGATAGCACTGAACACATGCACCTCCTCCAAAGTGAGCCTGAAGAACCACTAAGAAATGGTTCTGGTGATGTCCATGAACCCCACTACCAAAATATAGTAGCATTAATTACCTAATATAATCCTAGAAACAAATTTCACCAGAAATATAGAAAGAAAGATACAAAGTTTGACTCCATGTTGGTCAAAACAATGAGGTTACTTGTTCTTAAGACCATCCATTGA
This sequence comes from Viscum album, assembly GCA_963277665.1. Lineage (NCBI taxonomy): Eukaryota > Viridiplantae > Streptophyta > Magnoliopsida > Santalales > Viscaceae > Viscum > Viscum album. The sequence continues at coordinate 991,901,877 of OY728159.1, read as the reverse complement.
CATCTCTTCTCCAAGAGGGACTCTTTTGGTTCCCCTCTCAGGATAAACATCCTCCTGAGTAAATATAGTCATTCACCTCCTCCGTCTTATGATCCATCAGATATATTAGAAATAAAAAAATTAGTAATTTTGTACTGGATAGAAGGATGACATGTAACCTCAATAAATGTTTCATGAGACTACTATTCTATAAAAATAAGTGAAAAAATATATAAGGTCCTTAAACTTGATTCCCAACTCCCATACTAGAATACTCCCACACTAAAGAGAAATAAATTCCTTCCTCTTCATTGCCTTCATGGTTGCAAAAGGAAATCTTCCTAGTACTCCTTTTGAAAATCTACCCATGAAACATCTTCCTCCATCCACTCTCCCAGATAAAGCATCTACCACTAATGTGTAGCTAAATACATCTAACAAACTTCCCAAGTGACCGAATATCAAATTGGGGCCCAAATCATTCTAAAAGTGATCTTGAGCACCTCTATCCTTCTCTCTCCCCCCCCACATCAATAACATTACCTCAAACTTATCCAAAGCCTACCACTAGAAAGTATTAAACACCCTCTAGTGAGACTCATCCTCCACATTCAAATAAACCCTATGATGATCAAATGAATCATAATATTGATCCAAAACTTCCACAGACACATTTGGATGACCAAAATTACCCATAACTGAAAAGAAAACATGAGATTTATAATCTCAGTGTAGTTGGGGTTTGGCTTAGTGGTAAGCACCCCGTAATCCTACATGAAAAATGGGGGTTCAAAACCCATTGGGCGTAGGTACTGTAGCAGTAGTGACACTGTTCATTGGCGGGCACTGTAGCGGCGACAGGGCACTATAGCGGCGACGGTACTGTGCGGTACTATAACAGACGAGTTACTATTCACAGAATGTGAATTGGGCCAAATATTTGGGCCTACGGGCTATGTAATGGGCTATAAGCCCACTGGGCCTTCAAGCTATGTAATGGGTTTCCCTCTACCCAGTTAAAAGAGGTCTTTGCTTGATTTAATAATAAAAATGAGGCTTCAGCCCCAATCTTTTAAAAAATGAAATTCTTAATCTCAGTAGTATGAATATTTATTAAGATTCATTTTAATTATCTAATTCTCTTTAAACATCCCACAAAAACAAAATTCAAACAAGTACACAAGTCATCATGATGCATGTAACTCTTCTGAGACTCTACCGTAAAAGAAGGTACACCTCACTTGGTTATTAAATAAGCTCATAGCCTGTGCCATGAATCACATGGGGGCCCTAAAATGTTTATTTATAGCTACTCTCCCTAACCTATGTCACATAACAAGGTCAACTAGAATGGTTTTTGCTCATCTAATACAATTCTAACTATGTCTAAATCCTACCATCATCCTCTCTCAATCATTGCCTTTGATAGCACTTTGTCATGACCACCTCCCTCCAAAGATAATAAAATTAGGGGAGAGATTATATGACCCTTGATTCCCTACTCTAGTATGCCTTGGGTTGGAGACTAGTAATGAGCGGATAACAATATCATGTATGGGAGGAATTACCCTCTATAATATCAAAAGGCTTAAAAAATAAGATGAATCATCCATAGTGAACTCCATGATATATTATAAAAAAGAATCAAAAACCATCTCATGTGCATTTAGAAATAAAATTTATATAGAAAAAATAATCCAAAGTAATTACACAAAAGAATAGAAAATGTAGTGTCACAGAAGAACATGAGCCTCAGCCTAGTTGGTGAGGTATCCATAAGTGCATCCACGAGACCCAGGTTCAAAACCAGGTAGAGGAATATTTAAGGGTGGTATTGTAGTAGTACTATAGTATTACTGTAGCAGAACTGTACACTGTGTAGGTACTATGAAGAACTGTTTACTGTACATGTACTATAGTAGGTGTTGTAGCAGTTAATGTAGCATGTACTATTTGGTACTGAAGTAGCTAGAATAATTCACCTTGGGCCAACGGTTTGGGCTTGGAGTCCTTAAGAATTTCGGGCCACCCATGCCTTAAGGTCATTAGGGATTTTTGGACACTTTTAAGGAATTCGAGAAACATCAAGACCTTCGGGCCACATGTTGTTGCCCCTAACAAACTCTACAAAAAAGGAGCAGCCCTAGAAAAGTATTCAGAATAGGTGCACTCACCAGAGTATAGGCAAATGGATTTTTCTGAATGAGAGGGTATATCTATACCACCGGTACAAGCCGATGCTTTCACAGGAATCCTAGCCAGATGACTATGTGGAGGTGGAGAGTAACTATCACGATATAGATTCTGTAGAGGGTAAGTTCTTGGTAGATAGTTTGGTTGAATCCCCTAAGACCTTCGGGTCATACTATCTCATGAGCCTAAGATCCACATAATCTTTGAGCCTATGATCCCTATAATGGTTCCCCCTTATCCCTTGGGGGGGGTTGTCAAAAATAAATAAAAATGAAGGCCTTCAGGACATTCAGGATAGTGTCACAGAAACTATCCATGTTCCAATAAAGTAATGTCCATTACGGTCCAAGTAACACCCCTGGAAACTTGAAAACAATTTATATACATAGAGTGAGAATTCATGTATACTCTATAGTTAAACCAAAGTCTCTTGTTTAAATGTGAAAGAAGCATACTAATTCATACATTTTAAAGTAGAAGAACCAAACAGAACCTATACTGGTATACGAACCAAACCCAACCTCATCGAGGAATGCTCACCAAATTATGAAATCCAAGTAATATAATATAACAAGAATCACATCGATAAGGGTACATCACACTAGTTTTACACTAATATACTACTCTCACACCCAAACATTATGTGTCATGGTGCTCCCATATCTTAGGTATATCACACCTCCCCATAATCATGTTCACATCACATTATACCCAAAGACACCTAGGCTTGCTACCCCACAAGCATGACCACATCATGTCTCTCCCAAAAACACATGGGCCATCACATCACAACCACTTCCATAACTAGATTAGAAGGGTATCATGAAAAATGTAATAAATCAACCTTTTCCGCTCATCTTACATTAGAAAACCCCCATTATAGCCACCCCACAACCATGGTGACATCTCATTCTAAAATTCTTGAGCCATCACATCTCACCCGAAAACACATGGGCTTTCAAATCTACCATCTATTGAACTAACAAAATATCCACCACCATATCATGCACAATACCTTCATCTCCTGGAAGGGGAGATGGAATGATTGGGTACCCATCCATTTTACCTCCTTGTCTAATGTTCTAAAAACACCCCTCATGTGACTATGTGGGTTTCGACACATAGTGGTCGATATGGGTGGGTGTGTATAGAAATCAGAAGAATATATAACTATATACATACAGTTAGATACACAATCCAAACATCTGGGTTTACTACAATAAATTAACCAACCCATAACATCACCATTTTCATTGCCACCTCTACATGAATATCACTATACAAGCCACAAGACAACTTTCACAATGCCAACCGATTCCCATTATCTAGAATAATAATTTTACTATTAAGAATCAACAACATTAAACAACACAACACTTTATTTATTTATTCATTATCCATTTAGATCTCATTTACCAAACTGAAACCCATCATTTCAAAAACTATTAAATAATTATTTATTCCAACACTACCTGGGAATATATCAAAAGAACCACCACTTCTCTACCCCCAAATTATGAAAAAAAACCACCTTGCCTCCCAAAAATAATGGCCAACAAACCATCTCGCTATCCCAAAATCATAGAAAAAACCACCAATCTACAATAATTGAATGGAAAAAACCATCATACCCACATTACCAACCACACATCATTATCCCATAGGCACAACCACACATCACAACACATTAATACCATTTTATATATTTTAATGGGTATTTTATGAAATTCCAACCTATTCTAGGTGTGTTATCATAAAAAATATAATCATGGGGTAGCCATTTTATTAACCAAATATAAGTGGTTAGATAATTTCTATTTCAGGGTGATATCGTAACAATCACAGCAAAAGTATCAATGACAATACATTTCATCCAGTGTAAATAAATACCCCAATGGACAAAATTCTTATAAAGGAATCTAAATAATATACTAACAATATCAAAAATAATAAAAAAATCTATAAAAACATGTTAAAACCCCATTATCCTTAAATTTTAATTTAACCAATTATTTTTCTTTAAATAAGTTAGAAAAAATTTATCTCATTGAAAACAAATGTAAAACCTACCACATGATACAAAATAAAGGGAAAAGAGGGATTCCCAACCTCAAAAGGTTGTTATATCTCATTGCACACTTCAGAGAAAAGAATAAATTTACACTAACTACAACCACACCATGAGATACCATGAATCAACATGTACTGCACAAAAGGATATTCAAAATTCATCCCAACCACAGATCCCAAAAAAACCACACCACCATAAAGAAACTCTAATGAATAATGGAAGGATACATATGATAATTAGAGGAGGAATCACAACAAGTCAATTATGGGAATCCATGAATAAATCCCTATGAAAAGAAATCACAAAACGCTAAGGGAGGGACATGCAAGTCACATATATTGATAGAGGGATCATCAGCCATAGTGTTCAAAAAATAAACCCAAGAGTTTCATTCTTTAAGGATATTCTACATATGAAATTTACAATGTGTGTAATCCCAACATGTCATATAAATTTAAGGATTTAAGTTCTTTCAAATAACATGTTACTGTGAATGATTTCTGGCATCATATTTATTACATATTGTAAATACCACATACATGACATGTATTCTTTTCATGATTGAACCCTTATATGCATATAATTCTGGAACTGCCCCACTAAACATATTTTAGGCCACCATTACATGTTTTGCAACACATTTACACATCATGTATTTAAAAAAATAGCACTATTTGAGCTCCATCCTCCATAGAAATATCCCAAAACCACTCTCAACCCTCTCCAACTACAAAACTATAAAATTATCCAAACAAGAAGTCATGGGCCATTATAGATACAATATTTGGGACCAAAAGGAGAAGAAGGTGATTAGAAGTAGAGATTTCATGTTCCATGAGGACCAGATAATTAGGGACATTAAAAATCCAAGAATGTATCAGAGGAAAAATGTTGGGGAATCACTTTATGATATTTGAAAGATTTATCAACATCATATCAAGGGGAAGTGTATGATGATATTACTTAGGGGAGACTCAATCCTATAAAAAAAGTAGTTATATAACCATAATAGGAACTAGGTGATGTTGTGTCTCCCAATCGTAACATTTCAGAGGTTTAAAGATCTTCACAATGATGAATTATGTCAACTATGTATTAAGATTCTATTTACATATTTATAACGGATGTGGGGAATCCAAAAGGTTATCCAGAATAATATCATCATTTCCTATCATTAAATACATGAAGTTATGGATTGATAGCTACTAAGATAGGAGAATATCTACATAAAGGGGAAGTATATAGATATGTTGAAAATTTTGTTTTTTTAGGATAATGTGGACCTATATTGATACTTTAATGGATTATAGATGAAGGGGGATACTTGATTGATATATTTTTTGGCTGCCCTGGTTAATGTAGGTTCGCCAATCACACCCACGATGGGAAACATCAAAAATGGGTGTTTCATATTCTATACGTGTATCCCCTATTCCATTGGAGTCCATGTGAAGTTAGTTTAGTGTTATTGTGTTTTGGAGGGAGGAGTATCAAACTATTACTCCTCAAACCATTCCTATTTAAGGGGGTCCTTAAGAGAATTATACCATCAACAAATAGTGATAGGAGAACTCCCCAACATTTATTTGAACTATTCGAAAAGTAGAGCCCCTTCTTTAAATTGAAGTGATCCATGAGAACTACATTGTAATTGAAATATGAGATATCTCAATGAGATATATATATATATAGAGATTTATGTAATCATTATTCATGCTAAAATAAATGATGGTTATTCCCTCTACTCTTTACTCTTTTTGATCAGTGAATCATAAGACTTTCTTCATCTCTCATGAGGTCTACTCCTAGTAGTAGAGAGAATTAACAATGTGGTTGACTTGGGTGCTTGGGGATGACTCCTCAAGTGCTTTCCTTCCTTTTTAGATGAAATACTACAACTCATCCATTCCCTCCCATATTTACATTACCCTAGGATGATTTTTACCGGCCTCTTCACTCGTGTTTGGTGGAGGAAGCTAAATGAGTGGACCCACCACCATACAGATTGATGGCTACCTAGTTGCAGCATCAGAATACCACACCCTTAGGTTCCCTAATGACTATAGAATGACCCGGAACATGTATGGAGTCTTCATATTTTGTGATATACATGACATCTAGGGAGACGTGCTGTGGGCCTATAAGGATTCTCGAAGTAGTTTCACATTTGGAGTCATTATTAGTAAATAAAATGCAATTTAAAAAATGGAAGTTATTATTTTTAAACATAATTTAGTGTTTAATATGTTTATTATTTGCGATTAATCCAAAGAAGATCATGAAATCTGACAACATCTATATAAAAGGGTTGACATCAAAAAAAATTCATCACTTTCCCATCACAATCAACAGGTGTTAGAATGTGAATATATTGTTGTTGAAGGTCATAACCACTGATATAATCCACATATATGATAGGATTCATGTATATATTTCAACTATCATGACTACCCTAGTATCCAATATCCAAACCAGTGACAACTGTGTGTCAATTTTCCATGGCACCATGTGCCTCTAGATCAAGAACGTCAGCTAAAACACAACCATGGGATTAAGTAACATTTATCCCTATATAACCACCAAGGAAAGGATAATAAATACCTGGATGTGAATTGGGATGTTGTATCAGATGTGTGGGGAAATATGTAAAGGGTAAAGTTATAGAATATCAATTATGATTTTTAAATTGAAAATACCATGTTTCTTTATATACATTCAATTAAATTTGTTTATTTACATTCTTGGAAAATTCCTGAAATTATTTTATATTCTCATGTCAATATGTTAGAAATTTTATTTATTACTATTATACTCAATTTATTAATGGAAAATTATATTGGAATGCTAGATCAATACAGTTGTTTTTTCCATCAACAAGTGTCATCTTGCGGCTACATAGTCATAGATCCATGAATTTTTTTTTCTTCGATCATGATTACACCATTTTGATTTAATCCCACAATCTATCCATACTAACCCATGAGTGTAATCTTAATTTAGATTAATTTTAATATCTTCTCTCTTCTCGTAGTTTGGGATGTTTCGATGCACTAATGATTTCAAGGTAATTGGTCTCCCTTGTCATCCATTGATTCTCCTCATTCATGCAATTTTCCCCATTGTATTTTTTCTCCCTTTATTATGTTCTGGATGTCATATCTTCATTTTGTCTGAATTTCTCAGTGATCAATATTTGTTCCTACAATCCTTCAAGGTACGCCAAAGGTGCAGTGCTTTCAAAGGAGTTCTGATGACTTCCTGCATTGATAATGATGTTTCGATGAATTCCTAATTAAGGAACATATGACTTCAAAAATAATTGAGTCATTCAACCTCTATGAGAAAAACATATCAGCATCAGATTCCTAGGAACAACCTAAAGAGAACATGATTTTCAGACCGGATAAAATTGTTTCTTATGTTTTACATTATTTTTTATCATTTTCTTACCATTTTTTATGATTTTATTAATGTTTCTTTGGTGGTTGAGCTTGTATTCGTTCAATATTGTTTTTTTAGATTAATAAATCATGTGTGTGGGTGGTGTTCTTTCTATGAATGTTGGTCCAATACAAAAAGAACCATATTAAATATTTTTTTCTTGTTTATTTCTTTAATATTTATTATATCATGAAATTAATTTTTAGTTTGATTATATTAATAAGAAAAAATCACCCAATCGGTCCTTTTGTACTACGAATGAACCTTCCCCCAAAAAATGTGGTATCATAGCCATATTAAGTATTCTTTTGATTTTTAATTTTATTTTTTTATTTTGGTTTATATTTTGAAATTTCACTTCCATTGCTTCTTGATTTACCTCTTCCTATTTCCATTTTTAATAAAAGCCACTGTAACATAAAAGTTTTTTTTAATTGTAAAAAATAATTATACATTCATGGATATACAACGAACATAGTGAGTTCATGGTGGCATACACTTATAATTATCTATATAAACTCAATATCTAATCATCTTTATAAACATGAATATAACCAGTTTTGAAATTGAAAAATAAGATGGAGACAACGAATTCAATATTTGACGGATTAAGATGAGAGCCTTGATATTTTAGAATTGAATAATTATTTTCCTATTTTTTCCTATGAAATATTTTTTATTGTGTTTGATATTATAATAAAATATTATATTAACCTAGATGTATCCCCCTATGTCCATTTTAGGGTGCAGATTTCTCTTCTTCTTCTTCTAGGTGATAAAAGTATTAGATATGAGGCTTATGAATCAAATGATGATAGTATATGGCATCAACTAGAAAAAATTTATATGAAGTATTAAATAATTTATGAATTTATAATAACCATCTCATGTTTTTATTAAAAATAAAATATGGTTTTTCCATTTAATCCCAATTATAAAAATTCAATAATATCATGTTATATATAGCCAATATAAATGTGAATATAGTTGATGATGATTAAGTAATAATTATGTTAATATATTTATCAAATTACTATAACAAATTATATATATAATGAAAAATATTCATGACTCCCCTACCCTACAAGGGGTCATTTAAATCCTTTTCTTAGTATAATTACATTATAAACCCAGAGTTTAACCTGTGGAAATGAGTCTTCTCACAAGAGATTGAACACAACTTTGGGGTAAAAATAAAGAGTATAATAACAATAAAGGAAAAATAATAAAAAGAAAAACAATAGGTCTAATTATTGAAAAATAATGATTTCTTACTACCACTATGGTGATCCCATGCACACTACATCCAACTATAAAAAGATAAAAAAAATCCATAAGACTGAGGAACCTACAAAACAAATCTTTCACAATGTATTTTGGATATGAAATTGTTGAATTGTTGAATGTTTTTATACATGAACTCACCCATGAGTAGATTATATATTTAGTTTTCTAAATCCAATTGTGTCACTTTATTGAGCCCATAATTTATTTGGTGTCAAGGGCAGAGTGGTGTGTTCTTTTAGGAAATAATAATAGGTGTCATGTCCTCAGAAACAATTAGTTTTAAAATAACTAGATGTCCACAAAATCATTACATTGTTAGTTTTTAGGTGGGGTTTTGACCTCCTTATAAACCTAATATCATTATAAATTATAAACTAAAAGGCATTTCATTTTAATTACTAATTAGGTTGACTAGAAATCTTTATATTCTCTAGAACAATCATTAGGGTTGCCTTTTTGATGGGTTGTATGTCTTGAATGGGAAGACCCATTCCAGACATTTCAGTAGTGTGTACATAAAAAACTCTGAGAATACTCTATTATGTCATAGGATATTGGGGAATGTATGATCCATGGGTGCTGAAGAACATAAAAATTAAGAGCTTTTGATTGATATTACACGTAGTAAAATTCCCTTTTTTGAATAGTGTGTAATGGGTAATACTAGCCATGTTAATTTCAATAGGTGTACTTTCAAAGAATCCTTCCCCTTAAAATATATTCATCATGATTTATATGGAACAAATAGAACTATCTCCCATGGTGTAGGATCCTAATTGGTTACCGTTATTGATGACTTCTCTAGAAATATTTGGATTTATATATTAATAAAAAAACAAATTTTATTGTAACCTTAAAAAATTGGAACATGGTTATAGTAAATAATGTTGGAAAAAAATAAAAATAATGATAACATATAATCGGTTAGATTACCTCTCTTCTAAATTTGTTCAATTATATCAATATAAAGGAATTTGAAGACACCAGTCTACTCGAGAATCCCCCCAATAGAATGGAATTTCTTATAGAATGAATAGAATATTCTTGAGATATGAAGAAGCACGCATTCATGCTTGAGTCTCCCAAAATACTTTTTGTTATAGGATTATACTATAGAAATTTACCTCATAAATGGGTTTTCATCCTCTACCAATAACTTCAAATCCCCATAAAAACATTTGAATAACAACCCACCCATTTATAATTGCCTAAGAGTTATTGGATGAACTATATATTCCTATTCTATGACTAATAATTTTGAACATATATCTCTTAAGTTTATTTTTATTGGATAACTTGAGGGTGTCAATAGTTATATTGTGTGGGTCAATAAAACCAACTACAAAAACTTTATAATAAGTATCTATGTGGTTTTTTATTAACCATGTTAGCCTATGTCAAAAAATTTCACACCTGACATTGATGATGCAGCCATTAATGGGGCTAATAAAACTGAAAAATCAACCCAATATAAGTATAATATATATCATCCTCCACTAAATCCTTATATTTATACATATGATTAATTATGTTGTAGTACTAATTCATATTGTAATGATAATCTACATACCTTTAATACTAATTACCAATTGACCCAGGATAGGGTTTGAAGGGTCCCTAGACCTCCAGATTCGTTTAGTTAATATGATAAGAATTCATAATCATTTCATGTTTCTCGTGATCTAATTGATGGTGATACTCAAAATAATCAGCAATCCCTTAAATGAAAAAAATTCAACAAAGTGTATAAATTCCATTGATGAATAAATGAACTCCTTAAATAAATTTCACAATTGGTATATCATTAATAAACCCCCAATGCTAAATTAATTTGTTATGAGTGGAGTTATAAACTAAGGGAGGATTACACTGATGAAAAGAAAATAATATTTTAAGAAAGATTAGTTGCAAAGGGATTCCTCAAAATATACATAACATACTATTTTGATATTTTCTCACTCGTTATAAAGAATTATTCACTAATGTTGTCTGTTTTTTCTGTTGCCTAATGACATTCACATTCAAAAATCTAAATGTAAAAACTAATTCCTTCATGGGTTCTACAGTGTGAATCTATATATGAAGCCTTGGGATTTTTATTCTAAGGAATTAAAATCTAACTATATTTTACTTTTGAAAAATTATTTATATGGATTAAAATAAGCCTCAATGTAGGAGTATTGAATCTTTTATTCATTTATGATTAAAAACAATTTCACTTGAAGAAAATATAATGTTTTTTTATTTAAAGTCAATTAAAAACATCATGCTTTACGTTCTATTATATGTTGATGAAATGTTAATCATTTTAAATAACATGAATCTTAATACTATTGTTAAATTCCAATTAAAATGTGTTTATGAAATAAAGGATCCAGGGATAGAAAAATAGATTCTTGGTGTAGAAATTATTCAGGATAACAAATAAACTGTTATATCTATCAGAGCATGCTCCTATTTTGAATGTTCTCGAAGGATACCTATGGGAATCAATAAAATCTATTTTTCTACATTTTTGAGAAAAAAAATTAATATATGATTAAGTATTGAACCCATTGATGATTCTAATATGAAGTTTATATCTAAAATTAATTATTCCAACATTATTAGTTGTGTCATGTATTCCATAATTTACACCCAGTTAGATGTTGCCTTTGAAATCCGCACTCTATGTAGATTTATAGCCAGTCTAGGGGACTGGCATTGGAATACGCTAAAGTTTCAATTATGGTTCTTATTACTTAATTCAAACATAACATTGTATTATTGTAAAAATACTGATACGACGGAAATAATTTTTGGTTATGTAGATACTAATTATGTAGGTAATATTGACATTAGAAAATCACAACCTATGTATTTTTTAACTGTTTATGGAGGAACCAATTACTAGAAATCTAATATTCAATATGTGGTTTCCTGTATAAAATTTTATCAGAATACATAGCCTTGACCGAATATGTTAAATAATCCTTATGGATTATGGTTCTACTCTTCAGACATAAACATTATGGCTCTGTTGTTAATATTTTTATTAATATTCCATATACACTACATTAATACAAGATTTTAAAAATATATGGTAAATTCAATCATATAGATATTATAATACATTTTATTAGTTATAGTATTTAATATGGAAAAATACATTTCAATAAGATACTAAATGATAATCACTTTACTAATAGTTTGAAAAAGGTTTTGGTATTTTCTTTGTTTAAATTCTATTTAGAGAAATTAATTTTTTCCCCATTCAAAAAAATTAGGTGTAAGAAAATATCCAATTTAAATAAAAAATTGAGTAGATTTGTGAATTATTATTTTCATATTCAAATCACATTGTTTCTTTGTGTTTTTCACTTATGTTATGTTGTGTAAATGAATTAAAAATTTTATGAATTATTTTCTATACTCATATTAATATTATGGTTATTTTATTAGGTTCTGAGAAGTTCGATTTATGGATGTGCTATGATGTTGGGCTACTGGATTGGGCCACTATCATGGGATTCATTTATTTATTACTTATGATTTTGTAACACCCCAAGAATTCATATTACATTATTTCTTTAAAGTAATAGCTTATATTGCATGCTACACCGACTTTTCTTGCGTTAAACACAAGATTGAGTTTCTGCGAAACAACACATTAGTATTATAATTATTTAAACTATATATATATATTTATCGATTAAATATTGTAATATCAATAGTGAAAAATAAATTTTAAATGTTATTTATAATTTTTTATAAATAAAACATATTTATAATAAAATTAAAGAGTTTGGTTAATATAGTTATATTTTTAGGAAAACTATTTATTTCCTTTTGTGATCAATAATAAAATTAATTTTAAACACTCCTAAAAATGGATTTGGTAAAATAGATTTAATTATTGAATTATGAATATCAAAATTATATTAGGGTGAATTTTTGGTATTTTTTTGAAAACATTCAATTTTTGTTGAAAAGTAAAAAATACTGGCACATTACATAAAAAATGACATTTTCATTTAAATAATTCTTTTTAATAAAGATTTATCATAATGATGAAATAGGTACATAACAAATATATTAGTTCAATTTATTTTATTTGAGTCATTTATAATAAGATTTGATGTATAAAATTTCATTGAACATTTTAACATCTTTTACCCACCTTCTAGACCCATTTGCTAATTTTCATAAAATATAATTTTACCACTTCTGTGAGTTGAATTTTGAAAATATTATAGACATGGTTTTCATCAGTATGTAATATGTGATTCAATAGGATGGAAATAATTGTTGGTTAATAGTAAATTTTTAATTTTATTTACCACGGTTAAAATTAAATAGGGTAATTAAAGATAAAAATAATATTAAAATTACCCCAACACATGTCCTAATTCTATTGGATATGTGTACTTAGACCACAATTAACCTTATGTAAAAACTATGATCCTTTATGATCCACTTGGATTATATTAGGTTATTTATTATATTTTATTTAAAGAAGTGTTAAATGTGCTAAATTAAAATTTTATTAACTAAATAATTTTTAATATGAAGATACACATAAGATAAACTCTACTATAAATATTAATTATAAAGATAAAAATATTTCCTACATCATGGTATTTTATTCATAATTTTTAGACATTAAATAATTAAATTTATTTGCCAACGATCATGTACCCTAGTGGTTCGGGCTCCTGCTTGGCATCCAATAGACCCAGGATCAAATCCGGGCAGGGGAGAATTCCTGAGTTATTGTAGTAGGGAACTATAGTGGCATAGGGACTATTTCAGGTACTATAGCGGAGGTGGTACTGTAGCAGTGCAAAACTGTAGCAGTACTATTCACTAAGGGGTCCTTTGGGCCAAAAAATGGGCATTCTAGCCCTGTATGCAGGCCACTTGGCCTTGGGCTTTCATGCTATGTAATGGATCACCATCTACCCAGTATAAAGAGTACTTTTATTTAATAATAAATTGAGGTTTCAGCCCCGATCTTTTATAAAAAATTAAATTTATTTATGACACAATGATGATGCCTTAATTACCATATTAATGAAAGATTAAAATAATTTATATTAAAAATATTAAAATAATTTTAAATTGAATCTTTCTATGCCATCCATAAATTTTATAGGAGAATATGACATGTTAGTGCAGATTCAATTTATTTTTTATAAGTAATAAAATTTTTATCACTTTCACAAAAAACCAAATTTTAAATAGTGTCAAAATTCACCTAACTGAGTTTTAAATCAAATACTATTTTATTAAATGATATGATATTCCTAAAAATATATGACTCAAAATAAGGATATAATTAATTTTATATATGTAATTAAAGAAGCAATTAATGTTCAATTGTAATTTTATAGTAACTATATTAACCATGTTGTATAAAAATATATGAAGACTTGGTAAAAGTTAAACAATTTAACTAAGAGTTAAATCTATAAGATAAGGTTTATATGGTGACCTAAACTTGCCTAAAACCTATTGGTTGAGATTATTTATACCCATACCTACCTTATCCTCTAAATTAATCTATTTGGAGATATTAGAAATAGAATATCATTTTCTAATAAAATAATATTTCAAGCTTTTCGTAGAGTGCCTATCACCTCTCTTATAATCGGGTATTTCCCCTTCTCTTAAATTCACACATCCAAAGCCATTTTTAATGGAAAAACCCTAACTAAATATACTCCCAACTACCCATAATTCATTATGGAGGCTAATATTTGATCATAAATCAAACCTATGGAGCCTTTTTTTTCAAATCTAATGGAAGCACCCGAAAAAGTGGTAATTATTTCATCACCTCTTTCAAAGTTCGTTTCTTCATCAACTTACTTTTTATTTTTTGTTTCCATTAAAAAGTAATAAATCCAGTAACGTATACATAATATTATGTTATTATAAATTTGTTACAATCATATTCATTATTCTATCTATGATGTGGATGAAAACGTCACCATATGTGCGTACGTACGGCTTACTATCTCCACATCGTGGTGTAATTTGGTATTCAACACTTTATTATTTGGATGGGTATAATAATGAGCATAATTGATGTAATTAATAAATATAACATGTTAATTATTATTTATATATAATATACCATCCAATTAAACACCATTTTTTCATCAATAGAATGATATTGTCACTCATGTGTACGTACGACTTACCGTCTCCACGATGCGATGAGATTCATCTACCACGATCTTCATTCAAGAAATTTTATAAAAATATATATATTGATTAAGTATGAGATATATAATATAATTTTTCAAATATAATATTATATATTTATGTAAATAATCATATGTCGTTTCCCTACTTCCATACCATACGTTAAGAAAATGGAAACAACGATCATGCATATGTACGGACTACCGTCTCCATGAATGTTGTTTCAATTTCAAATATATATATATATATTATAAATATTTATATTATAAATATATATGATATATAAATAATGATTTATATTCTGTAAATATGTAAATCTTGTTCTATGGGATACTATAAAAAAAACAAGGTAAGACATGTACAATAAAGAAAGTGATTATTACCCAAAATGTTACTTTTACAAGGAAATTATTATTAAATAGGTTGTATAAAGTCATAAATGAATCATATGTGATATCATAAATATGAATATGGTTATGGTATAATTTAATAACATTCTATTGTCATTATACATGAGGTTAAATATACCCTCGACTAAAGGAAAGTTCAAGGTAAGGGTTAATTCCTCAATATTGTTATTATTAGAGATTTTTTATGTGTAATTATTTTTGGGACATATTTATCATCATTTTCCATATATCATAAAATTGTTTTCAAAAGGAATATTTTATGTTTTTATAGAAGGGTATATTTAACTAGATAATCATTTTAATATTTTTAGATATTTATTTTTCTAAATATATTTAATTAATGTCCACACTTTCAAAAAAAATTAAGGATTTATTTATATGGACATAATGTTTTTAAAATTGTTAATTCCATTCAAAAGATCCAAATTGGTATGGGACACTTTGATTCAAAAATATCATTGAAATTACTTCCTTTATATATTGTTTATCTTCTAAATCATTTCATGAAAATGGATATTTCCCTCAAAGAGTTTTACTGATCATTTTCATCTATTTAAATATCCTTTACAAGATATCATTCTTGAATAAGGTTGACTTATTATAATATAATATTACATATTGTATTGAATGAGATATGATATTCTTGATTGTGGATGTTCTATTTTTATACCATTCATGGTTTATGGTTAAGGTATTGAGATTTCTTATTCTAGTTTAAATACAAATTATTATGCGATGATTCACCCTTTTTATATGAGGATTGAATTGAACTTAGTAAGTGACGGGAAGGGCCCACTATAGCCCATCAATGCATCGGTAGGTCTCATGAGACAAACTTGTGTCTTGGAACAAGGCCTTGAAAAAATTTATATTTTGGGTCTTGTAACAAGGCCTTGACTTTGTGGTTAAGATGTCCAACATTATGCATTCCATCATTAAGAGATTAGTTATAGTTGTTACATAAGATTATTTTACTAGTAGAATATTCATGTAAATATGTAAATGGAATTATTTTATTTATCGTATCAATTTTTTATAATCTTATGCTTAAAGGGATTTTGTTTCAATTTTATACCTTTCCATTAATGTTTATGGTTATTTATGATATCCTCAACTATATTGTTTTTCCTTACTGAGAATCTATGCTCACCCCTTTTTTATGTTTTATTTTCTCATGATTACAATAAGTGAAGTAGGATTGATATGAATGGATAATCTAGGTGAATAATTTTATCCTAAAAGGATTATCTATTCATTATTTTATGTTCTAAATGGTAATGTTATGTTTTGTATGTAATATATTTTCCAAGACTAAAAAACTGATCAGTCCTTTGGTACATGATTTCTGAAAATCATGCCCATGTATTAAAATAATTCACCCACTCCAGGATTCTATGGTCATAGAATTATAGATGGTATTACAGGATGTTTAGAAACAACATTGGAAATGGATTTGGGAAACATAAATTAGGGATTATAACCCTATGTTTGAATTTGAGTATAAGTATAGAGGAAGCCCCAAGATGTTTGGTATCAATCATGGATAACCTAGGAATAAACATAATATGTTATAGATTGAAAATACCATCCATTGATTATGTGTTTTCTTCAATGAGATTTGTTTTTCACCTTGTTCTAGAGGAAACAATAAGTAATTGAATTAGCATTGATTTTTATGGAAAATATAGTTATTTTGAGAAAAAAAATCATATAATTATAGGTGATAAATGTATTGTGATTATTCCAAATCAGTTATAACGATATATTATTAACAATGTGTTCGTTTATGAAATTCCTTATGCATTGCGTAAGAGGTATGTGAACATTTATAAATGTTTATATTTTAAGAAACATAGAGGAAAGAACATTTGGATTCCTACAAGTTGAGAAGTAGAGAAGAATAGCCTTTAGGAATACCTCAAATAGAGGTAAATATGTTATCTCTATGGAAACAATGGTCATAGAGTGACCGATTGTTACAGAGTTCAATGTATCATTTGTGGAAATCATGGGAGTTACCCAACTGAACGACTATACATAATAATATATCTCTAAACTAATGAAGGACATGTTTCATGCCTAACATTAAATTGGAAGGATTGAAGTATTTATATATTTGGATCCAAAAATTTTGAATAAGTGAATTATATATGGAGTATTCAGTTTATGTTTTTTCTAAGGATTATAAAGAATACGTTGAATTGTTAAAAAGGAAAAGAAAATTGATTTAATGGTAAGATTTTATTTGGATAACATGTGATTAAGGTAAATATAAACCTTAATATGTTTCTTATGTTAAGATAATTATTTTATGTTTGAATAAGTAAATTAGATAATTATAGTTTCATGAGAACTAAATTTGGATTTTTTTACAAGCAGATTATGCTATAATGGATGAAGTTTAAAACGTTTTGGGACTTAAGGAATAATCCATTATGTTTTGGAACAAGGAAACATGAATGTTTTAAATAAGGATATCTGATAATTCATGTTGTTACCATGACTAAAGCGAATACATGATGAAGGTGTTCACATGTTTTTAATGTAACAACCAAAAACTGCCCAATCAGATATGGGAGATAAATGCTTAGTTGGTTTGGTTCACCTCTTTCTAAAGTTGTAGATTTTTAGTTTTTTGAAGGATTGTAAGGTAGTCCATTATTGGATAGTATAAGTTTTACTTCAAATGATGTTTGTTATATTAATGTATTATCTCACTATATGTGGACGTATGCATATGTGATAACTTGTTCTAACAATTTTTGTGAGACAACTGGAATGACCTATCTTTATATTTATGGATCAGAGGATCTTACAACATTTTAGGAATGACCAAATTCAACTTCATTTCCTATTGTAACAGATTAAGTTAATATAGAATGACGAATATCAAAATGATGAGACTATGATTATGATAGGCAATGAAATCAAGTATGTTTTTTGGAGTTCATACCTTGACAGTTAATTAATCCCTCCACTTCCAAAAAAATGTATCTAAAAAATGTGTTAACCTAATGCCTTATTTTTTGTTGAATCGATGATATTTCAAATCATCATAGATATATGGATTTAGGGAACATAATTTTCCATTTATTGTTCACTGGTTTGTGATTGATGACCTCAATCACTCCTTATAGATATTTACATTTTCCATCTAATTATGTGTCTATAATGACCAACAATTCTCTCCTATTAGAAATCCTAATTTGGGGGGCTCCTTTTTGTATCCATTTCCCTCTTATTAAGACTAAATTTTATTAACACATTTTCCTATGTATGTTTTCTGAAAAGGTATTTTTAATTTTTGATTATTTATTTTCAAAGAACATTTTCAAATTATGATAATGAAATTTATTGAAGGAGGGGAGAATGTAACATTCAAATATTTCATAGTACTTTATTTATTTAAAGTAATTACTTATATTTCATGTAACAATGACTTGTCTTGCGTTATACACAAGATTGAGTTTCTAGGAAAAAACACATTAATATTATAATTATTTAAATGATATATTTATTTATCAATTAAATATTTTAATATGAATAGTAACGAATAAATTTTAAATGTTAATTAAAATTTTTGTATAAATTAAACATATTTATTCTGAAATGTATAATTTTTGTTAAAATAGTTATATATTTAGGAATATTACTTATGTCTTTTTTTGAACAATAATAAATTTAATTTTAGAAACTCCTAAAAAATAAATTTGGTAAAATAGAATTTATTTTGGAATTTTGAATATTAAATTATCTTAGAGGGAATTTTTGGTATTATTTTTTGAAAACATTCAATTTTTGATGAATAGTAAAATATACTTCATAGTACAAAAAACAGACATTTTCATTTAAATAAATATTTTTTATTAAAATTTATCTTAAAGTCAAAATAGATACATAATACATATATTATTTTAATGTATGCCATTTGATTCATTATATAATTTGATTAGATATATAAAATTTTATTAAACTTTTTAACGTCTTTTACCCACCTTCTAGGCACATTTTCAAATATGCATAAAACGTAATATTACCAATTCTTTTATTTGAATTTCAAAAATTCGATAGAAACAGATTTCATCATTAAGTAAAATGTGATTCAATACGATGAAAGTAATTTTGGAGAATAGTAAATTTTGAATTTTATTTACCACGGTTTGAAGTAAATAGTGTAATTAAAGGTACAATTAAATTATAATTACCCCAACCTATTTCCAAATTCTATTGGATAAGTGTATTTTGACAAAAATCATCCTTAATACAAAAATATGATACTTTTTTATCCACATGGATTAGATTAGGACATTTATTATATTGTATATAAAGAAGTGTTAAATGTGTTAAATTCAATTTTTATTAACTAAACAATTTTTTATATAGCGTTATACAGAAGATAAATTTTAATATAAATATAAATTATAAATCTATAAATATTTCAATAATCATGGAATTTTATTTATAATTTTTATACATGAAATAATTAGATTTATTTATGACACAATGATCATGCAGTAATTACCATATTAGTGAATGACTAAAATAATTTATATTATAAATATTAAAATAAATTAAAATTTAAACCTTTTATTTAATCCACTAATTTTCTAGGTGAATATAAAATTTTATGGTGGTTTCAATGTATTTTTTTCTATGTAATCTAGTTTTTATGACTTTCACATATACTAAATACTAAATAGTGTCAAAATTGGCATAAATGACTTTTTAAAACAAATACAATTTTATGAAATGATATAATATTACCAAAAATCTAAGACTCATCCAAAGGGCTTAAATAATGTTAGGTATGTTATTAATGAACCACTTTAGGTTCTCTAATAATTTTATAGTAACTATATTAACTATGTTGTATAAAAATACAAGAAGATGTGGTAAAAGTTAAACAATTTCACTAAGAGTTTAATCTAAAGGATAAGTTTAATATGGTGACCTAAAATTGTCTAAAATATATTTTATGAAAGGATTTACACCAATTACCACATTATATTTAAAATAAAACCATTTTTGATATATTATAAACTTAAAATAATTTTATAATAAATTAATATTTCAAGCTTTTTCTAAAGTGCCCCTCATCTCTCTTATAAAATGGTACTTCCCCTTCTCTTAAACTCACACCTCCAAATCCATTTATCTTGGAAAAACCCAACACAAATATAAACCCAAATACCCTCACTTAATTCAAGAGGCTATACATTGGTCATAATGCCAAAATATGGATCCCTTTTGTTCAAATCAAAAGGAAGCATGTGAAGAAGAGGTAATTATTTCATCACCCCTTTCAAAGTTATTTTCTTCTTCAACTTCCTCATTATTTGTTTTTTCCATACCCAAATGATAACTGAATAACCATATACATAGATTGTTGTTATTATATATATGCTACAACCATATTAATTATTCTATCCATCCTATGAATGACAAAGTCACCATACGTGTGTATGTACGGCTTACTGTCTCCACGTCGTGGTGTAATTATTTATTCAACACTTAATTATTTTGTTTGTTATAATAATGAGTAAAATTTATGTAAATAATAAATATAACCAAATAATTATTCTTTATATATAATATACTATCCAACTAAACATCATTTCCCCATCAATAGAATGATATTGTCGCTCGTGCGCATGTACAACTTACCGTCTCCATGATGCGATAAGATTCATCTCCAAATATCTTCATTCAATAATTTTATAAAAAATATTGATTAATTACGATTATATGAAATAATATTTCTACTAGAATAATATATATTTATGTATATAATATATTTCATTTACTTACTTCCATTATATACGATAAGAAAAAGGAATCATTGTTCATGCATACATACGGACTACCGTCTACATGAATCGTGTTTACATTACATATATCTATCTATAAAACATATTTATACTGTAAATAAACTATATATATAAATAATGTTTTATATTTTGGAATTATGTAAATACTGATCTTTGTGATACGATAAAAAATAACCAGTTAAAACATGTACAATAAAGAACATGATTATTATCTGAAATGTTACTTTAACATGGAAATTATTATTAAATAGGATGTATAAAGTAGTAAATTAATCATATATGATATAATAAAATTGAATATTTTGTTGGTATAATTTAATAACATATTTTGGTCATTATAGGGGAGGTTAAATGTACCATGGTCTGAAGGAAAATTCAAGGTAAGGGTAAATTTCTCAATTTCATTATTTTTAGAGATTATTTATGTGTAAGTATTTATTGAGACATATTTATCATCCTTGTACATGTTTGAAATTTTTTTTTTCAAAATTAATATTTTATGGTTTTATGGAAGGGTATATTTTACTATATCATCATTTTAAATTTTTTAACGATATATTTTTCTAAATCAATTTAATTAAGGTCCATACTTTTAAAATGATTTTATGGATTTATTTATAAGGACATGATTGTTTTAAAATGTTAATTATTTTAAAATGTTTCAAATTGGTGTGGGAAACTTTTATTGAAAATTATCATTTAAATGACTTCCTATATATATTTTGTGACTTTTAAATGATTTCATGTAAAGGGATATTTCTCTCAAAAATTATTACAGATCGTTTTCAACTATGTCAACATCATTTAATGGAAATTATTCTTGATTGTGGTTGATTTATTATAATACAACATTCCATATTTTATTGAATGAGTTATGATATTTTTTACTATATATGTGTTATTTTCATACCATTTATGGTTTATTGTTATGGTATTGACATTTCGTATGCTATTTCTAATACAAATGATTTTGTTATGCTTTACTGTTTTCATATGAGGAATGAATTGGACTTAGTATGTTATAGGTGGATCCCACTATAGCCACTTGATGCATCGGTAGGTATCATGAGACAAACTAGTTTCTTGGTACAAGGCCTTAAAAAAATTTATATTTAGGCTCTTGGCATGAGGCCTTAACACTGTGGTTAAGATGTCCAAAATTATGTATTCTATCATTATGATATTAGTTATTGATGTTACATGTGATTATTAGACTAGTAGAATATCCATTCAAATAATTAAATAACATTATTTGATTTATCGTTTCCATATTATGCTTAAATTTATGTTTAAAGGGTTTTCTTTCAATTTTATACCTCGTCATAAATGTTTATGATTATTTAGGATATCTTCCACTATATTTTTTATCCTTACTGAGTGTATGAGCTCACCCATTTATTATGTTTTATTTTCTCGGGTTTCCAAGAAGTGAATTATTATGGATATGTAGGGTTAATCTAGTAGAATAATTTCAACCTCAAAGGATTATCTAAGCATAAATTTATGTTTTAAATTGTAATGTTATGTTCTTTTAGGTAATATATTTTCCAAGATAGCTAAACTGATCAGTCCTTCAGGACATGATTCCTTGTAATCATGGCAATGTATTAAAATAATTAATCGCCTCTGGGCATCTGGGGTCGAGGCGTTACAGCTTTTCTCATCCCATGTCTGCTAAGTCACTATTCCACGTGGCATTATTTTTCTACTTTCGGCCATACTAAATCCCTTTGGATCTCATCCCTCCATCAATCTATCATCTCCAACATGTGTCATTTCATTTCAGTTTAGTGTTGATTCATGGTGTTTTGTTGTTGGTTGGACTATTTCAATGAATTGATGTTGATTGGTGAACTGATCACCTTTAACTTATATCTCTTCACATCAATTGCAACATTTTTTCCATTATGTTTTTTTCACTCACTTTGGTACTATAAATCAAAGCATCAATATGTTCAAGTTTCTCATTGATCAATATCTATCCCTACCATCATCTGAATTACACCGCTGGTGTGCTAATTATAGTGAAGTGATGAAGAAATCCTTCATTGATGAATATATGCGGTCAAGTTCTTGATTGAAGAACATATGTCTTCCATGCCAAGTGATCCCTTCAACCACTATGATTGTAAAAAAGAACTACATCAGTCTCTCAATGATAGCTAAAAGAGAGAAAGTCTACCTAGCCCATGAAACTTACATTGTATGTTTTACATTCTTGTTTATACTCATCGTTGATTTAGTTCATTAAATCACATTTTCAAGTTTCTTTGGTGGTTGAGAATGTATGTTTTAAATCTTGTTTTTTAATCTTAATAAATCATGTGTGTGGGTGACGTTATTGTCATGAATGTAGGTCCAAAATAGACTGAATCACATTAAATTACTTTATTCCTATTTACTGATTTCTAATTGATTTCGTCATGAATTATTATTTGTGATTTGTTTAAATTATTGTGAAAAAATAACCCAATTATTCCATTCGGGTTCCTGAAAAATGTCTACTATTGGTGCTCCTTCCCCCAATAGATAACATGATAGTAAAATCTATGAAATTCACATTGACACATAATGGGGTGCTAATAAAATCTTAGGGGTACCCAATCATTGAGTTTTTGAGGCGTGTCATCTTCCAACATGTGAGGATGACCAATTTTTAGAACCCCATCATCATCGACTAGAGGTACTTCCTAGAGGAAGGCCAATTCTCAGTCCTAGTGTTGGGGGTGAATATCAGTGACGTGACATACAAGTATATAAAAGTGATTCCAACTGAAATATTGGGGGTGGTTCTCGAATATATCTGGATCCGATTTATTTTCATACATCCATGTCAGTGAGACCACCTCGTGTGCCACCGACCCAGCAAGAATTCTTAAGGTGAACACCACTCCTCATGTACCACACCTAATGATTCTCGTAACTAAAAATATTGAAATAAAACCACAAATTTGTTCTATGTACCAAAAAAATAAGCTTTATCTTACACAATAACACAATAAAAGCAAATGTAAATTTAAATTGTGCATTTATGGTTATCCCATTATAAGAAAAGGGGCCCTTTCTTACTAGGATACCAACCCTTTAGCATTGAACTATTCAAAAATAAAAAACCAAATTTAGAACCATAACTAATTGATTAATATCATAATTTCATAATTTAATAAATTAATAAATAAATCACATTATTTTAATAGCATAACAAGAAAGTCATCTCTAAATTCAAAGACATTAAAATTAGTTGTTCATTGGTAAATGAATGTAATGTTATTTATGTTTAATATGGATAATAAATATAGTAAAAAAAGTACTCAGTGATAGGTACTACTATTTTAATGAATAATTTTATTTATTTTATTATATTTTAACATGATCCCCAAAAATTCTATATGTTTTTATCTAATATTTTCCACTTATTATTTAAATGAGTTAACATCAATATTTTTTGGGTTATATACTAAAATAATGTTTTACACATTTAATGGTGGGATGCATTATTTGTGACATTTAATTAATGGTGGGATAGAGTAAGTGAAATGAATAATATTTTGACTGCATTGATTGGAGATAAGAATGCATGAATTATATATCTATCAATTCTAATGAATCATCAAGAGATGGGATGGCAGAAAAGATATAGACATTGAAAGATAATGAGAAAGAGATACTACCTTTTTTCATGTAACAATTGTTACCATGATACTGATATAAGAAATCCTTACGTGGTTATGAATATTAATGGCAGAACAAATTAGTTATAATAATTACAGAAATATATAATTGGTGGTATTAGTTTTAAAAAACTATAAAGTAGTTTCTTTTATTGTGGAGTTGGTCATCCAACATAACCATGTAATTCTGTTGTGTTTTTTATTTCACTACTTGTGTGTGTGACTATGATATCAAGAAAAAGATCCCAATACTGTATGAAAAAAACATGGATATCATGTACTGTAATCCATGTATAAGAAAATGAGGTTAATGTAAAAGAATGAGGCATTCCATGTTGTCTTGATCATTATTGTGGTTATTTTCTTAGTATTTATCATGGGAATTTGAAATCATCTCAATTTTAAAAAAAATGAATATTTTAAAAGCTAGACCGTAATCACCCTATGAATTCTTCATGGGATGTATATTAGATCCTTGTGGGGTCTGTGTTTTTTTATCCATCTTAATCAGCACCTTTCCTTGATGTCATATTCTTGATTTCCAACCCTTATATGATTTTTACGTGACTAGAAAATGTTTATTTCCTGAGGAATCATCACTATCCATATTTTCCCTCATGACGTCAATTAAGGATTATGGTTGAGTGAACATGGTAGGAAAAAAGGTTTGATATAAGGACCCATCCTTAAAACAATACATAATCTTGAATTAAATGAATAATTCACATTGAGGATATTTTCAGGTTTAGAGTTTTATTGAATTAGGTCATAACTATTACATTACATCTATAAAGTTACAAAGTAGGCACAACTACTCAGTTCCCATTTTTTCCACAAAATAAAAACTCTTAAAAAAGTGTCATGTCTAGTTCATTGTTTTAGACAGCATGACTATTACCTGGTCTCATCCTTGACCCTATTCATCTTTAAGTCCTGTGCAAAACATTTCAAAACTTGGGGTGAGCATAAAAAGCTCAGTAAGGGTTATAAAATAAAGAAATAAAACATTAGTTCATCATTATATACATAACATAAGAACATTAAAATACCTCATGAAATCATAATATTTATGAATCACACATAAAAAAATAAATCATAAAGGTAACTTATGGCATCCATATCATACTTACATTGTAGCTATCACATCTACATAGGGAGCTACATTTGGAATACCCATCA
Source organism: Viscum album (assembly GCA_963277665.1). Classification (NCBI taxonomy): domain Eukaryota; kingdom Viridiplantae; phylum Streptophyta; class Magnoliopsida; order Santalales; family Viscaceae; genus Viscum; species Viscum album. The sequence continues at coordinate 991,875,629 of OY728159.1, read as the reverse complement.
CAGTATATTTCCTAAATATCTAAGCAGAAACATTCACGTTTACATCCATCATGTTACCCAATGAATTGGACAGCTGTCTTGGGCTCACCCAACCATGTTTTATCACAGAACCACCATTATACGTAAACAATTCCCAAGAACCATAACACATAAAACAATCATAATGAGAAAATAATATGTCAAAATTTAAATAACAATATATCATTTCAATATATTGAAATAATCAATTATTTCTCAGAACCATTTTCAATACCAAAATACATAAAAAGGGTATATAGTATTTATTTTCCTTTAAAATAACACTACATCTTATTAAGGAAGCCAAAGATCAAATAATACTCACGGCGGCGGAAAATGTCGTTGTCACCACAAACGTTAAAAGAAACATTCTTCTTTGTAATTTAGTAAAACTAATCATAGAAAAAGATTCCCATTGAATGAAATGAATTGTAAAAGATATTGTAAATAGTGTATAAATAGTCGTGTATAAAACAAAATATGCCTCATTGAAAGGTGATTGAAACGAAGTCCCTTACCTTGTGTCCAACATGAATCGTTCATTCTTTAATCTCATGAATATAAAACTAAAGATAATTTATACTTTCTTAAGAACATTTTTCAAGTTTATTATTCCTTTTATATCACATATTACCATGTTATAAACCTTATGTAATCATTTAAGTTAGTAACAGACATTTTGTTGATATTTGGTACATTAGTCAAAAATGATCTTCTTATATTTACCAGTTGTCTATGTTGTCAAAAGTCCATTATCTCCAGAATGATATTAATTATTTACATATCATATATATCTTATATATCCAGTTTAAATATGTATTTATAATAGTATATATCATTTGGGGGTAAGAAATGAAATGCACCGTTCATGAAGACTGTAAGCCCTATGTATGCTGGAACGCTACTTTAATTTCAATTTTTTTATTTAAATGGATTTAAAACATCATTATACCTAGGTATATTATAATTCTTGTATAATATCACATATAATACCATTAACTCCATCCTTTATACATCCCACATATGGGATTAACGAGTCATATCACTTTGAGGGGGCAGTAGTCCACATTTCCTAAAATTGAATTATCGTGTTTACCCATAATGGAATCCAAAAAGGTATGCTATAAATTAAAAATACATAAGCATAAAAAAAACATAAACATAATATGTATCATATATAAATACATTTCCATATTAATGGACACCATGAGAAGCGGTAGGTGATAATTGAATAATCATCATTTCGTGAGGTGTTAGTTTGTCGTCCACAAAAAACAGAATATTCTTTTCCCATTAGATGGAGGTCTCTATAATTGTAGATAGAATACATCTCATAAAAACATACTAGTATATTATGAATACTATTACTGTTATAAATGAAAAGAATATAAAGCGTTTAGGGTGTTAGAGAAGTAAAATAAATCAAAATAACTTAAGAGAAGACGTTAACTATAAGTCGGGTATCTCCCTTTGGTTTGAACCAAAATGGTTTCTTGAACTGCCTTCTTCCTATGTTAATGCTTCTACGTGGAATAGAGGGATCCTGGGACCTTATTTGTGTAGAGTATGGATAATACAATGGGCTTGAGAAGTGTGAGGAAAGGGTTAGAGGTGAGGTCTTTTTATAAGGGGGAGGAGGGTCCCTTTAGGAAAGTGTGCAACCATTATTTTATTATATAATTATATTCAGTTTCTAAAGGTCCAAAACTAATTAAAGACAAAGATAAGACGACTCATGGTAGAAATAAAATCATCCAATAAGAATTGGAATGGTTTTGGATATTATTTTAATCTTTATAATATTATTTATTTAAATAATTTATTAATGAGGTAAACACAACATCATTATTGTGTCATAAATAATATAATTCTTTTGATGTCTAAAAATTATAAAAAAAATCTATTATGTATGAAAACATTTTATATTTCCAAATAATATTTATAGTCAAAAATATAACTTATATAACCATGTGTAATAATTTATTTACTAAAAGATAATTATTTATGTCATTTTTGCCTTAATATTATGTTAATTAAAATAAAGTGTCATTATCACTCTTAAGTGGCTCCATGGGGTCCCAAAATAGACCCAAGGATGTCGATGGCCGTAAATGACTCCTAAAATTAGGTTATGACAAGTGTTAATGTAATTTTGTATTATTATGATATTCAATTTACCTTAAATTACTCAATTTACCTTTAACCCCAGTAAATAAAAGTCAAAAGTTACTATTCACCAAACATTATTTTCATCTTATTGAACCACATTATAGTTACTAATAAAAACCATGTATGTTGGATTTTTGAAATTCAATTAACAGATAGGTAAAATTTCTTTTAAATGAATAAATAAGTTTTTAACAACTACTTAGCAGTTTCACTATTCATCAAAAATTGATGTTTTTCAGAAAAATACCGAAAATCTAGCCTAAGATATATTTGATATTCCAAATTCAAAGAAGATTTATTTTTTACCAAAATAAAAACATATAAGATGGATTAATTAATTTGAAATTAATTCCTGTTTATAATGCAAAAAGGCATATTTTTAAGAAATATTAACTACCAAAAGATTGACACTTGTTAATGTCCAATTTCAATGTGAAATTAATTCCAAATACCACCATTAGATTAAATGGTAATAATATAATCCAATTAAACTTTAAAACCAATTAAAAATATTATCAAACCTTATAGATAAATTATATTAAACTGTAGTTTTGAATTAAAATATAGCATTTTAACTATTCATTAAAAAATGAATTTTACTAGAAAAATACCTACAATTTACCCAATGTAAATTTTGATATCCTGATTCTAGAGAAGAATTTTATTTTGTCAAATAGAACATATAAAAGTGACCAAAACTATATATAAAGAGGGTTCTCCATTAAAAGGCTGTAAATTGACCATTTAAAGAATATTAGAGTATTTATGCGTAAAATTTGATTAATTCAAATTTTAAGCATCTAAATCTTCTTGGATAAAATAAAAAAGTTTTAACAAACATGTATAATAATATTTTAGTTAGTTCTGTTCATTTATACCAATACAATGACTATGCGTTAAATACCATTTAAAATAATATTATTATAATATTATTGTGCAACATATGATTTTAAAGAAACCTGTTGTTGCGTATCAGGTACGCCATCGAACATAGAAACCCATTTAAAGTAAAATTAAAATTTAATTCACAAAATATTAATTAAAATAAAAATGTATTATTTCTTTATTTACCTGGGATGTTACATCCTTCCCCCTTTTGGAAATTATGTCCTCACAATTTTATTCACTTATCAAATAAATGAGTGTATTTATCCCTCATATCATTTTCAGATTCCCACATTACCTCTTCAACCATATGGTTTTTCCACAAAAAAATTACCAGGTGAATTGCATTATTCCACAACACTTGCTCTCAACGGTCATGAATCTGGACTGGTTGTTCCTCATAAGACAGATTCTCTTCCAACTGAACTACCTATGGACTTATAACATGATATGGATCTGGAATATACTTTCTCAACATTGAAACATGAAAAAACTTGTGTACCTGTGACAAAATTGGAGATAAATCCACTCTATATGAAACTGATCCATCATTCTCTAGGATTTTCATAAGGTCCAATGAACCTCGATCTCAACTTTCCCTTCTTACCAAAACACATCACACTTTTCCATGGAGAAACATTGAGAAAGACCTGATCTCTAACCTCAAAAGAAAGACCCTTCCTCTGATTATCCACATAACTTTTCTTCATACTCTGAGCTGTTTTCATGTGCTTCTGAATCAACTGAACCTTTTCTACCGTCTCTTCTACCAATTCTGGTCCGATCAACTTTCTTTCACCTATTCCATCCCAAAACACTAGAGTTCGACATCGCCTCCCATATAATGTCTCAAATGGAGCCATCTGTATACTGGAATGAAAAATTTGATTATATCAAAATTCAACCAAAAAAATATGTTCATCCCAACTTCCATTGTAATCCAGTGAACAAGCATGTAACATATCCTCTAAGGTCTGAATTGTTCGTTCTGACTTCCCATCTAATTGTAGATTAAAAGTTGTACTAAAATTTAATTCAATATCCAATGACTTCAGAAGGCCTTTCCAAAAGTTAGAAGTAAACCTGGGATCACAATAATGTTTAATGGAGATGGGAACACCAAAAAACCCGAATATCTCTTTAACATACTACCAAGAAAGTTGATCAAGAGAGAAAGTATCTCGAATAGTAAGGAAATGAGCAGATTTAGTCAATCGATCAACAATAACCAAGATTTAATTATTACCTTGAGATGCCTTCAGTAATCCCACAACGAAGTCCATGGATATATTTTTCAATTTAAACTCTGGAACTGTTAAAGACTGAAGCATCCATTACAGTAACTGCTTCTCTCCTTTAACCCTCTAACATGTCAAACACCTCATAGTAAAATTAGAAATATCTTTTTTATTCCATCCCACAAGTTATACTCCCGAAGATATCTGTACATCTTAGTACTGCCAGGATGAACTTAAAATGGGGAACTATGAGCTTCACATAACAACTCATTATTCAACTATGAATCACAAGGCATGCATAATATCTTACCAAATCTCAAAATACAATCATTATCAATGTTAAAATTAGGCAACTTACCCTTCTGAACCAACTGTACCTTTTTCTGCAACTCACTGTCTTCCTTCTGTGCTTGCTTAATTCTGTTTGATAGAGACGATCTCACTGACACCTGAAACAAAACAGAGCAATTTCTTGCACCAATAACTTCAATGGAAAAGTTCATCAAATAAAAAACCAAAGGATCTCGTTCCAAACGTATAATGGTTAATGAAGCATTACTTTCTCAACTCAAAGCATCAACCACATTATTTTCTTTTCCTGGATAGTAAAATATCGTGTAATCATAATACTTAATTATTTCCAAGCATATCCTCTATCTCATTTTCAATTCCTTTTTAGGGAATATTGACTTCAAACATTTATGGTCAGTATATATTTCACATTTTACTCCATAAAAATGATGCCTCCATATTTTTAAATAAAAAACAACAACAGATAATTCTAAATCATGTGTAGGTTAATTTAACTCATGAGGTTTAAACTAATGCGATGAATAAGAAATTACCTAATCATTTTGCATAAGGACACAGCCAAGTACCTTCAATAAAGCATCACTGTAATTAACAAACTCACCATTTCTAAAAGGTAGTGTCAAAAATGGAGCATTCAACAATCTTCTATACAATTCCTGAAAACAATCAACACATTATTTTGTCCAAATGAACTTGACACCTTTTCGAGTCAAATTAGTCAATGGGATAGATAACAATGAAAAATTCTCAACAAACCTCCAATAATAAACTGGAAAACCAAGAAAACTATGAATCTCGGTTATATTTGTGCGTTTTGGCCATTCTTCAACAACTTTTGTTTTAGCAGGATCAATAGTTATGCCATTTTTGAAACAATGTGACCAAGGAAAGAAATTTGTTGTAATTAGAACTCACACTTGTTGAATTTCCCATTAATTTTTTTTATTATATAGTTTTGCAAAAAAATCCTTAAATGACTTTCATGATCCTCATTACTTTTAGAATAAACCAAAATATCATTAATGAATAGAACCAAAAACTTATCCAAGAACTCACAAAAAATTCTATTAATAAGATCCATAAATACTGCAAGAGCATTGGTTAAACCAAAATGCATAACAAAAAATTCATAATGGCCATATCTAGTACGAAACATGGTCTTTGGAGTGTCTACATCCTTTAATTTCAACTTATGGTACACAAACCACAAGTCAATCTTCGAAAAATACTGAACTCCCTGTAGCTGATCAAACAAATAATCAATATGAGGAAAATGATATTTCTTCTTAACAGTGATGTTATTCAATGCTCTATAATCAAGGGAAAGTCTCATTGAACCATATTTGTTTTTAACAAACAAGACAGGAGCACCCCCTGGTGATGACCTAGGTCGAATGAAACCTTTATCTAATAACTCATGCAATAGTTTATTTAACTATAAAATATCAATTTGAAACATTCGATAAGGGGGTTTTGAAATTGGATTAGCATCAGGAACTTATTAAATAGTGAATTCTACTTCTCGATAAGGTATAATACTAGGAAACTCATCAGAAAAAATATCAAGGTACTCATTTACCACTGGCACATCATTAATCTGAACAGTTCCTTTGTTTTCAAAAATATGTGCAAGGTAACGTTCATTTCCATATTTTACTAGTTTCTCAGCTTCATGAGATGTTATCAAAAGTAATGGTTCATTATTGTACACAAACTAAAAATATTTCAGAAAAGAAACCTATTTAGCTCCGGAGTCAATAATAGCAGGATAAAGAGAAATCCAATCCATTCCCAAAATAACATCAAACTCTAATAGGGGAAAAAATAAGGTTTGCTGGTGGATACATTCTGCACACAAGGACATGAAGGTTCCTATAATTTTTTTTTTCTAAAAATTTCCTCCATGGATTTTTAACATAAGTTCATGATTCATATCTTGAAATGAAATTCCCAATTTTCTAGAAAAATTCCCAGAAATGAATGAATGTGTAGACCTCAAATCAAACAACACATTGGCATAATCTAAAAAAACAAACAGTGTACCTGATACTACTTCATTTGATGGCCCAACATCTGCTGAAGTAGTTGCAAAGGATTTCATCACCCCTTTCGGCTTATAGTCTGGCTTCTTTCCCTTAGTTGAGTTCTTTATTGGACACTCATTTTCATAATGACCAATTTCATTGCACTAAAAACATTTTATTGACTGTAAATCAAATTTTTTATTCCCATTTCTCTAATCTTTTTCAGTGCAATTATGAGATTTATGTCCCATTTTACTGCTTCGGTTTCACTTACTAGAAATCAAAAGATATTCCCTAGAATTATTTTTACCTCATTATTCAAAAAACTGAAATATTATGTTCCTTACCATCAAATGTTTTTGAAGATTTCTTCTCTTTCACCTGCCACCTTGACCTCTTATTCTATTTTTTGTCAAAGAACACCCGATCATCGGAGAACTCCATTTTTACCTTCTCCACACATCGAACAAGTTTTTCGTAACTTTTGGTCTCATGAGAAGCTAATTCCCTTCGATACTTTGGCTTTAATCCTTAGTAAAAACAGTTGATTTTACTATCAAGATCTCATATGAAAATTGGCGCATACCTTGACAGTCGAGTGAATTTTTCTTCATAAGCTTCCACTGATTCATCATCCTACCTCAATTCTAGGAATTGTTTTTCATCCTAAGATGAACCAACTTAGGAAAATATTTTTCAAGAAATATACCTTTGAATTCATCCCAATCAAGAGTATCAATCTCTTCACTATCCCAGATATTTTTCACCATCGACCACCACTGATCAGATTCACATTCAAAATGGGAAACAACGAGGATAAAATTTTGTTGTTCTAAACACCCCATAACATCAAAATTATTCTCTAATGCTTTAATCCACCCCTCTACTATCACAGTGTAAGATGATCCTCTAAATGACGGTTAATGTTTCCTCATGAAATGATCCACTACTGACATGTTGCTCTATAGTTGATCTGGATGATATCATGAATGGATACCACAACCATTTAGAGCCTGATTCAACTGTTCTATCAGTACAAAAAACTATTCAGTTCTGATTCCAACCTTATCAGGTTTTTGATTTGGAAGGTTGTTTTCCTCCTGATGTCGTCCCAACCTAGATTCCTTGTTTCCTCTACGAAAAACCATTCTGAACACCGATATATCTTAGGTGAAGAAACATTATAATCTGTAAATCCTATCATTTCAAAATTAACAAAAATTATTTTATGGATATTAATTTAACATTACCCTAACTCCTAAATATATCAAAACCAACCTCTGATACCTAATATAAGGACCTGGCCTTAAAACATTGCATAATCTTGAATTAAATGAATAATTAACATTGAGTATCTTTTAACGTTAAGAATTTTAGATAATTAGGTCATAACTATTACATTAAATCTTAAAAGATACAAAGTAGGAACAAATACTCAGTTCCCTTTTTTACAAAATAAAAACTCTTAAAAAAAGTGTAATGTGTAGTTCCATGTTTTAGACAACATGACTTTTCCTTGGTCCCATCTTTGACCCTATTTTTTTAAGTCCTATGAAAAAAATTTCAAAACATAGGATGATCATAAAAATCTTAGTCAGGGTAATAAAACAATGAAATAAAACATTAGTTCATCATTACATACATAACATAAGTATATTAACATACCTCCTGAATCATAATATTTATGAATCACAGATAGAAAACATAAATCACAAAGGTAACTTTTGGCATCCATATCATACTTAAATTTTAGCTATCACAACTAAGTATGAAGTTACATTTGGAATACCAATCACAGTATATTACAGAAATCTCTTATGAGAAACATTCATTTTTACCTCAGTCACATTACCCAATGCATTGGAGAGCTATCTTGGGCTCACCCACCAAAGAATTATCATTGAACCACCTGTTTATCTAAAAAATTCCCAAGAACCATAACATATAAAACATGCATAATGGAAAGATACCATTTTCACATAACAATCACAACATATAATTTCAAGATATTGGAATAATCAATTCTTTCTCATAACCATAATCAATACCAAAATACGTCAAAAGGGTATATAGTGTTTATTTTCATTAAAAACACTACGGGTAGTTAAGGAAGCCAAAGATCAAATAATACACTTGGCGGTGGAAAAGGTCATTGTCACCGCTTACGTTAAAAGAAACATTATTTTTTCTCATTCAGTAAAACACCTCCTAGAAAAAGATTCCCATTGAATGAAATTATATGTAAAAGGTGTTTATACATCATATAAAATAATGTCATGTATAAAAAAACATGCCTCAATGAATGGAGATGGAGACGAAGTCCCTTACCTCGTGTCCAACTTGACTCGTTCGTTCATTAATATCCTGAATAATAAAATAAAATTAATTTATACTTTCTTAAGAACTTTTTTCAAGTTTATTATTCCTTTTATATCACATATTACCATGTAATAAGTATTATTTAATCATTTAAGTTAATAATAGTCGTTTTGTCGATATTTGGTACTTGAGTCAAAAAATGAACTCCTTATATTTAGTAGTTGACAATGTGGTCCGTGGTCCATTTTCTCCAGAATGGTATTAATGATTTAGATATCATATATGTCTTATATATCCAGTATATATATGTATTTATAAAAATATATAACATTTAGATGTAAGAAATGAATTGCACTGTTCATTGAGACGGTAAGCCGTGCGTACGCATGAACGCTACTTTCATTTCTATTTCGTATTTTAATGGAATTAAAATATAAGGATACATAGTTATATTCTAATTAATTAATAATATCATATATAATATCATTTTATCTATCCTTTATATGTCTCACATATAGCATTAACGAGTCATATCACTTTGAGGGGGCGGTAGTCCGCACTTCCTAAAATAAAATTATCGTGTCTAGCCATAATAGGAACCATAAAGGTATCATATAAATGAAAAATAAAGAATCATAAAGAAAACATAAACATAATATCTATCATTTATAAATATATTTCCATCTTAATGGTCACCACGAGAGGCGGTTAGAGATAATTGAACGATCATCATTTCGTGAGACATTAGTTTACCTTCCACAGAAACAGTATGTTCTTTACTCATTATATAGAGATGTGTGTAAGTTTTGTTTGAATAATTCGCATAAAAACATCATAGTATATTAATAATACATTTTTTGATATAAAAAAAGTAATAAAATTAGTTTAGCGGGCTAGAGAAGTAAAATAAAACAAAATAACTTAAGATAAGACGTTACATTTAAATCGGGTAACTCTTTTGGTTTGAACTAAAAGGGTTTCTTAATGTTCCTTATACTTAAGTTAAGGTATCTAGGTTGAAGGGAGGGATCTTTATAGATTATTTGGATACAGTTTGGATGAGCCAAGGGGCTTGATATGTGTGAGGAATGGGTTATAGGTGAGGGATTTTTATATGGGGGATGAGTGGATCTTTAGGAAAGTGTGAAATTATTATTTTATTATATAATTATTTTCAGTTTCTAAGGTCAAAACCTAATTAAAGTAGAAGATAAGATGACTCATGGTCGAAATATAATCATCCAATAAAAATTGGAAAGGTTTTAGATATTATTTTAATCTTTATAATCTTATTTATTCAAATCATTTATTAATGAGGTAAACACTACATCATTATTATGTCATAAATAATTTAATTTATTTGATGTAAAAAAATTAAAAAAAACCATAATTAAGGAAATCATTTTATATATCCAAATAAAATTTATAGTTGAATAGATAGCTTATATAATCCTATGTAAAAATAAATTTATTAAAAGATATTTGTTTATGTCATTTGGGCCTTTACATTAAGTTAATTAAAATAAATTGTAATTATCATTCGTATGTGGCTCAATGGGGTCCAAAAATAGACACAAGGATTCCCATGGTCGTCCATGACTCGTCCAATAAGGTAAGGACAAGTTTTTAGGTAATTTTGTATTATTATGAATTTTTTTACCTTCAGTTATCCTATTTACCTTTAACCGCGGTAAATAAAAGTCAAAAGTTACGATTCATCAAAAATTATTTTCATCTTATTGAACCATATCTTCCATAATAATAACAACCATTTATTTCTTTTTTTCAATATTTAATTCACATAAGCGGTAAAATTTCATTTAAATGAAAAAGTCAGTTTTTAACTACTACCTAGTGGATTCAGTAATCATAAAAAATTGATGTTTTTCAGAAAAATTCAAAAAATTCAGCCTAATCTATATTTTATATTCCTAATTCAAATTTTTTTTTCTATTTTATAAAATTTAAAACATAAAATTTGGATTAATTAATTTAAAATTAATTCTCGTTTTCAAAACAAAAATCGTGTTTTTATGAAATATTAACTATCATAAGATTAACACTTGTTTATGTCCACATTCAATGTGAAATTAATTACAATGACCAAAATTGGATTAAATGGTAAAAATATAATCTAATTAAACTCTAAAACTAATTTAAAATATAATCTAACCATATAAATAAATTAGATTAAAATTCATTTTTGAATTAAAATACAGTATTTTTCTCTATTCATTAAAGTAGGAATTTTATCAGAAAAATACCAAAAATTTACCTAGTATAAATTTTGATATCCCAATTCCAGAGAAGAATTTTATTTTTTCAAACAGAACATATAAAAGTGACCCAAACTAGATTTGAAGATGGTTCTCCATTAAAATATGGTAAATCAACATTTTAAAAAATATTGGAGAATTTATGCTAAAAATTAAATTAATTAACATTTTAAGCCTATAACATTGATTGGATAAATGTAAAAACATTTAGAAAACATTTATAATCATATTTTAGTTAGTTATTTTCATTCCCTCCAATACAACAGTAAGGCGTTAACTTCCATTTAAAATAATAAAATTATATTATTATTGTGCAACGTAAGATTTCAAAGAAACCCGTTGTTGTGTATCGGGTAAGCCATCAAACATAGCAACCCCATTAAAGTAAAATTAATATTTAATTAACCAAATATTAATTAAAATTAAAATGTATTATTTATTTATTTGTTAGGGATGTTATAATTGATATCTTTGAGGTGGGTTCCTTACTCTCCTAGAGAGGTATTCACTTTCTGGTTGTTAATGAATTTAGACCCCCTCAAATAGATATTTCATTTGGTTGAGATAGACTGGTCCAGATAATGGTAATAGAGGTTATATTTTTTGGGGTTTTATGATTTAGCTCCATTCACTAAAGAGTATGAATAAGTGAAGGAATGCCCCATGTTTCATTCTCCTGTATCCAAGAAAAATTAATGTGTGGATCTCAGTGATTTGATCATACTTTTAAGATGAATATGTTATAGGATCTATTCATTTCCTACTCGGTTTGTGTTTCTAGGGTCGCCATGATGCATTACATGATGGTTGACCAGGAGGAAGCTTATTATTCTTGTTCATGAACTGAGGCATGAAAAAGATAGACAATGATGAGATTATATATGATGACCGCTAACCTAATAAAAAGTTTAATCAGATATCTATTGTGATTCACTAATCACAAAAAGTAATGAATGGAGGGAGAAAAACAACATTTGATTCAAAAAGAAGAGATGTTAATAATTTTCCCTCCCATACCTCCAACTTTTATCAAACATAAAGCTCTCAAGGATATCTCTCATTAGATAGATGATATCTCAAGGCTTGGATGATGATCTAATGATGCTCCCTAATTCCTCCTTAAATAGGTATGGTGGGAGGATTCATGTTTGAGAAAACTCCCACCAATCCCCTCACCAACCATTGGACATAAAAAATGGCATCCCCTAACTCAATTAAACCTCTCATATTTTACAAAACTAATGTTTTTGTGCATATAGAATGTGTAGTGTAAAAAATAGAAGTCCATGGGAAGTGATGTTGGTGAACCACCATTGAAAAGTGTGTTGGGAAGAAAGATATATCCTTCAATTCTCCATCTCCAGCTATAGTTCATTGGAGCATCATCAATCGTCTAACTTCTCTCGATACACCACCTTTTCCAATATATTGTTCAGGTTATCCTTTATTTCTATCATCATAGTTCACAATATCTATCAATATATAACTTCATGTATCCAATTATAGTGAATATAAATGTTGTTCATTCAGGAATGGTACATGGATTTCATTATCAATTCCAAAGAACATTGAATATTACAATGAACCCTATATTACTAATAGATGAATCTGATATCCTATAGATAATTCATTGGCCACATAATCTCCTTACCAGCTTCAGAAGTATAAATATATTATTCTTATGTCATGGATAAGGGGACCCACTTTTGTAACATTAACTACCATGATATAGCTCCTGCAGAAAAGGTATACAAGTTTCTTGATGTGAAATTCCCACTACAGGGATCTCCAGCCATATCACCATCGGTATATCCCACCAAAAGATACTATTTTCACCCATATCACAAACATGGAATTAAAGTACCTTTAAGATACCTCATTATCCATTTATTACATCTCAGTTTTCCTTCTTAAGATTGGAGAGAAAATTGCTCATGAATTCCACTGCATGGGAAATGTTTAGACTCATACGCACCATAACATACACTAAGCATTCAACTTTTGAGGAGTATGGTATCATCTTTCAACGCCTTGATCTTGGACGATGGAAATGAACTCTTTTGTAAATTAAAATGGATGGGAACAGGAACTATCATTCGATTTGATTTTTCCAAGATGGAAAATTTCAAAAACAAATTAACACACATCGCCAAAGATAGCCCAAACAATATTCTCTATCTATTAAATATTATCTACATCCCCAAAACTTATTGAGATGATCTAAAATACTTTATATAAAAAAACAAGGATAACTCTTAAACAGGATGATTTTTTTCTAGATCTTTCCCAGTGATCATCATGTTTTTAACATAATGTAGATGAGAAACAAAATTACAATCAGAAATATCTATAAGTTAACACAAAGGTCCTACCATGTCTTCTTGTAGACATGACCCACCATGATAGATTCAGGCTTCTTCAAACTCTGATATCCACGATGTATCTGGATTGAATTAGACTCTATGATGCTTCCCATAAAAGCAATATCTTCAAGGATCAATTTATGAATTCTTTTCAACACCGATGTATGTATTCATTGTTAAGGTAGATAACCCTATTTCACTCATGTGGCCAAGTCTGATATGCTGTATATTGGTTGAAGTCTTTATTTCCAGCTTTTTTAGACTTTCATTACATATTATTACAAACTTTATTGTATAATGGGCCACATATATGGCCTCAGCTTATGGAAATGTTTTATTTTTTCATCTTCGATTCTCCATTACTAAAGTTGTTGTCATAGCCTTGTCAATCAAAGGGTATTCCTAATAAAATTTTGAGTCAAAGGCTTGGGAAATGTTGAACATACTTCAAGGTGGTTGTTCATCCAATGTTCATCTTGACATGGATGTCACCCATTCCAAAAATATTCAATGAATTGGTATTGTAACACCCTATGTTTAAAAAAATAAATTGAAATGCCTGAAAATTTGTTTTAGGTAAATAGTTATAACTGGCCTTTAGTTTTTTTTCCACTTCTATGATTTAAATTTCAGAAAACAGTCATCTATGGTCGGGACAAATATGTTTTTTAGAATCTAATATAACAAACTTGTTTTTTTTTGTGACTAGTAACACACCCTTATGAATAGTAATTTGAATAGTAATATGACCCATATGAATAGTAAATCATAATATATTTTTTTATTAATTTTATAATATAATGAGATCTTAATTCAATATTCACGGTGTTAAAAAATGATTTATAGATTTAAAATTGTTATTTTTGAATAAATTATTATTATATTTAATAATTAAATTAATAATATTTTGAAAATTATCTAAAAAAATGGTGTTCATTTTTCAATTCTAAACATCTAAAATTGGTTAGGGTGAATTTTTGGAATTTTTTTTTGGAAATTCTTGATTTCTTTAATCAATTTTAATTTATTGTAAATTACGTCAAATGCTACATACTTGACTTATTGCTTCATAGGTGATGCAAGGCTTATGTAAGCCCACTTTTTTCAAAGTCAAGTGAAATTATTACTATTTTGGGTAACATGAATCAAGACTATTCATAGTAATGAGACAAAATATTAAAATAATGATTAAAATAATGTAAAAATCCATCCTCTCCTCCACTATAAATACCACCCTCATTCCCGTCATCAGCACACACCTGTCAAGCCTTGATCATTTTATATATTCTTCCAAATCCCCTCCTAAAGGATCTTCCACATGTCATAGAACATTTTTATCTCCCAAAGTTCAAAACCAAAGGCCTTAATGAGGATCTCTAGGTGGAGAGATCAAGTGGTAAGACTTATTTTCATTTTTCATGTGTTTTCTTCTCAATTCCATTCGTTTATTATTCTCTATTCCCCTCCCCTTTTACATGAGGTATTAAATAAGTAGAATATTATAAATTATCTTTGTTTTCATTTTCATGTAAATGTTTCTTCATCATTCGTCTTCTCCTCTCTCATTTATTCTAAAAATTAGAACACCATTCACGATGTGCCGAATTACCAAAATCATGGACAATGTGTTTTCAATTTACATTACTTCTTTATAATAAGATCATATAACCCATTAAATTTTTGAAAAATAATTTAATGTGTATTATTTATCCTAGTTTATGTTCTATAATGAACTTTTATACATAAAATTAAATTATATAATAAAACGAGTTCCTGATAACGAGGAACCACAAAAAATGAACTAAACAAATATCATTAATGATTTATCTAAAGATTTATCATAATATATGATAAAAAATTATTTATGGTATAATTATATATTCTAGAAAAATATTAATACCATTTCATCACACTTCTGTAATTTCATTTCCATATGACAAGAAAATCAAATACATCCCGACCATTGAAATCATGTAAATAACGCAACCTAAACCCTTGAAGGAACAAAATACTAATAATTAAAGGGATAAATGATGTTATTAAATGATAATATAAGGTGTTATGAACAATAATATGTTTCTTTAATATTTTAATAACACTCTTTTAATCGTTATAAATGTGGTTTAAATATGTTTTAAATAAGTCAAACCCGAGGTAAGGGAATTCTTAACCCAATTTCCATTCTATAGGTAAACCTTATACTTGATTAAGTATGTGTTTTTAGGTTCAAATTTTTGATTAATTTTATAATATTGTATATTATTATTTGTATTCACATTGTATGCACCCATTCATTTTGTTCTATTGATTCTCAAATCAATTATATGTTATTTTTAAGTGAATTTTCTTATAAAATTTTATTTTAAACTTATAGTTTTACAAAATTATAATGGAATGTTTTAATAAAAGTATTATTGTTCGATGATTATGTTATGTTAATTGTGGGTTAATTATGATTAAGTGTGGGACCTATATCTTCCTCCAAATCATTGGGTATGTGTATGATAGAGGTTGGATGTATTGTTACTCCATGAGTTGTTGTGATGGTTACACCATAAGGTAGCTGTGAGGGTTACATTGAAAGGTAGCCGTGAGGTTTACAAATAATAATGTATCCATGAGGGTTAAAATATAATTATGTAATGACATAATATAAATTTATAGTTATATTTATGTTCTATTTGTTTTTTTTTTGAAATCTCATGAAAATATCATGTTTCACCTAGTTTGTTTATATGGGTGATAGGTATGTCTTTTTGAAAATGATTTCTTACGTTACAAGTATTCATGGAATAATGTTTTATTTTCTTATATATCCCTTACTAAGATTTTTGTGATGGTTAAACCATAAGGTAGCTGTGAGGGTTACATTGTAAGGTATCTGTGAGGGTTTCAAATCATAATGTATCCATGAGGGTTAAAATATAATTTAGTAATGACCTAATATAAATTTATAGTTATATTTATGTTCAATTTGTTTTTTGGAAATCTCATGAAAATCTCATGTTTCACCTAGTTTGTTTATATGGGTGAAAGGTATGTCTTTTTGAAAATGATTTCTTACGTTACAAGTATTCATGGAATAATGTTTTATTTTCTTATATATCCCTTACTGAGATTTTTGGTCTCATACCTAGTTTTTAAATTATTTTCATTGGTTACAAGGATGTATAAGACAATAAATTCATCCATGTTAAATGTTATGTAGATTTTTCAATGAAAACATGTTTTATTTGAAAAATATTATATTTTGGACAGAATGGGAATTGTTATTATGGTAAATTCTCAGTATAAATGTGGAATGTTATTATTTTTTATATCCAAATTCACTAAAACTATAAACTTTAATAGATCACCAATGTGAAAACAAGTAAGTTCTTGACTAAAATTTAAGATTATCTGATGTAATAAGGTCGGGTCCTTATAGTTTGTATCAAAGGATATTTTAGATAAATTTTGGGGTTAGGATGATGTTAATAAAATACCATTAATGATTTTTACTATATGGATAATTTTATATGTTTTATAATTTAAAGAATACCCTGTCACTTCAAATATGATTTGATTGTTTAGAATGGTTTTCTATACATGTAATAGGGATGCTGTTGTGGAAAGGAATCGACAGAACGATATCCTTCTGAATTTTCATGCTGAATTGGTAGAGAATAGAACTGTGATTTTTTTGATAGTAATGTCTCACCCAACATAGGAAATAAATGAAAGATTCATCCATGCAAGAGAACAACTAGAGATACCACAATGGGACATGGTGATAATGAAACATTTACTGATGAAACACCCTCCTTTTTTAAGTGGATCTTCAGAACCAATAGCGTCTGTAGGATGGATTAAATCCCATTGAAGATATTTTATGTTATGGATGGGATGTTCAAATAAAAAAACATAAGTCTATAAATTAATATTTTAAAGGTAAATCTGATCAGTGGTGTTCAAAGGTCTAAAATATGAATGATAGGGTGGAGATTGATGACTTAGATTATGATGAATTTAATATAATTTTCATTGAAAAATGTCTTCCAAAGGTGGTGTGACTTAGGATGGAGAAGAAATTCCATGAATTGAAGAAAAAGGAGAAACATTCAGTGGAACTATATGAATACAACTTCACCTGACTGGTGATGTATGCTCTAAATCTTATTCGAGTTCTTGATAGAAAAATCAACTACTTTTACATAGGATCAAGGCCAAGGTATCAATGTGTATTGGCCAAACATGAATTCAAAAGTTGTGATAAACTTTTTATTTGTGCTGAGAGTGTATAGATAGAGTTTTTTGAGGATCACGTGCACTTTGAAAACAACGAAAAGATGAGTTCTAGATGGAAAGTGATGGGTAAGAATCAATCAATGAAATCTGATGGTATGGTAGTCTAGTTTCCAGTTTGTGAAAAGTTTGGAGAACACACCCTAGGGAATTCCTTACCAAAACTGAGAAGTGTTTTTGATGTGTTATGTTTGGAATTATGCCCTAATATTGTAATGAAAATGATCCTAACACTAATACTGATCGGAAAAAAGTAATTTGTTTTTAATATGGTGAGGTTGGTCATTATGAAAATGCAAGCACAAAGAGTGATCCAAATGATGCAAGGAAGCCATACTATAATTAGAATGGTTTAGTGAGATCCATTATGACTAGATCAGCAGATATAAGGACATCCAATTAATTTAAATCAAGTACCTTGTTTTTTTTACTATGATTTACTTAAAAACAATTTGATAATGGGTCTACACATTATTTTATTTCTTAGGCGTTTTATTGTAAATTTGGAAATATCACCTCAACAAATGTGACAAGAACTTATTGTTAAATCACCAGGATAAAATATTATAGAAATGATGAATTATAATAATATTTTTATTGTGGTCTATAGAAATTATTTACCCTCAATCATTGTTTTTTTCCTTACTAGAGTTTCATGTCATTATGGGAATCGATTGGAATTCTATTTATCAAGATAAGATTGACTGTTGAGACAAAGAAGTTTTTTCAGAAAGAGTATCATTCTGAATGTAAGAGTGAACCTATAAAATTGATAACATATAAAAAATCTGAGAAACTATTAAATTATGGAAATGGATGTTATCTTGCTAATTTTTTGAAATCAAGGGAACTATTTAGATTAATGATGTGCCAATGGTAAATGAATACCTTGAATTTTTTCTAGATGACTTACCAAGTGTTACACCTGATCAAGTAGTCAAATTCATAGTTGACTTAGTTCTAGATGCTAATAAAATTTCAAAACCACCATATAGAATGTCTCAAATAGAACTTATTTAATTGAAAAATAAATTGCATGAGTTTTTTCCTAATGGATTTATTTGTCTTATCACTTCACCATGGGGTGATCCTATTTTTTTCATATAAAACAATGATGGTTCCACGCAACTTTCCATTGATTATAGAGAATTGAATAACATAACTATTAAAAACAAGAATCCTTTTCCTAATATTGATGACATATTTGACCAACTCAAGGGAGCTTAGTACTTTTCAAATATGGACTTTAGATTCAGATACCACCAGCTGAAGGTGAATGAGGATAACATCCCTAAAACAACTTTTTGTACTAGATATGGTAATTATGAATTTGTTGTTATGCCATTTGGGTTAAATAATGTGCATAATTTATTCATGGATCTTATGAATAGAATATTTAATGAGTTCATGGATAAGGTTTTGGTTGTGTTCATTTATGACATTATTGTATTTTCTATGAGTAAAGAAGAGCATGAAAACATCTAAGAGTTTTTTTTCAAACATTAAAGGAAAATAATATTTATGGAAATATCATAAATTGTGATTTTTTGTTGCAACATATTTCTTTTCTAGGGAGAATTGAAAATAAAGATGGAATAATATTTGATCCTTCCAAAACAAAAGTGGTATATTAATGTCCAAGACCTACAAATGTTACAAAGAGTCGTAGTTTTCTTGAATTACTATGTTATTACTGACAATTTGTTAAAAACATTCGATGATTATCTATCCCACTAACTAAATTAAAATGAAAAGGGGTTAAATTTTTTTGGAATGAAGAATAGGATGTTTTTTTAGGAACTGAAGAAGAGATTGTTGAATGCTCTAGTTTTGGACTTGCCTTCATGAAATGAAGATTTTTTCATCTACAATGATGCTTCATTAAAGATACATGCTTGTTTTTTGATGTAGAATGCTTAGGTAATTTCCTATGCTTCAAAACAAATAAAACATCAAGGGTTAAATTATCCCACACATGATTTGGAATCGGAAGCTTTGATTTTTTCTTTGAAATTTTTTAGGTACCATTTATACGGAACCAAATGTCAAATATATACTGACCATAAAATTGTTAAGTATATATTTACTCAGAAGGAATTAAACATGAGGTTGATAAGATGGATTGAATTGAAAAAATATTTTGATTTCACGATCAATTACCATCAATGAAAATAAAAAAACGTGTCAGATTCCTTGAGTGAAAAACATCTCGTATCACTAACG
Organism: Viscum album; assembly: GCA_963277665.1. Taxonomy (NCBI): domain Eukaryota; kingdom Viridiplantae; phylum Streptophyta; class Magnoliopsida; order Santalales; family Viscaceae; genus Viscum; species Viscum album. Next base: position 991,855,518 of record OY728159.1, on the reverse strand, counting down.
ATGATTCATTTGTAACATGATCCCTTGATTAATGATTTGATGAATTTGGGATTAGAAGTTGTTAGAGTAGGATATACACATGTTTTTCTTAAGGTTTTATTGTAGTTATAATTTTCATAAAAAATTAAGCAAGCACAAAATGAATACCATGATCTATAGATAAATGTAGTATTGGTTAAAATGTGTATGTTTCTGGAATTTAACATTGATAAGGATTGTCTTTTATGGTTTAGAAAAATATTTTGTGTGCCTTTATATTCCTAGTTAAAGAATGATTTGATGATTGAATCTCATAGTTCTCTATTTTTTGTTCATCTTAGTAGTAGTAATATGTACAGAGACCTTCGGGAGTATTACTGTTGGGATGGAATGAAAATGGATACTGCAGATTTTAACCTGAAATGTTTGACATGTCAAGAGGTTAAAGCAGTGTGGAAGTTAACGAATGGAATGCTTCATCCCTTTTCAGTACCAAAGTGGAAATGTGTGAATATACCCATGGACATCCTGGTGGGGCTACTTAATACTTGTTTAGATAACAATGATATTTGGGTTATTGTTGATCAGCTAACAAAATATACACATTTTCAATCTATTCGAGATAAAATGTCTTTGGATTAGCATTATCAACTGTACCACAAAGATATTGTCAGGTTATACAGAATGCCTCTTTCCATTATATCTGGCTAAGATTATAGGTTCGCTAATAATTTTTGGAAGTTACTTAAAAAGTCTTTGGGACCACTATTTAACTTTTAGTATAGCTTTACATCATCAATCAGATGGGCAGTCAGAACGAATGATATTGAAATTGGAGGATATTTTTCGAGCTTGTTGAATGGACTACCAGGAATGTTGGGATCATCATCTTTCTTTATTTGTGTGTTATTATAATGAATGTTTTCATTCCAGTATATAGATGACACCTTTTGATGAATTACATGGGAAGAGGAGTCCAAATCAAGAATTTTGGGATGAAGTTAGGGAAAGAATGTCGATGGGACTAGAATTAGTAGAGGAAGTGGCTAAGAAAGGGATGATGATCCATCAATACATAAGGACTGCTTATAGTAGGAAAAAAAGTTATGAAAACAACTGGGGGAAAGACTTTTCTTTTGATGTAGGTGATCATGTTTTTCTCAGAATATCACCATGGAAAAGTGTTATGCGTTTTGGTAAGAAAGGAAAGCTAAGTCCATAGTTCATTCGACCTTATTAAATCCTAGAGAATGTTGGACCAGTCGCATACTGAGTAGGTTTTTCCCCATGTTTATCTTAGGTACACAACGTTTTTCATGTTTTGATGTTGAGAAAGTATGTGATTGATTCATCTCATATTTTGATCCCAAAAGCAGTTCAGTTGGAATAGATCCATTGTTATAAAGAGAAACCTATTCAGATTCTTCATCAAAGAGATCAAGTATTGTGGAATAAGGTAATCCACTATGTAAAGGTTTTTTGGAGAAACCACATGTTTTAATAAGCAACATGGGATTCTAAAAATGCTATGAAGGAATGGTACCCACACTTGTTTAATAAGTAAATAAAATTGAAAGGACTTAATTTCCAAAAAGTGGGGATAATGTAACACCCCATTTTATTAAAAAATAAATTGAAATAATTGATACAATTTTTTAATTAGATAGTTATAACTATCCTTTATTAATAATTTTTTCACTTCAATGATTTGAATTTTTGAAAATGGTCATCTATGGTTGTGATCAGTATGTTTTTTAGAGTTTTTGATCCAAATTGTTTTTTTATGAATAGTAACACACCCTTATGAATAGTTATATAAACCATATGAATATTAAATCATATTATATTTTTTATTTTCATACGGTTATAAGATAATGAAATCATGATTAATTTTTCCTGGTTTTAAAAAATCAGTTATAGATTAAAAATTATAATTTTTTAAAAAATTAGGATTTTATTTATGAATTAAATTTATTATATTTAGAAATTTATATTAAAAAAATGGACATAATTATTTAATTCTAAACATATAAAAATGGTTAGGGTGAATTTTTGGAATTTTTTTGAATTTCGCGAATTTTTGATGAATAGTAAAATACAATAAATTACTACAAATGCTAAATACTATTTTACTACGTAATAGGGTTTAAAGGGTGATGTAAGCCCATATTTTTCCAAATTATAGGAAATTATTACTATTTAGGCTCACATGAATCAATAATAATAATAGTCTTGGGAACAAATATGAAAATAATGATTAAAATAATGTGAAATCCCTCCTCTCTTTCACTATAAACACCACTGTCATTCACATCTTCTTTAAACACTTCTCAAGCTTTGAGAACTACCTATGTTCTACCAAATACCATCCCCAATGATCATCCTCACTTCCAAGACCTTCCAGTCTCACCCAAAGGCCAAAACCAAAGGCCTTAAAGAGGATCTCAAGGAGAAGAAATCAAGAGGTAAGAGTCCTCTTTCCTTTTCATGTGTTTTATTTTCAATTCCTTTTATTTATTATACTCTCTAACCCTACCCTTATCATGGAGGTATACAATATCCAGAATATTATATATATATATATATATATATTATTTTATCACATTAATGTAATTAATTAATCATCTTTATTCCTATCCTCTCCATCTTATTCTAAAAATAAAAACATTGTTCGTGATGTGTCGATTTACCAAAATCATGGACGATGTGTTTTCAATTTACATTTATTCGTTCGAAGATCATCATAAAACCTTTTTAATGGTTAAAATAGAATTTAAATTGAATTATGTAAACTATTTTTTGTTTTATAATTAAGTACTATATTAAAGCATAAATTATATAATGAAACAAGTTCATGATTATCGAGGAACTGCCAAAAATGATCTAAACAAATACAATTAATGTTTTAACTAATTATTCCTCATATTATATGAAAATAAAATGACTAGTGGTTGCATTATATGTCTTATAAACAAATTAATACCATTTCATTCCACTTATGGAATTTACTTTTCATACAATAATAAAATAAAAGAAAACCGGCCATGGAAATCATGAAAAGAACGCACCCAAAACTATGGAAGGACCAAAATAATTATAATTAAATGGTAAAATGATATAATGAAATGGTTTTATAAGGAGTTATAAACATGAATATGTTTCTTTAATATATTAATAACAATCATTTAAACATTATACAGGAGGTTAAAACTATTTTGGTGTAAGGAAAACAAGAGGTAAGGGAATTCGTAACCCAATTTCCATTCATGGTTCAACATTCTACGTCATGAATTATGTGGTTTTTGGTTCATTTTTGTGAGGAATGTTTTGTTATATTATGTTTTATTTTGTGTATTCAGGGTGAATACACATATTCTTGTCGTTATATTGATTCTTATATCAATTATATGTTATTCTTAAATGACAATTATTATAAAACCCTATTTTAAACTTCTAGTTTAACAAAATGAAAAGTGAATGTTTTTATACATGTATTATCATTCAATGATTATGGTATGGTTAAGGGTAATTGATTATTATTAAGTTTTTTACCTATATATACCTCCAATTTTAGGGTATGTGTGAGTTGGAGGTTGACCATATGGTTAATCCATGTGTAGCTGTGATGGTTACACCATAAGGTAGCCATGAGGGTTAAAAATCACAAGGTATCCACCAGGGTTACAATATAAGTAGGCAATGCCCCAAGATACATTTATGGTTCTATTTATGTTCTATTTTTTTGTAAATCTCATGGAAATTTCAATTTTCCCAAATTATGTTTGTATGGGTGACAAGTATATCTTTTTTAAATTTACTGCTTACATTACATGTATTCATGGACTAGTGTTTTCTCTTTTTATCCCTTACTAATATTTTTGTTATAATTCCATGTTTTTACATGATTATCACAGGTTACAAGTATGTGTAAGACAAATAAGGAATCCATGTTAAATGTTATGATTTTTTTTCAAATAAAACATGTTTTATTTGAAATTTATTATATTTTTGAAGGAATGGGTATTATATTTGTGGTATTCTCTATATATTAATGTGGAATGTTATGTTTCTATTATATCCCAATTCTATAAAACTCTAAACATGAAAAGATCATCAATGTGAAAGGTAGTATATTCTTGACTAAAATTCAAGATTATAAAATGTAATAAGGTTGGGTATTTATATATATTTCCCGTATCGATTTCACCAAGGACAATGAATTGATAATTTATGAAATACTACTGAACCGGAGTGACATGGTATGATGTTGTTGTTTTGACCACCCATTCTATAACCTATAAAGATGTATGAAAGGAGGTATCTTCTTCATAAATTTATCATATAACAACTTATATGGTAATGTTTACTTATATGTCTTTATTGATTATTTTATGTTGATACTTTGGTACTTTTCTTGTAGAAACCATTGACAATTACTCATCATATATCCATCCATGCCAAAATAGAAGAATTTGTCTTATTTTCTCATGTCATTTTCGGACCTTCCTCTCCTCTTACTTCAGCCTCTACTTCCTACCCCTAAACCTTCTCCTTGTTGTCTCCCTTTCTTCTCATTGATGATAGCTTGCATCTGGTTTTTACTCACATCCTTCCTTCAGGCCTCCTCATTGAAAAGTGATTCTTTTAGCATTTTCATGGAATGTTTTCCTTTAGAAACCATGTTTTAAAGAGAGAGAAAATATTATCCCATCTATTAGGAAGTGTGAATAGTTGGTGGTCCATATAATCATCATCTGTCCAAGTCTTACCTATAGCAACTAATGGATTCATCAAGGTTTGGAACTCACTCGTTTCTTTGGCTATAGTGATTCCACACTGTAGTCAAATATTCATCAACCAATTTAAAAATAAGATTCAGTTTCGATTATTATCTAACTAGTCTGTTTTTTTCAACTTAATACAATCTTCATACACTTTAGTCTTTTGAGAAAAATTGTGGTAGATGATGTGATTGACCCATTAGAAGATTTGGCAGATCATTTTTTTATTCAGCTTCTTCCACTTTGTTACACGGGTGGCATTAAGGTTGACTCCATTTTTCTCAATGAGGCTATAATGATCCTTTATATCAAAGAGTTAATACCTTCACATTATAAAACTGGAGTAGTTAGAGTACGTAAAATGATCACCCCTTTTGTGGATAGTCCCTCTATTGGGTTTCAATTATGTAATCATTGGTGCAGAAAATGGAAAAATGGATATCACTATTTCATTTAGAATGGTAAAAAATGGTATAATAAAAATTTAGATAATCAAATTTGGACATTAATTGACCTCGATATTACCAAATTAGTTTCAAAATCTGAGATCAACTAATGATTTGGTGTCGATGCGGTGCACAAGTGGAGCTGCTGGAATCCCACTAGAAATGTCATCAGTGATAGAATAATATAGTCTTCTCTAACATGGGGTATTGTAGAACTAGAAATTTGACCAATCATTATATAAGCCTAGGGAGATCCTTTTAGCAATTTTTGGGATGCTATTTATGCAGTTGGGATCAAATCATCAAAAAAATTCAGAATCATCCATTAGAACATGATTCTAGAAAAAATTATTATTTTTTATCATGAAAAAACCACTACTACTCCTCATGGTTTCTTTGGAACCTTCCTCTGATACATATATTTTTATTAATTGGTCACAAATATATATGACATTAGGTAGATAACAACTTTTCTTTTACAATTAAAAATGATAACATAGACCCATCCCACACCTCCCTTTTTCCCACACAAGGATCTCTCAAGGTTCTCACTCATCAAATAGAAGATATCTCAAGGCATTGATAATGATATAATTAAGAGCTCTAATATATCCTTACATATGAATAGGGTAGGTTTCATGTTTGAAAAAACTCCCAAAAATCCCACCCCCAACTGTTGGATATGAAAATGGAATCCTCCGATACCATTGAAAAATCTCATGGTTAACAAAAGAACAATTTTTTCCCTTGTAGAATGTTTAGTGGAAAAAATGGAAGTCCATGGGATGTGAGGTTGGTGCACCAACATTGAAAATAGTTGTGGGTAGTATGATATCTCCATCAATAGCATTGGAATGGGATAGTTTCACAAGATTGTTTTAACGACATTGGGGCTCAATAGAAACCCACAGTTTGGATGATTTGAGATTTAGATGATCACCCTGGTTCATAATTGGTCCAACCATATAAATAATTGTGGCCCTTTTATAGATTTTTTTTTATCATTTTCATAACTCAATTAATAATTATTTCCACTTTTTTAAATTAATTCATGTATATTTTAGAAATTATTTTTCATAAAATGTTGTTATGGTTTCTTTTTTCTCGTTCTCATAACTTCTTTAATTCAGTTTGTGTTAGAACATGTTTTTTATTCTGCAAAATACATATCGGTGAATCTAGATTTAATATTGAAATATTGTGATTATTTTTTTATTGAATATTCATGGGAACATTTTACTTCTATGTATTGAGAATATTGTAATCGATTATAATTTTTTGTTCATCTAATTATCGATGTTCTATGTTATTCATGGATGTTAAATCCTTTTATACATTAACATTTGGAATTTTTCTTGTATGAATTATGTTATCTTTATTTGTTTTTTTGTGTAACTAGAAATTAGAAATCATGTTTGGTTTTTTACTTTGGGACTTTATGATCCAATTTTATACCAAATTGGTTATTCACCCATGGCATGCAGACTTCCACATCTACACAACCCATAATAGCTTATATCTGATCTAAATTGGGTATAATATTGTGTCATAAAAATTTGAAATCAAATTACATTTTACTTTAAGTGTGTATTTTCTGGATTTTACATTGAAACAAGCTTTGATGTTCAATTAGATATGTCTTTTTATCTATTTAAGATGTAATTTAAAAATATTCTATGATTATGGTTTTCTGGATGGCTTTGCCCTATTTTTTTTGCTTGTTTGAACCATTTGAGTCCTTTGGTAGGTGCACCTGGGTTGTATCTTAGGTTCTGAGGTAGGAATGGGTGAATGTGAGGTAGGACATGGTGAGAGTGTCTTGGTTTGTAATGATATTTTTTACAGGGTCATCTAGTTCCTTGGATCTTTTATGTTCTTCCAATTTGACTTGGGTGTTAGCTGGTATTTAGCTTTGGATTTTTTCCCAAAATTTTCATCAATGATTGGGTCGTGTTTCTCAGTTTTGACCTATTTATAGTGGTGACTAGACCTAGGTAATGTTTGGATAGGTAGTTTCATGTGAATATGATTAATGATGACCAGGATTTGTGGAGGTTCTATTGGGGTCTCTCTATTAGTGTGGGTTGGTTCCCAGATATCATTAAGAAGCTATAGAAGGATCATTTTTCATGGTTCATATATGACTACCCTTTGGTCTCCAGTACTCCTCAAGGGTTTATAGGATATTGTTAAGACCCATTGGGATGCAAGGTATTTTTAGTGGTACATAGTTGTTGATGAACTTCTCCTGTTTTATGGGTTTGGGTAGAGTGATATTCTTAGGTAGAGATTCTAGAACCCTTCTTGGTATGGTTTGGTCATTGGTTTCTTTGGTTTTTGGGTAGAGACTAATGTTTTTTCATATGGTTGGTGTGTTTATTTTTTTCTTCTAGTTTCGTAACTACATTTCTTATTTTTTGTTTTGTTCATTGCGAATTTTCTGAGATATTTTTTTCCCATGTTTAATAGGATATGTACTTTTAAATGGGTTTTTAGTATGTTAGTCATTATTTTAGTCAAATGATGCCAATTCATGTTATAACTCATCCTCAAATATGAATTTTTTATTATATATCTAAACATATTAGGTTCTTTTTTATGCATCGCACAATTAATCGTAATAAATAAATAGTTAAAATTTTAATTTCGTCTTAATGATTAAGAAGTAAGAATTACGAATTATTTATTATTTATTATTTACAATAATTTATTAATGATTATTATGTGTTTTAATTAATTAATAATTATATATTAGTTATTATTATTAGTTCATAATTATGTAAAAATAATTAATTACCAATTATTTTATAATTAAATGTTTTTACTAATTCATAATTATCAATCTGTAATTATTTATATAAGAACGTAATTACCTATAAACACACAAACACAAGTATGAAGACAAACACAAACACACTTATATATTTATTTATTATTATATATATTTATATTTTTATGTATATTTATATATATTTGATAGAATTAATATATTTATATTCATGTATACATACATACATACATATATATGTATATTTGTATGAGTTCATAGAAATATAATTATATATATCTGTGTTTATATATATTTATGTATATATATATATTATATATATATATATTATATATATATATATTTAGGAAGTAATTTCATCATGAAACCAAAAATACCATTGTTGGGATGTTTTTTTTAAAATATATGAAGAAATTTTATGCTTCCACACTTAATGCTCACAATTTCTAGAGAGGAATTATTCAGGTTGTTCCATGTAAACATCCTCACATAGATTACCATTCATAAATGCATTTTCACATTAATTTGTTGTAATTCAATGTTGAAATGTGCCACTGATGTAAATATAAGGTATAATGAATCTTTTTTGGTTATTGGAGACACTGTATAAGTATAATCTATCCCTTCCTCTTGAGTTAACACATTAGGAACTAGTTGTTCCTAGAATCTATAAATGTTTCTTAATGAATTTTTATAGGTTTTAAAACCTCATTTTCATTCTATAAGTTTTACACTAAGTGAAAAATCAAAAAATCCCCAATTATCAATACACGTCATGGAATTTAACTCTTACATCATGGCATCATTAAACATATTTAACTATGCACAAATAATGTCCTGGGAAAATATGTTGGGATCATTTTAATCTCTAATATTTCAGTTAGATTCTTATAGATACACTATTTAATCACTATAAATTGATGGATTTTTTATCCTTGTGGATCTTCTCAATGTTTCACTAGTATTTTCATTATATTTTTTTCAAATAGTTGTTCTGGACTTTCTGATTCGTGAACTATTTGATCCAACATATCATTATCAACCACTTGTGGAATGATATTTGTTGAAAAATGACATTAATTATGAAAAACAATCAATTTATCACTGAATATAGAGTATTGATATTTATATTTATGTTTATCCAAAACAAATTGAGTATATTACTCCCACTAATCAGGTTATTGACATGAAATTTTGTTTTTATTTATTCTACATTTCTAGTGTTCAATTATGTATAGTTAAAACGATATCCATTATATCTTTTTCAATATCCAATGATGTATCCACTAATTTAACAAGGATACAACTTAAATTCCCATGTCATATAAACATGAACATATAAAAGACATCAAAAAATACACACAAGTAAAAAAAATGGTTTCCAACCCATAAAAAATTCACTACATGTTTTTAAAGCTGTCACAACATGACCCAACCGGGACAAAGAATCAACTAATTCAAGCCCCCACCAATAGGCCAGGGGCTACTGACTAGTTCTAAGAAGGAATATCACACACATGGGAGGCATTTTCATTATGTACTGGTATGCACACACACATCTCAAATCCCATACAATGCTAAAATTTAATAAAAATGAAAAATACTTGCATAAAACTATAATTAAAAATCCAGAGTTAGATAAAAAGTACAATAAATGATAAAAATTGGCCAAATATAATAACATCCAACACTAGAATGTAAAATCCCACCAACTCATATGAATGGGACTACTTTAAAATGAAACACAGGTATAAACTTTGGTTTTTTCTAGCCCAAACTTCCTCCAAACATTCCTAGTCCACCAAGGACTATGTAAAAAAGGTATATCTTCTCCATGAACATGGCACATGCAGGCAGCACCAATGCAGGGGTGAGTATAAAAATACCCAAAAGGACACCTCAAAATAACCAAGCACAAAGAACCAATAGTAACAGGAACCTCTACATAGGTATATGTCTACAACACATATACCAAGGATACCACGATATACTCAACAAAGACACACAATCTCAATGTAAATATCACATTTATAAATCCATCCTAGGATTCATTCTCTAAGATTCTGTTCAACGATCCTTTGGCAGAATGCACACCACAATATATAATTCCACTGATGAAACTCATCATAGATGTAACACACGTCAGGTCTGAAAACAATGGAAACTAAAAGTGTTTATTCAGGATATACACCTGATTGGACAACACCTCAACAAAATAATCAGATCTCGATACACAAATAGGGGTTAATGACCATGGATCATTGTGGGAACACTTGACCCTACAGGGTATATCCTCCTTTATAAGGGATCAACACCAATGTAAATATTGGTCATGTCAATTCCAAAAACCCCATATATGGTAACACAACATGAAAATGAGGATCGGTCCAAGAATTTCTGTGGGATACATGCTCTAATCATTTGAGTGAGTAGTCAAATTGGTCCGAGTAATCTCATTCCAGTATAAGGTAACCCACTCTCACTGCATAGATTATGAGGAACTACATTGGGCTCCCCCTCTATAATAATAATATGACATTACATTGGTCACTCATAGGAAGGACTAAGGTAGGATACTCAACTGATACTAGTCTAGAAAATGTCACACAAGATCGTAATGATATTGAGATATGAAGAAAGATGAATCCAAAATGTCCTCCAAAGATTACAATGTATGGCCCTCGGGGTACCTAACATGTCTCACTATGTCTAGAACTTATCTTGTCTCATGCACATGGCATGTACTTTCCCACAATACATTGTGTGTCCTTAAGGTACACAGCTTAAGGAGGTCTATAATTGAACTTCTAATTTACCCTTCCAATGCACATGTACAATCCTAATTACAATAAAATTTAATTAAATACATTGTGTATATAACTACATTAACTCTTGGGTGTGTACTCCATGTACAAGTTGAGGATCCTGCCTGGGTGTACACGGCCTGTGGCATGACCTAAACGGTGTATAAATACACCATACCTCCTAGGCGTGTACTCCCATTAAATTGTGTATATTTGGTTGAAGGTTATACAGAGTGTGTAATTGGTCACCAAGAGTGTGATACTTTTTTCTGCACAGAAACCCTAGTGCCACATAGAAGATGCTACGCAACATGTGTACGTGGGACTATAGGCTATGTAGATGAATATTTCACAGAAATTATAGAATGTTCATGCATATCCACCCATTCCATCCGCAGACACATATTCCATCCTAAATTACACTATATTATATAGATATGAGTTTTATGACTATTGTTTTCATAGTTGGATATATTTTTGTCCAAATACACCACTTGGGAAACACCTGTGTAGCTCATTGTCGGTGTTGCATTCAAAAAACATTATGAATGAGTCCTGATCGATTCGTGGATCTGATTTCATAGACATATCCTATAAACATGTAATAAATTTTTTATCCCAACCTATAGTAATGATATGGTTTTCTAAATCTCAAATTTTCAATGATCGTTCACCGAGTATTAGATAAATCATTGGTCAATGAAATTTTCAATGAAGAACATACATTAAATGGGGAGAGAAAACCATAAAACATAAGAGTGAGAAATGAACCTCACCCTTTTTTATTTTTGTCCTTGATCCAAATTCATTTGAATGAGATATGAATATGTCTAGAAATAAATGCAGAAACAAATATATATTACCCCCAAATCCCAAAATTAAATCCATACCAACAAAATGAATGATCCCCAAATCAATCTATTTGTCTAATGATTAACAATCATTGAGGGATAAAAATTGATGATAATTCCACCAAGAAAACAACCTACCTATAGTTGAATTTATATTTTTGAAATAATGGTTATGTTTTTTCATCATTGGAAAGATCCAAGATCATTTTTGTGCAACAATCACTAATCTGGTCTCGATCTGATGTCTTCTTCTATGAGATTTACCTCCAATGGTTATCTATTACTCTAGGGTTTTCAAACCGACCGTGATAATCCATCATAAGCATGTATTTAAATATTAAGTAGGTATCTATGTCAAACAAAATAAATTAAATCATTTAATTGATTTGTTTTAATAATTTCATTCCTGTGATAATATTTTCATAAATGAATCATGTCGAAAAAGGTTATGTCATTCCCAAGTTAAAACCCACATTCTAAACTGAATAGTGCCCTCATATTTTTGATTAGGGATTCTATTTAATAGTTACAGAACATTTTTAGATAAACTGAATGTGTGTGATTTTTAATATATTTAATGTATTTAAAAATATAATTCTAGGGACACTGGGCCTCACAATGTCTCCCCATATGTGTGGATAGTTCCGAAAATATTCATAAAACTGATCCAATGTCTTACACGTTAAGAACTAAGATAATACATTATTCACTCCCTCAAATTCTTTCATCCTTGAAAGGAACAAATGATCAAATGGTTAGTATACAAAGCTCTCAACTAGGTACCTTGTTCACATGAGCTGTCCCAATGATTTCAGGTGGTGTTAACAAACACAATGCCATGGAAAATTGTTTCCAATAAAGGGCATTTCTCCTACAGGTCCTCAAATTTACCAAATCATTGAAATGGATTGTCCACTCCCACAATCTAGCTTACCCAGGTCAGTACCGCAAAAATACTCATTAAAATACCTCCTCAATTACTACATGCAGAGAACACTAAACAAACAAAAGTATTTTAGCCAGTGATATTAGAAGCACCACCGTTCTATCCCAACACAAAATCAATAAAATAAATGGCCTAATATTCATAGAGACATCACACTACCTTGACTAAGTTTCTATAACTCTTGAACACAGAATTTCTCTATCATTAGTCTATAGAGGACTATTGAGTTTTACTGGGATCTAATCATCCTCCCATGTATGAACTATACACTTTACAATGACCACTATCACGAAAAATAAGACACAATCACTACTGCCCAGTGTCTCTGACTGGCATTACAGTGTCCCAAAATGTCTCTCATATAGGGCCTTGAAAAGGTTCTACTCTTGTGGTGTAGTGGTAATAACCACAACACTTTAAACAAAATATTGGTGGATTATCCCCCAGCTATGGCTCTAACCCTCTATACGAACATGATGAATGTTCACCAGAACCTGAATGACCAGTTTTACCCCAGCCATCTTTCTAGGGTAAAAGATTATCCCCAACTAAAACTGATTTCCCAAAGGCTTCTCGCATCCTCTCTCATATCATTCCATGAAGTAATATTCATTTTATGAAATGATAATCTAGGTAATTTCACAAAAATTATTACCTCTTATATGGACAAGTGTCCCAAAAACTCAAGAATTTTTTTCGGCCATCTCCTATAGTCATCCTAAACAACAAAATTTTAACTCAGAAACTCATTTCAACTCCCTTGGATTCCCAACCGATTCTAAGAGATCCTGGTATATCCTCACCTCTAATAGCTATACCACTAAGGGAATAAAACATTTTTTATATATTCTCACATCGTGACATAAATCATCATTAATCAACAGAAGTTGGATTAAATGATTCCCTAAGTAAATAAATCTCTAATAAGGACTTACCCAAGGGAAACCTAATCACATAAAATCTCTATGTTGATATACCCAAGTTGTTCCTCCCTAAATCTCTAAATATGTGATGCGATATCAGCCACCTATCAGTTGTATAATACACCATCCTCAACCCAAAAATGGTAAACTATGAAGAGGTAAAATGTTATGTCACCATTGACCAAAATAGCAGACAGAAAACATCATTGTGATTATATTTGGAATATCCATGACCTGTGTGTCCCTAAAGAACACTACAACACAAACTCTATATGGTACACTTTCACTCCCATAACTGGTAAGACATATCCCATGAAATGGACATTTCAATCTGGAATAGGATCCTCAAGTGTAACCACATGACTAGAAATCCCAAAGCATGTCTAGAACCATCCTCCAATGTCTCACATACTCCATCTATGATAATCAAACATAGATAACACTGATCAAGACTACCATGAGCATGTCAAAGAAGGGTTGAGGATCTAGCCCATAAAAATATAATTTCATTGTGGCATAAAACACACCATAGGGTATCACCAGTAAATAAAAACAGGATTTCTAGATTTAGAGGGATACTAATGATATATCATACTCTCCAACTAGTGCAGGGGATTTCCCTATATCAAGGCCAACATTGAGATCCACCTTTCCTCCATCCACTGGGAAAAGGGGTCATCAACTCTCAATAGTATATACCTTCCCATATGTCAACTAGCCCAAGTGACACCAATCCATATACAGCTTCAATCACTCATTCAACTCTCATGAGAACAAAATGGGGCTACCCAATAAAACAAAAAAGATAGAGAAACTCATCTTCCACACCTTGATATTGTATGCTTTGGGTTGCCCTGACTCTCCCACATGGTTTTAGATCACATCTCAAGAATGCGTCTTGGTGGGGAAATTATCTGCCTTTTGTTTATTTACAATTTTACATCAAACAACAATAACATAGTGATCTACCAACTCCATGTGTCACTTTGGAGATGTCTCACCACTCGTACCACCAATATAGTGGGGTCTTATCCAAGAGGGACATTAACACCATAGGATCTCACAAATCCTTAACAACATGAGAAGGGTGGTCTTGCCTATCCCAGAAAACTTGGGGATATAAATCTATGAAACCTATGATTCCAACTTAGAAATGGTGTGTCATCATCCTGTACTATTGGAGCCAACTACTTCTCCATGGAAAAAATGGTTCATAAACACAACCACTAGATCAGTTGGGGTCCTCACTCACATGAAACTTGGACCACTACCTCCATTCAAACCCATTCCTCATGAGGATCTATCTCATTGGGAATCTTCAATAACCCCCTTTTTGAAACTCGAATAACAAAATAATATTCCACTTACCATTGTCATGTCACATTGGAGCTATTGGATACTCAACACATAGACGATCATCTGTCTGATCCATATAATGATCCAAGTACTGCTCAGGAGGGGGAATAATTTCTTGCTTCCCACCAAGATAATAGAACCTCATGAGTTGGTCATTGATTTGAAACATCATCACTCATATGGTAGTCTTCATAAAACTAACATGGAATCCTTCATGGTTTTCATCATAGAGCAATTTTTTATATTATCAAGCTATACCACGGTCAATGTGGTATATCTGGAGAACTAAATCAAGAAGGACATAGAAATCATATTTTGTTCATATATGATGAATATACCAATGTTTTCCTTATAACCATTGTCTACATATACTGAGTAACGAAGAAGGTTATCAATGTTCTGGTGAGTGGATACATTAGCTGACACACAAACACTGGACATTGTATCCTGAGAGCCAAAATCAAAACACATTAACTTTGTTTCCCAAGTTCCTAAACCAAACCTCACAACTAGAGGAAAGAAACCCAAAACTCTAATGAAACACTCGGGTAGTGTCATAACAGTTTTGGTTTGGTACATATCTAATACCATTGTGTCATGACCTAACCCAACGGGACCTGGATGCAAGTACCCCAAACCAACCTACAATAGGTCAGTGAAAGGAAACTAGCACCATGAAGGTATATCACTCATATGGGAGGAATCTTCCAAAAGTACATATATTCATGAACACTAATCCAATCCAATAAAATGATAAAATTTAATATAAATGAAAAAATTCATGCATACAACTATAATCCCACAACCATAATATGGAAAAAAGTGCTGTAAAGTTTAAAAAGGGGCCACATACAAGCCCAACAAAATCATAAATGTAAAATCCCACCTAAAAATATGGATAGAGCTACGTTAAAATGGAACCCAAGTATACACCTCATTCTATTGAGCCCAAACTACTTCCACATACTCTTAGTCCACCTAAGACTCTGAAAAAAGGTCTTTCATCTACATAAGACACAACACATGGTGGTAGAGACCTTTAAGGGGTGATTATAACAATAACTAGAAGGAAACAACAAAATAAACAAGAAAAAATAATTTATAATGAAATTCATCTAAATATAAGTAAATCTATAAAACACATATGATCAAAATATCTAGATATAATCACCAAAGCCACACAGTATCAAAGTAAAGATCAGAACTGTAATTACCTCCTAGGATTCAAGAACAAGGTTTCCATAAAATTCTCTTCTAGGAGAACACACTCCATGAGCTATATCACCAATTATAACACTCAGACTAGAGTTTATTCCTGTCAGGTCTCAACACAAAGTAAACTGAGATCATTCGTCTAATACACACACTCGATTGGAAAACACCACATCGATAATATCAGATCTCGATACAGTGAAAGGGGTTCAAAGACTAGGGCTCAATGGGGAGAAAATATCCCATAATAGAAACTAATCCATGATAGGGTATAAATGTCCATGTAAATATTTCTCACACTAATTCTAAAAACCAAATATAATTTAACATGATAGAAAATGTGGATCACACAATGCCTCTAAGAGGGATGCATTCTCTAAGACACTGAGTTAGTAGTCAATATGGTCTGATTCAACTCACTCTAGAACACATGATCTCTCCCTCATTAAAATTATCTTCAATAACTATGGAGGAGTCACCCACTCTTATGAGACCAAGATACTATGCCAATCCCTTAGTGGGATGGACGAAGGGAACATATTCAACTTGTAAAGACCCGTAAATTTAAAGGAAATTTTTTTTCTTAATTTTCTTTGGAATTTTACAAGAGCGCAGTTTCTGACGACACCTGATTCCAAGGCCCGGTGTGCCCGGAATCATTTTCCGAAGTTTGGCTCGGGTACGTTCAGTGAACGGACGAGCGAGTTTTTTCTAACTTTTGAACCGGTTCCCGGAATCGAATTATGAGGGCACTGATGAAATCGAAGTGCCGGTATTTTCTTAGAATCGCCTCTTCCGGAGTTGCGTTTGCTCGGGTGTGGTTTTTAATTTTCGAGCGTAAATTTAAGAAATAAAATAATTTTTTACGACAATTTTATTTTATATCACTAAAGCCACTTGAAGCCACTTGGAAGCCACTTAAACTGAGATGAAATGGATAGGGGACTATCCAGAAATATCCTACCCTCTCGGTAGGATATTTTTGAGGTGGGGACCGCAAGAGCCCCGCCGTTTCATTCCGCTAAGAAACGCACCCGTGAAAACCCGTAATTATGAAAGTCAACTGACGCGTTTTCTTAAATTCTTTACAGACCATTTAATTGGTTGGTTTATTTCGTAAATTAAATGAGTTGTTTCTTTTGTTGAATTAACTCAACGAATTGATGGGTTGTTACTTACCCTTTTTCATTGGTTGGCATAATAATAAAATAAGACCAACCAGTCTTTTTGGAGGATTACTGGTTGAGAGGTTTGACAGAGTCCTTGCGGCTTTATCCTTCTTCGCGAAGAACGCGAAGAACGCGAAGAACGCGAAGAACGCGAAGAACGCCAACCTCCGACGAAGAACGACGAACCCAGAAATCGACGACGAGATGTCGTGTTCCGTGACGCCGACGTTCCCTTCCTGCAACGTTCTTCTGCGATGTCTCTTCCTCTGCAACGGATCTTCGATCAGCTGCTTGAGGTAAGAGTCTCAGATTTCCTTTTTAATCTCCTTTGTTGTTTTTACCAAAACATGGATTAAATTAATTAAATTAAATCTGTTGTTTCATGGTCCGTTGAGTTCGCAGACTCAACGCCGGTTTCCGTGACGACGCGACGCCCTTCCGCGACGACGGCACGATCCCCTTCTTCTGCGACGAACAATTCCGCGAAGAATGCTCACGCGCGACGACTACGAGGTAGGGATTTTATTTTTGGAAATGCCTCTTTTTCCCATGTTGTTTCCGTTCAAAATGAGGAACCCGATTTATAAAACAATTTTATTTCATTAAAAATTGTTTTCGGATATGCGTTCATGTGTTGAACTTTATTCCTCCCGTTGTTTATCTCTAACGAGGAGGGTGCGGGCCAAACGAACACGGCCCGTCGACCCTCCGCCGCTCTTCGTTTTGTGCGGATTTGACGGGCGACGACGGAAAGTGACGCAAGGGCAGTTTCTGGATCCCGCAGTGAAGAACGGAACCCAGGAGGAGGAACGACACAGACGGGAAGAAAATCGGGCCACCGGAGTGACTCTGGCGGCCCGCGGAAGCCGACGGGGGCGCGGGTCGCCAGCACGGTGGCACCGGCGCCCGGAGGAGGCGGCGCCCGGCGCGCCACTGGACGAGACCGTCGCGGCACCGGCCGTGGCGGCGGCGCTCGCAGACCCGCATCCGGTCATCAGGGAGACACCCCACGGGTGTCGTGGGGGTGTCACGCGGGGGTGGCGGCTCCCCCCCATGTCACTCGGGACGCAGCTTCAGCCGCGTCCGGCTGTCTGGCCGAGACCCCGCAGGTGCCGCGGGGGTGTCACGCGGGGCGGCGGCTCCCCCCGCGTCGGCCGCTCGGCCGAGCCGGGCTGGGCTGGCCGAGCCAGACCGGTCGGACCGGGTTGGACCGGGTCGGACCGGATTCAGCCGACCCAAGGGGGGTCGGGCCGGGTCAGCCCGGGCCCGGACCCCCCGTCTTCGGACTACTTTCAGTCGAATGGCCGTATCTTGAGCTACGGGCCTCCAAACGACTCACCGTCAGCGGAAACACGATCCTTGGATCGAAACCGTCTTTTGGTATATCACACTCAAGGTTTCGGAATACTTTGCATTCGGTCGGTTTGGTTCGTACACGAAACCAACCGGGCCCTCGGAGCGGAAACACTCATATCTTGAGCTACGGACGTCCGATTGACGTGCCGTCAGTTTCGTTGAATTCCTCTAAATGAGAAGGATATTTTGGCATACTCCGGCCGAGGTTTGGACGCAGGTGGAGTATGGTCGGGTTGGTTTTGCCTTAAAAACCAACCGGGCCCCTGGAACGAAAAAGCCAATAACTCTCAGACCGGGCGTCCGATTGACGCGCCATCTCTTGCGTTGAGTTCCTGTTGTCGATACGGAACTTTTGGATACATCAACTTCGGATTATTCGTCAGATGATGTATCAGCCTCTCGGCTCGTGGAGCGGACCCTCCCGAACAAGCTTGCTTTGTGCGGGAACCCTAGTGCTGGCTGCGACTTCAACAACGACGACTATACAGAGATCCTCGGTGGTTTCGACTGCGACGATAATGAGAACATTACGGGATTCCTCCGTGTTTTCGGTAGTGACCACTATGGTACACCTTGGGATACATCAACTCCGGACTGCATGTCAGTTGATGCATCGACCTTTTGGCTCGTGAAGTGGACCCTCCCGGAATGAGCATGCTGTGTGCGGAACCCTAGAGCCGGTTGAGATTTGACGACTGCTGGTCGAATGAGTCGGTGTGTTACGGATAGCCCAGAGGGGAGCGCTTGGTTGTAGTGGTAGACCCACGACAGAGGTGCGCTTGGTTGTAGCAGCACAGGGGAGCGCTTGGTTATAGCGGCAGACCCACGGCAGAGGTGCGCTTGGTTGTACCAGCACAGGGGAGCGCTTGGTTGTAGCGGCAGACCCATGCCAGAGGTGCGCTTGGTTGTAGCAGCACATGGGAGCGCATGGTTGTAGCGGCACAAGGGAGTGCTTGGTTGTAGCGGCAGACCCACAACAGAGGTGCGCTTGGTTGTAGCACCACATGGGAGCGCTTAGTTTTAGCGGCAGACCCATGACAGAGGTGCGCTTTGTTGTAGCGGCACATGGGAGCACTTGGTTGTAGCGGCAGACCCACGATGGAGGAGCGCTTGGTTGTAGCGGCATAACCACTGTAATTGATGGAGAAGGAGTTTCCCAATAGCTTTGGGTCCAGCTTCATGTACGATCCTATGTGGGTCATTGCGGGGGGGGGGGGGGGGTTAGTACCTTGCGACCCTTTATGGGTCCAACGAATTAGATGAATCAGTGGCTACATCTGATCATCTCTATCGTCATTTGAAGAAGTATACCTGTGTGAGATGAATCCTGTGTTACTCTCCTTTGTGGATTGTGTTGAGCTATCCTGTGTGGATTTACTGTTTACTCTCCTTTGTGGATTGTGTTGAGCTATCCTGTGTGGATTTACTTTTTACTCTCCTTTGTGGATTGTGTTGTGCTATCCTGTGTGGGTTTACGTTTTCTTTCATATGTGGACTGGGTTGTGCTTGGGCTCGGACGTTGGAGCCGAACGGGAATTGGTGACTTAGGTATATGTATGGGCATATACCTAAGCCGTGTCAGACGTTACTTCGTGATTGTGTCTTTCCTTTGTGGTTATCCTTTGTGGATTCTGGGAGACGTTCGGGGGTCTCGGGGTCCCTACTGAGTAGCTTATACTCACCCCTGCATGGGCTATGCCCACACTTCGTTGTGTTGGTTGCAGACGATGGACAGTGCTGATCGTGGTGGAGGCGTGCGGAGCAGGACGGTACCTGGAGGTGGACCACTGGATGGGACGTACTCGGAGTGGTCAGGTGGACCTGAGGAGCATTGGAGGCAATCTTTACCCACCCTTCAGGTGGGACTTCTAGAGGACGGCTCGACGCTGCGGCTTTTCCTTTCAGTTACTGTTTTTCCCTTTCAGTTGTACTTTACAGTTGGGCTTGTATTTCCGGCCTCCTTTACTTTCAACACAGTTTGTTACTGTTTTTACTTAGTGTTTACTCTTCCACTTGCTTACTCTGTGGTGCTTGTTTACTTTTCAAAGGCAATTCCTTCCATTTTTTCTGGGATTTACACCTCGGTGCTAGTCGGCAGCCCCTGGCCTATGGAAGGCGGGCTTGGGGTAGTCACGGCACGGGCCCCGAGGACGGGTCGTGACAAATTGGTATCAGAGGTGGTCAGTTCTACCATAGACTCTGATCTTTCTTCTGTGTGAAGAAATAGTGTTTAGCGTATTGGGTGTGGTTATCAGTCCAGGGAGTCCAGTGTTGGTGCGGCGGCCAAAGTATTCGTACACCAGGACCCTGAATTCTGATTTCCAACTTAATGCACAAAATCATTGATTTCATGTGTGTTTCAAGTTTTCTTTGTGATTACTTGTGTTAGCTCCCCAGGTATACTGTCCTGGCCGTGGTGCACTTGTTTCCTTTTCAGGATGGCCCCACGACGATAGAAAGCTCGGGTTCCGAGCGATGTGTGTGGCGAGAGCCCACCGAGCGTCGAGGACTCGGTACAGGGCCCTTTGACAGCTGAGGCACCGGCGGTACCTATACCCGCCAAGGAACCAATGCTACCAGCCCCAGTCGCTGACAATGCACGTCGCCTTAGTGCACTGCATGAGTTCTAGCACCAGCGACCACCCAGGTTTCGCGGGGAGACGGACCCTCAGGCTGCCGAGGACTGGTTGGAGGCAGTTGTATGGGTTTTCAGATTAGTGAGGACACTAGAAGACCTCATGGTGATCCTCGTAGCGAGCCTCCTGCACGCGGCAGCAGGAAGATAGTGGAGCTTGATGCTCCAGGTGCATGACGAGGCGTCTCTCCTCTGGATGGACATTGAGAGCATCTTCCGCTCTGAGTTCGTCCCAACCACCCTCTGAGCGGTGCGCATCCAGGAGCTACTACAGCTGCGGCAGGGCAACATGTCAGTGGCCCAGTACTCGGCGATATTTACTGATCTCTCACGCTACTCTACAGATATGGTACGAGACCCATTCTTCTGGGCCCGGACCTTCGAGCAGGGACTGAGGCATGAGATCAGGGCTTCAATGATCTCCCTCAACATTCCGACTCAGGCAGGGGTGTTGGAGCGAGCCCTCTTAGTGGAGAGTTTCCTTGTTGAGCAGTCTCCAGCGGTAGGACCCACCACTTACTGGCATGCGGCAGAGTCTTCTGTAGCGGGCAGCAGACGGATGACGCAGGGGTCCAAAAGGGCTGGACCTACAGGTGGTCGACAGCATGACTCTGGATCGTTTGCGCGAGGCACTCGGGGTGGGCAACGACTTGCCATGAGAGGGCGGTGTTACTCCTGCGACGGGGTTGGTCACATGGCTCGTGACTATCCGACCCACCATACGGATGACCAGCAGACGAACGAAGGACCCCCCAGGCGGAGGCAGAGGTTCGATCAGGGCGGGCCGCAAGGAGCAGGCGGCCATGGCAGGGGAGCTGGTCGTGCAACCGGAGGTGGACGACGCTTCGGGGTGTTGCCACAACCACCACCTGGAGGTCCACCCCGACCGCAGGGGATAGGAGGACATGGGAGAGCTCAGCTTCAGGCAGCTGAGGCCTACGATCATGGGGCTCTGGGAGCAGATAGATAGGAGCGGGGCTAGATCCAGACCTGGATACTTTTGTTCATGTTGCTTCTAGTTTTGTTGATGTATGTTTGTAGATGCTTTGTGTCTTTGTACTTGAGCTGCAGTAATAAAAGACACCTTTTCTTGTGGCATTTACTTCCCTGTCCTCTCTTGTGTTGTTACTAAGAGGTTTCGGCTTAGACTGTTGACGTGACCCTCACTTGAGAGGTACCTACTGGAGGAGACTCAGTTACCACACACTGATGCCGACAGTGTGACTCAACCCTTAGAAGCGAGGGTAACGGTTGGATCTCTTGGTAGTAGTGTCGAGGCCTTATGATGTCATCCCTGGTATGGGTTAGTATCATCCATATCAGGATTGACTGTATTAGGCAAAGAACTTGGTTCATCCAGGGGATGAGACCAGATTTCTCTTATCGGCAAGGAAGAAATCATAGCCACTCTTGTGGGACCAGAGGTGGTCTAGGCCATGATAGAGAAGGTCCAGGTCATCCAGGAGCAGATGAAGACAGCTCAGATCCGACATAATTCTTATTCTAACAGGAGGCGGAGGCCACTAGAGTTCGAGGGCGGCGACCACATCTTCTTGCGGGTCTCACCTTGACGTGGTTTTCGGAGATTTGGCTGAGGCGGCAAGTTGTATCCACTCTTCATCAGGCCTTTCCAGGTCCTCAGCAGGATTGGCGAGGTGGCTTATCGGCTGGCTCTACCACCTCAGTTGCACAGGGTGCATGACGTCTTCCACGTATCTCAGCTGAGGAGATACGTGCAAGACCTGACGCACATCTTTGACCATGGGGAGCTGGTCTTTGATAATGGGGAGACTTTTGCGGAGGCCCTGATAGAGATTGAGGATCGATAGGAGCGGGTCCTATGTGGATGATAGATTCCTCTAGTGCGCTTCAGATGATATCTCGGGAGCCTCCAGGAGAGCACTTGGGAGTGGGAGGCTCAGATGCATGCTCAGTACCGCCTTTGTATCCCTAAATTTGTAGTGAAGCTTTACGGGGACGTAAAGCCCTGTGGTGTGAGTAATGTAAAGACCCGTAAATTTCAAGGAAATTTTTTTTCTTAATTTTCTTTGGAATTTTACAAGAGCGCAGTTTCTGACGGCACCTGATTCTGAGGCCCGGTGTGCCCGAAATCATTTTCCGATGTTTGGCTCGGGTACGTTTAGTGAACGGACGAGCGAGTTTTTTCTAACTTTTGAACCGGTGCCCAGAATCGAATTCTGAGGGCACCGATGAAATTGCAGCTCCGGTATTTGCTTAGAAACGCCTCTTCCGGAGTTGCATCTGCTCAGGTGTGGTTTTTAATTTTCAGGCTTAAAGTTAAGAAATAAAATATTTTTTTACGACAACTTTATTTTATTTCACTTAAGCCACTTGAAGCCACTTGGAAGCCACTTAAACTGAGTTGAAATGGATAAGGGACTATCTAGAAATATCCTACCCTCTCGGTAGGATATTTGTGAGGTGGGGCCCGCACAAGCCCCACCGTTTCTTTCCGCTAAGTAACACACCCGCGAAAACCCATCATTATGAAAGTCAACTGACGCGTTTTCTTAAATTTTTAACAGACCATTTAATTGGGCGGTTTATTTCGTAAATTAAATTAGATGTTTCTTTCGTTGAATTAATTCAATGAATTGATG
This sequence comes from Viscum album, assembly GCA_963277665.1. Lineage (NCBI taxonomy): Eukaryota > Viridiplantae > Streptophyta > Magnoliopsida > Santalales > Viscaceae > Viscum > Viscum album. The sequence goes on along the minus strand of OY728159.1, from coordinate 991,831,651 downwards.
GGTCATTACTTACCCTTTTTCGTTGGTTTTCATAATAATAAAATAAGATGAACCAATCTTTTTGGAGGATTACTGGTTGAGAGGTTTGACAGAGTCCTCGCGCCTTTATCCTTCTTCGCGAAGAACGCGAAGAACGTGAAGAAAGCGAAAAACGCCGGCCTCCAACGAAGAACTCCGAACCCTGAAATCGATGACGCGACGTCGTGTTCCGCGACGCCGACGTTCCCTTCCTGCAACGTTCTTCTGTGACGTCTCTTCCTCCATAATGGATCTTTGATTAGCTGCTTGAGGTAAGAGTCTTGGATTTTCTTTTTATTCACCTTTGTGGTTTTAAACAAAACATGGATTTAATTAATTAAATTAAATCTTCTATTTCATGGTCCGTTGAGTTCGCCGACTCAACGCCGGTTTCTGCGAATACACGACGCCCTTCCGCGACGACACGACGATCCCCTTCTTCTACGATGAACAATTCCGCGAAGAACGCTCACGCGCGACGACTACGAGGTAGGGATTTTATTTTTGGAAATGCCTCTTTTTCCCATATTGTTTCCGTTCAAAATGAGGAACCCAATTTATAAAACAATTTTATTTCATTAAAAATTGCTTTCGGATATGCGTTCATGTGTTGAACTTTATTCCTCCTGTTGTTTATCTCTAACGTGAAGGGTGCGGGCCAAACGAAAACGGCCCGACGACCCTCCGTCGCTCTTTGTTTTGTGCGGATTTGACGGGCGATGACGGAACATGACGCAAGGGCAGTTTCTTGATCCCGCAGTGAATAACGGAACCCGGGAGGAGCAACGGCGCAGATGGGAAGAAAATCGGGCCACCGGAGCGACTCCGGCGGCCCACGGAAGACGGTGGCGGCGCCCGGCGCGCCGCTGGACGAGACCGCCGCGACACCGGCCGCGGCGGCGGTGCTCGCGGACCCACGGCCGCACGGGTTCGGCGCGCACGGGAGGCGGCTGAAGCCGCGTCCGGTCGCCAGGGTGACACCCCGCGGGTGTCGCAGTGGTGTCACGCGGGGGCGGCGGCTCCCCCCCCCCCCCCCCCCCCCGCGTCACTCGGGACGCGGCTTCAGCCGCGTCCGGCTGTCTGGCTGACACCCCGCGGGTGCCACGGGGGTGTCACGCGGGGCGGCGGCTCCCCCCGCATCGGCCGCTCGGCCGCTCGGCCGAGCCATACCAGTCCGACCGGGTCGGACCAGGTTCGGCCGACCCAGGGGGGTCGGGCCGGGTTGGCCCGGGCACGGACCCCCCGTCTTCGGACTGCTTTCAGTCAAATGGCTGTATCTTGAGCTACGAGCCTTTAAACAACTCGCCGTCAGCAGAAACACAATCCTTGGATCGAGACGGTCGTTTCGATATATCACAATCATGTTTTCAGAATACTTTGAGTTCAGCCGGGTTGGTTTGTATATGAAACCAACCGGGCCCTCGGAGCGAAAACACTCAAATCTTGAGCTACGGACGTCTGATTGACGTGCCTTCAGTTTCGTTGAATTCCTCTAAGTGAGACGGACCTTTTGGCATACTCCGCCCGAGGTTTGGACGCAGGTAGAGTACGGTCGGGTTGGTTTTTCCTAAAAACCCAACCGGGCCCCTAGGACGAAAAAGCCAATAACTCTCAGACCGGGCGTCCGATTGACTCGCCGTCTGTTGCGTTGAGTTCCTGTTGTCGATACGGAACTTTTGGATACATCAACTTCAGACTATTTGACAGTTGATGTATCAGCCTCGCGGATCATGGAGCGGACCCTCCCTAACAAGCTTGCTGTGTGCGGGAACCCTAGTGCTGGCTGCGACTTCGACGATGACTATACAGAGATCCTCGGTGGTTTCGACTATGAAGATGATGAGAACAGTACGGGAATCCTCTGTGTTTTTGGCAGTGACCACTACGGTACACCTTGGGATACATCAACTCTGGACTGCATGTCAGTTGATGCATCGACCTTTTGGCTCGTGGAGTGGACCCTCCCGGAACGAGCATGCTGTGTGCGGAACCCTAGATCCGGTTGAGATTTGACGACTGCTGATCGAATGACTCAGTGTGTTATGGATAGCCCAGAGGGGAGCGCTTGGTTGCAGTGGCAGACCCATGACAGAGGTGCGCTTGGTTGTAGTGGCACAGGGGAGCGCTTGGTTGTAGCGGCAGACCCACGACAGAGGTGCGCTTGGTTGTAGCGGCACAGGGGAGCGCTTGGTTGTAGCGGCAGACCCACGACAGAGGTGCGCTTGGTTGTAGCAGCACATGGGAGCGCTTGGTTGTAGCGGCAGACCCACGACAGAGGTGTGATTGGTTGTAGTGGCACATGGGAGTGCTTGGTTGTAGCGGCAGACCCACGACGGAGGAGCGCTTGGTTGTAGCGGCATAACCGCTGTACTTGATGGAGAAGGAGTTTCCCAATAGATTTGGGTCCAACTTCATGTTCGATCCTATGTGGGTCATTGTGGGGGGTTATTACCTTCCGACCCTTTATCGGTCTGATGGATTAGATGAATCAGTGGCTACATCTGATCATCTCTATCGTCATTTAAAGAAGTATACCTGTGTGAGCTGAATCCTGTGTTACTCTCCTTTGTGGATTGTGTTGAGCTATCCTGTGTGGATTTACTGTTTACTCTCCTTTGTGGATTGTGTTGAGCTATCCTGTGTAGATTTACAGTTTACTCTCCTTTGGGGACTGTGTTGTGCTATCCTGTGTGGGTATACGTTTTCTTTCCTGTGTGGACTGGGTTGTGCTTGGGCTCGGACGTTGGAGCCGAACGGGAATTGGTGACTTAGGTATATGTATGGGAATATACCTAAACCGTGTCAGATGTTATTTCGTGATTGGTTATTTCCTTTGTGGTTATCCTTTGTGAATTCTGGGAGACCTCTGGGGTTCTCGGGGTCCCTACTGAGTAGCTTATACTCACCCCTACACGGGCTATGCCCGCACTTCGTTGTGTTGGTTCCAGACGACGGACAACGCTGATTGTTGTGGAGGCGTGTGGAGCAGAATGGTACCTAGAGGTGGACCACTGGGCGGGACGTACTCGGAGCAGTCAGGTGGACCCGAGGAGCAGTGAAGGCTATCTGTACCCACCCTTCAGGTGGGACTTCCAGAGGACGGCTCGACGCTGCGGCTTTTCCTTTCAGTTGAGGTTTTTCCCTTTCAGTTGTACATTACAGTTGGGCTTGTATTTCTGGCACCCTTTACTTTCAGCACAGTTTGTTACAGTTTTTACTTAGTGTTTACTCTTCCGCTTGCTTACTCTATGGTGCTTGTTTACTCTTCAAAGGCAACGCCTTCCCTTCTTTCTGGGATTTACGCCTTGGTGCTAGTCGCCAGCCCCTGGCCTATGGAAGGCGGGCTTGGGGTAGTCATGACACGGGCCCCGAGGACGGGTCGTGACACAACTAATAGTATTCTAGGGAATCTCACATAACCTCACAATGAAACCGAGTGATGAAGTGGGAGAAATCCAAATTATCACCAATGAATTAAATGTAATTTACATGGGGGTACATAGCTTGTTTCAATATGTTTGTTACTACCCATTACTCATGCTCACACTATATGCACTTTTCCACAATACATAGTGTGTCCGTTATGTACACAATTTGTTGGGGGCTTTGTTGGCACTTGGAATGAAGCATGACCATGACCATGTACATTCTATAGTAAAAATCATGTAAATCATCATACATGGAATTTAGGCCCACATGAATTTTTGGATATGCACCCCTAGTTCTGATGAGTCTCCAACCAGGGTTTACATGGCATGTGGTATGTCCCACACTGCCTGAAACCACACCCACCCTCTTAAATGTGTACTCCCTTTACACGTAGACTAGTCAGATGAGGGTCACATAGTGTGTGACATTGGTTATCTAGCATGTGATAATTTTCTTAGAGTTAAAACCCATGCACTGCATATAATATGCAACAAGACGTGTGTTCATGGGACTGCAAGATGTGTTGTTAGGAATTTCACAAAAATTCTCGAATATTCACTCATCTCCACCCATTAGATACACAACCACTAGTTCCATTCTTAATAAAATTGTAGGATATAGATATATTGTATATGAACATCCTTTCCACCAATGGATAGATTTCAACCAAATCAACCACTTGTTACACACCCCTATTTTACCTCGTCGGTGTCGCATGACAAGAACACGAAGAAAGAGACCTGGTCCTTTCATGCATCTACAACCGTGGTCATATCCTACAACTGTGTCATCAAATATCTATCCCAACCTTTGGTAATTATCTATTACACTAAAGGTTTAATGTGAAATGATCATTCACTAGGTAATCATCAAATCATAGGCCCACTATATCTCAAATGATGAATGCATATAGAATGGGGATAGAAAACCATAAAACATAAGTGTGAGGAATAAAGCATATACTTTTTTCATTTCTGCCTAGACCTGCTTTCATAGGAATAAATAATGATGTGGTATGGAAAATAAAAAAAATTAGATAAATATTTTTCCCAGATCCCAAAATTAAATCTAAACACACAAAAAGTATGATTTTCAAATCAACCCAATAGTCGGTTGATTTTTATTCATTGAGGGATAAAAAATTAGGATAAATACAAAATTCATATATCCTATGTTTTGTTTGGATTGATTTTTTATGAAGAATGGTTCTATGTTTTTTTTGTTGATGAGATTCACGGACTCCGTTGGTGCAACAATGTTTGATCCCGTCTCGATCAGATGTCATCTACCAAGAATAATCTCATCCAACAGTGCTCTATATATCTAGGTTTTAGCATCTAACCTTGATATTACATCACAACTCTATATTTATTGAGGAAATAGGTCACTTCTTCAAACAAAATAAATTAAATCATTTAATTGATTTTGATTATTAAAACTTTTCTCATGATAAATTTTTCCCAAACCCCTCACTCTGAAAAATGATATTTCATTCCCAGACTAAAACCCATGTACTAAACTAATTTATGCCCTCAAAAATATATTAAAAGACAATATTTAAGATTTATTCCTTTTTAGTGGAATTTCATATGTGTGATATTTAATCTATTTAATATATTTCCAAAATAAATTCTACGAACACTAGGCCACAGAATCTTAGGTTTTACTAGATATTAGGTCTATAAATATTCTTAGAAATATTCCAAATTCTAACACATAAAAAATTAGAGACTATAGAAATTTACTTTCTTAGATCCCTTTTAAAAATTTATTATGCTACTTTATGTGCTTAATTTCACAATAATTTTAGTATCTTAGAGTTAATGAAAATAAATCATACCATGTATATCTATGGATTGATTCTTCATTAAACTACACTATATAGGTCTGGTTAACATGGAATTATTTATTATGATTTTATTCCATGTTTTTGAAGAAACCTTGAAAATGGACCATGTAATTATCCATCCTCGGTTTATCTCTTGTAATATTCTCCCCCTCAATCTGATATCGTGAACTTAATTTTTTTACCACTTTTTTTCTTTACATTAGACTTAAAAACATTAAGGGTGTTAATTGTTATATTTTTACGAAGAAAATAGATATAAATATATTTTAAAGTCATTAATGAATTTAATGAATAATATATAGTAATATTAATCCATGTATGAGTTATTTATATATATGTATGAATTATTTTTAATATGGAAGAACTTATATTGTCACCATACATTTATTTTTTTGGTTTTCTTTCCCTTAATAAAATCTACACAGGTTTCTGAAATCCATGAAATCGAGAGTACTAAGTCCCCAATCTTGAACTAATATTTTAATCATTTCTTTTGAGATATTAACTAATATCTGATGTCACACCCCATAATAATTTTCATTCATAATTGTTATTTATATACCATTCTGAACATTAATGTTATCATTATCAATTTTTGTTTGAAAATTGATGGATAATGGGACATGCTTTAATGTACCACATCCAACGAGGTCATTTCCATATATTAAGGAAAACATAATTTCACAAAAACTAAATGTAAAACCCAATGGAATATGTTTGGAAAATAATGTTTTTTAGAAACATCGCATATAAAATTTATATTCCAAAAATAATGTAAACACAATTACTAACACTAGAATGCATTTCCCCATGACATCAACATGTTAGTGCATCCTGATTTCTAGTTAAACACCAAACGCATTATCCACTAGTTTCCTTAGGTTTTTAATACCTCAAAATATATTCAAAATATAGATTTTAAAACCAAATTCAATCCACCATGTGTCATAAATTTTGAAACAAACCAATGATATTGGAACACATTTTTTTCAACATAATGCATATATTTATGAAAAAATTTCTTTACATTTCATTTTCCATTGTAAAGGAAAAAAATGAGTTCCTTATTAAAATTATTTTCAAGTAGAAATTTCTCTTTCATCTTCCTACTGGATTGAAATTTATGATCCTTTAGTTTGTATGAAATTGTTAGCATATTGGATTCTCTCATTTCATGCACAATCTAATCCTCCTCTTGAACAGTCATAATTGTTAATTCCTGAATTGTCCATTTATCAATATATGTATTGTAAGAAATTATAAATTACTGATATTGATATAGCAGTACATTAATAATATAATGCACTAGAAATAGATTAGATATATCAACCTTAGTATTCTTAAGTTGATCAATAATATCCCACAGCTGTATGATGTTCTCACATATATCTTCCAGGGTGGTGAGTCTCATAGACACGATCTTCATGATTAATTTTCTTAAAAATGTATTATCTATAGAGATGAACCAGTCTTATATCACAATTAGAAAAATTCTCTTTTACCACAAATCTGCTGCCATATTTTACGAAAACTGTGACAATATGTTCTCTACAAGAATGGATTATTATAAAACAAGGGAAGCACACATACTCACAATAGATTTACTCAATAACCTATACATCCCTTGATCAATCCCTCCCATATAACCTTGTGGTTCAACCCACCTCATCCAGAGATGCTCCCCACTAGTGCTTCGTAGCCTCTGATGTGCTTCGGATGATCCTCCTCCACTGTAGGAATACTACCTACCCATAGGTGCGACTTCGACATGACCTCCCCACCTTAATGTGGATGCAGCTCCAAAGCGACCTCTACACATCCCCATGATCAAACTCCACAAACCAGGCTTTGACATGGCCACCCCACCTTCCCCAAACCTCATCCTTTCCTTAGTCATGATTCAGATCTCCTTTATCAACTAATGATTCTGAGGCGGTGAGAACCATCAAAACCATGTTCGGCTTCCCAAAAACTCTGCCTCTCCTCATTTCTCATTTCCCTCAAAAAAATATATTCATGATTCATTTATAAATATCAGGTAACCCACATATAATTCTCATATATTTATCAAACTACTAATTTCATATTTTTTTCACTTTGAATACACTCAAGGTGAACTTTTACAATCAGTTCACCCAACAGAACAACTCAAGGTATTCCCTACAGTGTAAGGCTCGCTGTGTTGAACCTAAAATAACTCAAAATTTTCACTTTGAAAAAAACTATACTATATCCCCCTTTATTTCATGCCTCATAAAATGTAATCTCCATTTCTTAAGCATGTAACATCTCAATCTTAAAAATATTCCACCTGTGGAACATCGAAATCAATAGCATGAGTGGTTATAAATCTAATTTTTTATGATATTTAATGTCATTGATGATTCATTCACATGGTACAAGGTAGTTTTTAAATGGTATTGTTAATATTAAATATCTATTTTTAGATTATCACTGGTTGATGGACTCCATATTTTGATTCAATCTTTTTATTTTATATATTCATATTTCCCATTTTTTTTAATGTTACTAATACTCTTGAAGAGTTATTTTTGTAGTGTTCTGTGGCTCATCCAATTTAATTATAAGAAATGTTTTTTCATTTAAAAATATATATTTAAATTCTTTCTGGAGAATTTGATAGTATGTTATTGAATGTTTTTAATGATATAATATATTCTAACTTGATTTCATGTTTAAAATTATAGGTAAATTTGAAATAAAAATGTAAATTTATCATTTAATACTACGACCAAACATAATATATAATCTTATAATAATAGATTTTTTTTATATCCATGCTTTATTGAGATTGTAGAAAAAATATGTAACTTTTAACAATATTCATTTTTATGTTTTTAGGTCACCCTAATTATAGAATAAGCTATTAAAGCGAACAATTTTTTCCTTCCAAAAAATATAAAAAAATATAATTTCTCATTTTCCTTCTATAAAGAAATTATTGTTCCCAATATATACTCAATATGTTAATCAATTGATCTATAATGTATTTTTTGTTACAAAAAATCATTACTATTTCCTATTGAAATTTCTATGCGATTTTTAGGTCAATTTAGGAACCCTATTTGACAATATTTAAGTGTTATAGAAATAATCCCTCAAATACCTCAGAAATTTGTTGTGAACCTCACTAGTATCCCTACCTATTTTCCAAATGAACCCTCCCATCCTTCACCACATGAGATGCGATATGGGAAAATATATCTATCCACAATTCCATACTCTATTACACTTATTTAGTTATATTTTTATTTTAATAGAATTTATTCATGGAATGATAAGGCCTAATTTTTTTTATGCATTTTCAATTACAATTTTTATTTTTTCCTTATTTTTACATCAATATTTATTTTTAATTAGTTTATCGTTGAGTCGCTAGTTTATTTATATTTTTATAGTAGAGGTGGAAATATTTCTGGATGGATAGATAAATTGATTGATGGATTACAGTTTTACATTATTAAACCATTTTAATTATAAAATCCATGTCCACAACATATATTGGTCTTTCAATCCATATCTATCATAGAAAATAGTGATTATCATACTATCCTGTTGCAGATTTAGTTAATATTTTCATATATCATCCATATAGATTGTTGTTTTATTATAGTATGAAAAACTACATCCATTTCTTACGAAGAACCATTTAAAGGTATGTTTTTAGTTTTTTAGCAGAACTAACCATATAAATGGATAAATGTTTGATCTTGAGGTTTTTTTGTGTGTTTTAATATGGTTTTCTGAATGAATTTTCATTCTACACACTCTTTGTTTCTATAACCCAAATGGTCGTTGAATATAAGAATATGTAACCTATCTAAAAAGTGTATGAATTCAAATTTATTACATTAAAATAATGAGATTTTTTACCATTATATTCCTAGATCTTATTATTTTCAAAAATGTTTATGTAGAAATTGAAAATTAATATATTTGGTGGGCCTTGTTTCAATTTGACTTCCATATGAGTTTAAAGTGAAAATAATGGCAAGATAAATCCCAAATTTTTTAATCACTATGAAATTAAAAATATTTATTTTTCATGATATGATCACACTAAAAAATATGATTTTCATTAAATTATTTTGAAATATTTATTATTAAATATTTCTTATAACCCTAATAAATTAAATAGACTATGTGACAGTAGATAGATATCATTACTTGAAAGGTTTAGATGCTCTTTATTTAAAATAGAGCAACACTCTATCCAGAGACCAATTCATAGTATTTATTAATAGAACAATTTCTTATAATAGAAGGATGTTTCTTCATTTATCAATCTAAATGAAAAGGTCTCGTTTACATGTATTTCATTTTTACCATTATAGGATGCTTAAAGATAGAGAATAATGTTAAGATCGATGAAGTTAGCACAGGTCAAATGTTTTGAATAGATTGAAAAAAATGAAATTAGTTGAGTATTTAAAATTGAATTTATTTATTTATTTTTTCATGTGTAAATTCTTTGATATAGTTTCATTATATATTTATATTTGTGCTGTTGTGAATTTAAATACATATCAAAATGAGATCGTAAATAAAAAATTTAAAAAAATTATATAAGTTGATTTATATTTTAAAAACATATATAAATATTTAAAAATGAGGGAATATGATACTATATTTTCCATGTTTGAAACCCCCACTAATGAAAAAACCATTCCATTATGAGAAAATTGAATACCACACTAATTTCAATATTCATACATATATGAGTGATTTTCATTCCAAATAAATGGTTCAATTTGAGTTGTTTTGTATCCATGATGAATAAGATTATTTCTTGAATATAATATCTACTTATTTTTATATTCATTTATCAATTCCTCATAGGCATCTATATACATGTGAACCTTCTACTTAATACATGAGATGCAATGTTGTGCAGGGATATGGATTTCTCTTTTGATGGGATGTTGGTCTATGTGAAACCTTTTGTTCTATAATTTCTATTTTATCTTATTTATGTGATCAAATTCAATTAAATTAAATTATAATTATATTTATCAATTTTTAAAATACAATTGATTATGTAGAAAATAATTTCTCACATGATTCATCACATTGGACTGTTATATATTTTTTCACTTGTATTTAATATGCTAAAAAACAAGATTCACAGGTTATAATTTAAATAAAAAACATGATCTCTAGAAGAAAACCAATTAATTAATTTGAAAAAAATCATTTAATCGATAAAAAATATTGAAAACCAGTAAAGATGCATTTATCAAAAGAGATTTGTGTTAAATCAGTTTTCATTTTGTTTCATCAAAAAAAATTCTTTGAGAATCTTCTACCAAATATTTCCATCTAACACTATCAATCCATTGATAATATTTTAATTCACCATATCTTTCTTTCCTTTACTATAATTCGGTTTATCTTGTATAGAAAAATCTTTCCATGAAATATACTCATTTTTCATATAAAAAATTTGAATGTCTGATATAAATAAAAAAATTCTATGTTTATTTTCACACATATAGTAATTTATAATTAATTATTTTTCAAATAAGATTTCGTACAGAAAAGTTTTATTGATTCATCTTTTTCTTTAACTAGTCTTTAAGAGGGTGTTGGATTGCCAACTTGTTTGGACAATACACATTCCATTTCGATAACCCCATTTGATCATATATATATATCAGAAGTAGTCAAATCTCACTTATTTTGACATTCTTTCCATACAGGTGGTTACTTATGATGAGGCTGGTTCTATCCATCACTGTTGAAGGCTGGTTTCTTCCATTTTTATTTCTTTCCCAAATTTTAGTTAGGGAATTCGTGATTTTTTGGTATGCTATATTTTTAGTTCATTTTGGATCTTATTGAAAACACATAACCTTATTAATATACCCATCTTCTAGTTTGAAAAATGTGAAATGGAATATTAAATACTGATCAAATTTTAGATTACATTTTGTATTAACAACTCTCTGATAATGTTTGTTCCTCTCCATGCTTATCTTGTAGATATTATATATGTCTGGAATTAATTTTATGGAATTTTGGGAATGTGCATACATTATTCAAGAATGATATTATCTCTATTATATCATTTATAGGAATAATGTACACATTTTAATGGTGATAAGAATGATGATTAATATACTTCATTTATAAATGAATCATGATAATTCATTTATATGTCATGAGAAAGATAGAAGGGGTATGTTTGTATCTCTTCTTATTATTATAAATTGTTAAATAAGGTTATTCTAATATTGACATACCAATACATTAGATTAGGTTGTTTTTTTATTGATTGATTTGGCATACACCTTACCTTATTCAACAAGATGGTTTTCGGCCCTAATTTAATGTACACTTTCCTCTTTCCATAGAGAAAGATTATTAAATTATTCTACAATTTCACTTTGGTTAGAAGGGATGTAAGAAAATACAATCCCCAACCTAGATGGGATAGACAAAAATATTGACTAACCTGAAACATTATATTTACATCTATAATTCCACACAAAGTAGGGACATGTGAGTTTAGGTATAAACCGAAGTGATGTATTATTATAATTATTTATGCATAGAGATCATTAATAAGAATAATTGGCCTTGAATTCAATTGACCTTTTTGTTCATTACACTATTATTTATATATTCAGATACTAACTCCTTGTGTTAATGTATGTTGTGATATATACCAAGAATTTCATTCTCACTCACTATACATAACACATTTGGTGCATACAAATTGATTGCGATATTTTTTAGGAAATTGAAAGAGGTATTTGTTATTTATTATTGATTTCTAGTGATCATTTAAAGCTTAATTTGTTGTCTTATAGTTTATTAAGGAGTTCATTTTCCACATGGTATGTAATAATTCATTTAGTGTATCATTTATTTCAATATTAAAAACTCATTATAATACTTTCCTTTAATTTTGTATTTCTATTTAGTTATTGATGTTTTAATGATTCTATTTTAAATTTGTTCAAGAAAATATGAGTTTATATTTTAATTATAGGTTATCAAATACTAGGATGAATATCCTGATATATTTGAATAGAATCATCAAGAAGCCAAAAAACAGTCTCTAAACCTGAGTATTTCAATAACTTCAAAAAAGAAGTCCCAATTTTTAGAGTCAAAAGCATTTTTATATCCATATAAAGATAAATTCCTCCACTATTAGGGAGAATTACATTTCTAAATAAAATATAAATAATTTTTATCAAATCATAAATAGATAGAAATACCATGAAATCCATTGTGATATTCCTAGTTTTTTTCATTTCATTTAATGAACCTCTTGATTATTCGTTCATTAATGTGAATCTTCCTTCTTACCTTAAGCATGACCACTTTATTGACTTCCACATTTTCTCATTTTGAAAAAAAATTATCGTAGTAGAATAACTATGTTAATTTTCATTTCATTTATTATTATTTTATAAGATTCTCTCTCTTTGTGTGTGTGTGTGTGGGTTCAGGAATTTCTTCTACGTGTGTGTATTTAAGTATTCGTAGGTAAAACTAATTAGTTTTTTCCTTCACCAGACATGAACAACAATGGCCTCATATAATGATAATTCTGCATACTAGAATTATCTTTGGAACATCATTTCCCTCATTGAATGTGCACATACATTTCAATAAATAAGGAAGTGTAGTTTCCTTCTTCAAGATTTTGGTCTTCAATTTTATTCCTCAACGTATTTTTGGGGTCCTTAACTCCTCCTAAAATCTAGGAATTATCTTCATAATTGGATTAATTTTATTTATCTTCCATGATTCTCGCTCCTCTAACTTCCAACATCCATATTTTTCCTTTAATTTTAGCAAGATATTAATTCACGGGCTATATGTGCATTCTATTTTCTAACATATGCCATCATTTAATATTTCATATTGTAAAACCATACATTCAATATTATTCAATTAATGGACCAAATATTCATCAAAAACTAAATATTTAATTTTCTGAATTTCTATATAATATCATGAAATGAATATGAATTCTACTATCAATATGCGTGAAATTATATTTCTTGAATATATATTTAGGTTTTCAAATTTATGTTACCTTATTTTATACATATAATTTTAGTTTCTCCCTGAATTTTTTTACCTTTTCAACAAAACCATTTCTTTAATTTTCTAAATATATATGTAGTTTATCCAAATCTATTAATTATTAATAAATTTGAATTAAACATTTAGTTTCATTTACATAATATAATCTTGTGATTTCAATTACATAATATACATATTAATTTTTTCCTTTTGACTTTTTATCTAATAAAATTTACTTAATACAAGCATACAATTTAAATTTTCAATATAAACATATATTTATATTGAATTAGTATAAAATATAAATTACATAATATTTATTTAATTTTACTATTCCTTGTCTAATTTATCAATATTAAGATTATATTTATATACATATTGTTTTCATTTTATTCATTTTCATGATCAGAAGCTACAATTTATATCGCATTATATTTCATTTTATAGTGCAATACGATATTAGATTTCATATTGTACTAAAATTTGATTTTACACTCTAATTTATATATACATTTGAAAAACATTATCTTAAAGTGTATCTTGATGTTTATGTTTCATTATAATCTAAATAATTTTAAAATTTTCAACAGTTTACATTTTAGTTTTTATTAATACACTTTCTATTTCCATTGGTAATGCCAATTTATTTCTTTATCCATTATCATTTACTAAAAATAAAGTTTATATTACATTAATATTTAATTTCATTTAATTATTTTACAATATATTTCTATAAATTGATGATGTTTCATTTACTAAACATGCGAGCAATATTACAGGGTTCGTTTTTTTCAACACATAATATGATATTACTTTTTAATTATGTAATCATGTATAAGTAAATAAAGTATTTTATTTTTAAGGAATGTATTTTAATCTCTTTTCCTTAACTAGTCATCATATTATTGATATAGATTAATTCAGTTCAGAAGATACTATACATATTATACAATTTCCATGGATTAGTATAACATTAATGATAGTGAATGTTTCAGCATTTAGATTGCAAATGTTGTTCTGAATATTTATTTTGAATATATTTTATGTAATTATTAATAAAAAAAATTATTGTATATGTTTAAAAATATACATATCTATACATTTTTCATTGTTTTTATTAATCATTTTTTACATATATATTTGTATAATTCATCAAATATTGTACATATTTTACAATTTTCGTAGTTTAGTGCATCTATAATGATTATAATGTTTCTTAATTTAAGTTTTTAAATGGTGTTATGATATTTTTCAGTATTAAATTTACCATCATCTTATAATGTGTAGAGTCACTATTATAGTCAAGAATATTAAATATAAAAAATTTTAATAACCTCTTCATTCTTTAAGAAAACTATAATCATACAGATAGAAAACATGATATGTTGTACCACTCTAGATGTACTAATCTATCTAACAAATTTACGGGTGTAATAATTTGTTTATAATTATTTCACATTAGTTTGTTTTTATTTTACATTCCCTAATAAAAAATTCATAATCATTTCATACTCTTCAACTATGGAAATTTGGTTTGAGTTATTTGAGAGTTTTATTATAATTGGTTTCATTACTTTTCCCTTTACACTGGATTGACAAACTCATAAAATATAGAGATAAGTAAGTTATATGATAAGTACAAACTCCAAAAATTTATTTTTTTTCACATCTTTTTTTATGCATATAAAAAAGTTGATTATGTTATTTTTTTATTCATTGATTTATTTACATTTTTTTCCATCATGGATGGAATTTTTGTAATTCTCATGAATTCAATTAAGAGTATATAAATCTGGAAGCAATGAACATATTTTATAATTTTCTTGCAGACAATAAAAGTTGGTGTTTCTCTTCTTTGACAATGTACTAATTTAAATAAACATCATAAACTTATATTGATTTAATTTATTGAAGAGTTCTATGATTTTTGTATTTCAAATTCGATACCAAAATACATGAGATTATCTATGTCGACATGAATTTACAAAAAAAAATTCCACTCTAAAAGTTCATGATGATGGGTGGATGGGGGTTGTTTGTGGATCACCAAAAATGTAATTTCTCTATCTTCCTACCATTATACATTTACACATCCATTTAACAGTTTTATATGCCTTTCAATTCCTTTTTTTGAACATTTTTTGTTAAGAGATTAGTCTATGTGTGTATATTCTATCAGTTTCATGGTATTACTACTACAAAAGGGTTTCAAATGAGTTTATAAAGATGGAAAATTTCCTCTCAAGTTGATGCTTTGCTTCCATATTACATTAATATAGGATGTGTGTAAATAGAATACAGTAAATAAGAATGAATATATATCCTCTACTAGTTTTATGTTGATAATAGTCTCTTTCACCCTCATTTTTTTCTTAATTCAATAGGTACAATAGTTGATGATGATAATGGATATTTATATTTTTATCAGAAATAAATCAATTTTGTGTGTGTGTGTGTGGATTTAGGCATTAGAAGTTAAAACAAATTGTTTTTTATATATATAAAGGATATATCAAGGTTTTTAAGGGTGGCAGTAGGCCACATATTTCTGTGGTTTAACTGTGGAAGTAGGTTCCCCAGTTTCATGGTTTTAACCATGGAAATAGGTCCCAATTTCCACAATTAAACGTTGCAAATCTGTTACCTATTAACATGGTTAAAACCCATTCGACATGGTACCAACTATAATAGTTAAAATCTTGTCAATTGGGTACCTACTTCTTGGGATAAACATTTTTAGTTGGTGACTAATTTCCATGGATGAAACTATGGCACTAGGTGACCAACTATCACGGTTAAAACTATGTCAATTTGTAAGACCTATAGTAAAGGCTCTAGTGTCCATGATTATTTGGTCTATGACCACAGTTCCAAACCTTAGTCTTAGATGAATTTTCTAGTTGTTTATATATTTTAAAAACTCAAGACCATTATTATTCATTTCAACTAAACCATGAATGATATCAACAATATTAGTTTTTATTAAAACCATACTGATACTATTTGACCACTCCCAATTTTCATATATGTTTATATCATCTAGTGTTATATAATTATTCAAAGAAGGTGGTTCACCATCTGAAATGGATATCCCAATTTCCATCCATCCCAAATGAAGAATAAGTATCTCCTTCAAAATTTCATTATTTTCACCACTTACTTCAGGAATGTGACATTGAATATCCTAAAAAATTATGTTAAAAATGAACATTAATGACATTCTTGTTAGTCCAAATCCCATGTTTTACTTATTAATTACCATTAATGAGTCTAAAAAATATTAAATTTCGTAAAGGAAAGTTTTAAAATTTAATATATTCATGAAATTAATTAAAATTTATCAATTTATATTTTAATTCAAGAATTCATGAATTATAATTAAATAATTCAAAAAAGAAATCAAAAAATTTTATTTTTTATATTCCTAACACCTATTTTAAAATTATAAAAAAAATTAATATTTAATCAACTGAAAATGTAATAAAAATTCACATGGGATATAGTTAATTTTATTTCTCATATATTATTTAAAGTGATTTAATGAATATAAAAATTTTAATTAACTGTAAATTTTATAAACCCCAATTTCTAATATCATTTGTAAAAATCCTAGTAAAAATATTATTAAATAAATTGAAAATTCATTATTTATAAATATATTTTAATTACTGAAATTTAAACAAGTGGTTGTATTATATAATGTAATTTTTTGAAATATGTAAATTATATTTAATTAGGACTATTATAAAAAACAAAATTTCTATAAAATTTACAAAAAAAAGACATTTCTAAAGAATTAAGGATATCCATAACATAACATTAAAAATTGAAGATTATGAAATGATGTGGATGACGGTAGAAAAAACATTATCTCCAAACCCAAATATATGAATGGGTTTTATTAAAAAAGAGTGTATGATGTTTTTTTACATCGTAGAGGTATATTATCCCTTTAACGCAAAATTTTATATATTTTATAAATTATTTAATTCCAAAATTAGTAAATTTGTTTAATGAAATTAAATTTTCACTTTCTTCAACCCATTTTCAAACATAGTAAATTGAGGAATCAAAACTAGAATATATTCTACACTCTGAATGGGGGACGTAAACGGTGTGTGTTTTCAAGTCTCCAATAAGTCAAGGGGAATTAATATTTATATTGGGTTCCACCACAAAGAAATCAACCAAATTTAATCTATTTAAAAATATTATCAATTCATGGAGATTTATTTCTATTAAATAATCAATATATTTATAGACAGAATTTAATAAATTAAATTCACAGAAAATGATTTATTGTAGTTAAAATAATTTATCATATTAATTTTATGCGATATAATTTATTATTCTAATGTTTATTACATTATTAATTAATTGAAGGGTCATTTATTACATGCATCCCTTTTTACAGTTGTCATATAGTAATGTTTCTATAGCATGGGAGTGATTGACTGAGGTTCAAAGTTTAATTCAACTTATCAATTCTTTTTAGTTAATGGTGATAAAAGTTTGACTTTTATAAGGGGTTTTAAGCATTGATAGAAGATATAAGTGGATTTAATTGAACATTTAGATGTGTGTTTTATAAATTTCCTCACCAATTTAACAAAAAAACCCAAAAAAAAATTTATAGAATCTGTGTTTTAGTATTTTCTTGTTGTGGAAAACCAATTCCACACAGCAATCATCAAAAAATATTCCTTCACTTTAAGTAATCCAAGGGTGAAAGAAATTTAAATGTTTTAGATTTAACCATAAGAATTTATGTTCATAATAATTAATACATCCTTCATAACTAAACTTATACAACCATTCCATAAAAACATCTTCCCAATCTATGGGACAATTTTCATTCCCACCCCGGAAATACTTAGAGTGCCTAACTCGAATCCTCATATTATCTCTCAACTATCATCTCTGATCCCACTCTATCATTACCCCTCCCACTAAATATACATCAATGATGGAAGGTAGAAAATGAACCTTGAGTTCCACCACTAGTAGGCCCTAAGTTGGAGACTAACACCAATGGTTTAAAAATATAACGTACGAGATATTGAGATGATATGTGGAGTATGATATACTCTATAATACCAAATGTAGGATCGAAATAATATGGATAATGTATGTAGTATCTAATGATGCTCAATATTCTAGATTGGGGGTGTATTTTACACTTTAAAAATTACTTTGGAACTTTTAAATATGGTATGTTTAACAAAGTTAAATAAGGTAATTCACAAAACCTCTAGTTCTACACACTTGCTAGATTCCAATAAATATGATTATGAGAAAGTGATTCCGAAAATATGGTTCCAGAAAATGAAACTGAATAAATGTTTAAAAATATAAAGATTCTACTTTAATGCGTATAGAATCTCACTAAATCAGAGTATACAAGTATAATGAAGTATAATATAGTTATACATTCCTCAACAAATAAAATACAACATAAAACCTGTGACAAAACAAGTAACAAGTAGTAAATCATTTATCCCAAAGAGAAGGGTATTCAACAACCTTGGATAAAGGTCCCTTGATTTATACATTCAAGAAATTGTGTCTTACCCACACTTGGGTAAGCCCCCGATATGATGATCATAGTCTTTCATGCTATCCCCATAATCCCTCAACATTAAGGTAGTCGACGCCTCTATCTTCCTCAGCAAGGAAGCCCTCAACATCAAGGTAGTCAGCACCTCTGTCATCCTATCCCCGAAATCCCTCTATTTTACACAAAAACAATCAGAGTCACACAAAGAAAATCTGAACAAGAAGATTAGTATGCAGTAAGAATGAGAGTATCTCTCTCTAGAAATTAATTCAGTTCAAAAGTTGTCCAAAAATTTCTGACCCCTTTCAAATGAGCTTGTATTTATAGGCACAATTCCAATGGTCGGATCCCTCCTCCAATGGTCATTTTTTTCCTTGAGTTTCGAAGGGACCTGTACACATGTCACTCAAACAACGGTTAGTTAATAACTGAATGCACAACATCGTTTGATAACAAAAACAAGTGTAAGAAAATAACATGGTTGCATAACCAAAATTAAATATTCATAATGTAAGAAAATAAAAGTTCTAAGTCTAACCAAAAACAGATTCAATGTATATAATACAAGGATATTCAGATTCTTTTTTTAAGGAATTTGGAACCTGAACTCTATAAAATTACAGAGTTTGAATTTCAAGGAAATTCTGAATCTAGATTCACAAGAATTCGAAAATAGAACTTACAATATTAGGAGACAGAGTTCATGAGAATTCGAGGTCCGAACTCACAAATTCCGGAGTCAAAATTCAATAGAATTTGGAGTGAGAACATACAATGTTCGGATTTAGAATTCATGAGAATTCGTAGTCAGAACTTACAATGTTTGGAGTCTTAATTCATTAGAATTCAGAGTCAGAACTCAGAAGAGTTTGGAACTAGAAATTGAGAATTCGGATCCTAAAACAAAATGCTTCATATCTAAGTATTATATGATTCTGAGGTTTTATATATGAAACCAAATGTTACACTTAGACAAAATAATGAACAATGAAAAACATGGTAAGGTTAAATTTCTTTGGGGAAGGAAAATTTTTCTTTATAGAAGTAAAATATAGGGAAAATAGAAATTTGCTTTGAGATAAGGTGTTTTTTATTTTCAAAACAAGAAAGGATGGTAAAGTCATAAGGAAACCTTATTGACTTAACAATCTCCCCAAACATGTAGGAATAGAAAAGTCATAAGGAACACCTTGTTGTATAAATAATCTCCCCCCTTTTTTAAATCCCAAACACCCTTACAAAAAAGAATAAAAGGACTTAGAAAATATTTTTATAGACATTGAAAATAAATCTTATCTCCCTTATCATATAAGAAAAGATGAATCCGACTAACTCCCCCTTAGGCTTTGGAACACTAAGGATCATATTCTAGATTTCCAGAATGATACTTTTCATTATCTTGAGTACATCATTCTCTGTAATGAAAACTCCCCCTTAGATAAACTCCCCCATACATAGGGATATTTCTTCTTTTCATAGTATTATTTTTCCATTCTCCCCCTTTGTCATTTTCAAAATGAATTTTAGGGAATAGAAAAGAAATTATAGAACATGAAATATTAGTACAAAGCATCCTAACAAAAACGATCATCCGAAATTTCATTAAAATTGGAAGAATTTTTACTAGGAAGACAAATACAACAAAAGATCATATTTAACAAAGTTCATCGATCCTTTTCCATGGGAATCAATTTCTTCACAATGGTTTTCAGATTTTTGAGCTCCCAGTAGTCTTACTTAGCTCGCATGAAAAGATAATCATGATACTCTACTTTCTTCCATAAGGATTTGATATTTTTTTTCTTGAGAATTGATAGCTTCTTCCTAACCCTTTATCAGTTCATCTTGATTGACTAGATTTTCTTCGATCTCGATCCAAATATCCCTTTCCCTCTTCCATCTTTGTGCAACCGAATATAGCTTCCCATTCAGTTCTTTTACCTCTTGAATCCGAGTATTTTTCACGAGAGCTATCTTATTCTCAAAGCTACTCTTGAGATCCTTGATTTTACTATATTCAATATCAAAAGCTTCCTTAACACCATCTTGAAACTCATCATGATCTCTCAAATTTTCAACTATATTCTTTGAATAGCTAACCACTTTCTTACATGATATTTTACGGGCATCATAGTTAATGAAGAATTTCTTGAAATCAACCTCAAGTTTTAGACACTTACCCATCACTATGGATACTAAATCTGATTTTTGATTCATGTTGTGTTGGAGCATCTGATATCTCGAGTCAATGCTTGGAAATATCAGAATGGTGTCAACAAGCTTCTTCAGTGATAGGCCAACGAAATCATGTCCTAGGGATGATGATTCTGAATCTGCGACTTTTCTTGCTGAGGGAATATTATCTAGCTCAACAAGTTTTCTCTTAGAAGATCCACCATCTTCCTTCTTCATTAAAACAACTTTAGTAGGTGTATCCACAACCACATGTTTCCCCTTATCAGTTATTGGAACATCTTCCTCATCTAGAGATTCATGTTCACTATCAGACAGCTGAACATTTCTATCTTCACCTATCTTCACCTTTTCATCTCTTGCCTCAGAATCTTCTGTGTGAATGAAATGATGATTATAAATTTCTTCCTCAGAGAGCTTATTCACTTTGTCGTTAGCTTTCTCATCTAACCCAGGAGTTTCAAGGTTTGAAGATCCTTCTTGAAAGGTCTGGATTGACAGTTTCTCGGATGCACTTTCCATCTCAAGAAAATCTACATCTTGCTTTATGGGGTCTTCTATGCCCGCACTGCTTTATTTTTCCTCCACCTCTTCCACATCTTCTTTTTCTTCAACAATCATTTCTTGTACTTTTTCCAGGGTGAGAAGTTTCTTTCCTGGTGTTTTAGGTATGGCCTCTACCAAGAAGGATTTCTATACAGGGATATTCTCAAATGCTTTCTCAGTATCCCTCAAAAGGGATTGAACAGTTCCAGCCTCCGACATCTTCTTCTGTTTCTTCTTTTCTTTAGCTTGCTTCTCAAGCTCATCAGCTGTCTTTTCTTTGAACACCTTAGATTTTTAGGATCCAAGCCAAACTGTGGCTCTCCTTCTTTCTGATTTTTCATATCTTCTCTTCACTTTGCAACAACCTCATATAGGTAGGATTTTTTCTTCTTAGGCTTTAGAGGTGTGGATTAGGCTTCCTTATCTTTGGGTGTTTTATCTTTGTCTTCTACTTCTTTCAACATTCTCTTCATTCCATCCTTTTCTGATGGTTCAACAACTTTTTTTTCTTTTGGAACAGATTCATCCCATTTTACTGGTACATCATAGAATTCTCCTGATTCCTTAGAAAAACCAACTTTCATCATTTTGAGGGCATCATCACTAATCAGCATGATATTTCAATTCATCAACTTTGAACTGCAAGGGACTTTGAAAGACTCTAATCACTGAACAATTATCTTAGAAAGAATGGTCTTGTACATGATTATCTGAACCTTCAGATTTCCATTCTTGATACTCTTAATCGTAATCAGAATATTCTTAAACAAATTAACCTTCCTCAAGTTCACTATAAAATCTAGTATGTACATATCACTTTTCTTCAAGGTGTTATTTTCACATTCTCTCGGAACGATAAACCCTTGAACCCATAATTCAAGGATCCAATTATTTATAGAGTGGTGAGAAATCTTCGAAGTCTTAACATCAGTAAAACCGAGGATATCCATAGATTTCACTTTGAGAAAACATCATTGAACATCCAGCAACACATGGGAATTGAACTCTTCTTCACCTTGAAATGGAACTCCAATCAAACTAGCTTTCTTTTTATATGAAAGAGCATAGGTCTTTCCATAGATTTTGAATGAAAACTTCTCTATGCCTTCTTCCTTAAATAAATTGACTGATTCATAAAATTAAATATGCAGATCTGGATATACCAAGTCTTGAGAACCGGGCTTAGATATGTAGACACTCTCCTATCCATTCAGCTTGATGTTCTTCGAAATAATAGAATCATACTTGTTGACGAAATTCGGATGCACCATCCTTTCTCCATATACCTACCACACTGGAATTGGCTTGACAGTAGAAATATCATTCTGAGAGGATTCTTTTATATGCAGTCGAATTTTAGCAAGATATGAGAGGTTCTGAATGGGCTTATGTAGAGGGTCAGAACATCATCACACAAGATCTTGATATCGTAGTGGGAAAACCCTTCGAGGGTCCTTTATATATGAGTTAGAAGTGATGATTCATCTTCCAAAATCAATCCAATGGGTAAAAATACTTCTAATCAGATATGACGGTTGATATGATATCCACAAGGATAACTTGATAGAGTCCGATCTAATGAGGTTTTTAAAAAAACATTCCTATTTAAGAAAACTAGAGTCTGAAAAATTTAAAACACTAAAGAAAATACCTGAACTAAATTATGAGTACGAAAACAAAATAAAGGAAACATACCTTTTTGATTTTCAGGAAAATTATTCCTAGTGAAGAAAAATTCTTCTTGAATAACTTTAGATTCTGAAAAAAACTAGTCTACGAAAAAAATTGATTATGAAAATTTCCATTTCGAAAAAAAAGTTAGCAAATAATTATTATGAAGAATTTTGAAAAACTCTATTATGAAAATTTTGAAAAACTCTGTTCTGAAAATTTTGAAAAACTCCACTACAGAAAAATTTTGAAAAAAACATCATTACCAAAAATTTAGGGAAAAATGATCATTAATTTTTTTTAAAAAAAACAATTCATTACGAAAAATTTATAAAACTAACAAGAAAATGTAATCCCCTTTTGAAAAGGAGTTTATTACTGTAAGGAGATTGATTTCAACAAGAATTTAACAGGGAATATTTCCTTACAGTTTTCAATCCTTACTTCTTTTTAATGTATTTAAATGTATCAGAGGGTAAAGATTTTGTGAAAATATCAACGAGTTGATCTTGCGTTCTGTTAAATTGAAGAATGATATCACATTTTTTTTTGTGATCCCTAAGAAAGTGATGCCTAATATCTATGTGTTTTACATGAGTGTGATGTGTAGGGTTTTTGATATGGGAAATGGAACTTGTATTATCACACAAAATTTTGGTTCTGGTAAAACTCCTACCATATTCTGTGAGTGTGTGTGAATCCACAACACTTGAGCACAAAAACATCCTGATGTTACCTATTCAGCTTCAGCAGTGGAATGTGCTACTGAGTTTTTCTTAATACATGACCAAGATCTAATGAATCTCTTATGAAATGAAAAGTTTTGGATGTACCTTTTCTATCCATTATACATCAACTAAAGTCAGTATCCAAAAAACACTTTAAAATAAAATCATTTCTAGAAGTATAAAAGTGTGATAAATCCATGGTTCCCTTTGAGTAGAGAAAAATTATTTTCACTGCCTTTAAATGAGATTCCATAGGATTGGACTGATATCTTTCACATAAGCATACTAAAAACATTCAGTCTAGACGAATGGTTGACATGTAAAGTAAACTTCCTATAAGACCTCTAAAAGATGTTCGATCTACTAGTTTCCTAGCTTCATCAAGATGAAATGAGTTTGAGGTATCGATGGGAGTACTTATACTCTTATTATTGTCAAATCCATACATTTTAAGAAGATATTTAATATACTTATGTCAGGATATATAGATTCCTTCTATTTTTTTGAGAAATTTGGAAACCAAGAATTTTTTTTTAACTCACCCATCATACTCATTTCAAACTCAGATTTCATTAGATCCGCAAAGGAATCAGTTAACGATTGAAAAGTTGAACCAAATATAATATCATCAACAAAAAATTGGACAATCAAAACATTTTTCTTAGCATTTTTATAAAAAGGGTTGGATCTGAATTTCCCTTAACGTAATCATTTTGAAGAAAAAATCATGTAAGTCTATCATACCAGGCTCGAGGGGCTTTCTTAAGTCCATACAAAGCTTTGGTAAGTCTACAAACATGTTCAGGATGTTTTTTATCATTAAAACCAAGAGGTTGTTCAACAAAAACTTCATATTGAACAAAACCATTATGGAAAGCACATTTCACATCCATTTTAAAAAGTTTGAAAATGAATAATGCTATAAAAGAAAAATAAAAAATGAATAGATTCAAGTATAGCTACTAGATAATAGGTTTCTTCACAGTCTATTACTTCTTGTTTATTATAGCCTTTGGCAACCAATATAGCTTTATTTCTTACTATGATTCCATTTTCATCACACTTATTTCTAAAAACCCATTTTACTCCTATAATAGAAGTTTCCTTAGGTCTTTCAACCAAGGTCCAGACATTATTCCTTTTGAATTAATTTAGTCCATCGTGCATGGCTTTAATCCAATCATCATCACCTAAAGCTTCATCAGTGCTTTTTAATTCCAATTGAGAAAAGAATGCTAGATGTCCTACTTCATTTCTTAAGGAACTTCTAGTCCTTACAGGTTGATCCACATCACTAATGATACTAGCATTACGATGATTCTTAAGAAACACCTGATTTGGGTTTTGTAAAACCTGTTCATCAACATAGGGTAGGAACTCTTCTTGGGTAAATGTTTCAGAAATATCTTCATTGATATTTTCCTTATCAAAAGGAAGTTCTATCAAGGGTTGATAATCAGTTTTTGAAAACACATCTGAAGATGTAGGTTGGTGTTGTTTAAAAACAAAGGGATCAGTTTCATAAAATTTCACATATACTGTCTCTTCAACAGTACAAGTGTTTTTATTAAAAACTCTATAAACCTTAGAATTTGTAGAGTAGCATAAGATAATTCAATCATCAGATTTTGGTGTGAATTTATGTAGATTATCATTAGTATTCAGAATGAATAAATTGAAACAAAAAACATTGATGTAGGAAAGTCTACCTTTTCTACCATTCCATAACTCATAAGGTGTTTTATTACGAAATGGTCTAATAAAAATTTGATTTATAGTATAACAAGCTATACTTACAGATTCAGCCCAAAAGTGTTTGGCTACAGAATAATCACTCAACATGGTTCTTGTCATCTCTTGAATAATTCTATTTCTTCTTTCAATATCACCATTTTGTTGAGGTGTTCTGGGTGTTGAGAAGTTATGATTAATGCTTTTTCTACTACAAAAAGTATCAAAATTGATATTCTGAAATTCTCCTCTATGATCACTATGAATAGTTATCAAAGGAAGTTTTTTCACATTTTTACCTTGGCCTCTAAAAATTTTGAAATAATAAATAGCTTCAAACTTCTTTGCTAGAAAATAGACCCACGTAAATCTAGTGTAGTCATAAACTAAAACAAATACATAATATTTTCCACTAATGGTTCCAGTTTTTGTTGGGCCAAAAATATCCATATGCACTAACTATAAGGAATCAATAGTTGAGACTTAACTGATTAAATTAAAACTAGATTTATGTTTCATTCCATATTGACAAGGATGAAAAGCTTTTGAAGAATCAAATCTAATCTCCAGTAGATCCTTAACTAATCTTTTCTTTGAGAGTTTGTGTAGGTTCTTAAAAATACAGTGACCTAAACTTCTACTCCACAACCAAGAATGATCTTCCATTTCACTATGTCAAGGTATGTTTTGGCTCCTAAGATCATCTAAGTTTAATGTGTATACATTCTCTTGCCAATGGGAAGAAAGATTAACTCTTCCTTGGGATTGTGTACTAAGAACTTATTATTACTAAAATTCACAAGGTAACCTTCACCACATAATTGTATTATGCTAATGATATTGTTCTTAAGACCCTTAACAAATAAAACATTTTAAATCAAAGTGTTTCCAAGAAAAACGATGTTACATATACCAATAATTTCTTCCTGAGATTTATCTCCGAATGTTACTTTTCCTCGTTTAATCTTGATAATCTTTTTAAAATATTTTTTTTCTACCAGTCATATGTCATGCACATCCAATATCCATGTACTAAGTATTTCTGTTGCAGCTCTCTCTATTTTCCTAAAAAAAGAGTTAGTCTTTTGGAATCCAATCTTTCTTGGATCTGGAAATTTCAGAAAGCAAAATTTTTGGTTCCACATTTTCTTAGAAAAATAGAATTTATGAAATCCTAAAACTATGTTTTGTTTGAGGAACAACTTTTTTCCATGTGTCCACAACACTGACACTTAGTAAAGAAAAGATCACTTTGAGGAACAAAATAATTGTTATTAAAAACTAGATTAGAACTAGTATAACGAAAAATAGAACTATTCCATAGAGGTCGGATTTGAGAATACATTTTATCGAAATTTTCCTTACATGAGGTAAAGATTGACAAACACTTCCTTGTGGAAAACATTTCAGATTTCATTTTGATAACTAATTTCTTGTCTTCCAAAACAATTGATTTTGAACAAGAGTTAGGCTCAAAAACATTTTTCATAGAAATTACATTTTCTAGATATTTAGAACCTTTATCCTTCTAAGAATTTAATTCCTCAAATTTTTTTGAAATAATTTCAAAATAAAAAATATTCTTATCATGATCTTTATAAAGATATTATATTTCCTTAGTTATAATAGTATTCCTAGAATTTTCATTATCCTGATTTTTCACTAATTTTGAATTCTCAATCTGAAGGAGTATGGAAAAACTAGACACTTCCTCATAGGTAGGTAAAGTATTATCCTCATCAGAAGAAGATTATCCATCTGAAGATTCATAGTATTTACTATTACTATAATTAGATTTCAAGGATACATTGGTCATAGATTCTGCATTGTGCACCATAGCCATCAAACAAGGATTTTTAATATGTTGTCTGGCTATTGGACCAAAATTCTTCGGTCCTGAAGATTCATAATCTGATGATTCATCTGAAGAGTCTCCACCACTAGCAATCCAGGTGTAGTTTGCTTTCAGGACTTTCTTAGCTTTGGCTATGTAGGACATTTTTTTGTTTCTCTCAGAATTAATTTCCTTTCTTTCTTTTCTCTTGAGCATAGAACAACCATGTCTTATGTGTCCAACTCTCTTGCATTCATAACAAGTGACTTCAGAATCATTCTTATATTTCCATTCTTTCTTCTTATATCTGCATTGAAAGTTCTTCTGTCCAACAATCTTGTTCATCCTTCGAGCAAGATTAGCTAACTCATTTTATGAAGATTCACTTCATCTATATTCTGATTGAATAACAGTCTTCTTATATTTAGATCTAGTAACTCTCTTAGGAGTCTTGGCTTTCATATGATTTGATGTTCTAGTAAAAGAAACACTGCCATTCCCACTATTCTTATTTCTGTTTTCAGTGTCTCTCTTCATTCTAGTCTCGGGTTGTAGAAGAGTTCCAAAAAGTTCATCAATATAAATATGAGTAACCTTTCTGTTCTCATCAATAGTTGTCCTATTGGACTCCCACTCATAGAGAATGATGACTATGATCTTGTCAAAAAGGGATTCCTCATATAATCCATTATCAACCATGGATTTTAAACTACTAACAATAGTCATGAATCACTGTTTCACCTTACATATGGGTTCTCTATCAGGGAAGTAGAAACCATGATATTCAGCTCTGATCATGGCTATTCTAGTTTCAATAACATTCGAAGTTCCAAAGTGAGTAACATCAAGTTTCTTCCATATACAATTTGCTTCTTCACAAGATGAAATTTGGCTATATATATTTCTAGTCATAGAACAATGCAATGAATTGCGTACCTTATAATTCAGATGATATTTATGCTTTTCTTGAATGGTGAAAGTACTGAATTCCTTGTCAGGAATTTCATAACCTCCAGTAAGCATAAAAAAATAATCTACTATAGTATTGATAATGAATGTCTTCATGCAATATCTCCAATATGCATATTAATTCCCAAAAAAAATAGGTGGTCTAGTTGGATTTAGATTGTCTATGGAAACAACATTGATTCTATCCATCTTAAAAAAAATCATATTCCACACAAACTTGTTAGTAAAAAAAATTTGTAAACAAGGAAAATATTCCTCTACAAGAAAAATATAGAACATGAGTATCTCAAATAAATAATGAATCCGAACTCTATGGGTATGAAAATCTGATTCTGAAATTAAGAATAAGATGAATTCCATTCATAATATAATTGTGATATTAATTCATATTAAACCAACCCTCTGATACCAATTGTTGAGATGGTATGTGGTGTATGATATACTCTATAATACCAAATGTTGGATCAAAATAATATAGATATTTTATGTAGTATCTAATGATGCTCAATATACAAGAGGGGGGGTGAATTGTACACTTTAAAAGGTCCTTTGGAACTTGTAATAATGGTTATGTTTAACAAGGTTAAAGAAGTTAATTCAAAAAACCTCTAGTTCTACACACTTGCTGGTTTCCATAAATATGATTATGAGAAAGTGATTTTGAAAATATGGTATTGAAAAACGAAACTTAATGAAATTTTACAAATATAAGGATTCTACCTTAAAACATATAGAATCTCACTAAATCGGTGTATACAAGTATAAGGAAGTATAAGAGTATTATACATTCCTCAATAAATAAAATGAAATGGAAAACTTGGAACAAAATAAGTAACAACTAGTAAATATTTTAACCCAAAGATAAGGGTATCCAACAACATTGGATAAAGGTCCCTTGATTTATAATTTCAAGAAATTATGTCTTACCAACACTAGGGTAAGCCTTCGATATGAAGATCAGATTCTATCTTGTTATCCCCGCAAGCCCTTAACTTTATGGTAGTCAGCACCTCTGTCTTCCTTAGCAAGGAAGCCCTCAACTTCAAGGTAGTTGGCACCTCTATCTTCCTATCCACAGAAGCCCTAGATTGTATAGAGGAACAATCAGAGTCTCACAAATCAAATATGAACAAGAAGTTCAGTACGCACTGGGCATTAGAGTTTCTCTCTCTAGAAATTAATTCAGATCAAAAGTTTTCCAAAAAGATCTGAGCTCTTTCAAATGAGCTCTTATTTATAGGCACAGCTCCAATGGTCAGCTCCCTCCTCCAACGGTTATATATTTCCCTAAATTTTAGAGGGACCTATTCAACTGTCACTCAAACAATGGTTAGTTAATAATTGAATTCATGACATCATTTTATAACAAAAACAAGTGTAAGAAAAAATATGGTTTCATAACCAAAATTAAATATTTGGAATATAACCAAATAAAAGTGTGGTGTGTAATCAAAAACAAATTCAGTGTCTCTAATACAGGGATATTTAGATTCTGTTTTCTAAGGAGTTATGAACCTGAACTTTATAGTATTCCAGAGTCCGATTTTCATGGAAATTCGGAATCTTGATTCACAAGAATTCGGAAGCTGAACATACAATGTTTGGAGTCAGAGTTAATGAGAATTAGGATTTCAAACATACTATGTTCAGAGTCATAATTCATGAGAATTTGAAGTCAGAACATACAATGTTTGGATTCAGAATTCATGAGAATTCGAAGACAGAACATACAAAATACAGAGTTTTAATTCATTAGAATTCGGAGTCAGAGCTCAGAAGAGTTCGGAACCATAATTCTAAGAATTTTGGATCCTAAAACAGAATGCTTCATATCTAAGTATTATATGATTATGAGGATTTAGATATGAAACTGAATTTTATACATAGAAAAAATAATGAATAATGAAAAACATGGTAAGGATAAATTTCCTTGGGGAAGGAAAATTTTCCCTATAGATGTAAAACAAAGGGTAAAAAAATTCCTTAAGATAAGGTGTTTTTTATTTTCAAAACAAAATGGAATGGTAAAGTCATAAGGAAACCTAATTGACTTAACAGTCTCCCCAAACATGAAGGAATGGAAAATTCATAAGGAAAACTTTTTTGACTCCATATGAGAAGCATTACCCTCTATAAAAAACAACATCAAGAGTTTGGTTGAATCGACCACAAAAAAATCCGTGAAATAATATAAAATCAACCCAAAATTATCCAAAAATGCATGCATAAATTGATTATATATAGACAGAACAATCCAACCAGAATTCCCCAAAGAAAAGATAATGTAGTGATTAAATAAAAATCCAATTGTTTGAGCTAGTAATGTCTAGTATGGTCCTTCTATTCTGCTTGGAAACATGAAAATTAGTTTATGTAAATAGGGTGAGCATACATGTATACAAAATAAGAAAGCCAAAGTCGCTTGGGTATTTTTTAAAGGAGAATACTAATTAACCTATTAGAAAACAATATAATTGACTATGACTAAACATGTCAGCTATCCAACCTAATCTCACCAAGGAACTATTACCAAATAAACCGAGCCATCTGTAATAACATATTATGAATTTAATAGACAAAGGGTACCCCACACCACTGTCCCACCGATTTTCCACTCTCACACCCCAACATATTATGTTTTTGAACTCCCATAACAAATATATAACACATCATAAGAAAATATACCACAAAGAAATCATATCATATCTCACATGCATACACCTAGGCCTTAACACCACATGCATTTCCATAAAAATATTATTAAAGAACCAAACCCCAATTTCCCAAAGTTGGTGAATATGAATGTTTATAAGGATGTAACATCATGAATTAATAAATATATTAGTATATTTATAAAACCATACACAATCATAAGATTTACATGATAATTTTAAAGAAAAAAACAAACTTACAACTCCATTGGAAACTCCCATGAAATCATAGATTATTCCTGTAATTCCTTCATAATAATATTCATATTTGAAACATGGGGGGAATAAAACATAATAAAATAGTGATCTTAGATACTTGGTAAGGGTAGGTAATACAACAAAAGTTATCATAAAAAACATTAGTCACAATAAATAACTAAAAAACGCATTCCATTAAAAATAAACAAGAGCATAAGACAACATGAATGGATGTTTAGAAAATAAATCCACATAACTAATCATAAGAGAATGGAACTTAATCATGGATATTATATTAGTCAAATATCACATGGTTTATCAAATACTAATTTCATTATGAATGAATTCATAATTCTAGACATCTGAAACATACCATCAAGGGCTTGTCTAAGATATTGAATAATGATTAAGGCCTCAGCCAAAACCATATTTGAAAATTGGTAAGGCCTCGACCATGTCCTTATATGTTTAGTCTCATGAGACCTACTGATGAATTTAGAGGACATGGTAGGCCCCACAAGTCACTTTTAATTTCCAATTAATTCCTCGTATGAATAAGTTTAATCATAAATAACATATAAATATGAAATTCAAATGACATTCCCCAATCTGTTTACATAATCACTAACAATTCATAGTAACATGGTGAATGGTATCAAGATATCACATCTACATTCAAACTGATTGTAAACCACTTAATAAAATATGGTTTATGAAAATCAAAGGATATAAATCTAAATAAATAATAAAATTCAATAGCGGTGTTGAAATAGATGAAAATATTAAAATAAAATCATCAAGGAATTCTTATGATAAACACACATTTAACTTTTAAGAAAAGAGTTCTTTAGAAAAAACATATTTTTTCATGATTTTTTTAGTAAAATTGGGTATTAAAAAATATATATATTTTATGGAAAAATTAAATATTTTCTAAAAAATAATTGTTTCTTAAAAAATATTGTTTATAGTACTTGAAAGTGGGTATGAAATCGAAACATTCCATTTAATCGGGCATGCGTAACGGGAATATTTGGGAAGAAAACATTTTAAAACATGTATTATACCATCAATGAAATATGAACTGATATGAATATATTTTTTTGGAAGAAATAAAAAAAATTATAATATTTATATAAAAATAATGAATACTTTCATTGGTGTATAGAGGGAGAAATAATAACCTGAATGAAAATGGTTGTTGGGGAAGAAAACCCTTACCTTATGTCCGAATGTGTTCTACACATGACCTTAACATCATGGATAATCAAATAAAATCCATTTATTAATTAATTATTAACCATATATACATGTATTTTATTTATTATAATTTTAATATGCTCATTTATGGCCTTTTTTGAGTTATAAGATGCAATTTTATTGCTCGAGAGCATTTGTTTCATGGTTTTCACGATTGGTATTCTTATATATGAGAATGAAAGTTCATTTGGAAGGGTTGTAATTCTACAAAAATGAATTTATATGATATCTATAAATATAAATAAATTTAAATGGTTATATATATCATTTTATATATGGTATGAGGATAATCATTAGATAAGACATTTAGTGATAATAGTTTACATTATTACGACGATTATTGATCATAATAAATTAAATTTGGGGTTTTAGCTTGAATTATTGAAATATGTAACATCTAGAACATAATAATGGTTTTAATAAATATATTATAGTATTTTTTAACAACAAAAATTGTTTCATTACTAGCCTTGAATAAGAAATTGAAGAACAAAAATTTGCCATCCATGATGGTTGTAAATTCACACCTCACAGACGATGATTTCTTTTTTAAAATAAAAGAGATAGAGAAAAGGGAGTTTGATTAATGAAATTCCATTAACATGATATTATTCTATTATATTTATGATACTAGATTTATCATACTCATTTGTACCGAGGATGTGAGGGGGTAATAAAAAAAGAACATAAAAAGAAATTAATCGAAAAAGGAAGAGGACTTTATATCTCTAATACTCCCCCCTAAGAACTATCATAAGGGGATTGGTTTTTGTGTTTGTATGTAGAAAAATCTCCTGTAATTAGAGGATAGGATTAGGTAGAATATTAGGATGAAATTTAAAAAGGATCATAACTTGAAAGGTGTGAGGAAAAGTGGTGGTGATGGGTTGTACTTATAGTGGAGAAGAGGGGTGATTTCTCATTATTTAATTCATTATTTTATTATTTTTCTCCAGTCAACAAATAGTGTGGAATATTTTGAATTCATAATGTAATAAGTTAAATTGATATTGATCCAAGGGTGATTAAATCATCCAAATATAACCTATGACTCAATAAATCATGTATTATTTATTTATTGTAAATTATCATATTTTACATTTCACAAAAAATTCATGGGTTTTAGAAAAATCCAAAAAAATCACCCTAACTTTGTTTCAATGCTATGAATTCAAAAATGAACTCCATTTTACGAAAATAATTTTCTAAATGTGATAAATTTAATTTTTAATTAAAATTATCATTTATTAAAAAACTACAAATTTCAAATCCATAACTAATTTTATAACACTTTCAAAAATTAACTAAGGTCTCAAAAAATGTCCAAAATGTCATTAGACAAAAAAAAATTCATTTATGAATATACTTATAGGTATATATTTTCTTTTCCATCATTTTACTAATTATAAAATTTCAATTAAATATTTATGAGTTAAAAAATATACCAACACATAATTTAAGAATTTTTAAAATATTGGTTTACTTTTATTATGATATAGTTATATCATACATTAATTTTTAAGGGGAATATATTTTATTTATACTTTTATGGAAGAGGTTACTAACCATTAGTCATATTTACTTTTCATAAGGGTCATATTACTAATCCCAAGATCATTTTACTATTTCATCAATATGGTTTTCTTAACTTCTAAAAATACTTATTACTTGTTTAATTCTTTATTTATGATGTTGGTATTTCATTTTATATGTGATATATAAAATATTAAATAATCA
Organism: Viscum album; assembly: GCA_963277665.1. NCBI lineage: Eukaryota > Viridiplantae > Streptophyta > Magnoliopsida > Santalales > Viscaceae > Viscum > Viscum album. The sequence goes on along the minus strand of OY728159.1, from coordinate 991,797,156 downwards.
TAAGAAGGGAAATATCATTTATATAATTTTGGGTAATTACATTCACCCCTCCAAAAAACATTTTATCCTCGAAATTTCTAGATGTCATCAAATAAAAAGATCTTGGTTGATCTTCTTCATAAGATCCCTAGGATCCCATGCCGCCTCTTTAATTTTATGATTTTTATAATGTACCTTTACCAACCGCTTTGTCTGATTTCTCAGAACTTGTTCTTTGGGGTCACAAATCTGGATAGGCTCTTCACAATAAAATAAGTCAGGTTCCAATTCTATTCATTCATAAGTGTGATCATGTGTTGTGTCTTTCATGTACAAACATAACAAGGAGATGTAGAACACGTTGTTTATTGTAGAAAGGATAGGTTTAATTACTAAATGAGAATCCATTGCTCTTATTCCCTCGAGTATTTCAAAAGGACCAATATACCTTGGGCCTGGTTTCCTTTTCTTCCAAATCACATGATACCCTTTTATGGAAATACATTAAAGAAAAAGTGATCACCTAGTAGAAATTACAAATCCTTCCATAGATTATCCACATAGATATTTTTCCCATATTGTGATTTTGTAATATGTGTTTGAATAGTTCTTACCTTTTTCATGTTTTTCCCACATGCTCTAGCCCCACAAGATTCCTTTCACCAACATCATCTGAAAAAGTTTGTGTGAGTCATCTGTTTCCCTATAATCATTAATATAGAGGCATTTGAATACTACAATTTTAACTATTTTTGTACAAAAAATCCATCAAATATAAATACATATCCCACCTAACTTGAATGTCATGTGAGCATGATCTCCACATGACTTCTAATGTTTGGATTATTCCTTTTATCTTCCCATCAGTTTGAGTGTGATAAGAAGTACTCAAATGAAGTTCAATATCAAAATATTTATAGGGATTTGGTCATTAATTTTGATGTAAATCAAGGATCATGATCTGAATTAATTAAGAGAGAGTATCCATAAAGTCATAAAAAAATATTAATATAGAGTTGTGGAAGGCTCTCTATTGGGAAATCCTCCTTTATAGTGATGAAATATACAGATTTTTTATGTCCGTCAACAATCACTCAAATCTTATCATTCATTGTTGGGGATTTTGGTAATCCAGTGTTAAAATCCATTGTGAATTCATATCTTTTACACGTATTAATAGGTAGAGGATTCATTACACCTTAGAATGTTGTCTTTCAGGTTTCACCTATTGACAGACTAGGCATCATGATACATAATCAGTAATTTCTTTCTCTATATAATCCCAAGAGAAATTCTACAACATATATCTATATATCATCATGCTTAAATGGTGTACAGAAATTAGAGCTATAATAATAATCTAATAACTACCAATTTAGCTTGAGTATAGAGGGAACATAAATACTCCTCCCAAATTATATAAATCCATCCTCACATATGATGCCTGGAAACATCCTATAATTCACAACTTCAATTTTCTTTTAATGATTCTCAATATCACACTACGAAAGTTTAAATCATTCCCAAAAAGTGGGTTAGGTGACCATTTGAAAATTTAATGTTGTTTCACATTCCTTCATAATTCCCATATCCATCTTTTCTGGATCCATGAAAACAGGGTCCTTTTCAATCCTCATTTTTTTCATAACTCTGTGATCCTTCCTACTCAATGCATCTACTACCAATCCTTGAGTAGATGGTGCCATAACCTATACCTAATTTTGATTTCCTACTATGAGATGATATATTTTATTCTATTGTGATCCCTATATATCTCACATCATTAAACAAAAAAATAGTTTCTCTATATATTCAGAGAAACTATTATAGTTCTTGACTCAATATCATGAGTTGGATAGTTTGTTTCATGATATTTTAATAGCCTTTATGCATATGCAGTAACTGTAACATTTTTCCTAAGGAAACAACTAATTAATTTCTTTTATGAATGACCATATGTATATAATCTAAAATTTCTTAAGGGAAGAGTTACAATTGGATCATTCAATATCTTTTTCTTCAATTCTTCAAAACAATCTTCACATTTTTTCCATATGAACTTAACCCCTTTATGAGTAATCTTTGTTAACCAGTTATCTAACTGAGTAAAATGGAGGCGTTCATGAAGGAAACCCTAGGTTGTCTCGTCTCTTTCAGTGACAATAGTGGCAGGCATGAAGATCCCTCCCCCTCTCATGGGGGAGTGATCTCTCCAAAAAAAAATAAAGCACATTCGTTCCGACCATTCTCAATTCCTGACCTTCTACCGTCTTATCCGAAAATTGAGTTATGCCTGAAGGCCCCGAAACTCATTGAGGGTTGCCCAAATCTTTAAAATTTGAACTCAAAGTCCACAGAATCTTCCGCTCTTCTAAAGATCTCCCTGTTTGCATGGTTTAAGCAGTGAAGACCATCGATTGATCCCTTTGACATATTCATCTTCGATTCATGGGACCTCCAGGAGCGCACAACTATTGGCTTACTTGATTATAGGTATATCATGATCTGCTTTTCTAATGAGGAGGGTCTTATCTACACCTGTTCAAGGGTGCCCTGAAGTTGCAATGGCTGCCACATCGTCATGTTTCGTTGGTCGTTTGATTTCCATATGAACCATGACCTGCCGTCTGCTACGATTTGGGTTAGTTTTCCACATCTACATTTAATGTTACTAAACCCCTCAATCATAAGGATGCTCGGAAATCTCATTGTAAGATACCTTTGTTTGGATACACGAACGGAAGTGGTTTTCCATCTTGTTTATCTGAGGGTATGTGTTGAGATGGATGTGTCGATGGTTCCCTTTGATTTTTTCTGGATTTAAATCTATCAGGAATATAGGTGTAAACAACAAGTTATGTATGAGGGCTGGACAGATTTTTGTTCTACTTGTTGGAGGCTAGGGCATGACTCAGTTGTGTGCCGAAAGGGATCTTCTTCGATCGCGGGTAATAGAGTTAGCTCCCAACCTAGGGGAGTTTGGCACAAGGGTGGGCCAGTTATAAATTTTTTGGCAAAAAATGGAAAGGGCAAGTAACCAGTGGTATGAAAGGCTTTGATCTCTGAAAAGCAGGCCATGGGTGTCGAGAACAGAGTTGGGGGTCCTCTTCCATGACGGCTGACTGAGGAGGAACTTCCTACAAGAGATGCAGGGGACTGTAATGCGGTGAGGATGGGTCTCCTTACTACATTGAAGGATCAACGGCTTAACCCGAAGGTGTCATATGTGTTCAAATGGCTGAAGGCGGATCTTGTGGGTCCTCCCATCTGTATGATGTAGGATGGAGAAGGAAAATCCCAGCATATAGAGGTTCAGGTGGAAGGTGAGGCGAATGGGGGATAGTCCATGGACCGCTCATCGGGCAGCAAGAAAGTGGAGTTGCTTGGTTTGGATGCTGAGAAAGAGTGTAAGGGTAGTGTATATGTCAGTAAGGGGAGGAAAGGGTCTAATTGGTTTGCGCCTGTTACAATCAGAGGTGAGCAGAAGGGGGATTCAGGTTTGTTTTGGTTTATAGTTCCCTTGTGCAACGGGTTCGAAGGTCTCCCAGAGGCCGATTTCAGTTCAAATTCCATTAATCCAGGTGAGGATGTTAGGGTCAATGGGTTGTCTACCAAAGTTCGTGAACTTGTTCACTTTTTATTTGAGGATTCAAGCCTAAGATGTGATAGAGACTCCAGGAGAAGGAAGGGGGGAAGGAATACTCCTCTCTACCTCGCCCCCTTGAGACCCGCTCTACAATGAAAATGATCAAGAGGAAGATGGACACAAAGTCTCTGAAACACCAGAAGTTCGAGGTAAATGATAATCATTCCATGGTCTTACTGTTAAGCTCTGATGACCATATGATAGAACAACCTATATTGAACAACGCAACTGAGGTGGTGGAAGCTAAAACGATGGGAAGGCCTCTTGAGGTGTCTCTCAATGAGGAGAAATATACATGGATTGACAAACAGGATTCTATTTTGGTTGTAGGCTTCAATCAAGGCAAGATCAGTGTAGAGGAGTACATTTAGTCGTGGGACCAACTGATAATTATGTTTGAGAAGTTGATATTGGAAGGAGATGAATTCCAGTTGGAATCCTTATCATGGAATCTATTTAGGGAAATTGATTCTGGTAACATCATGTTTATCTTTAAAATCTCTACTTAGGTTAATTCCATCGGGTTTATGCCTTGAGGGTAACTGTTTTGGGAGTTTTTCATTTCTGGGATCCCTTGTTGTTTGGCATGGTTGTGAGTTTGTTTTCATTCCTTGCATTCAGCTTGGACCTACTCCGGATGAGTATCAGAGCAAGAAGTCTTCATTGAGGCAGATCTTTGGATTGGGATGTTGAGAGGCTATGGTGTTTCCATCAATTTCATGCCCGTGCATCTTCACGAGACTATCTGGTGAGGGTTCTGCATTGCTGGAGGCTTCTCATCATGACACAATTGCTTGGGTGGGGTAGGGCCGGTTTTTTTCTTTGGGTGTTTTTGGATATTATGTTAGCTTTTGTGGTTTCTCACTTTCTCCTAAAAGTGTTTTTTTATTATAAAAATGTAATATTCAGTTAGTTAGCTAACTGAGTGATGTTCTGAATGAAAAACTGAAAATAACATATTAAACAAAAAAAATCTATGTATCTCAGTTATGTTTATTGGTGTAGGCCATTCCTAAACAACCTTTGTCATCTAAGGATCAACTGATATTCCATATTATGAGTCAATATGGCCAATAAAAAAACTGATTGATTCCAAAATTCACACTATATAAACATCCCATATAATTCATTTATTCTAAGAGTATTCAGAAGAATCTTCAAGTAATTATCATGGATTTTTTAGCTTTTAGATTATACCATGATATTATTAATAAAGACCATAACAAAATCATCAATATATTCCTTGAAACCACTATTCAATAGATCCATGAAAATATAGGGTGAATTTGTTAGTCCAAATAGAATTAATTTAAATTCATAATGTCCGTACATGGTTTGAAGTGTTTTCTTTCGAATCTCTTCCATCCCCACACATAGCTAGTGATATCTGGATTGATATTCAATCTTTAAAAAATATTGAACTCCGTGAAGTTGGTCAAACAAATCATCCATACAAGGTATTGGATCATTGTTCACTATTGTAATAGCATTGATTTCACTATATTCAATGCAATGCCTCATGGATATATCTTTATTCATAGAAAAGTGAATAGGGGATCTACATAGAGATAAAGTAGGTGGATAAATACTTTTTCATCCAATTCCACTTGTTGTTTCATCAATTATACTAATTCTACCATGGATATTCTATAAGGTCTATTTGATACATGCCTTGAAATATGAATTAAATCATTAGCGAAATCAAATTCCTACTCTGGAGGATGTCCATGTAAATCCTCTAGAAATACATCAACGTATTTTTGAACAATACGTACAACCTCAATTAGAATATTTATTTTCCCAACGGTAGATATTGTATTATATTCCTCCACAAGAATTGCATTTAGTTGATCTAATGGGGTAGATATAGATAAGAATCAGTTGGTGATGTTTCCTCTTTAAAGATAATGGATTCTACACCTTCCGCAGAAATCCCAATTTTCTTCTTATTTCAATATATTTTAACATCATATTTTCTAATCCAATACATACTAAGGATTATATCAAAGTAGACCATAAGTATGATGATGGAATCCGAATAGAGAGCACATTTATATGCCACAATGTGAACTTCCTGATACATATTTTTTGTATTGAGACATCCCTTAGGGTTATTTACTGAAAACTCCATTGTTAAGGATAATTGAAAATATGTAATTTTTTATGAAACTTTTTAAGATTTAAAGGAAATTGATGATCCAAAATCAAATAATACATTGGATAAGTTTGATGAAATTATTAAAGTACCAACCACCAAATCATTAGCATCTTCAACCTCTGTGTATGTGATCACAAATCTTGTCCTCTCTTTCATGGAATATTCTAATGAATATATCCTTAAAATTTCATAAAATCAATTGCAGAGTGTACCATCTCTGTAAAATTGTAGCATTGAACATTGGTAGCATCTTTCATTACATTTCAATCATGGGTTTGGTTGGATTTTTCTCCACATATATAATAAACTCATTTTCCATTCATCAAGGCTTTGGGGTGTTTCCTTCTACAAGTATCATATGTATGAAAACAACCTTTCTATTTTTACCTTTTTCTATTATATCATCCTCAAACCTCTTATTATATTCATTTTCATTAAATTCATAAGACATAGATAACTATTTTACTATCTTGATAGGTCATGAGACTATATCTTCATACTGTGAGAAATTTTGGGAGAAAAGTGACCTTTTGTGTAATGGTATTAAACCATAAAATAATCAACCACTATTCCCCCATGGATTATGTATATAGTCCATGGAATGAATTTATAACCTTGTAATGTTTTCTTCATACATGGTAATATTTTCTTCTACCTTTTCCCTCAGATTCAGGAATTTCCATTCCATCTCCACTCGTTTTTCATGAGGAAAATACAATTCTGAGAACATATCCTTAAAATCCCTCTATTCTGTATTTATAATTTGTTCCTCCTCAGTTGTGTTTTGGATTAGTTACCACCATTGATCTGCATCTCTTGATAGATGCTAAAATACCATGACAACGTTCTCCCTTTCGTTACTTCACGAAGTGAGAAATATCTTCTCTTTTGAAATTATCCACTGATCAGCTACAAAAGGGATTGTATTCCAATTGAATAATGTAGTTTATTCTCTCATAATGTTTTCTAACATGTCTTCACAACATTTTTTATTAGTATTCTTGAAATGGTTAAAGTTATTGTTCCTTACCTGAGTTAGTTGTCTAAGTATAGGTAGATGTTTCTCATCATTAGTCACAACTCCAACAATGACATCGTTATCTTTCATAGTAGGTAAATCCATTAATGGTCTACCTACGTTGATACAATTTCCATTCATTACACTAGGTTCCAATTCTAAATAATGGAATACACTAGATTAGGTTATAAATCATAATGGATAATTGCACAGTAGAAGAACACTTAACATAAAATGAAATTTTATGCATACCTAATTTTATAATCATAAACATTGTTTCCTTGATGACTAATTTACTTTTAAATCATTCATATAGATTTGTAAATAAAATGTGTGTTAACCGAAGAATATCCCCTAAGATTGTAAAACTATGTGTGGAGTTAGGCACATTTTAATTTACCAGGTTACCCCAGGTTAAGCCCATGACACCGTTTCAGACTTATTACTCTGAGGTATATCTATTCCAGAGCCACGTCCACTTGTAGAATCCAAATAGGGATGTATTTCTAGGAATATCCACATAATCACTACTTTATAAAAATTCTATGATTTTATGTTTACGCCTATCCTCAAATTCTATCTTAGGGATATGTTCCCTAAACTTTTTTATCAAAATATAGTTTCCAAGGATTCTACTAAACTTCATCTAATACCAACTATAACGACCCCCAGCCTAGTTTCCCAGATTTGGTGCCTTATATTAAAAACTCTCTATGATTACAGGGTCAATGCATCCCAAAGAACAAAATAGATTAGTATTTTTGAATAACTAGTGGAAAAATAATATTTACATTACAACATCAAACAAAAAACAAAATCACAACTCCATTTGAAACTCCCATAAACTCTTAGATTATTCCACCATGTCAATCATAATAATATTCATCTTCACATCCTATGGAAAAGTAAAACATAAGAAAGTGATGATCTCAGATTATCAATAAGATTAATTAATACAACAGATGTTATCGAAAACAATAACATTAATCATGGTGAATAATAAAAATTACACATTCCATTAAAAATAAAATTGAGCATAAGATGGATGGAATATAATTTGAGAAAATAAAGAAATATAACTGAGAATAAGAGAATTATACTTAATCATGGATATTAAACTAGAGAAATATCACATGGTTTATCAATTAATAATTTTATAAAGTGGGAATTAATAATTATAGACATCTGAAACATACCATCATGGCATCATACAGGACATATGAAAATGATTAAGGTCCTGGAGAAAACAATATTTGAAAATGGGCAAGGCCTTAGCCAAGTCTATATCTATTTTGTCTCATGAAACCTAATGATGCTTCTAGGGGCTTTATCAGGCCACAAACATCACTTTATACAGATAATTAATTCCTTATATAAATTAGGATAAACATAAACAAGATATACATTTAAAATATAAATATCTTTCCCCAATCTGTAAACATAATCACTAAATATTATGAGTAATATGGTGATTGAAATCCTGACATTACATCAATAGTAAATATGGTCATAAAAAATTTAATAAAATATTTTATAAGTTAATAATAAGTGAAAAATCTAAATAAATCACAAAATTATTCATAGGTGTTGAAATATGTAAAAATACAATATTAAAATCATTGTGGAATTCATGGGAGAAATACACCTTTTACATTGAAAAAAGTGATCTTTTGAAAAAATCAGTTGTATTTGTCATGATTGTTAGTATAAAACTAGAGATGAAAAAATATATATTTTCATAAAAACAGATGTTATTTTAGAATAATAATGGTTTCATAAAACATATTATGGATGGTACATAAAAATGGTTAAGAAATCGAGATAATCCCTATAATAGGGCAACCATATGGAGATGATTTGAGAGAGGAACCATATAAAACATGTATTTTACCATCAATGAAAGATGAAGTGATATTGATATATGTTTATGGAACATATAAATATAATTTATAATATGTATATAAAATTAATTATGAATTACATTATTTTATAGAGGGAGAAAGCATAACCCGAATGAAAATGGATATTTGGGGAGAAAACACTTACCTTATGGTCAAATGTGTTCTACACAGAACCATAACGTCCTAGATTATAAAATTAATTAATTAATTAATTAATTAATTCATAAACTTATATAAATTTATTTTATTTTCTATGATTTTATTATATTCATTTATGCCCATTTTTTGAGTTATAAGATACAATTTGTTTGTTGTGGAGCGTTAGTTTTCGTGGTTTTCACGATCAGTATTCTTTTATATGAGTGTGAATGTTCATGTGGAATAAGTATATTTATTATAATGACCCATAATTTACATACATGGACATTACATTACTTTTTTTTAATACTTAATACATAACAAAAAAAACACACAAGGAACGTAATAGTTTAGTGTATTTGGAAACTCGGAAAAAAATCATCAAATCATGGTGAATGATCTTCAACATCTCCCATAAATATATTCCCCTTTTTTTCTTACCTAAAACCATTCTTTATATCTTGGGGAAAAGAAAACATAAAAAGGGTGAGTTCAAATGCTCAGTAAGGGTAAACATAGAGTACATAAAACAATCCATAAAAATTTGAATGAAAAAACATGAACATAAAATCTAAACATCCAAATCTTGAGAAAAGGCATAAATATTTGAAGTACATAAGGAATATATCATAAAGGAACATCAATAATGGTAAAATAGCATGGTAATAAAACATTTAATTGTGGAAAACCATTTATCACATTGATATGATTTCCATAGTATCCAAGGCATTGCTGCCAAGACTATCTTAGTGTACAAAGTCCCTTTCTGAATAGAGTTCACTCCTCGTTCCAGTCCTGTATCACTAAACCAGATTAACTTACCATTTAAGCCATGTCTAACTAATGAGATATAAATCTTTACCCAATACATTGGAGGGAGATATAGGTATTTCCCATCTCATAATGAAATCATTCTTACTTGTGGTACAAAATAAACATAAATCATTCATCATAACCCAAAGAATAAAATGGGTTTCATAAACGTCATCCCATCATAACATAATCCATATAAAACAGATGAATATCATTTAATCATAAGAAAAGTGAAACAATTTAACTCATAGAGACATTATACACATATGAAATAATTTCACCTTAGATGTAAAATAGTTTTGACAAAACACTTGAAATGAATTCTTGAGGAAAATATCCTTTCTTGTTCAAAATCATTTTCCTTTCACAAAATGACATGAAATTTTAAATGACTTATTTTTTTGAAAACAATCATGAAATATTGTATAGGATTATTCATGGAAATAAGGTGTTCTGAAATTGTAAGAATCCATTCATTCCGTATAAGTTAAAAAAACCATTCTCCTTGTACTTTTGTCAGAAAAGTCAACAAGTACCTCGTATGGTAAAAAAAAGAAAGATTCCTTCCATACGATGTGGTAAAAGTAAAAATGGGTAAAAATGACTTTAATTATACATGGTAGAAAATTAAAAATTTTATGAAAACATTTTGATAACATATGGGAATTGATAATAAACATAACCCCGGTAAATAATTACGAATAAACAATCTCAGATAAGAATGAGATTGGAATAATTATCTGTTACCTTATGTCTGATATGATTCGTATGTATCAAAACCTCTTGTATAATGATTTAAATAATGTCATTGACATATTACAGAATCATATTTATTTTTATTATATCATATATGGTTCACTTATTACTTTATATTACCTGTTCTTTTTTAAATTCCATGTTAAAATAGCGTTTTGGGTAAAATCGTTTCATTTATCGTACGTGTTTCAATTTTTTGTACTTGATATTATTACTTATATCCGGATTTAATTAATTCCAGAATGTGAAACATGATTTATATATAATATATATTCATTATATAAATATAAATATGATAGATCGATAAATGGAATGAAATACACTGTTCTTGGAGATGGTAGACTGTACGTACGCAAGAACGCTGTTTTCGTTTCCATATTGAATTAAATGGAATTAAGTAAATGAAACACACATGTACATAAATCCAGTATCATTATTATGTAATATATTTCATTATTATTTATTATATATATAAATTATATTCATACTTGAATGTTTAATCATGGAAAATGAATCTCATCGCGTTTGTGGAGATGGTAGTCCGTACGTATGCACGAGCGATGATATCGTTCCCATAATTATTTAATAAAATTTGAGTGGATGAAATAATATCTTCGAATCAATATGATTTTATAATAATAATATATAGTTATTCTTTACACCATTATACCCATCCAAGTAAGGTGGTGGTGGAAACACTAATTACACCACGGCAAGGAGACGGTATTCTGTACGTACGCATGCTCGGTGATTTTGTTTTCTGTAGGACAGATAGAGGTGTAATGGGGTTGTTTCAAATTTATAATAACATATAAGTATATTAGTGATACTTATGTTATTAGTTTACAATGAAACAAATAAAGAAGAAAAAGTTTAAGAAGAAAGAAACTTGAAAGAATCGATAGAAGAGATTACCTCTTCTTCGACGCACCTCTTTTATGATTCCTCTTAAGGCCCTAGAGATGGTCTTCTAAGAAGACCAAAACCTCCAAAATGTTTATGGGGAAGTGGAGAAGAGAAATGGGTAGGGGTTGACGGAGCTTAAAGACTCAAATTTGTGTAAAGAGGAGAGGGAGGAGGTTCCCTTTTATAAGAGAGGAGAGGGGCACCTTTGGAAAGTTTGAAAATATTATTTTATTATAAACATATCTTCAGTTTCAAAAGGTCCATAAAACATTAATGATGAATATAAGATGACTAATGGTCTACATAAAATCATCCAATCATAATTGGACATGTTTTCGATAATATTTTAATCATTATAATCTTATTTATTTAAATCATTTATTAATGAGGTAAATATTGCATCATTATTGTGTCATAAATAATGTAATTTATTTGATGTCTAAAAATTATAAAAAAATAATACCATGTATTATTTATTTTTAGATTTATAATTAATATCTATAGTCGAAAAGATAATTTATATAACACCTTATAAAAATTGATCACCAAAAGATTTTTGTTAATCTCAATTTTGTCTTTACATTAAATTAATTGATCCAAATTGTCATTATCACTACCAAGTGGCTCAATGGGGTCACACAATAGACCAAAGGATGAAAATGGTAGGCCAATACTTATCCAATAGTGTTAGGAGATGTGTTAAGGTAATTTTTAATTATTATAATATTCTTTTAACCTTGAATTTCCTTATTTACCTTTAACCGTAGTAAATAAAAGTCAAAATTTACTATTCACCAAAAATTATTTCCATCTTATTGAACCACATATTACATCTTGATAACAACCATGTATGTATGATTTTTGAAATTCCATTCACAGAAGTGGTAAATTTTTATTTAAATTAAAGAGTCAGTTTTTCTAACTACCACTAAGTGGTTTCACTATTCATCAAAAATTAATGTTTTTCCGAAAAATACCAAAACATCTGCCTACGATATATTTGATATTCCGAATTCAAAAATGATTTCTATTTTTACAAATTCATAAAATAGAAGTGTCATGAATTAATTTTAAAATTAATTCCCGTTATCAAAACAAATAGCGTGTTTTTAAGAAACAATAACTATCAAAAGATCGACACTTGTTTATGTACAATTTCAAAGTGAAATTAGTTCCAATGACCAACATTTGATTAAATGGTAGAAATATATTCTAATTTCACATTAAAACCAATTAAAAAGATAATCTAACCATATAAATTATTGAGATGAAAAAATCTGTTTTTAATTAAAATATAACGTCTTTTTACTATTCATTTAAATATGAAAGTTATCAGAATAATATGAAAAATTTATCCAAAGTAAATTTATAAATCCTGATTCCATGGAAGAATTTTATTTTGTCCAATTGAACTTATAAACATGTCAAAAACTAGATTTAATGTGGGTCTACCATCAAAAGGCGGCAAAACTGCATTTTTTGAAAAATACTTATTTTACCCGAAAAATGTAGTTTGTTCTCATACCATGTTCTATAAAATGTGTAAGATGAATAATAATGTTATAAAATTCAAAATTTAGTTTATAAAATTCATAATGGATAGTTCATAACAGTATTAAAACCATATATAGTTGTTTAGTGAAACCCGGTATTGCGTACAACACGCACTATCGAGGAAGGTGATGATTGCATGTAATGCAAGCCATGTCAGGGTTGCGTGTTGTTCAAGACTCCTTTGTTGTTTCTTATAACATAATCCAACCATATCTAATTTATACATATATATATACACTCAATGTTGCGTAGAATAACTACAATCCAACGAACTTGAAATTTTGTGTAACATGATCCAAGAAAAGTGTTGTGTATACTGCAAGCTAATATGGTGTTGCATATAGCGCAAGGTAATATTGGTGTTGCATACAATAGAAGATATGAAAAAAAATATCTCATAAAATCTCAGTGTGTTACATTCTACCCCCCTTAAAATGAATTTCGCCCTCGAAATTCATCGGGGTTATAAATCGTTTACCACTTGAATGTTTCTTTCATTGAAACCCACATCGTAAAAAGGAATACTAAAAATAAATTTTTATAACTAATGTATGAAACTTAATGGTTACCCAAATTAACTTACCCCTAGGTTTCCACATAGGTGAAAATATGGATATGGAAGAGAAATCTAAACTTCAAGTTCTGATGGAGAGTGGTAGAGAACATGGCTATGAAAAAGCCAACAATCACAAAGCCATAAATTTGTGATGATCTAAGGTACCATCTGATTCATCAGATATAAGAGCACTAGGAAAACATTTTTGGTTTTCAATATCATTTCCCTAAAGTTGAAAAAATTTCATTCGAATAAATAATTACTTGATTTTGGTACAATCTTATTGTTTTTTGTGCCTTGAACAATTTCCACTTCATCTCTTAAACAAATGAAGTTGAATTTTTCTTCTGTGAAGTGTTATCAGATCATGCGATTGAATGATAGATCATTCGGTCGGTCTCAAAAATAAGGTTAGAAAAAGTTATATACATAAGTTCATCTAGGGTGATATTAATCATATATGGATCCTAAAATGGACTTATACTTCATCTATCATACCTCTTAATAAAATAAAACTAGTTTCTACTAACCTAGGACTTTATGTAGGCTAGTGGTAGGAGATGAAGGCCAGTCATACTTCGGTTCTGGGTTCGATTCCCATAACCATTTCTGACGCAATGGGTTGTTTCCCATCCTGTAGGTTGTACCTTTTTCTAAAACAACATTATTATAACATTCTGACAATAATATCAAAAAAAAGTTCTAAACATAAACAATACTATCTTATGTCTAACATAATTCATTCTAAACTTTATGCTTATCCAAAATACTTCAGTCCATGCTTTTTGTATAAAGAAAACGATTACTTGAAAGGTCACATAACAAGCACGTGAATACCATCATTTATCCCCCATATATCATAAGATATATCTTGTTGGTCACATTCCAAACATGTGAATACCTTAATCATGTATTCTTTTGAAAAATGAATAACCATTGAACCTTAGTGAAAACATGAATACTGTCAAAAGTTAACTCTTTCCACATACCAAAATCCCAAAATTTTGATATGCTCAAACCATGATATCACTTTGTCCTTATATCAGTCATGAGCTCATGAATACTATCATAAATATTATTTTCTCATTATCCCTTCATTATGCGCATTTCATATGCTTTCCAAAAATATTTCAATCACTTTTCATAGTTACTGGTACCATGAAATTATTGAAAACCACAATGGACCAATACATAGATATTCCAATATACCATAAAAGTAACTCAAAAATATTATTCATGAATACCAATACATAAACACTTTAATCAATCCTCTTCAAGGATTGTCATGGAATAAGTCCTTCCCTGATTTAAAAGTAACCTCTTAGGTCAGGGAATTGAGTTGGGTAATGCCCATGTTCTCCACTGATAAGACATTGAACTCCATAACAGTCTGTCACTCTATGACCCTTCTCTCCACACAGATAACATCTTCCACTCCATTTGATGTGTTCATCAAGGTTCTTCATTCCTTATATAGAAATATTAATCTTCCTTTATCTATGATCCTCACCATGAATATATGCATAAAAGACCATATTCCTCTTATTTAATGAATCAGGAATACCACAAAATTTCACCCTGTTAATCATATATCACGTTGACTGATTCGGCATAATCACAAAAATCTTTCGTTCTTGGAATTACGCAATTTTGTTGCTCATAATCAGCATTATTTCCATTGGATTAAATGGTGACCCAATTTCTTCTGGTTCCCTCCATTGACAAAAACCAAAAACCATGGTGTAAGAAACCATTAAAATAACAAGGAAACATGTAATCATAAAAAGTCACTTATGGGATGTATAACTTATCACACATTCTTTAATCCATGACACCCTAGGTTCACCCTAGATTATTCAAGATCATAAAAATAATTCTAGGTTTGTAACCTATAGTTATACTAAACGTTATTGAAATCCCTAGACATACCTTAGAAATTTCTCTAGGGATCTCACTAAAGTTCTCGCATCCTAGTTTCCAATGGTTGAATAAACCATTCCTTTGATACCAAATATAGAAGTCTGGAATTACATTCGGTGGACTATAATTGATACCTGTTAGAGAACTCCATGGGAGGCTACACCCCCTAGGTGGGACACACCACCATCACCAATGGCAGCTATTTCCTCATGAAACCCTTGGGCGGAGAGCCATGCTTCGTCCAACACTCACATTTAGGAGTTCCCAAGTATCAGATACATTCCTACCTCAATTTCCTCTGATACCAACTATAACGACCCATAATTTACATACATGGACATTACCTTACTCTTGCGGAATAATTCATACATAACAAAAACAAACACAAAAGGACCGTAATAGTTTAGTGTCTTTGGAAACTCAGAAAAATAATCATCTAACCATGGTGAAGGATCTTCAACATCTCCTATAAAGATATTCCCCTTTTGTTTTCTTACCTAAAACCATTATTTATATCCTAGGGAAAATAAAAAATAAAAAGGGTGATCTCAAATGCTCAGTAAGGGTAAACATAGAGAACATAAAACAATCAATAATCATTTGAATGCAAAAATTGAACATAAAATCTAAACATCCAAATCTTGGGAAAAGACATAAATCTTGGAAGTACGTAAGGCATATATCATAATGGAACATCAATAATTGTAAAATAGCATGGTAATAAAACATGTAATTGTGGAAAACCATTTATCACATTGATATGATTTTCATACTAGCCAAGGCATTGCTGCCAAGACCATCTTAGTGGACAAAGTACCTTTCTGAATCGAGTTCACTCCCCATTCTAGTCCTGTATCACTGAACCAAATTAACTTATCATTCCAGCCATGTCTATCTCATGAGATATAAATCTTTACCCAATACATTGGATGGAGATATAGGTCCCACCCATCTCATAATGAAATCATTCTTACTTGTGCCACAAAATAATCATTAATCATTCATCATAACCCAAAGAATAAAATGGGTTTCATAAAAGTCATCTCATCATAACATAATCCATATAAAACAAATGAATATAATTTAATCATAAGAAAATTTAAACCATTTAAATCATAGATACATTATACACATATGAAATAATTTCATCTTAGATGTAAAATAGTTTTGACAAAACACTTGAAATGAATTCTTGAGGAACATATCCTTTCTTCTTCAAAATCATTTTCTTTTCACAAAATGAAATAAAATTTTAAGGAAAGGATTTTGTTGAAAATAATCATGAAATCTTGTACAGTAATATTCATGGAAATAAGGTGTTATGAAACCGTAAGAATCCGATCATTCCGTATAAGTTAAAAAACATTTTCCTCGTACATTTGTCAAAAAAGTTAAAAAGTACCTCGTATGGTAAACAAAAAAATATTCCTTCCATACGATGTGGTAAAAGTAAAAAAGGGTAAAAATGAATTTAAACATACATGGAAGAAATGTAAACATTTTACGAAAACATTTTGAGATCATATGGACATGGATAATAAACATAACCCCAGTAAATACTTACGAATAAACAATCTCGGATAAGAATGAGATTAGAATAATTATCCCTTACCTTATGTCCAATATGCTTCATATGTATCCAAAATTTATATATAATGATTTAAATAATGTCATTGACTTATTAAAGAATCATATTTATTGTTATGATATCATATATGGTTCACTTATAACATTTTATTACCCGTTATTTTGTAAATTTCATGTTAAAGTAGCGTTTTGGGTAAAATCATTTCATTTATCGTACGTGTTTTGATTTTTTGTTCATGATATTATTACTTATATCCAAATTTACTTAATTCCAGAATATATAACATGATTTATATATAATATATATTCAGTATATAAATATATATATGATAGATCGATAAATGGAATGATATACACTGTTCATGGAGACGGTAGACCGTACGTACGCATGATCGCTGTTTTCATATCCTTATTGAATTAAATGGAATTAAGTAAATGAAACACATATGTACATAAATCTAGTATCATTATTATGTAATATATTTCATTATTATTTATTATATATATACTTTATAATCAAACTTTAATGGTTAATCATGGAAAATGAATCTCATCTCGTTCGTGGAGAGGGTAGTCCGTAGGTACGCACGAGCGATGATATCGTTCCCATAATTATTGAATAGAATTGTAGTGGATGATATAATATTTCAGAATAAGTTTGATGTTATAATAACCCTATATAGTTATTATTTACACCATTATACCCATCCATGTATGTTGGTGGTGGAAATACTAATTACACCACAACGTGGAGACGGTATTCCGTACGTACGCACGCGCGGTGATTTTGTTTTCCGTAGGATGGATAAAAGATGAAATGGGGTTGTTTAATATTTATAATAACATATAAGTATATTATTTATACTTATTTAATTACTTTATAGTGAAACAACTAAATAATAAGATGTGGAAGAAGAATGAAACATGAAAGAATCGATAGAAGTGATTACCTCTTCTCCGACGAACCTCTTTTAAGCTTCCTCTAAAGGCCCTAGAGTCGGTCTTTTGAGAAGACCAAAACATCCAGAATGTTGATAGGTAAGTGGAGAAGAGAAATGGTCAGGGTTTTTCTGAGCTTAAAGACTCAAATATGTGTAAAGAGGAGAGGGAGGAGGTGCCCTTTTATAAGAGAGGAGAGGGTCACATTTGGAAAGTGTGAAAATATTATTTTATTATAAACATATCCTTAGTTTCAAAAGGTCTAAAAATCATTAATGATGAAGATAAGATGACTAATGGTCGAAATAAAATTATTTAATCAGAATTGGACATGGTTTAGATAATATTTTAATCATTATAATCTTATTTATTGAAATCATTTATTAACGAGGTAAATACTGCATCATTATTGTGTCATTAATAATTTAATTTATTTGATGTCTAAAAAGTATAAAAAAAGTACTACCATGTAAGAAATAGTTTTATCTTTTCAATGAATATTTATAGTCGAAAATATTATTTATATAACCCCTTATAAAAATTAATTACTAAAAGACTTAGGTCATAGTCAATTTTGACTTTAGATTAAATTAATTAAACCAAATTGTCATTATCACTACCAAGTGGCTCAATGGGTCCCAAAATCGACCCAAGGATGTCCATGGTAGGCCACTACTCAACCAATAGGTTTATGAAAACTGTTAAGGTAATTGTGAATTATTATATTATTTTTTTAACCTGGAATTACCCTATTTACCTTTAATCGCAGTAAATAAAAGTCAAAAGTTACTATTCACCAAAAATTATTTTTATCTTATCGAACCACATTTTTAATCTTGATAACAACCATGTAAGTTAGATTTTTGAAATTCAATTCACATAAGTGGTAAAATTTCATTTAAATGAAAGTGTCAGTTTTTCTAACTACCACTAAGTGGTTTCACTATTCATCAAAAATTAATGTTTTTCAGAAAAATACCATAAATTAAGCCTAAGGTATATTTGATATTCCTAATTCAAAAATTATATCTTTTTTTTCCAAATTCAAAACATATAAGTTTCATTAATTAATTTTAAAATTAATTCCCTTTATCAAAACAAACAGCGTGTTTTTAAGAAACAATAACTATCAAAAGATCAACACTTGTTTATTTTCCAATTTCAAAGCGAAATTAATTCCAATGAAAAAAATTGTATTAAATGGTTAAAATATATTCTAATTACACTTTCAAACCAGTTAAGAATATAATCTATCCATACAAATTTTTGCGATAAAAAAAATTTGTTTTTAATTAAAAGATAACATCTTATTAATATTAATTAAAATATGAAAGTTATCAGAATAATATGAAAATTTTATCCAAAGTAAATTTTTATATCCTGATTAGAAGGAAAAATTATATTTTTTCAAATTGAACTTTTAAACATGTCAAAAACTATATTTAATGTGGTTGGTCCATTAAAAGGTGTCAAAACTGAATTTTTTTGAAAAATACTTATTTTACCCAAAAAAATTAGTTTGTTCTCATACCTTGTTCTAGAAAATGTGTAAGATGAATAATAATGTTATAAAATTCAGAATTTATATGATACTATTAATAATTTCTAGTTCAAAAAAATATTATTTCCGAATATTGTTTTTTAGTGAAACATGGTATTGCGTACACAACGCGCTATCGAGGAAGGTCGGGATTGCGTGTAATGCAAGCCAAGTCACGGTTGCATATTGTGCAAGACTCCTTCGTTGTTTCATATAACAGAATCCAACCATATTTCATTTATACACATATATATATACACTCAATGTTGCGTAGAATAACAACTATCAAACGAACTAGAAATTGTGTGTAACGTGATCCATGAATAGTGTTACGTATACTGCAAGATAATACAGTGTTGCGTATAGCGCAAGGTAATATTGGTGTAGCATAAAACAGATGATATGAAAGAATAATATATCTCATAAAATCTCGGGGTGTTACATTTATCTATAATTTATTTTATATGATATTTATGAACATTCATAAGATTATATATATATATATATATATAATTTTTTAAATAGTATGATGGTGAATCATTAGATAAGATATTTAGTGATAATATTTTATATTATTAAGGCGGTTATTGATCATAACGAACTCATTTTTTATCTTTTAGTATTATGAACAAGGGATAATTAAGGAATATAATAAGGTTTATAATACATATGTTATAGTATTATTTAACCATAAAAATGGTATCATTACTTTCCTGGAAGGATAAATTTAAGAATGGAAATATGTCATCCACCAAGGATGTAATTTAGCACCTCACGGATGATGATTTCATTTTTAGAATAAAAGAGATAGAGAAAGGAGCTTGAGGAAAGAAATTAAATTTCCATGATATAATTAAAGTATATAGATGATATTGGACTTATCATGATCATTTGGATTGAGGAGGAGAGAATAGAATAAGAAAATAAAAGAACATGAAAAGAAATTAAAAGGAAAAGTATGAGGATTTTACTTATTGAATAATCATCCCTGATGTCCTTTTAAAGGGGATTGGTTTTGGATTTTTGATGAGATAAAGAGGTCATGGACGTGGAGAAAAGACTTTGGAAGAATATTGTGAATAAATTTGACATGGTTTAATGCCTGGAAGGTGTGAGGAGAAGTGGGGGGTGGTATTTATAGTGGTCGAGATGGGTGATTTATTATTATTTTATTCATCCTATTATAATTATTGTCAACACAACCTATAGTGTGAATTCTTGTGTCTTAATACATTAATAAGTGCATGTAAGTTCGAACCGAGGGTTCTTACATCATCCAAACATCATCTATTACTCAATAAATCATGTATTTGTCAATTATTGTAAATTATCACATTTTACTACTCTCAAAAAATTCAATTATTATAGAAAAAACCCAAAAATTAACCCTAACTATTTTATATGTTTAGAATTAAAAAATTTACACTATTTTATTAAAATAATTTTCTAAATTTGATAAATTTGATTTTTAATTATAATCATCATTTACTTGAAAAATATTTATTTTGAATCTGTAACTGATTTTATAACACTTTAAAAAATTACCTAAGGTCTCATAAAATTTTCCTAAAATCATAAGAATTTTTTTAATTTATTAGTAAATATTATATGAATATGATTTATTTTAAATCATTTTTTATTTGTAAAATTATAATTAAATATTTAGAAATTATAAAAAATAAAAACACATAATTTAACAGTTTTTAAAATATAAATTTACCTAGAATATGATATAATTATATCATACCTTCATTTTTATGGTGCCTAAATTATATTTATTAATTCATTGATGAGGCTAATATTTATTAGGCTGAATTACTATTCCTAATGGTCCTATTACTATTCTGATGTTCAAGTTACTATTTCATCTGTATTGGTTCCTTAACTTCTAGAAAAACATATTATTTAATTCATTATTAATTTATAATGTATGTATTGAGCATTATATGTGATCTATACTATATTAAATAAACATAAAAAGGGAAATTTCATTGATATAATTTTGGGTCATTACAATGCACACGAAGGACATCAACCTCAATCCCTCCTCCAATCATGCACGACCGCCAACATAACCATACACACAAGAAGGTCATATCACATTCCATTGCACCACAACACTATCAAATCACATTTTACCCACTAGATCGTGGTAAATCATCTAGATCACTATATGAACTTCTTCCATCACAACCTCTGAATATCAACTCACCAAAAAATGATATTTTTTAGCCAACTGTCTGTCCTCACCACTAGGATATTTGAAAACAGTCCCCATATATATATATATATATATATATATTAGTGTTAGCATGTGGTGCTCAATGGGGGTGTAGTGCATAGAGTAATCACAAGGAATATATATTTCCACATAGAATCCCAAAATATGGGTTTGTAACAAAAAACGTTACTAACCAACTCACTACGAACACACACTTCCTCTCCCACCTCTAAATGCACAACACAAAACAATACACAATCCCCAAACCACAGTTCACATTACCAATCAATTTTCACTTAAACGACCTTTTTTCAAATTTATATAAATTTAAATTCGTAATTTTTATACTATTTCTACATTTATACACACATACTATTTTAATTCAAATTACATTAACCATTTTTCCAATTCTGTTTCAATTCAAAAATAATATTTTAATTCCAATACCGCCAAGGAAACTATCACAACACAACACCGCACAACAAGCCAGGGAAACATCCTTTCTATGAAATCCAACACCACATCAATCTCATATATCAAGAACATCATAACAAAACCTCTCTACCACATAGAATTGTCACACATCAATACACATCACCACCCAACGTCATTACCAAATAAATCCAACACTTCACGACCCCAAATGTTTGAAACTCAAACCTATCAAATCATTGACCCATAGTATAACTATAAAAACCCCATCACAACAATTCCACACAACATGAAATTTCAAACCTATCACATATCCACCCCCAATGAATAGCTGAAAAAAACTATCATATCTACATAACATTTTTAGATTTAGTAAGGAGAGTTTATCTCAAGTTCACTTGTTTATTTAAAGTAATTATCATTCATACTAAAAATATAAGGGAAAATTTTTTATTATCCAGAATTTAGTGGTTTTCAAATTCCCTATTTAGGGTGACTCAAAAAATTTCAAACAAACAAGATTCATCAACCCATTCCAAATTAGCCTAACTCAAGTCTCCAATGGAAAGGATTTTCATTGGGGTTTCTAGCTCTTACAATGAAAATTCACGAATAATATCTAGGCTATATAATCATGTAAAAAATTCCCTCATACACTTAAATTTATATAAAAATATATCATAATTTTTAATAGGATGTTGTAAACCTCTTTTCATATATAAACAAGAGTTAACACCTGCCGCATGATACCCAAAAAGATAAATGTGAGATTCCCTATCATAATGAATATTTCTATCTCATTATACTCTATTGGTAAAAGTAATAAGCACCCAAAAAATACAACCACTGAGGGGAATGAATAATCAACATAAAACACAAAAAATATTTATAAAACCATATCCCAAACACACCACAAACCGAAGAAACATCCCATAGAAAATCCTAGAGAGATGTATATGAAGAGAAAATATGGAAAAAGTAGAAAACCCCACCCCAGATCAGCCAAAAATGTCCATTAGAACCCAAATATCTAAGTAGGAAAAGGAGGATGGGAAGATCATCCAAATCACCTTGGGTTCTCTACATAAAATAGAGGGATCTCCATAGCCAAATGAAGGAGAATCAAAAGAAAAAAAGAATTTAAAACCATGAATTCACCCATTTCAAAACATGATTTCGAGTTTCACAATATCAATTCCAAGAAGGATTTGTTTGAAAATACCTGAATCCTTTATATACAATAAAACACCAATATATACAACTTCTTTGAAATTCACATTTCCTTGGAATGATTTAATTGAACATATGGAAGTATACTTCATGATATGAATCAATTTCATGGAATCTACCTTTTTGTGGTAATATCATGACCAAATCTATTGATATCTCATACCACATAAATTTGGGAACATCCAATGGATATAAAAATCCTCCTAAAATAGAATTATCAACCTTTACCTACTGAGAAATGAACACTTGAGAACAAATTTTGTTAAATACCATTTCATCTCAGGACACTATAAGAGTATCCTCAAGAAATGATATATCTTAAATACCTATATGTGTACCACCAATGGTGAGAAAATAATTTCATGAATGAATCTGTGATGAATCATTACTAGAAAAAATAGTCTACCTATAATAATATTTGCTTCTGGCCATCCTACGATCACCACTTCAGAGGACCTCCACATCCAACATGATCAGGTTTCTCATATACCTCCGAGTCTCCCCACTGATAATCCATCACCTTCTATATTACAAACTATTGAATCATCATCTATAGAAAGAAACATCTTCTATAAACCATCCTTGAATCCATGTTATATAATTCCTACTCATCCACTACTATATAAGAATCTATTGACTCCTAAATAATACCATTACACAACTTCACACTCAAATAATTGACAAACATTTTCCCCTATACCAAGGTTTATGAGATCTAAATAATAATAATAATAATAAAAATATCAACCCAATTTTATTAATTAATATTTCTATCACACATAGAAAAGATATACATTTAGCCCTGGTAATCGGTGAAGGTCATAGAGGACCCCCCATTGTGGTACTGTCACAAAAAATTCAGTAAAAACACAAAGTCCATAAGATCTAGATCATGGGTGGTATAGTTATTCTCATTGGGACATTATTTTTTTTAACCATAAGAGATAACTTACCTCTATTACAATAAAATTAATCCCAAGACCTTCTAATGCATATCATAGAAAACCTGAAAAAAAACCCTCTTATCATTCTTCAAAAACCGGATCACCGATCAATTTCATTTATAGATAACCAATCATGACATAAAACAAATCATTCCAGATGAAATAGTTTTCCATCGTGGTCATTACTATTAGTGGGGATGAAACATTATTGAAATGGGGTCAAAACCATTGAAAATTTCATGTGATACAAAGGATGTTACAAACATGTTCCATGTTCTTGAGTGCTTCCCAAGAGATTGCTGGGTCAACCTGTGATTGGTCTATTTCCAAACCTTGTTCAAACACCATGTGTCAAAGGAAATATGACCTCTCACATCTATGCTCACACATTGAAAAAATTCCATGGATCTGATTGTGTTAAAGAACTTTCAAGACATCTTTGAAAAGATGGACATGCTCCAATTTTGAACTCATGTAGATTAATATGTCTTCAATGAACAATACTATGAAATAGTCTATTAATTCTCATAACATGGAGTTCATGAGACCCAAGAACAAATTTAGTGTGTTTGTGAAACTAAAAGAAAAAACCTGTTGGTCAGAGTGACCATAATTTAATTTGAATGAAGTGTTCAAAACATTACACTCATTCACAATCAAATGGTGATATGAATACCATAGTCTGATTTGGGAGAACCAACTCACCACCATTAGCTTATAAAATGATCATATATCCTTATAAATAGTTAATATTTCTTAATCATCACATGATTTTACATCCTGTAGTCTATACAAAAACTTATACTCTTATCCACCTTTTTGGAGAACAACACTGGAGGACCCAATGATGACACACTAGGCAAGTTAAAAACCATCTACATAAAATTAACTCTCAGAATCCTCTACATCCATAAATTATATATTGACTTCTGATTTGGAGACAACTGTATCACCGAATCCCCAGGATATAAGTCAATAGTGAACCCTACATGACACCAAGGGGTAGCGTCCCAACCTACTCAAGAAAAACAACCATAAACTCTCCAAAAATGCTAGATCCTCCACTGTTCCATCCTCCACTGGTTCCATAGACTACCCAACCATCAATTAAATGATGGCCTCAATATTATAACATCTCAATTGACAACTTCACCTATCAAAAAATTTATATTCTAGCCATCCATATCCGAGAACATGGATTTCCTCTAGAAGTATTCAATAATAGTAATAAAAGAAAAAAACTAATTAAGTTATCGTATAACATCATATATCTACATAAATATTAATGAGAGATCCACATGTGGCTGATGTGGCGCCATCATTATTCAACACCCATATAACGCATAAATATGCATTTCAAGCTTCAGACTAGCATAGTTAATTCCAGGGGAATGCAAAACCGCTCTACACACATTCCTCGAGCATGGACTAGATTGGGTGGAACAAAGTAGTGTAAAACTCTCAAACCAACAAGAAATAAACAGGAGTACACAAAAATATGAGCATAACTCAAATGATCTATGGCCCCTCTGGATTTATTGCATCCACTGCTTACAACTGACCTCACCTAGATCCCATACCTATTAAATTATGGACACCTCTCTTACCATGATCAAACTGAGTTCTCTAAACATTAGTAACATAATGAAGATGACCCATAACTTCTTCATCTCCATTTTATTAATCATATGCCTACTTCCCTTTCTTTATAAATGTCCCCATTTGAAACTTCTACATAAGCATCCACTAAAATTATACACCCCCACCAAACTGAGGTCATGGAACAATTGGTTAGGAGTTTTGGTGATGGAAACGAACCCCCAAAACAATAAATGCTACCCTAATTCCCAAGGAAAAATAAAAGAACCCCCTTGAACCAAAAGGTCATGGAGGAATATACTGAGATTTTCTCCTCACTGGTAGAAGTGTCAAAGGCCTTGATACCCATGACCTTCCACTAAAAATTATTCTCCTCAAATAACCGTAATAGCTCATATATAATGTTAAAATCCCTTGTGAGTGCATACAAATGGTATCCTACGCATAATTATAAACATCCAGATAGAATAGCTACATGAAGGGAGTAATTTCATACATGATTTATAGATAGTGTGTCTCCTCAATACATCTCACATGACACTACTCATCAAGAAATAGTTTGGGAAAATTTAAATATGTCCTTGAAATTGATCTCTTTTCCACACACTGACAAAATCCCATTCTAAAGAGTGATTGTATCTTTCCACTTCACTCCATATGCGATGGTTGAAAGAAACTATTCCCAAAACTCTTTTTAATAGTCATCCCATTAAAAATAATCACCCAACCTCTCACCACGATACAATATCCACCACTGAATTGAAACTTCACACATCTAATAAAATTCAACAGGGATCTAATACCATATTAGGGCCTAGATGAAATATATGGTGATCTTGAACACCTCTAGACAACTATATGTCTCCACATCAGAAACACTTACCTCATTCTCTCCTAAATATTGATGTTAAGAATCATGCAACATCCTATACCATTGGTCAACTACCCCAATCATATCAACCCTCTGGAGATTGACCAAGATATCCTACTGAACATGCACTAACTGAACCACACACAGAAGACAAGAAAGAGCTATAACGGATTGGATGAAAAATAATTCATATTCCTAGGAAGTATCAAACTCCATTATGATTTATTTAGTTTTTTTTAATTCTTTATAACTTTACTGAAAAATACCAATTAATATAGGAACAAAAGTTATCATGATGTATTTATCTATCCTATGTATCTACCCAGAAAATAGGTCCACCTCACTTGGTTATTCAACATGCTCAAATTCCTTGCACTGGACCACAGATGGCCTTGAAATCATATTTCTGAACCAATATTTCTAGCCAATATCATGCACCACTATTAGCTGCAACATTTTCTATACAAATCTATGTAACCCCCCTTCAGTGATGAACTCCAAACTCCCTAGTATCTCCCAACCATCAACTACGATTCAACTCTATCACATCCTCTCATTCAATAGAAAATACCATGAATGAAGAGTTATAATCCCCCATAAGTCCCGCCTTTAATTGGGCTATGGTTAGATACTAGCAATGAGGGTTTAAAGATCTCACATATGGGAGGCATTAGCCTGAACAAATAAAACATCATAAATAGATAAGATGAATAAACCACAAGAATATCCATTAAAAATATAATAGAAACCCATAATCATCCCACAAATAAAGATAAAATTGAATAGATACTGATGAAATTCCCCATTGAAAAAAACCAAATTACAAGCTAATGTAGTGACAGAAAACAATCCAAATGTCTGGTCTAGTAATGTCCATCACATTCCATATAGTCCTCTAGAAAACCAAGAGATTATTTATATTCATAGGGTGAGTATATAGGTATACTAAATATGAAAACCTGAAAATTTAATTCCCATGAAACTTTGAGAAAATAAGAAAACAAACACCACATATACAAGTCAACTATACAACCCCAATCTCAAAAAGTCACACTCATAAAATAAATCAAGTTAATTATAAGATCATTCTATGAATTGAATCGATATATGGTGCCCCACACTACGTTCCCACTAATGTTATGCTCTCACATCAGAATTTCATACATATTTCCACTCCCATCACTTACATATAACACATCAAAAGCCACCTCCCACCGTCACAGTCATATCGCATCTCGCCTGTAGACACATGGTCCAACACACCACTTCCACTAGAATTACCAGAGTCACTGGCTATCAATATAATTAAGGACATAAACCTCATTAACAAGTCCTATAAAGAATGAATTCCACTATAATCATCTCCCCAGATTCGTCAAAACACATCTCACTACCCCACAATACGGTCATATCACATATCCCCTGTAGAAACTTAATCTGTCACCTCGTTCACTATCTAACTTCCATATATCACAACCTATGAATATCTAATACCTAGATGTGATAGTAAAAAGGATCATGTAGCCATCCATTTAACCTCCCCATTAGGATATTGGAAAAAACATCCCCCATATATATATATATTAGTTTTAGTATGTGGTTCTCAACACTAATGGGTTTTTTTGAAATAAAAAGGAGTATATATATATATATATCCATTCAAAATTCTAACCTTTGGGTCCACATCCAAAAGGATACGAACAAACTCACAATGATCCCCACTATTGCTTCCACCTCTAAATGCACAACAACACAAAATCATGAAGGCACGTTTCACATTACCAACAATTTTCAATTAAACAACACATTCATTTCATATTTCCAACCCATTTAATTAAAAATTCATTATCAATCTCCAAATTTAACCACACTTATCATTTTAATTCAACCTTTTTGACCATTTCGTCACGTTTCATTTCAATTCCATCATTATATTTTAATTCCAATACCATCTCGAAAATGATAAAAAAATAAAACCAAACTAACAGATACTCAATAATCCTTTATAATATATCCAACCTCACATCACCCACACATATTATCCACATAACAACAAAACCCCACCACCCCACAAAATGGTCACACCTCAACACTAATCACCACCCCAAAACAACACCCAAAAAATAATTACATCGTCACCTCACAATAGGACCACTCAAACCTATCACATCATCACCCTACAATATGACCAAACAAAACCATCACATAACCAACCCATAGTATGACCACTCAATCCTATCACTCCACCACCCAATAACATGGCCAAACATACCCATCACTTTTAGGATAACATTTTAAAATTTATAAATGGATATTTTCATCAATTTCACTTCTTTATTGAAGTCATCCCAATCACGACATAAGTTATGGGGTATCTATTTGATAATAAAAATATAATTGGTTAGTTATTATATATTTTTAGGAGATTCAAAAAAATAATAAAACAAGATTCCACATAACATGACCAATAAATTCAAAAAATCCTTCAACATTCATGATTTCCACTATGGTATTTATCCCATACACACAGAATATCACAAATTATATCATTCCTGTAGAAATTTTGAAACAGTACCCTTTCCCATTAAGTGTTCATTAAATTGGTTTATTATCTTTATTATACAAGTATAATACATATTATTATACACAAAAAGTGTAACCCCCTACCATGTTATGCATAAAAAGAGAAATGAGAGATTCCTTACCTCAAATAAGATTTGAAATCTCATTGTGCACCATAGGGTGAAAAAATATTTTCTTTCAATCCAAAATAATGAATTGGAATGAAAGATCAACCAAAAACACCCCAAGGATCCATAAAAACAAATCCCACAATACTGAAAAACAAAGAAACAACATATAGTGAATCAAGGAGATAATAATGAGAAGAGACATCATAGGAAAATGAAAACAACCTACCTCTGATCGTAAATAAATGACTTCCATAACTCAATGATTGAAGTTGGATAAAAAGGGTAGGATGTTCCTCCAAAATCACATAGGTTTCACTATATATGATATAGAGATAGACATAACTAAATAAAGAAAAATTAGCTGAAAAGTGAATAAAACCCCTCAAATTCTCCCCTTTTATTTCACAAATTCAATTTCTCAAAACAAAAATTCCACAGGGACTACGTTTTACAATCCATGACTCTCTTGAAAGCTATGAAACCCATATATTTCCAACATCCAACAAAATTCATGTCACATAAGAATAACATAATTACACATCATGAATTACACTTTCAGGACATGAATCAATTTCATGGACTGCCCCTTAAACTGCATAAAAGTTGTGAAACCAACTGACTACAAAATACATACTCCACAAAATTATGATGTGAATCTAGTTCATGTCGTGAACCTTCTGATATGATTCTTATAGAGCTCCATCACCACTTAACACCCTGAAACGTCCTCAATATTCCTCTGAACCAAAATCATTAATGTAATGGTTCAGGAAGGCTCACGCGCTTACTCTAATGGTTATGATTATTGCAGGGATGCCTAGTTTCATAGATCACTTATGCTCTGCCAATTTTCTTTATGTGTGAGGAAGCATTTTTCTCTAGGTTTATTCGTTTTGTGTTTTTCCTAGTTTGGGTCGTGTCTCTAAATGTTGACCTATTGAGAGTGGTGAATGGGCTTGGGAAATGTTTATTTAGGTAGTTTCATGTGAATTGGATTACTATTGATCAATATTCATGGAGTTCTATCAAGATCTCCACACTGGTTTGGGTTCGTACCAATTTATCATTAATAAGTTGAAATATGGTTTTTTTTCTTAGCCTGTAGTTTCACTATTGAAATATGGAGCTATAATAATAGATATATACCATCTATTTTCAAAAATAATTAGTAGATGTTCTCTTATACATACTTTTTTTATGACATGTCTATAGTATAGGTTTTTTTAAAACTATAGGTATAGCCTTCCTCACATTACCTAGCCGCACAACATCCCCTTCTCTCATTTTACTCTCATCCATATTGATCTCAATGAGCGAGCATCCCTTAGCTATTCTTCCCTAGCCGAAAGAATATATCCTAACTTACTATTTTAATTATATTATTCTTGGAATTTAAATTGGTGTGTTTTAAATCCTTCATATCTTCTACCAAATATCATTTTCATTTTATCTCTTAGTGTAAAACATTAACTTGGTTTCTTTTTCATCACGATTCTTCAACATTCACTGAATGTGGGTTGGATATGATTATATGTGTTGTTAAATTATTTATAGTGATTTATATATTTATAATTCAATTACACTCAATTTTTATAAAAATATAATATGAACCTATTGTTTTTGGTGATATATATGAGGTAAATCAATAATCATTTATTATGAAACTTTACATTTTTATAATATATTAAGGGGTTTTGAAAATATTAATTTCATTCTATTATATTAATAATTGAAATTACAAATTTTAGGTCATAGATATGTTTTGATTTTATATGTACTATATGGTTCTAATGTACATATTCATCTTATTTTTTTAAAAGGTTGAATACGGATTGAATTTTTTTTACATGAAAAAACTTTCTCAAATTAAGATAATTATGTTGAAAATTTATTTATAAAAAGGAATTTTTCCTTTATTTTGATATGTTTAATGTGAAGATTTTGGTAATAATTTCTCCTTAAATGAGTTGTGGCCTAGGGGTTAAACCCACCCCGTAATCAACACCAACTAGGTTTCTATCCGTAGTAGTATAAAAAATTGAGAATTTATTGGGTTTCAGTGGAGTGTGTAGCGTGGATCTGTTTTAAGGGATGATGGTCATGCTAACTCATTAGGAAGATAAGGGATGCATTAGTGGAAACAATTGTCCATCGGTGGGGAGGGTGTGTGTGGTGGCTAAGTGGATCCAACATCAGTTGGGTGTGTAGGACTTGACAATGGTGGGATGTGAGGAATAGGAAAAGGCATGAAGAGACACAATGATGGATCAATGGAGAGGGTAGGGTGAAGAAGAATACTTTACTTGTGATGGAAATATATTTCATGGAAACATAGGTTTAAAACAAATAGTGGGAGGGAGGTTTATTGGTGATGGAGGGTGCTTCGACGGACAACTCTCGATGGGTTTGGAATGTCACCGATGATAGACTGGATCAGATGATGGTGGTGGCAAGTGGGTGATGGACCGATGCATGAGAAGGATATAGAGAGGTAGTGGCAGGGTCTCTCAATCAACCATGGAGGATGTAAAGGTGATTATGATGGGATGGCTCATTCAAAGGTGATAGGTGGTAGGCGTTGTGATGATGACAGATCAGTGAGCATCGATTTGATGAGTTGAAAAAAATGTTAATCCAGGTTCAGATTTAGATGGGTCTTAGAGAATCTCTTCATGTGTCTTTAGGGCTACTGTATTGGATGATCTATTGGGTATGACATTACCATGGAGACTAGGTACTATACACTCTTGAATTGGGAAATTCTTATTGTACATCCTTGTAATGTCTGAGGAGTCTAAATATATATATTTGATGAATGTTTATGTTCTTGTGGGATCTTGTTCTCTTAAGACTTCACAATCATTTTCAGAGGCTACATATGCCTTCTAGACATAAAGGCCATATATTATTCCCCCGTAACCATTTAAAGGTGATTATAAATAATGATAATAAATTAATACTATCTGGAAATTTGGAATACTAAAAACATACATAGATTACTAATTATATAATCTAGTTACTGACCAACCTCAACTACACCCATGTTCAGTTTGTGGATTTTGAAATTTATACCATAACATATACCATGGATCATTGATATACATTTATTTTCTTTTATATTATAATTCTCATATGGACTATTTTGTATGTTATGTTATACATATATATTATTGGGTGTGGTTTTTTATATTTATTACTCCTTGGTGTAATGGAATTCAATATAATGATTATATATTTGGGGTTTCATTATCTCATGGTATTGAGTTATAAAATTAAGGTAATGGGTGATAAATATGTTTTTTATATTTTTTCAAAATGATCTTTTCCCTTATGAAATTTTTATTTCATTTAAAAACTAGGTTCTATTTATATGGATGTATTAATGTATGTTAAATTTTAAAATTATTGTCCCTTAATTATGTCACATCACCTCTTATTTATTTTCTTCATACACATTAGCTACACATTTTTAATATAATGAATATTTATTTTCTAATGTTGGAAATGAAAAACATTTAAAATGTACAAAGGAACATGAAATTAGATGACAATCAGCAGATGAGAGATATAGGAATTCCTCCTCTAGTTACTAATAGGATTATTAAAATTCAAATATATATATCAATAGCATATAATTTAAATTAATTAATTTTCTTTAAAGAAAATATTATCAGGAACCACCACTTAGGAGAAAATTTTTTCTTGGACCAACCTAGGGGAAATTGTAGTCATCCTAATGGTTTGAGATGGGTTGTTCTAGAAAAACATGAAAAACACATCATACCCAATAACAACCTATCCCATTATCCAGTATGCAATCTAGAACACTTTCCTATCCCACAGTTTTGATAGAGGTACATATGATATTTACACCACCTATATTATCACCATCATTTACACTTGTTTCTCATTGTATTATTTTATTTATCTGATCCCACTCCTAAAAAATATTATCTTTTTCCATAGACATCTATTCCATCTTATTTTCCTTCAATTTCATTCCCTCTAGGATCTCATGTTCACTCTCCTTCAACTTTAAACCAAAATATTTAGAGGCTCTTGAGCAGACCCCACTAGTACTGGACAGGTCGAAGACCTTTTGTAAACCATGGATCTAGAAGAACCCAATGATATTATATGGTCATATATTTATATAACAATATATTTATATTAAACATTTTAATAGATTTTTTTTCTTTTATTCTTTCACAACTGGATCTTCCACTATAAGGTAGTGTGGGCACACACACATTCGTGAAGAGATGAACTGCCCCCATTGCTGGTGGTTATGTATAATGAGTACAATTAAATGATTCGTAATGTAGGGGAGAATGAATGAGTTTTATATAGATTCTTTCCAAACAGTCTGACCAATTCCCATTAAGCAACTCTCTTATAGATTCCATGAGAATCATGTAATGTTTAATTCGTGTGCTCAACTGTCAATATGAAAATTTATTAAATATAAGGTTATTTAGTTAATATATTTATATGAATTAATATTTTTTATAGAAACATAGTTATAATTATCCTTAGGGTGAGGCTTTGGGGACTGTATGACTAATGTAATTAGGTGAAATTTGGAGGGTATATAAGAATGACTTTATAGTGGATGGGTTTCCAGATTTGGAACGTATTTTGAAGCTAAACCCATCTTGAATGAGTGTCTAGCTGCACATTATCGATAAATGATTGCTCCTTGTAAGAGTATACCATTTATGTTATTAATAAAATTGGAGGGTTTTTAATGAATGTTATGGAGATTTTAAAAAGTAATATATTTTTTATTATTGAACATTATTTTTTGTTATATTCATAAATAAATTAATAAAGGATACTTTAATGTATCTCCATGTTGGATGATGATGCTATAACATGAGAGGAAGATGGCATTTTTCTTTAAGAATTTCATTTAATTGGGTATAAACTCTAAAAAACTTTATTTCATCTCATATTATGATTCAATGAATTATTTAAGGTCTAATAATTATCAATATATTCTTCAATTAGTTTTTTTAAAATTTTAATTTAGTTTCACTAGTGAAATCATTAACTTGATCATAGTCAAAATGTTATAATTATTGTCTAATGGATGATTAATTTTTTTCTATTTTTTGCATTTATTCATTATATTTATCATTATCCTTCTATACATGGACTCCAAATTGTTGTTAAAATAATTTCAACATACATTTTCTAGAGATCATAAAATTTTAGCTTCATTTTTTAATATTATCTTATTTATTCTCAAAATATTATATTACATCATTAATGTAAAAATAAATCTATATATATAATCAATAACGTTCAATGAAACATAAAATCATTATTTTAATACATATGATTAATTTAATTCATCATAAAGTAATGAAAATAGAGAAATAGGTGAAAATCATTATCGACTAGCACATATGAATGAATTAAAATCATCGATCTATAAATACAAAAAAAGAATATCAGATAGATTTGAAATTAAGAGTTGTTTTCATTAATTTAATTTATGAATGAATCAAATGTAAAATAAATTATTGGTTTATGAAAGTAAAATAGGATTTGATACCAATTAAAATTTCCTCTTAATGATATTTTATCCATTGATAGGGGATGAGTTAGTGTTTTATATCCAACTAAACAAATTCTCCCACTTTTAACTAAGGATCTCTCATTGTTGATTGTTTTTTTACAACTTTCCCTATTGTGATAATAATGTAACAAAATTAAAAAGAACACTGCAATCTAGTATTAATAGCCATATTATAATGTAGATATCATTACCTCCTCTATGTATATTTATCTCCCTTATATTTAATCACTCCATTTTTACTTGTTCTGTACATCCTATGAAATATATATTAAAAATTAATTTTTATAGAAAGTTGCATAACACAACATGTAAAATGTAGACATTGATTTTTTATTGTTAGTCAACTCTATATAAAATAATTTCAACTATTTAACTCATAATATCATGAAAATCAAACTTTATGTTACATTGAAAAGTCTACCAGATATATTAACCCAACCTATTTTTTATAAACTATGTTGTTATGTTTTAATCAAAAAGATGGAATGAGACAATAATATATTTATTTTTATGGGTTGGATATTATTGAACTATTATGGTCTAAAATTTATCATTTAAACACACTATTCCATATATCATATTGTGTTTCATTTATAGTTTTGAATAGGTCTTGAACAAAAACATGTCACCATAAAAAAACATCGAACAATGTTATTTTTTTCTATAAAATATCTTATTGAGTATTTATACATAGTGTTTTTCAATACATATTATCCATTTACTACATTATTCATATTATTCTCAACATCATAAGAATTTTTCTTATTCAATTTTATTAGGAATTTAACCACATTTTAAAACATGACATGTCCTCATAATTTTAACAATCATTATTATCTTCATCATGTCAATACTTGTAATCCATGTCTTGTTTTATTATTTTGTATTTTGTGCATTTTCCTCCAAATTCATTCCCACATATTTGTGTATCTCCATGACATGTATCCAAGCCAACATATTATACTTCTGGATAGATGTTTCTTCTATTTATTTTCTATCATGTGCATGATTTTTTCCTTTTTTATTTATTTTAAAACACCCATAAAACGTTCTATTTTACATTATTGTTATATTAATTTTTCTCATGCTCAAATATAACAGTGAACCTCAATTTTTTCCATTATCCACATAGAACAAAAAATGATAGTGTAATCTTCATATAAAATCACTGGGATATATTTTTGTTGGTAGATATAAGATAAAATCATCATATATATATATATGAAAAATATTATAATGTCATGTAATCTTAATTATAAGAAGAATTCAAAGTTAATATATTTTTAAGGTTCATTATATCACACTATCATATTGGATAATGTCATTGAAGAATCTAAACTCATTAAATAATGTCCACTTTTTGGCAAAAAATAGAGACCCCTTCTCCTTAATAATTGCGTTAAAATATTCCCATTGATCATGAATCTCCAAATGAAATATCTTAATCTCAAAAATAATTTTTTTTATTTATTAACTAGTAATATGATAATATCAAACATCTTATATGATTTATATATAACCTAAAATATTATATTCTCTTTATTCATATTATATATAATACCAAAACTTATTTGGTGTGAATCCACATCTTATATTCTCATAGAGTTTCCCAAATACTTTCTTAATAATTTTTTGTTATATCATATCTACTATTTTGAATTGAAAGTAAATCCATAAAATATTTACATAACTCATTTTCTATTTGAGCTTCAAATTTGTTTCCTAGTAACTAACTCATAGATTTCATCTTGTTCTCTTAATTTCTCATTTATCAATATATTGGATCCCCTATTTGATATACAAAATTCCAATAAGTATTCATTGGATCATGATATAAAATAGATCCAAGGCATCCAAACCAATCATGTACACTTTAATCCTCCTTGGAATGTTAATCTCAAGAGAAGTCCCAAGGAAAACACATGAACATAATATATATATCCCATATCCAATAAATACACTATAAAATCATCCACACCATGACCTATCATGAAAAGTCTAATTATAATGTCTCTTAATAACAGTGTTTCACATCCAAGGCATAAACGACATCACAATTAGATAAAATATCCAATACTATTATTTTTTATATCTATATCTCAATTTATAATTGAAAACAATAATCAGATATATTTTGGAAAAGTGATGAGCTATAAAAATATTGTTTTAAATAGGTGAAATTTAATTTTATAATTATTGATTGATTACTTATTGTTTCTCATAGTTGGGTACAATGAAATACATTTCTATAAAATTTAATTCAATTGGTATTTTATAATCAATTGAATATTGGTTATATTGAGGTAATTTGTTTCACAAATATTGTATTTTTTTATAATGGATTTCATCATTCATTTAAAAGGGATGTATTAAACATTTATATATGTGATAGTTGAGAAAAAATGTTCTACTTAAGAAGAATGAAGAAATGTAGAAGTGTTGTAAATGAAGAGAGTAAATAATAGATTATAAGTTTTTCATTACTAATTTCAATTTTTAATATCTATTTTGTAAAAAAATAAATCATTTATACTTTAAAGATTGTTATTTGGAGGCTTGTGATGTATAGGAAGCTGAAAAATTTGGTCCAAATGATAAATTGTATAAGGTATTGGGAGAAGAGTACCATGAGAGTGTACTTTGTGGACCAAGGAAGAGTATTATACCCACTAGATATTGTCCAACTTTGAGTGTCATCTTTGGTTGCGAAAGGATGGTATTATCCCATATAGTGGCACCACAGTATCATACGGAGGCATCATAGGCCAAAAAAAGCCATGAAAGAGCATGAATGAAGTTAAATTGAAAATAAGTAACTTAAGAATGACGGGAAGGAGTATTTCCATCACATCAAACAAGTACCGCTTCAGTTTTTGACACATGCATGTAGATGATGTGTTCAATATATGACATGTTTGGAAACGGTGATAATATTTTCAGTGTCTTACAAGATGATGAATTTCATAATGATAGTGATGATGATGGCGATGATGGTGATAATGATGGTGGTGATAGTGATGGTGAATGAGATGGAGATGCTGATGGTAATAATGAATATGATTATGGTGATAATGATGATGATGGTGTTGGTATTAGCTATCATGTGAGGGAAATTTATCCATTAAATTTTTTCATTGATATTTATGAAACACGATGTTTGATGATTTTAGGTAAATCCATAAATGTGTTGTTTTAAATTTGTTTTGTTACTGGTTAAATGCATCTATTTGTTTCTTGACTTTTAACCAATTATTGGTACTTTTTGGGGGTGTGGGTGATGTTGTTTCATTGTATGATAGTTCTTGGATAAGATTGGGGGTGTTGTTTGTTAGATTGGTGTAGGGTAAATCTAGATCATCTATAGTAACAATTTTTGGGAAACTATTGGTATATGCATATAAAAATTCTTATGGAGCCAAAAATTTGTATAACCATTGGTATAGTCTATACCAAAGGTTCTAAACCATTCTTATAAGTCCTATTTCATGAATTTTTGGTTTCCCATAGATTATTTGTGTTCCACAAGGGTTTACAAACGATCCTTAGGACCCATTGTGCTATATGGGAATTGAAGTGGTTCCTAATAATAGAGGGACTTCTCTTATTGGATGGGATTTGGTAGAGTGATATCCTTAGGTGGATATTCTTGAACCCTTCTTAGGATGGTTTGTCCCTAGGTTATTTTGGTTTTAGGGGGATACCAATGTTATTTTCTCAGGCTTGGTGTGTTTATTCCTTTTTGGTTTGTTGTATAATTTCATTGCTGCTGAGGAGTTTTTTTCCTTTTTGATTCATCTGAGTTTTTTTGCATGTTTATAGAGGATATGTACTTCCAAATGGTTTTTTATTATTTTAGAAGTGGTTTTAGAAAAAAGATGCTAATTATTATTAAAACCCAACCTTAAAACTGATTTTTTTATTTATTTAAACTTTGTTTTGATTTTTTAAAAGCGCAAAAAAAATTCTAAAATAAATAAGTAGTCACACATTTTATTATATGTTAATAATTAATATTTTTTATAGTTATTATATACAATAAATTTTATTTGTTCATTTTTTATTAATTATTTAATAATTATAAACTAGTTATAATTATAATTAGTAATTATTTGATAGCAACATATTTTTTTAATTATTAATTATTAATTTTTGATATAAGAATTTTATAACATAAAAACACATGCAGGAACACACACTGAAACATATATATATATATAACAATTTAGGTATATATATTTATAATTATATGAATTTACATGTACTTATTTGTGATTATAAATGTTTAACAATATTTATATGTATTTATATTTATGTATATATAAATACATATATGTATATAACTCTAGGTATATTTAAATGTGTATGTATATATAAATATATAATTATACAATTAGTGTTATGTATATATTTTTATTTTTAATCCGTATATATTTATGTTTATAAATTTATAATTTTTACATATTTAGAAGTATTTACATAATGAAATCAAAAGTCCAATGTCAGGATTCTTGGCTTAAATGATATATTATCCATTGGAGCATGTACACTTAATACTCACCATTACTTGAGTGGAATGCTTTATGGTGTTACATGTAAACCTCTTTATCATGATTAGCATTCAGGAATGCATTTTTCACATCCATTTGTCGTAATTTGAAGTAAAAAATGAGACAATAATTCAAATATAATAAATATAGAATCCTATTTGGATACTGGAGAATTTAGACCAGTATAATCAATTCATTCCTCTTTTGTGAACCCTTTAAAATCTACTTGGGACTTGTATTTCTTAATATTGTCTAATGAATTTTCTTTGGTTTTATAAAACCATTAACATATAATTGGATTTAAACCAAGTGGAAACTCAAAAAAGTCTCAAGAATCTTCATTCCTCATGGAATTTGAATCCTCCATCAAGAAATCATTCCATATATTTAACTCCTTTCAACTCCTGGATTGTGACAACATTTTTAGAACATTTTTGGATCATGTATTGTAGTCATATTCATATAAATACTATATATAGTCACTAAAAATTGATGGATTTCTCATCCTTGTGGATATTCTCAATGTTTTACCATTATTTTAAAAGGAAATTTTTAATTCAAGTGGTTTTTCATATGTTCTTGATGTATGAACTATTTGATCGAACAAATGATTACCAATTATTTGTCTAATGATATATTATCAAAATTGAGTTTTCTAATAAAATATTATCAATATATAACCATATGTTGTGGATTGATATTTAAAATTATATTTATTGTAATTTTTTATGGGATCACTCAGTATAATCTGCTCCTATTCAAGATATGATGGTATTAATTGATTCTACAATTCTTGTGTTCAATTATAGACAATAAAATTGGTATCCTTTATAACTTTTGGAATATCCAATTTATTAGGCTCTAATGGTCCTATGATTCAACATACATTACCATGGATTATAATCATTCACTTATAATGGACATCAGCAAGTAATCACATGTCACAACCTCACTTTCTGACCATTAAAATTCTCAAAAGGTGTTTTTATAACTACCTTTGTTGGAACCCGATTCATAATGTATGACGAATATTTATGTTCTTTATTCCAAAAGATTTTAGATAGAATATAGTTAATAATAATACTTCATATGATGTACATTAAACTTTAGTTTCTTCTTTTAGCTAAACCATTTTGGTCTGGTGATCATCATATAATGTACTGTGAATCTATTCAATTTTTTGGAATAAACATTGAAAATATACCATATAATTATTTATCATCAGTGTATCTCCCATATATTATACACCATCTTATAACCTCAAAATATTAATTTTTTACCATATTTTTTATCTATTTAATCCTTAAAATCCATAATGGTACCAAGTGATTAATTGTCATTATAAAGAAAATAGAGATACATTTATCATGAATAGTCCTCAATGAATAAAATGAGACATTTGTGGTTATGTAAATACATGTCGGAGATACAAATATACATGTATGTATGATTTATAATATGGATAAACTTTTATTTTCACCTTTCATTGATATATTGGTTTTATTTCTCTTAATACAATCCGCACAGATTTCAAAATTAGTGAAATCAGAACTATGTACAAAATATTAAACTAATATTTGAATCCTTCCTTTTGAGATATTACCTAATATATTCTACGATAACATTGAAGAATTTTTATTTATAACTTTTCTGTTAATAATAGTATGATCATGCATGTTATCCTTATTGATTTTTCTATAAAAACATGGGATAAAATGTAGAGATAGATATTTTACTATTAAGACTTTGAAATATTTCTAAATATATTCTCCAATACAGGAACTAAGTTATCATGAAATTTTGAGGCCTAGTGACTTAGAATTAATCTTATAAAAATATAAAATATATTCTATATTATTCAAAATCAGTTTCTTAAAGATATTTTGATAACTCTTAAACATGATCTTAGATCATAAATACAACAAAATGGTTGTGTTCGTAATTAGATGTTTACCCTCTTCATGACCTAAAATAGCTTGGTACAAGGATTTCAGAAAAAAGAAACCATTATAAGTAAATTAAGTGAAATAATTAAATTAATAAATTAATTAACATAATTTGGATTTTCCAATAAATACACCAGTTTCATAGGATTTCCAAGGTTATCCACATAACCAAGTGTTTTTTGTGCATTGCAAATTCTAATTCTGACGATGTAGAACCTATGGATTTAGGCATATTGATGAACAATGAATGCAAAGACTTCTACCATTCATTAGAAACCACATTCTTGAAAGTAAAATGACCTAATATCATGGAAGGACTCTTAAATTCATATTTATATACCTATTTATTATAATTATTGAGTAAGATAACCTTTTTCCTTTGATTTGTGTCATATGTAGCATTTTCATTCACCCAAGTACATATTTAATTTGCTTGTTAAATTATTTCACACCCTATATATCCCCAAAAAATGTTCATTATCCATGACTGTTTTGAAAACAACATCCCCTTTGTTTTGATTCTTTTAAACCCTTTTTATCTTCGTCTTCTTCACCATTGTGTTATGGGGCCATGGATCGATGTTTTTGGTATTCACCGAGACCGATCAGACACCTAGATTTGTGGTGAAATCATGTGAAATGAATGATAATATTACTAGAGGATAGAGTATGATTTTTTACAAGATAGGGGTGATGAATCTTGAGGTTTTAGGATATGAAACCAATCGGTGATGGAAGGAGGCACACATGATGTGCAACAAACCCACAAGGGTTGACAAATACCGATTTTCAGCCACCGAATGGCCATAAAAAAGAATGATGTCCTCTCCTAAAAAATTATATAGGCCTTGAGGTTAGATACAAGGTGGTAAGGCTTTAAATTGGATTATAGAGTAAATTATGAAATACTACTGAAAACCATACAATGCACCATGTAGTCTAAATAACACATGGTGTGTAGGGCCCTAGCTATGGAGGCTAATGTTTTGGGTGAGAAAAGTATCACAATATATGTGGGACCACCACATTATGTGTGACCCTTAGATTGGAGACCCATAATGTACTCTGAGAGTAAAATAGACTGGGCATATCCAAACACATTCCATATACTGATATACACAAACATGGCATGTGACATGGGTGGTTTTTTGTGTGGAAGAACACACTAAATACCCAAGTACACAGATAATAGAATATATACATGCACATAGCTAGAGAGCATATACAAGACTCCTAGTGGATAAAAAATTTCATGTATTCCTTATACATGCCATATTACCCTACATGGGAAGAAATTTGGTTACCATTGGAGACATGACTAGGCAATTATAACATCCTGACCCCAGAAGCCTATAGATGGTGCATAGTTTTAATACATTGGAATCATTACAAGGAATAAAGTCTTGAAGGACCGATCATTTTAGCTGTCTTGGAAAATAGATTACATACATGAACTTTAAATTATAATTTCTAACATAAAATACAACATTTATAATCTTTTGAGAATTAATTTATTCTCCTAGCTTAAACCAATATATAAATCATAATACACTTCTTGGAATCCTAGGAAAATTAAACATAAGAAAGGGGTGAGATCAATTTCTCAGTAAGGATAAACAATATAGCGGAAGATATCACAAATAATCATCAACATTTATGGAATGGTATAGAATTTAACCACATGACCTTTAAAGATAAACTTCAGCATAACATGGAAAAGATGAATTAAATAATTCTATTTACATATTCACATCGATATTCTACTAGTCTAAAAATCACATGTATCATTAATAACTAATCTCATAATGATGGAAATAAGAATGCCAGAAATCATAACCACATTGTCAAGACCTCGTTCTAAGACTCTAAATATAAATTTTGTCAAGACCTTGTGCCAAGACACTAGTTTTTCTGATGATACCTATCGATGCATTGAGGGGATATAGCAGTCCCCTCCCATCAATTAATGGGTCCAATTCATTCCTCATATGAATTTTTTTTAACATAACCTATACCTTCTTATTAAAACTAGAATATGAAATTTAAATACAAAAACCATAAAACATGAATGGTGTAAACATAGAACATCCATATTCAATCAAATCATACCTAATTCAATACAATATGGAATATTGGATTATAATTAATCAACCTCAATCAAGAATAATATCAAGTAAAGGATGTTGACATAGTTGAAAATGATTAGTATGACTCTTTGAGAGAAATATACCTTTTTTGAAATGTCATTTAAAAGTCAGACATTTATAAAGTAAGGTATTTAAAAGATAATTTATAATCATATTTTACCGTAACACATTGAAACTATTGAAAATAATTAACATTTTAAAACAATCATTTCCATACAAATAAATCCTTAAAATCATTTCTAAAACATGGACATTAATTAAAAAGATTTAGAAAAATAAATCATTAAAAAATTTAAAATGTTGATCATTCTAAAGAGTTCCTTCCACATAACATTAAAATATTCCTTTTGAAAATATTTTTATGAATCATCGACATGAAGGATAAATATGTGCCAATAAATACTTACACATATACAATCTCGGATAATAATGA
This sequence comes from Viscum album, assembly GCA_963277665.1. Classification (NCBI taxonomy): domain Eukaryota; kingdom Viridiplantae; phylum Streptophyta; class Magnoliopsida; order Santalales; family Viscaceae; genus Viscum; species Viscum album. The sequence continues at coordinate 991,753,098 of OY728159.1, read as the reverse complement.
GATTGATGAATGAACTGTTACCCTGTACATTCCTTTAGCTGAGGGAACATTTAGCCACATGTTTGATGACCATAGTATGTTATTAAATTATATGAGAAAGATATTAATATTTATGATATCATATATGATTCATTTATTAATTTATACTACTCGTTTATAAATAATTTCCTTGTTAAAGTAACATTTTGGGTAATAATCGCTTTTTTTATCGAATGTGTTTTAACATGTTATTCTTGATTGTATCACTTATATCATGATTTTCATACTTCCTGAATATAAAAAATTATTTATATATGATATATGTTCAGAATATAAATATACATAATAGATATATATATATATATATATGAAATGGAAACACAGTTCATGGAGACGGTACTCCATACAAACTCAGGAACATTGTTTCCGTTTTCTTATCGTATAGTATGGAAGTAAGTAATCAACATATATTTATCTACATAAATATATCTTATTATAGTATAAATATTATTTCATATATCTCATAATTAATCAATATATTTATTTATTAAAATTCTTGAAGGGTGATTGTTGAAGATGAATCTCATCGCGTCGTGGAGAAGGTAAGCCATACGTACGCATGGACGAAAATATCATTCTATTGACGGTGAAAGAGTATTTAATTAGATGTTATATTATGTATATACATATATATATAATAACTAACATGTTATATCTATTATTTACATCAATTATACAAATTATTATACCCATCCAAATAATTAAGTGTTGAATAACAAACTACACAACGATGTGGAGACGGTAAGTCGTACATACGCATGCATGGTGACTTTGTCATTAATAGGATGGATATAATAATGAATATGGTTTTATAATATTTATAAAAACATCTCAGTATATAAAATTTACTAGAGTTCTTATTTTAGTATGAAAATAACAAAGAAAGTGAAAGTAGATGATCAAAAGAACTTTGAAAGAGCTGATAAACAAATTACCTCTTCTTGGGGTACATCCTTTTGATTTCAATAGAAGGTCTCCTTTGGTTAGAATTATGATATAATTAAGTACTATAGGATGCATTAAGATGAGTTGGGGGGATATTTGAGGAGGTTTTGGTTGAGCCAAATGGATTTAGAGGCGTGAATTTGAGATAAGGAGAAGTACCCTTTTATAAAAGAGGGGAGGGGCACTTTAGGAAGATCTTGAAATATTATTTTATTATAAAATTATTTTCAGTTTATAATGGATAAAAATGGATTTATTTCGAGGCTATGGTTTTTATGGGTCGAAATCATCTCAACAAATCTCTTTTAGACATGTTTAGGTTACCATATTATCCTCATCTTTTAGATTTAACCCTTAGTTAAATAGTTTAACTCTTACCAGGTCTTCTTGTATTCTTACACTATATGGTTAATAAAATTAAAATAATATTCCACTAGAACCTCAAGAGGTTCATTAATGATATATAAAACAATATTTATGTATTTTGGCCGAATTTGTGATTTTTTTGAAAGTTATATCAATTTTTTATATAGTATTTGTTTAAAAAATAATTTATGTTAATTTTGAAACTATTTATTAATTGGTTTTTTGTGAAAGTCATAAAAACTTTATTACTTAGAAAAAATAAATTTAATCTACCATAATATATAATATTAAACTAGAAAATTTATGTATGGAATTATAAGATTCAATTTACATTTATTTTAATATTTATAAAATCAATTATTGTAATCATTCATTAATAAGGTAATTATTACATTGTCATTGTGTCATAAATAAATATAATTATTTATTGGATAAATTTTTTAAATAAAATAAATTGATATAGGAAATATTTTCTTTCTTTCTAATGAATATTTATATTCATATTTATCCTATGTATAACTCTATATTAATGTTATTTATTTATTAAAATTTGAATTTTACACTTTTAACTCTTCTTTAAATAAAATATAATAAATGTCCTAATCTAACCCAAGTGGAAAAAAGGATCAAATTTATTTGTTAAGGTTTATTTTGGTTGAAAAACACTTATCCAATAGAATTAGGACATGTGTTTGGATAGTTTTATAATATTATTATTTTATTTTAACCCTTAATTACCCTATTTAATTTAACTGTGGTAAATAAAATTCAACAGTTAATATTCACCCAAAATTATTTTCATCCTATTGAACCACATTTTACTCACTAATTTCAACTGTGTCTCTTAGATTTTTGAAATTCAATTCACAAAGTATTAAATTTACGTTTTATGGAAATTTACAAATGTCCCTAGATGGTGGGTAAAAGACGTTAAAAAGTTCAATAAAATAGTATATGTATCATATTATTATAAAATGACTCAAATGAATTACATTTTTCTAATATAGGTATTATTAATATATTTTTAATTAATAATAAATTTAAATTAATAATTATTATTTAAATAAATATGTCAATTTTTATGTATTGTGTAATATTTATCTTTATTCTTCAAATTTTGAATGTTTTCAGAAAATTAAAAAAAATCATCATATGCTTATATTAATATTATGAATTCATAAATGAATTATATTTTACCAAATTCAATTCTTAAGAGTTTATAAAATTAATTTTATTATTCTTCACAATAGGACATAAAGTAGGAGTTATTTTAGGAAAATAATTTTTCAAAATATATAACTATTTTATCAAAACTTATACATTTCATTATAAACACTATAAATAACATTTAAATTTTTTTTCTATTAACTTCACAATATTTAATGGATAATTAAATATATCATTTAAATAATTATAATACTAATGTTTTTTTTGCAGAAACGCAATCTTGTGTATAATGCAACCCATGTTGGTGTTGCCTGAAATATAAGCTATTAAATTACTTTAAAGAGAAAACATACTATGAAATCTTGGGGTGTTACATTCTCCCCTCCTTCAGTGAATTTCATCCTCACAATTTGATATTTTTCTTTGAAAATAAATTGTTAAAAATAGAAAATATCTTTGTTGAAAACCCACATCGTAAATAGGGTTAATAAAATTTAGTCTTAATAAGAGGGAAAGAGAAATGAAAAAGTCACCACCAAATTATTATCATGAATAGGATAACATTGGTGGAAATAATAGACACTTAATTGGACGAAAACCAAAATATTTATAGGGAATGATTTAGCTCATCAATCACAAAAAAGTGAACAACAAATGAAAATTGAGGTCCTCAGAGCCATAAATCTATGATGTTGATTTAAAATATCATCGGTTCAACAAAACATTAGGTATTAGGACAACACATTTTTTTGTTTTCAGATCATTTCCATAATTTTTAAAAAAGAATACCTGAAATTTAGAGTTCCATCCTTTAACTAATTTCTACCACAAACTCATCTTTCACTCCAAAAGATTATAGAACTCAAAAATATTCTATTTAACCTAATTATATAGGGTTCCAAAAATTAATTTATAATTCATCAGTCAAACCATTAAAAACTACATTATAAAAACCATGAAATCACGTAGGCCTATGGTTGGTGATGTACCCTTGTCGCCCTTCACATGCATGTTCATGTCTCGCGACCTTGCTGGATGCGATGGGTTGTTGCCCGACCTTTGTGTTGTACTTTTTATAACAATCCAGAAATAATCATAAGAAATTTTTTAACCTTAAAAAACAGTATCCAATGTCCATCATAATCCATTCAAACCATTACACTTATCCAAAATACTTGTGTCCAATCTCACAATCCAAAAATTTATAATGTCAACATAACACAATGATGATATATTTTATCACATAACAATATGTGAATACCTTCAACATTTATAGTATAAAAATATGGTAAAACAAAAATTACTATATAACCATATATTAATAGGTATATACTTCCTTATTCTTTCTATAAAACATAGAATATTGGATATACTCCTTAAATCCAAAAAAGTTGTAATCTCCAACAATGATGTAATAAACAAACCATTAATTAGTTTCAAGGTAGTCAATAATATCCAATATATTATATCCAACTCAATTTTGTTTTATTATAAAAACATTACCTCAACATTAAGATTATTTTAAGGTTTATCTTTACTTCAACTATATATATACTAAAAAGACTTACTTTCTACTGAGTCACATTTCTTGTTACCACAAAAACTCAAATACTTAATGAAATAGTACTATTGTACAATCTTTATATACTACATAATTCATATAACTTGTACATCATTAATACAATAATAAAATGAAACAATTATTAAATAACAACATAAGAAAACTAATCATTCCTCTTCATCTACAATAGTATCATTACTTGATTATTATCAAATACCATCATTTGGGGTATACTATGATGATTTGGACATTGATTCGCGTAGTGTCTCGACTCCTTGTAGATGAAGCATTGTAAATTTGAAACCATTTTATTATCCTTACAATAGTGTACTTGGTGTCCATTTTTTCTATAATTATAAAAAACTCCCATTCCCTTCAATCATTTACCAAGGTGATTCTTTATACAGTTATCACATGTGTGAAAATCCTTTCTCCCTTCTTCCCTTTATCCATATTTTTCTCTTCCATCCTCTTCTTCTCATTCTTCATTAAAATCCATAGGTCCCAAAAATTTCATTACATATCTTATTAACACATGAACTATTTCTTTATATAATGATAATACGTGGGAGACTATTTCCCTTTTAATGTTGTCTTATGACCTTGAAAGATATGAACCTTCTTACTCTTTGGATCATGCGTATTTCTAGAGTTCTCACTCTTTAAATAGGGCTCCATTTCTAAATGATGACATACAATAGTTAAGATTATATCATAATTTATAATCTAAAAACATGAAAAATGCACAACATGAATTGAATATTTTCACAAATCTAGTATCAGAATCATAAAAATAGTTTCTTTGCTAACATATTTACTTAGAAATCCTTCATAATGGGTTGTAAAAAAATGTGAATTTTCCTAAGAATATCCCTTGGGAGTGTCAAACCAGGTGCGTAGTAAGGAACGTTGACATGTATCAGGATCCCCTGGGTCAAGATCAAAACTCATTGTCGATGTTTTCACTCCAAGGTGCATTTGTTCCCAAAATACGTCCACTTGTAGTATCTAGACAGGGATGTATTTCTTAGAAAACACACATAATATCTACATTACCATAATTTTTTTGATGTTCTTATATACTAATTCTCAAATTCTATATTAGGGTAATGTGTCCTAATCAAAGTTTATCTAAATCAATTTCCAATGTGGTTGATAAACTTCTTCTGATACCAACTGTAACGGCTCGACCCCAAAATCCAAGAGTCGGTCCATCCCTTTAATACATTATATTGGTCACAAGGAAGCAATTCCTAAAGGACTGATCCGTTTAACATTCTTGCAAGATAGATTACATACAAGAACTTTACATTTCAATTTCTATCATAAAATAAAACATCGATAATACATTGAGAATTTCACTAATCTAAGAGCTTAAATCATTATATAAATCATAATACACATTATGGCATCCTGGGAAAATAAAACATAAGAAAGGGGTGCACTCATATTCTCAGTAAAGATAAACAATATAGCAGAAGCTATCATAAATAATCAAAAACTTTTATAGAAAGTTGTAAAATTGAAACACATGCCCTTTAAACATAAACTTCAGTATAATATGGTAAGAATAAATTAAAAGATGTAATTTACTTATTCACATGTAAATTCTAATTGTAAAATAATCACATGTAACATTAATAACTAATCTCATAATGATGGAATGCATATTGCCGGACATCTTAACTATAATGTCAAGGCCTTATGCCAAGAACCTAAAGATAAATTTTGTAAAGGCCTTCTTCCAAGAAACTTGTTTGTCTCAGGAGACCTACCGATGCATCGAGGGGCTATAGAAGGCCCCTCCCATCACATACTATGTCTAATGCATTCCTCATGAAAATGTTGAAACATAACATAAACATTTGTATTAAAACTAGCATACAAAATTTCAATAATTTATCCATAAAACATGAATGGTATAAAAATAGTGAATCTATAGTAAAACATATCATAACTCATTCAAAACAATTTGGAAGAATTTATTGTAATAAATAAACCTCAATGAATAATAATTTCCACAAAAGGATGATGACATTGTTAAAAATGATCAGTAAAACTCTTTGAGAAAAATATCCATTTTCTGTAAATTCATTTAAAAGTCTAACATTTATAAAGAAATTCATTTAAAAGATATTTTTAAATCAATGTGTCTCATACCACTTTGAAACTTCTCAATTGAATTAAAGTTTTAAAACAATCATGCCCATATAAATAGTTCCTTAAAATAATTTTCAAAACAGGGACATTAATTAAAAAGATTTAGAAAAATAAATCATTAAAAATTTTAAAATAATGATCTTGCTGAAGAGTCCCTTCGAAAAATCTTTAAAATATTCATTTTCAAAACATTTTTATGAAACATTGAGATGGATGATAAATATGTCCCAGTAAATACATACACATAAATAATCTCGGATAATAATGAGATTGAGGTATTAATTCTTACATTGTATTGTTCTTTAGTCAAGGGTATGCTTAACCACTTATATAATGACCATAGTACATTATTAAATTATACCATAACCAAATTAATATTCATTTCATAATATATTATTCATTTATTACTTTATAATACCCATTTAATAATAATTTCCATGTTAAAGTAATATTTTGGGTAATAATCGCTTATTTTATCCTATGTGTTTTAACATTCTATTCTTGATCGTATCACATAGATAATGATTTTAATAATTTAATAATATAAAAATTTATTTATATATAATATATATACAGAATATAAATATGTATAAGAGATAGATATATGAAATAGAAAACCATTCATAGAGACGGCAGTCCGTACGTATGCATAAAAATTGTTTCTTTTTTCGTATCATATAACATGGAAGTATGTAATTGAGATATATATATATATAAATAAATAGATATTATTACAATAGAAATATTATTTCATATAACTCATAATTAATAAATATATATATATTTATAAAATTTCTTGAAGGGTGATCGTTAATGAATAATCTCATCGCGTCGTGGAGACAGTAAGTTGTATATACGCATGAGCGACAATATCATTATATTAATGGTGAAATAGTGTTTGATTGGATGTTTTATTAGATATAAAGAATTATTAACATTTTATATTTATTATTAACATCATCAATACTCATTATTATACATATCCAAATAATGAAGTGTTGAATAACAAACAACACCATGATGTGGAGACTGTAAGTCATACATACGCACGTATGGTGACTTTCTCATTCATAGGATGGATATAATAATGAATATGTTTGTAACATATTTATAATAACATATAAGTATGTATATGTTACTAGATTTATTATTTTAGTATCAAAATAACAAAGAAATGGGATGTTGAAGTGGAAAAGAACTTTGGAAGAGGTGATAAAATAATTACCTCTTCTTCAGGTGCTTCCTTTTGATTTGAACAAATCGGATTTTTAGGTTGGATTTTAGATCAATTTCAAGACTATAGGTTTAATTGAGGGTATCTGTGAGGGTATTTGAGCAATTTTTGGCAGAGGCAAATGGTTTTGGAGGTGTGAATTTGAGAGAAGGTGAGGTACCTTTTTATAAGAGAGGTGAGGGGCACTTTTGAAAGATCTTGAAGAATTATTTTATTATATATTCATTTTTTGTTTATAATTGTTAAAAATGGATTTATTTCGAGTATAATTTTGGTATTCGTCTAAAAACTATCCATCAATAGGTTTTATATAAGTTTAGGTCACCATATTAACCTTATCTTTTCATTTTAACCCTTAGTTAAACTGTTTAACTCTTACATTGTATTCTTGTATTCTAACACTATAAGATTAATAATCGTACTATAAAATTCCAAGAGAACCTAAAGTGGTTAATTAATGGCATATATAACATTTTTTATTCCTTTGTCTGATTTTTATAGTTTTTGGAATATTATATCATTTAATAAAATAGTATTTTTTTTAAAACCCATTTATGCCAATTTTGACACTTTTTAGTAGTTTACTTTTTGTGAAAGTCATAACAACATTATTACATCCAAAAATACACATAAAATCATCCCTTGAATTGCATATTCAACTATTAAATTCGTGGATGGGATCATAAGTTTCAATTTACATGTATTTCAATATTTATAATATCAATTATTTTAATCTTTCATTAATAAGTTAATTACTACATCATTATTGTATCATAAATAAATATAATTATTTAATTTATAAAAACTATAAATAAAATACTATGATGTAGTAATTATTATTATCTTTCTAATTAATATTTATAGTAAAATTTATCTTATGTGAAACCTAATATTAAAAAAAATTATTTATTAAAATAGTAATTTAACACTATTAACTCTTCTTTAAATAAAATATAATAAATATCCTAATCTAACCCAACTGTATCAAAAAGGATCCAATATTATTCATAAGATTTATTTCGGTCTAAAAACACATTAAAAATAGAATTAAGACATGTGTTGAGATAATTTTATATTATTATAATATTATTTTAACCATTAATTACCCTATTTACTTTTAACTATGGTAAATAAAATTCAAAAGTTATGATTCACCAAAAATTATTTCCTTCCCATTGATCTAAATTTTACTTACTTATTTCATTTGTATCTTTATTATTTTTTAAATTAAATTAACAGATGTGGTAAAATGGGTTTTTATACAAATTTGCAAATGTGCCTTGAAGGTGGGTAAAAGATGTTAAAAAGTTCAATAATATTTTATATGTCTAATATTATTATAAAATTACACCAATTAATTAAATTATACTAATATATTTATTATGTATCTAATTTTACATTATAATAAATTTAAATAAAAAATAATTATTTTAATAAAAAAGTCAGTTTTTATGTACTATGTAGTATTTTTCACTATTCATCAAAAATTCAATGTTTTCAAAAAATTACCAAAAATTAATCCTAATTTAATTTTGATATTCTAAATTCAAAAATAAAGTCTAATTTTTCCAATTCAATTCTTATGATTTTATAAAATTAATTTTATTATTTTTCTCAATAAGACATAAAAAGTAGTTATTTTAAGAAAATAGTTTTCAATATATATAACTACTTTAAAAAAACATATGCATTTCATTATAAACACATTAAAATACATTTAAAATATATTTTTTAATATTCATATCACAAGATTTATTTGATAAATAAACATATCAATTAAATAATTATAACACTAATGTGTTGTTTTGCAGAAACTCAATCTGACGTATAACACAAGACAAGTAGGTGTTCTGTGCCATAAAAGATATTGAATTACTTTAAATAGATAACATACTAAGAAATCACGGGGTGTTACAGTGATGGAGGAATTATACACATCATATGGGTCCCCTTTTATATTGTTTACCCTTTCTTTCAATCCATGTAAACATCCACCTCTCACATCTCCTTCGTTTAAAATTAGTTTTTGGCTCGTGAGTATGATATCTAACTTTTTCCAAAACTCAATGGTCACCTTCATAATGGATTTAAATATATGACATGAGATTCTTCGGTCATGATTATTACTTGTGAAACCCTCAAGGATGGCATAGATCGGGTAGGATGATTAGAGTGGTACCCCCTGAGGGACTATGATGTGGTTCCTCTACCTATTTTAAGAGTAGAATCCCCTAGTTGGGTAGGGTGTGGGCCCTCTTTGCATATTGTGGTGCACCCTTTAGAATTAAGGTCTTCTTCATCTATCCACTAAGTGGTACCACTTATGGAATTATGATGCGTTTCCTCTATCCTTTAGGTGGCACCACATACGGTATTAGGGTGAGGGTCATCTACCCTTTGAGTGGTAACCCCCCCACATGGAATTAGGGAGTGGGTCCTCTATCTATTGGGTGGTACCACCTATGGAATTATGGTGCAGGAACTCTATATTCAAATATTTACCCCTAAAAGATTTGGGGCGAGTCCTTTATTTAGTGGGTGGAACCCCCAATGGAAACAGGGTTCAAGTCCAATATCTGGTGAGTAGTACCCCTCTATTGAATTAACGAATGTTCTATATATCCATTGAGTGGAATCCCATGACTCACAAGGTCCTGGGTACACAACCAATATAGTTGTAACTCCAATCAAATAATGTTTGGGTCCTGCTTACTATGAGTGGCACCCCCTAACTCACTGGGTTGCAAGTACACTCCGTTGAGATTTTCAACCCTATATTGTGGGGAATAGTGTTGAAGAGTGGGCACTCTACATGTTTACTCCATTGATCTAACACATGAGATGTTGGGAATCATTGATGGACTTTTGGAACGGATGTGACTCCTTACCTAGGATAAGATGTGAGGTAGAGACCCTCTTCTCTCACATTTGGGTTTCTTTGGATTTATCGTGTATATATATATATATATATATATATATATATATTTATATTTCTATACATGTTGTTATATTTCATTACTATCATGATATTGGATATAGATACATGATGTGTAGTCCACCTACGCGGTGTGTTGAGATCCATTTGGTTGGATAAGGTTACATTATTTATTTGGGTTGAGGTCGGGAATTTCCTACTCGGTAGGTATGTACTGACCCCGGCATCAGCTTTGCTCACATGCATCATGACTTATGTAGATGATAGATAGGTTGAAAGTGGCTATAGAAGACCCTAACAATACCTAGTGCATTGGACCACATAAAGTGGTCATATATTATAGATCATTAGATGTTCTCTCTCAAAACATTAACTTTATAGTTTTATCAGGATTTGAAATCAGTCTGATTGGGCATGTCTTTTTCAACAATAATTTTTTTTCACTATCATAGCCTTTTACACATTATAGGTTTTTCAGGTGAGGTAATCATTATAGATATTCCATGATTTTATTTCATTCTTCCTCTAAACTTCTTTATTGATATGGACTAGTTTTTGAAAACATGTACATTAGGTAAAGTCCACCCATTTAGGTTATGCCTTTTGTCTCTTGTCCCCACCCCCTATCCTATAGGGGTTTTCTTGGGGGGTTTCATAGATCGATACCCATTGGGATGGGCCATGATATATTTCTATTAGATTAGTTCAATCCTTGGGATGGTTTTTGGTGTAGTCCCCATTTGAGGATTTGTTTGGGATTTAGGGTAGTATTGTCAAGGAGTCTAAATTGTATCTCTTAAGTTAGGGAACTCATTTTCAGTGTGATGGTTGTCATATCCATTCACTAGGACTTTGAAAATCTTCATATCAAACGATAGTACTAAGACATTTGTTGTAGGATTAAATGTTAAATTCATCATTGAGGATTGAGTCTTTCAATTTTCCTTCTTGATTAAGCTCTCCATTGTATATATATATATATATGCTCATTTGATCAGGTATGTCTCGCTCAATTTTGAAATGACTTCATGAATATCTCCCACTTCGTTATTGAATTTTGGATCATTATGAATATATTATAAGAGATGAGGTCCCGGTTTAGTTTCCATCATGTGAAATTATTTCTCCAGATGGGCAGGTATCATCCCCCCTTCATGTCAAGCAGTAGATTCTACCAACATAGCATGCTAAAGATGTTCATTGGTTTAGAATACATCTTGAATTCTATTACTATTTTTGTAGAGGTTTCATGGTGAAACAGATCCCCAAGGAAAAAATGTTTGTCTTGAGTCAATTATCGAATTTTTTAGACTTCTGTGGATCCCGACAGATTGGATTGTTCGCTTACAACCTGTGATCTTTGTAGAGTAGTGGTTGGTTCTAGTGGTAGAAGTATTTGATGCACTAGGGCTGAGTGGGAATTAATTGTTTAAAATATAGAGATTTTCCAGGTTACGTGTTGATATATAATCCCTTATCAGGTAGTTGAGTTCAGGCATGATCCAACGGTTTTGATATCCAACTCAAATGATTACCTTTTCATTGTTGGTCCTCATAGTGAGATCTCTCAAGGATGAAAGTAGGTGTCGAAAGAGTCTTGTGATAGGCATTTTTTAGCATGTAATTAGACATTCCTAGGAAATGGACACTTCCCCCACTGATATGTGTCCTTGTGACATGATTTTATACTATTAAGGTGAGATAGTGCCACCTATAGCAGATAGTTTCAAGGTGTGAAGGATGAGTCCCTTTTACTTGATAATTCGGGATGTGTTGTTGTGACAAGATGTCAAATTATAATATAGTTGAGGAAGGTAGGTAGGAAAGGTAAATTGTGAGCTATCATTAGATGGTTCTAATGGCTGGGAGGTTTGATTTTGGTTTGGGGTATGACCTATATTACTACTTCCCCATATGAATTTGTTGGTACAAATCTGAAAGCCAAATTTTCATATGCAAAGCCACAGCATGAGACCAATTGATAATAATGAAGTCCATTTTTTCTTGACCCCTATAATGGATGATCCTACATATATGATTATTGTTCATTCATTTTTTTCCAATGGTGGAACTACTCTATAATGATAGAGACAACCTCACACAAAATATTTTTGTAGCAGTACTAATACCCTAAGATGTTCTCCTTAGTCTGGACCAGTCATTAACAATTCAAGCCTATATATTTTCTACTAATGAGAGGTATCTATTCTGAGTTGTATGATGATTTTTTCCTCCTTTAAAATGATTGATCCCTATATTGAAAATGATGATCTCATTCATAGGAGTTTGTTGACGATAATAGTTATATATTATTTCCCTTGGATTAGGGGATGTTATGAGCGCTTAGTTCCTTCCAATGAAGGTGGGGTGTGATGACATGCTGGGAATACCTCCCAAACTTGAGATGGACCAATGTATATACTTTTTCTAGATAAGTAATTATGTTTTTTCTAGCACATTGGATGACCTCGTGGGGTTACAGGAGTTGTTAGTGTGTTCAGAGGGAATATAGAGGGAGGTTTTCACAAGATCTAGTGTGATCACCTAGGAACCCCTATGTTTTTTTTAAGAGGTAGATGAGAGATCAATATGTTTATTCGATTAACATCTCCCAAATTAGGTTATTTTTTGTAATAGTATCTACCCATGAAAATAGATTACACCCTCTTTCCCAATACATCTGAGTAAGATCATGAAAGACACTTGAGGATAGATTCTAGGCATGCTTCGAGATTACTGGTTTAATGGGTAACTATCATGGAGTCAGTTATAGATTATGTATGGTTGTGGAAGACTTATACATGATTGAATCCCCTATGACGACCCTAATACAGAAAGGGAATCCCTTTACCTTGAGTTAGTAGTGTTAGTGGGCCTTTGAGGAATTGATATTGAGGCTGATGAGTACTCCTATTTTGATACTACCTAAAGAACATGTGCATTAAGTAGTGTATTGTGATTCCTTAGACACTAGGCTCAGCTATGTATTGATGTTTAATAGGTAGTTATAATATATAGTTCATGGTAATTGATATCCCATGAGTAGATGTATGTGACTCTTGACCTAGAGTTGGAAGTGGTAATATTTTCTCTATGTATGTGGAGGTACAATATTCTAGGGTAGTATTTTTAAGTTTACTCAGACAATCAGTGTCTCAGGTTTATCTTCTGGTAGAGATACATTATCTTTATACCATTGTACTGGTTGTAGTCCATTTAAGATTTTTATTTTAAAATATTTTATACTCTAGGGAGGGAAATGTGGTGGTAGATTTAATTTGTGGTAAGTCTTAGGATCATTTTGTGTAGGAGGCATCTGAGTAGTTAGATTACTTTTAGCTAACCCTGGTTGTGTAGGAGGGTGTAATTTTTCTTCCATCGATAGTGTTTACTCTTCTAAAACTCCTTCATGTGAAAGATTCCCAGTTGGGGGACAACAAGTTTTAGGACATTCATGAACTGGTATCCTCAGAAGATTTAGTCAATGTATTTTTTGAAGGATGGAATCACGTCAAATTTTATCAAGGATAGATGGTTGTACCAGACGTGATTCATGAGGATTTAATGATAGTGTTATGTACATATACCTTGGATGTACATCCTAGTGTTTGTAATTTTTATAATGACCATCGGTGGATGTTTTTGTGGGCCACCATGAGACAAATCATGGATGAGTTTTTTCCTGATACCTCACATATCAGTAGGTGAAAGCATAGCACCAGGTTCCTAAAGGATTATTGTAGAACCATGTGATCATGGAGTGGAAATGGGTTTTTGTATCCAGGAACATTGGAATGTGAATTTTCTGGATAGATAAGGGACAAGATGCCATCAGGGTGATAGTTGACCTAGTCACATAGTAGGCATACTTATTTACTATTTGGGATAAGAGTTTGGTGTAGAGTTTGGTAAGGATTTATGTATGGGAGATTGTTTGACTTCGTTGGATTTCCTCAAATATTTTATCCTATCTTGATTTTTTGTTTATACCATGATAGGGGAGAGGCATCCAAGAGTCATTTATTACACAATTGAGTATGAAAATATCCTTACACCTCAAGATAGATTAGTATACCTAGTGGAATATATAGGTGTTAAGGTAAATGACCACTATTTCATGTTCGACATCATCGGGTGCTAGGAAGACCACTTTACCTTGGTAGATATTTCTACAACAATGTCCACCACACTACAATCAGCATGTAACCTTTTTGAGGCCCTATATGGGAGACCCTATAGGTCATGATTTTTCTGGATAGATAGTTGCAAGGTTTCACTTATAGGTCCAAATTTTATGTAATTGATAATTAAAAAGGTATATATCCTCCAAAAGTGGATTGACATAGCTTAGAGGATGTATAAATAGTTCATGGATTGATGTCGTAATCCCTTGAGGTTTGAGTACCGAGACCACGTTTTTCTAGGAGTCTCCCCATGGAAAGGATTGTGGAGATTTGACTAGGGAGTTTAGCTATCCCTGATGTTTCTTGGGCCATTCAAGGTCTAGAAGAGGGTTGGAAAAGTTTCTTACCACCATGTTGTTCCCCCATACTTTGAGCAAGTGCATTACACCATCCATGTGTCATAGATGATGAGATGCGTGTATGAACCTATTCACATTATTGAGTATGGAGATATGGACATCAAGGATGGATCCAAATTCTTACAGAACTAGGTGGTGATTGAGTATCAATAGGAATAAAATCTATATGGATGGATCATCTATTTGGTTCGTGTGTCGTTGTTATATGGGAGAATGTATGAGAGCTCTTGGGAACAAGAGAACCATATGTGGGCTCACTATAATTAGTTTTTTATGTTTTTTTTCCTTTCATGGAGGAAAATATTAAAGGAAGGAATGACTCATAGGTCTAAATTTTTTTAGACTATTAAATATTTATAAATATATTTTCTGAGTTAGGAGTTGAAATAGAATGTGATTATAATGCCCAGGGTTCCTAGAATAAATTTTATAAAAATGATAAATATATTATATATTATGAGCATTTAGTTTAGTAATGAAAATGGGATAAATCATAAATACAATCTCATATTATAAATATTATATCACCATTGTGTCTGTAACATGATTTTTAACCTAAGATTGACCTAAAAATATCTTGGTCTGAGGGGTTTGAATAAATTCATCCATTAGTGGTAAATTCAATGGGTTATTTAAATGATTAATTTAATTTTTAAATTAATTAAACCAATTCAAATTTTAATATTAATAAATATATATGGGAGGATATATAGGGTCAGCTATGTGAACATGGGATAATTGCGCAGTGACTTCTTCCATCACTCTTTGGAAAAACTAATTCATATGATGATGAACCTTTGGATCTAGGTATATTGACATAAAGTGAATGGAATGGTATCTTTCATTCATTTCCAAGCAAGTTATACAATGAAAAATGATCTAATTTCTAATTATGACTTATAAATTAATGGTTATGAACCTATTAACTAAATTTACTGGGAAATATTACTATCTTCTTTTAATCTTTGAAAATTTTTTCCTTTTCATACGCCTAATTACATATTAAATTTGTTTATTCAATTATTTCACACAATAGATATCCATAATAATGTGTTTTGTCCATGAAGGTTTTTCCAATAATTATTCAAATGTGTTGTTCATTTACCACTTTTATTATTTGTGTTCTTCGCCATTGGGATTTGGGGCCACTACTTAATGTTGTCGTGCATAATTATGTCTGATTGAGCCCCCAAATTCACAACAGAATCATGTGAAATGAACGAATCAATGGTTAATGGATATATCCATATGTGTTGCGGGATAGGGGGGATGAATCCTATGGATTTGTGATCCAAAACTAATTGACGATGGAATAATGATTTAAAAACATGAGATTAACTCCCAAAAAATTGATGGACATTGATTATTGCCCACTAGATCTCTAGAAATAAAGAATGAAGGCATCTCCCATCGATTTTTGGTGGCTTGTAGGTGAGATCTGAGGTGGAGATTCCTAACATGGGATCCTAGTGACGATCTATAAATTATAATGAAAAACCCCACTACAAACATGTAGTATGAATAGAACATAGTCTGTAGGGCTCTGGTTAGGACAACTATGGTTTTGGGTGAGAAAATTATAGAAGGTAATGTGGGGGGGCACATTATGTGTGACCCATGCATTGGTAACTCATCATGTAATCTGGGAGTACGAATATGTGGGAATGTCCAGGCACACACCATGTACATATGAAGTATGATATGTTCCAATAGAGACATTTCAAGGTGATGGAGAAATAACACATGTCATGTGGGCCCCCATACATGTCGTGTACCCCTTCATTCCTTCTGATGAAACAAAAACCTATCATATATCCTTCAATTGGATTCATATTTATTCCCATGAATAGACTAGACTAAGAGTTTTTTCATGAAGAACATGACGGTGGTATCTATATTGTGGTTAGGGATATGATGCAATATTTTATAGTCCTGATGCTTATGTGGGTGGTGCTCTATGATAGTAGAGATCGGGCATGATAATTAGATTTGTACCCCATGACAGATTAAAGTGAGGGTCCTCTATCTATTATAGGTGTTCTACCCCCAATAGGGTAGGGTGTGGGTCCTCCATGAACATAGTGCCCCCCTCTGGAATTAGGGTGTGGGTCCTTTATCCTAGAAGTGGTACCCCTCTATGGAATTATTATGAGGGTCCTCTATCCTCCTAATGGTACCCCTTATTCAATTAGGGTGTGGGTCTTCTTTCCTCTATGTGGTAAAATTATCCTTGTGAAATTAGGGAATGCTTCCTCTATCTTCTGAGTGGTACCATATGAAATTGGTGCACATGCCCTCTATCTAATGAGTCGTACCCCTAACGAATTGGGGGCTTGGGTCCTCTATTTACTAAGTGGAACCCCCCCAATTAGTCTATATGTCATCTATATACCAAGTGTTACCCCACCCCCAATAGAATTGGGGTGTGTGTCCTCAGTCTATTGAGTGGAACCCCCCTAACTCAATAGGAAGTGAGTCCTCTACCCATCTAGTTTTACCCATATTGGATAGGGATAGTGTCCTCCATACTCTATGTGGAACCCCCATGATAGACTATGGAGTGGGTCCTCATCTTGGAGATTATATCCCCTCGACTGTGTGTCATAGTGGCAAGGTGTGTACACTCTGCATAGTTACTCCTTTGGACTAACACATGATATAGTGGGAATCTTTGATGGACATTCAAAACTAATGGCACTCTTTACCAAGGTTGTGTTATGAGATGGAGATCTAATTACCTCTCATTTGGGTTTATTTGGTTTCAGAGTATATATATATATCTGTGTGTGTATCCATTTTGTGGTATTTTTTGACACTCTTTCTATGGATGGAATATAAGGGACGTGTAGTCCACCTACATGTTGTGTTTAGCTCCCTATGGTTGGATGAAGATACCTATTTGGATTGAGTTGAGATGTCTATAATATATTTGTATCATGTATCTTACTCCTCAACCATCATCTTTCAGTGTATCCTACTAGATATGTATATAATCATCACTACATGGGCATTTATCACATGTTTCTAGTATTATGTTGACAAAGGATAGGTCGGTGGTGACAATAGTGGAACTTAAGGATACCTAAGGCATTGGACCATATATGTTGGTTCAATATTAGAGATAAGAATCAAGTATCTCTCAAAAATGTTTATTTTATAGTTTTTTTAGGTTACGACATCTTTATAATTGGGAATATATTTCCCCCATTACATTTTAGATTTCACTATTGTACTGATATAAACCCTAGAGGGTTTTCAGGTAAGGTTAATATTCTATTCACTACATATTTTTCTTTTATTATTTTTTCACATATTCATTGAGATGGTTGGGTGTGTTTGCATAGGTAAAGTAGTTAATGGACTCCCATTTTGATTATGTCTACTAGTTTTTATTGCCACCACTAGCATAGGGAGGAAATCTTGGGGTTGTTATAGCTCAAGACTCATTGGGTCATTTCATGAAAGATTGGTATCAAGGTAGTTCATTCCCTCGGATGATGTTAGGTGTAGTCACCTTTTAAGGATTAGGTCGGGATTCAGGGTAGTAGTGTCAAAGTGTCTCGATTTTGTCTCTTGGGCTAGGGAACCCATTGTGTGTGTGGCAGTCGTTGTATAAATTCACTAGGACCTTGACTACCTTTTTTGACCCAGAATACCGAGACATTTGTTGAAGGGATTAAATGGTACATGCATTATATATGATTATGTATTTTAAATTTAATTCATCAATTATCTCCCCATTATATATATATGATCATATGACTATGGTATATATAGATCACTTTTGAGATACCTTTAGAAAGGCAACAAACCAGGTTATAGATTTTTGGATCATAATAAAAATATGATGAGAGATGTGTCCTCAATTTAGGGTACATCACATGAGATATTTCAACAAAAAGGGAAGGTATCAGCACCCCACATGTCAAGTATAAGATGATACAAGAATTATAGAATGGAAATGTGTAATGTCATAGCACACTCTATGAGTTACAGTGAAATAGGCTGTTGAGGTGCCACATTGAGCCAGATCCCCAGCCAGTAGAGGACTGGATAATGTCAGTGATATGATTTATTAGACTTATATGGATCCCAACAAATTAGAGGGTTGAGATTGGGACTAGTACTCTTCGTAGAGTAGTTATTGGTTTTGGTGATACCAGCTGATGATGCACCAATTATGAGTATTCAATAAGGGTTATACAAATACATATCACCCAAGTTTGTTTTTGACCTAGAAACCCTTCTCAAATGTTTGAGGTCATGCCCAATCCAATAGTTTGGATATCCCATTTAAGTGATTCCCCTTTTGACAGTGGTCCTTGCGGTGAGACCTCTCCAAGACGATGGTAGGCATAGTTAGAGTCATGTGATAGAGATTTTTTAGAATGTGATTAGACATTCTAGGAAAAGTGATACTTCCCACATTATGAAATTTTTCTGTGATGTGATTGAAAATCATGAGGGTGAGTTAGTGCCACCTACAACTGATAATTTCATGGTGTGGCAGATGGGTTTTTTTGACAAGCATGTTTTGGATGTTTGGATGGGATATGGTGTCATAGTTGGCCATGGTTGAGGAGAGTAGGTAGAAAATGGAAAGGATGAGCTCTCAGAAAATGGGGCTTCTATATTGGTGTCTTGTGTGGGGTTTGTGGTATGAATTATGTCACCTATAATCTAGAAGAATTGGTAAGTAGAGAGTAAAAAGCCCCATTTCCTTATGCATATCCAATGTTTGATACCATGTGATACTAGTAGAGGCCCTTTTTGTAGAAACCTTGTGTTTTATGATCATAAAGAGAGTATTTTGTTTCTCACATGTTTCTTCCAATAGGATGGCCTTACTTTTTGAGGATTTAGAGAGCCTAACATAAATTCTATTCATAGTTGTAGTGATACCCTATGATGTTTTCCTCAATATGGAATAGTCATTGACTATCCAATCTCATATGTTTTGTACTGGTGAGTGGTATTACTTCCATGTTTTTGGATGGATTTTTCCTCATTGAAAGGGAGTTTTCCCCAGATACAGAAATATGTTATCATTTTCAGGAGGATACATTTTATAATATTTTGATTATATTACCCTTACAGTAATGGATGTTATGAGGTCTCAAATACCTCAAAATAAGGTGGGGTGTGAAGATGTGTTATGATTACCTCCCAACATTGAGATGAACCTCTATATAGATATTCACTAGGGACGACCTGATGTGTATGATATCCCACTGGGTGACCGCATGGGGTTGTGGGAGTTTTTGGTGTGGTTTTAGAGTCTATAGAGGAAGGGATTTATAATACACAGTGTGTTCTCCTAGGAAACACTATGTTTTTTATTAGAGTAAAATATATGCATGAGTTGAAGTTTTGATTGATTTTTCCTAACGTTGGTGATTTGGGGGGGGGGGGGATTATCCACCCCCAATAATATATAACAACCTCATGACCTTAGTTTTTGAGTAAGAGAACTTGATACACTTGAGGGAAGATTCTAGAATTTATATAAGAGTACCCATGTAATGGGTAACTCATATAGTGTCAGTTTGAGGTTCAAAAGATTTATGTAAGACTTCTATAGGACAAAATACCCTTTAACTACCATGGTGTGGAATGGGCATCTTCTTACCTACATTGTGTACTGCCACAGGGGATTTGAGGAGGCGATGGAGAGGCTGATAAGTGGTCCAATTTTGGGACATCCAAATGAGGTCTTGGAGTACGTATTGAATTATGATACTATAAGATCCTATTTCATATATGTGTTGATGTTGATATAGGAATTTATAGTATATGGTTTGAGGCAGTTGAGACCCCAAGAGCATAACTACGTAACATGGGACCTAGTGTTGGTAGAGGTTGTATTTTCCTTGAGTATGTTGAGGAAATTGTTTCTAGAAAAAAGATTTATTGTTTAATCGGACCATAAAGGGCTTAGGAATTTCTTCATGTAGATTGACTTTAACAAAATGTAGTGGTGTTCATATATCACAATTATAATATAAAATTTATTTTCCAAAAATACTAGAAACTGTGTCCTTAACAGTAGAACGCATGTCTGCATGACTTCCACATGTGAGCCCATCTTGTTTCTTGAATATTGACCAATCTAACTACCCATTTGTTTCCTTAGGTTTTTCATACCCAGCAAGGATTTCATAATATTTATTGTAGAACTAGAATAAATTCACAATATTTGATAAATTAAATTAACCATATTTGATTCAGAATAAACCAGTGAGGTTGAAATACATTTTTTTCCTGAAAATCCTGAAATTTAGGAAAACTTTTCATTACATGTCCTTTACGCTTGGAGAATAAAAAATTCCATTCATTATTAATATTAGATTGAGGTAGAAATTTCCCCTTCCACATCCAATTGGATTACATTTATGACAATTTTGATTTTAGGTCATTTTCATCATATTGGTTTCACCCATTTCTACCATAATCCTTTCATCTTTTTGAACACACGTAGACAATATTTTATTAATTGAAAATTTGTCATTATTTGTGTTATAAGTGATTATAAATGGACCATATAAATGAAATAGAGTGTTGAAAAAATAATTCACTATAAATTTGTCATATATATAAACCATGGGATTCTTATGTTGAGTCCCAATATCCTTTATCTACATGATGTGCTCATACAGAGCTTCCCTAAAGGTGACTCTCATAGATGAGATATTCAAAATAAATTGGTTTCTAATAGCTTATATAAATAGATGAACTAATCTTCTATATCTTTTAGATACACATGGCCATTAATATTCTCTTCAGCTAAACCTTGAATAATAGAACCTAATTTAGTTTCTATGAAGATCATATTGAGATGGATTGACCACTTCCAATGTTTATATAATGTTATATCATTTAGTGTGATATCATTATTAACTATTTTTAGTCTGATTTTCTGAAAGGTATAATCAATTTCCATCCATTTGATATGAATAAAAATTATCCCCTTCCATATTTTATTATTTTCACCTTTTAATTTCGGAAGGTCACATTGAATATCCTAAAAACCTGATGGTATAACTGAAAATTATATACATGCATATTCATTTAAATAAATTAATTTACATACTATATTTTTTTAATGAGTCTAAATAATATATAAGTTTATATTGGTAAAATTATATATTTGATTGATTCATCATATTAATTAATAATGAAAGACTAATATTTTAATTCATAAATTCTTGAATTATAATTTGATAATTCAACAAACCATATTGAAAAAATTAAAAATTGTAATGTATGTATTACCTCGTGAAAAATTTTGAAGACTAAATTTAGTATTTCATCTAATAAAAATTTAATAATAATTCATTTGGGATAATGTTTATTATATTTCTCATATATAATTTAATGTTATTTAATGAATATGTAAATTTTATTTTATAAGGAATGTTATGGAAAACCCCAATTTTTATAACATTTTCAAAAATCCTAATTATTTATTTATATTACATAATGAAAATTAATGATATATAAATATTTTTTATATTAATAAAATTCAAAATAGTGCATGTATAATATAATGTGGTTTTATTGAATTTTTAATTTATAATTAATTCATAATTATGTGAAAAAAATTTATTTTAATAAAATTTACCGAAACTCATGACTAAAAAATTAAAAATTTCCCATAAAAGTTTTTAATAACTACAGATGAAGAAATGAATAGGATTATGGTAGAAAAACATCAGCATCTCCAAACCCAAATATGTTAAAGGGTTTTATTAAAAGAGGGTGTAAAATTTGTATTACAAAGTAGAGGTATATTCTACCTTGGACACCAAATGTTAAAAATTTAATAAAATATTTTATTATATAATCAATAAATTTATTTAGTGAAAAGTTATATTAACTTACCTCCATCCGTTGAAAAATGTAGAAAATTATGGAATCAAAACCTGACTCTTTTCTAAAATATGAACAAAGGATATAGATAGCGTATAGTTTCGAGTCTTTATTGATTGGATGGTCCATAATAGTTTTAGTGGAATCTTACTTTAATAACTCAAAAAAGTTTACTCCATCAATAAAAAATATTAATAAATGGATATTTCTTGGAATAAAATAATCAATAAATATTATGGAATGCATTTAATACATTAAATTGATTTAAAATAATTTATTATATATATGATAATGTAATATATTAATTTTATGAGATATATTACACTAGCCCAAAAATTATTATATTCTTAATCAACTGATGCATAATTTATTACATGAACTCCTTTTTATAGTGGAGTGGATGTGGAACATGTTTCACTATGAGCTTCCTAGTTTAAATCCTCTTACCAAATGTTGTACATGTCAAACAACATGAAAGACCATAGGCTGATCTATTTTCCTGTGGATTTATGTGGGTCAGGGATTTGAATATTTAGTCTTGGTGAAATTTGTACCATTATTAATCCAATTAATACTCTTTAATCCCTCCTCTCCCCATCCATCTCCTTTCACCTCTAAATCTATATCCCAATAAATCAAAAAAGAACCAAAAATGAAACACCCCACATCTTATTATTTGTATCTTCTCGTTCCCATTTTAATCAGCATCTTCTTTCTCCATCTCTATTTTGGTCCACCCATGGAAACGACAACCAATTACCATATGGTTTACATGGGTTCTTTGTCAGACGACATGGATGGATCCTCTAGGAAATTTCATTCATCCTAGGTGGCCACCTACTCCTCCTCCTATACCACCCAGATTTACATTCCCCCAATACAATTCTTGATACCCACTTATACACCCATCAAAAATTCTAAAATATTTTGGGCCTATCTATTAGCCTATGGATTTACATGGGTTATGTATTTGAATATGTAGGATTGAGAAAATTTGGAACACATTTGATCCAACCCTCAAAACCAGAAACCTGTGCAAACTAGATCGTCGGGTGTCCACGAGTCATATTTAACCAATAATTATAAGTTTTATTACAATATGTAATGATTGAAAAACAGAAAAATGAAATACAATAAGTTAACATGAGTATTGGAAACAAATATTTCATGTTTAACAAACTTATATAAATCATGTAAAATATTGTCCCATTTTAGGTTTTAAACATAATGGTCAGATTGGTCATTAGGTGGATGAAACATTTTTTAATTTGGAGTGTGGGATAAGATTAATAAATATTATTGATATATTAAAACGATGATGTAATAATTTTGAAAAAGAATGTGGAATACTACCCTTTTGTTTATAATATAATGTTTTACTAATATTTCTATTAATATATATTAATTTTATTTTTATAATTTTTTATATATTAATATACATGTATATTTTATTGCATTAAAAAATATAAAATAATATGT
Organism: Viscum album; assembly: GCA_963277665.1. Taxonomy (NCBI): domain Eukaryota; kingdom Viridiplantae; phylum Streptophyta; class Magnoliopsida; order Santalales; family Viscaceae; genus Viscum; species Viscum album. Next base: position 991,728,800 of record OY728159.1, on the reverse strand, counting down.
TTTTCATGGGTTCTGGTGGATAAGTAATCACCCATGTGATGTGAAGTAAATGTTCTAAGGAGAACTGGGCAATCTATTATTTATTTCTTACAAAGGAGATACCATGGTAAAATGATTTCTCATCTCATTCACCACATTCATTTATTCAAAAATATGTGGTTGGCCTAACCTGATGGGTTGATTTTGATGGGGTTCAATTTATTCCTACAATCATTCAAGTTGGTTTAACCATTTGTTTAACCCTAACATAAAATACCAATGACCCCCACATCCATTTCTATGTATGGACCTACTTTTTCATGGTAGGTGGTACTTTTGTGGTATTAGACCCAGTGATTCTTAGGATCTCACAATGGTCGATATGAAGTGAGTTCGGGGTCATCACAACAATTTCGGGGGATTTTTCCCCACTCTAGGACTCTATTATATCTTTAATATTTGTTTGATAATATCCTTTTAATATCGATACAATACGAGTTACCATAAATAAATTATTGTTTCCCCCAGAAGGTGTGTTATTTTTAGGAATTAATACTTCAAGATGGTTTCATCAAATTTATTTATGGTACTGGAAACACCAAACAGTTCTTTATTTAAAGGTACCTACATTCCAAAGGTAGATATTTGTTAGGTTTATTGAGCTACGATACTTATGAACTCACATTAGTCAAGAGGATGGGAGTTTAGGCACCTTTCATCCTTTTGGGGGGAATTATTTCCAACTCTAGGACTCTACTTTAGAATTAATATATCTTCATGAATCCTTATTAATTTACCCAGTATAATTTTGTGTTCCCTCAAAATTTTAAATCAATTATTTAGCATGTGTAGAATTATGAATCATTCATATGTATTCAAGGTTCTTTATCTGTGGAGATATCTATATGTATTTAAGGTTCTACATCAATGGTTTCTTCTCATGTACTACTGATATATTCTTAATCATTTTTATGATGATGGTGGTTTTTAGTCCACTCAATGGGGAACTCTAGAATTTATCATCACCCCAGGAGAGGAAAGTTTGGTTTGATGTTGGGATCATACCCATAAATGGGATACCTATGTATCCTCGTCAAAGAAATCATAACCCCCATTGTTTGTTGATACTTAATGGGACACAACATACCTTTTAAGGTAATGTGATAAGGACCTAATGGTACATTATAATTTCATGTGGTAAAGATATTTAGGTGGAAGGTGTCTAGTCAAAGCTTGGTGTAGGATTTATGCCTAAGCTACCCAATGAACCTGGAAAGGATATAAGTTTCCATGATGGATTAGAATATCTTGGGAATGTGTCCCAAAGAAAATAGGGTTTATTTGGAGTGTTGGGTTTGAATCTTAGGGATGATTCCTACATATCCCATTTGTATGGGAATCAAATCCCATGTAGTTTGCTATGTCTATATGGGAGTATATCCCTTTGAGATAAGTTGTTTGGGGCTTACTCCTAAAGGGGATTATCTTGTAATAGGATCCACGGGAGATGTCATAACTCATAAATATTGTAGGGGACATAATTTGGGGCCTATTTTGAATGAACATTCCCAATAATTGAGCATTATGGTTGGAGTCACGAGTAGGATATCAATTGATCTCATGCCCTGGGTGAAGCATTCCTACAAATCCCAATTATGGTGGGAATCAGAGTTCTCATAGTTCAAGAATATGAGCTGTATTGTGTGGATGTTTTTATCATCACAAATCTATAATACCACATGATTCATTCTTAGTGTGAGGAACAAGAGGATGTAAAAGATTTGACAAACCACACTCTTTCTCTTCTGCTGATAGAAGAGGTCGAGCCGACAACAAAATAAACCAAGGAAATGGTGTACAAGTGCATAGAGTAATGAGCCATTCAATGTGGAATGAATGTGATGGTCATGAGGTCTAGACTGAAAGGATATGGTATTACTCCATGAGTTACAACATAAAATTTGTCATGTATTATATAGAGGATATCATTCCCTATGTCAAATGGGAATGCAAGTGTCAATCGAACCTTCCCTACCATGGACCAAAGCGATTGGGTTTTAAAGACAAGAATGGAGAACATGGCCTGAACCATAATCCACATAACCAGGAACTTTCCAAAACTATATCTAGGTTAAGGGTCTATGTGACTATAGATATACAAACCTATAGACATCCCATGGATTCTGACTCCCTTGGAAGACAAATGTGGGAAACCCCTAACAGTAGAAATACAAACGCAAATGAGTGACAAGATGATGTGTCTTTCTCAAAGGTTTTGTATGTAAGGAGGTTTTGGTGGATGTTTCAACTTGGTTCCTTTTATACAAGAGTTCCATGTAATGATAATACCTTCCATTGGTTGCTTATAATAGGCCATCAATAATGGATCTCATAAGTGGTCAGCACAAGTATGCCTTGTAGGTTTTATGCATAGGTTTTCCATGTAGGTCATAAGAGGAAATGAATGAAGGATAATCCTATAAAAAACTAATATTCCTTGGGAAATGGAATAGGGACAAAAAAAATTTGGAGAGATTTTATCTTATTCACCCTGGGTGTCCCTTGATGTCCTTAGAAGCATCTCGTGAAGGTCTTCTCTTATGTAATGGACATTTCATTGATGAATTATGCTTATAAAATAAGGGTATTTAATCAGATATTTTGTATTAAAAACATTCAAAGGACCGTAATATTTTATATCCCATATAATTCCCCATTCTCTCATGTTTTAGAGATCTTTCTGAGATAAATTGGGGGACCTAGGAAAAGGATCTATGCAATGGGATCTTTGGGAGTTCTTCCTACATTTTCATTGGGGACACCAAGAGTGTTATTAATAGGAAAGTGGGGGATTTGTTGAATGGAGTTTGTCTGTGTAGGTATTCACCATGGATCAATAGTGTATCTCTTCCACATAGTGGTGCAAAAAAGTATATTGTTATATATGACTGTTGTGTAGGTCCTTAGCATAGGGGCTATCCGTTGGGATACACGAGCTGGACCTGTGCTGTCCTCTTGATGCATAGGTGTGCCACATAGTTCCTTTTACTTATTTTACCTCATTTCAATTTATATGTTTCATTAAGATATCCAAATTTCTTCTTCATTATCAATTTTCCTTCTATTATAAAAATGAATGTCAAAAAAATCCCCCCCCCCATAGGATTGGATCTGACTGAAAAGAAGGTCTAGTCCAAAGATTAAATTATGGGGAAATTATTTTGGAGAAATAATTATGGACCACGTAGGTCTACTATGTTGAAATGTAGAATAGGTTGTCAGCGGAGGTCCTCCACTCATTTTAGGAAAATCCAATATAACATTTTATCCATCTTCTTTTTTCCATAACCTTTTACCAATAATTCTACCTGGGCATTGTGACCAGTCATATTAAAGATTTCGAAGATATCTACACTTCATGAGATAATGGATACACCGCAATTTCCTAGAATAAACTCTAAAATTTAATTTTGATTCATCAATTCCTTTTTATCAACTATCATAGAAATCCACAGGCTACAATTTTAGGGGTCTTTCCTCTTATCTCTCACAGTCGAGAAGTCTTAGGAAAAATGGAAATCCAAACATGAATTGTGCAGAAAAGTGCATTAAACACATTATATATTATCAATAAAATCATGCCTTATAATTATATTCAATAATAATGAAAATAATCATATTATATGGTAATTTTCGGTCACTTTGATGCATTCCAAAATAATTCAGCAATCTTTATAATGAAGTTAGGTAAAGGAAGATGCTCTAATTCTTTTCCTATGCCATGAGGCTTAGCATGCGTAGTTTGACTATTTATAGGTTCATATGAAAAATCATAAAAACTTTTTCTTTTGTTTCATCACATTAATTTTTTCCCTAACCTTGATATGGAGGACACTTAGTGGGCGGGACTTGGATTTTTCTTATGATGACTTTATTGCCCTTTATTTCTCAATTTCTCATAAACTATAGAGAGTGTTGGTATAACAAACTAGGAAAAACCTTTTACCTAGAGTTCCCAATGAATGTTTTAAGACCGGTGAGTAATATATCTATTATTTTTCATTTTATATTCAAGAACATGTGACTAATAAATATATAGTTTTTGGTCGAATAACTTTGACCATGAATTTTGATATTAGAACCCAATCAAATCTCTATTGCTAGAAACAGCCAGATATTTTCATAGATACTTACAATGAGAATCTTGATTCATGTTTTTTATGGTCACCAAATCTAAAATTAGATTTTCGAAAAAAAGGATGTCACTTCCAAGAACGGTGTCACCGATATTTGGAAAACCTTTTATGGGGGAGTTATTATACATGGAAAGATAAGGTATATATTTCATAGCCAAATAGTGGTATTCTTAGTTTGACAATCCTATTATGTAGGAAAATTTTATGCAAGACCAACTAGGTAATGTATTACATATTTTGGTAATGGAGTTCCTGGGAATTATGACATTTTACTATTGATAGAAAAAAGGGGTTTAAAATTTAGATTTCTCAATACTAGAGTGAGTTTATTTTATAAGAAAATATATCTAAGAATAAAAGATGACAACTATGCTGACATATTACATTAATGGGAAACCACTCTTACAAATATTTTTTTTATGAAGGAGGTCACATTTGGTCAAAAAGAGCTTTATGATATTATGATATGATGTTTATAGTCATGCAGTATGGATAATAGAGGGCTTTTTTTAATGACTTTAGGTTGAACAAAAGGTTTATGAATCTCCAATTTCATGGTAAATTTTCTAGAAACATGCTACCATATTCGTGTATGGAATTAAAGAATTATAAAATATGATTTGGGATTTTCAAGATCCGACGAATGAAATGGGAAAATGGAGAAAGGAATTGGAGGAATTATTTTATAAGAAAGAAGTTACCACTATTTTACAAACCTATTATGGGGGATATATTATGCAGGGCCAATTGGGGAATGTTTTGTATAGCCAAACAGTGTCATCTTCTGGATGACATGCCCATTATGTGGGATAATTTTGAAAGTCCACCTAGGGGCACATACTGTATATTCAAGAAAAATAGCTCTCAGGTATCAGATTTTCTCTTGCTAAAATCCAAAGAATGTTTGTGGATATTGAAATTTTCCAAAGCACATAGTTTAGTTTATGGACAAAAGTAAGCAAATAAAAAATGATTATTTATTGTCATGATTTACAATGAAATAGTGGAATATATTTTATATGAAGTTCTGATCCAAATGTATGAAATGTAGTGTTTTTAGTTTTTAGGTCATATGAATAGGTCCAAAATATTATGTAAACATTAGATGATATGTGGTAAAATGATCCAAGGTTATTTCAATATTCTTTTGAAATTTTAAGGTAAACATTATAAATAATAGTCTTAGAGACTTTCACATTGGGATAAAGGATATTATACAATTATATAAAGGTTGAACGCTTTAAAATTTGAGTTCATGCATACCATCCTCAATGATTTAAGGGGGCAGAAGAGGATTCTCCATAAAATGAAGTTACCATTATTTGAAAAACCAGTTATGGTGGCCATATTATGTAGGGCCAACAAGGGAATATGGTTATTAACCAAACCGTGGCATATTTTCACTGATAGGACCGTTATGTGGATGACTTATGCAAGTCCACCAAGGGTAACATGCTACTAATTTAGGAAAAAGAGATCCCATGTATCAGATATGTTATCACCCGAAACCAAAGGAATATTATAATGATTTGAAAGTATTCAAGATGAGGAGTATGAAATGTGAAATGTATAATTTTCAATACACAAGAGAAGTATTTGGTTCAATATTGGTAATGAGTTTGGAGTCCCTTACATAGATCTGGCTCATATGTATAATATATATATCTTTTTTCCCTTAGTGGGATCTCTAAGGAGAGGACCCAAAATAAATGTCTCTTACAAATATTTTTATTTTTATGCAGGATATGGGCAATTTTTTCCCATGGCTAGGAATATTATTTATGTCTTGGATTTCTATATTTATCTCAATGGGATGAGAATCAATCCATATGTAGTTATTGTAGGTCCATTCTATTTATCATTATGCACTGAAGACGTTAAGTGATTCTAATAGGAAAATGAATATAGAGGCTGGACTATGGGATAAAACCCAAGTGTAACTTCATATCCTGTAGGGGTAAGAATCAAGCCTCTAATAGTTCTTAAATAATGTTTACCCTAACCTAATTGAATACAAAATGGGGGAATACTAGGTTTTTCATTGAATACGGTTTCATACATACAATGAGAACTCATATTGATTCCCTCATACAAATCTAACTCATACAATGAATAAAAGAGGCATAAATTGTATGATGTTGTGGTTGGGTCTAAGATTAAAATTTTGGACTTCACTACATATCTCATATGGATGAGAATGAATACCTATGTAGTTGTGGAGGTTTCTCGTGCAGGTCTAATCCATGCACAATGAATGGGGGATTTTCTTAATTGACACTGGAACTGATATAAGAGATCTAAGTTTCATTATGTATCTCAATAGAATGATAATCAATCCATACATTGTTCATTCTATTTCCATGAATTTTAATATCATGTGGTTTAGTCAAAGATGAACTGATATGAAAAGATGGAGATATTGCGGCTGGGCCTAGGTTAAAACCGAGGCTTCCCTACATTTCTTTTTGGAGTAGGAATCAGGACACATGTATTTCTTGAAATATTCCCTATGAGGGTTTGATTCATACACATAGGGAATAAAAGGAATTTTTCCATTTTTTTGTTTTGGTCAGGCCCTAGATTAGAGATATGGGAATCACTACATATCTCATTGGAATGAGAATCAAGTCCCACATAGTTCATAAAGCGAGTATTCCCTATGAGGATCTATCTCAAAAAAACAAGGAAAGGAAAAATTTTATTTTTTATGGTTGGGACCAAGATTGCAGATCTGTGAATCTCTATGAATCTCATATGGAATGAGAATCAATAAAAACGTAGTTCAGGAAGAACCATACAGTTTAACAACATGTAGAGAGAACATAAATTAGATGATGTGAATGAAAAATTATGAATTTACTAAGAAATAACACCAAGGTGTCACTATATATCTCTCTATAGAAAAGCGTCACGCCACAAGTAGTTCATGAAATTGGGTCCCTTTAATGATCTAATTCATACATAGGGTGAAATGGTGGTCATATTTTACTAAGGAGTAGCAATTGTGTGAATAATGCTTGCGCATAGAAGCTACACATTTTTTAAAGGTCCATAAGGAATGCCAATTTTTTGGTATCTTAGGGGATTTCATAACATAAAATTGAAGAGATGTTAACTGCATAGTTTAATTTCACGTAGAGAGGAAAAATAATGTCATTCAGTTTAATGCCATATAATAATGACAAACATGATATGCATTTTAATGTCGTGGAGCGTGGAATTATATGGTTCCTATTCAGTTTAATGTCTTTCAACTAGGACATAACTCTATGTGATTAAAGAAATTAATTATTTATGAATCTTGTGTTGGTTGGAGTTATAATATGTTCTCCATCCATTGATATTAGAGAATAATCTCTATTATAGTGGACCTTATGTATGGAATAAGGTCCTTCCCACTTTGGAACAAGCTTTGTAGGATTATTTCCTATTAACATTGAGGTCACAAGGACTAATACTAATTCTCCATGAAGAAATGAGTGTAGGTGAACGTTATTCTTAAAATCTCATGCAATTATATTCTGATATACTTCCATGTGATTCAAGGTATGAAACAAAATTTTTTCTAATCATTCTAGCTCACTAAAATCACATATAATACTATTAATATATAAGTAATTGGCCATAGATGGAAACATGGAGTGACATAAATTCAATTTCAATATGCAGAACTTCTTCGGTCCCGTACACCAACGAATACAGGGTCGACCGTTTTGTAGTATGAGTAGTAGTCTGATAATCCCACAAAGCATGAAATATCAGATCATGCTAGGAATTTTTTTCTTTATCCACCATCATTTGGACTATATTAGACAGGGTATTTTTTAAAGCCTCTATCATTCCATTGGTCGATGCATGGTTGTGAAATGAATGGTTTGACTTGTTATTGTGCTCTTGATATAGTTTATTTAACACAAAAAAAATATAAATTGGTTCTATTTTGCATCAATATGGTATGAGGTACAACAAATCTAGTAATGATATTAGCTTTGATAAGGCTAACAATTCTTTTGGACCTGAAATCCTTGATAGGTATTTCCTCCACCCATTTGTAGAAGAAATTAGTAGTAGTAATAATATACATGAACTACTTAGCCATATCTAGGAGATAAGGTCCCACTATATCCATTCCCCATGTAGCAAAGGGCCATGAGTATTTATCTATATGTAGAAACTATAGAGGTCAATGAAATAAGTTGGAATTGATCTGATATGGATTGCACATCTTAGTAAAATCTGTGCAATATTCTATCATTGGTGGCCAAAAGTATCAAAGCATTCTGATTTGATCATAAATCCTATGCCCAGACTTTTGATCACTACATGCGCCTACACGTACTTCCTTCATGAAAATCATATTTTCATCCCCATCAATGAATATGAGAATAATTCAATCGAAGCCTCATTTACAAAGGATCTTCTAGTACGATATCGTCCATCATAAAGAGTAAAATTAACTACCCATCACTAGATCTATTCTCATTTAATTCTATCCAGTGGAAGTACCCCATTTTAAAGATATTGCATGGTGGGTGTCATTTATCTCATGATTTGACCATATGGCTCAGAAATGGGGATAGTTTCATTGATTTCCTCTATTTTGATTTCACAAAAGCCGAAACCACATGATGAGGATCAATGATAATGATGGTTTTGTCCCTATTTAGATCTACCAAGACTATGGTTATATTTTCCAAAACATTATCATGGACATGTTGTGACTGTGGGATGTAAGACAATGTTAGCTCTGGGGAAAATTCTTCCATTTACCCACAAACATAATCACATTATGGAATTATTTCTTCTTTTTTAATGGAATAATACATATTGGTGTGTTTTATTACCAATTATGAATCACCTTTATCCTTTATGTAATCCAATGGTACTTCAAGTCCTAATTCCAAGACTTCAGTGACAGCTTTATAGTCTACCTCATTATTGTTACCACCTTCGCATAATAGAAAGGATTATGGAAAAACTGCCTTCTTTAGAGAGTTAAGCACAATTCCTACCAAAAAATTGTTTAGGTTAGAGTTTTCCATTATCTTCCCCGTTGGACTTCAAGAAGCACCATCAAGATTCATTTCCCATATTTTAGAAATTTCTTGAATAAAAAATATTTCTTAATCATGATATTCAGTTTTCAATTATTTATCTTCCATGGATTGGTGTTCAATAAGGATTTCTATTAAATATTGTTTTTACCACCTTTTGAGGCACAAATTTTTTATCAAACTATTTTATAATAATGACCCACCATGCTAGACATCCTGTAAGAAAAGAAATATTGAGGATAAATTTGAGTAGGTTATTACGAAATACCATATGGACCTCATGAAGCTGAATGTAGTTTCTGAATTTCTAAACTACAAAGAATATTGCTAGATAGAATTTCTCAATATCTGAATATTGAGTCTCTGCATTGATCATGGTTCGATTGAGATAGTAAGTGTTTCATTCATTCCCAGCCACATTCTTTTGTGAAAGGAAACTTCTCAGTGATCACTCCAAGGCTATAACATAAAGAATGAGTATATTTCCTTCAATATATGGCATCAATACCTATCGTCTCAAGAGTTATTCCTAGAGGGTACCAAATGATTATTTGAAGTCATTTTTCATTGGATATGTGACCCCCTTATTCATCAATTTATTGAAGGGAAAACACTTTCCTGCCAAATTGAATATGAAGCATCAGATATAGGCCAAATTTCCTTGAAAACCTTTCAATTATTTGATGTTTTGAGGTGTTTATATTTCATCGATAGACTTATTATTATCAGTATTGAATTTGATGTTGTGATAACAAACAAAAAAATCGAGAAATTTTTCTGAGGTTACCCCAAAATCACATTTCATGGGGTTCATCTACAAATTCTGCTACAAAATCATTTTGAATATAGTCTCCAGATCAGTAAAGTAACCAAAAAATTGTTTGGACCCATCCACTAAATCATACACATATCATTCAATGAATTTATCTAAGAAATGTTTGAAAATGTAGTGCATTTTATGTTGAAATGTCACACCATAATTCTTCAATCTAAATGGAATTACCTGATAGAATAATATTCCTTAATGGGATATAAAATCCTTAGATTCATCATATTATGGGGACATTCGAATTTGGTTATACCCTGAGTAACTACCCATGAAGGAGAGAGTTGTGAATCCATCTATTGCATCAATTAAAAGTTCCGTGATTCTAACTGGAAAGTCATATTTGGTATAATACCGGATGAGATGTTTTAAATCAATGAAAAATCTAAATCTACCATTATTATATTAAAATGGTACAATATTGGCCATCAATTTGTGATATTGAACTGCCCTGATAAATACACTTTGATAATATTCTTAACTTCAGCATCAATTTTGGAGGCATGAGTCAGGTGCGTTCTTCTTGCTTTCTATTAAAATCCCCAATGCTCTTATGGAAAACACAAATGATGGGTGACCATGTTGGGTTCAAGGATAGAAATTTATCTATAGTTCAAAGTAAAGACATCTGAATGTTTCTGTAGAAATTAAGTATACACCTATTTATCTTAGGAATTCATGGCCGCACTAATTAGAGTAGGGAGTGAATCTTCTTATGTACCCAAATTGATTTCTCTGAGCTCATCCATAGTGATGGAGACACCTTCCTCAAATGATGGAGGGGCACTCCATAGATATTCCTCTTATTCAACTTTCTCATTCATCACTTCCTCAATCTCTACATGGAGTGTAGGTGATGAAGCAAGACTTTGCAAGATAGGGGAGGAGTCGATATTTGGACATCCTTAAGAAGAGGCAACCATTTAATACCCTACTAATAATAAAGGGTCTTCCCAGAATGATAAAGTGAAAATGATCATTTGGGAATCAAAATCTCTATATTTCCCTACTAATGAAAATAATTCTTCTAGCATGGCTATAGAAGTAGAGACTTTATAATGTTCAATAGATAGAATGAATAAATCTCCATTTTGGTTTCCATCACTGTTTGTAAATCAATAATTTCCCATATAATGTTAGACTGAATTTCCATAGATAACATTATGGAAGAGACTAAATGAGGGATTGGATATGGGTATACCCTTTCAATTTGATAGATATGAATCACATAATCCATACTGAGATGCTTTAATGGGTTAGTAGGGATCTTTTCTAGACCATTCAGAGCATTGATTCTTGTTATATCTTTTTATAAAGACCATGTTCCCTTTGTGTGATAGAGAATTGCCTCAATATACTGATAATAACAAGTTTTTAATGCAGCCTTGTTACCATGAATGTCCCAATTTGACTATTTAATCAATACATGAGTCATTAGTGGTTTGATAAAGTAATGGGTGCCTGAGGATATAGCCATGGCCTTCTAGGAATAATGTTTAAAGTTATGTCATGCTGAAAAAACATGAAATTTCAATTGGATATATGATCCCGAAATTAGGTTCTGAGTGTAATCATGCCTAGATGTTCTTGTATATTCTTTTGATAACCTTGGATCATCATTATGAAGGAAGATACGTCAGATTCAGTGAGACCCAACAAATGAAGTTTACAGATGGGAATTAGGTTCACTGTTGAGCCACTATCAATGAAGGTGCATTGAATATATGTATCATTAACAATTATAGAGGACTACAAGGGCATTAAGTGTCAATTTATGACATCATCCTCATCTTGGTCTGTGAAATATATAACTTCATTGTATTCTGATGGATCATTCTCTACACGGTAGACCTTAGCAGCAACAACCTCAGTTTCAAACTTTTTAAGACTTAAAAATGCCTTAATAAATGCTTCTTGATGATCTTTTAAAAAATTCAGAGCATCTGGATTGATAACTTTGTGTTTACATGGCTCAATTGATTCAAAAAATCAGACTTATCGTCCAAAGGCCTCTATTTTCAAGCAAGAAGTGGTTGTTTTTCATGTTCCTTGTAATTTGATGATTCTGGTGTAGATGGACCATGTTTCGGGTTAGAAGTTGGAAACACTTCTACTGTTGGTGGATAAGGATGACTAGGTTTGTCCACCTACCAAGAATGTGGTGGTATTGACTCTAATTTTTCTTTCAACATGATCATGTCAGGGCTGATCTTGTCATGTGTGGGAGATTTCCCTTGTTGTTTTTGAGCCCGTTGAGGATATCACATGATTTTATACTATATAAATGGTTTAATTAGAGGTGTAATTAAAATAGTTTCCTCTATAATACCCACATATTCCCCTATATCATTCTACTTGATGACTACATCCCCTAGTCCCCTAATTAAGAATAAGGAATTTAGGTTCACAGAAAAAATAATCATTTTAATAGGGGTCTGTTAAGTGGATAATTTCAACGGAACTGGAGATCAAATCCCCATCTGATGAAGATACTTCTAGACATTTCAGTTCTTGTTGTGTAATTTTGTGGGGCGGTGCCCATGCTTTTGAAACAGATGGCATGAAATTTTCAATTTTAAGGAAAACATTGGCCATAAATCTAGATCATATTTGTATGACTACCCTTTATCCATCTGAACATGTCACTTACTTTAGGATTGGCCATTGGAGGATAGATCTTTTGATGAATATGTCATGGGTTTAGTGGAAGTGGAAGGATGTATAATCGGTTATTCAAACTATTTTAGTGGAATTATATGAGTTTGATTGACCATTTTCCTAACCATATAATCTTCAAACTTCTATAAATTATTTTTTTCAGCAATTTTCCATTCACACTCTTCCTTATGATTAGTAACAGTAACACATGCTACCTGGGATGATGATCTTTTTACTTTCACATGTGTAGATTTCACAATCCATTGCATGATATCATTGAAAAACACTCCTGAATGGGGTGCCCCAACATTTATTGTAAGGGAAATTAGTTTCATAGCTCTTGATATCCTTATTTATTAGGTTTATTCATCATTGGAAACTAAATTATGTTGTTTTCCAAAGGTGAGATGAATTATATAGGGACTTGGTCATTTTAAAAAGAATAGACCCTGTTTTTTAGTTACTCAAACTATTTTCAACTTCGTTCTTTTTTATCATCTTAACATGGACAATTTTTCTGCTAACAGTTGGGAGGTGGAGCCCTATGGTATGATGAGTTCTTTGAATTATAATTAATTACAGGTTCTTTCTTAAGTGTAACTAAAACATCCACTTCTTTTACTCTTCTCCTTTTTAGATCTGATGGGATTTCTCGAGATTTGGTTCTAGTCTCTGTTATGGAGTTGTCTACCTATTGAGTGATCTAAGCTATATCTACAAACCATATTATGTATTTCATAGGGATTAATGGAATGCACAACTCATGGAAAATATTTTCAACACAAATGGGAATTAGTTATTCTAGATGGAGTAGTATATTCAAAAAGTATGCTAATCCTTTTGACAAAGAAATGAAATATGATACCCTTTTGTTCTCTCTTTTTTTTGAAATTTGTAAGATCAATGATTTTTATCTTCAAAAACATTGATCTGAATTGGAAATTGAATTTCGGACGGAGGTCTTCCCATGCAATAATCGATCTAGGCCGTAAACTTGTGAATCATACAAAGGTTACCCCCACAGTGATTGCATAAAACATCTAAACATTACTACATATTTTTGATGAAGGGCCCCCATCATATGATCAAAGTAAAAAAAATCCATCAATTGTTTCTCTAGATCTCTCGAACCATTAATGACTAAAAATGTTGTATTCATAATGTTTGGTGGGGGAGGAATTAGATCTACCCATTTGGGGTAACCCTTATTTTATGGTTGTATCAATTCATGTCATCCATACATAGTTTATAACAATTTCATTAATGACTCAATGGTATTCATAACAATTTAAGGAATATATGTCTAAGCTTGTAAATGTACAGTAGTTGGTTCCTGAACTGGTTCGACAACTGGTTGGACCACTGGTGGTGGTGCTGCTGGAATTTGCCTTAGATAACCCATTGGGAAACGACTATAAGGATGTGCTTGACCCTGTTCACATGGTGTACCCAATGGAGGTAATTCGTTATTTTCATCAGTATTTTCCACAAACCCTTTTAAGATGGATATCCTACTTGAAGTGCAGGCTAAGGATCTTTTTGCAAAGCATGTATGGAAGGAATACTACTTCAGAGTATCTCTGCATTGAGTCTTATCAAATCCCTCATCTCCTATTCTTATTGGAAAAATATTTCCTCAAGATAAAGGGATTTAGCTTCTCCAGGGGGAATGTGATGCATAGTTTGACATTTTTTTTCTCTCTATTAGTTTCCTTGTGAAAATGTGGAAGTGGATTATTTGAGGGGATTCCTTGATTTTATGCCAGCCTTTGATTTCTGGGATGCACACCTCTTTCATTCTCTTTCGTATAGATTATATCAAAAACAAAAACCTCCTCTTTGTATTCCCCTTAACGAGACTCATTTTCCATAGGATATTCAATAATGTAATTAATGACATTCACTGATGCATAATGCATTGATGACATTATATCAGTATCTTTGTGAGATCACCATCTTCTTCATCCACTATGAGACATTGTTCTCCTATTTTTTTGGTTCCCTAGGAATTTTTTGAAGAATATTAATCTAAATGGAATACTTGGATAATTAAGTTGTGAGTTCACTTTGGGTCTTCTTACCTAATTGGGAAATTACTAACTTTCGATGAGGTGGGGATTTTGGATGTGAAAAATCTCAATCCCTATAGGCCAGGGCTGTTCCTATTCTTCCTTCTCAACCCTTCGAGTTCTGTTTGTTGACACCAAAGGTTGGGTTAAAAAATCCCCCAACCATGTGGGAAGGGGTGGTTCATGGACTAATATAGCTGATATCAGTACCACTACTCTTTTTATTTTACGAATTATGTACTGAAAATTTGTTGGTGCATTATCCAAAAGCCACTTAAATAGACTATTTAGGAAGAGTATGGTGATATTTTAGACAATTGTGTGATCTTATGGCTGAAATCATATAAGTTAGAATCTTGTTTGATTTTTTCAGACACTTGATATAGAAGCATCTCAATTTCTTTCTCTTTTTAGACTAGCATTGGTGAAAACTGATTGAGGCATGTTCTTATTGAGCATCTCCTCGATCATGAGAATAAATTTTTTTGTATTTTTCCTAGGGAAATAACATTGCATGAGACCACTTTCAACAGGTTTTAATGATTTTGGAGTGCAGTAAAATTCAATTATCCATGTGTACCCCATCCTCTGATATAAGCACTATATAGTTTTTTTATGATCAATTGCCACAACCTCTTTAATTCATTGAGGCATGCATGATGAAGGGACTCTTATTAATTCTCAATATTTAGATGTTGTGAAACCTGGAGAGATGCCAAGTCCATTTGGTGTTGTAAACCTTATATTACCTTTATATGAATTTTATATTAATCACAAGGTAGTAATTTGGATTTAATAAGATTTATTCCATATGTTCAGGAAGATATGATAAATAGAATCATTCACAAAAATCTCTAGAATATTGTATTGAGAGGTTTCCAAAGACTAGAACTGGACTGGTATTTCACCCATAGCCAGTTTTTTATCATATTCTGCATATCCTCTTCTTATTTTTCTAGAGGTTTCTCAACTTGGTGTGACAAAAATAGACACTTCCAGATTTCTTTATCACAATCAATGAGATCAATTGTGGTTTCCTCTACTATATTAAAAGGAAAATAACTCGAGGGAGGTTCAAAAAATTACCATCGCTATGGGTTGTCTTCCGGAAGAGAAAGTATTCTATCATCTTCTAAAAAGGAATTATACATGAATGGACTTATGTTTGCATGTTCCTCAAGATAATAGGGCATTCTCAACACTACAGTGTTTGTAGGAGAATTTTCTGGACAATGCAAAACACTACTGCAGAGAGAACCTTCATAGAGAATGACATCACGGGGAGGACCACCATGGTGGATTATATAAAGAGATAAATCCTCTATCTCATTGGTCTTTTTTTCCACATGGATATTTTTTGTGGATCTCTTTGAGAGATACATTCCCATGATTGATCAAATTATCATGAATCAAGCCTTCAGGATGAATAATCTGATGAGGAACATCATAATATTTGCTACTAATCTCAAAAATTGGTAATGGTAGGGTATTACCTTGAGCTAAAATACATAAATGTATGAGGGATTCAATAAATATATCATTATGTGGAGCCAGATCATAGGTCTACTCTTGATTCACCAACTGTTCTTGGTGAGACTTCTTCTTAGATGTCCTCTTACACATATTTGGGGCCACTTTATGGGAGGAGTGGTTATCATTGGAAGGTGTATGTGCCTGACATGGACTGGCCATCAAAATAAAATGATTATCTAAAATTGGAACAAGTGTATGTTTGTGATCCAGTTGTCCTCATGAGATAGGTAAGTATTCCCCATAACCCTCCAGGACTAGAACATAGGTGTGTATCAGCTCCGGGATAGCTTACTGATGAGTCATCCCAGGTATGGGGATAGAATTATGTGTCTATACATATGGTACATTAAAATTTCACAGTATGATATTCTAGAAAGTATCATGAATATGTGTAGGGATTTGCATCTGCCTTTTCATTATTTCCAAAATGTGCTTGGTGACTTCATTAGTTAGAATTATAATAAATGTTCATTTAGTATCTAGAGTAGTTGTATATACCTGCTCCTATCGTCCTTTTCCTATCAGTGGATATTGACTATACTTGTGCATGGGGGAAGAGAGTTGAGTCTTCCCCACATTTATCGATGGGTAATTCTCACTGAATTCTCTGGGTGCTGCCAAATCAAACATTTGGTAGGCTTGATGGATGCTGGTTGGTAGGTGTATGTTCCTGCCAGCTAGTTACAACCACATTTGGTTTGTGGGATTCCTTGAATTCCAAAAGATGAGTTTTTTGACTGGATAATAGATTCTAAGTAGGTTTATATGCAGGCACAGGGTACTCCATTATATTTGAACAGTTGGATTGGTTGGGTGTCGCCTAATGGATTTGTAGATTGGCTATGTTAAGCAGGAAAAGTGTATGTTCCTACATGTAGTTTTCCACCATGTTGTGTTGATGTACTTCTATTGAGGGGGGAAAGGTAGAAACATTATCCCTATTGGATAGATGTTCTTTCTAGTGGGTCTTCTTGCGTGCTCGGGTTTGAGGGACCTCGGACAGACAACATAAGATAACGCCCTCATCATGTTGATGGTTTGCTACCATGTGACATTAGAGATGGTGATTGTTGACAATAGCCTTTGGGTAGGACCCCTGTAACTTTGGGATGAGGCCATACCTGGCCTCTTGGTCGATCTCCCTAGAATAGGGGAGGGATTGATGATTGTGTTCTTGTTATAAACTCCTTAAACAATTGAAGACGGGGGTTGGAATCATCTTCTTCTAGACCACTCGTCATTGTTTACCTAATGAACGGGGGTTATTCTTGATTTAAAGGAATTGTCAGAAGGCCTCAAAGGTTTGGATAGTACTGTGTTGATAGTACTCTGAGAACAATGCATTTGATATCCATCATTGAAGAATTTGAGTGGGTGATGAAGTCATTTGAGCATATGAGGATCAATCTTTAACAGCAACCACGGTATTCACTCGTGAAAATTTGAAGGAATCCACTTAGAATGAATGGAGTTCCTAGAATGAAAGTGCATGTATATATGAAAAATACAAACAATGAACACTTGTACCATATCATATTTTAGAATAAAAAATATTTGATTGATTCCCTTGTTTATCCCTCATTTACTAATTGATATGGGATTGAAAAATGCATAACACTATCATCTTTGTTATGGATTAATGTGAGGTTCAAAAACATTCCTTGCATATGGGTGAAAAAATGGACTGATGGAGAATCCACCCTTCTGTTTTATAGAGTGTTTTTCATTGGGTAACCTATCACCTTGGTCAGGTTTCACATTGGATTCTCCATTTTTTCCTCCTGAAAATGATCTCTTTTTAGGAATCACTACTTCTAGACGGTTTCCATTTTATTTATTTATGGATCTAGAAATTACAGATGGTTCTGTATCCAAAGAGACTTTCTTACTAAAGGTATAAATTTATTAGTTTTATTGATGTACGATACTTAAGAACTCACATTGATAGAGAGGATGGGAGTTCAGGATCATCACACCCTTTTGGGGGGAATTATTTCTTACTTCAGAACTCTCTTATAGATTTATTATACGCTCATGAATCCATAATAATTTCCCAAGCATAATGTAGGTTTCCCTTGAATTTCCAGTCAATTATTTAGCATGTGTGGAAATTAGAATCATCGATATGTATTCAATTCTCTTCATCAATAGAGATATTAGTATGTATTCAATGTTCTCTATCAATGGAATCCTATCGTGTACTAATTAGAAATTCTTTTTCCATTGTTACTATGATGTTGGTTTATATTCCACTCAGTGGGGCACTCTGGAATTTATAATCACCTTGGGAGATAGATGTTTTTCTTGATGTTGGGATCATTCCCATAAATGGGATACCTATGTATCCTCATTAAAGGAATCAGAACACTTGTAGTTTGGTTTCACTTAATGGAACACATCATACCTTTTACAGTCGTGTGATAATGACCTAACCATATTTATTAATATCATGTGGTAAGGACGTCAAGGTAGAAGGTGCCTAGTCAAATCTTGGTAAGGGACTTATGCCTAAGCGGCCCAAGGAACCTGAAAAAGAATTTAGATTTTACATTGGATTAGACTTTTCTGGAAATGTGGCCCAGAGGGAATTTGGTTGATTTGGAGTGTTGGGTTTGAAACTAAGGGATGCTTCTAATGTATCCAGTTCATATGGGAAACAAATCCCTCATTTTTGGTAAGTCTCACATGGGGGTATTGATATTTGAGGGAAGATGGTTGGGGCTTACTCCTAAAAAGTATTCCATTGTAACAACATATATGTGAGATGTATTAACTTAACTATGAGAGATTAATGGGGGACTTAATTCAGGGCCTATTCCTAAAAAAGATTCCTGAACTAATGGAATTAAAGTTAGACTCAAGAAGAGGATTTCCATTGAGATTTGGCCTGGGGTGAAGGATTCCTTCGTATCTCTAATATGGTGGGAATCACAGTTATTGAAGTACTAGAATATGATGAGTATTGAGTGGGTGTTGTGATTTTCAAAAATCTATAAGCACACATGGGTCATGTTCAGTATGAGAAACCAGATGATGTGAAAGATTCAACAAAACGCACAATTTATCCTCTGCTAATGGAGGAAGTTAGGCCTACAACGAAATAAAATAGGGTTAGTGTGGATGAGGGCAGGGAGAAATGATCCTTTCAATGTGTAATTAATGTGAAGCTCATTAGGTCCATCGAAAAAGTCTAGGGGATTAATCAAATAGGGACACCCTAAAATTTGTCTCGTAGTGGAAGGATGATATCATTCCCTATGTCAAGAGGGTATGCAATTGTGAACCATAACTTCCCTAACTTGGACCAAAGGATTCAATTTTTAATGAAATGAAAGGGGGAACATAGCCCGGACACTAATCCTATAAACCAAGAACATTATATCACTATCTCCGGGTTAAGGGACCATGTGAATTTAGATATACAGCCCTACAGACATCCCAAGGATCTTGACTCTCTTATAAGACAAATATGGGAAACCTATGACTGTAGAAATACAAACCCAAATGGAAGACATGCTAATTCATCTTTCCCAATGGTTTGGTAAGTCTGGAGGTTTTGGTGGAGGTTTCATCTTGGTCCCTTTTAGACAAGAGATCCATATATGGAGAATGTAACGACCCGGATCTGGGTGCAACTCAATGGGTTCCCCAAACCCAGTTTGTCACATGACCATAAGCGCATTTCCCCAAATTCCAGAGGCTGCCGACTAGTACTGAGGGTCATGTTCTGATATTGGGGAAACTATGCCCTCATTTTTAAAAGTGTAACACAACGTAAAAAAATACAAGCATATAAAAGTGGAAGTAGTAAAACAATACCCAACTTAAATGGATAACAGTACAGAAGTGTAAGATAACTATAGTCATGTATATTTGATGATGCATTATGTCACTAAGTCTAGAAAAGCAGCCAAAACAAGATACACTATAATCTAGAAAAATAAAATGCAAAATACAAGTACAAGAAAAGAGAAACAAAATAGTGCATCAGGAACTCAGCCGCATCACGAGTCTATGCTTGGTCCCATGCTCTCCCACTCCTCCGCCGCAATCAAGTAGCTGTATAAGGACTCTTCCCCTTATCTACACCTGCAGTAATATAATTTGTTTGGGCCCAAAATGTTACCCAAACTGGGTGTGAGAAATAAATCCTAGTAGGAAACCACCAAGGACCACACCCAACTGTCAGTGAAAATGTGCAATAACAGTGTGCAATAATAAAATGTAGTAAACTAGGTAGTACTCAAAAGTAACTATCTCAACCAATTACATTTCCATTTTATTAATTATTTATCAATCCCAAGAATGTGCTTTAGATTGGCCGGTCCAACATAACATATCACCATAGTGATTATACAAAGTACATACTGTCCGCAGACATTAAAATACTTACCCTCAGGTAATATGAACCGAAACCCGCAGGTGACTTCCCACATGTATAACAAATATTTTTCACAGGTGTACGAGGTGTCACCCACAGGAATAGAATCTACTGCCCATAGGCATGAGAAAACTTTCCCACAGGCTAAACAAAACACTACCCTCAGACTAAGAAAGTAACTGGGCTGAGCCCAACACGTAAGAAGCAATTTATATACAATTCCACTTAAGTAAGTTCAAAACATAGTAAAATTCATAGTATACCCTCGGGTAACCTGGTAAACGGCTAAAAAAGGGAATACATCCACGAGGTGGCCCTGGATCCAAGAAATGATCCCAAAAAACATTTTATATCTACCATTAGATTATCTATGCAGTACTAGATATCTAAACAGCCAAGGACTCAGTCGTACGCCACCCTAAACATGGGCGCGTAGCACAATGGTACACAAAAACACTCAACATTTTGAATTTAAAGACCAGACCACCTACCTTGATCTCCTATGATCAATATACGCGAACGAAACTTCTTGAAACAACTGATAATGGAGTAGATCTGGGATAAGCATTTGTCCTATCAAATATAAATAACTTCCCCTCAAGAAATTATTGATAATAATCGCTCAAGGAGAAGGGAGGCCTTACCTTCACGATTCAAACTATATCGACGACGGAAGAAATGGATTCTCGACGTATGATCGGGAGCTCCTCCAATCTCGAGCCTCTCCTCCCGAGCTCCAAACGGGCCAAATTCCTCCTCTGCTGAATGAGGAGGCTACTGCCCATTTTAATTGAAAAAAAACTACATGACGTGTACTCTCAGGTACACAGCATATACTTTTCATCATTTAATTGTTCCTCTGGCAGCTACTTTTCACCGCCACACTCTTCATCTGTCGACATGAGTACACAACATGTATTTTTGAATACATGGTGTGTATTATTGCTCTGATGGTGGATACTTCCACTGCCTCACTATTCACATGCCGACTTCTTACACGGCATGTAATGTGTAGTCGATTTTTACACCTTTCATTGCCGACAGGCCTACAAACCTTGTGTACTCATCCCACACGGCCAATGTACACAGCGTGTGGAAAAGTACCCGATGTGTACCCATAAAATTTGTGATTTTTCACCATTTTCCTTATTTTCTCAAAAACACTGAAGGAAAGAGGAAAAGAGGAAACCCGTACATCAAGAAGAATAAACGGGTTCTTACAAACGTCCCCCCTTAAAGAAATTCGTCCATGAATTTCACTTTCAAAGGTGGTGAAGATAAATATCAGAACAACTATGTCCACTGTGTACGTACGTCGGTCTCCTGCTCCTAAGATTTGTTCCACACTCAGCCTTGCTCTCATTGCACCCATACAAGAGGAACTAACCATCCTCAGATAACCTTCGTGATCCTATCAACAATACGAATCTGATGCTCCTTAAAGGATGCATCTACCTAAAGCTCAACCTCCTTGGGCTGAAAATGTGAGACGAGTCTGAGTGATAACGACGCAGCTGAGATACATGGAAGACGTCATGCATGGCCCGATACCTCTGTGGTAACTGAAACTGATAGGCAACCATCCCAACTCTCTCTAGAATCTCAAACTTCCTTATATAACTCAGTGAACGTTTTACCTATCTCCTAATCTACCTGTGTCCCAACCTTGGTGAAATAGGTAAGAATCCCTGATCCCCAACCACAAACTCCAAGAGTTCGTCTACGGTGATCAGCATAACTTTTATGATGAGACTGTGCGGTAGCCATCCACTTCTGTATCAACTAGATCCGCTTTGAATTCTCCTTCACAAGAGTGGTCCCATTAAAGCTGCCTCACCTACCTCTAATGAGCACAAAGGTGATCGGCATGGCCTACCATATAAATCCTCATAGGGTGCCTTCTCAATAGTTTCCTGAAAATTATTATTATTGGAAAACTCGGTCAGGGGTATGTGCATATCCCAAGATCCCCCAAAGTCTAGGACGCATTCACGCAACATGTACTCTAGAACCTGTATCGTATGCTCTAATTGGCCATCAGTCTGAGGGTGGTAAGTTGTGCTCAGAAGCACCTGGGTACCCAGTGGCCTCTAAAAACTCTGCTAGAAATGAGATGTAAAATGGGAATCCCTCTATTAAATGATAGAACGAGGGAACCCATTAGTCATACTACCTCTTGGATAGCAAACTTCCAGAGGTCATCTACACTGAAGGTCTCCTTGATTGGTAAAAATTGAGCTACCTTCGAAAGTCTGTCCATAACAACCCACACGGCTTCACTTCCTTGAGGTGACCTTGACAACCTAGTCACAAAGTCAATCATGACATCATCCCATTTTCACTCTGGAATGGGTAACTGTTGTAACAGTTTGGCTGGCCTATGATGCTCCGCCTTCACCTGCTGACTGGTGAAACATCTCCTAACAAAACCAGCTACCTCTCTTTTCATACATGGCCACCAATACTGACATCTCATGTCCCGGTACATCTTGGTGACTTCAGAATGAACTACCCAAGATAAAGCATGAAACTCCTATATAAACTCTTCACGTATATCCCCTGAAACCCTAACTCATCCATGGATACACAGTACCTCATCATCACCTATCGTCCAATCAGGAGGAGGGTCCTCACTTTCCACTGACTCCCATAGAACTATGCCTTCAAAATCTGATAGTTGTCACATCCTCACTCTATACAGGAGGGTAGAAGTCACAGCTAAGGAAAAAAAGATTGGCTTCACCCTGACTATCGTGCACCTACAAATGCATCTCAGAGAACAAAGTAATGAGATGCCACTCACCGTTGGTATCTTACAATGCCTATATCTGAGTCCTATTACTCAGCGCATCAGTAAATGCGTTACCTTTACTAGGTGTATAAGCAACCTCAAAGTCAAAGAACTAATGGTATTCAACCCACCTTCAATGTATGAAGTTTAAGTCACGCTGGGTAAAGATATATTTTAGACTTTGGAGGTCTATAAACCCCACAAAATGTTCTCCCAAGAGATAATTTCTCCAATAGTGTAACGCATGAACAACTGCAACCAACTCGAGATAATGCGTCGGGTAATTCCTCTCATGTTTCCTTAACTGCCGAGACCCGTACGCAACTACTCCATTTCCCAGCATCAACACTAATCCCAATCCAATACCTGATGCATCACGGTAAATAGTATAGATCTTCCCTTGATCTGAAAGTATTAGGACTGGTGATGTTGTCAACCTTCCCTTCATCTCTTGAATGGATGTCTCACAATCTTCTGACCAAATGAACTTCACACCCATCTTATTCAAACCCATCAACGATGCTATTAAGCAGGAGAAGTCCTGTATAAAGTTCCTTTAGTAACCAGACATCCCCAAGAAGCTCTGTATTTCAAACACATTCTTAGGCTTCTCTCAGGAAACTACTACTCTCACATTCTCTGGGTCTACTGCAACTCCTACCTCTGAGATGATATGATCCAGGAAGTTTATATGGTCCATCCAAAAGTGGCACATTGAGAGCTTAGCATATAGATGATTCTATCTCAGTGTACTCAATATGATCTCAAGATGTGTGGCATGGTCGGGTCGAGTGTGAGAGTACACCGAGATATCATCCATGAAGACTAAAAAAATGAATCCGGATATCAATGAATCACATGGTTCATCAGTACCATGAAAATTGTCGTTGCGTTCGTGAGTCTGAACGGCATGACGAAGTACTCGTATAGACCGTATCTTCTCCAAAAAGCTGTAAGGGGTATATCTGATGGTCTAACATGTAACTGATGATATCAGGATCTCAATTCAATCTTCGAGAACACTCGTGATCCTCAAAGTTGATCAAAAAGATCAATAACCCTTGTCAAGGTATATCGGTTCTTGACTGTCAACTGGTTCAGCTTCCGATAATCCACATAGAGTCTAAGGGTACTGTCTACCTCCTTTGGAAATAGGACATGCGAACCCCAAGGAGAAGTATTGGGTATGATAAAACCCTTTTCATGCAACTCCTCCAACTACCTCTTCATCTACTAAAACTTTGGTGTAGCCATCCTATAAGGATGAATGGACAATGGTGCTACTCCTTGAAAAAGCTCGATAGAGAAATCTACCTCTCGCTCCAGAGGAAGACCTGAAAAATCATCTGGGAAGACATCCCTAAAACGATCAACTACTGGAGGGAAATCATCCTGAAATATTCCCTGGTCGTTCAGATATAAGATCTCAATCTAGGTTGTCACTCCACATCGTCCATGATGCTCAGTTCCATCTCGGCTTGCCTGGACACCCCATTCACCCTTGTATAGAAACTCCCTGCCCTCTGTTGATGTGAAACTCACCCTGCGAAGATAGAAATATACAAAGACCCAAAAGGGTACTAACCAGTCCATCATGAGAATGACATCATATCTCATCATCTCTAAGACATAGAGGTCCCATAGAATGTGACACCCACAAACCTATAGGTGGAACTCCCTGCACTAATGCATACCAACTGTTATAGTCCCCAATAGGGTATCTAGAGTCATAACATCATAAGAAGAAACAAAAATTCCAAGGCTCTACACAACTAGCACAGATATAAAGTTATGCGTAGCTCCAGTATTGAAAATTACTAAAGACAAAAAAGAAGCTACTAGAATAGTACCTCTGACAGTGGAAGGTACGGGATCCTACTTCTGTTGGGTCTGTTACACAGCATATGTCTACCTAGTGCCACAGCCCTGCGACACTGCCTCGCTACCCTGAGCTGACCTACCCTGCTATCTCTAAGATCCTCGTGTCTGGCTACCATTGCCACGATAACCACCTCGTCCTATATGTCCTGACGTATCCCAATTTCCTAACTAGTAAGAAGTTGCTGGACCTTCTCCCACACACGGAGTCTGCACAGAACCCCTCTCACTAGCCACTAGTGGAAACGCCCTGCAAAAACATAGAAGATGACCCATCCTGCGGCAAGATCAGCACTCCACTGGGTCACATGGACACCGAGGTCTCTTGTGCCCCTCTTTACCACACTAGTATCACATGCCCTGGCCACCTAAAGAATTATTCTGGCTAGTACTTCCACCTTTAGAGAAATCCATGCATCTCTTCCACTTACAGGTAGAAATAGTACCAGAAACTAGTGCCGAACCGCCTTGTCTTGCACCACTATCTTACCACAAGTTCCTCTCAGTAATCAGAGCCTAGTTAAAAATATCATGCACTATAGGAAACCTGAAAAAATTCACCAGTGCTCAGATGTCATATCAAAGACCATCCTCAGAGCTTCTATCCCTCAGCGTCTCATCACCCATCAGAACAGGTGAAAATTGTTGTAGCTCAGTGAAGTAGGTGGAATAATCCATCACCGACATAGCGCCCTACTACATATTCAAGAACTCATGAGATTCATCTACCCTCAGTGTCTCTGGTAAGAAGAAGTCATTAAAGACATACTAAAAATCATCCCACGCCATGTCTCTGTGATTCTTAGTCTGGGTGGTAACATCCCACCATCTCTTGGAGAAATCACATAGCATATATGTAGAGAGCTTGACCTTCTACCCAGGAGGCATCTCCAGATGCTTGAAAATAGTCTGCATTGAATCCATCCAAGACTTCGTAGCCTATGGTCTACCATCCCCTGAAAATGTAATTGGATGCTGCTACTGAATTATACACTTCAGCTCTGCCATAGATGTGGCAGCCGATAGTGCTCCCTAGAAGGTCTGCATAAACCACATGAAGCCTTCACAAAACTGCGCATCAGCACCTGTGCCCGGTATAATGGCTGGCGCCACATCTGGCTCTGCTGGAGGATCCATCGGTAGCCCATGGCCTACCATCTATGAAGTATACTCGTTTCCTCTCTTTTGGAGAACAACTCGAGGTCATCTCGACGACATGAATCTACATGGTAAAACACACACCTTAGTTTAAGGTAATCAAGGATTGATAACAAGGAGTGTAAGAAGGTACAAGGAAAGGAAAACATTCATGTTTTACGAATAAGGCTACACGACGTCTATAATAACTACATGATGTGTTCCTTTATGTCTTTCACATGGGTGTGTACCTCTGCCAAAACTGGTCATGTAACACCACAAACACATGGAATGTAATTGAATATTATTCCCCTACTCGAGTCCTTCCACATGTCTTAGCCACATGGATCTCCATTAAAGAAGACTACATGGAGTGTATAACGTCTACACTACATGTACTGGACGAGCTTCACCAACCCGTGTTTTCCATGACATGGCCGGGTACAAAGCTCATACTACACGGTGTCTTCCAAATAGACACAGCGTGTACTACTTAAATTATAACTACCTGTGTTGTTAATGACACGACCGGCTACTCGACTAACACTACACGGCGTGTTACACCTGCACACGGTGTATAAACCACCATGTTTCCCCAGCCACATGGCTGAGTCCACACAATCTCTCACCAATCAATACTACACGATGTTTCCCATGGGTACATGGCGTGTACAAAAAGAGGTAACACCGACCAATGTTGTTAGTTACATGGTTGTATCCCCAGGTCAAACTACACGACATGTTCATTATTGAAACAAAGTGTATAAGCTCAGATTTTTCTCCACCTGTGTTTGTTAGTTACACGGTGGACACATGGTCAACCCAACACGGCGTGTACTATCAGTACACAGTGTGTTCCCTCAAAGTTTCACTATCCCATGTTTCTGCCTACACGGCCTATGACACAGGTAGAAACTATATGGAATGCACATAAGGTACATGGCATGTAATTATTTTTTTTCATTTCTTCCCGAACAGAAGATTAAGCGGCATGTAATCAAATCTAAACAGCATGTATTCTAGGTTTTTTCAGACAGTAAGCCTTAGAAACTTCTCCAGAGCATAGAAAAACACTGAAACCAACACCAAAGTTCCAAATTCTGATCCTTGAGGGCCCATACACTCCGCGAATCAAATTTGGACATCTTATACATGTTATAACAAGGTAAACAGGTCAATGATCCACCAAATTCCGGTCAATGAAGGCCCATACTCCTCAAGAACCAAAGATTGGCATTTATTCTATAAAATATTACATAACAATACCCTATCAAATAGCATCTATTTTATCAAGGAATCTATCACAACAAAATGCTTTGACTAGCACAACATCTATAACAACATTCTACAAAGTCCAATGCACCTACATGGTAGGGAAACTATGCATGTCATGTGATTCTAACATGTTCCTAAATGATGCATGAGATAGAATACCCTTATCTCATTGGGATGCAACTAAATATAACCCAAGTACAAAAATATAGCAGCACGTCACATGTTTATCACCCAATGGGGAAAATCCATTCAACTGTAAAGTACAAAATCATTAAAATTGCAACAGGATGTAAATTGGCTTTTCCTTGTACATGGGTTAGGTACTCCCGGGAACAACTTATTACCAAATACCTATTCATCCTATCCATGGATATAGGCTACAAATAGTAATTCAAAGAAAAAACGTCCTCCGCTACCACTTTGATACGTCATAGATCCGGGTGTCACTCAATGGGTGACCCGAACCCGGCTGGTCACATGACCTCAAGCACATTTTCCCAAACACCAGAGGCTGACAACTAGCAGCGAGGGCCTAGGTCTAATAGTGGGGTAACTATGCCCTCATTTTCCAAAGTGTAATGCATTGGAAAAAAATACAAGCATATAAATGTGGAAGCAGTAAAACAATACCCAACTGAAATGGATAACAGTACAAAAGTGTATGATAACAACAGTCATATATATTTGATGAGATTATATCTCTATGTCTAGAAAAGCATCCAAAGCAGGATACATTGCAATCTAGAATAATACAATGCAAAATACAAGTACATAAAAAGAAAAACAAAATAGTGTAGCAGGAACTCACATGCACCATGATCCTAAGTTTAGTCCCATGCTCTCTCAATCCTCTGCATAATCAAGTACCTATATAGTGACTCTTGCCCTTATCCACACCTGCAGCTATATAATCTGTTTGGGACCAAAACATGACCCAATGAGGGTATGTGAAATAAATCCTAGTAGGCATCCACCAAAGGCCTGTGCCCAACTGTTAGTGAAAATGTGAAACAGTAGTGTGCAATAATAAAATTTCGTAAACTAGGAAGTACTAAAAAGTAACTATCTAAACCAATTACATTTCGATTTTATTAATTATTTATCAATCCCAAGATTTTGATTTAGCTTGGCTGGTCTATCATAACATATCACCACAGTGATTATACAAAGTACACATTGTCCGTAGACATGCAAATCCTTACCCCAAGTAATCCAAACTGAAACCCACATGTGACTACCCACAGGAATAATGAATATTGTCTGCAGGCATACAAGGTGTTGCCCACAGGCATAGAATCTACTTCCCACATACATATGAAATGTTGCACGCAGGACAAACGAAACACTTCCCTTAGGATAAGCAAGTAACTGGGTCGGGCCAGACATGTAAGGAAACAATTTATATATAATTTCTCTCATGGTAGTTAAAATAATGCTAAAATTCAGGGTATACCCTCGGGTAACCTGTCCAAATGGCTAAACAAGGGAACACACCCACGGGGTGGCCCTGGATCGAAGAAATGATACCAAACAAAATTTTATATCTATCCATAGATTATCTATGTAGTTATAGATATCTAAAAATCCTAGGCCTCAGCCATATGACACCCCAAACATGGGTGCGTAGCACAATGGTACACAAAAACACTCAACAGTTGGAATTTAAACACTAGACCACCTACCTTGATCTCCTCTGATCAATATACACAAAAAGCACTTCTCGAAACAACTGAGAATGGATTAGATCTGGGATAAAAAAAATTCAAAACAAATGTAAATATGTTCTCCTCGAGGGATAATTGGTAAGAACGGATCAAGGAGAAGAGAGGTCTTACCCGCACGGTTCAAACAAGATCGATGGCGGAAGAAACGGATTCCCGGTGTTTGATCGGGAGCTCCTCCAAGCTCCATCCTCTCCTCCCAAGCTCCAAACGTTCCACATTCATCCTCTGCCAAATGAGGAGGATACTACCCATTCTTATAAAAAGAAACAAACTAGACAGCATGTACTCTCAAGTACACGACTTGTAATTTTCATCTTTAACTGTTGCTATGGTGGATACTTTTCTCTGCCAAATTGTTCATCTGTCTACATGAGTACACATTGTGTATTTATGAATACACTGTGTGTATTATCTCTCCGCTGGAGGCTACTTCCACCGCCTTACTATTCATCTATCGACTACTTACACGGCGTGTAAATAACCAGTACACAGCGTGTAGTCATTTTTTACACCCTTCATCACCGACAAGCCAACACGCCTTGTGTACTCATCCCACACTGCCAAAGTACACAGCGTGTGGAAAAGTACACGGCTTGTACCCATAAAATTTGGTATTTTTCCCCATTTTCCTTATTTTCTCAAAATCACTTAAGTAAAAAGGAAAAGAAAAAACTTGTATCTCATGAAGAAGAACCATGTTTTTATAGAGAAGCCCTGACATTGGTCTCTTAGAAGATTCCTTCAAGGATGGCTAAAATATGTGGTCCATGTTGGTATGTTGCAATGGTTTTCTACATTGTTTTTCCACATATTTCCTAAGAGGAACTGAATAAAAATGATTAACTCAGGAACTATTAGCCAATGAAATTTTGATATTCGTTGAGAAATGGACAAGGGACAACAAAACATAGGTGAGGTTTTAACTTTAACACCTTGGGTCTCCCTTTATGTCCTTGGAACCATCTGATGAATGTCTTTACTTAAGGAAAAGTCCTTTTAAAGACAACTTTTCACTATGAAAGGAGGGTATTTAATAAAATTTATTGAATTAAAAACATTGAAATGGTATTGATCTTGCTTATCCCATATAATTATCTCTTCTATAATGTTTGAGAGAGCTGGTTGAGAAAATTTAACGGACCTAGGAAAAAGATCAACTTAATAGGAGTTTCATGAGTTATTCAAACCTTTTTCAATTATCAGAATGGGGAGCCCAAGGGTCCAATTTATAGGCATAGAGGGGACTTGGTTGAATAGAGTTTGTCTGAATTGGACTTCAGAATAGCTCCATAGCATATCTCTTCCACATAACAGTGTGAAAAAGTATATTTCCACATAGTACTATGGTGTAGGTCCTCAGTGTAGGGGTTACACATTGGGTTGTAAGATCCAGACTTGCACTGAACTCTTGATGCATAGGTGTGCCACATATATCCCTTGAACTAATATACATTCTTCACATTTCATTTATACCTTAAGGTATTCAAATTGGTTCTTCATAATGTTTTTCCTTTATAAAAAATAATTTCAACCATGATCATATGTTATGTCACATTATATGAAAATATAGGATGTATTTTAATTGAATCCATCTCTTTGTATGTTAGATTATTCATCAATTTTCAATTTGTGGGTAGCTTATTATATATAAGACCTATATAACTAGGTACTCTAATGTTCATTTTTGTATAGGGAGGTGGTTAATGTTTTGAGTATGGGATTGAGACATTGTGAGGTGTCCTATATATCTGGTTATATAACAAGAATCAAAACCCACAGAGATCATTAAAACCAGGTAGTTTAATATCGTATGAAAAGGAAATATATGTGGGAACTTTGGAACTAGGTTTTCAGATAGAGAAATGGGGAAGCATCCTACATATTATGGTTTTAACAAGAATCATAGTTATCATAGATCTGTCATCCCCTTAAGGCTGACCCTAAGGTAGATACCCCTATGTGATGGGATATTGTATCATAAAAAAGATTTGGGATTACACACTAAGGGTAATCAGGCTGGAGGATATTCATGATGACAATGAGGTGATCATTATGACTCTATAAGATCACAAGAGATATTTTTGGTGTTAGAAACCAGGGATTGGAATTAATTAGCATCATTGCATATAGATGTGGAAATTACTTACTAGGACACCCATTATATGATTAATATAAGGCTCAATATTTTGGAAGGTTCCCAACATATCCTAGTTATGTACAAAATCAGAGTTATCATAGTTTAGTGATTTCTCAATCCATTGGTGAATGAGGAATGATCATCATCCCATGGGCGATATTGGGTCCTGATGGTTGGAATGTCTAAGAAATTGAAAGACTTACACTGAAGTGGATTCCCATTTGTGCTCATGGAAGGAATTATATTCATCATAGTTCATTTGTTAGGGCTTACACACTAATTTTTCCCATATATGAAGGATATATAATTTTACACCGCTGATCAGTGCTTACAAATTGTGGTTTCCCTCTGGATGTTTGATATGGATCTTAGGCCTTAAAAATGCATACAACATATCCTGGTTGTAGTAGGAATTAGATTTCTTGTAGTTTTCATGGCCATTACTTACCCAATGACACTTCCAAATTTGAATGATATGATCATTTCCACTTTCTATTCCCATAAAATTAATTCTAGGTGTTGGAAACATGGGAAGTAAAATGACCAGTCTCACTACATATGGATTATGGACTTATGACATGGGACTACCCTTTGGATGTTTATTATAGAGACTAGACCTTAGGAAGGAATCCTACATATCCTGGTTATAAAATTGATCAATGGAAATTTATTTAAATTAACCCAAGTCTTATGCACAATGATTTCCAATTATAGAGGGCGAACAATGTTATCAAGTCATGGGATGCCCGTTTGACCTTTAATTCTTATATTCCAAAAATATATTGATTTTCTTCATGAAATTCAATTAATTTATACTTTACTTGTAGGAGTATTTATTTCTAACATGTCCAAATACAATCAAATGATCCTGTTGACATTTCTAAGGAACATCAAATAATCTAGATGGCATGTCATAAGTCTATTGCATGAAAAATTCTGAATTTCACTGAGGACATCACAAGACCAAGCTAGATGATCCTGGAAGCCATCAGATGATCTCAACTTCCATGATTAGATGGAGTCACATGATCTAGAATACTTTACCTTGTCTCATCGTGAAAGCATCCATACATTCTTGGGGGAATTTCATGACCCAGTTGACATGTCCGTGTTCCATCATGAAAAATATCTTACAATCTTAGAGGGTGTCATGACAGGCAGTGTGATAAGTCTTGAGGGTACTTCATGTCTTGGGTGACTTGTTTAGGTGTCATGTTGAAATCCATATGACATATCTAGAGGAAATATTATGAAATATATGACTGATCCAAGAATCCATCACTTGATCTCAACTAACATTCTTGGAGGGCGTCTCATGATCAAGTTGACTTTCCTTGGTGTCATCACAAAAGCTAGATGACATGCTTGTAGGTAATTTCATGCTCCATATGACCTGTCCAACTATTATCATGAAAACTGGATAACATGATAGAGGGAAGTTACGATAGTTAGCGTGACATGTCTGGAGGGTGCTTATTGATTGGGATAACTCATTCGGGTGTCATCAAAAATGCCGATTAACTTATCTAAAGGATGTCACAAGATATTGATGGATTGTCTGGAATAAGTCACAAGAGCTAGAAAATCAGTCTAAATGCCATCGTGAGACATAGATAAAATGTACTAGGGTCACCTTATGATTTGTTCAACATATCTTGAGGACATTGTGAGGTTTGTATGGTGATCCCACAGGGTTTTTACAAACTTGGTTGGCATACCTAGGCATTCCACGTGACTTCCTATAACACATATATGGGACCTTGAATAATCCATGTAGTACACCAAATGAGTGTCACATAATGTAAGAGATATCACCTACTATTATTGCATGACCTAGGTGGTCTATAAAAAGCGAATGAGGACCAACATATATGTTCTTTGCATAAAACAATCTTATTTTTAGCCATAGTCCTAGCTACTTAATTCATATGCCTTATATTTTTTAGTGTTATTTGTTTATGTATTGCATGACTGGTTTGTTATATGACATGTCCTTAGTATAACCCAACAAAAGTGATTCACATGATCTTTAATTGATCTTATTAAATGCCTATGCATGTCACATGATCCTCTTAGGTTGTTCCTCAGATTAAACCTATTGGAAAACCTTTTTGATCATAAGATCAACAACTATGATAAATCTTCTCAAATGTTTGGGTGTGTTGGAGATAGGACCCAATTATGGATTTTTTTATAATGGGGTTTGGGATTTATAGGCCTCTCCACCAAAATTATTCAACACTTTGCATGGGCACGTATCACACAAATCCAGGATGGAGTCAGTGAAGGGCTTGACAGTCGCATTTTTTCATGGGGTCTTGTCATAGGTCATCATGGGGGAACATCATGATTTCCAAGTATCACAATCTCATCTCATCAATTTATCATTTATGGGATTATAGAAAATCAATGGGGTCTTTCTTAATCAAGGGTAAATGTCACGACTCTTTCATATTTTTTGGCTGGCATGTCTATGGACTTTCTTGAGATCCAAATGCCAATTGAAAGGCTTTCACATGATTAGAGATGACTTTTCTGAGACCTTTTCCCAGATAAAGGTGGATCACCATGGTGATTTTTGAGATCATGATGGCTTTTCAAGGGGGTTTTGCGTGATCAATTGCAATGAGAGTATCCTCCCCTCACAAGAAGCTCCCTCAGTTTTCCTTTTTATTTCCTCATTTTTTTGTAAGGTTTGGGGACCTCACAAATTTACTTGAATGATTTCAAATACAATAACATGTTACATTGGTGCTACATCACATTACCAAATATATTCATTTGGTGACGTACAATCATTTTATGGAAAACCATTTTGTTCGACTTTTGAGTCCGAGGGGGAGCACATGACCGCCATGACATGTTTTAATCCTTCACCTGGGGAGGGTGACATACTGATGGAATTTTTTCTGATTAGGCAGAAATATCTTCAGGAATTTTCAATGTCTTGTGAACCGCCAGGGCATATAGTGTGATATTTATGAAGATAAGAGGATCCCACCTTTTCCACTTTTTATTTCCCTATTTATTTTACAGGCGATTGGTGTCTTGTGAGTTTTATTAATGTAGTTGGAGACCAACACTCATCCCATTAGTAGTGTTTCATGGGACCAATAAAGAATCTTATGGTTATTCATGATCGTAATCATGGAAAAACCCTCACTATTTGTCAATGGAGTCAAAGGAGGAGTTTATAACTTTCTGAACATGTCTATGTTCGTTCATATGATGGGGGTAACTTGTTATTGGAATCTAGAAAAACATGGAGTATATATCAATAGGGATTATGCAGTGTATTATGAGTTTCATGGGTCTGTAATGTGAGTTTTATGATTTTAAAAGGCTCCCGCTTTTGGAGAATCTCTCACTATTTCCATTGATTTTTGGATCAATTTTCCAATTTATGCCTACTGACAATTTGAGTAACCTAGATGTGCTTATCTAGATACCATTTCATGATCACCCATTATCTGGGATGCCTTCTCAATAGAATAAGTATTTGTAAAAGGGGATTCATGGTATATTTTCTAGGTTATTAATTGTGTATGGATCCTTCACATGACCCTCTAACAGTCTTGAAATCGTTTGTCTCTAAGATATCTATGTGATCCACAAGTTCTGGCCACTATTCCTTCAATTTCATATAGGGAAAATAGGACCCATATTTTTTTATATCTTAATTTTATTATTTTTTGGGTTTTTATTTTGAGGGTGTCAACAAATCCCCCCCCCCCCATCATGTGAAATGTCTTATGGGACAAGGGATCATTTATAGGGAAAATTAATTCCCACCTAAGGCTTTAGTGCTATCGCCAAATGGTATCTTTTGATAATTCTTGGTCAGATAGGGGACATTTTTTATTCCACATAATGATCTATAAATATAGGAGAAGAGATTGGTTCATTCTCCTACTACCTAAATTCTCAAAGCTCTTGAACCCTTCCTCCATCGTGTATCCCTTTCTCAAGACCCATCTGTATGAACCGATCATGATATTTTTGCAAAATACCTTATCATGGGAACCCCTTCACAAGATCTACACTACCTAGGCGTTTTTTAATCAACAATGAGCTAATTCTTAGTAATTTCTTGAACATTGGAAATCATGATGCATGAATTCATTTTAAGGTTTTGTGGGATCTTATGACTGGATCGTGTGATCCTTTTGACTATTTTGAGGCACGCATGACCATGTCAATGTCACATCATCATTAGTATTCAAAGGGTCACATTGTTTCATGATGTTTTGTAGGTTTATTTGGTCCATTAGATCTTCATGATCCATGAGATTATTAAATCCTTTATGCAATTCAGAAATTCCTTACAGATTGATGCAATGCACATGGGGATTCAATAATTTTATGTTATTCCTTTGAGAAAATTCTATTTTTATCCACAAAACATATGCCGCATATTTCTGTTCATATGGATTCTATCCTTTGTAGTAGTTCCTATACTAAAAGTAATCAATGGGGCATGATTGCAAGAAACATCAATACAATCCTTCTATATTATGTGAATTCCGATAATGTGGTTCTAAAACTACGTTTTCCATTCATGATCTCTAACTATGCTTTATCACACATGATCCTTATATATGAGTATTGATTTCTAAATGATGTCTGCATTGCTTCTAGGGACTAAAATATTCCATCTTGAAGGGTGTCAACTTCCCTTGACTTGATTTAGAAGAAAATTTCCAAGGATACCCAACTAGTCATAGTTTGATCCCAAGGGTTTTTATATAAGTTATAAAACTCCACATTGGGTGTGGATGACTGTGATTTCACTCACCAACCCACTGATCATAGATACTTGAGTATTTTTTTCTCTCCTCTAAGAATCCCAGGTGGTGGATCGATCTCAAAATGTGATCTCTCTCCAGGTGGTAACTTTTTTTTGAATGGGAATGGCCATTCTGGGTTTGGAAAATCTACATAGTGTTTTATGTACGGTTATACGCTATCCATATTAATGAATCAATATAGATTTTCCAATTCATTATTTATCAACAGTATTTTCATCATAGATAATTGATATGTCGTCAATTCTATGGAACCAAATCATTTAGTATCTTCCACAGTGAGGTAGGAATTAGTCTCTAGGATATCTATCAACTGGGTGGGATACCCCCTCTCTGAGATATGTGTGATGAATTACCTCTTGAAAATATGTCTAACATGACCATTTTCAAACTTTAGTCTTGGTAAGGGACATATTCTTCATTATGTATGAAATGTTAAGAAAGGAGGTGCCAATGTGCTTGCATATATCTATCAAAGATTGGATCAACATTTTGTTTTTTCATAGTGGATATAGGACAACTACTACACACAACTGTCGGTTCCCTTATCAGAAGGATTGTAACCGTTCTAATTTTTATTGGTCTATTTTGCAAGTTAGGTATCATACTTCACGATGATACTAAGTGAATCAAAATAGATCTCGAAAAAATAGGTTTTGGGGATATATGAGCATGTTCCTGAATAGGTGGCAATCAAAAAGTAGTAGTGGTATTATCTTGGTTGACACCCATGCCACTGTATCATACCACATTTCCCTGGAACATCGCAAATCATAGTTTTAAATATAATCTTATTGGATTCATCATTATACTATGTTGTAAATTATGATCAATGACTGTTTGAATATCTATGAAGTGATCACCTCATTGTCGATATTTTAAAATCAGGTCATTGACATAAAATTTTGATGTTCTTCCCAATAACATCATAAATCTATGATGAATGGAACATTGATATCTGGTGATTTGTTTTTCATCCAATGGGAATGAACTTATAGAAAATTATCCCCTTTTTAGTAGGGAGTGTGTTCTTCATCTTCATGGGTTATCATTGTGTGATTGTACCTAGAATACCAATCCATTATGGAAAGGTATTAGAAGTAAGTAGTTGCATCGATAATGTTTTATGTGATTGGAAACGGGAATTAATCCTTTGGGAAATGTAGATTAATGTATATAAGATCAATTAAGACCATAATATTTATATTATTTTTTCTTTATTAGGATGATTTTGAAAATACATCTTGGGTATTTCACTTCTTAGAAAAATTTGTATTTGAGAAATTTTTTA
This sequence comes from Viscum album, assembly GCA_963277665.1. Lineage (NCBI taxonomy): Eukaryota > Viridiplantae > Streptophyta > Magnoliopsida > Santalales > Viscaceae > Viscum > Viscum album. Next base: position 991,691,066 of record OY728159.1, on the reverse strand, counting down.
GCATCCTCCTCTACATTGGTAGCATGATAGGGGTGCATCCTCATGGGTTCCTTCTTCAAGACTAGATGATAATTGGGTATTCTGAGACTGTGCCAAGCCACGTCTGGATTCAGTCTAGGATTTTATATATAGTTCCTAGTGAACACATATCTATTTTTCTTTATAATTCAATATATATCTCTTTCTATTTGAGGAGAGTTGTAGAATTAATGAGTGTATTACACATGTATTCTTCTATTCCATGATTTACTCACCTGATCTCATCAATGGTGGTGGAGAAACATTCTTCGAATATGAGAGAGGAATTCCTGAGGTCGTTCTCTTCTTCTTCCACCGCTGAATCTTTGGAAGAATTTTCAGACGAATAGGAAAATCAGGGGCATATCTATCATATTAGATGTGAGTGAGTCCATTAGAAAATACATTATAATAACCTACTAATAGTGTCATTATAGATAGAAGTATACATTGATTGAACATTACTCAGCCTATGGGGATATAAGAGGATGACGCCTCTTGGACTAAGAGAATTTCCTCAACTAAAATTATGGGGAGCACATAGTCGTAGTCGATCAAACTCCAAGGATTTTTTGGGGTGGTTCCCAAGTCTTTAGGGGATGCAACATGTATATCACCACCCACCATTTGTTTTTTTGATACCTTTTGTTGAAACTCTCATTAGCATGTGTGGCTTTCCTAGTCTAAAAGGGGGAACAATAAACATGTAATATGAAGAATTTTCCATCAATAGGGGTTTTCATACACTGATGGAATATTGAAAGAACCACCATGTGGCTATGGAGTGGGGATCTTCCAAGAAGAATATTATATGACGTGTCTTTATGGATAACTAAACACCCATAAAAAGAAGTGAGATCCCCAAACTGGTCTTTGAGTTCCATCTTCACATGATATTTGTGATCATACATATCATACCACTGAATGGTCTACTTTTAGGGAGACAAATCCCCTTCGATATATCCCAAACATAAAAGGGTTTTAATCAAGATGAGAGTAATCCTAGAACCATTGTTAATAAGATCTCTTCATATATCAATATTATCATGTCTACACGAAGCATATAGGGTCCTGATTAGTCCCTGGATGACCTTTTCCTAATCACATTCTATGAATGAGATGGTGACATGGAATTATATTTACATGGACTCCATTCGAAATACCTAAGCCATAGAGACTTATATATCAACTTTTTGTGCGCTCTAGAGGGATTCAACGAGTGCCTTTAGAGATCTTTTGAAATATGGACGACATTAAGGATTTAGTTCTTGTGTTGGACAAATGTAATCTATTTCAGAGTGTCATTAATTCTTCTAGAGGTCATCACTTCCTGGGGTGGGGGGGGGGGGTTATCCTTGACAAATCACTCAGGAAATGAGGTATTTTAGGTGGATATTCCTAGTTCTTCAGTAGAGGTTGAGGGATAATTTTCTTCTAGTGATGTAGGTCATGTTGGCCTTCCCTGTCGTCATGAATGGGTAGATAACTGAGCCCCATCTAGGTGGTTATGCAAGATAACTAGTCTTGGATGACTACTGGAGGGTTCTAAGACATAGGCATGTATTTTTGCGCTCATTAGAGTGGATTCCCATGGGCCTCAGCTATATATATTTCCTATGTGGTTACATGACTAGATTATTGGATCTGACCACACAGATCTGGTCCTTGGTATCCTCTATTCCTATGTTTGTAGCCTACTATTCCCCAATTAGCTATTGGGGTCATACTTGAAGGAATATTATTCATTGGAAAAGGGTTCTACAATGTGTATAAAACTGATAAAACTAAATATGATCTATTCATCTGATGAGGGTTCTATTTTTTGGGGTAGTTCCCATGCTTTGGATGTTGTAGGGAAAAATCTACAGGAGTGAAAACATGTGTTGATGTAGAATAAAAATCTTCCTCCTCTATCACTTACTATATGTGATAGTTGAATCCATCTTCAGGAGACATATCTGATGTAACAATCTTTGGCGGTGGAGTTGTTGTGGGTCGGCACAGTTATGCTCTCTTGGTGTCCTAAAGTCATTCAATTATTTTTTGAGTCATCTAGTTTTAGAACATATGTCCACACCTAATCATAACATTCCTCCAGTAAGAATATTCTTTTGACTAAGAAATGGTTATATATGCCACCTTATCTAAGGAGTTATCTAACACCACCTATGTGGAATCAACCATACCTTGAAGGACGTCTTGTAGAATGATATAGTCTTGGATATTATAACCCAACCTTCTATAAAAAGGGAAATTGTTGGGATGGTTATTGAGGTTTACCTCATCGGGATTCCTATGTTGTGGTAGGTTCATAAGGTTATTTCCCATGGATTCATGGAATTAACCAGATACCTATTCATTTTTGAAGGAGTAGACTTTATTCATCTGTTCTATAAATTCAAAGGGACCTTGATTTCTATGTGCTTCTAGATGAGGGTGATTTCGTGGATATTTCCACTTGATATGAGTTTATGGGCAGTTCATCCCCTGCTTTTTTTCTTGAATGGGTGTTTATTTCGGTTTGAGGGTAATAATTGTAGATTCTACCTTTCCAAGACTTTTCCCCTATGTTGAGATAATGAGTCGATATTTATCATGGGTTCACAAAATAGAAACATGAAATTTTAGGGTTGTTTTTACAAACTCACGATACCCACCTTGATACTATATTGTGATTAGAGGTGTGTGAAATACATCCTAGATATTTTTATCACATAGTTCTTGGAATTTCATCTACAAAAGAGGGTTGATGAGTGAGTTGGTTAAACCATCCCATTTTTCTGTGATATCTAACATCCATTCATTTTCAAATTTCTTGTAGTGATTTAGGTTGAACAATGGTAATTTTCCTCAACATGGATCAGAACCAGTAAATGAATTGATGATGAAGGTCTTCCCATCCTACAACAGATCCTACTAGGAAGCTATTGTACCAATGAATGGTTGAACCGACCAATGTCATTACAAAACAAATCAACTTTTCAAAATCCTTTTGATCTTGAGGTCCCATAATCAATTCACATCAAGATATAAAGTGAGTGAGAAGCTGTTCAGGATCTCCCACACCGAAACATTTAGAGTTGGTAAGACTGCTGAAATCGGGTATATGTACAGTATCATCAACCCATTCATAATATTCTTTCTTCTCCAGCTAGACAAGTCTATGTCACCCCTCCATGGATTCCATTTGAATAGATATGAACTCAAAGAAGTTGATAGATTCAAAAATAACTACTATTTGAGCCACCTCTCATATATAAAGAGTAGTTGGGACCACATGTGGTGGCCTTGTTTTCATCTCCCACTCATTATCAATTAATGAAAATACTACATGATTTCTCTAGAAAGGGAGTGGTAGTCATCATAATGGATGGAAGTCATGAACAATTTCAACTTCCCCATTTATAGATATTGGCTTCCTAGATGTGGAGATAATTTGATGTTCATATGAAACTTTTGTTGAAAGTTTGGCTATTTCCATATGTAGGGGAGGAGGGATATTTTCCTCTATCTGAAAAAGGTACCCAATGGGAATGTTTCCCCTGAGTAAATTCTCATTCAGTTGTATGAGATATTGAATTTCGTTCTCATATTGTGTTATTCATTATTACATGGAAGGAAAAGATATTCTTTCGAGCGGTGATTGGGATGTATTAACACATTTACCATTATATTTTTCCAATGCTCTATCATAGATTTGGAAACTCAATATTCAAAGGTTCCAGGTCTTGGAGCCCCATTTTATTTCAGGTGCGTGAATCCTCATCTAGTGAACCAAAATCACCCTTTTCTTAGGGTAGACAATTCATGTTATATCCCTCTTCATCCATGTCTTGATGCATCATGATTTTTGTGTTAATGGTGATGAAATTTATAGAGGTGTATCGGTTAATGGTTGTTTTCCCATTAATTTCAACGCAACATGATGATTATGAATTTCCTGCAATGCGGCCCATTCTTAAACCATTGGCCATATTGAGCCATTTTGTTTGTCGAACCTAATGGGGTTCAATTTCCCTAACTTTATGATACTCTTATCTCTCCTAGTGAGTAATGACCTTGAGGGAGTTTCAGGTCTTGATTACTGAGTGGGCCCATAAATAATAGTGGGTTGTCTTTCGGTGGGAGGAATAGATGGGATGTTGATCGTTTATTTTTACCTTACAACTTGGAGAACATTAATTATCTTTTTGGTTATGAAGATGATGAAAATTCAACAATACTTGTGAGCTAGGGAATATTTGGGGACACAATAGGCATTGATTGATTCTATTTCATGGGATTTAATGCATTTAGTTGAGGATTTAATGATTCCTAGGATGGACATTGAGATAAATATACCCCCATACTTGTAATCTATGATTGGTATGGAATCAACATTGATTTACCTAAGACCCTCTCGGGGGATAACAAACCTAGTGATGGTATTTAGATATAAATTGTCCTAGATCAATTTGTTATTGTTAGTTATTAAATATTGACAACATGCCCTGAATCCCATTGGAAATTGATTATATAATGTCTGGAGGTAGTTCTATCTAATCCATTAAACCAGTGGGATGAATTAACTCTTGGAAGACTGCTATGGAAGCTACTACTAAAGCATGTTTGATGTGGGGTAGTTATTCTTGTGTAAGAGATAGGTGAGGCATCCCATGATGGGATTTAGTTTCAATAAGATATCATCGAGTTGATTTAAATCTTGGATTATCTGTTTAAAATTATTTCTTATTTTTTTGAGGGGTCCAGTTAAAAAAATTTGGTTATCGAATTCCTCTATTCATAATGTATCAACATTGTTGAAGTGGGGGTATTTCATTATAGTGAACAACTTTCCTAAGTGTTACATATTAACCTAATTTAACTAGAGGTTATGAAATTAAAGTTTTTCATATCTAATGTATTCTACTATTATAGGGGTGTGGTGAAGTGTAATGCTATATACATTACCAATCATTGAATACAGACACATGATGTGGATTCATCTATAAATTGTTGAAGAATGTGATGCAATGGATGTATGCGGGTTGCATATTTGGTTTATTGTCTTCCGATTTCAGCTTTTTTACATGGAGATATTAGCATGTTCTAGCTAACAACATATTATATTGATGACCTGAAAGTGACCCTCGTATTCAAGATAAATTAGGCGTCTAGTTTTTCGTTTCTAGTGATTCTCCCATATATTTTATCATATATAATGCATGAACTCCTTCTCTATCTCATCTAGAATGTCACAGTCAGATGTAGAAGGAGTCTACAAGATGATGGTGAAGTTTTTTATGTATAAATATTTCCTTATATAAATGTTGGCTTTGTCTTATTCATACTTACATGCCTACATGCAATCATTCAATTGAATGTTTTTCTTAGAGTCACCAGAAGACTATAGTGGAGTGTTGTTGTATGTTTATGGGGAACCGTATATGGTAGACCTCAATGTTTTGAGCACCCCTCTATAAGAAGGTGTCTATGTTTGGAACACCACAATATATGGAGGTTCTTAGGAAAGTAATGAATTTCACTGTATATGGGAGATACCACTGTTGGGGGGGGGGGTTGACCATAAAAGAATTAAAGAGTAGATTCCCTTTAATCCATCTCCACATTACCATGGGGATGAATATTGAAGTAAGGAATTTCTTCTACATCTGTAGAAGTGTTTACAAACCCTTCAGTTGTTCAGAATAAGTCTCGAACAACATCATGGATTATAGGATTGACCATATTAGAAATATAAGCCTCATTCTATGTCATTGAGGGAATATGCCAACCTTCCTTCTGGAATTGTGTAGGGGTATGATCCTTTTGTATGATAGTTGATAGACCTTGTTTTTAACTGTGTGGTGCTACGATAATATGAGACCACTGTTGAGAAGATGATGGGATATTCCGATGACATTTTTTATTATTGAATAGAATATGAGAATGTAACGAGGCACGCTCCATTCTCATTTTGTGAACCTTGGATAGAGTGGGTGTACGAACCAAATCCCAAGCCTTATGAATATGCTACTAGGGTTTTTTAAGAGGAATATGACCCTACCTCGATAAATGTATTGCTCTATCATGGTGATACCTAGTTGAAATAGGAATAAGAACCGAGTCTGATTATTAATTACCCACTTGAATATGCTTATGGAACTCTAAAATGGGATATGGGATATGATCCTCCTCTTGTATAGCCTTAAAAGGATGTCAATTCCATGTTTAATCAGAAAAATACCGGATATGGTCCTAGCATTAGTGATCTGCTGAAATATTATAGTCTTATTCACTGACAAAAATATGATCCTATCTCGAGGCATGTTCCATTCTCACTTGGTTAACACTGGACAAAACGGGGATATGAGCCCAATCAAAGGACATTGAAGTATGATAATGGTCTTCTTCAATAGGAGTATGAGCCCATCTAGAGAAATGTGTCGCACTCACATGGTGATCCTAATAAGTGTATGAACCTCATCTTAAACCTTTGTAATATGTCTCTGAACTATTTCAATAGGCACGCGCCCCTCTCTCGAGGCATGTGACACTCTCACCTAGTGATACCCAATTTGAAAGGGGATATGAGACTGGTACAACACCATATCCTTTACTGTAATATACATATAATCCTCTTAAATGGGAGAAAGAATGTGTGCTTTCTCAATAGAAAACACTTTGTCATAATGATAAGCTTTTGAGATGATCTAGCTATAGGGACATGATTATGAACCTATCCTAGTATCAATACTAGTGTAATAATATTCCAACAATGTTATTAAACTATTTCTTAGATATAATCTAATTTTTGGAATGTGTTTGCAGCGGTATATCCCTATAAATTTTCTGTTTTCTCTAAATACATGCAGATATCTTGGATTAAATCTGGGATATGAGCCAACTTTTGTCCTATTTTTTCAACCGGAATATACCGATGTACTTTATGCATGGGGATAGGTATATTCACCTCCCCCAAGTATTTCGTAGGAATATTCCCACAAACATGTTCAATGTGAGTGGGGATATGAGCATGCTCACTGGCTATTGATAAAATATGCCATCATGCATCGTCGGTGGGAGTGGGGATATGAGCACACTCATGATTATCCATATCCTTCCTCTCCTGATGTGTCTTACTTATTTCCCCTAGATGGATGTCACATGTGGCATTGTGTCAAGTGGTTCCTTCATAATGTGATCGAAGGGCATCAGTGGGATGGTGTCGGTGATGGAAGTTGACTGGAGCCCTCCTTGGTGGCTCCTAAACAATGAGGTAGCCGTAGTTGGTTTCCTGATATACCTTCAACAGATACTAAAAGTTGTGAATATTGAACTTTAGGGATATGCTTCTAATGTATTTTGATATGGAAATGAGGGACACTTTCGGTTATGTATCACTGTTTGGATGATGCAGACTCATCAGTTTCATTACATAAAGACCTTCATCGGCAACCTCAATGGTTGGGATCTTACTATATTAATGGTATTCTTGGACCATTTCATTCACCACCCATCATTGAAGATGTTGAGTGAGTGAGGTCATTCTATGGCCTACATGGTTTCCATTTGTAGCCGATTTACCAGAATTGTTCATAGATAATAATATTTCAAATCATGGTGTTGTTTAAGAGAGAAGAATCCACAGTCATGAAAACCACAAGGAATAATTTCACTAATCAGTGCACCATTACATGCATTATATGTTCTCATTATGATTTTCATGGGTAAAAAATTTGTCCTTTTATTCCTAATCTATCTGTTATGGTCTCATTGAAATGTTAAAGAAAGGATCGTGATATTTCATGAGAACCATGACTATATAGTATTAGCCAAAAGATCTAAATCATGTTCAACTAATCTTCTTTCTATTTTAGAGTTTCATGTTGTCTTCAACATTTTTTATTTCATAGGATGTGTAAACAAGATTTCAAACATTTTCTCTTAAAATAGAATACATGTAGACATATGTTTTTTATTTTTATAATAATGGATATCATCATACAATTTAATAAATATATCATCCATTATTTCATTTTAATAATATATATATATTCATTTTACTATGAGTTTTCAAATGTAACCTAAAAAATAATTAATATTATAAAAAAATAAAAAATAAATAAATATATATATCATAATATTATATACCAATATATTTTTATTGAAAATATGAATGTGTATTAATTTTAATATTTTGATAATCAAGTCTCTAATAAAAATTTTCAATGTAAAATTTCAATAGAGAATTTGAGTACTGATTTACACTAATAATGGTAAAATTAAAGTTCATAGAAAATATAATTTGGTGACTAAAATAAGAAATTTAAATATACATTCTAATAAAAATTTTCCAATATAAATTCCCACTAAGTAGTTCTGGTATAAATTTTCAATATAAATTTCTATAGAAATTTTTTATTTTTAATTTATATATCAAAATATGTTTAATTTACTTTTGGGTGAATGTTTCTAGTGAAATTTTATAGTAAAATATTATCATGAAAATTTAAAATGTGTTTTTTCCATTGAAAATTTACAGATTTCATTCTGAATTTAATGCACTTAATTTTAATTTTAATTGAAAAATAGAATTTCTTATTTCTGGTGTAAATTTTTAATGGGAATATCCAGTGGTATTTTTCAATGGAAAATTCCATAAAAAAATTATAGGGGCTGTTATCAATTGTAAATTTCATAAGAAATTTATAGGGGAACGTTTCGCTGGATGGAGATGTTCGACAATGAACCCGTACTTGGGTCCAGGTAACCTCCAAGCATATACACCCACTGAGGAATGGTCAATTAATATGTGGATATGAATTTTGTTGTAGAATAGGATACATGTGGAAGGGTGTGAAGGGGGGAGCAGTGGAGAATGAGAGGTTAAAAATGGTTATGTTCTCCCGGACACATAATCGGGTGAGGATCAAATCGTGGGGGAATCCTAGAACATGGTTTTTGAGGGACATCATCTTTTAGTATTTGAGGATGATTAATATTGAGAACACCATCATCATCAAAAAGAGATACCACCTCAATTAAGAAAACTTATTAGGCCTCGTGTCAGGGGACCTAATCAGTGGCATGATGTACCATGAAATATATGGGATCTATGATATGGTGTTGGTGGTGATGTTAGGCTGTAGCCTCGGTAACCCCTGCACTAGTATCAAGATGGATAGCATTATCCTCACTTATGATAGCAACTTGGTAGAGTCTTCTTGTGTCCATGATACCAACACTAACTTGGGAACCCCAGTGTCCTCTGACTACCTCTAGGAGCACACCTCCCCCCTAATGAGTTAATTTGACTTGACATATTTTTTTATGAAACTTTATGATTATTGTAACTAATAATATTTCAAAAAAAACACAATGAAAAATATTTTCCTTAATCTCAATAAAAAAATATTGTGATATTTAAAGGTTATCAGAATTTTTTTAGACTACCAAACAACAACATGACTAAACTGGATCAATTTAGTATGAATATTTAAATCACAGAACCATTTTAATAGAAGACAAGAAAAAAATGGTTACAAGAAAATTAGAAAATAACATGTCAATTTAACATGCTTCAATACCTTTGGGACCTATGTGCAATGCAAGAACACTACCCATAAACATGTGTTTTATTAAGCTCAATGAAAAGAAAATCTACACCAAAAAATGAATCAGTAATAACTATGAGAAAAAAAAGAAGGAACATAATTAAAAGAATTTCAATCATCTAAATGAATGGAATAATGAAAAATCAATATCCACAATGAATTAAACAATGTTATATAATAATATTTTAATGTATAATGTTTTTAATTGTTTTTTACTTAAACATCATCCTCGTTATTTATAGTTTTTCTTATCTACTATTTATCCATTTTTTACATGAGGCTCGTTCAGTAGTTTTGGTATATTTGACTAAATTTTGAATGATTTACATTTAAGGGTGGGAAACAATATTTATGACATTTAATTAATGGTGGACCCATTAAATGAAATAATTTGAATTCATTGATTGGAGAGAAAATTCCCGAATTTCTATAAATGAGGATTTCTAGGCATCATAAAGAGAAGTTGCGAGGACAAAAAGGTGGACATCGAGAGCGAATGGGATGGGGATTCCACCATTGTGGTTCTTTGAATCATAAGTCTTCTAGATACTAATATCTGATGACATATCTTTGTTATGGAGGTTAACTATTCAAAATATAGGTGCTAATAGAGGGAAAATCTATACATAATGGAATTCCATTTTGAATAGGGGAAATTAGTTTCATTTCTACTGGCATGGTCATCCAATCATTTCATATCCATATAAGTGTCATCAGGGAAACGTTTTGGTTCGGTGTTGCATAATTTTTTCATTATTAATAATTTTTGTAAGTTTGAGTAGGATCGGTGATTGAGAAAATGGTTTATCTTTCATATTTAAAAAAAATTATTGAGATTATTAAATATAACATATTCACACAGGGAAGGTTATTGAAGGATGACATCTCCATATGGTGGAGAAATCCATGATTGCGAAATTTAATATGAATTATTATCCATTGTGCAAAATGAAGATGTAGTCAGGGCTGTTGAAGGATAATTTTATACTGTAATTTTTTGATTTACTGACAGATATGATGATGTAGCATGGTTCTAGTGGAAGCAAGAATCATGTCATCGATGGAAATATGAATATTACATCTGGAAGTAGAGATATTCTAGTCAGTGAAGCGATGATGGTTTCTAGAAGAAAACATGATTACAAAGACAAATGAATAATCGACTCCGGAGCGACATGGAACATGATGCCTTCACATGAACGATTTTTTCAATATGAAAATAATGAAAAATAACTTTTTTACATGGGGAACAATCACACCTTGATGATCATTGTATTCAGTACATTTAAATTGAAGATTTATAATGTCATAGTCTGAACCATCTATGGATTATTCCATGTGAAGGGTCTAAAGAATAACATATTGTATTTGGGGTAATTTCAGGCAATCAAATGGAATTCCCTTGCCAAGAATACAGTGATGAGGATTTTAAAGGGTGTTCTTCAAGTGATGAATGAAAAAAATATCTCAAAAACCTAATTATGATTATGTGTGAAATGTATAATGATGCATTGATAGTTGTCACATCAACATCCTTGATTGATGTGTTGACTAAATGATGGCCTCAAAATCTTAGTCATATGTCCAAATGATGTAGGAAGATTCTTACTGATCATATGTTGCTTCCAATTCCAAGAAGGATTCCTTAACAATCTGTGGGAATTTTTGTTTTGGGAAATAAAAATGGGATACTTTTTTTATGACAATAGAAATCAGTAAAGAGATATGAGATTTTACATTTTCTGAAATTTTGGAATCATTGTTTATATCCCTGGGATGGGAAAATAATAATGTATAATTCACTAATAAGTATTCCAAGAGATTTTGGGTGTACCCAATCAAGATGAAATTGTATGTTTTTGATGTTTTCAAAACATTCAATGTGCATAAGTTACATGAATATGGAATAAAACAATGAACTTATTGAGGATTGAAAATTTTAGAGAATATAAAAGTAAAGAGTTTGGTAACTTTTTCAATGAGAAGGTATCAAGATATAGTTCATTGTGGAGTAAACTCCTCAGCTATATTGAGTGGAAAATCGGATGAACAAAACCACATAGAACAGAACAAGGGAGGTGTTGAATACTATAGAAATTTCCAAAATATTCTTGACAAAACCATTGAATAATGCATGTTATGTGATCAACCAATATCCTTCAATGGTGATTAATTTGATGAAACTGATGGAGATGTGGGTTTCTAAACCTGTTGGCTATTCTTGGTTACACACATTTGGAGGTCTTGTATATTAATTTTTTAATAAAAAAAGATCATATTTGGATTCGATATCTAGTAAATGTATCTTAAGGGGATACATTGATGGTGTTAAGGGGTATAATTTGTGGGACTCCACTTCCTAAAAATGTATCATTAGTAGAGATTTCATTTTTACAAAATACAAGGTATAAATTACAATTGATAGAGACATAGGGAATGTGAATAAAAAACTACAACAATCGAGGTGGTTAAAAATTCCCAGGAATAATCAATTTACTATAAAAAATTATTAGATAATTAATATCATTAATTGTTTGATTTTTGAGCATGATAGTCAACCCAAGAGAAAATTTCATTATTATGGAAATCAGGCTTTGTCACTGAGAGAAATATTGAAAAATTATTATTGATGGATAATGGAGATATATCTTTTTTTGTGGAGGAAACATGGATACTAAAAGTATCCTTCTAGATGGTGGTGATGCAGGAAGAACATGGATCCATCAAGAGGAACATTAATTAAGATCTTGTTCTATTACCTCATAGAAGTAAGGCTATTGTTAAAAAATGAGTCATCAAGGTAAATTAGGATGGAAAAGAATCAGTGGAAATATATTTTGAAACAATTTTGGTCAAAGTATATGATAAAAAGAAGGTATTGGTTTTAATGAAATATTTTCTCGATTTGTTATATTGATGAATTTTCAAATAGTTTTAGCGATGTGTGTTATATACAGTTTACATATAGAGTTTTTGTATGTGAGGACTACATTTCACTATGGTAATCTTAATGAATAAATCAGAGAAAATATATTTTTAAGACTAAATTATTGAGTTTTACCCTTTATCATGGGTATTAATAAGACTTCATAATCGATAATTTTTCATTCAATCATTGTGACTATTTTTTCCACTATTCCATTGTATTCCATTATTTCCAATAATAATTTTTATGTAGAATTGATGTGAGGACTAAGGAGTCCAAATTTATCTTCATGGGGGTTTCTTTTCCAATAGTATTGATATATACAGTTGAAAATATTTTGAATTGTATTTAGTCATAATTAACATATAAGATCATCTATTGGACAATTAAATCCTGAAAAAACATCTCATATATACATTTAAACTGATATTCTAATCCATTCATGAATGTGGATTTAATTTACATTTTAAAGACCAGTATAGTCTATAACTACTTCTCTATACATCTATTCCTGAAAACCAATTGTTTCTATATCACCACTTGCTAAAATTTTATCTTTATAAACCTTTAATTTTATTAAATGTGGAAGTTATAAAAATAATTTGAAGGTTATTTATAAATGTATTTTAGGTTGGTTCATCCTTTTGATCTTTTTGGGTCACCCATTAATTTGACAATATCATTTTTACCATATGTAATAACGTTCATCAGTTTTGACCTTTTTGGATTAACTTTTAATGATTTTTCATGAAAACAAAATTTTAAATTAATTCCTCATTATCATCCCGATTTTTTACAAGATCTCATTGACATGATTCAAAAGTTCTAATATCTTTCTTATTCATATTAATAGCTTCATCATCAAGTGTAATAGGTTACTTGGTGCTTAACTCTTGAGATACGTGAATCTCCACTCCCACATAACTGATTGGAAGTAGTTTTTGTGTGTGAATAATATCTCCTTAGACATTGTACATAGTGCCCCATGCAACAAGGTGATGGGTGGGCATTGAAAGATATAAATAAAAATAATTTCCAACTTCTATAATATCAGCACATGAAAGGAATCTGTTTCTACATAATACACATTTCACATAAATTTTTTAAAATATATTTATTTCCTCTTCTAAGACATCTCTTTGAAGGTAATAACATTCCATAAAGATGGTGGGATTAGGTGGGATATTCACATAGTGTTGGTTTTTATGTTTTTTCTTATCTTTTTTTCATTCCCATAAAATTTTATAACAACTATAACATCCAATTTTTTAATAGATCATATAATCATTCAATGAACACATCCATTTTCTAATCATTATCCATTATTTATTTAGTTTCACAAAATAAGTCCACAGTGACCCTCCAAAACCTAAACCCCTATCACAGTCATGTTATTTTAGATGCATTAAGGGCCCTGATAGTAACCATTCATCTGGTATAGATGATGTAGATTTGTATTCTTCATATAGTTAAAAATAAAGGAAAATATGTAATAATTATTATGTAATAAATATTAAAACCACCAAAAAGTTTATTATGTCATACTTACACATTATTCCCACACTTTTTTGTGTTTTTTCATCTATTGTATCCGTTTTTTATTTACAAATTCCTCATTTGATAGAACATGACATGGTGTGGAAGTTAATTTGGATTTTAATTAATCAATATGAATATAAAATGAAGAACGTAATTATTTTTTGTTTCATTTGACATAAAATAATTATAGTTGATTTAAAATTAGTAGAATTTATTTCAAGTTAAGTGTAACCAATTATTTCTTAACAGTTGGGGTATGTCGCTTTTGCTGGTCATTTCTTATTTTTAGAACTCAGTTTATGTTTCATATATTATCAATTTTAAATGAAATTTATTAATACACATATTCTAAATAAATTTATTACATTTCGTAAGGTATAGGTAATGATGTCTTCTCATGATAACCAATAAATGAATACTACACTTTTCGGTTTATCATGTGTGCATACAATAATGATCAGTGTGGGTTTAAATTCCGATCTACAAAATTAATATGAAACTTCTTATTAATTGTGTAAAATCATCTATAATCCTTTCCAAATATATTTAATATGATTTTTCAATATAATTTTGTAAAATACTGCGTAAGCCTTTCCAATGATCATTAATTCAAATTCACTCTGCGATGGATAATGAAGAGTAAGTGAATGTTTGATTTTATCTAGTAAAATAAAGAAAGTACATCACAATGTTACCCTAATACTATTCCAAATTACTGTATTTATCTCAAGAACGACATTATTCCATGAATCTACATCAATTGACACATGCATGTGAGTGGTGATCATAATGTAACTACTGAAAATTTCCTTTTAGCGTTAACAGGTTGGATTTATGCATTGCATCCAACCATGAATTTGATTCCTTTGTTTATCTCCTTAATAATATTTTTTTGACTCCATCAAGCAATGATGATCTTATTTTTTCTATGATATAGGTATTTCACCATCTTCCATTTATTTAGCCACAACATTGTCAATTTGTTGTTCCCCTAGATAGGTAGCATCAACATGTTTATAAGGCTATTGTTCCTATGCATTGTGACCACCATCATGTTGAGAAACTTGTTGTTACTAAGTATTGGGAGCATCATCATTTTAAGAATACATTTTCTAATTAATTTGATGATCATTTAGTTTAGATTACATAAAAATATATATGAACATATAATAATATTAGGTAACATAATGTAAAATTAAAAAAATTAAAATAGTTATTTATCATTTTTTTAATGGTTTAAGGGAGTTGAACCCTCAACCAATTATTCAAATCCCTTCATTATGGTCTCCCATGACATATTGAAACCCACCAACATTGTGAACATTTGAAAATCATTGAAAATTTCTAATGAAAGAGTCATACTTAGATGAATTGATATTTATCCCTTCAATGGTTTTGGTCAATAACATATTAATTGAAAACATTTGGATTGTGGGATTTGGAAAAAAAATACTTATAATATATAATACCTTTATAAATGACTTTTCATTGTACAATTATTTACTGAAATCCACTTTTATGAATCATAATTAATAAATTTTAACATTACTCTGTTTATCAATGTAGTTTCATTAAAAAATATTTATATGAAATTTCTTATAATCCAACTCTCAAATTTTTTCATAATTCTATTCTATGACATATTTTCAAAAATTATATTTCTATCCTAGGTAACAGTTATATGAATCGCTTCAACCACAAGTGTAACTCCACTATTTCGTATAGCATTGTGTTCATCATATTAATTTGTTTATAATATATAACCATTAATTACAAAACCATTACATGATATTACATGAACACATGGTCCACTAGGATCCATCAAAGTCATTCTCTAACTGAACTCATATTTTTAGTTGAAACCACTGTAATATGGTCTCAAAACCATCTTATACCATGTTGATTATGTTTATTTTATATTCATGTTTTTTCCCTTGAAGGAATAAAATTTTTAATAATTACATTCATAGTTTAAACATATGGGGTAATGTCTAAAATGTTATAAAAACCTAAAGTCAGGCCTTCTCCTGATCTGTAATAGAAATTGTGACAATATCTATTTCATAAATTCCATCACCCACAAGCTACCCGGTGTGATGAAATTTTGGTAGGGAAAGTATTTTCACATGCAACAGGTAGTTGATAAAGAATTCAATATCTTCCTCATCAACATATCACTACACAATAAAACCTTCTAGGTGAATTAATTTTTTGAAATACCCTTTCAAAATCATCGCATACTATTCAATTGGGTATATCCATCAATAATGTAATGGATCACGTAGTTGAATCTCTCTTACCAATTGAACCATCATATCAATGAATTTTGGTGTGAAGAATATCTCCACTTCACATAACATGACATAAAATAATTATTAATAGTTGGATCTTTTTTCGATCAATAACGTTGTTGCATGTAACATTGGAAAAAAATATATCTTGGTTAATATACGAATGAAATTCTTTGGTAAAATGAAATGTATAACAATAATAATTACGCCTTGCATAAAAACATGAAATTTATGTTATTTTACAACCATTAACATTAAATTAGTCGTTGATATGGTATTATTGATATTTGATGAATACAAATATGGAACCATTACATCATTCATGATAGTGAAAAAAACATTTCTCTCTTTCCTATAAGAAGTGTATACCACTATAGTAAGATTGTATCCAACAACTGATGATGACTAATGTTGAAAACACCATCACCATCAACAATAGATTTATCTCAAATGAAGAAAATTATCTAGGATTGGTGTCTGGGAGAAGATCAATGATGCTATGTATGCGGATATATAGGGGACGTCAGCGATTTCAGTGGGGCTGAGGTCGAACTGAAACCCTAGTAATAGCTACCCTAGGATTCTAATGGAGAACATATGACAACATATAATAACCAACCAAAATAATTGTCCTAAATCTTTCCTATCATCACTGTCTTAGGCATCGCTAATTCCTTTGATTGCCTCTAGGAGATCACATCTCCTCAAGTACCACACCAGAAAGGTTAATTCAGGGTGAAATGTTGTTTTCTAATGACACATAACGGTTTTTGTAAGTAAATATATTTCAATAATACCACCTAATGAGGATAATGAATATAAGAAAATATGTACTCAATGTTATGTAATACTATTTTAAATGATAATTTTTATATATCATATATAAATATATTCCCCATTATTTCAATGAATTATTATCTCATTTTTACCCATTTTTATTTACATTAGTTCCTTCAATAATTTTGGTATTTTCATTTAAAATATGAATTTATAAAATTTAATATAGGGAAATATTATTTGTGACATTTAATTAATGGTGGGACTCAATAAATGGAATGATGAGTATTTTGACCGCATTGATGGGGATAAGATTGCATCACTTCTATAAATGGTGATTCTAAGGATTTATCAATATTAAAGGTGGTGTAATAGATACAAACATAGAGAGAGAATGGGAATTAGATTCTACTTTTGAGGTGAAATGTTTCAAAAGTCTCCCTGATACTGAGATATGATGGATTCTCATGGTTATGAATATTAAAGGTACACAAGATGGGTTATAATCATGGAAAAAATATGCACTTGGTGGAATTTTCATTTAAATTGTATAAATTTGTGTTCTTTCCCATGAGTAGGTCGTACAAAAAAACCATGTAACTCTCTAGTGTGTTTTTATTCCACTGCTTGTGTGTGTGAGTATGATCTTGAGAATCTTATTGTAATAAATGTGATAAGAACATAAGTGTCACAAACTATAATATAAGTATAATTCAATGAGGTTAATATAAATGAATTAGGATTGGCATGTTGTATTGATCATTTTTTTCTTTTTTTAGTATTTACCCTATGAATTTTGAATCCCCAAATTTTTTATTTAAATACTTAATTTAAATGCTTGATTTAATTCCCCTAGGGGATTCTCCATGGGATTTATATCAACCCTTTGTTTGGACCAACCTTTTTTGGTCCATCTTGATACAAAATTTTCTTAGATTCCTTATTTTTTAATTTCATCTCTTCTTTGATTTACTACTCAACTAGCATATGTGAACTGGATAACTGATCTCCATAGTCCATTTTTTCCCAGATGACTTCAATTACAGTTTATGGTTGAGTTCTCCATGTGGGGAACGAGGGGTGAGATCATAGAGATGGGTTCCCTACTTTTCAAGATAGTAAATATCTTTCTTCTTGTTCATCAATCGAGACCCCTTATTATAGAATTGGGTGTTTTAGACAATGAAATAAATATAAATAGAAGATGTAAAAGGTAGAAAACAAAAATTTACGTGGATCAGTAGGGGGTGACTATATCTAAAATACAATTGGTCTAATTATATTATTCTATTGATCAATCCCTAATGGGTCACAAAAATTATAGGGTCTAAAAAGTAATGGGATTGAATCCCATTTTTTAGATAATATATTCAATGTTGACAAGGTCTGTTTGGGTTGGTTCATCAACCCTTAACAATCCATCATCCTCTACTTCTTGTCTACTATTTTGGATAACCACCCAAGAATACCTATACCATGGATTTTGCTAACAAATTTCTTTCTTCTTAAATCAACACCCAAATTGGAAGTGGCCCCCCAAATTCCCCACCCATGACCAATTTTGGGTATAAGCTATAATTGCAATCTCTATACAGGAATGTATCTTCTCTTTTGGTAGAACATTTATCATCATATCTTCCCCATTATCATTGGTGTTTATTTTCTCAATATTATGAAATAATTATTTCAAAACATTACAGATAAAGTGATGTATCACATTATTGTTTTTTGACATTCAATGCATTTACAGGTTTCTTTAGAGATTAAAAGTTCTCTAACTATCGCAATAGAGAATATAATCTCTAGACTCTATCTGAGATCTTATAAAAGCATCTCCATATATAGCATCTAATACCATCCTTGAGTGATTGTGATATACTCTGCTTATGTGGTAGAATATGAAATTGGCATATAAATTCATTATTTCTGTGAGGCTTCTCCCACAATAAATGATATCAAGTTATGAGATATGGAATTTCTCATGCCTATATTAATATCCAAATATATTTCAATTTATCCTTTTAAAATGTTATTATCACTTCGAAAACATAAATATTTATTTTCTGTACCACATAGATACCTCAATATTGATTTGAAAAAAATTATATTTCTCCTTTCCTAATTTTTATAAGAATATTCTCACTATACAAATGTTATGATAAATATCTACCATAGTGCACCCAATTTCATAAATAAGACTGCCTACTATAGACTGATAAGGAACTTTATCAATCAACACTTTCTCCCTGTCAGTTGATGAAATATGACATGTCCTGTGACATAAATGACTTCTAAGATGAATAATAACTAGTTTTTCCTTGATCATGTTAAACATTTTATGTACCTTATCAATGTACCACTCTTGAGATATCTAATTTGTGTGATTCATCTTATCATGGGAAATTGTTATACCAAAAATCTCAGTAGCATCCCCCAAGTATTTTATTTCAAAACACTTGTTTAACTTTCTCTTTATCCTAACAATCATCGTGATCTACCTACTAATAACTAACACATCATCAACATAAAGAAACAATATAATAAAATCACCATACTAAAACAATTTTATTAAATCACATTGATCAAAATTCATCCTCCTACACTTATTTTTCTTCGTGAAGGAGACTAATTACTGATACCATTATATTTGTGCCTATTTTAAATCATATAAACATTTCCTGTGTATGTATACTAGGATTTCTTGAACATTCACTTGAAATACATCTAGTTGTTCGATGTACATCTCCTCATCATGATCACTATGTAAGAACATGGTCTTTACATATAGTTTTTAAACTTCTAGGTTTATAATAGTCTCCAATCCAAGAACAATTATAACAGAATTCATTTTAACTAGAAGGGAAAATTTTCATTAAAGTAATTACTTTTCATCTAGATGAATTCCTTCACAACTATTTTTTTCTTGATGGCCTATGAGCTGTCATCATATTCATTGATTCTATAAACCCACTTGTTCTTGACTGACTCCTTTTCATGTGGAAAATCATTTGAATAAAATGTACGGTTCTTGTGCAAGGATCTCATCCCCTCTTATATGGTCATTTTCAGTTACATCTTATGTTAAATCTTGATTGTATCATCATAACCATCTAGATCACCCCCGTTATTGAGAATCACATACTCAAGTTGTGAGTTTCAATTACTTGGTTTTCTTTCTATGGTTGATCTCCTTAACTCTAATTCTGGGGGAATATATTATGTTATTTCATATAATGAAGCCATATCAGTATATGGAGAAATATTACAAGGTAGTGATGTATCATCATGGTGACATAACTATCTCACACAGGATAGATCTAATGGTTGTGATAATGGATCTAGATTGACTCGATTTTACCAAAACATCAAGTTCTCTTCATTTTTCAGTTTCTCAATATCAATAAACATCTGATCCCCATAAATCACTACATCTCTACATTAAAAGGTCCTCCTACTATTAATATCCTAGAGTTGGTATTCAAAATCATCTTGGGAGTATCCCAAAAAGATTCATTGCTTTCCATTCCCATTCAAATTCTCCCACTAATCTTTTGGGATGTGAAAAAATAACATATAGCTAAATACTCTCAAGTGTCTATATAAAAGGTCTATACCTATCCAGACCCTTTCTCAAACAGCATAATTTAGTATAATGGATGGATAAAGGTTGAAAATATCAACTGTGGACCACATTCCCCCCTAAAGGATATTTGGTAGTTTTTCCATTGATAGAATACACCTGAGTCACTCTCAAATTGTTTTTTTCATCATTTTAGAAACACCATTATACTAAGGGATATTCGGTACTAATTTCCTCAACCTAATTCCATAACAAGTATAGTAATCTTAAAATAGACCACGATGATCTCCTTCATTTCTTGATTGCACACACTTTAACCATCAACTTTTTTATCCATCCACCATCACATGAAACAAATTGAAAACATCACAAAGTTGATCATTATTTTTCAAAGAAAAGGCCCAAACTTTTCTATAATGACCATATCTGAATGTAGAAAATTAAATAAAACCATATATTATTTTATTTCTCAACATGTAGACATCAGTGTGAATCAAATATAAAAGATTATCTTTTCTAGATAGAAAATAATCAAGAACTGAAACACTGGGTTGTTTTTCCATGATGCAATGAATAGAAGAATCCAAATTTCCACCTTATAATCCAGGTTTGAGATCCTTCATGGAGATAGTTCTGATTCCTCTCTCTCTTTCTCTCGTGTGACTAATAAACCCATGAAAAACTTTTGTAGGAACATATTTTATGGATGTATTGATTTATATTTCACATGTTTTGTAGGAACAT
Organism: Viscum album; assembly: GCA_963277665.1. Lineage (NCBI taxonomy): Eukaryota > Viridiplantae > Streptophyta > Magnoliopsida > Santalales > Viscaceae > Viscum > Viscum album. Next base: position 991,669,595 of record OY728159.1, on the reverse strand, counting down.
ATTTTATGGTTTCACATGGTTTCAATTACCACATTACTTTCATTAAGAGTTCATTTCCTATCATAGAAGGAACTGAAATATCCATTATTGTCAAGAATTCCAATGCATATCAAACAAATAAAAAATGAGAAATATTCCTGAAATCCTTTAAAAGTAACCACCAACCAATATTAGTCTCCTAGGAAATATTACCAATACTATTACTTTTAGATGAACTATCATTTCCCATCCTCACACTTCGGAAACTCACATATGTATAATATTAAAAGAAGTATCTTCTAGTGTTGATATGGTAGGAGGCACCAGAATCAATAACCCATGTCGATTCTTAGATTAAAAGACTGGATTGCTCATCTTTTTAAATAATAATTATATCTTCATAGATACCTACAAAGTCATTACATTGGGTCTTACCTTAAATATTAATCTACACTACCTTTATCCTCATACACTACCAATAGAAGTGTTCGGCCATTCCACAGTCGTAGAACTTCATTTCATATCTCGATTGGGATTTTGACTGTATTCTCATTTGTAGACTATGTTCATGAGGTCCTCTTCCTCTACTTCAACCCTAAAATTTATTCCCCACTTGTCTTTTAGTTAAACCATCCTTCCAATTCATGTTTGTGTCCCTCATCCTTCCATTATGAATCTTCATCCAACGTTTTGTCTTTCCCCATATCCGTAGTGAGGGTTCCATCGGTATTTGAATTACTTATCGGCACATCTAGTGTGTCCCAAATCTTTGGTAATTAACTCAACATAAATAGTTCATGAAACTCTTCATCAATCTCAATTTTCATGGAATTAAACTGATCAAAAATACCTTGGAACTCACTCATGTTCATTGATATGTTTTCCCCATCTTTTTTACCTCAATTTAAAAAGTATTTATATCCGGATTCAATTTTCAAAAGTGGTTTTCCTTACATACATATTTTCAATTTTTCAACATAGAATAAAATAATTGTGTTCATTGCATAAATTCTTGAAGATACTCATGTTGATGCACTCTTTGATTTGGATAGTGCACTTCCTGTTGACCATGACCCACTCTGCAATAGTCGGTGGGGTACAGGTTGCCATATTCAATCCATGTTGACTAAATTTTTAATATTCCTCTACTTTCATTATGATGAGATTACTGGTCACTACTATTTTAATCAAAAATCATTTAAAATAAAAAATATCCTCCATTTTGGGATTCTTTTTGTCACAATTAAATGTGGTGAATCTAATCATATTACCGATTTTTTATTTCATTTATAAAGTGAAATTATCAAAATTATAACCATATAAATTCATTTTTAATGGTTAAAATAGTAGTAAATTACTCCTGGATGATTGAAAATTGACTTTGATTGACAAATATTAGGAAAAAATTTTCAATGGGGTAGATCAAATGATGAGGTGGTGATGATGTGGCCCATCCGAAAACCCACTAGAAAGTCTCTTCCTCTGTGAATAGTATCATATTCTCTAACAAGGGGGTACTATATAATTACTTATTTGACCAAAAAAGTTACTGCTTCTGCCGACTTTCCATCAAATATATTTTTGATTCTATCTACGCAATTAGAAATTTCTTAATAACCTAATTATGAATATGGATTCAAAAGTATTTTATGAGCACTTTCAATTTTCTTACCACTTGAAAACCCTTCTACACCTTCTTTTTTTTACCCATATGCATCTAATACCACTTTGTTTGGGCATCAGAAGAACCCTATAAAAAATAAACACATAAATACTATATAAAAATAATAACACACAAATTTATGGGGTTTACCAAGGTTTTCCTATGTCTGTGGGAGAAGTTGTAAAATTCTATTACACTCTAAATCAAATGAAATAGGATCCCAAAAAATTAAAATATTATAAAATCAAGGGAATGAATCTTATTTTATTGGTACTATTTTCCATGTTGTCAAGGGTGTATTTGGGTTTTTAAATCAGCACTTTAAAAATATATCACTTCCAACTTATAATATACTACTTTGGATGGAAACCTATTAAGATTTATACAAAGGTTGTTTTTGATAATTATGTTCTCCTTAATCTACTAACTACTTGGGAGTTTCCCCAAACATAATCTCTTGGTTATTTCATTTCCATGAGAGAAACCAATTCCAAGAAGGAGAAGAGTGCCCGTATTTTTTTGGGGCTTTTTGGTTTTCCTCAATTTCAAAAATATAATGAGATGAGGGCCTTCTTATGGTTAACATCTCCAATTTTTAAGGGAGATGAATGTGTAGATACTAGTAACCTTATATTTTGATGAGGATGTTGTAGGAACTATTTGTATCTTTACCAGTTTGTGTTATTAGAGTAACCTTGGTGAAGTTCGTGAAGGTTACTCATGGGGAAGTTGAATGTTATGGTACTTGAACGTAGGTCTGGAAAAGATGGATGATGATGAGAATGGAAATGAAGAAAAATTACCTGAGAAATAGTGGAATCATATAGCAGCTGACTAGGAAAGTGTCACCGTACTTGGACAACATCATTGGACTTGGACAGTGGTGTGTGGCCTGGATAGTAGCACACAGTCTGTATGATTTAATATTAAGGAAATACAATAGGAATGGTTTTTGAAAGCCCCAAAAAATGTCTTTATCAATGCTAAAAACACTATTTATTTAAGAACCGTTAAAAGTGGGCCACTTTTATCAGTTATTTTCTTATCACTGTTAAGTAGGTTCCTTTATCAATGCTCAAAAATAGTTTTTATAGGTCGTACTACTACATTGTGTGTAATGATTATAGGACACTCCAATTGTAAATACAATTATATATTAAAAATTTATTATTTAATAGAATTAAAAATTACATCAAAAATACAAGAAAAAATTCTATATTATAGAAACTATCAACATTATTTTTACAATTACATTCGATATATCTATAAAAAATTAAAAAAAAATTGTGTCTTGGGCACCCGATCCCCTCTCAAAAACCCTAATTATGGTTTCATTTTCCAAAAAAACCACCCCAACCCGAGAAAAATAATCCACCAATACAATAAAACAATTATTCTGTAAGTATTACTATAAATATTTAAATTAAACATAAATATGAAATAATAAATTAGTAAAATTTTATTTTATAATAAAATGATACACTTTGAGTCATATAGGTAACCATATGAATCAGACTGTCTTTCAGGTGATTCATACTCAAAATAAATGACATAAATTTCATTTTACTATAGTAATAAAAATATTTTAAATGAGTTATCTTAGTTATGAGTCTGTAATGTGTATATTTTACTAAAATTCCAATTAAATCTCAAAACACACACATTGAGTCATACCAGTCACATCATGTGTTTGTCTACTGTGGGACTAATTCTTGTACACTATAGATGAATTATGAATCCTTTTTATAATGTATTATGATAATCTGAGAATGTTTTCTTCATTTTTGGTGAGTGACACACATTTTGAAGTAAATTTTCATTTATAAACTATTAATAGATAATTTGAGTCATATTGGGCACACCATATAACAGATTGAGGCAATGTTGATTCCTACATATCAAAAATAACTTATGGATAATTGTCTAAAAGTATCAAAATAGCCTTAATATTTTCTTGGTTTTACATGAGTTACATGTGTTTTTAACTAAAATGTAAATTTTATATAAAATTACACACTTGGAGTCATATAGGTCACATCATTCAGGTCACGACCCATCCCCCGGGACCCGTACCATGACTAACCCCAAGCCCGCCTTCCATAGGTCAGGGGATGGTGACTAGAACCAAAGGCATATTCCATAAAACTGGGAAGGCATTGCCTTTATAACATGTAAACACACGCAACCAAGCACACAACAAGATGAAGATTCAAATAAACTATATAGAAAATAGAGTGTTGAAAGTAAAAAGGGTCTGGAATACAATCCCAACAGTAACGATACAAGTACAACTGAAATAAAATACAACCGATGAAATAGAAAGGCAACTACTGGGTTGTCTTCCAGTTCCTACCTAAGGGGTAGGTATAGATCACCTCTATATCACTCCACATCCACTCGTCTCCTCTGCATACAGACACGCCATAATTTCCCCCTCCATGCACCATCCAGTCCTCGTATTCTCAGCCTCAGTCAGTATTGTCTATCATCTGCATCCAACACATCAAGGTGTGGGCATAGCCCGTGCAGGGGTGAGTATAACGATACTCAATAGGGACCCTGAGACCCTCAAGGTCTCAAAAATCCACAAAGGATAAACCAAAAATCATGAAAACAATAGATAACCCTACTTATGTATATACCTAAACATATACCTTAGTTATCAATTAATCCATCTCAATCATGAAGGAACATAGAGGTTCAGACTCAGCTCACACCAGGTATATCATTAGGTATAGTTGTAGAGATGATTAGATGTAACTACTAAATCATCTTATTCCGTTAAGAGGATCTTCTGCTAACCTGCACAGAATTTCTAGGAGATGATCTGTACAGGATTGCTAGGAGCTGACCCCCACAGGATCGCTAGAGCTGACCCACATAGGATCACAAGGAGGTGACCCTCACAGGATAGCTAGGAGCTGGCCCAAAAAGGATCACTGGAGCTGACCCACACAGGATATCTAGGAGCTGACCCACACTGGATCTCTAGGAGTTGACCCACATAGGATCGCTGGAGCTGATCCACACAGGATCACTAGGAGCTGAAACACATAGGATCCCTAGGAACTCACCCACAGAGGATCGCTAAGAGCTGACCCGCACAGGATCTCTGGAGCTAACCCACACAGGATCGCTAGGAGCTGACCCACAGAGGATCGTTAGGAGATGACCCACACAATATCTCTAGGAGCTAACCCACAAAGGACATCTAGGAGCTAATCCATAGAAGTTTTCTAGGAGCTGAGTCACATAGGATCACTCGAGCTGACCCACACATGATCTCTAAGAGATCACCCACACTGGATCACTAGGAGCTGACCCACAAAAGATCACTGGAGATGACCCCCACTAGATCTCTTGTAGCTGACCCACATAGATTCGCTATGAGATGACCCACACAGGATTGATGGAGCTGAACCACACAGGATCACTAGGAGTTCACTCAGACAAGATCTCTAAGTGCAAACCCACACAGGATTTCTAGGAGATAACCCACACAGGATTTCTGGAGCTGACCCACAGAGGATCGGTAGAAGCTGACCCACACAAGATCGCTAGGAGCTGACTCGCACAGGATTGGTAGAAGCCGACCCACACAAGATCTCTAGGAGCTGACTTACACAAGACCGCTAGGAGCTGACCAACATAGGATCTAGGGTACTCCATGTAGAAACCCTAAAACTTATAATTAAATGTGTGAGAGCCACAATGCATGAATCACTAGGAGCTGACCCACAAAGGATCACTAGGATCTTACCTGCACAGGATAGATAGGGATCTAGTGTGGGTCATCTCCTGGAGGTTCATGCACTAAATCTCTCCCACATTTAATAGGAAGTTTGAGGGTTTCTCCATGGAGTACCCTCGATCCTGTGTGGGTCATCTCTTAGCGATCCCGTGTGGGATAGCCGTGAGCGATCCTGTGTGGGTTAGCTCCTTGCGATCCTTTGTGGGTCAGCTCTAGAAATCATGTGTGGGTCACCTCTTAGCGATCATGTGTGGGTCATCTCCTAGCGATCCTATGTAGGATAGCTCCTCGAGATCATGTGTGGGTCAGCTCCAGCGATCCTGTGTGGGTCAGCTCCAGCAATCCCATGTGGGTCAGCTCTTAGCGATCATGTGTGGGTCATCGCCTAGCGATCTTGTGTTGGTTGGCTCCATTGATCATTTGTGGGTCAGCTTCTAGCGATCCTGTGTGGGTTATCTCCAACCGATCATGTGTGGGTAATCTCCACCGATCCTCTGTGGGTCAGCTGCTAGAGATCCTATGCAGATCAGCTCCTAGAGATTATGTGTAGGTTACCAACAGATCCTCTTAACGGAGTAAGATGATTTAATAGTTATATCTAATCATCTATACTACTATACCTAATGATATACCTGGTGTTAGTTGAGTCTGATCCTCTGTGTTCCATTATGATTGATATGGATTACGTGATAACATAGGTATATGTATGGGCATATACCTAAGTAGGTTTATCTATTATTTTCATGATTTGTGGTTTATTGTTTCTGGATTTTGTGATACCTTGAGGTTATTGGGGTCCCTAATGAGTATCATTACACTGAAACCTAGATGGGCTATGCCTGTACCTTGTTTTGTTGGATGCAGATGATGGACAGTGCTGACTATGGATGAGAATACAAGGACTGGACAGAGCCCGGAGGTGGACCATATAGTGTGTCAGTATGCAGAGGAGACTAGTGGGCATGGAGTGATGTGGTGGTGATCTGTACCTACCCCTCAGGTAGGAACCAGGGGACGGCCCAGTAGATACCTTTTTTTATTAGTTGTATTGTATTTTAGTTGTACTTGTACCGTTACTGTTGGTCTTGTATTCCAGCCCCTTTTTACTTTCAGCACTCTATTTTCTATATAGTTGACTAGCATTCGTATCTTTCTGTGTGATTGGTTGTGTGTGTTTACAATTTATAAAGGTAATTCCTTCCCCGTTTTATAGAATACGCCTTTGGTGCTGGTCTCTAGCCCCTGGCCTAGGGAAAGTGGGCATGGGGTTAGTTATAGCATGGGCCCTGGGGGACAGGTCATGACAAATTGGTATCAAAGGAGTCGGTTCTATGATAGAACATGGGACTTTGATCCTTATTTTTAATATAAAAAGTGTTAGGTTTAGTGAGTGTGGTTTTCTGTTTAGGGAATCCAGTGTTGGTGTGGCGAGTGACGTATCCATACACTAGGACCTTGACTTCTGATTTCTGACTCAGTGCACGAAAACACTAATTGGGTGATTGTTTCCAAGAGTTTTCTTTGTGATTTCTTGATTCATCTCACCTATTATAAATTATTGACTGTGACACACATATTTCTTTTCAGGATGCCTCCACACAGACATCCATCTAGGGTTCCAAGATTTGTACGCACTGGTATCCCAATGAGCGACGAGGCCTCGGTGCAAGTCCATTTTCCAATAGAGGCACAAGAGGATGCCCCAACGGTACCATTCCCTATCAGGACACCGATTCCACTAGCCCCAGTAGTAGAGGTGCACCCCGCTTGAGTGTGTTGCATGAGTTCCACCACCAGAGGCCAACCAGGTTCTAGAGGAGAGACGGACACACAGGAGGATGAGGATTGGTTGGAGGCTATGGTGAGAGTCTTCCGACTGGTAGGGACACCATTCGATTGAGTGGTGATCCTTGTAGTCGGCCTTCTATAGGCAGCAGTAGGCAGATGGTAAAACATGATGCTCCAGGTCCACGACGAGGTGACACTTCTCTCTGCAGACTTAGAGAGCCTATTTCGAGTAGAGTTTGTCCCATCGACTCTTCACGCAGTGCGCATGTAGTAGCTTCTTCATCTGCAGTAGGGTAGCATGACTGTAGATCATTACTTAGTGAGGTTCAATGACCTCTCACGCTACTCCACAGATATGGTACGAGACCAATTCTTCAGGGCTCGGACCTTCGAGCAGGGGATCATGCGAGAGATCAGGGACTTGATGATCTCACTCAGCATCCCAACGTAGGTGGGGTGTTTCAGAGAGACCTCTTGGTGGAGAGTTTCATTATTGAGTAGTCACCAATAGCGAGACCCACCACCAGACGTCATGTAGCCGATTCTTGTGCAACTAACAACAGATTGATGTCCTAGAGGTGTAAGAGGACCAGACCTACAGGTGGACGATTTCATGATTCAGGATCAGTTGTGCGGGTCACCCGAGGCGGAGCCAGTCATGCCAGGAGCAGGCAATGTTTCACATGCGGTGAGCAGGTTCACATGGCTCATGACAATCCGACCATCCATACAGATGATCTGCAGTCAGTCGAAGGACCGCCCAGGCAGAGACATAGGTTCGATAGAGGAGGTTCGCAAGGAGTAGGTGGATGTGGCAGAGGAGCTGGTTGTGCAGCTGGCAATGGGTGACAATTCGAGATGTTACCGCCATCACCACCAGGAGGTCCACCCCGACTGCAGAGAGTAGGTGGAAAGGGGGGAGCTCAGTTCCAGGATGTTGAGTCTTATGATCATTGTGCTCCGGAGTTGATACAAGGTAAGATCTATGTCTACTCCCCCTTAGCTGTAGTTCTTATAGAAACTGGTGCCAGTAATTCTCTTATTCCCACTAACCTCATTCGGAGCATGGATTCTGATGGACCCATTGGCTCAATCCTAACATCTAGAGACTCCTATGGGAGCATATTCGACGATTACACACTGGTGCTGAAAGTACGAGCTTACTCTAGGATGTGAGAGTTTTATCTGAGATTTATTTTTAGAGGCATCAAGGTCTTACGACATCATCTTGGGTATGAACTAGTTTTCTACAGTCCATGCTCAGATTGACTGTATTATGTGCAAAGTGTAATGTGTACGCACGGATGGGATGAGGTTTACCTTCACTAGTGAGAAGGGAGCATTTGCAGTACAAGATGGATTTACCCGGAGGAGGGCACAGCCGATTACACATCAGTTGGCTAGCCTTACCCTCGCATCGATTGAGGTAGAGAGTCTAAGATATGATGTAGTGGTGGAAAAGTACGTGGATGCCTTCCCTGATGATGTTCTGGGTCTACCTCCTCACAGATAGGTGGAATTTTACATTGATTTTTACCCCAAGACAACATCGATATCTACACCAGTGTATCAGATGGTTCTTGCAGTGATTCACAAGCTGTGGGTATAGCTAGGGGACTTTGGAGCGGAAGTGATTCATCTAGCCCAGTGCTTCTCCTTGGACAACCCTGATTTTGTTCACCATGATGGATGATGGTAGCTTGAGGCTTTGGGTTGACTATCAGCACCTAAACCAGGTGACCATGAAAAACAGGTATGCACATTTGAGGATTGACGACATCTTTGATCAGCTGAAGGGATCATGATGGTTCTCAAAGATAGAACTCAGATTAGGCTATCACCAGCTTAGAGTACGAGACAAGGATGTGAAGAAGATGGCCTTCAGTTGTTGGTACAACCATTATGAGTTATTAGTTATGCCATTCGGTGTAACCAACGCTCCAGCTTTGTTCATGGGACTCGTTAACAGGATCTTTCACACATACATTAATCGCTTTGTAGTAGTATTCATCAATGAAATTATAATTTACTCATCTACCAAGGATGAGCATGTCTACCATTTATATGTAGTACTGGACACACTCCGAGAGCACCAGCCTTATGGTAATCCCTCTAAGTTCATGTTCTGGATTAAAGAGTTGACTTTCTGGGACATGTCATATCGGAGGCTAGAGTTTCATTGGATCCAGTGAAGATTGAGGCAATAATTTCTTGGTAGCCACCCAAGAGTGTGATGGAGGTACGAAGTTTCCAAGGTTTGGCTGAATACTACCAGAGGTCTATTCCAGACTTCTCTAGAGTTGCATCAAAACTTTCAGCTTTGACGAAGAAGGGGAAACCCTTCATGTGGTCATAGAAATGCCCGCAGAGTTTTTAGGAGCTAAGGAAGAGGGTGACTAGTTCCCACATCTTGAGACTTCTGGAGGAGGTCATAGGGTACGTAGTCTACTATGACGCATCAGGGACTAGACTCAGATGTGTCCTAATTATGGAGTGAGCAATTATCGCATGTGGTTCTTGAAATCATGAGAAGAACTACACTACCCATGACCTGGAGTTAGCGGTAGTGGTTTCACCTTGAAGATGTGGGGACACAATCTGATGGGCGAACACTTTACAATGTACTCTGATCACAAGAGTCTCAGGTATAAATTCTCTCGGAAGTAGCTGAACCTGAAACAAAAACATTTGATTCTGTTCCTCTAGGACTATGACTTCAAGATAGTCTATGCTTCTGGGAAGGGGAACGTTGTTTGCAGATGCACTCAGTATGAGTTCTAGTATACAACTTCTAGGCGAGGCAATGGATCAGCTGGTTATATTGCAGATATGGTTTGTGGATAGAGATGGAGTAGTTTTCCTTAAGTCTCTTACAGTCACTCCCCCACTTCTTCAACAAGTCTGGGAGGCACGGCGTGGGGATGCTAACTGTGAGGCACAACGTGCTCAGATATCCACAGGATAGGCACCTGATGGATTTTCTGGAGGTGGGGATCACGTCATCGTTTTCAAGGGACATACCATGGTACAAGTGTCACTTCAAAAGTAAGTGTTGAGGGAGTTCCACAAATCTCCTCTAGTGGTACATCCAAGAGTGGTGAATATGTACCAGGATCTCCGACGATAGCACTGGTGTCCAGGAATGAAGAAAGAAATTACAGATTTTGTCTCTTGGTGCCTCACTTTTCAGCAAGTGAAGGCGGGGAATCAGGTACTAGTAGGCTTCGTTCTACCTTTGGCGGTCGCAGGGTCGGTGTGGGATGGGATATCCATGGACATCATGATAGGACATCCATGTACATACAGAGGTCATGACTCTATCTGGGTGATCGTTGACTGACTCACCAAGTCAGCCTAATTCCTACCGATCAGAGAGTAGGGTTTGGTAGGGAGATTGGGATGCCTCTATGTTGTGAAGATTTTTTGGCTACATAGAGTACCCTTGACGATTGTCTCCAATCATGAAATAAGATTTACTTCTCGACTATGGAAGGGGTTGTAGGAGGCTTTGTTTGAGCACCTACTTCCATCCTCAGACGGATAGCCTGACTTAGCGGACCATTTAGAATCTCAAGGAAATGCTCCATGCTTGTTTCTAGAATTTGGTTAGAGATAGGAGGATCACATTCCTTTGGTGGAGTTTTCATATAACAACAACTATCACTCCACCATTAGGATGGCACCTTTCGAGGCGTTCTACGGGCGACCTTCGGGATCACCTTTGTGCTGGACTAACCTAGGGGAGTCAACACTAGTGGGACCAGAGATGGTACGGGCTACCACAGAGACGGTGCAGTTCATCTAGGAGCAAATGAACACTACAAAAAGCAAGAATAAGTCATATAACAATATGAGATAGTGACCTATGGAGTTCGAGGATGGTGACCACATCTTTCTATGGGTCTCGCCCCGACGAGGCTTATGGAGATTTGGCTGAGGTGGAAAGTAATCTATGAGATTCATCAGACCCTTCAGGTCATCAATAAAGTTGGCGAGGTGGCTTACCACTTAGATCTTCCACCTCAGTTGCACCGGGTGAACAAAATCTTCCACGTATCCCAGCTGAGGAGATACATGCAGGACCCTTCTCACATCATCAACCATGGGTAGCTGGACGTCAACTGTGGGGAGACTTTTATAGAGGTTCTAGTAGAGATTGAGGATCGACAAGAGAGGGTCATTCGTGGACGGTCTATACAACTGGTGTGTGTTCTATGGCAGCACATGAACCTCCAGAATATCACATGGGAGTGGGAGGCTAAGATTCATGCTCAGTACCCCCACTTGTTTTATGAGTTTGGGTTGTGGCTTACAGGGACACAAATCTCAAAGGAAAGGAGAATATAATGACCCAGAAATTCAATCTAAATTTTTTATATTGAAGGGGAATTTTACGAGTCCAGAAAAATTGACGGCGCGTGATTCCGAGTCTTGGTGTTCGCGAAATGAATTTCTGAACTTTTGTTCTGGTACGTTCAGTAAACGTGTGAGTGGGTTTTTCTAACTTTTGAACCGTTGCTCGGAATTGAAATCTGAGGACACCGTTGAAATCGCAGCACCAGTATTCGCTTAAAGAGACCTTCACCTCGACTATAGTGGGTTGAGAGTGAAATATAGAAATTTGGTTTTTTCGTGAAAAGTATAAACTAAAAATAAAATTTGTGATACATTTTATATTATTTTCTAAAACCTCCCACATGTGGATGTTAAGAAGTGGGGACCAGCAGAGCTAAACCTCCCATGAGAGGTTATGATGGTGGCGACCACCCAAACTAACCACCCATGAGAGGTTATGGTAGTGGGGACCACCCAAGGTATAAACCCCATTGAACTCCCCATTAATGGAGAACCCCTCAAAATTTCTATTAAATGTTGGAGAGCCTCTACAACTCCTCCAAAATTATTATTCCAACTCAATTTAATTAATTAAAAAAATTTCAATTTGTGCCAACAACAAAATTAATAGATATAATAATCTATTATCTTGGGCTACCTTTTCATTTTTGTGGAATTGGGGAAATGTCTTGGCAATGGAGAGAGCATTGGAGAACTTGGTAGAAAGCTCTCCAATGATGAACGCCAATGAAGAACACCGACCTCAACTTTGACATTCTTCCTCAGGACATCCTCCAATGTGGGAAATATTCAATCGATGATCATCTTCCCCTCCCCAGTGACATGATCTTCTCCCTCATGATCTCCATTGATTAATCAAAAAAGTTAGGGGTTTTGTTACTATGTTCTTCCCTTTTATGTTTCTTTTGTAGGAATGGGATTAGAGAATGGCAATGGGTTTGGGGATTGAAGTTCTAAAATATCTTTCGTACATGTTCTTTTTCTTGTTTAGTCACTTGCTACTGCTCTAATGTGGAGGGTGCGGGCCAAACACACATGGCTAGACCCCTCCATCATTCTTCTTGAATGGTGTATACTTATCAATGGAGGAAGGCGATTTTGATGATGGCGACCAGTGCCGGCGGTCAACACTAGTGGAACTTGAGAACCACTAAGGAAGGCACGGTGCCCCACCACCTTGTGGGCTTTTTGCCCTGCGGCACTTTGTCGTTAGCATCCACCACTACCCCGCAGCCATCACCGCCCCACGGCCTCTGTCGCTCCGTGTCGTCCAAAAACTGAGTCAACCCGAGTCACTGTCACCGTCCGAGCAGCTGCTATTGTTTGGGTTGAGTCATCACCGCCATCTAGGCCGAGCCGTCACCTGAGCCGCAGTCTTCCTTTAGGTCTAACCACCCCAGTCGAGCTGCCCCATGACCTTGTACCCTGACGACAACCCTTAGGCCGAGCCGCTTTGTGTCCTCGTGCCCCCATGAGGCTTCATGGCCTCCTGGCTACCCACGACCCTTTGCAGCCCCTCGCAGACACCCGCGGCCCTCTGCGGCCCCTCGCGGCCTGCCGGGCCACCCAGCAAGGCGGGTCGAACCCAATTGGCCAAGCCGGACCTAGCGGGTGCTACCGGGTCAACCCGAACTGGTTCGGCCCGCGTCGGGTCGGACCGGACCCAGGCCCCCTACGACCCATTTACATTCTTTTGGCTATAACATTGGCACCAAAAATCCCTTTGATGAACCATCTGTGGAACTGGAAATATTGGAGAGAGAAATTCCCTTTGAGTATACCCCACTAGATTTTTGGGTTAAGATGGGGTACGGTAAGTTTGGATCAAGAACGAATCCATCTGGGCCCCTGAGGCTAAAAGGATAATAACACACAAAATAGGCATCTCATTGATGCTCGGTCTATTGCGTTGAGAACCCTATGACATGGAGGTCCTTGAGGTACTTCTTCATGGGACATCGTGGCAGTTGGAAAATTGACCAGTGGATTGAGAAGTGGACTCTATCAGAAATGATCAAGCCTACTGTAGAAACCATGTAGTTGGCTGTGATAAGAAGAGTGCTCCTAGCTATCCTGTATGGGTCAGCTCAAAGCGATCATGTGTGGGTCATCTCCTAGAGATCATGTGTGGGTCAGCTCCTATCAATCCTGTGTGGGTCATCTCCTAGTGATCCTGTGTTGTTGACCTCATAGGGATCCTGTGTGGGTCTGCTCCAGCGATTCGGTGTGGGTCAGCTCCTAGCGATCCTGTGTGAGTCAGTTTCTAGAGATCTTGTGTGGGACAGCTCTAGAGATCTTTTTTGGGTAATCTCCTAGTGATCTTGTGTAGGTCAGCTCTTAGTAATCCTATTTGGGTCAGCTCCTAGCAATCCAATGGGAGTCATCTCCTAGAGATCCTATACGGATTAGCTCATAGAGATTCTATGCAGGTTAGCAGTAGAGCCTCTTAATAGAGTAATATGATAAAGTAGTTACATCTATTCATATCTACTACTATACCTAATGATATACCTGGTGTTAGTTGAGTCATAACCTCTTTGTTCCTTCATAATTGATATAGATTACTTGATAACTTGGGTATTTGTATGGGCTTATACCTAATTAGAGTTATTTGTTTTTTTCATGCTTCGTGGCTTAACCTTTGTGAATTTTCTAAGACCTTGAGGGTCTCAGGGTCCATAATTAGTGTCATTATACTCACCATTTCATGGGATATACCTACACCTTGTTGTGTTTGATGCATACGATGGGCAACGCTGACTAAGGCTGTGAATTCCGGGACTGGATGGTTCCTATAGGTGGACCATACAGCGTATCAGTATGCAGAGGAGATGGGTGGACGTGGAGTGATGTAGAGGTGATCTGTACCTACCCCTCATGTAAGAACTGGAGGACTATCTAGTAGCTACCTTTCTTTTTCTTCAGTTGTATTGTATTTTAGTTGTACATGTACCGTTACTTTTGGGCTTGTATTCCAGTCCCTTTTTACTTTCAGAACTCTATTTTCTATACAATTGACTTGTATGCGTATCTTTTTGTGTGCATGGTTGCATGTGTTTATAGGTTATAAAATCAATGCCTTCGCAGTTTTTGAGAATAGGCCTTTGGTGCTAGTCGCCAGCCCCTGGCCTATGGAAGGTGGGATTGGGGTTAGTCACAACACGAGCCCCAAGGGACGGGTCGTGACAATGATTCAGATTAACATGTGGATAATTCCTACACATAAAAAACTAATTAAGGATACATTTACTAAATTATCATTATAATATGAATTTAATCTTGGGTTTGAGAATGACATGTATCTTTTTTTTAATTAAATGACAATTTAAATTGAAAACAAGCAATTCGACATATACTAGTCACATAATGTGTTAGTTTTATGTTATAATTATATGTACTCTTCAAAAATTGCATAGAAGATGTTTTCCAGAATTTTTAAGACAATGAGATCACATTTTCATGGTTTGTAATTAGTGACACATTTTTTGAATTAAATGTTCAATTTTAAACTAAGAACAAGAACATTGATTCATACTAGGTACACCATGTATCAGATTAAGGTGTGGATGATTCTTACAAGTTCCAAATGAAATATGTAACATAATTCAAATGTATCAATAAAATCGAAATTCCATTTATTGGTTTTGACTATGTGACATTTGTTTTGAACAAAAATGTTAATTTTAAATAAATATATACACCAATAGTCATACTAGTGATGTTGTGTGTCAAATAGAAATGTTGATGATTCCTATACATATAAAATTAATTAAGGATCATTTTACTAATTAATTAAGAAAATAAAAAACAATTCTCAGTTTTGAGTATGTCACATGTCTTTTTTATGAAAATATACACTTAAACTAAAAACATAGACATTGAGTCATACCTGTCACATCATATATCGATTTGATGTGGCGCTAATTTCTAGATATCAAAATTCACTTTTTAATCATTTTACTAAAATATCCAGACAATATGATTTCATTTTCCCTATTTTCTATGTGACACACATTTTGATCCAAATTCTCAATTTAAACTGATAACGGAAACATTGAGTCATATCGAGCTCACCATGTTTCAGATTGATGTGTAGTTTATTCCTACACATCAAAAATGACTTGCGAATAATTTTAATAATGTATCAAAAAAATATGAATGTGGTTGATCAGTTTTGAGTATATAGTTTTTATTTTGAAATTAAATATAAATATTAAATAAAAAGACAAATTGGGATTCATATTTACCACATCATGCATCCAATAGACAAGTGAATGATTCCTAAATTTCAAAAAATGAAATGAGGATCATTATCCTAAATTGTCAAGATAATATGAGTTCATTTAATTATATTTGAGTATGTGGTGGTCAGCCCGTCCTGAAGGCCTTTAATAATTTTATTTATTTTTATGATAATCCAATTTTAATGAGTTGAGGGGGAAGACTTAAATGACCTTAAGGTGCAGAGGCATAAGGACCATTATATGAACCAAAGGCCCAATGACCTAAAAACACTCAAAAATACCCATCCACGACATCAAATTCATTGATAGCGCCTAGAACAGACCTTTCATTGCTAATCGGCTAGATATTCCCCATGTAGAGCTACCTAGGACCTCATATTGATGGTGGTTGGTGGAGCCTTTTTTCATTCTCAATTACATTATCTTTGCTCTGGTGGTTACTAATTGCATTAATTCCAATTATGGGACATTCTCCTATGTGGTCGGACCTTGACTGTAGAATACCCTAAAGGCCCTATAGATTAAAGGCCTACAGTGGACTGAAATCCTTATGGCATAAATGCAGAAATAAGTTTCCCATAATCCCAAATTGTGAGAATATGTTTTCTTCTACAGTAACTACTACCGTACCACTCCAGTAATTATAAAGTAACCTACATATTCTATTCATGGATGAATTTGATCATGGGTCATTCAAAATACAAGAAAGATATTATACCAATCTAGTACATGATCATTTACATTTTTGAGTATGTCATTTGATTTTTTTACTAAATTATCAATTTGAATAGAAAAATCACACATTGAGTCATATCGGTCACATAATGTATTGGTTTGACATTAAACTGATTCCTAATAATGAAAAATTAATTATTTGTCATTTTCTAAATATCCCAAGACAATTATAGCATGACTGATTTCTATTAAGTATGTGACACATGTTTCGAACTAAAATGAAAATTTTAATAGGATAATGGACACATTGAGTCATTCCGAGAACACCGTGAATTCGATGTGGGTAAAGATGATTCCTACACATCACAAATGACTTATTGATCTTAGTGCAAATGTATCAACACAAATTGAATTTTATTGCACATTTTTCAGTACGTGATATGTTTTTTGAACTAAAATGTCGATTTTAAATAAAACGACACACTTTGAGTCATACCAGTCATATCGTGAATCAAATTGACATGTGATTGATTTCTACAAGTCACAAATCACATATGGGTATTTTTCCTAGTGTATCAAAACAATATGAATGTGTTCACACAGTTCTGAGTATGTCACAAGTATCTTTTACTAAAATGTGAATTTAAAATGAAAACATGCAATTTGGTTCATACCAGTCACATCGTATGTTTGTTTAACATTATATTTATTCCTACACATCTAAAATAATGTATTAATAGTTTTCAAAAAGTATCGAGACAGTCCATGAAAAGATTATATTTTTTATATAATTGAAAATATATTTGAACAAAATTCTCAATTTTAAACTAATAACAGACACATTGGGTCATACTGATCACACTGTGTATTAGATTGAAATTTAGATGATTCATGTAAGTTTAAAATGAATTAGGGATTATTCTCTTAATGTATCAGAACAATATAAATGTGCTTTCATAGTTTTGTTTAAGTTATGTTTGTTCAAAACAAAAATATATTATTTAAAAAAAAAAGACACACATGGATTCATATCATTCACACCATGGATTGGATTGATGTGAGGCTGATACCTATATATCAAAATTGTATTATGGATTCTTTTCATAATGTATCCACATAACTCGAATTAATTTTCCCAGTTTTGAGTATATCATGTGTATTTTTTAGTAAAACGTAAATTTAAACTGAAAACACATACTTTTCGTCATATTGGTCAAATCTGGTGCTAATTTAATCTGAGATTAATTCCAACACATTACATATGACTTACTTATCATTTTCCCAAACAATCAAGACAATTTGATCATGATTTCATGGTTTTTAGTGAGTTATTGATGTTTTGAACTGAATCATAAATTTTTAACTTATAATATACACGTTAATTCATACTAGGACTTTCATGAATCAAATTAAGGTGTAAATGATACATACACATCACAAATGAATTATGGATCCTTATCCTAATGTATTAAAACAATTTGAATGTGTTTTCTCAGTTTTGAGTTTATGACACATGTTTTGAAGTAAAATGTAAATTTTAAACTGAAGACATGCATTTTGAGTCATAATGGATAGACCATGTACTGTGTTGAGGTGTGTTTGAATCCTAAATGTCATAAATAACTTATGGATCATTGTTCTAATGTATCAAAACTATATGAATTTTTTTCTTAGTTTTGAGTGTGTAATGTGGGTTTTGGACTATATTATAAATTATAAATTAAAAACAACCACTTTGTGATTTATAGAGCAAATTGATTATCAAATTGAGGTGTGGGTGATTGAGGAGTAGTTGATTCCTACACAAGACAAAATATCTTCAGACATGATACTAGCTTTATCAGATCAGGAACTTTACATATTCGATTAAGGTGTGGCTAATTACTATATATCACAAGTGTCTTATAAATAATTTTTCTAAAGTATCAAAATAAAAAGAATGTGTTTGATCAATTTTGAGTACGTTAAATATTTATTGAACTAAAATGTTAGTTTTAATTTAATAATAAAAAACATTGAGTCATAATGGGCCTACCATATATTGGAGTGAGTTTCAATTGATTCTTATACATCACACCATGTCTATTTATTCTTTATTACATCATGAATGCTTCACACTTATTCATAACATCAATGAAATTTAAAAAAAAGAATAAGATAAAAATTATGAGGAACTTAACTAAAAAATGTAGATAAAATGATGAGAAAATTCAATAAATAAGTAATAATAACTTACATATTCAGGATGTCTGTATAATATCTGACACCATGTAGTCATCCCAGTCGTTTCTAAAAAATCAATTTTCACCTTTTAACATGATGAAATTCCACATTCCTTATAGTACTATAAATATAAAATTAATAAATATATCAGTAAATATTTTAAATGAAATTATAATTATCATTGGAAATACCTCTTTGTGGATTCTAGTTTCTTGTTGGAGTATGATATCTTTCGTAAATTTGAAAACCTAATAACCTCAATCTTTACAAGTAGTTTTTTCCTAGAACAATAGGAATATTGATTAGAACTATTATTTTGTTTTGGTATATGTTTTAATAGTGTAATTTTATTATATGTACACTAATACTCATACAATTATAGAATTAGATAAGATTTTTGTGCGCATGGACTATCCTCATACCATGATTTTGAAGATATTTAAACACCATCTTATCCACAAATAATTTCCCTGAAACATAATATAAAATATAAAAAATGATTTTTCATTGTAAAATGTTGCATATAGTGTATTAAAAATTAGTAAAAATCATCATGTGTTGTTGGTTTATTGGTTATACATGCATTGAATCCAAAAAATAAATCCTTGGACTATAAAAATTGACTGTAATGAGTAACCAACGATTAATAAGAAAATTAATAAGTAATGAAATGAATTAAAAATGTATTTTATTTGATTAAATTGTATATTTTTACACCATCACCAGGGGTATTAATAAGAGTCAGTATCTATTGGTTTTATTTCATGAATTTTTTCCATTTTCTCCACCATTAGTTTATTTTTCTTTAGTACCAATGAGAATATTTGTGAAGATGCGATGTGGGGACTGATGAGTGAAATTTTCTATTCACAGGTATTCCCTTTCAAATAGTATTAATATATATGCCTGAAAAATAGGAATTTTATTTAGTCATAATTATCATAGTAGATCATATATTGGAATGAAAATGATGAGAACACATCTAATTCATATATTTATAATTAAGACTCCTAGATTTTCATTCTTCAGGATTTTAGTCACATTATCATGACCAATATATCCTATAATTTTCTCTCCATACAACTATTCATAAAAAATATATTTTATCTATACCACAATGTTCTAATGTTATATCAACATTATCCTTTAATGTTAGTAAATTCTAGAGTTGAATGGGGGGATAAATGTACTTTTTGAATATATTTTTGATTGCTTGGTTGATCTGTCAGTCAATTTTGATTCGACCTTCCATTTCACCCCCTTATCGTCATATGTCTGTAATAACATTCATCAGTTTAGACCTGTTTCATTAATTATTAATGATTTTTTATAAAAAAATAAATTACCAATGAATACATTCTTTTTGAAATATATTGTTTCAATATATATTGATCATTCTATGAATGTTCCAATATCATTTTCTATTGTATAAATATTGAAATCATCATGTGAAATAGCTATCTTGTCACTTGGCTCATGATCTATGTGAATCCCCACTCTCAAAAGACCTTTTGGAATTTGTTTTTTGTTTAATATAAACTTGGATATTGTACGTGGTTCCTCTCAACAGAAGAAGTTGTCTTCTTATTGATAGATATAAATCACAATCATTTTCACCATGTAGAGTATTATTATAAGAAAGTTATTTGTGTGTACCATATTCAAATTTCATAGATTCAATTATTAAAATATTGATTAACTCTTACAAGATAGATATTTTAGTAGCATTTATCACCTCAAAGATGATGTGTGTGTGGGGTCATCACAAAATGGGGTTTCGTGGGTTTTTTCTTCTCTTTGATTCCTTGTGAAAACATTTTCTATCAACTCTGATAGAAAATTATGTTTTTGTTTTAGAGAATCTATTAGTGCCTCTGACTAATCCATTTTCTTATCTTTATCACCTTATTACCTTCTATCCTCAAAATAAGTTTGGGGAGACACCCCAAAACCCACACCTCTAACACGACCACACGGTTATGACCGCATCATGCCCACTAATTGTTGTTGTTCATCAGGTATAGAAGATTATGATTCATGGGCCAACATTTTTAGGATTTTAAATTAAAATATGAATTATTGAAATTTATTTATTGGACACATTATTTGTGACATTTAATTAATAGTGGGAAACATTAAATAGAATGATGATTATTTTGAAATCATTGATTGGATAAAAGATTGCACGACTTCTATAAATGAGTATTCCAAGGATTAATCAATATATGTGGTGGTGGAAAATTTTCATTCATTTTGTTAAATGTTTTGATTGTGGAATTTTATTATATATACCATAATAATTATCTGATTTTTGAAGTCGATAAGATTGTTTTCCTCAAGGGATATCCTCATACAACAACTTTAACAATATTTCAACAATGGCCAATCATAGCATAAGTTTCATTAAAACATAATATTAAATATATAAATTGAAATTTATTTGTAAAATGTTTCATTTTATTGTATTAATAATCGATAAACACCATCACATGTGGTCTATTTTTTTGGGTATCCCTGAATTGAATCAAGAAAATAAATCTTTGGAGAATCCAAATTGACATTGGTGAGTAACCAATCCTACCTAAAAAATAAAATAATGAATAAGTAATGGATTAAATGAAAATATACTTTATATGATTAAATTTTAATGGTTTAACCTTGCATCATGCGTACTAATAATCATATTTAATCTGTATGATTTATTTTAATAATTGTGTCCATCATTTCCTCTAATCATTTATATTACTTTAGTTCCAATAAGAATTATTCTATAGAAGTTATGTAATGACTAACTATCCCAAATTTTTATTCACATAGTTTTCCCTTAAAATAGTATTCATATTTATTCCAGAAAAAATTATGAATAAAATTTTGGTATAATTAACCTAGTAGAACAATAATCTTAAAAAATCATGAAAACACACTTCATTTATACATTTACAACTAATTATCCTAGCCATTATTTCTTCATGATTTAATTTAAATTATTATGACATATATAGTCTGTATGGACTCTTTGTACATCAAGTATGGAAAATAATTTTTTTTCATATCACCACTTGATAAATTTTTATTCACGTAAACCATTAATGTTTGTAAATGATAAATTTTAATTAGAGGGGTAAATATACTTTGAGATGTTCTATTTGATTGGTTGGTTCATTCATTAGATATTTTTTTTCGGCCTTCCATTTCACCACTTCCCTTGGTCTATCTATAACAACATAAATCGAATATGAACTTTTTTCATTAATTGTTAATGGGTTTTCATGAAAAATAAATCGGAAAATAATACCTTTTTTCGGAATGTTTTTTTATGATATCTCAGGGACATTCTATAAAAGATAAAATTTCTTTCTAGACTATATAAATATATAAATCATCAAATGGGACGTGTATCTCATCACTGTGCATTTGAACTACATGAATCCCTACTCCCAAAAAATCGTATTAGAGTTTTCCTATTTTATATGACATATCCTTGCATATTTTTTTGATAACCCTCATATCTATTTGATGGGTGGGTGTTGATAGATATAAATCAAAATATTTTTAACCTTGTATACTATTATTGCTGGGATGGTTTCCAATGTTCTTCTTTTTCATATCAATGAAACAATTATGAAAGCATTGATATCTTATTCTTTAAAATCCTTATAAGCATAATGACATGCCTGAAAGCTGGTGGGGGTGGGATGGATATTCATGTAATGGTTGTTCTTATGTTATTTAATCTATTTGATACATCTCCTTAACAATTTCTAAAAACATGGATTAGAAATTAAGTTTTTCATCTTTTTTAGCTAATCATTCCTATAAATATTAGATGTTATTATATTTATCAACTTGTTAATTTATTTTCTCAAAATATTTTCATGGTGTTACACAAAAATACACACATATGACCCATCCTTACAATTATAGAATCTTTAAGGTCACTGATAGTAGTTGTACATCAGGTAAAACTGAGGTTGATTCTTATTTCTAATATGGATAAGTAATATTGGAAAATAAGTAATCCTTATTATATAATAATAAATCTATTCTACAAAAACAATACTTACGTCACACTTACACATGATTCCCTCACTTTTGTGTGTATTCAACTATTAGCATCAATTCATTATTTATTGGTGTATCCTTTCATTTCACAATATATGGGATAGAAATGGATTTGGATTTTGATTCATCAATCAATATATAAATTGAGTAACATAATTTTGTTTTTTTCATGTCACACAAAATTATTATGGTAGATTTGAATAATTAAATTTTTTTAAAAGTAAAGCGTACCCCATTATTGCTTTCAAATAGGGGTATGTTGGTTTTTCCACTCATTTCTTGTTCTCGTCACTTATTTGTTATTTCATAAATTTAAAATTCATCACCAAACATATTAATACACACATTTTTAATTAAATTATTACTAGTGGAAATGTACCTAAGAAGATATCTCCCCACGACAATGAATAAATAGATCCCACAATTGTTCATTTATCGGGATTGCATAAATTTTAGGTTTTTATAACTTTATATTCCACTCAAGATCATTGAGATGATAATTTGTATGAATTGTTTGAAATACTCTATATTCCTTTCCATCGTTCATATATAAAAATTTCATCGGGGGTTTATCTGCTATAAATGTTATCTAAATTGGACAATGAAGAGTAAGTAAATGTTTAATTAATTTTTTATTAAATTAAATAAATTATATAATAATGTTACCCTAATCCCTTCCCAAATTAGTGTATTAAGAATAGACACGATATTTTTCTACTAATCTACATCAATAAGCTTGTGCATGTTTGTGGGGAGCCTAATGTGACTACTGAACATGGACTTGTTGGGGATAATAGTATGGTCACATTCATTCCATCCAACCAAAAATTTGATGCCTTGGTTTCTCACCTTATAATTTTTTTGTACATTTTCATGCTATGACGTCTTTTCTAGGGAAATAGGTTATTTACAATCTTCCATTTCCATAGACTAAATATCCTCAATATGTTCTTCCTCATTATTGGAACCACCATAATGTTCAACACGTTTTTATTCATATGTGTTAGGAGAAAACAATACTATAAATGTTATCTATACCAATGGTTTTGGGAAAACTATTTGTATAGTTCACTAATTGGGACCTATACCAACAGTTTGGGCAAAACCATTGGTATAGGTCCATTATAGAGACCCTATACCAACAGTTTGGACAAAGCATTGGTATAGGTCCCCCCTATACCAACGGTTTGTCCAAAACCATTGGTATAGGTCCCAAAATCAAAGAACCTATACCAACGGTTCTCAAAACCATTGGTATAGGTACATGTATTTTTAATGGAATATTCTTACATAGAACATTAAATAAATCAAAATTTTAAATACTTATGATAATACATATATATATCAACGAAATTATGTTCACAAAAGTATGTTAGGTTAGTGGTTAGGTCATTCAATCACAAATGGGATGTGCAGGGATCAAAACCAACCAAGTGATTATTTTTTTGAATTACATATATACCAACAGTTTTATGGAACCGTTGGTAGAGATTTTCATATTACCTATACGAACGATTTTCAAAACTGCTGGTATAGGTCTATACCAATGGTTATCCCAAAACCGTTGGTATAGACCTATACCCAAGGATTACTTTTCAACGGTTCTCTAAACCGTTGGTATAGGCTATACCAACGGTTTGGAGGCATATACCAACGTTTTCAAACTGTTGGTATAGGGTATTTTTCAGTAGTGAGAAACATGTTGAGAACCCTATTTTTAATCATGATTTGGCCAATAATCATGTAAAGAAGTACTTATCTTCACAAGTGGATGAAATTATTTTTTATATTAAGTAAATAAAGTAGTGGAAAGATGATAATATGAGGTAACACAATATATATTACAAAAATATATAACATAATTTTTTAACTCACTTTTTATAAAGGTTTATGAAATTTGAATATTGTATCATGTATGTAAATCCATTCATTGTGGTCCCCTCTAACATATAATAGCATTCCTCCATTGGGAACATTTTGATGGGATTGTTACATCCTAATGAAAGGGTCAACAATAGTTTTATTAATATCAGACCCTTCACTGGTTTTGTCCAATAAAAAAAATTTACAAATTTTGTTTTATCGGATCTGGAAGATAAAATACATATACATCATTTGATACCATTATAAAAGCATCATATTTATAACATATCTTAATAAAACCCACATTTATGAATCCCAATCCATCCATTTTAACCATACTCCAGGTATCACCCAATTACATTAAAAATAGGAACATTGAATGTTTTATAATCATACCCCAATGTTATTTTGATGATTCTAACGTATTACATATTCATATAAATATGAATTATGTACTTGGTACCATATATATATATATATCACTTCAGCCAAAATTGTAACTAAACTATTTTTTAAAGTTATATGTTCATTAAGTTCATTTGTATAAAATTTATTAACATTAATTACATAACCATTTTAATAAAATCCATTCACACTTATTCATTTTGAAATCCATGAATTTCATTTTGAAATGGAATCTTTATTTTTAGTTGATAGCAGAAAAATATAGAATCAAAAACATTTTATAAACTATTGATTTTGTGTATTTGAAATCAATATTTTAGCCCTTGATGTATTCAAATACATAAGAATTATTTTTAATGTTTCAATTTATGGGAAACATCTAAACTGTTATTAAAATCATAAATGTGGGCCTACTCTCGATCTGTAATAATAATTGTGACAACATCTATTCCATAAATTTATTCATCTATAAGACTTTGAGTGTGAAGATATTTTAGTAGATCAATGATTTCCACATCATACAAGTATTCGTTAGGGAATTCAGTGGATTCCTTAACAACATATCTCTCCACAATACTGCTTTTTGTCTGACATGAATTTTTGAACAACCCTTTAAAATATTCATATATCATTCATTTGGGGAGATCAGTCTTTAATGTACTAGATGATATAATTGAATCAATCTTACCAAGTGAAACATCATGTGAATAATAATATTATATAATTATTGTAACGACCCGAAATTTAAAATAAATATTGTTTCCTAATTTTATGCGTTATTTTTATTACTCAACAAATGTTTTATTTGATAAACATGATTATAATTAGAATGAGACCATTGGTTTTGACTGTTATATGACCATCGGTCAATATGACCGCTATGAACAAAATGTTTTGATTATTGTCTCTATATATAAGTAATCTTGGTTGATTATTATAGAAAGAAGATTTGATGGCCTCACCTAGTAGTCATGGACCGATCGAAGCCCATCTAACAGAGCTTGGGAAGGAGGTAGCACCATTGGCCTTTGCTCTGGACCAAACCCAAGCCGAACTTCATCATGTGAAGCTAGAACGGAATCGCCTTCGCGAGAAGTTCAAACTGATAGAAATTACTACTCGGGCAATGTTGACCGAGCCTCCCCAAGATTCTATCACCCTAGCACACCTTACTCTTAGGTCCTATGCTGGTATTATAAGGGGCTATGTAACTAGACCGTAACTGCCTTGTGTAATCCTTGTTTTAAATAAAAATTGGGATTTCTGCTTATGATGAAGTTTATGAATTTTCAAATGACTGGATAAAAATAATATGCATATTTTTGATGAATTTTCAAAAGAATATTTTGAAAAAAAAATGTTTATGTAAACCTTAAATAACTTAAAATGTGTAATGATTTTCGAAAAATGGTCTTCTACAATTATGTTCAGTACGAAATTTGGAGTCTAATAAGATCAACTTGATTTTCGATGAATAGTAAATTATGAATAGTGATTTTATGATTAGGAATAGTAATATGACCAAATGGATTAGTAATCTCACTTAAAGAAAGTTTTAAAATAATCTAGGCACCTTGATTAAGTAATGCGATTCAATAAAATAGTTAAATAACAGTTTCATTAATTATTATTCAAGTATTAGTTTTTTCAGGTGAATAGTGTTTTTTAATTAAAAATTTAATTAAAAATAATTAGAAAATTATTTTTATAAAAATGACTTTATTTTTGAACTCAGAGCATCGATATTATGTTATGGTAATTTTTGGGGTTTTTTCTGAAAAAATGAATTTTCGGTGAATAGTGTTTTTATTTAAAAATTAAATTAAAAATATTTAGAAAATTATTTTTATAAAATGGATTTCATTTTTGAAATCAGAGCATTGATATTTGGTTAATATGATATTTTGGGATTTTTCTGAGAAAGTTGAATTTTCAGTGAATAGTAAAAATACAGTTTTAGGGTTTCGGTATGTTTAATGACATCATAACTGTGTCATGATGATGTCATGAGTTTTTTTTAAGGGTTGGCCGGCCAAGGGTGATGAATTATTGTTTTGGGGGCCCCATGTGGCCTAACTCCATGATAAATGCCAAGGGAGAGCACATGGGTTTGAGAAAAGCACATGTGAGGTGTCCCTTGGTCATTAATGCCTTGTCTCCTCACTTTCCCTATAAATACCAAGCCCTCCTCTCATCCATTCAACTCCCCACTCATTACCAACGAATTTCTGGTCTCATTACCTCCCAAGGAGTCCTTCCAAGGTGCCCCCAAGCCCTCAAGGTCCCAACCTTTGAGGTTTAAGAGTTACATTTTAAGGTAAGGGATCCGACCTCTCTCTTTCTTTTCAAGTAATCTCTTTTATGTCATTTCTTTTATACTCCATGTTCTTATGTTGGAGGATGTTATTTTATATTCATCCTACTGCCTATTTCATGTTCATATGATGAGAGACCCCCCTTGCTCTCATCAATTCGTTTTAAGAATGTTTAAGTAGCGTTGTTAGGCTGCCGAATTTTTAAGGGATTCTTTCACATTCCTCGTTTTCAAGTTCTATTTTCATTCAAGTCTTTCATGTTCCTTTTTATTATGTTGGGGTATGATCTCTAAATTTATCATACTGGACTCTTATGTTCATATGATGAGAGACCCCATTTGATCGCTTCAATTCAGTATTTTGAAGTTTTAAGTGGCGTCGTTAGGCTGCCGAATTTTTAAGTGGTTCTTCACCCTTCTCGTTTTGAAGTTCTACTTTCATGTCAATTATTTCAAGTTCCTTTTTGTTATATTGGGGTATGATCTCTATATCTATCATACTGGACTCTTATTTTCATATGATGATAGAGCCCATTTGATCGCTTCAATTCAGTATTTTGAAGTTTTAAGTGGCGCCGTTAGGCTGCTGAATTTTTAAGTGGTTCTTCACCCTTCTCGTTTTGAAGTTCTACTTTCATGTCAATTATTTCAAGTTCCTTTTTGTTATATTGGGGTATGATATCTATATCTATAATACTGGACTCTTATGTTCATATGATGAGAGACCCCATTTGATCGCTTCAATTCAGTATTTTGAAGTTTTAAGTGGCGCCGTTAGGCTGCTGAATTTTTAAGTGGTTCTTCACCCTTCTCGTTTTGAAGTTCTACTTTCATGTCAATTATTTCAAGTTCCTTTTTGTTATATTGGGGTATGATCTCTATATCTATCATACTGGACTCTTATGTTTATATGATGAGAGACCCCATTTGATCGCTTCAATTCAGTATTTTGAAGTTTTAAGTGGCGCCGTTAGGCTGCCGAATTTTTAAGTGGTTCTTCACCCTTCTCGTTTTGAAGTTCTACTTTCATGTCAATTTTTTCAAGTTCCTTTTTGTTATGTTGGGGAATTATCTATATATCCATCATACTGATCTCTTATTATCATATGATGAGGGACCCTATTTGATCTTGTCAAATCATTTTCTTTTGAAGTTAAGTGACGCCGTAAGGCTGCCGAATTTTCATAAGAGAAATCTAAACTTTTTTTTCTTCCATGTTTTTCATTTCAAATGGTATGTCCCTAAAATTTCATTACCATGTCCATATTTCCTTCTTATTCCTTCACCCTACTATTTTATGGATCATTTATGAGTGGGTGACCCATGTCCCCTCTCATTTCAATGTTTTCTAAAACCCCGAAACTTAGTCATTATGCTGCAGAATTTTCCCCTCAAAATGCCTCTCTCTTTTCTCAAAAATTATTTTATGTTATAAAGTGAATACTCAAAGCTCTTATTTATACAAGGGTATTCACCTATATATCAAAATGTTCCATTTTAAATTCTGGTATTTACATACATGAGACCCGCTTTCCCTTTCCGTGGGTTTAAAATGACGTAAAGATCATGTCTTTAAAGCAGTTTTTAAAACGTTATGATTATGAAACGAAACCCATTTATTTTATGCTATGTGGGTTATTTATTAAATGTTTGATGATGATATATGTGGCTCACATGATAATAAAGGCAAATATAAGGGTGCGCCCTGATAGCGCTCCAATGCATTGGGTAATGATGTAACCACTAGAGATTACAATTTTAACGATGCCTTGGTGAATAACCTTCGTAATTTTTAACGACACCTTGGGGATGGACCTTGGTGAAACGAAACGATTGTCAATATTAAATGTTGCAGCCACATCTTCAAGTTATGAAGAATGTTATTTTTATTATGATATGCCTCATGATTTCATTTTCATGCATTAAAGTCCTTTTCATGACTTTATTGATGTATACCAAGTTCATATGTAAAATGTTTCACTTGTTTCCCTTGCTGGGCCTTCTGCTCACCCTTCCTTTTGATGTATGTCCCCAGGTTATGAGATGCAGTAATGAGCCTTGGGTGAACATGAGGAGAAGCCTTTCAAGTGTTTAAGAAGAATGTTTTTTTTTGTTTCATGTTTTATGTTCCTTGTTTCCAAGACACTAAACCTTAAAGATCCTCAGTTCCGTGTAATGGAATGAAAAGTTATGTTATAAAAAGACGGGATGCTATAGTTGGTATCAAAGGATGGTTTAGTTATTTGTGGAAATTAGGATATGAAAACTCTAGGAGGAACCCTATAGAAAAGTTTAATATAGGAAATCTTCCTGGTATTTTGGTGAGTATTGAGTAAGGGGTTGCCAAGCAAATAAATCCATGTCTGGATTCGAGCAGGTAGAGGTGGCTCTGGCACAGATGTACATAGGGGTAAAACCCGAAAACACCGCTTTGAGCTAGACTCGAACGGGAACTGGTACACGACAACGGGCCTTGTTGCACTCTTGGTTACGACACTCCCGAGGGATATGCTTTGGTAAATTCATAAGCTTGGTATGAACCATTGTTAAAGGAACAAAGATAAAATAAAATAAAGGTTCACATAAGAATATATGATCATTCGTAACCTAGATGGGAACCTAGGAGATCACAAGATAGGGTATACCTTTCATATACAAGTTATCCTTATATGCTTTCAGTTCCTTTTCATGATTATTAGCTAAGTACTTAAGCCCCTAATTATGCTTCTCTCCTTAGTTAATGGTGGGAAATGGAAGAACATGTTCCAACAACCAATGTGATAGGAAATGCGACAATTTTCATATTAATATGACAGGGATGATTAGGGGATTAAAATATGATTATTATTTTGGAAGACGTTCATTATTTTGGGAACCATATTTGATCGAGGTAAATAGATTACTACAGTATTTTCATTGAGGAGTAAGGTTGACTTATATTTTGAAGAATCGATGAATTTAAGGTGAACTTATAGTAATTTAGGTTACTTAAGGGAATGACTAACCTATCTTGGGTAAAATATGTTTAGGTTAGATACTTTTTATAAGATGTTAGGAGTGGTTGATGTTGTCTGGAGATGAACAATGAAGTTGTTCTGGAAGACTATGTTATCAAATCCTTATTGTATTTGGGTTTCAATCTTAGTTTGGTTTGTTTTGAGGAATTTTAAGGACCGTTATTTATGGAATGGCCTATGATGAACTTTGGGTAGTACCATGGAACATTGATGATTTAAAAGTAGTTTCCATTCCTATGGGATTCTTTCTTTTTGAAGAGTTGTTTTACCTTAACCTTTCTGTTTTTGGGATAATGTTTAAAGATAGAAGAAATAGATAGTTAATCTTTTGTAGATTATGTGATTCTATAGAAGATGATTCTTGTGCTTTTATGAGACCAAGTGTTTTTGAATTCTCATCATTTGGAGAAAAGATTAGTGTTGGTAGGGACTTGTTAAAGGATGAAACTCTACTTGAAGGTAGGTATATTTTCTTATGTTTTTGTTCTATGTAGTAAATGAAATCCTCAAAATTATGAAAAGAAACATAAAACAAAAATGTTGTTGGTTTACATTTCCTACTAGGTAATCAAAGACCGTTTACACACATCATAAGTTTGGGATTTTCTCATGGTTAACTTTCTCCTAATCATGTTCTCTATCACTCTCCCTCAGAACTTGACCCTTTGTTTTTTCCTCCATGTCCATGTTTTCCTACATGGAACCCTAGTGTGGGTTAACTCGGGTGACCTTTGTACTTCCCTTTCATTCTTTTAAAGTAATAGTTTTACTGACCCCTTTTCCGTTGTGGGACTTTCAATGAAATTTCAAAACCCAATTTTTAAAAAAATTGCGAGGACGCAATTTCTTAAGGGGGGAAGATTGTAACGACCCGAAATTTTAAATAAATATTGTTTCCTAATTTTATGCGTTATTTTTATTACTCAACAAATGTTTTATTTGATAAACATGATTATAATTAGAATGAGACCATTGGTTTTGACTGTTATATGACCATCGGTCAATATGACCGCTATGAACAAAATGTTTTGATTATTGTCTCTATATATAAGTAATCTTGGTTGATTATTATAGAAAGAAGATTTGATGGCCTCACCTAGTAGTCATGGACCGATCGAAGCCCATCTAACAGAGCTTGGGAAGGAGGTAGCACCATTGGCCTTTGCTCTGGACCAAACCCAAGCCGAACTTCATCATGTGAAGCTAGAACGGAATCGCCTTCGCGAGAAGTTCAAACTGATAGAAATTACTACTAGGGCAATGTTGACCGAGCCTCCCCAAGATTCTATCACCCTAGCACACCTTACTCTTAGGTCCTATGCTGGTATTATAAAGGGCTATGTAACGAGACCGTAACTGCCTTGTGTAATCCTTGTTTTAAATAAAAATTGGGATTTCTGCTTATGATGAAGTTTATGAATTTTCAAATGACTGGATAAAAATAATATGCATATTTTTGATGAATTTTCAAAAGAATATTTTAAAAAAAATGTTTATGTAAACCTTAAATAACTTAAAATGTGTAATGATTTTCGAAAAATGGTCTTCTACAATTATGTTCAGTACGAAATTTGGAGTCTAATAAGATCAACTTGATTTTCGATGAATAGTAAATTATGAATAGTGATTTTATGATTAGGATTAGTAATATGACCAAATGGATTAGTAATCTCACTTAAAGAAAGTTTTAAAATAATCTAGGCACCTTGATTAAGTAATGTGATTCAATAAAATAATTAAATAACGGTTTCATTAATTATTATTCAAGTATTAGTTTTTTCGGGTGAATAGTGTTTTTTAATTAAAAATTTAATTAAAAATAATTAGAAAATTATTTTTATAAAAATGACTTTATTTTTGAACTCAGAGCATCGATATTATGTTATGGTAATTTTTGGGGTTTTTTCTGAAAAAATGAATTTTCGATGAATAGTGTTTTTATTTAAAAATTAAATTAAAAATATTTAGAAAATTATTTTTATAAAATGGATTTCATTTTTGAAATCAGAGCATTGATATTTGGTTAATATGAAATTTTGGGATTTTTCTGAGAAAGTTGAATTTTCAGTGAATAGTAAAAATACAGTTTTAGGGTTTCGGTATGTTTAATGACATCATAACTGTGTCATGATGATGTCATGAGTTTTTTTAAGGGTTGTCCGGCCAAGGGTTATGAATTATTGTTTTGGGGGCCCCATGTGGCCTAACTCCATGATAAATGCCAAGGGAGAGCACATGGGTTTGAGAAAAGAACATGTGAGGTGTCCCTTGGTCATTAATGCCTTGTCCCCTCACTTTCCCTATAAATACCAAGCCCTCCTCTCATCCATTCAACTCCCCACTCATTACCAACGAATTTCTGGTCTCATTACCTCCCAAGGAGTCCTCCCAAGGTGCCCCCAAGCCCTCAAGGTCCCAACCTTTGAGGTTTAAGAGTTACATTTTAAGGTAAGGGATCCGACCTCTCTCTTTCTTTTCAAGTAACTCTTTTATGTCATTTCTTTTATACTCCATGTTCTTATGTTGGAGGATGTTATTTTATATTCATCCTACTGCCTATTTCATGTTCATATGATGAGAGACTCCCCTTGCTCTATCAATTCGTTTTAAGAATGTTTAAGTGGCGCCGTTAGGCTGCCGAATTTTTAAGGGATTCTTTCAC
This sequence comes from Viscum album, assembly GCA_963277665.1. Taxonomy (NCBI): domain Eukaryota; kingdom Viridiplantae; phylum Streptophyta; class Magnoliopsida; order Santalales; family Viscaceae; genus Viscum; species Viscum album. The sequence goes on along the minus strand of OY728159.1, from coordinate 991,636,593 downwards.
ATTCCTCGTTTTCAAGTTCTATTTTCATTCAAGTCTTTCATGTTCCTTTTTATTATGTTGGGGTATGATCTCTAAATTTATCATACTGGAATATTATGTTCATATGATGAGAGACCCCATTTGATCGCTTCAATTCAGTATTTTGAAGTTTTAAGTGGCGCCGTTAGGCTGCCGAATTTTTAAGTGGTTCTTCACCCTTCTCGTTTTGAAGTTCTACTTTCATGTCAATTATTTCAAGTTCCTTTTTGTTATATTGGGGTATGATCTCTATATCTATCATACTGGACTCTTATGTTCATATGATGATAGACCCCATTTGATCGCTTCAATTCATTATTTTGAAGTTTTAAGTGGCGCCGTTAGGCTGCTGAATTTTTAAGTGGTTCTTCACCCTTCTCGTTTTGAAGTTCTACTTTCATGTCAATTATTTCAAGTTCCTTTTTGTTATATTGGGGTATGATCTCTATATCTATAATACTGGACTCTTATGTTCATATTATGAGAGACCCCATTTGATCGCTTCAATTCAGTATTTTGAAGTTTTAAGTGGCGCCGTTAGGCTGCTGAATTTTTAAGTGGTTCTTCACCCTTCTCGTTTTGAAGTTCTACTTTCATGTCAATTATTTCAAGTTCCTTTTTGTTATATTGGGGTATGATCTCTATATATATCATACTGGACTCTTATGTTTATATGATGAGAGACCCCATTTGATCACTTCAATTCAGTATTTTGAAGTTTTAAGTGGCGCCGTTAGGCTGCCGAATTTTTAAGTGGTTCTTCACCCTTCTCGTTTTGAAGTTCTACTTTCATGTCAATTCTTTCAAGTTCCTTTTTGTTATGTTGGGGAATTATCTATATATCCATCATACTGATCTCTTATTATCATATGATGAGGGACCCTATTTGATCTTGTCAAATCATTTTCTTTTGAAGTTAAGTGACGCCGTAAGGCTGCCGAATTTTCATAAGAGAAATCTAAACTTTTTTTTTTCTTCCATGTTTTTCATTTCAAATGGTATGTCCCTAAAATTTCATTACCATGTCCATATGTCCTTCTTATTCCTTCAACCTACTATTTTATGGATCATTTATGAGTGGGTGACCCATGTCCCCTCTCATTTCAATGTTTTCTAAAACCCCGAAACTTAGTCGTTATACTGCAGAATTTTCCCCTCAAAATGCCTCTCTCTTTTCTCAAAAATTATTTTATGTTATAAAGTGAATACTCAAAGCTCTTATTTATACAAGGGTATTCACCTATATATCAAAATGTTCCATTTTAAATTCTGGGATTTACATACATGAGACCCGCTTTCCCTTTCCGTGGGTTTAAAATGACGTAAAGATCATGTCTTTAAAGCAGTTTTTAAAACGTTATGATTATGAAATGAAACCCATTTATTTTATGCTATGTGGGTTATTTATGAAATGTTTGATGATGATATATGTGGCTCACATGATAATAAAGGCAAATATAAGGGTGCGCCCTGATAGCGCTCCAATGCATTGGGTAATGATGTAACCACTAGAGATTACAATTTTAACGATGCCTTGGTGAATAACCTTGGTAATTTTTAACGACACCTTGGGGATGGACCTTGGTGAAACGAAACGATTGTCAATATTAAATGTTGCAGCCACATCTTCAAGTTATGAAGAATGTTATTTTTATTATGATATGCCTCATGATTTCATTTTCATGCATTAAAGTCCTTTTCATGACTTTATTGATGTATACCAAGTTCATATGTAAAATGTTTCACTTGTTTCCCTTGCTGGGCCTTCTGCTCACCCTTCCTTTTGATGTATGTCCCCAGGTTATGAGATGCAGTAATGAGCCTTGGGTGAACATGAGGATAAGCCTTTCAAGTGTTTAAGAAGAATGTTTTTTTTTGTTTCATGTTTTATGTTCCTTGTTTCCAAGACACTAAACCTTAAAGATCCTCTGTTCCGTGTAATGGAATGAAAAGTTATGTTATAAAAAGACGGGATGCTATAATTATAGTGGGAAAATTTTCTCTAATTCAGAATATGATTAACCATATGGAATTTTAGAATATGGGGGTTTATGAATATAGGAACTCCATTATTGTTTTGAAATTCATAAAGGATGGGAGCTTCATGATGGAAGGGAGCACTGTGAATGGTATTCTGTTTTTCAAGGATAATGTATCTTTAAAATCATAAGGGAATTTCTTGAAATATTTGAGATTCTTGAATTATAGTGTTGAATATCTGGTTTTAGTGAAATGTACATCCAAGGGGATAAATTCAAGACTATTGTGAAATCATATTCTCGTGATAATTAGGGACCAAGAGGTATATTCTTAATCTATTTAAGATAACTTTAATTGGATAGACATAGTATGACCTCCACTAAGGAAGACACCAAGGGGGAGTAAATGAAAGTGATCAAAGGGAGAGATTGTGTTATCCCTATAATTATTTTAAAGGTAGTGTTCATGGTATATAGTGACCTTGTATGATATTTTTTAATCCAAAATAAATAGATTACCTTAGTGGATTCAGGTATGATTGGCACACTATCAGTGTACGCTTCTTGGAAAATCCCTTACTATTGAACCAAGTAAAATTTTTGTGTTATTTATATATATGTGTGTTTAATAAATAAATGATTCTATCAGATAGTCTTAACATGTTCCTACCAATGTGTGGGAAAGATCCATATCATTGAAATAATAACATGACACTCCGATTCACCCCTCCCCTATCATAGTGATATTGGGTACTAAGTGGTATCAAAGGTTATCGTTATAGGTGTTAAATCATCTATCAATTTTTTTCATGTAGAAATCAATAAATGTTAGGGGATTTCCTCTCTTTGATGGAAGAAACTTCTATACTTGGAAGAATATAAAAAGATATCATATGCATTCTCTTGGGAAGGAATTTAACTATTCCATATCTCAGGGGATTTAGTTCAGTGATGTGATAAATCTCTATATGAATGAAATAGAAAGGAAAAGACATTCATGTAGATGCCAAATCCCAAAATTCTCTTACTACAACACTATATAATTAAATCAAGTTGAATGTGATGAGTCACACTACATCCAATCCCATGTGTTAGAAAATGTAAAATATATATGAATGTAGTAAAAAGTTAAATAAGGTCTAAGTTCATGTTTTTCACAATCATAGAAATGATCTTAAAATGCACCTAGATAAAAATTCAGATAGTTTATTCTATCAAATTACTGAAGTTGTTATAGATATTAAATTAATTAAGGATGAAATTAAGGATATTTTGAATGGGAATAAAATCTATATATGTTTCCGACCATTTTACAATCCAAAAGTGTCAACCCTAGAGGAAAGTGATTTGTCGATGCTTTATCATGATGATCTGCTAAGTAGTATGGTGGATTGTGAGATGTGAGTCAACCCATAAGATGAAAAAAATTAGAGAATTCAATGAAATGAAAATAAAATCAATGGATAAATAGAACATCTCTAAGGTTAGTGATGATGGAGATGATGTGATTCCAAAAAAAAACTATTTTTTCTAATAATTTCAAGAGAGAAAAAGGGAGATTTGAAGGAAGGCTTCTATTGGTTACATTCGTTGTGGTAATATATGTTACATTATTGGCCGGTGTTGAAGGATATCTGATGGTGTATAAAGTGAAAAATATATCATGAAAATTACTCATAATAGGTTCCCTAAAAAATGGAGACTTCAAATCTAGAATGAAATTATTGGGACTGATATTTATATTCAAAGAACAACAAGATAATAATTAAATTTTGGTGGATTTAGAAGCAGAGTTTAAACATGATACTAAATAGTCCATGATGGTTATAGTTGAAAATGTAGAACATAAACAATATTAAGATTATCATTCAAATGTTGTTGTAGATAACAAAGTGTAACATGAGGGTTCTCTTGATAAACTTGACATTCAATAAAGAAAGATATAAATATGGGAGACTTGTTGAATGAATAATAGTAGTATATGGATCATCTTGAAGTAGAGATTGATTTACTTGAAAGAGATGCTAAATAACATTTAACACTTAAAAACTCAGAAGAGGTTGGGGAGTTAAACATATGAATGAAGAGTAGGAAAAATTCACCAATGAAATTATATTGAGGCAATAAGAGAAGGCTACAATAGTTGAGTGCCTAGAAGGGGAAGTTGTTACTCTAAGGTGTAAACTGGAAACCAAATCACAATCAATAGAAACTAATAATAAATTATAATTTGGAATATTTTCATATTAAGAGATTTTGGAAAGAGATGAACATTGTTTTAAAGGATTATATAAAGCCATGAATGATCATGAATCAACATTTATGATAAATATTGGGATTGGATGCGATATTGAAACATCAAATGCTAGAAATGAGATGAGCCGACATAAAGGGGCCTAGATAGTTAGACGTATCACAAAATGAACATGATTCCCTGAAAAATAAAAATCTAAACCAAAAAAAGAATAGATCTTTAAATAATCCTTATGTATTCAGAGACAATCACCAAATAACATTACTAAAGTAAAGGAAATGTAGATTAATAGAAGTGAACATATATTTTGGCTTATTAAATGTCTATTTCTGGGCTTTCTCAATCATACCATGTCTTAATATAAAATATAAAGGAGATAATTGAATGGGGAATCCCCTATAAGTTAAAAAAGGATAATGATACCATATCCTACATCTTATAAAAGAAATTATTTCTATGTATTTTTTCACTGTTCTATATTTGGCTACAAATATATTCATTTTAGGAAGAGGAATGGTGGGAAACATAAGTATAGAACTTGGAAAAGATTCAATACAAGCCATCTAAGAAACATTACCCATGAAAATAAGAATTCATCTCTAGAATAATTATATGAATATTGTGGGCCCATTCATGTTGAAAATAGACTCATGAGTACGTCTTTTTTCCTCCACTTAATTAGGTATCTCATTAAAGTAAAATAAGAAGATTGAAAAATTATCCTTGAAGAAATCACTCTCAAAGCCACAAAGAATAGTATCACGTTGATTCTTGATTGAGGATTCTCATTCCATGTGAAAGGTAATATAAATTTATTAAAAAAATTAGAAACTATTTGATGGAACTGTGATATTTGTAAATGATGGTTCCTTAAAGGTCAAAGGTAGTGTAAATATAGAATTAGAAAGTGATTAGACAATGAAAATAGAATCTCTATATGATGACAGTTTGTATCACAATATTGTAAGCATAAGAAAACTCTATGACTTATAATAGGTAGTGAAATTTATTTAGAAGGGGAAAACTATCAAAGAAAAAACATGTAATTCTCCTATTAAAGGATATAAGAAAAAAATTAAACAAGGTATACAATAAATAAAAAAACTCCTTTCTCTAAAATTGAAGGGGAAAAAACATGTGGCGCCGAAGGTTGGGTCACATTAATAAAAAAAATCATTGAAAATATTTCTAAGATAATGCTTGTTTTTGACACTACCAAACTTACACATGATCAAGAAAAGACCTATGATTCTTGAATGTGAAGAAATATGGTCTAAAATTTATATCATCTAAAGGAAAAAAGGGAATCGAATCTTCTAGATCTCATTCACCCATATATATGTGGTCCGATAAATTTGGATAGCACATATAGATATAGGTTCATCATTCATTTTATTGATTATAATAGAATAATGGATTGGGTGATGTTTATGCTACATAAACGACAACTACATGACTTCGTGAACAGATATCCTCAAATATTTGAGAATTAAACTAGTCATACACACATGATATTTTTATTTTAAAATGGAATAGAATACACATCCATTGAATTTTAAAATTACCTCAAAAAAATGTGATAATGCATGAGCTATCTTTGGTGAGAACTCCTTAACAAGACTAGGTATTTAAATATAGAAATTAATAGGTGAATAATATGGAAAGAAAAATGATAATTGAGAGTTGGGGTTCTGATAATTATTGAAAATAGGCTGTTCAAGTTGTAGTGTACCCTCAAAATTGAATAGAATTATTTATAGGAGAGGATATGAAACCATAAGAGATATGCAATGGAAGACATACCTCTCTAAAGTACATAGTTTTTTATGGTTATGTTTCATCCAATATAAGGAAGGAAATGAAGAAATGAATGGTGATGTAATAGATGAAGGAATGTTCCGCAGATATTCAATGAAAGTTATATCCTACAAATTTTGCAATAATTTTCGTAGAAATATTTTCAAGAGAAATTATTTCATGGTAATTGTGGATAAAACCATATATAAATCATGGAAATCATTTGTTTATATGAGTGAATATGAAAAATAATGCAGAAAATGGATAGATTAAAATATTGAAATTCTAGAAGGCTTACCAACTATACAGGGCTCTCAAAATGATGATGACATAGAATTTGAATAAAAATATGAAACCTTTACGGAAGAAACTCCACTAGAACCACTCAAGATAAATAAAAGAGAAGAATTTGAACAATTAAATATAATTTTAGATTGGAACTCACCTTAATAGAAAATGATAATGGGGACTGAAGAAAATTATTCCCCTCTTATCAATTATTAAACCAAACATATTTGAAAATTTAGTGAAAGACGAGTCCCAGTTTAATGCTATGAATGACGAATAAGATTAAATTGAAAAGAACTCAACTTCGTATCTTATTAAGAGACCACAAAATCATATTGTTATTGAATCAATGTAGATCTTAGAAACAAATTCAATGATCATGGAAATGTTAATAGAAACAAGGCATGTTTTTTGTGTAAATGATATACTCTAATTAAAGGCATTGATATTGAAGAATCCTTTCATGCAGTAGCTCAAATGGAGTCGATTAGGATCAACCTATAAATGGTGATTAAAATATCGTACAATGTTCGTCAGATGGATGTAAAAAAAACAATATTAAATGATTTTTTAGAAGAAGATTCCTACATTAAATAACTAGTGTAATTTCTGATTGTAAATGATGAAACAATGGAATGAATATTAATAAAAGCTTTTTATTGTCTAATGTAGGCACCAAAGGCGTGATATTAGTAAATTGATGATCATATGAAGATGATAAATTTTAAAATATGTGGTGTCGACCATAATATATATGTGAATAATTTTCAAAAAATAATTTTTTAGTTCTTCAGTAGGTGGAATATATTATAATTGTTGAAATTAGGCAAGGGTTAGAGGATGAATTTTCTAATCACATGAAATAATAATTTGAAATTTACAATATTGGTGCAATCACATACATTTTGGGGATGTAGGTGATTCAAAAGGACTAAAATTTAATTTTTTTAGGAAATTTATGAAACATATCTTCATAATAAATACAACCTACATGCCTCCAATATAATATAAACTCGTATTTCAGTTGGGAAAAATCATGGAAATCACAAGGATAATAAATATTTGAATTCCAAGTTGTATATAAGGATCATTGGAAGCTTATTATATTTCACTACAACAAGGCCACATATCATCCTTGAAACATGTATAATGGATCTCTTTAAAATTAATCTAATTTAAGATAAATTTTCATCAGTTAAAATAATCTGGTTTATATTGAAGGTACTATAAAATTTGGATTATATTTTTGTATAAATCAGAGATAAAAAATTATAGTAATTTTATAATTCAAAATTGCATGGAGATGTTATGGATCTAAAACATACATGTTTTGGTGCATTATTCATTGGAAACAAATGTGTGGACTAGTTGAGAAAGAAATAAGAAATCACATCTCTTAGTACATCTGAAGTAGGGTATGTCTCTACAAAAAAGGATTTTACTGGGTTGTTTTGGATGATACAACAACCTACTGATATTGGTGATGAAGAAAAATATCTTATGGTGATTCCCCAAGACAACAAGAGCATGATTAATCATAAAAATATCTGGTTCAACAAACTCATACTAAACATATTGAGAACACATATAACTTCATTAATGAAATAGATGAAATGGGTGTGATTAAAATGGATCACATTGGAACTAATGATCAAGTGGCCCACCTTCTATATATGTAATTGGAAACAATAATGTCTAGGAGACATTGGTTGATCATTGGTGTTCATCCACCTCCCATTACATGAGGAGGATATGGTAATTCCCTTCTCCCCATTTTTATTAACTGTTTCAATCTATATATAGATTTGATGCATGTATCTAGGGGAGATATGATCTAGGGGTAGTTTAATTTCAACACTAAATATCCAGATACTGTTTTTTGGGTTTATTTCCAAAGGGTATAATAAGTGAAATTCAATGAATTGATGGTTTGTATGACAGGTTCAATGAATTATAGGGTTTTAGTATTGGCCAGTGGTCTATCGAGTCCTATATATACCTTTTTTGACAGTTTCTTTCTACATTGAGATCTATTCACATACACTTAGAATAATTTATGGGTTATTTCGTGCTTATCAGGTTTCTTCTAGAGTCTGGGTCTTTATTGAATTTATATGTAGATTGAAAGAAACCCAAAGGGGGATATTGTTGGGACCAATGTTTTCCATAGGTGGGAATGAATTTTTTTTGTGTTTTTTTAATCCACATAAGTTTGTTCAATGAGTTTTCATTCTAAGTGATATTATGGTTCTTCTATATTCAATATTAAATGTGGTGTCATTTCCTAGTGTTTTTCTAATTTTTAGATCTTGAAATCAAGAAGGAGAAAGCATCATGAGATGTGGTTTTTCATGAATGACTCCTAAGAATATAGTTATTCAATGGTGTCACATGATGATTAGAGATTCATGAAGATCTTTAGCTTTGAAATGTATCCTAGAATCTATTTTTAGGATGGTTTGAATTTTTGCGAAGGAGGTTTCACGATGAATAGCTAAGGCTTAAGGATAGGATGCTATACTTTACGATTATGAGTAGCTTCACGAATGGGAAATTTTTTGTTGATAATTGTAAAGAAAAGGATATCTGTAAAAATGAATGGAGAGATTTGAAAAAATTATATAGTGATATTTACAGCATTATGAATGGTTATTTCTATAAATAGGAAACCACTCATTTGAATAAGAAATTGAGATAATTTAGAAGACTGGTGAAATGCTCGGATTTCATGAATGTACTTTCATAAAGGGAATTATTAATGATTCATTAACTCATCATGAACATAGTATTCACTAAAATTATTATTTTGACTTGATTGATCTTATAGAATTTTATAAAGGTGGTTTCAAGATGATTTAGAGAATTGTGATTGTTTTGAGTACTTTGAAGGCTGGGAGCCTAGAAACAATTGGGAGCGTCACAAAATTTAGTTGGTTTGTATAGGATGGTTTATCATTCAAATAATAAGGGGGTTTCCTGAATTATTGTATCATTATGAACATTAGTGTTGATCATCTGGTTTTAGTAAATAGTGCTTCCAATTGATCCATTTTATGATTACGGTGAAGGAAGAGTCTCACTCTAATCAGGGAAAAAGACTTATATGCCCAATCTATTGAAGTGTTGTTAATGTAAATAATATGAGTAGGAAATCACCCAAGTCAGTGATAAAGGGGGATTTAATGGATGCGATTCAATCAAGGCAATGTGTTATCCTTAAAATTATTATAAAGGAATGATTCATATCATGGAATGATCGGGTATGTTCTTTTTTAATCCAAAATAACTAGTGAATCTTAGTGGATTTAGGTACAACCGAAACACTGTCAGTGTATGCTCCTTCGACTAGCCATTAGTGTTGAACCATGAAAAACTCTTGTATTATGTCTCTGCATATGGGTGTTTAATAACTTCATGATTAGATAGGTTAAACTAGTTCCTACCAATGTGGGGCCTAGATCAGTTTAATTTAATAAAAAAAGTAGACTACATGATTCACCCCTCCCCTAGTAGGGTGTTCTATGGTCCACGTAAAATTATAAAAACATACCTCATGTATGAATTTACAACTATGGATCCCAACCATTCATGCTTGAGGATTTCTTTTACATTATTATAAACAATATATACTGTAATGGCCTCTCCATACATCATTTATTCAAAATAAAATTTGGTTATATAACCACTTTTTACATTTTTTTCCAACATTAACCATTAATGTTAGTAAACTGTGAAGTTTAATGGGAAGGCTAAGGGTACTTTGTGATGATATTTTCAATTAGTTTTTTGATTATTTAGATCATTTATACATGAAATTCCATTTAAACCCATTCCATTGTACTTTTCTAATAACATTAATCAGTTAAAGCCTTTTACATTAACTATTACTATTTTTTCATAAAAAATTAACTTTAAATGAATGAATCCTTGTCGGCATATAGATTTACATGATCTAAAAACCACACTATGAATGTTCCAATTGCTTTCTAAATTGTATAAATATATGGCTCATCATGTGAAATAGGTATCTCAGGGCTCATGTAACTAGATAATTGAATCCCCTCCCTCACATGACCTTTTGGAATTTATTTTTTGTCTATAATATCTCATTAGATATTATACAAGTTACCCCTATAAATAAGATGATGTATAGGTGTTTAGAGATATAAATCACAATCATTTTCACCCAATAGAATATATGTATATGAAAGGTATCAATGTATCCCTTATTCACATTTCATAGAAACAATTATGAAAATATTAATTACATCTTCAATGATATATCTTCGATGGGAATGGATCACCTCAAAGCTGGTGGGGTTGGGGGATCATCATATAATAGTTGTTCTTGTGTTGTTATTTCTCTTTGATTTCATTCATAAATATTTTCTAACAACTCTAACATCCAATTAAGTTTTTCGCCTATAGGAGATAATCATGACTTAAACGTAACCATTTTTTATCTTTATCTCCATGTTAATTTCTTTTTTCAAAATATGTCTAGGGTGGCAACCTCAAACCCCCACCTCTAATACGTCCATATTGTTCAAACCACATCAAGGAAACCAATAGTTACTATTCATCAGGTATATCTGGTGGTGATTCTTCTGTCTAATTAAGATAAAAAAGGAAATTAAGTAATCATTATTATTTAATACCTATTTAATTCAAAAAAAATATTATCTCATACTTACACATGCTTCCCACACATTTTGTGCTTTCATCTATTAGTATCCCATATTTTTTTTTACTTTTTCATCCTTCCATGACACATGGAATAGGATGGGAGTGGATTTTAATTTAAATTATTTAATATACATATAAATAAAGGAACATAATTATGTTGTTTTTCCATGTAACATATAATTATTATGATAGATTTAAAATCCAAACCATTTCTTTCAAGTGAAACGTACCCCATCTGTGATTTACAATAGATGAACAATTATTTTTATACTCATTTATTATTTCCGGAACCCAGTTACTACTTCATAAATTACGAATTATTAATCAAAGTGATTGATACATGTATTTTTAAGTAATCTGTTACTAGTCACAATGTTCATGAAAAGATAACACATTACGACCACCAATAAACACATCCCACACTAGTTGTTCTATCAGGTGTGCATTAATACACTGTGGTTCTGGGTTTATTTACCTGTCATGAACTTTAATATTATACTTTGTAATAACTTTCTATTGACTCCATGAACATTTCTATGAATCATAAATTAAAATTTCATCAGGTATTCATCTATTGTAATCACAATCTGTTAGGGATAATGGCGTGTAAATTAATTTTCCATTAATATTTTTGGTAAATTAAATATATTATATCATGATATTACACTAATATATTCCCAAATCCATATCTTAAGGGAAAGAAAAAAAATTTCCATTAAACTACATCAATAATCATGCACATGTGAATGTTGATCCAAATGTAATTGATGAACATGGACTTTTTCGGGTTAATAGGTTTGTCGCTTGCGTTCTATCCCACATAAAATTTTATTCCTTTGTTACTCACCTTAAAAATTAATGCTAACATTATCATTATATGATTCTATTATTTCTTATAGGAAATAGTTTTTTCACTATCTACTATTTATTTGGATTCAAAATTTTCAATATGTTGTTCCTATGGACGGGTAGCATTGATATGTATAGAATGTTTTTATTCCTTTACAATTATAGAACCAACATGTTTAGAAACATGTTGTTCCTCAGGATTGGGAGCATCAACATGATTAGAAGTCAATACTTAAATAATTGGTAGAACATAAAATTTAAATTACATAAATGAACTAGTTAATAGATAATAATATGATTTTTGGGAATTTTATTTTAAAGAACATGTAAAATTAATATTAAACACTCTTTTTTTAAATGGATATGGTATTTTACCTCAAAATATAGTATCTAAATACATTCATTATGGTATCCTATTATTTTCAGTACCCCATACACATTGTGACCACTGTTGAATGATTATGACATCCTAGTGAAAGTGTAATCCATAGTCAAATTGACTTATGACCCTTTAGTTGTTTTGGTCAATAATAGAACAATTGACCACTTTCACATTTCATGATTTGAAACACAAAATACTTGTACTACCTATGATTCCATTATAAATGGATCATTTTTCTACCCTTCCTTTCTATAAAACAATCTCATGAATCCTAATCCATCTTTTTTAGTTGCACTCATGTTATCAACCAACGTGAATTGAAAAATCAGAACATGGACTATTGTATAATCCATCTTCAATAATTTATTGATGCTGAAAAAGTATAACATATTCATAGAAATTGGATTTATTTTAGTGGTACCATATATATTCATCTCTTCACCGATATGTGTAACTACATTATTTTTCATGGTACGATGTTCATCTTGTTAATTTTTGTAGAACATATAACAATTAATTACACAATAATTATAAGATAATACAAAAGCACTTGGTCCTCTAGATATCCAACAAATTCATTCTAAAATTTAATCTATATTTTCAATCGTCCTCTTAAAAATATAGTATCAAAACAATAATATAAACTATTGATTATATGTATTTGATATCCATATTTCATCCATTGATGGATTTAACATCCTAGGAATTACCTTGTGGGTTTCAACATATGGTGAAACCTCTAAACTATACTGAAAAAAACATAATTTTTTCCTACTATTGCTCTATAAAATTAATTTTTTCAATATATATTCTATAAATTCATTCACCCAAAAAACATCTTGTTTGATGTTAATTTGGTAGACCAATTCTTTCCATATTGAATAAGTTTTCCATAGAGAATTCAATGGCTTCCTCAAAAACAAATCTCTCTACAATACAAATTTCAGGAAAAAAATTATGATGGTGCCTTCCAAGATCTTCATATACAATTAAATGGGATGCATCTATCTATAATTTATGGGACCTCATAGTCAAATCACTCTTACGAAGTGAACTATCTAGTGAACAATCATATCAATGAATTTCTGCTGGAAGAACAACTCAAATTCAAATAATTTGATAGTAATTTACTTTTATAAAGTTTTAAATTGCATTAGTTATATAACATCATTGTATATAGATTTTACAAAAAAAAATAGACCTCGGTTAATTTAATACATAAATTTAGAGAAATAATGTAACATAGTGATATTGGAATAAGATCTTTCATAAAAACATGACTGACTTTTGATTTCATACCCTTTAACATTAAATTAAAAAATAACACGATAATCCAGATATTTTTATGAATATCACATTGGAAACATTATATCATTCCTGAACTTTAAAAATGTATATCTATCTTTTCAGGAAATATTATAAATAGTTGGAGGAAGAAAATACAGTTTTTCACTCTTAAATGGTTCTAAATCATCCCATATTCCTAGGTCAATCTTGTCTAAAGTAGCCTTAATTATACCCAAGGTTTATCTAGATGCATTTAGAAAAATTATAATGAAGCTAACACGTACATTTTATTCAACATGAATGACATCATGAAAATTCTTGACTTATAAACAATTCCATTGTGGTAATTCAAAAAAACTGATCTTTTTTTTCGAATCAGGTTTTATAAGGTTTTTTAAAAAGGATTACCTAAAGTAGATCTCATAACTTTCAATTTCTCAAATAGTTGATAACCTATTACTGGAGAGGGTTTTTAAAATTTTCTTGAACTCCTATTAAATTATTTCATCCAATATTGTTTCTTATTTCACCAGGGTATAAATTTGTGATATCTTAAAAAGAGAGACTTTGATGAATGGTTCAACCTAATTGATTGTGTACCTTCTTCAGAAATAGGATACCCTTGTGCTACTTTAATTATATATCCTTGAACATTTTAATATGAAGTTATCTCCTTTATCATCTCCTAAAACATGGATCTCAATGTGAAATATTTGTTTCTATAAGCAGTAAACAATGTAACACCTAATTCCTACAATAATTTCAAAACTATGATCAATGAAGCCAAATAAATATCAATATCATTTCCCATTTCATTTGTTGTTGATATAAGTAGAGATAACATTATTATTTTTCATGTGTAACCATGGTGGAAATGTATTGTTTAATAACATAACTAGTCATGTACTATGGGTACTAATATGAAATCCAAAAGGATTTACTCAATTTGTAGACTCTATAAGACAAAGGTTTCCTAACCTGTTTCCAAACATAGGATAATCTTTATCAATATACTTCCATTTAGGATATTTTTAGGAGTGATGATTTCTATCATTATTATTTCTTGTACATGTGTGCCACATCAATATTCTAACAGTCTCCTCACTTTTATATAGGTGCCTAAACCATGGAAATATTAGAAAGTTCCCTACAATATTCATAGGATCTGATTCATCATTCATATATCAAGAAGAAAAGAACTCTAGTAAAATTTTATGTGATTTTTGGTCCTTACAGAATAGTATAATGTCATTTGGACATGCATATATTCTTTCTAAAATCCTACCCATTGAACATAACATTCATTAAGCATCATATGTTTGGAAAGGAAGCTCATTATCTTCAGAGAGCATATCATTCATGAGAGATAATAGTTTTGTAAAATTATTTTTACTTCTTCCATTGCATTCTCAAAAATTATAAGGATTCATTATAGATGAAAATGATGTATATTTAGTACAACAAACATTAAATTGAGTCTTTTCAGAACTCTTTAACTTCTAAAGAAAACATTGGGTAGTCCCAAAGTTCATATCCAACAGTCATTATCATTTAATCAATAAAATATTTATCTTCATTAACACATATAATCACATCCTCAATATGGTCTTCAATATTGTGCACAATTTTAATCACATCAGATGATCCCATTTTTCCTAAAATTTATAACATCACTCTATTTTTTGATAGATCAATTGTTCTGCTAACACCTATAGACTAATTAGTCTTTGATAACAACAGTATAAACACATACAAATAATTTAAGAACGGTATATTCATGATCTTTTAAAAACATGATGAAATATCTCCCCCCATCTGCATACTCTCTTTCTCATATGATTGACATCCATCCATTTTTTATTCATATAAATCATATTATATTTTTTAATATTAAAATTTAACAAGCAAAATAAATATACATAATTTCATATCATGGAAACCATAAAGAAAATTCTTAAAGGATAATTTACGGTAAATGAATTCATTTTTATGAGATAATATGACTTTAATTTGGGTATTTGGATTTTTTTTGTATTGGTGGAGGACTCGAGCATCAAAATTCCCATTGTTTTAGAATGATTTTATTAGAAAAAATGGTTTAGGAGTAATGAAATATATTATTTAATCATAGTCATGGTATATTGGTTGTAATGTATGATGTGTTGGGTTGTGATGTAATATAAACTTAAGATGGTATGTAACAAATTGATGGCACTTGTGTTCTAATTATATCATAATGTTAATTTATTTTTTATATGGTAGTTCATTCTCCATAAATAATATGTGTACATAACCAATGTGTTCATGCAATACCACATTTTTAAAATATATAAAAAATTATTATCTATAAACAACATATATACAATAAAAATGTTAAAAAATAGTACACAATATAGAAAAACTATAGAAAAATCTTAATTATATAACAAGATAAAATTATTACAACTAAAAAGCATATGAAGAAAGAGTATGTGTATATGTATCAATATTATTGTAAATAATTTGTATGAAGAGTTATAAATATAAAAATTGGAACAAATCATGAAAACTGAATTAAAATAATTTCATAATTTGAATAAAAATTAAAATAAATTAGGATATATTAAAATTATTGGGGTACTTTGGTCGGGTAATGAATGAAAATAGGAAAATTATTTTATATTAATTCGTGGGAGTGGGATGGAGACATGGAAAATGAAAATGATTACAATTTGTGCACCGAAAAACCCCTTACCATATATCATTTCATGTCAATGCCTTATATGTTAAGTGTACATAATTTTTTTGGTGGAAAACTAGGACCTCTATTTAATTAGTTTGAGAAATAATTATTAAAGAGTGAAAATGAACATTATGGAGAGGGATAGGGTCAACCAAAAATGGCTCTAAGGAAGGGATATTTGGTGGAGAATCATCAACGAACATTATGAGTTTTATATATATTTATATGAATATTATAATATAATTATACCAATAAAAATATTCATGAAGAGATAATTGTTATAAAACCATTGTACAAAAAATAAAAATATGTTTCATATGTAAATATAGATGAAATAAAATTATGTAAATTATAAGAGAGAAATTTAACGTGAAATAAGTAATTGTTGTGATTGATAAAATATGTTTCTATAAATAAGAAAACCAAAAATATAACATGGAGAAATGAAAATAATTTGATAGGTGGGATATCACACAAGAAGACAAAATCAATATAAATAAAAAGATGTGAGGCCTTTCATATATGGTATATTTTAATATTTTTAGTGTATAATGTTCTTTATGAGTCATAAAAATAAAATTACAATACAATTTTTGTGTGTTATTTGGTGTTCCTAGTAAAATATGTCTTCTTTATCATGCACGTCCATGATATGTCATTTTCATTATGTGATTCATGAGTAGAGAAATGGAGATAATTGCACAAACATCATGATAATCATGATTACAATATGAGTTATGTTTATTTCTATACAACCAATTTATTACAAAAATTTAGTTACTATTTAAAAAAATTATTTAAAAGGATCCGCATGTAATGAAATATCATGAAGAAATAGAATATTATTATGTGATTGTGATAGTTTGGTATATTTTCATTGCTAAACAAAGTATGAACTTTTGAATTTAGTATAAGAGATGCATAAATAATTTTTTTTAACATCATGTTAAATACATTGATGTTGGAAGAATCATAGAGAATGGTTTTTCTTAACATTCACAAAATACACATATATAATAATAATATAAATATGTCATATCATAATATTGTGCCAACAAGTAAATGTATCCAAAATTAATTATTCATTTGAATTTAAGGATGAAAAATTATAATTTGAATACAAGTAATATATATATATATATATATATATATATCTTTTATTGTAGCTTCATATATAGATATTGAAAAAAACTCCACCAGGAAGATAGAAAAAATGAATATAAAATTAAAATTGGAATAGAGAAATATTCTATAGTTGAACGGGATTTGAGAATTAGCAATAATTTTTATTTATAATCCTATGAATAAAATTAATAATCATCTAGAGGAGGAAAAATAAATTATTTTATGTACTTCAAACCATGGGCCCCCAAATAGTGGGACTATCATGGTGGCATGGTTATCCCTACGTTCTTTTACGAGGTGCCAGAAACTATGTGATCTCCCATCCGTCTTGGATAGAGGTTTCGTATCAAAACTCGGTGCCCTACCAACATTAAATTAAAAATTAAATAATAAAAATGAAGAAAAAACATAATTCTAATTCAACCAAAATATTGGTATCCTCCCTCACCCCTATTCCATGCTCAATGACAACCCCCGTCCCTATCCCTATGAGCCACTACCCATGGAAAAATGAGGATAAACCTCACCTCTCCTCCCTCCAATGAACCAATTTATGACTTTATTTTTGGTGTGATCTCCTCTGGTTAATTTCTCCTCCTATCCTCCTCTCCTTTTCCCCCATTAAATTGTATTATTTACTATGTTGTGGTGTGTGTGGTCAAGAGAAAAACCTAACCTGATTTGAGTCTTTAATTTATTTATATATTGGTTAATTGGGTTCATGGGGACCCTTAGTGTCTCATTTATTGAAGGTAATGACTTTTGGATACTTGATTCTTATGCCACTCAAACCATTGGAAAAAATTAAAAACCAAAAAAAAATTTCTAGGGGGAGATAGGATCAAAAGTAATCACATAACTTGTCCTTAGAAGGTTTTTCTTCTTTGAAAATGATCGAGGGAGAGTGATGAATGACATCTGCTACCATGAGTTATTGAATGGCGTGAATGAGAAGAAATTGGTTAGGGTTCTATTTTAATGAACATGAATGGTTTTATTAGCATTTTTTAAAAAATAACTAATAAAGTGTTGTTTTATTCTCATTAAAATAATAATCACTAATAAAATTTAACTTTATTAGGGATAAACAAGTGTTGATAAAATAAATATATATCAGTTCAAAAATTATAGCACTAATAAAATAATTCATTATGAGTGCTAACAAAAAATTGATAAATACATAGTTTCAAATTATAATTTATTTAATAGAAAAATTTCAATGTATACAATGATAAGTAAATAAAGATGTATATAATTATACCCCATGGTCCTGAATTTTTTTTAAAATAAAATAGAGACAAAGTACTAGGGGAGATGGAAGATGCAAGCTAGTGACAAACTTCTACAAAAATAGAAAATCCTATAAGTGCTTAAGAAATAGGATAGGGTTATTCATCTATGGGATTGTCCCCCAACTCTTCCCCTTGTATGATGACCCCTACTCCATGTTTTAGACATAATCAATGTCTAATCACCCAATAGTGGATAAATAGTATCATCTATTGTGGTGGGATCCTCAAAATGATGAGGATCCTATTCTCCAACCGGACCTGAGCCCTCATATACAACCTTTATATCATAATTTCTCCTAATATTGATAGTATATGAGCTTGAGTATTCCCCTTAAACATGGAAAACCCCATGCGTATTGAAAAATTCCTCACACAGAACCAACTACTATTAAAATTGTTTAAGATGTCGAGAAAACTAGAGCTATTTTTACCAGAGTTTCTTGGATTCAAAATAGTGTTTTTCAAAGTTATACAAACTTATTGATTTGGCCATATAAGAGGTAAACTCCATATTATGATAGGTCCCTCATCCCCAATCCTAATCTCACATATGGTGAGAATCCCCTCCATATGCCCATGCCATGGAAACACCCACCTAATCTGAGAAAAGTCATTGTGCCAAGAAACCCTCCATATCAGTTTTATTTCTATTAGAATCACAAGATGAAGCATCTTATGTGGTAGATTCTGGTCCTTTATATACATTGTAAATACTTATAATAGTATATTGCTTCCTATATTTCCCTCTCAAAATATATTTGACGACATTATTTTTCTACCCCTTGTAATCCATTGAATGATGTTTCACCAAAATAGGGGAAATCTTCTGAGACATTCAGCCCTGGGGTTGGTCTCAGCCGAACCATCATCACAATTATACATGATAAATACCCTTTTATCCCCAACTAATACCCACCTACCTTCAACCATCACCTTTTGAAGATTCCACATGTGCAGCGGCAAATATTGAAACAAAAAATGGGTCGGTGGGGTTGGTGCACCACCCACCTACCATGGCAGTAGGAAAACTCCAAGAATTATACCCCTCCAGCTGAAATCCACTAGAGAATATTTAATGTTCTGGATTATCTGGAGTAAACATCTTTTTAACATATCCACTAGGTTCTCCTTAATGTGTATATTCACATGTATTAGTAGTTTTCGATCCATCACTTCACATAACCAATGATAGATAATGTCAATGTGCTCCATCATAGAATGGTACGTGGATTTTATTCTCGATTACAAATCATAGTGACTATAATAACGAACCATATACTCTATCTATATGAATCTGATTTCTTATATAATTTTTTTTAGAAAAAACAACTTTTTCTATATTTTGATGTAGCAAAATACTGTATTTCCATCATGGATAAACAAATACACTTCTGCATCCTCTAATACCATGATACAAATCCATCTTAAAATATATACATATATCCTGATATAGACATATTTCTATTAGTATAT
The DNA here is from genome assembly GCA_963277665.1 of Viscum album. Classification (NCBI taxonomy): domain Eukaryota; kingdom Viridiplantae; phylum Streptophyta; class Magnoliopsida; order Santalales; family Viscaceae; genus Viscum; species Viscum album. The sequence goes on along the minus strand of OY728159.1, from coordinate 991,616,441 downwards.
TTAGCTATATTTACATCTGTATATCCCCAAGAGAGATTTATCTCCTGCATAGAACATACATAGCTAATATGTAACTTTATGATAACTCAAAATCCATTTGACTCCATCATAGTGATGTTACCCATTATTGAAAATAAATTGAATCACGGTCATCACATTATGGGAAATGTATACTATCCTACACACCATAGAATACCTAAAGATTCCAACTATTGAGGATAATTGTATCATCCCAATTGCATTTATTTATTCATTGGATGAAATATATGAACATATCTCAACATCGGACAGATGAGAATAGAATTGATCACTAGTTTGGATTCTTCCATGTTGAAGCATCATAGAATATGTTCAACATATTTCTCTAGAGATAGACATAAAAACACCCTTTTTATTTTATGAATGATCTGCAACCCAAAATTCTCTTTAGCATCTTATAAATCCTTCTTCAACTAGTCAATCATTTCTACATCCATCCCAATGTTAAATATGTCATCAACATAAATTGTAAGAGAATCAAAGATACCAACCTGATCTATCTATGAGTAAACACACTATTCCACTTATGTTTTCTTATATCTATGACTCACAATGAATGATTCAAACTTATTATAGCATTTTTTGGGATCTTGTTTCAACCTATAAAATGACGTTTTCAATTTTCAGAAGAATTGTTTTGTTCTATAAACCTGAAAACCTTCAGACAGCTTCATGTAGATCTAATCAAAGTGGTCAATGTGAAGAAAATAATTTTTCACGTCTATCAATTCATCTGATTGGTATAATATATCCCTCGATCAGAAAATGACTCAAATTGAATCTATATTCACCATGGGTGAAAAACTCTCATCAATTTCAACTCATTTCTTTTGAAGAATCCTTTGACCACTAACCGATCTTGGTGTCTGGCCTCATTTTTTCTACAATACTTATTTATCCTAAATATAAATTTTTTCATTAGTTACTTATTACCTTTAGGTTGTTACACCAAATAATATATCATGTTATTTATCGATCAATACATCTCATCCTCCTGTAAATGTAGTCATGTGAGTTTTTCATGATGAAAATCAACTTCTTGGTATTTTAATGTCTCCCCCTCATTAGTTACTAGTATGTACTACCACTATAGATATTTTTTATGATTAAATAATTCATTATGAATATATTCAATCCTATGAAATTTTTGGTTCATGAGGCAGAACGTCACATATTTCAAATCATTTTTCGGAATCTTCTTTTCGATAGTATGGAGTCTCCTAGGATTAAAATCCTCCATCCAAACCTCGTGGTTCGCTATTGATGAGTCTTTTTTTAAAATCCTCATATTCATTGATAGGTGGCGTTGGTATGGGTGATGGATCAGGAATTGATTCCTGTATACCTTTCATTCAATGAATTCTAGTGTTTTGAATGACCTCAATAATTTCCTTCTTATAGAACTTGACATCTCTACTTTTGATCACCGACTTATCCTTTAGGTCCCAAAGCCTGTATTTGAACTCCTCTTCTTTATTAATAATTAATATTTATAGATTATATCCCATTTCTACACAATTCCAGATCTCCCTTGATACATGTAATAATTTCAAACATCCAAATAGTCAAAATGAGAGTATTATGGATGTTTAATAGACCATATATTCTTTGGAATCTCAAAATATATTGGGATTGATGGTGATATGATGATGAGGTACAATGAAACATGAAAACATTCTCCACAAAATTGATTAAGACGATTATAAAATCTTGAAATGATCATTAAAATTTGTATGATTCTTTTTTTCATCCTTTATGAAAGCATATTGTGTTGGGGTGTGTGTGGGATTGTCCTATCTTGTTGGAAGCCCCGTCTCCTATAATGGGCATAAAATTATTTTTATGATTATTATCCTCCATTTTTTGAATGAATTCACATCATATTTATTCATGTTTCATGCTTCACCGTTGCATGGGACATTTTTGAAGTAGTTCAGTTCTTGGCCTTTTTTCCATAACAAGAATACACACACCCTCTGAGATTCATCATCAATAAAGGATATGAAATATTTGTTACCTCCCAATGAATCAAACTACATGGGTACACATTCATTATAGTGCATCAAATACAGTAACTCTCATCCTTTTTACAAATAATTACTGAATGAAATAATATAATTCTTTCCATACATGCATTATTTTTAAGGATCAAGTGATGTGTGCTTGTCAATATGAATCTACTTATTATTCATTAGGGTTGATAACCCTCTTTAACTCATATATATATATATATGTATATTTTGAAACCTATTAGATGACATCTATCCACCCACCATGTTGAGTTTTTCTACACATATCTTCATATGATTTTTGTACAATGTATCATTTATGTTTCCTTGGATGATAATGATGGATTTTTTTTCATCTTCCATTCTCTATTTATGAAGATGTTTTCATATCCCTGTCGATCAATGGAAATTTATGATAAAATACCGATTTGAAGACTTAGAAAATATTGATCATCCTTCAGGGCTATTATATATCAAAAATTTCTTCTGAATTATGTATCACCTATGCCAATAATATCAATTGAATAAGTATTCCCCATTTTAACTACACCAAATCCCCCATCTTAATTGGAAATGAAATAATCAAAATGCAGAGTGGTGTGGTATGATTTTGTAGTATCAACCAACAATTATGTCTATTTTCCTAAAGTTTGAAATCATGTCTTTAATTCATCTTTATTACAATGAACAACTTCTATGGTGATTTTTATATGTGATTCTCCATTTCTTCTTTGCTGGTTTCTAATTCAGTCATTCTCTTGGAGAATCATTCAATAATTCTTCTTAATTTGTCCCTTAATGACACAATAGTAGAATTTGTATATTATCCTCTTTCCACATGTTGAAATTACATATATATTTCTTCTAAATATACTTCCTACCACTCCACCACCTCCTTGTTGTCTCCCTCACTTCTTCTAGATGAGAGGTTTTTTCTAGTTGTGAATTGTGTCCTACCTCTGGGCCTCCTCATTGAACAGTGAGTCCTTTACCCTTTCCATGGTATGTTTTCCTCAGGGAAATGATTTTCTTAGTGAGACCAAAAGAATATCCCAACTATTAGTATGCATTAATAGTAGGTGGTATTCCTTTTTCTATGTCTTACCTACAGCCACATGTTGAATCACTTGGCATTGGAACTTACTGATGTGTCCAGTTATTGTGTTTTCACTCTACAATCAAAGATTCATCAATCACTTTAAAAAGAGGATCATATTCTAGGAATTTTTTAATTGGTATGTATTTTCTATCATTCTCTATATTTAATATGTCTTTATCTCTTTTAAAAAATTCTAGTAGATGTTGTGATCGGTACATTAGAGGATTATAAATATTATCAGCCTGTTGAACTTATTACACTCAGTTTCATTATTTACAATAGATTTGTCTCCCTTATTTTTAATTCGAAAAAATAAGTCCTTATAATTATGGAGATCTTCCATTCATGACTTCCAAAGGAATTAGTTTGATGAAATTGACCTGTTCATCACTCTGGTGAATGTTCCTTTCATTAAATATGAATTTTATAAAAATTTGTGTATAATTTTAAAATATGGAGCTCACTGTTATGTTCAAAATAGCCTAAAATTATAGAATCGACACTTTGGTCATCATAACCATATATCGATTGACACATATATGTGAAAAATCAATTTCAATGGACGATATTGACGGATGATGTGACAGAAATGTGGAGATGATGTGGCACAAATGTGGTGTATCAAAGTAGCTGCCAAATCTCATTATATTTTTTTCTAGTGTTCAAACATTAAAATATTCTATGTAAAGGGGGTACTATAACACCCTGTATTTCAAAATATTATGACTCGTCCTATGGATATCATTTTATCTCCACTTTCAAAATTCTTTATGACATTCAAATTTCCTTGACATGAACTTTTATAATCATCATTCAAAACACATTTCCATTGAACTTGAATTTTTAGGTGACTGGAAAATATCTACTACTCACTACAATTTTACTGCAAAAAATGTTGGATACAAATATTTTTGATTCACTAATCACTAAGAGAGATGAATAGATGGAATAAATTTGTGTCCCCAAGAACAATGGTTTACACGTGACCCATCCGAGAACACCCTTTTACCACACATTGAACACTCATGGTTCTTTCCTAAAACAGGAGCTCTCCTGGATATGGAATTGATGGTTCTAGAAGGCTCCCCTAGTCCATCCTTTTATAGTAATGGTGAGGGGATTCAAGTTTCACATAAATACCACTCATTTACACCAACCTTTAACCATGTAAGCCTAAAATTCTATCATGTGAAGAAACCAATATTGATACATCCAAGGTCATAGAAGGGGGTTTTCACCATCCATTTACCATGGTAGATCAGGAACCCCACCATGAAAACCATAGTTCACATTTGTTTGAAGCATTTATTCATTTTTCCCTTTTTAGGATTTTTGAGTTTCAAATATTTGACCCAACAGATATAGAAATCCATATTATAGAATTAATTAATGTATATTTTTTACTTATTTTTTTTCTAAAAAGTTTTTGTGGGTAATTTTTTTCTTTTTTCATCAGTTATTTAATTTTTTATGTTTTCGAATATGTTTTTTTTATTTTGGAAAAAAATATTATTAAATCCAAATTTTATATTCACTTATTTTGATTCTATTTTTGTTATAGCATCATGTTTCTATGTTTTGTGAATATTTTATGTTGTTATAATTCTTTTTTGTTCATGTAATTAAAGATGTTATGTGTTTCTAATAGATATTAAATAAGTTATACCTTCTTATTTTGAATTTTGAATTTATGAATTATGTTCTATTTATTTTTTCATTTATATGGAACTATAAGTTTTATTCCTTGAATGATTTCATATTTTAGGATTTTGTGGACCAATTTGATACCTATTTGGTTGTTCACCCAGGACATGTTTAATTCCTCGTCAACACAACCCATAACAATTGGTATCATTGAATAATTGGGGAACATATTGTTTCATCAAAATTAAAAAATGAATTATTTTTTCTTTAAGTAATTGGTGATTGGATTTTACATTGTACCATACTTTTATGTTCATTCATATAGGTCATTTTATCTCATTGGGAAGGAATTTAAAATTTTCTATAATTATTGTTTCCACAATGGTTTTCCTCTTTTTTCTATATGTTTGAGACAACTGAGACCTTTGGTTGGGGTTTTATGGTTTTTTCTTATTTTAGGTGTTAGGAAGGGTTGATTAGTTGTTATCCTAGGGTAGAGTGTCTTGGTTAATTTTAGCAACTCCCTCCTTCCAAAGATACCATAATAAAGGAAGAGATATAATAACCCCTATTTCACACCTATAGTAGGCTTGGGGTTTGTGGATACCACTAAAGGAATAAACATATCACATATGGGAGTTGTTACCCTCTATAAATAAAACATGGTGATGAGATAAGATGTATCAACAACAATATTCTCCATGAAATAATATAAAATAAAACCAAAAACCATCCTATAATGCAAGAATCAAGTGCAAAGACACTACAAAAAATGGAGTGACTTGCTGTGGGTTTTCTTCTATACATAGTGATTTTAATAGCCACTACATGGTTTAGTGGTAGTAATGGAAACCATTTCATACTTCATGGTCAAAAATCATCTAGCGGTGATTTTTTAGTGATGGTTTTTATATGTGTCTTTTTAGGTACATAGTGGTAGATTTTAGTTAATTTGAAATGGTAAAATTTAAATATATCATAAAATATTTTAATAATAAATTTCCACTATATTACTTAGTTGTAGTTAGATTTAGAGTCATTTAACTAAAATTGATGCTAAATAGATAAATTAAAATCACTTTATTGGTGATTTTCAGTAACCACAACTAAATATATTATGAAAAAATTATATTTGTAAAAAAATATTTAATGAAAAATAATATGTATATAAAAACCTCAATCATACAATAATATAAACCATAAAATGGAAAATAAACTGATCATAATGATATAATCAAATATCTATAGTCAGATATATATAACCTCAGTCATCCCATAACATGAGTAATCAATATATAAATATAAAATATTTCCATCAATATGTATTAACCCATGGCCAATATACAACAATCTTATTTCCTCTATTGTATCCATATACCTCTATATAAATTTATGAACCAGAGCCAACCATATCATGTCATCAACCAGAATAAAAAGAATTGAAATTAGAAGATAACATAATAAATCAGAATTATAGTGGAATAAGTCATAATATTTAACCATACCATAGTATCTACGAACCATTATGAATGCCTTATGAATAATTTCGTGAATAAAAAATGTTAACCTCTTTTCCCACTACAAACATCATTCACATACAATACAAACCTGAAAATTTAAGAGCTGAAATCTAAAAGGGAATAACCAGATAATATATTCATAATGTTCAACATAACATTTCATTTTTTTAATGAAATAGAAATAGATTTAATAAAATTAAATTAATATATCATATATAACACATTGAAAACATAAAATTGACTATTTAAGATTTGATTCAACACTTGGAACTAAAAATGGATATGTATATAACATTCCAATGAATTTTTAAACTGCTGTTTGGTGTGCATGAAATTACTTAACAATAAATTTTAATAATTTTTATATGAAAGAATGTCTTATATTTCAGAACTAAATCAATGAATTGGGTCTGATTATTTCACATCAATCTGCAGTTTTTTCTTTGTTTTCGACCATTAAACAAATGTTTTAGTGTTTTAAAACACCTAAATTATTTTATAGGAATCCTAAAAAAACTATAACTTTGATTGATAAGTTTACTATTCTAAAATTTCAAAAATAAATCTTCGTTTGTTTTCTTGTGGTTTCATAGCCATATGATGAAATTTTTTTAGGGTTGACACCTTAATACATGTTTTAAAGACTTCAGTATCTTTAAAAAATTATTTAGTCATATTCAAAACATTTCATGTTATATGGATGTTTTATCTTTGTTTACACAAAAAAAATATTTCAATGGTGGTTTTCCCTTGATTTTACGTCCATATGAGGTCATTTTATATGGTTTCCACTAGTACATAAATGTTTTAGTGTTTTAATACACAAAAAATGGTCTTATTGGAATATGGGACAAAATGTAACTTGAAATTTTTTGTTATCAAATCCTACATTTCAAAAATCAATCTACAGTAACTTTCTTATGATTTTGTGTCTATTAGATGTTGTTTTCTTGTTTTTGACCCCCAGACAAATTTTATTTATTACTGGTGTATTTTAAAACTGTTTATTAAGTCATTATAAGAACACCATTAGTATGATGGGTGTCTTTTCTATGTATGCACATAAAAATAGTTCAATGTTTGTGGTACCATGATTTTATGTTAATATGATGTCATTTTATATGGGGTTGACCATTACAAACTAGTTTTACTATCTTAAAAAACTAAAAATGATTTTAGGGACACAGTAGAAAAATTGATGCCCCTATTGAATTGTTGTCGATTCATATATTTATAAAATAAATATATGTTTATTTTCCTATAAATTAATCTCCATCTAACATCATTTTCTTAATTATGACCCTCTGAACCCCATTTCTAAAAAATATTGGTACCTTTTAATATTATTTATTGAGTCATTTCAAGTACACTTCATTTCAGATCGTCATGTTTTCAATGCGTACACATAAAAAATTACTCAACAGTTGGTTTACCATGATTTCACATCAATATAAGGCAATTTTACATGTTTTTACCATTACACGCACATTTTAGGTTTTTAAAACACGAAAAATGTATTTTTGGGCACCCCATGACAATAATAACATGGAATGATGTTCCTTAAGCTCCTGTATTTCATAAATAAGTCTAATATCAGTTTCCTTTGATTTCATGGACATCTGAAGTTTTTTTCATTTTTTTTAACCCCTGACAAGTATTCTAAAGTATTCAGTTTAACCATTACACTGATGTTTTTGTGTTTTAATACACCGAAAACGTGTTTATGGCTATCCTAGGTATTATGTTACTCGTAATGATGTGTCATCAATTCCTATATTTTAAAAATAAATATCTATTAGTTATAGTATGATTTAATGGTAATATGATTTTGTTTTCATCGTTTTGACTCCCCCATAACCCACATTTTTAAATACATTGTTATCCTTTAAAACTACATATTAATTAATTTTGAACATAATTCTCGTCAGATGGATGTGTTTTCTATGCATAAAAATAATAAATAATTAATTCTTGTATTTCACATGATTAAATGTCATTATGAAGTACTTTTCTATGATTTTTACCATCTCACACACATTATTCTGTTTTAAAAGACTAAAAACATGTTTACAGGAATCTGAGGTGAACTATAACTCATAATGGGATGCCTTCAGTCCCAAAATTTCAAAATTAAATCTATAAAAATTTTCCTATCTTTTCTATTCCATTCAATTTTGTTTTATGTGTTTTCACCCCTTGGCACACATTTTTAAAGAATTTAATATCATTTAAAAATATTAATTAAACCATTATGAGAACACTATTTGTTAAATAGATGTGTTTTCGGAGTGTACACATTAAAAATAATTAAAATGTGGATTAACCATGATTTTACATCATTTTGAGGTCATATTATATTGTTCTAACCATTACATGCTTTTTTAGTGTTTTAAAACACTAAGACACAATTTTTGGAATCCTAAGAAGACCCTAACTCTGAATGAAATGTCAGCAATTCCAATATATCAAAAATCAATATAAGGTCATTATAAGTTGCTTTCATGGTCATATGATGGTGTTTTTTTAGTTTTAACCCACCAACGTATGTTTTTAAAGACATTGGTATCTTTTAAAACAATTTATTGAGTCTTTTTGTGCACACCTCACATCGGATTGATATGTTTTCGATGCGTACATGTAAAAAAATAATTCACTAGTTGTTTTCCAATGATTTAATATCAAAATGAGGTCATTTCCTATGTTTTTTAGTGTTCAAAAATGGTTTTATTATTTTAGAACACTAAAAATGTATTTACGGGCATCCCGAGAAAACTGTAACTTAAAATGACATTCCATTTGATTATAATTTTTATAAATAAACCTATGATCATTTTCTTATTATTTCAGGATCATCTAATTTCATTTTTATTTGTTTTGACACCACAAAACACATTTTTAAAGACTTTGGACTCTTTTAAAAGAGTATATTGACTCATTGTAGGCACACCGCATGTCGAATGGATGTGTTGTCTATGTGAACAAATTAAAAATAATTCAGTGGTGGTTGTAAATCGATTTAACATCAATATGAGTTATTTATATAAGTTTTTGACTGTTACATGAATGTTTTAGAGTTTTAAACCATAAAAAATATATTATGGGAATCCTAGAAAAGCCATACCTTGGTATGACATTGGGTCAGTTCCTAAAATTCGAAAACTAATCAAGATTCATTATACTATAAATTAAAATCCATATAATTCCATTTTCATGGTATTGACCCCCTAAAACATGTTTTTAAAGACTCCAAAATATATTAAAATTTATTAATGATTAATTTTAAGCACACTCCAAATAGAAAAAACATGTTTTTTATGCGTACATGTCAAACATAATTCAATAATGGTTGTATCATTAATACACATATATTTGTGGTTTTTTTCTATAGTTTTGACCGTTAAATGCATGTTTTAGTGTTATTTTATTTTAAAAAATTTTTCGCGATGTCAACACATAACTAATGAGATCATATTTTTTCATACATTGGAAAAATGATCTATGATTCATTTGAGATGTGTATGAATTGATTGAAAAAAAATCGACACGTGAAGTGCGAGGTATGAATCAATGTGATTGATTGTAATATATGTTTTCTTTTACTTAAAAATGCATGTCTCATTTACAAATCTAATAAAATGAGGTCGTATTGTTTTCAAATTTTCATAAAATTATCCATAATTCATTTTTATGTGTAAAAATTACCACACATCAATCCAACACATGATATATTCTATAATAATCAAAGGGTGTTTTTTCAATATAAATGTTTCATTTCAATTGTATTCAAGGAACATGTAAGTGTACTTTGATAATGTGTGAATGATCTATTGTAATGGCTTAGAATTTCTATATAATTTTTTTAAATTATTTATATGGGATTATTATGAGACTGTAAAAATTGATAGCATGTGATTCCAAGGCTCGGAGTGCACAGAATGATCTGTCAAAAAAAATTATGCTTTAAATAATGTGCATTAGCAGTTTTTCTAAAAAAGTGGAATAAATATTAAACTGGTTCTCGCATTAGAAATCTTAGGGCATCATTGCATATAGGATGGTGGGTTTACCCTAGGTGCGACTCAGGTTTAGTCGACACATGCCTCCAGTGACAAAACCCAAAAATGGCATAACCGTATATAAAATAATTATATAAAATTATTTAAAAATTTAAAGGATTATAACTCATGAATGTTGACTTTGATTAAAAATCTAAGGCTACTTTTGAGCTTGTGAGGGTTTCTTTCCTTAATAATACCCTATCCTTGGCTAGCGTGGTCCCAAAGTGAATGTTAGTTTTTTACCGTAAATAAATTAATTAACAATTATTTTATTTTTAAATTCATTAACTCCAAAATGGTAACTCAGATTGGGTATCTAAGAGTATTGTTGAGCTTTTGAGGGCGTGTTTTCATTAGTAAGATCCTAAAATCAACTGGCACTGGTCTATGTTGATTGTTAATAATTTTTGAAATGTTTTTATGGTACGTTCAGAAAATATGCGGGTAGTGATTTCTATCTTTTGAACTGGTGCTCGAATTAAACATCTGAGGGAATCATTAAATTCAGAGCACTAGGATTTTCTTAGGTGAAGCTTAACATTGACCGGTAAGGGTTGGAGGAAAAAGTTAATTTTTCAACTTTACCAAAATAATAATCATGTAACTCAATAAGTTTTTTTATTTCTTTCTTGGTAACTGTTGAGCGGTGGGGGCGGGACCACTAGTTTGCCAAACCATTTAATGGTCGGATACACTTGGTTGTATAACCACACCTTTGGGAGAATTAATAGGTTCATTAATTAAATTCATTAATAAACCTCATTATTTGGGAGGTGGGTTGATCTCCTCTTTTCTTCTATTTAATCAATACTTGATCATGATTATTTAGACGAAAAGGATGAACCTCTGAAGAAGGGTCAGCGACATCATCCACCAACATAGAACAGAGCTACGATTACCATTGGAGGATTCGACGTCAGACTATGATGAGAACAAAAGGATGTGAACCTTCTCTTTCATCTGCAACACCCTCAAATATGGACACTACATCCTCATCCACAAAAATTTCAAACGAACTCGAGTTATGGAGTATGTGCTTAATTCCTCACTTTTCCCCGTTCATGAATATTATCAAAACATGGATCAACCATCAAATGAGTTGATCTGCGTTTTTTTCATTAATGAGGAATGATAAAGCAGGGAATATTTATTGGATTGTTTATGACTAAATATTATTTCACATGTTATACTGCTAATGAGGAGGGCACGGGCCGAGCCGAACAAGGACCGGACCCTGCATCGATCTCGGTTCGGTGGTGTTCTTTGTGGGTGCCTGAGAAATATGGAAGAAAGGAAAAAAATCAGGTTGTGTGGCGTAGCTATCATCCCTAGAGTCCCATAGGCACAGATGAGAAAGGAATCAGACCACCGAAGCTTCACCGGTGGCCCGTGGAAGAATCATTGGCGACCTACGGAGGTGACGACCGGCTAACACTAGCCATGAGATGGTGTTGGTACCCAAAGGTACAGGAATAGAAAAGGGGAGGCCAGCCTCTACCCACCGCATTGGAGTAGGGAGACGTGCTGCAGCGGTGCAACATAGATTAAGGTTGCGGCTTCGAGCCATGTCGGTGGGTGGACCCGCCGTTTGCAGGTTCCACCGGAGGCCGGTCCACGCAGAATGACAAGGTGGTACAGTTCCATACATCACCTCTACTTTTAAGACATGAAAATATTTTCCATTCATGAGGGGAGCAGACCCCCATGCTCGAGGAGTTGCGCCCAGCCATTTTGGTCGGACCGAACTCACGACCCCTTGGGTCGAGCCCGCGGCCAAGGGGGCCTTTCCTGCTGCCTACTGGGCCTATCCCACACCCTAGTGGGCAGAGCCCGCAGACTAGTAGGCCGGACCATGTCCAAAAAAACTGGTTTAAGACCATCCCCTTCAAGCCAGTCCCAACAGACTAGGTCAGACATCACTCGGACCCCTTTCGGCCCAGTAACGCTTAGATGGTCATATCTCCAAAACCAAACATCTCTTTGAAAACCCGTATACGGCATCGGAATCCTTAGGGAGAGGTAGTACTTTTTATATTCTCCACATGAGTTTTGGACAAAGTCAGATAACGACTAGGTTGGTTCGATCCTGAATCCAACCGAGCCTTCGACACTAAAATTCTTATAACTCACACACCGGGCGTCTGATTGATGCATCATCCAAAGCATTGGAACCCTTATGACATGGAATTTTATCAGGTTAATTTAGGGTGTTACATCGTGTCAGTTGAGATACGACTGATGGCTTGGGGAGCGGATCCTCCTAGAATCAAGTGTGATTTTTGAAGGAATCCAGAATTTGGATATGTGGTAGAGAATGAAGGGTGATTTTGTGGGGTTTAATACCTATAGATCTTGTGTGGGTCAGATCCTATGTGAGTCCTTACTCAGAAATCCCATGTGGGACCGCACATACTGATCTTGTGTGGGTTAGATCCTTTGTGGGATAGTGCTCAACGATCCTTCATGGGTCAGCACAGACCAATCCTGTGTGGGTCAGTTTCTTTGTGAGTTAGTGCTCAGAAATCCTGTATGGGTCAGTGTACACTGAAATAATGTGGGTTAGATCATGTGTGGGTCAGCAGCAGAGCCACTTGATAGAATAAGCTGATCTAGCTTTAAGACTAATCATTTGTACTCCTTTATTTATGTTATGCCTGGTGGGAGTTGTCTTTTTCTGTGTGCTTTGTGATTGAGATCATCCTTTGTGGTTTTTACTTTGTGGAATTCTATGAGCCCTTTGGGGGTCTCGGGGTCCCTACATGGTATTGTTATACTCACCCCTACACGGGCTTCACCCTCACCTTATTGGGTCTTGTGCAGATGGCATGAAGCTTTGAACGAGGGTTGGGAGTGAGGACTAGATAGTGTACAGAGGTGACCGATTGACGTGGTGAGATTCAATGACGAGTTTTACCTACCCTTTAGGTAGGATACTAGGCAGACGACCTGATGAGCTGATTTTCCTTTTTTCTCTATTTCCATTTCCATTTGGGCTTGTATTCTAGCCCCTTTACTTCTATTACTTAATTTTACACTCCATGGTGGTTTAAGTTTTGTTTGTACCCTTCTTCTTCCATTGTGCTATACTTGGGCACAGTTTGCCTTGTCTGTGTGTCCACAGGTTTTGAGTTAATTACTTCCCTCTTTAGGGAAATTCTTTTCTGGTGATAGTCACCAACCCCTAACATATGGATGGAAGGCTTGGGGTAGTCATGGCACGTGCCCTAGGGGACGGGTCATGACAAAGTGGTATCAAAGGGGTTAGTTCTACCAGAAGAACTAAGAGTTTATGTTTTCAAAGGATCAATAGTCTTCAGTGTCTTGAGTTTGGATTTCAGTACAAGGATAACAGTGTTGATGCAGTGGTCGACGTATTAATACACCAGGACCCTCAATTCTGTTTTCTAAATGGGCACACGAAAACACTAATTTTATGTGTTTTTTAAAATTTTCTCTTTTGATCTATTTTGAGTCATCTCAACAGGTATAACTTATTGACCGTATTTCATCTTGATTATCTTCCAGGATTCCTCCACGCATACATCATTCTAGGATTCCAATGCGTGAACATGAGGATGATCCACAGTCTGATGAGGCTTTAGTACAAGGATTGTTTCTTAAGATGGTACCTTTGAGAAATGTCCCAGCGATCCCAGATCCCATTGTTTAGAAGTTGCTACCAACACTACCAGAAGAGGACACATATAGGCTCGGTGCCTTACAAACATTTTAGGGACAAATACCCCTCAGGTTCTAAGGCCAACCAGACTCACAGGTGGCTAAGGACTGTCTTGAGGTGGTGACTATGTTTCCATCTAGTCAGGGAACCATTAGACCAGATGGGGGTCCGGGCAATGAATATATTATTTGGCTTAACAGGGCGATGTTAGGGTTTAGATTACCCACATTTTACGATGTGGTGACTTTTTCTGTGGACAAAGCATGAGAACTTTCCTCAGAGAAGGGGGTCTATATTTATGAAAAGCTAAGGGGTTTTTGTTCCCAAGAGAATCTATAGTTTTGATCGGATGACATGTCATCAATTGAGTTTTCATAGAGATTTATCGACCATTCCAGTTACTTGATGAATAAGATATGATTAGTGCTTCACGGTTTGGACCTCAAAGAGATATATGTATAGGTACATCTAATCCAACACTATTTATATATTCATTCCTTCTTGTGTTAGGGTGCAAAAGAGAAACTTTGTGGTTGATAATTCATTCATTGAGTAGATGCATCTAGTGGTTGTCAGCAATGGGAAATTAGGAAACTAACGTTAGTCTCAGAGACTTATATGTGTAAATTGTTTTGGGAAGGGGATGTGATTGGGATAGATTAATCTGGAGGGCAGCAGATGTGGAAGGGGATAATGGAGAGTAGTAGGAGGTGGATCACATTTTGATATGTTATAACCACCACGCCAATGTGGTCCTCACCAAGAATATGGAGATGGAGGACTAGGAATGGGAGTAGCTACATGTAGTATAGTAGTGTAACCCAAGGGCTCCACGAATGATTTGAGGTATGGTCTGTGTCTACTTCTAGATGTCATAATTAATAGACATATGTATTAATCAATCATATTTATCACGAATCTTGTTCGAGACCAAGAGATTCTAGTTAAAACGTTGAATTGACCCTCATCTATGGAGATACCTTTGATAGGATACATGATAATCTCACTTATGACGATGGTGTGATCTGACCGTTGAGTTGAGAGTTTCTGTTGGAACCTCTTAGTGGTAGTGTCGAGGCCTTATGATGTTAGTTTGAGTATTGATTGGTCATCCATGGCTTATGATCAGATTTTCTATTTTAGTAAAAAAATTTGTGGTATATCATCATTTTTGGAATGGGGTTTTCCTTGGGTGTTGAAAAAGGAAACCCAAGAAGAAAAGGATATACTCATCCATTGGAGGGTGCACCAAATCACTCTTGAGTCAGCTAGCCTTACCATTGTGGAAATAGGTGGTTTGGTTTTCAGTTCCCAACTATTGTGGCAGAGTTTGGGAACATCCATCCAAATAAAATTCAAGGATTACCTCCCCATAGGCTGAGGGACTTCTAAATTGTCTTGAACCCAGGGACGAAACCAATATCTACAACTACTTATCGGATGGCTCCCGTAGAGCTCCAGGAATAGAATATAGTTGTGTGGACGATATACTATTTACTCTAATCACTAGATTATCAGGAATATCTTCTCACAAAAGGATCTGAACCTGAGACAATGAAGATGGCTGGAGTTCCTCTAAGACTATGAATTTGATATGGTCTACACTCATGGGATGGGAAATGTAGTAGAAGACGCACTCCATAGGTGGTCTGGGTTATAGTTTTTGAGTGACAAGACCGAGCACCTTGCCATGTTACAGTTATCCTTTGTGGATAGTGATGGATAAAAATACCTCAAGTCTATGACAATCACTCCACAACATCTTTATGGTGTTAGGGAGGTACATCTTGAGGACATTGACTGCGAGGCCCGATGTGCTCAAATATCCACAAGACAGCCTCCTGAATTGTTTTTTTGAAGTTGGAGAGCATGTCGTCCATTTCAGAGGATGCACCATGGAACTAGTGACGCAATTAGATGAGGTGTTGAGGTTATTACACAGATCCCATTTGGTGGTACTTCCTGGTGTGATGAAGATGTACCGGGACCTTCGATACTAGTACTGGTGTCAAGGGATGAAGAAAGAAATGGTGGAGTTCATTTCACGATGCCTCACCTGTCATCATGTGAAGGATGAGCACCAGGTTCCAGTAGGACTAAATCAACCACCTATTGTTCTGGAGTGGAAGTAGGATGGAATTTTCATGGACTCCATGACAGGGCTACGACGTATATCCAGGGGCCATTATTTTGTCTAGGTTATCATTGATCGACTCATCAAGTCGGCCCACTTCCAATCCATCTAAGAGCAGGGATCATTAGAGGGTTTGGGACACCTCAATATACATGAGATTTTTTGGCTTCATGGGGTCCCATCAATGATCATATCATATCACAACACCAATTTTACATCCCGGTTGAGGAAATGATTACAGGAGTCATTCTGGACCCAACTACACTTGAGCACTGCCTTCCACCCTTGGATAGATGGTTAGATGGAGGGGACCATATAGACACTCAAAGACATGCTTCATGCCTATATCCTTGATTTTGGACATAGTTGAGAGGACCACCTTCCCCTGATGGAGTTCTCATACAATCATAGTTATCACTGCACCATTGGAATGGAACCATTTGAGGACTTGAAAGGACAACCGTACACATAACCTCTATGCTGAACAGACCGAGGGGAGTCAGCATATATGGATCCAGAGATGGTATGGGATACCACAGAGAAGGTGCAGATCATCCAAGAGTGGATGAAGACCGCACAAATCTAGAAAAAAGTCTTAATCCAATAGAAGATGGGGACCCCTGGAGTTCGAGGAGAGAGATCATGTCTTTCTATGATTCTAAACCCGATGAGGATTATAGATATTTTTCCATGGTGGAAAGTTATCTCTCAGTTCGTCGGACCATTTCAGAGTCCCATCAGTGTGGTCTAGGTGGAATACTATCTCACTCTTCCCCCACAGATACAATGGGTGCACAATGTTTTCCATGTCTCACAGGTGAGGAGGTACGTGCATTATACATCGCACGTTATCATCTATAGAATGCTGGAAATTGTCAATGGGGAAATATTATTAGAGTTCCCGATGGAGATAGAGGATCAACAAGGGAAGGTCCTTCATGGGCGGTCGATTCCTTTAGTGTGAGTTCAGTGCCAGCACAGAAACCTCTAAGAGAGAACATAGAATCGGGAGGCTCAGATACGTTCTTGGTACCCCCATTTGTTTCCCTAGATTTTTTTGTGGCTTTCGAGGATGTAAATACATAGAATATCGATATAATTTTTTTAATTAATTATATGGGATTATTACGAGACTGCAAAAAATGATGGTACATTATTCTAAGGCCCGTAGTGCCCAGAATGATTTGTCGAAAAAAATGTTAAGCTTCAAATAGTGCACATAAGTAGTTTTCCTAAAAAGGTTGAATATCTCATAACTGGGTTCCAGGATTAGAAATATGAGGGCACCATTTCCTTGAGAATGGTGGGTTTACCATAGGCGCGACTTATGTTCAGTCGGCAAAGGCCTCCAATGAGAAAACCAAAAAATGGAATAACTGAAAATAACATAATTAAATAAAATTATTTTATTTTTAAAATGATTATAACTCTTGAACGGTGAATTAGATTAAAAATATGGAACCAAAACTGAGCTCTTGAGGGTATGCTTTCCATAGGTAGATCATATACTTTGCTGGTGCGGGCCAATAGTGGAAGTTAGTTTTTGGCCATAAAATAAATAATTAAGTAACAATTATTTTATTGTTAAATTATTTAAATCCTAAACGGTAAATCATATTGGAAATCTGAGAGTACCACTGAACTCATGAGGGCATGTTTTCCATTGGCAGAGCCTAAACTCGACCGGTGCAGTTTGAGGGTGAGTGTTAATAATTTTTAATCAGTTTTAGTTATGTTCAGTAAACTTGGGGGTGGAGATTTATATCTTTTGAAACAGTGCTCGGATTAAAAATATGAGGGAACTATTGAATTTATAGTGTCGTAATTCTCTTAGGAAAATCATAACTTCAAATAGAAAGGGTCAAATGAAAATGTTAATTCTGGGACTTTGCAAAAAATAATAAAGTAACTGAATGAGTTGTTTTATTTGTTTCTTTGTAAATGTTGAGTGGAAGTGGTGGGACCACTGGGTTGTCAGACATTTTAATGTCTGGTTTCACTTGGTTGTGTAACCAAACTTTTGGGAGAGTTAATAGGTTTATTAATTAAGTTCATTAATTAACCTCATTAATTGTGAGGTGGGTTGATCTCCACTTTTCTTCTATTTAGACAATGCTCGAGCTTGAGTTTTTCGATGAAAGAGTGGAACCTCTGATGAAGTGCTAGTGGCATCTTCCACCAACATAGAATAGAGAATCAAGGACCATTGGAGGATTATATGATGGGCAATGATGAGAACCAAAGGACGTGAACCTTCTCCTTCATCTGTAACACCCTTGAATGAGGACACTCCTTCCTTATCTGCAGCAACTTCCAACGAACTCGAGGAAGGGGGTTTTGTGATTATTTATTCCCCTTTTGCCGGTTCTTGAATATTATGAAAAACAAAGATCAAACGACCAATGGATTGATCCATGTTTCTTTCTATAATACGGGAGGAAATGTATGGTTTCTTTATGGGAGTTTTACTGATTAGATAACCATTCCCATGTTATAACTCTAACACGGAGGGTGATGGCTACGCCAAACAAGTATCGGACCCTCCACTGGTCTCTGGTTTGTGGCGTTCTTCATGGGTGACTAAAAAATATTGTGGTAAAGAGAAACTTTGGGTCACGCGGTGTAGGGGCCATCTCGGGAGGCCTGTAGGTGTAGGTAGGAAATGAATCAGAAGACCAGAGCTTCGCTCGTGGCCCACGAAAGCATCACTGGCTTGGTGGTGCCGATAACCAGAGGAGATGGCGGCTGGCTACCCCTAGCCGTGAGAAAGTGGCGGAGCCCGAAAGCACCGTTGTGGACAAAGGGGCGGCTGGACCTTTTCGGCCACGTTGGAATAGGGCGACGTTCTATGGTGGTGTTCCACGTAGGAAGGCTACGGTGTCGAGTCGTGGGGAAGGGTGGACCCACTATCTATAAGCTTCATAGGAGGCCAGTCCACACAGTCCGACCAAGTGGTGTGGCTCTATCTGGTACCGCTACTTTGAAGACCCGAATGGCTCAGCCGTTCGGGAGTGGAGCAGACCCCCGCACCTGACCAGTTGGTCAGGCGGTTCTGCGGCACGGTGGGACGCGACCAGCCGGGTGGGCCAGGATGAACCCCTGGCCTAGTATGTTGAACCAAGCCTATCCAAACCGGGCTAGGCTCAGCGAGCCAGTTCAGGAGGTTCCGACGGGGTCGGCCCGACCAAGTGAGACCGAACCCGGACCCCTTTCGGACTAGTTATGCTTAAATGGGCATATATCTTAAACCTGACATCTGTTTGAAGAACCATATGTGGTGCTAGAACCCATAGGATGTGGTTGTCCTTTTGAGATAATCTACTTGAGTTTTGATTAATTTAATAGAATAGCCAGGATTTAATCGACTCGAATCCTACCGGGCCCTCTACACTATAATGCCTATAACTCACATACCGAGTGTCTGATTGACACGTTGTCTGGTGAGTTGGAACCCTTATGTCATTGTGGTTCATCAGGTTACTTCATTGTGGGGCATCATTCTAGTTGAGATACAACCAATGTCTTGACGAGTAGATCCTCCCAGAATAAAGCGTTCATTGTGGGGGAATCTAGTGGTTGGATGTGAGGTGGAGAATGAAGGGTGATCTTGTGGGGGTTAGTACCTATAGATCTTGTGTGGGTCAGATCCTGTGTGGTTCAGTACTCAGAAATCCTATGTGGGTCAGTTGAAATAGATCATGTGTGTGTCAAATCCTGTGTGGGTCAGTGCTCAGCGATCCTGTGTGGGTTAGCACATACCTGTCCATTGTGGGTTGGATCCTATGTGGGTTAGCAGCAGAGCTTCTTGACAGAATAAGATGATATAGATTTACAACAAATCATCTGTACTTCTATACTTATGTTATATTTCGTGTGAGTTGTCTTCAACTATGTGCTCTTTGATTGAGATCATGCATTGTGTTTTTTTCATTGTAGAATTCTGCGAGTCCTTTAGGGGTCTCAAGGTGCCTACTGGGTATTTTTATACTCACCCTTGTGTGGGATTTTCCTGCTCCTTATTGTGTCTTGTAGATACTATGGTCAGATTTGACTGAGGTTTGGGAGCGAGGACTAGACGGTGTATAGAGGTGACTGGTTGATGTGGTGAGCTGCATTGACGAAATGTACCTACCCTTTAGGTAGGATCCTTTGTTAACGACCTTAGGATATTTTTTTCCATTTTTATGGATTTTAATTTCTGTTGGGATTTTATTCTGGACCCTTTAATTCAAGTACATACTTTTACACTCTATGGTGGTTTTAGTTGTGGTTGTACCCTTCTTCTTCTATTGTGTTTTACTTATGCGCAGTGGGACCTACCTTTATGTGTATAGGTTTTGAGGAAATGACTTCCCTTTTTAGGTAAATACCTTTTCGGTGCTAGTATCCAACCCCTATCCTATAGAATTCGGGATTGAGGATGTTATATCATAGGCCACAGGGGATGGTTTGTGACATTTATGAATTTTAGAATTTACCTCAAGTGGATGAGCTATAAGGATCAATATTTCATCAAGGATCATTCCATTCATCCTCTAAAATATAGAAAATAAATCATTTTCTATTATTGACCACCACTAATCATATTTTTTCATATAAAATATTGGTGCTTTAATCTTTTTTCTTTCAACCTTGAAATATCTCTCTATGCTTCCCAGTAAACAACACTACTCGAAACCCTACTCGGTGTAGCAAAAAATAATGAAGTTTCATTTCCAAATAATGTCGATGAATTATTTCTATAACCCGTCCTCTATATATTCCTTGGATTCCCCTACACAAAATGATTTCCAATATACTATTCTAGAAAACTGATGATGATTGTGAAGGGTTCAGATCCCAGTATTCATGAATTCCAACCTATTAATATAATAATATTAATAATTTTTTTTTAAAATTATATAAAATTGATAATATTAACGAATTCAATATATTAATAATTACTATTTAATGTTATTTATTTAGTTTAAAAACAAAATAATGAAGAATAAATTACCATAAAAATAGTCCCTAACCGTAATTAATTAAGAACTATTACATGGTTCAGAAAGTTCCAATATTGCTAATTGGAACTGTTTCATCCATGTATCTAACCCCACTTAGTATGGTTTAAGGTGTGTTTTTTTTGTAAATAATTTTTCATTATAATTATGTTAAATAATTGAAATGACATTGAATAATTAACATCATTAATTTCTCCAACATCTTTGGTAGGTTAATTCACAAAACGACCATCGGGTTGCCTATAAACTATAAGCCACTTCTCTCTCCAGCCAACAAAGTGACCTAATTCATTAGAATTTATAAAAAAGTATATACAATTTATGGAAAATCATTGAATTATAAAAAAAATAACGGATAAAATACAATCAATATTGTTCTTTTTCTGGAAGAACCCTCAGACCCAACAATACGAGGAATTACTTGTTTCTCATGATTCACATTATTTTTTGTGATAATTCCTACAAAAAATAGTAAAATTAATAAAAATAACAACATTATTGGGTTTATTCTTATAAGTTACCATAAAATAATCAATTACATCATGATATTAATCTCTTTTAATATTGAAAAACATCTTACACTACTCATCATAAATTCCATTGGGAATTTTTCATACATTTTTCTTGAGCTCGAAGATATGTCATAAACCATGGGACAAAATATTCATTTAAAATATCTCCATTTATTGCCCATTTTTCAGATTTCTTGGGCATGAAATAGATCATTGACCTAAAAATGAAATGGCATCTAGAAATTATTAACATAAAATGTTATAATTATTTTAATAAATTTTCTCATGTGTTTTAAATATGTAATCAATTAATATTAACTTAACATTACCTTTATTTGGTTATCAAAGAGCTCATTTTTCAAGTTTTGGAAATATTCCACAAATATTTAAAACTAATGGGAATGATCACCATATCATATGAATGATTCTAAAAAAATAGTCTCTATATTTTGAAATCATCTATAGTGGGCACCCCAAACTCCCCAAATATAATGATAATCTTGAAATTTTTCTGGTCCCATACAATTGTTGTGTCCATATTTTTATCTCTTTTTTAATAAAAGCTATCTTTTTAAGAAATTTATTAATAAATTAATATAATAAGTAGTTTTTTTATAGTCACAAACACACTAGTATTTGTAAATTTTCAATATCCAATAGAATTAGGGGAAAACTGCTCTATCGCCGAAGGTAAATTAGACAGTGGGTTGCCAATAGCAACTGGGGGAACTGCTCGCTCACAATAAGTATCTGGTATGGTGGAATCATTTGGATACACTGAAGTTGAAAAGAGTGGAAGTGTGATCTGATATGTGTATTGGTTAGTCTCTCACAAAAAAATTTTCCTCACCATTCTTATAAATAAAATTGTCAATAATATATTAAATGTATAAAAACATTCAAAATAAAAAAAATAAAAAAGGAAAATATTAACTATATATATATGTATAAAACAATTATAAAAGGAAAATTTTAATATAGTTTCATTTCCATTTTATACATTCAATTATCTTCATCATCATTGTTTTCAACCTTCCTTATGATTTGTAATTAATTTTCACCCTCTCTTACAAGTTCTATTATTAAGATTTTGTTAGGAAAAATCTATTCAATGTTTTGTTGCTGATGAGGTTCACTATCACAATGTACCAATTAATATTTATCACCCATATCATACAATTCTCTCTACATTAAGTGTACAAGAACAATTCAAGGTTCATGTATTTCATCATCCATGATATAAACCATGTTCTTGAGTGATGATAAGATAAATGGATCATTCACTGCATGCTAAATAGTATAGATCAAGTGAGAGATGTTGATAGAAGTAAATTGTAATGAATCTTTAAAAATACCCCTATTAATGATGACCCACATTAATTTGAATAAGAAAACTGAAAATTTACAATGATAGTTTAATTCAAATATACGAGTCAGCTTTCCAAAGAATCCCACCTTTAATGTGTAAATGCACCTCAATTTTTTGTTTTTGTTTCTTTTTTATGATAAATTGTACAAAACCTAAATCCCTGAATATTTTGGGCAGAGAATCTATTAAAATTACTATTTGTAACATGATCTAAAAAGATAAAATAATTTTATATTTTATCTAGATTCTCAACATTAATTCCCTATACAACAAAATATAAGATGTTTATTTTAACAAAAAAAATAACTACATGTCAATAATATCAATATGATTATATACTCACCTGATGGGAAAAATATTTGACAATATTCTTATTAACATTTTTTGTTATTTCCATATCATTTGGAGCTCAGACCTTTAGTCGCCACTATTTTCAATATCAATTCTTCCATAAATGGATCTACAATAAGACTATAGAGTAGAACACATCTATGATCTTGTAGAAAATCAAATTCAGTTTCTACAAAATTTGACCCCTTTCCAATTGTTCATCTAATTATTGAAAATAACAATGACTGGTTTTCATAATGAGAATTAGTGTATATGTCATCCACATTCAGAACATGATTGAATCATTCCTCAATTCAATCCTAATATATAGAACAAAATTTCAAGTACTCTAAATCTATGTAACCATCATCAATAGATAATTCTGTTTGAACTTTTTTAGTCACATAAAATTTTAATTAACCAAATTATCTAATGAATAAAATAAAAAAAAATAAAAAAAAATAAATAATGATTTTATAAAATTTAATTCATCAATAAAAAAATACTATTAACATTTCATTCAATTTGATACATCAATCGATAGTGTAATGATCCACCATGTTTAGCCTCTACAACAAAATGAAAAGTAAAATGAGTCATTACAATGAAGAATGATAGTTAAATAAAATATCCAAATGACAATGAGTTAAGAAAAATATATCTTGAGGTTTTTCAAGATTAGTTAGATTTAGTGTTTTTCAATAAAACTCTCTAAAAAGGTTATAAAATTGAACTATGACTATAGTTAATTTTGTATGTAATATATTATACAATGATAATGTCATGAACTACTCCATTAGAATTTTTTAGTCATTAATTTTCAATCCATGTAAATTTGGATGTTTTAAGCCAAAAAAACCATTGAATGTAACTTGAATTTCCTTCATTAATTTGTAAATTCTTTATTGTTTTAAGGAATCCATCCCTCTCATGAGTTTTCATTGTCAAAATAATGTATGAATATTTTCATTATCATTCTACAAAAAAATGTTTTAGATTCATTGATTCCAAATCCTTAAATGCATTAAGGCGATCCTTTGATTTACCCTTCACATTATAAAATGTAAAAATTACATTGTCACATAATTTTTTATCAGTATACGCTATTTCATGATTATTAATTATCAAATAAAACTACCAATATAGAAATTAAAAACTATGCCCATTTTTTCACTTTTATGTTCTTTCTGCTTCAAATATTATACCTAAAACCCTTTCCCCCATTCAATAAACAGAATACATTTTCTAGATTCTATAGTGACATTCATTAATTATCCCAATATTTCTGAACTAGATAACACCATTAGTTGATTTCTCTCTTTAATGTATCCATTGAATTATGTCTTGTCAAACCGAAATTTATGAAAATAATTATGATATAAAAAATGAAACATAAAACACCATTTATTATTTGAGGTAATTGTTGAGGTTCAATATAAAAATTAAAAAATGGACAGGAAAAACCATTATGACTATTCCAACTGGATAATTTTCCTAGTTTAGGGATATAACCAAATGCCAATAATAAAGTAGTATGGATATTGAATTGTTCTATTTTTGAAGCATGATATGTTTCGATGACTTCAACCCATAATTCTTTAAATTGTTTTATTATAGGTTCAATGTATACAACTTTGTGATTTTCAGGAATATTTTGTATAGTAATAGTCACTAAAATAATGAAAGAAGTATTCTTCAAAAGAATATAGGGAGGTAGATTATAGGGAATCAGAATAACTATTCATATGTTGTAATTAGGACATAAATTACCAAAATCATTAATACCATCAGAAGAAAATCCCAAATGTACATTCCAATGATCCAAGGAAAATCTAGGTATAATGAATCAACCACCTTCAATGATGTTGAATATTATTGATGTCTCAACAAGCCATCATTATTAGTATCCTAACTATGCAAATTCACTTCATATATAGTCTTAGATTAAATGAATAATAATTTCAATAACGTTTTTAAATAAATTTCATGCATTAATGTTTTAGAGTTTTCTTATTTTTCTTCATCATGGTGTTGTATTTATTTTTTTTCTCATTATTTCGCATTGAATTATATCTTCATGTATAAAATATTAGGCATTATTCTTTATTGGACTCTTATGCCTAATATAGAATTTAAGAATTCGGGCATGCATATATTTTTGTAAAATCATGTAAATTTTTTTTAATTATTTTCTTCATTTCATATATTTACATAGGGATCATAGTTTCAGTAAATAAACCATGAATAAACTCTAATATTGTGGAGATTTCCTCTTCCAAAATTCCACATAGACACTTTCTAAAATAAAACATAATTAGAAAAGTAAAATTAAAATACCTAGAACACCATTCATATAGTTCTTATTATCCATCTTCAACTTATTCATAAAACTCATATTTCTATTCATTAGAGTTATGATCAAGATTAAACTTCTTAGGATCAACTGATGGATCTTTTGATCTATTAAATTTTTGGGCATTATATCTAGTAAATCCAAATGTATCTTTTATCATGTTTCGAATTAAATTCTCTTTTCTTGGGTTACTTTTTATTTTGGTGAGAGGATTGTCATTATTTTGACCTTACAAAGCATTCAATTCACCATGACAAATCCAATATACATATAATGTAATATACTATTTATATATTAATTTATCATATATTTTGTTTCTATTCAATAATCAATTGAATTTTCAATCAGTAAAGATACCATTAATTATATAATCCCTTGATTAGTTTGTGTATTCATAATCTAAATAAACTTCTAAACACTTGGTATATTGACGTATATATTTGGGTAAATTAAATCAAATTTTATCAATTGTTTTTGGATTGTCAGTCTTCCACCGATATATTTAAACACACACACACACACACACATATATATATATATATATATCATGAAAATTATAGTCAGTCTTTAACACCACCCAATTTCATCATTGATCATGATATGGTCTTTATTTGAAAAACCCAAAATCTAACATGAAAATTATTCAATTCGACATGAAAAATATAAACAACATAAATAAATTATTGTTAACGCACAAAATAATAAGTCATATTTCATGAAATAAGGTCACTAAGGTATGTAGAGGAAAACTGACAGTATAGAGGTTTTGGATATGAGCCAAGAAACATCTAGAATCTAGAAAAATAGGGGAGAAGGTAATGAGTATAGGGTTTTGGGGAATGTGTTTGGGATTGGGATCCACTGGTGGTGGAGGTTGCTGGGAAATAGAGAAGAGGGAATGCTATCTCTAGAGAAGACCCATTAGGGTGGGTCAGCATCGAGGTAGGGGTTGGGGGTCATCATCGGGGGAGGGGTTGATAGTCAAAAGTCATTGATGAAGGTGGGGGCTTGGGGTCGAGGGAGGGGGTTCAGTAGCCAGTGGTCGACAGTCGCATCATGTGAGGGGTACTGAAGGAGATTTGGTGTTAGGTTCAATGTGGTGGAGGTTAGTTAATTGTTTTTAAGGATTTATGGAAGGTTTTATTACAACCACTATAAAATATAATTATTTACAGAATATTTATATAACATCCACTATATTTAAAATAACATTCGAAAAATTTTAGTTATCGATGGTTATAATAAAGACATGAAATAAGAATATTAGTTTATATAAATAAGGTGATAATAAAAGTAAACATAGTAGGAAAACCAAAGTCCCTCATTCACATATGAAAAGAGAATACTAATGCACACATGAGTAATTAGAAAAACAACCACACCTAAACATGTCAACTATCTATCCCCAATCTCACCAAGGTATTCTCTCCAAAAAAAATATAGGATAATAATAATAACATAATATGAATCATATCGATAAAGTGCATTAAAAAACCATTTATTAGTGATTTTAAACTCTTAGACCCAATGTAGTATGTCATGGAACTCCCATATTTTTTTATAACACATCACATGCCTCCTCCCCGCAATATAGTTATGCCACATCTTTCCATCAAACACTCAGTCCATCACACCACATCATCTACCATAAATAGAGTAGTATGGTATCATGAACATGTAGGAAGTAAACCTCACTCCCTCCTCCAAGAATACACAACCCCTACCATAATCTACTTCATAGCATGACCACATCACATCTCACTATCTCACAACATGGTTATATATATCTCACCCAAAGAGACCTGGTCCACCACCTATTTCACTGTCTAAACTCCACCCATTAGACATTTTTCACATCTACTCAACTACAAGAGTGGGGGGGGGGAGTTGTTATCCATCTATCCATCCATACTAAATGGATGTTGGAAAAAACACTCATATATATGTATGTGATTTTTGGCATGTGGTGCTCAATATGGGTGTGGTGTGTATTGAAATTATAATGAATATATATATATATATATATCCACAAAAAATATAATACTATGGTTTTTCAAAACCAAAAGGATACTAACCATCCAACAAGAAACCACAATTTCACTTATAGCTCTAAATACATAGCACCACACAAGCCACAAGCCAAAAACAAAATTTTACATTATGAACTGATTTCCATTTAAATATTTCATCTGTTTCAAATTTCCATCCCATTTAATTCCATTTTCATATACCATTTCCCCATTTAAACTCACATTAAATTTAAATTCTACATTTTCTAACCATTTCACCACTTGAAATTTCAATAAAAACATGATTATTTAATTACAATACCACCAGGGAAACTATCACAACCCAACACCACACAAACAGACCGTCCGTCATATTTACCAAGACAACCAACCCCATATCAACCCTACATATCAAAAACATCACAAAAACACCTCACCACTCCAAAATATAGTCACACCATAAAACACATCATCACCCCATATAAATTCCAAAAAAACCCATCACATCGCCAACCACAACATGACCAATCAAAATTATCTCATCACTACCCCACTGTGTGTCTGAACAAATTCATCACATCACTACCCCACACCAAGACAACTCAAAACTATCACATCACTACCTCACATCACAACTGAACAGACCCATCAAATTCAGTATAACATTTTTTGATTTAACAAAGAGTATTTTCATCAATTTCAATTCTTTATTTAATGTAATTCACACAAAATACAAAAATCCTATGGAAACCATTTTATTAGTGATATTTATGTGGTTATCCAATTCCC
This sequence comes from Viscum album, assembly GCA_963277665.1. Taxonomy (NCBI): domain Eukaryota; kingdom Viridiplantae; phylum Streptophyta; class Magnoliopsida; order Santalales; family Viscaceae; genus Viscum; species Viscum album. The sequence continues at coordinate 991,587,894 of OY728159.1, read as the reverse complement.
ATTTTAGGGTGATTCCATAAAATACCAAAAAATAAGTTTCCACAAAACATTAAAAAATCGGCATAAAAAAGTCCCCCCAAAGTACATAATTTCCTAAGAGGAATTTAGCACATACAATCGCAATATCACAAATAATATCAAGGAAAAAACATGGGAAAAATTACCCTTTTCGATTATATTTCCATCAAACTAGATCACTATATTTATTAAGATGTTGTAAACCATCTTCCCATAGATAAAAAACAGTAAACACCTCTTTCATGATACACAAAATGTGAAATAAGGGATTCCATATATCAAAAATGTTTTTGATCTCTTTTTTGCCCAACAAGGTGAAGTAATAAGCACCCGCTAACCACAACATTGAATGTAAATGATTGATAGACCTAAAACACAACAAATATCCATTATAACATATCCCACATTCACCCTAATCCAAAGAAACATCACAAAAAAATAATTGGGGGAAGAACATGGGGAAAAATAGTGTAAAGGTGAAAACCATACCATGGATTTAAAAAACCCAACCACACTAGCCCAAGGATCAATGTTGGAGATGTAGGGTGGGAAGATCCGAAAAATTTGCATACAGTTTTCCACAAATAAGAGAGGGAGAGAATACAACTGAATTAAAGGGAATCATCTAAAAAATAATTAAAAACATATAATTCACTCCTTTCGCATCATGAGTTCTAGCTTAATGATGTGAATTTCATATGGGCCAAGGTTTACATGTTTGGAATCCCATAGAGGTTATACAACTCCCCATATTTTTTACCTTCACTAAAATTAACATTGCATTGGCTAAATTTAGTAAGACATTTTGAATTACAGTTATGTGTTGAAAATAAATTTCATTGACTGAACCTTATCCTACATATAGGTTGTGAATCCAGCCATGTACCCAAGATGTGAACCAACAACTCAGGTCGTGAATATACTTCAGGACATGAACCACTTTCTATTGTAATATTGTAGCTCCAGCCACACCAAACACTATAAACCCTCATCTATCATCCTCTAAAAACTCTTCGATTACCAAAACTAGAAAATTAATGTGTTAGGAAGGCATATAATGTTACATGAGATTCCAATCAGACGATTATCAACCTCTAGAATCAAAATAAATTATGATGAAAACAAAGTGGTCTAATTAACCACCCAATGAGATACCTCTCATGGTTCTCAATACCCCTCTGATGCTACCACCATCCAAACTCGTCAAACTAAAACATCTAGAAAAAATCATTCACAACCACTTAATCACAAAAATACTTCATAAACACCAGAAACATTACAAATACAAGCTAAGAGATACTAAAACAAGAAGAAAAAGCTATCTTGAGCACACAAATCCCAAAATTTCATCTTCTATGTGAATATGATCTCTTCTTTGGGTAGAATTCAATCACCCAAATGGTTTTAATATCATCAGTGTATAATTTGTATTCCTTAAGAATCAGTTCCTCCCCTTTTCTTATGCTATAATTTTTCTCACAAATCACATAACAATGAAAAGATTTCATATGATAAAACAAAAAGTTCTAAACTTACTATTCTAAAGAAAAAAAGTGCAAGGAAAAACTAAAAACAACTTTGGGTATTGGGCATTCATTTGTGACTCTCACTCTTATGTACTCTCATCCAAGACATCATTCATCCAAAACACATGAACCAAAGGAAGGGTTTTTTCACATAGAACCCTCTACCAATTATCTTGGATCTCCACTGACCACTCTATGAACATGATGTCACCATCAATATCTATCTCTCCCTAGTCAATGACATGAGAGTCGTCATAAAGATATCGATGGAGATGAGAGACAAATAACACATAAAGGGACAAGTCTAGCTATGGTGAAAGTTTGAACTGATATTCTACCATGATAATGTGTCCCAACTCTTCAAAAGGTCCAACAAACCATGGTGATAGATTAATCATTCTTCCAAACCTCTTATACTAACATTGAGAGAAAAAATTTAAAAGAAAAATGTATCTAAACTCAAAATAAAAGGGCCTCCTCCTATGATTGGTATATTAATTTTTTTACTCCTATGCCTCTTTCATCCTTTTAGATACAAGACTAACCATCTCTATCATGCTCTACACCACAACGAGACCAAAAACTGATGACTCTCCAACCTCGATCCATCATAAATGAGAACGACATGGATGCTCATCAAAATCCAAAAATGGGTCCATACCAATGGATGAGTGAGAGCTATTAATATAATAAAACTAAAACAAGAGAATGTATTATGTCCAATTTATTCCAAAGTCTAATATTCTCCCTCACAATTTATTTTCCATGTTCTGGATAATTTTCTCCATTTTTCTATCCATATGATGATCGAAAGATGTGCTAAGGCATAATTGAGTTCCAAAATCATTTTTTAATCCCCTAAAAATTTATATATTAAAATGTTCAAACTATTATTAGAAAATGGACCTTGGGACTCCTTGAAAATGCACCACCTCATCTACATACAATCTCTCCAAAACAACCAATGTACTCAACTCACATACTGCTAGAAAGTGATCATATTTTGTCAGTCAGTTCATTGCCACCCCAAATACTTCACAACATCCTTAATCCTAATGTAACTCTATGATGAAATCTATCAAGATGGTATCACTCTTCCATTAATAAACTTATAAAGTCTGAAACAATAAATTGGGAACATTTTGTTGAGCTTTTACCTTCTAGAAAACCAAACACTTACTCATATACTCGTAAACATCCCATTTCATCTCGGGCCACCATAATTATATATGCAAGATATGATGCATGTAATATTCCATCAGGTGCACCTAAAAATAAGAGCAATGAAACTCATGAAGGAATACCTTATACATCACTAAAAAAATAAACTACCTCCTTTGAAGCAGCATATAGTTTTCATCATCCTCTGACAACCCCTCTGTAGAACCTCCTTGGTAAAAATGATCAATAATCATTTCTTCTATTAAATCTCACCACTAAAATTCCTCTATATGATGAATCCGATAAGACTTATTTTTCAATTTTAAATAAGAATAATACACTATAAAACACCTTTGTATCCAAGTGTAGGGGAAAAAACTCATCCATCAATATCCAAGAATTTCCAGACTCCTGAACGACATCCTTCAATTATTTCCATATCAAATAATCTTCCACAAAATTAACCTTTCATGGGTATAGAATATATCAAAAACATGGTCATGATGAAAATTTATCAAATTCCATGGATTTAGATTCAAATCATGTTGATAAAATATATGTCTCGAGATATTGTGATTGGTGAAGTCCATAATACGATCCCCAATGAGGTAATTTCAACAAAAACATAATGAAAAAACATATTCTAATAGCCCTAGATCATGGGTTACATAGTTATTCTTGTGGGGACATAAATTCCTAGACAAATAAGATTTCACTTACCTATTCTTCGTCAACATGCATCCCAATACCTTAGAGGACACGTCATAGAAATCCAAAATGATAAACCCTCATGTGAATGTGAAGAACTAGATGACTGGTCAAACTCTCTTTCACATAATTGATTGTTATTTCAAATTTATCATTCCATATAAAATCCTAGACCTTCCTAGTCAACAGTTTTAGTTGGTATTTAACTCAATAGAAATTAGGTACAAACCTCTAATAATATTCTATGAGACCAAGTAAACTACAAACCTCTACCATGTACATAGGTTCTTCCTAAGAAAAAAGTTCCTTGAACATCAATGGGTATACTTCTACAACCTTATAAGACACTACATTTATAAGGAAACCCACATATAACATCTATTACTCACATATTAAAAACTATCCATATAATAGATGGGGTCGAAAACCCATAAAAATATCCTTGAGATAACCGGAATTCTCCCCTTTGGAATTGGAATAAATAACTATATCATCATTTAACATATCTACAAAACTTTCCATGAATTACTAGAACACATAGTTTATGAGACCCATGAAGACAGTTGGTGAATTTGTGACACCAAAAGGTATGAACACAAACTTTAGTTTCTCATTCCTATATATGAAGGAATTTTTTGGAACATCACTCTCTTTCATCCTCAACATGTGATATTATGGCCACAGGTCTATTTTGGGGAAAAAACTCACTCCAATCAAATACTTGGAAAGATCATCTATCATTGGAAAAGGGTAATGATTGATTGTTAATCATCACACGATTCAACCTCTAGTAATCTACAAACAACCCCAAACTACAATATGTCATCAACAAGAATAACACTAGAGAACCCCATTGTGAAACACTAGGATACATATAAACCTTTTTCATTAGATTTCCTATATGAATCCTAAAATACCATAACATATAAGGTGTTATCTAATAGGGAGACATAAATATAGGATAAGCACAAGGCTGCAAGTCTATCCCTATCTCAACATCATGTTGAGGGGGTAGCATAACAATATCCACAATAAAAACATAAAAAACTCACTTCCAACATTTTGATCCTCCATCATCCTATTATCCATTAGTTTTATAGGAATGTCATATGTAAATATAAGAATGTTCTCCACATGCCTACTAACCAACTGACCACTTCATCTACCCTAAAAAACTCTAGGTTGGCCATCCACATCCACGAACAGAAATATCATCTAGAAATATTCTATAACAACACACTTTGAAAACTAATGGTGAATGTTGAGGATGAATCCATACAGCTATGTCTATAGAAGTAAAATATCCCCACAGGATTGACGTAGACCCATCATTTGTCGATACCCTAGACACACAACAAATAAGTATTTATATCCTCTAACCAGCGTAGTAAAAACCAGGGGCATGATATTCCTCTAATTTAAATACATAGAGAATGGACTATAGTGGGTACAACAAAGGAGTGAAAATATATTTAGTCAATCAAGACATAAGCAATAGTACATGGAATTCTAACAATATCTCAAAAAATCTATGGACCCTCTAGAACTAATGTCTCCACCTCCAGGAACTGACCATGCCCATATCCTCTACCCATCTTTGGATGGAAAAATCCACAAAGATACTCATTATGACTTCTTTTTTCCTTAGGAACATCCTGAGATTCACCCCTACCTACTCCATCTCTCATTTGTGAAGCATATACCTTCTACCCATACTGTTGAACCAGCCTCACTGGAAACTACTTCTAAGGTTGATGTTGATCATAGACACCTCAACCAAACTAATATAGTTGCTCCAGTGGTAACTATTGCTCACAATTTTAATGAACACCACATTAAAAAATGATATCCCAAATTCCTCAGTAAAATCATTGAATCCACTGACCCTAAAATGCTTAAAAGGAAGCTACTGAGGTTTATTCCCTAATAGTCTAACCCTCGAATTGCCTACTCTTTGATAACATCCTCTAAAAACATTAATCCTTGAAGAACCTTGTTGGCTCCTCTCACATGGTAATCCTCCACATGAGTGAATCTTCTCGATCACCTCCAACATCTTCAAAACCTATAGATATGTTGTCAACATAAAGGATGTAACTACATACGTTCTTTAAGGATGGAGTGTCTCTATAAGACGCATAAAACGAGAATCCTAGTCATTAAAATTTATGGGAAATGAAAAAATTCCTTGAACTAGACCCCTAACTCCAGCACAGACATACTCCCATATGGAATGAATATCAACTCATTCTATTTTATTGACCACATGGTTGATTACAGAAACTCTTCTTTGAATGATTTATACGAGTTAAAACATGAAGCATCTGCCTCCTTCCACTCCCCAAGATACAATGTCCACCACTGACACCTAGATTCCCATATCTAACTAACTACTAAAGGGATACAATATTTCATTGGGGTATATATTAAGATAAAATATATCTCAAGTTCCTCCATCCAACTCTCTGTATCCACCTCAAAAACACTTCCCTCATACTTTCCAAAATCGTGATAATAAAAATCATGAAATATCATCTTATAGTAGTCATCCTCCCATGTCAGATAAACCCTTCGGTGATTAACCAAGTTATCCTGTTGAACCTCCACCTCCTGAACCACATGTGGAAGATGACCTGGAACCAAAGCTAAAAGGTTGAAAAAACTTCCTAATCCTGAGTATCATGGAGCTCCATCTGCATTTATTTTATTCATTTAAATTCTTTTTACCCTTCCCATAATAGCCAAATTCAAATATGAACATAAATCATCTTGATTCATGTACCTCCCTTAGGTATTTACCATGCAAACAGTCCCCCCCCCCAACTGGGCATTCAACAATATTAGAGTACATGAACTAAATCACATGGGGATGGGGGAATAAAATCTTTTTTCTTATATGGTCTCCCTACCTATTTCTGAAATAATGATCAACTAGGATTATTTCAATACCAACCCAAAAAATCCTCATAGTGTCTAACATATTAATCCATCTTATATCTCAATTATAATCATTGATGCAACTTTATCGAAACACCCTCCCACCAACGATACCACAACTATGGAAGAGATAATGAACCCCATGTCCAACCTCTGGTAGCCCCTGAGTTGCTAACTAGAATGAATGGTTTAAAAATATGAATTCTAGGACCCATTATCCTCTATAAATAAAATAATATTTCAAGATAGGATGAATCAACTACAATAAACTACATTATATAATATAACAGAAAACAAAACCCATCCCAAAATTCATTTATAATGTTAATAGATGTTGATATAAGTCTCCAATATAAATACCCAAAAACATATCTAAAGTATAGATAAAACAACTATGCAAAGGTCTTAGAAAGTAACACCCAATACAGTCTATGTAGTCCTCCTAAAAACCTAAAAATCGGTTCATATACATTCGGTGAGAATACAAGTATACGTAGTCCAAAAAACTTCACTCGTATATCTGACTCTCCCATATGATCTATATAACAAAACACAATCCCCGCCCCACAACATGGTCATATCACATATCACCTGAATACACATGGTCTATCACACAACATCTGATGTAATAACCATAGTAGAAGGGTATCATGAACATGAAGGACATCAACCTCATTAAATCCTCATACAATGAACGACACCCACATTAGGTCACTCCACAACACGATCATGTAACATATCACTGCTCAATTGCATGGTCATATTACATCTCTCCCACAGAAATTAGGGTAATCCTCATGTGCCCTATCTAACCTCCTCTGATCATAGAATGTGAAAATATACTAACCTTTAAGAGAGGGCAGGGAAGAGTAGGTAGTCATGTAAAGACCAATAAATTTCAAGGAAATTTTTTTCTTAAATTCTTTGGGATTTTATGACTACGCAGTTTCTAACAGCACCTGATTCCGAGGCCCAGTGTGCCCTAAATCAATTTCTGAAGTTTAGATCTGGTACATTCAGTGAACAAATGAGCTGGTTTTTCTATCTTTTGAACCGGTGCTCGGAATTTAAATCTGAGGGCACCAATGAAACCGTAGCGCCGATAATTTATTAAGAGGACTTTTACTGTTGATGCGTTTGCATGGGAGAAGGAGTTAAAAATTGTGGTTTAAATAAGAAGAGAATAAAAATGTGGAACAATTTTTATTCTTTGAGTATGGAAATTTTATCCTACATGGGGGAGTTAGGGTGGGACCCGCTAGCATCCTAAATACCCATGTGAGGATAAATGTGAGGTCGGGCCCGCACAAGCCCCAACCCTTCACAATCCTTAAACCCCCCATTAAACACTTGTATTTAATTGGGTAAATTCTCTCCTCCCCACTCTTCCAATTTAATTCGTGCCAACACATATTAATTTAATTAATTGAACCTCATCAATTAATTGAATTAAGTATTTGTATTTGTATTTTTTGAATGCATGGCAAAGTAAAATAAAATAAAGAGAAGCCTTATTTTATTTTTGGTTGGCTGGTTTTGTTGAGAATTGGAGGAGAAATAGCTCTAGTTCGTTTTAAAGAACTTATTCTTCAACGAAGAATGCCAACTCTCTGACAAAGAACATCGACTCGACGGCTCAGTTTCTCCATCCTCTTCTTCCTCCACGACAATGGAGGAGACACCGACAACGACGGAATCTACACCATCATCAAGGGCACTTGACAACTGCGAACTTCTTTTGAGGTAGGGGTTATGTTCAATTTTAAAGAATTAAAATTGTGCTTTATTTTGTCATTGACTATCTCGTATACTTTGGCCGAATGTTATCGTCGTAACGGGAGGAGATCGGACAGCACAAACACGGCTGATTTCCCCTCCCCTTTTTCTTGTTGATCTTCATTGATGATTGTGGCAAATGTGGCATGGTGCCATTGCACCGCGCGGGGACGAAGAGTACCACGGCCAGAGTGGGCCGTGGTGGTGGTGCGCGGTGCCGTCGCGCCGCGCTTGTTAGGCCAAAGGAGGCTGCGGCTAGGAGTGGGCCACAGCGGAGGGGCACGGCACCAACGCGCTGCGCCGGAGCTTCAAGGCGCCGCGACCGGGTCGGCCCACGATGGTGGGGTGCGGCACCGTCGCTCTACACCGGTCGAACCAGATCCGCGACCTAAGACCGCGGGGGATTTCCGAGGGATGGCCGACTTTGTCGGCCGCCGGCGCCACCTGGAGGCGGGACCTGATGGGGTCCAGGGGCTACACACCCGGCCAGCCATAAAGGTCGGTCGTTCGAAGAAACCGGGGGGTCGTAACCCCCCGAACGGCTCCTAGGGCGGACCCCACAGGGTCCGCCGTTTCTGCAAACAGGGGTTGCACCCCCTTTGTGCCCTGATCATCCAGCGCGGAGCCGCTGCCGACATCCGAACCGGGACGCAGGCCACACGGGCTGGACCGGCCGCACCCAGCCGGGTCGGGCCGCGCCCCGCTGCGGGCCAGGCTGCGCCGGTCGGGCCACGCCGGGCCGCGCCAGCCGCACCGGGCCGCACCCAATCGGGCCAGACCCGGACCCGGTTCGGGTCGACCTGGTTTGGGCCGACCCATGGGGTGTTGGGTCGGGTCAGACCGGGCCCAGACCCGCTATTTTCGGACCATGTTTGTTCAAACGCCCATATCTTGGGCTACGAACCTCTGATCGACACACTGTCAGTTGTGTAGGGATCCTTTTAATCAGACGGTAGTTTAAGTATATTACACTTGAAGTTTCTAAGAGGTTTTGGTACTTCCGGGTTGGCCAACCGGGCCCTTAGAGAAAAAACGCTTATAACTTAAGGACCGGAAGTGCGATTGGCTTACCGTCAATTACGTTGAATTACTCTTAGTGAGATGGTTCTTTTAGATTACTAAACTTGAGGTTTGTACGCAGCTGGAGTACGGTTGGGTTGGTTTTAACTTAAAAAACAACTGGGCCCCTGGGACGGAAAAGCCAATATCTCTCAAACCGGGTGTCCGATTGACGCGCCGTCTATCGCGTTGAGTTCCTATTGATGAGACGGAACTTTGTGATACATTAACTCTGGACTTCATGACAGTTGATTTCATGACCCCTTGGCTCGTGGAGTGGACCCTCCCGAAATCAAGTGGGCTGTGTGCGGGAACCCCAGAGCTGGCTGTCACTGCAATGACGATGACGACTGTACTTGGATCCTACGTGGGTTCGACAGCGAGGATGACTATACTTGGATCCAAAGTGGGCTCGGTAGCGAGGACAACTGTACTTGGATCCTACGTGGTTTCGACAGTGATGGTTACTATATTAGGATCCTACGTGGGTTCGGCAGTGATGACTTCTGTACTTGGATCATACCTGGGTTCGACAAGGGAGATGATTCAGAGGCTACATCTATCATCTCTAACCCTCTTCGTGAGTAGTATACCTATGTGAGATGATTCTTGGCTTTCAATCATTATCTTCGATATGATTGTCTTACTTTCCTGTATAGATTGGGTTATGCTTTCTTGTGTGGACTAGGTTGTACTTAGGCTCGTGAGTTGGAGAAGAACTGGAATTGATGACTTAGGTATATGTATGGGCATATACCCAAGTAGAATTGTTTGATACTTCGTATTTGTATCTTTACTTTGTGGTTTATCCTTTGTTGATTTGTGAGACCTTCGAGGGTCTTGGGTTCCCTAATGAGTATCGTATACTCACCCCTGCATGGGCTATGCCCGTACTACATTGTGTTGGATGCAGACGATAGACAACGCTGATCGTGGTTGAGACTTGTGGAGCGGGACGGTATCTGGAGGTGGACATTGTGGGGGGACTTACACGGATCAGACGGAAGGATTCAAGGAGCCGAGGAGGCCATCTGTACCCACCCTTTAGGTGGGATTTTCGGAGGACATCTCGGTGTTTGCTATTCTACTTTTCAGCTGTTGTAATTTATTTTTCTCAGTTGTACTGTACTTTCATTTGGGTTTGTATACTGGCCCATTTACATTCTAGCACTTACTTTTGTACTCAGTTTACTTAGATTTTACATCATCTTGCGTACTCTGTTGTGTTTGATAACCTATATAAAGGCAATCCCTTCCATTTTTATCGGGATTTACACCTTTGGTGCTAGTCGCCAGCCCCTGGCCTAGGGAAGGCGGGCTTGGGGTAGTCACAGCACGGGCCCCGAGGAGGGGTCATGACAAATTGGTATTAGAGGAGTCAGTTCTACTGAAGAACTTAGGACTCTGATAATTTCTTCTCTGTGAAGCAATAGTGTTTAGGTTATTGAGTGTGGTTATCAGTCCACGGAGTCCAGTGTTAGTTCAACGGCCGATGTATCCATACACCAGTACCCTGACTTCAGATTTCCGACTCAGTGCACGAAAAAATTGATTGCATGTGTGTTCTAAAAGTTTTCTTTGTGATTACTTTGTGTCAGCTCACCATGCATACTGTATTAATCATGGTGCACCTATTCCTTTTCAGGATGGTCCCACGATGACAGCCAGGTAGGGTTACATGCTTTGTGTGAGATGGCAGCCCACCGAGCGACGAGGCCTTGGTGTAGGGCCCCATTATAACGGAGGCACCGGCGGTACATCTACCCACTGACCCACCGATGCCACCAGCCCTAGAAGCTGAGAGTGCACATCACCTGAGTGCACTACACGAGTTTCAGCGTCAGATAACGCCTAGGATCCGCAGAGAGACGGACCCTCATGCAGCAGAGGATTAGATGGAGGCTATCGTCCGAGTCTTTAGATTATTAGGGACACCAGCTGACCTCATGGTAATCCTTGCGGTGAGTCTCTTGCACACAGAAACAGGTACATGGTGGAGCCTGATGCTCCAGGTGCAGGACGAGGCATCTCCACTTTGGATGAACATCGAGATCCTCTTCTTCTTGGAGTTCGTTCCAGCCACCCTTCATGAGGTGCACATTCAGGAGTTACTACAGCTGAGTTCGGGCAGCATGACAGTAGCCCCGTACTCAGCGAGATTTACTAATCTCTCATGCTACTCCACAGATATGGTACAGGACCCATTCATCTGGGATCGGACCATCGAGCAGGGACTGAGGCATGCGATCAGAGCTTCGATGATCTCCCTTATCATTATGATGCAGGAAAGAGTACTGGAGTGAGCCCTTCTTGTGGAGAGATTTCTTGCTGGGCCTACACCAGAAGCGAGACCTACCGCAGGGCGACACGTAGCAGAGTCTTTTGCAGCTGGAAGTAGACAGATGATGCAGAGGTCCAAGCAGACCAGACCATCAGGTGGGAGACCTGAGGATAATGGTTCGTAGGTGCGGGGCACATGCAGTAGAGACAGTCATATGAGAGGCAGTCAGAGCTATGCATACGGCAGGAAGGGCCACATGGCTCGTGACTGCCCAACCCGCCTTGCAGATGAGTAGCATACGGTTGAGTTACCACCTAGTCAGAGGCATTGGTTCGACCGTCGTGGTCTTTAGGGAGCAGGTGGATGAGGCAGAGGAGCTGGCCGAGCAGCAGGTGGTGGAAGATGCTTCAAGGGTCTACCACCTCCACCACCAGGAGATCCACCCCGACCATAGGGAGCTGGTGGACACAGGCAGGCTCAGCTTCAGGCAGTGGAGGCTTACGACCACGGCGCACCTGATATGATTCGAGGTACTATCTGTGTCTACTCCACCCTTGCTGAAGTTCTTATAGACACAGGGGCGAGTCATAATTTCATTGCCGGTGCACATGTTCAGAGCTTAGAGATTCCGAAAGAGCTGTTGGATCGATCCGCAGGGCGAGAGACTCCAATGGGATCAAAGTCCACAATTACGCATAGGTGCCGGTAGTGTGAGCATACTCTAGGAGGCAAGAGCTTTGGTTGGGATCTTTTTTTAGCAGCGTTGAGGCCTTACTACGTCAACTTGCGCATGGATTGGTTATCTACGGTCCATTATCAGATCGACTGTTTTAGGCGCAAAGTGTGGTGTGTCCGCACAGATGGCAGCAGGTTCACCTTCACCGGTGAGAAAGGAACCTTTGTAGTGCAGGATGGACTCACACAGAGGAGAGGGAAGCTAATCACACATCATTTGGCTAGTATCATCCTCGGAGAAGTTGATATGTGGAGTCCGAGTTTCCCTCTTCTGGTGGATCATTATGTGGACATTTTTCCTGACGACGTTCTAGGACTACCTCCTAGTAGAGAGGTATACTTCTACATTGACCTGTACCCCGGGACAGCCCCGATATCTACCTCATCATATTAGATGGATCCCGCTGAGCTTCGAGAGCTACGGGTATAGCTGAAGGACTTGTAGGGTAAGGTATTCTTCCAACCCAGTGTTTCACCTTGGGCTTCCCTGATTTTGTTCACTAAGAAGGCGGACCGAAGCTTGCGACTGTGTGTCAACTACCGTCGCCTGAACCAGGTTACCGTGAAGAACAAGAATCCACTTTTGAGGATAGATGATCTCTTCGATCAGCTCAAGGGATCATGATGGTTCTCGAAGATAGAACTCAGGTCAGGCTATCATCAGCTCAGAGTTCGAGACGAGGATGTGCAGAAGACGACCTTCAAGTGTCGGTATGGCCACTATGTGTTCTTGGTTATTCCTTTCGGTGTAACCAATGCAACAACAGTGTTCATTAGTCTCATGAACATGATCTTCCAGCCTTACCTTGATCTATTTGTCTTAGTCTTCATCGACGACATACTGATTTACTCGACTACTGTGGAGGAGAATGCCTACCACTTACGTGTTGTACGGGGCATACTCTGAGAGCACCAGCTTTATGGAGTTCTCTCCAAGTGACAATTCTGGATTCGAGAGATCCACTTCTTGGGGAATGTAATCTCTGAGGTGAGAGTTGTGGTGGATCCTGCGAATATTGAGGCAGTACATGCTTGATAGCCACCCAAGAGTGTGACGGAGGAGCAGAGTTTCCTAGGTCTGGATGGGTACTACCAGAGATTTGTTCCAGACTACTCCGAAGTTGTTGCACCACATTCAGCTTTGATGAAGAAGGGGAAACCCTTCACGTGTTCAGATAGATGTCAGCAGAGCTTCCAGTCTCTAAGGCAGAGAATGACTAGTGCGCCCATCTTGAGGTTACCGGAGGAGGGCGTAGGGTCGTAGATTACTGTGATGAATCAGGGACCAGACATGGGTGTTTTCTGATGCAGGAGCGGGTTGTGATCGCTTATGGTTCATGACAGTTGAGGTAGCACGAGCAGAACTACACTACCCATGACCTGGAGTTAGTAGCATTGGTCTTCGCCTTGAAGATGTGGCAGCACTATCTGATGGGCGATTGATTTACAGTCTACTCTGACATCCAGAGTGTCAGGTACATCTTCTCGCAGAAGGACCTGAACCTGAGATAGCGGCGATGGCTCGAGTACCTCTAGGACTATGACTTTGAGATAGGTTATACTCTTGGGACAGGGAACGTAGTAGATGATGCTCTCAGCAGGAGGTCGGACATTCATCTACTTGGAGAGGTGAAAGAGTAGTTAGCCGCTTTGCAGATATCCTTCGTGGATAGAGATTGAGTATCCATCCTAAAGTCCCTCACAGTCACTCCTCCACTACTTCAGTGGGTCAGAGAGGCATAGTGTGGGGATGTTGACTGTGAGACACCACGTGCTCAGATTTCAACAGTGCAGGTGCCTGATGGATTTTCTGATGGAGCAGAGCATGTCTTCCTCTTCAGGGGGTGTACCATGGTACCAGTTGCATTACAGGAGAAGGTGATGAGGGAGTTTCACACTTCCCCATTGGGGGTACATCCAGAAGTAGTGAAAATGTACCAGGATCTCAGACGACAACATTGGTGGCCGGGTATGAAGAAGGATGTGGTAGGGTTCGATTCACGATGGTTCACCTGCCAGCAGGTGAAGGCGGAGCACCAGGTACCAGCAGGCTTGGTACAGCCCTTAGAGGTCCTGGAATATAAGTGGTATGGGATATCTATGGACTTCGTGACGGGACTTCCATGTACTTCTAGAGGACATGACTCTATATGGGTGATTGTCGACCGACTCCCAAGTCGGCCCACTTCTTACCAATCAGAGAGCAGGGCTTAGTGGAGAGCTCGGGATGCCTCTAAATTTAAGATATTATATGGCTACATGGTCTTCTATCGTCTATCATCTCCGATCAAGACGCTCTCTTTACTTCACGGCTTCGGAAGGGGTTGTAGGAGGCATTTTGGATATAGCTACGCCTGAGCACAGCCATTCACCCTCAGACAGATGGCCAGTCAGAGAGGACCATTGAGATTCTTGAGGACATGCTCCATGCTAGTGTCCTTGACTTTGGTCGTAGTTGGGAGGATCACCTACCCTTGGTGGAGTTTGCGTACAATAACAGCTACCACTCCACCATCGGGATGGAACCATAGGAGGCATTGTACAGACGACCTTGCAGATCACCCCTATGCTGGACAGACCCTGGGGAGTCAGCACTCGTTGGACCAGAGATGGTCCAGGCTAAGACAGAGAAGGTGAAGATCATCCAGGAGCTGATGAGGACTGCACAGAGCTGACAACAGTACTATGTTGATAGGAGGCAGATACCACTAGAGTTTGAGGATGGAGACCAAATTTTCTTACGGGTCTCACCTCGATGTAGATTATGGAGAATTGGTCGGGGTGGCAAGTTATCTCCGCACTTAATCGGATCATTCCAGGTTCTCAGCAGGATAGGTGAGGTGGCTTGTCCCTGGCTCTTCCACCTCAGTTGCACTAGGTTCACGAAATCTTCCACGAATCTTAGCAGAGAAGTTACGTGCATGACCCGACGCATATCATCGACCACGGGGAGCTGGACATCGATGACGGGGCGACAAGAGTGGGTCCTATGTGGACGGTCGATTCCTCTAGTGCGCATCAGGTGGCAGCATGGGAACCTCCAGGAGAGAAAATGGGAGTGGGAGGCTCAGATGTATGCACAGTAACGTCATTTGTTTCCCTAGGTTATGATGTAGCTTTACAAGGAAATAAATCCCTGAGGTGAGAGTAATGTAAAGACCCTTAAATTTCAAGGAAATTTTTTTCCTAAAATCTTTTGTATTTTATGAGTATGCAATTTTTGATGGCACCTGATTCGGAGGCTCGTGTGCCCGGAATCAGTTTCCGATGTTTAGCTCGGGTACGTTCCGTGAACGAATGAGCGGGTTTTTCAATCTTCTGAACCAGTGCTCGGAAGTGAAATCTGTGGGCACCGATGAAACCACAACACCGGTAATTTCTTAAGAGGACTTTTACTGTTGATGAGTTTACACGGGAGAAGGAGTTAAAAATTGTGGTTTAAATAAGAAGAGAATAAAAATGTGGAACAATTTTTATTCTTTGACTATGGTGGTTTTATCCTACATGAGGGAGTTATGGTGGGACCCACTAGAATCTTAACTACCCATGTGAGGATAAATGTGAGGTGGGTCCTACACGATCCCCAACCCTTCACATTCCTTAACCCCCCCCCCCATGAACCCTTGTATTTAATTGGGTAACTCCTCCCCTCCCCACTCTTCCAATTTAATTCATGCCAACACACATTAATTTAATTAATTGAAACTCATCAATTAACTGAATTAGGTATTTGAATTTGTATTTTTTGAATGCATGGCAATGTAAAATAAAATAAGGAGAAGCCGTATTTTATTTTTGGGTGGCTGGTTGTGTTGAGAATTGGAGGAGAAATAGCTCTAGTTCCTTTTTAAGAACTTCTTCGTCAACGAAGAATGCCAACTCTCTGACGAAGAACGTCGACCCGACGGCTCGGTTTCTCCATGCTCTTCTTCCTTCGCGAAAAGGGAGGAGACACCGATGACGACGAAAACGACACCATCATCCGAGATGCTTAACAACCGCGAACTTCCTTCGAGGTAGGGGTTAAGTTCAATTTTAATGAATTAAAATTGTGCTTTGTTTTGTCGTTGAGTATCTCGTATACTTTGGCCGAATGTTATCGTTGTAATGGGAGGAGATCAGACCGCACAAACATGGCCAATTTTACCTCCCCCTTTTCTTGTTGATCTTCACTGATGATTGTGGCGAAGGAGGTGCGGTGCTGTTGCACCGCGTGGGGACGAAGAGCACCACTACCAGAGTGGGCCGTAGTGGTGTTGCGCGGTGCCCTCGTGCCAAGCCCGTGAGGCAAAAGGAGGCCGCGGCAAGGAGCGGGCCGAGGCGAACAGGCGCGGCGCCCTCGCACCGCCCCATAGCTTCAAGGGGTCGTGGCCGCGACGGGCCGCGGCGGTGGGTCGTAGTGCCGTCGCCCCGCGTCGGTCGAACCAGAGCTGCGGAGGACTTCCGAGGGGCGGTCGGCTGCGCCGGCCGCTGGCGCCAACTAGAGGCGGGACCTGAGGGGTTCCCGCGGTTACAAAGCCGGCCGGCCATAAAGGCCAGCTGTTCGAAGAAACTGAGGGGTTGTAACCCCCCGAACGGCTCCTATGGTGGACCCCACAGGGTCTTCCATTTCTGTAAACAGGGGCGGCACCCCCCTTTGCGCCCCGCTCGGCCAGTGTCGAGCCGCGGCCGGCTTCTGAGCTGGGCCGCAGGCTACACGGGCTGGCCAGGCCAAGCCCCGCCGTGGGCCGGGCCATGCCAGTCGGGCCGGGCCACGCCATCCGGGCTGGACCGCGCCCAATCGGGCCACATCCGGACCCGGGTCGGGTCGACCAGGTTCGGGCCTACCCAAGGGGTATAGGGCCGGGTCGGACCGGGCCCAGACCCTCTATTTTCGGAACAGGTTTGTTCAAACGCCCATATCGTGGGCTATGGACCTTCGATCGACACACCGTTAGTTGAATTGGGATCCTTGGATCGAGACGGTCATTTCGGTATATTAAACTTGAGGTTTCGGCGATGTTTGGGTAAGTCCGGGTTGGTTCAAACCCGAAACCAACCAGGCCCTTGGAACGGAAACGCTTATACATTAAGGACCGGACGTCTGATTGACGTACCATCAATTACGTTGAATTCCTCTAATTGAGACGGTTCATTTGGATTTCTTCACTTGAGGTTTGGATGCAGATGGAGTACGGTCGGGTTTGTTTTAACTTAAATACCCACCGGACCCCTATGACAGAAAACCCAATATCTCTCAGAACGGGCGTCCGATTGACGCGATGTCTGTCGCGTTGAGTTTCTGTTGACGAGACGGAACATTGTGATACATCAGCTCTAGACTTTGTGATAGTTGATGTAATGAACCCTTGGCTTGTGGAGTGGACCCTCCCAGAATCGAGCGTGTTGTGTGTGGGAACCCTAGAGCTGGCTGCAACTACGACGATGATGACAACTGTACTTAGATCCTACCTGGGTTCGGTAGTGAGGACGACTGTACATGGATCCTACAAGGGTTTGGAAGTGAGGAAGACTGTACATGGATCCTAAGTGGGTTCGGTAGTGATGGTTACTATACTAGGATCCTACGTGGGTTCGGCAGCGACGACTTCTGTATTTGGATCCTACGTGGGTTCAATAGGGGAGATGATTCAGAGGCTACATCTATCATCTCTACCCCTCTTCGTGAGTAGTATGCATGTCTGAGCTGAGTTTTGACTTTCAATCATTATCTTCGATATTTTCTTACATTCCTATCTGGATTGGGTTATGCTTCCCTTGGTGAACTGGGTTGTACGTGGGCTTGTGAGTTGGAGCAGAACTGGAATTGATGACCTAGGCATATGTATGGGAATATACCTAAGAAGAATTGGTTGATACTTTATATTTCTATCATTCTTTTGTGTATTTGTGAGACCTTCAGGGGTCTCGGGGTCTTTACTGAGTATCGTATATTCACCCCTACACGGGATATGCCCGCACTACATTGTGTTGGATGCAGACGACGGACAACGCTAATCAAGGTTGAGACTCGTGGAGCGGGATGGTATCCAGAAGTGGACTTTCTAGAGGGACTTACACAGATCGGATGGACGGATTCGAGGAGTCGAGGACACCATATGTACCCACCATTCAGGTGGGATTTTCGGAGGACGTCTCGGTGGTTGCTATTTTACTTTTAAGCTGTTGTACTTTATTTTTCTCAGTTGTACTGTACTTTCAGTTGGGTTTGTATACTGGCCCATTTACTTTCCGGCACTTACTTTTGTACTCAGTTTACATAGTGTTTACTTCAGCTTGCGTACTCTATTGTGTTTTTTACTTACATAAAGGTAATTCCTTCCCTTTTAATCTGGATTTACACCTTTGGTGCAAGTCGCCAGCCCCTGGCCTATGGAAGTTGGGCTCGGGGTAGTCACGGCAAGGGCCCCGAGGACAGGTCGTGACAAGTCATCCATCCATATTCTCCATCGGGATGTTGGGATAAGCTCACCCTATATATATCTGAGTGTTTCCATGTGGTTCCCAACATGGGTGGGTGCATTTTTAAATTACAAGGAATATAATTTTATGTATATTATAGACACACAGATGCCCAACTAATGAGTTTACAGCCAAAAGGATACTAACCAACCACAACAAACCCCACTTTTTCAATCACCTCAAATTGTACAACACCACACATGCAATAAGACACAAGCCACAAGATATAAGACACATTTTTCATTACAAAATGATTTCCATTTAAACATCTCATTCATTTCATATTTCCACCCCATTTAATTCCACAATCCCATACCATTTCTTCATTTAACCACACTTCCCGTTTTAATTAATCTTTTGTTAGCCATTTAAGCACCGATAAAGACCACCTCTTTTCAATGCTAAAAATTGATGATAAAGATTATATTCTATTAAATAAATTATATCATTGAAAATCATTTATTAATATATAAATATATTAATATTGAAAATAATATAATATATTTTATTGAATATGTTTTATATATGACTTAATATACACCTTCACTTCATATATAAGATATTTAGTTAAATATTTCATATAAGATAATGTATATATATATATATATATTTCATAACTATTATTGATATAATGAGAGGTAAGTATTTTAAATCATATAAATTTATATTTTATATATTTATTGAAAAAATGATAATTAATCTAGTTTAAAGTATTTAATATTAATTCAAAAATTTTAATAATTAAGACATTTTGTTTTATCAGTGTCATTTTTTTAATACTTTATGTATACATATAAAAAATTATTTAAATTTTATAGAGCTAAACCCTCAGATAATATAAATTGTAAAAATTATCATTTTATATTTGTATTTATTAATATTTTATAATTTATATTGAATACAATGTGCTTTTAATTATTACATTTTAAATATTTTATATTTTTATATTTAATATATACTATTTATTAAAATTTATAATTAATATATATATATATTAAATTTATTCTTTTTTTAATAATTATTTTCATTAATATTTTTTTATATATTTTGTAATTTATTCATTTTTAATTTTTATTTTATTTATTTTTTATTTTTTATATTTTTTATATTTATTTATAATTATGTGTTAACATTTAATTTTTTCAATACAGTTATAATTTACATATAATTAAAATATATTTAATTTCATTTAAGTGTATATTCATTATTTATTTTTTTTAAAAAATTATATACTTAATATCGTATTAATTATTTGTAATATTTTTTTAATCTATTAACATTTTAATTAAATGTCACTCCTTTTTAGTATGCATTAATTTAATATTATTTATTCATTAATAATGCTAACATTTTTTACTTTTATATAATATATAGATTCTAAAAATTTATTCATTTGATATTTTTTTTAATTTTGTCATTATTAATGTTTGTATACATAATTATTCAATAATATATTAGATAATTTTTAATTATAATTATATTCACTAACATATATATATCAATATATATTATATCCTTAAATATAATTTATATAAAAAAATGTATATTTACATTAAATAAGTCATATATTTAGAAAAGAATGGTATAAAATAAAAAACTCATATAATTTAAAAATATTAAATAATTGTATTTTGGAAGTGGATGTTTAATTAAATTTAATTTTTTTCATTAACATATATCAAACATGTGTTCCATTAATTTTAAAAATACATATGCATAATTAATGAATTTTTATAGAGAACACACACACAGACATATTATTTCTCTAACTTTCCCAAATTTTAATATTCATTTTAGAATTATATTTATTAAAATAATATTTGTAACATATATTATGTATCTATTTCGTAAATTTTATTAATTTTTAATATTTCTATTCAATATAAATTATTTATTACTTTATAATAATCATTTAATTAATTCATTATTAATCTTGTTTATTCCTTAATAATCATCACCTTTTAATATTTCTATGTTCTTCATTTATAATTTTTCATTGTTTAATATTTTTGTAATTTAATCCATTTTTTGAATTTATATATACATGTTTATTCATTAAAATTTAATTTTTTTAATATATTTATAATTTATGTAATTAATATGTTTTCATTTTCATTTTAACATATATTTATTTTTAATTATTAATAATCTATATAATTAGTAACATGTGTTCATTAATGTAATATTCTTGTTATCTATTGATTTTTAATTTATTAAATTTCAATTTTTTTACCATCATTAATTTTATATTATTTTGTAGTATTTATTCACTAATAGTGTTAATTATTTTATATTTTTCATTATAATTTTTTATTTTTTTATAATTTTTTTAAAAATATATTTTTATTTTTTAATAATAATTTATATATATATATATTCATTAAAATTAATGGTTTTTAATACGATTGTAATGCGCGTATTTAATTTTCACTTATCTCATTTTATTATATATTTATTTTTAATTTTTTTAATAATTTTCATAGTTAATGAAAGTCACTCATTTTTTCATATTTTTGAAGTATATTTATTTTTATTTATTCAATTTTACTCATTTATAACATTCATGAATTTAATATTATATATTAAATTAATAATTTTTATTAGTTTTTACCTTTTTTAGTGTGCTGATAAATACCCCTCTTTATCAGTACTAAGAGGTAACACTGATGAAGAGGGGCCTTTATAAACACATTAAATTTTAAAACTGATGAATATTGGAATTTATCAACACTTTTTAAAATCAAATGATAAAACATTAATGATTATTTAAATTGAATCCCAACATAGCACATGATCGTATTCACTATTCAAGATCATATAAAATTGTAACTACACAGTTTCTCTCCCTCAAACTCCTCAAATGATTAGCACTTTCAAAACCCATGGTGTGTGACTCATTTATGCTCTTTCATATTTTTTTGGGAATTTTTAGTACCTCTTAGAAATTTTTTAATTTTTCTAACAGATTGGAATGGTGCTTGCAAGGGATTTTACGTTGATATCCCGGATTCTCCACCCAATATCTTTTGTCTCGAGAAACTTTTTCTTCACCACCCCCTCTCCCTCATGTTTTTTAAGTATTATTATTAAATAAGGCTATGTTGTGTTCGAATCCATTTTTTTACATGTTGTTGATCTATCTATTTAGGGTTTTTATAAACATGACATTATTTAATGTGTCTAGCATATTTTCTAAAAGTTTTAACAGATTATGTATTTAGAAATTGTTTCTTCATTATCTATAAAATTTGTTTAGTTTATGCTTTTAAATTGATCTATTTATGTTTCATGAGGAGTATTTGGGAATTTTATGAAATCTGGTTGTACTAAATTTAAATGAAAAACCAATAATCAATCATTTTTTATGATAGTTTGATGTGAGAAATTTTTATTTAATGTATATTTTATATTTAAACTAAAATATTTCAAATAAAAACTTCTATTTATATATTTTATTGAAAAAATCACTAGGTCGCATAAATATATCTTAAAAAATTGTTTTTTCATGTAAAATTTCCAATTTATATTGACTGAACCATTGAATTTGATAAAGATTGTTTTTTAAAATCTAGTTTATTAATGTCATAAGAAGTTTATATGGAATTATTTCATAATTTAAATCAATTTTTTTTAAATACTCTTTCCCTAAAAATGTTTTGGAGATATTATTTTTTACTAATTTATATGAATTCCATTTGTGAATTTTTTATTATAAGATTTTTTTCTACCTTGTGTAAATTAATGTAAATTAATGTATATATTTGTTTAAAAAAATTATATCATTAGTTTACATCACATTTTCTCCTTTATACGTGTTTTTATCCTAGTGATATTTTCCATGATGTGTGTCACCTCCCTCGCACATACCTAATATGGAACCACCATTATACACTACTTATCTATAACCTAGGTCACCTTAGGATGTATAAGGAGTGTCAATGTTTGGGTGACTGAAACATTTCATATATGAAATATGGACACTAACGAGTGTCGGTCGCCAAAAATATCCCACTTTTTCCTTATCCTATGGTAAATTTGTAGTGAGGACTTATATTAGAATTCAAATGCGATAAAAAATAAGCTAAGATCCAGATATCTTTCCTATTTTAATTGATTAACATCAACCATTTTTTCCCATTCACTTTGATTAAAAAGAAAAATAACCCTACTCACTATAATATTCTCATTATTGTGAGAATCTATGATAGGAATTTTTCAACCCCAACAACAAACCCCATGTTCAGTTAACAAATACCTTCTTATAATAATGATTCAAAATTTGAGTGTACAAAATTTAAAATTATATATCATTACTAAGTAGGTTATTTCTTATTATTTTTCATTTTTAGTTTCTCAGTTCAGTAACTCTTCATTACTAGTAGTCGTTCCCCCATCTAAACCCATTCAAGACATCTATATCTACTAGAACGTTGTTTAAAAAACTATCTCAGTTTCTACTATAAAATTTTTCTAGAGATGATTCTCTCTATTGGTTTCATTAAATAAGAGTTTTTTAGTTATTCTAGTTCGTTAGGAATATAATACAATTATTAGTTCAAGATGACACATTCTTTTTATCCTAATATGACACTATTTTAACATTTTATATGTTTATTGTTTCATCATCTGATAAAAGACCACCAAATTCGGTTCCTATGCACCCTGTCATTGAAACACCACCTAACCCACCACATAAAAAGTAAAGAAATGATTAAACATTAACACTTACCTCTTATTACATTCCAACAAATGAAAATATAGAAACTTCCATTGAATTACTATATTTCATCCCACAATACACCAAATCAAGAACTAGGGCCAATAACCACATGTTTACCCCAGGTTGTATCTTTTTATATCACCTATGTGTAAAATGATAACTTGTTAAGAATCATCACGAAAAAAATTAAATGTTGGGATCCCCTTAATAGAAGTGTCTATAACTATCTCCTTTGATTCTAATCACCTTATTTTAATTAATTTATTTTTTGTGAAAAATGAATATTGTATTAACTTAATAGGATTAATATGAATCGAAAATGGAGGGGTTCTAATCATATGATAAAAGAGAACAAGGATAGAGTTAATGAGTTTATCTTGTTTTTAATGGATCATGTATAATACCCTTCTAAAATCCTCTATCCGTGTATAATTTGATATGAACGAAAAAGTAGTCAAAAAGGGTTGGAATAATAGTTGATATTTCATGGAATGGATTAGAGCAATAAATGTTGGAGTAAACATGGGGATAAACATAATGTTCACATTGTTTGGGATGATACATAAATTTTTGGATCATTTGATATGAATACCCATGTAAATAATGATGGATATCATATAAAAAATGGAAATTGAAGGTGCAATTGGGGATTGTCCATTGATTTTTGAGAAATTAAATAGTTACGGTAAGATGCCTTTATGTACTGATTTTACTAAATATAAAACATTGATAGCTGTACTGAAGTTATATAATTTCAAATATGGATGTATATAGAGTGAAAATGGCATTAATGAACTATTTTTACTCTAGAATTATATTATACCAAAAGAAAGTGAGCTTTCTAATTAAACATATTAGTATAAATTAATGGTATGTTCAATGAGAATGATCTATAAAAAATTCATTCTTTTCTGAATGATTTTATATTGTTTTTCAAGGTCCATGAAACAGTCATAAAATGCCCAATATTTGGCCTGAATCAATAGGATAATTATGAATCAATTCCATCAAAATTATTGGGGTACTCTAATATCATTCCACACTATATATGACTATATGGATGTTTGGACATGACGTGATGGTTGACATGGAATTGTGATACATGAATTAAAAATTGGAATCTATGTCACCTAGTTGAATCTACTCAATTGAAGAAAATTTACAATGATTATACTGAATTTGAAAATTATCGGAGAAACCATTAGCTTTCATTATATACATATGACTGAAAATTCTCTTTTTTTGGATATTAAATAAACCCGCTTTACTTGTAAGCGGTAACCAAAACAGATCAATTCAAAATAAAAAATACCGGACCTGAGGAAACCTCGAGCCACGAGAACCCTCAACATTCAATCCCATCGCCATCCGCCATCACACATTCCAGAGCACCTCGTCTGCTGGACCGACGTCCCCATCACTCTATTCACCATCATCACCAAACCCTCGAGCCGTGATCCTGTACCGCCTCGAGCACCACATCACCGGAGCACCAGCGAGCTTCACCGGAGCGCCGGCGAGCTTCACCGGCGTCCTTCGTCGCCAAATCAACCAGAAAACATGGAAAATAACAGAGATTTCACAAACATCTTAGAACCACCGAAAAATGAACCAGAAAATCCAAAGTCTTCAACCCAATTGCTGGGAAATGTCACTTATGATCCTCAAACGACTCAACCACAATGGGATAGTGGAAACCTGCAGAAGCTGAGACCTCCCCATAGGACCAACGAAAATGCTGAGAACAAACCTAGAGCGCTCCGGAGAGTATGTCGGCGAAAACACGGTCTTACACCCGCAGCTCTGAATCAGCAACCACGATAGCCCATAGTGAAAATCCACAGCAGGAGAGGAACCCACGGTACCAACGCAGGGAGCACAGAGGGGTCCGAAGCAAAAACCACCACTATAGGGAGAAACCCTAGAGCATCCATCACAGAGATGGAACCTTCAACCATTAAGAAAAATAAAAAAACAGGATGCGAAGACCTCCCCTCCCCGGATCAAACCGGCCCCGTCCTCAAACTTCAAAGATTCGTCGTCGCCGTCGTGTTGAGGTCAGCCACGTAGCACCTCCAAAGCGTTGAGGCGAACCCGATGAAGAGGGCTTGGGATTCGGCGGCAGCCGAAGAGGGAAGGAGCGTGATGATGGGGAAAACCCTAGTCGCCCCAGAATGGGAAGGAGACGCCGCTCAGAGGCCCTAATGAAAATTCACCCCCTTCATTATATACATATGGAATAAATCATTTTGGTTTATTGAGTATTACTCATAGTAAATAGATAATTATGTTATTAATTTACATCTTGCAAATATGGTTATCAATAAAGCATAAATACATGATGTTGTCTCTTCATATATCTAAACCAAAACAACATGGTATGTTATTGGTGTCTATTTGTATCCCTTGATCTAAGATATTAAAATGATGTTGGATACATGTTTTGTGTTGTATGATTCCAGTAGAAGTGAATAATTCACATTGAGAGCCATATCGTGGGGGATGATAAATTAATTTCCTTCTTATATAAATTTTTCAGTATATATAATTAGTGGAATTTGGGGTGTCCAATTTGTGAAGTATTCAAACTATCAGTTTAGTTGAAACATTCCTAGAAGATTATTTTTTTGGACATCATAAATTTTTATCTCAATGGCATAAATACAGTTCCATGTTAACAACATTCGATGATAATGAAGAACAAGGTACAACATAGTCTCTACTAACATGTGATCAAATATTAAAAAAATATAAAGATATAGAAACTATTTTTGATATACCTTTTTAAAAAAACCATATTAAATCAGGTTGAAAAAATAAATCAATTTTCATTGAATTGATATACTATAATTGTTTTTATATCAGAAATGTTATTGATGCCATGCAAGTTGAACCAAAATATATTTTATAGTGTTATGGTAATGTTACTAAATGTTTGTAACCAAAAACCATATTGACTCAAGGCTTCGATGAACATCATTCAAATGGGGATAAGGGAAGAGTTGGAAGAAGTGAAGGGTTGAAGGTCGAATTTTCTTCCTCTATAAGTTCACACTATATCAAGTTAAGAAAAATTGAATTTATGAAAAAAAATTAATGGTGTAAATGTTCTTGGGGGTATTCATAAAATATAATGAATTTAATTTCAGTTAGTATTTTGACGTTTTGGGGTATAAAATCACACTATTATCATGTTTTGATGAATTATTCAATGTATGTAACTTTACGTTTCATTCTACCAAAAATTTACAACATACATTAACCTAACTATGCTACATTTTCAAATCCATGTGTAGTAATGTTTTAGACCATGTGAAGTTACCAATCACAAATAAGGATCTTATATTCATATTATGTTGATTAGACAAGTTATTACAACCATAATTCTTTGATATAATGGCCCACCTAATTGTTTACTTTTCTAGAGATGTTCAATTATGCTTTCTTAACC
This sequence comes from Viscum album, assembly GCA_963277665.1. Classification (NCBI taxonomy): domain Eukaryota; kingdom Viridiplantae; phylum Streptophyta; class Magnoliopsida; order Santalales; family Viscaceae; genus Viscum; species Viscum album. The sequence continues at coordinate 991,561,060 of OY728159.1, read as the reverse complement.
ATTATAGATGAATGTACACCCTTCAATGAAATATAATGATTTTGAAAGGGTATTTCAAGAATTTCATTTTTCCAAAAGGTTGTATTGAGGAACAATATATTATTAATTAAACTATTCAATTATATACCAATTTTGTATTATATGTTAATATAATCCATCTCATAATGTCTAATCATATTAGAGACCTTATGGGGGAAGGGATTTTCAAAAGAGATGTTGTTACAATTACCATCATAGAGTAGGGGAAATCCCATCCTTAAATTTTACAAAATACTGTATATCTTCTCAATACATTTAATCCCATAATGTAATGCTTATAAATTTGATTCCATCATGGACTGAACAATGGATATTAAATTCACATAAAAAATAGTTTATAGAATGATTCTCATATCATATTTCTTAGGATTTATATAAACATTTAATTCAATTGTCGAAGAACATTGATGGATAGCACAGGGACTAAATGTAAATGTTATGTCTTACAGTGGTTTTGTAGTTTAGTGTTTTATATTTTCTATAAAAGAACTAGATTTACGCATTACGATACAAAACTGTGGAGTTAAACTTGTGGATGAAGTGATGCACATATATAGTTCTATGGATAAAATAATTATTTAGGTGAATATGTTATATTTCAATATCATTAAAAAAATATTTGTTTAATCATACCACATTTCAAGTACTAATTTTCCATTAAAAATTGTTTGACAATAGAAGTATAGTGAAATTCAATGAATTAGGATTCCTTATGGTGGAATTTAGTGTGGAAGGGTATCAGTATGAAGCATCCATAATGGAATCACTAGTAGCACATGTATTTTATATCTCATGTTTAGAAAACAATAATGGGTAAATTATCCTGTTGGAGATAAAAACAATAGTAGGGGTAGATGAAAATTCTGATGAGGATATCCCATTCATTGGAAGATTATAATCATTTCATGGAAGTACCAACACAGATAATTCCTTTCATGTAAGAGGGGACCATAAAGAGGGGATTTGGATACTAGATATAAGATCCAAATCTATTCAACCTTTTCTGAAAAGAGGAAGAAATGAGTAGGATTATTTTTTTAATATTTTATTCTTTTCCTCAAAATATTATGTGTTCTATAGTGACTTTATATAATCTAAATTAAATTTTTGAATACTCATGTAGATAATGACCTTTGTAGACGATGATGTTTCTAATCCTAATTATGAAAAACTGATTAATGATGAAATAATAAAATTATTTGGGGATAAACAACATATTGAGGAAATAATAAGAACATTTTAGAATCACTATATTATATAAAATAATCAAGGAAAGACTCAAGGGTAATTTTTTTTGGTTTTCCAGAATCAATGTTGCCAACCTGTTAAGCCCAAAAAGTTAATGTTCACTAGTTATTTTGGCATCACGATGAGATTGTATGTTCGAATTGATATAGATTCGTGGCACCATGTCTTGCTTGTATTGAAGGAACCCTTTTGGGAAGATATTAAGGCAATATTATGATGCACTTTCTCTATTTAAAAAATATATATATAATTAAATTTTTATTTACATTTCATTATCCCATTTACATCTCTTTTATTTTTTGACGATTTCCATGAGAAACAAGTATAAATGTTTATTGAAAAAGATCATAGATGCTTCCAAACACTTCTCAAAAGCATTATCTCAGGGATTCTAAAAGGAAAGTTGAACCCTTCCCACAATTTATGTATGAATGCATTATAAAATTGGAAACATGGAAATATTTTATTAGTTTTTGTGATGAGAAATAATTTCAGGTCAAATTTATCCAGTAATATTTTCTTTCAAGTTATATATTTTATCATAATTGATTCAAAATTGATATTTTATGAAATAGAAAAGGATTTATAAAAACAAAAAATATGCAACAAAACCAATGTACCCATATGATAATGTGGGGATGGGTTACACTTCACTTGAGAATAAAATGGTATGTATTTCAAATCTATAATAATTTTTTTGTGATATCAAAGAACATATATTCCTTTTTATATATTAATATTGATGAATCAAAATATGAAACCACTTAAATATGAAATCATGTTCTATGATAGGAGGCCCACATAAAGAAATAGGGTAAACTAGTTGATTAAAACAATCAATTAGTATGGGAATCATGTGCATGTATGCCTTAATGGTAATTATTTATTTATTTACAAAGGTATTATATAAGGTTATTTATTTATGTTCATATCTTTTTTAAATGGTGTAGAATCTAGAATTTTAATAAAATGTTTCTTAAGAAAAAATACATTCAATAACTTTGAAGCAGTTGGAATAATATGGTCATGTTAGAGGTATAGGTTTTGGAGGGTCAGCATGAACATTTTTTCAGTAGACAAATCCACATTGAGACAAATATAATAGGATGAAGGGATTGTAATCACATATATATTCTTTGGAATATATTATTTTTTATTTTCGTTTTGGGGATCAATATATGCGAAAGGGTCAAATAAAACTAATAGTTGAACAATGATCGGTACATGAAGATATGAATGAATCCACAATCATTAAGGCTATCCATTCGCCCACCACCAATTACTAGACCAAAGATAATCAATCTATTCATTAATATTTTTCCTATATGTGAATGAAAAAACATTTGATAACTTTATATTATTAAAATTCCATAGGTTGAATTTCTGTGTGATATATATCTATCAACACACAAGCACTGCCTTGTTTCAAGGTATATAATGTATAATACTCTAAGATACATGATACATAACAAAAAACTCCCAAAATGTCACATGAGGGTGAGGATTTAAGTATCTCTTGAGATGAACACTAGGATTCATATTCCTCTTGAGGATATGGATGATACTATGGTTTATAATGATATTGTATCCTTTTTAGAATGGTTTCCTAATATTATAAAGATACATGAGGTTTGTCTTTAATATTTTATTAAAATAAAAACCTTCAATATTGATAAAAAGGGTCTAAAATGTGGTATGGTTTTACGAATGGATAATATATGGGGGGAAATGGATTTTCAGATCAAGAAAATCTAATAAATCAACCAAGAAATCAAATGGACCTTCCAATAGTACATTCTCCCTCCAAGTTCCACTACCGTGTTTTTTAACATTTCATGTTTATGAAGAAAAACATACAATGATGAAAATATATCCTACTTTCAATATAATCAATATATATTTCAATATTTCATTATAGAAAAGGTTGGTCAGGAGATTATAAATGAGATTATTATTTTTGAATGGCTCGGAGTCTAGTCATGTATACTTACATGAGGTGCATTTTCATAAACATTATATCCAAAAAATGATCTACCATTTTCATTATAATTATTAACTATTCATATTTTCAATAGGTGTATAACTTTGTATAATATAAGGGATAACCCTATGAATTAGGATTTCAAATCATTAATCATGGAATCATTTCTACACAAGAAATTTCATTGGAAATGAAATAAATTGATAGAGAAAAAGATATACTATAAAATGATTCTAAGAAGAAAATATAAGACACCATATTCTTATTTATGTCTATAATTCAGTGGTAAAAATATATAATCTAAATGTATAAAATATTTTTTATTTTTTTATTAGCTATTTATTTTTGTTTTTTAATAGGAATTAAATTCTCATCATAATCAATTTGGATGCCCCAAATGATCATTTATTTGATCCAATGCTTGGATTTCCATCAAACTATCAACACGTTATATATATTATAAATTTATAGCGCACTAAAATCAACATTTTAAAGATTAAATTTGATTTATATATTTAAGTTGATGTTTTTATGAGAATTTTTTTTATTATAGGGTAATATATAAATATAGGTTAAATCATGGTATGAGGTTATTGATGTAACATAATAAGTCAATTTATTTCTTCAAATGAAAACAAATTAAGGTGTATTCTGTAAGATTTGGCTATAAAAAATTATTTCAAAACACATTTAAATATTTTGTTCAATGTTTCTCATATTTCATAATAAAAATAAAGTCATATATTATGGATAAAAAGTTTGTAAATCTATGAATGATACCATATATAATCAAATTACTAACATCACTAAACATGTAATTTTTTAAGTTATTTACAATTTTAATAAAAAATATTTTTTCAACTATTTTTTCAATATTTTCTCAGTACTACCAAGATTTCCTAATATATAAATACTCAAATGAAAAAAAAAATTAGAATTGAGTGGGTAGAGTAAATAGTGTCATAATTTTTTCTAACATTAAGTTTAGGTGATTACCAACTATTTAAGTGATCTAGTATAGGCTATAACCTTTGATATACATTTTGAATGTGTATCATTTGTATAATAATGGTTATATAAAACTCTAAACCTATTTCTCAAGGATAATTATAATGGTGGGTTAGGCATTATGGATTCGTGAAGAGGTCGAATCATGTCAAATGATACTTGTTCTCATGTGATATTTCCCTTCAAGGTTGAAACTGAAACAATGGGAAGAGATTAATAGGTCAATAATGAATACAAACATCAAGAATAGGTTACTTCCAAGTTCTTATTAAGTAAATTTTCAGTTAGGAAATTCATGAAGATGAATAAGAAAATGTATGATAATTGATGGATTATTGTTCTAAAAAACATGTTATCTTGAATTGGATCTCATCCAGGGTGAGAGTTTATTATCAAAATATATGTGATCCAATTCAATTGAACATTCTTTTGAGAATAATAAGAAATGGTTTGATGTTTAGGATCAATTACACCTAAATCTGATACATGGTATTCCCTTCATGAAAATAAGTATATGTTTTTAGTTTAAAATTCATAATTTAGTTAAAAAACACATCACATACTAAAAAAATAAGAAAACGAGTTCAAAGTTTCTTTTGAAACATAAGTAAAATGATACATAATTCTTTTGTGACATTTAGGAATTGACTGAAAGTCAATCTGAAAAACGAGATGGTCATTATGACTCTAAGTGCTTGTTAATAACATTAATGTTTCATTTTAGTTTGAAACACATCATACAATGAGAAAATATTAAAAATATTATATTTTCTTTATAATTTAAGACAATACTCCATAAGAAAGTTGTGATTTTTAAGAATTTATTGCACATCAATATGACACATGATGTGGCCATTATGAATTATTTTTTTCTTTTTTCAATAAAAAAAGTTCTATTTTAGTTTAAAACATCTATCACACAATAAAAATAAAGATAATAAGCTTAGATTATTTTCAAAAATTTATAAAAATGATTCATAATTCATTTTTTATGTGTAAGAATTTATCAGACATCAATTTGACCAATGATGTTGAAGGTATGACTCGTAGTGTGTGTTTTCAATATATAAGATTAATTTTAGTTTAAAACAAACATTACATAGCCAAAACTATGAAAATATGCTATAATTGTTTTAAAACAATAGTAAAATAATTAAAAGTTCAATTTTTATGTATATGAAACAACATCACCTCAATCATATACTCGATGTGGCTTGTATGACATGATGTGTATGTTTTTAGTTCAAAAAAAATAATTTAGTTTAAACACACGTGACATACTCAAAACTATGTAAACAATTTTAAATATTTAAATACATTAGGAAAACTATCCATATTTTATTTTTAATATATAGGAATCAACTGCACCTTAATTTGATTCATGGTGTGCCTGATAAGACTCAAAGTATGTTATTTAGTTTAAAGGTGACACTTTAGTTAGAAATAATCATCTCATACTCAAAATCAATAAAATGTAATTGTATTTTTTAAAAAAATTAATACAATGGACCATAATTTATTTTTATGTGTAAAAATTGACTTCACATAAATCTGAAACGTGATGTTTTATGTATGACTTAAAGTACATGTTTATAATATAAAAGTAAAATTTTATTCACAAACACACATCACTAGACAAAAATGAGAAAAAATAGATCTGATTTCTTTTAGAGTTTAGAATAATGATCCATAATTCATCATTTATGTGTAGTAATTGACCTCACATCCATATGACACATTTTTTGGATATTATGACATGAAGTGTGTGTTTTCAATATAAAAGTTTCATTTTAGTTTAAGACACGCATCACATCAAAAATGCGGGAAAATGAGCTCAGATTGTTTTCAAACATTATAAAAATGATTCATATGTCCTTTTTATGTTTTGGAAACAACCAAACATAGATATGACTGATTATGTTGATGGTATGAATCAAAGTTATTATTTTCAACATAAAAGTGTAATTTTGGTTTAAAATTCACCTTACATAGCCAAAACAAAGAAAAATCTCAAATTTTGGTTAAAATTTAAGAAAATCATCCTTGTGTATTTTTTGAAATTTAGGAATCCACCACACCTCAATCTAATATGTGGTGTTCCCAATATGACTCAAAGTGCATGTTTTTAATATAGTGAGATAGTTCAGTTTAAAACACACATGGCATACTCAAAATTGATCAAAGACATTAAAATTATTTTTATACATTAGAAAAATGATCCATAATTCATTTTTAATGTGTAAGAATTGATCTCATGTTAATCAGACACATTATGTGTTATGTATTACTTGAAGTAAATTTCTTCAGTATTAAAATGTCATTTTAGTTTAAAAAATTCCACACAACCAAAATCAAGAAGACATGATCATATTTTTATCAAACATTAATAAAATGATAAATAATCCATTTGTGACATTTGGGAATTTAAAGACCAATAATCTAACACAAGATGTGGCCAATATGACTTGAATTGCATGTTTTTAATTTTGATGTGTTGATTTAGTTTAAAATTTAAATCACATGAAAAAAATGAGAATGTGAAATCCAATTATGTCCAAAAATTAGTAAAATGAATCATTATTCCTTTATGATGTGTAGGAGTTGACCGTACATCAATTCAGCACAAGATGTGGAAGATATGAATCAATGTGCATGTTTTCAATATAAAAGTTTCATTTTAGTATAAAACACACATCACAAAACATAACCATGGGAAAAATATTAGATTATTTTAAAAATTTAGGATAATGATCCACAATTCAATTATGATATGTAGGAATCGGTCTCACATAAATCTAACACATGATGTGTCTAGTTTGACTCAAATTTCATGTTTTGAAATTAAAAATGTAAATTTTGTTTAAAATTATCATCACTAGAAAAAATTATAAAAAGAACCCATACTATTTATAAACATTAGGAAAACATTTCATAATTCATTTATGATGTTTAGGAATTGATTATTAATAAATGAGACAAATGATGTGGCTATTATTACTTTAATTGTGTGCTTTCAATATAAAAGTTTCATTTTAGTTAAAAACAAACATCACAAATCTAGAACTAACCAAACGAGCATGGTTTGTTTTAAATATTTAGGACAATGATCCATAATTCATTTGTGACATGTGTGAGTTGAGTGTATTATAATATGATTAATTATTAATAGGTCATAAAATTTATATTTGGGATAATTAACTATATAATATATCATATGTGGATTATATAACAATGAACTAATAATTCATTTATTATTTATTTATTGTTACAAAAATAAACATTGGTTTTATTATTTGTACAAGATTTTGTATCGAGGTTCATTGCTAAAATAATTATTCTTGTTTTGATTTTTTTTATGGGTTGTAATTTTTTAATACATTTTAAATATGACATAAATTTAAATAGTTTGTATGTAATTTTTTAATTTAAGTGATAGTGAAGTGTGATATTTTTATTCTAATACAATTTTCTATATATTTTTATACCTTTTTATGTACTCTAATTGTGTTTGTTTTCATTGGGGTGTTAAAAGTCAACTATAGAGCTGTGACTGTTTAACAGCTGATATGGCCTTAATTAATTCTATAAAATTACTTATAAATGTTTCCTTTATTATTTTTAGGATAATCAAGGATAAATACTCCCTTTAGCAGTGATAGATAATGCGATGAAAAAGGCACCGCTTATTAGTGCTAGATAATGCACTGATAAAGGCCTCCTTAATCATTTATAGAGAAAGCACTGATAAAGGATCCCTTTATTTGTGATATAAAAATTGAGTTGATAAAGGCCCCCATTACTAGATCATTAATTTTATCACTGTTAAAGGATGGGATATTTTAATGAAAATTAGTTAGTCCAGAATTTTGTGTTGACAAAGCCCCTTTTAGCACTATTAAATGACTTGTCAATTATAGTGATCCCCGTACATTCTATGTGTTTTATCTTCTTTTTTCCTTATTATTTACATGATTCTACAATCAATGGTTTTTGGATTTTCAATTAAAGTAGTAATGTTTGACATTTAATGGTGGGACACATTATTTGTGATGTTTAATTAATAGTGGGACACATTAAATGGATTGATGAATATTTTGAATGAATTGATTTGGGAGAATATTGAATGATTTATAAAAATGAGGATTCAAATGATTTATCAATACAAGAAGTGGTGGAAAACATGTACATGTAAAGTGATAATGGGAAGGGATGAAACATTTTTGTTTCAATATAAAAACCAGATACTGTGATCTGGTGGTGTGTCTGGGTTACCAAGATTGGTGATACACAAGATCAGTTCTAATTAAGTAAAAAATATATAATTTTGGAATTCCTATTTGAATAAAATAAAATAGTTTTCATTTCCCCTGGATTTGGTCATCTAACAAAACCATGTAATTATGTTGTGTTCTTTTATTTCACAAGGCCAGGACAGTCACATTAGGCCTGGATAGTATCACTCAATCTAGATGATTCCAAATTTGGATGAAGATCCATGTTCACAATTTGATGAATCATGTAATTGTCGATGTTAAGTGTTATTAAAGGCATTTAAATAATTTATAAATTTTAGTTTGGAATTATGAATTTACGAATTATATTCTATTTCATTCGATTTTATGGAACTAGAAAATAGACACCATGTTTGATTTTGTATTTTTGGATTTGAGTAACCAATTTGATACCTAATTGGATATTCACAAGTTCCATGAATACTTCCACATAAATGAAGCCCATAAAAATTGGCAATGGAGTGAAATTGAGGATAATATTGTTTCATAAATATTTGAAATTTAATTATTCATTTCTTTAAGTGATTATTTTGGGGCATATGAATTGTAACATAATTTTATATTTGTTCAGATAGTTCATTTTCTCTCTTTTTAATGTAATTTGATAATTTTATATGATTGATTCTTCCTCAATAGTTTTCCCCTATTTTTTTGTATGTTTGAACATGTTGAGACCTTTTGTAGGTGTTCCTTTGTTGATTCATGTGTTTTGGAGTAGGAAGGGGAGAGTGTTAAGTTTTTCGGGGTGACATTGGTGAGGATAATAGTGATGTTTGGTGTAGTATCATCTAGTTTCTTGAATCCCCTATATTCTGTCAGTTTTCTTTAGGATTGAGATTTTATATAGATCTGGGTTTATTCCTATAGTTTGTGTATTGTTTTGGGTGTTTTCTCTAGGTTTATACCTTTTGGGTGTCTTGATTGGTCTTGGGTAATGATTTGAGGGGTAGTATCATGTGAATAGGATTAGTGATGACCCCGTTTCATTAATGTTCTATTAGGATCTCTCTTGCGGTGTGGGTTAGTTCTAACATGGAATTAGGAATCTTAACTGGGATGGTTTTTCTAGTTTTGTAGTTGTATTCCCTTAGATATCTATTATTTTGGAATGAATTAGAGGCTTTCCTTAGGACCCTTGGATTTCAGGGGATTTGCAATGGTACCTAGTGGATTAGGAACAATTTCTTTTGTATGGGTTTCGGTAGAGTGATCTATTTAGGTGGAGATTTTGAAACCATTATTAATATGTTTTGGTCCTTGTTTTCTTTTGGGTTTAGGAAGAGACCAATGTTCTTTCCCTATTCTTAAAGTGTTAATTATTTTCCACTTTTGCAATTTTTTTCTTCTCTTCTATTTGCCTCAATTGTTTTGTTTTTTCCATGATTTTAGTGGATAAAAACATAAAAATGATTTTTTTTTATATTTTTGAAGTTGTTTTTATAAAACCTATGACAAATATTTTTAAAAACCTTCTTAAATATTTTTTTTTTTATTCTTAGTAGAAATAGTTTTTAAAAACCACCAAAAAATTTAATGATAAAATTTAATTTGTTAAAATTTGAAATATATGTTAATAATTAATAGTTAATAATTTTTTATTACTTATAATCAATTATTATTTATAATTTAATTTTTTAATGAATTAATAAGTATAAATAATTTATAAAAATAATATAGTAATTATTTAAAAACTAAATAAATTAAAAAATAAAAAATATTTAATAATTATTTTTTATTTACTAAATATTAATTATTAATTATTAATCAGTAAATATTTATATAAGAATATAATTACATATAAACACATGCACTTTCACACACACATAGATATATTTAATTATTTATTTATTTACAGTTATATATATTGATAAGTATTAATTTATGTATGTATACATTTAAAAATATTTATATATATTTATACATACAAACATACATTTGTGTGTGCGTGTGTGTGTATAACTATATTTAAATTTTTTATATATGTATATTTATATATAATTGAGTTTATATATATTTGTTTATAATGAGTATATATTTATGCATATTTATTTTTAATTTAATTATATTTATGAAGTAATTACATCATTAAATAATAAATAGAACTGGTGGGATGATTGTATTAAATCATAGTTAAACCTTTTTTTATTTTTAAATAAATATTCATCCTTTATTGAGTGAAGTCATTCATGTTTTTTCATGTAGACCTCCCCATCTAGATTACCATTCAGAAATTATATTTTAACATTCATTTGGGTAAATTTAAAGTCCAAATGAGATAATAATTCAATAGTTATGCCTAACGAATCCTTTTTGGATACTGGAGAAAATATATCAGTATAATTGATCCCTTCCTCTTGGGTGAACCCTTTTATAACTTGTCGGGCCTTGTATCTCTCAATGTTTCTTAATGAATTATTCTTAGTTTAGAAACCCATTTATATTCAATAGGTTTTACACCAAGTGGAATCTCAACAAAGTCCCAAACATATTTACTCTTCATGGAATTAAACTCATCCATCATTAGATCATAGATCATATTTTACTCTTTACAACTCAAGACTTGTGAAAATGCTTCAAGGTCATTTTTGGCTCCAATATTTTAGTCATATTCTTCTAGATACACTATATAATCACTATAAATTAATGGATTTCCCATCATTGTGATATTCTCACTGTTTCACCATTGTTTTCATGAGAATGTTTTTTGTTCAACTGGTTTGTCAATAGTTTCTAATTAATGAACTATTTTATCCAATGGATTATTAACAACCTTTTCTGGAATGATATTTGTTCAGAAATGAGGTTTTTTATGAAAAATTATCAGTCCATCACCAAAGTAGGGTACAGTTCTTTAGAATGATTTTATCGGATGTTTTTAATGAGATCATTCCCACTAATTAGGTCATTTTTATGAAATTTTGTGTTTATTGATTCCATGATTCTGGTGTTCAATTATGACAAATAAAAATGGAGTCATTTAAATATTTTTTCCAATCCAACTAATTATTCACTAATTGTAATATATTTCAACTTAATTTCCTATGGTTTATAAACCTACACATATGAAGGATATCTGTAAATGTGCACATTTCGCACACTCATTTCCAACCCTTACAAAATTCAAAAGTTGTTTTTGAAACTACCTTTTTTTGAAACTGGATTAAAAATGTAAAATGTAGCCTTATGTGATTATATTGAATAGAATTTAGGAAACATATAAATTCTAACCAAAATTCATACCCCGTATATTAATTTTTAGTTTCTTCTTTCAGCTATAAAATTATGTTCTAGTGAAATTGACATAGTGTATTATGAAACTATTCCATTTTCTTGAAGAAATATTGAAAAATAGAACATGTAATTATCAATCATCAATGTATCTCCCAAAATATTATCCACCTTGATCTGAACACACGATCATAATTTCTTTAATAGGTTGTATCTCTAGTTCATCCTTAAAACCCTTAAAGGCCTCAAGTGCATCATATATATTATGAATCAAATAGAAATACATATATCCGGAATAGTCCTTACTGAATGAAATGAATAATTTATGGTTATGTATATCAATTTATAACCTACAATCTATATGTATTATGTCTAGTATGTATGAACTTCAATTATCACATTTCATTGATTTATTACTTTTCTTTCCCTTAATGAGATCCAAACCAAATTCAAAATCAATGAAACCAAGAGTATTAATTACCCAACATTGAACTAATATTTGAATGCATTTTTTTGATATATGAACAAATATATGGTGTTATAACATAGAATAAATTTCATTTATAATAATTATTTTAATACAAGTATGAACATACATGCTATAAATATCAATTTTACTTGGAAATCAATTGATAAAAGACCATCCTTTAATATACCACATCCAATGATTTCATGTCCATATATCAATGAAATATTAGTTTTAAAAAAATTGAATGTAAACCCCTTGAGTAAAAGTTTTTAAATTGAAATAATCATTATAGAGAAACATGGAATATAAAATTTATGTTCCAAGAACAATATAAAATCAGGGCCTAACACTTAAACGCATGTTCCCCCAACATCCACATGTGAGCGCATATTGTTTCCTGAATAGACTACAAGATCATTATACACTAGTATCCTATGGGTTTTTAAATCATTAACATTATTAACTATATGGATGGTTACAATAATAAATCCAACATGTGTTATAAAAAATATTAACCATATTTTATTCATTATAAACCAATGAGAATGAAATTCCGTTCTTCTTAAGACAATTTGGAAATTTACTACAACTTCTCTTTACATGTCATTATCTTTTATAGAAGAAACAAATATGCTTCTTCTTAATATTAATTTGAGGTAGAAATTTCTCTTTGTTATCCCTATTGGGCTGGAATTTTTATCCTTTTTCAGGTGCATTGTCAGCATATTGGTTCCCACATTTATACTACAACTCTTTACTCCTCTTGAACACACATTGTAATTAATTCATTTTTTAACCATTTATCATTATGTGTGTTATAGGATATTATAAATATCCCTTATTGATGTAGTAGAGTGTTGAGAAAATAATTCAATATAAATTCCTTCAATATAGAATCCTTAGTATTCTTAAGATGAGCATCAATATACATCGATTTTATGATGTGCTCACGCACACCTTATGTGGTTGTGAGTCCCATTGATGATAGCTTCATGATTAATTTTCTTTCTAATGATTTATCAAAACATATGAATTGTTCATCTATAGATTTTAGAAACTCATGATCATTATTATGCTCATCAAGTGAATCATTATTGGTAGATTCTAATTTAGTTTTTATGAACATCATACTGAGATGGTTTGACCACTCCCAATGTTTATATAATGTTATATAATTTAGTAAGATTTCATTATTAACTCTAGGTTGCTCATCATTCCAAATGAAAAAATTAATGTCCATTCATCCTAGATGAAAAATAATTCCCTTATTCAAAATAGTATAGTTTTCACCCTTTAATTTGATAATGTTATATTGAATATCCTAAATACCCAAGTGTATAACTAAAAATTAAATAGATAGTCATTGGTCCAAATCAGAGAAATTAAATATTAAATTATGATAACACGATTCAAAAAAAAATATAAAATTTCTTGTAGAAAACATTTTAAATTGAAAGTATTTATTAAAATGATTAATAATCACAAATTAATATTTTAATTCATAAATTCATGATTTCTAATTTGATTATTCAAAAAAACCATATGGAAAGATAATAAATTTTTAATATTCATAATACCTATTTTAAAATTATTAAAACTAAATTTAATATCTCATCTAATTAAAATATAATAATTAATTCATTTGGGATAAAATTTATTATATTTTCTATATATTATTTTATGTGATTTAATGAATATGTGAATATTTTTAATTTTGAATGCTATAGAGAATGCTAATTTTTAATATAATTCTAAAAAATCCCATTTAAATAATTATTTAACCAAATGAAAGTTAATGATATATAAATATATTTTAATTACAAAAATTTTAACAAGTACATGTATTTATTAATGTGATTTTATAAAATATGTAAATTTTTTTAACTAAGAATATTGTAGAAAACCTAATTATATGTAAATATAAAAAAATCCTGACTAAATAATTAATTATGTTATATAAACATCATTGATAACTAATGGTTAAAACATGATGAGTATTATGGTAGAAAAAATGTCATCTCCAAACCCATAAAAATGGTTTTCATAAAATAGAGTGTATGATGTTTTATTTCATGGGAGAGGTATATGCTTCCTCTAACACCAAATGTGAGAAATTTTTTAAAATATCTACTTCTAGAATTGATAAATTTCATTAATGAAACGAAATTATCAGTTAACTTTTTTCCACTAGGAAACACAAGACATTGAGGAATCAAAACATGGATTTATTTTACTCTATATATGGGGTATGTAGATGGTGTATGTTTTCATGTCTCCAATGAGGGTATGGAGATAAATAAATATAATTGTTTCTAACATCTAGAATATATAGTAATTTACTCCTTTGATAGTTAGTACTAATTCCTAGAGATTTATTTCTATCAAAAAATGAATATATATTATCGATCAAATTTAATACATTAAATTCATAGACAAAAATTTATTACATTTAACATAATGTACCTTATTAATTTTTTTACAATAATTTATTGGCCTATAATTTATTAAAATGTTAATTAATTGATTGTAAATTTATTAAATACACTTATTTTTCAATTGGTTATTTGGTCTTGTAGCAGTATAATAGGAATTAATGACTGAGCTTCCAATATTAAGTCACCTTATCAATGCATTTAGTTAATGCTGATAAAAGTTTGTCTTTTATCAGGATTTTTTATCTAGGATAAAATATAAAACTAAATTCAATTAAACTTGTAGTGGTGTGTGTCATAAATAATCTCACAATTTTTACAAAGAATCATAGAAAAATAAGTTAAATAATTCACTTTCCACTTTCATCTGCCCATGTTAACCCAAGTCCCCTCGACCATCAACAAAACCAAGTAATTCCATTAATTTCATTCAAGGATGGGGGAATGACGCATGTTGTAGCACCAACCACATGGTGTGATGTTAAAATTAATTAGTCATCCATCATAATTAAACCGACTAATCCATTCCTAAAAAACATGCTTCCACATGTATGACACCTTCCAAGTGCATGAATGTGTGTGGGGTGGGCCGAGATTCCATCCCAAGTCACGTATCTCTAAGTAAAAAGTTTGAAAAGCCTTCCAGATCCACCATCAATCAAACTCCATATTCCTAACGTTATCAACTTTCACCAAAATCTATATAAAAACATTGCAATCCCTCCCCTCTATATCAATAACCATTAACCTCTACATATCAATCATGCTACATCAATGATGATCCAAAAATTCCACACCCCACATCTTCATATCTATGTCTTCTCCTTATTATTCTAATTGTGACATTCTTTCTCATGGAAGTAATTTCCAAATTCCTTGGTTATTGGTTGGGGTACCAACCAAAACCTCTATAAAAAACATCAACAATTGGTGCAACACATTCTACTGGTGTAGCCCCTATTCATTTGTAATCAATTAGAATTTGGATTGGTGTGGTTGTGTTTAGGTGGTAAGTGTGTCAAATTTTTACACATCCTATCATGAAAATTAATTATAGACATGAGATAATTCCACCATTAATAATTATTTCCAAGAGATATCAACTAAAGTTATCAAAACCATTCAAGACAAAGAGATCTGTGTTTTAGATTAAGGGAGCCAAGAGTGATAATTTGTAGTAGAAATATCGGAGTGATCCATGTGAGAGAGAGAGACATGTATAGAGTGATTTTTGTAATATTTATTAATTTTGATATAAATTCATCTTTATCCATACATTCTACTCTCTTAGTGATCACTTAATATCAACAAGTGGTATGAAATACATTTATATTAAAACGGTGGATATCGGTGGATATTTTATAGTGACTAGAAAATTAGAGTTTCTTGGATTCATGTGTTGAGACCATATTCTAAAATTGGGGGTCAATGTGATTAAAACGGTGAAAATGGGGTTTAAAATGAAGATATATGTTCTTTTTAGGCTTGGTCAATGGTCAATAATTATTTGGGAACTATAGTACCTCCCTACTGGAGAAGAAGACACCGTTTTTGGATTGGCAACATATATGGTAACATTCTAGTGGCTAATATTGCATACCATTTCCTCACCATTTCACTACCCAAAAAATCCTTCAATATCATCTTTTGACACTAATTTGTTCATATTTTGATCAATTCATGATTGGTTTTATAAGGCCCAAGCCTTAAACCTTACTTAATCTTGAGTTATTACAAGATTACACATTGAGGATCTTTTCGGGTTTAGAGTTTTAGATAATTAGATCATAAAACTTGCATTACATTCTACATATAAACAAAGTGGTTACATAAAGATAGCATTCTTCATTCCCATCAATGGAAACACATTTAAAATAAAACATGGATTATTTCTTGACACATCCTTGACTCTATCCTCTTATCATGTACCTTTCCCTTGACCTGTGAAAAACATTTCAAAAACTTGGGATGAGCATAAAAACTCAGTATGGGTCATAAAAAAAACATGGAAAGGAAACATGAGTTCATATATACATAAGAATGAAATCATACTTTACCCATAAAACATAGTCACTTTAACATACCTCATAAAATCATGAATAAATCATAGAAATCATAAGACATAAAGGTAACTTGAGGCATTCATAACATTCTTACGTAGGGAGTAACCCTCTTGGTTGCGTTTGGAATACCCATCACAGTATATTCCCTAAAATCTCTTCGGAGAAACCTTAAAGTTTCACTCCTTCGCGTTACCCAATGCATTGGAGAGCTATAACGGGCTCACCCGCCTTTAGTTTATCACGAAACCACCCGTCTTCATAATAATTCCCAAGAACCATAACATAATCATATCACATAAAACATGCATAAAGGAAATATAACATTTCCACATTTCAATCACAAGATATCAATACAACACAAACACATTGTGAAAACCATTTTCAATACCAAAATAAAACATGGTATTTATTTTTCTTTAAAAAAAAGAAGGTATGGCTTGTAGAGGAAGCCGAAACTCAAATAACGGTTACGACGGCGGAGAAGTCGTTGTCGCCGCATACGTACGACAAAAACATTCCCTTTTGTCATTTAGTAAACACTTCTTATAAAAAAGATTCCTTTTTAATAAACGTAAAAGTCAAAGGGGTTTATACACCGTATAAAAGAAGGTTGTGTATAAAATAAAATATGCCTCAATGAAAGGAGATTGAGACGAAGTCCCATACCTCGTATCTGACTTGACCCGACCGTTCTTTAATCTCATGAATAATAAACTTGAGTTAATCTATACTTGCTTATGAATCTTTTTCATGTTCATTATTCCTTTTATACCATGTTATGAACATCATGTAATCAATTAAGTTAATAATGTTCATTTTGTCGGTATTTGGTTCTTAAGTCAAAAATTGACTTCTTATACTTACATGTTGTTAATTTGGTCAAAGGATAATTATATCCAGAATGGTATTCATGATGTAGATATCATATATGTCATATATATCTAGTACATACATTCATTTATAATATTACATCACATTTAGAGGTAAGAAATGAAATGCACCGTTCATGGAGACGGTAAGCCGTACGTACGCATGAACGCTACTTCCATTTCTATTTCATATTTTCTGGAATGGAATCATAATGATATAAGAGTATATTATAATTACAGTATAACAACATATATAATATCATTAACTTTATCCTTTACACATCCCACATATGGTATTAACGAATCAAATCACTTTTAGGGGGCGGTAGTCCGCACTTCTTAAAATGAAGATATCGTGTTTTACCCATAATGGAAACCATAAAGGTATGCCCAAAATGAAAAAAACAGAAGCTTAAGGAAAACATAAACATATCATATATCATATATAAAAATAGTGACATCATAATGGCCACCTTTGAAGGTGTTAAATGTGTATTGAACAATCATCGTTTCGGGAGGAAGAATTTCGCCATCCACGGAAACCTTATGTTCCTTAACAATTTGATGTAGTTGTGTGAGAGTGTAGCTCAAATAAATCTTATAACAACATCCTAGTATATTTAATATACTGGTGTTTTTACAAAAGAAATAAATAAAAAGAGTTTAGGGGGTTGGAGAAGCAAAATAAAACAAATGAACATTAGAAAATGAATTACCTTAAAAAGTGTAACTCCTTTTGAGTTGAGCCTAAAGGCTTCCTTTGAAAGGATTCTGCCCAAAGGAAATCCTCTAGGATGAGGAGAGGGATGTGTAGAGAGCAAATGGGCAGGGTTTGGCCGAGCCAAAGGCTTGAGGAGTGTGTGAAATGAGGTAGAGGTGGGGGCCTTTTATAAGAGGAGAGGAGGGGCACTTTTGGAAAGTAAAGAAACATTACTTTATTTGAAAATGTGTTTCGGTTTTAAAAGGTCCCATATTGATAGAATTCGTGGATAAGGTGATAAGGGTTCGAAATCCACTCATCCAATTGGTTTTGGACATGTGTAGTTTATATATTTTACATTGTCTTTCCATTTTATTTAAATCGTCAAATAATGATGTCATCGCTGCATCATGATTATGTCATTAATAATTTAATTTATTTAATGTCTAAAAATCATAAAAAAAATACTATGATGTAGGAAATCTTTTTATATTTCCAATGACTATTTATAATCAAATATATGATCTTTATAACCCCACTTAAAAATTGTTTTCGTAAAACATATTATGTTTGTGTCATTTTCACTTTAACATTAAATAAAAAGTAATTTATGTCATTTCCCAACAAAAGTGAATCCATGGGGTCCCCAAGTTGACCCATGGCATGTCATGGTCGGCCATGACACAACCAATGAGGTTGGGACATGTTTCTATGTCATTTTATATTATTAAAGCATTATTTATACCTTAAACTACCCTAATTACCACTAATCGCGATTAAGAACTTAATAAGTTACTATTCACCAAAAAATTATTTTAATCTCATTGAACCACATTTTACTTCTTAATGACAACCATGTATGTCGGATTTTCAAAATTCAATACACATTAGTGGTAAACTTTCATTTAACTGAAAAAAAAACAGTTTTCTTGATTACCACTTAGTGGTTTCACTATTCATCAAAAATTGAAGTTTTTCAGAAAATTACCAAAAATTCACCCTAAGCTATATTTGATATTCCGAATTCAAAAATGAAGTCTATTTTACAAAATTCAAATCATATAAGTCACATTAATTAATTTAATAATTAATTCCCGCTGCCAGGGCAAATAGCGTGTTTTTACAAAACAATAAGTATCAAAAGATTGACGCCAGTTTAAGTCTAATTCCAAAGTGAAATTGATTCCAATGACCACCGTTGGATAAATTGGTAAAAATATATTCTAATTTCACTTCAAAACCAATTCAAAACATAATCTAATCATATAAATAAATTTGATTAAAAAGCAGTTTTGATGTAAAATGCAGTATTTTTCACTATTCATTAAAAAATGAACATTGTCAGAAAAATACCAAAAATTCACACAAGGTAAATTTTGATGTCCCAATCATAAAGGATAAGTTTATTTTGACAAATATAGTTTATAAAATTGTCAAAATATAGATTCACAAATGGTTTGCCATCAAAAGGCAGTAAAACAATCTTTTAAGAATATTAGTGTATTTCATGCATAAGATTGTATTTATTTTCATTTTAAGCCTCTATAACACTATCTTAATCATTAATAGACATAGATAAAAATATCTATTATTCATTACTTACTTGGGATGTTACATCCTTCCCCCCTTTAGAAAATTGCGTCCCCGCAATTTATTTACTTATCAAATAAATGGGGGTACTTATCCCTCATTGCATTTTCAGATTCCCTTGTTGCCTCTTCAATCATGTGGTTTTTCCACAAAACCTTTACCTGCTTAATCACCTTATACCGTAACACTTGCTCCCTGTGGTCAAGAATCTAGACTGGTTGTTCCTCATAAGATAGGTTCTCTTCCAACTGAACTACCTCTGGACTCAAAACATGAGATGGATCTGGCATATACTTTCTCAACATCGAAACGTGAAAAACATTGTGTACCTGAGATAAAGTCGGAGGTAAAGCCACTCGGTATGCAACTGATCCAACTCTTTCCAGAATTTCGTATGGTCCAATGAACCTTGGACTCAACTTTCCATTCTTACCAAATCTCATCACACTTTTCCAAGGAGAAACCTTGAGAAAAACATGATCACCTACCTCGAAAGATAGATCCTTCCTCATGTTATCCGCATAACTCTTCTGCCTAATCTGAGCTGTTCTCATGTGTTTCTGAATCAGCTGAACTTTTTCTGCCATCTCTTCTACCAATTCTGTTCCCATCAACTTTCTTTCACCCACTTCATCCCAGAAAGCTGGAGTTCGACACCGCTTCCTGAAATGGTGCCATCTGTATACTGGAATGAAAACTGTTATTATATGAAAACTCAACCAAAGAAAGATGTTGGTCCCAACTTCCCTGATAATCCATAGAACAAGCTCGTAACATATCCTCCAATGTCTGAATTGTTTGTTCTGACTGCCCATCTGATTGAGGATGAAAAGCTGTACTAAAATTTAATTCAGTACCCAACGACTTCTGAAGGCCTTTCCAAAAGTTAGAAGTAAACCCGGGATCACGATCCGATACAATGGAGAGAGGAACTCCATGTAACCTGACTATCTCTTTAAGATACAAACGGGAAAGTTGATCAAGAGAGAAAGTATCTCGTATAGCAAGGAAATGAGCAGATTTGGTCAAGCGATCAACAATAACCCATATTGCATTATTACCTTGAGATGTCTTTGGTAATCCAACAACAAAGTCCATGGATATATTCTCCCATTTCCACTCTGGCACTGGTAAAGGCTGAAGCATCCCTTTCGGTAACTGCCGCTCTGCTTTAACCTGTTGACATGTCAAACACTTCATAGTAAAATCAGCAATATCTCTTTTCATTCCATTCCACCAGTAATACTCCCGCAGATCTCTATACATCTTAGTACTGCCCGGATGAACTGAAAACGGAGAACTATGATCTTCACATAACAACTCTCTCTTCAACTGTGAATCACAAGGCACACACAATCTCTTCCCAAATCTCATAACACAATCACTATCAATGTTTAATTCAGGCAACTTACCTTTCTGAACCAGCTCTACCTTTTTCTACAACTCACTGTCTTGCTTCTGTGCTTGCTTGATTCTATCTGATAGAGATTATCTCACTGATACCTGAAACAAAACAGAAGGACTTCCTGCACCAACAACTTCTATGCCGAAGTTCATCAAATCCTTAACCAAAGGATCACGTTCCAAACACAACATTGTTAATGAAGCATTACTTTTTCGACTCAAAGCATCAGCCACTTTATTTGCTTTTCCCGGATGGTAATGAATTGTACAATCATAATCCTTGATTAATTCTAGCCATCTCCTCTGTCTCATGTTTAACTCTTTCTGAGTGAATATATACTTTAAACTTTTGTGATCCGTATATATTTCACACTTTACTCCATACAAATGATGCCTCCAAATTTTTAAAGCAAAAACAACAGCAGCTAATTCCAAATCATGTGTAGGGTAATTTACCTCATGAGTTTTCAACTGTCGTGAAGCATAAGCAATTACCTGATCATTCTACATTAGGACGCAACCAAGTCCTTTCAATGAAGCATCACTATACATAACAAACTCACCATTCCTGGAAGGTAGTGCCAAAACTGGAGCATTCACCAATCTTCTTTTCAATTCCTGAAAACAATCATCACATTATTTTGTCCAGATAAACTTAACTCCCTTCCGAGTTAGCTTAGTCATTGGACTAGATAACCGTGAAAAATTTCTAACAAACCTTCGGTAATAGCCCGCCAAACCAAGGACGCTACTAATCTCGGTTACATTTGTGGGTCTTGGCCATTCTTCCACAACTTTTGTTTTTGCAGGATCAACAGTTATTCCATCTTTAGAAACAATGTGACCAAGGAAAGAAATTTGCTGTAACCAAAACTCACACTTGCTGAATTTCCCATACAGTTTCTTTTCTTTTAAGGTTTGCAAGATAACCCTTAAATGTTTTTCATGCTCATCTTTACTTTTAGAAAACACCAAAATATCATCAATGAAAACCACCACAATCTTATCCAAGAACTCATGGAAAATTCTATTCATTAAGTCCATGAATACAGCAGGTGCATTGGTTAGCCCAAAAGGCATTAATACAAATTCATAATGGCCATATCTTGTACGGAACGCGGCCTTCGGAATATCTGCCTCCTTTACCTTCAGCTGATGGTACCCCGATCTCAAGTCAATCTTTGAAAAAAACTGAGCTCCCTGGAGCTGATCAAACAAATCATCAATATCAGGCAAAGGATATTTGTTCTTAACAGTGATATTATTCAAGGCTCTATAATCAATGCAAAGTCTCATAGAACCATCTTTCTTTTTAACAAATAAAACAGGAGCACCCCATGGTGATGTGCTAGGTCTAATGAAACCTTTCTCTAATAAATCTTGCAATTGCTCCTTCAACTCTAAAAGTTCAATTTGTGCCATTCGATAAGGGGGTTTTGAAATTGGCTTAGCATCAGGAACTAAGTCAACAGTAAACTCAACTTCCCGATCTGGTATTATTCCAGGCAACTCATCAGGAAAAACATCAGGATACTCATTTACCACTGGCACATCATTAATCTGAACAGTTCCTTTATTTTCAACAACGTGTGCAAGGTAACATTCATTTCCATCTTTTACAAGTTTCTCGTACTCTTGATATGTTATCAAAAGTAAGGGTTCATTCTTGTAAACAAACTGAAAGTCTTTCTGAAAAGAAACTTCTTTAGCTCTACAGTCAATCTTAGTATGGTAAATAGAGAGCCAATCCATACCCAGGATAACATCAAACTCAACTAGAGGTAGAACAATAAGGTTTGCAAGTAGGTTCTTTCCACAGATAAGGATAGGAAGATTCTTATAAATTCTTTTTGTGTCGACACTTCCCCCAGGTGTTTTTACCAAAAGTTCAGGAGTCATTTCTTGAGATGGTATTCCCATTTTACTAGAAAAGGTTTCAGAGATGAAAGAATGTGTAGAACCCGAATCAAACAACACACTGGCATAATCTGAAAAAACAAACAAAGTACCTGATACAACTTCATTTGATGGCCCGACATCTGCTGAAGTAGTTGCAAAGGATTTCACCACCCCTTTCTGCTTGTAGTCTAACTGCTTCCCATCACTCAAGCTCTTTGTCGGACACTCATTTGCATAGTGACCCATCTCATTGCACTTAAAACATTTCACTAACTGTAAATCAAATTTGTTTTTACCTTCACCTTGATCCTTTTCAGTGCAATCACGAGCCTTATGTCCCATCTTACCACATCGGTAGCACTTCCCAGAATTCAGAAGACATTCCCCAGCATGCCTTTTGCCACATTTATCACAAACTGGAAACTTAGTTCTCTTACCATCAGACTTTTTTGAGGAATTCTTACCTTTCTCCTGCCACCTCGGTCTCTTATTCTGCTGGTTGTTATAGAAAACTTGGTCATCGGAAAACTCTATTTCCACCTTCTCAGCACATCGAACAAGCTTTTCATAACTTTTAAACTCACGAGAAGCTAATTTCCTTCGATATTTTGGCTTTAATCCTGAGTAAAAACGATTTATTTTACTATCAAGGTCCTAGATAAAATTTGGAGCATACCTTTCCAATCGAGTGAACCTTTCTTCGTAGGCAGCCACTGAGTCTTCCTCTTGCCTCAATTCCAAGAATTTCTTTTCCATCCTAAGTCGAACAGCCTTAGGAAAATACTTCTCAAGAAACATACCTTTGAATTCATCCCAGTCAAGAGCATCAATCTCATCGGCATCCCTGATATTTTTAACCATAGACCACCACTGATCTGCTTCACCCTCCAAACGGTAAATAGCAAGACTAACCTTTTGATTGTCTGAACACCCCATGACATCAAAAATATTCTCCAGTGCTTTAATCCACCCTTCAGCTAGCACAGGGTCAGATGATCCTCTGAATGATGGTGGATGTTGCCTCATGAAATGTTCCACCACTGACATGTTCCTCTGCGGTTGTTCTGGCTGATCTCGTGCATGGATACCACCGCCATTTATCGCTTGAGTCAACTGCGCCATTACTGCAACAAACAGTTCAGTTCCAATTCCGACCATTTCTGGATGCTGATTCGGAAGGTTATTTCCTTCTGTATGCCTTCCTAGCACAGCTTCCCTGTTTCCTCTGCGGAAAACCATTCTGAACAAACATGTCTTAGATGAAGCAACATGGTAATCTTTAAATGCTATATCACTTCAATTTGACAAAAAAAACATTTTTAGATAATCATTTAATAGAATTATAACTCCTAAAGTTATCTAAACTGACCTTTGATACCAACTATAAGGCCCCAGCCTTAAACCTTACTTAATCTTGAGTTATTATAAGATTACGCATTGAGGATCTTTTCGGGTTTAGAGTTTTAGAGAATTAGATCATAAAACGTGCATTACATTCCACATATAAACAAAGTGGTTACATAAAGATAGTATTCTTCATTCCCATCAATGGAAACACATTTAAAATAAAACATGGATTATTTCTTGACACATCCTTGACTCTATCATCTTATCATGTACCTTTCCCTTGACCTGTGAAAAACATTTCAAAAACTCGGGATGAGCATAAAAACTCATTATGGGTTATAAAAAAACATGGAAAGGAAACAAGAGTTCATATATACATAAGAATGAAATCATACTTTACCCATAAAACATAGGCACTTTAACATACCTCATAAAATCATGAATAAATCATAAAAATCATATGACATAAAGGTAACTTGAGGCATTCATAACATTCTTACGTAGGGAGTAACCCTCTTGGTTACGTTTGGAATACCCATCACAGTATATTCCCTAAAATCTCTTCGGAGAAACCTTAACGTTTCACTCCTTCGCGTTACCCAATTCATTGGAGAGCTATAACGGGCTCACCCTCCCTTAGTTTATCACGGAACCACTCGTCTTCATAATAATGCCCAAGAACCATAACATAATCATATCACATAAAACATGCATAAAGGAAATATAAAATTTCCACATTTCAATCACAAGATATCAATACAACACAAACACATTGTGAAAACCATTTTCAATACCAAAATAAAACATGTTATTTATTTTTCTTTTAAAAAAAGAAGGTATGGCTTGTAGAGGAAGCCGAAACTCAAATAACGGTTACGACGGTGGAGAAGTCGTTGTCGCCGCATACGTACGACAAAAACATTCCCTTTTGTCGTTTAGTAAACGCTTCGTATAAAAAATATTCCTTTTGAATAAACGTAAAAGTCAAAGGGGTTTATACACCATATAAAAGAAGGTTGTGTATAAAATAAAATATGCCTCAATGAAAGGAGATTGAGACGAAGTCCCATACCTCGTATCTGACTTGACCCGACCGTTCTTTAATCTCCCGAATAATAAACTTGAGTTAATCTATACTTGCTTATGAATCTTTTTCAAGTTCATTACTCCTTTTATACCATGTTATGAACATCATGTAATCAATTAAGTTAATAATGTTCATTTTGTCGGTATTTGGTTCTTAAGTCAAAAATTGACTTCTTATACTTACATGTTGTTAATTTGGTCAAAGGTTCATTATATCCAGAATGGTATTCATGATGTAGATATCATATATGTCATATATATCCAGTACATACATTCATTTATAATATTACATCACATTTAGAGGTAAGAAATGAAATGCACCGTTCATGGAGACGGTAAGCCGTACGTACGCATGAACGCTACTTCCATTTCTATTTCATATTTTCTGGAATGGAATCATAATGATATAAGAGTATATTATAATTCCAGTATAACAACATATATAATATCATTAACTTTATCCTTTACACATCCCACATATGGTATTAACGAATCAAATCACTTTTAGGGGGCGGTAGTCCGCACTTCCTAAAATGAAGATATCGTGTTTTACCCATAATGGAAACCATAAAGGTATGCCCAAAATGAAAAAAACAGAAGCTTAAGGAAAACATAAACATATCATATATCATATATAAAAATAGTGACATCATAATGGCCAACTTTGAAGGTGTTAAATGAGTATTGAACAATCATCATTTCGGGAGGCAGAATTTCGCCATCCACGGAAACCTTATGTTCTTTAACCATTTGATGTAGTTGTGTGAGAGGGTAGCTCAAATAAATCTTATAACAACATCCTAGTATATTGAAGATACTGGTGTTGCTACAAAAGAAGTAAATAAAAAGAGTTTAGGGGGTTGGAGAAGCAAAATAAAACAAATGAACATTAGAAAATGAATTACCTTAAAAAGTGTAACTTCTTTTGAGTTGAGCCTAAAGGCTTCCTTTGAAAGGATTCTGCCCAAAGGGAATCCTCTAGGATGAAAAGAGGGATGTGGAGAGAGCAAATGGGCAGGGTTTGGCCGAGCCAAAGGCTTGAGGAGTGTGTGAAATGAGGTAGAGGTGGGGGCCTTTTATAAGAGGAGAGGAGGGGCACTTTTGGAAAGTAAAGAAACATTACTTTATTTGAAAATGTGTTTCGGTTTTAAAAGGTCCCACATTGATAGAATTCGGGGATAAGGTGATAAGGGTTCGAAATCCACTCATCCAATTGGTTTTGGACAAGTGTAGTTCATAGATTTTACATTGTCTTTCCATTTTATTTAAATCGTCAAATAATGATGTCATCGCTGCATCATGATTATGTCATTAATAATTTAATTTATTTAATGTCTAAAAATCATAAAAAAAATACTATGATGTAGGAAATCTTTTTAGATTTCCAATTACTATTTATAATCAAATATATGATCTTTATAACCCCACTTAAAAATTGTTTTTGTAAAACATATTATGTTTGTGTCATTTTCACTTTAACATTAAATAAAAAGTAATTTATGTCATTTCCCAACAAAAGTGAATCCATGGGGTCCCCAAGTTGACCCATGGAATGTCATGGTCGGCCATGACACAACCAATGAGGTTGGGACATGTGTCTAGGTCATTTTATATTATTAAAGCATTATTTATACCTTAAACTACCCTAATTACCACTAATCGCGATTAAGAACTTAATAAGTTACTATTCACCAAAAAATTATTTTAATCTCATTGAACCACATTTTACTTCTTAATGACAACCATGTATGTCGGATTTTAAAAATTCAATACACATTAGTGGTAAACTTTCATTTAACTGAAAAAAACAGTTTGCTTGATTACCACTTAGTGGTTTCACTATTCATCAAAAATTGAAGTTTTTCAGAAAATTACCAAAAATTCACCCTAAGCTATATTTGATATTCCGAATTCAAAATTGAAGTCTATTTTACAAAATTCAAATCATATAAGTCACATTAATTAATGTAATAATTAATTCCCGCTGCAGGGCAAATAGCGTGTTTTTACAAAACAATAAGTATCAAAAGGTTGACACCAGTTTAAGTTTAATTCCAAAGTGAAATTGATTCCAATGACCACCATTGGATAAATTGGTAAAAATATATTCTAATTTCACTTCAAAACCAATTCAAAACATAATCTAATCATATAAATAAATTAGATTAAAAAGCATTTTTGATGTAAAATGCAGTATTTTTCACTATTCATTAAAAAAATGAACATTGTCAGAAAAATACCAAAAATTCACACAAGGTAAATTTTGATGTCCCAATAATAAAGTATAAGTTTATTTTGACAAATATAGTTTATAAAATTGTCAAAATATAGATTCAAAAATGTTTTGCCATCAAAAGGCAGTAAAACAATCTTTTAAGAATATTAGTGTATTTCATGCATAAGATTGTATTTATTTTCATTTTAAGCCTCTATAACACTGTCTTAATCATTAATAGACATAGATAAAAATATCTATTATTCATTACTTACTTGGGATGTTACAGGTTTCGATGATCTTGGATTTGATTCTTCTATTATTTTATTATTCCTAAATAAATGGTATATTATAGTTTTCATGATTATTCTCCAATTTTTAAAAAATTAAATTCAATGGAGGGACAACCCATGTTAGGTGGTCAAGTGGAAGGTTGTAGAGGCTAAATACAATGTAAAAGAGGGTCCAAAGATGGTAGGAGGAGAAAATATAAATTCAACAATTAAGGCATGGAGGGAACATGATTAAGAACTATAACATGTTTCAAACATAAATGAGACAAAGTGATAACCACCAAATAATAAATAGAGAATAACACATGAATGTATTTAGAGAAATTATAATTTTCACCAATGGTAAATAAGAGGCATGATTTAATAAGTTAGGAAAGAAAATATAACGAGTGGTTGATACTGTAGCATCGTACCATGTCACTATATATCATGAGTATTTTTGAGTTATCAATTTGGTGACTTTGTTGTAGTCAAAAAGCGGAATACTACTTCCATGGATATTTTGGAATGGATGGTATCAAAGTCAAGAAGAAATCTAGACACATAATCACCCATAAGGATGTTCAACAAGTTCCTAGTCATCAACTCAACTTGTTATTAGGGATAACCTTTGATCAAAAAATATATGACAAAATCTTCAATATATCAGTATATAAGATGATTAAAGGTACTATATTAATTTACCAAGGAATAATATGTGGTAAATTTTACAAAACTCATGTAATGATATGTGAAAACATCCTTAATAGAATATAAGGATAGACATCATTCAATCTGTGGAATATGAGACTCATTCACAGCAGTTAAAGGGTAATATACTCTGATGAATAATTAGTACGTAATCATGGAAATGTTTGAATCACTTGATCATTTAAAATACTGATTTTATAGTATGTAGAATAGAGTATCATTAAATACTTCATTATCCTGGGAATCCATGTTTCTAGATCTAGTCCACTTTGCTGTATATGGTCCCATGTAGGTGGATTCATTGATAGGTAATAGATATTTCATTTCCATTATTCATGATGCATCTTGAAAGGTGTGTATTTTCTTCTTGGATATGAAGTACCAAGTACAAGAATACTTTAGGATATTACATGACATGATGGAGTGTGAAACTAGAAAGAAAATGAAGTGCATTTATTCAGACAATAATGGAGAGTAAACATCTAGGGAATTTGATTCCCATTGTTTGATTCCATGCAACCAACATGAGAGGATGGTGTCACAAAACCCACAACCCAATGAGGCTCCATAAAGGATTAATAAAACCATCATAGATAAGGCCAACTGAATTTTGAGTTTGGATAAGCTATATAAACCATTGTAGGTGACGTAGTTCAGGTTTCAGCTAACCTCGAAAATAGATCACCATTGATCCCACTAAAATATTAAATTCCCCTAAAGTGAAATCCTAGTAAACATCCCCCATAATCTCATTTTTGAGTATTTGGATGTTTGGAATTTTCAAAAAAATCAAATTAACTCAGGAAGAACCTAGATGGAGATATACTCCTTTCATTTTCATCGACTATGGAGATGAAGAGTTCTAATACTATCATGACCCCCTCCTTCCAATGATTCCATAATACAGGGAGAAGGATAATGATCTTTCCGTCCCACCTCTATTAGGCCTCAGGTAGGTGATAAGCATCGAGGGTATAAAAATCTCATGTATGGGAGGAATTACCCTCTAAAATATAAATAGTATTAGGTGATAAGATGAATCATACAAAAGAAATGCCATGATATAATATAAAAACCCATAATATCCCACATGAATGTATATATATAATTGATATAGATAAAAATATTTATATTAAATATCCAAAATAATTACCAATGAAGTGGCACAATATCTATCCAATTTCCAAGCTAGTAATGTGCAGTACATTCTATGTAATCCTTCTAGAAACCTAAAAAAACTTATATACATAGAGTGAGAATACAAGTACACTAAGCAGGAAAAGAAAAGTATCTCATGAAAATATGATGTAAGAATACTAATAAAACAATTAAAAAATAATATGACCAAACTGGACCTATACAGATATACTAACCAAAACCAACCTCATCAAGGAATGATAACAAAATAACACAAGGCAAGTAATATAATATAATAAGAATAACATCAATAATTGTACGTCAAACTGATATCCAACTAGTATTTCGCTCTCAAACCCCAACATTATACATCCATGATCTCTTTCCATGTCTATATAACATACCAAGCCCAATCATGTTCAAATCACATCACACCTACAAACACCTAGGCTTGCCGCCCGACTATAACAACCACATAACTTCTCACATGAAAAAGCATGGTCCATCACATCCCAACCACTTCCATAACCAGAGTAGTAGGGTATCATGAACATGTAGTAAATCAACCTAATTCCCTCCAATTATCATGCATGACCGCCAACATTGTTATCTCACAAGCACAATCACATCTTCTCCAAACACACATGGTCCAACACAACTCACCTGAAAACTCCGTGGCTATCACCACCATAATATAACTCACTAACAAACCTCCATCCATTAAATACTATGTGACAAATTTTTTCGTGGAATATTGGTAGGGAAAGAGTGGTTACCGATCCATATTTCATCCTAGCTGAATGTTGGGAAAAACACCCCATTCGTGACTATGCTAGTATCATTACATATTTCTTGACGTGGGTGGGTTACATACATAAATCACAAGAATATATACATATATACATATAGACACACATAAAATACCAACCAATGGGTTCACAACCAAATTCTAAACAACTCAAAACACCTCAACTTTTACTGCCACCTCTAAATGAATAACGACACACAAGACAAAATCCACCTTTAACAATAAAAAGTAATTCCCATTTTCCAAACCATTAATTTCATTATGAATAATCAACCACATTAAATAAAACATCCCATATTTTATTTATTAATTATCTATTATCATCCCATTAAACAAACCAAACCACATCCATATCAATAATTATTAAAAAAATTTATTCCACCTCTACATAGGCTTGTAGAAAAAAGAAACTACCACCTCACCACCCAAAATTATTAACCATAAAAACCAACTCAGCACCCCAAAATAATGTATAAAAAACCAACTGAATTCCCTAAAATCATGGCTAGAAAATCACTGTTCTACCAGAAAATCACTTCCATCAAACCATCAACGCCTCATGATTCAATAACACATCATCATCCTACAAGAATGGTCACACATAAACACAAATAAATATCATTTTATTATTTACAAAGGGTCTTTAATCACATTCCACATTATATTTGGGGGATTATTAGATAATCTATAATACTAAAGATACTTTTTTAAACCAATTATAAGTGGTCATCCAACTTCAATTTTATGAAGATATCACAAAAAAGAGTTTCCACAATACATATCATCTAGCACAAACAAATCCCCCAATGGAAAACCACTTCAAAAAATAATCCAGTCCATATATCACGATATCCCAAATAATAACAATGATATACAAAAACATGAATCCAAACCCATTAACCTTCAATTTAAATTTATCCAATTCATTATCTTTAATTATTTTAAAAAAACAATCTTTCATAGATAATAATAATTAAACCCCTCTTTCATGATATAAAATATAGTGAAATTAGGTAATCATTTCCTTAAAGAAGCTTTAAAACTCATTATACACCGCAAGGTGATGAAGAAATACCATCCAACCACAATTACACCATGGGAAAAAGCATATCGGCCCATACCACACCAAAGGATCATACAAATGCATCCCAATTACACAACCTAAATCAAAAGGAATGGATTCATCAAAATATGGAAGAATAACATAACGGAATTGATGAGAATGAGAGGAGAACTCACTAAGGATTCGAGAAGGTACACATAGAATCAATCCCGATCAAAGGGAATATGAAAATTTTAAGGGAGTGAGTTATTGTTTTACAAGAATGAGAGAGGGACCACCAACCTTAGGGTTTGAGAAATAAACCCAAGTGATGTAGAAAATGATGAAATTATACATTTGAAATATACATGGAGTGTAATCCCAACACATTGTGTAAATTTCTGTCTTTATGATACACTGAAAAACATGTCGCCTCAATGGGGTTTTTACCCCCAATTTATTACATGTCATGAATACCACTTACATGACTTGTACCCTTTTCATGGTATTTTCTTTAGTCATGTAAAATCCATGAACCACCCATCTACACAAGTTGTGAACCACCATTATAGATCACGTAACACATCTTCATAGTGGTTATTTCCAATAAAAACTCTATTGTAACACCAACATCCTTTGAAAACACCTAGAAACTCCACTGAACACATACATCCACCAAAAGATGAAATGTAACACAATGAGAAGGAAATGACCATTAATTAAAATACACATCAAATTATTCTCACCCTCTATAATCCAAAACCGAACCCAGAAGGAAAGGGGGTTGAACAAATACCTTGCAATATGTCTCTCATAAATCCCATCATAGCTCAACAATACCACTAACCAAACAAACAAAACAAAACAGCCACAAAAAACTTTCAGAACCTCATTACCACACTAACACATTACCAAAACAATATCAAACTCCATGCATCCCCAACTAAAAACCAACACTACCAAATAACTACACCATCCTAAACACACAATTCTAGAAACTCTATCCTCTTTGTTAAGATACTATCTTCTCTAGATGGAACTGAATCACCCACATGGGTTTAATTGCATCGTAGTTTATGCATCTCAATTAGGAATAAATCCATTACCTTCTCATATTTCAAAAATTTATCACTTATCCTACCTCAAAAAATGAAAATATCTTATCCCATAAAATAGAAGTATCCAAAAATCACATCAAAAAGAAAAACAAATAATAAACTCAGAACAACTCTTGGTACTATGAATTCATATGCGTTTCACACTACCAAGTACTCTACTCTAGTCCATCATGCCTCCCTAACACATTAACCAAAAGGATGGTTCATCCTCACAACACCATCTCATGGATATCTTGGATATCTATTGGATGATCCATAATGTCACATCTTCCTCCATATCCAACTCTCCCTAATAAATTAAATGGGATCCATCATTAAGATATCAATGAAGTTAAGAGATTTTTATGATTTCATGGATCCTCTCTCACAATGGTGGAAACACAAACTGATACGCCACCTCACCAACTCACCTGAACACCTCACAAGGCCCAATAATTAGGGAGAAATATTACTCCTTTTATCAAACCATCACTGCCCATGTCAATGGAAAATCTTCATGAACTCGTGTTCACTATACTCAAGGACTTTGTGCCTCCTCCAATGATTTAATAAGACTTTGATCGATCGTGTGATACTTTCATCCACTCAAGAACAAGTTGACCATCTCTATTGTGCTCCACACAACATCAAGACCAAGAACGGATGCCTCCCCAACCTCTGTCCCCCATAATGGATAACAACACTGTCTAATATAACAACCCTCAAAGTGATCCATGAAAATAGAATAGTGATATTTTTATTGTATTCAAATTCAAAAAATGGAATATTTCATACCAAAGATCCACCAAGGATCATGAAACATGTCTAATACTTATCCTAAAGAATTTGGTTAGTCTTCTCCATCTACACATCCTTTTGATAGTGGAAAGTAGTGTTGAGGCATAACTATGTTCCAAAATAATGTTGTAATTCCCTCCAAACTCGTGAGGAAAAATGTGGACCCAAATCCAAGAAAATGGAACTCAAAACTCAATGAAACTAAACCACCTGTTTCGTATAATTCATAACCAAATCATCCATTGTTCCCAGCTCATAGATTTTTAACAAAAGGAATGATTTTTTCTCTTGATCCACAATAACCTAAATAGATTAAATAAAATAAAAAATATCTAGGTAACCCTTAGTATAGATCCATCGAAATGTCATCACATTTCCACTTGGGAACACCCCAAGGTAGAAAAAACCACCTGGAACACAGTGCTTTGCCTATACCTCATAGAAAATCAAGAACATTACCAAATCATTTCTAATTCCTATTTCATACCGAGCCACCAAATCATAATCCTCAAACCATGGTATATCATGGAATGTCCTGGGTTTATCACAAAAGATGAGATATAAAACTCAAAAGGACTCCACCATGCATCACAACTTAATCAAGAAACCTACCCTGAAATAATATCTTATTAGGACTATATTATTACCACCGTATAGAGCATCACCATCGCCAACATGATCATGCATCACAACTACCTCTATTTCTCCCCACTGAGACTCCTCCACCTACTGCATCAATGATGATTGTACCACTATCTAAAATAAACAGCCTCTACATTCAACCGCCCATACATCTAAATGCATGGCCCCCATCTTCTCTAGGGCTCTCCATGAATCCCAGACTCCCAAAAAACATCTATATCTATCTTTTTTCTCAAATACTTGGTCGTATCATTTACCTATCCTAATGGTTCAAAGATATTTAAATCACAACAATAATGAAAATCCACAAACTTCTACTATTTTAGATTCATATAGCAATGATACAAGAAATATGAAAAACCCCTATGATCCATGAAGACAATAAAGTGATCCCCAATGTGGTAATGTCTACATAATTTTTGTGCAAACATAATCACTACTAGATCTATATCATGGGTGGCATAGTTATTCTTGTGGGGTCATACCTATCTATACCCATAATAGATCACTTCTATCTTCTACATCAACACACATGATAATCCCAGACAATAAGAATCACAAAAAAACCTCATAAATCACACAATCCTTAAGAATATAAAGAACTGGAGTACTGGACAACATCCCCTTATGGTATATGAATACTATTTGGAATAAATAAGTCCACAAAAAATCATGGTCTTTCCCCATCAATGGTGTTAATGGGGCTGCAAATTGAGAGAAATCATGAAAAAGTCTCTGATAATAGCGTAAAATACCAATAGAAATACAAAAATACCCCATGTTCTTGGGTGTTTCCCAAGAATAAGCTGCCTTAATCTTCAATGGGTCCCCTTCCAAACCCTGATGAGATAATAAATGTCATGATAAATTCACCTATCATGTGAAAAATGTATAGTTGGACTACATTTTATAGAGATTATGGCGTCTAAGAACCTGAAACAGAGCTCTAAGATGCTCATCATTCCCCTTATCTAAAATCAGGTTGATCAAGATATCATCAATTAATATGATGATGAAACAATCTAGGAACTCATAGAACATAGAGTTCATAATCCCAGAGAACACAGTTTGTGCATTTGTAACACTGAACAACATGACTACAAACTCAAAATATACATACCTGCATCTGAAGACAATCATCAAGGTATCTCCCTCCTTCACCCACAACTAGTGATATCAAGACCATATAAAAATCTTAAATATCCAACTCACCCCTCTAAAATGGTCTAAAATATGGTCAATCCTTGGAAGAGGGTAACAGATCTTAACCATCACCTGATTCCACCTCCAAGAGTTCATAAAATAATCATACTACCATCCTCCTTCTTAGTGAAAGCCACTTGAGAAGCCCATGGTGACACACTGGATGGGATAAAACTCTTCTAAAATATATTATATATCAGAATACCCAACTCTCGCAACTCATAAGGTTCAGTCAGATAAGAATCCATCAAAATCGTATAATCTCCATGATGTAAGTCTCTTGAACTCAACATCACTTCGAGGGGATAGTGTAATTACATCCTCTAAGACAGAATCCAGGAACACAACAATGACCCTGGGGACCTCCACTATCCTAATATTTATTTATTATTTCTTGAACATAGCCCTATAATAAAGAAGGGGCTCTATACATTGACTTCCAACCAGAAAACCCATTTCAGTAATGAAAACCACATGTCAACCATCCAAATTTGAGAAAAAGATTCTCGTATGAAAGTGGTTGATAATTGAATGTTAAAAATAAAATTATTCAATGTTGAGGGTAACATCATATGGCTACGTATATAGAAATAAAAGTTTCCCTCTAGACTGATTTCACCCCATCAGTAGTCTACACCTATGGCACACTTCAAACAAGCGGATCTATCCTTGTATCGGTGTAGTCAACACCAAGAGAATGAGAAGCCTCTCTAAATAATGTCCCAAGGAGTGCAATAGAGTGTCTGAGAAGTTCCAAAATTTAATAGAGCACAAAAAAGTGTACTAAATAAACTGGTCGCACCTCAAAAAATCACTGGATCCTCTAGAACTATTGCATCCACTACATTCAACTGACCCTGACTAGCTCCTCCACCTCTCTGATGAAGACCGACTACATGACCACACTTGGGTAGAGATATCTAAATTTGAGGAACATCATTGGTTTAACCAACACATTCTCTATATCCCCTAAGTGGATCATAAGTCTACTTCCCATGATGAAAAAACAGTCTCACAAGAAATATCTACTGAGGATTGAGCATAACCATTCCACCTCCCCCAAACTATGCTTGGGGAACCACTAGTAACTGTTTTTGGTGATGTCCATAAATCCCACAACCAAAAAACACTACCACAATTCCCCCCCCCCCCAAAAAAATCAAGGAATGTCAAAAAGGAAGCAGTTAGGTGGGCTCCCTACTGTCAGAACCTCAATGGTCATGGTGCCTGAGACCAACCATTGAAAACTATTCTCCTCTAGGAACCCTATTTTTTCCCTCACATGATATTCCTCCTCATGATTTATCCAGTCAATAACATACTCCTTCTTCTAAACCTCTAGATATATTGGAAATTAAAAAGGATTAACTTCATGATGGATAGAAGGAAAAATTTCCTCCTCAAGATGTCACAGATGAGACTCCATATCTATCAAAAGATCTGGGGAAAATTTTAGATGGTCCTTGAACCTGATTACCAAATCTCACAGTAAAATACTATTTAATTGAATAGAAATAATTTCTTGAATACATAATTTCTTCATGGTCAATGAAAGGAACTCTTCCTGAAAATCCTTATGAAAGTCAACCCATGAAACATCTTCCTCATTCCACTCATCCATATAAAGCATCCACCATTGATGTATCGATCCCCACATCTGAATAACTGTAAAAGGGATCTAGCATCCCATTCGGGTCCGGATCAAATAGATATTGATCATGATATCCTCGATCAAACTCTCAGTCACCATGTATGAAGCATTTCCCACATACTTCCCCAAAGTCTATCGCTGGAAAGCACACAACACCCACTACCTGGCCTTATCATCCTCTATCATAACAACCCTCCATTGATCAAATGGATCATATTTATGAACCTCAACTACCTAAGTATCATTCAGATAATGAATAGGATCCATAGTTGAAAATAAATCGATAACATACAAATCCATACTGTATAAAATTTTATTAATATTATTTTTAATTCACTTTATTAATTTTAACCGTCAAATGGAAACCTTACTCAAAAAAAGAACAAAATTAATCATGATTAATGTTCCTATACAAGGTATCTACCCAGCAAGAAGCTCCACCACACATGGAATTTCAATAATCTCAGAGTCTGTGAACTAGATCGAGGGGGAGGGGGGCTAAAATACTATTTCCGAGTTGAACACCTTGACCTATGCCACTCACCAAGGTCAAGTGGAACTATTTCCATACAAACCCATGAAATAATCATGGTTTTTAACTCCAAAATCCATCATATCTCTCAACCATAACCTTTTATACCACTATTTCATGACCCCCTCTCTCCAACGATACCACAATAAGGGGAGAGTGTGTGTGAGCCCCTAAGTCACACCTCTAGTAGGCCTCAGGTTTAAGACTTTTGTCGATGGTATAAAAATCTCATGTATGGGAGACATTACTATGTATAACATAAATTGGACTTGGAGATAAGATGAATCATCCATAAGAAAAACCAGAAAATAATATTAAAAATAATAAAAAACATCCCAAAATAATATATAAGTTAAATTGTTACAGGTAAATTCCTCCAAATTAAATACAGAAAGGAAAAGATAAAGTAGTGACACAACATCTATCCATGGTCCTACAAAGTAATGACCAGCATGGTCTATTTAATCCCCCATGAAACTTAAATATATTTCATATTTCTAGAATGAGAATACAAGTATACTAAGTAGGAAAACTAAAGACTTTTTCCCACATGTGAATGAAGAATAATAATCCACCTATGAGATTATAACAGAACCAA
Organism: Viscum album; assembly: GCA_963277665.1. Lineage (NCBI taxonomy): Eukaryota > Viridiplantae > Streptophyta > Magnoliopsida > Santalales > Viscaceae > Viscum > Viscum album. The sequence continues at coordinate 991,522,699 of OY728159.1, read as the reverse complement.
AAAAACCTATTCATAAACCAAACCCAACCTCATTAACGAATTCTCACCAAAAAATGAAAGACATGTAATATAATATAATAAGAATCACATCAATAAGGGTACACTAAACATCTTACTCTATACCATTCCACTCTCATACCCTAATGTCTCATGTCATAGAACTCCCATATCTTTTGTATTCCACATCACCCTACAAGCTCGGTCTCATCCCCGCATGCTCGCAGTTACCTAGACTCACCAACCCACAACCACAGCTAAACCACATCTCACCTAAAAACACCTAGTCCATCAAATCAAAAACACTTCCATAACAAGAGTAATAGGGTATAAAAAACATGTAGAACATCAATATCATTCTCTCCTCCTACCATGCATGGCCCCCATCATAGACACACCATAATCATGGAAACATCTTCTTCAAAAACAAAATGTCCATCACATCTCTCCCAAAATCAGCTAAGCTATCAAAATAATAATATAATGAACTAACAGACCTTCGGCCATCATATCTTGTAAAATACCTACCTGACATGGAAGAGAGATAAGGAATGAGAGGGTACCCAGCCAAATTTCCTCCTCACCGGATGTTGAGAAGGAAACCCCCAACATTACTATGTGGTTGTTAGAACATAGTGCTCAAGGTGGGTGGTGTTAGTATATAAATCAAATGAATATATAAGTGTAAAAATATATCTACACACACAATCCCAACCTATGGGTTCACTACCAAAATCTAACTAACTCATAACAACACCACTATCATTGCCACCTATAAATGCATAACACCACACAAGACACAATCCACCATTCAAAATGCCAATTGATTCCCATTATATAGACAATTCATTTCATTGTTAAGAATCAACCACATTAAATATCACATACCATCATTTATTTATTCAATAGACATTTCTATTAAATTTACCAACCCAAGCCCATCCATTTCAAACATTATTAAAAAATTATTTAATCCATCACCATCCAGGAATATTTCATAAAGCAACCACCACCTCTAATCATCAAAAGATCATCCAAAGAATCCACCTTTTCGATGAAAAATCATTGCCAAAAATCCACCTCACTTGAACAAAAGCACAGACAATAGACCACCTCACCACCCCATAAGAATGGGATACAATCCATCATGACCATTTTTTCCAACAACATATCATCGTCCCATAAGCACTCCCACATGTCACAACACTTCAAGATCATTTTACATATTTATGAAGATGATTTTATCACATTTCACTTTATTTTAGGGGATTTATCACCCAAACCAAAATCCTAGGGAAACCATTTTATAACCAAATATAATTGGTTTTCCAATTTTTATTTTAGGGTGATATAAAAACAACAAAAACAAAAGAATAAGTCATAGTACATATCATCCATCATAAACAAAGCCCCCAACATGCACAATTTTATGTGGTGAATCCAACCCATACAATCACAATATCACAAATAATAAAAATATGTAAAAATAGGTGAATCAAATCCATTTACCCTTTAATTACAATTTAACCAATTATTTATCTCTAAATAAATTATTGGAACCATATCTTATAGATAAATAAAAGTAAACCACTCATGCCTGATACAAAATAAAATAGAAATGTGGGATTCCCTTCCTTAAATAATATTTCTTAATCATTTCAAATAAAAGGTCAAGAAGAAGAAACCGCAACCACAATTGTTCCATGAGAAACCACAGATCAACCTATTCTGCACCAAAAGATAATAAAAACACATCTAAAACAAATAACAAAAATAAAACCACACCACTAAAAATAAAATCTAAAGAATAACATAAGATAATAGATGAGAATGAGAGAAAAAAGCACCATTGACCAATGAAGTGAATATGGGAATCAATCCCCATAGAAATTAATCACAAAATTCCATGGGAGGGAGCCATTGGTATCCTAGATCGAGAGAGTGAGCATTGGATGTAGGGATTGATAAATAAACCCCTAGTTTTGTATACGTTAATGATTCACTGCATAAGTCATTTACACAACATGAAATCTGTACATGTTTTATAAATATCAGGCTTTACATTCCACTAAAAAACAAGTCTCCATGATGGACTTCTCACACCCAATTTATTACATATCATGAATCCTACATGCACTGTATGTACACTTTTCACAAGATACCACTTAGTTTCATACAAGTCATGAGACCCCATACTATGCATGCCATAAACCACCATTAAACATTTTTAATACATTTACAGAAAATATATTTATTACACCGACTCTCAAGTATCTCCAGCCTCCACTAAATACTCCCAGAACATCCCCCAAACACCTCCAACCTCTCAAACTAGAAATGTAATTGAAAATTAAGGCATGAAACATTAAATATTCAATATTTGGTGCATAATGGGGGGAGAAGGTGATATGAATTATATTGGTCGTGTTCCTTGATAACCAGACAACCATGGATTTTCAAACACCTACAATTTATTAAAGGGAATGTTTCGAGAAATCAATCCCTAATAAAAGAATAATTATAAATAGTGGATCATGAGTTATTGTGGGATGATATTGACAATGGGGTAACCCAAACCACTATTCAAGAACATATATAACCACCACATGAGCTAGGTGTTGTCATGCCTCTTAAACCTAAAATTTCACAGGATTGAATATCTATAAGGGGATGGAATATGTCAATAAAATATTCAGAGTCAGAGTACCATTTTTTCACTAAAGAGGGAGACCCAAAAGGATTTCAAGAAGAATATAAAAAGGTTTATCATTAAATATATAAAGTGATGGATCGATAGATCTTGAGACTCTTGATGATCTACACAATGGATAACCTAACAGATATGTCGAAAAAGGTGGATTCTTGAGAGAATATAGGCATGTAGAAATACTTGAGTGGATTGAATGTAGAGGGGGGGAATTGATGGAGATAATGTCTAGATACCATGTTTAGTGGTTTTTTCGCCAATCACACCCATGATGGAAGACATAACCAATGAGTTTTTAATATTCTAGATGTGTATCCCATATTCCTTTGGAATCCATGAGAAGGTAGTTGGGTGTTGTTAGGATTATGAGGGAGGTTTTTAAAAATTTTACTCCTCTCACGAGGCTTATTTAAGGAGTTCAATGGGAGAATTACACCATCAAAAATTTGTTCCAATAGGAATCCACTGCATTCAACAGAACCATTGGAGCTGGAGAGCCCCATATTTTCAATAATGATATCCAAGATAGATCCATTTTATTAGAATACTAGGTGAGCACGTCATGATATATATATAGAGAGAGTGGGACGGAGGGAAGGATTTATGTAATCCTTATTCATGCAAAAATAATGTCCAGTTTCTTCCTCCATTATTCTCTCCTAGTGACCAGCTAATCATAACAGTATCCATCTTTGTTCAGGTCCACTACTAGCATAAACAACCGCAAACAATGTGTTTTCCTTGGGTTCTCATAATCAACTCCTCTGGGTATTTCCATTATTCCTACTTGGGAGCCTATATCTCCTCTACAACCTCCCAGATTTAAATAACCCTTGGTTAATTTCTTTTGGCCTCCTCATGCTTGTTTAGTGGAGGGGGATACTGGGGTCGATGAACCACCATAGAAATTGACGACCCCCTATTCGTGCAATCAGACTACTACACCCTTAGGTTCACTACCAACTAGATCATCTTTCTTAATATTTTGGAGTCTCTATCCTAGGTGACACACTTGATGGCCTGGGAGATAGATTAGGGGAATGTAAGGATACTGGGGTAGTATTACATTTGGATCCATTAACAGTTAATAAAACCTAATATAAAATGATTATAGGTATTAATTTTTCACTTTTGTGGGTGTTTAGGATGTTTATGAATGGTGATCTAGTGATTGGAGTTCATGAATTCTGAAAACATATATATAAATTGGATGACATTGGTGAATATCGACTTGTTCCCCATCATTATTGATAAGTGATGAATGTTAACCAACAGCTAAAAAATTTCACATCCACCAAAAGAATCCCCAAATCAACTGGATACATTCACACATGTCCACCAGTGTGGCCATCCAAGGATCCAATATCCATACTAGTTATGACTGTGTTCCAATCATCCAAGGCACCATAGGCCTCTAGATCAAGAAGTTTGATTGAATATGCAACCATGGGATAAGGTGAACTTCATGAATATAAAACCATCAAGGAAATGTTAATTAATTTGTGGTTGTTAATTGGGTTTTGGAATTGGAAGCATGGGGAAATAAGTAAATGAGGCATGAGTGCAGAATCTGAATTCTTGATTACATATTGAAATTACTGTGTTTCATTATATAATTCCATTAAAATTATTTTATGTGAATGGTTGAATAATTGGATGAATTATGTTATATTCTCATATTTATATGTTAGATATTTTCTTCTTCACTAGGCTACTCAATTTCTACATGGACCATTGTGATGGGCTGTTGGCTTAGGTTATATGTTTTTTTCCATTCGGTGTATGTCATCTCACAGCTGCTTAGTCATTTTTTCACACATATTTATTTTTTGGTCATTTATCATGCTTCAACCCTTCTGATCTCATCCCTTAATCTATCCATCCTCACCCACATACACTATTTCATTTTAGTTTTGTGTGAACTTGTGGTGTATACTACTTGTTTGGGATGTTTTAATGCACTAATGAAATCAGGAGAACTGATCACCCATGCCATCCATTGCTTTACCACATTCACACCATTTTTAGAATTTTAATATTTTATATTGATCAAGTTATAGAATACATATCATCATTGTGTTTAATTTTCTGGGACATCAATCTATGTGCCTACCGTCCATCAAAGTGCACTACTAGTGTAAAAATTTCAATGGATTTTTGATGGAATCCTTCATTGTTGAAGATGTGTGTATGAGTTCCTAATTAAATAACATATTACTTCTAGAACATTTTAGTTATTCAACCAATAAGAGCACAAAAAAATATTTACATCATCTTCTTCATGACACCCTAAAGAGAATAGGATTAGCAGAATCAATCATTTAGCATTGTAAGTTTTATGATCCTGTTTATCGCTTTCTTAGGTTTATTTCTTTAATGATTCTTTTGATGTCTCTTCGATAGTTGAGCATATATGTTATAAATCATGTTTCTCAAGCTTAGTAAATCATGTGTGTTGGTGGTGTTCTTTCCATGCATGTATGTCCAATCCAAACTGAAGCATATAAAATCCATGGGATCATAATCAATGCTTTCTCATATATTTCATCATGAATGTTTATTTTTAGTTCAATTCAATTCTTTTGATCAAATAATACAATCATCCCTTTTTGGTTTTTGTATAAAATCCAATACTAGTGCACCATCCCCCAAAAAGTGGTATTAGAGCCATATTGGGTTATATATTTTTTTATCATATTTTTTTTCAATTTGGTAACTATTTTAATTATGCACTTCAATATCATCATGATTTTCCTATTCCCTTATCCATTTACAACATAATAAATTAAAACAAAAAACTTATTTAATTATAAAACCTAATTATACAGTCGTCAATACCAACTAATCATGGATGGTTCATTGGGTCTTATGCTTATCATTATTTACAAATACTCACTATCGGATCAATTGGATAAACATGACAAAACTATGTTTGAAATTGAAAAATTTGATCGAGAAAATGACTTAAATATTTAACTAATTAAGATTATATAATTGTTAGTTTAAAAAGAATTCATTTGTTCCTTGTTTGGACCTATGAAACCAATTTTTACTATATATAATACTAAATATAACTCTACTATTTATCAATATGTATCCCCTGATTTCCTTTTTAAGGTCCATTGTTCTCTTATTCATTCATTATGTTATAAAATGTTATGAAATTTTCTTATAAAACAACTAATTCTAGTGTATGGATAAAACTAGAGAAAATTTATATGATAGCTTCACCATTTTGAAGACATTATAAGAAACATCCCATAATTACATTCATAAAGAAGTCTATTGTTTCAATTAAATCACAGTTATATGAATTCAATAAAATCTTGTTAGATTTATCCAGCATAAATGTGACTATTGATGATGAATATAAATCCATCACTATTTTAATTTTATTATCCAATTCCTACAAATCAAAATAGATACAATGATGTATGGTCTTGAATCCCCAAACCTAGAAGAAATTAAGTCTATCCAGGTCTCTAAGGAAGTGCATTATAAAACTTGAGATTAATGAGTTTAAAATATACGTTTCACTAGAGGTAGAATAAAATCTACATATAAATAAGATGAGTATAATAAGGATAAAGGAATGAATAATAAAAACCCAAAATTTAGGTCTAATCCTAGGGAAGGAAAAGTTATTTCTTCAACTTTGGTATTCCCAAGGACACCAGACACAAGTGTAAATTGATAAAAGAAAACACTGATACTAAATAACCTACTAACCAAGCCCTTATAGTGGTTCCATACTATGAAATTGAAAAGGTTTTGAATTCCTCTATACATTCCTTCACCCATAAGAGAGTCCTAGATTCAGGTTACTTATTCTATATGTTTCCCTTTTGGATTTCCTTTTTTAATTTCATAGAAATGGTGAAATTTGATGTTCCTTTAGTAAATAATGTGAGGTTTCATGTAATCAAAAAATATCTTATTTTAATATAACTATAATTCCACTGAATCATAACATTGTTAGATGTTTGGTGTGTTTCTAACCTCTATAGTAACATGATATACTTATGGATTCTAGACCGAAATGGATTTACTTTCAGTTCTTATATTGGTATACTAAAAATATCTAAAGTGTCTAAAACCATCATTAAGGGTTCCCTATATAATGGTTTGAATGAATTGAATGGGACTACCCCTTATTGACAGTTGGTTTCTATGTATATAATTAATATTGATAATACTCTCTTATGTCATAGGATATTGTGTCTTGTAAGCTCTAAGGGTCTTGAGGAACTTAATAAACCAGATCTATTGACTAATATTACACCTAGTAACCTTCCATTTTTAGAAAATTTTGTTATGAGTAAAGCTAACATATTCTATTTTAATAGGACTAATTTCAAATATAGTTAACCCATATAATATATTCATCATGATTTACAGGGAGTAGCTAGAACTATCACCCATGGAGGAGGTTACTTTTTTTACATTCTTTGATGGATTATCAAGATATGTTTGGATATATATATTGAACAAAAAATATGACATTTTCGATACATTAAAAATATGGAAAAAGGTTGTATGAAATAATGTTGGAATGAAAATAAAAATAATGAGAACTGATTATGGGTTATAATACCTCTCTAATAAATTTATTCAATTTTGTAAATATTAGAACCCTACAAGATAGAAAACTCTTAGAAAAATCCTCCAAAAGAATGGACTTGCTTAGAGTCTAAAGCATTAATTAATACTTTCATATCCCTAAATCATTTTGGGAAAAGGCTTATACTATGGTACTTTACCACATACATTGGTGACCATCCTCTTCCAATCAATTCAAATCCCATAATGAACATTGTTACAATAAAACACCCTCTTATAATCTTCTATGAGTCATTGGATAAAATTAATATTCCCTTTTCTTGATTAATAAGATTGAATCTAGAGATCTTAAGTGTATTTTTAATGTATATCTCATTGGTTTTAATGATAATAAATTTTGGGTTGACAAACCCAATTAGAAAAAGTGTATAATAAGTAGAGACGTGGTTCTTCAGGAATCATGTTGTAATAAATCTAAATTTTTCATAGCTAACAGTGATGACTCATCCATTAATGGGGATTCCAAAATTGAACCATCAACCAAATTAGAGGTCGTTCTATAGCATCCTCCAACTAATCCTCATATTTTTACCTAAGATGAATTAATCTGATTTAGATTCAAATGTAAAAATTCTAGTCATTAATAATTAATATAAATTGATCAATGATATACTTGGAAGGGTCACTAGACCTCCTTCTTAGTTTAGTCAATATGACATGGTTTCTTATTCCATCCATGTTGATCAGGATCTTATTGATGATGATCCTCAATCTTATAAGTAATTTATTAATGAAAAATATTAAAAATAGTGGATCTCTTCCATGAATGAAGAAATTCACTCCTTAAATATATTCCACACTTATTCTATCATTGATATACCTCAAAAATCTAAATTAAGTTTCTTTGAGTGGATTTATAAAATAAATGAGGATAAAATTTATGAAAATAAAATAAATTTAAAAGATAAATTAGATGCTAAGGGATTTATTCAATTAGAATATGTTTACTATTTTCTTATATTATCCGTAGTTGTAATGAATTATTATATATGGTTTTTGTTTTATTTTGTTTCCTATAGTTACCATAACATTGAACAGGTAGATGTCAAAACTACTTCTTTCTATGTGACCTTATTGAGAAACTATACATGAAGCCTCTTAATATTTATTCTGAAAAATTCAAATATAACTATATTTTAATTTCAAATAAATTATTTTATGATATGAAATAATCCTCAATATAGTAGTATATAAAATATAATTCTTATATACTTAATCACCAATTGACTATGAGCTAAAATTATGCTTGTTTTTTTCAAGTTAATTGAAAAAAACATGATTTATATTCTATTATATATTTATGACATTATTTTTTTAAGAAATATCATGATACATACTATTTATTTTAAATCTCAATTAAAATGTTATTTAGAAATTAAGGATAAAACGGTAGATAAATATATTTTTGGTGTAGAAATTATTAATGATATACATATTAAACATTTATATATCTCATAGCATTCTTATGTTATGAAATTCCTCAAAATATCCCTATTAGGATCTCACAAACCTGTTAGTGTACCTCTAGGAAAACATTTTCAATGTTTATTAACTCATGAACCCACTAATGATACTGATGTTGATTTTATTTCTAAAATTCATTTTCCAAACTTTCTAGCTGTGTCATGTATTCCATGATTTACACTAGGACTGATGTAGCCTTTGAAATCCTCACTCTAAAAATATTTATGGCTAGTCAAGGGATCCCACATTGGGATTCCCTAAAGTGGAAATTATGGTTCTTATCATGTGCTTAAATTTATATTTTGTTACGGAAAAAAAAATTGTACTGCCAAAATAATTGTTGGATTTATAGATGATGACTATATAGGTAATGATGACCCTAGAAGGTTAAGAATTGGGTTTTCTCACTGCTTGTGGTTGAACAATTAACAATTCTGGTCTTTACTCTTATTTTTTTTCATTACTCTTATTTATCTCACTCTGGTACTGGAAACCCAAGATTCATTGTGTCTGATTTTCTTTAAGATCAATCTCTATGCCTACCATCCCCTAGAGTACACCACTATTGTTCTTCTTCATGTGGATTTATGAAAGAATCATATATTAATGAATATGTGTGACCAAGTTCTTGATTGAAGGACATATGACTTCCATACCAGGTTATTCCTTCAACATCTAGGAGGATAAAAAATATTTGTATTAGTAACCCAATAATTACCTAATGAGAACCGGACTGTCGGACCAGAGTGTCCAGCATTTTATTTTGAATGTTATTTTTTATCATTTTCATAGATTTAGGTCATTAAATATTATGTATATTTTTTGGGGGTTTATAATGTATCATATATATCTGTTTTCTAAGATTAACAAATCATGTGTTTGGTTGGTGTTATTTTAATGCATGTGGGTCCAAATTAGAATAAAGAACATTAAATTATTATGTTCTTATTTACTAATTTCTTATTGATTTCATCTCAAATATTAATTTTTTATTCTATTAAATTCTTATGAAAAAATATCTTAATTATTCCCTTTAGGCTAATTCCAACATTCAACATTCAGTGCACCTTTCCCCAATAGAGAACATAACGGTAAAATTCTTGATGTTCCCTTTGACGTGGAATTGGGTGATGATCAGATTTTGGAGGCATCCAATCATGGGGTTCATTAGGATGATATTATTCTAGTAGGTGAGTACGACCAATGTAGAGAACCCCATCATCATCTTCAAGAGATACTTCCCCAACAAATATAGCTTCCTTGACCTGGTGTCAGAGGTGAATAGCAGTGATGTCGCGAATGAGGACATACAAGGGATATCAGTAATGAAGGTGGTGTTGAATATAGACTACTACTCATCTGACATAATCATCATGTGTCCATATCACAGACACTTCCTTATCCACCATCGAGACCTATGACTATCTCTAGGAGAATATTTCTCTTCATGTACAATAACCAATGATTATTACAACTAAAAACATTGAAATAAAACCAAAAAGTTGATCTATATAAAAAAAATAAGTGTTATCCTATTTAATAATTCAATAATAAAATATGGTAATTTAAATTGTGCATTTTTGGTGATCCAAAAATAAGAAATGGTTCCTTTATAACTACACCACCAAATCTTTAGCACCAAACTCAAATAAAAAACTATCCAAATTTATCACTATAATTAATATGATAAATATCATAATTTCCTAATATAATAAATAAATAAATATATGAAATTATTTCAATAGGATGGTAAGACAATTATTTGAATCATTAAATCCATTGAAATTAGTTGTTTATTGGGAACAATAAATAATTATTCTTATGTCTATGTTAGAGAAAAAATAGTAAATGAAGTACTCAATGTCATGTATTATTATTTTAAAGGTCAATTTTTTTTATTATATCCATTTTAAACATGATCCCCATACTATATAAGTTTTTCTATATTATTTTTATGCCTTTTTATTTACATGAGGGTACTTTAATAGTTTTTTAATTTTTTATTAAAATATAAATGATTGAAACGTATTGGTGGGGTGTATAATTTGTGTCATTTAATTAATGATGGACCATATTAAATGGAATGAAGAATATTTTAACCAAATTTATTGGAGAGAAGATTTCATGACTTCTATAATTGTGGATTTAATGGGTTACTTAATAGAAGATGCAGTGGGAAAGATATAGACATCGAGAGAGAATGGGAAGGGGATGTAATTTTGTTGTGTCGGGTATCAAAAATGTCCAGATACTGATATCAAGAAATGTATATTGGTTTAGAAGATTGAGGGTACAACAAATGTCTCTAATCAAGGTAAAAATATGAAATTGGTGGTATTTAATTTTTAATTATATAAATTAGGTTCCTTTCCTATGGATTATGTCATATGAATGAACCGCGTAATTATCTTGTGTGTTTTTATTTCATTGTTTATATATGTGACTGTGATATAAGAACATTATCACAATAAATTCTAAGTATAACATGGATATATTGAACTAGATTTAATTTAGAAGAATATGAGGTTAATATAAATTAATGTAGTGTTACATGTTGGTTTGATCATTACTGTTGTTATTTTTCTTGTATTTATGCTATGAATTTTGAATCACCATAATTGTTAATTAAATGAATATTTTAAATGCTACATTTTATTCACCCTATGGATTTTTCATGGGATTTATATTATCCCATTGTACGGTCTTTCCTTTTTTAAACCAGTTTAATACACAACAATCCATGCTTCCCTATTGTTTGATGGACTATCTTCTTAGATTTCTTACACAACTAAAATATGTAAATTTCTCAACCAATCTCCACTATCCATATTTTCCATTAAGACGTGAATTATGGATTTTTCTTGACTTCTCTTATCAGGTAAGGAGGGGTGAGATCCTAGAGGTTGGTTCCTTTTACTCCTTTATAGGTAATCACTTTCTAGTTTTTTGTCGATTGAGACCCCCTTGCATAGATTTTTTTTTGGCCGAGGGAGACTGGTGATGAGAATGAGTAGAGAGACCCTATTTTTGGGGGTTCTATTGTTTGATTCTATTCACATAAGAATAATATATGAGGGCCGACTCATATTTTTTATATCCCTTATCTGAATGAGAGGAATGTGTGGATTTAAATGATTTGATCATGCTTCACTAATGAGGATGTTAGAGGACCAATTCATGTCCTTGTTGATTTCTATTCTTAGGTCCAATGTGATGCAGTACATGGAAGTTGATCTGGAGAAAGATTATTGTTTTGGTTCTTGAAATAGGGATTGATAAAGCTAGATGATGATGATCTCATATATGACAATAACTGACCTAAGAAGTAGTGGAATTAGATATCTATTATGATTCACTAATCACAAAGAGAGATGATTGGAGGGAGAGAAAACCGAATTTAATTCACAAAGAAAAAATGTTACAAAAGACCCCTCCCTTGTCTCCCTTTTTCCTCACACATGGATATATCAAGTATCTATCTCTATCAATATGGAAGTGATCACAGTGCTTGGATAATGATCTTAATAATATCCCTAAGGCCTCCTTAAATTGGGATGGTGGGAGGTTTCAGATTTGATAAAACTACCACCAATACCACCACCAACCATTCCACGTAAAAAATAGTACCCACCTACACCATTTAAAACACTCATGAATTTGAATATAATAGTTGTGGGACATGTAGAATGTGTACAGGTCAGAATGGAAGTCTGTGGTAGGTGAGTTTGGTTCATCACCCTTAAAAATAGTGTTTAGTAGCTAGATATCTCCTACAATTCTCCGCCTCCATCTACAATCCACTGGATCATTTCCAAAGCTCTATCTTCTCCAAAGAAACCACATTTGTCAGCATATATTTTGGGTTGTCCTTTATGTGGATCTTCATAAGTCACAACAGTTTTTAATCTATCACTTCATCATCCAATGATAAAGAATATTTATGTTCTTAATTTGGGAATGGTACTTGGAGTTCAATATCAATTCCAATCAATTTTAACTATTGAAATGGACCATTTATTTCTTATGGATTAATACATTCTCACATTGAAAAATAATTATCCAAAAATCTCTAATCTATCTTCTGAAGTAGCATTGTATTATGATTCTATCATGGATAAAGAGACACTTTTTCAACATTTACTTCTAGGATTCAACTTCTCCTATAAAGGTATACATGTATCTAGATGAATAATTCATGCTATCAAGATCATCATCCATATGTACTTCTGTATATCCCTCCAAGATACCCTCATATACACCATAAAAGAAACATAACATTGACGTTACTTTAAGATAACTCAAAATCAATTAACTACATGCCAATGTTGCTTCTTAGACTTGATTAAAATTGGCTCATGATTTCCACTACATGGGAAATGTCTATTCTCATACTCACCCTAGTGTACATCAAGATTCCAACTACTGAGGTTCATGATATCAACCCCATCACCTTGATTTCATCATTGGATGATAGACATGAACTCTTTCTCAAATTCAAATTACTGGGAATAGGAATTTTCATTGGTTTTTATTTTTCCATGTTGGAATATTTTAGAACACATTCAACATACTTCTCTAGTGATAGACATAAAAATATCAAATTTCTATCATAAATTAAATGAATCCCTGAAATTTTATGAGTTTCTCCAAAATACAACATATCAAAAGACAAGCATAAATCCTTCTTCAATTGGATTATCTTTACTGTATCCTTCCAAAAAATCAACATTTCATCAACATAAAGTAGAATTTAAACAATGTTTCCATCATAAAATATATGGATGTAAACAAATAGATCTTTTTTTGTCCCCTTGTTTCCTTGAAACCCCATTAATTAGTCAAACATCGTTTACCACTATCTAGGATCTTGTTTTTTTACATATAATCACTTCTTAAATTTTAATATGAGGTTTTCTTGTCTAAAAATCTCAAAACTTTCAGGATTATTCATATAGATCTCCTCTGAAAGGTCACCATGAACAAAATCTATCTTTATGTATATCTATTCAAGCTCCAAGTCTTAGCTAGAATCCAATCTGAAATGAATCAGATTGAATCCATCTTCACCATGGGTCAAAAAGTCACATCAAATTCAACTAATTTCTTGTAAAATAATCCCTATAATACTATATATTCTTTTTTATTAACCTCAATTTGATGCCATCCTTCTTCATCCCAGCCCCTATTTGTTCATTAGTTCATTTTTACCTTTTATTAGCTCCACTAATTCATATGTCTACTTCATTTTCAAAGACTCTATATCATCCTCTAATGCATACATACACTTGATATTTCCATGACGATTCACTACTTCCTGGTATCCTTTTTACTCCCCCACATTAGTCAACAAAAAGTACACTCACTCAAAATATATTATTTATGGAACCCTTCATTTTAATGATCTTATATTCTGAGAAATTTTATATTTGGGAGGCATGACATCACTAAGATTCTGTGATAATTCTGTAACTTCTTATAAAGATTATTGAGCCACCACCCAACTCAATATCATCCTCCACTACCAATGAGTCTTCTTGCAACTTATCCTCTTCATTGATACATGGTACTGGTATTGGTTTCAGATCATGAATTTATTCTTCGACACTTTCCCTTGGACAAATTTAATGATTTTTAATGTCCTTGATCATCTAGTTGTCTTAGAATACAATTCATTTTCTACTAATCACCTTTATCTCCTTTGTGTTCTAAATACTATATCTAAACTACTAATCAACATAGATGGTTATTATTCATGGAGTGGACCTCTGATCTACCATCTGACTAAGCTCTTGGATGTAGGTGAAAATGGAAACTATCCAAATAATCATAAATGAGAGAAATATAAGAGTTTACCTGACTATATAATCCATGGAACCTAAAACTTTAGTGGGATCAATGGTGATCTATTGATGATTTAGCATGAAACCTAAATATATTCTCCCCATAAATTCATCTTATCGAAACTCACCGTACTTCTAACCTTCTCTATGATGGTTATGTTCATCCTTATAGAAACATCGTTGTGTTATAGGGTCTGTGGCATCATTCTCTCATGTCTGATTCCCTAACACCTACAATAGTCATCAAATTATCAGGATGTGTACTCTCCTCCATTATCTAAATGAAGAAACATCAGATTTCTTCTAGTCTCACACTCCACCTTGTCATAGAACATCTTGAAATATTCTATTAGTTGTTCCTTTGGTTTCAATAAGAACACCCACACCATTCTAGATGTATTACCAATAAATATAGTAAATATTTGTTACCTCCTAGTGAATCCACCTTCATGGGTCCACATAAAGTAGATTCTACTGAATTCAGACACTATGATCTCCTTGAAAAAAGTATTATTGAATGAGACTTTATGTTGCTTCCCATACAAGTAGAATTTACAAGGATCATGTGATTAATCCTTTTCAACACTAATGTACTACTTCTTCATCTAGGTAGATAACCCCCATTCACTCATGTGGCCAAGTATCCTATGCCATAAATTGGAAGTCATCTCTCCATCCCCCATTTTGAGGTTTTCATCATGTACCTTTACATGATTATTGTACTAAGTACTGTTTATGTATCTTATAGGAAGGAAAATGGACTCTCTAATCCTATTCCATTTTCCATTAATAAGATGTTGTCATTGCCTTGTCGATCAGAGGATATTCCGGATAACTAGTAGAGTTGAAGGCTTGGAACATGTAATACATCCATCGGCAGAATTGTATATCCAATGTTCATCCTGAATGGGATATCACCCATTCAAATAATCTTCTGAAATTGGTATTTCCCATAATTATATCACCTAAGTTTCTCTCTTTATAAGTTAAAAAATACTAACGATGAGGAAATTTTTTTAAGGTTGGGGCTGAAGCCTCATTTTTATAATTAAAGAAGAGACATATTTTTGTCTAGGTAGAGAGAGACACATTACATATCCTGAAGGCCCAAGGCCAAGTGGCCAAAATAAAATTCTTGAAATTCCATTTTTGGCCCAAAGGCACCATTAGTGAATAGTACTACTACAGTACCTGGGCAACTACAATACCACCATAGCTAAAGTTCATGCTACAGTGCCTTTGCCGATACAGTTTCACTACTGTTATAGCTCTGCCACTGATACAATACTACAATACTATCCTACTACTACACTTCTACAGTTCCCTACTATAGTACAACAACAGTACCCTAAGAATTTCATCCCTACCTAGATTCGATCCTTGTTCTTTTGGACTCCAAGAAAGATCCTTTACCACTAAGGTATAGGCTCTTTGGAACTCACAATGAGGAATGATGTGGTATAATGTTGCAGTATCGACCACCCATTTGGTAACCTATCTTAATGTATAAAATAATTTATCTTCTTCTACTTTGGATAAAAGATCATACTCTTCAATAATGATTACATATGTGTCTCCACTCCTTCTTTGATGGTGCAACATATCCACTTTCCTTGTATAAACCTTCATCAGTTATTCGTCATGTGTCCCTCTATTCCCTAATGATAACATTTTTATTATGGTCTCCTATGATATGTATACCTTCATCTACTCATTATTATACCTATATGTTATACCCATAATCCTCCTCCTTGTTTACCCCCTCACATCTCTAGGATGATAGCTATAATATAGTTATAACTCATGTCCTTCATTCGGGCCACCTTGTTGAATAGTGCATCATTTACAATTGCCATGGTATTTTTTTCCTTCATGCGTTGAGTTCCTAAGTGAGACCACATGTGTATCCCAATTAATAGGGATATTTAATAGTGTGTGGTTTTTCTGATCTTCATCAGCCAATGTCTTACCTATAACCACTAATTGATTAACCAGTCTTTGGAACTCACTGATGTGTTCAGATATAGATATTTTAGACTATAGTTGAAGATTCATCAACTGATTTAACAATAGGATATTGTTTCATGTGGTATTTGACTGGTATGTATTCTCTAACTCCATCCAAAGTTCATATGTTCTAGTCTCTTCAGAAACATGGTGGTAGACTCTATTATCAATCCATCAGATGATTTAACTGATCATCTACTTGTTCAGCTTCTTTCACTCTTATTCCTTTGTGGAATCAGGGTAGAATTCGTTGTTCTTGAAGTGGTAAATAATATCTTTATCATGAATTATATCATAAATTTTAGGATTCCAAATGGAGTAGTTAGAAGAAGTCAACATGATCATCCCTCTCATGGATGGAACCTCCATTTAATTTAAATTATGTAATTTTTTTGTAGAATATGGGGAAAAGGATCTCACCATTGCGTATAGAACAATAGGAAATGGTGTAATTGGCTCATGGATCATTGAAATTGTATACCGATTTATCACTATATTACCAAATTAGTTTCAGTGGATGAGATCGACTAATGACGTGGTGATGGTGTGGAATTGATGTGGCATATTGGAGCTTTTGTGGAATCTTGGTAGAAATTTCACGAATGCAAGAATCTCATTTTGTGATTCTATTTGTGTGGTTAAAATCATTTCGATGTGAACTTTTAGAATATACATTCCAAATATGATTCTAAAAAACATGAATTTTTTGTTCACTAGAAAAACTCTACTGCTTTCCATTGTTTCACCAGAACCAACCATTGATACAACTATTTTGATTCCCTGATCACAAAGAGAGATGAATAGAGGGAAAAAAGATTTATTTTTTAAAGAACAAATTTTACGAAGTTCCCCTCCCACTCCTCCATTTTTTCTCACACTTGTAACTCTCAAGGCTCTCTTCAAATAGAAGAGGTCTCAACATTTGGATTATGATCCCATGGATTCCCCCCAATTCCTCTTTAAATTTCCATGGTGGGAGGTGTCATGTGTGACACTACTCCCACCAATCTTCTACCAACCATCTGACTTTGAAAATGGGAGAAACCTAAAATATTGAAAAAAACTAATTGGAGAAAAAAGAATAGTTTCTACATATGTAGAACATGATTGGCCAAAATAAAAGTCCATGGGAGGTGAGGTTGTTGCACCACTTTTGAAAAGAGTGGTGGGAAGATTTATATATCCATAAATATTATGGACTCTGACATAATTACGGGATAGAGGTATTGGTTTTGGGCCTAGGTAGTAGCACAGAACCAAGATAATTTGAGATTTGGATGATGACCCTGGTTCGTAATTTTTTGAAGCATATAATTTTTTCCCTTTTACTTCTTTTATTTAATTTTTTTGACCTGGATATTGTTGAATTCCACTTAGTTTAAATTAATTAAAGTTCAATTCTATAGTTATTTTTCATACAAATTTGTTTTTGGTGATTTTTTCTCATTTTTCATCAATTATATAATTCAGTATGTGTTAGAACATGGTTTTATTATTCTTTACATACATATTTTTGAGTCTATAATTAATATTCTCATAATGTGATTATTATTTTTTGAAGAATCATCAGAAAATTTTACTTCTGTGGTTTGAGAATATTATAAGAAATTAGAATATTTTATTCATGTAATTTATTATTATATATGTTTTTCATGGATGTTAAATAATTTATAAATTATTTTTTGGAATTATTACTGTATGAATAATGTTCTATTTATTTATTTATTTTTTATTGAACTAGAAAATAGAAACCATGTTTTATTTTCTGTTTTCATATTTCATAAAACAATTTTAACCTAATTGGATATTCACCCATGACACGCTGAGTTACACATCTACACAGCCCATGAAAATTTCTATCAGAGCCATATTTTGAATAATATTACGTTATAAAAAAACAAAATAGAATTATTTTTTCTTTATGTGAAAATATTATGTCTTTTACATTGAAACATGCTTTGATTTTCATTCAGATAGGTCATTCTGTATTTTTATGATGTAATTTATCAATCTTAAATAATAATTGTTTCCTTAATGGTTTTCCCTGGTTTTTATATCTATTAGAGCTATTTGAGAACTTTAGTTGGTGACATCGGGTTGTGTGTTGGGATATACAGTTGAAAGGGTGACATTGAGGTTAGATTAGGTGGGAGTGTCCTAGTTAGTAATGATGTTTGGTGTATGGTCATCCTGTTTTCTGGATCTCTATATTCTTCCAATTTTTCTTAGGTAGGAGATGGTATTTAGATCTAGGTTGTTTCCTCTAGTTTGTCTCCTAGTTTTTGAAGTGTCTCTAGGTATTGACCAATTATGAGTGGTGATTGGTCTTGGGTATTGTTTAAAGAGGTAGTTTCATGTGAATATATTTATTAATGTTCAGGTTTCATGGAGGTATTTTGGGTTCTCTTTTGCAGTTTTTTTGGTTCTTAGATGTCATTAGGAAGCCAGACTGGGATGGTTTTTCTTAGTTTGTAGTTGGTTTCCCTTAGATTTCTAGTGTTCCTCAAGGATTTAGAGGTTATCCATAGGACTCTTGGGGTGCATTTTATTTTCAATGGTACCTAGTTTTTGATGAAAATCTCATATTAGATGGTTTTTGGAAGGGTGAACTCTTTAGGGGGAGATTCGGGAATGCTTCTTAAGATTGTTTGGACCTTGGTTTTTGTGGGGTTCTGGTGGAGACTAATTTTCATTTCCTATGTATGGTGTGATTATTTTTTTATGTTAGTTTCATAACTACATAGCTTCTATGGATTTTGTTTCTAAGTGAATTTTCGGAGATGTTTTGTTTTTTCATGTTTTTAGTGGGTAGGTTCTTTAAATGGGTTTTTTTGTATTGTAGTTTTGAATTTAGGTAACTGATTCCATTTATTAATAAAACCCACCCTTAAATCTGAATTTTTAAATATTTATCTAATCTTAGAAGTGAACTTTTTATGTACTGTAAAATTATTGATAATAAATAATTAGATGAAATTTTAATCTATTTTTAATAATAAGTAAATTTTTATAATTTATAATTTAATATTAAACATTTATTATTTACAATAATTTATTATTTATCATTAATAGTATTAATTAATTAATAATTATAAATTAGTTAAAATTGTTAGTTAGTAATTATTTAAAACATAATAAATTATTAATTATTAATTATTAATTATTTAATAATTATATGATTTTACTAATTCATAATTATTAATCAAAAAATATTTATATAATAATCTAATTACATATAATCACATTCACGTGCACACACATACCCACATATATTTATATGAGTTCATACATATATAATTATATGTGTGTGTGTGTGTGTTTATATAAATATATGTATATTTATTTATAATTAATATATATTAATGAAGTAATTACATCGTGAAATCTTAAATACCACTGTCGTGATGTTTGTTTTAAACTATAGATATACCTTTAATGTTTGCACACTAAATGCTCACCATTACTAGAGAGTAATTATTTAGGTTGTTTCGTGTAAAACTCATAATCTATATGACAATTTAGAAATGTATTTTTCATATCCATTTGTTGTAATTTGAAGTCAAAATGATATAATAATGAAAATATAATGTGTAAGGAATCTTTTTTGAATATTAGAGAAAATGTATCAGTATAATTGGCCCCTTCCTCTTAAGCTAACCATTTAGCAACCAGCCGAGCCTTGTATCTATCTATGTTCACTGATTTATATTTCTTCATTTTGAAAACCCATTTACATCCAATAGGATTTTCATTAATTGGAAGCTCTATAAAGTCCCAAATATCAATACTTTTCATGGAATTAAACTCTTCCATTATGGAATCATACCACATATTTATCCCTTTATAAATCAAGGCATATGAAAATGTTTCTGTATCATTTTCATCTCCAATATTGTAGTCTGATTCTTGTTGATACACTATATAATCACTAGAAATTGATGTCTTTTTTATCCTTTTGTATCCTCTAGATTTTTCACCATTATTTTTGTGACAACTATTTACTTCAACTTGTTGTTCAAGAGTTTATGATAGTCTAACTATTTGATCTAAATGATGATTATCGACCATTTATGGGATTATATCTATTAAATAATGAGGTTAAATATGAAACATTTTCAATTTACCACCTAATATATAGGATTAAAACTTTTATTGATGTTTATAAAAAAAATAAATGTTATCACTCCCATTAATCATGTCGTTTTCTTGAAATTTTGTATTTATTAATTCTATATTTCTTGTGTTCAATTATGGACAACAAAAATGATAACCTTTAGACCTACTCTAATATCCAATGATGTATCCACTAATTTCCCTAGGATCCAACTTACATTCCTATGGATTATAAACATGAACATAAAAATTAAATCCCCAAATGTGTACATTTCATAAACTCATCTTCCAATCCATAAACAATTCACAACATGTTCTTGAAACTTTCATTAAATAACTCGATGGGTATTGATATGAAAATACCCCATTCCCACCACCAATAGGCCATGGGTAAGTTACTAGCACCAAAACGTATTATCACAGACATGAGTGGCATTTTCCTTAAGTACCTATAAACACAAAAACATCTCGAAGCCCATAAAATGATGAAATATAAAAAAAACACTGCTTGAATACAACTATTATACCACATCGAAATTGTGAAAAAAATTATTGTGAAACCTAAAAATTGGTATAAATATAATCCCAAAATGAACATAAAAGTTAAATAAAACATGCTCTTATAGAGGGGAATGCTTCCAAATAAAACACTAATATAGCTCCTAGTCAACAAAGGCCTCCACAAAAAGTTCCATCAGATGAATAAGGCATGACACATGATGGAAGAGCCCATGAAAGGATAATTATAATAATATTTAGTAGGATACCTTGAAATAACCAAGCACAAAGCATCAAGAGTAACAGTCATCTCTTATTGGGTAATTCTCTACAACACATATAATAATGATATCCTGATATAAACAACAAAGACACATAGTCTCAAGGTAAAGATCACAATTGTAATGAAAACTTTTGATTCCTTCTCAATGGTTCCACAAAACGCTTGTTTGGGAAAATAAAGTCCATGAAATGTACTACCATTGAAGACACTCATCCCAGAGGTCACGCTCATTAGGTATCAACACAAAGAAAATTGAGAGGATTCATCCGTGGTATACACTCGATCAGGATACACATTATTGAAATGTTTAGATCTCGATACACATATAGGGTGTCAATTCCCATTGATTGTAGGGAGGACACCAGAACCTACTGTAAACATCATTTTATATAGGGTATCAATACCTGTATAAATATTGGACATGAAAATTCCAACAACTCTACAAATGGTAACATGAAGAGAAGTAAGGATCGCACCGGGACTCACTAAGGGATACAAGCTCCATGTTATTGATTTAATAGTCATAGTGGTCTGAGTAAACACACTCTAGAATAAGAAAACTATCCCTCACAACATAGATCATCTGGAACTGCATAAGGGTTGCCCTCTATGATGAGAATGTGATACTACACCAAACACTCATATGAATGCACTAAGGGAACACACTCAATTGATATTGGTATTGGGAAGATCACAAAACATCAAAATGAAGTTGAGATAAGAAGAATGAGGAATCAAACATTTCCTCAAATGAGTACATGGGGTGTCCCAAGGGGTTCACGATGTGTCTCACTAAGTCTAGTAATTCCAATGTATCAGGCTCACATGACATTTACTTTTCCACAACACACAACATTTCCATGGGGTATACAACATATAAGGTTGTGGGATGAAACTCTATGTGTATCTTTCCCATTTCCATGTACATTCCATAGTAAATAGTGTGGGGATCACTATTCAAAATGTGTAGGACCATAGGAACTCCGAGGTTTGTACTCTTTGTACATGTCTATCCTCTAACCATGGTGTACACGGCGTGCGGAATGGCCCACATGGTGTGCAACTCCAACCGATCTCATGGGCATGTACTCCCTTTACACATCGATTGGTTAGGTGAGGGTCACATGGCATGTGGGAAGGGTCATATAGTGTGTGATTCATTTCTCTCTGATAAAACACTAGAGCGGCATAGAAGGGAATACCCAACATGTGTTTATGAGACTATAGGTTGTTTAGTTAGGAATTTTATAAAAATTAATGAATGTTCATATGTCTCCACTCATGCAATCCAGAACTCTCAATTTCATCCTGAATCATGCAACATGGTCTATATCTAATAATGATAAACCTCCTTACCACTGATAGCTATATTTTGGACGAATCCGCTACTCTAGAAACATTTGTGTCTTGCCTCGTCAGAGCTGCCCATCATAAACATGAAGAACGAGCCTAGATCCATTTGTAGATCCACTTTCGTAGTCATATCCCACAAACACGTCATATAATCTCCATCCCAACATATTTTAATTATCCTTAGCAACAAATATCTCATTTTCAATGATTTTTCTCTAGCTATTTGATGAACTATATGCCAATGAAATTGTCAATGATGAACGTGTGTAGAACTGGTAGATAAAACAATAAAAAGTAATAGTGAGGTACTAACCTTATCCTTTGTTCATTTTTACCTCAATATATTTTTTTGGGATTGATGAATAAAGAGGTATGAAAGCTAATGATGAAATAAATAAATATTATCATCAATCAAAAAAAAAATAGATACTCACAAAATGACCAATCAATGAATCAATATGTTATTCAATTTACAAACATTCATCAAGGGAAAAATGAGGATTAATCCACAAATAAAACATCCAACATAATAATTTGATTGATCATTATTAAATAAAGGTTCTATGTTTCAATTATTATTGAGATCTAGGAACTATGTGTTTGCAACGATCTCTGATTTAGTCTTGATCTATTTCCATATTCCAAGAATGATCTCCTCCAACAGTCCTTTAGACATCCAAGGTTTCATGTAAAAACTTAATATTCCATAGTAACCATGTATTTTAAGATGAATTAGGTCACTTCATCAAACAAAATAAATTAAATCATCTAGTAAATTTATTTTATTAATTTTATTCCCACAATAACTTTTTCACAAATGCCTTTCACCGATAAAAGTAATGTCGTGCCCAGGGTAAATATTATGTTCTGAACCCAATAGTTCCATCATATTTCTGATCTGGGCCTCTAATTAAAATTTATTCCACTAATTTAGGTTAAATTCACACACATGATATTTAATATATGTAAAAAACTAATTTTAAGAACTTCAGGCCTCAGAATCTCATATGGTCTTGGCACCCAACTTCATAAATATTTGTAGAAATATTCCAAAGACATAAATGGTAAAAACAAGGGAAACTTTTATTCCATCATTTAGATTTTTTCTCACATGATATGCACAACTAAAAAAACACCGGGATACTAATCTGTCATATGGGTCTCCTGATCCCATGAGTTCTCCAAATGATTTCTTTTTCTGTCAAAAAACACACTCCCAAGGAAAACACTCGCCCACAAATGGCCTTCATCCTACCTGTCAACAAGGTTACTAGATCTTTAAAAAAACTTCACTCCCACAACCTAGCTCACCATGGTTGGTACCACACAAAGATTTGTTCACATAACTCCTCAACTGTGACATGTTGAGAACACAAATCAACCAAACTCTTATGGCCACACAGTTATCTATTATACTATCTCCCTAACCTAATAAACTAGTTGGAATATAAAGGATTATGATTAACAAAGATATCCCACCACCCTAGCTAAGAATCCATAACTCTTAAAATCAAAAGGCATATATCATTAGTCTACTGAGGACTCCTAATATTTATCGGGAATTCATCATCTTCCCATGGATGAACTTTACCCTTTGTAGTGATCACTAGCACCAAAAGTAAGATTGAAGCACAGCTACCCAGTGGATCTAAATGACATACCATTATCCTTAAAGGTATCTCATTCATGGCATAGAAAAGTTTTTACTCCAATGGGGTTGTGGATATCACCATGACACACAATACCCACTAATGGTAGATGATCCTCTCAGCATTGGATCAAAAAAGACACATAATCTTGAAGCATGTTCACCAGTACCTGAACAACAGATTATACCTTGCCAACTTGATGGGGTAAAACACTATTTACCACTATAAATGAGTCCCCAAAGGCTTTTAGAATCATATATCTAATCATCTCATGAAGTAAGTATCACATTCTATAATTATTATCAAGGTAATTTCGTGAATCTTGACTTATTCTTTCATACACAAGTGTCTTGACCTCTCCCAATGATTTTGTGGATCATCAACCACAGACAACTAAAACAAAAAATACTTAACTTAGAAACACATTCCAACTCCATTGGATTCCCAAATGATTCTAATATTTTATGGTATATCCTCACCTCTACTATACATACTATTAAGAGAAAATAACCTCCTTGGAAACTCTTCTCGCATTGCAACTTGAATTAGAATTTTTCCCCAGAAAAAGGATGTTGTGATTCCCTCCTCTATGGGATCTCCACTAAAGATGTATCCAATTGATACCTAATCATGTAAGGAAACCTAGTAGGTATTCCCAAGTCACACCTCTCGAACTCAATGAATAATATTATTGGTACCAACCATCAACTGGAGGTATACAATACCATCCTAACCCTAAAAAGGTTCAAATAAAAGGATCTCAACTATTTTCTAACATTCCATGACAAAAGATGAAGAAAACAATCATTTTGAGAATCTGCTATAAGGGCCACACCTACGGTGGCCCTTCATATCACACCACCTCAAACTCTGTAGGGTCCAATTTCACTCTCAAATCTAGGGAATTCATATCCTAAGAAGAGGAACTTTGAATCTAGAACTGGATCCTCGAGGGATGGAATGATACTATTAATCTCAAATCATGTTTAGAACCATCCTCTAATATATCGCTAGCTCTAAATCCAATGTGATGACACATGGATTTCACCAATGAATACTACCATAATATGATCCAATAAAATTTAAGGATTAAATTCATAAGTCTTTCACTATTTTATGGTGCAAAAATCTCTATAAAATATCACCACTAACTCAAAACAACCATAGTGGATTTAGAAAGTTACTAGTGTTATATCATACTCCCCAACCAAAGCCAGTGATATCCCTATCTCAAGGAAAACTCTTAGATCCATCTTGCCTCCATCCATTTGGAAAAGGGGTCATCAGTTATCAAAAGTGAGTACCATCCTTTATGTCACCAAGCCCAAGTGACAACAGTCTATATACTACATCAATAACTCATTTTCCTCTCATGTGAACGACACGAGGCTTCCCTAGAAAGTAATGTGGGCCTTAAAAATCCCTATACTCTGTATATTTCTCAAACTTCACATTTAACTATTACAGCTATCAAGGGTCATCTAATATACTAGTGTAGATATTGTTCCATCCCTGGTGTATGTTTGTGCAGAAAGAAAGAACTTGATAGAATTTAAACATGGAACATCATCAAGAAGGTTTCCTATTTACTCCACCACCAGAATAGGAACTAAAATCTAACATCACGGGCTACTCCTAGGGTTGTACTAGTCAACTGATAATGAGGTAAATATAACCACATGTGAATGAGATCATCCTTCCCTCTATGGGGGATCACATCCTATAAAAGGAGAAGAAATAAATCCCATCAAACTGGAAGCACTACTACACCCCCTGGTAGATAATATATTAGCATGGATGGTAGGTGAAAATTCTATACTATGGAAAACATCATAGGGTCCCACTGCCACTATGGAAATGTTTCCCTAAAAGACTCTCTCTCTCCCCGAAGGGTAATACCACAATATTGGTAGAAGCATTAAATCCAATATCCTTTCTAAAGGGTCCTCCAACACAAGGGTTGGGAAAAAATGGATCTACATGTATCACTTGGTCTCAAATAGGGGATACACTAAGAGAAAATTTGTACATAAATCTATGTAAAAACGACAACTAGGGAAGTGAAGACACATGTAGAACCTGAAACTGCACTAAAGCCTCCATGAGCACCCACCGCATGGAACTCATTATTTCCCTAACCCACCTATTTAACACCACAAGGGATTTATCTATCACATTGTCACCACCAACAAACTCAAATGCACAAGTCATAGAAACTCATCCACCAATCCTCGACACTATCTGATTTGGGTGGTAATAACACTCCCATATGGTTTTGGATCATGTCTCATGAAATAATATCAATGGGGAAATTACCCTATTATTTGTATATCCAAAAAAATCAGACATCATTATCGCATGGACTTACTGATTCCCTACATCAGCATAGATGAGTCTCGTAACCTAGAAACCCATCAGATAGGGATCATATCCATGTGGGACATTCTCTCTATAGGCTCGCACCAATCCTCGTCCACTTGAGAAGTGGGCTTGGTTCACCCAAAAACCTAGAAAATCCATATCTATGAAACCCAAAATGCACATTAAGAAAAGGTGCATCATCTGTTAGTAAAAAAAATCCAAATGTTTCTCCATGTAGAAAATGGGTTATAAGCCCAATGACTTGATCAGTAGGTGTCTGAAATTTCCAGAAACCCAGAGCACTTCCTCAAGTCAAACCTCTACAACCTGAGGATCAATCTAATAATGGATCCTCAATGTCTCTATCACTAGAACTCATGTAACACATATCCTACGCATACCATTGTCATGTCCCGCTAGAGATATCGAATACTCAACACATTAATGATCATCTGACTTATCCATAAAAGGATACATGGGCTCCTAAATAGGGGTATCACTACGTTGTACCCACCTATCAAATAACACTTCATGAGTTGGTCCCTAACCTAAAACCTCATCACTCTTCTGTTCATTATCAAGATAACGACTCAAAATCTCAGACGGATTTCATCAAAGAGGCTTCTTGAAGATTATCAAGACATACCATGTTCAATGAGTATATCTTGAGAACTAGCTCAATTAGGGAATAGAAATCAAAACCCGTTACTATTTGATTCATGTAAAAATGCATTCCCCACAACTAGTGTCCATGTATAATGAGTCAATAATATTTTTATCAAATTATTAGTTAATGGATACGTAGGCCTTCACACCAACACTATACACCCTTTCTTGAGACCCATACATGAAGCACTTTAACATTGTTTCCATAATTCCAAAACCAAACCTCACATCTAGTCAAATGAAACCCCAAATATATATATTTTCATCCTATGAAATGTCATAATACTTCAGGCTAGTTACTTCTTTGATACCATTAGGTCATGACCCAACTTGACGGGGCCCGAGATGAAACTACCCCATGCCCGCCTCTAGTAGGATAGGGGCTAGAGACTAGCACCAAAAATGAATATAACACAATAGGGAAGATTTTCCCGTATGTACTTATATGTGTGAATATATCTCCAAACCCATAAAATTATAAAATTTAAAACAACTGAAAACAATGTATGAATAAAACTATAATCCCACAACCATAGTATGACAAAAATATAGGAAAGAAAAAAACGGCCAAATACAATCCCAACCACAACCGGAAAGTGAAATCCCACTAGATCATATAGGGGGGACTACTATCAAATGAAACATCAGTATATAACTACGTCTATCTATCCCAAAATAGCTCCGCTTACTCTTTGTCCACTAAGGACTCCACAAAAAGGTCCTTTATTTGTATAAGACCTGACACATGCAAGAAAATCCTATATACAGGTGGGTATAAAAATATATATTAGGAATCCTTGAAATAACCTAGCACAAAATATCTAGAGTAATATTTATATATAAATAGGTATATGTCTATTATAAATATACTAATGATATCTATATATACTCAATAATGTCACACCATCTCATGGTAAAGATCACAACTGTAATTCCAAAAAAGGATTCATGCTCGAAGGTTCTATAAAATGATTTTATAGGAGAACACACTCCATAAGGTATATCACCATTGACAAAACTAATCCCAAAGGTCAAGCTCGTTAGGTCTCAACACAGTGGAAACTGAGAGGGATCATCTAAGATACTCACTCGATCGGACTACACCACATCAGAATGATCATACCTCATAACACTAATAGGGTTTCAAAGCCTATGGGTCACCAAGGGGACACAATACCTTACTATAAAACTCCCACAAGATAGGGGATTGGAACCCATGTAAATACATTTCATGAAAATTCCAGCAACCTCGTCTTAGGTGACATGATGAGAAATAAATATCACTTTCATCCACTTGGAGGGATACTTTCTCCAAACCGCTGAGTCCGTAGTCAAAGCAGTCTCGGTAAAATCACTCCATAAAAAGGAACTCTCCCTCATTACATAGATTACAAAGATCTATTTAGGGGTAACCTCTATGAACATAATTGGAGACTAAATTAACCCTCAGAGAAATGGAAAATGAAAACACACTTAACTAATAATATTCTATGGAAGATCATACAAACTCACAATGATGTTGAGGTAAGAAGAATGAGAAATTCAACATATTCTCAAAAGAGTACATAGTGTGTCCCTGGGGGTACGCATCGTGTCTCACTATGTTTGGTACTACTCATTTTTTGTGTTCACACAGAATGCACTTTTCCCCAATACACGATGTGCCCCTAATGTACAAAACATATAAGGGTATAGACTAGAACTCAATATATAGCCTTCTAGTTCCCACGTTCTTTCGTGCGAACAAGGTGTGTGGATTTCCATACATAGAATGTAGGACCTCCATAACTCCAATGAATTTACTTCATGTACATGCTAGGCTACTCGCTATGGTGTACACAATATTTTTCATAGGCCACATGGTATGAAACTCTGCCCAACATCATTGTCATGTAACCCCTTTACACCCTAACTGGTTAGAATTGGGTAATAATGTTTATGACGTGGGTCACATGAAATGTGATAATTTTCTCAATTATTAAACCCATGTGCTACATAAAAGAGGATACATGGTGTGGGTTCATGGGACTCCAAACTA
This sequence comes from Viscum album, assembly GCA_963277665.1. Lineage (NCBI taxonomy): Eukaryota > Viridiplantae > Streptophyta > Magnoliopsida > Santalales > Viscaceae > Viscum > Viscum album. Next base: position 991,493,103 of record OY728159.1, on the reverse strand, counting down.
TTTAGTCAGAAATTTCAATGAAATTCTAAAACATGCATGTGTCTTTTCCCATTAGATCTGCAACTGCTTATTTCATCCTGAATCACACTACAAGCTGTAGATCTATGGTTGATGATCCTTCTTTCAACTATTTACCTAATTCAAGCTGTAACGTCTCATATCCGGGTTCCACACAATGGGTTCCACAAACCTGGTTGGTCACCTGAACTCAAGCGCATTTCCCCAAATGCCAGAGGCTGCCGACTAGTAGTGAGGGCCTAGGACTGATAGTGGGGAAACTATGATCTCATTTGTTAAAGTGCAGTGCAACATAAATAAATATAAACACAAAAAGGGGAAGCAGTAAACAATATAATATTGAAATGGACAACAGAAATTAAGAAAAACTTAACAAACAGTCATATATATATGATGATGCAACATGTCACTAATTATAAGAAAGCAGCCAAAATAGGGTACACTGCAATCAGATACAATACTGTACAAAGTACAACGTACAGCCATACAAAACCAAAGTAGTGCAACAGGAATGCAGCAGCATTGCAACCCTAAGCTTGGTCCCATGCTCACCTACTCCTCGGCAACAATCATGTACCTATGGAGAGACCCTTGCCCTTATCGACACATGCAACAATATAATCTGTTTGGGCCCAAGACATGACCCAAACAAGGTGTGAGAAATAAACCCCATTAGGAAACCACCAAAGGCCAGTTCCCAACATTCATTGAGATGTGAAACAAAAGTGTACAATAATAAAATGCAGTAAACTAGGAAGTACTCAAAAATAACAATCCCAACAAGTTACATTTCAATTTTAATAATTAATTAACAATTCCAATCTCGTGCTTTAGCTTGGATGGTACAACCTAATAAATCACCACACTAAATATTCAAAGCAAACATTGTCCTCAGACATTAAAATCTTTTCCCTCAGGAAAACAGAAATGAAACCCTCAGGTGACTACCCTCAGGTATATCGAATATTTCCCTCAGGTATACCAAATATTTCCCTATGGCATTGGAGATACATCCCTCAGGCATAATAAATTATTCCCTCAGGATAAACAAAACATTTCCCTGTGTCTAAATAGAACCTTTCCCTCAGGCTAAATAGAACCTCACCCTCATGATAAATAGAACCTTTCCCTCAGGCTAAACAGAAGAAAAACAAGTCATCGGGTTGAGCCCAATGCATAAGCAAGAAATTTATACATTTTTCCTCTCATAAAAACTCAAAACATGTTATAATCAAGGCATACCCACGGGTATCCTGGCCAATTAGGTAAACAAGGGAAACTCACCCTCAGGGTAGCCTTAGATCAAAGAAATGGTCTCAATCAGCAGTTTATACTTATTCATTAGATTACCTAAGCAATTATAGGTATCGCAAAAGTCAAAGTCTATACAATACGACACCCTGAACGTGGGATCTTGGAACAACGATACACAAAATCGCCTTGAAAGTTGGAATTAAATAAAAGACCACCAACCTCGATCTCTTGTGATCGATATATGTGAGAGGCACCTCCTGAAACAACCAAGAACTATGTAGATATGAGATAAATGATTACCCATTCAAACTAAAATAAATTACATTAGGAACGAAATTGTAAGGAAATATTCAAGAAGAAGGAATACCATACTTGCACGGTTCAAACGATACTGACGGTGGAAGAATTAGAGTCCTGGTGTGTGATCAGGAGCTCCTCCAAGTCCTGGTCTCCTCTCTCGTGGCTCCTGGTGAGTTCTCTACCTCCTTTATCTAATGGGGAGGCTAATGCCTATTTTTAATGAAAAAACACAACTACACAGCGTGTAATTTCAAGTACATGGTGTGTACTATTTTTTTTAACTTTTCCACCGGTGGCTACTTTGCACCACCTCACTATTCATCTGCTGATTGATTACACAACGTGTATTACTAAGTACACGGATTGTAGTTAGTTTTGACACACTTTATATCCTCCAAGCCAACATTCCATGTATTCTCATCCCACACTATCAATGTACATGGTATGTGTACAAATTTACAAGGCGTGTACCCTTAAATTTGAGATTTTTCCCACATTTACCTTGTTTTCTAAAAAACACTTAAGGAAAAAAGAAATGAAGAAACATGTACCTCAAAAATAAGAATTGAGTTCATACAAACTTCCCCCCTTAAATAAATTTGTACCCGAATTTCCCATCCAAGGGTGGTGAAGTTTAATATGGGAACAATTCTAGCCATAGAGCTCGTATGTCGGTCTCTCGCTCCGAGGTTTCATCCTGCACTCATCCATGCTGCCATAGAACCCGTACGAGAGGAACTGACCGGACTTGGAGAACCATTGTGTTCCTATCAACAATACAAATCAGATGCTCCTCAAAGGATGAATTAACCTGAAGTTCAACCTCCTCGGGCTAAAAAACGTGACATGATTCTGAGTGATAACAGCACAGATGAGATACATGGAACACATTGTTCATGGACTGGTACCTCTGTGGTAACTGCAACAGATAGGCAACCGGCCCGACTCTCTCCAGAATCTCAAATGGCCCTAAATACCATGGGGAATGTTTACCATGTCTTCTAATCCTCTTATGTCCTAAACTCGATGAAACAAGCAAGAAAACTTGATCCCAGACGATGAACTCCAAGGGTCATCTTCAGTGATCAACATAAGATTTCTTACGAGACTATGCTGTATAAATCCTCTTCTGAATCCACTAGACCGGCTCTGTAGTCTCCTACACAAGACATGGTCCTAGTAAAACTGCCTCACCTGCCTCCAACTAGCATAAGGGTGTTCGGCATGGCCTACCATATAAATCCTCTTAAGGTTCCATATCAATAGTTTCCTGAAAACTATTATTATAGGCTAACTCGACCAAGGTTATGTGTTTATCCCAGGATCCCCCAAAGTCTAGGACGCATGCACACAACATGTCGTATGGAACCTATATCGTACGCTCTGACTCGCCATCGGTCTGAGGTTGGTAAGTTGTGCTCAGAAACACCTGTGTACAAAGTTACCAATGAAAACTCTACCAGAAACGAGACGTAAAAAGGGTTTCCATATCTAAAATGATAAAAAGAGGTACCCCATAAAGATTTACTACCTCCCGGATATAAAACATCCTGAGATCGTCAACACTGAAGGTTTCCTTGATCGGTAAAAAGTTATCTAATTTCATAAGCCTGTCCACAACAAACGATACGATATCATTTCCTCGAGCTGAGATCGGAATCCCTGTCACAAAGTCCATCGCGACATCATCCCATTTCCACTCTGAAATGGGTAATTGTTGTAATAGTCCGGCAAGCCTCTGATGCTCTGCGTCCACCTACTGACAGGTGGAGCATCTCGTAAGAAAACAAGCTACCTCTCTTTTCATACCTGGCCACCATTACTGATGTCTCAAGTCACGGTACATTTTGGTTACTCTAGGGTGCACTGCCCAAGCTGAAGCATGAAATTCCCACATCAACTCCCCACTTATATCCCCTAGAACCCACACTCATCCATGGATACGCAATACCTTTCCATCACCTATCGTCCAACCAGGAGGAGGGTCCCCACTTTCCACCAACTCCCATAGAACTAGGCCTTCTGAATATGATAGCTATCTCATCCTAACTCTATTTGGGAGGGTAGAATTCACAACTAAGGATGAAATATAGGTTAAACCCTAACTATCATGCACCTCCAAATGCATCTCAGAGAAAAAATCCATAAGTTTCCACTCACCACTAGCCTCTGCAGTGCCCGTTTTTTAGTCCTCCTACTCAGTACATTAGCTACTGCATTACATTTACTAGGTGTATAGGAAAGCTCCAAGACGAAGGACTGATGGTATTCAAAACACCTTAACTATCTCACATTCAAGTAACACTGGGGTAAGATATATTGAAGACTTTTTTGGTCTGTAAACACCACAAAATTTTCTCCCAAGATATAATGTCTCCAACAGCGTGACACATGAACAACTACAGCCAAATCGAGATCATGCATTTGGTAATTCCTCTCATGTGGCCTCACATACCAAGACATGTATGCAACTACTCGATTTCCATGCATCAAAACTACTCCCAACCCAATACCTGATACATCATAGTAAACTATATAGCTCTTCCCTTGCATGGGAAGTATCAGGGCTAGTGCTGATGTCAACCTTACCTTCAGCTTCTAAAAGGTTGTCTCGTATGCTTCTGACCAAATGAACCACATAACCTTCTTAGTCAAACCCATAACAGTGCTACTAAGTGGGAGAAGTCCTATATAAAGCACCTGTAGTAACCATCCATCCCCAAGAAACTCTATATTTCAAACACGTTCTTAGGATAATCCCAGGAAACTACTGCTCTCACTTTCTACAGGTCTACTGCAACTTCTGAATCTGAGATAATATAACCCAAGAAGTGAATCTGGTCCATCCAAAAGTGGCACTTTGAGAGATTAGCATATAAATGTTGCTTTCTATATGTACATAGTATGATATCAAGATGGGTGGCATGGTCATGTCGAGTGTGAGAATACACCAAGATATCATCCATGAAGACTACCACAAAAGAATCTAGATATGGGTACAACACACGATTCATCATAGCCATGAAAAATGTTGGCATGTTTGTGAGTCCGAACGGCATGGCCAAGTACTCGTAAAAACCATATCAGCTCAAAAAGGCAATAAGCGGTATGTCTGATGGTCTAATGCACAACTAAGGATAACTGGATTTCAAGTCAATCTTCGAGAACACTCGTTCTCATTAAGGTTGATCAAAAAGATCATCAATCCTCAATAAGGGATTTCGGTTCTTAACCGTCAACTAGTTCAGTTTCTGATAATCTACACAGAGTCTAAGCGTACAATATGCCTTCCTAGAGAAAAGGATAAGTGAACCTTAGGGAGAAATACCAGGTCAGATAATACCCTTGTCTTGCAACTCCTCTAACTTCGTCTTAAGCTCCTGAAATTCTAGAGTAGCCAACCTATAAGGAGGAATGGACACCAGTGCCACTCTATACAGAAGATCAATAGAGAATTACACCTATCGCTCTGGATGTAAACCTGAAAAGTCATCCAGAAAGACATCCCTGAAATGATCAACCAATGGAGGGAAATCCTTCTGACAAGTTTCCCAGTAATCTAAACATAAACTCGTAATCTGGATTGTCACTCCACCTCGCCCACGATGCTTGGGTCCATCTCGGCTCACCTGGACATCCCATTCGCCCCTATATAGAAACTCTCCACCCTCTGGTGATGTGTAACTCACCCTACGAAGATAGAAATCTACAAAGGCTCGACAGGTTACCAACCAGTCCATCCCGAGAATGACATCAGAGGCTGCCATCTCTAAGACATAGAGGCCTCATATAAAGTGACACCATCCAACATCAAGGGGGAACTCCTTGCACTGACACACACCTACCTTCTAATTGCCAATTGAGGTTATAGCATCATGATATCCAAATAAGAAAAACACAGATCCCAATGCTCTCTACAACTGGAACAGATATAAAGCTATGTTTAGCACCTTTAACGAAAAGTACAAAAGATAAAATAGAAAAACTAGAATAGTACCTCTGACCGTTGAAGGTCCGGGATCCTGCTCTTGTGGGGTCAATTGCACTGCATATGTGTACCCAGTGTCGCGACCCTACGACACATCCTGGATACCTTAAGATGACCTACTCTGTTGTGTCTGGGATCCTAGTGTCTGGCTACCACGCCCACGATAACCACCTCGGCCTGAACATCCTGATGTATTCCAATTCCCGGACTGGTAAGAAGCTGATGGCCCTTATCCTGCATGCAGATTCTGCACAGAACCCCTCCCACTAGTCACTTGTGAAAACTCCATGAAAAATGATAAAGATAACCCATCTTTCCACAAGCTCGACACTCCACTAGGTCACGTGGACACTAAGGTCACTTGTGCCCCTCTTTACAGCACTGGTAGCACATTATCTAGCCACCTGAAGAATTATTCTGCCTAGTACTACCTCTATGAGATAAATCCATCTTCTTATTCCTCTTGCTGGTAGAAATTGTACTGGAGACCGGTGTCGAACCACCCTGGTCCGCACCACTAGCTTCCCGCAAGTTCCGCTCAGTAATCAATTTCTGGTTGAAAATAGATTGCACTATAGGCAACCTGAACACATTAACTAGCACTCAGATTTCATATCGAATACCATCCTCAAAGAGTCTAGCTATCAACATCTCATCACCCACCAGAACATGTGCAAAATGTTATAGCTCCGTGAAGAGGGAAAAATAGTCTACCACTGACATGCCACCCTACTGTAGATTCATGAACTCTTGAGCTCGATATTCCCTTAGAATCTCTAGAAATAAAAATTCATAGAAGATTGCCTGAAAATATTTCCATGCCATGTCTCTGTGATGCTCAGTCTGGGTGGTCACATCCCACCATATCTTGGCAGAATCACGCAACATGTAATTAGCGAGCTTGACCCTCCTCCTAGGAGGCATCTCTTGATGCTCAACAATCGTCTACCTAGAATCTATCCATTACTCAGAATCCTGTGGTCCGCCATCCCCTAAAAATGTAGGCGGATGCTGCTGCTAGAATATTCATGTCAGATCTTCCATAGATGTGGCAACCTACGGTGTTCCCTGAAAGGTCTGCATAAACCACATGAATCTTTCATGGAACTCTGCATCCGTACCGGCATCAGGTATAACGTCTGGCACAGAATTTGGCACTATTGGAGGATCCATTGGTAGCCCATGGACTACCATCTCTGGATTATAATCGTTTCCACTCTCTTGGAAAACAACTCGTGGTTGTCTTGACGTCATGACTCTACAAGGTCAAACACATGCCTTAGATTAAGATCATCAAGGACTGAAAACTAGGAGACCAAGAAGGGAACAAGATAAGAAAAGCACTCATGTTTTATAAAACATGACTACACAGAGTGTATAATTCCTACACGTTGTGTTCCCATAAGCCATTCACATGGGCATGTACTTCCACTAGAACTAGTCATGTAACACCCGAAACACACGACGTGTTGTCTTAACACACAATGTTTACTTGAATCTTCTTTCCCTGCCTGAGTAATTCTACACGGTTAAGCCACATTTCTCTCCTAAAACTAGACCACACGACATGTTCAAGGTAGACATGGAGTGTACTAGACAAGCTTTATCGGCCCGTGTTGTTAGTGACACGACATGTGTACCCAGGTCACACTAGACGGTGTGTTCCAGAGGAACACAATGTGTACTAAGAAGACCCAATTGACCCATGTTATTTGCTACATGGATGGATTCCTAGGTTAGACTACATAACAAGTTCAATCCTGACACAACTTTTATAGCTTAATGTTTACCCGTCTGTGTTTTTAATTACATAGGCAGACACATGGTCAACCCTACACGGCATGTATAACCGGTACACAACTTGTTTTCCCAAGAACTTCCTTATCCCGTGTCTCTGTCCACATAGCATATGACACGGTTAGAGACTACACAGAGTGTACATAAGGTACATGGTGTGTACATATGAAAAAACAGTTTCTTCCCGAATAGAAGAACACATGGCTTGTATTAAAAACTACATGACGTTTATTCTTGTTTTTTCCAGACAGTTAGCCTTAGAAACTACTCTGAAGTCCAGAAAAACATTGAAACAAACACCAAAGTTCCAAATTATGATCTGTGAGGGCCCATAATCCCCACAAACCAAATCTTGGCATCTAATACATGTTATAATAAGGTAAACAAGTTGATGATCCACCAAATTATGGTTAATGAGTGCCCATACTCCTCAACAACAAATTTTTCGTGTTCATTAAAAAAAACTTAAATAAAAATACCCTATCAAATAGCATGTATTTTATCAAAGAATCTATCACAACAAAATGCAATTTCTAATGCACCTACATGGCATGGAAACAATGCATGACATGTGATTCTAATGTGTGCCTAAATGATGCATGTGATGGAATAACCTAATCTCATCAGGTTTCAACTAAATAGAACCCAAGTATAAAATATAAACAACACACCACAAGTGTGTCACCCAATGGTGAAAATAAAATCAACAGTAAAATTGAAAAACCAGAAAAATTGCAATTAAATGAGGTAGATTAGCATTTCCCTATACATGGGTTAGCTACTCCCGGGCACAACTTATTACTAAATACCAATTCCATCTTATCCCTAACTATAGGCTCCAAACAATATGTCAATGAAAAGAAACTTGCCCCTGATACCACTTTGTAACATCCGAGATCTGGGTGCCACATAACAGGTGCCCCAAACTCGGTTGGTCACATGACCTCAAGCGTATTTCCACAAACGCCAGAGGCTGACGACTAGCAGTGAGGGCCTAGGACTGATAGTGCGGAAACTATTCCTTCATTGGTCAATGTGTTGTGCAGTGGAAATAAATATAAACAAACAAAAGAGGATGTAGTAAACAATATAAACCTGAAATGGACCAAAAAACTGAAATAAAAGATAACCAACAATCATATATATATGATGATGCAACATGTCACTAATTCCAAGAAAGAAACCAAAATATGGCACACTTCAATCAGATACAATATAGTACAAATAACAAAGTACAGCCAAACAAAACCAAAGCAGTGCAACAAGAATGCAGCAGCATCGCAAGCCTAAGCTCTGTCACATGCTCTCCTACACCTCTGCAACAATGATGTACTTGTGTAGGGACCCTTTCCCTAATCGACACCTGCAAAAATATAATTTGTTTGGTCCCAATACATAACCCAAATACAGTACAAGAAATAAATCCCAGTAGGAAACCACCAAAGGTTCGTGCCCAACTATCAGTGAAATGTGCAACAGTAGTGTACAATAATAAAATGCAGTAAACTAGGAAGTACTCAAAAGTATCCATCCCAACTAGTTACATTTCCATTTAAATAATTATTTAACACTTCCACGCATGTGATTTATCTTGGTAGGTACAACATAAGAAATCACCACAATGAATATTCAATGTAAACATTGTCCTTAGACATTCAAATCCTTACCCTCAGGAAAATAGAAACGAAACACTAAGGTGACTGCCCTTAGGCATAACTAATATTTCCCTCAGGCATAACAGATATTTATCTCAGGCACAGAATCTACTTCCCTTAGGCATATGAAACGTTTCCCTCAGGCTAAACAAAACCTTACCCTCAGGGTAAACAGAACCTTTCCCTCAGGATAAACAGAACATTGTCCTCAGGCTAAATAGAACCTTTCCCTCATGCTAAAAATAATAAAAACAAGTGATCAGGCCGAGACCAATGCATAAGCAAGAAATTTATACATGTTTCCTCTCTTGAAAACTCAAAACATGCTATTATCATAGAATACCTATGGCTATCCTGGCGAAATGGTTAAATAAGGGAAACACACCCTCGAGGTGGCCCTGGATCAAAGCAACGATCCCAAACAGCAGTTTATACTTATTCATTAGATTACCTAAGCAATTGTAGGTATCTCAATAGTCAATGTCACTACCATATGACACCCCGAACATGGGATCGTGGAACAACGACACACAAAATCAACATGATAGTTGTAATTAAGCACAAGACCACCTACCTTGATCTCCTCTAATCGATATACGTGAAAGGTGCCTCCTGAAACAACCAAGAGAAATGTTGATCTGAGATAAATGATTACTCATTAAAACATAAATAACATCCCTTAGGGAAGGAATTGGAAGGAAAGATTCAAGAACAAGGAAGAAATTACCCGCGCAGTTCAAACGATATTGACAGCAAATGAATCGGAGTCCCAGTGTGCGATCGGGAGATCCTCCAAGTCCTAACCTCTTCTCCCACGGCTCTTGGTGAGTTCTCTGCCTCCTCTGTCGAATGAGGAGGATAATGACTATTTTTAACAAAAAATCATAACTACACAGCATGTAATTTCAAGTACACAACATGTATTATTTTTTTATTTGTTCCACTGGTGGCTACTTTGCACCACCTCACTATTCATCTGTTGACCGATTACATGGCATGTATTGCTATGTAAATGGCTTATAGTTAGTTTTTACACCCTTAATCACTGACAAGCCTACATGCCTTGTATTCTCATCCCACATGGAAAAATTACATGGAGTGCATACAAATTTTCATGGAGTGTACCCATAAATTTGGAATTTTTCCCACATTTCCCTTACTTTCTCAAAAAAACTTTTGGAAAAAGGAAAAGAAGAAATTTGTACCTCAATAATAAGAACCAGGTTCTTACAAAAGCTGAATCTACTGCTCGGTAAACACCTGTGTCATTCCTCATCAATGTGGCATTCCAAAAAAAGAAGAACTAGACCTGATCTATCAATGGATCTACTTCTATAGTCATATCCCACAATAGCATCATAGAATATCCATGCCAACCCATTGTATCAATATGTTATGTAAACATTTTAATTTGAAATGAGTATTCACTGTTAATTTTTTGATTCGTTGACTAATGAAATTTCCAATGATGAAAGCATGTAGAACAAGGAGTGAAAAAATATCAAAATAGTGAGGAATGAACCACGCCATTTTTTCATTTGAAACATGAACTGTTATAATAGTAAAAATGGATGAAGAAGTATGGAAATCAAAAAAAAATATCCCAAAATCCCAAAATTAAATCCATACTCGCCAAAAGAATGATATACGAATCAATCTAATAGTCAATTGATTTTTATTTTCAAGTGGTTAAAATGAGGTTAAATCCCAAATTAAAACATCCTACCTGGATTTTGGATATATTGTTAATCAATATTAGTACTATGTTTCTGTTTATGTTGATATCCAAGAACTCTATTGGTACAACCATCTCTGATCTATTCTAAATTCAATGTCATCTACCAATAATTATTAGCTCCAATGGTACTCTAGATCTCCAGGGTTTAGAGGCCAACCCTAATATTCTACCATAGCCTTTGTTTGATGTGTAAGCAGGTAACTTCATCCAAAAAAAATTTTTAAATAATTTTATTCATTTATTTTATTCATTTTACACCCAAAATAACTTTTTCACAAATGAATTCCATTGAAAAATTTGATGTCGTGCCTAGGGTAAAACCTACATTCTAAACACAATGGTTCCCTCAAATTTATGGTATAGTCCTCCATTTAAGAGTTATTCTATATTTTAAGGTAAAATGTGTGTATGTGATATTTAATATATTTAATATATTTTAAAAATTAATTTTGGGCACCCCAAGACTCAAAATCTCACCCCATCTCTGCACTCGGCTCTGGAAATATTTGTACAAATTTTCAAAATTTTCAAACAAAAAATATGGGTAAATTATAGAAACAACCATTGTTGGAGCTCTATTCATTGTTTATTATGTTTTATTAAGTGAATAATTCTATAAGAATTTAGGTAAAGTTACTAATCATACTTCATACCATGTCCATTAATGTTTGTTTTCTTAATTAAACTACAACATTTTGGTCTATTGAACCTGTAATTTTCTATTGTCCAACTATTCCATTTTCTTAAAGAAACCTTACAAATGGACCATGTAATTATCCATCCTTAGTGTATCTCCCATAATATTATCCACTTAAATATGATCACATGATATTAATTTTCCTAACACATTGTCTCTATATATTAGCCTTGAAATCTTTATGGGTGTTAGGTGATTATTTTTAATTATGATGCAATTAGAGATATGTATATTTTAGACAATCATCAATGAATTAAATAAAGAATTTATGGTAATATAAATCTATGTCTAAGTTATATATAATTTTATGCATGATTTCGAATATGTATGGACAATGATTATCACCTTTTTTTGGTTTATTGGTTTTTATTCCATTAATGAAATCCACACAGGTTTCAAAATCAGAAAAATCAAGAGTATTAAGTACCAAATCATGAACTAATATTTGAATAATTTCCTTTGAGATATGACCTAATATCTAATGATGTAGCATACAATAATTTTCATTTATTACACATATTTCAATACTAGTATGAACATTAATTTTATTATTATAAATTTTAATTTCAAAATCGATGGAGAATAGGCTATTCTTCAATGTACCACATCCCATGATGTCATTTTGATATATCAAATAATGATTCGTTTTTCAAAAATGTAATTTTTAACATAATGGTATATGTTTGGAAAATAAAGTCATGTTTCTGTAGAAACGTTCAATAATAAATGTATCCTCCCAAGAAATAAAAACTCAATGATTAACAAATGAGCACATGTCTGCATGACTTTCACATGTGACTGCATCTTGTTTTCGAAATAGACACCAAGCACATTATCCATAGGTTTCATTAGTTTTTTAATACCCTAAAATGTATTCACAATATGAATTATAGAATTTCAATTGATCCACCATGTGTAATAAATTTTAAAACAAACCAATGGTATTGAAACATCATTCTTTTAAATATATATTTGAAATTTTGGACAACTTTTCATTACATTACATTTTCCCTTGAAAAGGAAAACGTTTAGTTCCCTCATAATAATGTCTTGAGGTGAAGTTTATTTTTATTCCTTGGATTGGATTGAAATTTATGATCCTTTAATTTATAGTGCATTTTTAACATATCGGTCTCTTTCTTTGCTACAATAATCCATTCCTCATCCTGAACACTCATAGTTATTAATTCATTAATTGACCATTTATCATTATAGTTTTATAAGAGATTTATAATGGTACATAATGATGTATAAGTGTTTTGAGAATATAATTCCTAAGAAATGGCTTGGATATATCAACCTTAGGATTCTTAAATTGAACTATTGTACCCCACAACTACCTGACATTCTAGAGAACATCTTCCATGGTGTCGAATTTCATACGCAAGATCTTCATGATTAATGTTCTTTGTAATTATTTATCTAAAGACATGAACTAGTCTTATATATATTTTAACATCTCAGGATCATTATTATTCTTTTCAACTGAACTGTGGATGATATCATCTAATGTAGTTTTTATTAACATCATATTGAGACTGTTCGACCACTCTCAATTTTCATATAATGTTATATCATATAGTGTGGTTCTATTTTTAACGGTAGGTGGTTTGTCTTTATGAATACAAAAATTAATGTCCTTCCATCTCAAATAATGAATAATATTATTCTTACAATTATATATCTTCCATCCCATACTTTTGGAATGTCACATTGAATATCACAAAAATATAATGGTATGACTAATTATTAAATGAATTAATATTAGTCCAAATAAAATATTTTACATATTACATTTTTCTAATGAGTATAAAAAGTATAAATTTTATATGGTAACTTTTTAAAATTTAATTTATTTAAGAAATTAATTAAGAATCATCAATCAATATTTTAATTCATAAATTCAGGAAATATAATTTTTTAATTCAAACACCATTTGAAAAAATATTAAATTTAATATATTCATAACAGCTATTGGAGAATTAATAAAAATAAATTTAGTATTTCATTAAATGATAATATAATACTAATTCACATGTGATGGAATTTATTTTATTTCCCAGATATTATTTAAATTTATTTAATTAATATGTAAATTTTATTTAGTTATCAACACTATGGAAATCACCAATTTTTAATAACATTTATAAAAATACTAGTTAAATAATTGTTTTATTGAATGAAAATTAATGATATATATATATTTTTTAATTAATTAAATTTCCACAAGTGGATGTATTATTTAATTTAATTTTACAAAAATTTAAATTATATTTAATTATGAATGTTATAGAAAAACCTAATTTTAATAAAATTTACAAAAAAAATCATGACTAAAGAAATAAATATATCTAATAAATTTCTTTAATAATTGAAGATGAAGAAGTAATTATGATTATGGTATGAAAAACATCATCTCTAATCCCAAAAAATAATAAATGGTTTTGTTAAGATAGAGTGTATAGAGTTTTATTACAAGGTTGCAGTATATGATCACTTTGACACCAAATGTTAGAAATTTTATAAAATATTTAATTCCAAAATCATTGAATTTCTCAACTAAAATGAAATTTTCATGTACCTCTACCCATTTAAAAAAATAGTAAATTTATGAATCAAAATATTAATGCATTATACTCTCTAAAAAGGGGATGTAGACATTGTGTGTTTTTAACTCTCCAGTGAGTGAAGGGGACTTAATATTTATAATGGGTTCTACCATAATCAACTCAACCAAATTTAAACCATTTAAAAAAGAATATCAATTCATGGAGATTTATTTCCATTAAATAATAGATAAATATTATAGTCTTAATTTAATAAATTAAATTCATAAAAAATAGATTATAATATTTAACTTAATGTACCGTATTAATGTTAAATTATATTTATTATTGGACCATAAATTATTACATTATTAATTTAATCATGGGTTATTTATTACGAGAAATCATTTTTCTAGTGGTCATATAGTCAACAGTCAGTCACATTGGAGTCACTGACTGATGTTTTGAATATAATAACCTTATCAACGTTTTTCAGTTAACAATAAAAAATGATCATCTTTTATCAATATTTTTTTTTGAATTTATAAAAGATATTAGTCAATTAACAAGTGCTTCTTGAGGTTTGTGTCATAAATTAGCTCACAAATTTAAAAAAAAACACAAAAAATAGAATCCACTTTTTAGTATCTTATTCTTAAGGAAAACCAAGTCCCCATAACCATCAAAAAAACTTATTCCTTCCATTAAAGTCATATGAGGGTGAGGGAAAGGGAAATGTTATTAAAACGACCATAAGGGGTAATGTTTGTAATAATTTTGATAGCCTTCACACCCAAACCTATGCATCCTTTCCTTAAAAAACCTTCTTCCAAAACTATAGCACTATTTCCCTACCAACCAATGCAATCCCCACTATTCCTAACCCAAAACTCCATCCTATCTCCCAACCATAAGCTCCAATACCACTTTTTGATAACCCCATCCCTAAAAATATGCTAAAATTATGGGATAGAGATAATAGCCCCAAAGTCCCACCTCCAGTAGGCCATTGGTTGGATACTATAGTTGAGGTTTTAAAAATCCCACATCTGAGAGGAAATACCCTATATAAATAAAATAAGATTAGGAGATTGGATGAATCAACTATAAGAAACTCCATGAAGCAATATAAAATAAAACAACAACTATACCAAAATTCATTCATAATGTAAATAGATACAGATAATACTCTCCAATGTAAATACCCAAAATAAAATCTAAAGTAATGATGCAACAACTATCCAAAGGTCCAAGCTTGTAATGTTTTGAATGGTCCTTATAGTCCTCTTAGAAACATAAAAAATATTTTACATACATAGGGTGAGCATAAAATTGTACTCAATATGAAAACCAAAGTCTCTCTGGGATATGTGAAAAGAGCATACTAATTCAGCTATGAGAAAATAGTAGAACCAACAGATCCTATACATGTCAACTATCAAACCCCAATATCACCAAATAATTATGACCAAGTAATGCATGCTAGGTATAATATCATAATTTGAATTTAACATATAAAGGGTAAAATACACCACTTTAACACAAGTTTTCAACTCTCACACCCCAACATTCAATACATTTTCACTCCCATATTTTTTTAAACATCATAAGCCACCACATCACTCTATGATCATATCACATATCACCCGTAGACACCTGGGATGTAACACCACATCCATTTCTATAACAATTGTATTATTGTATCCTGAAAATTAAGGAAATTAACCTCATTGCCTCCTCCTACCATGCATAACCACCAACATAACCATCCGCACAACATGGTTACATCTTATTGCATCTCCCAAAAAAACTTTTAAATCGCATCTTTCCCATAGAAACCTGTTCCATCATCTAGTTCACTATCTGAACTCCATCCATCACAACCTGTTCATATAAACTCAGAATGAAAGGAGAGTGGGTATCCATCCATCCATCCTCATGACCATTATATTGGTTAAAACAATCCCCATATGTATATACGACTGTCTACATGTGGTGCTCAACGTGGGTGGGGTGTGTAAAGAAATCACAAGTAATAAACAAATATATATATATATATATCCACCTAGAAGCCCAAAATATGATTTCACAACAAAAAGTTTAGTAAACAAATCACAACAAACCTGAAATTCTCTTTCCCCTCTAAACACACAACACTACACAAGAAATAATCCAAAATCCACATTTCACATTACCAAACTATTTTAACTTAAACAACCCATTTCTTTAATATTTACAGCCTATTTAATTACCTTTTGACATTCTATTTAAACATTTAACCACACTTACCATTTCAATTAAAATTGTGTTAACCATTTAATCTCATGTAATTTAAACTCCAACATTATCATTAAATTCCAATACCACCCAATCAACTATCACAACACAACACCACCCAAAAACCAGTCCATCATCCCTGCCAATCCAAACCAACCCCACATCACTCTCTCACATCATCAAAATCACAACAACACCTCACCACCCCATAGAATAGTCATGCATAAATAGACATCACCACCACCATTGCATGATAGAAAAATTCCATCACATAATTAACCCACGACATGGCCACACAAACCTATCACATCACTTCCCCAGAGCACAACCGAAAAAACCCATCACAACACTGCCCCATAGCACAACCACTCAACCCTATCACATTGACACCCCATAGAATATTCAAAAAAACCTATCACACTCAACATAACATTTTTTGATTTATCAATTAGACTTTTCTATGGCATCCTAACTTTCTATTACATAACTTTTCACTTAAAAGATGAAAACATGATATCTTTTATAGTTTATTTTCTTAGAAATTAGGTACATAATACATGAAAATTAAAATAAAATTCTAATCCACTTGGAAGGATTCATAAATGGTTCAACCTATGTACATTTAATGCATCTCATAACCTATGAACATATATCAAAGGGAAGGTTTAGAATAAGGCCCTATAGGGGAAAACAAGGAGAACCATTTACATGTGTCCATGTGGAATATCAATAAGAAATTGAGTCATAATAATAAAGAATGAGAAATAATAATATTATAATAATAATAAAATGAATCATAACATGTAAATTTGGTGAAAAAATTTAAATGATGCATTCATAAGAATATAACCAATTTTTTCATTGAGGTGTCAAAAAAATTACCAAGGTTATTCTCCATGATATCATAAAACAAATCATCTCTTGATATTAAATGTTTTACCTAATGAATTGGAGTGTTATCAGGGAAAACCCTTAATATGTATTAATTTCACTGTAATCTACATAGAACATAAAAATAATTTCATAAATAATACATAGAGAATAAAATAAAATAGGTTTCAAATCTAAATCACGGTGTGTCAAAAAGGATTTAAAACTTGATGATTATGTCATTTTTAAAACACGAAAAGGGAATAAATGTATTTTATATTTAATTAAAAAAATAAAATACAAAAAAATTACATATTTTTGAATAAACCAATTTAAAAAGTTTTTTTGGTATTCAAATAAATAAAATTTAATTTAATTTCTATAGGAGAAAAGTGAAATTCTGGAGAAGAAAATCAATAGAAGAACAGGTATAAAATGTGGTTTTAGAGAGGAGAAAAAGAGGGGGGAAAGGGCGTACCAATGATAAAACAAAAATTTGAAGTAATTTAAGGAATAAAAAAGAAATAATAGAGAGTTGTAATAACATTTAGAAGGAATATACAAATAGAGGATATTGAAATGAAGCGAAAAGAAGGATATTTCCCTTACCTTGTAGAGTACTTCCTAAAACAAGAGAATAATAATGGTTGGGGATTTGGAACACCTTGGGAGGACTCCATGGGAGCATAAAATATCATATATTTGTGTAGGAATAATTTTGAGTGAATGTAAATGGTGAAAATATAGGGTATTTATAGAAAACGTGGGGGGATTTGTTTATTAATTACAAAATTGTGGCCTTCAAAACCTAGCTTATGGTAAATGAAAAACCATGGGCTTTACCATTGTATTTCACCTTAATATTAGAATCATGGGAAATATTTTGGGTTATATTAATGAATAAGAGGAAACCGTAATTTTAAATTTCTTATTTTTAGAAGTGAAATTAAATTTTCCATAAAACAAATGTATTAAAGTTAAAATCTCCATTTTAAAATATGGAATGAAAATTTTGTATTTGGAAATTAATTAAAAAGTATTAAAATACTTGATATTAATAATGAAAAATATTTTAAGTTGTGGATAGTGGTTAATTAGTTATTACATCGTTATGAAATAATTATAATTTCATTAAACATACAGAAAAACTCAAACTATAATTTTACTATTCATAAAACAAAGTAGTCTAGAAAATTCTCATAAATTCACCCGGACTAAATTTTGACATATTAATTTCAAGAATGATATTTATTTTATCATAATAATTCTAAAAATATGAAAATTTTGTCCATTAAATATAAAATTCCTTATTTATAAAAAATAATACGAGATTTAAAATGCATTGTAAAATTTCAAACACATGGAAAAAAATAAAATAAATTTATCCATTATATTTGAATAAGATAATTTTTATCATAAGAATCCATTAAAATAAAAATTATTTATAATAACATAGTTTATAATAAAAATTTATATCTTCTGTAAATATCACAATTTTTTCCCGAAAAATTAATTTATCAAATTACAAATTAATTTTTTTTAGGAAAAAGTAATTTTAAAATACAATTTATTAAATAAAATTTTATTTTTAAAAGGGAATTACACTTTAAGTAAATACTTCATTGACACATAACACCTTATAAAACTGGTGTATGTCATAAGGGTTAGTTGTTCCATGGTGATAGATTCATGGGGCACCTCGAATAAAATCGTTCGAGTGGTCATTTACACTAATAAAAACTTCTCTTATAAGTGATTTTGTTCAAGATTATCTTATTGAATCTAGGATTGGACTTGGTCCAGATAAAAGAAAATTGATACTACCTACCTCCCATGTTTAGATAAATGGTTTGTGTATATGATAAATCATGATTTTAGTTCCTTATTTCTCCTTTACATTAATGATCCTTTTTCATTTCTGTTTATAAACACAAATTATAAGGTTAAAATTTTTATCAATATTATTATTTCCAACAATCATATTTAATGATAGTCATATAATGGTAGAAACTTGGTGCTCATATTTCAAATTATACTCTATTCATTATTAAAAAGATATCATTTTTTGAGTTAAAATAATATAAAACACATTTTCTAAGAAACAAATATCAATTAAAATGTCTGGATCATTATATTCTCCCACCCTTAAGAAATTTGAACCCCAAAATTTCAAATCATTCCATTTGTTGAGAAAATGTGTGGGTACTTATGCTTCATTGTTTCCTTTGGTTCCCACATCACTTATTCATATTTATGGTTCCTCCATAACACTTTTGTTGGGTGGGTAGTCTTGTTGAGTATAACCTTGTCTCTACGGTCCAAGATCTCCACCAGTTTCTCCTCTAAAGATAGGTCATGTTCCAGTTGTACCACCTTAGTATTCTCTAATAGTGAAGGCTTAGGTATGTACTTCCTCAAGAGATATACATGGAATACATTAAGAAAAATATCTAGTTTTGGTGGACGTTCTATCTAATAGGACATTACTTATTTGCAATCAAGGATTCCATAGGGGATAATATACATTGGGACAAGCTTCCCTTTCTTCCAAAACCACCAGACTCTTTTACATGGTGAAATTAGATGGAAGACTTCATTCCTGACATCAAACTTCATGTCCCTTCGATGGTTGTCAGTAAAGATTTTCTACATACTCTAGGAATTATTTATGTGTTTTTTTGATGTCATGTAACTTTCCTATCATCTCTTTTAAAAGATCAGGCACAATTATTTTTCTCTCACCAACATCATCCCAATGAGTAGGAGTTCTACATCACATCCCATATAGATATTCAAAGGATTCAATTTGAATACTCTAATAGGAGATTTTGTCATATGAGAACCAAAATAATGGGATATTTTGATCCCATCTGCATTTAAACTGCATTAAACATGTTCTTATCATGTCCTTGAATGTTTGGATAGTCCTTTCGAATTATCCATCAAGTTAGGGGTGATATTCCATTATTAAATTCAATTCAATATTCAAAGAATGATAAATACTTCTCCACAATTTTTATGTAAAACATGGATCATGATCCAAAAGTAGATATAGTTGAACCCCATATATCCTCATCACTTCCTTTATGTATTTCTTGGAATGTTGAAAAGAGATAAATTTTCCAAAATAGTGATGAAATTGGTAGTGTGGTGAGATGATCCACTATAACTCATATCTCATTATTTCCTTTGGATGTTCTCAGGAGAGCAGTGAAAATGTCCAAAGTGATAGTATTTTCACTTTAATGTTGGTATGGGAAATTTTTGTAATAGCCCTTTAGGATGTTGTCTCTCTGGCTTCACATGTTGAAACACCATGCACCTTATAGGGTAGTTGGAAATCTCCCTTTTCATGTTATCTGCCAAACAATGATCATGAATGTCCCTATACATTTTAGTGATTATAGTATGTATAGTGAATTTAGATCTATGAAAATTATCTATTAGCCCCTTTATTTTTAAAATATATAAAACATATCGACTTATACAAAATATCATTACACCATATTGATCATTATTGAACATAGAAAACTTCACATTCTTCATACCCTATATCGTTATTTTTAATAAAGGGTCCTCTCATTGTGATTTCTTGATAATCTCTAGTAATTATGTTTTATAAATCATTTGGGATAGGTTTTATGATGTCCCTTCCCATATGATTACAATTTCTAGTTTTACTAGGTCTTGGATCAAAGGATCTCCTTCATCATTACCATCACAAAAATGTCATTCCTACTTAATGCATCAATGATGTTTTTTCTATTCTGGGTTTATAATGAATTGAATAATCATAGTATTTAAGAAATTACCCCCATATACTATGTCTCATGTTTAATTAATTTTATGTCAAAATATAATTCAAAATTTGTTGGTCTGTGTATATATCACATTTCTTCCCATAAAGATAATGCATCCATATCTTCAGAGAAAAAACAACCACAACCAACTCCCATTCATGCGTAGAATAATTTTTCCCCTCAGTATTTGACTGTTGAGATCCACAAGCAATAACTTTTTTCCTTTGGAATGAGGAAACACCCAAGACCTTTCCTAGATGCATCACTGAAAATAAAAAATCCTTATCTAATAGAGGGTAGATTTAATAGAGTGGAAATAACCAATCTCTTCTTCATCTCTTGGAAATATTCTTCACACTCTATCATCCAAATAAATGTATCCCCTTTTTTAGTTAACTTGGCTTGTATATTATAATGTTTTGAAAAGTTTTTCACAAAACCCCTTTAATATAATGATGAACTAAGGAAAATATGAATCCTAGTTATTATTGTACAATTATTCCACTCCTCTAAAATTTTTGTCATTACATGATCATCTTGGATTCATTCATCTGTTACAATGTGCACCATTGAAGAAATTTTTTTAACTAAAATTCACATTTGATGAACATTACAAATAACCAATCCTTCCATCGATTATGGACTATAAGCCTTAGATGGTCCTCATGATCCTTTTTTCTTTTGTAATATAATAGATTATGATAAATAAAAACATCCAAAAAATTATCATGATAGTCTTTAAAGGAAATATTCATCAAATGTATAAATATTTCTGGTGAATTAGTCAAGATTAAGGTCACACCAAAAACCCTATAATTC
Source organism: Viscum album (assembly GCA_963277665.1). Lineage (NCBI taxonomy): Eukaryota > Viridiplantae > Streptophyta > Magnoliopsida > Santalales > Viscaceae > Viscum > Viscum album. Next base: position 991,471,344 of record OY728159.1, on the reverse strand, counting down.
CCATATCCTATTAGGAAGTTAATCTTTCAAATATCTTCTTTATTCACCCACTATAGATGATAACCAGATCAAATATCATTCTTGAGAATAATTGAGCCCCATGAATCTAGTCAAATAAATCATCAATACTTGGAAGTGGGTAATTGATCTTCCCTATGATCCCATTATGTTATCTATAATTAATACATATCCACATTGATCCTCATTATTCTTCATAAAGTGAACAGGTTCCCATAAAGGGGAACACTTTTTCAGATAAATCCCTTATCTAAAAGATTTTAAATGTAATTCTTTAATTCCTCCTGCTCCACATTTTCTATTCTATATGGGGTATTTGATATCATATTGGTTCCAGACCTGAGTTCAATGTAGAACTCCACCTCTCTTTCTAGGGTTTCTCTAGTTAACTCCTCTAGAAATATAACAATGTATTCTTGAATTATGGGGAAATTATCAATTTGTATACTTTCATTCCCTTCATCATATTCATCAATCATTTTTTTAAAGAATGATATAAGAGGTTCTCCTAATCAAAGCTTAGGTCAAGATATCTCTCCCTTGAAGATAACTATATGTTTTCTATTCAATATTTCTATGATTTCCATACTTATTTAGTTTATCATAAAAAAATAACTTGTGATCCAATCAATTCCTAGTATAGTGTCAAATTCTATCGTGATAATGAATACTAGATTTTTGAGGAGATTGTTCTTGACAATGTGAATACTTCTATTTTTGAGTACTGTTGAAACCTGGATAATCCCTCTTGGAGTCCTTACTAATAACTATAATTAGATAATTTACAAGATTGTTTCTATATTCATTGACAAAAAGGAAAAAATAAAAGTATTCTTAGAACTAGAATCAAACAATGTACATTCTATCTTGGAGAAAACAATGAGAGTACCTAATACCACGTCATTTGGATCTTAAAATCAAGATGTTCTGATATAAAATCAAAATATTACTCCCTTAGCATATGCTGATGTTGATGGGGATTCCCCTCTATTATCCTAATATTTGTAAAATTATTAGGATAGTACTCGAGTTGTCTACACATGAATCATTGGACTTTAGGATGGTCCTACACCATCTTCCAGTTTTCATTAGTGTTGGGAAGTATAAGATTTACATAAAAATATTTTTTTTGATAATGATGGACATATCTTCCGTACTTGTAACATTTACCGCTACAGAGAAATCATTTCAATGAATTTTACTTCCTACCTTTTTTTCATGTGAAAATTTTGACTTGCATTCCTCTTCTTCCTTTATCAAATTTACTCCATAATATTGGCTCCATTTGTACCTTCTTTTCATTAGATCTATGAAAACATTGTGTCTCCCTAAACTCCATTTCAACATTCATTGCACTTCACACTATCTCCCCATAGCTATCATAGTATATATTGGCTAGGTTTTTTCGTATATGTGTTCTTAGTCCGCTAAATAATATAACAACCATTCTATTAGGATCCATGAAAAATCTATTGGTGTAGTAAGATATTATTGTAAAGTTCATCTCATAGTTTCCCAAAAATTCATTCAAATTCTGCATCAGCTCGAGGAGTTCCTTATCCATTTCTTTTGCATCAAATGTGAATTTTTTTAAATGTTCCCCTAAACTCTTACCACTCCATATATTAAATCTCCCTTCACAGAATACTGTGTTTAATTAGTGTCCTCTACATATCAGCTTCTCCCTCTAAGAGGTACATAGCAAGGGTGACATTCTCTTTCTTGAAAAATGGAGTACAAAGAAGATTGTTTCTATAGAGGTTTTTGATTGTTCATTAATCAATGGGTTGATAGATCTACAAAAATAATGTTGTCGTTGATGCAAAAAGGACTCAAGGGAAATTTGTTCCCTTCAGGGTGAATCCGGTCCCTCGAAAAGATTCAAGTTATTGTACAGAACTTGAGTCAATTGATTAAAAATTCCTATGAAGTTTTCCCTTCCGAATTCAGAAGGAGGTCCATTAGTGTGTAGTCTGTTATGATCATCTTTTAATTAGATCTCCATATTTCCATACATTAATTAAAAGAATAAAATCTTAGCGAGAAATTAGTTTCATTAAATAATATTATAATTCTAATGAAATTGTTCTATCTGAAAACATCATGCTTAAATATGTTATTCTCTAATATCAATTACATTTTCTATAAATCCATTATAATGGTTCATAAAAATATTGTGATTAACCAAACATATCACCTATGACTGTCAAACTAGGAGTATAGCAAGGTTCGTTATCTTCCACCAGTTCCCCATCAAGTATAAACCCAAGAATTGTTTTTGGGTTTAACCCTGGATATATTTTTGATAGATCTTCATCAACTTTTTCTTATCCATATAGAGATTTATTTGTTCAGAAACCACTAATATTAATATTTCACCCAAATACTAGGATATTTTGCTATATTTTTCAATTCCCTATAATTGTTTATAATGTTTTCAGATCCTTATCTACAGAAATAAATATTCCATCCTATGATACCAACTTTTAAATCTCACCTTTTTAGTACATAACTTTTCATTTACATGATACAAAAAATGATCTTTTAATGTTTAGTTTCATGGTAATAAGGTATATAATGCATGAAAACTAAAAGAAAATTCTAATACACATTAAGGACTTTATAAAATGTTCTTCCTATGTATATTTATTTTATCTCAAAACCTGGGGACATACATCAATGGAAAGGGTGAGCGTATAGTCTTGTATGGTGAAATAGGGGAAACAGTTGACATGTGACCACAAGGAATGTCAATAATAATGTGACTCATAATGGTAAGGAATGAGAAAAAGTCCAATAATAATGATAATAATAACAATAATAATAACATGAAAAATTACTTTTCAATGTGGAAACAACATATAAATGAGACATTAATAAGCATACCACTATATTAGTTCACTGTGGTGTCATAAAATTTAATAAGGTTATTCACCAAGGTATAGTAAAAAATGTCATATCTAGATATTAATTCTTCAACCAATGCATTGGAGTTCTATAAGGGTTAAACAATAATCTGTATTAAGTTTTATGCGATTTGAATATAAAATAATAATTCATTTCATAAATATACCTTGGATAATAAAAGAACATGTGCTTCATATTAAAATCATGGCATTATAAAAATTCTTTAAAAACATGACCATTATTTCACCTTTTAAACTCAAAAAGGGAATGAGGGTTTTATATTTTCAATTTTACGAATAGAATAAATCATTTTTTCATCTTGGTGAATAACCCTTGAAAAAAAGGTTTGGTTATTCAGAGAAATAAAATAAAATTTAATTTCATATAGAGAATAGAGAAATTTTAAGAAGTAAAATTGGCAGCATAACGGGTATAAAATGTTGTTTTATAAAGGAGAAAAAGATAGGGGAAATGGCATCCCATTGATAATTTTTTTTAATTATTTTAATGAATAAATATCAAATAACAGAGTTTTACTGTAACATTCAAAAGACATATACAAAAAGTGGTTCTCGAAATAATGATAAAAAATGATATTTTTCTTAACAGTAAGAGTAGTTCCTAAAATAAGAGGATTGGGACCTTAGGAGATTGAGGAAACCATTGGAGGAATAAATGGGAGGAATAACTATCATATATTTGTGGAGTAATAATATGTAGTAAATGAAAATGGTTAAATGGTTGGGTATATATAGAAAAAGTGGGGGATTTGTTTATTAATTTCAAAATTTTGACTTTAAACTCCTAGGTAGTGGTAAATGAAAAACCATGGGTATTGAAATGGTATTTTCTCTTGGTATTAGACACTTGGGACAGATTTTATGTTATTTTAATCCAAAATATTGGACCATAATTTAATATTTCCTACATTTTCAAGGAAATTTAATGTTTTCACAAAATAATATTTCTAAAGTTAATGTTTCCATTTTATAATTTGAAAAGTAAATTATATATTTGTAAATTGATTAAAATATATTAAAAATAATGATATTAATAAAATAACATATTATAAGTTATGTATTGTTGTTTATTAGTTATTAAATAATTATTACATAATTATTTTGTCATTAAACGTACTGAAAAACTCAAACTGTAATTTTACTATTCATGAAAAAATAATGTATTTTAGGAACTTATCATAAATTAACCCAAACAAAATTTTGATCCAATTATTTAAAAACTGATATTTAATTTATCATAATGGTTCTATAAATATTAAAATTTTAAATATGAAATTTAAAAATATTTTTTTTATTAATAATAATAGGAGATTGAAAATGCATAGTAAAATTTCAGACACTTGGAAAACAAATATTGTGTCCACTATTTTAATATAATAGTTTTTTATCACAACATTTAATTAAAATAAGCATTATTGTAATAGCTTATTTTATTATAATAATTCATACATTTTCTAAAAATAATAATTTTTGTCCATAAAATCAATTTATCAAATTCTATCTAAATTCTATTAAGAAAAATCTTTCTTAAAATGAAATTGATTAAATAATAATTTATTTATACAATGGAATTAAAATTGAATTAAATAATTCAATGAAGCATAACCACTTATAAAACATGAGAATGACCCAAGTTCTAGTTGTGCGATTGTGATAGATTCATGGGGCGGATTGGATAACATCGCCTAAGTGGTAACTTCACCTAACATGAACTTCTCTCATATGCGATTTCATTCAAGCTTCACCTGTTGAAGCTCGGCTCGGTATTAGTCAAGAACAAAACCCAATGACAAGAAATACCTCCCTTGTTCTGATAAATGGGCTTTCTACTACATGACTCTACTGGTTGAGGCCATTGTTTCTTCATTCTACATTAATTATCCTTTTTCATTTCTACTTATAAACCCTAATTATAATGTTAAAATTTTTATCAATATAATTTTTTTCAAATGGTCATATTGACTAATGTTAAAAATTGAACAATGTCAATATATTGGTAAAAAAATTATGGTCACAATTTAAATTATACTCACTTCAATATTAATAAGATACTGTCTTTTTTAATACAAAATAATATAAAACACATTTTACATAGAAAGAAATATCATTCAAAATGTCTAGATCGTTACCTCTTGATAAATTTCCAATATTTATTTAAGGCCACTATAACACATTATATAAGTCTCAGGGAACCCATTTTATTATCTAAATATATGTGGTTCACCAATTCCCATTGTATGGTGATTCGAAACAATCTCAAAAGACAAAGTTCCACAACACATGCCAAATTAGCATAAACAAAGCCTCCAAATGGTATGATTTTTATTAGGGTGTTTATCCCTTATAATAAAAATATCACAAATATTATCAAGGCTTTAAAAAAAATTCAAAAATTTCCTCTTTACTAGAAATTTCTATAAACCTGGTTCATTATCATTATTATGATGGTGTAAATGATCTTCCCATATTTAAACCAGAGTAAACCCCTCCTTCATGATTCAAAAAAAAACATAAACAAGGGATTCCACATCACAATAAAGATTTATTTTCTTGGTGTGCACCATATGGTGGAAGGAAGAAGCACCCAAAAAATAAAACTGCACAATGGAATGAAAAATCGATTAAAGCCACACCAAATATCAATCCAAACATAGCCAATGCTTACCTGAAACCAAGGAAATATCACATATAATATCCCCGAGAGAAGAAAGAGAGGGGAAATAGTGGTAAATTAGAACAACCTACCTTAGATCACTAAAACTCAACCACTAGAACCCAATAATTGAATTAGGAGAAGGAGGGTATAAAGATCCTCTAAAATCACATAGGGTTCTTCACATAGTTGAGGTGGAGGGACATGGTTGAATGAAGGAGAATCATTTGAATAAAAGAATTAAAAACATATAATTCACCCATTTCACGTTATAAATTCATATTTCATGATTTGAAATTCATGGGGGATTTGGTTTACATGTCTTGAACCCATTATAGGCCATGAAACCCCCATAATTACATTTTATTTTGAAGTTAATGTTTCCTTGAATTGATTTAATTGTACATTTTGAATTACACATTCATAATGTGAATACATTTCATGGACTCCCCCTTAGCCCGCATATAAGTCATGAACCCATCTAGCTACATAATTCATGTACCACCAAACCATGATGTGAATCTAGTGCACATCATTAACTACATTTTGTGGTACTCTTATAAATCCAACCCTACCAAACACTCGGAAACATCCTCAATCCTCCTACAAACTATCTCTAAACAGAAAAACCAATAAAGTAATGGGATATAAAGGCATGGACTATTACATGAAATATATCACAAATTGTTCTTGTCCTTGAGAATCGAAAACAATCCTAATGAAAAGAAAGAGGTCTTAACAACCACCAGATGAAAATCTTCTAATGGTTATTATTACCCCTCAGATGCTACCACCACCCAACATCACCCAATGAAAACACCCACAAAATAACTCACACAACCACATCATCACACCACCACTAAACAACCACCTCATCCTCTACACAACCTAATACAACAAGTACTACAACCAACAAACAAAGAAACCTTGAGCATAAAAATCAGGCAATCACATGTTCCATGTTAAGATACCATCTACATTGTGTGTCATAGACTCACCCACATTATTTCAATTGTGTCAATAAATAACAAGTCTTGATTATGAATTAGATCCTCCCCTTTTCATATTAAATAAGCATTACTGTATATCACAAATCAAATAAAACATCTCATCTAATAAAATAAAAATGTTCAAAAATTATATCACAAAGAAAAAATATATCATTGAAAAAATGAAATCAAATTTGAGTATTGGTCATGAATCTGTGTCTCTCACTCCCATGCACTCTCCTCTAGACCACCATGACTCCAGGACACATGAACCCAAGGTATGGAATGTCCTAGTAGCACATTCTCCGAGTAAGTCTTGATCTCCAATGATCACTCTATGAACATTGCAACACCCTTGATATCCAACTCACCCTAGTCAATGACGTGGGAGTCATTATGAAGATACCAATGGAGTTACGAAATTTGGAAGATTTTTTGGATCTGGTTCATCTATGGTAAAAGTCAGAATCAATTATCTAACTCACTAACATGTCCTAAAATCTCACAATTTTCAATAAACTATGGTGATAGCTCACTCCCCTATTAAACCAACACTTTCCAAATTAGGGGGAAACCTCAAGAACCCATGGTCTCAAACTTCATGCTCCAAAGGCCTCCTCCTATGATCAGAATAAGATTTTTGATGATCGTTTTCCACTTTCATCCAATCACAAACAAGTTTATCCTTCTTAATTGTTTTGTCCACCACATTAGAAATAAGAACTAGTAAATCTCTAATGCCAGTCCAACACAATGAATAGCGAAATGATCTTTCATACAATGCTTCAAATGGGGACATCCCGATGGATGAGAGATTACTAATATTGTATGAAAATTAAACCAAGGATTTTTTTCTCCCACTATCCACTAAAGTCAAGGAATCACTCCCAATACATATTCTCCAGTTTCAGGATAGTCTACCTGGTTTTTCTATTTGTATAAGGGTGGAATGTACTTCTAAGGTGTAATTGAGTGGAAAAAGTGTATTTTAATCACATGTATACTCGTAAAGTAAAATGTTTATCCTAATATGAGATAATATAACTTGGGACTCCATGAAACACAACTACCTCATCTACATATATTCTTTCTAGAACATCCATGGTACTCGACTCACAAATCACCCAAAAGTGAGCTGATTTCATCAACTGGTCCACTACCACACAAACCACTTCAGTACCTCTCTGAACTCTAGGAATCCCTACAAAAAAACTTTTTATATGTCATCCCACATCCATTAGGGAACATCCTATGACTAAAAAACACCAATAAGATGATGAAAACCCTTTACTTATGTGAAAACACACACCAATCCACAAACGCTGCTATTTCCCATTTCATATTGGGACATCATAATTGAATCCTCATTCCATGATACATCTTAGATACACCTGGGTGTACCACCAATGGTGAGCTATGAAACTCACAATGGACTCCATCACACATCACTACTGGAACAAATAGCATCCAATGAAACAGTATTTAGTTCCGACTATCCTTGGACCACCTCTTTAGAGCACCTCCATGGAAAACATGATCTAAAATAACCTATACCTCTGAGTCTCCCCATTGAGACTGCTCCACTTGATGAATCAGAGAATATTTGATCATCATCTGAAATAATAAACATCCCCCATCAACTACCCTTGCATCTATGTTTTGGGATTGTTAGTCCTTCATCGCTCTCCAAGTATCTCTTTACTCCTAAACAACATCCTTATATGGCTTCCTACTCAAATCATTATCCATAAAATTCCCATTTCCCAATGTGTATGAGATCTAAAAAAACATAATCCCAAAAAAACTCTATCCACCTATACAAAAACATATTTGAATCATAGTGAGAAAAGAAATACATCTAGCTCTTGAGTTAGGTGATGACCACATAGCACTCCACAATGAGGTGATGTCACCACAGCGCCAGTGCAAACACAACCACCATAATCTCCAGGTCATTGGTGGAATAATTATTATCTTCAATATATGACTATATATAACCATAAGAGATCACTTCCCTCTATGACATCAATATCTATATTGAACCTAGATAGTACACATCATAAAAACCTAAAAAATGCCCGCCTCTTGCCACAGATGATCTAGAGCACTGACCAACATTATCTTTTAGATGAAAAAACCTTTCCCGAAACTGATCATTCCATGAAAATTATCAGTCCTTATGAGTAAATAGTTTTACTTGGTATGTATCTAAATAGAAATTGGTAATCTATAAACAAAGGTCGTTTTGAACATCTTCCATGTAATTGGGTGATTACCAAGAGACAACTATTTTGACCTTTGATAGGAATATTTTCACAACCTGTTGAGACACCACATGACCATGAAAATACACCTTTCATTTCTATAACTCACACTTTGAAAAAAAAATTATGAATATATGACAGTTTCAAACAAATTGTTAGACATCTCTAAGATGATTAACATGATCCCCTTCTGACATCGACTAGATAAATATGTATTTTTTGAACATGATAATTAAATGGTCTAGTAATTATTAGGATATTGAGTTCATGAGACCCATGAACACATTAAATGTGTTCATGTCATTTAATGGAATGAACACGAACTCAAAGATCTCCTATGTTCATCTGAAGGTAGTCATCAGAAAATCAATCTCCATCACCCTCAACTGGGGATACCAAAACCGCAAGTCCATTTGGGAAAACCAACTCACCTCTCTTAGATGGTAAAAACAATCATTTATCATCAATATAATGTAATGATTATGTATTTTCACTTGATTAAACCTCTACTAGCCTAAAAACATCCTTATACTAACATCTTCCTTCTTTGATAATAACACTAGAGAAACCCATGGTGACACACTGGGCTAGATAAAACCCTTCTACATCATATATTCTATCATAATTCTCCTCGCTTGTAATGTATAAGGTGTCTTCTAATAAGGATACATCTATATCATATAAGCACAAGGATGTACATTTATCCTAAACTCAACAAGTCATCGAGGGGTTTAATCACAACATTTCCAGAGAAACATCCAAAAACTCCCCCATGACTTTGAGAACCTCCATCATCCCAACATCCACTGGTTCCATTGATAACTCAACCATCAATTAATGTTGGGGATCCATATTCTTATGGGCCAATAGAAAATTTTTTTCATGGAAAAACTATAGGCTAGTTTTCAATATTTGAATACACATCTCTCCTCTAAAAGTTGTTGATAAAAGAAAAAATATAAAACAACAAGTCAATGACCAGGATAAAATCATATAGCAATATCCATAGTAAGGAAAGATACCCATGGGGATGATATGGCCCCATCATCAGTCAAAACACCTGGAAAACATAAAAAATAGAGTTTGGTTTGTGACTAGTGCTATCAATAACTAGGGAATGAGAATTCTCTCTATGTATTTCATTAGAGAATGAACCAGAGGTGGTGGAACAAATGAGTGTGAGTCTCTCTAATAAAAAAAGGCATATACAAGAGTAAACAATAGGATGAGTGAACCTCAAATGTTCTCTATCCCCTCTCACATTGTTTCCATCACTGCCTAAAACTGACAATTCCTTGATCCCCTACCTCTTGAATTTTGACCACCACTATGACCATACTCATGATGAGGTACCTAAACATGAGTAAGAACCTGTGTTTTACCCCCTAACATCATCATATCCCCTCAAAAGAGCATATTCTTTCTTCAATTGTTGTTAAAATATATATGTAGGAATCTTCTACTGAGGCAAACACTGAACTTAACAACCTTACCAAACTGATCTTATAGAACCACTGGGCGTAGTTTTGGTTATAGTGACAAACCCCACAAACATAACACGATACCCTTAATCCCATCGAAAATGAATAGAACCCACTAGAATCAAAATTCCATAAATGTATTTGCTAAGTTTCACTCCCCACTTAATAATCCTTAATGGCCATGGTTCCTAAGTCCTTCCATTGAAAACAATTATCATTAAATAACCATTTTGGGTAATTTATCAAGGTAAACCTTTTTTGAGAACATCCACATAGTCACTTCCACCTTATTCTAAACCACCATGTTAATTTGCAACATAAAGTGAGTAATTTCACACTAGATTGAATGATAGAGTGCCTACTCAAGATATCTTTTATGAGACTCGACATTACGAAAACTTTTTGGTAACAATGAAATAGGTCCTTGAAAATAATATCTAATTTCCACACTAACTCAATCCCCCACTAAAGAGAGATCGACTCTTTATACTTCACAAACATCATGGTCGATGAAAGAAATATTTCCTAAAACAGATTGTAAAAGTCATCACATGAAACATATGCCTCCTTAAACTCATTGAGATACATCATATACCCCTAATTAAAAACTCCAAAAATCAAATTAACTACAAAAGTGACTCAATACTCCATGAGGTCCTAGATCAAACAGAAGGTGATCTTGAACTCTTATATCCAACTCTCTATCTACACATAATAAAAATCACCCACAAACATTCCTAGATCCTGATACTGAAAAGCATGAAACATCTTCTACCACTGGTTATCCTCTCTAGACAGATCAACCCTCAGGTGATCAACCAGGTCAGCCTTCTGAACCCCAACTTCTTGAACCACACACGAGCGACATGTAGTAGCTATAACTGAATAGATGAATAAGATTTATTAATCCCACTTAGTATGGAACACCATCATGATTTATTTATTTAATTTTAATTATTTTTCACTTTCCCAAAACATCCTAGTTCAAATAGAACCACAAGTCATCATGATGCATGTACCAATATTTAGACTCTACCCTGCAAATAGGGCCACCACACATGGTCATTCAAAAATCATAGAGTCAATGCACTGGATCATAGAGGGATTTAAAATAATATTTTTAACTTATCTCCCTATACTATGTCATGTGCTATGACTAACTGGAACATTTTCCATACCAACCAATGCAACCACCACATTTTCTAACTCTAAACACTATCCTATCTCTCAAACATCATCTTTGATTCCGCAATGTCCCAACCCCTTCACTTAAAAGGTACTAAAATTAAACAAGATAGATAATTACCCATAATTCCCACCTTTAGTAGGCCTCAGGTTGGTGACTAGCACTGAGGGAATAAAAATGTCACATATCGGAGGAATTTTCTTCAATAAATAAAATAGGATTAGAAGATAAGATGAATGAACTGAAAGAAACATCGTTAAAAAATAATATAAACCAAAATCATCACACAATGAATTCATAAAGTGAATAAATAATGATAATATCCATTGAATTAAATACTAAAAAATCTAAAATAGTGACACAACAACTATACAAAGTCATGATCTAGTAATATCATATAGGGTCCACTTAGTCATCCTAGAAACTTTAAAAATTTTATATATTAATAGGGGAGCGTAAAAGTATACTGAATAAGAAAACCAAAGTCTCTCATAGACATTATAAAAGTTAATACTAATGAAACCATTAGAAAATAGAAGAACCAACAACACCTAAACAAGTCAATTATGGAACCCCAATCTCACCAAGTCACACTCACCAAATAACATGATGTCTTTATGATATCAAAATTTGAATCATATCAAAAAATGGTACCGCAAGCCACATTCCCACTAATTTGATGCTCTTACACCCCAACGCCATATGTCCTGGTGCTCCCATCTCTTCTATATAACACATCACAAGAAACCACCCAACAACATGCTCATATTGCATCTCCCTATAGAAACATGCGCCATCACACCACATCCACATCCATAACCATAGTATTAGGGTATCATGATCATGATAGAAATAAATATCATTTCATACAACTATCATGCATGACCCTTGCCATAAGATACTACGTAGCATGGTCACATCACATCTCACCACCGCACAGTATGGTCGTATCACATCTCACCCCAAAAAAATTGTTATGTCACATAGTCCAATATATGACCTTCAGGCATCAAAAACTATGAATATCTACTTTCCAATAAGAGATAGTGAGATATATCATGTAGCCATCCATCCATCCTCACTAACTGTATATTTGAAAAAACACTCTGATATATATATATATATGTATTTATGTATGTATGTATATTTGTGTTGGTATGTGGTTTTGAATGCGGATGGGGTGTGTATAGAAATAAAAAGAAATATGCATATACATGTATTAATATATATATATATATATATATGAACACAAAATCCCTATTGATTGGTTCACTACCAAAAGGATACAAACCAACTCATAGAAAACCTCACTTTCTCTTCTACCTACAAATTCACAACACCATACAATGCAAAAGCCACATTACACATTACCAACTAATTTTCATTTAAACATCCCATTTATTTCATATTTCCATCCCATTTGATTATATATTCATATACTATTTCCACAGTTGACCACATATCCCATTTTAATTCAAAACATGGTAACCAATTCAACACATCCTATTTCAATTCCATCATTGTCATTTCATTCCAATACCAACAGGGAAACTATCACAACACAACAGCGTGCGAATAGATTTTCCATCATACTTTCCAAGACAACCAACCCTACATCACCCCCATATATCATCCACATCAAAACAAAACCTCACTTCCTTACAACACGATCACACCTAAACACACTTAACCACCCCACAACATGACCAAAGAAAATAATCACATCCCACCTCATAACATGACCACTGAATCCTATCACATCATCTCCCTACAGTATGACCAAAAAATACCATTACGTCACTACCCTACAGTACGACCAATAAAAACTATCACATCACCACCCCACAATATGGTAACAAAAATCCATCACCTTGAGAATAACAATCTCAAATTTATTAAGGGGTATTTCCCTCAATTTCACTTCTTTATTTAAGTTCATTATCAAACAAGACATACATTATGGGGTAATTATTTTGTAAGAAAAATATATGTTATTATCTAATTTCTATTTTAACGTGATTCCAAAAAATAAAAAAAAAGAGGTTCCCTAGAACATTCCAAATTAGTGAAAAAAACCGCCAACAAACATTATTTTCATTAAGGAATTTATCTCATACAATCTAAATATCACAAATCATATCAAGGATGTAAAAACATTTGAAGCATTTCCATTTACCAATGAATTTACATTAAACTAGTTAATTATCTTTATTGGGATACTGTAAACCATAGTCCAATAGGTAAAAAATAGTAATCCCCTATCTCATGATACAAAAAATGTGGGTTTATATATTCTAATGGAGCTTTCTGAACTCACTTCACACCACATGGTAAAGGAAGAAGTACTCGCAAATCCCAAATATGAAAGGGAATGTCAAATCAACAAAAACGACACTATGTATCCATCAAAACATATCCCAAATTCACCCCAAACCAAATAAACATCATCAAGTGAAACAATAGGGAATAATATGAAGAAAAATAATGTAAATGAGAAAAACCTACCTTAGATCACAAAAACATGACTACCAAATCCAAAAGATTGAAGTAGGAGACAGATTGTAAGATGTTCCTCTTAAATAACATATTGTTCCCCATAGATGAGTAAGGGATGGAAAATTCTGAATGAAGGATAATTGGCTAAAAACGAATTAAAAACATAAAAATCTACCCTTACATGTCACGAATTCATGTTTTATGACATTAATTCTACATGGATCGTTTTTTAGAACTTGCGAATCACTTATAGGCCATACAACCCCTATATTCCCAACTTCTGATAAAATTCATGTCACCTATAAATAACCTAATTACACATAATATATTATAATTTCATTATGTGTATCAATTTCCTAGACCCCCCCTTAAAATTCATACATGGTGTGAAACTAACTGGATACATAATCCATGAACCACCAAATCATGTTGTGTATCTAGTTCACATCGTGAACCACCTGATATAGTAGTCATATAGCTTCATCCCAATTAAACGCTCTGAAACCTCCCCAATCCTCCTCCAAACTAAAATCAATATTGTAATGGTCATGAAAGGAGAATGACTTTACACTAATAGTTTTTTTGGTGTAGGTTTTCCTGGTTTTTTATATTTCCTATTTTCCCCCATTTTCCTTAGGTGTGAGCTAGTATATATATCCAGGTTTATTCCTTTTGTTTCTATCCAAATTTGTGTGGTTTATCAAGGTTTTGAACTATTAAGGGTGTTTATTGGGCGTTGATAATGTTTAAAGTGGTAGTTTCATTTGAATAAATTTAGTGATGATTAGTATTCATTGGGATTTTATAGAGATCTCTCTAGTGGTTTTGGTTGGTTCTAGGATGTCATTAAGAAGCAAAAATAAGCTGGTTTTTCTTAGCTCGTAGTTGTACTATTGGAAAGTGGAGATATTCCAATGGACCTATACCAACAATTTCAAAAAACCATTGGTATAGGATCCCCTATAAAAAGAATATTCAAGAGCCACTGGTATATTTTGATTAAGTTATGGATGTACAAATTGTTTTTTAAATCTATTGGTTTAGCCTTCCTCACATAACCTAGAAACATGACCTGTCATTCTCTCATTTTACTCCCATCTAGATTGATCCCTATAAGTGAGTAGACCTTATGTTTTCTTTCCCAGCCATGACAATCTCTTCTCACTTCATTATTTAATTCTATTCATCTTGATCATGAATTTGGTGAGTTCTAAATCATTAATATCTTCTATCTACCATCATTATAATTTTTTCCTTCATGTAAAAAACTAACATATAGTATGTTTAATCAGGATTCATAAAAAATTCGTTGAATGGGGGTTTGTTTGGGTCATATGTGTTGTTATATTGCATAATAAATCTAATTTTATGTGATTTATTTATTTTTAATTCGCTCAATATCTACTTAGACAAAAATAAAATATGAAACCTTTATTTTGTGTAATATATATGAGGTAAATCCATAATTATTTATTATGGTGCTTTAATTTATTAATATATTAGGGGCTATAAAATTATTAATTTCATTGTGTTATTTTAATAATTGAAATTATCCATTTTAGGTATCAGATATGTTTTGATTTTAAATGTACTATGTGGTTTGAATATATTGATTGATCTTGTTTTTATAAAAGGATGAATATGGATAAAATTTTACTTATACATGAACATATTTGTTAGATTATGTTAATTATGTAGAAAACATATTTATGTAATGTATCATTTCCTTCATTTTGGTATGTCTACAATGATGCTTTTATACCTTATTCATTAGGTTATTTTTTGGGGGTTAACATTTTATGGCATATTCCATACTAAACACTTACTTAGTTTACTACTTAAAAACTCTAGTGATGTACCAACCTCAACTATTTTCCTGTTTAGTTTGAAAAGTGTAAGCTTTAGAACATAATATATACCATGGTTCATATTTAATATAAGTTTTTTTATTTTGTATTATAATTATCATGTGGAATAATTTCTAAGTTATGTCAGAAATATACTTTATTGTGTGGTATTATGTATAGTTATTACTAATTTTTGTAATGGGATTCAATATTATGGTTATATATATATATATATATTATTTCATTATCTCATGGGAATGAGTAATAAATTTATGGGTCTAATTGATAAATATATAGTTCAAATTGTTTCAGAATGGTCTCTTCCCCTATACAAATTAATTTTGAAGAAAAACTATGTTTTTATTTATATGGATGTATTTATGTATATTAAAATTTACAACTGGAATCCTTAATTAAGTCACTTAACATCTTATTTCATGTTTTTCATTCAGACTAGATTCAAAAAAATTAATTAAATTCATATTTATTTTAAATACATGAAATTATAAACATTGAATAGGTACAAAAGAAGAGGATGTCAGATAATAATCACCATATGAGAGAGATGGGAATTTTTATTCTAGTTCCAATTATGAGTATTCTACTTAAAATAAATATATCAATAACATATAATTTAATTTAGTTAATATTTTATTTAATTTTAATCTGGAACCAACACCAAGGAGACAATTATTCTTTAACCAACAATCTGACAGTGGTGCTTAGCCTCGTGATTTGAGTTTATTTGTACTAGTCCTACTTTCACCACTAATCATACCCAGTCACACCATTTATGATTTTTGTATATATAATATAGCATGATTTCTTATCCCAAAATGTTGTTTGAGGCACCTGATATATTAAAACACCTATACTTTCATCACCATTTATGTCTAGTGCCCCTCGTATTCCTTTTCCTATTTGATGATGGATCCCACTCCCCATAAATATTATATTTTCCACAGATGTATATGCCATCTTCTTTTCCATCAACATCATTACCTATATTCTATTACATTCATTCTCCTACAACGTCTATTCCAAATTATTCAATACCTCATGGGTAGATATTATACCCTACATGTATCGCATAGGTTGAAGTAATATCATAACACAAGGATCCATTAGTACCTAATAATCATCCTAGCTAAGGTATATGTATAGAACCTTAGTAAATTTTAATACTAATTTATTTTATTTATAATCTGTATTAATATAATATTTTTCTTGTACTCTTTCATTGATGGATATTCCACTCTAAGGAATCATGGACATACATGCATGTGTGATGTGTAGAACCACCACACATAGATGAAGGTTGAGTATAATGAGGGAAATCAAATGATTTGTAAAATATTGTCAGAATGTAGTAGTTTTAAGTTTATGCTTTCCAAATACTCTGACATCATTCTCGTCAAGCTACTCTCTAGAAGACACCTTGAAAATAATTTAGAAGATAATGGATGGGATAAAATATCAGAAATAAAATTAATTACATTTAATGTTATATTATTATTGTATTTAAACGAATTAATATTTTGGTAGAAACATTATAAGGCCCCAACCTTAAACCTTACTTAATCTTGAGTTATTACAAGATTACACATTGAGGATCTTTTCAGGTTTAGAGTTTTAGAGAATTAGATCATAAAACATGCATTACATTCCACATATAAACAAAGTGGTTACATAAAGATATTATTCTTCTTTCCCATCAATGGAAACATATTTAAAATAAAACATGGATTCTTTCTTGACACTTCCTTGACACTATCATCATATCATGTACCTTTCCCTTGACCTGTGAAAAACATTTCAAAAAAACATGGGATGAGCATAAAAAGCTCAGTAAGGGATATAAAAATATGGAAAGGAAACATGGGTATATATATACATAATAATGAAATCATACTTTACCCATAAAACATAATCACTTTAACATACCTCAAAAAATCATTAATAAATCATAGCAATCATAATACATAAAGGTAACTTGAGGAATTCATAACTTTCTTATGTAGGGAGTAACCCTCTTGGTTACGTTTGGAATACCCATCACAGTATATTCCCTAAATCTCTCCGGAGAAACCTTAAGGTTTCACTCTTTCATGTTACCCAATGCATTGGAGAGCTACATCGGGCTCACCCGCCCTTAGTCTATCACGGAACCACCCGTCTTCATAATAATGCCCAAGAACCTCAACATAATCGTATCACATAAAACATGCATAAAGGAAACATAACATTTACACCTTTCAATCACAAGATATCAATACAACACATTGATATAAAAACATTATGAAAACAATTTTCAATACCAAAATAAAAGAAAAGTAAAACATGGTATTTATTTTTTCTTTTTTTAAAAAAAGGTATGGCTTGTAGAGGAAGCCGAAACTCAAATAATGGTCACAGCGGTGGAGAAGTCGTTGTCGCCACATATGTACGACAAAAAAATTCCCTTTTTTCGTTTAGTAAACGCTTCGTATAAAAAATATTCTTTTGAATACATGTAAAAGTCAAAGGGGTTTATACACCGTATAAAAGAAGGTTGTGTATAAAACAAAATATGCCTCAATGAAAGGAGATTGAGACAAAGTCCCATACCTCGGGTCCGACTTGACTCGATCGTTCTTTAATCTCTTGAATAATAAACTTGAGTTAATTTATACTTTTTTAAGAACATTTTTCAAGTTCATTATTCATTTTATATCACTTATCGCCATGTCATGAACACTATGTAATTATTTAAGTTAATAACGGTCGTTTTAATGATCATTGGTACTTGAGTAAAAAATAAGCCCTTTATAATTACAATTTTTCATGTACCCATTCTATCCAGAATGGTATTCATGATGTAGATATCATATATGTCATATATATCCAGTACATTCATGCATTTATAATATTACATAATCATTTAGAGGTAAGAAATGAAATGCACCGTTCATGGAGACGGTAAGCCGTACGTATGCATGAACGCTACTTTCATTTCTATTTCATATTTTATAGAATGGAATCATAATGATATAAAGGTATATTATAATTCTAGTATAATATCATATATAATATCATAGTTCCATCCTTTATACGTCCCACATATGGTATTTAACGAATCAAATCACTTTGAGGGGGCGGTAGTCCGCACTTCCTTAAATGAAGATATCGCGTTTACCCATAATGGAAACCATAAAGATATGCCCAAAATGAAAAATACAGAAGCTTAAGGAAAACATAAAAATATTATATATCATATATAAATATAGTTACATCTTAATGTCCACCTTTGAAGGTGTTAAAATAATGTTGACTAATCATCGTTTCGGGAGGCATAAATTCACCATCCACGGAAACAGTATGTCCTTTAACCATCAGATGTAGGTGTGTGTAACTGTAGCTCGAATAATTCTTATAGAAACATCCTAGTATATTGAAGATACTGTATTTGTTACAAAGGAAATGAATAAAAAGAGTTTAGGGGGTTGGAGAAGAAAAATAAAACAAAAGGACTCAAGTGAAGACATTACCTTAAAATCGGGTAACTCCCTTTGGTTTGAGCTCAACGGCTTCTTTGGGAAGACTTATGCCCAAAGTGAGGCTTCAAGGAGTAATATAGGGATGTGGAGAGACAAAATGGGCAGGGGTTGGCCAAGCCATAGGCTTTGGGAGTGTGGGTAAGGAGGTAGAGTTGGGGGCCTTTTATAAGAGGAGAGGAGGGGCACTCTTGGAAAGTAAAGAAATGTTACTTTATTTTAAAATGAGTTTCGAATTCAAAAGGTCCCACATTGATACAATTCGAGGGTAAGGTGATAAGGGTTCGAAAGACACCCATAAAATAGGTTTTGGACAAGTGTAGTTCATATATTTTACATTATCATTTCATTTTATTTAAATCCTTTATTAATGAGGTAATCACAGCATCATCATGATGTCATAAATAATTTAATTTATTTAAAGTCTAAAAATTATAAAAAAAATACTATGATGTAGGAAATGTTTTTATCTTTCCAATGACTATTTATAATAAAAAATATTACTTGTATAAACCCATGTAAAAGTTTTTTTAGTAAAACATCTATTGTTTGTGTCATTTTTACTTTAACATTAAATAAAAAGTTATTTATGTCATTTCCCAACCAATGTGGCTCCATGGGGTCCCCAAGTTGACCCATGGATTTTATTGGTCGGCCATGACACATCCATTTAGGGTAGGACATGTGTCAAGCTTATCTCATATTATTAAAACATTATTTTTATCTTAAACTACACTAATTACCACTAATCGTGATTAAGAACTTAAAAGTTACTATTCACCAAAAAAATTATTTTCATCTCATTGAACCACATTTTACATCTTAATGACTACCATGTATGTCGGATTTTTGAAAATCAAATCACAGAAGTGGCAAAGTTTCATTTAAACGAAAAATCTGTTTCTTTAACTACCACTTAGTGGTTTCACTATTCATCAAAAATTGAAGTTTTTCAGAAAGATACCAAACCTTCACCCTAAGCTATATTTGATATTTCAAATTCAAAGATGATGAATATTTTACAAAATTCAAAACATGTATGTTTCATTAATTAATTTAATAACTAATTTCCGATGTCATGACAAATAACGTGTTTTTATGAAACAATACGTATCAAAAGATTGACACTAGTTTAAGTCCAATTTCAAAGTGAAATTGATTCCAATGACCACCATTGGATAAAATGGTAAAATATATATTCTAATTTCACTTCAAAACAAATTCAAAAGATAATCTAATCATATAAATAAATTAGATTAAAACGGGGTTTTGAATTAAAATACAATATTTTTCACTATTCATTAAAAAATGAACTTTATCGGAAAAATACCAAAATTCACAAAAAGTAAATTTTGATGTCCCAATCATAAATAATAAGTTTATTTTGACAAACATAGATTATAAAATTGTCAAAATATATATTTAAAAAGGGTTTTCCATCAAAAGGCAGTAAAACAATCTTTTAAGAATATTATTGTATTCCATGCATAAGATTGTATTTATTTTCATTTTAAGCCTCTAAAACACTATCTTAAACATTAATAGACATAGATAAAAATATCTATTATTCATTACTTACTTGGGATGTTACATCCTTCCCCCCTTTAGAAAATTGCATCCCGCAATTTATTTACTTATCGAATAAATGGGGGTACTTATCCCTCATTGCATTTTCAGATTCCCATGTTGCATCTTCCATCATGTGGTTTTCCAAAAAACCTTTACCTGATTAATCACCTTATTCCATAACACATGATCCCTGTGGTCAAGAATCTAGACCGGTTGTTCCTCATAAGATAGGTTATCTTCCAACTGAACTACCTCTGGACTCAAAACATGATATGGATCTGGCATATACTTTCTCGACACCGAAACATGAAAAACATTGTGTACCTGAGATAAACTCGGAGGTAAAGCCACTCGGTAAGCAACAGATCCAACTCTCTCCAGAATTTCATTTGGTCCAATGAACCTTGGACTCAACATTCCTTTCTTACCAAATCTCATTACACTTTTCCATGGTGATACTTTGAGAAAAACATGATCACCTACCTCAAAAGTTAGATCCTTCCTCCTGTTGTCCGCATAACTCTTCTGCCTACTCTGAGCTGTTCTCATGTGTTTCTGTGTCAGCTGAACTTTTTCTACCAACTCTTCTACCAATTATGGTCCCATCAACTTCCTTTCACCCACTTCATCCCAGAAAGCTGGAGTTCGACACCGCTTCCCATATAACGCCTCAAATGGTGCCATCTGTACACTAGAAAGAAAACTATTATTATATGAAAATTCAACCAAAGAAATATGTTGGTCCCAACTTCCCTGATAATCCATCGAACAAGCTCGTAGCATATCCTCGAAGGTCTGAATTGTTTGTTCTGACTGCCCATCTGATTGAGGATGAAAAGTTGTACTAAAATTTAATTCAGTACCAAACGACCTCTGAAGGCCTTTGCAAAAGTTAGAAGTGAACCTGGGATCATGATCAGATACAATGGAGAGGGGAACTCCATGTAACCTGACTATCTCTTTAAGATACAAACGGGAAAGTTGATCTAGGGAAAAAAGTATCTTGTATAGCAAGGAAATGAGCAGATTTAGTCAAGCAATCAACAATAACCCAGATTGCATTATTACCTTGAGAAGTCTTCGGTAATCCTACAACAAAATCCATGGATGTATTCTATCATTTCCACTCTGGCACTAGTAAAGGATGAAGCATCCCTTTCGGTAACTTCCGCTCTGCTTTAACATATTGACAAGTCAAACACTTCACAGTAAAATCAGTAATATCTCTTTTCATTCCATCCCACCAGTAATACTCCCGCAGATCTCTGTACATCTTAGTACTACCAGGATGAACTGAAAACAGAGAACTATGAGCTTCACATAACAACTCTCTCTTAAACTGTGAATCACAAGGCACACACAATCTCTTCCCAAATATCAAAACACAATCATTATCAATGTTGAATTCAGGAAACTTACCTTTATGAACCAGCTCTACCATTTTCTGCAACTCACTATCTTCCTTCTGTGCTTGCTTGATTCTATCTGATAGAGACGATCTCACTGATACCTGAAAAAAAATAGAATAACATCATGCGCCAAAAACATCTATGCCAAAGTTCATCAAATCCTTAACCAAAGGATCACGTTCCAAATGCAACATTATTAATGAAGAATTACTTTTTCGACTCAAAGCATCAGCCACTTTATTTGCTTTTCCTAGATGGTAATGAATTGTAAAATCATAATCCTTGATTAATTCCAGCCATCTCCTCTGTCTCATGTTTAAATCTTTCTAAGTGAATATATACTTTAAACTTTTGTGATCAGTATATATTTCACACTTTGCTCCATAAAAATGATGTCTATAAATTTTTAAAGTGAAAACAACAGCAGCTAATTCCAAATAATGTGTAGGGTAATTTACCTCATGAGTTTTCAACTGTCCTGAAGCATAAGCAATTACCTGATCATTCTGTATTAGGACGCAACCAAGTCCTTTCAATGAAGCATCAATGTATATAACAAACTCACCATTCCTAGAAGGTAGTGCCAAAACTGGAGAATTCACCAATCATCTTTTCAATTCCTGAAAACAATCATCACATTCTTTTGTCCAAATAAAATTAACACCCTTTCAAGTTAGCTTAGTCATTGGACTAGATAACCGTGAGAAATTTCTAACAAACCTTCGGTAATAGCCTGACAAACCAAGGAAACTATGAATCTCTGTTACATTTGTGGGTCTTGGCCATTCTTCAACAACCTTTGTTTTTGCAGGATCAACAGTTATCCCATCTTTAGAAACAATGTGACCACGGAAAGAAATTTGTTGCAACCAAAACTCACAATTGCTGAATTTCCCATACAATTTCTTTTCATTTAAGGTTTTCAAAATAACCCTTAAATGAATTTCATGCTCTTCATTACTTTTAGAAAACACCAAAATATCATCAATAAACACAACCACCATTTATCACCTGAATCAACTGAGCCATCACTGCAACAAACTGTTCAATTCTGACACTGACCATCTCGGGTTTTTGATTTGGAAGGTCATTTCCCTCAGTATGCCTTCCCCCAAAATCTTTTATGTTTCCTCTACGAAAAACCATTTTTAACAAACATGTCTTAGATGAAGCAACATGGTAATCTTCAAATGCTATATCATTTCAATTTTACCATAAATTTTTATTTTTGGATAATCATTTAATATAATTCTAACTCCTAAAGTTATGTAAACCGACCTATGATACCAACTATAAGGCCCTAGCCTTAAACCTTACTTAATCTTGAGTTATTATAAGATTACACATTGAGGATCTTTTCGGGTTTAGAGTTTTAGAGAATTAGATCATAAAACATGCATTACATTCCACATATAAACAAAGTGGTTACATAACAATAGTATTCTTCTTTCCCATCAATGGAAACATATTTAAAATAAAACATGGATTCTTTCTTGACACTTCCTTGACACTATCTTCATATCATGTACCTTTCCCTTGACCTGTGAAAAACATTTCAAAAAAACTTGGGATGAGCATAAAAAGCTCTGTAAGGGATTTAAAAATATGGAAAGGAAACATGGGTACAGATATACATAATAATTAAATCATACATTACCCATAGAACATAGGCACTTTAACATACCTCATCAAATCATGAATAAATCATAGAAATCATAAGACATAAAGGTAACTTTATGCATTCATAACTTTCATACGTAGGGAGTAACCCTCTTGGTTACGTTTGGAATACCCATCACAGTATATTCCCTAAATCTCTTCGGAAAAACCTTAACATTTCACTCCTTCGCGTTACCCAATGCATTGGAGAGATATATCGGGCTCACCCGCCCTTAGTCTACACGGAACCACCCATCTTCATAAATATGCCCAAGAACCTCAACATAATCGTATCACATAAAACGTGCATAAAGGAAACATAACATTTCCACCTTTCAATCACAAGATATCAATACAACACATTGATAAAAAAACATTTTGAAAACAATTTTCTATACAAAAATAAAAGAAAAGTAAAACATGGTATTTATTTTTTCTTTTTTAAAAAAAGGTATGGCTTGTAGAGAAAGCCGAAACACAAATAATGGTCACGACGGCAGAGAAGTCGTTGTCGCCGCATACGTACGAAAAAAACATTACCTTTTTTTGTTTAGTAAATGCTTCGTATAAAAAATATTCCTTTTGAATAAATGTAAAAGTCAAAGGGGTTTATACACCGTATAAAAGAATGTTGTGTATAAAACAAAATATGCCTCAATGAAAGGAGATTGAGACGAAGTCCCATACCTCGGGTCCGACTTGACTCAGTCGTTCTTTAATCTCATGAATAATAAACTTGAGTTAATTTATACTTGTTTAAGAACCTTTTCAAGTTCATTATTCATTTTATATCACTTATCGCCATGTCATGAACACTATGTAATTATTTAAGTTAATAACGGTCGTTTTAACGATCATTGGTACTTGAGTAAAAAATAAGCCCTTTATAATTACAAGTTTTTCATGTACCCATTATATCCAGAATGGTATTCATGATGTAGATATCATATATGTCATATATATCCAGTACATTCATGCATTTATAATATTACATAATCATTTAGAGGTAAGAAATGAAATGAACCGTTAATGGAGACGGTAAGCCGTACGTACGCATTAATGCTACTTTCATTTCTATTTCATATTTTATAGAATGGAATCATAATGATATAAATGTATATTATAATTCTAGTATAATATCATATAGAATATCATAGTTCCATCCTTTATACGTCCCACATATGGTATTTAATGAATCAAATCACTTTGAGGGGGTGGTAGTCAACACTTCCTTAAATGAAGATATCGCATTTACCCATAATGGAAACCATAAAGGTATGCCCAAAATGAAAAATACAGAACCTTAAGGAAAACATAAACATATTATATATCATATATAAATATAGTGACATCTTAATGGCCACCATTGAAGGTGTTAAAAGAATGTTGAACAATCATCGTTTCGGGAGGCATAAATTCACCATCCACGGAAACAGTATGTCCTTTAACCAATAGATGTAGGTGAGTGTAAGTGTAGAACTAATACTTATTATAACAACATCCTAGTATACTGAAGATATTGGAGTTGCTACAAAAGAAATGAATAAAATGATTTTAGGGAGTTCGAGAAGAAAAATAAAACAAAAGGACTCTAGTGAAGACATTACCTTAAAATCAGGTAACTCCCTTTGGTTTGAGCTCAAAGGCTTCCTTGGGAAGACTTCTGCCCAAAGTGAGGCTTCAAGGAGTAAGAGAGGGATGTGGAGAGATGAAATGGGCAGGGGTTGTCCGAGCCAAAGGCTTTGGATGTGTGGGTAAGGAAGTAGAGGTGGGGGCCTTTTATAAGAGGAGAGGAGGGGCACTCTTGGAAAGTAAAGAAATGTTACTTTATTTTAAAATGAGTTTCGAATTCAAAAGGTCCCACATTGATATAATTCGAGGGTATGGTGATAAGGGTTCTAAATCCACCCATAAATTAGGTTTTGTACATGTTTATTTCATATATTTTACATTATCATTTCATTTTATTTAAATCCTTTATTAATGAGGTAATCGTTGCATCATCATGATGTCATAAATAAATTAATTTATTTAAAGTATAAAAATTATAAAAAAAACTACTATGATGTAGGAAATCTTTTTATATTTCCAATGACTATTTATAATCAAATATATGACTTGAATAACCCCATTGAAAAATTGTTTTAGTAAAACATCTCTTGTTTGTGTCATTTTTACTTTAACATTAAATAAAAAGTTATTTATGTCATTTCCTAACCAAAGTGGCTTCATGGGGTCCCCACATTGACCCATGGATTGTCTTGGTCGGCCATGACACATCCAATTTGGGTAGGACATGTGTCAAGCTCATCTCATATTATTTAAACATTATTTTTTCCTTAAACTACACTAATTACCACTAATCGCGATTAAGAACTTAAAAGTTACTATTCACCAAAAAAAATTATTTTAATCTCATTGAACCACATTTTACTTCTTAATTACAACCACGCATGTCGGATTTTTGAAAATCAAATCACAGAAGTGGCAAAGTTTCATTTAAACGAAAAATCAGTTTCTTTAACTGCCACTTAGTGGTTTCACTATTCCTCAAAAATTGAAGTTTTTCAGAAAGACACCAAAACTTCACCCTAAGCTATATTTGATATTCCGAATTCAAAAATGATGCCTATTTTACAATATTCAAAACATGTAAGTTTCATTAATTAATTTAATAACTAATTTCTGTTGTCATGACAAATAGCGTGTTTTTATGAAACAATACGTATCAAAAGATTGACAGTAGTTTAAGTCCAATTTCAAAGTGAAATTGATTCCAATGACCACCATTGGATAAAATGGAAAAATATATATTCTAATTTCACTTAAAAACCAATTCAAAAGATAATCTAGTCATATAAATAAATTAGATTAAAAATAGGTTTTGAATTAAAATACAACATGTTTCACTATTCATTAAAAAAATGTACATTATCAGAAAAATTCCAAAAATTCACACAAAGTAAATTTTGATGTCCCAATCATAAATAATATGTTTATTTTGAAAAACATAGCTTATAAAATTGTCAAAAGATGGATTTAAAAAGGGTTTTCCATCAAAAGGCAGTAAAACAATCTTTTAAGAATATTAGTGTATTTCATGCATATGATTGTATTTATTTTCATTTTAAGCCTCTAAAACACTATCTTAATAATTAATAGGCATAGATAAAAATATCTATTATTCATTACTTACTTGGGATGTTACAAACATTGTTTAAAGTTTCCTGATGGTGGGGTTGTGAGGATACCTCAACTAATGGAATTAGGTGATCTATGGATGGAATTTCATAAAGAGTTCTATAATGGATGGGTTTCTAGAGTTTGAACATATTTTATGGTTATTAATATCATAAATGAGTGTCTAGAAATAGATTATTAGGAAATTATTTCTCCTTGGTATTGTACATAGCTTAAGGTATTAATAAAATTTGAGGTTTTTGAAAAACAATTATGATGTTTTTTTAATAATATATTATTTATTATTGAAAATTATTTTTCAGGAAGTGTAAAAATAATTAAAAAAGAATGATACAATGTATCTCCACACTTTGGGTTGTAAGATGATTCTAGAACATGAGAGGAAGCAACGATTTTTCATTAAATAGTTTTTTTAATTAGGGATAAATTATGAAAATCTACATGACATGTAATCTAAGGTTCGATGAATTAGTTTAGGTGTAATAATTATCTATATATTCCTCATTTAGTTTTTTAGAAATTTGAATTGAGAGTAACTGGTGAAGACATTAACTTAATAATAGCACAAATGTAATACTTATTCTATGTTTGATTTTACCTAATTTATCTTTTTATCCCATTTATTCATTATATTTATTATTATACATCTAAACATGGAGTCCAAATTATTGTTAAAATAATTTTGAAATGTCTTGTCAATAGATCATAAAAATTTCCCTTCATTTTTTAATATATGAAAATTTAATATCAAAACAACAGAAATTTTTTTCAAAAAAATCGATATATATAATCAATAATTCTCCAAGAAACATAAAATCATTATTTTACACCATATGATGAATTTAATTCATAAATAATTAGGGTAAATCTACACATAGGAGAAAACAATTCTCAACTGACACAAATGAATGTATGAAATCATCGATCTATAAAGAAAAAAATGAAGACCATCTAGATATGAGACCAATAGTTGTTTTCATTGATTTAATTTAAAAATGAGTAACATTAAAAGAACATATAGGTTCATGAGAGTAACCTAGGATTTAACACCAACTAAAATTTCCTATTAAATATATGTTAACCATGGATAGGCTACGAACCAGTAGTATATGTCCAATTAAAAACATTCTCCAACTTATAACCAAGAGTCTCTCATTGTTAATTATTTTTCGTATTACAGCACTACCTATTGTGATCATAATGTATGAAAATACAAAACAACACAAACATCAAGTATTAATTGAAATAGTATTCTTAAATATATATCCTTTCTTCCTCTATGTATATTCCACTCTCGTATATATTTATCATTCCATTTTTGTACTTGTTCTTTACTACCGCTTAAATCTATAAAAAACAATAATTTCTATATAATGTGTCATAACATTACATGTAAAATCTAGAAAAAGATTTTTTTGCTTATTAAACTCAATATCAAAAAACAAAAACTATTTAACTCATTATACCCTGAAAATCACACTATATATTTCACTAAAAATTCTACCAGATATATTCACCCCACCCAGTTATTATAAACAATGTTAATATTCTTTTCTAAAAACCATGGCCTGAAACTGAAAAAATATTTTTTTTTCTTTTGTTTTATCTAATATTTACCTATTATGGTCTAAAATTTCTCATTTCGACAAACTATTATATATAACATATTATGTTTCCGTACCATTTTTGAATAGTTGTTGCACAAAAACATGACACGATACAAAAAACGTGGACAATGTTTTTTCTATAACATAACTTATTGAGTATTTACACATAGTGTTTTTCAATTCCATTTATCCATTTACTACAATAGCCTTCTTTTTCTCAAAATCTTAATAATTTTTATGCCACTATTTTATTAGGAATTTAACCATGTTTTACGAAATGAAATTTTTTCATCCTTATAACATATATTATTGTCTTTATCATGTCAATACCTGAAATCAATGGAATGTTTGACTATTTCATGTTGTTTGAATCTTTCTACCAATGTTAATGATTCGAAAAGGGCATGTGGCCTGCAAGCTTCACAGGTATGGGGCAGATCGGTGGTGGGTGAGGCCTAAAATATTTTATTTTTTAGAGCGCAAGCCAAGGCGGGTTGAGCCTGTGTGGGTGTGGGCCAAGACTGGATGATCCCACACGGGTGCGAGATTACATATAGAACTAATTTAATATATATATATAATATAATATTCTTTAATATTTTAGTTTTTTTAATAAAAAAATTATGATTAATAAATGAAATCTTATTTCTCACCGTAATTATCGTACTAATTCACCGATCTTTTACAAATTAATTTTAAATAGGATTATATTTATTGTCTTAATATGACATTATAATATTTATATTGTAATTATTAACCATATTCATAAG
Organism: Viscum album; assembly: GCA_963277665.1. Lineage (NCBI taxonomy): Eukaryota > Viridiplantae > Streptophyta > Magnoliopsida > Santalales > Viscaceae > Viscum > Viscum album. The sequence goes on along the minus strand of OY728159.1, from coordinate 991,441,735 downwards.
ATATGTCATTCTGCCACATGAAAAATGGAACTCATCTCCCCTTCACATTGTTTCAATTCTAAAAGGGCTTTTATTATCATAATATTATTTGGGCTGATTTAATTTTCTTATTATTTAATTTTATTTTTTATTAAGAAAATAGGAAAGGATATCATAAGAATCATTATATCCTCTTTTAAAATAGGTTGTTGTTTGGAAATTCTTCATTTATTCATGTCAATTGCATCACCACATGACCATCATTATCATTCATTACCCCTAACTGATCACTCACCGAATTTTTCATCACAACAGTTCACCACCACATCGTCACTTCCCACCATTAACCCATATAAAAATATTTCATCACATCCCTTAAATATCTAGGTATTTTCAATCTATACTTCTCCCAACAACAACCATTAAGAATGAAAAAAACCATATATTATTTAAATGTTTCGTAATATTATAAATTTTTTTTAAATGTGGGAAACCAATGGGAATCCCTTTGGATTATGTGGGGTGGGGTGGGTTTGACTTATTTTTTTCTCATTATATGTGGTCTTTTCGGAAAAACCCACATGGGCTCAATCCCACATGGGCTTGGCCCACCCCTCCCAGGTCCACCTATTTCTCATTACAACCCAATGATTTTCCATATATTAATGTATCTCCATGTCATGTCACCAAACCACCATAGTATAGATCTTGATAGATGGTTATTTTATTCATTTTATCTCATCTGAATGAATTATTTCATTTTTATTTATTCCATTAAACATTCTATTCTACATCATGGTAGCATTGAGTTTTCACATGCTCAAATTTCATAGTGAGCCTCATTATTTTTAATCATCCACATGGAACATGAAATGATAGTATAATTTTCATATAAAACAGAAGTATATTTTATTAGGGATATTTATAAGAAAAAATCATAATATATATATGTAATGAATATTATCATGTCATGTAATATTTATCATAAGAATAATACATAGTTAACATATTTTTAAAGGTTCATACCATCACACCATCATATTGTGTGATGTTATTTGGGAATTTATTCTCTTTAATGAACATAAATTTATGGGGATAAATAGATAATACTTCCCCCTAATATTTGATTTATAATCTTCCCTTTGATCATCGCACTCTATATGAAATATAGTAATATCATATATAAATAATTTTTTATTTAATAACTCAGAACCTGATAATATCTAACATCTTACAAGATTTATACCTAACCAAACTCAATTTATACTCTATTTTCGTGTCACATATAATACCAAAACTTATTTTTTATCATTCCGCACCTTATATGCTCATATATTTTCTTAAATACTTTCTTAATAACATTCCATTAGATCTAATTTTTTATTCAAAATTAAAAGTATAGTAAAAAATAAATCAAACAAAGATGTCTAGAACTCAGTTTATCATTGAGGTTAATATTTATTTCCTATTCATTAACTCATATATTTAATCATGATCTCTTCCTTTATCCTTTATAAATATATTGGATCCTTTCATTTATATAAACAAAAAATACAATATATATTCTTGGGAAAATCATATAAAATAGATCGAAGTCATCCAAACCAATCATGTACACAAGACTCCACCATGGAATGTTAATCTCAAGGGACATCCCAAATAAAACCCCATATCCATGTATCTATATCCCACATACAAGATATATATTATCAAATAATCTATACAATTACATTGAAAAAAAAAATCTAATTAGAACATCTCTGTATAACACTCCTTCCCATCCAAGGCCTAACCCACATCACAATTATATAAAATATCCAATACCAATCTTTTATATATATATATATATATCTCAATTTACCAATGAATAAAATTATCACATATATTTTGTAACAATGATGAGATATATATAAATTATATAAAATCAGTAATATTTAATTTTTTCATTTTAGTTTGATTGATTATAGATTCTCCCAGTTGGAGTAATACAATACATTTATTTGAAATTTATTTAAATTGGGCTTTTAATTTCCTACTAAAAATTGGTTCAAATGAGTTAATTTTGTAAAAACATTTTTGTATTTTTGAGTAATGGACTTCTAAATTCATTCCATAGGGCAGTCTTGAATGTTTAAGGATATGTTCCTTGAGAAAAAAAATTGTGTTGTGCTGAAAGAAGGATGATATAAGTGTGGTAAAAGAACTAATTATACAACATATTGTATGTTTTAATTTACTACTTTCAAATTTTAAAAGCTATTTTGAAACAAATTAGTCATTTATATATGAAATAATTTTAATTGGAGGCATGTGATGAGCAAGAAGTTGAAAAATTAGGGACAAATGATCATTTGGACCAGGTATATGGAGATGGGCACCAAGGGAGAGTATGTTGTCAACTAAGGAAGATTATTGGCCCCCTTGGATATTGTCCCACATTAAGATCCATATCTGGTAAAAATAATAATAGGAAAAATCTTTTTCAAATGTAGCACAAGCTCATTCTGAGGCATGAGAGGCCAAAAAAATAGTCATATAGTAGCATGAATGAATTCAAAAGGGAAACAAGTAATTTATTAATGTTATGTAAGAATTATTACCATAACATGCACTAGATAATGCTATGGATTTGGTACAAGCATATTGATGATGTGTTAATTATAGGATTCATTAGGAAATGGTGATGATGGTTCTAGTGGTGGCCAGGATGATGAATTTCCTAGTGATAGAAATAACGATGGAAATGATGATGGAGATAATGAAATGGTGATGGTGGTGATAGTGATGGATATGGTGATGGTGATGATGAGGATGATGAACATGATGGTGATGAAGGGGGTGGTGATGATATCAGTTTTCATGTGAGATAGATTAATCCTTAAAAAATTTAAATGATATTTATGACACATGAAGTTTGATTATGGGATGTAAATGAATATATGGGTTGTCTTAATGTTTTTATTCCATTTATTGAATACGTTAATTTGTTTCTTGATTTTTATATTTTATTTGGAAGTTGTTTGGGGGTGCGGGTGAAGGTGTTTCATTGTCTGATGGATCTAGGCCAAGTTGGGGGGTTTCTTCTCCTTTGGTTAAGGAAGGTTATGCCAAAAAAATTCAAACTGTTGGTATAGGGTATATCCACGTCGACTATACTATAAATTTGATGGAAATCATTAATATAGGTCTATACCCACACCTATAAATCAACAAATTTGTAGAACCCTTAGTATAATATATACTAAAGGTTCTAAACCATTGGTATAGGGGATAATTGTAGCAGTGTTGGTTTCCCTTAGATTATCGGTGTTCCTCAAGGGTTTAGAGGCTGTCATTTGTACCATTGGGGCTACTTGGGTTTTGAAGTGGTACCCAGTTATTGAAGAACATATCCTCATGGATGGGTTTTGGTAGTGTGATCTCCTTATATGGAGATTCTGGAACCCTTCTTAGGATGGATGGGTCTTTGGTTTTCTTAGGATCAGATGGATAGTAATGTGATTTTCCTATGGTTGGTGTGTTTATTCTTTTGTTTATGATTTCCTAATTGCATTTCTTCTACAAAACATTTTTTCTGTCTGATTCATCAGAGTTTTTTTACAATTTTTTTAAAGGGTATGTACTTAAATGTTTATTTTATTATTATGTAAGTGGTTTTAGAAAATATATGCCAATTCCTAATAAAAACCATCTTCAAACCACATTTTTTAATTATTTATTTAATCTTAGTAGGGTATTTTTTTTAAAACTATAGAAAAATTATTACTAATAAAAAATTTATTAAAATTTTAATTACATCTTAATAATTAATAATTATTCATTATTCATTATTCAATATTAATTATTGGTTATTTAAAATCATTTATTATTGATTATTTTATGTTTTCATTAATTATTAGTTATAAATTAGTTATAATGTTTAGTTATTAATTATTTAATAACTACGTAAATTATTAATTATTAATTATTAATTATTTAGTAATTATTTATTATTTACTAATTCTTAATTATTGATTAGTAATTATTTATATAAGAGTGTAATTTCATATAAACATATGCATGCCTACACACACAGATATATTTATATATATTAATGTTTATTTATTTACAATTATATGTATTTATATGTATTTATATTTATTTATTTATATTTATATATATTTTATAATACATATATGCATTTATAATTCTGGGTACATATATACATATATGTATACATATCTATTTATATTATATGTGTACATATAATTATAAATATATATATTTATATATATAGTTTTATTTATATATATTTATTGATAATCCATATATTCTTATGTTTATTCCTTTATAATTATTAAATATTTATGAATTAATTACAACATGAAATCCTAAATACCACAATAAGGATGCTTGTTTTAACTCATAGATAATTCTTTTGATCTTCTACACTAAATTTTCACCATTACTTGAGAGTAGTTCTTCAAGTGGTTTCATGTAAACCTACTCTTCAAGATTACCATTTAGAAATGCAGTTTTCACATCCATTTGTTGTAATTTAATGTAAAAAATGTTCTACTAATGAAAATATAATGCATAAAGAATCCTATTTTTATTTTTATAAATTGTATTATTATTATTTATCCCTTCCTATTGCATGAACCCATAAGTATCTAGTTGGTCCATGTATCTATCAATGTTTCCTACTGAATTTTTATTATTTTTAAAAACCCATTTACATCTAATAGGTTTAAACAATGTGGAGACTCAAAAAATTCACACAAAAAAAACATTACTCATCGTGGAATTATACTCCTTCATCAAGGAATCATACCATATATTTAACAACTTTCAATTCATGTCTTCTGAAAAAACATTGAGATCATTATTAGGTCTAATATTATTGTCATATTCTTATAAATAGAATATATAATTACAAAAAAAAAATTGATGGATTTTCACCCTTTGAGATCTTTTCAATATTTACCAATTATTTAAATTTGAAAATTTTTATTCAAGTGGGTGTTCAAGATTTTATGATTAATGAACTATTTGATCCAATGGAGGATTATCAGTCTTTTGTAGAATCATATTTGTTCTAATTTGAGGTTTTTTTCTGAAAAAATATATATATCTAACCCAACCTAGTTGATTGTTCATCGAAATTATTTTTATCAGATTTTTTTGATGATATCACTCCCTTTAATCACTTCATATTATCGACATATTTTATTTATTAATTCTATAATTCTAGAGTTCATTCATGGATAGTAAAAATGGTATCCTTAGACCTTTTGCGTATCTAATGAAGTATCCGCTAATGGTCCTAGGATTTTACTAAATTTCCAATGGATTATACAAATTCCCTTATAAAAGACATCCCCAAATGAGTACATGTATCAAAATTAGTTTCCATCCCTTAAAAAATTCAAACGTTATTTTAAAAACAACATTTTTTGGAACCCAATTCATAATGTATGGTTCCAATTTAAGTGCCTCAGTTTACATGATTTTTGGTAAGATATGGTTGTAAAGAATACTTGATACTATTTCCATTAATGTTTGTTTTATTTTTGTAGCTACAACATTTTGGTCTAGTGAACATGACATAGAGTATTGTGCAACTATTTCCTTTTCAGGAATAAATTTTAAAATAGATAATGTAATTATCCATCCTCAGTGTATCTCCCATAATATTCTCCACCATAATCTAATCTCATGATCATAATTAGTTTTCCAGAAAAAATTATACTTCATCCTTATAAACTATAAAGGTCCCAATTGGTTCATTGGTATAATAATCTAATAAGATATACATATATCATGAATAGTCATCAACAAATGAAATGAAAAGAAATCGTTATATAAATCCATTTCTTTGAGACATATATATGTATGTCTGATTTCTGTTATGGATGGACTTTATTTTCCACCTTTGAAATGAATTATGGTTTTTCTTTCCATTAATTTAATCCACATAGGTTTCAATATTAGTGAAATTATTAATAATAAATACCAAATCTTGAAATAATATTTGAATCCTTCATATTGACATATGACTTAATGTATACTTCCATAACATAGAATAATTTTCTTTTATGACACTTATTTTAATAATAATTTTAACATTCATGTTATTATCATTGATTTTACAATGAAATTCAATGGAGAAAATTTGGAGAACTAGATTTTGACTGGAAGGAATTTGAAATAATTATTTATCTATTTTATGGAGACAACCATATAGGGAGCCTTTAATTATGATACTTGGTGTTCCCGGAATTATTTTTATAAAATCATTAAATATATTATACATTATGAGGGTGTAGTTCCATAGAGAAAATGGGATAACTCTTAAAAGTAATCTCATATCAGAAATTTCCCACCACTATTGAGTTTGGAATGATATGTTTTCCATGGGAACATCCTTAAATATATTGGGGTGATGTGTTTGGATAAAAGCATAAGTTTGTGGTAAAATTAGAAGGTTAATTAAATTATTAATTTAATTTATAAATTAATTAACTTAATTTGATTTTTCCTATTAATATATCACTATGTATGGATCTACAGGGTTAGCCACAAAAATCTGGGATTGTTGCACAATGAATTATTCCTCCTCTCATTAGAAAATCAAATTCAGCAGACGATAAATCTCTGGATCTGTGATGATCAATGCATAGAAAATGCAATGAACTCTCTCATTCATTAAATATAATATTATTCAATAAAAAATGATCCAACATCTAGGTATGACACTTAAATTTGTGTTTATGGCCCTATTAATTAAATTTATTGAGATACATCACCCTCTTCCTTTGATATACACTAATTATACTCTTCGTATGCTCCTAAGTACAAAATTAATTTTTTATTCAATTATTTATCACCCTAGATATCCCCAATCATGATTTTTTGACAAGAACACATATCGAACAATCATTCCACATTTTTCTGATTATTTTATACCTTTTATTCTATTTTTATTCACCATTTGGATATAAGTCCATGTCATGATGTTTCTAGGAAGAATTATGTCCAATCAAACCCTAGAATTTGTTGTAGAATCAGGTGAAACAAATGATTAGTTAATCAGAGGATAGATTAGGATGGGTTGTTGGATAGGGATGATGGATCCCATTGTTTTGGGATCCAAAACAAATCGGTGTTGCCAAGAGGAACTCCTGAAATCAAAAATACCCCCACAGGTTGACAAATACCAATTTTATCCATTGGATGGACAAAAAAGATGAACAGATGCCTCTCCCAACGAATTTGGGAGGCCTAGAGGTGACATCCAAGGTGGTGATCTAGATTTCAGATTCCATAGAACATTTTTAAATTCTTCTAAAAACTCGAAAATACATCATGTATTTTAATGAACACATGGTGTGTGGGGACCTAACAATAGTTTCTTGGGATTCGATTGAGAAAAGTACCACATACTATGTGGGACCCCAAAATGTCATTTGACCATTGCACTAGAAACCCAACATGTACTTCAAGAGTACCTGGTCATGAGTACTGCCAAGAACATGCCAAGTACCGATGTACCAAAACATAGCTAGGGTCATGGGTGGAACACTATTATGAAGGACACACCATGTACCATTGTACACACACACACATGAATATTTAAACGAGAATGGCTAGGGAGAATAGGTATGAACTCGAGTGGATTAGACACACCATTTAAACCCTCTACATGTTGAGTAACCCTACATGGGAAGTAAGTTGTGTATTGGAAGAGACACATCCAGGTGATGGAACAAACAACATGTCATGTGGGTCCATTTCCAGGTCGTGTACCACCTATTTCCTTTTTAAAAAACATGAAACTCTTACATCTCCCTCATTTTACCTTGGAATTTTGAGCCTTAGTAGATAATCATGATTTCTCACACATATAATGTTATTGGGGGAATTCAAAGTGTCTTTGGATATATGATGTAAGATGTTAAAATCATGAGGCTTATTAGGGAGGTGCTAAAAGATAGTATAGATCGAGTAGGATAAATATCATGGGACCCCTGATAGACTAGGGTACCGGTCCTCAATCAATTTCTAGAGTAGTTCGCCATATCGGGTATAGTGTGGGTCCTCCTTCCACTGAGTTGTATCCCCCTATGGCATTAGGGTGCATGTACACTATCCTTTGAGTGCTACCCCCTAGGCCATTAGGGTTTGGTTCCCCTATCTTCCGAGTGGTTCCCTTATCTAGAATTAGGGTATAGGTTACCTATGCTTGGATTGATACCCCCTCCCCCAATAGAATTAGTGTGTGGGTCCTTTATCTCCTAAGTGGTCCCCCTATGGCTTTAGAATGCAGGTCCTCAACCTCCAGAGTGGTACCCCCTAGCAGATCGGGGCGCATGTCCTCTATTTACTGAGTGGAACCACCCTACATCATTAGGGTGAGGTTCCTCGATCTAATGAGTGGTACAACCTATGGAATTAGGGTGTGGGCCCTCTATCTATTGAGTGGAACCCCCTAAGGTACTATGGGGTGGTTATTCTAACCATTGAGTTGTACCCCCTATCAAATATGGAATGGGTCTTCCTTCCTCTGAGTGGAACCCCTTAATGAACTAGGGAGTGTGTCCTCTTCTTGTGTACCTTTGAATATTTGGAATAGTGGTGAGGCTTGGGAACCCCACGTAGTTACTTCTTTGGACTCACATGCAATATTTTTTTAATCATTTTTGGACTTTTCAAACTAACGGAACTCATTGCTTAGGCTAGGTTCTGATATATACATCCCCTTCTATATTATTGGGGTTTCATTAATTTTAGAATATATATATATATGTTTCCATGTTGTTGCATTTTTTTCTTTCTATGGGTGGCAGATATGTGATGTCTAGCCCACCAACATGATGTGTTGTGTTCCCTGTGGTTGGTTGAGGTTAAATTATTTCTCTGGGTTGATCTATATACTATCTATTCGAATAGTGTCCCTTACTACTAACCCTTTAGTTTTCAAGGAATCCTATTGGGTATGTATATACTCACCCCTGCAGGGTCTTTTCTATCATGTGTCATGTCTTATGAAAATGATAGATAGATCGACAATGGCTATAATGGAGCATAGGGATACATGGTGCCTTGGACTACGTGTAATGGTTGGAGCATGGAAATCATGATCATGGATCTATCATCAATTTTAATTTCACGTTTTTTCAGGTTGGTACATATTTCATACTGGGAATGTATTTTTTCCCCTTTACTATTATGTTTTCACTATGATACTCTTATACAGCCTTGAGGTTTTTCAGGTATGGTTATCACTCTATCTACTTCATATTTTTCTTTTATTATTCCTCTGAACTTATTCATTTATATGGTTGGTTGTGTGCATATAGGTACATTAGGAAATGGCCTCCAATTTATGGTATGTATTTTAGTACTTATTTACACCCTCTGGCCTATGGATGATGGGTTTGGGTTGTTGCAGCTCAATCCCCATTGGTTCGATTCATGATAGATCGATATCAGGGTAATTCATTCCTTGGGAATATGTTTGGTGTAGTCCCCTTATAAGGATTTGGTTTGGATTTAAGGTAGTAGTCTCAAAGTGTCTTGAGTGTGGTGCTCGGGCTAGGGAACCCATTTTTTGTGTGGCAGCTGATGTGTCCATTCAATAGGACCTTGACTACCTTCTCATAAACTCGACATACTAAGACATTGGTTGTTGGGATAAAATGGTATGTGCATAATATAAAACTGAGTATTTTGATTTTTCTTCTTGATAAACCTTTCCATTGTATATATATGATCATCTTACTATGGTTCTTCTTAATCACTTTTGATATGCCTCTGGGAAGACACCAATCTAGGTTATAGATTTTAATATCACAATGAAAATATGATGAGATATGAGGCCATAGTTTAGGGTCTATCAAATGAGATATTTCCACCATGAGGGAAGGTAGCATCACCCCCACCAGTTTAGTAGAAGATGGTACCATCATAACAGTATAATAATGTGAAATGGATTCACGCACTCTATGAGTTTAAATGCTAGATGCTATTAAGGTTATGTGATGTGCCAGATCCCCAGGAAGCATATTATTGGCTTGATTTAGTGATCCAATTTTTTATACTTGTTTGGATATTGAAAAATCATACAGTTACACTCAGAACAAGTTCTCTTCAAAGAGAATCACTTGGTTCTGGTGAAACCTATAGATGTTGAACCAATGATGAGTTCGTATAGAGGGTTCTGAAGATACATATAACCATGTTTCATGTTGATCCATACATCCTTCTCAAGTGGTAGAGGTAAGGCCTTATCTTATTTTTCGTATATCCCACTCGTGTGATACCCCTTTTGATGGTGGTCTTCACTGTGAGACCTCTCGAAGATGGTTTTGGGAGTCAGTACAGTCTTGGGATGGATATTTTTTAGCATGGAATTGGAAATTCTAGGAAAAATGGCACATCCCACACCCAAAAACTTCCTTGTAATGTGATTCAAAATCAATAGGGTGATTCAGTGCCTCCTATAGCAAAAGGTTTCAGGGTACGATAGACTAGTCCATATGACTTGCATCTTCAGGATGTTTGAATTTCTTATGCTATCATAGTATGACTTGGTTGATTATAGTAGGTAAGAAATGTGAAGGATGGGCTCTCAATAGATGGTTCTTCTAACTAGGTTGCTCGAGTGTGCTTCGGGGTACAAATTATTACACTTCTACTCCACCTGTAGTTGATTGAAGATAGTTGAAAGCCATATTTCCCAATGTGTAACCCCTTTTCAAGACATAGCAATACTAGTGGAGGCCCTTTTATCTCATCCCTTGTGTTGGAGGATTTTTCATAGAGGATCAGTTATCACATGTTTCTACAAATAGGGTGAACTTACTCTATGAGGAATGAGATAAACCTCACACAATGTATGTTCATAGTGGCAGTGATACCCTGTGATTTTTTTATCAGTACGGACTAGTTGTCAACCATCCAAGCTCAAATATCTTGTAACAGGGAGTGGTATCACTTCCCGGATGTGGGATGGTGTTTTCATCATTAACAAGGTGGGATCCTTAGACATTGTAGGATGGTATCATTCACAAGATGTTACATTCAATAATAGTTGGATACTATTACCCTTAGAGTAGTTGATGTTATGATATCTAAACTCCCTACAATAATGGTGGGGTGTGATGATGTGTTAGGACTACCTCTCCACCTTGATATGGAAATATATATAGACATTCACTAGAGACAACATGATTTTTATTTTATCACATAGGATGAACCCAGGGGGCTGTGAGAGTTGTTGGTGTGGTTGAAGGGTATGTGAAGGACATGATTCGTAATACCCAGTCTATTCTCTTTCGAACCCCTATTTTTTCCAAATATGTGGATATAATCTTGAGGGGAGGTTTGGATTGATATCACCTGAATTTTGTGATTATCGAGCTAGAGTATCTTCCCCCCCAATAATATATAACACCCTCTTGTCCTTATCATATGAGTAACTTAATGAAAAAAACATGAGGATGGATTCTAGACATGATCCTTGAGTACCAGGTTAATGGGGAACTCATGTGGATCCATTGTAGTATTTAAATGTTTTGTGGAAAACTTATCTTGGACTGAATTCCCTTTGACTACCTTTATGTGGAAAAGGAACCCACTTACCAGCATTGTGCAGTGCCACATGGCCTTTTAGGAGTCAATGAAGAGGCTGATAAGTGACCCAATTTTGAGACTACTAAAGGAGGTATGAAGTACATAGTGTATTATGATGCCTCAAGAGCATGTCTTGGATTTTGGTTGATGTAGACACAGTAAGATATTGTATATAGTTCATGGTATTTGATACCCCACAAGAAGATCTACGTTACTTAGGACCTAGTGTTGGCAATGGTGGTATTTTTTTTAGGATGTGGAGGAACTATTTTCTGGGATAATGCTTCATAGTTTACACAGACCATCAGAGTATCTGGTATCTCTTCACATAGATGGACTTAAACCTAACATAGTGGTGCTCGTTGGAGTTTTTGTGGGACTATAACTTCGAGATAGTCTCTACTTTGGGTCATCAAAACATGGTGGAAGATCTTATTAGCATTAATTCTTAGGCATGATTAGTGCTAGAGGCATAAGAGTAGGTTTCTTCCTTACATCTTACCATAGATGTGTATGGGGGAACCGTTTTTCTTCAGTCAATGGTAATGAATCCTTCGCTACTCCAGGGTGTGAGGGAGTCCTATTTGCGATACATCGACAGTGTGGTCTTGTGTGATACGATATCCTTAAGATATTCACTCAATGGATTTTTAATGCAGGGAATCACATAATCATTTTATAAGGACGATCGGTGGTCCCAAACATGATGTGAGGGGAGGTGATTAAAGAGTTTCACAAATCTCTATTGGTTGTACATCCCATTACAGGGAATATGTACAGAGACCTTTAGTGGGAGTTTTGGTGGGACAACATGAGATGAACCATCAGGGATTTCATTTCGACGTTCCTCACCTATCATTTGGTGAATGCTAAGCACCCAGTTTCAGCAGGTTTTTCGTAGCACCTTGTGATCCTGGAGTTAAAATGGGATAGCATATCTAGGGACATTATGTTAGGGATTCTGTATATAGTGAAGGTCTGAAATTCCATCTAGGTGATTATAGAAAAACTCACATATTCGACAATCTTCCTTTCTATCAGGGATCAATGTTTGGTGGAGAGTTTAGTGCCAATGTATATACATGAGTTTGTTCGCCTTAATGAGGTGTCCTTGAAAATTATCTATGATTATGATTATTGGTTCACATTCTGATTATGGAGGGTCCCACATGAGTTATTCTGGACCTAGATGAGGATGAGTACATCCTTCCACCCCCATAAATATTTGAAGACTGAGTGTACTGTCTTAGTGTTGGAGGATATGATAATGGCATTCATGTTAGATATATGTTGCGGTTGGGAGGATCACTTACCCTTGGTTGAGTATTCATACAATAATATCTACAACTCTACTATTGTTGTATAAATTTTTTTGGCTATGTACGGAAGACCCTTTAGGTTACCCATGTATTGGAAGGAAATTGTAAAACATATCTATTGGGTCTATAGTTAGTGCAGGCGATGATGGAAAAGGTCCACGTCATCCACGACAGGATGAGGGTAGATCAAAGTGGGAATAAATCATACATGAATTGACATCGTAGGACAACGGAGTTCCAGTAGGGAGACAAAATTTTCTTGAGAGTCTCTCCATGATGAGTATTGTGGAGATTCTTCTAGGGAGGCATGATTTCCCTAAGGTTCATCAGGATTTATGATAACTTATAGAGGGTTGTCGATGTTACTTAATGTTATGACATTCCCTCATAGTTAGATAAGGTTCACGATGTCTTCCATGTTTCATAGTTTAGGAGACATCTACATAACCCTTTTTAATGTTATTGACTGGGGATATCTATACATTGAAGACAGAGCCACTATGACAACCCTGATTTTATTACAAACTTAAAGCTAATTTCTTAAATAAAACCTTCACTTAATACAACATGGACGATGAAGAGGTCTAGTGTCTTTAGGGCTTAAAAACATTTCATAAAAACATAAAGCATGAAATAAAACAACTTTATTGTAAAATTCCTTTACATGATTACTACATTCCCTCTTACCTATCGTTGCATGGGATAACCTGAGGACAATGCATAAGAAAAGGGTGATCTATAAAGCCCAGTAAGGGAATAATCATGGAATAACATGAGAAATAAAATACATGTTAGAAAATAGGAATATCAATAAAGCAGAATAATATCAGAAACATAAAGTCAAGATAAAGCATGACAATCATAACATGGAAATGTGGAATCAACACTTAACATGGAATTATCATGATCCAAGGCTCATTGCACATGGAGCATGAGTAAATCCTCATTGCACATGAAGTACAATTAAAACCTTTTTACACTTGAATTAGAATGATTCAACACCCATTGCACATTATGTATCATGATACTATACTTTACCCAATGAATTGGAGCGCTATAAGGGCCCTCCCTTCTTAAACATTTCATTTCATGCATAAGTGTGCAACATGGATTATATAACATGGATTTGTAAAACAACATCATTTATTACATGATAAAGGAATGTGGAATTAATATATGAAACTTTATATTCAATAAGTAAATGTGCATAAATGTGAATACCCTTGATAGATACATGGGCATGGTATTAACTACACAATGGCATTGGCTTGGAAAATCGGTGCAATTTCGGCAGCATAACAGCATGATGTAAGAATTCATAAAAATGGTTGATGAGAGAAAAAGGGGTGTATAAACATGTTTAAATGAATTTTAAAGTAAGGGTGGTCATATAGATACATGTCCCAACAATTGTAATAGAATTTAGAGTCATGATACAAAATAATATCTTGAATGTAAAAGTGGAGAGAGAAATTCCTTTTGGAATTTTGGCATAGTATTGGGTGTACATGGGAGATATTTAATGAGAGAGAAAGGAATATCCCATCATTCAAGCATAAAGAGGAAAGTATGTGGTATGTGTGAAACCATACCCCAACATTTATAATTGAAATTAAAAGGGCATAACAACATTAAAAAAAATTGGACAAAATGAGAAAGGATGAAAAACCCTTACTTGGAAGTGTGCTTCCAATGGCTTGGGAGAGGCTTGAGAGAGGCTTATTGGGAGGTTGGGGCTCCTTTGGAGGATTCTAGGGAGAGTAGGTCATAGGTTGGACGAACTCAAAAGGATTTCAGTGAGGATAAAGTGGGAGAATGGGTGGGTTTATATAGGAAAGGTGAGGGAATTCTTTATTATTTAGTGTTGGGACATCTCACATTAAACTAATTGAAACCACAAACTAACCCATGTTTTTTTCCATGGTTTTTGAAAAAGGGGAGTGGATAACAATATCTTATAAGGAAAAATTCAGAACTTCTTAAAATAAATGGGTCGCTTATGTGGAGGTGAGTCACACTCCCAAAGAAAACAATTTAAAAAGACAAGATGTTTAATAATACTTGAAGGGTCCATTAATGCTTTGTAAAATAAGTAAAACAGACCCAAAATCACATTATATTAATGGTAAAAACATATATTGGCTGAACATAAGGCTTATAGTATTTTATTACATCACTATTGGGTCATTATGATGTCATAAAATACATTATATATTTAAACGATATTTAATTTTTACCCAAACATTCGACTGGCTCTGAAAATTATGAAAAATTCACCGTTGGAAAATTTTGACGTCATGATTCCAGAAATAATATTTATTTTATCTAAATAATTTTCTAAATATGTTAATTTTCACATTTAAAATAAAAATCGACATTTATTGAAAATTCACAGGTTTTGACAAGAATGGCTTTCAACCCTTAATAAAAATTATGATTACATTCATAAAAGTATAAAATCATTTATATTTAATAAAAATTAATTGAATAATAATAATAATATTTTATAAAAATATTATTTAATTAAAAAATCCATTAATTCATCAAAATAGATTTCTTAGTTCAATATTAACTAAAAATATTATTTGTGCTTTAAAACCCATCTACAAGGTAACAATAATGAAATGATGGTATATTCATTATTATATACAAAAATAAAGTACATAACAATAGCGATAATGTCTTATTACATAACCCCTTATAATACCCTCATAAGACCAAAGGGCAAGGTGTGCGATGGTGACTGACTCTTGGTGTGGCACATATAACATTGCTAGGGTGGTAATATCTATCAACATCCACTTCTCTCATTGGCAGTCCTACTCGAGCTTAACCTGTTGAAGCTCGGCTTGGGCTTTGTCAAGAGCGAAGCCCAATGATGCCACCTACTTTCCAAGTTCTGACAAATGGGCTTCGTATGTGGTACATCTACTGGATGAGGCCATCGCTTCCTTTGTTTGAGTAAATTGGATTCGTTAAAGCCCTGTATTTATACTAATCATATGATCACTGTTCAATGGCTATATTAGCAACTTTCACAATTCATAATATAAAACCAAAGAAGTTGACATTTTATATAAACATTTTACATAAAGAGAAATTTAATTAGATCAAGAGGGATTTCCATTAATGAATGTTTGGGTCGTTACAATCTTACCCTCTTAAGAAATTTCACCCTCAAAATTTCCATTTCCCACACTAAAACAAATGTGGGTAACTCTACTTTATCACTTTCTCTGATTCCCACATCGCTTCTTCAAACTTGTGGTTTCACCACAACACCTTGATGAGGCTAATTTTCTTATTTTGTAGAACATTGTCTCTATGACTTAAGATCTTCACTGGTTGCTCCTTATAATAAAGATCATCCTCTAACTGTACCACCTTTGAAGAGAGTACATGTGAAGGGTCCAGTATGTACTTACATAAGAGAGATACATGAAACAAATCATGCACTTTGTCCATGGTGTGTGGAAGTGCTAGTCGATTGGCCAAACCCCGACACGATCAAGAATCTATAAGGGGCTGATGTACCTTGTACTTATTTTACCTTTATTTCCAAACCTCATGACCTTATTCCATAGATATATGTGTAGAAATACCATGTCTCCAACTTAAAACATAAGGTCTCATCGATGGTTATCTACATAACTATTATGTCGACTCTGGGATGCCTTGATATGATGTCGAATGGTTTTCACCTTCTCCACCATTTCTTCGACCATTTCTGGTCCAAGAAGCTTACGCTCACCGACCTCATCCAAACATGCTGGTGTTCTTTACCTTTT
The DNA here is from genome assembly GCA_963277665.1 of Viscum album. Taxonomy (NCBI): domain Eukaryota; kingdom Viridiplantae; phylum Streptophyta; class Magnoliopsida; order Santalales; family Viscaceae; genus Viscum; species Viscum album. The sequence goes on along the minus strand of OY728159.1, from coordinate 991,425,033 downwards.
CCCATAAATGGATTTATATGGTGCCATTTGGATACTAGAGTGGAAAATTTTATTTTAAGAGAACTCAACTAGAGGAAGATGTTGATCCCATCCTCCATTAAAGTCCATTGAGAATGCTCTCGACATGTCCTCAAGTGTTTGAATAGTTCTCTCATATTGCAAATCAGTTAGAGGATGATAGGTCATAATAATGTTCAGTTCAGTATTGAGATCATGTTGAAGAATCTTTCAAAACGTAGAGGTGAATCTTGGATCTTTATCAGGCAAATATATAGTGGTACTCCATGCAGTCTTACCACTTCCTTGATATATATCTGTCCCAGTAGATCTAATGAGAAATCCTCCTAAATTGAAATGAAGTGTGCAGACTTTGTAAAACGATCCACAATAACCCAGATTGCATTGTTTCCTTTGGATGTCTTCAGAAGTCTGGTGACAAATTCCATGGTGATGTCATCCCATTTCCAATATGGAATGGGCAATGGTTGCATCATCCCATTAGACTTCTGCCTCTCTTCCTTCACTTGATGACACACTAGTCACTTTAATGTATATTCACGGATCTCTTTCTTCATATTATCCCACCAATAATGCTCTTGGTGATCTCGATACATCTTTGTGTTTCTAGTCTGAATAGTGAAATTTGAAATATGTGCATCATCCAAAAGTTCATTCCTCAACTCTAGACTTGATGGAACACATAGCCTTTTCCCAAATCTCACAATTCGTTCTTCATTAAAATTAATCTTTGAGGATTTCCCTTTTCTGATAGCTTCAAATTTTTTCATAATTCCCACATCATCCTTTTGATCATCCGTTAACCCTTCCAAAAGTAATGGTTGAACAATCATTTGTGAAAGGATTGATTATGTTCCCTTATTTATGATTCCCATGTCCATCCTCATCAAATATAAGAAGATTTGATCCTTTTCAATTCTCTTTCATGATAGAATTGATGGGTCCTTTCTACTTAGAGCATCCGCCGACTTTTTCTCTTTCCCAGGGTGTCAATGTATTGAGCAGTCATAGTCAATGATCAGCTATAACCATCTTTTTTGGTGAATATTCAACTGTTTCTGTGTGAATATATACTTGAGGTTTTTTTGGTCCGTATATATTTCACACTGCTCCCAAAAGAGATAATTCCGCCAAATTTTCAAAGAGAAAAACAATGCATCTAGCTCGAGGTCATGTATTGGATAGTTCTGTTCATGAAATTTCAATTGCCATGAAGCAAAGGAAATGACTTTGTCATTTTGCATCAACATACATCCCTGGACCTTCTTCTAAGAATCACTAAATACCAGTAAATTTTATCCACTTGTGGGTAAAGTGAGCACAGGCATAGTGATAAGCCTCCTTTTCAGCTCTTTGAAGCTTTATTCGCATTCATCACTCCAAGAAAACTTTACTCCCTTCCGAGTTAGCTTGGTAAGAGGGTTGGACAATCATGAGAAATTTCTCACAAATCGTTGATAATATCCAGCTAACCCCAAGAATCTATGAATATCTATTACCAATGATGGACTCGGAAATCCCTCAATAGCATTTGTTTTGGAGGGATCCATAGATATCCCATTGATTGTGATGATATGGCCCAAAACTTATACCTCTTTTAACCATAACTCACACTTGCTGTACATGGTGTAGAGCTTCTCCTCCTATAAGGTCTCTAATACAGTTCATAGAAGCTCCACATGATCCTCCATGGTTTTGGAGTATATCAGAATATCATCTATAAAGACTACCACAAATTTGTCGAGGTCATCTCTAAAGACTCTATTCATCAAGTCCATGAAGATTGATGGAGATTTAGTGAGTCCAAAACGCATTAATATGAATTCATAGTACCCGTATCTTTTATGAAAAGAATTCTTGGGGATATCTTCTTTCTTCACACTTACCTGATAATATCCTGACCGAAATCCACCTTGGAGAAGAATTGTGCTCCATGCAGCTGATCAAACAAGTCATAAATTCGTGGGATAGGATACTTGTTCTTTATCGTGATTTTGTTGAGCTCATGATAATCGATGTAAAGGTGCATTGACCCATCCTTCTTCCTGATGAAGAGGACTGGTGCACCCCGTGGTGAAGCACTTGGGCATATTAACCCTTTATTGAGATTCTACTGTAGTTGATTCTTCATCTCTTCTAGATCCACTACAGCCATTCTATACAGTGTTTTGGATATTGGTAACACCCCCAATATAGGTTCAATTGATAATTCCACATCTCTTCTGGGAGGAAGACCAGACAATTCCTCAAGTACCACTTCAGTGAATTCCCTCACAAGAGGCATGTCTTCAAGGATGGTTTCTTCCTTAGACTCAATCATCTATGCCAGATATGTGTGCTCGTAGGGTAATAATATCTATGCTTGATATGATGGAGCTAAAGAAGATTCATCTTCCTCCTAGCACTTGTAAAGAATCAGTGTACGTTTGTCCACATGGAGAGTGATTTCTCTCTCACGGAAATTTATATTGGCTCTGTATAAGGAAAGCCATTCCTTGCCATGAATTGCATCAAATTCCACCTGAGGGAGTATGACAAGGTTCACCTAGATGTTTAATTCATAGATTATTATAGTGGAGGAGATATATTCATGGGATGCAATAATCTCCCCATTTTTTGTACTCACCAACATCATCACTTCCATGATTTGTGGTGATGATGGTACTATTCTAGTAAACATTCAAGATATAAAATAATGCGTAGAACCTAAATCAAAACGTACGTTTACTATTCTTAAAGGAGTAACTAGAATACCTGTCACCACTTCATTTTCAGGGTTCACTTCGGCTGTAGTGATGGAAAAATATCACCCTTGCTGCCTTGGAGGATGTTGGTTTCCTCAAATAACGCTTGGCTTAGGGCACTAATTTGCAAGATGCCCTGGATCTTTGTAGTTCTAGCAATGAAACACGCATTGAGGTTAGAATAGAGTGTTCCTCTCCTCTGTCGTAGCAGTGGGTCTTTCTTGCTGATAGTTAATTGCCAGGTTCCCTTCTCTTCCACACCTAAATCATTTTCTTGTACCCTTCAGGCAATTTTTGGGGTGCTTCATTCTGCACCTTTGGCAAGTGGGGTACTGGATCTTCTTAGCACCGTTGCATTTATCCATCAGACCACCAGAATTGAAGTCCACCTTACACTTATTATCCCCATGATACGCTTGAGATTCTATGATCTCCATTTCGACCATGAGGGCACATCGGACAATTTCCTCATAGCTGTCAAAGTCACGGATTGCTAGTTCTTTCCACATGCTAGGTTTCATCCCACCAAATAAGGGGTCGACCTTTCATTTGATGGTAACGACAAAGGTAGAAGCATATCTTGCAAGTCGTGTGAATTTTTCCTCATACGCTCCAACAGATTCGTCGTCTTTTTTCGTGAGGGCAAGGAAGTCCCTTTCCATCTTAAGTCGGACGGTGCACGGAAATTTTTATCAAAAAATATCTTCCTGAAATACTTCCATTCCAATACCACGATCTCCTCCTCAATCTTCGTATTTTTGATCAAATTCCACCATTGATCAACTTCACCCTCCATATGATAAGTATCCAAAAGAACCTTCAATTGTTGAGAACATTGATGGATGGAGAATATCTTTTCAATGGAGGTGATCCATTTTTCAGCGATTGAGGGATCAGATGACCCATTAAAAGTAAGAGGCCTTTGTCTCATGAAGATCATGATAGCAACTTGTTCTTTCTTAGGAGGTGTTGAATGTTCCTCTTGACCTATTATTCTATTAAAATCTTGAGTTATCTAAGAGAGAAGTGTGACAAAGTTCGTGATTCCTGCTCACATTGGATTTGGCATCTCATTAGTATAGTCATCACATTGATCTTCACGTCGGTTGTTAGCCAGACTCCTCCTATTACCGACCATTGGCTGGAATAAAAAGAAAGTTAGGGGTAACACATAAAGTGTTGTACATGGACAAAACTGATGACTTATAAATAACTCTTATTTCCTTAACATATGAATCTACATGCTTCGGTCGATGTTATACAAGATCTAATTTCTAACATATATTCTAAGGGAATTTGTTTGTTCCTTAATAATGGTTCATACTAAGCTTGTGAATTTATCAGAGCATATCTCCCGGGAGTGTCATAACCAAGAGTGTAGCAAGGCCCATTGTCGTGCACTAGTTGTTGTTCGAGTCTAGCTCAAATCTGTGTTTTTAGGTTTTACCCCTAGGATGCTTATGTGCCAGAGCTGCCTCTACCTGCTCGTATCCAGACAAGGATTTATTTGATTGATAAACCACTTACTCAATACCCACAAAAACATAGGTATTTCTTTATTATACTTAGTCTTGTCTCTATGTCTTTACTAGGGTTTTCTAATCCTAATCCCAAAAATAACAATACATGTCCTCTGATGCCAACTATGAAAACCCTACTTTTATTACAAACAAAAACCTGATTTATTACATAAAACCATCACTTGATACAACATGAAAGAACGAGTGGTATAGTGTATTTTGGTATTAGGAACATTACATAACAAATTAAATCATTAAATACAACATCTTTATTGAAAACATCCTTTACATGACTACTACATTCCCACTACTTATCATTGCATGGGATAACCTGAGTACATTCATAAGAAAAGGGTGAGCTATAAAGATGAGTAAGGGAATAATAATGGAATAACATGACGAATAAAATACATGTTAGATAATAGGAATATAAATAGAGCACAAGAGGAGCATAAACATAAAGGCATGATACATCATGGTAATCATAACATGGAAATGTGGCAACAACACTTAGCATGGAATTAGCTTGAGCCGAGGATCAATTCACATGGAGAATGAGTAAATCCTCTTTGAAAATGAAGCATGAGTAAAACATCATTTCACTATAATTAGTATTATTCAACACTCATTGCACATGATGTATTAGTATACTATACTTTACCCAATGTATTGGAGTGATATAAGGGCACACCCTTCATAAACATTTCATTTCATGCATAAGTTGCCACATGGATCATATAACATGGATTCATAAAATATTATAATTTATTACATGATAAAGGAATGTGGAACTCATACATGAAAATTTATAATCAATAAGTAAATGTGAATAAAGGTGAATACCCTTGATAGAGACATGGGCATTGTATTCACTACACAATGAAATTCACTTGGAAAATCTGTGAAAATTCAGCAGCGTAACGGCGTGACGTAAGAATTCATAAAAATGGTTGATGAGAGATAAAGGGGTGTCTCATCATGTTTAAATGAAATGTACAGTAAGGAGGGTCATATATATACATTTCCCAACAATTTTAATGGAATTTAGAGTCATGATACAAAAGAACTTATTGAATGTAAAAGAGGAGAGAGAAATTATTTTCAGAATTTCGATATAGTATCTGGTGTACATTGGAGACATTTAATGAGAGAGAAAGGGATCTCCCATCATTAAAAAATAAATAGGGAAGTATGGGGGAGGTTATAAACCATACCCCCAACATTTATAATTGAAATTAAGAGGGCATAACAACATTAAAAAAATTGGACAAAATGAGAAAGGAAAAAAAATACTTACATGGAAGTGTGCATCCAAAGGCTTGATAGAGGCTTGAGAGAGGCTTCTTGGGAGCTTCGGGAACCTTGGAAGGATTCTAGGTAGAGTAGGTCAGAGGTTGGACGAAATCCAAAGGCTTTGGGTGGGGATAATGTGGGAGATTGAGTGGGTTTATATAGGAAATGTGAGGGGATTCTTTATTAATTAGGGTTGGGACAACTCACATTAAATTAATTCAAACAAAAAAACATCCCATGGTTTTTTCAAAAGGGGAGTGGAAAACAGTATTTTATAATGCCAAATTCTGATAATCTTCAAATAATGTTGTTGATTATGTGGAGGTGAGTTACACTCCCAGGGAAAACAATTTTAAAAGTCAAGATGTTTAAAAAGCCTTGAAGGGTCCATTAATGCTTTGTAAAATAAGTCAAACAAAACCAAAATTAAACTATTTTAATCGTAAAACATATATTTGTTGAACATAAGGCTTATATTATTTTATTACATCACTATTGGGTCATTATGATGTCATAAAACAATTATATATTTACACGGTATTTAATTTTTACCCAAAATTTTGACTGTTCTCAGAAAATTATGAAAAATTCACTGTTGGATAATTTCAACATCTTGATTCCAGAAATAATATTAATTTCATCTAATTTTTTTTCTAAATATGTTAATTTTCACTTTTAAAATATAATCTAACATTTATCGAAAATTCACAGGTTTTGACAAAAATGGCTTTCAATGAGTAATAAAAATTATGATTCCATTCATAAAATTATAAAATAATATATGTTTAATAATAATTAATTGAATAATAATAATAATATTTTATTATAATATTATTTAATTCAAAAATCCATTAATTCATCAAAATAGATTTCTTAGTTGAATATTAACTAAAAATACTATTTGTCCTTTAAAACCCATCTACAAGGTAACAATAATAAAATGAAAGTATGTTCATTATTATATACAAAAATAAAGTACATAACCATAGTGTTAAGGTATTTTTACATAACCCCTTATAACACCCGCATAAGACCAAAGGGTAAGGTGTGTGATGGTGACAGACTCTTGGGGTGGCTTGGATAACATTGCTCTGGTGGTAATCTCTATCACCTTCCACTTCTCTTGTAGGCGGTCTCTCTTGAGTTTAACCTATTGAAGCTCATATTGGGATTGGTCAAGAGTGAACCCCAATGACGACAACACTTTTCCGAGTTCTGAAAAATGGGCTTCGTATGGGGAATGTCTACTGGATGAGGCCATCGTTTACTTTTTCTGAGTTAATTGGATTCATAAAAGCCCTATATTTATACTAATCATATAATAACTGTTCAATGTCTATAATATAAATGGTCAAAATTATTAACATAAAACCAAAGAAGTTCACATTTTATATAAACATTATATATAAAGAGACATTTAATTATATCAAGAGATATTTCCATTAATGAATGTTTGGGCCGTTACAACAACTTTTGTGGAGCACCTAGTTTAATCAATGATAGGCATGATAGGAACCTTTGTGGATGGAAAATCTCTTTGGTTTGTGTGTTGTGTAAGCATAGAAGCATCCATGAGAGCTCTTCAGAGTGGGAGTTCCAGATACGGGCTCAGTATCCTAATCTTTTTTTGTAGTTTTTCTTCTCATGGATGAAAATCTTAAAAGAGGGAATGATGAAATGAACCATATTTTTTTAAAACATTTTGAATATATATATATATATATATATATATATTTTCAGGGCGAAGTGTTGAGACGGTTTATGATTCTAAGGCTTGGTATGCGCAGAATTAATTTCATAAAAATATTAAATATATTCTATATTATGCATATAATGTATCTTAAATAAAATTGGATAAATATTAAACAGAATCTCAGATAATAAATCTAATATAATAGATGATTCCATAAATTGATTAATACCATAGGTGCGACCTTAAATAGGTTGGAACAAGGTGTTCGGATAAAAATATTCATCAGCTGTAAATTCAACGTGTTAATTTATTACTAATTATAATTAATAATTTAATTAAGATTATTCATAATTTCTTATTAATAAATATCTATGGAAGGATATCTAAGGTTATCTGACTAACCCTGGGATCATTGTGCATATAATTATTCTTCCACTCATTGGAAATTTTGATTCAGATGATGATGAACCTCTAGATCCCAGCAGATTGACATGCAGGGAACGCAAAAAATTCTCTCATTCATTGGAATGTGTGTTCTTTAATGATGAACAATCCACTCTCTAGGTATGACATTCACATTGTTGTTTATTCCCGTATTGATTAAATTTACGTAGAAAGATCCAAATCTTCCTTTTATATATAATAATTGTATCATTCTCATGTGACCAAGAACAAATTTAATTTGTATATTCAATTATTTCATACACTAGATATCCCTGATCATGTTTGTTATCCAATAAATATTTTCCACTGAACGTTCACCTTTGTATTAGCTCCTTCCACATTTCATTCCTCACTTTCTTATCGATTTGGATATAGGGTCATGGGTTGATGTTGTCGGGCGAGATTATGTTCGATCAGACCCCCATTTTCATAGAGGAATCACATAAAATTAATGAATAGATGATCAGAGGACATATTAGGATGTGTTCTGGGATAGGGGTGAATTAAATTTTTTTGGCATCTAATACCAATCGACAATTGAATGAGGTGTACCAGATGGGATATGAACCTCACAGGTTGACTTATACCAATGTTGGACTATTGGATGGCTTGAAACGAAGAACAGAGACCTCTCCCATTGATTTTGGGAGGTCTAGAGGTGATATCCAAGGTGGTGAGGCTAAATTTGGGATTCCAGAGTAGAGGTGTATATTTTTCTAAAAACCCAACTAAACATCATCGATTTCAAAGAACATGTGGCTTGTAGTGCCCTAAGAGTGGTGACTAGGGTTTTGGGCGAGAAATGTATCACAAAGCCTGTGGGACCCCACACTTCATGTGAACCTTGTATTAGTGACCCGATGTGTAATAATGGGGTATGCTAGTATAAGAATGGTTAGGAACATGCCATGTACTGATGTACACAGACACCACTAGGGACATAGGTGGAACCCCATGAGGATGGACACAATGTTTTACATAGTACACAGGCATAGACAGATTTACACAGACACAGAGAGGGACCACTGGAAGGAACCTAAGTGGATTAGGCACACTATGTAAACCATATACACATTGTGTAACCCTACATGGTCATAAATCCATGCACCTATAGTGACACGGCAAGGCGATGGAGTACGACTACACGCCTTGTGGGTCCCCTTACACAACGTGTAACCCTTCTTTCCTTCCTAGGGAACACCGACCTCCTGTATCTCCCTTATCTGGATATTTATTTTGGCCCATGAGTAACCAATACTAAGAGTGGTTCATGTAAAACACAATGGGGGACACTATAGTGGATTTATATATATTATGATAGATTTTATAGTCATCATTATTATTTTGGAGGCGCTCGATGATGATAGAGATAGAGCACAACCATTTATTGTTTAATAACTAAAACACTAGGGCGTGGATACTCTATCTATTTCTAGAGTAGAATCCCATGTTGGATAGGTTTTGGTTCATCCTTGAGTAGAGTATTACCCCCCATGCCATTATGGTGCATGTCGTCTATCCTCTAAGTGTTTCCCCCTATGGCATTATGTTGTCGATCCTCCATCCTATGAGTGGTTCCCCCCTATAGAATTATGGTACAAGTCCTCTACACTATATGTGGTACCCCTCTGTGGAATTATGGGGTTGGTCACCTTTCCTCTATGTGGTACCCCCTACTAAGTGGAATTGGGGTGACGGTCCTCTATATTTTGAGTGGTGCCTCGTTGGACATTAGGTCGCATGTCGTTTATCTCATGAGTGGTACCCTTGACGGACCGAGGCATGGGTCCTCTGTTTACTATGTGGTACACCCCCCTTATGGAATTAGGGTGCGGTTCCTCTATCTATTGATTGGTAACCCCCCCCCCCCTGACGCACGAGGGAACAGTTCCTCTACCCATCGATTTATACCCCTTATCAGATAGGACATAGGTCATAATAACTCCAAGTGTCACCCTCTGATGCACTAGGTTATGATTCCTCTACTTTAATATTGTGTCCCTTTGACAGTGAGGCACAATGGTGAGGATTGTCTCCTCCAAATGGACACTCTTTTTTAATGGCTCAAGATAAGATCAGATTTGTTGATGGAATTTTAAAACTTATGGAACTTTTTACCAGGACTGGGCTATGAGATAGAGATCCCCTTACCTCTTTTTTGGGATTCTTTGTTTGATAATCTAAATATATATATATATATATATCGGTATCCATGTTGTTTAATTTTTGTTACTATCTTCGTATGGGTGTGGTAGATGTGGCGTGTAGTCCACCTACACCATGTGTTTTCCCCATGTTGTTGGATGAGGTTATCTTCTTCCTTTAGCTTGAGTTGTCTACTATCTATTCCTATCATGTATCTAACTTGTCCTTGTTCAGCATTCATTTCATCCTAGTGGATATTTATATACTCACCCTTGCATTGGATTTTCCCACACATGTCGGGTCTAATGTGGATGACATAAAAGTCATAAGTGACTATAGAGGATCTTAGGGATACCTAGGTTATTGTACAACGTATGATGGTCAGAACTTTTAGATCAAGAGATAGTCAATCTCATCACTTTTACTTTTTAGTTTTCTCATGTTGGAACATTTTCTATTTGGGCATGTATTTTTTCCCCATTACATTGTAGTTGGAATAGTTGTACTCTTGTACACCCTAAAGATTTTTCTTGTATTGTTCTCATTCTATCTATTTCATCTTTTTATTTTTTTATTCCTCATCAGTTCTGTATTGATATGGTTGGTTGTGTTCATATAGTTACATTATAAAAGGCCTCCCATTTATGTTTTTCCTTTCAGTGCTTGTCGCCACCCCCTGGAATATAGGGGTGTGATTGGGGTAGTTTTGGATCGATACCCATTGGAATATAAAATTTATTTTCCAAAAACAATGTAAACTATGTTCTTAACACTAAAATGCATGTCTCCATGACTTCCACATGTGAATGAATATAATTTTCTAAATAGTGTCCAAGCTCACTGTCAATAGATTTGCTTAAATTTCTCCAACCTTGAATAGTTTTTACAATATGAATTTTAGAACTTGAATCAATCCGCCATGTGTTATAAATTGTATTAACCATATTTGATTCCAAAAATCCAGTGATATTGAAATACATTTTTTTAATAAATTCCTAAAATTTAGGATAAAATTTATTTCCATTAACTTATCCTTTGTATAAGAATGAAATGTGTTCATTATTAATATTTGTTTGAGGTAGAAATTTATCTTTTCTCTTAATATTGGATTGACATTTATGATCCTTTTGATTATAGTGCATTTTGAGCGTATTGGTTTCACCCATTTCGACCATAATGGTTTCCTCCTATTGAAAACGCATAGACATTAATTCATCAATTATGAATTTATCTTTATGTGTGTTATAAATGATTATAAATGTCCCCTATTGATTTATTGGAGTGATTATAAAATAACTGACTAAAAATTGCCAAATATATTAATCATTAGATTCATATGTTGAGATGCAATATACATTACCCGAATGATGTAATTGTGCACACCATCCATGGAGGTCTGTCTCATAGATGAGATCTTCATGATTAATTTGTTTTATCATGAATTATTTTAATAGATGAACTTCCCATATATATCTTTTAGAAATTCACAATATTTATTATGTTCATTGACTAAACAATGATAGTTAGAACATAATTTAGTTTTTATTGACATCAGACTGAGATAGTTTAACCACTCCCAATGTTTATAAAATGTTATATCATCTATTGTTCTATCACTATTAACTATATATTGTTAGTCCTTCTTAATGGAATAGTCAATGTCTATCCATATCAGATGAAGAAAAATTCCCCCTTCCAAATTTTATAGTTTTCACCCTTTAATTCAATAATTTCACATTGATTATCTTAAAATAATGATGGTATAAATGAAAATTAAATACAAGATTATTAGTCTAATTCACATAATTTATATAATAAATTATTCTAATGACTCTAAAAAATAATATTTTCTAGTGGGGAAATTTTAAATTTAATTTATTCTTGAAATTAATTAAAAATCATCAATTAATATTTTAATAAATAAATTCATTAATTATTATTTTATAATTCATTAAACCATATGGAAACAATTTAAATTTTTAATATTCATAATACCTAATGTAAAATTATTAAAACTAAAATTAGTATTTCATCTAATGAAAATACAATAAAAATTCACACCTGATAAAGTTTATAATATTGTTCATATATTATTTAATGAGATTTAATGAATTTTAAAATTTTATTTTATTAGAAATTTTATGTAAACCCAAATTGTTAATAATATTAAAAAAAATATCATTTAAATAATTTTTTAACCAATTCAAATTAGGGATATCAAAATATATTTTAATTACTGAAATTACAAAAGGTGTGTGTATCATTTCATGTTATTTTATTGAATACATAAATTTTATTTAATTCGGAATGTTGTGGAAAATTGAATTTTAATAAAATTTTAAAAAATCATGAATATAGTATTAAAATTTTCCAATAAATTTTTTAATATCTGAAGATGAACAAATTATGATAATGGTGGTAGACTAAAAAATTATCGTCTCTGAACTTGAAAATGAGAAAGTGTTTTTATTAAAACAGAGTGTTTGATGTTTAATGAAAAAGAGAAAGTATATTCTCCATCTAAAACCAAATGTTATAAATTTTATAGATTATTTAATTCCAAAATTGGATGCCTTGGGAAGGATGAGAAAGAGGCAGGACTGGATAATGTGATGGAAAAAGCGATGACATTCACTGGGATGTAGATTTGGGTGAGGATCAAATCGTGGGGGCATCCTATCGTGGGGTTTGTGAGGCATGTCCTTTTCAATTTAGTGAGGATTACCAATGTTGAGAACCCCATCATCATTGACCAGATCTACTTATCCAATTAAGATAACTATCTAGGCCCAGTGTTGGGGGTGAAGAATAGCCACATTACATACCATGGCATACTACCTTGGTCACTACTGACTCATCTAATTGTCTCTAGGAGCACACCTCCACACCTAATGAGTTCATTTGACTTGAAATTTTGTTTTTTATGATTTTTACTAAATTTTTTGAGTAAAAATATTGAAATAAAACCACCTAACTCGGATAAAAAAATATAGGAATACAATCACTCAATGTTATGTAATAATGTTTTAAACAATACTAGTTTTTTATTATATCATACTTAAAAAAGAGTCCCCAAACATTATGTATATTTTTCTCAACTATTTTTTATTTTTTATTTACATGAGGCTCCATAATTTTTTTTTTGGATTTTTAACTAAAATATGGATGTTTTCCATTAAATTATGCGTCACATTAAGTGTGGAATTTAATTAATGTTGGGACACATTAAATGGAATGATGATTATTTTTATATCATTGATTTGAGAGAAGATTTCATGACTTCAATAAATGAGGATTCCAAGGATTCACCAAGAGAAGTGGTGGTGGAAAAAATGTAAAAGTTTCGATATATTTTTTGATAGTGTAATGTTATTATATATACCATAATACATATCCATTTATTGATGTCAATAGGATTTTTTACTCATGCATTGTTCTCATATCATGGCATTAAATATATTTAAACACTACCATTTCATAATAGGATTTTCATTAAAACAAAATGTAAAATGTATAACTTGAAGAATACTTGCTAAATATTTCATGTAATTTATTACCAATTCATATTCTTCATTCCATGTTATTGGTTTTTTTGGGTATCCGTGCATTGAATCTGGACAAAAAAATATTTGAAATATCAAGATTGACTATAATGGGTTACCCATACTCCCAAAAAACTAAACATGGATTAATAAATTAATTCAATGAAAATATATTTGATATGGTTAAATTGTAGTGTTTTACCCTTGCATCATGGGTATTAAGAAGAATTTTTAGTTTGCAAGTTTTCTTTCAAACATTGTGTCCATTTTTTTGAATATTCCATCATATTGATCTGGTTCCAATAAAAATTCATGTATAGAAGTTATGTGAAGACTAATGAGTCAAAATATCTATGCACGGGGGTTTCCCTTCAAATAGTATTGATATGTAATCCCATCAAAAAATGGATTAGTATTCACTCTTAATTAACATAATAGATCAACTATAAGATAAAAAAATGATTAATACATACCTCATGTAAACATTTACAACTGAGAATACTACCCATTCATGCTTGAGGATTCAATTTACATTCTCAAAACTTATATAGTCTATAATTTCCTCTCTATACATCATTTCTTAAAAATAAATTGTGCTTGTATCACCACTTTCTAAAATTGTATCTGCATAGACATTTATTGATTGTAAATGTAGAAGTTAAAAAAGGTGGCATAAAGGTACTTTGTGAATATATTTTCAATTAGTTTGTTTATTCTTTAAATCACTTTTATTTTTTCATTTCATTTTAATTCTTCTTTTTTATTTCTATAATAACATTAATTGGTTATAAATTTTTTTTCTTAATTGTTAATAGTTTTTCATGAAAAATAAATTGGAAATTAATATATACTTGTTGGAATATTTTTTTATAAGATATCACAGATATTCTATGAAATTTATAATAGCTTGTTAACCGTATTAATATCTTCATCACCAAGTGGAATAGGTATCTTTATGCTCTGCTCTTGAGATACGTGAATCCCCATTCTCACATAACCTATTGGATTTTTTTGTATAGTATCTATTTGGATATTGTACATAGTAACCCTCCCAACATAGTGATGAGTGGGTGTAGATAGCTATAAATCACAATCATTTTCACATTTTAGAATATTTGTACATGAAAGGTATCAGTGATTCACATTTCATAAAAATAATTATGAAAATATTTATTACCTCCTATAACACAACTCTTTGAGGAGTATGACTTGACTCAATGTTTGTGGGGTTGGGATCTTCACATAATGGTTGTTCTTTTTTTATTTCTATTCTTTGATTCCTTATCATAACATTTTCTAACAACTCAAATTTCCAAATAAGTTCTTCTTCTAGAGCAGATAATCATGCCTACAACTCCTCCAATTTTTAATCTTTATCCTGTATTCATTTCTTCTCTAAAAATATGTTTAGGGTGATAGCCCAAAACTCATACCATTAACACATCCATTTTATTATAGATGCTTCAAATCCATTGATAGTAGAAGTTCATTTAATATAGTTGATTATGATTCTTATGTTTAAGTTACATAAAATCTATAGGAAAATAAGTAATCAATAGTATGTAATACTGATTTAATGAAAGAAATTTTTTTATAAATTCATATGTATGAATGCTTCCTACAAATTTTTTGTGTTTCACCAATGAGTGTCACTTCGTTATTTACATGTTCCTCCTTTTAAAGAACATAATGTAGGATGAAAGTGACATTGGATTTTGATTCATCAATATTCATATAAATAGAGGAACATAATTATGTTTTCCTTTCATGTCTCACAAATGTATTATATTAGATTTAAAATGAATGTAATTATTTTTCAAGTGAAGCATACCCCATACTATACTTACAATAGGGATAAATTGGTTTTGTTTCTTGTTGATTATTTTCAGCACTCAGTTTTTGTTCCATAAATTATCAATTCTTAATCAAAGTTATTAATACATGTATTTTCAATAAATTTATTACTGGTTACAATATACCTAAAATAGTGTCTCCCCATGACAACCAATGAATATATACCATGCTTGTTGGTTTATCAGGTGTGCATACATCTATGGTGGGATTGGGTTCATTTTCCCATCAACATCATTGATATGATACTTTTTAATAAATGTGTAAAATTATATATAATCATTTCTAGTGAGAATTAATATAAATTTCATTTGGGATTCATCTACTATAAATACACTCTGTAAGGAATAATGAATAGTAAGTCAAGGATTCATTATTATTTTTAGTAAAATAATGAAATTATATCACAATGTTACCGTAATCCCTACAAAAATGTGTGTCTTAAGTATAGGTACAACATTATTCCATGAATATACATAAATGTGCACATTCATGTGATTGTTCAGCACAATGTAACTTATGAATATGGTGTCATTGGGGTTAATAGGCTGGCTCTATGCATTCCATCCAACCTTAAATTTGATGTCTTTGTTTCTCACCTTAATAATTTTTGATAACACTGTCACGCTAAGACACTCTGGTTTTTTTAGAATCATTTTTTCACTATCTACCATTTCTCCATCATCAACATAATTAATATATTATTCATCTGGATTTGTATCACCAACATGTGTAAAATGTTTTTGTTCCTCTGCATTGGGAGCACTAGTATGTTGAGAATCCTATTGTTTCTCATGATTAGGAGTGTCGTAATGTGTAAAAGTGGTTATCTATAGAAGTGGATGAACATATAATTTAGATTACATAAATGAAATAGTGAATAGATAATAATACGAGGCAACCCAATTCATTTTAGAAAAAAATACAACCTAATTTTTTAGATCTCTTTTTTAAAGGTTTAAGGGATTTTATCCGTCTATCGAGTATAAAAATCCCATCATTGTGGAATCCTCTAACATAAAAAACCCCTTATAAATTACGACCACTGTGAAATGACTGTGAAATCCTAATAAAAGGGCCACCCTCAGTTGAATTTATATATGACCCTTCAATGGTCTTGGTTGATATTATAACAATTGACCATTTTTTGTTTGTGTGAACCGTATCAAAAAATATGTATATATCATTTCATGACATTATAAACGTTTTGTATTTAGACCATTCTTTACTCAAATCCACTTTCATGAATGAAAAATGATCTATTTTAATTTTTCTCATGTTATCAACCCACTTACGTTGAAAATTTGGTACTTAGAATGTTTTATAATAAAACTCCCCTATTTTTTGATGATGCCAAAGTATGAAAATTTTTCATAAATTGGATTTCTTTCATCAGTACCAGATACATAAATCATATCAACCAGAAGTCTAACTCCAATATTTTAAAAATTTCTACAGTTGTAATGTTAATTTATATAGAATTTATAACCATTATATGATATTACATGAACACATGGTTCTATAGTGAGATATCAAATTCATTATGAAATTGAATCTGGATTTTCAGTTAAAACCATAAAATATTGTCTCAAAATAATCCTATAAACTATTGATTATTTGTATTTCATATCTATATTTAAACCCTTGATGGATTCAGATGCCTAATAATTAATTTTTTGGTTTGAAGATGTGGGGAAACCTCTAAAACGTTATACAAAATGAAAATTTGGTCGTACTCTTGATCTATAATAATAATTATGGTTACATCCATAAATTCCTTCACCCACAAGATAACCAGTGGGATGATATTTCAGCAGACCAATGTATTCCACATCGGATAGTTAGTTAGTAAAAAATTCAATGGCTTCCTCATCATCATATCTCTCCATGATAAAACCATCAAGATAAATTCAATTTTTTTAATGTCGTTACAAAATATTCATACGCCATTCAATTGGGTACAAGAATCTATTATGTATTGAACCACCTAGTCTAATCTATCCTTCCATGTGAAAAATCAACTTAACAATCATATATAAGATTGCTGGTTTGACAAACATCTTCAATTTACATAATATCAGAGCAATTTCCTTTTCCATAGTTGGAAATTTTTGGGGGTCTATAACTTTAATTCACATAACATTGAGAAATAAACTAAAAATAATCAATATATGATCAAAATTATTAGTAAAAATGAAACATAAAGATACAATCATTAGATACTTAATCAAAACATAGAAGTCATGTGATTTTAGTCCCTTTAAATTTAAAACATTAATTGATAAGATATATGTGATATTTAATGAATACAACCCTATAACCATTACATAATTCAAGAAGTTGTGAAATAGATGTCTCTATTTCAGGGAATGAGTGTATGCGGATGGAGTAAGAGTGAATCCATCAGGTTACGATGACCAAAAGCTTGAACCCAATGATCATGGAATAGGGATACTACCTAGATAAAGGAAAATGATTGAACCTTGTATTAGGGGTGAAGATCAGTGACATGATGTATAAGAAAATAAAAGGGACATTGGAAATGGTGGTGGGGGTAAATATAGATTTCAGCCTTAGTAACCTCTACATAGGGATTTTTATGGAGAACATAAGATCACTTACGATAACCATTGGGTGTAATTGTCATGCATCCATGCTACTAGAATTAGGTCAGGCACCACTAAGTCCTATATACACCTCTATAAGAATTCCTCCCCATACGTACCACACATGATGAGTTCATTTGAATTGAAATATTGTTTTTATAATATTTTTTTGTAATTAAAAATATTTCAATAAAGCCACCTATCCTATACAAACAATCATATTAAAAAAAAGTACTCAATGCTATGTAATTCTATTTTAAAGAATAATTTTTTTATTATATCATACATAAATATGACCCCCATATTTTCTATGTGTTTTTATCTACTGTTTATCCTTTTTCATTTACATGTGAATAATTCAATAGATTTATTTTTATTTTCAAATAAAATATGAATGTTTGAAATTTAATGTTGGGACATATTATTTTTCACATTTTTTAATGTTGGGCCCCATTAAATAGAACGATGAATATATTGACTGCATTGATTGGGGATAAGATTTCCCGACTTCTATAAATGTGGATTCCAAGGGTTCATCAAGAGAAATAGTGGTGGTAAAGATGTATATGTCGATAGAGAATGGAAATTGGATTTTGTTTTTATTGTGACATGTATTGAATGTCTTCCTGATACTGAGAACAGATAAATTTTCTTGGATACAATGATTAATGGTACAAAATAAGGGTGTTAATCATGGGAAATATTTGAACTTGGTGGAATTACCTTTTAAATGGGAGAAATTGGTTATCTTTTACAAGAGTAGGCCATCAGATGAAAAGAAAAAAATTCTCATGTTTATTTTTATTTCACCTCTGGTGTACCAGAGTATGGTCCAGAGAACATTATTATAATAATGTGTGATAAGAACTTGGATATCATGATCAATAATCGATGTACATGTAACCGAGGTTAATATAAATTAATTAAGCACGAAATTTTGGGTTTATCATTATTGATGTTATATTTCAAGAATTTATCCTATTAATTTTTAATCCCATTAATTATTAATCGAATGGAACTTTTAAATGATGGGTTTTACTCGCCTTGAGGCTTTTGAATGGGATTAATACCAGCCCTTTGTGTGGCCCTCCCTTTGTTGATTCATCTTGAGCAACAAATTTCCAAGATTATCTATTGTTAGATGTTATATTTTCTTCAATTTTATAAAATAATATCATGTTTTATCTAGAAATTAAATATCCCCTATCCATTTTCTCCCACAAGACTTTAATTAGGTCATTTGGTTGAGAACTCTTGGTGGGGAAGGAGTGGTGAGATCTAGGAGATCGATTCCCTGCTGGCCAAGATAGAAAATATATTTGTAGTTGTTGGTCGATTAAGACCCACTATTAGAGAATATGAAGTTCCATATAATGAAATAAACACAGAAAAAAGGTATAAATGGAAGAACATACAAATTTATATGGTTTAGGAAGGGTTTCCTACATCTATCAGAGAAGGGTTCCAATACAATTAAACTCTATATCATACATCAGAGGACCAAAAAAATCATGGGGTTTAAAAATATTGGGAATGAAACCCATTTTTTAGATAATAAATTTAATGTTTTCAAAGGTTGGTTGGGGTTGGTTCATCGACCCTTAAAAAATATCTCACATCTAAATTCACATCTACTAGGCTGGCTAGCCACTAAAGATGACTCGCCCCAAAGTTTTCAATGAATTTTTTTATTACTCAATCAACTACATAACTGGGTGGGTCACGGAAAAATATATCAATTACAACTTACTTAGGGTATATGATAGACCTACAGTCTCTTTGTAGGATTTCAGCTTCTCATTTTGTAGAAATTTTGACCACATTTCTACCCCATTATAATTGGTGTAAATTTTCTAATATTTCTAAAATATTTAATTCAACACAATATGTATATCACAACATCACATGTCAATGTGTTTGGACATGTAATTAAATTTTGGGTTCTTATTGAGATTAATAGACTTCTAACTATCACAAAATAGAATATAATTCTTCAGACTCTCTCCCAGATCCCGTAAAAACTTCTTCATCCACAACATCTCCTTTGATCCTTTAGTGAATGTGATATACTATGATTCTATGGTATACAATTCAATGTACTTATAAATTATTGATTTTCATGAAAATACAACCACTGCAAATGATTTGAGGTAACAGAATACAGATTTCCACTTTTCTACATGTCCATCCATATCTTCATCTTTGTATCCTTCTAAAATTGAATAATCACTTTAAAAACATAAAAAATGACTAGATGTTACATGAAGATATATCAATTTTACCAATTTAAAATTCTCCTTTCTTGTATTTTATAATAATATGATAAAAAAATACAATAATGTGAGAAATATCTAGTCTAGTTCACACCATAGAATACAAACGACTTCCAACTGCTGATTGATAAGGACCTTTTTTCACCTCTACTCTCTCCTTCTCAATTGATAGGCTCTGAATTTTTGGGATATTGAAATGACTTTAAAGTGGAGTGATAATTTGTTTTTCCTTGATAATGTTGACTATTTCAAGATATTTCTCAACTTATGAATCCTGAGATATCCAAGTCTTGTGATTCCAATGAACATGGGTAATTTTTATTCTAAGAATATGAGTAGCATTTCTCAAGTAATTAATTTCAATATAATTCTTAAAATACATATTTAACCAATCAATATTTTTGATATATCTAACAATAATCAACTTATCATGAAAATAAGTAAAAAAGATAACAAAATCATGATTAGAAAATTATTCGATGAGAATATTATGATCAGCAGTCTTCCTCCTATACTCATTTTTCTCCTTCAAGAAGTTGAATTTACTATACCACTTCCTCAGTTCCTATATCAAACCATATAAACATTTTCTGAATTTTTAAACTATGTTTTCTTTACCTTTTACCTAAAATCCCTTTGGTTTCCACATGTATATATCCTCATAAATATCACTATGTATGAACATATTATTTATATCTATTTGTTTAACCTTTAGGTTTAGAATATCCTTCAATCCATGAAAAACTATGATAGATGACATTTTAACCATAGGAGATAAAAATTCATAAAGTCAATACATTTCTTCTGTTTGAATCCCCTCACAACCATTTTGGATTTTTAGCATAATTGTACGCTATCATCATCTCCTATGATTTTTTACACCCACTTGTTCTTGAGTGAATTCTTTCCATATTGTAACTAAACTAGATCAAATGTAATATTATTGTGAAAGGTTCTCAACTACATTATAATGGACATTTTTGTTCCATCTTTTTTTGACTTTTGATCGAATCATAAAAATTATTAGGCTCTACCCTATCAGTGAGGAACACAAACCTATGTGGTGAGTATCTATATCTTCATTTTCATTCTCTAATGGATCCCCTCAACTACACATTGGGGGAATCTATTCCGAAATATGATATTATGGAGGCATATCAGCATATGTAGACATATTACATTATAGTGATGTATTATCAAAACTTATCTCTCTCGCAATTTGGAGAACTGATGGAGGAGAAACTGGTTCCAAATTGTCTAGAATTTCCTTAAACTACAACTTATATACATTTTCTATCTCACAAAATAATGAATCATCTCACCCTCAAAAATCACCACATCTCTAATTCTGATGATCCTCCTACTTATTGGATCCCAGAGTCAGTATCCAAACAAATCATGAGAGAATCGCAAAAAAATTCACTACTTTCATTTTCCATCTATCTTTACTAACTCATTTTTTAAGATGTGAAAAAATGTTTTATAGCTTAATACTCTCAACTTTTTGTATAAAACACTTTTACCTATCTAGAAATTTTCTGAAATTTCATAGTTCATTGGAAATGAAGGATAAATGTTGACAAGATCAACTATGTTCTTAATTGAATCCCCCCAAAATGTTTTTGTTAGATTTTCATTTGAGGTCATACACCTGACTCATAAAAAATCATCATGTCTTCAACACTATTATACTGATTCAACTTTGGAATTGATTTCTCTATCCTAATGTCAAAATTCATGTTGTACTCCTCAAATGGACCATGGTACTCTCTTCTAGTTTCCTCTCTCTTACACTTTAACCATATACTTATTTCTCTTTCAACCTTCACATGAAACTACATGAAAACATCCTATATATGGTCATTAGTGTTCAAAAAATAGGCCAAATTGTTTCTTGAATGTTCAACTATGAATGTAAAAAAATATTACATCCTAATGATTTAGTGATCATCATGCATACATTAATGTGAATTAAATCTAAAATATTTACTTCTATGGATGGAAAATGAACATGAATTGATACAATTTTTTTATCATGATGCAATAAAAAATGTATCCAAATATTTAACTTTTATTTCTTGAATGATATCCTTCCTAGAGAGAATTTTGATTCCTCTCTCTGTCATTTGAAAAAACTGAATGATTAAAACTTCTATAGGAACATCTTTTATGGTTGTACTGACTCCTCCTCCAAAAATTCATGCATCTATGATATAAATAGAAGTATCTTACCTTACATTTGAAATTACTATGTTATCTTTGGTAAGATTCCATTTACCATCACTAAAAGAACTTACATATCCATCGCCATCAAGAATTCTAGTGGATATCATATTGAGGAAAATATCTGGAACATTCCTCACATCCTTTGACTGTAACATTTATATAATATTAGTCTTCGTAGAAATATTACCAATACCATGGATTTTGGATGAACAATTATTTCCCATATTCACATTTATAAAACTCACTAATGTTTTATATGGGAATAAATATCTTGTTGTAATCAAATGGTAGGATCCACCTGAATAAATCACCCTTGTTGATCTAGGATTGCAAGGCTAACCTGATTATCTTCCTAAACAATAATGATATATTCATTGACAACTACAACAATATTATTCTGGGTCTCACATTCCTAATTCCTCTACTATTCCTTCTTCCTCTTAGAATCCTAGATGATCTGTTCAGAATTTCTATAGTGGTGGCACTTCATGTCGTATCTTGATCGGGATGTTCATCACTTCCTCTATATAGACATTGGTCACGGGGATCTCTACATTTGATTCTTCCATAATATTTTTTTCTTCCATTTTATTTTACTGACAAGAGCTTATTATTAAGGTTTTCATCCCACATCCTTCTTTTGGGTCTGATTTTTATCATTATTTCTTTCACTTGCCTGATGGTGAGGGTTCCATCTAGAGTTGAATTTAAAACATGCAAAACTAGTGTGCCCCACATATTTGGTAAATAACTCAACATCAATACTATATAAAAATCATTTTAAATCATCATTTTCATGGAATTCAACTGATCAACAGTACCCCAGAACTCACTCATGTACTCTAATACATGGGTACAGTCTTATTTAAATCAATTTTAGATGTCAGTGTATCATATTTAATTTGTTCTATGTGGTTTTCCTATCATACATATTTTTCAATTTTCACTAAAGAATGGAAGAATCAATTACATTGTAAAAATTCTTTAAGATAATATTATTGATACAATGTCTAATTTGGGCCGGAAAAATTCGGTTGAGCATGGCCCATACTACATCAATAGGAGGGGTAATGGAAGACGTGTTGTCTTTAAATTAAATGTTGACATATTTAAATATGAAAACATAAAAATGAATGATAAAAATAAAAAATCTCCACCATTTTCAATTGAAATTGGTGATTTTATTACCACTATAGTTATATAATTATAACCATATTCAACTTATCGAAACTAAATATGAATTTAGAAAATATGATGGATTTATTGAAATAAACCACTAGGTTATCATCAATGTGTTTCTTGTCTACATACATGGTTCTAGATTATACAACTTATTAAATAAAAATAGAATAATATCTATGTGATTACATTTACCATGAAATACTAAATTCCTTTGAAAATGAAGCATTTATTGACTATCAAAATATACATTTATAACAGAATTGAAAAGGTCATGTTTAGATGAATGTCCTTTAAGACATAAGGCTTCATTCATGGATTAATTCAAGGAAATATAATTAGATAACATGGTTGAGAGAGAAACCATGGACTAAATGTTTCATTTCTAAGAAATGGGTCCACCCAAGGCACTGAACACATAACCAATCAAGGATATTTTGGTGTTAATATTACTTACATAGATATAATCTACATATCCAAATATAATTTTAGAAGTGTCAAGATCATTACCATAACACAAAGATATATGAGATTTGTATAAAAGGTATCTAAAAATCCACATAAGGGAATAAGAATGTGTCTTCCTAGGTGTGGCCATAAATCTACTAATGTTGTAGATTACATTGTCTATATCAAACCTTGTGCATATCATACTATACAAGATAAAAAACTCTCTATCCTCATAGGGTATTTGAGACATAAACTGTATATCTTTAGTAGTTGTGGTTTCCTATGATAAATATATTTTAAACTAATGTCCAAGATGTATATTAATTGGTTTGAGATATTAAAACATATATGTATTGATACCATTTAAAACATAACCATGTTGAGACAAGTAAATATTTTGTTTTTCAGTTTGTATCTAATTATTTACACACCTAAGAGTTTTTTAGCGCCACCTATGTCTTTAAATTCAAACATTCCTTTTAATTAATATTTTATTGAAATCATAAGACTCATATTTTCAAAAATGATTAGCATGTCATCAACATAAATTATGAGATAAAGAAGATAGTTTTTAGTGGATTTAAAATAGACACATGCATCATATTGTGTTCTTGTATATTGGTTACCCAAATGAAGGAATCAAACATTTAATACCACTCCCAAGAGTCTTGTTTCAATCCGTATAATGATTTATTTAATAGGAATACTTGATTAAGTTTGGATTTCATGGAGTAACAACTATGATGTTTCATAATTATCTTCTCATTTAAATAACTATGTAAGAAAAATGTTTTAACATTCATTTATTCAATATCCAGGTCACTATAGATTAAAAAATCATGTAATATCCTTATGGAATAATTCTTGAAAATATGGGGAAAATTTTATAATTATATATACCTTCATTTTGAAGGAATCCCTTGAAAAATAATCTTGATTTTATTTTATTTTATTCCACTCATTACCATATTTTTTCTCTTTTAATTCCACTTAGAAATAATAACTTTTTCATTGTGTGGTTTATTAACAATAGACTAAGTGTTATTTATTTCTTAATGAGTGTATTACCTAATACATGGAAAATATTCACTAATATAATTCTTGGTTACATCAGGATTGCATATATGTTTAAGTATCATCATATATAAGATCATGGGCCACATGAAAGGTATATGAAGTCATGTCATGTTGGATGAACTGATTTGGAGTTCTAGGGACTCTCCTTTCTCTATATCATGTTAACTGGTAATCTCTATTGATCATAGGAGGTTTAGATTAGGAATTTGATCCAGAATTATAGGTGGAATCATCTTGTATATTAGGTGGTTAATCGGGTGTAGTATACTTGATAGGAGAATCAAACCGGGCTGAAGTTTCAGTTTTATTATCCTATTCAAGGGATGGATTATTACTTCTAGATGTGGGAGATGTGACTTTATGATAATATGACTTGTGAAAAAAAAATCTCTAATAAAAATGAATTTTTGGTAACTATGAATATCTACCCAATGTTTATAACACTAAACACCCTCATGATACACTATAAAAATGTATTTATAGGAAAATTTTTCTAGATTATCAGATTAAATGTAAGCATAATCTATACAATTGAAGACCCTTAAGTAACTATAGTAGGGGGATTATCATTCTACAATTATTTAGCTATTTTAAACTGGTTGGTAGAAGACGAACACATATTTGTTAGTCAGTTAATATTACTAACATCCTCTACATTGAATGATTTAGGGAGACCCAAGCATGAAATGTGCCGTAAATTTACCTCTAAATTTTTCCTATTCATTCTTTCTAATGGACTATTTTTTGGAGTATCCCTAATAGATTTAGGCCCTTTAATACCATAATATTAAAAAATACTAAATGAATATAGTCAATAGGTATTCAAGCCCAATGTCTATTCTCATGGTTTTAATTTTATTCCCAACATAGTTTTCATAAATTATTTTCTAGGTTTAAAATGTTTGGAAAACATTGTGTTTATTTTTAAAAATGTAAATTCAATATTTATTGGAAATTTAATAGATAATACTGAAAAAATTGGAACCACTTACATGGTTGGTAGTCCTAGTTATCCCCCATAGGTCATAATGTATATATTCTAAGGGGATATAAGATTTAAAGGAGGGACTATTAAAGGTAACACTCGGGTTTTTTCCCAACACAAAATATTCCAATAAATAGAAAATGTGTTTGTGGGATTTCACTCAACAACCCTTGTTTTTTTGAGTTCCTCTAGTTCATTTGAGATTACATTACCGAATATCCTATTCCAAAGCATAGTATTATCCGTTTTAGTGCCACAGAAACTACCCAATTAACTTGAATGTGTACTTACATTAATTAAATATAACTCATTAATGATAGACCATTTTATTATGGTTTTAGATCCTTAAGAGATTTTTAGACAACTTGTTTAACACATAAAAGTAAAACCATTTTGGTCATGGATCCCTAAGGAAATTAGGATTATATGAAGGTTGGTAACCTACCAAATTTCAAGACAAGTGATGATGGAATGATCATATAGTTATAATAAAATATAACATATTACCTCAACCCTAAAACTATTATAATTCCCTAAGAGGACATCTCTTAACACTTTTCCTAACAATCTTATGAATGAATATCTAAAGGGAAACATGTGAAGGAAACATCTGAAGTTAAATAACCCCTCATTATTGAGTTCATGGATGGAAACATTTAATAAATCTTCCATGTAATAAAATAATTCAACTGAAAAGTCCTTGTCATTGGGCTTCTTGGATTTGGACTCTTGTTTATGTTTCCTACATTCGGACTTAGTATGCCCATGTCTTCTGTAATGGAAAAAAATTTCTCTCTATAATTTAACCTAGGTTTAGGTTCTTCAATTTTTTTCTTTTATTGTTACTAATTTTTTTCCGTTTACATTTAGATTTAGCTTTGTTCCTAGTAAAAAATCTCTCAGACTCACCTTTAATTATAGGTTTGGAATGAAATTCTTTGGGGAGAAGGGAGGATTTAACTTCTTCATGAGTAAATGAGTCACGACTACATATCCTGGTAACAAATAATGTATTGTATGTATTATATAGATAAATTATAAGGATCATTGATCTATCTTTATCATCAATAGTTACATTAATTTCTGTGAAATATAAAATTTGTTTTTGAAATTTATCTAAATGGGCCTTAATAGAACAGTCAGGTTTCATCTTAAAGGTGAACATTCTCTATTTATTATAAATCCTTATATCTAATGAATTTTTCATATATAATTTTTCTAGTTTAATCCAATTACCAAGAGTACTTGACTAATAAGAAAACTCTCTGGGAACATTATCTCTTAATGAATGAAATAAGCAGTTACATGCTTTGTCTAACACATCAGGAGATACATCATGGTATTCTGTGGTGGTCTGTCCAGTTTCATTTGTTATGAAAATCGGTTTCATAAGCTCATAGAGGGCATTAATTAATCCCTGTGGAACTAGAAGGATTATCATATTAATTCTCAAGAGGTTAATGTCATATATGCTTTTAAATTATCAATTTTGAATCTACAGCTTGACATGTTTACCCAAAGAGTACATGTTGAGTTCTTTTAGACATCGTTAAGCATGTTCCCTCAACAAATGAACAATATCTTAGGTAAACAATGTTTATCCATATATATTGGAAATATAGAGAGATTATAGATGGGAACATGGCTTTAAAAAATCGTTCTAAAAAATTACTGGGGATTTAAGAACAGTTAACTATGTGGAAATCAAAACACAAAAACCAAAATAAAAAGAAATTAATAGGTTCGACAACAAAAGAGATTTGGTCTAGCTCGGATACCACTCTTTAACGGGAAGGGGTGAGTGGAATAAAAGAAGAACGTTGAACCTAAATAAGACCGAAGTATAGTTTTTCAATTGGAAGTATAAAGATTACAAATATCGATCAATAAGATGCAATAAAGTAACAGTAAGATCAAGAACACAATTATTTACATTATTCAGCCCCATGGGGACATACGTGCATGGAATGAAAACCACTTAACTCACAAATTATATTATTCAAAAAGAATAATATGATTTACAACATATAAGAGTAAATAAAATTCCTATAAAAGAATAAAATATCTACTGAAAATGGAAAACAATGAAAAAAATGCAAGATACTTACAACGTTGGACAAATAAAGGTCTGGTTGTCCTGTTCACTTCCCAATGTTGGCTAAAAATAGTTCGGGGATGTCAAACTCAATGAAGATCAAGGTTCTCCCAAAGGGACCTCCTTGGACTGGACCGTCTTCACTCAGGTACTCAGTCTAGTGTATGAATCCTATCATTGAAGCTCCACTTAGAGTGATACACCAATAGTGTTCCATGGATATTGGTAGGCACAACCTCTTACCACAGTGAATCACGCTGTTAGGGTTTGAAAACAAGATTTAAGATAAGGAGAAGACCAGTGTCGCTAGAGAGAATGAGAGGTGAATAACACTAAATCCCATTCGTGTAGGGTTTATCAATTCCACTTAAAAATGAATTCATGTTGTAGATGAACATCTAACTAGAGAAAATCAGGAAGTACAGCCAAACAAAATGCCATCAGTAGAGAAATGCAGCAAAAAATGAATGGTTAGGATGAAAGGGGCGGAAAGATTAATCAATGACGTAAAAAAAATTCACACGGATCACCAGGGTGTCACAAGGTAGCGTGGGAAGTAGGGTCAACTAAAGGACTAGGCCAAAACAAAAGAGTCCCACATGGTATGTATGAGTCCCGACACACATAAAGGATCTCGTCGTGATTAAATGCACAAAAGAAAACATATACTAATATTTCATGCATGATTATAAGTAAATGTAATGTTGGTGAATAAAAAACATGATATATTTCAATATGAGAACATAAAAAATGAATTCCATAATTCACAAAAATGTGTAAGGTTTTATACACACACACACACACATATATATAAATGTTCTAAAAATATATATATAGTATTTGATATATATATATATATATATGTGTGTATATGTATATCTTTTTATGTCCGTATATTTATGTATGTATATATTAATTTGATTTCTATATTTTTTTAAAAACTTATAAAATTATATTTGATTAATATATATTGTAATATATATATATACGTATATATATCCTTATTCGTATATATAAACATTTAAAAAACCATGTAAGGTTTTTTATATATATATATACAACTGTGTGTGTGTTCATATATATTTGATATGTAAATGTTTTTTAAAAATCATAATATATTTGATGTATTGATATTAATTATGAAATCATGATATATATATACATATTAATTATCAAAAATTTAATAACAATTTTAATAATTTGTAATAATGATTATGTAATTCATAAATATTATTAATTAATTAGTCAATGTTATTAATAAATAGTAAATATTACGGTTAATTCCAAAATATTATTAGTAATGTGAAAATTTGAGGATATTATGATAATTTGTAATAATTTAAAAAAAAATATGAAATAAAATTTTTTGTTAAAAATTAAAAATATTTACTATAAATTAAGTTATAAATAATAAACTATTAGTATCGCTTAATAAATAATTTTTTTTACTCGTAACAATTAAAAAATACTTGTAATAAATACTAATGATTTTGTTATACCGTGAAAAAAAATATATAAAAAATAATAACAACTATTATAAATTTATAATAATTCGTATTTATTTTGTATTAATTAAAATAATTTTCATAAACAATTTGTATAAATTTTATAAAATATATATGTATATATATAATACAATATAACAAGGTAACCCTAGCATGCGATTTACCAAAAAACCGATGTGCACAAAGTTTATGTCACACATAAGGTAAATTCCGCATCCCTGATCTAATGGTGGTCTCATATTTATGATACGATGCACCATTATGAAGATATTACAATTTTTTAAAAAAATATAATAAAAATATTAAATTGATTACCATTGTTTGTGAGGTTATCAAACTCTCAACACCCAAAAATGTTATATCATGTCTAGGGTAAATCCCACATCCCAGACCAAATGGTGGTCTTTAATTCTTAATATGAAACATAGTTTGGGAGTTGCTTATATTTTTTATAAAAAATTATAGTAAAAAATTAATTGAATTACACTCATGTGCGATGTTACTTGAAACCCAACAAAGACAAATGGTACGCCATCCCTATGGTAAAATTATCGTCCCAAATCTAATGTTAATCTTAAATTTTTCATATGATACATTTTTTGGGATATAAAAAAATAATAGATATTATAATAAACATATTAAATGAATTACCCTCGCATGAAATGTAACAAAATACTAGATAGACAAAAATTTCATGTTACCAAACTCTATGATGTTACCAAACTCTTGATGCGCATAAATATTATGTTGTGTCTTGGGTTAACCCTTTATTATGGACCTACTGGTGGTCTCTAATTTTTCATAGGATAAATAGTTTCTGTGATACTAAAAATTTTTAAAATGAAATTATAATAGAAATATCAAATAAATTACCCTCACAGGAAATATAACCAAAAACATGATTCACACATATATTATGTAGCGCCTAGGGTAAACCCCATATTCCAATCCTAATGGTGGTCTCAAATTCACCATATGAGACACTTCTATAGAGATATTCCATTATTTTCTGAAAATAGAATGTGTGTGATATAATATATTTCATGTTTTTGTTCTTTCTATGTAGAGCCTCTATGAGCCCCGAAATTTAGTGCTACACTAGATCCTCACTCTGATCATATTATATTTAATATTCTAAGGAGTTAATATATCATAACAATTTTCAATTAGTCACAATGATCAGTAATTGTTATTATTATTTCTATTGATTTTTAGATAAATGTGGACTCAGTAAGTTGACACATGTTTCTATTAAGAGATATTGATTGGATAAATCCTCACAAAAATCCGAATAGATCTGGTATAAATCTAATCTATATTGAGGGTGTTGAAAAATTTATACCATTTACATTTTCAAATACATAATGTTCTGAAGAAAAATTATATTTCCAGGTAAAAAATGTGATATTAGGAGATTCTAAATGATTGTAAATGTTGGACTTGATCTATTATGTTTTGGTTTTCTAAATGAATTTATTTTTTTATCAACATGGTTAAAACCATTTAGTAGGAAATTAAAAAACAGGTTTTGGATCTATAATTTTAAAATTTATTACCTGAGGTTGTTGGTATGTATATTCAAGAAATAATAACTTATAATGATATTCCAAATCACAAATGATAACCATCTAAGTTTTACAATTTTTTGAAATCAACTGAAGAGGACATATATAATGGGTTCCATATGAGTAAACATGAATCTGTTACAACATTTTTAGTTGTTAAATCATATTTTTTAATTTCAACCGGTTGTTTTTCTCAAATATTATTATTGGTTAAATCATTTTTTCATAATGTAAATACATTACCTACACGTTTCTATGAAAGTTGATGGTTGGTCCACAATTTGGGTCTTAGTTATTAGTGGATTCATGCATATTAAAATGACAACATATTATATTATGGTGATTATGAATAATTAGTTAATTTTCAAACATGCGGAAAATTGAGGTATGAAGATACACAATAAGGAAATTCTATATTTCCTATGAAACAACTGAGGAATTTTCTGATTACACCTCATTTAAGGCATTTATTTATGTCTTGCAAAACAACTAAATTGATAACATTGAATAACTAAAAAAATTCCATCCATAAAAGATTAAATTATCCATGTGATAGGGATTTAAAGAAAAACATTAATTAGATGTCGCCTTGATTTTCCTCATAATGTCATAACATATGTCTGAGTCCCTCTACTGATGGTTTTTCCATTTGGCACTTACGAAAATCAACATTCTTATTGGCCTATTTTCATTACACTTTATAACATACCTCCTTCGATGTGGATGAAGGATACAAATATATATTTGGTGATATTAACTATTGAATATCCAAAGAATAATAGTGAGGTCTATTTAAAGCCCCTAATGGATGAGTTAATTTCATTATGGAACAACGGGGTTACCATATTTTATATAGTTGCAGATCATAATTTTACACTGAGGGTGGAATTAATAAGGATGATTAATGAAATTATAGAATATTGTATGTTATATAGATGGATTACACATGGTCTAAAATAATATCCACATTTCATGGCTAACAATAAAAACTTTATGGTTGGTAATGGGAGAAATTCTAGTTATTTTGACCTCCATCGGGGATTTCTTCCTATGGAACACCCTTTTTAAAGGAATAGAATTAATTTTACTAAATGTATAATTGATAGAGAAAAACATACATCTATTCTCTCAGGTATTCAATTCAAATATATCATATCTTCATTAAATCCTTTTACATTTTAACCAACCATAAATGAACAAAAAATGGTTTTGGGAGATATCATAATTGGATAAAGCGTAGTATTTTTTGGGACCTTCCATGGGGGTCTGATTTGTTGGTTAGTCACATGTTATATGTAATGCATACTTAGAATCATTTTTTATATTATTTTTTATAGAGTGTTGGACACACTCGATAATACTAAAGATAATGTACATGAACTGTTAGATGTTTCACATATTTAAAAATATACTAAACTTTAGTTTTTTGAAGATGAAAGATCACACAATTTAATGAAGATAAAATCATCTTACACACATTATGAAAAAAATAATTATATTATTATATCAATGTATTAGTGATTTGAGATTACCATATGGTAATAATTCTAATTTGTATCACTGCATAAAAAATGAGAATACTTCCAATTTAAAAGGTCATTACTTTCATGTCATAATGGATATATTACTACCTTTTGGTCTTAAAGGGAAGTTGAATTATTCAATTTCGGACATGGTTACTGAAATATCATATTTATTTTGAGATATTTTTATAGAGACATCATATTATAATGCATCAAGTATTCTATAAAATGATTTTTTTTAAATTTTTTTAAATTGGGGAAAATATTCCCAACCAACTTCCTTTACTCCATGGAACATTGAATATTTCGTTTCTCACTATGAAGATAAATTTAGAGGGATGGTAAAAAGAAGATGGATATTCCCATTTAAGAGAAGAATTAGAATTTTAAATGTGAATGTACATAAAAAATCATTAGTTGAATGGTAAATTGTAGAAACATACTTATATAAGGAAATTTTAAATTTCTTCTATTATTATTTTCAATTAGAATATCCCTCAAAACATAAATGGATGATTTTTAATTAGATAAATATTTATGATTTAATGTACCATTATTTTTTATCTTTTAATCTACATGATCTTGGTTTTTGTGGTTTTCATGAATGATGGATTTTATATGAAGAACATCCCATAGTGTATACACATGTTTCACTGAATTGTAAAGAAATTACATGATTTTTATAGTAAAAACTACTTCTTATTATTTTTTAAAATTTCTATAATAGATACTCTATGTAAATTTACTATTTTTAGACTATTTGTGACAATATAGAAAACAATTTATACAAGTTACATCTTATTATATTGGATAATATCATCAAAAAAAAATTTCTTATTAGTTTTAGATATTTCTACGATAAGTTGCTTTTCATGGAACAATAAATAAATTTTGGGATGATACCAATTAATAATAATTTTTTATTTTTTATAAGAAACACTACATAAAAATAAAATCAATATTATATTATGTGTGATCCAAAATCCTCCATCGAAATTGGTTAAATATTATAATCGGTATCAGATTAATGGATTTTGATTCCATACACACATATATAGTGACATAAAGATGTCAATGAATCATGTTGTTTATTTGAAAGGTTATCATAATAAAGAAATTCAATTTTAATTTTATGGTATTATGGAATAAATAATTTTGTTATTTTACCTGGGAATAAATTATGTAACAATGTTTAAATTTCATTGGTTTGATACTGATCGAGGGTTTCGAGTTCATCCATGACATAGTGTTTTTGATATTATTTATAATAGTATACATGCATAAAATTAACCATTTATGTTGGAACAACAAGCTCATCATGTTTATTTTGAAAATAATTTTGATGTTTTAGGAGCTTTGAATGAATGGTAGAGTCTAATAAAAATGATATCACATGGAAATTAGTTTAGTGAAAATGAAAATGTTTCTATAGAGGTGAAACATATTGACATTTTTCAAGAAACATCTCCAAATGTATCTATTACTCAATGATATATGCATATTGGTGACCAAACCCTTAAATTAAAGGATGATGATATAGATAATGTATTTGAACTAATAAGGGATGATGAAAATGAAAGTCTAATGGAAGTGGTAGATGTAACATCCCAGATAAATAAAGAATATTACATTACCATGTTTATCAATATTTGTGAATAAAATGTTAATATTACTTTAAATGGAACGCTATGCTCGATGGCGTACCGAATACGCAACAGCGAGTTTCATTGAAATCTTATGTTGCACTCTAATAATAAAATAATATTATTTTAAATGGTAGTTAACTCCTATTTGTTGTAATGGAGTGAATGAATAGAACTAACTACCAAGTGATTATATATGTTTATCAAATATTTTCACTTTTATCGAATAAATTGTAGAGGCTTAAAATGCGAATGAATCCAATTTTAAGAGTAAATATTTGAATATTCTTTAAAAGGTCGATTAACTGCCTTTTGATAGAGAACCCTTTTTAAATCCACTTTTGACAATTTTATATGTTATATTAGACCAAATAATATCATTCTTTAGAATCTTGACCTCATATTTTACTTTGTATAATTGTTGTTATTTTTCGGATAAAGATCATTTTTAGTGAAAATGTTGTATTTTAATTCAAAGCCTCCTTTTAATCTAATTTATTTTTATGGATAGATTATCTTTTAAATTGATTTTAAAGTGTATTTAGAATATATATTTACCATTTAATCCAATGGTGATCATTGGAATTAATTTCACTTTGAAATTGGACTTAAATTAATGTCAATATTTTTATATATTTTATTTCTTAAAAACACGCTATTTGTTTTGACAGCGGGAATTAATTATTAAATTAATTAATGAAACTTATATGTTTTGAATTTTTTAAAATAGACATCATTTTTTAATTCTGAATATCAAGTATAGGTTTTGGTGGAATTTTGGTATTTTTCTGAAAAACTTCGATTTTTTGATTAATAGTGAAACCACTACGTGGTAGTTAAAAAACCGATTTTTCATTTAAATGAAATTTTACCACCTCTTTGATTTGAATTTAAAAAATCCAACATACATTATTTTCATTAGGATGTAAAATATGGTTCAATGGGTTGAAAATATTTTTGGTGAATAGTAACTTTTAAGTTTTATTAATCGCGATTAAAGGTAATTAGTGTAATTTGAGGTAAAGATAATGTTATAATAATATTAAATGACTTTGAAACATGTCCTAACCTTATTGGATGAGTCATGTACGACCAAAGAAATACATGGGTCAACTTGGGGACCCCATAGAGCCACTTTGGTAGGAAAATGACATTAATAACTTTTTATTTAAAGTTAAAATAAAAATGTCACGAACATGTATTGTTTTACTAAATCAATTTTTACATGGGGTTATAAAAGTCATATTTTTTACTATAAATATTAATTTGAATGATAAAACTATTTCCTACATCATAGTATTTATTTCTAATTTTTAGACATTAAATAAATTTATTTATTTATGACAGCATGATGATGCAGTGATTGCCTCATTAATGAACGATTTAAATAAAATTAAAAGATAATATAAACTCTAAGACATAAACTTGTAAAAAAACCTATTGTATGGGTGTATTTAAAAACATTATCACCTTATCCTAGAAATATATAATTTTTGTACCTTTTATATCCGAAAATCATTTTATAATAAAGTATCTTTTAATGACTTTCCAAGAGTGCCCCTCCCCCCTCTTATAAAAGGACCCCACCTCTACCTCGTTACCCACACCTCTCAAGCCCTTGGATCGTCCAACCTCTTATCATATAATCTCTCCACATCCCTATATTACTCCTTGAAGCCTCACTTTTGGCAGAAGTCTTTCCAAGGAAGGCTTTGAGCTCAATTGAAAAAGAGTTATCCGATTTGAAGGTAATGTCTTCTCTTATGTTATTTTGTTTTATTTTGCTTCTCCAACCCCCAAAAACCCTTTTATTCCTTTTTTTTGTAACAACACCAGTATCTTAAATATACTAGTATGCTGTTATGAAGAGGATTCGATCTACACTCGTACACACCTCCATCTAATGGTTAAAGAACATATTGTTTCTGTGGGTGGTGAATTACTGCCTAATGAAACGATGATTGTTCAATCTTTTTTTAACACCTCTCATGGTGTCCATTAAGATGTCACTGTATTTATATATGGTATATACATTATGTTTTTTTTATTCCTTATTCTTCTCTATTTTTCTTTTATTCCATAACTTTATGGTTTCCATAATGGTTAAACGCGATAATTTCATTTTAGGAAGTGCGGATTACCGCCCCCTCAAAGTGATTTGAATCATTAAATACCATATTTTGGATGTATAAAGGATGTATTTGATGATTCTATACGTAATATTATACATAAATTATAATATACCTATGTATCATTATTTTATAATTCCATTAAAGTATTAAATTGAAATTAAATTAGCGTTCATGCGTACGTACGGCTTACCATCTCCATAAATGGTACATTTCATTTCTTATCTCTAAATGTTATGTACTATTAAAATTACATATATATAATGGATATATATGTCATATATTACATATAAATGATGTATATCATTCTGGAATTATAATATATATATCTATCATTTATATTTAATTCCATTAAAATGACAAAGAAATGAAAGTAGCGTTCAAGCGTACGTACGGCCTACCATCTCCATGAATGATGTTTTTCATTTTTTATCTCCAAATGTTATGAAATAGTATAAAATTAATATATACTGGATATATATTATATTTAAATCATTAATACTATTCTGGAGATGATGTACCTATAACTACATGGAAAATTCTTTTCCAACAAGTTCAATTTTGACTCATGTACCGAACATCGACAAAAACGTCTGATATGAACTCACATTATTAACCAATTATTATAACATTATAATATGTGATATTAAATGAATAATAATCATTAAAGTAGGTACTTAAGAAGTTATAAATTGACCAATGATTATTATTCAGGAAAATAATGAAATGAACAAGACAAGTCGGACTTGAGGTAAGGGATCTTACCTCTCTCTTTCTTTTTAAGTACTCTCTTTTATGTCATTTATTTTAAGATCATATTTATTATGTTTGGGGATGTTATTTTATATTACTCATACTTTAATTTTTATTATCATATTATGATAGACCCTATTTGATCTCATAAATCCATTTTTGGATGTTTTAAGTGGTGTCGTTAGGCTTCCGAATTTTCGTAAGGGATTTCTTATCTCACTTTTAATTATGTGAGGTTTCCATTGTTCGCCACTTATTTGTTGCATGTGGTTTATTTTGTACATCCCTTTAATATATATTACCATGATTCTATTTATATTCATGGAATTATGTTATTCATTTGGTGTTTATTATCTTTTGGTCATACGACTCCATTGATTACCACGAGGTAAAGAGTTTTTATCTCACTTTTTTCCCGTGAGATTCATGATACATTTTCCACTATTTCCTTTTGTGTGATGTATTTACTGCCCATGATTTTATTCTTTGTGTAATATACTTTAATTTATGGGTATTTACATCTTCATTATATGACCATTCTTTCATGGGGTGTACGTTTCGAAATTTACCCAAGTCGGTAAAGGAACCTTTCACCCTCCTCTTTTTAAAAGACTTCTTTTGTTATATATTTTAATTCACATAATATTATGTAGGGATATGTTATGATATTTCCTTATTGATTTAAATTTTATGTCCAAGTTATGAGATACCATTTTCTCTCTCATCGACTCATTTTCTGAATTTTAATGTGACGCCATTAGGATGTCGAATTTTTGGAAGGGAACTTCTTAACCCAATTTCAATACTTTGGGTTAAACCTCTATTTCTTGATTATGACATATTATGAATATGTGTGGATGAACTCTGATTGTTTTACACTTAATATTCTCCTATATTTGGTATATTTATATTTTTCACACATAATTATGTAATTGATTTATCCTTAATCTAATGATACCATCTTTATAAGGGACTTCGTCTCAATGTCCTTTCATTTAGGTTTATTTTATTCTAATACAAGACTTTCTTTTATACGGTGTATAAACCACTTTGACTTTTAATTTTATACAAAAGTAATCTTTTTCTACGAAAAGTTTTACTAAATGAAAAAAAAGAATGTTTCTTTTAACGTACGCGGTGACAATGGCATTTTCCCCCACCGCGAGTATTATTTGGTCTTTGGATTCCTCAACAAGCCGTAATGTTTTTAAAATGAAATAAATACCATATACTCTTTTATGTATCTTGGTATCGAAAATGGTTTTTATAATGGATTTTTTATGTTGATATATTTAAGTGATATACTGTGACCGAAATATTGAAATGTTTTCTTTCCATTATATTTGTTTTATGTCTTATGATTTTATAATGGTACTTAGACATTTGATGGGTGGTTACGTAATAAACCATATGACGGGTGGGGCCATGAATACCAGGACGGGTGGTTACGTTATAACCTCCAATGCATTGGGTATGGAAGTCGGCTGTATGGCGATTCCATTAAGTGATATGTGTGGAATTCGACCGTATGGTTATTCCATTTAAGTATCTTTATGTCCCAAGTTACCTTTATATGTTATGTGTTCTTTATATGGGTTTTATGGTAATCATTTGGTTACAAAAGGGTAAGTGATGATCTTTTTTTAGTGAATAGTATTTACTACTTCCTGAAGGTGAAAAGTATTACTTTGATAAAGTATTTATGGTTTACTTGATGTTTTGAAAAACTAACTGTTTTCTTTCTTTGGGTATCCTTTACTGGGCTTTTTATGCTCATCCCATGTTTTTGAAATGTTTTCCACAGGATTTAAAGATGAATAGGATCAATGATGGGATCAAGGAAAGACATGCTATCTAAAACATGGAACTAGACATGTTTCTTTTTAAGAGTTTTTATTTTACGGAACTTAGTAGAAGTGTCTACTTTGTAATATTTTGAGATGTAATAGTTATGACCTAATTATTTATAACGCTAAACCTGAAAAGATCCTCAATGCGAATTATTCAGTTTATTCAAGAATATGTAATGTTTTAAGGGTGGGTCCTTATAGTTGGTATCCAAAGTCGGTTTAGATAACATTAGAGGTTAGAGTGTTGTTTAAGCATAAGTGAAAAGTTGTGTATAACCACAATGGTTATTATATTAGATAGAGTCATTGTTATTTATGAAAGATTTAATGAGTTTGAGATTACTTGGATAATTATATCTTAGTGTTTATCTTCCTCTTTCGTACATGACTATTTTGTTGATATACTCACACTGTCCTTTTTGGTTTTAGTAAATGGATGG
This sequence comes from Viscum album, assembly GCA_963277665.1. Classification (NCBI taxonomy): domain Eukaryota; kingdom Viridiplantae; phylum Streptophyta; class Magnoliopsida; order Santalales; family Viscaceae; genus Viscum; species Viscum album. Next base: position 991,385,484 of record OY728159.1, on the reverse strand, counting down.
ATCTTGCAGGCACAAAAGTGACAATGGGTTTGAAGGAAACTGTGGTGGTTCTCTGATTAAGAGACAGAATTAAATGGGGGATTCAATGAGAAATCTCGTGGTTTTTATAAACCAACTATCAGGAGGCATGATTAACAACTTGAACCTTGGTGAGTTCTCTAATGCATAATGTACGAGATGACCAACTCGATGGGGAAGTTCAGGTAATAATTATAAAGGTAACCATTAGGGTTTCTATGATCCTTACTTTTGAGGTAATTATGGGTTACTATATGTTATGATGGAAAATGAAAGGTATGAGATAAAATTGAGGTTAAATTATGTTATTGTTTTTTTTGATGATTTTATCTCTTTTTGGGGAATGTTATAAGAATTATGTATTTTTGGAAAAAGGACAACATGTAGACCATGTGACAACCTGTTGCATCGGACGAAGCTGCGAGAATCGAACCCACAACCAAAGTGTGACTGGTATTTATCTCCTACCACTGGACTACGTGAAGTCCCTGGTTATTTTGACTAATTATTTTTAGTTATATGATCTTATAAATCTAGAATAAGTTGACTTTGGGTCATCTATGGAAATTATTAACCTATCATGGATGATATATGATTAGGTTAATTACATTTCAATATGAGACTATAAGAGAAACTGATGTTATTTGGAGATAAATGTTAATTTTTACCTTGGAATACTATGTGATTAAATCCTTCAATGATTTTGGATTCAATATTATTTTGGTCTACTTTGAAAATTTTATGGATAGATTTTTATTGAATGGTTATTTGGGATTTGTTTGAAAATTTTTGAAGATTAGGATTAGTGATTTTTTATAAAAGATTATCCTTTTGGGTATTATCTGATCTCATAATAACAATTTTGGTTTTGGTTAAGGTCTAAGGACTTGGTAAATATATAGTTCTCTTTTGTGGATTAGGTGATTCTCTAGAAGTTGATTATAGTTCTCTTAATGTGAACAAGTCATCCTAAATACTCATCTTTTGGAGGAAAAACGAGTTTGTGTAAGAAATATTGTACTAGATGAAAGTCTAAACGACAAGAAAGTATGTTTCCTTGTGATTTATTTAAGATAATAAATAAATTCCTCAATGAAATGTAACTTAAAACTAAAATGTTGTCTGTTAAATTTTTCTACTGGGGAATCAAATACCGTTTAACCCATCACACGTTTGTGATTTTCTTGTGGTTAACTTTATCCTAATCATGTTTTCCATCACTCTCCATCAGAACATGACCCTTTGTTTTCTCTTCCATGTCCATGTTTTCTTGCATGGAATCCTAGTATGGGTTAACTCGGGTGACCATTGTACTTATCTTTCTTTATTTTAAAGTGATATTTTTACTAACTCTTGTTCCGATGTGGGATTTTCTATGAAGTTTCCGAGCCCAATTTTAAAATTGAGAGGACGCAGTTTTCAAAAGGGGGGAAGGATGTAACATCCCAGGTAAATAAAGAATATTACATTACCATTTTTATCAATATATGCAAATAAAATGTTAATATTACTTTAAATGGAACGCTATGCTCGATGGAGTACCCAATACACAACAACGAGTTTCTTTGAAATCTAACATTGCACTCTAATAATAAAATAATATTATTTTAAATGGTAGTTAACGCCTAGCCGTTGTAATGGAGGGAATGAACAGAAATAACAACAAAATTATTATATATGTTTGTAAAATATTTTCTCTTTTATCCAATAAATTTTAGAGGATTAAAATGCGAATGAATCCAATTTTATGCGTAAATATTCGAATATTCATTAAAAGGTCGATTAACCACCTTTTGATAGAAAACCCTTTTTAAATCCACTTTTTGACAATTTTATATATTATATTGGAGCAAATAAAACCCTTATTTAGAATATGGGAATCAAAATTTACTTTGTGTAAATTTTTGTTATTTTTCCGATAATGATCATTTTTAGTGAAAATGTTTTATTTTAATTCAAAACCTCATTTTAATCTAATTTATTTATATGGAGAGATTATCATTTTAATTGGGTTTAAAGTGTAGTTAGAATATATTTTTACAATTTAATCCAATGGTGTTCATTGTAATTAATTTCACTTTGAAATTGCACTTAAACTAGTGTCAATCTTTTGATATATTTTGTTTCTTAAAAAAATGCTATTTGTTTTGACAATGGGAATTAATTATTAAATTAATTAATGAAACTTATATGTTTTTAATTTTTTAAATCAGACATAATTTTGGAATTCAAAATATCAAATATAGATTAGGGTGAATTTTTGTTATTTTTTTGAAAAACATCAATTTTTGATGAATAGTGAAACAACTAAGTGGTAGTTAAAAAACTAATTTTTCGTTTTAATGAAATTTTACCACCTCTGGGATTTGAATTTCAAAAATCCAACATACATGGTTGTCATTAGGATTTAAAATTTGGTTCAACGGGATGAAAATATTTTTTGTGAATAGTAACTTTTAAGTTTTATTAATCGTGATTAAAGGTAATTAGTGTAATTTAAGGTACAGATTATGTTATAATAATATGAAATGAGCTTGACACATGTCCTACCCTTATTGGATGAGTCATTTCCGACCAATAAAATACATGGGTCAACTTGGGGACCCCATGGAGCCACTTTGGTAGGAAAATGGCATTAATAACTTTTTATTTAAAGTTAAAATAAAAATGTCACTAACATGTATTGTTTTACTAAAAAAAATTACATAGGGTTATGGAAGTCATCTTTATGACTATAAAAATTAATTGGAAAGATAAAAATATTTCCTACATAATTGTTTTTTTGTTCTAATTTTTAGACATTAAATAAATTAATTTATTTATGACACCATGATGATGCAGTGATTAACTCATTAATGAACGATTTAAATAAAATGAAAAGCTAATGTAAAATATAAGACATAAATTAATAAAAAACCTATTTTATGGGTGTATTTCTAACCCTTATCACCTTATCCTCTAAATATATAATTTTGGGACCTTTTATATCCGAAAATAATTTTTTAATAAAGTATCTTTTCATGACTTTCCAAAAGTGCCCCTCCTACCTCTTATAAAAGGCCCCCACCTCTACCTCCTTACCCACAACTCTCAAGCCCTTATCTCATCCAACAAGTGCTCATTTTATCTCTCCAGATTTCTCTCTTACTCCTAGCAGCCTCACTTTGGGCCGACGTCTTTCCAAGGAATCCTTTGAGCTCAAATCAAAAAGATTTATCCGATTTGAAGGTAATGTCTTCTCTTATGTTCTTTTGTTTTATTTGGATTCTCCAACACCCTAAACACTTTTTATTACTTTCTGTTGTAACAACAACAGTATCTTAAATATACTAGGATGTTTTTAGGAAGAGTATTCGAGCTACACTAATACACACCTCCATCTAATGGTTAAAGAACATATTGTTTCTGTGGGTGGTGAATTACTGCCTCGCGGAACGATGATTGTCCAATCTTATTTTAACACCTCTCATGGTGTCCATTAAGATGTCACCATATTTATATATGATATATACATTATATTTATTTATTCTTTATTCTTTTTTATTTTTCTCTTATGTCATACCTTTATGGTTTCCATAATAGTTAAACGCGATAATTTCATTTTAGGATGTGCGGACTACCGCCCCCTCAAAGTGATTTGAATCGTTAATACCATATGTGGGATGTATAAAGGATGGATTTAATGATGTTATATGTTATATTATACTGTATTAATAATATAACTATGTATCTATTTTTTTTAATTCCATTAAATTATGAAATTGAAATGAAAGTAGTGTTCATGTGTACGTACGACTTATCGTCTCCATGAACGATAGATTTCATTTCTTATCTCCAAATGTTATGTACTATTAAAAGTACATATATATAATGGATATATATGTCATATATTACATCTAAATGATGTATATCATTCTGTAATTATAATATATATATATATATCTCATTTATATTTAATTCCATTAATATGACAAAGAAATGAAAGTAGCGTTCATGCGTACGTACGACCTACCGTCTCCATGAACGGTGCTTTCCATTTTTTATCTCCAAATGTTATGGAATAGTATAAAATTAATATATACTTGATATATATGATATTTAAATCATTAATACTATTCTGTAGTTGATGTAACTATAACTACATGGAAAATTCGTTTCCAACAAGTTCAATTTTGACTCATGTACCGAACATCGACAAAAACGTCTGATATGAACTCACATAATTAACAAATTATTATAACATTATAATATGTGATATGAACTGAATAATAATCATTAAATTAGGTCCTTAAGCTATTATAAATTGACCAAAGTATATTATTCGGTAAAATAAAGAAACGAACAAGACAAGTCGGACTTGAGGTAAGGGATCTTACCACTCTCTTTCTTTTTAAGTACTCTCTTTTATGTCATTTATTTTAAGATCATCTTTATTATGTTTGGTGATGTTCTTTTATATTCATCACACTTTAAATTCTATTTTCATATTATGAGATACCCTATTTGATCTCATAGTCTATTATTGGAAGTTTTAAGTGGCGCTGTTAGGCTGCCGAATTTTCGTAAGGGATTTCTTCTCTCACTATTAATTCTGTGAGATTTCCATTGTTCGCCACTTTTTTATTTCACATGGTATATTGTGTACTGACCATTCATATATATTATCATGGTTATATTTATATTCATGGTATTATGTTAATAATTTGGTTTTTATTATCTTTTGGTCATACGACTCCATTGATTTCCACAAGGTAAAGAGTTTTTATCTCACTTTTTGTTCCCATGAGATTCATGCTACATTTGCCACTATTTCCTTTTGTGTAGTGTATTTACTGCCCATTATTGTATTATTTGTATAATATACTTTAATTTATGGGTATTTACATCTTCATTTTATGACCTTTCTTTCATGGGGTGTACGTTTCGAAAGTTACCCAAGTCAGTAAGGGACCCATTCACCCTCCTCTTTTTAAAAGACTTCTTTCGTTATGTCTTTTAGTTCACAAAATATTATGTTGGGATATGTTATTCTATATCCTTATTGATTTAAATTTTATACCCAAGTGATGAGGTACCATTTTCTCTCTCATAAAATCATTTTCTGAATTTTAAAGTGACATCGTTAGGCTCTCGAATTATTGCAAGGGAACTTCTTAACCCAATTTCAATTCTTCGGTTTAAACCTCTATTTCTTGATTATGACATACTGTGAATATGTGTGGATGACCTCTGATTGTTTTACACTTAATATCATCTTATATTTGGTGTATTTATATTTGTCACACATAATTATGTAATTTATTTATCCTTAATCTAAGGATATCGCCTTTGTAAGGGACTTCGTCTCAATATCCTGTCATTGAGACATATTTTGTTCTAATACAAGACTTTCTTTTATATAGTGTATAAACCCCTTTAACTTTTAATTTTTTACAAAATGAATCTTTTTCTATAAAGGTTTTTACTAAATGAAAAAAATAATTTTTCTTTTAACGTACGTGGTGACAATGGACTTTTCCACCATCGCATGTATTATTTGGTCTTTAGCTTCCTCAACAAGACATAATGTTTTTAAAATGAAAAAAATACCATATACTCTTTTGTGTATTTTGGTATTGAAAATGGTTTTTATAATGGATTTTTTATGTCGATATATTTAAGTGATATATTGTGATCAAAATTTGGAAATGGTTTCTTTCCATTATATTTGTTTTATTTCTTATGATTTTGTAATGGTACTTAGACCTTTGACGAGTGGTTACGTGATAAACCATATGAAGGGCGGTGTCGTGAATACCAGGATGGGTGGTTACGTTATAACCTCCAATGCATTGGGTATGGAAGTCGGCCGTATGGCTATTTCATTAAGTGATATGTGTGGAAGTTGACCGTATGGTTATTCCATTTAAGTATGTTTATGTCCCAAGTTAACTTTATATGTTATGTGTTCTTTATATGGGTTTTATCGTAATCGTTTGGTTACAAAAGGGAAGTGATGATCATTTTTTAGTGAAGAGTATTTACTAATTCCTAAAGGTGAATAGTATTACTTTGATAATGTATTTATGGTTTACTTGATGTTTTGAAAAACTAACATTTTTTCTTATTTGTGTATCCTTTACTGGGATTTTTATGCTCATCCCATGTTTTTGAAATGTTTTCCACAGTACTTAAAGATGAATAGGGTCAAGGATGGGATCAAGGAAAGACATGCTATCTAAAACATGGAACTAGACATGTTTCTTTTAAAGAGATTTTATTTTATGGAAACTTATTATAAGTGTCTACTTTCTAATCTTTTAAGATGTAATAGTTATGACCTAATTCTCTAAAACACTAAACCTGAAAAGATCCTCAATGTGAATTATTCATTTAATTCAAGTATATGTCATGTTTTAAGGCTGGGTCCTTATAGTAGATGCTGAAGATGAGTATGAAGGAATTTTCCTCAATGAAAATGATGAATAAGGTGACAGTTGATTTATTATATTTAGGTATTTATTAATTTTTTATATTTTATATTTTTAATAAAAAAATTATAGGTAAGATTGTTTGTTTTAGATGGCTGAACTCGATTATCTATTCTATTCCTTCACTGATTTTACTAATTATTAGTTTTTTATATTTTCTATCTGTATTAAAAATCTTTGACCTGTATGATTATTATATTTTTCTAGATATTTTTTAGTTTTTATATTTTCAATAACTATATTAAAAAATATCTACATGTTATATTTTTTTTTTGTATATATATAAAGAAAATTAATTTATTTTGGTATTTACTAGTTTTTTTGATTTTTTATATATATTAAAAAATTCTTACAATTAAATATATTATATTATATAATTTACTAGTGTTTTATATTTGATATTTATTTTAACAATTTCTTATTGGTAGGATTATTTTCTTCAAGTAAATGGATACACTCCAAATGATCTATTTTATTCTCTCACCGATTTCATACATTTTTCTAATGAGACTGATTCACCTAATCTACATAATGTTGTTCTTATTAGTAAGGAGAAATCATTCTCAATTGATTATTAAGAACCCTGTTCCAAAGAGACACCCATCTCATGATTTTGATTCCCATTTATGGGGATATGTTTAATTATTTAAGATATTTTTTTAATATTATGTTTTTTATTAGTTTTGGTAAAAATATTCTGGTTATTTATTTTTATTTGAATAGGTTCATAAATTTAACTATTGGTATGGCTCATGAAATTATAAGAAAATATTTTTTTGAGCCATGAGTGTAATGGGACCTAGTTCCCGTCACCATTGATCAGCATATGTTTGACGCCTATATTTTATGTTGTTAAATAATATATAATTTCTAAAATTTATTTAATTACTGAAATATATTATTTAATTGTATTGTGGAATTTATGGTCTTAGATTACTGATAGTTTGAGAGATCGTATCTTGATGTCATTAGAGATTTGTATACGTGAGTGTTTTCATCAGTTTTTGAACAACCTCTAAAAGAGAGCTATGGATAGAGCTTTTGATACTTTTTTTCACCAGTATTGTGTCTCCCATAGACATAGCTATATCTCATATCAAGTATGGGATGAATTATGATTCTATGGGAAATGAGAGACTTCTAGGAGGAGGTTATCATATGGAACTCAATGTCAAAGGAGGCAGTATGTCTCACTTAGGGTAAAAGTTGAACATTTTAAATACATCAATGACATATGATATATGATATTATTTGTTAATATATATATATATATATATATATAATTTAACTAGAAATTGGTTGTTATATTATACAGGCCTATACTAACCCATCTATTATGGAGCTTTATGTTTATATGAATATGTATATTGATCCCTGTATAGGATAACTTATAGGTGACAAACAATTCCATATTGTTCTTAGTATATTTTTTAAATAACAAATATTAATTTTATTATTATTCTACTTTCTAATCATTTTTGAAAGATATGTATCTGGATGAAACTTCTCATACATGAGTGAGTTGATCCAAGAGAGAAGTATATGCCACTATTCATTCATATTTCAATGAGGGGACATGGATAGAGTTGATACTTCCAGGTTTTGAGAAAGTTATGGTGATTGGTATTGGTTCTTGACTGACACTTATGAGTTATTATAGTACTTCTATAATCTCATCAGTGAGATTGAAGGGAGCTCATGGAGTGTCATCGTCGATGTCATCATCAATGGCACAATATGATGGTAGGTTGAGAGATTAGGATGGGCTGATACAATGTATGCAGAGAGTGAGAGGGAAGAGTATGAGAAGCAACATTGGAGAGATGACCAGATGTCGGTGTATATGTGATGGCTTATGTGTGGAATTAGAATGGATTTCCCTCCCACTGATCCTTCAAGTGATCCTCCTCCATTAGACAACAGTTTATGATTTGTGAAGTTTTAAGACAGTTTTTTAATTTGGGGTGAAAACATATTATGTTTTACATAATGTATAACTTTTATGTATGATTTATTTTTAATTTATTTTTAATTTATTTTTAATTATTTTTAATTTCTTAATTTTTTCAAATTTTTTATTGTTTTTTTATTTTTTATATTTGTTTCAATTTTTATTTAATTCTTTATAAAATTTAACTACTTTTAAAAAAATTCTACAATTTTTTTTTTGTCATTCTTTTTAATTTTATTTATTTTTTTAAATGAATTTCTTAAAATATTAATACTTTTAATTGACTAATATTCTGTCTAAAATAATAGAATTTGAGACGGACCACTGCATGTGATCATTTATAAAAAGTGTGAGAATTATTTATGACAATCAATTCAACTATTGTAATTATTTATTATTTGAAAAACCCTATCAAAAATAACCATAATTAAACAGTTGTTTTTGGAGAATGTGCTTTACCGATGAACTCCATCACAAATGACTTTTTGCAGTGCGGGTCTTTCACTAATGCACCAATGAAAAAAATAGAAACTCCACTACTGATATTTATGTATATTTGTATGATTTAATATATATATATATAAAAACTTATATATATAGTGGTATATGAATTTACTTATTTTTAATCCATATATATTTATATATATTTATTTATAATATATATATATATATTAATGAAGTGATTATCTCACGAAATATTAAACACCATAGTAATGATTTTTGTTTTAAACCATAGATAGCCCTTTTATGCTTGCACAATAAATGATCACCATTACTAGAGATAAATTCTTTAAGTTCCTTCATGTAAGACTCATCATCTATATTATTTTTTATAAATGCATTTTTTACATCCATTTGTTATAATTTGAAGTCAATATGACCTAATAATACAAATATAATGATTAACGAATCATTTTTGGATACTCAAGAAAATGTATATGTATAAGTGATCCCTTCCTCTTAAGTGAACCATTTATCCTTCAGTAAAGACTTCTATCTCTAAATTTTTCTTAATAAATTTTACATTTCTTTTAAAAAATCATTTACATCTAATAGGTTTCACACCAAGTGGAATGTCAACAAATTCCCAAGCATTGTTACTCTTTATGGAATTCAAATCCTCTATCATGTCATCATACCACATATTAAACTCATTAAAACTCATGTATTGTGAAAAAATTTTGGGATCATTTTTATCTCCAATATTGTAGCTATATTCTTATAGATGAACTATACAAACCCCAAAATTTTTTGGATTTCCAATCATTGTGGATCTTCTCGATGCTTTTCCATTATTTTCAGGAGAAAATTTTGATGCAACTATTTATTCTATAGTTAATAATTATTAATAACTTTTATTTAAAGGATGATTATCAACCATTTTTTGATATATATTTGTTAAAAAATGGGGTTTTTAGGAAAAAATATTAATTTATCATCTAATCTAGAGGATTGATCCCTTGAATGATGCTTATCCAAAAAAATTATGACATCACTCCCACTAATCAAGTCATTTTCAAGAAATGTTGTATTCATTGATTATATAAATCTCCAATTCAATTATTGAAAATAAAAATGGTATCCTTTATAAATCTTGGAATATCCAATTAGGTATCCACTAATGTCCCTACGATCCAAATTACTTTCTATGTATAATAAACAAGATCTTCTGAATGAAATCCTCAAATGCATAGATGTCACAAACTCAGTTCTCATCCAATAAACAATTCGCAATGTTTTTTTTGATACTACCCTTTTTTAAACTCTATTAAAAATGAATTATTCCTTTTTAAGTTCATAGGTTCACAATTATTTAGGTAACTTATTGTTTCTAAGAAAACATCGTACCTAGTCCATTGATGTTCAGTTTCTTCTTTCAAATACACCATTATGGTATGGTGAACATGGCATTGTGTATTGCACATCTATTCCATTTTCTTGAAGAAACCTTGAAAATGGACCTTGTAATTATCCATCCCCATTTTATGACCCATTATATTCTCAACCATGATCTAATATCAAGATCATAATTTTATTATCGCATTGTGTATATGCTTTATCCTTAGAAATATTAATGGTGTCATGTGATTCATTTTTATTATGAAGCAAACTTAGATAAATATATCATGGATAATCATTAATGAATTAATGGAAGAATTTATTGTTATAAAAATTCATGTATTAGAAACATATTTATTTTTAGTAATTCTAATATGGATAAACCTAGATTATCACCTTTAATTGATTTATTGATTCTCTTTCCCTTAATTAAATCTATTGGTTTCAAAATCACTATAATCAGGAGTACTATGTGCCTAATCTTGAACTAATATTTTATTCATTTTTTTGAGATATTACATAATATATGGTTATTGTATCATAGAATAATTTTCATTTATAACACTTATTTTAATACCAATATAAACCAAAATTTTATTATACTCAATTTTAATTTTAAGATCGATGGAGAAAAGAAAACCCATTAATTTACCTCATCCAATGATGTCATTTCCATATAACAAGGAAAAATTATATTTACAAAAAAAAAAGTTTAAAACCCAATGGTATATGTTTTGAAACTGAAACCACACTTTTTGAGAATCATTTTATATAAAATTCATTTTTGAAAAATAATAAACTCAATGCTTAACACCAGAATTCATGTCCTTTTGACTTCCACATGTGAGAACATCTTGTTTTCTCAATATACACCAATCTCACTTCCCATAGGTTTCCATAGGTTTTGAATACCTAAAAATTATTCACAATATGTATTTTAGAACAATAATTAATCCACCATGTATTATAAGTTTTATAAAAAACCAAATATATTGAAACGCCTTTATTTTCAATCCAATTCTAAAATTTTGATCATCTTTTCCTTACATGTCATTTTCCTTTGAAATGGAAAAAATTAAATCCTTATTAAAATTATTTTGAGGATGGAATGTCTCTTTCTTCTTCGTATTGGATTGAATATTATAATCATTTTGTTTCTGGTTCATTATCAACATAATGGTTTCCCTCATTTCTACCAGAATCCTTTCCTCCTATTGAACACACATTTACATTAATTCATTAATTGGTTATTTATCATTATATGTGTTATAAGAGAATATAAATTGTTCATATTCATGTAGTAGCATGTTGACTATATAATTCCCTAGAAATTTCTCTGGTATATTAAACATATGATTATTAATTTGATCTGTAATATCCATGATCTTCATGATGTTCTCATGCACATCTTCCATGGTGGTGAGTCTCAAATATGAGATCTTCAAGATTAATGTTCTTATTAACGATTTATCTGAAGATATGAATTGGTATTTTTTATATTTTAGAAACTCGTGATCATTATTATCCTCATAAACTGAACGATGAATTCTATCACATAATCTGGTTTTTTTAACATTGTACTGAGATGATTAGACCACCCTCAATTTTCATATAATTTTAAATCATCTAGTGTGATATCATTTCTAACTATAGGTGGATTGTCTTTTGGAATGTAAGTGTCAATTTCCATTAGTCCCCAATGAAGAATAATTCTCTCCTTCAAAAATTTTATAGTTTTCACCTTTTATTCCAAGAATGTCACATTGAATATGTTCAAAACATGATGGTATAACTAAAAATTAAATAAATTCTTATTAGTCCAAATCAAAAAATTTACATATTAAATATTTTAATGAGTCTAGAAATATAATATTTCCTCTGGGTGAAATTTAAAATTTAATAGATTCATGAAATTAATTAATTATCATTAATTAATAATTTAATTCATAAATTCATGAATTATTATTTGATAATTCAAAAACCATATAAAAAATATATAATTTTTTATATTCATAACAACTGTTGTAAAATTATGAAAACTAAATTTAATATTTCATCAAATGAAAATATAATACCAATTCACATGGGATGATAATGTTTTTGGGAGGTGGAAGAACGAGGGGATCTACATCGGCATTTGACCCATTGAGAGGTAGTTGTTATAGAGACATCTATGGATGAGGGAGACTACACACAGGTGTTGTTCAGTTGGTATTCCTTGAATTTAAAAATTGATGAGTTTGGTTTGGGACTTTAGATAATAAAAAGAAGTTTTGTGTTTCGATGGGCCCCTCGGACAATCCATATAAATAAATAAGGCTTGAAAGGTGGGATATCCCATGGGGGGCTATGGATTGTCTTTCCAAACTGTGTTTGAGGTATGTGTGTGTTTGTTTGATCTAATTTTACCCCAAAAAACCTAATGTATTTAATTATTAATGTTTTGTAAAAACCTTATTTTAATAAGATTTACAAAAAAATCATCACTGGAGAATTAATAATTTCCCATAAGAATATATAATAACCCAAGATAAATAAATGATGATGATAGTGGTAGAAAAAACACTATCTCCAAACCTAAAAATATAAAAGGGTTTTATTAAAATAGAGTGTATGATAATTTATTAAAATGTTGGGTTATATGGTCCATTTGACAAAAAATGATTTAAATTTTATAAAATATTTAATTCAAGAATCATTAAATTTCATTAATGAAAATAATTTTTCACATTCTGTTAGCCATTAAAAAACATAGGAAATTGATAAATGAAATCCTGAATGTATTCTACACTCTACATGGATGATGTAGATGGTGTATTTTTTTCATATATTTGAAAGGTTAAGGGGGAATGAAATTTACTGTGGGTTCTACCATAAAGAACTCATCCTAAAATAATCTTTCGACCAAGATTATTAATTTATAGAAATTTATTGACATTAAATAATTATTAAATATTATGGAAGGAATGTAAAAAATTGAATTTATAGACGATAATTTATAATATTTAAACTAATATATCATATAAATTTAATGTGATATAATTTAATGTCCCATAAATTATTACATTATTAATTAATTGATATGTAATTTTTTTCATGCACACCATTTTCCAGTGGCCTTATAGTCATGTTTCAGTAGCACAGGAGTCACTAACTAAGGATTTGAGTATAAGTCCTCTTATCAATTATTTTTTGTTAACGTTGATAAAAGTGTGTATTTTTTATGAAATTTTTTAGCAATGGAAAAAAATATCAGGGAATTCACTTGAATTTTTAGATGTGTGTGTAATAAATCAGCTCCAAAAAATTTATAAAAATTACATAAAAATAAATTATGGAATATACATGTTAGTATCATCTTTTCAAGAAAATCCACGTCCCCAAAGTCATCAAAAAAACTTATTCCTTCGCATAAAGTAATCATAGTGTGAGAGAAAGGTACCTGTTGCAGCACCAACCATATGGGGTGAAGTTCTGAATAATTTAGATTGCCTTCATACACAAACCTATACAACACTTCCTTAAAAACATACTTCCCAATTTATGGCATAATTACCATACCAACCCACGCAATTCTCGCAGTGACTAACCCATAATTCCGTCCCATCTCTCAACCAGTAGATCTTATACCACTCTGTTATGAACCCCTCCCTGCATATGTTCCATAATGGAGCAAGATAGGTAATTATCCCTAATTCCCACGTTCATTAGACCTTAGTTTGGAGACTAGAACCATGGGTATAAAAAGTTGACCTATGAGGGGAATTGCCCTCTATAAATAAATAAATATATGGAGACTGGATGAATCAACAACAAGAGACTTCATGACATAATATAAAATAAAAAAAACTATCCAAAAATTCATTCCTGAAGTGAATATATATAGATAAAACTCTCCAAAGTAAATATCCAAAATAAAGATAAAGCAACAGTGTAAAAACAATCCAAAGGTTCAAGATAGTAATGACTAGAATGTTCCTCGTAGTCCTAATGGAAACCTAAAAATTAGTTAATATAACTAGGATGGTCATAAAATCATACTCAATAAGAAAACCAATGTCTCTCTAACACATGTAAAAAGATTATACTAATTCACCCATGATAAAACAACAGAACCAACAACACCTAAATGGGTCAACTATCCAACTCCAATCACAAAAAAAGAATTATTTCCAAATAACACAAGACAAGTATAATAAAATAATATGAATCATATCTTTAAAAATTACCCACACCACTTTCCAACAAAATTTCCACACTTATACCCCAATGTCGTATGTCCTGTCACTCCCATCTCTTCCATATTACTCATCACAAGCTACATCCACATAGCACAATCATATCACAACTCACCCACAGACCACTAGGACTTAACACCACATTCATATTCATTACCAGAGTATTAGGTTTTTGTGAAAATGAAGGACATAAAGCTCATTCCCTCCCCCAACCATGAATGACTACCACCATAACCATCCCCATAATACATTACCATTGCATTTCATCACCCCACACCATGGTCATGTCACATATCACCCACAGATACATGGGTCATCATCTAGTGCACTATCTAAACTCTAGCCATAACAACTTGTTCATATCTACTCATGTAAAAGATAGAATGGGTATCTTTTCCTCCATCATCACCATTGGGATATTTGAAACCCCCTACATATATATATATATATATGATTGTCGGTAAGTGGTGTTCAAGGTGTGTGAGGTTTGTATAGAAATAACAAGGAATATGAATATATATATATATATATATAGCCACATAGAATCCTAACCAATGGGTTCACAACCAAAATGATTCTATCCAACTCACAACAAACCCCGCATTCTCTTCCACCTCTAAATGTACAACACCACACAAGCCACAAGCCACAATCCACAATTGATATTTTAAATTACCAATTGATTTCTTCCTAAATCACTCATTCATTTCATATTTATAGACCATTTAATTCCACATTTATATACTATTTTAACATTTAAACACACTTCCCAATTTAATTCAAAATTCATTAATCATTTCATCCCATTACATTTCAATTCCAACAATAAAACATAATTCCAATACCACCCAGTAAACTATAACAACATAGCACCATGAAAACAGACATACCATTATCCTTGCCAAACAAACAGTCCATATATCATCATCACATATCATCCACATCACAATAACACCTCACCACCAACACAGAATAGTCACATATCAAAACACGTCACTTCCCCTTTGCATAGTCAAAAAAAACCCATCGCATCGCCACCCCACATCAAGACCACTCAAAACTATCAAATTGTCACCCCACAGCACAGCCGAACAAACCCATCAGAACACTGCCCCATAGCAAAGCTACTCAAACCTATCACATCATCACCCCACGTCATGGATGAAAAACCCCTTCAAATCCAGCATAACATTTTCATATTTAGAGAGGAGTCTTTTCATCAATTTCAATTCTTTATTTAAGGTAATTATTGTAACACCCCGAGATTTTATGAAAAATATTATTTTAATTTCATTAATGTCTTATGTTGTATTCTACACCAAGATTACCCTGCGCTATACGCAACACCGTATTAGCTTGCAGTATACGCAACACTATTCTTGGACCGTGTTACACAAAATTTTGATAATAGTTATTCTACGCAAAATTGAGAATATATATATATATATTAAATGTATAAATGAAATATGGTTTGATTCTGTTATACAAAACAACGAAGGGTTCTTTCACAACACGCAACCCTGACTTGGCTTGCATTACACGCAATCGCGACCTTCCTCGATAGCGTGTGTTGTACGCAATACCGGGTTTTAATAAACAATGTTATATTATTATAATATTGTCATGAACTAGCCGTTATGAATAGTATTGACTAAATTTTTAATTTTATAACATTATTATTCATCTTACACATTTCTAGAACATGGTATAAGAACAAAATAAATTTTTCGGGTAAAATAAGTATTTTTCAAAAAATGCAGTTTTACCGCCTTTTGATGGCGCACCCACTTTAAATATAGTTTTTGACATGTTTATATGTGCAATTTGACAAAATAATATTCTTCTTTTGAATCAGGATATAAAAATTTACATTAGATAAAGTTTTGATATTTTTTTTCTGATAACTTTCATATTTTAATGAATAGTAAAAACACGCTATATTTTAATTAAAAACAACTTTTTTCATCGTAATATCTTATGTGGTTAAATTATAATATTGAATGGTTTTAAAGTATAAATATAATATATTTTTACCATTTAATATAATGTATGTCATTAGCATTGATTTTACCTTGAATTCGTAGGTTAAATCAATTCAATCTTTTGCAATGTTTTAAACAAAAACCCGTTTTTATTCGACAACGGGATTAATTTTAATTTAATTTCTGCAACTTCTGTGTATGGAATTTTAAAAAATGGATTCCATATTTGGAATCAGTGGGTCCAAATTATGTTAATATGCTACTTTTTATTTTTGGGAATTATGAATAGTAACTACGGTAAATTTTATTTACCATAGTTAAAGGTAAATCGGGTAATTAAGGGTAAATATAATATTTTAAAATTACCCTAAAAAATGTCAAAATCCTATTGGATGACTAAAAGTCGACCCATATCACTTAAGGGTCGTATTAGAATCATTTAATGGACAATTGGCCATGAAAATAACTTAATTATTATTAAAACCAAAGAAAGTGACAACATGTCACTCTCTTCAATCTTATAAGCATAATAATTTTAATTTATTGATAAACTTCATGAAACTTCAAACATTAATAGTCTCCAGAAATATAATTAAATTATCTACATCATATAAATTTATTTATAATTTTTAGGGATTAAATAATTATCATTAATTATGACATAATAGTGATGCAGAAATTGTTTATCTAGTGAAAAATCAAGAATATTGTTTTTATTAAACACATAGTGACCATAAAATTCACAAATACCTAACCAAAACTTATTGGACGTGTAAATGTAAACCATAAGCATCCAATGGTCGAATATTTGACCATTTGGAGCCTTATAAAATCGATTATGACACTTATATTATTTTATTTTAAATGATGCCAAAGTTGTCACCTTCATAATTTAATAAATATAACAATTTAAATATTGTGATTTTGAGATGATAAATTCGAGTAAAAGTATTATTGTGAAAGGTAATATACTTATCTTCATCATAGGATTTTATTTTAAATTTTTATACAAAAAATAAGTATATTAAAGAATTATACAAAAATGATGTAGTAATTATTTTATTAAGAGATAAACCAAATAAATGGTTTTAAAAATAATAAAATAAATATTATATGAACTATTTAATGTGACACACTAATTTTATAGATACATATGACCTTTTATTAATATATTAAAGCTTTTAGTTCGAACATATTATCTGTATATATTTTATTTAAATTCGAATAAATGAATAGTGTCAAAATTGACACTATTGTTATTTTACAAAAATAACATATTATAAAATTGTTTAAAAATCACAAAAATATTTAAAAATTATAAATTTATATTTATATGGTCTATAATGTTATAAAGTAAACAATTATGGCAAATTCACAAAAAATAAGTAATTATTTGTTATAATTTAAAATTTAGAATTTTATTACCACAAATAAACTTAAATAGATTAAATAAGGATAAATCAAAATGATAAGGTTTAAAATAAGATCCAAATATGTCTAAATTTGATTGGTTGATTAGATTACAACCCTATCTCATCAAATCTTTGAATATGAGTCATTTTTGGAGGTTTTTAAGTGGGGTTAGATTTATTATAAATTAATATTTTTAAGAATTCCTAAGGTGCCCCTCTCCTCCCCTATAAAAGGACACCTCCTCCCCCTCCTCCTCACACAATATTGAGCCTTAAAGCTCGGCCAACCCCTGCCAAAATCTCTTCCCCACTTCCCTATAATAATCCTAGATGTTATGGTCTTCTTCAAAGGCCAATATTAGTTCCCTAAGTGAAGGATTCAAAGAGGCGTTTCAAAGAAGAGGTAATATCCATTACCGATCTTTTCAATTTCGTTCTTCTTCAACTTATTTTTCTTTAGTTGTTTCATGATAAAGTAATAACATCAGTATTAATTACATACTTAAATGTTTTTATAAATATGAAACAACTCTAATTAACCTTCTATCCATCCTACGGAAAAAGGAAATCACCGCGCGTGCGTACGTACGGAATACCGTCTCCACGCCGTGGTGTAATCTATTTTCCGTCACCACCTTAATTGGATGGGTATAATGGTTTAATGAGTAACTATATATGATTATTATAAATTTATATTGATACTGAAATATTATACATACACTTCAACACAATTCCACGACCATGGGAACGATATCATCGCTCGTGCGTACGTACGGACTACCGTCTCCACGACGCGATGAGATTCATTCTCCATGTTAACCATTTAAGAATGATTATAAAGTATATATAAGAAATAATAATGAAATATATGACATTATAAAGCTACTGGATTCATGTATATATATATATGTATGTCATCTACTTACTTCCATTCAAGACAATAAGGAAAGGAAAACAGTGTTCATGCGTACGTACGGACTACCGTCTCCATGAACGGTGTTTTTCATTTCATTTATCTATCTATTATATATATATACTGAATATATATGATATATAAATCATATTTTATATTCTGGAAGTAAGTAAATCATGATATAAGTATTAATAATGTCACGAACAACAAGTCAAAACACCTACGATAAATGAGACGATTTTACCCAAAACGCTTCTTTAACATGGAATTTACAAAAGAACGGGTAATATAATGTCATAAGTGAACCATATATGATATCATAACAATGAATATGATTCTGTAATAAGTCAATGACATTATTTAAATCATTATACAGGAGGTTCGGACACATACGAAGCAAATCGGACCTAAGGTAAGGGAAATATCACAATCTCATTTTTATCCGAGATTGTTTATTCGTAAGTATTTACTGGGGTGTATTTTATCATCCACATCCATGTTACCTCAATATGTAATATTGTTTCCATCCACTTACACTAGTTTAAATCCAATTTTACCCTTTGGCGAGTTTTTAGTAAAGAATATGAAAATAATCTTTTGTCGTTTTTCTCGTACGAGGCACTTTTTGACTTTTCCGACAAAAGTACGAAGAATGTTTTTTTTAACTTAAACGACACGAACGGATTTTTACAGTTTTATAAAGCCTTATTTTCATGAATCTTCCTCCAAAATATTTCATGACTATTTTTAATAAAATCTCTTTCTTTTAAAATTGCATGATGTTTTGTGAAAAGAAATTGATTTTGAAGAAGAAAGGATATTTTCCTCAAGAATTCATTTCAAGTGTTTTATCAAAATTATTTTCCATCTAAGATAATAAAGGGTTCTGTTTCTATCCATATTTTTACATTGATTTGACCATGTTGTGATGGAATTATGTTTATGAATTCATTTATCTTATATGAATGGTTTTATGATGTCATGTTGTTTAAGAATCCCATTTTTATGACATGGGTTATGAAATGATGTATGATTTATGATTTTGTGGCACACATAAGAATGGTATCATTATGAGATGGGTGGGACCTATATCTCCCTCCAATGCATTGGGTAAATATTTTATATCTCATGAGATAGACAGGGCTGGAACGGTAGGTTATACCGGTTCAGTGAAACAGGACTGAAACGAGGGTTACTCGATTCAGAAAGGGACTTTGTCCACTAAGATAGTCTTGGCAATGAGTCTTGACAAACAAGAAATGATTCTCTATGATTATGTGTGAATGCCACAAAGTTTCATGTTTTATGTTATGATTATTGTGATTACATTTCACTGCCATGATTTATCCCATGTTATGAAATTATGCTCTCTTTTGCAGGTTAAGATTTCCAAAATGTTATGTTCTTATGAATACGATGTGATTGATATTTCTTTTGTTTACCCTTACTGAGCAATTGAGCTCACCCTTTTATTTTTTCTTTTCCCCAGGATATAAAGAAAGGTTTTAGGTAAGAAAAAAAAGGGAAGATCTTTATGGGAGATATTGAAGATCTTTCACCAGGATTAGAAGATTACGTTCCGAGTTTCCAAAGACACTAAACTATTACGATCCTTGTGTGTGTGTTTTTGTTATGTACTGAGTATTCCGCAAAAGTAATGTAATGTCCATGTACGATAAGCTTCGGGTCTCTACAGTTGGTATCAGTGGAAAGGTTTAGTCAACCATTGGAAACTAGGATGCGAAAACGTTAGTGAGATCCCTAGAGATATTTCTAAGGTATGTCTAGGGATGCCCCTAAGGATAAGTATATGTATAGGATATAGTCCTAGAACTATGGTAACGATATTAGATTAAACCAAAGATGTTATATATTTATGTTACTCCCCCTTTATTATGATTTTTACCTCTCACACTATTTTTTTTGGGTTTTAGAAAATGGCTGGAAACAAGATGTTTCGCGATAATGGAGGATATGATGGAAAATGGAATGATATTCTTCATAATGAAATGGATTTTGAAGTCCAAACATCATTATTATTCCGAATCAGCAATCTCATAATATGATCAATAAAGTAATATTTGGTAAGTTTCCTGACTCGTCTAATAAGAGAAAGATGGAGTTTCATGATGATCATAGAGGAAAGAAAGTTCAATTACCCCTATGTAAATCATGTGGGAAGAGGCATCAAGGAGAATGTTTCAAAGGAACTGGAAGATGATTTGGGTGTGGAAAAGAAGGACACAAAGCAAGTAAATGCAAAGGAAAAGGTTCAGTTAACAACATGGATGAGGATAATGGTATTGCTACGACATCAACAATGGTTAAATGTTTTAAATGTGGAATGTACGGGCATTATGCAAACCAATTCCCTAAGGGAAAGTCTCATGAAGATAATCAGTCTGGTCGTATGGGAAGTATTTATGTGGATGATGATGAAGAGACTACAAATGATATGTGAGATGAAAGAATTGTTGAAGCTCGGTCAATGGTTTAAGAATGTAGTGGAATGATTACATGTTTATCATGTGTAATGTTGTATAAGTAATCTCATGGTACTGTGGAATAAAGAGACATGTAAGGATTGTTACATTGTTGTCTGATTAATGTTACCAGTATCCATGAATGGTTATTCATATATTTTTGGAATGTAGATGATATGCACATAATGAAGGGATAGGGAGAAAATGGAATGTTTAATAGTATTCATGAGATCATAATTGATATAAGGACTAAGTGATATCATGGTTTGAGTATATAGAATTTTCAGGATTTTGGTATGTGGAAAGTGTTAACTTTAAACAGCATTCATGTTTTCACTAAGGTATTCAAGAGAATACATGATTAAGGACTTTGAATGTTTGGAATGTGACCAACAAAACATATCTTATGATATATGGGGTTCAACGATGGTATTAAATCTCTGGTAATCGTTTTCACTATGTTATGAGAGTGGACTACAGTATTATGGATAAGCCTAAAGATTGGAATGGATTATGTTGGACATGAGTTAGTATTGTTTAAGGATAGAAGTTTTTTCGATATTATTGATGGGATGTTATAGTAATATAGTTTTAGAAAAAGGACAACCTGCAGGACGGGTGACAGCCCATCGCTTCGGACAAGGTTGTGGGAATCGAACCCACA
This sequence comes from Viscum album, assembly GCA_963277665.1. Lineage (NCBI taxonomy): Eukaryota > Viridiplantae > Streptophyta > Magnoliopsida > Santalales > Viscaceae > Viscum > Viscum album. Next base: position 991,363,514 of record OY728159.1, on the reverse strand, counting down.
ACCGAAGTGCGACTGGCTTTTATCGCCTACCACTGACCTACAAGAAGTCCCTGTTTAGTAGAAACTAGTTTTATTATATTAAGCAGTATGATATATGAAGTATAAGTCCATTTTAGGAACCATATATGATTAATCTCACTAAAGAATGACTTATGTATATTTAATAACTTTTGCTAACCTTTTGTTTGAGACAAATGGAATGACCTTTCATACTAACACTTCATGAATAACAAATTCAACTTCATTTATTTAAGAGATGAAGTGGAAATTGTTCAAGGCACGAACAACAGTGAGATTGTACCAAAATAAAGTAAATATTTATTCTAATTCAAATTCTTCAACTTTAGGGAAACGATCTTGAAAACCAAAAATGTTGTCCTAGTGCTCTTATATCTGGTTAATCAGATGGTACCTTAGATCGTCACAAATTTATGGATTTGTGATTGCTAGCTTTTCCATAGCCATGTTCTCTACCACTCTCCATCAGAACATGATGGTTAGATTTCTCTTCCATATCCATATTTTCACCTATGTGGATACCCAGTGATTAGTTAACTTGGGTAACCATTACGTTTTATACTTTAGTTTTTAAAGATAAGTTTTGGTATTCCTTTTTACGATGTGGGTTTCTGTCAAAGAAACTTTCAAATAGTAAACCATTTATAACCCCGACGAATTTCGAGGGAGAAATTCATTTTAAGGGGGGTAGAATGTAACACCCCGAGATTTTATGAAAAATATTATTTCAATTTCATTAATGTCTTATGTTTTATTCTACACCAAGATTACCCTGTTCTATACGCAACACCGTATTAGCTTGCAGTATACGCAACACTATTCTTGGACCGTGTTACACATAATTTTGATAATAGTTATTCTACGCAAAATTGAGAATATATATATATATATATATATTAAATGTATAAATGAAATATGGTTTGATTCTGTTATACAAAACAACGAAGGATTCTTTCACAACACGCAACCCTGACTTGGCTTGCATTACACGCAATCGCAACCTTCCTCGATAGCGTGTGTTGTACGCAATACCGGGTTTTAATAAACAATGTTATATTATTATAATATTGTCATGAACTAGCCGTTATGAATAGTATTGACTAAATTTTTAATTTTATAACATTATTATTCATCTTACACATTTCTAGAACATGGTATAAGAACAAAATAAATTTTTCGGGTAAAATAAGTATTTTTCAAAAAATGCAGTTTTACCGCCTTTTGATGGCGCACCCACTTTAAATATAGTTTTTGACATGTTTATATGTGCAATTTGACAAAATAATATTCTTCTTTTGAATCAGGATATAAAAATTTACATTAGATAAAGTTTTGATATTTTTTTTCCGATAACTTTCATATTTTAATGAATAGTAAAAACACGCTATATTTTAATTAAAAACAACTTTTTTCATCGTAATATCTTATGTGGTTAAATTATAATATTGAATGGTTTTAAAGTATAAATATAATATATTTTTACCATTTAATATAATGTATGTCATTAGCATTGATTTTACCTTGAATTCGTAGGTTAAATCAATTCAATCTTTTGCAATGTTTTAAACAAAAACTCGTTTTTATTCGACAACGGGATTAATTTTAATTTAATTTCTGCAACTTCTGTGTATGGAATTTTAAAAAATGGATTCCATATTTGGAATCAGTGGGTCCAAATTATGTTAATAAGCTACTTTTTATTTTTGGGAATTATGAATAGTAACTACGGTAAATTTTATTTACCATAGTTAAAGGTAAATCGGGTAATTAAGGGTAAATATAATATTTTAAAATTACCCTAACAAATGTCAAAATCCTATTGGATGACTAAAAGTAGACCCATATCACCTAAGGGTCGGATTAGAATCATTTAATAGACAATTGGCCATGAAAATAACTTAATTATTATTAAAACCAAAGAAAGTGACAACATGTTACTCTCTTAAATCTTATAAGCATAATAATTTTAATTTAATGATAAACTTCATGAAACTTCAAAAATTAATAGTCTCCAGAAAGATAATTAAATTATCTACATCATATAAAATTATTTATAATTTTTAGGGATTAAATAATTATCATTAATTATGACATAATAGTGATGCAGAAATTGTTTATCTAGTGAAAAATCAAGAATATTGTTTTTATTAAACTCATAGTGACCATAAAATTCACAAATACCTAACCAAAATTTATTGGACGTGTAAATGTAAACCATAAGCATCCAATGGTCGAATATTTGACCATTTGGAGCCTTATAAAAGCGATTATGACACTTATATTATTTTATTTTAAATGATGCCAAAGTTGTCACCTTCATAATTTAATAAATATAAAAATTTAAATATTGTGATTTTAAGATGATAAATTCAAGTAAAAGTATTATTGTGAAAGGTACTATATTTATCTTCATAATAGGATTTTATTTTAAATTTTTATACAACAAATAAGTATATTAAATAATTATACAAAAATGATGTAGTAATTATTTTATTAAGAGATAAACCAAATAAATGGTTTTAAAAATAATAAAATAAATATTATATGAACTATTTAATGTGACACACTAATTTTATAGATACATATGACCTTTTATTAATATATTAAAGCTTTTAGTTCGAACATATTATCTGTATATATTTTATTTAAATTCAAATAAATGAATAGTGTCAAAATTGACACTATTGTTATTTTACAAAAATAACATATTATAAAATTGTTTAAAAATCACAAAAATATTTAAAAATTATAAATTTATATTTATATGGTCTATAATGTTATAAAGTAAACAATTATGGCAAATTCACAACAAATAAGTAATTATTTGTTATAATTTAAAATTTAGAATTTTATTACCACAAATAAACTTAAATAGATTAAATAAGGATAAATCAAAATGATAAGGTTTAAAATAAGATCCAAATATGTCTAAATTTGATTGGTTGATTAGATTACAACCCTATCTCATCAAATCTTCGAATATGAGTCATTTTTGGAGGTTTTTAAGTGGGGTTAGATTTATTATAAATTAATATTTTTAAGAATTCCTAAGGTGCCCCTCTCCTCCCCTATAAAAGGACACCTCCTCTCCCTCCTCCTCACACAATATTGAGCCTTCAAGCTCGGCCAACCCCTGCCAAAATCTCTTCCCCACTTCCCTAGAATAATCCTAGAGGTTCTGGTCTTCTTCAAAGACCAATCTTAGTTCCCTAAGTGAAGGATTCAAAGAGGCGTTTCAAAGAAGAGGTAATATCCATTACCGATCTTTTCAATTTCGTTCTTCTTCAACTTCTTCTTGTTTAGTTGTTTCATGATAAAGTAATAACATCAGTATTACTTACATACTGAAATGTTATTATAAATATGAAACAACTCTAATTAACCTTCTATCCATCCTACGGAAAAAGGAAATCACCGGGCGTGCGTACGTACGGAATACCGTCTCCACGCCGTGGTGTAATCTATTTTCCACCACCACCTTAATTGGATGGGTATAATGGTTTAATGAGTAACTATATATGATTATTATAAATTTATATTGATACTGAAATAGTATACATACACTTCAACACAATTCCATGACCATGGGAACGATATCATCGCTCGTGCATACGTACGGACTACCGTCTCCACGACGCGATGAGATTCATTCTCCATGTTAACCATTTAAGAATGATTATAAAGTATATATAAGAAATAATAATGAAATATATGACATTATAAAGCCACTGGATTCATGTATATATATATATGTATGTCACCTACTTACTTCCATTCAAGACAATAAGGAAAGGAAAACAGCGTTCATGCGTACGTACGGACTACCGTCTCCATGAACGGTGTTTTTCATTTCATTTATCTATCTATTATATATATATACTGAATATATATGATATATAAATCGTATTTTATATTCTGTAAGTAAGTAAATCATGATATAAGTATTAATAATGTCACGAACAACAAGTCAAAATACCTACGATAAATGAAACGATTTTACCCAAAACGCTTCTTTAACATGGAATTTACAAAAGAACGGGTAATATAATGTCATAAGTGAACCATATATGATATCATAACAATGAATATGATTCTGTAATAAGTCAATGACATTATTTAAATCATTATACAGGAGGTTCAGACACATACGAAGCAAATCGGACCTAAGGTAAGGGAAATATCGCAATCTCATTTTTATCCGAGATTGTTTATTCGTAAGTATTTACTGGGGTGTATTTTATCATCCACATCCATGTTACCTCAATATGTAATATTGTTTCCATCCACTTACACTAGTTTAAATCCAATTTTACCCTTTGGCGAGTTTTTAGTAAAGAATATGAAAAGAATCTTTTGTCGTTTTTCTCGTACGAGGCACTTTTTGACTTTTCCGACAAAAGTACGAAGAATGTTTTTTTTAACTTAAACGACATGAACGGATTTTTACAGTTTTATAAAGCCTTATTTTCATGAAGCTTCCTCCAAAATATTTCATGACTATTTTTAATAAAATCTCTTTCTTTTAAAATTGCATGATGTTTTGTGAAAAGAAATTGATTTTGAAGAAGAACGGATATTTTCCTCAAGAATTCATTTCAAGTGTTTTATCAAAATTATTATCCATCTAAGATAATAAAGGGTTCTGTTTCTATCCATATTTTTACATTGATTTGACTATGTTGTGATGGAATTATGTTTATGAATTCCCTTATCTTATATGAATGGTTTTATGATGTCATGTTGTTTAAGAATCCCATTTTTATGACATGGGTTATGAAATGATGTATGATTTATGATTTTGTGGCACACATAAGAATGATATCATTATGAGATGGGTGGGACCTATATCTCCCTCCAATGCATTGGGTAAAGATTTTATATCTCATGAGATAGACAGGGCTGGAACGGTAGGTTATACCGGTTCAGTGAAACAGGACTGAAACGAGGGTTACTCGATTCAGAAAGGGACGTTGTCCACTAAGATAGTCTTGGCAATGAGTCTTGACAAACAAGAAATGATTCTCTATGATTATCTGTGAATACCACAAAGTTTCATGTTTTATGTTATGATTATTGTGATTACATTTCACTGCCATGATTTATCCCATGTTATGAAATTATGCTCTCTTTTGCAGGTTAAGATTTCCAAAATGTTATATTCTTATGAATACGATGTGATTGATATTTCTTTTGTTTACCCTTACTGAGAAATTGAGCTCACCCTTTTATGTTTTCTTTTCCCCAGGATATAAAGAAAGGTTTTAGGTAAGAAAAAAAAGGGAAGATCTTTATGGGAGATATTGAAGATCTTTCACCAGGATTAGAAGATTACGTTCCGAGTTTCCAAAGACACTAAACTATTACGATCCTTGTGTGTGTGTTTTTGTTATGTACTAAGTATTACGCAAAAGTAAAGTAATGTCCATGTACGATAAGCTTCGGGTCTCTACAATTATAACACAAGACATAAATACCAGGGAAATCATTTTGTTATCTAAATTCATCTGGTTAGACAATTTCCATTTAGAGTGATGCCAAGAAATAACAACAAAATATGTCTCCACAGATTATTCCAAATCAAAATAAACAAATCCTCTAATGACCATGATTTTTATTGGGGAATTTATCTCGTACAATCACAATATCACAAAAACTATCACGGTTGTAAAACATGTGAAATATTCCCTTTTTCATATTAATTTCTTTAAAATTTGTTCATTATAATTATTAAGATAGTGTAAACCATTTTACCTTTTATAAATAAGAGTAAAACCCTCCTGTATAATACACAAAAATATAAACAAGGGATTCCTTATCACAATGAACATTTATGATCTCAATGCGTGCCACAATGAGAAAGAATAAGTGATTGAATACCACAACAGCATAAGGTAAGGAAAAATCAATCTAAACCATACCAAATATACATAAAACATTATCCCACACTCATAAAAAACCAAATAAACTTCACATAGATAATCCCTCAGAGAAGAACGAGAGGATTCAATGTGTTAAAATAAGAACAACATACCTTGGGTCACAAAAACCTGACCACCAAAATCGAGGATCAAAGTAGGGGAAGGAGGGTTAAAATATCCTCAAAAGTCTTCTAGGGTTATCCAAATAAGGGAGAGGTAGGGATACATATGAATGAAGGATAATTAGTAAAAAATGGATTAAAATCTATAATCTAGTGACTTCATTACAAGAATTCAAGTTCCATGGCATGAATTTCAAGGGGACTACAGTTTTCAAGTCATGAATCTCGTACATTCCATAAAACTCCCCATAATTCCAACTTCTATTGAAAGTCACACTACATAGGCTCAATTTAATTTCACATTGAGAATTACACATTCATGATGTAAAACAATTTCATGGACTCCCCTTATCCTACATACAAGTCATGAAACTAACCGGCTACACTAGTTGTCAACCACCAAATCATGATGTGAATCCCATTCACATCATGAACCACCAATTGAAGTACACCAATAAATCGATCCCTATTTAACACTCTATAACCTCTTCAATCCATGTTTGAACACACTCCAACCACCAAAATATAAAAACTAATATGGTAGGAAGGCATGGACTATTAAATTAAATACATCAAATATAATTCTTGTCCTTGATAATCAAAACCAATCCTAATGAAATGAAAGGGCTCTGAACAACCACACCCTAAGATACCTATCGAGGTTCTCGCTACCCCTAAAATGCTACCACCATCCAAAATCTCCAAACCAAAACACCAAAAAAAAATAACTCACACAACCACATCATCACACAACCACTGAAAAACTACCTAATACTTCACATAACCCAATCCAAAAATCACTAAAACTAACAAACCACACAACCTCGATCATGAAAATTAGGTAATCCAACATTCTTTGTCTTGATACTATCTCTTTTGTGTTGGATCGGATTATACTAAATATACACAAGGGGGGTGAATTGTGTCTTTTCAAAAATCTTTGCGAGATCATGTTCTGTTCTTTATCTTTAATCAGATATATTAATGAAGAGGAAATATGAAGTGCAGATACACAATATGGTTTGTGGTCTGGGGAACAGAAGGCCCCTAGTCTACTCCACCAACGCTCTACTCCATGAGCTTGGTGATTTTCACTATCTGGTCCTCGTTTCAACAGAGCTTTCAACAATTTAGTATAGGAAGTTGACACCTTTATAATATAAGGGGAAAAATCCTTTTGGTTCACTCACAGAACCTAAAAATATTAGTACGAGAATCTGATCACACAAGAATTGAAAATAAATATTTTTGTACTTTGAAAATACGTTCCAGATGTTTTTCAAAATTTCAACAACATGCAATTGACATTAGATGGATCGTCACCTTCCAAAATAATGATCTTCAAAAAAGAGTCATTTGAGTCGATCTTGTTGCTATAAATATAGAAATATAATTCACAACTTCAATAGTATAAAATTCATAATAGATCATTGATGTAGGACGAGTGAATATTCTATCATGATTCTTCTTCTTTAATAAACAGAGTGTTGTCGCTCCTTTGAATCAGAAAGTCTATGTTTTTGACAATCTCTGTTTTTATTCCTTTTTATGAATGATTGATTTTTTACAAAACCTTCTACTCTCTTTTTATGTTTAGAAAATCTCATATAAGGATGATCCCTTCTCCGACAAATTTTCATCCAAAAAAGATTCATTTTGACTCACGATATTCAAACATTTGAATTTACAGAGAAGTCATAACTTCATTGAAGACATGGAATAAAAAGCTCACTTTAATTAGATCCTTAAAACATAGATAAAACGGCTTTGAATCAGTCATGGTCGCGCTTAAAAATGGATTTAAATCCGGCTTGATATCAGCCTAATAATCATCTTGCTGATCGTTGAAAAATAATATCGACTTCAAAATCTCTGATGCCAAACGTAAGGTTGAGTTGTATAGTATGCATCCTCTGAATGTAACCTAGATCATAAATGTAATATTGATGACGTAGCCTTCATACATAAGGTTGTCAACGTATGGTTGATCACAAACGCAAGGTTCATGTCACTTTCTTCAAACATAAGGTTGATAAAAGATCCATACTTTTTTAAGCATCCAAATGAAAGATACTTGATTCATACTTTTCAAAGAATGTATGTTTGTTTAGAAAAGTAAGGTTGTTGAACCAGACTTTTGAGAAACAAACGTAACGTATAACACTTACATATGGTTCACCTTCTATACTTTTCCAATATCCCAAATGATGGGTTCCTTCCTAACGTAGGGTTCTTTTTCATACTTTTATGATAATGTATGGTTGATTATCCATAATTTTCTCTTATCTCATAAAGTATACACCACATTTCATCCTTACGCTATGTTTCTCAACATAGGGTATGAACAGTGTTTCTAGATCGCGCTAAATGCGAATACCTTAGAAATTAATTCTCATTTTTCAAGAATCTAAATATTTCATCTAGAAATAAAAATATAATGAATAAAAAATTCCTGCAATATTCTTAAATAATAAAATCATTAGAAAATAATTAAGGGTATTTGTGAGCATTAAAATAATCATAAATAGATAGAGTGTTATTCTCAATAATCTCCCCTTTTAAATAACAACATTATGTATTGTTGAAAACAACACTTGCACAAAAATATCCCCCTTTTTGATGATCACAAAACTCATAATTAGATTTAACTTAATTTCTCCATTTAATTTATCCATTTTAGTTTCTCCCCCAATAATTAAAAAAATATAACAAAATAGCCCAAAATGTTGTGTTTATCCAAATTTCTCCCCCTTTTTTGTGATATCAAAAAAATGACAAAATATGGAATATAATACAGATTAATGTAGCACTGAAAGTAAGTAAATGCTATAATTAACGGTTTAAAAATTAGTGAATCTGGAATACTGGATTAGATAAACAATTACAGTAAAACCAAATTAATATAATGAAATAGATTTTCATTAAAAGTAAAAAAATTGACAAACACCAGAATCAAGGTTTGACCAGGGTTCCGATAGAGTCTATCTAATTTTAATGACGTCCTTGATTTCTGATAGCTGCTTCATGAGTCTTCTCATCATTCCATCACCAAACCTAACAATAAGATCCTTGTTCTCTTAAGTCAAATGAATGTATTCTATGAGGTTGACTCTGAAAAACTCATATAGTCTTTCTTCCTTCTCCAAAAATAAAGGAAACTTCTCTGTGAATTTATTTAAAACAGATCTGATTCCTGGTACATTTGAGGTGAGCTGATCAACCAAAAATTTCTGATTGTCTAACAAGACTGATAAAGGAGCACTGTTACATTGAAGATCGTGCAATCTGTCATTCATATTGCTCATGGAAGCTGTGATAGCTTGAAACTTTCTGATTAAATCAGGTGAAGTTCAAGATCCACTAATAGTACTAGTCCCGACAGATGCAAATTGTGCCTCCATAAATAATTTGAGATCTGATAAATCTAACTTCATAACCATTTCAAAAATTAAATTTTCAACCGCATTTAGCATGTCCTTCTTAAAAATTTCTTCTTCTTTCTTGGAAACTGTACTATTTTGTAGCCTTTGGAATTTTATATGTTCCTTTTACAATGCTCTCCTCAGAATAACATTCTCTTTCTCTATCCTCTACAATTTCATATAAAATTCTTCAACTTCCTCAGTGTCTATTTCAATGGTACTTTGTTCTTGATTATCCTTTTCAGAATGAAAGGGATGTACCAACACTAGGGGTAAGGATTCATCATCTTCTTTCTCCTTATCTTATCTAACCGGTTGGTCCACAAATTTTTCCTCTGAGACTTTTCCATACTTTTCCATAAAAAAATTCTCTTGAAGAACTTTTGTTTGTACTTTTGAAGTGGTTTCATCGTATATATCTGCAATCACTTCTTATATTTGAATCTCCTGAAGAATTTCACCTTTATCTATGTGAGGACTCACCACTTCTACTCTAGGCACCGCCTCTTGTTCAATGGCAGCTTCAGCTTATGGTTCTATTCTTTCCACATCAATTCTTTCAGGGTCATCTTCAATAACAGCCACATCATTTTCCTGAGTCTCTCCATCAGCTTATTCTTGAATTCCATAGTGAATCTGAGTTCCTTCCATTAGTTCTGACCACTCAATAATAGCTTCCATTGCTTTTTCCATAGCAGCTTCACTTACAAATCTGTAAGAGAGTAAATCTCTTGTTTCCAGTACAGGGGAAACAAGTTCCTCATTTACAGTTCTTTTTCTTAGATTCTGAAGGCCCTCTTGACTGATTTCTGCTTGAGTGTCTTCAGTTTCAAATCTTATTTTTCTTACAGGAGTGCTTAATCCCGATTCAGCATGTCCCTCTTTGAAAATAGTAGACTGAGCTTGAGCACTATCTTTTTATCCCTCAGCTCCTATTGGAAAAAGTGTCTCTTTTAATGTGCTATAGAAATATCCAACTTTTCATAAAGTTCCATCATTAAAAACATTATTGTTATGAAATCTTACTCTGGAATCCACCAGTCTCACCATATCCTTTTTGAATAAAAGTTTTGAAATGAATCTACCAAAAGGGTAGAAATTCATTCTGGCTTCACTATGATAGCAGTAACTCTGGTACCACACCATGAACCTAGGAAAATTTAATTTTATATAACTAAGCAGAAGATACATTATGTACATGTCAGGATACAATATCTTTTCCATCTATGACATTCTTGGTCCTATCCCTATTTGTTCAAATTTCACAAGAATCTTCTGATCTGGTTGCAAATCCTTAACCAACATTTTCCTTATGTTGATAGGGCCAAACAAAAAAGACATAATGTCATCAAATTTATTCACAAAATCCTCTATATTTTTCAAATCAAAATGAAACACTCACCCATGAGGACGGTTCAATATCTGAATAATTTCAACAGAAGAGATCGAAAATTCCCTATCCTCTATCTTAGCCAGCATGGTGTCAGAATGATCTCCCAAACTGAATTGAACAGTTTTAAATAAATATCAAAGTTCAACCTCGTAAAAAAATTCTGTATTCTTACTATTTAAGGTCTGTTCGAGATTCTGAAATGACAGTGCTTTTTTAAACAACAAGTTCATCTGAAATAGCCATTCTAGATCAATCACTTTTCCCTGTCATATTGTCCTTCCTTCTGAGCACTATTTCTTGGTATTGCTGGTCTCAGCCTCACTAGCTCTCTTAGCCTTTTCCATTTCTGCAAAAATCTCTGAAGGTTTGAAGGTTAGGGATTCATAGCATCGAAGATTAGGGTTGAGAAGCAGTGGTATGGTTTCGTGGGTTCGAAAGGGTTTTGGTGGAAATTAAATAGTTTATAATTCGAAAGGTTTCTGAGAGCCTTGATTCCCGGGATTTCATTAATCATTACATAAATTTTAAATAACAATTAAATGGATTACATGGGAAAAACATATTCTATTTAAAAAACAAATAACTAAATTAATTTAAACATTATTAAAATAAAGAAACAACATAGTAAAATAAATATTTATTTAAAATTAAATAAACCTAGCTCCCCCTTAAAAAATCAAACCTTGTAATGGGAAGTGGTTTAGTAAAAATATCAGCTAACTGAATTTTAGTACTTACAAATATCAAAGATATATCCTTTTTAAGAACATAATCTCTTAGAAAATTATATCTGACTTCAATTTTATTAGTTATGTAATGATTAATTGGATTTTTTGAAATATTTATAGCACTAGTATTATCACATAAAATAGGTGTATTATTATAATGTAGTCCAAAGTCTATAAGAGTTTTTTTCATCCACAACACTTGTGCACAACAACTGCCAGCAGAAAGATATTCTGCCTCATCTATTGACAAGGGAACTGAATATTGTTTCTTACTTGACCATGACACTAAGGATTTCCCTAAAAAGTGACAATTACCTGAAGTGCTTTTCCTATCTAATATAAAACTCCCAATGTCTACATCTAAATATGAAATAAAATTAAAATCATATGCTTTGGGATAAAGAAGAGATTGAAAAACAGTTCCTTTTAAATATCTAAAAATTCTTTTAACAGCAGTTAAATGAGATTCTTTAGGATTTGATTGAAATCTTGCAAAAATACATACTGAAAACATTATATCTGGCTAGATAGTAGTAAGATATAATAAACTACCAATCATACCACCATATAAATTTTGGTCAACTGGTTTTCCAGTTTCATCGAAATCAAGTTTTATATTAGTACACATTGGAGTTGTATATATCTTGTTGTTTTCAAGTCCAAATAAATTTAATAAATCAGTAATGTATTTTCTTTGATTCAAAACATTTCCAAAATCTTTTTGATAAATTTGAAGTCCTAAAAAGAAATTTAATTTTCCCATCATGCACAATTCAAATTCTTTTTGCATAAACTTTGAAAACTCATGACAAAGGGATTTATTAGTTGATCCAAAAATTACATCATCAACATAAATTTGAACCAATAAAATATTAGTATTTACAGTTTTCTTAAAAAGTGTTGGATCTTCCATTCAAAAAATAAAATAATTTTTCAATATAAAAGTTCTTAATCTTTCATACCAAACTCTAGGGGCTTGTATAATGCCATAAAGAGCTTTAGTAAGTTTAAAAACAGAATCTGGTTTTTGAGAATCTTCCAAAACAGGAGGTTTCTCAACATAAACATCCTTCATTAAAAACCCATTTAAAAGGTCAGACTTAACATCCTTATGAAATAATTTAATGTTCATATGAGATGCATAGGCTAAAAGGATTCTAATGGCTTCTAATATAGCTACAGGTGCAAAGGTCTCATCATAATCTATACCTTCTTCCTGATTATATCCTTTAGCTACAAGTATATCATTATTTCTAGTTATTATTCCCTGATCATATTGTTTATTTCTAAATACCCATTTGGTTCCTATCACTGGATAATTCTGTGGCCTTTCAACTAATTCCCAAAAAACATTTCTTTGGATTTGGTTTAACTATTCTTGCCTTTCAATGATCCAGCTTTCATCATCTAAAGCATCTTCTATAGACTTGGGTTCTTAAATGGGATAGAATGGAAGAAAATTCTACAAGATTTTCTAAATTTCTCCAAGTTTTTATTCCTGTCTCTAAGACACCTCTTATAGTTTTTAAAGGGTGATTCCTTAGGGTTCTTGTCTATCTAGGTATTACACTTATAGGTTTTTCAATAACATGTTCTTCTAAACTCGACTCAATTTCATTTATATCTTTTTCAAAATCATTTTTCATGTTTTCAAGTCTCATGTTATCATTAGAGTAAGATTAATCCATTTGACTTGTCCTTTTATCAAAGAGATCGGATTCATCAAATTTCACATGAACTGATTCTACAACAATCCTTGACTTCTTATTATAGACTCTATAAGAATTAGAGGTAGCTGAATATCCTAAGAAAATGACTTCATCAGATTTTGGATCGAACTTACCATGATTTTCCTTGGTGTTCAAGATGTAAACCTTGCCTCCAAAAACATTAAAGTAATTTACATTAGGTTTTATTTTATTCAAAATTTCATAGGGTGTCTTTTTCAAAAGATGTCTAATTAAAACTAAATTCATTATATAGTAGGATGTGCTTATAGCTTCTGCCCAAAAATATGTAGGAAGATTGTATTCATTTAGTATAGTCCTATCCATTTCTTGAATAGTCATATTTCTTCTTTCAACAATTCCATTTTTTTAGGTGTTCTCGGTGTAGAGAAGGTTTGTTTAATACCCATATTTGAGTAGAAGGAATTAAATTCATGATTCTCAAATTCGCCACCATGATCACTTCTTAATGAAATTATTTTAAAACCTTTTTCATTTTGAACAGTTTTACAAAAACTTTTAAATAAAGTAAAAGCTTCATTTTAAAATTTTAAAAAGAAAATCCATATAAATATAGAATATTCATCATCTAAATCATATACATATAATTTACCATCCAAGCTTGCTACTCTTGAAGTTCCTTAAAAATCAATATGGATGAGTTCTAGAGGTTTAGATATAGCAATTCTGTTAACAGATTTGAATGATGATTTGTGTTGCTTTCCAAGATAACATGCATCACAGAATCTGTTACTTTCAAATATGTGCCAAGGAAAATCAGAAAATAATTGTTTCATTGATAATTTATGTAAAACATATACATTATAATGTCCAAGTCTCCTATGCTAGATCCAAGATTCATTCACCTTAGAAGTTAAGCATTTTAATTGTTATTTACGCAAGGAATTTAAATCCAAGGTATACACATTGTCAGTTCTAAGTGCTCTAAATTTAAGCAGTTTATTATTGAAAATAGAACAGTATTTGTTAGAAAAATCAACATCATAACCATCATCACATAGCTGAGAGATACTTATCAGATTTTGTTTCAATCCTTGTAAATAAAGTACTTTGTTTATTCAGACAGCTTCTGGATCTCCAACTGTTCCAATACTAGTTATCATCCCTTTGGCATTGTCACCAAATGTAACTAGTCCACCATATTTTTGTGTCAGTGTAGTGAAATTCGATGAGTTTCCACTCATATTTATTGAGCAGCCACTATCCATATACCATATGTCCATTTTTTTGAGACCTGGTTCCTGCAAATAAATTTACACAATTTGCTTTTATACCCATATTCTGTTGGGTCTAAGGGTGTTATCCAGCAGAGATCTAGGAATCCAGAGTTGCTTTGTTTTTCTAATTTCACAAGAGTCAAATAAATTATTTGATACAAAAGCCTTCTTAATACCACTTATTTGGGGTTCTCTTAAGAAACGGTTTTTAGATATATGTCCCCTTGTTCCAAAGTAATTACAATTTAGTCTTTCTGTACATGGAATAAAATAATTTTTGTACATCTTGGGTTTTTCACATTTACTACCAATTCCAAATCATTCCTTTTTAAGGACAGTTTTCCCAATAATTTCATTTAAATTATTTTCTCCTTTAGTAAAAACAATGGCGGTATTTTTATAAGTTTCCACTTCAGTTTGCAGTGATTTTATCTTTGATTCATAATCCGTATTGTTAGTGTTAATTGAGTTGAAATTTTCTGTTAACTCCTTATATTGTTTCAACATTGTATCTACTTCCTCAGAAATATCCTTATGAATGTTATTTAAAAACTAACGCTTCTAAAATAGAGAACCATATTTTTCATCAAGCATATTTTAGTAAGTTTTTCATTAGAGTAACTAGATTCAGAACTGGAGTCAGTATAGTAGTAAGATTGTACATCATCTGTTTCTTCCATGAAACACATATTGGAATTCAGATTTACTTATTCCTTCTGGGAGTCTGATTCAGAAGTGCTACTGGAGTCTTCAGATACACTCCATGTAGATATCATTGCTTTCTTTTCC
Organism: Viscum album; assembly: GCA_963277665.1. Lineage (NCBI taxonomy): Eukaryota > Viridiplantae > Streptophyta > Magnoliopsida > Santalales > Viscaceae > Viscum > Viscum album. The sequence continues at coordinate 991,348,159 of OY728159.1, read as the reverse complement.
TTATTCTCATAATAATTTCGTTTAATGAATTTCTTTTTCATGTCTTCTTTTAGCTGAGGATAGTCAGGTCTGATGTGCCCCATTTTCTAGCATTCATAACATCTGACTTCATTGACATCATTTTTGAAGGTTTTTCTAAAGCCCATTTTCTTTCTATAGAATTTAGTGAATTTTCTTGCTAGCTGAGCCAATTCCATATTAGAATTTGATAAATCAGAACTTTCTGATTTCACTTTAACACTTTTCTTTGTCTTTCTGTTTTTTCTATGTGATGACACTTTTAAGGTTGTGTCATCTCTCTTGATAAACACTTTATTCTCATTAGCTTCATCTTGCATCTCAGCTTCATACATCATTAGTTTTCCAATCAGTTCTCTCATGGTTAAGTCTTTTATGGTGTTGACTGTCTGAATGCAGTAGAGATTTCATTCCATATTAAAGGTAGTACACTCGGTGCTTTTAAAGCATGATCAGCTTGATTAATGGGATCTCCCAAAGTGGTTATGTTATTGACAATATCTATTAATATTCCATTCGTTTGAGTAAAAATTTCACCTTCAACCATTTTTAATGTATCAAATTTAAGCTTAGCAGTAGCATATCTCATTTCCCTGATATTGTTAGTTCCTTCATAGGCAATGACAATAGTTTTCCACATTTCATATGCTGTCGGGAATTGAGATACTCTGTTAAATTCCTCAGGTCCCAGACCACTTATAATTGAATTCATTTCCTTCGAGTTCATATCATATTGTTCTCTAGTAGCTTCACTCTGTGTTTCAGGTTTTTTTGGTATTTTCTATGGAGTCAAAATCTTAGAATATACTCTGTATCCAAGGTATTTTAGATAGATAATCATTTTTTAATTCCAAAATCAATATTTTTCTCCATTTAATTATGGTGCTCAGACTATATCCATTCCCTCTCTTGTATCATTCATCTTGCTCTGTGTATAATCACTTTCATCTTGTTAAGGAATTATCAGAAAGCTCAACCTTTGATACCAATTTTTGTGTAAAGACTCATAAAATTCAATGGAAATTTTTTCTTAATTTTCTTTAGAATTTTACAAGAATGTATTTTATGACGGCACCTGATTCTGAGGCCCGGTGAGCAGGGAATAATTTTCCAAAAATTAGCTTGGGTAATTTTAGTGAACGAACAAGCGAGATTTCTTAAATTTTGAACCGGTGCTCAGAATCGAAATCTGAGGGCACCGATGAAACCGCAGCTCCGGTAATTGTTTAAGAACACCTTTTTTGGAGTTGCGTTTTCTCGGGTGTGGTAATTATAATTTTGGGTTATGTGAAGAAAAAAATAAAATGGTGCAACCAATTTTATTTTTATTTAAAGTATTTTAACCTAAGTTAAGTGGTTGGAGTGGGACCAACTATATCCTACTCCAGTAGGTAGTATATTTTTGGGGTGGGGCCCACACGAGCCCCACCTATTAAACTTCCTCAAACCCCCTCTTTTGATAAGGTAACGCACCCGCACCCCCCATTAAATGAAAAGTCATCTCATTAATTGATTAACTTATTCAAGTAATTAATTCTTGGATTCAATTAGAATTTCAAATTTTAAGTTGGCTTGTGTGTTAATTAAATAAGACAAGGTCTTATTTCATTAAGTTGGAGTTTTGGTTGTGCGGGGAGAATTTGGTGAGGATTCGCTCAAGTCTTGAACTTCATCTTCCTCCTTGAAGAACACTAAGAACGCACCATCACCAACGAAGAACGCCTGTCTTCGACGAAGAACTCTGTCACCGCAAAGGGGAGTTCGTCGTACCGTCTTCTTCCCTCTCCGCAGCCGGTGAGAGACACCATCCTCGAATATCGACGATGTGACGCCGTATACCGTGACTCCGACGATCCTTCTTCCGCGACGCCGTCTTCTGCGAGGTCCCTTCCCGGTGACGAACCTTCGTTCAACAACGCTTGAGGTAGGGGTTAATTGTTTTGTGTTCGTGAGTACTTTCATCGTCGTTCATCATTTTCAAATTGGGCCGCCTGTTATCGCAATAATGGGAGGAGGTCAGACAGCACGAACACGGCTGACCCTCCTCCCCCCTTGATTGTTTGAACTAGTTACGGCATGAGCAAAGGTAGCGCAGGCCGTTGCACCGCAGCGGAAACAATGAAGGATGGGCGAACAAGCAGGGCATCGTAGCACCGCACTGTTGAAGTCGAAAAAAGCCGCGGCACCGTCGCTCCGTGCCGATCGGACAAGGCCGCGGCCTCTAGCCGCCGTGGTGCGCGGAGCAGTGGCCGAAACCGCCGGCCGCTGGGGCAGGAGGGCGGGATCGGCGCGGTCCCGCGGTGGCAGCAACCGGCCGGCCGGACCGGGTCGTCTGTTTTAGGGGGACACCGGGGGTTCGTAACCCCCGACTGAAGAAGAGCGTCCCCCACATGGGGGGCCGCGGGTTGACAAACAGGGGGGCAGTGCCCCCCCCCCCCTTCCGCTCGGCCGTTTTGGCCGAGCCGCCTGGTCACGCTGGGCACCACTCCAGCGCTAGGCCCGCCGGGCCGCGCCCAAATGGGCCGGAACCAGACCCAGTTCGGGTCGACCCGGATCGGGCCGACCCAGGGGGTTTCGGGCCGGGTCGGTCCGGGCCCAAAACCCCTTGGAAACAGACAGGTACGTTCTTTTGCCCATATCTTGGGCTACGGACCTCCGAAAGACGTAGCTTTAGCTGTGATGTGATCCTTGGATCGATACTGTCTTTTCGGTATATTACACTGATGGTTTTGGAGAACATTGAGTATGGCCGGGTTGGTTCGAACACGAAACCAACCGGGCCCTAAGAGCGGAAACGCTTATAACTTGAGCTCAAGACGTCTGATTGATGTGTCGTCGACTTTGTTGGATTCCACTTAGTGAGACGGACCTTTTGGATTACTCCGATCGAGGTTTGGATGTAGTTGGAGTGCGTTCGAGTTGGTTCTGACTTAAAACCCAACCGGGCCCCTGGAACGAAAAAGCCAATAACTCTCAGACCGGGCATCCGATTGACACGCCGTCTGTCACGTTGAGTTCATTTTGACGATACAGAACTTTTGAATACATCAACTCCGGACTTCGTGTCAGTTTATGTATCAGCCCCTTGGCTTGTGGAGCGGACCCTCCCTAAACGAGCTTGCTGTGTGCGGGAACCCTAGAGCTGGCTGCGACTGTGATGACGATGAAGACTGCATGGGAATCCTCCGTTGGTTCGACATCGATGACTACAGCACTCATCGATCCTGTGTGGATCAGTGCCCATCGATCCTGTGTGAATAAGATCCTGTGTGGGTCAGCGCTCAGCGGTCCTGTGTGGGCCAGTGCATACCGATCCTGTGTGGGTCAGATCCTGTGTGGGTCATTGCGGGGGTTAGTACCTATCGATCCGATGTGGGTCCGATGGCTTAGATGAATCAGTTGCTACATCTGATCATCTCTATCGTCTTACTAAGAAGTATTCCTGTGTGAGCTGACTCTTGACTTCAATCAATATCTTCGATATGATTGAATTTCTTTCCTATGTGGATTGAGTTGTGTTATCCTGTATGGATTGGTTTGTACTCCTATGTGGACGTGATTGAACTTTTCATTGATGCTAGAGTCAAATGGGAATTGATGACTTAGGTATATGTTTGGGCATATACCTATGTAGTGTTGGATGTTACTTCGTGATTGTATCTTTCCTTTGTGGATTATCCTTTGTGGATTCTGGGAGACCATCGGGGGTCTTCGGGTCCCTACTGAGTAGCGTATACTCACCCCTTCACGGGCAATGCCCGCACTACGTTGTTTTGGATGTAGACGACAGACAGTGCTGATCGCGGATGAGGCTCATGGAGCAAGACGGTACCGGGAGGTGGACCACAGGGCGGGACGTACACGGAGCGGACGGTTGGACCCGTGGAGCTGTGGAGACTATCTGCACCCACCCTTCAGGTGGGACTTCCAGTGGACGACTCGACGTTGTGGCTTTACTTTTCAGTTGATGTACTTCCTTTTTCAGTTGTAATTTACTTTTAGTTTGGGTTTGTATTCTGGCCCACTTATTTTTCCGCACTTACTATTGTACCCCGTTTTACTTAGTGTTTACTTCTTCTTGCTTACACTGTGTGTTTGTTTACATTATAAAGGAAATGTCTTACCTCTTTATCAGGAATTACGCCTTGGTTCTAGTCGCTAGCCCCTGGCCTAAGGAAGGCGGGCTTGGGGTAGTCACGGCACGGGCCCCGAGGACGGGTCGTGACAAATTGGTATCAGAGGAGTTCGGTTCTACCGCAGAACTCAGGACTCAGATCTTTTTCTATGTGAAGAAATAGTGTTAAGAGTATTGAGTGTGGTAATTAGTCTAGGGAGTCCAGTGTTGGTTCGGCGGCCGACGTATCCATACACCAGGACCCTGACTTCTGATTTCCGACATAATGCACGAAAACATGGATTGCATGTGTCTTTCAAGTTTTCTTTGTGATTACTTTGTGTCAGCTCACCAGGTATACTGTATTGACCGAGGCGCAACTATCTCTTTTCAGGATGGCCCCACGATGACAACTAGCTAGGGTTCCGAGTTTTGTACATGATGACAGCCCACTGAGCGACTAGGCCTCGATGCAGGGCCCTATTACTGTGGAGGCACTGGCGGTACCACTACCCGCCGAGCCACCGATGCTACCAACCCCAGCCGCTGAGAGTGCATGTCGCCTTGGTGCACTGCACGAGTTTCAGCATCAGAGACCACCAAGGTTATGCAGGGAGACGGACCTTCAGGCAGCCGAGGATTGGCTGGAGGCAGTTGTATGAGTTTTCTGATTGGTAGGGACACCAGCAGACCTCATGGTGATCCTTGCAGCGAGTCTCCTGCACGCAGCAGCAGGCAGATGGTGGAGCTTGATGATCCAGGTGCACGACAAGGCATCACTCCTCTAGACAGACTTTGAGAGCCTCTTCCGCTCTGAGTTCATCCCAACCACCCTTCGTGCGGTGTGCATCTAGGAGCTTCTATAGTTGCGACAGGGCAGCATGACGGTCGCCCACTACTCGGCCAGATTTACCGATCTCTCGCGCTTTTTGACGGACATGGTACTGGACCCATTCTTCCAGGCCCGGTCCTTTGAGTAAGGATTGATGCATGAGATCAGGGCATCGCTAATCTCCCTCAGTATTCCGACACAGGCAGGGGTACTGGAGCGAGCCCTTCTCATTGAGATCTTTCTTGCTGATCCTACATCAGCAGCGAGACCAACCGTAGGGCGGCACGTAGTAGAGTCTTCTGCAGCTAGATGTCGACGGATGAAACATGGGTCCAGCCAAACCTGACCCTCAGGCAGACGACCTCAGGACACTGGCTCAGAGGTGCAGGGCACACATCACAGAGCCAGTCTTTCGAGAGGTAGACAGTGCTACGCATACAGTGGGCAGGGCCACATGGCTCGTGACTGCCCGACCCGCCGTGCGGAGGAGCAGCAAATGGTTGAGGGACCACCCAGCCAGAGGAAGAGGGTCGACCGTGGCAGTCTGCAGGGAGCAGGTGGATGAGGAAGATGAGCTGTCCGAGCAGCAGGTGGTGGGCGACACTTTGAGGCTCTACCACCACCACCACCAGGAGGTCCACCCCGACCACAGGGAGCTGGCGGGCAGAGACAGGCACAGCTTCAGGCAGCGGAGGCCTACGACCATGACGCGCCCAAGATGATTCAAGGTACTATCTATGTCTACTCCACCCTTGGTGTAGTTCTTATAGACACAAGAGCAAATCATTATTTCATTGCCGCTGCCCTTGTTCGGATCTCGGATATTCCGACGGAGTTGTTCGCTCGATTCTTAAGGCTAGAGACTCCTATGGGAGCATACTCGATGATTACGCACTGTTTTCGGCAGTGTGATCTTACTCTAGGATGCGAGAGCTTCAGTTGGTATCTTCTTGTAATGGCGTCGAGGCCTTACGACATCATATTGGTCAGGGATTGGTTATATACAGTCCATGCTCAGATCGACTGCATTAGGTGCCAGGTGCTGTGTGTTCGCACCGATGGGAGTAGGTTCACCTTCACCGGTGAGAAGGGAGACTTTGCAGTGCAGGATGGACTCACACAGAGGAGAGGACAGCCCATCACTCATCAGTTGTCTAGCCTCATCCTAGGAGCAGTTGACTTGCGGAGTCCGAGCTTACCTGCAGTGGTGGATCAGTATGCGGATGTTTTTTCCGACGACGTTCTAGGACTACCTCCTCGCAGATAGGTAGACTTTTATATTGAACTATACCCCGGGATAGCCCTGATATCCACCCCAGCATATCGGATGGCTCCCTCCATGCTTTGAGAGATACGGGTACAGCTGGAGGACTTGCAGGGCAAGGGATTCATCCGACCTAGTGTTTCACCCTGGGCTTCCCCGATATTGTTCGCCAAGAAGGCGGATGGGAGCTTGCGACTTTCTTTCGACTATCGTCGCCTGAACCAGGTGACCGTGAGGAACATGTATCTTCTACCGAGGATTGAAGACCTCTTAGATCAGTTCAAGGGAGCACGGTGGCTCTCGAAGATAGACCTCAGGTCTGGCTATCATCAGCTCAAAGTTCAGGACGAGGATGTGCAGAAGACGACCTTCAGATGTCGGTATAGCCACTATGAGTTCTTGGTTATGAATTTCAGTGTAACCAATGCTCGAGAAGTGTTCATGGCCTCATGAACTAGTTATTTCAGCCTTACCTCGATCGATTTGTCGTGGTCTTCATCGACGACATATTGATATACTCAACGATTGAGGAGGAGCACACCTACCACTTGCAGGTTTTAATGGACACACTCCGAGAGCACCAGATTTATGGTAAGCTCTTGAAGTGTTAGTTCTGGATACGTGAGGTCCACTTCTTGGGACACCTCATCTCTAAGGTGGGATTTTCGGTGGATCCTGTGAAGATCGAGGAAGTGCTAGCTTGGGAGCCACCCAGGAGCATGACAGAGGTGCGGCGTTTCATGGGACTAGTTGGGTACTACCGGATATTTGTTCCAGACTTCTCCAGAGTTGTGGCACCAGTTTCATCTTTCATGAAGAAGGGGAAACCCTTTGTGTGGTCAGAAAGATGTCAGCAGATATTCTAGGAGCTGAGAGAGAGATTGACCAGCGCACCTATCTTGAGGCTACCGGAGGAAGGAGTAGGGTACGAAGTCAACTGCGAGGCATCGGGGATCAGAATCGGATGTGTCCTGATGCAGGAGCAGGCGGTGATCACCTATGGATCACGTCAGTTGAGGCAGCATGAGCAGAACTACGCTACCCATGACCTGGAGTTAGCAGCATTGGTCTTCACAATGAAGATGTGACGACACTATCTGATGGGGAGCGCTTTACAGTCTACTCTGACCACAAGAGTCTCAGGTACATCTTCTCGTAGAAGGAACTGAACCTGAGACAGCGGCGATGGCTCGAGTTCCTCCAGGACTATGACTTTGAGATAATCTATACTCCTGGAAAGGGGAACGTAGTAGCTGAGGCTCTCAGCAGGAGGACGGGCATTCAACTACTTGGGGAGGTGACAGAGCAGCAAGACACTTTGCAGATATCCTATGTGGATAGTGATGGAGCAGCCTATCTTCAGTTACTCACAGTCACTCCTCCACTTCTTCAGTGGGTTAGAGAGGCACAGCGTGGGGATGTTGTCTATGAGATGTGGCGTGCACAGATATCCTCAGGACAGGCACCTGATGGATTCTCTGTGGGAGGAGAGAACATCATCCTTTTCAGAGGACGTACCATGGTACCCGTTGCATTGTAGGAGGAGGTACTGAGGTAGATTCACACTTCCCCTTTAGCGGTACATCCAGGAGTGGAGAAGATGTACCAGGACATCAGGCGACAGCACTAGTGGCCGGGTATGAAGATGGTTGTGGATAAGTTCGTTTCTCAATGCCTCACCTGTCAGCTGGTGAAGGCAGAGCATCAGGTACCATCAGGCTTGGTACAACCCTTGGAGGTACTGGAGTGGAAGTGCGACGGGATATCTATGTACTTCGTGACTGGACTTCCACGCACTTCCAGAGGTCATGACTCCATTTGGGTGATTGTCGACTGACTCACCAAGTCGTCCCACTTCTTACCGATCAGAGAGCAAGGCTCAGTGGAGAGCTTGGGACACCTCTATGTTCCGGAGATTGTACGGCTTCATGGTGTGCCATCATCCATATTCTCCAATCGAGATGCTCGCTTTACTTCCCGGCTTTGGAAGGGGTTGCAGGAGGCATTCGGTATGCAGCTACGTCTGAGCACCGCCTTTCACCCTCTGACGGATGGTCAGATGGAGAGGACCATTCAGACTCTCGAAGACATGATCCGCGCATGTGTCCTAGACATTGGTTGCAGCTGGGAGGACCACCTACCCTTGGTGGAGTTCGCGTAAAACAACAACTACCACTCCACCATCGGGATGGCACCATACGAGGCGTTGTACGACCGACCATGCAGATCAGCTCTGTGCTGGACAGACCCTGGGGAGTCAGCACTTGTGGGACCAGAGATAGTCCAGACCACAACGGAGAAGGTCCAGGTCATCCAGGAGCAGATGAGGACAGCTCAGAGCTAGCATAAGTCTTATGCTGAGAGGAGGCGGAGGGCACTAGAGTTTGAGGATGGCAACCACGTCTTCTTGCGGGTCTCACCTCGATAGGGATTACGGAGATTTGGCCGGGGCGGAAAGTTGTCTCCACGCTTCATCGGTCCATTCCAGGTCCTCAGCAGGATTGGCGAGGTGGCTTATCGCCTGGCTCTACCACCTCAGTTTCATCGAGTGCACCACGTCATTCACATATTTCAGTTGAGGAGATACGTGCACGACCCGACACATATCATCAACCATGGGGAGCTGGACATTGATGACGGGGAGAATTTTGCGAAGGTCTCGGTGGAGATCAAGGATCGACAGAAGCGGGTCCTATGTGGACGGTCGATACCTCTAGTACGCATCAGATGGCTACACGGGAACTTCCATGAGAGCACTTGGGAGCAGGAGGCTTAGATGCGTGCACAGTACCCACATTTGTTCCCCTAGTTTATGATGTATCTTTACGGAGACGTAAAGACCTAAGGTGGGAGTAATGTAAAGACTCATAAAATTCAAGGCAAATTTTTTCTTAATTTTCTTTGAAATATTACAAGAATGTAGTTTCTGACGGAACCTGATTCTGAGGCCCGGTGAGCCCGGAATAATTTTCTGAAGTTTAGCTCGGGTATATTCGGTGAATGAATGAGAGGGATTTCCTAACTTTTGAACCGATGCTCGGAATCGAAATCTGAGGGCACCGATGAAACCGTAGCACCAGTAATTGTTTAGGAACACCTTTTTCGGAGTTGCATTTTCTCGGGTGTGGTAATTAATATTTCGGGTTAAGTGAAGAATAAAATAAAATGGTGCAAACAATTTTATTTTTATTTAAAGTAGTTTAACCTAAGTTAAGTGGTTGGAGTGGGACCCACTATATCCTACTCCACTAGGTAGGATATTTGTGGGGTGGGGCCCACATGATCCCCAACTATTCAACTTCCTCAAACCCCCTCTTTTGATTAGGTAACGCACCCGCACACCCCATTAAATGAAAAGTCAACTCATTAATTGATTAACTTATTCAAGTAATTAATTCTTGAATTCAATTAGAATATCAAATTTTAAGTTGTCTTGTGTGTTAATTAAATAAGACAAGGTCTTATTTCATTAAGTTGGAGTTTTGGTTGTGCGGGGAGAATTTTGTGAGGATTCGCTCAAGTCTCTAACTTCATCTTCCTCCTTGAAGAACATGAAGAACGGACAGTGGCCAACGAAGAACGCCGGTATTCGACGAAGAACTTCGTCACCGCAAAGGGGTGTTCTTCGTACCGTCTTCTTCCCTCTCCGTAGACGGTGAGAGATACCATCCTCGGAGATCAACGACGTGATGCCATATACCGCGACACCGACAATCCTCCTTCCGCAACGCCGTCTTCTGCGACGTCCCTTCCCCGCGATGAACCTTCATTCAACAACGCTTGAGGTAGGGGTTGATTTTTTTGTGTTCATGAGTACTTTCATCGTCGTTCATCGTTTTCAAATTGGGCCGCATGTTATCGCAATAACGGGAGGAGGTCAGACGACATGAACACGGTCGAACCTCCTCCCCCCTTGATTGTTTGAACTTGTTGCGGCACGAGCAAAGGCAGCGTGGGCCGTTGCACCACAGTAGAAACAATGAAGGATGGTCGAAGAAGCACAACGCCTTCGTGCCACGCTGTTGAAGTTGAACTAAGCTGCGGCGTCGTCGTGCCGCGCCGGAGAACCTCGGTGAGGCCGCGGCCAGGGCGGGGTCACGGCGGATGGGCGCGGCACCGTCGCATCATGCCGATCGGACAAGGTCGCGTCCTATGGCCGCGGTGGTGTGGCGAGCGGCGGCCGGAACCGCTAGCCGCCGGAGCAGGAGGGCGGGACCACGACGGTCCCGCGATGGCAGCAATCGGCCGGCCGGACCGGGCCGGACGCTTCAGGGGGAGACCGGGGGTTCATAACCCCCGACTGAAGAAGAGCGGCCCCCACGTGGGGGGGGGGGGGGGTCGTGGGTTGACAAACAGGGGCAGCACCCCCCCCCCCCCCCCCCCCGTTCTGCTCGGCCATTTCGGCCGAGCCGCCTGGTCACGCTGGGCGCCACCCCAGCACTAGGCCAGCCGGGCCGCCCAGGCCGGGTCGGGCTGCGCCCAGGCCGGGCCGGGCCACACCCACCGGGCCGAGCCTCACCCAAATGGGCCGAACCCAGACCTGCTTTAGGTCGACCCGGATCAGGCCGACCCAGGGGGTTTCTGTCCGGGTCGGTCCGGGCCCAAAACCCCCTGGAAACAGATAGGTACGTTATTTTGACCATATCATGGGCTACGGACCTCTGAACGACGCACCGTCAGCTGTGATGCGATCCTTGGATCGAGATGGTCGTTTAGGTAAATTACACTCAAGGTTTCATAGAACATTGAGTATAGCCGGGTTGGTTTGAACACAAAACCAACCCAGCCCTCAGAGTGGAAACGATTATAACTTGAGCTCCTGACGTCTGATTGACGTTTCGTCGACTTTGTTGGATTCCTCATAGTGAGAAGGAAATTTTGGATTACTCCGCTCAAGGTTCGGATCAGTTGGAGTGCAGTAGGGTTGGTTTTGACTTAAAAACAAATCGGGCCCCTGGAACGAAAAAGTCAACAACTCTTTGACCGAGCGTCTGATTGACGCGTCGTCTGTCACGTTGAGTTCCTTTTGACAATACGTAACTTTTGGATACATCAACTTCGTACTTAGTGTCAGTTTATGTATCAGCCCCTTGGATCGTGGAGCGTAACCTCCTCGAATGAGCTTACAGTGTGCGATAACCTTAGAGCTGGATGTGACTGCGACGACGATGAAGACCACATGGGAATCCTCCATGGGTTCGACGGCGACGACTACATCACTCAGCGACACTATGTGGATCAGTGCCTATCGATCCTGTGTGGATCAGATCCTATGTGGGTCAGCACTCAGCGGTCCTGTGTGGGCCAATGCATACCGATATTGTGTGTGTCAGATCCTGTGTGGATCATTGCGGGGTTAGTACCTATCGATCCTATGTGGGTCATTGCGGGGGTTAGTACCAATCAATCATGTGTGGGTCTGACGGATTATATGAATCAGTGGCCACATCTGATCATCTCTATTATCTTATGAAGAAGTATTCCTGTGTGATCTGAGTCTTGACTTCAATCAATATCTTTGATATGATTGACTTACTTTCCTATGTGGATTGAGTTGTGTTATCCTGTGTGGATTGGGTTGTACTCCTATGTGGACGTGATCGAACTTGGCATGGATGCTGGAGCCGAATAGGAATTGATGACTTAGGTATATGTATGGGCATATACCTAAGTAGTGTTGGATGTTACTTTGTGATTGTATCTTTCCTTTTTAGTTTATCATTTGTGGATTCTGGGAGACCTTCGGGGGTCTCGGGGTCCCTAATGAGTAGCGTATACTCACCCCTGCACGGAAATTCCCGCACTACATTGTGTTGGATGTAGACGACAGACAGCGCTGATCGTGGATGAGGCTCGTGGAGTGAGACGGTACCTGGAGGTGGACCACAGGGTGGGATGTACAAGGAGCGGACGATTGGACCCATGGAGCTGTGGAAACTATCTGTACCCACCCTTCTGGTGGGACTTCCAGTGGATGGCTCAACATTGCGGCTTTACTTTTCAGTTGTTGTACTTCCTTTTTCAGTTGTACTTTACTTTCAGTTTGGGTTTGTATTCTGGAGCACTTACTTTTCTGCACTTACTATTGTACCCTGTTTTACATAGTGTTTACTTATTCTTGCTTACTATGTGTGTTTGTTTACTTTATAAAGGAAATTCCTTCCCTTTTTATCGGTAATTATGCCTTGGTGCTAGTCGCTAGCCTCTGGCCTAAGGTAGGCGGTCTTGGGGTAGTCACGGCACGGGCCCCAAGGACGGGTCGTGACATGTTGGATCAAATTATACTAAATATACACAAGAGAGGGGGTGAATTTTTTCTTTTCAAAAATCTTCACGAGATCAGGTTTTGTCCTTTATATTTAATTAGATAGCCTAATGCAAAGGAAACATGAACTATAGAGACACATGGTGTATAGTAGTTTAGGGAACAGAAGGCCCCTAGTCCACTCCACCAACGCTCTACGCCACAAGATTGGTGATTTTCGCTATCTGGTCCTCATTTCAATAGACCATTCAACAACTGAGTACATGCAGTTGACACCATTATAATATAAGGCAAAACAAAGCCTTCTGTTTCACTCACAGAAACTAGACAACTTAGTAAGACAAGCCGATAACACATGAATAGAAACGAAATATTTTTGTACTTTGAAAATACATTCCAGATGTTCTTCACAATTGCAACAGCATGAAATTGAAAATAGATGGATCGTCGCCTTCAGAAAAAATTTTCTTCACAAAAGATTCATTCTGAGTCAATCCTGTTACAATAAATATAGAAATATAATTCACAACGTCAGCAGTAGCAGATTCACAGTAGATCTTCGATGAAGGACGAGTGAATCTTCTATCGTGATTCTTATTTTTCAATAAACAGAGCTTTGTCGCCCCTTTGAATCAGCAGGTATATGTTTTTTAGAGTCTCTATTTTTAATCCTTTTTATGAATTATCAATTTTTTACACAACCCTCTACTCTCTTTTTCTATTCAGAAAAACTCATATAATAACGAGCACTTCTCCAGCAAAATTTGATCCACAAAATTAACATTTTGACTCGCAATATTCAAACATTTGAATTTAAATAGTAGTCATAACTTCCCTGAAGACTCTGTATAAAAAAATCATTTTAATTTGATTCGTAAACCATTGATAAAATGGATTTGAACCAATCAATGGTGTGCTTAAAAACGGCTTTAAATCCGGCTTGAAATCAGCCTAATAATCAGCTTGCTGATCTTTGAAAAATAATATCGAATTTAAACTCACTGATGCCAAAGGTAAGGTTGATTTGTACAGTATGTGTCCTCTGAACGTAACGTAGATCATAAACGTAAGGTCGATGATATAGCCTTCACACATAAGTTTTTCAACATATGTTTGATTCCAAACATAAGGTTCATGTCACTTTATTCAAACGTAAGGTTGCTAAAAGATCCATACTTTTATAATCTACCAAATGAATGTTAATTGATCCATACTTTTCTAAGAACGTATCGCTGTTTACAAAAGTAAGGTTGATGAACCATAATTTTGAGAAACAAACATAAGGTATAACACTTATGTATGGTTCTCCTTCCATACATTTACAATATCCCAAACGTAGGGTTCCTTCCTAACATGGGGTTCTTTTTCATACTTTGCCGATAACGTATGGTTGATTAGACATACTTTTCTCTTATCTCATAATTTATAAACCGAATTTCATCCTTACACTGTGTTTCTCTAGGTAGGGCATGAATAGTGTTTCCAGAACATGCTACGGTAGATCCCAAATACATAGAGCATGAATAGTGTTTCCAGAACGCGCTAAATGCGAATACCTTAGAAATTAATTCTCGTTGTTCAAGAATCTAAATATTTCATCCAGAAATAAAAATATAATGAATAATAAACTCCTGCTATATTATTAAAAAATAAAATCAATAGAAAATAATTAAGGTTATTTTTGAGCATCAAAATTATCTTAAATAGATAGAATATTGTTCTCAATAATCTCCCCCATTAAATAAAACATTATGTATTGTTTAAAATCACACTTGCTCAACACTTTGGGGGTCACTAAGTTTCCCACAATAGTATAGTCATGTCAATGTATAATATTTCCCAATTAAGAATCAGGTCCTATCCATTTCATATTCTGAAATATTTATCATACATCACATATTAAGTAAAAAACTCATCAGATAAAACAACAACTTCCAAATATCATTTCATAAAGAAAAAAAGAGTAAGTAAAAACTCAAGGAAACTCCATATACTATTCAGGAATCTGTATCTATCCCTTCTAAGTACTCTCCTCTAGAACTCCATGTCTCAACAACACACAAACCAATGTAATGGTGTATCCTCACATCACCTTCTCCTGAAGATCCTAGATATCCATTGGATGCCCCCCGTACTTCGCATCTCCCTTGATATCTAACTCTCTGTAGTTAATGACATGGGATTCATTGTGAATATACTGATGGACCTGAGATACATAGAATGTTTTATGGATCTAGTCTAACTATGGTGAATGTTACAACCAATAATATAACTTGCTAACAAATTCTAAAACCTCAAATGGTCCATTAAACCAAGGAGATAGCTTTCTCACCTTTCCAAACCTACACTACCCAAGCTAGTATGAATCCTTCAAGAACACATGGTCTCCAAACTCAAACAACAAGGGTCTCCTCCAACAATTGGAATAAGACTTCTTCTAGTACTTTTATACTTTCATCCTCAAAAGAAAAAGTTGTTCCTTCTTTGTAATGCTTTTCATCACATCAGGATTGTGAACAGATGAATCTCTAACCCTGGTCCAACATAATGTAGAATTTCATTACCTCCAATAAAAAAAATAAAATGGTTCAATATTGATGGATGAGTGATGGATTCTATTTTATTAAAACAAATCCAAGGGAAAGTGTTCTTCTTATGGTTTTCTAAAGTCTAAGATGCACACCCACAACATATCCTGTAATATTTGGATAGTCTTCTATGTCTTTCTATCTGAATGAGAGTTGAAAGTGGTGTAACTAAGTTCAAAAAGTTTGTTTTAATCCCTTCTAGAATCATTATGTAAAATGTGAATCCTGATTTAATAATTGGACCTTGGGAATCCATGAAAAATCAATAACACCTCCACATACTATCTATCTGAAACATTCGTGGTACTCAACTCGTGGATCACTAGAATGTGAATTGGTGTAATTAGTTAGTCCACTACTACCCAAACCACATCAAAAACTCCCTGAGATTGTGGTAAAACTGTAATTAAATATATTGTGATTTCATCCCAATTCCATTTGGAAATATCCAATGCCTTATAAAACCCACTGGGAAGAAGATGCTCATCCTCTACCTACATGAAAAAACACCCCACCACAAACTCTACCACTTCCCATTTCAACATGGGACACTAGAACTGTCTCCTTAATCAATAGTACATCATAAATACCCCATGTTGTACCACCAGTTGTGATATATGAAACTCATGAAAAACTTCATCATGAATTATTATTGGAATGAGAAACCTCCCCAATAACAATATTCAGTTCTGACTATCCTCTTACCACCCCTTTAGATCACCTCTATGGGAAATACAATCACGGATCACCTATACCTCAAAGCCTCATCACAGATAATCTTACACCTAATGAATCAAAGAATATTTCATCTTCGTATTAAAGATGAAACTTACACTATCAACAAAAATTTCATCCAATTTTTGGGTTTACTTCTCCTCTGTCGCTCTCCAAGTATCTTTGGACACTTGAACAACAACCTTTTGGGACTTCCTACTCAAAGCATCATCCCCAAAATACATTTTTTCCAAGGTGTATGAGATCTAAAAAATAATAATCTTGAAATAAATCTATCCACATGTATTAACACGAATTTATATCAAGATAAGAAAATATATACCTCTATATTTTATGATTGATTAAGGCCACAAAGAACTCTCAAATGAGGTAATGTCGGAACAAATTCAGCAAAACCACAACCACCACTAGCTCAATATCATGGGTGGAATAGTAATTATCATGGGTATATTACTAATTAGATCCATAATATATCACTAAATTCTAATTCAACAATATGAATCCCAATACCTGATAGGAAAAATCATAGAAAACCTTATAAAAAACACCCTCCTTTGACAGCTGAAGAATTGGAGAACCAATCAACTTCTCTCTTAGATAACTAAATACTTCCTAACACTGATCAGTCCACAAGAAAACATGGTCCTCATTATTCAAAATAGTTCGAGGGGATTTAACTTGAATAAAATTGGTAAAAAAACTACAATAATAGATTTCAAGACCAAGGAATTTTCAAACCTATTCCAAATTATTGGGTGATTCCAAAGAAAAAACTGCCTCAACCATTGATAGTTCTACATAAACACACCGTTGATACACTAAATTCATATGTAAAAACACCTATCATGTCTAAAAATCACCTTTCAACAACTTTCTATGATGAAAATGGTGTTGAAGAACCTACAAGATAGCTCTGATATGATCTTCATGCTCCCCTTCTGACTTTGAGTGGATCAATATATCTTCAATGAATGTTTCTATGAACTAGTCCAGTAATTCCCAAAACATTAAGTTCATGAGACCTTTGAAAACGTCTTTTGTTACCCTGAAACTGAACAACATAGCCAGAAACTTGAAGTTCCCATACTTGCATCTGCAGACAGTCATGAAAACATCACCATCCATCACCATCAACTCGTGATATCCAGATCATAGGTCGATTTTAGAAAACAAACTGACCCTAGTCATTTAGTAAAAAAGATCATATATCAGGGTAATAATTCTTAATCATCGCCAAATTCATCCATTAATAGCCTGTAAACAACATTGAACTACTATCTTCCAACATAGAGAATAAAATCGGATCCCCTATAGTGACACACTAGGTTAGATAAAGCCATCCCGCTTCATATTTTTTCTTTGAATTATCCACTCTCATAACTCATAAAATTTCATATAATATCGATCCTTATATATTAGAGAAGTATTAGACTAGAAGTTTATCCCAACTCAACATTGCTTTGAGGTGTTACTGTCCCAACCTACCTAGAAAAAAACCCAAACCCCCCAAAAACCTTGGGAACCTCCCCCATCTAAGCATTAACTTGTTCTATAGACAATTCTACCTTCAATGAAAGGATGGGATCATTACAATTACTTCCCAACAAAACATTTCATATTCCTATAAAAATGGTATGGTAGCCATCCACATCTGAGAAAATGGATGTCCTCCAGAAGTAGTTGATAATATCATCTATAAGAAATTACCATTCAGTAATGAAGATAAAATCATATACCTACATCTATAGTAAGGAAAGATCCAAATGGGACTAATGTGATCTAATCATCAGTCTATAACCGTGGAAAAAATCAAATAACAAGGTATGGCCTCTCACTAGTGTAGAAAATACAATGGGAATGAGAAACCTATCAACCTATATCTCTTGATAAAGGAAAATAGTGGTTGGAACAAAGGAGTGGGATGATCTTAAATAAAACATTTCATAAACAATATTACATGGAATGTCGATCATACCATGAATAATATCTAGCCCCTTAGGAGATGTTGCCTCAACTTCCCACAATAGACCATGCCCAGCTCCTGCACCTCTCAACTGATAGACACCACCACAACCATACTTGAGATGAGGTCCATAAACATGATTAACATCCTAAGGTTGACCCATACATACTCCATCACCCCTCTGTATAAAATATTCCTACTTCTCATACTAGTGAAATGGCCTCATTAGAAACTTCTACTAGAGCTAAAGTTAAAACATACCATCTCCACCAAAATGAGCTTGGATAAACACTAGGCATTAGTTTTCGGGATGGAAAAGAACCCTACAAACAAAAAATTCTAGCCAAAATCCCTTAAGAAATACCTAGAAACCATGATATCTAGAAGGATTGAAGGTAAGATGATGGGGTTGACTCCCCATTAGTAGAAACCCTAATGGACTTGGTTGCTGAGACCGTCCAATGAAAACTAACATCCTCAAAGAACCCTGATAGATCCTCTATCATAGTAAACCTCTTTTCTATTTCATCCAAATGGTCACATTAACCTTCTTATACACCAATAGATATGTTGACAATGTAAATGTAGTAATTTTATACTTGGTTGAAGGATGAAGTGTCTTCCTAAGTCATCTCTCATGATACACCTCATTAGGAAAATTTTCTGAGGAAAATTCAATAAGACATTGAAACTGATCTCCACATCCCGCACTAACATAATTCCCTGCAAAAGAATGAGTGACTCTTTCTGCTTCACATCCTTCACAGTCTAAGAATGAGACAATTCCCGAAACTCATTCTAAAATTCCACCTACAAAAACACCCTATTTTAAATCACCATGATATAGAATCCACCACTGACGTAAAAATACCCATATCTAATTAACTGAAAAAGGGAACTGGTACTCCACTATGACCTAGATCAAACTGAATGGGGTCTTTAGATCCTCTATACAACTCTCTATTGCCACATCAAAAACAATACCCTCATACTTTCACAAATCCTGGTGCTAAAAACATGGAAAATCCTTTTCCACTGGTCTTTCTCCCCAGTTAGATCAACCCTTTGGTGATCAATCAGGTAATCCTACTAAACCTCAACTGCATGAACCACATGTGGAAGAAATATTGGATATATAACTAAATGGATGAAAGTGTTTTCATAATACCAGGTAGAATAGAACTCCATCATGATTTTTAAAATTAATTTTATTTATTTTTAACCTCCTTAAAAAATTTCAATTCAAACTATAACAAAATTCATCATGACACATATAGCTTTCATATGTATCTACATTGAAAACAAGACAACCTCACTTGGTCATTTAACAAGCTCAGAGTCCATGAACTGGATCACAGGGATCCGTAAAATCCTATTTCCCAACTAGTCTCCCTAACCTATGTCATGAACCAAGATCAACTGGAACTATTTCCATACCTACCCATGAAATACTCAAAGTTCCTAACTCTAAACTCTGTCGTATCTCTCAACCATCATCTTTGATACCACTCTATCACTACCACCTCCCTCCAAATATAAATTCATTTAGGAAGAGAGATATGGCCATCGAGTCCCACTTATAATATGCCTTTATTAGGGGTCTAGCACTAAGGGTGTAAAAATATCATGTATGGGAGGCATACCCCTGTATAAATAAAACATGGTCTAGAGATAAGATGAATCAACCAAAATTAACTCCATTATAAAATATAAAATAAAACAAAAAACAACCCACAATGAATGCATAAAGTTAATGGATGATGATAAAAGTATCCAAAGTAAATACCCAAAAAAATCTAAAGTAGTGACACAATAATTATCTAAATGTATTATATAGTAATATCCATCAGGATCAATGTCGTACTCCTAGAAAACTAAAAATCAGTTTATATTCATAGGGTGCTCATAAAAGTATACTCATTAGGCAAACCAAAGTCCTTCATGAACATATGAATAGGGGGTATTGATGCAATCATGAGAAATTAGAAGAACCAATAACATCTAATTTGGTCAACTATCCAACCCCAATATCACCAAGGAATACTCACAAAATAACACAATACAAGTATAATATCATAATATGAACATATCAACAACGGGTACCCCGCACTAGTTTCCCACCGATTTGACACTCTCACACCCCAATGTTGTACATCATGGTGCACCCATCTCTTCAATATAACACAATAAAAGCCACTTCCCAACAACATGGTCATATCACATCTCGCCTGAAGACACCTACTCTATAACCCTATTCCCACCTCCAAAACTAGAGTAGTAGGGTATCATGAACATGAAATAAATCAACCTCGTTCCCTACTCCTATCATGCATAAACCCCACCATAAGATTCCCCAAAACATGGTCACATCACGTCTCACTTCCCCATGGTATGGTCATATCACATCTCACCGATAAACAAATGATATGTCACCTAGTTTACTGTCTGATCATTGGACATGACAACCTATGCATATCTACTCCCCTATAATATACAGTGGGAAAGAGTGTGTAGCTACAATCCATCCTCACCATCGTGATATTTAGAAAAGAAACTTGATATATATATATATATATATATATATGATTGACAGCATGTGGTTCTCAATGAGAGTCAGGTGTGTAATGAAATCATAAGGAATATATATATATGCATATATATTTATATATATCTAGCCACATTGAAGCTCAGCCTATGGGTTCAAAAAGAAAAATGATACTAACCAATGCACAACAAACCCAACTTTCTCTTCCACCTTCAAATGCACAACACCAAAAAAGCCACAACCAACATTTGACATTACAAACTGATTTTTATTTAAAAATTCCATTAATTTCATATTTATATCCCATGTGATTCCACATTCATATACTATTTCTATGTTTAATTACACTTCCAATTTTAATTCAACAATTGTTAACCATTTTATCACATTCCATTTCAATTCCAACGTTATCATTTAATTCCAATGCCATCCGAGAAAATATCACAACCCAAAACATGTCAGAATGATAGTCAATCATCCCTTCCAAGAAAACCAACCTTGTATTACCCCAACATATCACCACATCACAACAACACCTCACTGCCCCACATCATGGTCACACCTCAACAAACATCACCACCCCAAAACATGACCAAGAAAACTCATCAGATCGCTACCTCATAATAGAAACACTCAAACCTATCAAATCACCTCCCAATAACATGACCAAAAAAACCAATTATATCACTTCCCCAGATAATGGGAACTCTTACATATCACATCACTACTCCTCATCATGGATAAAAACCCCTTCACATTCAGCATAACATTTTTAGATTTAGAAAGGGATATTTTCATCAATTTCACTTCTTTATTTATGTTTATTATCTCATTACATATAAATTCTAGGGAAACCATTTTATTTTCCAAATATAAGGGGTTATAAAATTTCCATTTTTGGGTGATGTTAGACAATCATAAGAAACAAGGTATAATAGAACATGCCAAATCAGAACAAATAAATCCTCAAATAGACATTATTTTATGTAATAAATTTATCCTATAAAACCACAATATCACAAATAATATCAATGTTTTAAAAAAAGTGAAACATTCCCCTTTCCCCTTCAATTTCCATTAAACCAGTTCATTATCATTATTACGCTAGTGTAAATTGCAATTTCCATTATCTGGATTCTATTAAAAGGATCCTCGTATGTAGTTGGCCAGATGTACTCAAGAGAATTTCCCCAAAATCTAGAGGTTGTTTACTAGCAGTGAGGGCCTAGGGTGTGATAGTGGGGAAACTATTCCCTCATTGGAAGAGTGTAACATAGAGGAATAAATAATAACAATAACAGAAGTAGTAAAAAACATGAAATTGTAGTAAAAAATGGAATAATGAATGGTAAAGACAACCCGAAGGCATATAATATCTGAATGACGCATCATGTCACATGTTCTATGAAAAATATAAAAACCATATACATCTCTATCGAGTTCAATTTGATACTAAGGTACAACAACAAAATGAAACACAATAGCATCGCAAGCCTTGGAATGGTCTCATTCTCTCATACTCCTATGCATCAATCAAGTACCTATATAAGAAGCCTTTCCCCTATCGACACATGAAGTAATATCTTCTGTTTGGGCCCAAAACCATGACCTAATTAGGGTGTGGGAAATAAATCCCAGTACGAATCCACCAAAGATATGTTCCAATCTATGAATGAGTAAATGAACTAGTAGTGTATAATAATGAAAGCATTAAACTAAGAAGTGCTCAAAAGTAAAAAAAACCCCGCAAGACTTGTTTCATTTATACCATTAAAGGTCATTAAGAAATTCAATTACATAAAATCATTAGTTCATGGGATCTAGACATGGGCAGTCAATCCCCTATTCAAGAAAACAGAGAAGATACCTCATCAGGAAAATTGTCAATTAAAATGAAAATCAAATCCAATCTTTTGATTTAGCTTGGCAGACACTTCATAATTCAATTCAACAGTCAAATATTTGTTCAAAACCTTGCCCTTAGGTATTCCAAAAACATTAAAAATCCTTTTCCACATGCAAGACAAAATGTAGCCTTCAGGCACACAAAACCTTGGCCACTGGCATGACAAATCTCTTTGTGCAAGCAGAATAATTTAACAGGGCCAAGCCCAACATATAAGAAATTCAGCATAATGCAACACATGTAATATTTACACTATTATATGGTTAACAAGGAAGAAATTTACATTGGTAACCATTTAATTAACCCATTTATATCAAACAACCTATAATAGGTAAAAAAGAGGCCTAACCATGGTTATCCTAATCAAAAAGGCCCAACCAATGTTATCCAAGGGAAATGCGCCAGCAGGGTGGAACATAATAAAAACAAGTAGTCTCGACATGCTTCAATTCATATAAATAATCACCTCAAATTCCATAGGCATTAACATAGGTCAATGCCTGGACAAAGAGACACCCCAAACATGGGTGTGCTGCATAATGACATATATAAACAACTTGACAATAAGCAATAAGCTCACGACCACCTAACTCAATGCAGTATGACTCTCCTAATCTAGAATTGACATCCAATTAAATCTAGAACAGTGGATATATATGAAACAAATAATACGCACTCAACATTAAATAACATAATCAAGAACAAAAATCACCAAGAATTGTTCAAGAGTAATCAAGAGCTTACCGATTGGATTGAAATGAGACCAACGGTTATTGATTCATTGTTCGTTTCATCAACCAGAAGGGGTTGAAGTTCAATAAATCATGTTGACTTCCCCCAGCAAGCCTTCTTTTCAAATGACATAATATTTAGTCTACTACACATTTTAAGTTAAAAACGCAAAGCACATGGTGTGTGAGTCCATATACACAGCATGTATATCATTTAACCATTCGTTTTTTGGCAGATGAATTTCATTGACATACATTCCAGTGCCTTCCAACATGAATACATTGCATGTACTAGGAATTAAAAAGTGTGTAGTTTGATTCCCCCAATTTGTTTTCACAGTACCACATTCCATGTATTCCCTTTATACACAAACATACTACATGGATTGTTCTTTGGAGTATATGGTGTGAAATCCCTGATTCCAGTACTTTTCGCAAATTTCATTTGTTTTTTCAAAAATAACTCAAATGAAAAAATAAAAGAAGAAATTGTACCTTATAGGAAGATCCTGTTTCATACTAAGTTCCCCCCTTAATGAAATTCATCCCTTAATTTCCCTTCCAAGGGTGGTGATGGAATATCTGAGAACAACTCCGGCCACTGATCACGTATGTCGGCCTCCCTCTCCCACGTCTCATCTGGTACTAGATCGTCCAACCATAGCACCCATATAAGAGGAACTAATTGGGCTCATAGAACCATCAAGATCCTATAAATTATTCGAATAGGATGCTACTCAATGGATTCATCAACCTAAATCTAAAGCTCCTCAGGTTAAAAAAGTGAGTTGGGTCAGAGTAATAGTGGATTAGCTAAGATATATGGAAAACATCACGCATGGATTGGTACCTTTGAGGTAACTATACCTGATAGGCAATCGGCCTGACTCTCTCTAGAATCTCAAATGAACCAATGTATCTCGGTGAAAGCTTACGCTATCTTCTGATCCTCTTGTCCCAATCTCAGTGTGACACAAATGAAAACATGATCCCCAACATCAAACTCAAAAGGTCGTCTCTGGAAATTGATGTATGATTTATGAAGAGACTACACAGTATCCATCCGCATAAAAATAATCTAAACCTACTTAGTGGTCTTCTGCATGAGACGTGGTCCTAGTAAGGCTGCCTCACCTGACTCTAACCAGCATAGTGTAAAATGACATGGCCAACCATATAAAGCATCGTAAGGTACCATCTGTATAGTCGTTTGAAAACTATTATTGTAGGAGAACTCTACTATGAGAACATGCTTATCCCAAGAGCCCCCAAATTCCAGGACACATGCATGCAACATGTCCTCTATGACCAGTATCATACACTCTAACTTTCCATCATTCTGAGGGTGATATGATTTTCTCAGAAGAACCTGTGTATCCATCACCCTCTGAAAACTGTTCCATAAATGAGACATAAAGTGAGAATCCCTATATAAAATGATAGAACAAGGGACCCCATGAAGTCATACCACCTCTCAGATATACAGATTTCCAAGATCATCAACACTGAAGGTATCCTTGATCGATAAAAAATGAGTGACCTCCGTAATCATATCACCTACAACACACATAAAATTTTTGCCTCTAGGCTACCTCAGTAACCCCATCACGAAATCCATTATGGAATCATTTAATTTCTACACTAGAATAGGTTACTTATGTAAAATCTCAGATGGCCACTGTTGTTCCACCTTCACTTGCTGACAGGTGGAAAATATCATACCAAAACCAGCTACTTCCTACATCATACTCGGCCACCTATACTGATGGTGCAAGTCATGATACAACTTGGTGACTCTAGGATACACTTCCCAAGATGAAGCATGAGACTCCCGCATCATCTCATCGTGTTTATCCCCTAGAACCCACACACATCCATGGATATGCAAAACATAATCCTCACCTATCATCCATCTAGGATAAGACCCCTCACCTGTCTCTCACTCTCGTAGAACTATTCCTTCAGAATCTAATAACTCCCTCATCCTCAATCATTCCCATATGGTAGATGTAACAGTCAAGTATAAAAGATAAGTATGTCCCGGATTGTCATGCACCACTAAAAGCATCTTAGATAAAAGAGTGATAAGATTCCACTCACCTCTAGACTCCTACACTACAAGTATCTGAGTCCTCCTGCACAGTGCATCAGCCATTGCATTTCCTTTTCTATGTGTATTGGCAAGCTCAAAATTGAATTACTGAAAACATTACACCCACATTAATTGTCTCATATTCAAATCGTGACGAGTAAAGATGTATTTGAGATATTTGTGGTTCATGTACACCAAAAAATTCAATCCCAAAAAATATTGTCTCCAAAAGTGAAAAACACGAACAATTGTAGCTAAATCGAGATCATGCATCAGGTAAATCCTTAAATGTGGCCTCCACTATTGAGACCCATATGCAACAACTCAATCCCCCTGCATAGGCACTACTCCTTGCCCAATACCTAATGAATCATAGAACACAGTGTAAATCTTTCCCATATATGGAAATATAAGTATCGATACTGAATTAAAATGTCCCTTCAACTCTTAAAAAGTTGTGTCACAATAATTTTACCACTCAAACTTAAAACTTTTCTTATTTAAGACTGTCTTTATTACTAATATGTGTTAGAAGGCCTATATAAATATACTCTATTAACGAGATATCCCCATGAAACTATGTACCTAAAAAACATTCTTGGGATGCTCCTAGATAACTACTACATTCACCTTATTTGGGTCCACTAATACTCCTATTACTGAGAAGATGTGACCCAGGAAGTGAATTTGATCCATCAAAAAGTGTCATTTTGTGATCCTAGCATATAAATAATTATATCTCAGGCTATTAGAAATGATATTATGATGATTGGAATGTTCATTTAAATTGTGACAATACAACAAGATATCATCCATGAAAACCACCACAAAAGAATCTAAGTAATGATGGAACATTTAGTTCATTAGCACCATGAAAACTAATGGTCTGTTTGTGAGACCAAATAGTATAACCAGATAATCATATAGACTATACCTACTATGAAAAGTGGTAGACGATATTTATGTAGGTCAAACACAAACCTAGTGATATCCTGAACTCATGTAAATATTCAAGAACACCTAAGATCCCAGAAGTTGATCAAACTGGTCATTTGTCTATGGAAAGGGATATTGGTTTTTAACTGCCAAATGGTTCAATTTCCAATAGTTCACGCATAGACTAAGGGTACCATCAACAGTTTTTTTCATAAAGGGCTGGGGAGCCCCAAGGAGAAGTAATAGGTCAGATAAAACCCTTAACTTCATGATCCTCCAACTTCCTCTTAATCTCTTGCAACTCATTTGTATTTATCTTGTAAGGATGAATGGATACTAGTCCATCCCTTTGCACTAGAAAAATAGTGAAATACACCTCTCTGACTAGAGGTATTCCTGATAAGTGGTCTGGGAAAACATCCATGAAATGATCAACCACATGAGGGAAATATGCTAGACATGTTCTCCATTCATCCAGATCTACACTCGAAATCTGGACTGTCATCCCAACCAACCCATGATGCTCGGGTCCAGCTATTTATTCCTTGACATCCCATCCAACCTTATGTAGAATCTTCATACCCTATGGTGATTTGAAACTCACCCTGTAGTTATTGAAATCAAAAAAGGCTCAAAATTGAACCAACCATTCCATTCTGAGAATGAGATCGAAGCCTGTCATTTAAAAGACATAGAGGTTCCATGGAAAGTGACACCCAGAGATCCCAAAGGGGCACTCTATGAACTGACTCAAAGTTATCATTATATTCCCAAACATAGTGTCTAGTAACATAAAATTAGAATAAGTATTAACACAGATCCAAAGGATTTCCATAATGTTTTTTGATATGAAAATAATGTGCAACACCAATATCAAAAAAGTAAAGAAGATATAGCAGGGAAACTAGGATAGTACCTCGGATAATAGAAATTATGGGATCCTTCTTCTTCCAGTTCTGTTGCACTACATAGATATGACCAAAACCATGGCCCTGAGACACAACTTGGACACCCTGAGCTGACCCACCTTGTTGTCTCAAAGATCTTTGGGTCTGACTACCATGGCCACGACCACCACCTTGGTCGGAACACCCTGACGTATTCTTGTATCAAGACTAGTGAGAAGCTACTGGCCCAGCTCCAACATGTGGAGTCTTTATAGAACCTATCTCTCTACACTAATTGAAATTCCTTATAGTAGCACAATAGATGGAACATCCTATCATAAGCTTGACACTCAACTGTATCCCTTGGGAACCGACATCCCTTGTTCCCAATGTTTCTGCCCTGGTATAATGTCACCTAGTCACCAGTGGAAATTTTATGTCCATTACTATCACTATGAAAGAATTCCACAGGATGCTTCCTCTTTCCAGTTGAGAAAATACCAGAAGCCAGTGTTGAACCACCATGGCTTGCACCACTTGCTTCCAACAGATTGCGCTCACTGATTAGTGCCTAATTCAAAGTAGAAAAGATATAAGGCAACCTGAATACACTCACATATGATCGATATATAAAACCTGAGACCACCCTCAAATCATCTAGCTTTTTATACATCCTCACCCATCAAAATAGGTGCAAATTTCTGAAGCTTAGTAAACTAGGTAAGATATTCCATAAGTGAAAGTGTGCCATTCTCCATGTTCATGAACTCCTGATCTTAGTCGGCCCTTATCCTCTCGGGAAAATAATAATCATAGAATGTGGCCTAAATTTCCTCCCATGTTATTTCTCAATGAAGACCTACCTGAGTGATAACATCCCACCATCTCTTAGAAGAATCATGTAGCATATGTGTCGCAAGCTTGACCCTCCTCTTGAGAGGCGTGTTGAGATTCTTGAATATAGTCATAATTGATTCTAGCCATGATTTTGTAGCCAGTAGTCTACCATCCCTTGAAAAAAAATAGTCGTATGCTACTGCAGGAAGATATTTATCAGCTCTTACCAAGATGTGTCAGCCTCTGGTGCTCCCTAAAAGTTCTTCATGAACCTCACAAATCCATCATAGAACTATGCATCTGCACCTGTGTTCGGTATAATAGCTGGTGTCGTAGTTGGCCCAACTGGAGGATCAATCAGTAGCCTATGAACTACCATTTCTAGATTATGACCATCATCTATCTCCTGGTGTACAAATCATGGTCTTCATAGAGGCATGACTCTACAAGGTCAAGAAAATTCTTTAGTTCAATATCATTGTCATGGTTTTTTGTTCAGGAGTGCCACAACAAAACAAGAAAAGACAATCAATGTTTGGAAAAAGGGACTACCCAGCGTGTGTAAAGAATACCCAACATATACCCTTACATTGTCATGTGGTCATGTTCTACCACCGGCCTAGGAATCTATCAACCATAAGTACACGGTGTGTTCAACGTTCACATGGCATGTACAGAGGTCTGTACTCCAGGCCATGTACTCACAGATGGACAGGTCCACACGAGTTCTGCTTGGGTAGGCTACACAGCGTGTACTGAAAGTACATGGCATGTTCTGATCAAAACATGATAGCCCATGTTTCCTCTCACATGGCTCATTGCATGGTCTGATACTACATGGTGGGTACATAGAATACATATTGTTTACTCAAGAAAATTTTTTCTTCCGCAAATGAGAAGAACACATGGCGTGTGTTTATAGAACCACACACCGTGTAGTCTGGGTTTCCAGACAATAAGCCTCAAAAACATCCCAGGAACCCCATTTTTTGCAAATATAATGCCATTGTATGCCATATTCAGATCTGTGGGGCCCCATACACCACGTGAATCAATGTTTTTCACCCATGAAAAACATATCATAGCAGAATTTTATACAAAATACTAAATATGATCTTCCAAATTCTGGTCCAAGAGGGATCAAACACCTGAGGAACCTATGTTTGGAATCCATTAAATCCAAACCATAGTATGTACCAATACAACTATAACAATAGTAGGAATATCAATCAAGGTTCTAACACAACAACATGAATCAATAATTCTCCCTAAATGGCATGGTAAGTATTCACGACGTGTGATTTCTAACAAGTTACTATATGATTCATTATATGACATACCATCATATTATCAATTTTCAACTAATTAGAACCACAATAACATCAATAATTATAGCACAAAACAAGTACATCACCCAATGGTTAAATTGAATCAACTATAATAGCTCAAAATCTAAAATAACAATTTAATTTGAGGCAATTTGTATTTTCCCTATACACAAGGTAGCTACTCCCGGGCACAACTAATTACCCAATTCCATTTCCTTCCTATCCCTTTATAATGTCACCAAATAGTAATACAAACCAAATAATATATGATCCACCAATGATACCACTTTGTTGTAGGTTCTTGGCACAGTATAAGCGCATTGGTTGGGTTACCCAACATTAATTTTTTCCATTAACAATCATCAATCGGAGATCCGCACGATGATAAAATACCGGATCTTTGTAATATATTGAAGAATTAAATAAAATAGAGGAGTCCCTAAACCATAGAAAGGATCATTATATTTTTGTTATAATTAATTTAATTAAATGGCATGAATTACATTAATGGTATTCTCTCTTCATTAATGTTTCCAGTCATGATCCAATGTGATCCGTCATTGCGTCATAGAACCCAAGTGTAGGATTCCTCTATCTGTGATCCACAAGTGCTCCACATATCTATGGACATTGAAGAAGGGTCTATAGTACCTAGAGCATAAGAGACTTCGCTTGTGATGCTCACCATCAATCACCTTAAGATCCATTTACAATATGGTCTCCTTGATCTAGTGGAGGAGGATATCTCTTGTAAATTGAGAGAGTTCTTGGAGTAAAAGATTTCTATCTTAGCTTGAGATATTTCTCTTGATATATTGTTCACAACCACCAATAATTGCTAGGATAATGAGAATAATATAATTGGGATTTTAATTACCTAGAATAATAAAATGAATTAATTACCCTAAATCATTTATTCATTTTATTTAATTCATAGTAAACCCCCATGTCTAATAATAAAAGATGACTATTATTAGTACATGACATGTGCCCAGTGAATTACACCTAATATTGTATAAGTAAATAAATAATATTATTTCTCAAAAGTTCCTAGAAAAAATATATAGTGTGTATATTAATATACATAATGCGTAATTTTGTTTTTCCATTCTTTTTATATCCTATTCCACATTTGTTAGACCATAAATAATGAATATTTATTTCATAAATAAATATCACTGGATTACTCGCTAATACATATATTAGTTCTATAACAATATGTTCTTCTGAATAACTAGTTTCAAAATAAATGTGATTAGGAATCCATTAATAATTATTTAACCAAAATCAGGAATAATCATTATTCAACTTGTTAAATTAATATTTAACTCAGATACTTTGACACACTTAGTGTGTGACCCTCTAGGACTCTTTCTCTATGGCATTAGATGAATTCTGCCAAATTTCCAAGGTTAGTATCTAGAAACACACCAAGGTACCCATACAGAATTATTTTAACACTGTAATGACTTGTCACCTCCTACGAACAGCTACTTTGTAATGCAATCCCTTTGTCTCGATATCTTGAATCAAGCGGGTTGCATGCTTGCGCCATCCACCCATGTGCTCAATTATTATTTATTTGAATTCCAAAATTTATCATGTCCATTCCTCACCATGGAAATGGATTTATTTAGGCTATATCAGTTCCACCAAAAGGCCTGAGATATCTACTTCCATTATGGAACAGAAGGGGAAAATCATTTCATGCATTATCTATTAATGCAGTATTACTCGTGATACACCCAACATATCCTACAATTATACGAATAGTGTGTCATTGTATTTTTCATCAATACATCTAAGTGCGTGAGTTTTAATATCCATTAATAATAATATTAATGTCTAAGGACCAATACACACATCCACAGATAGGAACCTCCAATGACACTATGAAATGTGGATTTCTTACGGGTTGGTCTCATTCTCATAATATCCTCCTTGATATTACCAAGGGTGAACACCATGAGAAGGTGCCTCAATGTTATATGAGTCCCCACCCCTAATAGCCTGTATTATTTTTTCCATCAAATATTATCATCTAGCCATAGAAAATATATTCAAGAACAGTGTTATGACACTTCAAGATTCTCATCATAACAGGGATCTATTGTGGCCCTTTAGTGCGACAGCTATCCTTAGTACATTATCACATGAATTTTCACATATAAGAACAATCATGATGAGATATGGTTTTTATTAATTAATAAAGTACAAAGTAAATTGTTTTAGGCCACCAACTCCAACAGAATCCCACTTGTACTGGAGTCAATTTCTAACAACCTTTATCCCACTAGCACTCACATGATATTCATGCTTCTTCTGAGATAGGCCTTTAGTCATGGGGTCCATCACATTATCTTCTGGGTATACTCTACTCACTAAAACATCACATTTTTTATAGAAATCCCTCAAGAGGTGATACTTTTGGAGAATGTTCATTCTCCATTAATGCGACCTTGTTTCTTTTGCAAGAGCCACCGATGTAGTATTATCACAATAAAATGTGACAGGATATTTACTACTAGTCACCACATCAAGATCCTAGAAAAAGTGTTGAATATAGAATTCTTCCTTGGATGCATCAAAAGCCTCTTTATATTCAGAATCTGCTTTAGAATTGGTGACAACTGGCTTCTTTGAACTCTTTTAAATCACAGCTCCTCTATTAAGACAGAAAACATATCACGATTGCAACTTCAGATCATTCTGATCTGTTATAAAACAAGCATCATAATACCCTATGATGATATGATCTTTGTCTCCTCCAGACACTAGGAACATATCATTAGTTCTTCTCAGATACATAAGAATTGTCTTAATAGAAGTCCAATGTTGTTCTCCAAGATCCCCTTGATATCTTCCTACCATGCTCAGTGTATAGGAAACATCAAGCCTAGTACATAACATGGCATGCATTATAGATCCTATGGCCAAAGCGTATGGGATCTTACTCATCCTATCTTTATCCTATTGTGTATGAGGAGACATTTTCTTTAAAAGTTGTAGGACATGTGACACTGGAACCAATCCCTTATTGGATTGTTACATACTAAATATCTTTAGTATATGGTCAACGCTTGTACCCTAACATAGTCCAATAAGCCTCTTGGATCTATCATGAATGATCTTGATCCCTAGAATGTTGGGTGCTTTACCAAAGTCTTTCATAGAGAAACACTTATTCAAAAATTTATTAACTGACTGCAAGACTGGTACATCGTTTCCAATATGTAATATGTCCATGATGTATACTACTAGGATAATGACCAAATTCCCATTAAACCTCTTATAAACACATGGCTCACATTCATTCTTAATGAATCCAAATTTCTTTATGGATTCATCAAATCTAATGTTCCATGACCTGATTGCTTTCCATAATCCATACATGGGTTTCTGTAACTTACAAACCTATTTGGATTCACCTAGGGTAAAAAACCCTTCTGGTTGTGTCATATAGACATATCCCTAAACGTTCATATTAAGGAATTCTATTTTGACATCCATCTCCCAAATCTCATAGTCATGGTAAGCTACTATGTCGAGTATGATTCTTATATATTTAAATAGGGAAATTGGTGAGAAGGTTTTATCCTAGTCAATTCTTTGATGTTGTTTGAATCCTCTAGACACTATAATTGCATTATAGGTACTAACTTGACCATCCATGTCCAAATTTCTCTTAAATACCCATTTGCATCCAATAGTATCTACATCAATTGGACCATCGACCAGAACCCAGTCTTCGTTATGATACATGGAATCCATCTCAGATTTCATAGCTTCTAGACATCTTGAATCTTTTGATCTCTCTACTGATTCCTTTTAAGAGAGAGATTCCTCACTATCCAATAATATTTATTCACCATCCTTGGTGACTTGGAAACCAAATATATCTAGTTCCCTTACCTCTCTTGAGCTCTTATGCAGTACTTGCATTTCTGGAACCTCCTCCACAGGGACCTATGGAACTTGTTCCTGTACCAACTCATGTGTATCTTGAGCATAAAAATCATCAAAGTCCATATTTCTACCACAATCCTTCTTTAGGATGTGCTCTCTCTCAAGAATGATTGTTTTTCTAGGGACAATCACTTTCTTGCCTGAAGGGTTATATAGATAATATCCTTTTGTTTGCTGGGGATATCATATAAAGATACACCTCAAGACCTAGAGTGATAGTTTTTTTCCTACGAATGCCTTAAAAAATTCCTCGCATACACATACATATGTTGGTAAAAAATGGGTTTATTTACATTCCATAACATCGATGGAATTCCATTTTCCACCTTAGTTAGTACTCTGTTTAATTTCTATGATGTAGTTTGTAATGTATATCCCATAAAGGATAAGGTAAGATCTTCAGGACTCATCATCGACATCACCATGTCCAAAAAGGTGTGGTTTCTCCTTTCACTAACACCATTCCACTATGGTGTATAAGGAGGAGTAAGTTGAGATAAAATCCCATCCTCCCAGAAAAGTTCAATGAATTCTTGCTTTAGATATTCTCCACCTCGATCACATAGAAGTATCTTTATCTTTTAACCAAGATGATTCTATACTTCATTCATGAATTCATTAAATTTCCCTAAGTTCTATGACTTATACCTCATTAAGTAGATATATCCATATATACACAAATAGTCAGTAAATGTAATGAAGCGGGAATATCCCCCTCAAGATTCTACTAGAAATGGCCTACGCACATCCCTGTGTACCAATCCTAGAAGCTCTATGGCCGTTTCACCCTATCCACCAAAAGGTGTCTTGGTCATTTTACCTTGTAAACAACCATGACATCTATCAAGTGGTTTTAGCTCAGTAGACTAAAAATAACCATCTTGGTATAGATTTTTCAAGACCTTCTCATTTACATGACCAAGACGATGATGCCACAACTGGGTGTTTTATGGTCATGTGAGTTTGTTTAGTTATCAATCTCGAAAACATGGTTTTCATAATTTAATAATAAAAACCATAATTTAAATGCTCTATACCATAACATATGTTCTTCTTATAAAAGAAAAAACCCTTATTTCCAAACTTGATAATAAATCCATCCATATCCAAACATGATATAGAAATTCTGTTTTTGGTTACACTAGGCACATATTAACAGTTATGTAAAACCAAAATCATCTCAGTTGGAAATGAGAGGTGGTAATCTCCAATGGCTAACGCAACCACCATCGCGCAATTATCATCTCGAACATCCACCTCTCCTCTATCAATATTTCTAAGTCTACTTGGTTCCTTCATTTGAAGACATATGTGAGCCCCACAAGCTATATCCAATACCCAATGTGTAAAAATGGAATGATTACACTCGATAATTAATGCACCTTCAATGTCCCCATGATTTTGGGTGAAATTACTATTCTAGTGTCCTCGCATACCACATGAAAAACATACCGCCTCCCATTCCATGCCCTAGATCTATATATTATCCTTCTAGGAGGGATGGTGCTTGGGGGCTTCAAAATTTTTATAAGTCCTTGGCCCCTTTTCCTTGTCTTTACTTTTCTTATTGAGTATAAGGATTGTTCTTTTCTCATGAACTGTGTCCATATATACCTGGATATTTAAGGTTAGATGTTCTGATAGACTCTTCTCATTATTTCTAAAATTGTATTTGATAGTAAATTTAGAGAAGGTCTTGGGAAGTGATGATAGGATGAGATCTGTATGCAAATCATCCAGGAACATAATCCCTAAGATATCCAGGAATTCAATTTAGCCAATGATCTTGAATACATGAGGCCCAGATGGCGTAGAATCTCCATGATTAGTTGTAAACAAAGCATTGGATATCTCATATCTCACCTATCTCGCCTTCTCTTGATAAAGATCCTAAACAAGAGACATCAGGCTATACGCATCCATGTTTTCATGTTGCTTCATGATATCAATAGACGTGGCTGATATCATGAAACATTGGACATTTGTGGCACAATCCAAATGTTTCATATAGAGATATTGTTCCTCATCACTGGCCTCTTTTCCATGCGCAACTGTAATAGGCTCTTCCAGCACCTATAATTTCATCTTGTGGAGAAGGATGATAAGTAAACGCCTCTACCACTCGTGGAAATTGGTGTGGGTGAAAAGGTTTTCCTTCTCAATTATGGTACAAAATGATATCTTTGAAGTAATTTTTCTTGCCATTTTTACAAATTAATATGATTAAAGTTTTATTAATTTATCATGATAAAACAGATAAAATAAATAAATTATTACTTATTAGTCTCCCACTATTTTATAGAAATACAATAGCCCCTGCCATTGACTACAAAATATTCTATTTCTATAATATTATGGTGGAAAGGATCCACAATTTCCATCACATAAACCCAAATAGGGTTGGTCAAGAATCTTTATGGGTTTTAGGTAGGCATTCCAAATGCCAACTGCATTAACTCTTAGTTCCTTGATTTGCAGTGTGGACTCCCCTATCTTGAAATCCTTTTATTTTGGATTTCCTCAGTCATTTCCCCTTGGTCAAACCATTTCTTGTTGTGGAAGTAAACCCTTGATGCGATACAAGTCAATTCAACCCAAAACCATGAATTAGAATTCCGTGATAATTGAAAGTACCAAACTAGGGTTGCTCAAGCAGTTTGAACTATGGTCCAATTCTAACCAAGAATAGGGAAGGCTATACCGACTTAATATTTCTTTGACGGATTTTATCCTTATACATAAATTTCCATTTTATTATCTTTATTACATTCTTTATAACATTAGGTGGGATATACGTAAGCGATTAACCACATCTAAGATAATATTTACGCATAATCTGATTTTTTTAGTTCCATCTTACTTGTTTTTTTAATTCATTAATTGTGTGATCGTGACAAAAAATTCATAATAAATAAACCATGAAATTGAAAAAAAAATTATGTAAATGGTATTATCATGAGCTTTTTCTATTGGTTAGTTTATCTAGCGGTTGATAAACTAACCCAAGACCTAGGGGAGAAGAACCTTGAACCTTTTGGGTTCGTGTCTACAGCTTTCCACTTTTCCATCTTTGTATCTCCTTGGATTAGTTTCATCTTGGCTCCTAACTTGATCCGCCTTCGCTATCATAGGAGCTCCATCCATTATATATGCTTTTATCTCACTCATATGTGAGGGATAAAATCGGGTTTTAAATAAAAGAACCCTTGGGTATATTGATCCTACATATTAACGAGGAGAAGTCTCACATGACAACAAGTTCAATTTAAATAAATAAATTAAAATAAACCATTCATATACAAAGTTCCTAGTCTATCTCATGATTATCTATACATGAAACGATATTTATGAATAAATAAAACTCGCATTGAACTCTTTATTCATTCTTATTTAAGATAAATCACGCTTGAATCAATTAGTTGTCTTCAATTAATCAATCCTTTTATCTTAAACCCTTTTCTGAATTTTTTTGAGATTCTCATCCATCACAATTTTAAACAAATAAATTAATTTAAAATTATCGTTGCACATAACTTGTACCTTGGAGGAAACCTAATGAATTCACATTCATAACTACCCAATGGGTTGAAATGAACATTACATATATGTTAAATTAAAGAGATATATAAATATCACCAACCATGTGTTGTGCCTCAGATTTATTCCCACACTATGGTACACGTATCAAGGGTTTGTATAATATAATAATAAATGTTAATAAATCTACATAATTTAGATGACTACACAGAGTGTAGTTCCGACTACACGTAGTGTACTATCATTCACTATCCATCTGAAGTACATGCCTAGGTACATGGCATGTAGATGTACTTATGAAATCTTCAGAGTACATGGTGTGTATAGTGGGCCACATGCCGTGTAGTGTCCATGATACATGGTTTCTAGGTGGGGATGCATTGTACGGTGTACACAGTCCAACCCTAACCTGAAGGACTACACGTCGTGTCTAGTGGTCTACACAATGTGTAATCCCTAAACCATGTGCCACATATTCTTGGTCAACACACGAATTCATTTAATACATAGAAAGACTCCTAAAAATGGTTTAGTTTTGCAGACCAGTCTGATGCATTGAATCTTGACTACACGACGTGTACCACCAAATACATGTCATGTGTTCTGGTGTTGTATGTCCAGGAATCTTTCAAACCTCTAGATGATTTCCACTATTTTATATTAATCAAAATTAAAAGAAAAGATCATTTCTATATGCTGAACGTGATAGGAAAGAGGAGGAACAGATCTCGATATTCAAATGTTCACAAAGATTAACTTGAAATGAAACAACGAAATTATTAAATGCATAAATCATCAATGAAAAAAAATTATAATCAAGGATATGACCCCCACTAGATTCCACCTTTAGGTTCCATGCACAATAGAATCACATTGGTTGGGTAACCCAACTATAATTTTTTCCATTAACAAGATTAATCCGAGATCTGTTACGATGATAAAATGTCGGATTTTCATAATTGAATGAATAACTAAATAAAATAGGGGTGTCCTGGAACCCTATAAAGGATCATCATATTTTGGTTATAATTAGTTTAATTAAAATACAAGAATTGCCTTGCTGGAATTCTGTCTTCGTTGATGTTTCTGGTCACGATCCAATGTGATCCTTCATTGTGTCATAGAATCCAAGTGTAGGCTTCCCCTAGTGGTGATCCAAACGTACTCCACGTATCATTGGATGTCGTTAAAGGGATATCCAGGTGCTATCATGGAAGAGCCTTCACTTGCGATGTCCGCATTCGATTTCATTGAGATTTTCTTCCAAAGCACTCTCCTTGATCAATTGTAGGAGGATATCTCACATAGCATGAGAGCATTCTTGGAGGAATATAATTCCCTCTTGGATTGAGATATTTACCTTGATTCATTGTGCACAAACACTAAGAATGGGTAGACTAATGAGAATAATATAAATGGTATTTTAATTACTTAGAATAATAAAATGAATTAATTACCCTAAACCTTTTATTTATTTAATTTAATTATTAGTAAAACTATATGTCTAATAATAATAGATGACTATTATTATTACTTGACATTAACCTAGTGAATAAAACCTAATATTATTTAATTAAATAAATAAAATTATTTCTCACAAATTCCCAAAAAAATACACGACATGTATATTAATATACATGGAGTGTACTCATTTTTCCCATTATCTTTATTTCCTCCACCACATTTATTAGCAATAGAATAATGATTATTTATTTCTTAAATAAATATCATTCTATTACTCTCTAATAAATATATTATTTCACCCATAATATATTCTTTCAAA
The DNA here is from genome assembly GCA_963277665.1 of Viscum album. Classification (NCBI taxonomy): domain Eukaryota; kingdom Viridiplantae; phylum Streptophyta; class Magnoliopsida; order Santalales; family Viscaceae; genus Viscum; species Viscum album. Next base: position 991,309,832 of record OY728159.1, on the reverse strand, counting down.
TAAATAGTTTTGAAATAAATGTGATCAGGCATCCTTGAATAAGTATTAATCCAAAATCGGGAATAACCTTTATTTCAACTTGTTAAATTAATATTTAACTGATATACTTGGACACACTTAGTGTGTGACCCACTAGGACTCTTTATAAGTGGAATTAGGTGGATAATGCATAAAGTCCAAGGTTAGTATCTAGCAACAACCCTTGACACCCATAGAGAAAGAAGTTAATGATGTAATGATGTGTCACCTCCTACAAATGCCTACCAGGTAATGTAATACTGTTGTCTTTATATCTCAAATCAAGAAGGTTTCATGCTAGTTCCATCAAACCATGTGCTCAATTATTCTATATTTGACTTATCGGAATTGAACTTGCATATTCCACACCATGCCCATTGATTTATTTATGCTATATCAATTCCATCAAAGGGCCTGAGAAGTCTACTTTTGTTATGAAATATAAGGGACAAGTCCCTTCTCACATTATCTATTAATGAATTACTACTCTTAATGCACCCGACATATCCTACCTCACTACAAACAGTGTGTCATGACATTTTTCATCAATGCATCTAAGTGTGCGAGTTCTAATACCCATTAATAATAAGCTTAATGTTTAAGGACCAATACACACATCCGCAGATAGGATCATCCAGGGACACTATGAAATGTGGATTTCATATGGGTGGGTCTCGTTATCATAATATCCTCCTGGATATTACCAAGGGAGCACACCGTGAGTATAATCCTCAATTTTTTATGAGTCCCCACCCCTAATGGCATGTATTATTTTTCTCCCTCAAATAATGTCATCCATCCATAGAACATATATTCAATAATTTTGTTTATGGAAATTCTAGGTTGTCATCATAGTAGAGATCCACTATGACCCTTTAGTAAAAAATATATACTTATGACATTATCATGCGCATTGTCATGGAGAAGAACAATAAAATGTCTCCAAATAGTAAGAAAAACCAGAAAATTAATGACCCACCTCCGATATTACTTTGTAACGTCCCTGATCAATATTCCACTAAAAGGTATCATGTACCTGGTTATCCACATGGTCTCAAGTGCATTTCCCCAAATGCTAGAGACTTCTAACTAGTAGTGAGGGCTTTGGGTGTGATAGTGGGGAAACTAATCCCTCATTAGGAGAGTGTAACAGAGAGTAATAAATAATAACAATAGTTGAAGCAGTAAACTGCATGCAACTAAAGTAAACAATTGATTACTAAAAGGTAAAGATAACCAGAAGGCATATAATATCAGAATGATGCAGCATGTCACATGTTCTAAGAAAGTAGCAAAAACAATATTCACTATTATTAGTATAATAATATACTAAGGTACAATAATACGAAATGAAACACAATAGCGTCACAAGCCTTGGCTTGGTCCCATGCTCTCCTACTCCTAAGAAACAATTAGGTACCTGTATAATAAGCCTTTCCCCTATCAACACATGCTGCAATATAGTATGTTTGGGCCCAAAAACAGGACCCAAATAGGGTGTGAGAAATAAATCTCCATAAGAAACCACCAATTGTATGTGCCAATCTGTTAGTGAGTATATGTAGCGGTAGTGTATAAAAATGAAAGCATTAAACTAGTAAGTACTCAAAATTAACCAATACCACAATTCATGTTCCATTTTTAAGATTCATGTTCATTAAGAAATTCAATTACATGGAATAATATGTTCTTGGGATCCTTCCATGGCCAGTTAATCCCCTATTCAAGAAAACACAGCAGATACCTCAACAGGAAATCTATAAAGTAAAATAACAATGGAATACAAAAATTTTCTTTATCTTGGAAGATGTGTCATAAGTCATTTCAATAGTCAAACCTTAGTTCAATACCTTGCTCTCAGGTAGTCCACAGACATAAAAATTCTTTTCCCATAGGCAATTTCTCATAATCATAACAAAATGTATCCCACTGGCACACAAAACCTATCCCAAAGGCACTCCAAATCTCTTCCCATGGGAATAATAATTCAACATGGCCAAGCCCGGCATATAAGTAATTCATCATAAAGAAAAACATGTAATATTTACACTATTACATGTTTTACAAGGACCAAAATTCATATTGGTGAGCATTTAATTAACCAATTCATTTCAAACAACCCATAACATGGAAAATAGGGGCATAACCATAGTTATCCTTATACAAAGGCACAACAACAATTATCCAAGGGAAACACACATGTGGGGTGGCCCTTAATCAAAACCTATAGACTCAAAGTTCAGATGATCAATCGGGAAGGGGTTGATATTTTGGTTCTCCTCTTGAGTTCCCCTGGCGAACATTCTATCCAATTATTAAAAGATTGAGGAAACTTTATATTTTAAGATAAAAACACAAAGTACATGGAATTTATGTCCATATACAAGCTATCTATATTTTTTTATTATTCATCCAATGGAAAAATTTTAGCAAATTACTTTCTAGGGCCTACCTACATGACTACACGGTCTGTACTAAGAAGTACATGGTGTACAGCTTCTTTTCCCCATTTTTTCACTGACATGCCAACACACCATGTATTCCCTTTAAAAATGGAAATACTAAAATGCGTGTTCTTAGGAGTACATGGTGTGAAATAATTAATTCCAGTACTTTTCAAAATATTATCTTGTTTTCGCAAAAATGAATCAATGCAAAAAATAAAATAAGAAGTTGTACCTAAAAGGAAGAACTAGGTTCAAAAATAAACCATCTCCATATATATAAACAAGAGTTATGACCTCCCACATGATACAAAAAATGTTAAATGAGATATTTTATACCTCAAAGATTATTTTTAATCACACCAATCGCCACTGGGAGAATGAAGATGTTCTCACAAATCAAAACTGCACAAGGGAAGGATGGGTTAACATAAACTACACTAAGGATCCATCAAAACACATCCCAAAATTTCCCAAAATCAAATAAATGTATTTCAATGAATCCATTAGAGTTTAATAGGTGAAAAAACATGAGAAACTGAGGAAAACCGTCATTGGATCTCTAAAACCTTAAGAAGAGAACCTAAGGATTGATGAAGGATAAGGAGGGTAGGAAGATCCTATAAAATTATCTATGGTTTTACATGGATGATATGGGGCGTTACTTGTATGAATGAAGGAAAATTGGAAAAAAATGAATTAAAACCCTTGAATTATCCCATTTTATATCATGAATTGTTTTTTCATTATGGGAATTCCATAGGGAGTGTATTTTACAACCTATCATTTATAGGTCGTGGAACCCTGATATTTCAAAATTCCACCGAAATTTATGTCTCCTCAACTCAACCAAATTACACATAATGAATTAAATCATCATGATATGAATCAATTTCATGGAATCTACCTTAACCTACATTAATGTTAATAAACCATTCAGATACATGATCCATGAAACAATAAATATCGATGTGAATCTAGTTCATGTCATGAACCACCTAACATAGTACTCTTATAGATCTGTCCCCACTGAACACTATAAAACCTCTTTAATCCTTCTCTAAACACTCTACAACCTCCAAAATTGGTAAAGTAATGGTTCATGATGGCACACACCTTTACACTAATAGTTATGTTTGTTGTAGGGTCATCTAGTTTCATAGATCTCAAATGTTCTACCAGTTTTCTATAGGTGTTAGCTGGTATTTTTCTCTAGTTTTTTTTATTTGGTTTGTTTCCTAGTTTGGGTGTGGCTCTAGGTGTTGATTTATTTAGAGTGGTGATTGGTCTTGGGATATTTTCATAAATTCGGTGCCCTGTGAATAGGTTTAGTGATGATTAACCTTCATGGAATCTTCGTTAGGATCTCTCTAGTGGCTTTGGTTGGTTCCAAGATATCAATATGATGTAAAAATAGGATGGATTTCATAGTATGTTGATTCACTATTTGAAAGTGGAGTTATACTAAGGAAGTTATACTAGTTATTTTGAAAAACGATTTTAATAGGTTCCCCTATACCAACAATTTTCATGAATTGTTAATATCTTCTTTTTATGTTAAGTGTAAAACTATGAATTTTCAAAAAAAAAGTTGGTTAGATAATTCCTTAAGAACAGTTGTTTAAAACTCTTGGTATAACCTTCCTCACATTACCCAACCGTACTTCCCCACGTCCTTTCATTTTACTCCCTTCTATATTAAACTCTATGAGTGGGTGATGCTTTAGTTTTCTTACCCAAATGAGACAATATCTCCTCACATCCTCTTTCAATTCCATTTATCATGAACATTAAATTTGTGAGTTACAAATCCTTTATCTCTTCTTCTGACCACCATTTTTTTATAGGTGTAAAACACTAAGTTGTATTCTTTTTTGTCAGTAATCTTACAGATTCATTGAATTAGGGTTAGTTTGTAATATATGTGTTATTGTATTTCGTAATAAATATTCTTGTTGGTGATTTATTTATTTTAATTAATTTACCCTCAAATTCAATAAAATTTAATATGAACCAATTGGTTTTTTTAAATATATGTAGTAAATACTTAAATATTTATTATTTTACATCATTTTTTTCTTAATATATTAGGGGGTTGTAAAATTATTGATTTCATAGTGTTATTTTAGTAATTGAACGTATTAATTTTAGGTCCTATATATGTTTGGATATTAAATTTACTAAACAGTTCAAATATATAGATTTTTCTTGTTTTCATAAAAGGTTGAATATGGATGGTATATTTTTGTTACAAGAACATCTTTCTTAAATTATGTTGATTTTGTGGAAAACCTATTTATATAAAGGATTATTTGCTTTCTTTTGATATGTCTAAAGAGATGACTGTGTTATGTGTTATACCATATGGATTTTTTATGAGTAATAGTTTATTATAACTTATTTAATACTAAACACTTACTTAGTTTACTACATATATAATTTAGTTATTGACCCACCTCAACTAATTACTTATTTTTTTTGTAAATTGTTATCTTTGGAAAGTTATATATAACATGATTCAAATTTTTATACATTTTTGTCTTTTATATTATAAATCTCATATGGACTAGTTTGTATGTTATGTCATACATATACTTTAATGTGTGGTATTATGTATTATTATTACTCACTTATATAATGGAATTAAATATTATAGTTATATATATATTTATATATTGTATTTTATTTTCTCATGGGATTGAGTTATGAAATTAAGGATGTGGGTGATAAATATATAGTTTCAATTATTTCCAATATCCTTTTTCCATTATCAAATTTATTGTTTTCATGAAAAAAAATGTTGTTATTTATAATTTTGTATTCATGTATAATAAATTTAATAGTTGACATCCCTTAGTTATGTCATGTCACATGTCATTTATTGTTTTTCTCAAACATTAGTTATTAATTTTTTATTAATTTCAAATTTCTTTTCAAATGCGAGAAATGAAAATCATTGAAGAGGTATAAATGAAGAGGATGTCAGATAATAATCACAACATGATAGAGATTGAAATTCCTCCTCAAATTCCTATTCTGAGTATTCATCCTCAAATATATATATATATATCAATAACATATAATGTAATTTAATTAATCTCCTTTAAATTTTATTAGAGACCAACACCCATTAGACAATTATTCTCCGACAAACCCAATGGAAGTGGTGCTCAGCCTGATGATTTGAGTGGGTGATACTAAAGCTACTCACACCACATATCATACCTAATCAGACCCTATTCCATCATTATATATACAATCTATAATACTTTCTTATCCCATAGTGTTGTTAGAGTAACCATGGATATTTAGACCAATAATATTTTTTACACCATTTAAATCTGATCCCCCTCATATTCCTTTCCTTATCCAATAATTGATCCCACTCCCCATAAAAATTATCCTTTTCCATATATTTCTATGATAGATTTATTTCTTTTACTTCGTTCCCTCTACAATATAACAATGATAATCCTTCTACCTTTTCTCTAGAAGATTCAGAGCCTCCTGAGCAGGCATTGGACCCCAATGGTATTGCGTAGGTGAAATATCCTTTAGAACCCATGGAACCAATAATACCCAATGATCATCTTGGATCTTCTATATGTATAGAACTGTAGTAAATTTTTTTCCCAATTTTTTTTCATTATAAGATATATTATATAATATTTGTATTTTTATTCGTTCACTGCTAGATATTCCATTATAAGGTAGAATCAGTGTAAAAAAGCATAAATTATGGAACTACCACACACAGTAGATGGTTGATTACAATGACGATAATCAAATTATTGGTAAAACATATTTGATAATACAAGAGTTTTATAGTGATTTGTTCCAAATACTCTGGCATCAGTCACTTCAAGCCAAACTTCTAGACATACATTGAAAATCATGTAAAGGTTAATACATAAGATCAAATATTAGTATGAAAATTCATTATATTTAAGGTAATATTATTTTTAGTATTTATATAAATTGATATTTTGGTAACAACTTCATGATGATTATCATGATGGTGAGGCTTTTAGAACTATGTGGTGAATGAAATTAGGTGAGATATAGATGGTATATGATCATGAGTTGAATAATAGATGTGTTTCATGGGCTATAATAGATTTAAAGGATATACCTATCCTAAATGAGTGTCATCAAACACATTATCGATAAATTATTACTCATTGGAAGAGTAATAAGTTTATGGTATTAATAAAATTTGAGGTTTGTGATTGAATCATTGGATTATTTTCATTAATAATCACTTATTTAATATTGAACATTATTTTTTAGGTAACATAAAAAATAAATAAAAAAAATTATTCTACAAAGTATCTTCACATATTTGGGTGGGTGACGATTCCAAAAAATGAAGGGATGAAGTTATTTTTCATTGAAACTTTCATTTAATTATCTATAAATTATGAAAATATATACTCCATGTCATCCTATGATTCAATGAAATAGTTATGGTGTACTAACTATATATATATTCCTCACATAGTATTTTCAGTGATTTTATTTTATTTTCCGGAGTTAAAACATTAACAATATTGTAGCCTAAATCTAATAGTTATTTTCTATTGGATGAAAACTTCTTTAAATTATTTTCCTTTTTTAATATTTATAATCAGCCTGCTAGACTGGACCCCAAATTCTTGTTAAACTAATTTCAACATATCTTATCAAGAGATAATAAAAAAAATTCTTCCTTTTTTAATATAATAATATTTAATCTATTATTAATAGATTTCATATTTAATGTATAATATATATATAATCTATAACATTCAAAGAAAATTAAAATCGTTTTTCACACCATATAATGAATTTAATTCATCATAAAGTAGGGAAAGTCAATACATAATAGAAAATTATTATTCACCTACACATATGAATATATGAAATCATCAATCTATAATAATAAATAATGATGACAAGATAAATTTTAAACCCATAGCTATTTTCAATGATTTAATTTAAGAATCATTCAAATGAAAAATCACTTATAGGTTCATGAGATTAAACTAGAATTTGATACCATTTAAAAGGACCAATTAAATATATGTAAACCATTTATTGGGGATGAATTAGTGGTTTATTTTCAATTAAAATCATTCTCCAACTTTTAACAACGAGTCTCTCATTTTTAAAGTTTTTTTGGATTAAAACACTACCTATTGTGATTGTAATGTATGAAATTAGAAAAGAACAAAAACACAATGTATTATCTTCCACAATATTCTTTAATACATAGCCCTTCTTCCTATATGCATATTTATCACTCTTAGATCTTTATCAGTCAGTTTTTTACTTGTTCACAACTTCCTCTAAAATATATAGGAAAATAATGTTTTTTTAGAAAACAAAATAAAATGAAATGTAAAAATTAGACATTTTTATAGGAATAGTCAAATCAATATAAAAAATCACAACTATTTAACTAGCTATATCATGAAAATGACATAATATATAGCTTTGAAAAATCTACTAGATATATTCACCCCACCTGGTTTGTTTTGAATAAATTCTTATGTCCTTATCTTATCCATGGAATAAAACCAAAATATATTTCTCTTTATGTTTTGGAAAGTATTAACAAATTATGGTCTAAAATTTCTCAGTTAAACACACTATCATACTCTATTTCTATACTGATTTTGAATAGTTGATGCACAAAAACAAGTCACCATTCAAAAACACTGAATAATTTTGATTTTCTCAATTATATAAAATATTGAGTATTTATACATTGTGTTTTTCAAAAAATATTTTCCATTTACTAAAATGCTTGTCTTCTTCTCAACATCTTATTAATTTCTCTATGGCCAATTTATTAATAATTTAACAATGTTTTAAAACATTACATGTATTCATCCTTGTAACATTTATTATTATCTTTAACATGTCAATACATGAAATCCATGGAATGTTGGATTATTTCAAATTGTGTTCATTTTCCTCGCAATGTAGTACCATTTATTAATGAAATCCATGACATGTCACTAATCCACTATGGTACAATGTTTGAAATATGATTCTTTTATACATTTTCCCTCATGTTCTTGAATTTTTACCTTTTTATTTATTTTATAACATCCATTAAACAATATATTCTTCATCATGGTAACATTTATTTTTCTCATGATCAACATTCATATTGAACCTCATTATTTTTCATCATCCTAATGGAACATGAAAGGATAGTCAAATATTTATATAAAATCACTCAGATATGTTCTTATGGGTATCTAAAACAAAAAAAACATAATATCTAAATATATGATAAATGTAGTCATGTCATGTAATATTCATCATAATAAGTATACTTTGTGATGTTATTTTTCAAGGTTCATTCCAGCACACTATCAGATTGGATGATGTTGTTGAGGAATCTATACTCATTATCGAACATGAATATTTTGGTTTAAATGGAAACTCCTCCCCCCAAATAATTTATTTATAATATTCCCATTGATCTTTATACTCTATGTGAAATATCTTAAACTAAAATATAAAGAGTCTTTATTTTTGTGAACTATGAACCTGATAAGATCTAAAATCCTATATAAATATAGATAACCTATATTATTTTATCCTATATAGTCATCTTGTATATTATAACAAACCTACATTGGTGTAAATACACTACTTATATTCTCATAGTGTTTCCCTAAAAATTTCTTTATAATTTTCCATTTGATCATATATCTTATTTGGAATTGACAATAAACCCAAAAATAAATCCAATAGAGATGTCTATTACTCATTTTCTAATTGAGATTCATATTTTTTTCCTCCTAATCAACTAATAGATTTACTCATGATATATTTATTTATCCTTTATCAATATCTTGGACCACTTCTTTGATATAAACAAAAAAATCAAATATAGATTCTTGGTATCATCATCTAAAATAGATCCAGGGCATCCAAACTAATCATTTACACTAGACTACACTTTATAATGTCAATCTCAAGAGCAATCCCAAGTAAAACACAATTCCCTAGTATCTAAATCCCATATACTATGTATACTCTATCAAATATTCCACACCATGACATTTCAAGAAAAATATAATTATAACATCTCTTCATAACACTCTTTCATATCAAGGGCATAACCAATATCACCATTATAAATATTCTCCAATAATATATTTTTATATATATATGTAGCTAGATTTTTCACTGAAAAATAGAAGTACATATATTTTGAAAAAATGATGAGCTATAATAAAATTATAGTACTTTAGTGAAATTTATTTCTTTTCATTTTAGTTTTATTAATTATATTTTCTCATATTTGAGGACAATACAATATTTTTTTATGAAATTCATTTCAATTGGTTATGTTTATCATCTATTAAATATTGGTAATAGTGATTTAATTTTTTTTTTAAATATTTCCTTTGTGAATAATAGTTTTATACTTTCTTTACATAGGGTGATATGTGGCATTTAAGGATGTGTTCCTCGACAAAAAAAATTTCTTAAGAAATAATAAAAAGATAGAAGTTTATTAAGTGAACATACTCAACAATAGATTATAAATTTTACTATATGGGTTTCAAATTTTAATAACTATTTTGTAAAAAAAATTATTCATTTATATTTTCCAAAGTGTTCTTTAGACTCTCGTGATGAGGAGGATACTAACTACATTGGGACAAATGATTATTTTCTCTCGGTATTAGAAGATGAGAACCATGTGGGTGTACTATGTCGACAGGGGAAGAGTATTTTCCATGGTAGATATTAGACCAAATCATGTTCCATATCTAGAAGCATCAAGTTGGAAATAGCTCATGCAGAGCCAACACTAGCTCATACATAGGCCTTAGCAGCCAAACAACAGTTAGAAAGGACAACAAATGAATTCAAAAGTACAATGATTAATTTAATGAAATTATTATAGAATTATGTCTATAAATTCAACCAGATAGTACTATAGTTTTTTTATACATGCATGTAAATTATGTGTAAATTATATGATGCACCAGGAATGGAGATGATGGTCTTAGTGGTGGTGGGGATGATGAATTTCTGTGTGATGATGATGACAATGGAAATGATGGTGATGGGGATAGTGATGATGGTGATAGTGATGTAGATGGTGATGGTGATGATGATAGTGAGGACAGTAGCGATGATAATGACAATAAAGATGATGATAATGATGATAGTGGTAATGGTATCAGTTGAATTAAGACAGATATTTATCCTCTATATTTTATGACTGGTATTTATGATAAATGATGTTTTATAATTGAATTTCAATGCATTTTTTTATGTCTGTGTGGCTACTGGTTCAATGCATAATTTTGATTCTTTATTTTTATATATTATATTGTACTTGTTTGTGGGTGTGGGTGAAGATATTTGGTTATGTAATGGATTTTGGAAAGGATGGGTGTCTTGTTTCTTTCCCAGTTGAATGAAGTCTATACCAACAGTTTTCTAAATCATAGTTATAAAGTAAACACATGCGCATATGACAATGATTTTATAGAAACCATCAGTATAGGTCTGTACCCATACCTATAGAGCCAACAATTTGGAGAACCATTGGTACGATATATACCAAAAGTTCTAAATCATTATTATAAGATATACAAGTGGCTCTAAACAATTTTTATAAGGAATATATATAGTAGTGTTGGTTGCCCTTTGATTATTGGTGATCCTAAAGAGTTTTGAGGCACTTTTTATGACCCTTGTCATTGCATGGTATTTGAAGTGGAACCTATTTATTAAGGAAATTATACAATTAGATGGGTTTTGGTAGAGTGATATCCTTAGGTGGAGATTCTATAAACCTTCTTAGGATAGTTTGGCCTTATTTTTTTTGGTTCAGGTCAATACAAATTTTCTTTACCTATTCTTGTTGTGTTTATCTTTTGTAGCAGATTTCATAAATACATTGCTTCAACGGCATTTTTTTTTCTTTGTGAATCATCTGAGTTGTTTTATTTTTTTTATTTTTTAGATGTTAGGTACTTATAAATGGTCTGTTTTTATTATCTTAGTAGTAGTTTTAAAAAACAAATTCCAATTCTTATTATAACCCATCCTTAAACATAATTGTTTTTAATTACATATTAATCATAGAAGTGGATTTTTTGAAAACAACACCAAAATTATTGATAGAAAACAATAATTGAAAATTTTAATCAATTTTTAATACTTATTAATAATTTATTATTTATTATCTACAATAATTTATTATTTAATATTTTAGGTTTTAATTAGTTAATAATTCTAAATTAGTTTTAATTAGATAAAAATTATAAATTATTTGTAATTATTAGTTAACAATAATTTAAAACAAAATTAATTACTAATTATTAATTATTTTATTATTATTTTTTATTTACTAATTCTTAATTATCAATCAATAGTTATTTATATAAGAATGAAACTACATATAAAAACATGCATTCACACACACACACACAAATATATATATATATATATATAATTATTTATTTATGTATATTTATTTATAATTGTATATATTTATATGTATTTATGTATGTTTATGTATATTTAAAAAGATTTAAATATATATATTTTTATGTATACATACATACATACATATATATATATAATTATATTTATAAATATTTATTTTTAATCCATATGTATTTTTGTATATTCATTTATAATTTATATATATATATATAAAGTAATTATATCATGAAATCATAAATACCAATATTGAGATTCTTGATTTAAAAAATAGATATACCTTTTAATATTACACACTAAATGCTCGCCATTACTATTCAGGAATCCTTTAGGTCGTTTTATGCAAACCTTTTCATCTAAATTAACATTTCGATATTTAGTTTTCAAAACCATATTTTTTATTCAAATTAAAAATGATCTAAAATGAAAATATAATGCATAAGGAATCCTTTTTTGATACTGGAGAAAATGTATCAGTATAATCAATCGCTTCCATGGGAGTGAACCCTTTAGCATCTAGTTGGGCCATGTATCTCTCAATGTTTCCTAATGAGATTCTCTTGGTCTTAAAAACCAATTTACATCCAATAGGATCTACACCAAGTGAAATCTCAGAAAATGTCCAATCAATGTTACTCTTTATACAATTCAACTCCTCCATTGTGGTACCATACCATATATTTATCTCCTTATAACTCATGGCTTGGAAAAAATTTCTAGATCATTTCCAACTCCGATATTAAAGTAATATTCTTTTAAACACAATATATAATCACTAAAAATTAATGAAATTATCTTCCTTTTAAACCATCTCAATGTTTCACCATTGTTTTTGTGAGAAAAAATTGGATCAATTGTTTCTTCAAGTGTTTTTTAGAATTCAACTATTTGATCCAAAAAAATGATTGTCAATCATTTATGGAAAGATATTTATTAAAAAATGAGATTTGTTATGAAAAATATAAATTCATATATTGAGATAGTTGATGGAGATTCTGAATTATAACGATAATAATTTTTTTGATGAGCTCACTCTCACTAACAGGCTCATTTTCAAGAATTTTTTTTAACGATTATACAATTCTAGTGTTTAGTTATGGAAAATAAAAATGGTACCCTTTAGAAATTTTTTCATATCCATGAATGTTGAAACTAATGTTCCCATGATCCAAATTACTTTCCTAGGTATTATAAACATGCACTTTTAAAGGACATCTCTGAATGCACACATGTCAAAAACATGGTTTCTTATCCTCAAAAAAATCAAAAGGTATTCATAAAAAGGCCTTTTTTTGAAACTTGTTTCAATTTATATGATGCATCTTTAAGTGCTTCAGTTCATAGAAATTTAGGTAACATGCACATACTAATAATACTTCATACCATGTCAATTAATGTTAGATTTATTCTTTTAGCTACACTATTTATTTCTGGTAAACATGACATAGTGTATTGTGATACTATTCCATTCTTCTGAATAAACCATGAAAATGGACCATGTAAATATCTATCCTTGGTGTATCTCCCATAATATTTTACATTATTATCTGAACTCAAGATCTTAATTTATTTACCATATTTTTTATCATCTACATCCTTAAAAACCTCAAAAGTTCCTAGTACCTTATTTTTATTATGATGAAAATAGTGGTACATATACCATTAATATTCATCAATGAATTCACTAAAGAATTTATAGTTATCTAATTCTATGTCTGAGAGACAAAAATTTTATGTATTATTTCTAATATGTATGAAAATTTATTAACACCTTTAATTGATTTATTGTTTTTCTTTCCCTTAATGCAATCCATAATGGTTTCAAAACCAGTGAAATAATGAGTACTAGATACTCAATCTTGTACTATTATTTGAATCATTCCTTTTGAGATATGACCTAATATTTGGTTCCATAACATAGAATAATATTCACTTATATAACTTCTTTTAATACTAGTATTAACATTCATGTTACACTTATCAATATTACTTTTCAAATCAAGTGAGAAAATACCATCCTTTAATGTACCACATCAAATGAGTTTATTTCAATATATCAATGGAATATTAGTTTTACAAAAACTGAATGTAAAAATTAATGGTACACATATGGTAAATTGATTCTAGTTTATTTAGAAATGTTGAATAAAATGATTATATTTCAAAAAACGTAAACTCATTACTTTACACTAGAATGATTTTCTCAAAAACATCCACACGTGAGTGCATCATATTTACTGAACAGACACCAAGAACATTGTCCACTAGTTTCATTAAGTTTTTTATTCCCCTCATGGCATTCATGGTATGGATTGTAGAACCAAAATCAATCTACCATTTGTTATAAATTTCATTAACCATATATGATTCATAAGAAACCAATGATAATAAAATAAAAAAATTTCACGAATAATTTGAAATTTTAGAAATTTTTTATTTACATGTCCTTTTCCTTTATAGAAGAAACAAATGAGTTCCTTCTTGAGATTTTATTGAAGTATAAATTTGTCTTTCAGATTCATATTGTATTGAAATTTATAATCTTGTTTTTGGTGCATTATCAACATATTGTGTTCTCTCAATTCTATTGTAAATATTTTCTTTGCTAGAACACATATAGTCATTAATTCATGAACTGTTCATTAATCTTTATGTGTGTTATAAGAGATTATAATTTTCCCATATTGATGTACCAGACAGCTATGAAAATAATGCACTAAAAAGGGGTCGGATATATCAACCTTATTATTCTTATGTTTTGACACAATATTCATCACCTCCATGATGTTCTTGTGCACACCTTCTATAGTGAGTCATGTATATGACATATTCAGGATGAATGTGCTTTATAATTATTTATATGAAGATACGTACTGGTCATATATAACATTTAGGAACTCATGGTATTCATTATGCTTCTCAATGAAAAACTCATGTGGGATAAAACTTATTATATTTTTCATATATTATTAAATGTGATTTAATGAGTATGTAAATTTTTTTTTTATTATGAAGGTTATAGAAAATCCCAATTTTTAATAAAATTTAAAAAAACCCCAGTTAAATAAATAATTAACCTAATGAAAATTAAAGATATATACATATCTTTTAATTACTTAAATTACAATAAGTCCATGTATCATTTATTGTGATTTTATTTATTATATAAAAATTATTTAATTTTTAATTTTGTGCCAAAACCTAATTTTAATAAAACAATCAAAAAATCATGACTATATAATTAAATATGTACAATAAACATCATTAATAACATAATATAGGGAATGATGAGGATAATGGTAGAAAAAATAACATCATCTCCATATGTAAAAATGTGAAAGGGTTTTATTAAAACAAAGTGCATGATGTTTTATTTCAAGTTATAGGTATATGATCTCTCAGAAAACAAATGTTAGTACTTTTATAAAATATTTAATTCTAGAATAATTTAATTTATTTAATCAAAATAAATTGGAATATACCAACATGCATTGTAAAATACATGAAATTGAGGAATCCAAACATGAATGTCTTCTACACTCTCAATGATGGGTGTATATGGTGTATATTTTAAAGTCTCTATTTAGTGGATGGGCCTTAATATTTATATCATGTTCAACCATTTCGAACTCAACCCATCTTTATCTACCAAAACCTAATATTAGAGCATAGAGATTTATTTTCATTGAATAATTATTAAATATTGTGGAAAAATTTTAATAAGTTAAATTCAAAGAGAATAATTTATTATATTTAAGATAATGAACTATGTTATTTTTATGATTTATAATTTATTTCACCATAATTTATTATATTTATGATTATTTGTCATATTAATTTCAAGGAATAATGAAAAATAAATAATAAAAACAAGGATGTTTCAAAGTATCTCTACATTTTGGGGAATATGGTAATGCCAAATCATGGGGGGAATCCAGTATTTTTCATCAACACTTTCCTTCAATTGGGTACCAATAGAAATAAAAAATGGATCAAAACTCAATTATGAAGTGTATATAACTCGATATGGTCAAAATATAATCACAAAAAATGTCTGGAAATCAAGATTCCATTATGATTTTGAGTTATACAGGTGTACCAAAAAATTTCCACTTTCAAAGTAAAAGTAACTAAAATTGTTTTTATAGAGGTAATAAGAATTTAATATAAGTTATGTAGATGTAAACTGACATTTCTTGGAAATACCTGACCCTAGATTCTCATATTTGGTGCCTTATTTGATTACATTGGAATTATTACAAGAAAGTTGTATCCCAATGGAATTAATAGTGTAATAGTTTTTGAGAACCATATACCTACATAATTTCAACATTAATACATGAAACGAGATAAAACATAGAAATTCCTTTGAAAACATCCATATATCCTAGGTTATCCCTATAGTTCATGCATAAAATACATCTTCACATACTAGGAAAAATAAAACAAGAGAAAGTGGTGATCTCAAAAACTCGGTAAAGGTATGAAATACATCAGAATATATCATTAACATAAACATTAGGTATGGGAAATAACTGAAAATACATGACATTAAAAAATAAATGAGAACATAGTATGGTATGAATAAAGGATGAATAAATAATGCCATAATAAAACATAATAATGGGTATTCTTCTTGTATAATAACAACATGAACTATCAATTACTAGTTTCATTATGAAGAAATACATAATGTTGTACATCATAACCATATCGTCAAGGCCTCGTGAGAAAACCATAAATAATCATTTTGTCAAGGATTTATGGCAAAACTGTAGTTTGTCTCGTGAAACCTATTGATGCATCAAGGGGATATAGTAGGACCCACACATTATTTATTAATTCCAATTAATTCCTCATATTAATGGGGGTAAACATAAACAACTTATACATTCATATTGAAACTAACATATGAAATATAAATAACTTTCGCTGAACATTAATCATAAACACTAACCCTTTATAGTAAATCGGTGAATGGTTTTAAGATAGTACATCCATACTAAATCTAATCATAAACCATATAATTAAATATGGTAGATTATATCATAAATAATAATCAAAAATATTGTTGAAATAGATGATGAAACTCTTACAAAATCATCAAGTAATTCTTGAGATAAATATTCTTTTCCGTTGAAAAGAAGAGTTATTTTAGAAAACAAATTGTATAATACCAAAAGTGAAGTCAGATAGTATTTTAATAATAAAATTATTTATTTTAAAAAGATAATGGTTTCTAAAAAAATTATATAGCGCCCTTGAAAATAGGTATTATTTTGAGAAATTCCTTTGAATCGGGCTTGTATTTCGGGAATAATTTTGGAAAGATACTTTTAAAACATATAACTCCCAAAAAATGAAAGTAGGATTCTGGATGGTACCCATATATAGATCATTATCACATAATATATTTGGAGTAAATTTGATTCAATAAAAATTTAATTTAGGTAACTAGAGATTAATAGTAACTCGAATGAAAATGGAGGTTCGGGTAGAAAACCCTTACATTAAGTCCAAAGGCGTTCCTCACTTGATCTTAATGAAATGAATAATAAGATTGAGGTTGGTAAATTAATTATTACAGAACCTACCCTTCGTGTAATTTATTTAGTATATCCTTATTAGGATTATTTATGGACTTTTGATTGATTAAGATATTAAATTTTATTATTTGGGAGCGTTTTCTTCTTTAGTTTTCATGATCGGTTTTGTTATATTCCTGTATGGATAAACATGTAGAATGAGAATGGATTTATAGAAAATAAGTTTTATGTTTTTACTGAAAAAATATCATATTAAATGGTTATATAATTTCATTTGTTTATTGGGAGTGGAGACTAGTCATTATATAAAACATTAAAGACAATTGTTTAGGTTAATTTGAAGTTTTTTTATCACAAGGAACTCATTTTGATTTATAAATTTATATCATGTGTAAAAAGGATTAAATAACCTTAAATAAGTTATAATACATAAAATATAGTTTGGTTCAACCATAAAAATTGTTTCATGACCAGAATTGAAGATGGTAATATAAATTGAAAACATGTCGTCCTTGAATGTGATAAATTAACACATCTCAGATGGTGTTTTCATTTATTGTATAAAATAATGGGAAAGGAGAGATGATGAAGAATTATGAATTTATCATAAAAACATTCTAGTACATGTATGTTACTAGATTCATCACAACATTTGGATGAAAGGAGGTGAATAATGAAAAATAAAATAAAGGAACTTGAAATAAAAGAAATGAAAAGATAAATTTACCTCTTGAAGTTATCTTCCTTGAGAGCTTCTTTAAGGGAGAGGTTTTGGTATTTTTATGAGACCAATGGTTTTTAAATGTGGGGGATATCTTGGGAGGATATTTGAGTAGAATTTAGACAAGGAACAAGGCTTTAGAGTGGTGAATAGAAGAGAGAGTGAAGGGGGTGGGGTTATAGTAGAGGAGAGGAGTGATATTTGAATATCTTATTCATTATTTTATTATTTCACTCAAGACAACCAATCATGTTGATTCATATGACCTATAATAGTAATAAGTTCCCGTTAGTTTGAACCAATTGTGATTACATAATCCATGATTCTATGAATCGTTAATTTAACTGATGATGTATATATATTCTAAATTACCGTATTTTACTATTCATTAAACATTTGAGTATTTCAAAACAAATCTAAAAAATTCACCCTAAACATTTTTTTATTAGTATAATTCAAAAAATAACTCCATTTTTTGAAAATAGTTTTCTAAATATTAATACATAAATTTTAAAATAAAATCATAATTTATTCGAAAAATAATATTTTTAAAACAATAATTCATTTTTTATCACCTTGAAAAATTAATCAATATCCCATTATCTTATAACCTTAAGACAATAAATTAGTAATATGATTTTCTATTCATAAGGATCATATTACTAATCATATTACTATTCATAAGGGTATGTTACTATTCACCAAAAATTATGTTTGTCTCATTAGATTCTAAATATTTTATTCAACACAACCATGTATGTTAGTTTTTTGAAATTCAAATCACAAAGGTGGAAAATTTATGTTTACTTACTAGGTTATAATAAAGTGGTGTTTTGTAGAGACTCAATGTTTTATGCATTCAATATTAAATTTATTTATAACTCCTTAGGGTGGTATATTTATACTTATTATGTATGGTTAAATAGAAACTTATATAGGCTAATTAAGGGTAAAACATAAGATATATAATGGAAAACAAAGTTATGAAAGGTAAACAAAATCTAAGTAATGGAAAACTAAATTTATGTATTGGTAAAACAAAGGTAAGTAAGCCTAATGAGATGTTAAGTAAGGGTAAAATAATGTTATGTGAGGGTAACATAAATTTATATATGGGTGAATAGAAACTTTTATAGGTTCATTAAGGGTAAATTAATGTTAATTAAAGGTAGAAGAAATTAAATTATCAAAAAATAAATTTAACTAATAAAGAAATGTTAATTAAGTGTAAAAACAATTAGTTTTAGGTAAACTAAATAAATTTAATGGTAAAAAAATTATTATGGGTAATATATAGTTATGTAAGGGTAATCAAAAGTTGTATATGGTTCAAATATAGTTAAGTAAGGTTCAAAGAGTTGAGTAAAGTGGAAAATATAGTTATTTAAGGGTAGAATAAGGTTATGTAAAAATAAACTAATGTTTGGTAGGGGTAAATACAAACTTATAGAAGCTACATAAAGGTAAAAAAAGTTATGTAAGGGTAAACTAAAGTTCTATAAGGGTGTAAAATATCAGTAAAGGTAAAACAAATTATATAAGGATAAAATAAATCAATGAATGGAGAAACAAATGTAAAGTAAGGGTAAACTAATGTTATGTAAGGTTAAACTGTAGTTAAGTAAAGTTAAATCAATATTATGTAAGGATAAACTAATGTTATGTAAGGGTAATCTAAAGTTATGTCATTGTAAAAAAAATGTTATGTAAGGGAAACAAGAAACCTTTAAATGTTAATTAACTGTAAACTAAAGTTAATTAAGGGTAAAAAATGTATATAAGAGTAAATTAAAGTTAACTAAGGGTAAAAAAATTAATTAATGGTAAAATAATGTTACGTTATAGTGAAATAAATTTATGTAAGGGTAAAAATATAATTAAGCTAAATATAAAGATAAGTAAGGGTAAAATAAAGTTATATATGGGTATAATAAAGTTATGTACGGGTAAATTGAAGTTAGGTAATGGAAAAACGATCTTATTAAAGGGAAAATATAAACTTTTTCAAGTTATATAAAGGTAAACTAATGTTATGGTATTGAAAAACAATAATAAGTAAGGGTAAAATAATGTTATATATGGGTATAAAAAGTTAAATAAAGAGAGAATAAAGATAATTAAGTGTAAACCAAAATAGCTTCACATATTATTAATGTATAAAAAGAAATAAATCTTAACTATATTAACATTAAAACTCTGAACATTTGTAACGTTACCATAGTTTCAATTAATATTAACATATATACATGTTAATAGATTAATTTTACCTGAACATAAATACATGCCAACTATAAATTGTAACCAAAGTGTTGAGAAGATAATACAAATACATATAAATAAACATTATTATCCATACCATCCCATTCAAAATCATATATAATAAAATAATATTGAACCAAAAGGGAACAATATTATCCTAACAGAACTGAAGCTACATATTCTAAAAAATATTAAATAGAACCAAACTAAATAAAATCAAGCCTTAAATGAACTAAATTGTAACAATATATACAAAAGTAATATGAATTATATGGTGCACTAAATGGAACTAGAATTAGAACATAAATTGGAAAAAATAAAATGACTAGAATTGAACAAAACTAAAAAACAATAAACTTGTAAAAATTAAGCTAATTGTAACTTTCATCAACTCAATTAAAAAATATTAACACAAAATAAGAATAATTGATTTTTTAATTTTAACTAAATTAAAATGGTTGAAATTGATAAATATGTGTTGAATTAACCAAAATATTTCTTTCTAAAACCAAATTTATCTTAACATTATTGAACTAAAACAAAAATGATGATGAGCCAATATAATTTTAAAAAACTAATCAAACTATAGCTTCACAAAAACAATCCAATTTTTTTCATTTTGGTTTGATTGATTATACTATTGTGTAGTTGAGGAAAGTAAAATACATTTATATGAAATTTAATTCAATCAATTTTGGTTATTTTCAATTATGTATTGGTTATAATGAGTTAATTTTCTTCAAAAATATAATATTATTTAATAATGGTTTTCAAGTTTCAATGTTATTAAAGAGAGTGGTATTTAACCTTGAAGGATGTGTGACTCTAGTAAAATTGTTTTACTCGAGCAGAAAGAGGAAATATAGAAGCGTTGTGAATGAACAGACATCAAAATATATTGTATGGTTTACCTTGCTGATTTAAAATTTTTAAATTTATTTTGTAACTAAATAGTTAATTTATATTTGAAAAAGTGTGCATTAGAGGTCCTTCATTAGATGAAAGCTTACAGCTTTGGGCCATATGATCATTTTCAATAGATATTAAGAGATGAGAACTATAAGAGAGTTTGTTGTGGGAGAGAGAAGATAATTATCCCCACTAGAGATTGGCCAACATTAGGTGCCTCTGAATGTTCTTGTAGAAATGAGTTGGAAATGGCTCTTATTGAGGAAGAAAATGCTCTTATAGAGGAATTAGAGTCCAAAACAATATCTATGAATTATCATGAACAAATTCAAAACACCAATGAGAATTTTATGAAACTTTGGACAACAATATGTGAATCTCTTCTTCTAGACATCATTGTAGTTTTTGATACATGATTTTCAATGATGCATTCATTGTATGATGCACCAGGGGATTTGGATAATAGTCCTTATAGTGTTCAGAATGATGGCTTTTTAGATAAGAGTGACGGATATGGTGATGGTGATGAAAATGGAAATGATGATGATGATAGAGATGCTAATGGTGGTGATAGTGATGATGATATTGATAATGATGGTGATGGTGATGGTGGTGGTGGTCAGGAGAGAGAGATTGAAACTCTACATTTTTACTGATATTTATGGCACACCATGTTTGATGACTAAACATGATTTCATATATTTATATGATTTTCTTTTGTAGTTATCAACTGATCAAATTTGAAATACACAATATATGTATTGTTTTAAATATTTATTGTGACCAGTTCAATGAATTAATTTATTTTCTGATTTTTATATGTTGGTTTCCAGTTGTTTAGGGTGTGGGAGGAGTTTTTTGGGGTATGGTCTAGTTTTGAGCCAAGATGGGAGGTGATAATGGATTCTAAGAGGTGTTCTTAGCTTCTTTAGAGGATTAAGGGTATACCAACTATTTATAAAATCGTTATTATAGAGTATACCACCCAGCTTAATAAAACCATTTGAAAAAAGGGAAATCTAGGGGAGCTTTTCCCATGGTTCTAATGAAACTATTGGTATAGAGTTATCACCACTGCTTGTACACCTATGGTATAAGAAACCATTGGTATAAGGTCAATTTCAAGTAGTTCTTGGAAAGGGGAAACTAGTTTCCCCCACATAATTATTACCCAAGCCTAGAGGGTTGTGGGGCTTGTCTTTGGGTCGACCCAGCACATACATACAGATACATATACATACACACACATATAGAACACTAACAAAAATACACATATACATAACTTTGTTTTACAAATTATGAATATATTATTGATAATAAATTTTAATTTTAATTTTTATATGAATTATATTTTTAAATATATTTTATTTGTCAAAATATATTAATATATATATATGTATATGGATATATTAGTGTCTTTTATAATATCTAAGCATACATATATGTATATATATCAATATATCTAAACACCCACAAATAAAATTTTAAATATATATTTATAGTGTATATATATATATATGAACATATTATAAATTGTTTAATATAAATATAAATATATAAATTTATAAATGAACTGTATTTGAGGTATTTATATATTTATTTATAAAGTACATAAAACTATATTTTTAATACACACACACACATATATATATATGAGTGTGTAATTATTATTTTATTTATAATTATAACCATGTATAACTGAATAAACAAAAGTATAGATGATTAATATATATATATATATATATAATATAAAATCATATTGTTATAAAATCATATTTAAGACTATATTAATATGTTTATAAAAAAATATGTAAGGTAAACAATATGTGTGTGTGTGTTCATTTTCTTTTAACCTCTAGGACATTCTAAGATATATATATATTTATTTATTTATTTATACTATAAATATACACATATATAATTATAAATATATATTACAAATTATATTAAGAAAAATAATTATATATATTCAAATATGATTTATATTTAATGTATTTATATATTTATTTGTACAGTTCATATCACTAAGAAATCTATAACCATCAAATAATCTATAAATACTATAGAATGAATTTAATACATTAAATTCAAAGAGAATAATTTATTATATTTAAGATAATATAACATATTAATTTTATGCGCTATAATTTCTTGGCCCATAAATTATTACATTATTAATTAATTGACAGGTCATTTATTAGATGCATTCCTTTTCCTGGTGGCTATATGATCGAGTGGTAGCAGCACGAGATCACTAACTGGGGTTCTGAGTTCAAATCCTCTTTTCAACTATTTTAGTTAACTTTGATAAAAGTGTATATATTTTCAATGTTTTTTTATACTTGATAAAATATGACATTAAATTCACTAAAATTATTAGCAGTGTTTCATAAATCAGCTGATGAATCTTACAAACTAACAAAGAAAAATAAATTATTTAATCCTATTATCAATCTCATCTTTCCATGGAAAACCAAGTCTCCATGGCTATCAAAAAAATTAGTCATTCTTTTTATGTAGACTAAGGTTGGGGGAAAGACACATGTTGTAACACTAAACATAAGTGTTAAACGTTTAAATAATTTATGTAGTTGTTATAACCCAAACCTAGTAAGACATCCCCTCAAAACAAATCAGCATCTCTATGCATGAGACCTTCCAAATGCATGCATGTGTGTGGGGTGGGGCCTCCATTCACTCCAAAATCACTTATCACTAGGTAAAAA
The DNA here is from genome assembly GCA_963277665.1 of Viscum album. NCBI lineage: Eukaryota > Viridiplantae > Streptophyta > Magnoliopsida > Santalales > Viscaceae > Viscum > Viscum album. Next base: position 991,285,741 of record OY728159.1, on the reverse strand, counting down.
GTACCCCCCCCCCCAACCTACCACATCCTTCATAAATCGAACGTTTTATTTCTCATGTTATCAATGTACATCAAAAACCTAATAAGTACTCTATAACCCTTCCCCTCCACATCTATATACTCCAACCTCTACATTTCTATCCCAATACATTGAAGAGGTGCCCAAAATGAAACACCCCACATTTTCTTCTCTATCTTTTATCCTTCCCATATACTCACCACCGTATTCATCTATCTCTATTCAATCCCACTCATGGAAGATGCGACCACATACAATGCAGTTTCCATGGGTGATCATTCGTATGGAAAGGTTCACTCTTCAAGGGCCTTCCTTTCCGCCTTGGTGACGGGCTATGACTCATCCTTTCCCTCCCAGATTTATGTCCCCCCATGAAAATTATTGTTTTCCTCCTCACACATGTTCAGTGGATGAATTTGACATGGTGGATCCACCACCATACATATTGAGGACATTCTAGTCGCACCATTGGATTGCCACACCATTAGGGGAACCACCAATTGAATAATGTTCTGGAACGTATATGGAGACTCCATTTTAGGTGGAACACTCAATGGGCCAGGAGCCAGACTGTGGGCCTGTAAGGATTCCAGAGGGAGCTACCCCTTTGGTGCTATGGTCAGTCTGTTGGGACCTAAATTGACAGGCCCATCAGTGTAGAAAAAATATCAATATGAAATAATGTGAAAATGAGGAAATAAAAGGACACCACATGTAATATGGAAAACCCCCCCAAATGAATGGGGTGAAAAACCACAGGAAATCAAAAAGGATCAATATGGGTAAAAGTGAGTACACACTCCCTCACTATTATAATGAGAAAACCCACATAAATACCTCACATGAATAAATTGGGAAATAAACATCACAAATACCACACACAAAATGAACAGAAGGTGATGAGAATATTATTGAAGGTGATGATGAACTGAGAGGAGGTTATTTCCTTTTATAGGTTATTACCAGGCCTTTCCATACCCTCTCTAATTGGTGGTTTTGTGGGGTATGGACACCCATTACATAGACACCATGCCTACCACATTTGACAAAGAAAGTTGCGGAAAATGTCCTACAATAAATAAATTCTGCTGGCACATCTCCAACTTTGAGATTTTATTGAGAACCAATCACACTCTACACATCCTTTCTATCTTACAAACATGATTCTTAGGTTGATGTGAGGATACCAGAGGATCTACACCATCTAAATGTGTTAGATTCAACTGTCATCACCAAAAAATCTTCCTGGTTTTCTTTAGTGTGAATTTATTCTTTTCCACACTTCCTTCCTCCACCACATCTTAGAAAAGGTGATATTTTAGATCAATTTACATTGTCCAATAATACAAATTTGGATTCCTTGCAATGTGAAAGGTGCTCCAACTATCAAAAAATAATAGAATCTACTCCTGCCTTTGCTCGAGCTCCTCCAAAGACAATTTCATGAAAACCACTTCTTTGCAAGCCTATGTATCTTCTATGTACTTTTCCTCCATCATAAATAAATCCACAATTGACAGTAACATCAAAATCCAACTCACAGATCCTTCTAGAAGATTAAAAAAATAACTAGTAGTAGATTTCCACTAGTCAGAGACATATAAAAAAATCTAAATCAGCATATCCAATGATATTAAAATATGATCCTCTGTATCATAATGTAGAATCTAAGGTATCCTTGATGTATCTAAAGATCATTTTCACTATTTTATAATGCTCTCATCCTGGATTCACCACGTAATGACTAATTTCTCCCAATGCATGTACAGTGTCTGGTCTAGTAATAACTGTACAAAACATCAGGCTCATACTACTCATGTACAAGGTACTCGATACATCTTCATCCTCTCTAATTCAATCTAGTAATTATCATTGTGGGTAACTTTAAATTAACATGAAGAGGGGTAGATATTGGATTATAGTCTTTCATGTTGAATTATTTCAAGACTTTCTATAATTAATTCATTAATGATATCCAAATATTCCCATTATTTATATCTCGATAAATCTACATCCCAATAATCTTGTTTTTTGTTCCCAATTCCTTCATATCAATCTCCCTAGACAACCGTGTCTTCGTCTCTTGGATATGATAATTGTTCAGGCCTACAAAAAACATGTCATCGACATAAAACATGATAATGATTACTATATGAATCCTGGACATATTCAAAAGGATCTAAATAAATTCATCTATATTAATGACTCATGATACATGAATCAAATCTCTTGTACCAACACTTTGGTTCCTTCTTGAGATAGTACACAGATTTGTTCAACCTGCAATCTATGTTCTATTTGCCTTTTTTTTTAAACCTTCAAGTTTGAATAGATATATTTCTACATCAAGAATACCATGGAGAAAGATCAATCTTAACATCCAGTTTCTCTAGATATAAAATGTATGTTGAACACATCACCAGAACAATCTGAACAGTCATCATTCTAACATCAGGAGAAGATATTTCATTGAAATCAATACCATCCTTCTAAGCATTTCTTTTGACCACCAGTCTAGCACAATTTATTTCCACCTATCTCTTTTAATCCCTATTGATCTTAAAGACCCATATTTTGATATCCTTCCTTCCATAGGGTTATGGAACAAGATCCCAATACTTTTTCTTATGAATTGCTTCATGTTCTTCTTACACATTCATCATCTACAAGGATACATATAGACCCTAGATTCCTCAATAAAAGAAGATGGATCTTCATCCTCTATCAATAATAAGTACACAATATTGCTCCCAATGACATACTATAAGTTTCATATAGGTGATCTTTTCTCCTAAGTCAACTGTTGTCATCCAGACTCAACCAATTCATGATCTTAAAGATCTAGAAACGCCTCAATGGAAACAAGTTCTTCCATGGATTTTCCCACCTCCTCAATTGTTGTAGTTTCTATATTTTATTTCTCCATTTCCACATAAATATTCATTATCACCTTTTCTACATAAATAATGAAATATTTAGTGATGATAAATCTCTGGGTAGTGTGGTCCAACACAAAATACTCATTCAAACCATTAGTGTAAACCCAAGCAGATACATTTCTTAGATCTTCAATCCCACATCAATCATTCCTGGTCATTAAATAATCCATATACAATACTTCCAAATGTTTATAATAGATAATATTTATTGGTTTTATTGTTCTACATTTCCATTGTTGTCTTCAAATCAATCACCATTTAAGGAGTTCAATTTATCACAAAATTGGTTGTATTAATTGCTTCAGCTCAAAATTTTTTGGCAATTCAGGTAGTCCTCAATAGAACCACTATTTTGTCCAACAAAAATTTGTTCATCCTCTATGAAACTCTATTTTATTGAGGATTTAGTGCCACCATGAACAATCTCATGATTCATTCCTATTCAAAAAAATATCAAACTCCTCATCTGTATATTATCAACCATTTTCAGTCATCAAACACTTGATCTTCATTCTAGATTTAGGTTCCTTCTGTGCTTTAAAAGTATTGAAGAACTAAAAAACATATATCTTCCTCTTGACTGGGTACACCCCACATCTACTGGCATAATCATCCATAAATTATATAAGGTATCTTTCTCCTCTTAGGGATATAACCAATGCTTTCCTAACATCAGAATGAATCGACTCTAAGATCTCTTTTCTTCTGGTTTTCAATGTCCCAAACATTAACATGTGTTTCTTTCTAAAAACGTAATGATCACAAAATGGTAAGGAAAATTCATAGGTTCAAGAATAACTGCTTATCTGTTAGAATATTTTGGCCATGTTCTACCCTATGGCCATGATTTTGATGTCATAACTTTTTCAACGCTTCTGTCAAGGTTGTTGATGAAACAACGGTCTCTGCCTCTCTGTATGTTTCGCCCATTAGCACGTACAAGTTATTTGAAGTCTTCTCCAACATCATCAAATTATCCCAAAGATTTTATATTCTTCTTAAATACCTTCACTTGGTGTACTCCTTGGATGGTTAGAACAATACCATCATGTATCTTCAATTTTATGGTACTGACTCCAATGATATTCTGGGAGTGATCATTCCCCTTGTACACAAGTACTTCTGGGATAGTCTCATACTGATCAAACCATTCTTATCAAGGCCTCATCTACCATGTTTCTCTTGAGTAGATTATCCATGAACCTTTGAGTTTTTTTTGCTTCCAGTAGTCGTTGATGCTTCACTGACAAGAATTTCTCTATAAGTACTCACCACATTTCTTCACATGTCATATTTTTGGATCCCAGCGAAACACACTCCATCATCACATATATCAGTATTTAGTTAATTTCTAGTTGATAATTATCTTTTTGTAACACTACCAGCACCATTATATTCTAAAAATAGAAAATAATTCCCATTGAATTTCTCAATCTAGAATTTTACCACCATCTAGACACGCAGTTAGTCTAGAACTTCCACAATTTCACAAGGATTTATTTAATAATCTTGATAATTTTTTATGATGTGAAACATCAACCAATTTTTCAATAACAGAGCATACTAAAATTTATGAGAATTATTAATACCCAAAAAATAGAAAAAAACTATGATTGAACCTTCCTCTAATACAACTTGTTGGGACCAAAAATGATTGGAACACTAGTGCAGCGATAATCACATAATAAAATAAAGTGCAGAATGTGTAAATAAATGGATACCAGATGTAACACGGAAAACCCCCCAAAATTAAAGGGGTAAAAAACCATGGGCAAATAGTATGATCAATATAAGTAAATGTGGTTACACACTACCTCACAATCATAAGGATAAAACCCTTGAATATATTCCTCCTGAATAAGTGGGGAAATAAACCTCACAAATACTGTAAAAACTAAACTGATGGTGATGAGACGATCAGTGGTGGTGATTCTGAAATTGGAGGATGCTCTTTCCTTTTATAACATGTTTCCATCCCTTCCCATCCCTTATCTCACTAGTGGTTTGGTGTGGTCTGGCCACCCACCATTACTTCCACTTTTGATAAAGAAAGGGTGGCCACTGTCTTGAAATAAAAAAAAATTTACAGACATAGTTAATAAAATATTATATTAAATAATGATAGTTATCATTGTACTCTTTAGTCAGTATATATGATGTGGATGGTGGGTAGTGTAGTATCTATATTTCCTGAATTCTGACAACATCTATATAAACGGGTAGACGTTGATGAATAGCATGTTGTTTGACATCATAATAGATTGGTGTTAGAATGTAAAGATACAACATGTGAAGGTAGTAGTCACTAGCAGTATACCCCACATCGAAAAAATTCACGTCCAAATGTCCACTGGTGTGACCATCATAGATTGACCATTTTAGCGTTTATACAAAATGCTCACCATTACTAGAGAGGAATCCTTCAGGTTATTTCAGGTAATCCTCCTCATCTATATTATAAATTAGAAATGCATTTTTCTCATCAATTTGTTATAATTCAAAATCAAAATAATATAGTGAGGAAAATATTTTACCTAAGGAATACTTTTTGGATTTGGGATAGAATTTGTCATTATAATGAATCCCTTCAACTTGAGTGAACCCTTTAGCATCAAGTCAAGCCTTGTATCTCTCAATGTTGCCTAATTAATTTTTCTTGACTCCATTAACATCTAATTGGTATTACACATTTTGGAAACTCAAAAAAGTCCAAAACATAATCACAATTCATGGAATTCAACTTTTCCATCATGGAATCATATCACATTTTTAACTCCTTATAACTCATGGCTTGTGAAAAATTCCCAGGATCATTTTCAACTACAATATTGCCATAAATTTCTTGTAAATACACTATATAATGAAAATAAATTGGCACTAACCTATTAAAAACATACTTAATTGAGAAATAAAATCTTTAATGTCTTCTACACTCTACATGGGGGATGTATATGATGTATGTTTTCAATCCTCTATAGAGTGGATGGGCCTTAATATTTATAGTGGGTTCTACAATCAAAAAATCATCCTAGATTACTCATTCAACAATGAATATTAATTCATGGAGATTAATTTCCAACAAATAATCAACAAATATTATGTAATGAATTTAATGCATTAAATTTATATAGAATATTTTATTATATTCAAGAAAATATACCATATTTATTTTAGGTGTTGTAATTTACTAAACCGCAATTTATTAAATTATTAATTAATTGACGGGACATTTATTACATGTACACATTTTTTAGGTGGTCATGTGGTCAAGTGGAAGTGGCATGAGAGTCGATGACTAAGGTTCTGAGTTTAAATCCTCTTATCAATGCATTTAGTTAACTGTAATAATAGTGTGTCTTTTATCATACATTTATAAATTATAGTATTAAATTCACATTAATTTGTAGGAGTGTGGGTAATAAATCAGGTCAAATATTTTACAAATGAACATGGAAAAATATATTATGGAATCCACTTGTCACTCTAATATTCCCATGGAAGACCAAGTCCTCGCAGACGTCAACAAAACTTAATTCAAGGTTGGGGGAAAGGGACATGTTGTGACATCGACCATTAGGGTGAAGTTGAGAATAATTTTGGTATACATCATACCAAAAACTAGTAAGGAGTCCCTTAAAAACAACCAGATTTCACATGTATGACACCTTCCAAGTGCATTCATGTGTGTGGGGTGGGTCCACCATTCACTTCACAATCATTGATCACTGGGTAAAAACTTCTGCATGCCTACCACATAAATACGTTATAAGCCCTCCCCTCCCCATCTATCTCCTCCCACCCCTATATCTCTTACCCAATACCTCAAAGAAGAACCCAAAATGAAAAACCATGCATCTTATTCTCCCTATCTCCTCTTTCCCCTTCTATTTGCCACCTTCTTTCTCTATCTCTGTTTAGGGCCACCCACGGAAGTGGCTGCCACTTATAATGTAGTTTCCTTGGGTGCTCGGTGGGACAGTAGGGCAGACTCCTCTAGGGCCTTCCATTCATCCTGGGCGGTAGCATACACCTCCTCCTCTCCCTCCAAGATTTACCTTCACCCTAGTTGCTTCCTGATAGCCTCCCCACTCGTTTTTGCTGGAGGAAGATGTAGGAGTCTCCCCACCACTATACGGATTTACAGCACCCTAGTCGCACCATCCAAAAAACTGCACCATAATGGGTGCCTCCAACTAGATCATGTATCAACATGTGTCTAGAGTATCCATCATTGGTGTCACGCTTGATGGCCAGAGATTTGGGCTATGGACCAACAAGGCTTTCAGCGGAAGTAGCCTGTTTGGATCCACGGTCAGTCAATAAAACCTAACATGCAATAATGGTAGTTATTATTTGTAATCTTTATAGTCTTTAGTCAGTGTTAAAGATATATATTATGGGTGATCCAGTCCTTGGAGTTCATAAATTCTGACAACATATATATAAGCAGGCTGATTTCGGTGAATGGTCAGTTGTTCCACATCGTAATCGATGGGTGCTGGAATGTGAAGCTGCAGCAAGTGAAGGTTGAAACCGCTAGATGAATCCCCAACATCGATGTTATTCATGTCTATATTTCCACCAGGATGACCATCCTAGATTCCACTATCCCGACCGATGATAATTGTGTGTCAATCGGCCCAGGCACCACCGACCTATCGATCAAGAAGTTCGGCAACAGACCCATCGAAAATAATCATCATTAGAATCCTGGGGAATAATAAAAATGAGGCAAGAGTAGAGAATGTGATGGAAAAAGTAGATATATTCACTAGGATGCAAAATGGGGTGAGGATTAAGTCATGGGGTTTCCCTGTACGGGGTTCATGAGGCACATCCTCTTATAGTAGGGGATTTTAAATGGGTTTTATATATCATTTTTTTAAATTGGATAGGGTCCCCAATTTTTTTAATAAGAGGACCTGAGATGCCTGAACCCTATCCATGCATCTCTGATCCCAGGAAGATTTTTGAATGGGGTTCAACTATCTTCCTCTATTTCCATTGAATACTGAACCCCATTCAAGCATCTTAGGCGCGACGAAAGATGTTTGAACCCCATTCAAACATCCTTCACAAAGTGGATGAAGGATGTGTGAATGGGATTAATGCATCTCCCCGCCATGTTTTTATAAAAGGACCCCCCCCCCCTCAAACCTCTTTATTCTCCTTCTTCTACTATGGAGTTTATTGTGATGCCCCTCATTATTTATTTCTCAAAAAAATATATTGATTTTAAGAAGGTAAATTTTCTATTTAGAATTTAAATTGTTTAATTATGTTTATTTCTTTTATTTTTATGGTTTATTTATTTAATTTTTAATGTGTATAAATTGTTTTTTGTGTGTATGATTTATTTATTTAATATGTATCGATGTATGTATGAGTGTTTAAATTACGTTATTTTGTAAGATTTAATTTTTGAATGAGTTATTTTTTGTTGTACGAATTCATATTTAATGTTTAGGAAATTTAAATATGGTATATCTAAAATGTAATTAATATTTAGGGTAATAAAATTATTTTTAAAAATATAAATATTTTTAATTTAAATGGGATGTTTATCATATTTATATGTATAAAAATATGTTTTTTAAGTAATATTAATTTAAATTATAATATTTTATACACTAGTTATATAATGTATTAAAAATATATTAGTTATATTAAGTATCATATTTGAATTTTTTAAAATATTTTATAGAAAATAATTTTTGTAAATGGTATAAAAATATTTTTCTATAAATAATAATTTATTTTATAATACATGTAAGTAATTATTATTCGAAGTAATAAAGTTTGAAATATAATTAATTAAATATTGTAAAATTTAAAAATGAAAAAAACATATATTTTTATTTTTATTAAATTGAAAATAACATGATTTTATATTATTTTAAGGGGTTTTATTTAAGTGTAAATTATATTTCTTTTATTTACTACTAATAATAATTTTAATCAATAAATTGAAATAATATTTAGTTTGAATAATTATTGTTTCCTGTAAAAAATTAAAAAATATTTTTACTTATATTTTGGAAAGTATTTTAATGAAAATACAGCACATATATAAGTAATTTTATAAAATTAAAAATAACATTAGTGTTCAGTATTATAATGGATATTATTTAAGTGTAAATTATTTTAGTTTTAATTAAATTTATTTAATGTTATTATTATTATAATATATATACATACAAATTTAGAAGTTGAATTTTCAGAAAACATGTGTAGATATTTAAAATATACTTCATATAGTAATAATTTTATACAATAAGTAGAACATAATAAGTATATTGAAAAAAAAGATAGGGGTATTGTGTGATGACTGGTCTTAAGATGAATAACCAATGCATAATGGAAATTTCATCTCTTTTTTTGTGTATGTGGTTATATAATTTGTAATAATTTCATTTTTGATTCTACATTAATGACTTACGATACATATTTCACTATGTTTGTAAGGAAATGCATGTCCACTTAAACAAATTATGTATTTCATAACCCTAGACCCCTTCACATGCATGTGAGTAAATTTTTAATGAAAAGTTGATGGATAAGAGGCATCCCTGAAGAGGCGTCCCAGAAGAGGCATTAGACAAGAGGCATTGTTATATGAAAAGAGACTACCGATTGCTAAAATATTTGATAATAGAGACACTAGGAGTCACCAATAGGTCTGGATTAGTTTATGAGATAATGATAAACTAATCCATAGTAAGTCTTAAGATCAAGTAATGGTTATTTATTCATAAGTAATTAAAATTTATGAAACATTTGATAAGTTGTAAAGAAATAGATAATGTTGTATACAATTTTCTTTCATAATAATATCAACATCACTATACCTCAATAATGATAACCCAATACCTAGAAAAAGTCTCAAGATGAAGTATATTATTTAATCCTAACCAATTAAAATAATTTAAAATGTTGATGTATTATATAATATCTTATTAATTATTATTTTCTAGGTAATCGTGTCTACGCAAAAATATTTCAATAGTGATGTAATTTATATCGAGTAGGGTTTTAGCTATAGTTTCTCACCTGAAAGAGTGGAAAATCTTCTGACATTGGATGAAGTTCACAATAATATTCACATTCAGTTAAATTTGAGGTTTGATAAGTCCATTAATTCAATAACATATTGATATCTTCAACGTCCTGAAAGATAAGGCACTCCAATTACCCTATGGTCGATGATGAGGATTGGATTGATGAATCTATGTTTTTCATGCAACAATGTCATAATGGTCTGATGGAATTGAATGTGGTGATTTGTGATATTTACGTGGTGCAAATGATTACTACAAAAACAAGTTTTATGATCTGTATAAAATTTCATCCTTCACAATAGTTTTATTCATTACCTCATTCTCATATGACTCCTGTGATAGAACAAAATTAGGAAGAAGATTATTAGAATTTGGAAAGAAATGTAGATGACATCGCTTTGTGTACTACTAATATAGTGAATGAAAGTTTATCTGAAGAAGAAGAAGAATCTGGTGAGGCATCAAGAGAAGATGTGTATGAGGGTGGTGTGGGAAATGACCGTTATGAGGTTCCTTCGAGACATAGGATTCCACAGTAGGGTGATGTGGGGAATGAACCTTTCTGAGGTTCCTATGAGAGACATGCATCCACGACATCCACCAATTAGTGGTAATAATCCTTAAGTATTGAGTTCCTTAGTTGAAGGAGTGTCGCGTGAACAACATTTTGATTGGGATGTCATTACGCTAGCTTCTAAATTCCCTGGCATTATAGGAAAAAGATTTGAATCAAATGATAATGCCATCTATGTCGGGAATGAGTTTGAAAATAAACATTCCATGAAAAATGTGACCAAGAAATACCACATATAGTGGAATTTCACATTTGATGTTGATGATTCAAAGAAGACAAAATATCTCATTCGTTGTGAAAAACATGGGTCTGAATGTAAATTTCAATTAATGGAAATATATGATAAATTTTTTCATGATGGAAGATTTCCAGATTAGAAGGTACACACACTTGAGTGCATCCATGATTTCTACAGGATCACTCTTCACTTGATGTAGAGTTTATATCAACTGTTATTGTTGAGTGATATGAACATGTTAGGATTTTCCATTTACCCATGTTTAAGAAAGAATTCAATAGTTGTATTACTATAATATATCGTACAACAAATCGTGTAATGAAAAGCAGAAATCAACTGTAAAACAGTATGTTGATTGGGATGAATTTTATGAAATGTTCCCACAACTTCTAGAATTGTTGTCTCTAAACTATATGATTGTTTGTCATTTGGACACTACTGAGTTTGTGTCCCCCAATCGCTGATTTGATCGATCAAAGGTGGAGGTCAAGAAGATTTTTTGGGCATTCAGGTCATGCGTCGCTGCTTTTCCCTATTGTAAACAATTCATTCAGGTCGATGGAACTTTTATTTATGGAAAGTATATAGTTGTTCTACTCATTGCTACCACTCAGTCTAGTAATCGTGCTCCTCTACCACATCCATTCAGTATTTTTGAAAAGGATAATTTTGATTGATGGAGATGGTTTTTTGGATGTGTATTTATTAATGTCACATAAATCCAGTGTGTGTCTCTAATATCTGATCACCATTGAGCGATTATAGAGGTTGTAAATAGTAATAGAGTTTCATGGACTGACCTGAATACTTATCATCGCTATTACATTTTAAATATTTAAAGTAATGTTCATAATAATTTAAGATATGATGTAATAAAGAAGGTTATCCTCATGTTTGGTATGTTTTTATAAACTTATTTTTTATATAAAATTAAATATCTTTTTTAATACATTATTATCTTATGGTTTTAGTTTATGATCCCCAACAATAAAGTGTTGATTGACATCTTGAGGAGATTTGAATTGATAATGACGATGTGTATCAAAATTTGATGTATATTTATAAAGAAAATAGCCATTAATATATGATAGTATCATGAGATATGGCCATATGAACACTAATATAGTGGAGTGAATAAATGGGGTCCTCTAGGGTGTGTGAAAACTATCAATCACAGGGTTAGTGTAAGAGAAATTGTATAGATATGTTCACTTATTTGTTGATCGAACCCAAAAGGTATACTAGAGGATGGAGAACGATATGAATTGTACTTATCATTTCCAAAGTGATATTTATCAGAACCTAAATAAGGCTTCAAGATGCATTGTTGTATCCTTTGATAGGGAAAATAGGAGCTTTCAGGTAAGAGAGTGTTATGATAGAGCTACATGCACCAGGGGTCAAGTAGTTGAGGTGGTGTTGGATAATAGGTATTGTGATTGTGGAAACCTTCTTAGCATTGATATATCCATATGAAAATTCTATTGCAGCTTCTGATTTGGTAAATATATCATGGGAGCCCTATGTTGACCTGGTGTATCACATGAGCACATTGGTTAACTGTTATAGTGAATCATGGATACCTATTTGTGACTTCCATTTTATCCCACTACCTTCTTATCAGCTGACTACTATCCATGATATTTACAGGTTTCGTATATTGGCTTTGTTTTCAATTATCTTTTTCCTCACTTTCTGTCATTTTTTATATTATTGGCTTCATACTACTAGGTTGAGGCCCCGAGGAAGACCAAAGTAAACTCAAATCATAAATGATATGGATTGGCCTCATCAATGAGGAGGGGGGCATGATATATTCTTTGTCATGTATCAGGACATACTCGTAAGAGATATCCCCCAGTGTGAAGACAAAGTTCCACATCTCATCAACCATGATTGAGCCTGTTTATTTTATCATGAATGCGTATATTTTTATCATATATGGTTATTTTAGTAATGAATCCTTTTATTTATACCTTTCTCCATTTCTAACATGTTTCAATTTTGGTTTGTCTCATTTCAAGATTCTATCATAAATAATTTTGTGATACTATAACTATTAAAAAAATTAACTTACAAAAAAATGAATATATCATTCTTATATTAGTTAAATGTGGGTTTTTCATCACTACTGTATTATATATAAGTAATTATAATAAATTAAAATTCATTGGATATCAATAAAATAAGAAATTTATAACCTAAACCAACAACACTGCCAATATATATTGTGTGCCTTATTTTTCTTGTTTTAATTTTTTTAACAAAATTTTACAATTTTTATTGAATTAACTATAAAAAAGTAATTATGATGTCAGTTGTGTAGCTGTCTGGTTTTCCGTTGCTCATATCACAGGCTACTCATGTATCTCAGTTTTTTTAGAGGGATTCCGTGTGCCTTCTTTGAGTGTCCGTAGATATTATCATTTCCATCATGCTGCACCACCTCCCATTATCATACCCCTTCTTCTTCATGCTAGATTCTATGGAAAAGAGATGTGAGACTTCACTGTTGTCGATCATCAGTTCATTGCTACACTTGTAGAGAGATAGATTTCGGAGTCCTATATGTTCCATTTTTTGGAGGGTGAGATTTCTATTACCTTTCAGGATGTGTCCACTATGTTGGGAATCCCCATCAATGGTACGGGTATGAAAGGCTAAGTTAGAGCAGATTGGTTCAAGGTTGTTCATAGATTACTGGGCATAGTGGTTCATGATAATGGAAGGTCTTTTTTCAGTGGTAGATTACACATTCCCTGGTTAGCCCGTGACATCACACATCTAGCAGAGGATTCTAAAGAGATCATTGTGTTGTTATTTTCACTTGTATATATTTTGAGGTTGATCAGTGGTAAACATTCATTGATCACACCAATACTTTTGTACATTTGATTTATTTACCTCTTCTGGAGTATTTGGACCAAGAAGGCCATTATAGATGGGGGTCTAGTTGTACAATATATACATATAGGGAAATATGTAGTGCATTTCACATCGATAAGATGTAGATCATTAGATGAATTTTTCTTCTATATATGTGTGTATGGTAGGACATCCCTCATTTAGCTCCACATGATTGTGTTCCATTACTTGCAGATATTGTACCAGAGGCACTGTCTGGATGATGGTATGTTATTCCTTCCTTCTAATTTCTAACTTCATTTGATATATTTGAATTACAAAATGTAACTATAATAATGTAATCTAAATGTTGGTTTAGGCACATCAACATGCAGATACCACCAGAAATAACGTCCACACCAACCAACTTATGTTGGACAGCCTTCAACAAGACGATGTAAGTTATTGTTTTTTATATTAATAAATCTTAATTTTTTACTTTACATATATTCATTTATTAAGTGATTATTCATTTTTCTTTCATATTACATGGAGACCATACAAAGAGGATATCATCCCGAGTTTTCCACCATATTGTACAGTGATTCTTGCTACCAGCTCCTACGTGGTTCCGTTGATCAATTTTTATATAGTTGAGTGGCATCAGATCGATAGAGTTATTAGGATGTTAGGATTCTTTTTTCCTTTTCATGACTTGCCCAATCAGTTATCTTCACTGCATTCCCTGAAGTTGTCAGGGAATACATACAAGTATTGGAGGAGATGTCATTTCACATATATTGATCTATGGGACAGACAACAAGAGTTCTAGTAACAAGGGGCGATGAGAATATGTTTTCATTTGTGCGATCATCCAGATTATGCATCCTAGTACTGTAGGTCCCCAATCATATTTCTGACAGGACATGGATGGGGATTTCCTGAGTTGGTATACATTATTCCTCTACTATTAATCAATTTTTTTTAACATTACTTAACAGTATATGTTTTTTCACAGGATACTTGTATCAGTTATCTACTTCACATGGCTAATTCAGAAGAGATTTGTTCATTTTACAAGACATATTTGTACAACTGTTTGGTATAGTTGTTTCCTTTGATGAACTAGATTTATCATGGAATTTTATTTGATCAGCCACATGATTGTGAGAATATGGAGCATGTTGGGACTGATATAGATGTACCAGGATGTGACGACCCTATTGTGTATTTTTTTTGTTCCAATGAAGGAGTGTTTTCATCATGATAAGTCGGGTGTTGATGTTCCCCAGGAAGAGGATTTTCATTATTTTTAGTAAGATGCTCATCCAACTTATCAGCCATAGCTAGAGGCAGATATAGACATTGAATAGGTTGATCTGGATGATTTATTACTCCTTGCTATGCAGACATCCTTATTACATCATCCATCTTCTTCACATGTTGGAGAGATATCCTACCAGCATCTGTTATCCTTAGAGGCGGGACAGGGTACAGCAGATGAGACTATACATCCACTTCCCACCGCACAGGAGGTTGTGGAAGTGACTACTGATGATGATATACAAGAGTAGGATATACTAGAGAGGATACATAGACATACTTGTTGTGGAAACATCTAGTATACACCTTGATTTGGGACAGAGGAGTGTCCACTCCACCAGAAAATATTTGGTTGATATTACATTTATGATCCATGTTGTTTGTTCCTTACTATTCTGATTTATAGAGGCCTGTACATTTTTAAAAAAAGTGCCATAATATTATCATATTATCTACCAAAATCAATAATTTTTCATTTTATATTAAAAATTATACTTAGTATTATTATCTATATATGTATAATAAATAATTTTCTTAAATTAATTAATAAATTTTAATAATATTACTTATTTTGAATTCAAAAAGGCTCTAGATGAAAATATTTATGAACATAATGAAATCTTGAAAAATATTATTGATCTTAATGATTTTAAATTGGATGTAAAAATGTAGAATATCATGGAATGTGAATATTTGTTAATAAACAATGTTGCATGAAGAATGACATGAATAAATAATTGATATATGTGATGAGTAGGTGATTAATATTGAAAATTAGAAGTACCACAATATGAGATGTTTTAAATTAGTTCATTTTCCCATTTTGAGATGATACATATTCAGACTTAATACATGGAAAAAATTTATACGGTTTCACAATATTCACTTAGGGATTTTATGGTTCAAATACCCCCCATAGGTGATAAAGTTATGAAAGGCAGAAAAGTTTGTCACCACCCATGGAAAATAGTGGAGTCATTAAATATAATATGTTAACAAAGATGTTATATAGATATATATATAAATAATTTTAAAATTACTTATATATATTCTCTTAATATCGTTAATGCATGTTTACTAAACATTAATGTTTTTGGGATTCATAAATACATATAAAAACATATGTTTAATAAAGTAAAAATATCCCATATATTAATATTTTATATAATCTATAAAAATATTTGTGTTTGTGCATGTTTCTATGTAGCTTTTTACCTCCCCTCTCCTGACCGTTTGTAATAAACACATATAGTCTTATATGTTATGTGTAACTGAAAAAAAAACGCATGGAATAAGGTATAAAATACATATTCTTCTTCAAGTAATAGATCCCATCATATAACTGAAATAAAACCTGTTTTATCAAATTAGAATTGTAAGTAGATAAAAAATTTCAATCACATCAAAAATATGAGCTCATGATTAGCAGTCTTATAACAAAAGGGATATTATCTATATATGTAGTGGTTAAACAATATTGAATAAAAAAAGTTAAAGAAAAAATTGCTAATTGTGTCATTGTGGTACCTCTTCCATAACTCTTGGAGGTTTACCATGGATTCCTCTCCTCCAAACGATTAGAATCTAGGGTCTCCGGAATTCATTCCCTCAATTCTCTCCCATCCGTGGTTCCCTCATCCTTCTAACCTTCTATTTACCATCATCCATAAAGGCTAATAAGGAAAAAAATCTCCACAAAAATTAGAATGTAATGTGAAGCTATTCCTTATACCATGGTCACTATTATTAATATTTTTTATTATTTAATTAATATTCATTATTATTAATTTTTATTTATTGATATCTTAATCTTATTGATGATATTCTAATTAAATTGTTTTTATAATTATTGATATAATATACATATTAATGATTTTTTTAATTAATATTTATTTATATTTGTTTATTACATATATTTACTGATGATTTATTTTAATAAACAATTATAAAGGAACCATGAAGGGGGTTCACACTTCCTTCATAAAATTAACATAGGATGTGTGAACCTAGTTCATGCATCCTAGAGAGGATAGATGTGTGAACGCACTTCACACATCTCATAGCCCTTTTTTAATAATACACATAACCTTATACCTTTTTGTCAAAAAAATATTAAATACCTAATAAAAAATCCTCCATTAGGTGAGGATGATAGATATTGAGAACCCCATCACCATTGACTAGAGCTACTACCCCGATGATGAAAAATTCATGGGCCTCATTTCGAGGGTGAAGATCAGTGACATGGCGTACACAGACATATAGGGGATGTCAGTGACAGCGGGGGGGGGGGGGGGGGTGAAGCTGGACTACAACCTGGGTAACCCCTACATCAGGATCCAGATGGAAAATTTTCTTCTCACATATGATAACCACCGGGTGAAATCATCCTATGTCCATGCCATTGGCACTTCCATCGGTGTTGTTGATTCCTCTGATTGCCTCTTGGATCATAACTCAATTTCCAAAACTGCTGAGTTCATTTGACTGGATTGAGAGTTTTTATATTATTGTAACTAAATATATGGAAATAAAACAACAACGTTGATTCTTGTGCATGAGATCTAGATTAATAAGTATAGGAAATCTAGTACTCAGTTTTACCAAATTCCATTTTAAAGGATTACATTTTTTATTATATCATATACCCAAACTTTCTATTATTTTTTAACTGGTCATTGTCCCTTTTTATTCACATGATCCTACTTGAACAGTTTTGGGATTTTCAATTAAAATATCAATTTTTGACATTTTACAATAGGACAAGTTATTTGGGACGTTTAATTAATGGTGGGTCACATTAAATGGAATGATGAATATTTTAACGAAAAAAATGGGAGATAGAATCACACCACTTCCAAAAATGAGGATTCCAATGCTTCACCGGGGGTTGTATATCACCCATTTGTTTGGACCCACATTTCTTGATCTAGCATGTGAAATATCATCTTCTATATTGTTTGATGTAATCTCTTATGTGTTTTGTTACACAAAAAGTATTTATATTATCAATCTCTTTCTGGGCGTTCACCTATTAAAACCCCATTTCTATTGTGAGAAAATACTCCCTCTAAAGAATTCACACTAAATTAGGGAATTCAAAAAAAAAATCGACAAATTTAAATTCTTTGGTTGGGTGACCAAATTCCATGGGGAAGACTATGAGTAATCTTATCCAAAAAAGAATATATAGATTACAAGGTCCCCATGATTTTTTCCCACACAGCAGTGCCCATATTTAAATTAGTTGGGAAGAGTCAAAATCAAATGGTCACTGCAATGATTGTTTTGGAGGTCACCAACCTGCGGCAATTTAGTTGGATGACACCAACTCTCATTTCTTTTTATCTCTAGGAAACACATACTCTTGTTGTTGGTCCATATTTTTTATCACCCTCCATTTCGGGTGGGGGTAATTTTTTCACATTCAAAACATCTTGGATATTTCATCTAGAAAGGAGAGAATAGTGTAGAGAAGGGCCAGATTGACCCTATTTTTGAGGGTTTTTTAGTTTTCTTCTATCTCCTGAATATGATGCAAGGAGGGACTGATTCTGGTTCATATATACATTATCTAAAGGACATGAATGTCTGGATACTAGTAATTTGATCCTACTAAATCGATGATGATGTTGGGGGACCTATTCGCATCCAACTAATTTTGTGTTAGTGTTTCCTTGATATAGTTGGTGAAGGTTGATCATGGGGAATCAGATGGTTCAGTTTCATGAACCATGGGGTGAAAAATATGGATTATGATTTATTAGGATACAATAATAACCTACTTAGGCAATATTAGAATCATATTGCAACAGAACCAGTTAGTGTCACCAGACGTGGAAAACAGTGTTGGGACTAGATAGTAGCGCACAATTTTGATGATTCTGGATTTGGATGGCATGTTGTGATTTGTTGATCAAAAATAGAGATGAATGGAGGGGAAGCATATATTTCACCAAGAACAATGGTTTACAAGTTACCCCTCCCACACCTCCCCTTTTCCTCAAATAATAAACATTCAAGTTTCTGTCCAAATAAAAAGAGTTATCCATACTCGGAACTAAGGATCCTAACAAGCTCCCCAGACCCTCCATTTATAGGAATAGTGGGAGGTGTCATGTTTGAAACAAATCCCACAAATCCTCATCCAATCCCAAAATACCATCAACCATGGTATCCAACACATTCAACATGTGTAGTAGAAAATATTGAAACATCCAAGGAGATGGTGAGGTTGGTGCACCATCCACCTACCATGGTAGCTGGAAAACTCCATAAATTCTCCACTATAACTATAATCCACTCAAAAATCTACAAAGGTCCAGATTCTCTCATGAAACCACCTTTTTCAACATACTTTTTGAGTTCTCTTTTGAATTAATATTCACAAGTCTCAAAAATTGTAGATCCATGAATTCGTATATCTAATGACAGTGAAGGTTATTGTGATTCATCCAAGAATTGTATATCAAGTTCTTTCCCATTTCCAAAACATTTTGAATGTCACAATAAGCTATGTACTCCTTCTGGATGAATCTACAATCTTGGAGAAAACAATTTAACCACAAAATCTCGTAGCTATCTTTTAAAGCAATAATGCCCTCCACTTCTGTTATGGATAAAGCAACACACTTCGAAAACATCGACTGCCATGATTCAACTTCTCTTACAAATGTATAGATTTATCTTGATGTGGACATTATACTGTTAGGATTTCCAACCATATCAGTATATGTATATCCATCCAAGATATTTTCACTTCCCATAGAACAAACATAACTTTGATGTACCCTTATGATACCTTAGAATCCCTTTGACAACATACCGGTGTTGCTTCGTGAGATTGGAGAGAAAATAACTCAAAATAACCAATGCATGGGAAATTTATTGGCTCATACTCTACATAGGGGTTAGGAAAGAATGGGAAGGGGTTCCACTTTTGTTGTTCATGTATCAAAATTCTTCTAAATATTGAGATCAGATGGTGATTCCTGGTTATGAAGATCAATGGTACACATGATGGGAGCTAATCATGGGAAAAATATATAATTGGTGGCATCCCCCTTGGAATAAGATAAATGGGTTATATTTCTCTTGATTAATTCGTCAGATAGAACCATATCATTCGCTTGTGTGCTTTTATTTCACTACTTTTGTGCATGAGTATGATCTAGAGAATTTGATTGTAATAAAGTGTGAGAAGAACAAGGATATGACAAATTATAATTAAAGTATCAGTACAAGAGGTTATTATAAATGAATTAAGTGTTCCATGTTCAATCATTGTTGTTGTTATTTTGATAGTATTTATCCTATAAATTTTCAATCCCAAAAATGGAAAATTAAATGCATATTTTAAATGCTGGATTTTATTCACCCTAGGGCATCAACATGGGTGTTATATATCAGCCCGTTGTGTGGCCTACCATTTCTAGATCCATCTTGAGGCACACCTTTCCTTGATTCCCAATTATTGTATGTCATCTCTTTGTCAATTTGTTAAACAACTATCATATGATAACATTCCACCCAATCTCCACAATCCATTTTTTCCACTACTAATGATTATGTTTTATCTAACACTAACATTTAATAGTGCTAAAAAACTCTGATAAAGGGGTCACTCTTATCAGTGATTGAAAAAAGAATTGATAAAGTTACATTTTATCATTAATGATAAATAGATACATTTCGAAACTACTTTATTCTCAGGTTGATGAAGGTCAAAGTCAGTAATTTATTTTATATATAAATATTTATACATTTTTAAATAATATATACTTTTTTCTGATAAAAGGAGATCATATCAATTAACAGATCAAATATCTAAAATCACACCAAAAAAACCCTAAAGGAATATTATTTCCCCAAAAATGAGAGGCATCATCAAAACCATAGGTTTCTAGAAGGTAGGTCACTCTGTTTCCCTCTCTTCTAACAAAAGAGCAAGAGAAATCCAAGAAATGGTGGAGCTTGCTTCAAAATTTATAAATTAGTGGGATGAATTATTGAATCCCCCTCTTTGTGGTGTGAATAATGTCAATAACAGAAAAGAAATCCCCCTACATAATAATAAATTTTCCGACACTTTTCAATTGAAAAAATAAGACCCAAGAATATTTCATAAGATTCTGAAATAGGTGGATACCAAAAACAATTATGTGAATCATGTAAAGCTGTAATAATATGCCCAACAGAATTACCGGCCAAGAATCCAGCGCCAGCAAGGCCATTATTTGAAAGAGAGGTGTCAATATTAATCTATAGAACATCAGAATGAGGAGGATTCTATGTGCTTGAAGGGTGGTGGGAGTGTGGGAGGCCAATATGATCCTTCTGTATATTCTAGGATTCAGACCACGAGTGGGCCCAATCAACCTAATAAATGTCTAGTCTTGAAAATTGGTTGAATATGAATTCATTCAAATTAACCCGAATGATCCAAGCCAGAATACCAAAGGATGTCTCCATTTCTGCTAGAATGGAGGACATCCAACTTTTCAGAAGAGTTGGGAGGTCCTAAGACAATGAGAAAAGATTATCCACATTAGAGGAACAATAGTTCCATCTTATCCTTTCCCCAGTACAGTTAAAGATCACATGCATTGGGGTATCAATCACGACCAAGCAAAGATGAAAATAAGGATTCTAAGAAGCATAAAAGAAGGAGATAAAATATTTTTATGGGAGAATATAGCAAACAATTTTCCACCGTAAATAGAGAATTTACGGGGAACTGGCTGCTACAAAATGGTCTTCTTAATCTCCACTCCCTGGTTATGCACACATTGGGCCAAAGTGTGTCCAGATCCTATTAGAATACAATACTGAGAGTTCTTTTCACCTGTAGATAATGTTTTTCCCTCCATCTTTCAAGAAATGTAGACCCATGACACTTTTTTCCAAAGTATTGAACTAGTTTTCAAGTTTATGCATCACCTATTTCATTAAAAAGTGAGTGGAATATTGCATTTTCCTGACCGGGAGAGTAAGGGAGGTTGTATTTGTTCATTCTCAATCCAAAAGCCAAATAACTTTCCATATTATAGAAGTGTGACCATTAAAAATCCCCCATCTGATCCCAATATTTAATAGAATTTGCGATACCCAAATTAATCTATAAATAAAACTAGGGCAGGGGCTAGAGATGATCTATGGAATCAAAAACGTGGGAAATACATCTCTTTAAGAATTCTAGCACAACGGGAATCTGAATGGTCCATAAGCCGCCATCATTGTTTATCAAAATGGGATTCATTGTTGAGACTATGGTCTGGAAACCCCATACCCCAGTCTTCCTTGTAAATGAATAGTTTATCCCATGAGATCCAATTAATTTTTTTCTCTCATTGTTGTCTCCCCAAAAGAAGTTGGCTATATATGTGTGAATTTGGAAGAAAAAAAAAACAAGAGTTTGAACAAGGACATGACAATAATAGAGATTGATTGAAACAATTATTTATTGAGGACTTATCACCCTTCTTTGTAGATTCTCTAGATTGTCCATCCCAAAATCATTGTATCTACTCTGTCAAGAATGTAAGAAAAAGTTTATTATTTGGATCAGCCAATGATCGTGGGATGTCCAAAATATTTGTGGTTCTTTTCAACAACTTGAAAACATGAGATTTCATTGATATCATTCTTCCTCCCCTACTGGACTAATATGCTAAAGGAGATTTCTTATTTTCCCATTTTGACTGATTTCCTGAAATCCCTTTTGTAATGGTGGATAGTAGGGATAATAGACCTTAATTCATTACTAGTTTCTCGTGAAAAAAGATTCAACGATCGGTGAATAAGAGATGATAAACAATAGGGATATGATGCTACACCTTCACCCCAATGAATAGTGTTATTCCTTGCTACTATTGAAATAAGGTTAGAGAAAATATCACCCACAAAAATTAATAGAAATGGGGTCCCTTTAATGTAGACTCATGGAGGGTGTAAATCCCTGAGTGAGGCCCCCATTGATCTTGGTTTTCAAGTACACATAGGTGACTTAATTCATAATGGTTATGATCCATTTATAGTAGAATACCATTATATCCATGAAAAAAATATATAAAAGACAATTCCACTCTATCATAAGAATTTTTCAAGTCATGTTTTCATGCCATAATACCTCTTTTAGAAATAGTGTGGGTTTTTCATTAACTGAAAATGTAATACCTCTAGTTTATAGTCTGAAACCCTTAACTTTTTTTATGTTTATAAAGTGTAAGGGTGAATAATGGGTGATTTGGGTGAAATTTCCATATGTTTTTTGGGGGAAAGGGGATGTGCACAAGCTACGCATGGTTTGTATAAATTGTGTGGAAATCCTAGAAAAACTGTGTGCAGTAGCTATTTTTAGTTAGTAGAATTGTAAAAATTTGTGCAAAGATTAGGAAAAAAAGAAAGGAGTTCTTGTGAGGGTTTCCTTAAGTCAGTATCTAATGCATGGTTAGCACACTTTTTTTCAAGCCATGCAAACTAACCTTGCATAGAGTTAATGTTAGATCCGAAAAAAATTGGATTTCACTTGTTTTGCCTCTAACTCCCTTGTTTTTCCCATAAAATTCCCGAATTTAAATTTCATATCCATTTAAGGTAGGATAAACTCTCCCAAGATTTTTTAATTAATTTTTTCCCTCCCTTGGCATTTTCATGCTAGATTCTTGTGGTAAGTGTCGTTATTCAACGTTTTTTGTAACGTTTTCGTAGATATAGTTAGATCTACTTCTCCTCTATTCTCGGATTCTCATATGTATTCCCGTTATAGGTAGATATATTATTTTAGATTACAAATATGATGAGATTTGGTGTTTTTGTTGGTAGGATAAGAGGAAAAAAATGGTTTCATGGAGAATCAACATGGTTCTCTTGAGCGTTCTTCATCCATTTTTGGTTTTCATCAAAACAGTTGAAGTATGTGGCTTTATTCTTGACTCCCGTTATGAGAATTGAATGAAATTGATTCAAATTGATTTCTTTTTGTTGATTTTATTATGAACTGGTTGTTTTATAATGGTTGGAAACCCTCTTCTGTGACAGTTTGACAAATTGTGGAAATTGTGAAAATTGGTGCTTTTGATTAAAGTGTTTGATTCATGATTTTAAAATGTGTATTTTAAAATGAGATTTATCTGGAATAATGGTGAATTTATTTGATAAAAAAAATTCAATAAACAGAATGATTTTATTTAAATAGAATGGGTGATTGGAATTGGTTTGATTAAATGGGTTTCAATAAAAGAACAGTTTTATTGAAATTGTTTGAAATTATTTTGTCATAATAGTGGTGTGTGTTTATAACTAATTTATGAGGATTGGTTGGAATATGAACTTGTGCTCAGTTTCAACGATGTAATGGAACATGGGGGTTGATTATCATGTGACGGCATGGTAGATCGAGGAGAGACCACTCATGAGTATGGAACTATACTTAAATAAAGAATGAATAGATAAATGTGTGAATAAGTAAAATGGAATGGTTATGCCAAATCATTAATGAGAAATGATTTTAAAGCCTTATTTGGTTGTTTTTTTGTAAGTACAACTTGGTGGAAAATAGTCGAAATAGAACTTGTTAAATTTTGGTTTTAAATGGTTTTGAATCATCTTTATATTTAGTTATAAACTATTTAAGGAAATTTGTTTATGTAAAATATTTTATACAAATTTTTATAACATTTCTATCTTAGTGGTGTGAGTAGGGAATTCATTGTGGAAATCCTACTGAGTTTTTTAATCACCCCTAATTTGTTACATTGTGGTTTTATAGATGCTATCTTTCAGGACATGTGAAAAGGTAAAGTATCACAGGTATTTGGAATCACCTCGTGATACATGGTTTGTTTGGAGATGTTTGAGCATGGATCTTGTGGAGAATGGAGTCTTGTGGTTTTCTTGTAGTTCTTGTACTTATCTTATATTGATTACATTTATAGTTTCTTTGTATTCCATTGTAGTACACTTAGTGTAGTTTTTTTATAATGATGATGGTTGAGTAGCCTTGATTTTATCATGCTTCATATAGTGGTTGTTTGTTAGTGTTTTATTTATGAAAGGGTAAATAATCCCCCACTTTCTTTGAGACCCTTTTACATTTATTTCCATCCTTTGACACAGTAGGTGTATTTCTTAAGGCCTAATAATGATTCATTTTATTCTCAAGAAAATGGAAATAATTTGTTTATTATAAATGGTATCATTTTGTTTGATCTAAATTTTTTTCCTTATGATAAATGATATCATCTTGTTCCTTCCTTAACATAACATGTAGTCATCGGTTTTCTTGGTCTTGGAGTTGAAATTCATTCTTGTACATTCCTTGTGTTTTCATCCTAAAAAGTATTAGGATTTTTGGAACATGAAATGTAGAGAATAAAAATACAATTCTAACCTTTTTATGCTAAACGTACAGTTACCCGGGAGTGGGGTACATAAGTGTTTTGGATAAACTTATAAGATCTTAGAATCTCATAGTCATGGTTTTATCCAACGAGACGAGCATGACATCCATTCAAGGAAGGACATCCCACTAGTATTTCATATTTCATTGGGATTAATAATTTATAATTATGTGAAAAGGTGATGATTTTTGAAAAAATGAAGAAATTCTTTTCAAATGAAAGATTTTACAAAGAGGATACATGGTGTACTTGGGAAATGGATTTGTTTTCAAAAGAAAGAGTAAATGTTTTAAAAATGGTTAAGAGTGGAAAGGGATTTTTTGGAA
The DNA here is from genome assembly GCA_963277665.1 of Viscum album. Taxonomy (NCBI): domain Eukaryota; kingdom Viridiplantae; phylum Streptophyta; class Magnoliopsida; order Santalales; family Viscaceae; genus Viscum; species Viscum album. The sequence continues at coordinate 991,260,021 of OY728159.1, read as the reverse complement.
AAAAAATGTTGTGATAGTTATTATGGGAGATTTTGATATGTTAATCCATCACTCAATAGAGAGTGAGACCTACCGAGTCTGTAGTTTGTTTAGAAATTGGAACCTGGTAGACATTGTAGAAACCAACCAGAAGAAGATGCGGAGAATGTGGTTGCACCAGAGACATAGGTGAACCAAGAGATGGTACAAAGTGTCATCCTGGAATTTCAAACTATGGACACTGATAACTGGATGGATGATCCAAGTCATGTAGACCATTCCATTCAGTTCATAAAGCAGAATCCACCCATCTTTTGGGGGTGATTATAAACCTGAAAAGGTGGTGGTGTGGCTGAATAGGATGAATCATATATTTGATTTCATCGGTACACCATCAAAGCTACTATGCTCGACGATCATGCTCCTCGGTGGTGGGATGTAGTAGTTTAATATAGACTAGATCAAGGCCTCAATTGGGTGGATTTATAAACATTCTTTAACAAACAATTCTATTCTCACACATTTAGGATCTAGAGAACGATATACTTCATCATCCTAAAGATGGAAAATCTCACTATCATAGAATATGCGGCTAAATTCATGCATTTACCACACTTTTCACCAGATGTTGTGGCGAGTGTGGCATTGAAGACATGAATTTTAAAATTGGGGTTAATAAGGGATATTCACTAGAAAATTTTGGTTCAATGTATTATGGATTATACAGAGATAGTGAACAGAGTGGTAATGGTTGAACGTAATATATCAGGATCTGTGGGAGGATGAAGTATGATGATACCTATGGGAAATGATGGGAACTCTAATGTTGTGATCAAGTGGAATAGGGACACCTATTTCCAAGGTGTGTCCAGTATGTGGAATCAGATGGATGAATTAGTGAACATTCCTCCACAACCAAAGATCCAAGTATGATGTTTCCAATTTGTTTCCTTTGGCCACATGAAGTGATAGTGTAGAACACCACCTAAGGAATTACATAATTACAACAAGATGGGACATCTTAAGTGATATTTTGAATGTTCTCTGAGGCCAGTACTTGGGAAACATCATATGTTCCACAAGAATTATATGCCACAATAGGACAAGGCTAGAAAAATTAGACTCGTCGATAGATTAGAGCAAGATATGGTGATTCTATGTAACACCCGAGACTTTTATGAGACATATTTTTTTATGTTATATAAATAATCAAAGGAATCTTTCACTACACACAACACTAGCTTGGATTGCTTTACACTCAATCGCAACCTTCCTCGATAGCTTGCGTCGTACGCAATACCGAGTTTCAATAAACAACGATATACTATTAAAATATTATTATAACTAGCCGTTATGAATAGTAATACTCACTTTTTTAAATTTTGTAAATTTTATTTTTCAAAATGGACTTCATTTTTGGATTCGGAATATCGAAATTAGCCAAGGGTGAAATTTTGGAATTTTTTTGAAAACTTTCAATTTTTAATGAACAGTGAAAACACTGGGTTACTATTTAAAAACTGACATTTTATTTAAATAATTATTTATTTTAATTAAATTTATTTTAGGTTAAAATTGATACATAATACCTATATAAGTTAAATTCAATTCATTGGAGTCATTTTATAATAATTTTAGATATATAAAAATTTTATTGAACTTTTCACCGTCTTTTACCCACCTCCTAGGAGAATTTGCAAATTTACATAAAACATAATTTTACCTCTTCTGAGAGTGGAATTTCGAAAATCCAAGAGACACGGTTAATATCAAGGACTAAAATGTGGTTCAATGAGATGAAAATAATTTTCAGTGAATAGTAACTTTTTACTTTTTTTTACCATGGTTAAAAGTGAATAGGGTGACTAAGGGTAAAAATGATATTATTATTACCCTAACACATGTCCTAATTCTATTGGATAAGTATAATTCGACCAAAAACAACCATAGGAATAATATATGACCATTTAGGCCCATATGGATTAGATTAGGACATTTATTATTAATTTATTTAAAGAAGGGTTAAAATAGTTAAAATCAATGTCTAATAAATAATCATTTTTAATATAGGGTTATAAATAAGATAAATTCGACTATAAATATTCATTAGAAAGATAAAATGATTTCCTACATAATGGTTGTTTATTTATAATTTTTAGACATTAAATAATTTAATTTATTTATGACACAATGATGATGGATTAAATATCTTATTAATGAAATATTGACATAATTGATTTTATAAATACCCAAATATATGTAATTTGAGACTTTTTATGAATTACACTAAATTTCAAGGTTAATATGACATATTAGTATTGATTTAATTAACTTTTTTCGAACTAATATTTCTGTTATGATTTTCAAAAAAATCAATTACCAAATAGTGTAAAAATTGACATAAAATAGTTTTTAAAACAAATATTATATTATTAATTGTTATTTTATTCCTAAAAATACAAGGTTCGTCCAAATGACTTATATAAGGTTATATATATTAATACTAAAAAACTTGGGGTTCTTTTGGCTTGTTATTGTAAGTTTATTAACCTTATAGTGTAAGAAAACAAGAAGACACGGTAAAAGTTAAATTATCTAACTTAAAGATAAATCTAAATGATAAGGTTAAAATAGATACCTAAACTTTTCTAAAATCTATTGGATGAGAGTATTTCGACACATACCCACCTTATCATCTAAATAAATCAATTTGGAGCTATTAAAATCCGAATATGGCTTTATAATAAAATAATATTTTTCGTTTTTCCAAAGGTACCGCTCTCATCCATTATAAAAGGGCACCTCCTCCCTCTCTTCCTCACACCACATTGAGCCTTCAAGATCGTCCAAACCCTAAAACATTCTCTTATCCACATCCCTAGAAACATCCTAGAGTTCCTGGAATTCTTCAAAGACCAATTTTAGTGCCCTAAGAGGAGGTCTCAAAGAGGCACTTCAAAGAAGAGGTAATGTCTGTTACCGATTCTTTCAACTTTATTTCTTCTTCCACTTCTTCTTAATTAGTTGTTTCATTATGAAGTAATAACATAAGTATAACTCATATATGGATATGTTATTATAAGTATGAAACAACCCAATTTCACCATCTATCCATCCTACCGAAAACAAAATCACCGCGCGTGCGTACGTACGGAATACCGTCTCCACGTCGTGGTGTAATCTATTTTCCACCACCACCTTACATGGATGGGTATAATGGTGTAAAGAATAAATATATATGATTATTGTAAAGTGATATTGTTTTTGAAATAGTATACATACACTCCAATACCATTCCACGATCATGGGAATGATATCATCGCTCGTGCGTACGTACGGAATACCGTCTCCATGATGTGATGCGACTCGTTCTACAGGATCTTCATTGCATAATAATTATATAAATGAATTGAATGGATGAATATGATATATATTACACTAATACCATTATGTAAATGAGGTATATATAACCTAAAAAGAAGAATAAGAATTTATTCGACAAAACACGCATAAGAACAAAAAGTAATAAACACCCGAATAACAAGTCGCAATGAAATATTGCTAATAAGAAGCTAAGAATATGACCATATATGATATAATAACAATGAGTATGATTCTAGAATAAGTCAATGACATTATATAAATCATTATACAGGAGGTTTAGACACTTACGAAGCAAATCGGACCGAAGGTAAGGGAAAATATCACAATCTCATTTTTATCCGAGATTGTTTATACTTTGGTATTTACTAGGGTGTATTTTATCATCCACATCCATGTTTCCTCAATATGTAATATTATTTCCATCCACCTACAATTTTTTAAATCCAATTTTACCCTTCAGTGAATTTTTAGTAAAAGATATGAAAGGAATCTTTTGTCATTTTTCGTACGAGGTACTTTTTGACTTTTCCGAAAAAAGTACGAGATGAATGTTTTTTTAACTTATACGGAATGAATGGATGTTAAAAAAATTATTTCCAATAAGATTCCTTTACAAGTTTTAATGTTTATTTTTAATCAAATTATTTTATTTTAAAATTATATGACATGTTAAGAAAGGAAAATGTTTCTGAAGTAGAAAGGATATTTTCCTCAAGAATGGAGTTCAGGTGTTTTATCAAAATTATTTTCCATATAAGATAATATAGGGTTCTGTTTCTATCCATATTTTTACATTATTCTGATTATGTTATGATGGAATTATTTTCATGATGTCCTTTTATCTTATATGGATTGTGTTATGATGGAAGGATGATTAAGAATCCCATTTTTATTACATGGGTTTTTCTATGATGAATGATTTATGATTTTGTGGAACACATAAGAATGGTTTCATTATGAGATGGGTGGGACCTATATCTCCCTCAAATGAATTGGGTAAAGATTTATATCTCATGAGATAGACATGGATGGAACGACAGGTTAATCTGGTTCAGGGAAACAGGACTGAAACGTGGACTGAACTCGGTTCAAAAATGGACTTTGTCTGCTAAGATAGTCTTGGCAATGAGTCTTGACTACTAAGAAATTATTCTCTATAATTATATGTATATGCCACAAAGCTTCATGTTTTATGTTATGATTATTGGGATTACATTTCACTGCTATGATTTATCCCATGTTATGAAATTATGATCTCTTTTGCAGGTTAAGATTTCCAAAATGTTATGTTCTTATGAATATGATGTGATTGATATTTCTTTTGTTTACCCTTACTGAGCATTTGAGCTCAACATTTTGTCTTTTTTCTTTCCCCAGGTTAGGAAAAAGTTTATTAAGTAAGATATGCCAAAATGGGACTCTAGATATGATGAAATAAATGGGAGACAATGTAGATGATTTATGAACCAGCTGTTTATGTTTCCCAGTTTCTAAAGACACTATACCTATACGGTCCTTTCATGGTTTTCTTATATGTTGTAATAAGTGTACTTAAATTTTGAAGTAATAACCATGTATGAAAAGTATTGGTCATTATAGTTGGTATAAGAGGAAAGGTATAGTCAACCATTGGAAACTAGGATATGAAAGCCTTAGTAAGAACCCTAAGGATAAGTATAAGCATATAACACAATATTTGTGTTTTAAAAATGGCCATAAAAAACTTATGATAAGACCTTAAGTGAAAAATTTTATTGTTGATTATGTGTTTTTCCTATTATAATTAGTGTTTCTCACACTATTCTTCTTGGTTTTAGTAAATGGCTGGAACCCGAAGGAACCTTGTTAATGCGGAATGCGACGGGCAATGCAATGATTGTACCCCTGAGCAACCAAACGTTATGGGAGATGGAATGCAAAATCTTGTATCCATGCTCACACAACTTTCTCAAGCTATAAATCATACAAGACTTCAAAGGTGCAATAGAAGGGGCAACATTCTGTTGAATCCTTCATGAGGCAGCGTCCACCTTCATTCAGCAGGTCTTCGGATCAATTAGTAGCTGAACAATGGATCAGTACCACTCAAAAGATATTTTCAGTTCTTCAATGTTCTGAACATGATAAGATCATCTTAGCAGTATATCGTTTGGAAGGAGATGCTTATAAATGGTGGAATCTTATCAAGAATACGAGGCAAAGAGATAAAATTTAGTCCATGGAATGGGACGAGTTCAAGAACATATTTTTCAATAGGTACTTCCCTCGTATTCTTCGAACAAAGTTGGATAAGGAGTTTCTTGAAATTAAGAAAAAGGATGATGAATCTGTTGGTACCTATGAAGAAAATTTTACAAGACTTTCAAGGTACGCTTCTGGTATTATTATCCAACCTTAGAGTAAGATCGATTGATTATTTAGTTGCTTAAAACCAAGTCTTCGAAGGTCGTTATCCATAAGGTACTTCAATAGCTACGAGGAAATCGTTCGATGTGCTCTCAAACATGAGATGGAGATTGGAGTAACCCATCAGTCATATGGGTTTGATAAGAAGAGGAAAATGGAATTCAAAGGATAATCTAAAGATCACACTGAAAATAAGATGAGTTTTCCCTTATGCTCAAAGTGTGGAAAGAAACATGGAGGGAGTTGTCTTAAAGGTACAAGTAAATGTTTCAAATGTGGAAAAGAAGGTCATCGGGCATTTTAATGCTGCAATGATGGGAAGAAGATGCCTAGTGATGCGAACAAAGAAAAGGCTACACAGAGTGCACCTCCTACACTTCAATGTTACAAGTGCAAGGAAATGGGGAATTAGGCCAATCAATGCCCTAATCCAAGGGTTTTTGATGATGATCGACGTCAACAAACTCTTAAGGCTAAAGACAAAGGAAAGTCACATGCAATCTCTATCAGCTTTGTGGAGTACGATAACGAAGTGGTGAAAGGTACACTTACCATCCACTCTAAAGTAGAAAATGTTTTATTTGATTCTGGGTCCACCCACTCTTTTATTTCTGAAGAATTTTCTAAGGGTATCACCATATTACCTCATCAATTAGATGTTGAGTTATCTGTGACGACCCCTAATGTCACAACAGTCGCATCAAAAGTTTATAATTCTTCTCTGATTGATGTTTGTCGGAAAGTGCTTCCTGAAAATCTTGTGGTCCTACCTATAGTGGAATTTGATGTGATTTTTGGAATGGATTGGCTTTATTTATATGGATCTCATACCAATTTCCAATGAAGGGAAGTCACATTTCATATTCCAGATCAATCTATGATCATCTATCGATGCAAGGATGAACATAACCTTCCAGTGGAAATTTATTCCATCTTATGGGTCTTGATTCCACTAAATGAAGGTTATTTATCTCAAATGGTTGGTGAGAATCTCACAATTAAGAATATGACCATTTTACGGGAGTTTGATGATGTCTTTCTGGAGGAATTGCCGGGTCTTCCACCAAATTGTGAAGTAGAGTTTTCAAGAGAACTCGTACCAGGTTCTTTTCCTATTTCAAAGACACCTTGTAGAATGGCCCCAATTGAGTTGTAGGAATTTAAGAAGAAACTCCAAGAGAATCTTGATAAGGGATTCATACGCCCTAGTGAGTAACCTTGGGGAGCACCTATTCTATTTGTTAATAAGAAATATGGATCAATGAGACTCTGCATTGATTATCAAGAACTTAACAAGATCACTATCAAGAAAAAATATCCTCTCCCGCGCATTGATGACTTATTTGACCAACTACGCGGAGATCAATACTTTTCCCAGATTGATATTCATTCAGGGTATCATCAATTAAGGGTCAAAAGGGAGGATATACAAAAGACGACTTTTCGTACATGGTATGGACACTATGAATTTATAGTGATACCATTTGGTCTTACTAATTCCCCTGCTATCTTCATGGATCTGATGAATAGAGTATTTTGAGGCTATCTTGATCAGTTTGTGGTAGTCTTTATAGAAAATATTCTTGTCTATTCAAAGAGAATGGAGGAACATGAATATCACTTGATAATTATATTCAAGTCCCTGAGAAGGGAGAAGTTTATGTCAAATTTAACAAGTGTGAATTTTGGCTTCAAAAAGTTTCATTTTTGGGTCACATAATCTTAAAAGAGGGGATATCTATGGATCCAGCAAAAACAGAGGTTATTGAAAGATGGTCTAGACCAACAACAGTAACCGTGATCGAAAGTTTTCTTGGTTTGGCTAGATATTATCGACGTTTTATGAAAGATTTTTCAGGATTATCTAATCCACTCACCAGGTTGACTCGAAAGGGAGTTATGTTTGTTTAGACGGAGGAATGTGAAGAGAATTTCAAGGAGTTGAAAAGAAGGTTATCCAATGCACCTGTACTCACACTTCCTTGTAGTGGAGAAAGGTTTGTGATCTACAGAGATGCGTCCTAGAAGGGGTTGGGGTGTGTTCTTATGCAAAATGATATGGTGATAGATTATGCCTCACGACAGTTGAGAATCCATGAGAAAAATTACCCAACTCATGATTTGGAGTTATCTGTGGTAATATTTCCATTAAATATTTGGAGGCATTATCTTTATGGGGAAAGGCGTGACATTTATATTGATCATAAAAGTTTAAAGTATATTTTCACACAAAAAGAGATGAATATGCGCCAAAGAAGATGGTTGGAGCTGATTAAGGATTACCACTGCTCAATTCATTACCACCGTGGGAAAGCAAACAAGGTGGCAGATGGATTAAGTTGACAAGACCATGCTAGCTTATCCATGATGAGGAACAAAAAAGATACAATATTTATGGATTTACAAAGGATGGATCTTGGAATTATAATGAAAGGGGAAAATCGTATCTTTATCAAATGAATGTTCAACCATCTATACATGTGAAGATTAAAGACGCACAGAAATAAGATGTAGAGTTACAAAATAAGGTGAGAAATGTTCTTGAATTCAACCTTGATTGTGATGGGATAATAAAGTTCAATAATCGGGATTGTGTTCCTCCCGTCCCAGAATTAAAGAGGGAGCTACTAGATGAGGCTCATAGTTCATCATTCTCTATTCATCCTGGAAGCATGAAGATTTATAGAGACCTGAAAGAGTACTTCTGGTGGGATGGCATGAAAAGAGATGTTGCGGAAGATGTCTCTCGATGCTTGGTTTATCAGCAAGTTAAAGCTGAGAGAAAGAAGTCTAAGGGGATGTAACAACCATTACCCATACCCGAATGGAAATGGGAAAACATCACTATGGACTTTGTCAGTGGACTTCCTAAAACATCCAAAGTCAATAATGTTATCTGGGTCATAGGTGATCATCTTACAAAGTCAGCAAACTTCATTTCTATTAGAGAGGATTTCTCTCTGGATCAGCTTGCCAGGATATATGTGAAGGAATTGGTAAGATTTCATGGAGTACCACTTTATATTATATCTGACCGGGATACAAGGTTTACCTCAAAGTTTTGGAGACGTCTTCAGCATACTTTTGATAAAGATTTGAGTTTCAACACTGCTTATCATCCTCAGATATACGGTCAGTCTGAGGGAACAATTCAAACTCTAGAAGATATGTTATGTACTTGCTCTATGGATTTCAAAGGTGGTTGTGATCAACACCTGCCTTTGGTGGAATTTTCTTATAATAATAGCTTTCACTCCAGTATTCAGATGGATCCTTATGAAGCTCTTTATGGAAAGAAATGCAGAACTCCAACTTGCTGGGATGAAGTTGGGGAAAGAAAGCTATTAGGACCTGATCTTGTTGATGAAATGGCAGAAAAGGTCAGATATATTAAATAACACATAAGAGCAGCTCAGAGTCGACATAAAAGTTATGCCGATAACCAAGGAAAAGACCTAGAGTTTGAAGTGGGTGATAAAGTGTTCTTACGAATATCTCCACGGAAGAGGGTCATCAGATTTGGAAGGAAGGGAAAGTTGAGCCCTAGATATATCGGTCCATTTGAAATTCTGGATCGTGTTGGGAAGGTAGCTTACCGATTGGCGCTTCCACCAAATCTATCTCAAGTTCATGATGTGTTCCATGTATCTCTCTTGAGAAAGTACATTCCTGATCCTTCACATGTACTCAGCTCAGAAGTTGTACCATTGGAGAAAGATCTTTCTTATGAAGAACAGCCGATAGAGATTCTGGATCGTAGCGAAAAAGTACTACGGAACAAGACCACTCGCTTGGTGAAAGTTTTATGTAGGAACCACCTATTAGAAAAAGCTACATGGGAGCTTGAAGATATGATGAGGGAGAGGTATCATCATCTGTTTGTTACAAAGTGATGAATTTCGAGGGTGAAATTCATTTTAAGGGGGGTAGAATGTAAAACCCGAGACTTTTATGAGAAATATTTTGTTTTTATGTTATATAAATTATCAAAGGAATCTTTCACTACACACAACACTAGCTTGGCTTGCTTTACATGTAATCACGACCTTCCTCGATAGCTTGTGTCGTACGCAATACCGAGTTTCACTAAACAACGATATGCTATTAAAATATTATTAAAACTAGACGTTATGAATAGTAATACAAACTTTTTGAAAATTTGAAAATTTTATTTTTCAAAATGGACTTCATTTTTGGATTCGGAATATCAAAATAATCCTAGGGTGAAATTTTGGTATTTTTCCCAAAACTTGCAATTTTTAATGAATAGTGAAAACACTGGGTTACTATTTAAAAACCGACTTTTTTATTTAAATAATTGATTATTTTAAGTAAATTTATTTTAGGTCAAAATTGATACATAATACCTATATAAGTTCAATGCAATTCATTGGAGTCATTTTATAATAATTTTAGATATCTAAAAATTTTATTGAACTTTTCATCGTCTTTTACCCACCTCCTAGGAGAATTTGAAAATTTACATAAAACATAATTTTACCGCTTCTGTGAGTGGAATTTAGAAACTCTAAAATACACGGTTAATATCAAGTACTAATATTTGGTTCAATGAGATGAAAATAATTTTTGGTGAATAGTAACGTTTTACTTTTTTTTACCATGGTTAAAAGTAAATAGGGTAACTAAGGGTAAAAATGATATTATTATTACCCTAACACAAGTCCTAATTCTATTGTATAAGTATAATTAGACCAAAAACAACCTTAGGAATAATATATGACCATTTAGCCCCACATGGATTAGATTAGGACATTTATTATTAATTTATTTAAAGAACGGTTAAAATAGTTAAAATCAATGTTTAATAACTAAATCATTTTTAATATAGGGTTATAAATAAGATAAATTCGACTATAAATATTCATTAGAAAGCTAATAATATTTCCTACAAAATTGTATTTTATTTATAATTTTTAGACCTTATATAATTTAATTTATTTATGACACAATGATGATATAGTAATTATCTTATTAATGAAATATTGACATAATTGATGTTATAAATACCCAACCAAATGTAATTTAAGACTTTTTATGAATTCAACTAATTTTATTGGTTAATATGACATTTTAGTATTGATTTAATTAACTTTTTTAGAAATAATATATCTTTTATGATTTTCAAAAAAAATCAATTACCAAATAGTGTCAAAATTGACATAAAATAGTTTTTAAAACAAATATTATATTATTAATTGTTATTTTATTCCTAAAAATCAAAGGTTCGTCCAATTTACTTTTATAAGGTTATATATATTAATAATAAACAACCTGGGGTTATTTTGTCTTGTTATAGTATGTTTATTAACCTTATAGTGTAAGAAAACAAGAAGACACGGTAAAAGTTAAATTATCTAACTTAAAGTTAAATCTAAATGATAAGGTTAAAATAGATACCTAAACATGTCTAAATTCTATTGTATGAGAGGATTTCGACCCTTCCACACCTTAGCTTCTAAATAAATCAATTTGGAGCTATTAAAAACCGAATATTGCTTTAAAATAAAATAATATTTTTGTTTTTCCAAAGGTGCCCCTCTCCTCCCTTATAAAAGGCCACCTCCTCCCTCTCTTCCTAACACCACCATGAGACTTCAAGCTCGGCCAAACCCTTCCAAATTATCTTCTACACTTCCATATAAACATCGTAGAGGTCTTGGTCTTCTTCAAAGACCAATTTTAGTGCCCTAAGAGGAGGTCTCAAAGAGGCACTTCAAAGAAGAGGTAATGTCTGTTACCGATTCATTCATCTTTATTTCTTCTTCCACTTCTTCTTATTTAGTTTTTTCATTATTAAGTAATTACATAAGTATCACTCATATACGGATATGTTTTTATAAGTATTAAACAACCCTATTTCACCATCTATCCATCCTACGGAAAATGAAATCACCGCACGTGCGTACGTACGGAATACCGTCTCCACGCCTTGGTGTAATCTATTTTCCACCAGCACCTTACTTGGATGGGTATAATGGTGTAAAGAATAACTATATATGATTATTTTAATGTTATATTGTTTCTGAAATATTATACATACACTCCAATACAATTCCACGATCATTGGAACGATATCATCGCTCGTGCGTACGTACGGAATACCGTCTCCACGATGTGATGCGACTCGTTCTACATGATCTTCATTGAATAATAATTATATACATAAATTGAATGAATTAATATGATATATATTACACTAATAACATTATGTAAATTAGGTATCTATAATCTAAAAATACCAATAAGAATTTATTCGACAAAACACGCATAAAAACAAAAAGTAATAAACACCCGAATAACAACTAGCAATGAAATATTACTAATAAGAACCTAAGAATATGACCATATATGATATCATAACAATAAGTATGATTCTGGGAGAAGTCAATGATATTATTTAAATCATTATAACGGAGGTTCGGACACTTACAAAGCAAATCGGACCTAAGGTAAGGGAAAATATCACAATCTCATTTTTATCCGAGATTGTTTATACTTTGGTATTTACTGGGGTGTATTTTATCATCCACATCCATGTTTCCTAAATATGTAATATTATCTCAATCCACCTACAATTTTTTAAATCCAATTTTACCATTTTGTGAGTTTTTAGTAATTGATATGAAAAGAATCTTTTGTCGTTTTTCGTACGAGGTACTTTTTGACTTTTCTGACAAAAGTACGAGAAGAATGTTTTTTTTAAAATTATACGGCATGAATGAATTTTTAAAAAATTATTTCCAAGAATCTTCCTTTACATGTTTTAATGTTTATTTTTAATCAACTTTATTTAGTTTAAAATTATATGACATGTTAAGAAAGTAAAATATTTTTGAAGTAGAAAAGGATTTTTTTCCTCAAGAATGGAGTTCAAGTGTTTTATCAAAAATTATTTTCCATATAAGATAATATAGGGTTCTGTTTCTATCCCTATTTTTACATTGTTTTGATTATGTTATGATGGAATTATTTTTATGATTTCCTTTTATCTTATATGGATTGTGTTATGATGACATGATGATTAAGAATCCCATTTTTATTACATTGGTTATGCTATGATGTATGATTTATGATTTTGTGGCACACATAATAATGGTATCATTATGAGATGGGTGGGAAATATATCTCCCTCCAATGCATTGGGTAAAGATTTATATCTCATGAGATAGACATGGATGGAACGGAAGTTTAATCCAGTTCAGTGAAACAGGACTGAAACGAGGAGTGAACTCAGTTTAGAAATGGACATTGTCCGCTAAGATAGTATTGGAAATGAGTCTTGACTACTAAGAAATGATTCTATATGATTATGTGTGTATTCCAAAAAGCTTCATGTATTAAGTTATGATTATTGGGATTAAATTTCACTACTATGATTTGTCCCATGTTATGAAATTATGATCTCTTTTGCAGGTTAAGATTTCCAAAATGTTATGTTCTTATGAATATGATGTGATTGATATTTCTTTTGTTTACCATTACTGAGAATTTGAGCTCACCCTTTTGTATGTTTTCTTTCACCAGGTCAGGAAGAAGGTTATTAAGTAAGATATTCCAAAAAGGGACTCTAGATATGATGAAATAAATGGGAGACAACGTAGATGATTTATGAACCAGTTGTTTATGTTTCCCAGTTTCAAAAGACAATATACCTATACGGTCCTTTCATGGTTTTGTTATATGTTGTAATAAGTGTACATAAATTTTGAATTAATAACCATGTATGTAAAGTATGGGTCATTATATTCTAGAAATACCATGAATCCTCATCAAGGGTATTATCAGAAAGCCAACAATTAGTAGAGTGTAGTGACAATGTAGTCGAATGGAGATGAATTGATGATTTTGGATGATCAAGCAGGACCATCTACGGTGATAGGTACGATTATATTGAATTCTACCCTCATTCAAGTTCTGTTTGATACGGGTGAATCTCATTCCTTCATTACTTCTCATGATGTTGATTTTTTTAAAACATGATATGATGCCTTTACGGTTAAAAATCAACCTCCTCTCAGTAAACGCGAATGTCGAGACTTTGTGTGTATAGAATGATCTATGAAATTTTATGGAGTAGATAATAAATGGGTCTTCTAAATCTTGGAGATGGATGTATATGATGTATTTATGGATATTAATTGGTTGACAACAATCAAGGCTCACATCGACTGTTATAGTAGAATGGTAAGCTTCACAACTGATGATGGAATCAAAAATATCTTGAGAGGATGAAGGCTTGTAAAGATAGGCGCAACATGCTTGTTGGCACCATTGGTGGGAACAATCTCTTACTAGTTAGTAGTGTTGACTTTAGCATCGATAGAAGTGATTGGGGATACCGATTTTCTAGCTGTTTTGGATCAATATCCTAATGTGTTTCCAGAAAACTTCTCAGGGTTACAAACTATAATGGAAGGGGAGAATATCATTGATCTTATTTGAGGGACCAGTACTATTTATATTCTATCTTATAGTATAGAACCAACACAGTTGAAGGAATTGAATGTGGAGTTAGAGGAGCTGGAAAGAGAATGTTTCATTCATCCAAGTACGTCTTTGTGGGTAGAACAAGTCTTGTTTGTGATGAAAGAAGATGGAACTCTAAGTATGTGTGTGGATTATCATAAGCTTAACCATGTTAAAATAAATAATAGATATCCACTTCAATGCATTGATGATCTGTTTGGTCAATTGAGGGTAGCTTAGCAGTTCTCTAAAATTGACTTGCGATTAACATATCATCTATTCCAAGTTCAGAAGGAGGATATTCAAAAGAAATATTTCATGAGAATATATATTCACTATGAATACATAGTCATGCCTTTGAGTCTTACAAATTCACTAGAAGTATTTATGGAATTGATGAAATAGATATTTTATAAGTATCTGGATTCTTTTTTTGTGGTGTATGTGGATGAAAAATTGGTGTATTGAAGGAAAAAATTTGATCATGGGAAACACATAGATATAGTGTTGGAAATCTTAAGGGACCATTAGCTCTATGAAAAATTATCAAAGTGTGATTTTTGGATACAAGAGGTATGCTTTCTTGGCCATGTAATTTTTGAAAAATGTGTTTCCATAGATCTGAAAAAGATAGAAGCTATTATCTCTTGTAAACTGCTGAAGACTTTCATTGAGATACGATGTTTTCATGGTCAAGTTGGTTATTACATACACTTTGATCATGAATTCACAGGGATATCTTTATTAATGAAATATTTGAAAAAGAATAATGCTTCATTCCTATGGAATGAGGAATTCCATAAATCAATACCTGAGCTAAAATTTTGTCTTACATTAGTACTTGTCTTGATTTTTCTGGAATCAAGATAGGGATATGTGGTGTATTATGATGCTTTGGGATCTGGGTTGTGATTTTTTCTCATGAATAGTTACCATGTGGTTGCTTATGGTTCATGTTAGTTGATAATTTCTGATAAGAATTACCCAACAGACGATTTGGAGTCAGCTGTGGTCATCCATGTTTTGAAGATATGAATCCATTATCTCTTTGGTGAGAAATTTACTATGTTCAGAGACCACAAAATTTGGAAACATATTTTTTAACAATGGGATTTGAATTTGAGGAAAACGATATGGATGTAGTATCTCCAGTTTTTTGAATTTTACTTAATGTATACACTGGGAAAAGGTAATTCAGTGGCTAATGCATTAAGTGGAAATTCATATTCCCTGCTGGTGAAAGAAGCTTCATATGAATGGATGTTGATGTCGGTCCTAGATGACATGCATGTGGAATGTGAAGACCAAGGTGGTGTTGTAGTTTTCTTTTCATCCTCTATAGTTCATTATTTGAAAAATATATTCAAAGAAGCACAAATATATGATGAGGAATTCATGGATATGAGTTTAAAACACAATGATCGGGAGACCACTGAGGGCTGAAAACTTGATGGGAATTTTGTTTTGTGGTTTGGATATTGGATGGTTGTACCTATGGCATTTTAGGAACAACTACATCATCCTTACCACTATTCAATATGGGTTGTACATATGGGAATAAAAAAGATGTATAAGGATTTGAAAATACAATTTTGGTGGATTAGTATGAAATGGAATGTGGCTGAGTTTATTTAAATGCTTAACTGGTCAGCAAGTTAAGGTAAATAATTAGCTACTAGTAGGTATGTTGTAGTTTTTACCAATCTCATTGTTGATATGGGTGTAGATAGCCATGGATTTTTTTACATATCTCCCATGAATGGTCTAGAAACATGATTCCATATGGGTGATAGTGGATTAGCTTACCAAGTCAGCCAATTTCATTCCTATTTGTGAAAATCATACAGTGGGCGATCTATCCAAAATCTATATCCCAAAAGTGTTAATGTTACATCGTGTACCAGTTTTGATAGTATATGACATAGATCTAAGGTTCACGTCTCATTTCTATAAATCCTTACTGAAATCCCTTGCGACTTTGTTAACTATGAGTAAGGAGTATCATCCTCAGACTGATAAGAAATTCTAAAAGAAGATAAAAAAAATTGAAGACATGTATCAGCCTTGTGTAGTGGATTTTGGTGGCTCAGGGGAATATCATATAAAATTATTGGAGTTTTGGGATAAAAATATCTATAAGTCCTGGATACATATGGATTTTTCTGAAGCATTGTATGGGCGTCCATGTCATTCTTCACTTCGTTGGGTGGAATTTGGTGAAACTTCATTAGTTGGGCCGATAATTATCCATGAAATGATAGAGAATATACAATTGACTAGAAAAATGATGTAGATAGATCAGAGTCATCATAAATCATATGTTGATCATCGTCGGTGACCATTGTCGTTTCCAGTGAGTGATCATGTGTTCTTGAGGATCTCTCCAAGGCTTGGACATCAACATTTTGGAAAGCATGGAAAGTTAACTTCTAGATATATTAGCCCTTTTCAGATACTATAATGGGTTGGAGTGGTGGAATATTAGTTTGAATTACCCCCACGGTTCAGTTCGGTACACAATATGTTTCACGTACCTCAGTTGAAAAAGTATCAGCCCGATCCTGACCAAGTGATTATCTGTGATCACGTTGACCTAGAGCTGGATTCATTGTTGGTACATATCATAGTGAGGATTGTGGGTAGGTAAGAGAAAGAATTTCATGGAAGACAAACCAATATCTAGTGGGTTTTATGGAAATATGGTCTAGTTTAAGAAGGGACTTGCGAACATGAGAAGGAACTGAAAGAGTAATGGTTGGAACTCTTCCAAGGAAACAATGGTTTTCTACATTACAAGGAAAGAAATACCAATGGTGGGGAGAATGTAGTACCCATAGTTTCTAGTATGTAACCCTTAACTTGATCTTTTTATGTTTATAAAGTGAAATGGTGATGGATGGGAGAGTTGGGTGATCCCTCAATGAGTTTTTGGGGAAAATGGGGATGTGCATGAGTTACACATGATTTGTCTAAACTGTTTAGAAATCCTAGAAGAAATTGTTTGCATTAGTATTTTTGAGGTATTAGCATCAACATAGTGTGTTCATGGTTAGGGAGATCAAGTGAGGAGGTTGTGTGAGGGTTTTTATAAAGCTATACCTAATGCATGGTCAGTGCACATTTTTTCAACCATGTGAACTATCCATGCGTAAAGTTAAAGTTAGATAAAAAATAGGATCTCGTTGATTTTCCTATAACTCCATTTTTTCTTCTAAACATCCCTAATTATGGATTCTTTTTCATTAAAGGTAGGAAAACCACTCCAATGAATTTTGGAATCAATATGGAGCACTCTCTTTGAGTTTTTTAGCTTGATTTTTATGGTAAGTGTCATTCTTCATCGTTCTTGTCATGTAAAATTAGATCTAATTAGATCTACTTCTCATATCTTATAAAATTATAATATCTATTCCTATTATGGGTAGATCTAATATTTTGGATGTCATATATGATGGTATTTTATCTTATTGTTGGTAGGAGAAGAAATCTAAGGCAGTTTCATGGATAATCATCATAGTTTTCTTGAGTGTTATTCATCAATTTTCAGTTTTCGACAAAACAGTTGAGGTAGGTGGATTCCCTCTCTACTCCTCTTAGAATAACTGAATGTAATGGTTTTAAATTGATTTATTTTTGTGGATTTTATTTTGAACTGGTTGTTTTAGAATTGTTGGAAACCCTCTTTAGTGATGATTTGACAAATTATGGAAATCTAGAAAATTAGTTCTTTGGATTAAAGTGTTTGATTATTGATTTTAAAATGTGGATTTTAAAATGGTATTTCTCTTGAATAATGGTGAATGGATATGATAAAAAGGTTTTCCAAAAAATTAAAGATTTTATTGAAATTGAAAGGGTGATTGGAATTTTTTTGTTGAAATGGGTTTCAATAAAATAATGATTTTATTGAAACGGTTTGAAATGGTTTTGGAATAATAGTGGTGTCACATTTACAACATTTGGTTGTAATATAGCATTGTGCTCAGTGCCAAAGGTGTAATTTAACATGGTTTGTAATTATTATGAGATTAAATGGTAGATCTATGAGAGACCGATCATGAGTATGGAATTTTAATAATGAATCATGCATAAAAGGATGTGTGAATAAGTGGAATCTAATGGTTATGCCAAAACGTTAATGAGAAATGGTTTTAAATCCTGGTTTAGATTTTTTATAGAATTATGACCTGTGAGAAAATTTTAGAAATATAAGTTTTTCACTTTGGGTTTTAAATGGTTTTGAATCGTGTTTATATTTAGTTATAAACTGTTTTGGGAAATTGTTTTTTGTAAATAGTTTTATAAAAAGTTTTATAACCATCTGATTCTAGTGGAGTGAGTAGTATAGTCATTGTGGAAAGCCTTCTATGTTTTATACTCCCCCCTACTTGGGAACTTTGGTTCTTTTTTAGATTTTATTTTATATTACATGGGAAAACGTAAATTATCCCATGTATTTAGCACTACCTCGTGATACTTGGGTAGTTTGGAGATGCTGGAGAATGGAACTTGTGGAGAATAGAGTCTTGTGGTTTCCATGGAGGTATTGTTGTTATCTTCCGCTGTTTACATTGGAAGTTTCATTGTCTTTCTATATAGTACACTTGGTGTGGTTTTTTTATAAAGATGATATTTGAGTTGACTTGATTATATCATGCATCATTTAGTGGTTGTATGGTTGGTGGTTTATTTCTTAAAGGTTAAATCGTCTCGCACTTGCATTAAGACCCTTAAACTTTTATTTTCAAACATTGGAACCTTGGGAATGTCTCTTAAGGTCTATTAATGATTCATTGTATTATCAATCCAATGATAATAAGTAGTTTATTATAGAATAACGTCATCCTCAACCATTGAATTTCTTGTGGTGAGCCTTTTA
Source organism: Viscum album (assembly GCA_963277665.1). Lineage (NCBI taxonomy): Eukaryota > Viridiplantae > Streptophyta > Magnoliopsida > Santalales > Viscaceae > Viscum > Viscum album. The sequence continues at coordinate 991,240,886 of OY728159.1, read as the reverse complement.
GGAGTAAATTAAATTTGATTATCATTGATAATAAAGGGTAGCCAATGGAGAAGAAAGTTAACCAGGATCCTCTAGAAGATCTTTTACAACACATTTCATAAACTTATATTCCTGAAATCTGATAGCTGAAGGGGTTTTAAAATTTTCAAAATGAGGATGATAATATTTTGATTCAAATCAAGTATGTTAGTCTTCTTTTCCAAAAGGTCCTTCCTAACCTCAAAATGATTATACCAATAAGGTTCCATAATTTATTTAAAAAGAGGGTGTAGAAATCATTAATACTATGAGACTTAGTGGAGTGAATTTGGTTAAGAGACTTTTGTATTTACTCTTTAGATAATTCAAGAGTATGAAGATAATTTATATTCTCAGTGATAACTGTTCTGATACAAGAGGAAATATCTAACGAAATGGAAGACTCCCCCTCTATATTGAGTTTCTTGAAAAAAAGATAGATAGTTTCATGAATCATTATTTGCTTTATAATTGTTCTTATTTTTGAGTTGTTGAGACAAGTAATCTAGTTCTTATGACGCCTAGAAGAAGATTTCTTAGGGAAATAAGTTGTGTTAGTGTCTCCCTCCTTGATATGATTCTCATGGGCTCATATTTCTCAAAATGTTTCCTTGATCCGGAGTGCTAGTTTCACTACACTTTTTCAAACTAGAAGCCACCTTCAAGAGATTATTTCCAATGATAGGTTCACCAATCTTCCTGCTTGAGTGCACTACCTCCTCTCAATTCTTATTAATAACCCAGAAACATTCAAAGTAGAAACGTATTTGGTAGAACAGTTTCCTATTTTTATGTGAGATAGCAATGTGAATTGTGAAATGATCAGAGGTAGGGTCCTATAAGAGAGACCTTGAAATTTAAAAAAAAGGTTGGTTCAATAATCCAAACCCAATAACCATTAAATACATTCGACTAACAGATTATTTTAAAAACTCCATCTAAACCATCTGAAATGAATTCCTATGTTTCCATGTTCTGTAAGGTTTTAATTTAAGTTGCTTGTTGGAATCCCATCACCGGAGATGAAGTTATACTAGAACACCGTTATTTTTCTATTTTAAAGAAAAAAATCATATTGAAATCCCCTACAACAAGGAGAGGACCAAGTTACATATCGTTAAGGATTGTAGGAGTTTCCATGATTTCTATTTCTCAATGTGAGAGGGCTATCCATAAAAACACATGAAATCCCAAGTCTAATTGTCATGTATATGAGTATAAGATTCAATGTGGTTTGATGAAAAGGAAGTGACCTTAACTCATATGTATTCTTTCCAAAAGAGGTCGGGGTAGCCTGAGTGCCCAAGGTGAGAGATTACTAAGAAACCATAAAAATTTATTTTTTACATTTACATCAATGTCCATTCGTTCCAACATGGTTTCGGATAGAAAACCCATATTGGGGTGTCTTTTAGGATAATGGAACGTGAGAATCTGAACTAATCATCGGTTTCCAATCCCATAAATGTTCCAGGAAATGATGATAATTAGGATAGGTGGTCCTAGTTCACTTCATCATCCACCTCTAAAATTTTAAGGAAAGATCCATCTTCTATAACATTCCATATTTTGGTCTATTTTTAGCATTTTATGTTTCCTTTAATGAATCTTTTGGACCCAATATTATCCCCCATTTTCTAATCTAATCCAAGGAAAATTCATGATTTCCTCTTCCATGTTCATGGTTTCTTGTGTTCGGACACTGACGGAGTAGTGGACTCCACGCAAGAAGATAATAGAGAGGAGGTATCCCAATGTGGTAGAAGTAGAGGAGGGTTTGGTGGGTATATGAAAATTGGTTTAGGATTTTGGGGGTTTAAAATTTTCAATAAGAAGGGGTGTCTTGTGACTACATATATTTTATATCATCCTATAAAGGGAGTATGAGGGTTCTGTAGCTCCTCGTAGATAGATAAGGTTCACAATTATACAAGATTACATCTTCAATTGGTTGGGGTTGGTTCCTTTTCTGTGTAGTAAAATAAGGTGGTCCCGTCATGATGACATTGGTTCGGTCTGCTGATAATTGGGTGTTGAATGATTTGGAATTTTATCACTATTAAACATTTTTCAGATTCTTGGATAACGATCCATCCTGATTTTTAAGGATAATCAATGGTCCATCCTAGAGAACAATATTCCAAACATAGTCAATTTCCTTTTTGGTACAGTCTTTCACCATGTTCCCCACGTGACTATAGAAGAAGCAAAAGACTGGAAACTTCTCATATTCAAATAAAATCAACTTTCTTGCACCCTCCAATGATATAAAGATCCCGCACATGAGGGGTTTCCCTGTGTTAACCAGGACCCTGAATTAAAATTCTAAACAACAAATAATAGGATCAACTAGATCCCATTTCAAGAATTTTCCAATTTTTCTTCCAATATCTAGAAAATCGAGATTCACTCTCCCATAGAAAGTAATAACTTTGATTTGTTTCCAAAAATGTGACTGGTTCTCCAATATAAATGAATTCCTTTGAGTTGTATCTAGAAAACCATGATTTTTTCACCGTGGAGTCCTCTGACTACCTCTAAGAGCATGCCTCTCCTCAAGTACCACACATCATGAGTTCATTTGACATTACAATTTGTTTTTATGATACATAACCATTTTTTTAAATTATAATATTTCAATAAACCCACCTAACATAGATTAAGAAATTATAGGAAAACAAGTACTTAAAGGTTATCAATTTTTTATTATATCATAGTTAAACATGATCGACGTACTTTCTATGTGTTTTTGTCATATCTTAATCCGTTTTTATTTACATAACCCTCCTTTAATTATTTTTGGATTTTTGATTAAAATATGAATATTTTACATTTAATGATGGGACACATTATTTTTGACATTTAATTAATGGTATACCCCATTAAATGGAATGATGAATATTTTGACCGCATGGAGGAGATATGATTGTATGACTTTTATAAAAAAGGATTCGAAGGCTTCATCAAGACAAGCGGTGGTGGAAGATATGTAGATGTTTTGATATATGTTTTAATAGAGGAATCTTATTATATATACCAAAATAATTATCCATTTGTAGAAGTTTATAGGTTTATTTTTTCATGAACTATCCTTTTTCATGGATTTAATGCTATTTAAACACCATCATATCATAACATAATTTTCATTAAAACATAATATAAAATGTATAAATTGAATTTTATTTGTAAACTATTTCATTGGTGTATAAAAAATTGACAAGCGACATCACTTGTTTTAAATTTGTTTGGTATCCATGCATTCAATCTTCCAAATAAATCTTCAGAGTATCCAAATTTACTATATTGGTAACCAATGCCTTCTAAAAAATAAAATGGAATAGGTAATGAAATCATTGAAAATATATTTTATATGATTAAATTATATAGTTTTACTTTTGAATCATGGTTATTAAGAAGATTCTATTATTCGTAAGTTTTCTTTCAAACATTGTGTCCAGTTTTTCCAGTATTCCTATATATTCCTTTGATTCCAATAAAAGTTATTTTGTAGAAGTGAAATGATGACTAATGATTCCCAATTCCATCTCACAAGGTTTTCCAATTAAATTTTATTCATATTTATGTCTACAATAGTTATGAATTGTTTCTCTTCATAATTAACATTGTAGATCAACTATTGGGTAAAAAAATAAAAAAAACACCTCTTGTTTATAGTTACAATTGAGACTCCTAGCCATTAATTCTTGATGGTTTCATTTATATTCTCAGTTCCTATATAGTCTATAATGGCCTCTCAATACATATGTTCTTCAAAATCATTTTTGGTTTCACCACCACATTCTATGACTTCATCCAAAAATACCATTAATGTTAGTAAATGTGGAAGTTTAATGGGTGGGGTGAAAGTACATTGTGAAGTTATTTTTTATTTTTTTGGTTCATCCTTTCAATAATTTTGATTCAACCTTCTAATTTCCCCTCCCCTTTGTCCATTTGTAAAAAAATTCACACGTTCCAACCTTTTTTCATTAATTTTTAATGTTTTTCATGAAAAATAAATTCAAAACGAATATATCCATGTCACCATGTTTTATTACAAGATCTCATGGTCATGCTTTGAAGGTTATGATAGCTTTATCAACTGTATGAATATCCACATCATCATGTGGACTAGGTATCTCGGTGCTCAATGCTTAATCTATGTGAATCCCCACTCTCACTTAACCTATTAGAAGGTTGTTATTGTTTATAATATCTCCTGGGATATTATACATGGTACCCCTTACAACAAGGTGATGGATGGGTGTTGATTGATATAAATAAAAATTATTTTCACCCTGTAGAATATTGGGATATGAATTTTTTTAGTGCCTTCGTGGTTCACATTTCACATAAACAAATACAACAATATTTATTACCTCTTCTAAGAAAGAAATTTTAGGGGAATGATTCACATCAAATCAGGGTGGGTGGGGGTCTCCATGTTGTAGTTTTTATTGTATTGTTTCTTCTCTTTCATTCATTCCTATAACATTTTCTAACAACTATGACTGTTGATTATGTTTTCATTATATAGTGGCTAATATTTCCTACAACTCTTCCATTTTTTATCTTTATCCCCGAATTCATTTCTTTTCTAAAAATATGTTTGGGGTGACATCGCATTACCCACACCTATGATGTGGCCAAATAGTTACAGCTACCTCATGGCCAATGATAGTATCTATTGATTAGGTATAGCATATGATGATTCACATGTCTATGTTGGATAAAGAATGTTGGAAAATAAGTAATAATTATTATGTAATAATTATTTAATGAAAAAAATTATTATTTCATACTTATATACACTTCGAAAACCGTTATGTGTTTTCATCTATTTGTATCACTTCATTATTTTTATGTTCCTCCTTTCATAGAACATGATGTGTGATGGTAGTGGCTTTGGAATTCATTTCAACAATATTCATATAAACATAGTAACATAATTATGTTTTTTTTTCATGTCACATAAAAGTATTACCGTAGAATTAAAATATGTACCATTTTTTAAGTGAAGCTGACCCCATCCTTATATTATGGTAGAGGTGTGTTGGTTTTTCTAATCATTGAATATTTTGAGGACTCAGTTTCTATTTTATAAATTAACAATTTTTAATCAAATTGATCAATTCACATATTTTCATACAATGTATTACTAGTCACAATGTAACGAAAAAGATGTCCCCTCATGAAAACCAATAAACACATACCACACATTTTGTTTTATTATGTGTACATACATCTGTGGTGGGTGAAGGTTTATTTTCCCTTCAGCATCATTGCGAAGGTACTTTTTTAGAATTATTCTAAATCCACTATAATTGTTTCTAGCGAGCATTAATACAAATTCCATTTGAGAGTCATCTACTATAAATCCACTCTTCAAGGGATAATGAATAGTAATTGAATGTTTAATTAGTTTTTAAAAAAATAATAAATGAATATTGTAATTTTTCCCTAATCCATTCCCATATTAGTGTATTAAGAATAGATAAAACGTTGTTCAATGAATCTACATGAATCGGTATGTGCACATGACCAGTGAGAACAATGTAACTACAAAACATAACCCTGTTGGGGTTAACATGCTAGCCACATGCATTCCTTCCAACCTCAAATTTGATGCCTTTTTTTCTTGCATTAGTAATTTATTATAACACTATCATGTTGTGATGCTCATATTTTTTGGGACATAGGTTTTCACCATCTACCATTTCCTCAACTTCAACATATTCAATTTCTTGTTCCTATGGCCTGGTGGCTTTGACAAGAGCGGAATGTTGTTGTTCATTTACATTGGGGGGGGCCAGTATGTTGAGAAATATATTATTCATTATAATTGGGGACATCAACAAGATAGGAAGTCATTAGCAACATAATTTATTGAAAATTAAACATACATTAAGTAAATGAAGTAATGAAAAGATAATAATTAGAGGTAACACAATGTATGTTACGAAAAAACCTCATTATTAAACTCTATATTTTAAAAGGATTAATGGATTTGAACCCTCTATTTACTATTAAAATATTTTTAATGGGTTCTCCTCTAACACAGAAGACCTCATCTCTTGTGGGACCACATTAAAATGATTGCAACAACAAAATAAAATGGTTATCCTATGTTTAATTGACATTTGACCCTTCAATGGTTTTAGTTGATACATAATAATTAACCACATTTTGTTAACGGGATTTTTTACCTAAAATACTTATACTTCCTATGATTCCATTAAAAATGGTCATCATTGTACCATTCCTTTCTAAAATCCCCTTTTATGAATCCCAATTCAAGAATTTTATTAGTACTCCTTTTATCAACCCACTCGTATTGAAAAATCATCACTTGGGATGTTGTTTAATCCAACTACCATATTTGTTTGATGAGGAAAATGTATGAAATATTCATATAATTTGGATTTAAGTCCTTGGTGTAAGATACATGCATCACTTTATCCACAAGTGTAAATACACTATTTTTCATAGTATTGTGTTCATCGTGTTCTTTTGTATATAACATATAACTATTAATTATATAACCATTATAAGATAATATATGAACCCTTATTCCTCTAGGTATCCATTAAATTCTTTCTGAAATTGAATCTGTATTTTATATTGACACCTTAAAAATATGGTCTCAATAACACCATATAAACTATTTATTATGTTTATTTGATATCCATATTTTATCCCTTGATATATTTAAATACCAAATAACAACTTTGTGGGTTTAAAAATATGGGAAAACATATAAACTATTATAAAAAACAAAAATTTGGGCATACTCTGGGTCTATAATAGTAATTGTGAAAACAACTATTTCATAGATACCTTCACCCAAAAGCCTCAAAGTGTGACGAGATTTCAACATATCTATGTTTTCAACTTTAGATAGGTAGTCAGTAAAGAATTCAATAGCTTCCTCAACAACATATCACTCTACAATACAACCATTTTGGTGACATCAATTTTTTACATACCCTTTCAAAATAATCATATACCATTCAATGGGGTATACCAATTTATAATGTATAGGACAACATATTTGAATCAACCTTATCATATGAACCATCATATCAAATAATTCCAATGGGAAGAATATCATAAATTCACATAATTTGATTGTAATTTTCTTTTCCATAATTATCAATATTAGATGAAATAACATATTTATACCCTAGTGACATAAGTATAGATATTTGATGAAATCATTCAATGGGAGTTCAGAAGAACTTAAAACACTATCCCCACTAACAAGTGATCATTAAGTAATATATATAGACACTTCTTTTCATAAAAAAATAAAAAAAACCTTCAAAAACGTATTGTAAAGGGAGGATAGTTTTTTTAATTACCATATTGGAATTTTTTGTACATTAGTAAATGCCTTGATGCTATTCATGTTGAAAAAATATGTTATAGTTTCATTGAAATGTTACTAAATGCACCTAGAAAAACAAAGGATACAATTTACTCTAGGTAGTTTGGGGTCCTATCCTAGTGGTTAAAGAAACCCAATAATCCTATATCAACTACAGTTCAGTCCCTTATATCCTAAAATTTTGGGATTTAGGAACCATGAAATGGGATGCATTGTGCGTGTGGAATGGATTATTTTAGTACACATTCCACTTCAGGCGGTTTGTGAGGATGGTCAGCAATGGCCAGTAATGAGGGGTACTGATGACAAGGTCTTAGGGTCCTTAGTGTAGGCAGGAAACAGATTTTTCCACTATAGGGATCATGGAATCATCTTTCTCAAAGTTTTACCTCTTCAGTGGTGCAGCAGAAGAGGTCCTGCATTTAGTTGGCTCGAAAGAAAGAGGGTGATGAGGCGGGGAAGATATTGGCTATAGGTGATCATCTTGAGCAGTGGTGATTTTAGGTGAGTGGTTCTAGAGGATTTAGGGTGGGTTGTGGTTGTTCATTGGTGTAACACTGTATAGATCAAGCGGTGGAGGAGTCTTGACGAAGTGGGTGGTGCTTCAGTTTTCTACCGCTTGAATAGAATGATGTAATAATTTGGCTTAGATATCTAGGTGTTGTCTCAAATGAGGTCAGATCAAGGAGAAACCACTAGTAATGCTATGAAAATTTTATGAATGAGGGGGTATGGATTTTCCATTGGTACCATTCCCTATACAGTCCTGCATGGGTATTTCTTACTAAGTTTCATTGTAGGTTGTCCACTTGGAGGAGGGAAAATATTAATTACCTAGGGTAGGGATGTATGTTGAGTGTTTTATCTCTAGACCTTAAATTTCCTTGTATCGGTCCAAGTTCCTTAGGTCTATAAGGTATGTAAAGTTCCCCCTCAACCTAATTATGTAGTTTATTATCCATAAATCAATAAAAATTTATTTAATTTGATATTTTTGGTTAAAAAAATATAGATTTTACATGACCGACATGTGAATGTGCGACGAGTTGGTGGCCCTGAAGAGTGAAAAATTGAATTTTCTTCCTCCAACGGATTAAACACTTTCCATGGAAGAGAGATATCATTTTATAACTTCTTAAATTATGTAAAGGTTCTATAGGGGTATTCATCAAATATCATTAATTTCATGTTAATGACTGATTTAAAATTAAATAGTCTAAATCACATGAAGTTCATGTTTTAATGAAAGATCTAATTCCTGTATATTTACATTACATTTTTTCCAATAATTTTCATCATACATTAACACAGATCTGTTTATTTTTCAAACGTATATGTAGAAAATTCATAAAACCTAAAAAAATCCCAACTATAGATAAAGATATTTCTATCAGAAAATGATAATTGGAGATGTTTTTCCCATCAATTTTTTTGTATCATAGTTTAATAGATGGTTCATGAGGTAAGAGATAATCAAATATGTTTTCCAACACATTATAGATGGATGTACCCCATTGAATGGTACGTAACTATTTTTGAATGTTATTTCAAAATAAAATTTTTCTAGTTTGTTATATTTTATAGTGATATGTTGTTAAGGGAGCCATTGAATTTTGTACTAACTACTTATCCGATGAGGAAATCATTGGTCTACCGAAATCTCATCACCTCAAGTGGATTGTGGGTGAAGGAATTTACAGAATAGTTTTTGACATAATTATTATTATAGATCAAGGGCATTCCTACCTTTATGTTTTGAATAATTGTTTATAGGTTTCCCCATATGTTGATACTCACAATGAAACAATTTGAAATTTTAATTCATCAAGGCATGAAAGATGGATATCAAAAACACATAATGAACCATTTATAGGATGGTTTCAAGGATTTAGCCTGAAATTTGGATTCAATTTCAGAAAAACTTTGATAGGTATCCGGATGACCAAATAATCATATATTATCATAAAATGGTTATGTAATTAATGGTTATATTTTCTATTCAAATTAACATGATGGAAAAAATACCATGAAAAATAGTGGAGTTTCACTTATGGATAAAGAGATGCACATATCTATTTCCAAGGACATATATTTAATTTATATGAATATGGAATATTTTGAAATCATCAAACAACTATGGGAGTTGGATTATACATCGTTAGAAGTGTTGAATTTTAACTTCAACTAGCTTGATAAATGAGTTATATTAAAATATATGACATTGGATGTGTAAAGATGGATTTCAATAAGGAAAGTGTGCAGGGAAGAACCATTTATTATGGAATCACATGAAGTATAAGTATCTTATATTCCTTAAACCACAAACTAAAATTGGTCAATTATTCTATTGTCAACCAAAACTAGAGAAGGGTCTGATATCAATTGAACTGAGTATGAATCATTAATTAGGATGTCACAATCATTATGCTGCAGGCCCAATGTATATGGGTATTTTATGTTAGAAAAAACTACAATAAAGTGATTTTGATACTAAATATAGGGATTTTATCCCTTCAAAAATAAAAATAGTTCAATAATCAGGATATATTTTTTTAATACACATTATGTGACCTCATATTATTATCTATTCACTACTGTATTTACTTAATATAAATTAAATTATCATCCACTTCTTTAGATAAGGATTTATTCAAATGTTGATGCTCCCAATCCCGAGTAACAACAAGTTTTTTAACATACTTGTGCTCTCAATGAATTGGAACAACACAATTTTATGTATTCCAATGCTACCAATATTGAGAAACAACATAATTTTGATATTAAATCTAAGGGAATATAGGGTTAACAAACTATTTCCCAAAAAAATGGATCTCTGTTGCATGATAGTGTTTTAAAAAAAATTAAGGTGAGAAATAAAGGTATCAAATTAGAAGTTGGATGGAATGCATATGGCTAGCCTGTTAACACCAACAAGGCCATGTTTAGTTGTTAAATTAGAATCACCACTCGTATGTTCTTGTCGATTGCAATAGATTCATGTAAAAATTTTTTTCCTATTCTTAAGACACTAATTTTGGAAGAGACTAGTGTAACATTATGATATACTTTCTTTATTTTACTAAAAAATAAAATAATAAAATGTTGACTTACTCATCATTATCCCTTACAGAGTGAACGTATATTAGATGACCCCTAAATGAAATTTTTATTAATGGACACTAGAAAGGATCATAGTGGTTTTTGAAAAATTATTATAAATTATTATCTAAAAAAATCTGAAGTGAAATAAACCCACACCCCCCATAGATTTACTCACACCGTATAAACCAACAATTGTGGGATGTGTTTATTGGTTATCATGCAGAGAAATCCATTCCAATATATTGTAACTAGTGATAGATTATTTGAAAATGCATTTATTAATTATTTTAATTAATAATTTTTGATTTATGAAATATAAACGTTATTTCTAAAAATAAGAAACGAGAAAAAAACCCAACGTATCCCTATCGAAAAGAAATTATGGTGTATTCTTCACTAGAAAAAAATGGTACATATTTTAAATATACCATAATAATTTTATGTTAAATTAAATAAAAACATTATTATGTTCCACTATTCATATAATGATTTATGAATTTAAATTAAAATCCACTTCCATCCCATGCCATGTCAAAAATGAGTCGCTATTATAAGTGCCATTAGAGTGTCTAGAATAGTATGGCCAGGTCAGAGGAGTGGGTTTTGGGCTTTCACCTTGAACATATGTTGATAACATGGATAAACAAGGGGTAAGACTATGTAAATGTAAGAGTTTTATGAATGATTATATTCTTTAGAAGAAACAATTGATTGGTAGTTAGAGTTGTTAAATATGTTGTGGTAAAAAATAAAATAGAAGAAACAACATAAAGAAAAAACACTTTGTAAAGATCCCCCCACCCACTATCCCCCGCTAGCATTAAGGTGAGCCATTCCCCACAAAATATTTTTCTTAGAAGGGTAATCAATGGTGTAGAAATTGTTTCTATGAAACGTGAATTTGGTAGACACTAATAACTATCTTGTAATAATAGTATATAGGTTGTAAATTAATATGGTTTACATATATCAACACCCACCCATCACCTTATTGTGATGGGTTCCATGTACAATATCCAAGGATATATTATATACAACAAAAAAATCCAATTGGTCATGTGATAGTGGGTATTCACATAGCTCATGAGCTGAGCACCGAGCTACCTATTCCAATTGATGATGTACTTATTAATATGTTCTAGAAATATATTTTCACTTTCATAGAATAAATTTTTTATGTTTTAAAAATACATGTTGATAAGGTAGTATTCATTTCCTATTTTTCATGAAAAACATTTAATAAATGTTGAAAAAAGGCATGAACTGATGAAAGTTGTAATATATGGGCAATTAGATGGGGTGAAATGAAGGTTGAATCAAAATGATCTAAAGGATCAACCAATGAATACATAAGATCATCACAAAGTACTTTTACCAAGCTCATTCAACTTCTGCATTTACTAACATTATTTTTTTGTGTGGATACAATTTTTCAAAGTGTTTATGTGGAAACAATAGATTGTGAAGAAAAATTGTATAGAGACACTATTACATGCTGTATTGGTATTTATAAATTAAATGAAAACCTCACAAATTAAAGGCAAATAGGCTCAGTTGTAAATGTATATATGAGGTGTTTTTTCCGGATTTTTTTAACTGATTAACTACTATGTTAATTATGACTAAATGCTATTCATATTTTATAAGGCGTATATATCAAATACATTTGAAAGGAAATCCCTAAGAACAAAATTAAGACTCATTAGTCCTCACATCAAATCTATACAACTATTTTCATTAGAACCAAAAAAAATACGAAGGAATAGTTGAAAAATTGGCCATAAATTTTTAAAGAAAACATACAGATGAAAAACTACTCTTAATACCCACGATAAAAGTGTAAAAATATACAATTTAATCATATAGAATAATTTTTCATTCATTTCATTACTTATTCCTTTTTGTTTTTTAGGAATCATTGGTTACTCATTACAGTCAATTTGCATACTCAAAATACATTTTTTCTAGATTCAATGCATGGATACCCAACAAACTGATAACAAGTGATGATGTTTATCAATTTTTAATATAATAAATGAAAAATTTTACAACTAAAAATCAATTTATACATTTTATATTATGCTTTATGTAAGATTCTGTTATTAATGTGTGGTGTTTAAACATTTTCAAAATCATGTCATGAGGATAGTCAATGGGCACAAGAAACCCATCAACTTCTATAAGTGGAATAGTATTAGGGTATATAGAATAATATTCCACTATCGAAATATATATCAAAATAAATTCATTATTTTTATCAAGGTTCTTGTAATGGCTGAGACAAACTATTTTCAAAGAATGTTGTTATTATGTTTTCAAATTTATTAAATATATCATATACCATCGAAAACTAGCATACATGAATAGGTATTTTAGAAGATAATTACAATTTAATTAAAATATTTATCAATATGTTTTTTATTTATATTTTTTCAGTACTACCTAGACTTTCATCAGTCCTCATATTCAAAAGAGAAAATGTATTTTTTAAAATTTAATATGAAACATACCTGGTGTCAGATTTTTTACAAACATCATGAGGAGGTGACTTCCTATTACTTATTTAGTGATTTTTATAATCAATTTTATCTTATAGTTTTTTAAAATAATCTATAAGTCATTTTTGGAATGTAATAATCAACCACACCTCGATCTGATACTTGAAATATCCGGTATGACTCAAAGTATGTGTTTTCAATTTAAAAATTATCATTTTAGACCAATACACACATCACATACTCAAAATGAAGAAAAAAAATATGTTTTTTATACTTCAGAACAATGAAACATATGTAATTAGTAACATATAGGAATGAACCTCACCTGAATCTATTACATAGTGTTCCTGGTGTGACTAAAAGTTTGTAATTTCAGTTTAAAATTGAAAATTTAGTTAAAAACATGTGTCACTCAATGAAAAACTAGAAAATATTCTCAAGTTGTATTGATAATTTAGAAAGATGGTTCATAATTATTTTTATTTGTGTAAGAATCAATCACGTAATAAACCAACACATGATGTGACAGATATGGATCAAAGTTTATCTTTTTAGTTTAAATTGACATTTTAGTAAAAAAAAATCCACATGAAAAATTCAAATCCATTTAGAAACATTTGGATTTTTTGATGCATTAGATTAATGATACATATGTGATTTTTCATTAATAGGAATCATCCACATCCAATCTTAATCATAGTGTGACTGGTATGGCTCAAAGTGCATGTTTTTAGTTTGAAATGACATTTTAGTAACAAGCACTAGTTACATTCTTAAAACATTAAATACATGTTTGGATTGTATTGATACATTAAAAAGAGAATCCATATGTAATTTTTGAAGTGTAGGAATAGACAAGAACTAAATTTGATTCAATTTTTGACCAATATGACTCAAAGTGTGTCATTTTATTTAAAATTTATATTTTAGTAAAAAAAATGTGACACAAGAAAAACTAAGAAATCGAATTTAAATTATTCTGATACATTAGGAAAATGATCTATAAGTAATTTTTGACATGTAACAATCTTCCAGACATAAATCTGACACATAGTGTGCCTAGTGTGACTCAAAGTGTCTGTTATAAGTTCAAAATTGACATTTTAGTTGAAAATATATGTCACTCCCAAAAATTGAGAAAACACACTCATATTGTCTTGATAAATTATGGAAATGGTTCATAAGTCATTTGTCACATGTAAGAATCAGTATCACATTAAACTCACACATGATGTGACCATTATAACCCAAAGTGTGTGTTTTCAGTTTAAAATGACAATTTAGTAAAAAGCGCAATTAACATAATCAATATTAAGAAAAAACATTTTATAATTTTTGATACTTTAGGAAAATGATTCATATGTAATTTTTGATGGGTAGGAATCATAGTAACCACAATATGATGCATGGTGTTACCGGTATGAATCAAAGTGCATGTTTTAATTTCAAAATTTCATTTTACTAAAAACCATAAGTGACATACTAAATATTGATAAAATTCATTCAGATTATTTTTATACTTTATAAAAATGATCCATATTTAATTTTTGATTTCTAGGAATTATCCACCCCTCAATATGACACCCGGTGTGAATAGTCTGACTACATGTGTGTCGTTTTATTTAAAATTGATATTTCAGAAGAAAAAAAGACAAGTCACAAACTCAAAACCAATAAAACACATTCATATTGTTTCGATGATTTTTGTAAAATGAAACATATGTCATTTGTAATTAGTAGGAATTATTCTCACCTCAATCTGATACATGGTGTTCTAGATATGATTCAAATTGTTCGTTGTTAGTTTAAAAATGAAATTTTAGTTCAAAACTTTTTTCACTCTTTAAAACCAAGAAAAATGATTAGATTATATTGATAGTTTTGGAAAATTATTCATAACTCATTTTTGATGTATTATTAATAGTCTCACATCAATCCAACACGTCATGTTGCATGTATGATAAAAATGTTTGATTTCTATTTAAAATAACATTTTAGTAAAAAACAAATGAATACTCAAGATAGAGAAAACACATTTAAATTTTTTATACGTTAGGAAAATGATCTATAAGACATTTTTGACCCATAGGAATCATGCTCACCTCAATCTGACGCATGGTGTGACTGGTATAGCTCAAATTGAATGTTTTCATTTTAAAATGATATATTTGTATAAAATAGTGACATACTCAAAACCAAGAAAACTCATTCATATTAATTTAATATTTTAGGAAAACAGTACTTAAGTCATTTTTACTTATAGGAATCAGAAATTCTTCAATTTGATGCATGGTGTTACTAGAATTGACCCAACTGTGTATATTTATTTAAAAATGAAATTTTTAAAAATATAAAAGTGTCATACTAAAAACTATGCAATCACATATGGATTGTTTTGATACTTTAGGAAAATTTTCCATAAGTCATTTTTGACCTGTAGAAAATTAGCCACACCTCAATCTGATAAAAAATGGTCCTGATATTACTCAATGTGTGTCTTTTTATTGAAAATTATAATTTTAATAAAAAAACAAGTGACACTCAAAACTAACGAAAAAAATTAATATTATTTTGAAACATTATGAAAATGAACCATAAATCATTTTTGATATAAAGGAATTAGATGCACCTCAATCTAATTCAAATTGTGCCTGATATTACACAAAGTGTTTATTATTAGTTTAAAATTTACATTTTAGTTAAAATGTGTGTCAATCACTAAAAAATGTGAAAAAATACTCATATTTTCTTTATAAGTTAGTAAAATTATTCATAAGTAATTTTTGATATATATGAATCATTCTCATATAAAAATGACACAATTTGTGGCTGGTATGAATCAAAGTTCATGTTTTTAGTTATAAATGGAATTTTAGTAAAGGACAATGACGTACTCAAAACCAACACCACTAGAAAATAAACCTAATACCACACTTATATTACCATGGTTTTGAAAACTGTGGCCATAGGTAGCCTATAGCAATAGTTTTTGTAAACTATGGATATAATCTATCATATATCCGTGATTATATAAAACAATGGTTGTAGGTTCTATGAGAACACCAAAAAATAGAGGAAATTGGATGGAAAGTTTTACTACCATAGTTTGTTAAATTGTGGAAATAGCCACCTACTTCCATGGTTTAAATCATGGCCACCCCACTTATTTCCATGATTTAAACTGTAGACATAACCACTTATTTTCATAGTTTTGAACTGTGACCAAAGCCACTAAGGCCATGGTTGAAACCATGGATAATTTTTTTTTATTTCTTAAATAATTAATAATTATAATTATATATATAATTATATATTTTTTATATTTATAGATATATATATAAATATATAAATATATTATAGTTAAATATAGTGGTAAAGTGTTGGAAAGAATATATAAGATGATGGATGATCAAACCACTTTGGGAACATTTTTTTAAGGACACGATCACGGCTTCAAACCATGTCCATATCCACATACAGCCATGGGTTAAAAATATGGCCATATCCCCTTAATTCCATGGGTGGACACCATTGTTATATCCACCTATATCAATGGTTTAAAATGTGTACATAGCCCTATATTTCCAAGGATTAAACCTTAGTTTTGGCCATGTATTTCAATGGTTTAAATTTTAGTTATAGTCACCAGTTGGAATGTTTTAAATTGTAGCTATAGCCACATATTTCTATAGTTTAAATTGTTTCTATAGACACCTACTTACACTATTTAAACATTGGCTATAGGCCAGACCTTATTTCAAAAGCTATAGTGGCCATAATTCAATTAAATGGGTTTTCAGACTATTAACACAGTTTTAAACCATGGTAATTTGACAATATTATAGTTGTGAAAGAAATGAATTTAGATTATTTTGATACATTAGGAAAATGATCCATAAGTCATTTATGATGTATAATAATTATCCAAACATCAATCTAATGAAAAGTGTGTGTTTTCAATTTAAAATGACATTTTAGTAAAAACAAAAGGGAAATAATCAGAATGGAGAAAAAATATTCAGATTGTTTTTATACATTGTAAATATGATCCATATTTCATTTGTGACATGTAAAATTTATCCTCACAACAATTTAATGCATGGTGTGACCAGTATGACTCTAAATCTGTCTTTTTATTTAAAATTGACATTTTAGTACAAAAGACATGTGATATACTCAAAATCATGAAAAAAATCATATTATTTTGATACATTAGGGATATAATTCATAATACATTTATTTTGTGTAGTAATTATCCACACCACAATTTGATACATAGAGTGGGTGGTATGACTAAAAGTGTCTGTTATTAGTTCAAAATTGACATTTTAGTTCAAAACATGTATCATTCATTGAATAACAAGAAAATTCACTCAAATTGTATTGATAGTTTATGAAAATTAGTCATAATTATTTTTTGATGTGTAGAAATTTTCCTCTAGCAAAATCATGCATGATGTGACTGGTATGACTCAAGGTTCATGTATTCTATTAAAATAATATTTTCTTAAAAAAATTTCACATACTCAAAATTGAGAAAAAAACATTGTTGGTTTTGATACACTTGGAAGATGATCCATATGCCATTTTTTGACATGTTGGAATTAGAAACACCTTGATCTGATGAATGGTGTGACTGGTATGACTCCAAGTGTGTCTTTTTATTTAAAATTTACATTTTAGTAAAAAAGACAAGTGAAAAAATCAATACTGATAAAATGAATTTGAATTTTCTTAATACTTAAGGAAAATGTTTCATAAGTAATTTTTGACCTGTGAAAATTATCCACACATCAATTTGATACACAGTGTTCTCGGTATGATTAAAAGTGTCTACTATCGAATTAAAATTGACATTTTAGGTCAAAACATGTTTCACTCTCTGAAAATTGACCAAACACGCTTGGATTTTCTTGATAATTTGGGAAAATGATTCATAAGTCATTTTTTATGTTTATAAATTATTCTCATGTCAAACCAACACATGATGTGGCCGATGTGACTCAAATTTGTGTTTTCAGTCTAAAATGACATTTTAGTAAACAAATAAGTTACATAATCAAAACCAAGAAAACAAATTCATATTTTTTGATACATTAGAAAATTATCCATAATTCATTTTTGATGGTTTTGAATCAACCAAAACTCAATCTAATGAATGGTTTTACCAGTATTACACAAATTTAGTGGTTTCAGTTTAAAAATGGCATTTTATTAATGTATTGTTTCATATTTATCTTTAATTTTTTTTCATTACTATATTAATAATGTAAGAAATTTTTCATACATAGGTGGATTATTTTTCTCGAGTTGGGGTGGTTTTATAACTGATTACATGATTGGAATTTTCTTATAGGGGTTCGAGTTTCAAATAAAATCAAATTGATGTTTTTGAATGTTTGTAATATATTGTACTTGCTTATGTAATTGTAAAAAAAATATTTGAAATGTATATAATAGTGTATTTTTTCTTCTATTTGTGATGTATTTATTATTTCAATGAAATTTTGAATTTTCCAAATCCATTATTTGCCTATATTTTTTGTCGTAGTGTCATGTGATTTTAACAACCTGCTGCAATAGTATAGACTTTAGCAGTGCTAAAAAGTAGTGATAAAGGAAAACATTTTTCATCAATTTTTCGTATTTAAAGGACCCCCTTTAGTAGCGCTTTTATATCACATATTATAGGTGCCCCTATTAATGGTGATTAGATAAAAATTAGTTTTTAGAACTAATAATGAAATTTTCTCACACTTTTAAAATCATATTCTGTAGTAGGGGCCCTATGTAACTTCAATTACGGATTCTGGTTGAGTTCTCCTAACATGGAAGGAGGGAAGTGTTCATGGATATGGGATCCCTACTCATCTATAGAAAAAATATATTTCTATATGTTTTCAAATTGAGACCCACTTTCTCGGTGATTTCGTTCAGGTGAGAGGAATTGATGTCGATAAGAAGCAGAGAGCACCTATTTTGGGGTTTTTTAGTTCACTTATATTTTCTAAATAAGAGGAGAGGAGGGAATTTTTGTATTATTTTATTCTTTATGGTTCTCACCACTTTATTTATCAAGGGATGTGGGTAGTGGTAGGATTGGATGGTAGAAAAATCCTCCTAATCCACCAAAAGGGAAAGGAAGTCAGGGGGAGATGCTTGCCTATAAATGGAATTGTCTTCCCTTAGTTTTTCAGCATCTTGAGTAGCATCATTTCCCATCATTTATGTGTGGTATAGTGTAAGTTAGATTCCCCACATATTGAATAGAGTCATTTATGATGGTTTTCACATTGTAATAGTGATGGAGTGTGCACGCCCTTTTACCCATAGCAATCCTTCTATTTTCCCATGATTTTTTACCCCTTTCATTTTTAGGGATTTTTTTATATAACATATGGTGTAATTTATTTATGTATTTTTCACATAATTTTATATCACTATTATCATCAAACTAGTGTAAAATTGATTTTTAGTCCCAAAATGTCGTTTCAGGGTAAGGTTTGGGCGTGGTTTTATTTACTTTTTCTGGTATTAATAATTATCTTAAATTTGATTTTGTTCTACGATTGCAATAGAATTTGATCACTCCCATCATAAAAAATTATCGATATTATTAAATATACCATTTTGAAATAATGAAGGTTCTATACTGAAGGATTGTCTACATAGAGGTGAAATTCCAAATAAAAAAAATTAATGAGAGTAATTTTTCATTGTGAAAAATTAAGATGTAGGAAATGATATGGAAGGATAGATGTTTTCTAGAAAGTTGAAAATGACCAACAGATGTGAAGATGGGTAATGGTTTCAATGGGATCTAGAATCATGACATGGATAAAAATGTATTGACAACTTCTAAAAGTCAAGATATACTAGTTAGTGAAGTGGAAATGACTGCTAGGCGAATACAACATCTCAATGATGCATGGATAATCGACTCTTGAGCGACATGGAACATGAAGTCATGATAGATATGGTTTGATTAGTATGAAAATATTCCAAAAGGACTTGTGTACATGGGGAACGATCACACATTAATGATTATTGGAGTTGGTGCCATTAAATTGAAAATGCAATATGGAATCGTGTAATGTATCCAAGGAGTACACCATGATAAGGGTATGAAGAATAACCTATTGTATTTGGAAAAATTCGATTACATTAGATGAAAAAACTACACTAATAATGGAGTGATTAGACTTTTTAAGGATGCGAATGTGGTGATAAAGGTGAAAAAGATTTCAAAGAACATGTACATGCTTATGGGTGAAACATACAAGGAGAATGATATAGTTGTTGCATCAACTACCTCAATATAAGCATTGAAGGTGTCATGACATCAAACGCTTTGTCATATGTATGAACGTGTCCTGATGATTCTTATGGATCCGAAGTTTATTCCTTAGAATATAAAGGTTTCTTTATCATTTGGTAAGCATTGTTTTTTGAGAACGCAACATCAGTTAAAATTCAGGTTTCCAATAGAAGGAAGTAAAGAAATTTTAGAATTGACACATTCCAACATTTTCCTATAACTAGTTATATCCTTGAAAAAATAAAGGTACTTAGTATCATTCATTGATGATTATTCCAAGGATTTGTTATGTAACTACTCAAGAGGAAAGGGGATGTTTTTTAATTCATTGTAGCATTAAAAGTGTGGAAGGATCTCGGATCTAAAAAATGATCAAGTGTTTGAGTAATGAAAATAATGAAGAATATACAAATGTGTATTTTTATACTTCTTGTCAATGAGAAGGAATAAATATAAAATTCATAGTGGAGTACACTCCTCAATTGAATAGAGTGCTAGAGAAGATGAATAGAACCATATTTGATAGAACAAGGGTGATGTTAAATACTATAAGAAATACCAAAATGTTATGGACAAAATTAATGGATACCAAATGTAATGTGATCAACAGATCTCCATCAGTGGTGATTAATATAAATACATTCAGGGATACATGTATTGGTAAACTGGCAGATTATTCTCGGTAACATACTTTTATAAATACTATATATTCTTTTTTTAATGAGCATGACAGATCGATGTTTGATTCGAGATCTAGGAATTTTATTTTATTTGGGTACATTGATGGTGTGAAGGGTTATAGTATGTGGGGCTCCATTTCACATGAAATTATCATCAATAGATATGTCATTTTTATGAAGACAATTTTAAAATTTTAAAGACAGAGACATAGAGAATAAGAATATAGAAACTAAAAAAGTCAAGGTGGAGTAAAAATCCAAGGGAGAATCAGTTTCCACTAAAGCATTATCAAATCATGAAGATCATGGAACAATTGTGTCTGGACCCTAGAAATCAACCCAATATAAAATAAAACCATTATGGCACTCAAAACATATCACTTATAGAAATATTTCATACTTCTTATTGATGGAGGCTGGAAATCCATCTTCTTTTTTGTAGGAAACCCAATGTCCAGCTGCATCCACTTCGATAGCGGTGATTTATGATGAACTTGAAGCCATATACAAGAACAATAAATGGGATTTTTTTCCATTACATCATTTAAGTAAGACTATTAGAAACCAATGGGACTTAAAAATCAATCCAAATAGAAAGGACCGGGTGAAGAGATATGGTACATGAATGGTGGTCAAAAGATACGCTCAGATGCAAGGTATTTATTTCAATGAAATATTCTCACCTATTGTTAGAATAATGAATGTTTAGATAGTTCCGGTGATTTATGTTACATACAGTTTATACCTAGAGTAGTTGGATGTGAAAACCACTTATTTCCATGGTGATCTTGATGAAGAAAGCTATATGATCCAACCAAAAGTTTTTACAAAATAAAAAAACAAAACCTTATTTTTAGGTTGAAAAAATTTGTGAATGATATCAAATAGGTTCCTAGGTGTCTGCACAATATATTTGATTCCTATTTCACGATCCTTGGACCCAATTGACTTCATTCATTTCCTTATTCATATTGTAGGGGTTCATACAGTCATTATTTCATAATTCTTATGTTCTATGTGGGTGACTTGCTGGTTTTAGGCCTCAATAATGATAAAATCCATGAGAAAAAGGCATAGTTGGTTATGGAGTTTGAAATGAAGGAATTGATACTATCAAAAAAGTTTCATGGGATGAAAATTTACTAAGACACAAATAAGGGGGAGATTTTTCTATCATAGATTAATTACTTACAAAAAGTCTTCAAACAGTTAATCATGAAAAATTGTAATCCAGTCTCCACAAAACATCCTATTAATTTCATATTATCTCTTATGATGAGTTCTTCTAGTTAATGATATATGTTGGAGATGTATCGAGTACTATATGAGTTAGTAGTGGGGAGTATGATGTTTTCTATGGTTTGCCTAGAACAAACAATGCACATGAAGTTTGAGTAGTTAGTCGGTACACAATGAATCCAATATGAGAGGATTGATGAATATGAGGAGGATCCTAAGATGAATTTAGGATACCTTATATTATCAATTATGTTAGGGTGGATCATATTTCACTATAAGATCCTATATTGATTTTGATTTTAGGGGATTATGACAAAAAAAATACATTACTGGTTATGTGTTTACTCTTGCTGGAGGAGATGTGAAATATATTTCAAAGTTATAGTTAGTTTTGTATTCATCCATGATGGTGGTAGATTAAATGGTAGCTACACAGGCCTACAAAGAGGTGATTTTGATGATAAGGTTATTAGAGGAGATCTAGAACATACATGAGTAAATTCCATTATTTTGTGATAGTCGTAGTTCCTTGAACATTACAAGGAATCCATATTTTAATTCTATAATGAATCCCATTGGGGTAAAATATAACTTTTTTCCAGATATGGTGGATAAATGATGTGTGGACATGCATTAAATTTTCACCAAATAAAATCAGGTAGATTTCCCGACGAAGGGATTAACTTTGATCAGTTCAAATGGAATAGACCATCAATTCTCCTTACAGAGATGTGAGTATAATGGTTTTTATGATTAAATGGATGTGTGGAGATATGATTGTTTCTCAATCAATCTCTAAGTGGTATATATGTCGGTATTATTTAATTCATGGCACTTTTATCCCCTTTATTTGTCAAGGGAGGCGGGTGGTGATAGGATTGGTTGGTGGCCAAACCCCACCAAACCACCTGTAGAGAAAGGAAGTTAGGGGGTGTGGTTTTCCTATCAATGACATTGGATCCCCTAGTTATTATTTATTTTATTTACATCATCTCCCATTAATTATTAATCTCTAAAAAATCAAATAACAAATATGAAGGGGGTTTAATCAGTTGATTTACTTTTTATAAGTTTCAATACTATTAAAAACATTACCCTTGTAATAAGTTAAATATTAATTCCTTATTATCTTTTATAAAAACCCATGCATAAAAAAGTTGGAAAGAAAATACTGCACACTTGATTTTCATGGTTCAGCCTCAGTGTGAGAACCTACATCCTTTTAATAGACACTCACATGGGTCTATGTAAATTAACCACTAGGAATAAGTGAATAATACTTGAGCCAACTCCCAATAGACACATTATATCTGATGACTGGAGAAATAATACTAACTTCTATTAGTTTACAAAATTTATTATAAAACAATTTATCCAAATAAAATAATAAATACTTTGTGGAAACTTCTCCACAATTACTTAGTCTTAATCCTCAATCTGATTTTTCTGGATGATTTTACTCAATCTGATAGAGTCAATACAACTCTTCCTTACTCAATTTTCACTTCTCAAACTCAACTTATAAACTCAATATGATCTATCTGAGTTTGATCTTCTCAATATGATGAACCCATTATCAAACTACAAAACTCAGACACTAATGAAATGCTCAATATGATATTCTACCTTTAGATAAACTCGGTATGATCTTCTCAATATGATGAAAATATTCTCAAATTGGAAAAGTCAAACTTTGTTCATATTCTAAAAATTATCTTCTTCAATCTAATTGACTCAATCCAATTGACTCAATATGATCTTATCGAATTTGGTATAAAAAACTTTCAGCTATCTATTCCTCCTGATGAGATCTCTATTTTTAAATAACTTTCACTTAGTTTCTTAAGCACTCCTCCTTTTTCGCTTATGTGAAATGTTAAAAATGAATGAACGATCAAGGAAAGTATTTATAGGAAAATACAAAAACAAAAATGATAAACTTCAAAACATTCCTCACTTCCTTAAATTTCAAAACACCCAATATTTATCATATCTAAACTTCAACTTTGAATTATGCAATCCTCCTTATATTTCTGTAAGATTTTTAAACAAATGAATTTCAAGTCTTACCTCTTCAACTCTTCATAAAACTTATGGAATCTTTTTTTGTGTCTTCATAATTAGTTCGTTATGATCTATATTTCTCAATCAATTTGTAACACCCCAAGATTTCATAGTGTGTTATTTCTTCAAAATAATTCAATAACTTTCACTACACGCAACACCGAGTTCAATCACACCATGACTTACAAAAAAAAAACCATTCAAAAGAGGTTATGAATAGTACTATCTAAATTTTAAACTTTATATAATCCTTATAATTTTAGAATCCATATTATGAGTTTCTTAGATATAATGTAAGAACAAATTCATTTTCAGTATTGCACTTTTATCAACTTTTAATAGTGAACCCTTTTTAAATACAATATTTTAAACTTTTTGACTAAATGGGGACATAAAAAATTTAAAATGAAACATCCCAAGCTTCCACGGTACGCTTTCTTTGAATAATACAGTAGCGTGTGTTCTACGCAACCTTGAGTTTTAACACACACCACAACCAATCAAACTTTCCGTTATGAATAGTAATATCTACTTTTAGAAATTATATATATTTTATATTTTAAAATGGACTTCATTTCTGTATTCAGAATATCGAATTTAGCCTAAGGTAAAATTTTGGTACTTTTCCGGTAACTTTCATATTTTGATGAATAGTGAAAATTACTAAATTTTAATTAAAAACAACTTTTTAATCAAAATAATTAATAGTGATAAATTATTAATTTGAGTGGTTTTAAAGTATATTTAGAATATATTTTTACCATTTAATATAATTTTTATCATTGGACATAATTTTACAATTAAACCGAACATAAACAAGTGTCAATCTTTTGATAGTTATTATCTCTTAAAAACACGCTTTTTGTTTTGACAGCGGGAATTAATTTTAAATTAATTTCTGCCACTTCTGTTTTTTGAATTTAGGAAAATGGATTCCATATTTGGAATTAGGATGTTCAAATTGTGTAAATAGGTAGCTTTTATTTTTAGACATTTTGAATAATTACTGCGGTAAATATTTTATTTACCATGGTTAAGGGTAAATCCGGTAAATAAGGGTTAAAAAATAATATTATAATAATACTAAATTACCCTAAAACGTGTCTTAACCCTATTGGTTGATACATGGTCGACCATGGGCATCTTGGGGTCGATTTTGGGACCCCATGGATCCACTTGTAAGTGATAATGACACTATTTTAATTAAGTTAAAATGAATACAAAAATGACACAAACATATATCGTTTAGAAAAACAATTTTTACATAGGGTTATATATGTTGGATTTTAGATTATAAATATTAATTAGAAAGATAAAACGATTTCCTACATAATTATATTTTATTTATAATTTTTAGACATTAAATAATTTATTTTATTTATGACACAATGATGATGCAGTAATTACTATAATAGTAAAAAATTAAAATAATTGATATTATAAATACCCAAATAAATATAATATTAAACTTTTAATGAATTAAAATAATTTTCTAGGATAATATGATATATTTGTATTGATTTAATTGACTTTTTTCGAAGTAATCAATCTGTTATTAGTTTCACAAAAATCAACTATTAAATAGTGTCAAAATTGACATAAAAGAGTTCTTAAAACAAATATTATATTATTAATTGATATTAAATTACTAAAAATATAAGGATCGGCCAAGAGACTTATATCATGATAGGTTCATCATTAATGGACCACTTGGGGGTCGCTTGGATGTATATAGTAAGTTTATTAACCATATTATATAAAAATACAAAGAGACATTGTAAAAGTCAAACAAATTAACTTAGAGTTAATACTTAAAGATAAGGTTAATATAAGTACCCCAACCTGTCTAAATTCTATTGGTTGAGTTGTTTTCGACCCATCCCCACCTTAACATTTGAATAGTCAACTTTGGAGCCATTGGAAACCGATTATGAATTTATTATAAACTAATATCTCTAGCTTTTCCAAAGGTGCCCCTCACCCCTCTTATAAAAGGGAACTCCTCCTTCTCATTTATTCACACCTTCAAAGCCTTTTGGTTCGGCCAAACTCTGCCCAAATAATCTTCCAACATCCCTCACTACAACCTAGAGGCCTCAGTTTGATCAGAAATCCAACCTAAGAAGCCCTTTTGATCAAATCAAAAGGAAGAACCCGAAGAAGAGGTAATGTTTTCACCACCCCTTTTCAAGTTCCTTTCTTCTTCCACTTCTTCTTTCTTTGTTCTTACCATTATAAAATAATAACTCGAGTATATCACATATACTGTGATGTTATTATAAATATGGTACAACCATATTCATTATTCTATCCACCCTTTGAATAACATGTCACCATACGTGCGTACGTACGGCTTACCGTCTCCACGTCGTGGTGTAATTGTTATTCAATATATTATTATTTGGATGGGTATAATAATGATGTGTAACTCATGTAAATAATAAATATAACATGTTAATGATTCTTTATATATGATATACCATCCATTTATATATTATTTTAATATCAAAAGAATGATATTGTCGCTCGTGCGTACGTACGGACTACCGTCTCCACGAACGTGATGAGATTCATTCTCCATCGTATCCATTCAAGTATAATTATCATATGATAATTTAAAAATGATGTTTAAGGACTTGATATCATTCTGGATATGAATAAGATACAAAAAACATGGCTTATGTAACAAAACATATAAAAGAAAACGAGTAAGTTAACACCCGAAACAATGATAATACTAAGACATTATTAACAAAGAAAAGTTAAAAGATCATATATGATATGATATTAATATATATGATTTTTGTATAATTTAATAACAATTATTTCAATATTATACAGGAGGTTAACCTACCCCAACCAAGTAAAAGTACAAGGTAAGGGATTTTCTTATCTCACATTCAATTCCGTGATATTTCCATTATTCGCCACTAAATTATTGAAAGTGGTGTATTGTGTACTGGCATTTGATATATATTATCTTGATTATCTTTATATTCATGTTATTATGTAAATAATTTGGTGGTTATTAACTTTTGGCCATACGACTCAGTTGATTAACGTGGTAAGGGGTTTTCATCTCACTCTTTATTTCCGTGAGATTGATGCCATATTTCCACTATTATCTTTTGTGTGGTGTATGTACTGCCCATAATTGTATTCTTTGTGTAATACACTTTACCTTATGTGTATTTACATTTTCATTGTATGATACCTCTTTCATGGGTTGTATGTTTCATAAGTTACTAAATTGATAAGGGTTTACTTCACAATCTCTTTAATATCCAAGGTTGTCTTTACGTAAGTATCTACAGGGACATATTTACTATCCATGTCCATATTTCATAAAAGAGTTTTCAAAGGGATTATTTCTAAGGGAACTTTTACTAAAACATCATTTTAAATGTTTTAAATATTTATTCTTCTAAATCATCCTCATTTATGTCCAGGTTTTCAAAATGGTTTGTAAGGATTTATTTATATGAAAATGAATGTTTTAAAAGTGTTAATTCCATTCAAAAGTTTCAAAGTGGTATGGGACACTTTGATTGAAAAATTTATTTAAATGCCTTACTTTCTAAATTGTGTAACATTAAAATGTTTTCATGAAAAAGGGATATTTCTCTCAATAATTTTTTAAAAAAACATCTTCATCTATGTCAACGTCCTTTGATGGATTTTAAGATTATTTGAATTTGATTTATTATGATTTAATACTTCCATATTGTAATGAAGTTTTGTGATATGTTTGACTGTAGATGTGTTATTTATATAGCGTTCATGGTTTATGAGTAAAGTATTGACATTTCGTATGGTAGTTCCAATAAGAATGTTTATGTTATATTTTAACCTTTACTTCATATGAATGTGTTGGACAAGTATGTTCCCGGTTGGGGACTGGTTAAAGTAAGCCCTCCAGGTTGGGGACTGGTAAAAATAAGCCCTCCAGGTTAGGGACTGGTAAAAGTAAGCCCTCCAGTTTGGTCTCCGGTTATTAGATGCACTCCGGGTTGGTGTCCGGTTATTAGAGGCACTCCGGGTTGGTGTCTGGTTATTAGAGGCACTCCGGGTTGGGTTCCGGTTACAGTTAGCCTCAAGGTCTTGGGACGAGGCCTTGAAAAGAAATTAAAGTTTAGCATTATGCATTCCATCATTATGAAAGTGGTTATTGATTTTGCATGTGATTATTCGATTAGTAGAATATCCATGTGAAAAAGTAAATGGAATTATTTCATTTTACTTTTGCCATACTATGTTAAAGTTCAAGTTTAAAAGGCTTTTGTTTTAGTAATGCATTGCCTTAAATGTTTATGCTTATTTTGAAGGTTCCGCTATATTGTTATCCTTACTGGGCATTTGAGCTCACCCCTTTTCTATGTTTTATTTTCCCCAGGATGTGAAGAAGTATGTTTTGAATGACCTGCAGGGATATTATGAGGGGATAATAGTGTGGACTGTGGAGACATTATGTTGTTGTAGTAGTTTTTCATTTTATGATGTAATGTAAAACTTATAAATATATCTAGTGTTTCCAAGGCTACTAAACCAATCGGTCTTTCGAGATTTGATCTTTCTTGTGATCATTCCAATGTTATGTAATAATGCACCGACTCTGGGTAACTAGGGTCGGGGCGTTACAGTTGGTATCAGAGGAAGTTTAGTACAAACCTTGGAAGCTAGATTTAGATAAACTCTGATTAGAGCACGTAGACCTAAGATGAACTTTGAGGATTAGTGTAGAAGAACTTCCTAGAATTTTGGTATTGTAGATATTTTGTGAGTTTTCCGAGCAATACATCCCTGTCTGGATACGAGCAGGTAGAGGCGGCTCTGGCACAGGTGTACCTAGTGGTAAAACCCGAAAACACCGCTTTGAGCTAGACTCGAACGGGAACTGGTGCACGACAACGGGCCTTGTTGCACTCTTGGTTACGACACTCCCGGGGGATATGCTTAGGATAACTCTCATTTTTTTTTACAAATCATTATGAAGGGTTTATGAGTATATACATCCTCAAAGGAGACATTTTTATGATTATGGATTATATCCATAAATAGTTCAATTTATGTTAAGTGTTTTATAAGTATGGGATTATGTATTTTGATTCATAAACTGTTCTAGTGTATGCCATTGTTTAGAAATGGCGCCCAGTAGAAGGAATGAGAACTCCAGATATGAACATGATCCAAAGAGAAGGAAGGATCATATCTTTCATGGACTTAAGCTAGAATTTATAAGAGAAATAGTCTCCCATGTATTATCATCATATAAAGAAATAATATCCTCTGTTGATAAGATAAGTAAAGAGTTTACTGAGTCCTATGGCTTTGAAGGGAAGCAAGAGAAGAAAATGATGGAAGAGAGAAAGATGGATAAAGGGAAGAGGGAAAAGAAGAATTTTCCCATATGTGGTAACTGTGGAATGAAACACCCTGGAACTTGCCTGAAAGGAATGGGAGTTTGTTATAAGTGTGGAGGAAAAGGGCACAAATTACGTGACTGCAAGGGTAAGAAATTGGTTTTAAATGTACAATGCTTCATTTTCAAGGAGTTTGGACACTACGCGAACCTATTTCCCAGTCATCAGACTATGCTGCAAATGATGTTATTGGATAATAATCAAGTTATGATACCACCACAGATGAATAAGAATGATTAGAGTTCTTATGTTGATTATGTCAATTGAGTGTTGTATCAACAATGTACTTGTTATAGTAATTATGGAGTATATAAGGATTGTACTGCAGTACTATTTCATTAAGGACTTGAGATTGTGTGGAGCAAAGAAAAGTGACTCAATAGAAGGATAAATTTTTGGAAAATATATGGTTGAGATAATGATAAATCATAATATAGTTCTGATACTGAGGTAGTGATTTTGGAATAATATGTGATTGTTTTGGATAAATTATATTGGATATTCTTGACTACCTTGGAACTGATTAATGATTTGTATATTCCATCATTGTTGGGTTTTAAAACATTTTTGGATTAATGAAGTATATCCAGCATTCTATATGGAATAAAGGAGCATGAATGTAATCAATAAGGAATATGATAATACATGATGAAGGTATTCATATGCTATTACTGGGTAAAAAGGATCTATATTATGTTTACCTCCTTATAAATGTTGGACTGTGAGTTTGGACAGAATTATTTTGGATAGTTCTAGTTTGGATTATTTTGGATTGCCATAAAAGGACAACCCGGAGGTCGGGCGGCAACCCGTCGCGTCCGGCAAGGCTGCGAGACTTGAACCCGCAACCGAAGGGCGACAAGGGTGTATCACCTACCACTGGCCCACGAGATGTCCTGGATTAAATAATGTAGTTTTTATTAAAAGATCTTGTAGATGAATTATAAATTCGTTTATTTTGGAACCCTATACGAATAGTGTAAATAGAATTTTTTTTACATTCTATTATCTTTTAGAGTGAAAGATGAGTTTGTGGTAGAAATTTATTAATGGATAAAACTCTAATTATAAAGTAAGTATATCTCCTTATGATCTTATCCAATCTCATAAATAAATTCCTCAATATTAAGAGAAGAAACTTAGAACAAAAATGTTTTCCTAGATGGTACCTTAAATCATCACTAATTTATGGCTTTGGGATTGTTGGCCTTTTCATAGCCATGTTCTCTACCACTCTCCATCAGATAATTGATGGTTAGATTTTTCTTCCATATCCATATTTTCCTACATGGAACCCTAGTATGTGTTATTTTCGGTAATCTTCATACATTCGACTCTTTATTTTAAATAGAGGCCTCATTAATTCATTTTTCGATGTGGGATTTCAACTAAGATATTTTGAAACGTCAAAAATGTGTTATCATAATACCCTATGTTTTGTTGAACCGATGGTATTTCAAATCATCATAGATTGATGAATTTAAGGACCTCAATTTTATACTTGTTTGTGATTGATGACCTCAATCAATACCTATAAATATTTATGTTTTTCCTCCAATTATATGTCTCTAATTGCCACCAATGTTCTCCTAATCGAGATCATAATTTGGTGGTGACCCTTTCATTTCTCTTTTCCTCATATTAAGACTAAATTTTAGTAACCCAATTTCCGATGTGGGTTTTCCCACAAATATATTTTCTATTTTCAACCTGTTATTTTTGAAGAACAATTTCAAATTGCGAGGACACAATTTATTGAAGGAGGGGAGAATGTAACACCCCAAGATTTCATAGTGTGTTATTTCTTCAAAATAATTCAATAACTTGCACTACACGCAACACCGAGTTCAATCACACCATGAATTACAAAAAAAAATCCATTAAAAAGAGGTTATGAATAGTACTATATAAATTTTAAACTTTATATAATCCTTATAATTTTAGAATCCATATTATGAGTTTCTTAGATATAATGCAAGAACAAATCCATTTTCAGTATTGCACTTTTATCAACTTTTAATAGTGAACCCTTTTTAAATACAATATTTTAAACTTTTTGACTAAATGGGGACATAAAAAATTTAAAATGAAACATCCCAAGCTTCCACGGTACACTTTCTTTGAATAATACAGTAGCGTGTGTTGTACGCAACCTTGAGTTTTAACACACACCACAACCAATCAAACTAGCCGTTATGAATAGTAATACCTACTTTTCAAAATTATATATATTTTATATTTTAAAATGGACTTCATTTATGGATTCAGAATATCGAATTTAGCCTAAGGTGAAATTTTGGTACTTTTCGGATAACATTCATATTTTGATGAATAGTGAAAATTACTAAATTTTAATTCAAAACAACTTTTTTAATCAAAATAATTAATAGTGATAAATTATGAATTTGAGTGATTTTAAAGTATATTTAGAATATATTTTTACCATTTAATATAATGTTGGTCATTGGACATAATTTTACAATTAAACCGAACATAAACAAGTGTCAATCTTTTGATAGTTATTATCTCTTAAAAACACACTTTTTGTTTTGACAGCGGGAATTAATTTTAAATTAATTTCTTCCACTTCTGTGTTTTGAATTTAGTAAAATGGATTCCATATTTGGAATTAGGATGTTCAAATTGTGTAAATAGGTAACTTTTATTTTTAGACATTTTGAATAATTACTGCGGTAAATATTTTATTTACCATGGTTAAGGTAAATCCGGTAAATAAGGGTTAAAAAATAATATTATAATAATACTAAATTACACTAAAACGTGTCTTAACCCTATTGGTGGATACATGGTCGACCATGGGCATCTTTGGGTAGATTTTGGGACCCCATGGATCCACTTGTAAGTGATAATGACACTTTATTTTAATTAAGTTAAAATGAATACAAAAATGCCACAAGCATATATCTTTTAGAAAAACAATTTTTACATAGGGTTATATATGTTGGAGTTTAGATTATAAATATTCATTAGAAATATAAAAATATTTCCTACATAATGATATTTTATTTATAATTTTTAGACAATAAATAATTTATTTTATTTATGACACAATGATGATGCAGTAATTACTATAATAGTGAAAAATTAAAATAATTGATATTATAAATACCCAAATAAATATAATATGAAACTTTTAATGAATTAAACTAATTTTCTAGGATACTATGATATATTAGTATTGATTTAATTGACTTTGTTCTAAGTAATCAATCTGTTATGAGTTTCACAAAAATCAACTATTGAATAGTGTCAAAATTGACATAAAAGAGTTCTTAAAACAAATATTATATTATTAATTGATCTTAAATTCCTAAAAATCTAAGGTTCGGCCAAGAGACTTATATCATGATAGTTGCATCATTAATGGACCACTTGGGGGTCGCTTGGATGTATATAGTAAGTTTATTAACCATATTATATAAAAATACAAAGAGACATTGTAAAAGTGAAACTAATTAACTTAGAGTTAATACTTAAAGAGAAGGTTAATATAAGTACCCCAACCTGTCTAAATTCTATTGGTTGAGTTGTTTTCTACCCATCCCCACCTTAACCTTTGAATAGTCAACTTTGGAGCCATTGGAAACCGATTATGAATTTATTATAAACTAATATCTCTAGCTTTTCCAAAGGTGTCCCTCACCCCTCTTATAAAAGGGAACTCCTCCTTCTCATTTCTTCACACCTTCAAAGCCTTTTGGTTCGGCCAAACTCTGCCCAAATAATCTCCCAACATCCCTCACTATAACCTAGAGGCCTTAGTTTGATCAGAAAGCCAACCTAAGGAGCCCTTTTGATCAAATCAAAAGGAATAACCCGAAGAAGAGGTAATGTTTTCACCACCCCATTTCAAGTTCCTTTCTTCTTCCACTTCTTCTTTCTTTGATCTTACCATTCTAAAATAATAACTCCAGTATCTCACATATACTGTGATGTTATTATAAATATGGTACAACCATATTCAGTATTCTATCCACCCATTTAATAACATGCAACCATACGTGCGTACGTACGGCTTACAGTCTCCACGTCGTGGTGTAATTGTTATTCAATATATTATTATTTGGATGGGTATAATAATGATGTGTAACTCATGTAAATAATAAATAAAACATGTTAATGATTTTTTATATATGATATACCATCCATTTATATATTATTTTAAAATCAAAAGAATGATATTGTCGCTCGTGCGTACGTACGGACTACCGTCTCCACAAACGCGATAAGATTCATTCTCCATCGTATCCATTCAAGTATAATTATCATTTGATGATTTAAAAATGATGTTTAAGGACTTGATATAATTCTGGATATGAATAAGATACAACAAACAGGGCTTATGTAACAAAACATATAAAAGAAAACGAGTAAGTTAACACCCGAAACAACAATAATACTAAGACATTATTAACAAAGAAAAGTTAAAAGATCATATATGATATGATATTAATATATATGATACTTGTATAATTTAATAACAATTATTTCAATATTATACAGGCGGTTAACCTACCCCAACCAAGTAAAAGTACAAGGTAAGGGATTTTCTTATCTCACATTCAATTCCGTGAGATTTCCATTATTCAACACTAAATTATTGAAAGTGGTGTATTGTGTACTGGCATTTGATATATATTATCATGATTATCTTTATATTCATGTTATTCTGTAAATAATTTGGTGGTTATTAACTTTTTTCCATACGACTCAGTTGATTAACGTGGTAAGGGATTTTCATCTCACTCTTTATTTCCGTGATATTGATGCCATATTTCCACTATTATCTTTTGTGTGGTGTATGTACTGCCCATAATTGTATTCTTTGTGTAATACACTTTACCTTATGTGTACTTACATTTTCAATGTATGATACCTCTTTCATGGGTTGTATGTATCATAAGTTACCAAATTGATAAGGGTTTACTTCACAATCTCTTTAATATCTGAGGTTGTCTTTACGTAAGTATCTACAGGGACATATTAACTATCAATGTCCATATTTCATAAAAGAGTTTTCAAAGGGATTATTTCTAAGGGAACTTTTACTAAAACATCATTTTAAATGTTTTAAATATTTATTCTTCTAAATCATCCTCATTTATGTCCACGTTTTCAAAATGGTTTGTAAGGATTTATTTATATGAAAATGAATGTTTTAAAAGTGTTAATTCCATTCAAAAGTTTCAAAGTGGTATGGGACACTTTGATTCAAAAATGTATTTAAATGCCTTACTTTCTAAATTGTGTAACATTAAAATGTTTTCATGAAAAAAGGATATTTCTCTCAATAATTTTAAAAAAAAACATTTTCAGCTATGTCAACATCCTTTGATGGATTTTAAGATTATTTGAAGTTGATTTATTATGATTTAAAACTTCTATATTGTAATGAAGTTTTGTGATATGTTTGACTGTAGATGTGTCATTTATATAGCATTCATGGTTTATGAGTAAAGTATTGACATTTCGTATTCTAGTTCCAATAAGAATTTTTATGTTATATTTCAACCTTTACTTCATATGAATGTGTTGGACAAGTATGTTCCAGGTTGGGGACTGGTTAAAGTAAGCCCTCCCGGTTGGGGACTGGTAAAAATAATCCCTCCAGGTTAGGGACTGGTAAAAGTAAGCCCTCCAGTTTGGTCTCTAGTTATTAGAGGCACTCCGGGTTGGTGTCCGGTTATTAGAGGCACTCCGGGTTGGTGTCCGGTTATTAGAGGCACTCAGGGTTGGGCTCCGGTTACAGTTAGCCCCAAGGTCATGGGACGAGGCCTTGAAAAGAAATTAAAGTTTAGCATTATTCATTCCATCATTATGAAAGTGGTTATTGATTTTCCATGTGATTATTCGATTAGTAAAATATCCATGTGAATAAGTAAATGGCATTATTTCATTTTACTTTTTCCATACTATGTTGAAGTTCAAGTTTAAAAGGCTTTTGTTTTAGTAATGCATTGCCTTAAATGTTTATGCTTATTTTGAATGTTCCACTATATTGTTATCCTTACTGGGCATTTGAGCTCACCCCTTTTCTATGTTTTATTTTCCCCAGGATGTGAAGAAGTAAGTTATGAATGACCTGCAGGGATATTATGAGGGGATAATAGTGTGGACTGTGGAGACATTATGTTGTTGTAGTAGTTTTTCATTTTATGATGTAATGTAAAACTTATGAATATATCTAGTGTTTACAAGGCTACTAAACCAATCGGTCTTTTGAGATTTGATCTTTCTTGTGATCATGCCAATGTTATGTAATAATGCACCGACTCTGGGTAACGAGGGTCGGGGTGTTACACAATTCATTATGATATTTTTTTATTAGATCATTATGAATATTTTTCCTTCTTATTTCGTTAAAAATATATTTCCTTGTCATTTCATTATGAATCTGTTACCTTATCATCTCATTATGAATATATTTCTTTCTTATCTCATTTTGAATCTGTTTTCATTTCATCTCATTGTGATGAAATTTTTATTATGATGAATTTTTACATTACGATGGAAATTACATTATTATTTTTTCCATGATGATGGAATTTATTAGATTATCACTCCACTTAGAAACTTTGAACTTATTGAAACATCATTAGCTTAAAACTTTATGACTTTTAGATCTGATCTTTTCAATATAGATTTATTGAATCTAAAAAAGTATCCTTATTGATCATTATAACCACATAAATCATTATGATTTCTCTATTTCAAAAAAATATTTTATTGTGAGTATGTTTCATGATTTATAAGAACATCATGATTAGCATACCATCATCTAGATTGTTTTATAAAGTATAAAAACATTATAACTTCTGACTTCAAAATATTCATTTAAAAATCATCAATAATAATATAAATTCTTCAAAAATAAACATCTAACATTCAAATAAATGAAAAATCTGATGAATATTCATTATTATTGATCTAAATATGATAAATAATCTCACAAAAAACATTATCTTAATGACTAATGCTTCTGGTGCTGCTCGGTTTTAAAAACTGAGTCTAGAAAAAAACATTCTTAAATACAAAAACATTTAGCCCACTTTACGTTTTTATTTAAAAACTCAACTACATTTAACTTTCTTATAGAACACATTATGATATAATGTATCTGAATCCTTAATAACAATAAATTTTTTATACAGAAATGTTAGTTTTCATCAAATAAAAAAACTATGTTAAAACAGTTCATCACAAAGGTTCATCAATTTAAGTATAGTATTGTGTGAGGTGGATTCCCTACATATTCAAGAGAGTGAATTATGATGGTTTTATCCTTCTAATAGCGAGGGAGTGTGTAACCAAATTTACTAATAGTGATCCTTCTATTTGTCCATGATTTTTTACCCCTATTATTTTTAGAGGTTTTCCTAGCTACATATGGTGTCATTTATTTCTACATTATGCACTTTATTTTTTCTCTCTATTGTTACTACACTAGTGGGAAAATCACTTCTAGTCCCAATAGTCCTACTCCTCATTCACGTATATCTTCTCCAAGTGAGATGAATGTGTGGATATCAATGACATGATTGTACTTCTCTGATGAGGATGTTGTAGGACTTATTTTTTCATGTTCATTTTATGTTCTTAGCATCTGCTTGATGCAATGTGAAAAGGTTAATCAAGATGATGTTTCTAGTTCTAGTTCTTGAAACAATGTGTGAAAATTTAAGATGAAGATGAGAATTCTTACAACGATAACTAGCCTGGGAAATAGTGGAATCATATATTAATAGACCCAGATTGCATCACTGGACTTCAATAGTTGCATTAGTCTTGGATAGTAGCACACAATTGAGATGATTCTAGATTTTGGATGATGAATTTCATTCAAAAAATTTCAAATCAAATAAATCATTTTCCCCTTTTACTACTTCCTATTTTTCATTTCATTGACCCAGTTAATGTTGAATTCCACTTTCATTAATTATATCAACTCTGGGTTAGAATTAAATTTTCATGAAAAGTCGTTTTTTGTGGTTCTTTCTCATTTTAATTTATTTTTAAATTCTGTATGTGTTAGAATATGTGGTTTTTATTCTATAAATACATTTTGATGAATCTTGATTTTATATTCTCATATTGGGATTCTATTTTTGTTAAAGTTTCATGTTTCTATGTTTTGAGGATATTTTAAGCAGTTATAATTCTTTTTTGTTTTTATAATTTTCCATTATATGTGTTTTTTATGGCTGTTAAATCATTTTTACAATATGCTATTGAATTCTACTTGGAAAAATTATGTTCTATTTATTTATTTCTTTTTTATGGAACTAAAAATGGACATCATGGTTGATTTCATATTTTGAAATTTTCTTAACCAATTTAATACCAAATTAGATATTCACTTATGGAATGCGGGACACAACATCAACACAACCCATAACAATTAGTATCGAATACAAATTTGGAATAATATTAGGTCATCAAAATTCAAAATCAAATAATCATCGCTTTAAATGATTATTTTGTGGCTTTTACATTACAACATGCTTTGATGTTTGTTCTGATATTCCATTTTCTCTCTTTTGGATGTAATTTTACAAAATTATATGATTATAGTATCCTCACTAGTTTTCCCATATTTTTGTGTCTTTTTGAGCTAGTTGATACCATCGGTAGGTGCTGCCTAGTTATGTCGGGGTTCTGGTGTAGGAAGGGGTGATTGTGAAGTTAGACTATGTGAGAGTGTCTTGTTTAATTTTGATGGTCACCTCCCTCCAAAGATATTGCAATGAAGAAAGGTGGATAATGGACCTTGAGTCCCTTGTCTAGTAATCCCGAGGTTGGAAAATATCACAAATAGTATAAAACTATCATGAATGGTGGGAATTACACACTATTAAAAAACATATTGAGAGTTAGTATAAATCATACCTTAATGAAATTACAATATCAGGCAAATTTGGATGAGGAGTTCTAGATTACACTTGACTCTTTTCCCTTTTTCATTCACTAACCCTGATTTGTCAATACATTTTCTAGCCTGATTGATATTATCATCAACATAAACACCATAACAACATTTTCTAATAGTATTATGATTTGTTTCATCCTTCTTGGATAAATATCTGACGGCTTAAACTGATGGAGGGATTTTTTCTCTAGACTTACATATTTATATTTTGGATTACCCAAAGAAGAAAATTGTTTTATAGAACTTACCAGGACCTTAAATAAAGCTTACCAAAATGGAGGTCTTTGTTATCAACATTTTTATTTTCTTCATATTCTATTTATTCTTCTTATTCTTCTCTAACTTCTTCTTCTTATTCAATTCCTTCACTTTCTTTTTCTTGAATATCATTATCTAGAGCTCGTTCATCCATTTATTTAATAAATTCTTAATAAAGATGTTATGTTTATCTAAAATCGCCTTTCCTAACTGGAACTGAATACTTAACCCCCACAATAGACTTTCCCTTGTTTATAGAATCAGTATGGGTAATAGATGTTTCTTGGAAAGAAAATATGGAATCCAGATTTGGTAAAACAACATTTTCATAAATGACCTATATTACATTCATTAAAGTGTCAACAAAATTTCACCTTGAAGATTCTTCTTTGGATTATTTTCTATTTCTTCTTTCTATTTATTTTTGGCTCCATGAATATTTAATGTTAAAGATTATTCTTTGTTGAGTCTAAACTAAATATATCATTCTTTTATTTCTTCTTTTATCCTACTCCATTCTATAACTACATCATCCGAGACTTTATTTTTTTTCTTTTATTTTGCAAGAATAGATTATTCCTTTCTCTTTTTTACAACCTTCTAAAATTTATTTGATGTTGAGGAAGGTTTTTCATCTGATGAAG
Organism: Viscum album; assembly: GCA_963277665.1. NCBI lineage: Eukaryota > Viridiplantae > Streptophyta > Magnoliopsida > Santalales > Viscaceae > Viscum > Viscum album. The sequence goes on along the minus strand of OY728159.1, from coordinate 991,201,311 downwards.
AATGATGATTATTTTTTAACAAAACATCTTTAATTAGGTATCAATTACATAATTCATATGTTTTATTGTGTCATCACTAATAAATGAAATATTTTCTATAATGTCCATGTATTTGTTTTCAATAATGAAATGATTCATACTATCCTTAATCATCTTGATTGAAAAATTTGTAAACATTGTAATTTGAGACTTGAATGATTGGTATTTGATATTTTTTATTGTCAAAAGAACAAAACAAACCAAAGTGATTTTTCTCATGTTGACCAAGTAATCCAAAATTAATATATTAGATACCTTCAAAGTGTCTCAATCTCCCTTTCTCTAGATAATAAACCCTTCTATATAAATGGATAAAACCTATGATCCATAATGTGATGTGTAACCTATCTTGGTTGATATATATAATATATTTCTAAACAAAGTGTTTTCAACTTCTACTTTGTTAAACGTACCCTTGTCCTTAGGTAGTTTTTGAGTGGGACAAAACACATATCCTTTATATGAAATACCTATTAAACCTATGGCTTCCCAATATGTCATCTTGTATATTTTATCATATATTTTTAATTAAAATATCTCTTTTTCCATTTTATTTAAATAACTTTACACAGGCGTCAAAATATTTAACTAGATCCAAGTAAAAAAACCATAAAATGGATTTGTTTCATCAACACATAATGATTTCCAACCTTGGAAATATTTCAATCTCCTCATAGATAAATCATACATATCAAACAAAATTTTTTTAATAACATTTCCCAGAACACAAACCACTTGTTGTAATCCTTCATAGCTGCCATCGTATTGGGACTTGAAACTGAGGATTCGAACATGAAGAATAAATTGGACTGGGAAACATAAACAAGGCAACAGATCGGGGAAAATACTTTAGATAACTAATATGGGAAACATGAGGGGTCCCCCTTTATATAAGAATTTGAGGAGATTGTTGGTCTTCCAAGAACATATGATGACTAATATTTTATCCAACTGATCCAACGGTTGAGAAATTGTCCAAAGAATGATTTTTTTTAAAAGTATTGAGGTTTTATAAAACATTTTTTATTGAATTGGGTTAATACAATTTAATGAATAAATAAATAAACATGGATGAAAATAATAAAAAGATAATAGTGTTAAAGTATAAAAGAAAAAAGAATACCTTTCACAGTGAAATCATCAGTATTAAAAAATTTTCTTTTTGGTTATATAAAATAACAGATTATAATAGTTTTCAAATTAATATAGAATTTTAATAAAAAAATTATACAAAAAATATGGAACGAAAAGTTGAATACAAAAAAATTTCATATATGATTTAAAGAAAACTTGACTCCAAAAAATGTACATAATTATTAAGTCTGAAAAATTTGAGCCCAAAAAAATTAATTCCAAGTAATTTTAAATTTAATTATAAGTCCATAAAGGGAAATTACAATACAATTTTAGTAAAACTAAAATTTTGAGAAAATTAATGGTTTTGAAAAAGAACAATAATATATACTCCCCCATGAAAATAAGTAACTTATTGTAAGGATATGGTTTAAACAATAAGTATATGTGAATGAATAATTTACAGTGATCATTCCTAGATTTTATTTAACATATTCAAATCTATCGAAAGGTAAGGTTTTTTCAAAAATAAAAGAAAGTTCATCTTGCATTCCTATGAATTGTAAAATGATATCTATTTTTAGTGTGTGATACATAAGAAATTGACTCTTAATATCTATGAGTTTTTTATAAGAGTGATGTGTAGGGTTCTTACTTAAGGAAATGGTAGTAATATTATGACATTGTTTTTGAGTTTTAGTAAAACTCATGCCATAATCAATGAGTGTGTGTTGCATCCCCAACACTTGAGCACAACAACTTCCAGCTGCTACATTTTCAGCTTCAGCAGTGGGAGGTTCTACCAAGTGTTGTTTATTACAAAAACAATAAATTAATGAATCTCATATTAAATGAAATGTTTTTATGTACTTTTCATATCAATTATAAAACAGCCAAATTCAGTATCCAAAAAACAGTTTAATTCAATTCATTTTTGAAAGAATAAAAAAGTCTTAATTCCATAATTCCCTCCAAAAAACAAAAAGATCATTTTATAGCTTTTATATTGGTTTACATAGGATTGGATGGAAACCCTACACATGAGAACACAGAAAACATTATGTCTGGTGTACTATCTATTAAGTATATTAAAATTCATATCATACCTCTAATGTTGGTTTGATCGATTGGATTCCCAACATCATTAAGATCAAGTGTATTTGAGGTACCAATGGGAGTACTAACACTTTTAGTATTATTGTGTCCATAGATTTTAATAATATCTCTAATATAGATATGTTGAGATATATATGTTCCTTCTAGTTTTTGAGAAATTTTGAAACCAAGAAAAAATGCTAACTCACACATCATACTCATCACAAACTCAGATTTCATAAGATTCACAAAGGAATATATTTGGGATTGTTGAGTTGGTCCAAATATATTTTTCTCAATATATATTTGAAAATTCATATTATTTTTATTAACATTATTTATAAAAAGAGTCGGTACAGAAATTCCCTTAACATATGTGTTTTGTAAAAAAATCATTTTAATCTATCCTGCCTTGCTCTAGGGGATTATTTTAGACCATATAAAGATTTGGTAAGTTTAAAAACATAATCAGTATGTTTTTTGTCTTCAAAAATACATGGTTGTTCAAAAAAAACTTCCTACTATAATTCTCCATTAAGGAAATCACACTTCGCATACATTTTAAAAAGCATGAAATTGATGAATGCTTCAAAGACTAATAGAATATCAATAGATTAAAGTTTAGATACGAATGAAAAGGTTTCCTCATAATCTATTCCCACTTGTTTATTGTAACCTTTAGTAACAAGTATTTCTTTATTTCTATTAATTATTCCATTTTAATTTCATTTGTTTCTAAAAACACATTTTACTCCAACAACTAAAGTTTCTTTACGCCTTCCAACCAATTTCCAAATCTTGTTCATTCGAATTCATTTAGCTCATCTATCATGGCCATAATACAATATTAATCACCTAAATCATCAAAATTATTTTTACATCCAAATTGGGAAATAAAATTAATATGTTATTATTCATTTCATACAGAACTTCTTGTCCTAACTGGTTGATTCACAAGACTAATGATACTATCATTATGATGATTCCTAAGAAACAATTTTTTTTATTTTTTAAAAAATGTTCATGTACATTAGGTATAAAATCATCCTGAGTAAATACTTCAAACATAATTTCTTATGTATTTTCCTTATTAAAATAATCTTCCAACAATGGTTGAATATCAGTTTTGGAAAAAACACATGAGGATATTGGTTGGGTATGTTTAAAAACAAATGGGTCCATTTTATCAAATTTAATATGTATTGTTTCCTCTATAGTACAAGAATTTTTATTAAGAACTATTCATTCCTTAAAAATAGTTTAATAACTATGAAATATACCTTAATCGTAATTGGGTTCAAATTTGTGGAAATTATCTTTCCTATTCGAGATTAATACTTTGCATCCAAATACTCTGAACTAATAAACTTTTGGTTTCGGTCCAATCCACAATTAATAAAAAGTTTTATTAATAAAAGTTCAAATTTAAACATTATTTATAGTATAAAAATAAATAATAACTTCTTTAACCCAAATATTTTTGTCAATTGAGTATTCACTCAACATGGTTCTTGTAATTTCTAGAAGAATACAATTCCTTATTTCAAAAACACCATTTTATCAAGGAGTTCATGGAGATAAAAAGTTATGTGTAGTTACTTTCTTTCTAAAAAAGTTTCAAAATCAGAATTTATAAATAATCTACCATGATCACTACAAATAGTTATCTAGGAAAGGTTTTTCTAATTTTTTACTTTTTCTATAGAAGATTTGAAATAAAAAAAGGCTTCAGATATATTTTTTAGAAAATAGACCAATGTGTATATAGTGTAATCATCGAATAAAAAAATATATAGTGCTTTCCAATAATAATTATAGTTTGTTTAGGACTGAAAATATCCATGAGAACTAACTACAAGGCATCAAAGTTGAGACTGAAGTTTCCCAGTTGGGATCCAAGTATCATCGAGAGGGGGATAGGTGAATAAGAGATATCTTTTTCATTTATGTTTCCATATTTCTGAAAAAACCTTTGCCTCCTATTAAAAATTTCTTTCCTTCATGAACACAATAAAAACACACAGCCACAAGAACACAAAATTTAAAAGGGTCACTGCTCGAAAAAATTAGCTACGTCCATGGTATGGTATGGAAACAATACAGTACCACACCAATCCACTAGAAAACAATCCATTGATGTGGAATACAATGAGTATGATATGCCCTTACACTCGTGTAACACTTGGAAAACAATCCTCAAGCACATTTGCTCCCTCTTAGCATAAATAGCATAATTTAATGTTTTGATGCTTCTTGATCATTATTCATAAATTTTATCTTTCAAATTAATTATTCTATTTTCTACCTTGAAGTTGGTAGAAACTTATTTCAGTCCTCTGTGAACTGACCAGCCTCCTTCAAAAATTATCTTTCCTCCTCCACGTACTACCTTTGTCCTCCGTGGACCATGTAACATGAATTCTATATGGAGAGATATTCTCCCACAAACTACCTATGCTCCGTTTACTGCTTCCAAATCTATGTACCGCCTTCGCATGTTACTTCTATTTCTATAGAATCCCTTCTTCCACAGACTGATTCCCCTTAATCTAGGAACCGTCTTATATTTCACGGACCACTTCATCCTACGTGAAATCTTTCTTCTAAGAACCACTTCTATTAGAAGAATTTATTCCCGCGAACTGATTCTTACATGTAATTCTATTCCATAAAATATTCATACTTATCCAAAATTATTTTTTAGTGATGATCTTTTATTATAAAATTTTCTCAGACTTAATGATGGGATTAGGGTCCATTATATAGGAACATAACTCTAAAAAATACATTAATCTATTTTACCACAATTTTCAATGTGGTACATCCTTCACCGCATACTAATTCTCCTATCACGAACTAAAAGCCTTCTGCATACCATTTTTCTTTCCTGGTCCCCACATTGCATCTCCTCTTCAAATGAAAACCCATTTTTATACCATATCTCCATCCATTGCAAACCATTTTTGGTTTTGTGAACTGCTCCCACATACCATTCACGTTTCCTAATACATGGCCACAAACCATTCTTAGACACGGTACACAGACCATGTCCCAAAATCCTTGTTTCTCTTCCTTTTCTTATTTTTTTCACTACTCGTCATTCCTCTCAGTCCTATGAAGAAGACCTTTCAGTTAAAAACACAAAATCTCTATTTTGAGGCCAAAATATTTAGAAAACACTAGGAAACTACACCACATTAAGTATCTACCTCAGCAAGAACACTCGTGATTATTCAATGTCATCTGGATTCTTCAAAAATAATTTTCTTTCATCATGAACCATATCTTTCATGATATTTAGACTTTGATTGATCACCTTTAGCATCATCATATTTTCAATGGAATGTACTACAACTTCCCATTCTTCCAACAACATCATTCTTTATTATCAATGTTGAATGTGATTGGCATCAACTTTTCTCCCTGTTTCCTTTATAAGGATTCCACCACAAGTTCCCCAAACATCTGATATTTGGGAAATACAAATAATCAAATAATCATCTAGTTTTCCAATGATTTTACAAAGTTAATTAATTTATCCTTTCTAAAAATAAAAGACAAATATTTGCAAAAGACAATTCTTCAAACATCCTTATCCACCCATCTTGTTCCCAAAAATATCGCCCTTTGAATTTTGTTGTCAAATAAGATTCATAAATAACTAAACATTGTAACATCAAGAAATGGATTACTTATCAAAAATTCTATGACTATGGAGCTAACTCATTTTAGAAAAAATTAATTCTTGAAATCCAAAAACCATGTTGTCCAGAAGTAGTGTCTTTGAAATCTCATCATCATTTATCATCATCCTTCTTTATAAAATATTCCATGCTTCTACCTCAGCATTATTATCTTCTCCAACATTCCAAGAATAAAAAAAATTTGTTTTCTGCACCCAATCCGAAAAAATGTTATAATAGTTCACTCACTTACATGCTGCATTCACAGCTTACCCACAACTCACCCTTTATTCATGCTTCCATTAGGATAGATTTATGAAATAATTCTCCTCCATGACAACACTATATCAAGGTATGATGAGATAGGGGACATAAAAACATACCTCAAACTTGATTTAAAGGAGGTTGGGCAACCATGTTCAACCTCAATTCGTAAAATGGTTCCTTTAGTAAAGGTTTGTAAATATTGCAGCAACTTGTTCCGATGTAGGAATTTACTCCATCTTTAAATCATTCTTATACACATGATATTTTATGAAGTGTTACTTTATGTCAATACATTTTGAATGTTAATTTTGTACTAGATTATTTTCAATATTGATTTCACTTTGATTGTCACAACCCAAGAGCATGGATATCTTTACTTCAACAAGTTGATCTTCAAACTGAGTCCTCATACACAATAGTTAGGTAGCTTCGTGAGTGGAAACAATATACTTAGCTTCATCCATGCTAAGAGTCACTAAATTATGTTTCTTTTTATGCAATCTAACACAACTTTTCCCTAGAAAGAAAACTCCACCAGATGTGGATCTTATATCATCAATGTTTCCTATCCAATCAGCATCTGAATACCCAAAAAATTAAATATTTTCTGAGCCCTCAAACCTGATTCTAAAAAAATTTGTGCCTTTGAAATATCAGAAAATTATTTTTATAGAAATAAAATCTGATTTTTTAGGAGTGCCCTGAAATATTTCACATAAGGTAACAAAATAGAAAATGTTATGCCTTGAGGTAGTCAAATATAACATACTTCTAATCAATTTATTAAACTCTTTCTGATAATCATCTTTTCCTTCTCCATATTTATACAACTTGGTTCCCATTGAAATGGGTTGGAAACTAGTTTCAAATTTTCTATACAAAACTTATTTAGAAGTTCATGCACATACATTTCATGATAAATAAAAATGTGGTTCTCCTGTATGATTTGAAACCCAATAAAGTATTTAATTTCTCCTAGCATGGACATCTCAAAAAACTTCTTCATCTCCTCATAAAATTTATCATAGCATTATTCATCATTCCTAGAAAATAAAATGTCATCAACATAAACAATTATGAACAGAGAGAAACCCTAACATTCCTTGATGTAAATATTGTTGTCAAATCATCCATTATTTAAACTTATCTTCCATAAGAATGTCTCCATTTTGGAATACCTTACCCTTAGAGATTTTTTTATCCCAAACAATGATTTCTTTAGCTTACACACATAAAATTCATTTTTACCAAAAACAAAAACCCAAGTTTTTTCAATGTAAACTTCTTCATCAATATTCCCATTCTGAAATGTGGAATTCATATCCATTTGAAAAAATTTGTAGCCTTATTGTGTAGTAATAACAAGAAATATTATGATTGTTTCCAATCTACCCACTGGAGAAAAAGTCTCATCAAAATAAACACCTTCAATATATGAGTAACCTTTTCACAATAATATTTCATTGTTCCTTATCACTTCACTTTCTTCTTTTAGCTTATTCCGAAAAACCCATTTTTTACCAATAACATTTTATTAATCTGTCTGGGGAACAAGTTCCTAATAATCATTATTTTCTATCTAATAAATCTCTTCATTAATTTATTAAACCCATTTTGGATTCTCAAAGGCTTCATTCACATCATTGGTCTCCACTTTTAAATACCATGATGTATGTATAACAGCATTTGTTGTTCTTCTTGTTTAAACCCTCTAATGTTGATCACCAATAATGTTCTAAGCCTCCACATTATTTATTAGAATAGGATGAGTTGTTACAATTTCATCCTCATCATAAGAAATTGTTGATTTTGATTCTTATTCTTGGTCGAGATTACCACTAGAGGAATCATTATCATATTTGTTAACAAAACATTCCTTATCCTACCCAACTTCTATATCAGCAAAAGTTTGTTTTTAATTATAAACATTTTCAATAACTTTCACATCATCATAATAAATGATTCTACCTATTTCTCTATTGAAACATTTATATCCTCTTTCTTTTCAAGTATAGTTAAGAAAAATTCAATCATCTCCTCTCTGCTTAAACTTTCTATGGTTTCCACCTTTCTTCTTTATAATGCATGAACATTCAAAAACTCATAAATGTTTAAAACATGGATTTTTTCCATAGAAATTTCATATCGATTCGTATATGAATTTAACCTATAGAAATATCAATTATGAATATACACAGTAATGCTCATGGATTGCCTCCAATAATAATGAGAAAGACAAGTTCAAGTAGCACAGTTCTCCCCATTTCACCAAGACTTCTATTCTTTCATTGTGCAACCCCATTTTGTTGAGGTGTGTATGGTGAACTAAACTCATGATAAATTCCATGCTTCTCAGGATTACTTCCAAAATATTCATTCTTATACTCTCCACCATTATTAGTTCACAACTTCCTCACTAATTACTGACATTCCTTCTCTACTTTTCTCCGGAAACACTTAAACATTTTCAGAGCATCTAACTTATGTATCATATACATAACACAATTAATGCGAGTAAATTGATCAAAAAAAGTAATAATGTAATTATCTCCATTTGTTTATTTTTTTTTCATTGGTTCATAGATATCAGAATGTATAAGCTCTATGGGTCGTTTTGAATGAATGTCAACTCCATTATTCACAGAGTTTGTAATCCTCCCTTTCTCACAAATAGTGAAACACCAATCTCTTCTTCTTGATAAATCAAAAATATCTCAGACACTATCTAAAATTGATAACTTGAAAATGTTTCTATAACACATATGTCCCATACGTTTATACCATAAATTATTTTCAGCCACCATACCCATGTTACAAGAGTTCTATATTTCACCAACTTGGAACATGTTCCCTTTTATATGTTGGCCTCTTGTAACTACCTTGCGATATTTTTCACTTTTCACACCAAACCCATATTTTCTGAAGATAAATTTTCCCCTCATCACATAGTTGTGAACACTGAATTTTTTTTTTCATTCCATCAAAATATAATTTTTTCATGGATTTCATATTTTATTTCCCAATGATGGTTGATCCAATGCCATTGATCCTCAGATATTCATCATTTAAAAATGTTACTATTTCTTATTTGAATCCTTTCACGTTCTTCAGAAACTTTATGTATCCTATAATATGATAAGAACACCCACAATAAAGAATCCATGGATGTTCACCATTTGAATATTTAAAAGCAGTTTCAATAATAAGATATTTTTATTCTTTATTTTCATTATTCACCTCCAGTTTCTAAGATTTGTTAAGAACCTTTTATTGTGATGGAAACAAAACAAGGCAACCCTTAGCAATATTTACAGGATATTCACATATTTCACAAGTAGTTTCCAATGGTTGAGACCTATTTTCAACTTTCACTCCAACCTTCTTATTTTTCATCTAAAATTCATTCTCATGCTAATTTTTTAATAGGATTGACTCCCCCTCAAACATTGTATTCCATAACATGTGGAATAGAAATAATGTCGCTAGCTGAACCAACACATATTATCCATGTGTCTGAATCCACCACAAAACTACAAGAATCCATAGAATGAATATTTCCCTCTAAAACCATCATAAAGACAAGAGTTGTGAACATGTTTCTCAACACTCTTCTTAACTGAACTCTGCTGACCATTAGCCATATTGTTTTCAGTCATAACTTTATTCTATAGCTCCAATTTCTATTTATACATATCAAAACCAGATGTAGAAGAAATGTTTCTGGACTCAGGATTTTTAGATACATCTGATTTTTTAGAATTTCTTACTTTGGCCACAGACATAGCCTTTTCTTCTTTTTTATTATTAGAACCAGTTGTATATTTCTTATAAACCTTTCAAGGTGGATTTTGTTGATCATTCTTTGATTAATAAATATAACATGTACCAGATTTAGAGATAACATTTTTGAAACATATATTCTTTTCATTATTTTAGAAAGTTTCAATTAGACATGTACAAACTCTTCTTCTTTTTCCATCAACATTACTTCTAGATGTTCATTATGATTCTTTTCAATTCAATAGAATTTTTAAGATTATGAATCTTTTTCCAACATGAAATTATCATCTAGAAAACTTTCTTCATTATTTAATGAAGAATATTCATTAATCCAGATCTTGTTTTCCTTATCAATCCTTATGATCTTTCTCAATCATTCTTTTAACTCTTCTTTCAGATGATATTCACGTTGAGTTTCTTCTTCTTCACAATTAATTCTTTTGTAATATTCGTTATTCACTACTTTCATAAAGGTATTCTCTATAGCTTTATTAGAAAATTATTTTTATGATTCAGCTTCTATATCATCTTCTTCAACCTTTTTAGTAAAAAATATTCTTCTTTTTCAATTTAATAACTTTTTATCCTTCCTTCAGTTAGAATATTTATCCTTATCACCATGTTTCCTCCATAACATTCTTATCCTTTTTTCTTCTTCATCACTATCTTATTCATTCTTTATTTGAGGATAGCTAGCAGAAAATTTCCCAATGTCTCCACATTAAAATAAGTTCAATGAGAGTTTCCCCTTGTATTTCTATTTACCTCTTTTCACATTCTTAGAAAACAAGGATAAAATTTCATCAAAATTTAGGCATACGTCATCTTCATAATCAGATTCACCTGCTTTATCTTTGATAATAATTTTCTTCAACATCTCTTTCATTGCAGCATTGAAAAAAATTTCTCTGTCATTTTTTTTCTCTTAATATTCTTCTCCCTTATCATTTCATAAGTTATAAGAGTGCTATGAAAATCTTCCAAAGATATTTTTTTAGGGTCTCTGTCTTCCAATGATGAAACATTAACATCAAACTTGTCATGAAGAATTCTCAAAATATTTTCAACAACTGTATAATCCTCCAAATTTTCACTAAGTCATCTAATTTTACTAATAATTTTGTTTACCCTGGTAAAGTGGTCCACAATAGATTCAATATGTCCTATTTTCATTTTTTCATAATTCAGCTTCCAGATTTGATGTTTTTCCTTATTCAATTTTGTATTTCCCTCATATATGGTATTTAGCTTTTCCTATATTTATTTAGCTCTAGTGACACCATTCACTCTTAAAAAATCCCTCCGAGAAATATATAATATTAATTCATTTTTAGCTCTTCCATCATTCTTAAGATTCTTCTTATCAACAGGTGTAAGAGGAAATTTTTCATCAATTATAGGAAATACATCTGTTGTAGCTTCAAGAGATTCATACCCAAGAGACATAAGAAAAGTCATCATTATATATTTCCATATATGATAATTATTCCCATAAAATATTGGAATTGTAACACCCCAAGCTTCCACGATACGCCTCTCTTTCAATAATGCAATAGCTTGCATTGTACGCAACTTCGAGTTCTAAAACACCGCGACTAATCAAAGTAGCCGTTATGAATAGTAATAACCACTTTTTAAAATTATAGAAATTTTATATTTCAAAATGGACTTCATTTTTGTATTCGTAATATCTAAATTAGCCTATGTTGAATTTTTGGTATTTTTATGAGAACTTCTAATTTTTTATGAATTGTGAAAAATACTTAAAAACAACTTTTTTAATCAAAATAATTTATAGTGATAAATTATACTATTTAGTGGTTTTAAAGTATAATTAGAATATATTTTTACTATTTTATCCAATGGTGGTCATTAGAATTAATTTATCATTAAAATTGGACATAAACAATTGTCAATCTTTTGATATAAATTGTTTCTTAAAAACACGCTATTTGTTGTGACAGCAGGAATTAATTATAAAATTAATTAATGCAACTTATATGATTGGAATTTTGTAAAATAGACATCATTTTTGAATTCGGGATATCAATTATAGCTTAGGGTGAAATTTTGGCCTTATTCTGAAAAACTTCAATTTTTTATGAATAGTGAAACCACTAAGTGGTTGTTAAAAACTGATTTTTCGTTAAAATGAAATATTACAACTTCTGTGATTTGATTTTCATAAATCCGACATACATGGTTTTCATTAAGCAGTAAAATGTTGTTCAATGAGATTAAAATAATTTTTGGTGAATAGTAACTTTTAAGTTCTTAATCGCGATTAGAGGTAATTAGTGTAGTTTAAGGTACAAATAATGTTTTAATAATATGAGATGAGCATGAAAATTGTCCTACTCCTATTGGATGAGTCATGGCCGACCAAGACAACCCATGGGTAAACTTGGGGACCCCATGGAGCCACTTTAGTTGGAAAATGACATTAATATATATTTATTTAATGTTAAAATTAAATTGACACATACATGAGTTGTTTTACTAAAACAGTTTTTAAGTGCGGTTAAACAAGTACAAATTTTGATTATAAATATTAATTAGAAAGCTAAAAAGATTTCATACATCATACTATTTTTTTTATAATTTTTAGACATTAAATAAATTAAATTATTTATGACATCATTATGATGCGGCGATGACCTCATTATTTAACAATTTAAATAAAATGAGAAGATAATGCAAACTCCAAGGCTTACACTCTTCCAAAGCCTATTGGATGAAAGGATTTAGAACCCTTATCACCTTATCCTCGAATTATATAAGTGTGGGACCTTTAGAATCCGAAAAGCATTGTGAAATAATGTAAAATTTCAATCTTTCCAAAAGTGCCCCTCCTCTCCACTTATAAAAGGCCCCCACCTCTCCCACCTTATTCACACCTTCAAGCCATTTGGCTCGGCCAACCTCTGCCCAAATACTCTCCCAACATCCCTCTCTTACTCCTAGAAGCCTCAATTTGGGCAGAACGCTTCCCAAGGAAGCCTTTGGCTCAAATCAAAAAGAGTTACCCGATTTTGAGGTAATGTCTTCTCTAATGTTGTTTTGTTTTATTTTTCTTCTCCAACCCCCTAAACTCTTTTTATTCATTTCTTTTGTAACAACACCAGTATCCTCAATATACTAGGATGTTTTTATAAGAAGTATTTGAGCTACACTTACACACACATACATCTAATGGTTAAAGAACATACGGTTTCTGTGGATGGCGAATTTCTGCCTCACGAAACGATGATTGTTCAACACTCATATAACACCTTCAAAGGTGGCCATTAATATGTCACTATATTTATATATAATATATAATGTGTTTATGTTTTACTTATTCTTCTGTATTTTTCATTTATAGCACACTTTATGATTTCCATTATGGGTAAAATGCGATAATTTCATTTTAGGAAGTGCGGACTACCGCCCCCTCAAAGTGATTTGAATCGTTAATGCCATATGTGGGATGTATAAAGGATGGATTAAATGGTATTATACACTATATTGTACTGGAATTATATTATACACTTATATCATTATGATTTCGTTCCATTAAATATGAAATAGAAATGAAAGTAGCGTTCATGCGTACGTACGGCTTACCGTCTCCATGAACGGTGCATTTCATTTCTTACCTCTAAATGTTACGTAATATTTTAAATGAATGTATATATTGGATATATATGATATATATGACATCTAAATCATGAATATAATTCTGTATATAATGGATATTCTACCACATGAACAACTTGTAATTATAAGAAGCTTATTGTTGACTCAAGTACCAAAGATCGACAAAACGATCGTTATTAACTTGAATAATTACATAATATTCATAACATTGTAATAAGTGATATAAAAAGGATAATGATATTGAAAATGGTTCTTAATAAGGTAGATATTAACTCCAGTTTATTATTCAGGAGGTTAAAGAATGGTTGAGTCAAGTCGGACACAAGGTAAGGGAACTTCTTAACCCAACTTCCATTATTTGGGTTAATCTCCTACTTTCAAATTATGTCATGATATTATTATGTCTTATTTTGTATTTTTACTTTCTTTATGTGTAACTATAGTGAATACACATAATAGATATATTTTATTTTAAAAATGATCTTTTTAAGGACTTCGTCTCAATCCCCTTTCATTGAGGCATATTTGGTTTTATACACAACTTTCTTTTATACGATGTATAAACCCCTTTGACTTTTATATTTATTCAAAAGGAATATTTTTTATACGAAGCATTTTTCTAAACGACAAAAGGCAATGTTTTTCTTTCCATACTTATGCGGCGACAATGACTTCTCCGCCGTCGTGACCATTATTTGAGTTTCGGCTTCCTCTATAAGCCATCTTTTTTTTTATGAAAAATAAATACAAAGTTTTAACTTTCTTTTACTTTGGTATTGAAAATGGTTTTGAAAGCATTTGTATTATAACAATGTGTTGTATTGATATCTTGTGATTGAAATGTGGAAATGTTATGTTTCCTTTATGAATGTTTTATGTGATACGATTATGTTATGGTTTATAATATGTTTAAACCTATTCATATGAGGAATGTATTGGACTTAATAAGTGATGGGTGGAGCCCGCTATAGCTCCTAGATGCATCGGTAGGTCTCATGAGACAACTAGAAGTGGAATTGGCCGAGGCCCTTTCCCAATTTGATTTATGGTTTTGGCCGAGGCCTTAATCATTTTAGACGTCTTGGCCGACGCCTTGACAAAATGTTTCAGAATGTCTGGCATTATACATTCCATCATTATGAAAGTGGTTATTGTTATTGCATGTGATTATTCGTCTGGTAGAATATCCATGTGAGTAAGTAAATGGAATTATCTCATTTTATTTTTGCCATATTATGTTAAAGTTCAAGTTTAAAAAGGCTTTTGTTTTAGTTATACATTGCCTTAAATGTTAATGATTATTTATGAAAGCTTCCGTAATATTGTTATCCTTACTGAGCATCTGAGCTCACCCCTTTCAATGTTTTAATATTTTCCAGGATGTGAAGAAGTATTTTATGGATGACCTACAGGGATAGTCAGAAGAGGATATTAGTGTGGACTATGAAGACTTTGTTATTGTAGTTTTTCGCTTTATGATGTAATGTAACGTTTACGAATGTATCTAGTGTTTCCAAGGCTACTAAACTAATCGGTGTTTCGAGACTTGATCTTTTATGATCATGCCAATGTTACGAAGTAATGCACCGGCTCTGGGTAGCTGGGGTCGGGGCGTTACAGTTGGTATCAGAGGAAGTTTAGTACTAACCGTGGAAGCTAGATTTAGATAAACTCTGATTAGAGCACATAGCCCAAAGATAGACTTTGAGGATTAGTATAGAAGAACTTCCTAGAATTTTGGTATTATAGAGATGTTATGAGTTTTCCGAGCAATACATCCCTGTCTGGATACGAGCAGGTAGAGGCGGCTCTGGCACAGATGTACCTAGGGGTAAAACCCGAAAACACCGCTTTGAGCTAGACTCGAACGGGAACTGGTGCACGACAACAGGCCTTGCTGCACTCTTGGTTACGACACTCCCGGGGGATATGCTTAGGATAATTCTCATTTTCTTTACAAATCATTATGAAGGGTTTATGAGTATATACTTCCTCAAAGAAAACATTTTTATGATTATGGATTATATCCATAAATAGTTCAATTTATGTTAAGTGTTTTATAAGTATGGGATTATGTATTTTGATTCATAAACTGATCTAGTTTACGCAATTGTTTAGAAATGGCGCCTAGTGGAAGAAATGGAAACCGTATCAATGCACGCACTCCATGTAGGGATTTCCCTCCTGCTCAAGATAATTATAGTGGGGCTGGTGATGCAACTGGTGCCGGTCAGCTAATCACCATACTAGGACAACTTACTCAGGTTATGAATAATAACCTTACCCGTATGGAGCACCCTGATCCACAGTGTGGAGGATCAATGTTAGATCGATTCATGAGGCAACAACCACCAATATTCAATGGGAGTTCAAATCCTATAGTAGCTGAGCAATGGATAAATTCTTTAGAGAAAATATTTCATGCCTTGGGGAGTAGTGAAAGGGAGAAGGTTGTCATGGCAGTTTACCGCCTCACTGGAGATGTCGATCAGTGGTGGTTGCTGATTCAAAACACAAAGGAACACTACGGGAAAATTGGGTATTTGCGACGGGTTATTTGCGACGGGATTTATTCCCGTGGCAAATAGTCCTGTTAAAAACTTATTTGTGACGGGGGTCTTTACCCGTCGCAAATAAGTAGTCTTTTGCGACGGGGAAGCCTATCCCGTCGCAAATAGTTTTCCTGGGCTTTGGCGCCAAATCTGGGGAAAACTATTTGCGACGGGGAAGCCGTTCCCCATCGCAAATAACCGGCGGCGGTAAAAGGTATTTGCGACGGGAAAGTATTCCCGTCGCAAATAGTATGTTATTTGCGACGGGACCCGTCGCAAATAACTATTTACCGGTTGACCGTAATAAATGCGGGAGAAGGTATTTGCGACGGTGCCCGTTGCAAATAATACTATTTGCGACGGGATTCCCGTCGCAAATGGACCCGTCGCTAATAATCTAAACTATAAATACCCCCATCCGTTTTTTTCAAATCATTCTCATTCTCCACCTTCTTCTGCTCTAAAATTTCTATTTCTAAATTTGAGTTTTTGTTCAGTTTAATTTTTTTCATCGGAGCTGTTATTAAAGTTTTGAAGAACGATCAGAGCTCATCAATTTTCAAGGTATTTATGTTCATTTTAATTTAATATTTATTTTTAATTTTGTATTAATTTCAATTATTTTTGATTAGTTGTAATTTAATTATGTTTATATTGTTTTCTTACTTAATAAATTTAAATTATTAGTATTGTTCATAGTTAATGGTAATTAGGAATAATTTGTAATAATTTTTAATAATTAAGAATAAATATTAATAATTAGTAATAATTACCAATAATTAGTAATAATTACCAATAATTAGTAATAATTAGTAATAATTAGTAATAATTACCAATAATTAGTAATAATTAGCAATAATTAGTAATAATTAGCAATAATTACTTATAATTAGTAATAATTAGGAATAATTAGTAATAATTAGGAATAATTAGTAATAATTAGTAATAATTAACAATAAATAGTAATAATTACCTATAATTTGGAATAATTACCAATAATTAACAATAATTAGTAATAATTATTAATAATTACCAATAATTACCAATAATTTGTAATAATTAGTAATAATTACCAATAATTGCCAATAATTACAAATAATTGCAAATAATTAGGAATAATTAGTAATAATTAGTAATAATTAGGAATAATTAGTAATAATTAGGAATAATTTGTAATAATTAGGAATAATTTGTAATAATTAGGAATAATTAGTAATAATTACCAATAATTAGTAATAATATTATAATTTAATTATTTTTTTTGTAATACTTGAATTATTTTAATATTTAAATGTAAAATAATTCTACTATTTTTATATTAATTAAAATAACTTATTAATATTTTTTTTTATTTATGAATTATAATTGTAATATATTGTATTAATTAAATTATTTATTATTATTCTATTATTTATTATTTTTGAATTATAATTCTACTATTATTATAGTAATTAAAATAATTAATTATTTTTATTTGTGAATTATAATTCTATTATTATATTAATTAAAATAATTTATTAATAATTTATTTTTTTTATTTTTTTTATAGTATTTTCGACGGGATACTATACCCGTCGCAAATACTATTATAATTAATAGTATTTTAATTTTTTTTTTAAACGTATTTGCGACGGGATACTACTCCCGTCGTAAATAATATTATTATTAATTTTTTTTATTTTTTAAAAAAACTGTTTTTGCGACGGGACCGTCGCAAAAGGTATTTGCGACGGGACCGTCGCAAAAGGTATTTGCGACGGGACCCGTCGCAAAAACTGTTTTAAATGTTTTTTACAAAAATACGGAATACTATTTGCGACGGGGAGAATTTCCGTCGCAAAAAAGGGCATCAACGACGGGCCCGTCGCAAATAAGTGTAGTTGCGATGGCGTTTTCAGCAACGGGCTATTTGCGACGGGATCCCGTCGCAAATACCTGTTTTTCTAGTAGTGGAAGATGATGACGTATCGAATATGGAATGGAGGGAGTTCAAAGATCTGTTTTTAGAAAAATACTTTCCTCCTGACCATCGAGCAGATATGGAAAGGCAATTTCTGAGTCTGAGGCAGAAGGAGGATGAGAATGTCGCAAAGTATGAGGATAACTTTACAAGGTTAGCGAGGCATGCTGCCGATTATATACGTAACCCAAGGAGTAAGATTGATCGTTTCTTTGATGGGTTAAAACCATTTCTCCGTCGAGCTTTAGTATCACAATCCTTCTCATCATACGAAGATATTGTCTCCTGTGCTATCAAGATAGAAAAGGAATTCTCTAAGTCTTATGACAACAAAGTAAAGCAAGAGAAGAAGAGAATGGTTGAACATGAAACGGGTAAAGGGAAAAAGGGAAAGAAGGATTTTCCATTATGTGATAATTGTGGGAAGAATCACCCTGGTACTTGCCTAAAAGGAATGGGAGTTTGTTATAAATGTGTAGAAAAGGGTCACCAGGCTCATGATTGCAAGGGAAAGAAAGAGGCTATCAAAGTTGAATTCTACAATTGTAGAGAAATGGGTCATTATGCAAATGAATGTCCTAAGCGTCAGGGAAACTTACCGCAGAAAAGTCTAAGGGATCAAGGCCAATCTTATGTTGTGACTACATTTGAAGCGGAATAATTATTGTATTTGTGTTTTTGGACTCAAGAACTAGATTATGATTATAAGAATAATGTGATATATATAAGGATTGTACTGCAGTACATGTTGTTTTCATTAAGGATTTAATATGATGAAGGTAATCATATTTTTAGTATGTGACAATAAGAGAAACTTTACTTTGTTTGGGGAATCTGAGGTTACAATTTATTTTGTAATTTAACGACCCTTTAGAGAAATTCTGGATGGAGGTATTTTGGATAACTATTAAGGTTGGAATGGATTAAGTTGAACCATGGATAGTATTGTTTAAGGTTAAAGCATTTCTGAAGATTATTTTTGGAATATTATAATACTATAGTTTTAGGAAAAAGGACAACCTGCAGGGTGGGGCATAACCCGTCGCGTCGGACAAAGCTGCAGGAATCGAACCCACAATCATAGTGCGACATGCCTTTATTTCCTACCACTAGCCTACAGGAAGTCACTGGTTATTACAAAATAGTTTTTCTAATCTAAATGGTATGTGTTGACATTTTGAACCTTATACAATTAGGATAAATAGAATATTTTTGAGTTCCGTTACCATTTGGAGTAAAAGTTGGGTTTGTGGTAAAAATTTATTAACGAATGAAAGTATACATAACAAGTATGTATATTCCCTTACGTTCTTAGTAAATCTCCTAAATAAATTCCTCAACCTTATAAAAGGTAACTTAAAACAAAAATGTTGTCGGTTAACTTTTCCAACTGGGGATTCAATGACCGTTTAACCAATCACAAGTTTGTGATTATCTTGTAGTTAAGCTTTCTCCAAATCCTATTTTCTATAACTCTCCATCAGACCTTGATGGTTTGTTTCTCCTCCATATCCATATTTTTCATAGACTCCTAGAATGGTCTATATCGGGTGACCTTTGTACTTATCTTCCTTTCTTTTAATGTTATATATTTATTAACCTTATTTCCGATGTGGGTTTTCCTCAAAGGTATTTTCTATTTTAAACCTTTTATTTTCCAAGAAAAATTTCAAATTGCGAGGACGCAATTTATTGAAGGAGGGGAGAATGTAACACCCCAAGCTTCCACGATACGCCTCTCTTTCAATAATGCAATAGCTTGCATTGTACGCAACTTCGAGTTCTAAAACACCGCGACTAATCAAAGTAGCCGTTATGAATAGTAATAACCACTTTTTAAAATTATAGAAATTTTATATTTCAAAATGGACTTCATTTTTGTATTCGTAATATCGAAATTAGCCTATGTTGAATTTTTGGTATTTTTCTGAGAACTTCTAATTTTTTATGAATTGTGAAAAATACTTAAAAACAACTTTTTTAATCAAAATAATTTATAGTGATAAATTATACTATTTAGTGGTTTTAAAGTATAATTAGAATATATTTTTACTATTTTATCCAATGGTGGTCATTAGAATTAATTTAACATTAAAATTGGACATAAACAATTGTCAATCTTTTGATATAAATTGTTTCTTAAAAACACGCTATTTGTTGTGACAGCGGGAATTAATTATAAAATTAATTAATGCAACTTATATGATTGGAATTTTGTAAAATAGACATCATTTTTGAATTCGGGATATCAATTATAGATTAGGGTGAAATTTTGGCCTTATTCTGAAAAACTTCAATTTTTGATGAATAGTGAAACCACTAAGTGGTTGTTAAAAACTGATTTTTCGTTAAAATGAAATATTAAAAATTCTGTGATTTGATTTTCAAAAATCCGACATACATGGTTGTCATTAAGCAGTAAAATGTGGTTCAATGAGATTAAAATAATTTTTGGTGAATAGTAACTTTTAAGTTCTTAATCGCGATTAGAGGTAATTAGTGTAGTTTAAGGTACAAATAATGTTTTAATAATATGAGATGAGCATGAAACTTGTCCTACTCCTATTGGATGAGTCATGGACGACCAAGACAACCCATGGGTCATCTTGGGGACCCCATGGAGCCACTTTAGTTGGAAAATGACATTAATATATATTTATTTAATATTAAAATTAAATTGACACAAACATGAGTTGTTTTACTAAAACAGTTTTTAAGTGCAGTTAAACAAGTACAAATTTTGATTATAAATATTCATTAGAAATCTAAAAATATTTCCTACATAATACTATTTTTTTTTATAATTTTTAGACATTAAATAAATTAAATTATTTATGACATCATTATGATGCGGTGATGACCTCATTATTTAACAATTTAAATAAAATGAGATGATAATGCAAAATCCAAGGCTTACACTTGTCCAAAGCCTATTTTATGAAGAGATTTAGAACCCTTATCACCTTATCCTCGAATTATATAAGTGTGGGACCTTTAGAATCTGAAAAGCATTGTGAAATAATGTAACATTTCAATCTTTCCAAAAGTGCCCCTCCTCTCCACTTATAAAAGGCCCCCACCTCTCCCACCTTATTCACACCTTAAATCCATTTGGCTCGGCCAACCTCTTCCCCAATACTCTCCCAACATCCCTCTCTTACTCCTAGAAGCCTCACTTTGGGCAGAACTCTTCCCAAGGAAGCCTTTGGCTCAAATCAAAAAGAGTTACCCGATTTTGAGGTAATGTCTTCTCTAATGTTGTTTTGTTTTATTTTTCTTCTCCAACCCCCTAAACTCTTTTTATTCATTTCATTTGTAACAACACCAGTATCCTCAATATACTAGGATGTTGTTATAAGAAGGATTCGAGCTACCCTTACACACACATATATCTAATGGTTAAAGAACATACGGTTTCTGTGGATGGCGAATTTCTGCCTCACGAAACGATGATTGTTCAACACTCATATAACACCTTCAAAGGTGGCCATTAAGATATCACTATATTTATATATAATATATAATGTGTTTATGTTTTACTTATTCTTCTATATTTCTCATTTATAGCACACTTTATGATTTCCATTATGGGTAAAACGCGATAATTTCATTTTAGGAAGTGCGGACTACCGCCCCCTCAAAGTGATTTGAATCGTTGATGCCATATGTGGGATATATAAAGGATGGATTAAATGGTATTATACACTATATTATACTGGAATTATATTATACACTTATATCATTATGATTTCATTCCATTAAATATGAAATAGAAATGAAAGTAGCATTCATGCGTACGTACGGCTTACCGTCTCCATGAACGGTGCATTTCATTTCTTACCTCTAAATGTTACGTAATATTATAAATGAATGTATATATTGGATATATATGATATATATGACATCTAAATCATGAATATAATTCTATTTATAATGGATATTCTACCACATGAACAACTTGTAATTATAAGAAGCTTATTGTTGACTCAAGTACCAAAGATCGACAAAACGATTGTTATTAACTTGAATAATTACATAATATTCATAACATTGTAATAAGTGATATAAAAAGGATAATGAAATTGAAAATGGTTCTTAATAAGGTAGATATTAACTCTAGTTTATTATTCAGGAGGTTAAAGAACGGTTGAGTCAAGTCGGACACAAGGTAAGGGAACTTCTTAACCCAACTTCCATTCTTTGGGTTAATCTCCTACTTTCAAATTATGTCATGATATTATTATGTCTTATTTTGTATTTTTACTTTCTTTATGTGTAACTATAGTGAATACACATAATAGATATATTTTATTTTAAAAATGATCTTTTTAAGGACTTCGTCTCAATCCCCTTTCATTGAGGCATATTTGGTTTTATACACAACTTTCTTTTATACGGTGTATAAACCCCTTTGACTTTTATATTTATTCAAAAGGAATATTTTTTATACGAAGCGTTTTGCTAAACGACAAAAGGCAATGTTTTTCTTTCCGTACTTATGCGGCGACAATGACTTCTCCGCCGCCGTGACCATTATTTGAGTTTCGGCTTCCTCTACAAGCCATCTTTTTTTTACGAAAAATAAATACAAAGTTTTAACTTTCTTTTACTTTGGTATTGAAAATGGTTTTGAAAGCGTTTGTATTATAACAATGTGTTGTATTGATATCTTGTGATTGAAATGTGGAAATGTTATGTTTCCTTTATGAATGTTTTATGTGATACGATTATGTTATGGTTTATGATATGTTTAAACCAATTCATATGAGGAATGTATTGGACTTAATAAGTGACGGGTGGAGCCCGCTATAGCTCCTCGATGCATCGATAGGTCTCATGAGACAACTATAAGTGGAATTGGCTGAGGCCCTTTCCCAATTTGATTTATGGTTTTGGCCGAGGCCTTAATCATTTTAGACGTCTTGGCCGAGGCCTTGACAAAATGTTTCAGAATGTCTGGCATTATACATTCCCTCATTATGAAAGTGGTTATTGTTATTGCATGTCATTATTCGTCTGGTAGAATATCCATGTGAGTAAGTAAATGGCATTATCTCATTTTATTTTTGCATATTATGTTAAAGTTCAAGTTTAAAAAGGCTTTTGTTTTAGTTATACATTGCCTTAAATGTTAATGATTATTTATGAAAGCTTCCGCAATATTGTTATCCTTACTGAGCATCTGAGCTCACCCCTTTCAATGTTTTAATATTTTCCAGGATGTGAAGAAGTATTTTATGGATGACCTACAGGGATAGTCAGAAGAGGATATTAGTGTGGACTATGAAGACTTTGTTATTGTAGTTTTTTTCTTTATGATGTAATGTAACGTTTACGAATGTATCTAGTGTTTCCAAGGCTACTAAACTAATCGGTCTTTCGAGACTTGATCTTTTATGATCATGCCAATGTTACGAAGTAATGCACCGGCTCTGGGTAGCTAGGGTCGGGGCGTTACAGGAATCCCCTTACTGTTCAAACAATTCAAATTATCGATCAAAAATTCTCTTCAAAACATCAGTAAAGAACAAACGAAGGGAACTTGTCCCTCTAATAGTAATTGAAAATTTGCTCTTAGGATCCAAGTATCACTGAAAGGGGGAAGGGTGAATTAGTGATATATTTTTCTTTTGTGTTTCCTTCTTTTTATAACAACCTTCACCTCCTATTAAATACTTATTTCTCTGCTAAACACAATCAAAACACACTTCCATAGGAACAATAGATTTAGAAATTTCACTACACCACAAGAGTTGTTACGTCCTTGATATGGTATGGAATCAATCCAGTTCCACAAAATCCACTAGAAAACAATCCTTTGATGTGGAATACAATTAATAGGATCTGCCCTTACATTTATGTAGCACTAGGAAAATGATATAAAAGAACATGTGGTCCCTCTTAGCACAAATTGTGTAATTTAATGTTTTGATGCTTCTTAGTCAGCATTCACAAATTTTCTCTTTCAAATTAATTCTTTTAAATTCTACCTAGAAGTTGGTAGAAACTTCTTTCATTCATCTGTGAATTGACCATACTACCATTCGAACTGTCTTGTATCCTCCACATACATCATCTTTTCTCTATGTACCGTGTCGCAGTAATGCTACATGGATAACTTCTCTACCATGAACTACCTCTACTCTACCTAATTCCTCTGATTCTGCATACCAACTTTGCATATATCTTCCACTTCTGTAGAATTCTTTCTTCCTTGTACTGCTTCCCCTTATTTTGTGAACCATCTTATCTTTTTCCAACCACTTCATCCTTTGTTAAACCACTCTTCTGTGAACCACTTCTATTCACAGAATTTCTTCCTACGAACTCCTTCCTACGCAGAATTCTCTTCCATCAACTCTTCGTACTTCTCCAAAATTCTTTTGTAGTAATTATCTCTTCTTATAAAAAAATTTGTCACTTAATTATGGTATTAGGGACCATAATATAGGAAAATAACTCCAAAAAATCTAATAATCTGTTTTACAACAATTTTCAATGTGGTACAACCTTCAATACATACCGCTTCTCCTTCCATGAACCGTGAGCCTTCTACATACCATTTTTCTTTCCCAGTACATGTACTACATCTATTCTACCAATGAAAAACCATCCTCATACTATATCGCATTCCACATTGAACCATTTTTGGTTTCATGGACCTCTCCTGCATATCGTTCCTGATACATGGTATGCAGTTGTGAACCTTTCCCAGACATGGTACATGGTCCATGTCCCAGACTCCATGTTTCTCTTACTTTTCCGATTTCATTCACCGTTATTCACATCATTCGGTCATATGAATAATACCTTTCATTGAAAAACCAAAATTCCCAATTTTGAGGCACAAATATTTGGCCAAAAATCGGAAATTGTGCCACCTTAAGTATCCACTTAAGCAAGAACACCCATGCTTCTTCACAGTCATCTACATTCTTCAAAAATCATTTTCATTTATCATGAACCTTATCATTCATGAGATTGATTCTTTCAAATCAAAATTAAATATGATTGGCATCACCTCTTCTCCTCATTTCCTTCAAAAGTCTTGCATAACAAGTTCTCTAAATATATGATATTTGGGAAATACAAATCAAAAAAGCATCGTCTGGTTTTACAAGGCTTTTACAAAGTGAATAAATTTATCCTCTTTGACAACAAAAGATAACACTCTGAAAAAGAAAACTCTTCAAACTTCCTTCTCCATCAAACGTTTTCCAAACATAGACATCACCAATAGTTTTATAACTAGACTTATGAGTATTACCATATTGAAAATGTTCAATAAAAATTTAATAATGAAATATATATTTTAGTAGATACTTAAAAAATCTTTTAAAAGTAAATTTACATTATTTTATAGGGTTATAATGTCCAAAAATTCTATGTCATAAAAAATATTGATCTTACAATACACTAATACAAGGAATGTCTTGGCTCTTAAGGTCCTCTATGTCTAGTGTGTAAACATTCTCATGCTGATGAGAAGAAATAATGAACTCATTTTTAGAATTTTTTACTCCGCATTTATCATTAATAAAACTCACAAGGTTAATTTTATGACATAATTTACTTATGATTATAATGTTATACATTACTCCATTAATAAAAAAAACATTTGATATTAAATTTTTTCCAATAAGAACAATATTACCTATACCAATAATCTATCCTTGATTATTATCTCTTTATGTAACCTTTCCACATTTCATCTTTATTATACTTTCAATGAAATATTTGTTTCTAGTCATATCTATCGAACACCCACTATCCATGTAACAATTACTCTTATTGTTGGTACTAGCTTTTTTCTTCTAAAATAAAAACAATTATACTGTTGATCCCAAACCTTCTTGGGTCAAAAAATGCCAGTAAGTAAAGTTTTTGGAATCTATTTTTGTTTTGAAAAATATATTTTTTGGAAACCAAAATATTGAATTTTATTTAAGGAATAATTTTTATTCCTATGGGCACCACTATAATTTTGTAAAAATGGGTGACCTTTTTGGAAAAAAGTAATTGTCACTAAAAAATGGTTTTCTATAGGTATATCCCAATCCATTAATATCATTATAAGTTATTATTTGGTTATATATTTTATAAAAAATTTATTTACCTATGGTAAAGTTTCATAAAAGTATCTTTAGGAAACAAATTTTAGATTTTAGTTTTATAAATAATTCCTTATCCTTACTATCAATAGTTTTGGAATTGTGTTTTTAAGAAATATTTTATAAACTATTCTTTTCATAAATTAAATTTTCAAAATATTTAGAAACATTATATTTTTAAAAATTAGATTTATCAGGATCTTCTGTTAGATCTAAAATTTCATTTGTTAAAATATCAATTCTTGAATCTGATTTTTCATGTTTTTCATTAGCCTTCTTAGGTTTTTTATAAACATTATAGTTTTGATTTTCTAAAACTTTTGTAAAGAGATAATAATTTTCATAAGAAGGTAAAGTATTATTATCACTAGTCATTGATTATTCTTTATCTGAAGTTATATAATTTTTTAGTTAGGATAATTTTCATTTAATGATATATTAGTAAAGGAATTGGTTTTTTGTACATATTATGTAAAGCATTGATTTTTAATAGGTGCTCTAGCAAGAAGACCAATATTCCACTGATATGAAATTTCATTATCGGATTAATTTTATAAATAATCACCTCCAATAGCATTCCAAGTATAAGAATATTTTATAAATTTCTTATTTTATTACATAAAAAAAATTCTACTGATTTCGATCATAATGTCTATCATTCATATCATTTCTTTTTAAATTAGGACATCCAGGTTGAATATGTCCATATCTTTTTCACTCATAACAAATAGCTCCATATTCCTTCTTTTCATTCCTATCCTTTTTTATTTTATTGTAATGATACTGAAAATACTTCTTACTAACAATATTATTCATTCCTCAAGTAATATTATATAATTCATTCTCGTAATGGTCGGAATCACTTGAATCGGAATGAAAAATAACTTTCTTTTTCTTTTTTGACTTAACAAATTTATCTGGAGGTTGATATTTTATCGAATCAGAAGTAGTAGTAAAAGTAACTCCACTATTTTTTTTATTTACTTTTTTTGTATCTATATTTAACCTGCCCCCATATAAAAAAGGGTTTCAAATAAATCATCAAGAGTGATATTTGTTATTTTAATAGATTCATCAACATCTATTCTCTTAGATTGCCACTCATTGTGAATGATATCAGTTATCTTTTCAATAAGTTTATCATCATCTAATCCTTTTTATCCCATACATTGTAGAATATTGACTATTTTCATAAACCTTTGTTGTAACTTTACCACAAGTTCACCAAATGGGAATTAAAATGATTTATTGAAAGATCTAATCATTGATCTTTTGGTTTCAACATCATTTAGAGTTCCAAAATGGGTAATATTTAATTTATTCGAGATAATGATAGAAGTTTCACAAGAACAAAGCTGACTGTAAATGCTTCTGGTCAAAGAATATAATAAATTATTTCTAACAATGTAATTCAATTGATAGTTTTGACTTTACTGATTTTTAAAATCATTCACCACCTTGTCAAGAATCTTTCAGTATCTAGTTATCCTAAAAAAATTCCCAACTTCATTATTTATAATGAATTTATACATTCTATCTCATGAATACTCATAATTGGCTCCATAATAAATAGGGGGTATATTTTTATTGAGGTTAATTATTGAACCAACATTGAGAACTTCCATCTCTAACAAAAATACAAAAATTCTATTCCAAAATACATGTTATTGTATCGAGAATTTATAAACAAAATATTTATAACAAAAATTAACTAACTTGTAAATGTAAAGAGATGATAAAAAAATTTGCAAGGATTTGAACAATGAAAACCTACTATGATACTAATTATTGGACCGTAATGTATATGAAGATGGATAAATATAAAGTGGGTGAATTGTAGGTTTAAGACATTCATTTTTAACCATAAATAAAACTTAGTTTAACAACGTTAAACAAGTAGTATTCACAAAAACTCTTAAGTATTTAAATGGTAATTGGATTTGGCCCATGGATCCGATAAAAGGATTATCGTAATCAAGTATATTTTGATATTTAAGTCAGAGGTCATAAAGATAAATTGATTCTATATTAACGGTGTATAGAATCATATTCTGTATGAAGCACTAACGGAAACATAGTTTAACCGTATTAATCAATACAAAAAGAATCATAATCACTAAGGTTATCTTATATCAGAGTAATACCAAAGCAATGGTTCTATAAAAAATTGTAAAGAATAATAATCAGGGTAATATCATATTTATAGAATAATATAAATTGAAACAATTGTATAGTAATTAACTTTATTATGATAAAAAAGATACAATTGGAATGATGAATTTAAAAGTATCACATTCTATTATAATTTCAGTGGAAATAAGACTTTTAATAAAACAAGTAAAAAATAAATAAACATTTTTTATCCCAATGAATACGGTATCCAATAACCTAGGATAATGGTCACTTAATTTATACTTAATAGAAATTATGTATTTCCATTATCGGGGAAATACCTCGATACGATGATCAGTCTGTCTCACTATCCTTGTCACAACACGTCCCTTGGGGCCCGTTCTATGAGTACCCCAAGCCCACCTTCCATAGGCTAGGGGATGGCGACTAGCATCAAAGGAATAAATCCCTAAAATGGGAAGGCATTACCTTTATAACGGTAAAAATACACAATAGAGTACAACTTGAAGAAAACCCTACGTAAAAACTGTATACAAAAGAGAGTTTTGGAAAGTAAAAAGGCACCGGAAATATAATCACAACTATATAGTACGAGTACAACTGAAAAATGGACAGAACAGCTGAATGGTGAAAGAATCACCTAGATCATCCACCATGGATCCTACCTGAAGGGTAGGTACAGATAGCCTCCTCAGCACTCCACATCCACGAGACTCCTCCATGAACCATCCCATCGTAAGGTCTACCTCCGGGTACCATACAGTCTTGGCGCTCTCAGCCTCCATCAGTGTTGTCCATCGTCTGCATCCAACACAACGAGGTGCGGGCATAGACTGTTTAGGGGTGAGTATAACGATACTCAGTAGGGACACTGAGACTCTCAAGGTCTGACAAAATCCAACTAGGATAAACCACAAGGTATTAAATCGACAGATAACCCCACTTAGGTATATTCCCATACATATACCTAAGTTATCAAGTAATCCATCTCGTTCGCGAGAAAACACAAGAGTTTCTGACTCAGCTCACATAGTTATTCAACTTATGTAAAGTGATAGAGATTATTAGATGTAGTCACTGATTCATCTAAGTTGTCAGACCCACACAGGATCTAGGACCAGCAGTTGGAACTATTGGACGCACATAGGATCCAAGAATAGTAGTCGGAGTTGTCGGACCCACACATGATCCAAGACCAGCTAATTTGTTGGACCCACATAGGATCCAGGACAATCTATTTTTTTAGATCGACACAGGATCCAGGAATAGAAGTCAGAACTGTCGGACCCACACATGATCCAGGAACAGTCATCAGAGCGCAGCCAACTGCAAGATTTCCACAATGTATACTTGATTCTAGGAGGGTTCGCTCCTCAAGGAAAGTGTCAATATGTCAACTTCCACAAAGTCCCATGAAGAAATATCTCAATGTTTGTCCCGTCATATGGGTCTCAACGTAACAGATGCCGTGTCAATCGGACACCCGGTCTGTGAGTTATTATCCATTTTGTCTCGGGGACCCGGTTGGATTCGTGTCTAATCCAACCTGACTGTATCACAACAATACCTGGAACTCTAGTGGGGTATTCTCAATGGGATTGATTTGCTCCAAGAATACTGGCGCCACTGACGGTTCGTCAAACGGACGCCCGGTGCCAAATATATGGCCCAAGAAGGTAATGGGTCAGTAATGGGCTCGGGCCCAGTATGATCCGGTCGGACCGACTCGGCCCCACCTCGACTGGGCCGACCCAGTCTGGGTCGACCCGGACACACCTCTAGGGTCTCACCTAGCCCTTTGGGCAGGTCATCCCGTTATGTTTGGCCTAGTCCGTTGGGACCAGCACAACGGACTGTGAGGGCGGTTTGGCCCTACTCCGGGCCAGTTCAGCCAGTGCTGTGAGGGGCGTGGCTCTGGAGACTTGGCCCGAGAGGTTGGGCCAGTAGGGAGGCCAGCGGCCAGGCCGCGCAGAGCACGGCCAGGCCGCGGGTAGAGAGCGCGGGGTGCGGGCAGGCCGGTTGAATGCCGGCCAGGTCGCGGGTGCGCCGGGTAGGGCGTAGCAGAGGTCTGGCAAGCCGCGGGGGCGCCGGCAGGGTGCCGGTGCACCGAGCAAGGTGCGGTAGGGGCCGGGCAGGCCAAGAGGGCGCCGGTAGAGGGAAGGGCAAGGCGCGGGGGCGCCGAGCGGGGCGCGGCAGTGGCCAGACAGGCTGCGGGGGCGCCCACATGGCGCCGGGTAGGGCGCAAGGTTGCGGGACAGGCGGTCCGCACGCCAAGCAGGGCACCGGGAGGTCGCGGGATGGTGGGCCGTGCACAGGGCAGGGCACCGGGAGGCCGCGGGTAGGCGGGCCAGGCACTGCTCCAGCCGGCGGTGTTTGGCTGGAAACATCGGTTCCCCGCGGGGGGCGGTAGAATTCGAAGAGGTCGCTGGTAGCACGACCTTTGTTGTTGTCGTCTTCGTCATCATCACCTCATCGCCATGATGTAGAATGCCACAAGAAAAGAGAAAATGACGAAGTATGTTGGGCCATGTTAGTTTGTCCTTCACCCTCTGCATTAAGGGAGGTATCATTTGATTCATCATGAGAAGAAGATGATCATTAATATGTCCACAACAATCCCATTTTATCGTTTGAAGAAGGTAAGAAAAAGGTACAAAATCAACAAGCTATAAACCCCATACCTTTGATTCGCCAGTCTTTGCTCGTCGTGTCCTCCATACGTCTGAAATCCCGAGCAGCGTCGGCTCATTGACAATGCTCCATGTTGGTAGGATTTGAGGAAGGAAGTCTAAGAAGAAAACATCACCGACGTTATTTGCGTTCTTCATGGAGGAAGCATTCTTCATTGGAGAGGCTTTCTCCCCGAGCTCCTCCCAATTCTCTAAATCCAAGCCTTTCCCCAATTCCACCACAAGGGAAAAGAAATATCCAATAACAAAACAATTGGCATGATTTAATTTTATGTTGACACATAAAATTAATTGACAGCAATTAATTTAATCTTGACACATAGAATTAATTGATAGCTTTAATTTTATGTTGACACATAAAATTAATTTGACCGCAATTGATTTTATATTGATGCATAAAATTAATTGGAAGCATTTAATTTCACGTTGACACATAAAATTAAACTAGAAGCAATTAATTTTACATCGACACATACATTTAAATTGGAAGCAATTAATTTTACGTCGACACATAAAATTAACTGAGGGGGTTGAGAGGTTTCCTCTCCCTCCGCATTAATTTGGGGGGTTAAGCCTCGTGTGGTCCCCATGTCATAACCTCTGACGGGAGGTTATGCTCAGGTGGGCCCCACCACTATAACCTATCATGGGAGGTTAGGGTGTGGCGGCCCCACCTCCAACTCCCAGGTGGAGGCTCTAACCAACAATCACTCACATGGCAGCTTAAAATAAAATAATGTGGTGTGCACTTTATTTTATTATTTTTTTATAAAAATCCAAAAACTAACATTTATTCTCGACCAACCACTGTCGATGTGAAAGTCTTATTAAGTGAATATTGGTGCTGTGAGTTCAACGGTGCCCTCAGATTTCAGTTCCGAGCACCAGTTCAAAAGCTATAAAATCATAATCGTACGTTTACTAAACGTATCGGAAAAAACTTAAGAAATTGATTCCAGGCACACTGGGCCTCAGAATCACGCACCATCTGTTTTCAAAGACTCGTAAAATTCCCATGTATTTATGAAAAAAAATTCCATGGAAATTCCGGGTCTTTATATTCTCCCCACCTCAGGGCTTTACGTCCCCATAAGCTACAAATCGAACTAAAGAAACTAATGGGGGTACTGGGCATGCATCTGAGCCTCCCTCTCCCATGTGCTCTCCTGGAGGTTACCATGCTACCAATGAACGTGTACCAGAGGTATCAATCGTCCGCGTAGGACCTGCTTTTGTTGATCCTCAATCTCCCCTAGAACCTCCGTAAATGTCACCCCATCATCGACGTCCAACTCCCCATGATCGGTGATCCGTGAAGGTTCGTGCACGTATCTCCTCAGCTGAGATACGTGGAAGACGTCATGCACCTGGTGAAACTGAGGTGGAAGAGCCAGGTGGTAATCCACCTCACCTACTCTACTGAGGACCTGGAAAGGTCCAATGAACCTCATAGATAACTTTCCTCCTCATCCAAATATCCGTAAACCTTATCGGGTTGAGACCTGTAGAAAGACGTGGTCACCATCCTTTAACTCTAGAGGTCTCCGTCTCCTATCGGTATACGACTTCTGCTTGCTCTGTGTAGTCTTCATCCGCTCCTGGTTGATTTGCTCCTTCTCTGTGGTAGCTCGTACCATCTCTGGTCCTACTAGTGCTGACTCCCCGGGGTCTGTCCAGCACAGTGGAGATCTGCAAGGTCGACCATACAAGGCCTCAAAAGGTGCCATCCCAATGGTGGAGTGATAGCTGTTGTTGTAGGAAAACTCCACCAATGTTATGTGATCCTCCCAGCTGCGACTGAAGTCGAGGAAACAAGTGCGCAACATTTCCTTGAGGGTCTGAATGGTCCTCTCAGTCTGGCCATCCGTGTATGGATGGAAAGTGGTACTCAGATGCAGTTGTGTCCCGAAAGCTTCTTGAGACGCCTTCCATGGATGGGAAGTAAAGCGTGTGTCACGATTAGAGGCAACAGAAGAAGTTACTCCATGTATCCGCACAATCTCGTGCATGTAGAGGCGTCCCAATATCTCTACAGAGCCCTCCTCTCCGATCGGTAGGAAGTGGTCCGACTTGGTGAGTCTGTCAATGATCACACAAATCGATTCATGTCCCTAGGATGTAGATGGAAGAATATTCATGAAGTCTATGGATATCTAATCCCACTTCCACTCTAGGACCTCTAAAGGGTGAACCAATACTACAGGTAACTAGTGCTCTGCCTTCACTTGCAGACAAGTGAGGCATCGAGAGACAAACTCTACTACCTCCTTCTTCATACCTAGCCACTAGTGTTGTATTTTGGGGTCCCGATACATCTTTGCCACTCTGGGATTTACCTCTAAAGGGAATGTGTGGAACTCCCTCAACACTTCCTCCTGAAGTGACACTGGTACCATAGTACGTCCTCTGAAGAGGATGACCAGCTCCCCACCATCAGAAAATCAATCAGGTGCCTTCCCTATGGATATCTGAGCACATCGTGTCTCGCTGTCAGCGTCCCCATGCTGTGCTTCCCTGAATTGCTGAAGGTTTAGGGGAGTCACCATAAGAGACTGTAGAAAGGATTCTCCATCTCTATCCACAAAGGATATCTTCAAAGCGGTCAGTTGCTCTGTCACCTCACCTAGCATTTGTGTACCCGACCTCCTACTGAGTGAAAATTCTACAACATTCCCCTTCATAGGAGTATAGAGTATCTCGAATTCATAGTCCTAGAGGATCTCAAGACATCGTCGCTGTCTTAGGTTCATGACTTTCTTAGATTAGATATACCTGAGACTCTTGTGATTAGAGTACATGGTAAAATGTTCGCCCATCAGATAGTGTCTCCACATCTTCAAGGAAAAGACCACTACTTATAACTCCAGGTCATGGGTAGCATAGTTATGCTCATATTGTGTCAGCTAATGAAAACCATACGCGATTACTGGTCGCTCCTTCATTAGGACCAACCTCAGTCTGGTCCCTGATCTGTCACAGTAGACTACATACCCTATGCCTTCCTCTAGACACCTCATGATGGGGGAACTAGTCAGCCTCTGCCTCTGCACCTGAAATCTCTATTGGCACCTCTTTGGCCATATGAAGGGTTTCCCCTTCTTCATCAAGGAGGAAAGTGGTGATACCACTCTAGATAAGTCTGGTATGAACTTCCGGTAATATCCAGCAAAACCTAGGAAACTCTGTACCTCTATCACACTCCTGGGTGGCTCCCAAGAAAGTACCGCCTCAATATTAGCTGGATCCACTGAAACCCCAGCCTCCGAGATAACATGTCCGAAAAAGTGAAACTCTTGGATCCAGAACTGGCACTTCGAGAGCTTACCATTAATCTAGTGCTCTCGGAGTGTGTCCAACACCTCCCGAAAATGGTAGGCATGCTCCTCCTTAGTAGTCGAGTAGATCAAAATGTCGTCAATGAAGACTATGACAAATCGATCGATGTATGGCTGAAAGATCCTATTCATGAGTCCCATGAACATTGCTGGAGTGTTTGTTATGCCGAAGGGAATAACCAAGAACTCGTAGTGGCCTTACCGACACCTAAAAGTCGTCTTCTGCACATCCTTGTCTCAAACTCTGAGATGGTGATAGCCTGAACTGAGGTCTATCTTCGACAACCACATCACTCCCTTCAGCTGATCAAAGAGGTATTCAATCCTCGAGAGTGTGTAATTGTTCTTCACGGTCACCTAATTCAGGTGACGGTAGTCAACACAGAGCCTCAAGCTCTATCTCCCTTCTTGGTGAATAGAATCGGGGCTACCTAGGCAAAACCACTGGGCTGGATGAATCCTTTCCCCTGCATGTCCTCCAGGTGTACCCGCAGCTCA
Source organism: Viscum album (assembly GCA_963277665.1). Classification (NCBI taxonomy): domain Eukaryota; kingdom Viridiplantae; phylum Streptophyta; class Magnoliopsida; order Santalales; family Viscaceae; genus Viscum; species Viscum album. The sequence continues at coordinate 991,166,455 of OY728159.1, read as the reverse complement.
TGGAGCTCAGTGGGAGCCATCCGATATGCTGGAGTATATATCGGTGTCATCCCGGGGTACAGGTCAATGTAGAAGTCCACCTCTCTATGAGGAGGTAGTCCTGGAACATTATCAGGGAAAACATCCACGTACTGGTCCACCACTACATGATAAGTTAGACTCTCCACATCTACTGCTCCGAGGGTAAGACATGCCAACTGATGAGTGATCAGCTGCACCCTCATTCGAATAAGTTCGTCCTGTGCTGCAAAGGATCCCTTCTCTCTGGTTAAGGTAAACATGGTCCCATATGTGCGGACACACCACACCTTGCGCCTAATACAGTCTATCTGAGCGTCGACTGTAGATAACCAGTCCATACCCAAGCTGACGTCGTAAGGCCTCGACGTTGCTACTAAGAGATCACAGTTGAAGATCTCACCTCCTAGAGTAAGCTCAAACTTCTGGCACCAGTACGTAATCATCGAATCATCTCCCATAGAAGTCTCTAGCCATAAGGATTGAACTAACGGATCCTTTGGAATATCAGAGCTCCGAAAGAGGGATGTGGCAATGAAAGAGTGACTAGCATCTATGTCTATAAGAACTACAGCTAAGGTGTATTATACACAGATCGTAACTTGAATCATCTCTGGAGCACCGTGGTCATATGCCTCAGCTACCTAGAGTTGAGCTCTCCCCTTTCCACCTACTCCCTGTGGTTGGGGTGGACCTCCTCGTGGTGGTTTTGGTAACACATTGAAACGTCGCCCACCACCAACTTCTTGTCCAGCTCCTCTTCCATGTCCACCTGCTCCCTGCGGACCACCTCGATTGAATCTCTGTCTCTGCATGGGAAGTCCTTCGACCGTCTCTTGATCATCCTAATGGTGGGCCAGACAGTCACGAGCCATGTGACCCTCCCCACTACAAGTAAAACACTGCAAGTTCCTCACATGACTTGTTCTATCTCATGTGCCCCGCACAACCGAACCTGTGTCCTGAGGTCGTCCACTGAATGGTCTAGTCTGCTTGGAAATCTGCGACATCTATCTGCTACCTACTGTAGAATAGTCCTCTACGTAATGCCTAGTGGTGGGTCTTTTTGCTGGTGACTGCTTAGCAAGGAAACTCTCAACTAGGAGGGCTCCCTCCAATACCCCTGCATGCGTCGGGATACTAAGGGAGATCATCGAAGCTCTGATCTCTCATCTGAGCCCCTTATCGAAGGTCTGGGCCCTGAAGAAAGGGTACCTCACCATATCTGTGGAGTAATGTGGGAGGTCGGTGAACCATGTTGAGTACTATGTCACCTTCATGATACCCTGCTATAGATGCAGTAGCTCCTGGATCCACACCACACATTGGGTGGCGAGGAAAAACTCCGCCCGAAACAGGCTCTCGAAGACTTCCTAGAGAAGTGTCGCCTCTTCATTCACCTAAATCATTAGACTCCACCATCTAACTGTTGATGCCTAAAAGAGACTCGCAGCAAGGATCACCATGAAGTCTGCTAGTGTCCCTACTAGCTTGAAGACTCTCACCATAGCCTCCATCCAATCCTCAGTTGCATGCGGGTCCGTCTCACCCCTAAAAGGAAGCGGCCTCTGGCACTAGAACTCGTGAAGCACGCTCAAGATGAGTGCATCATCTGATGATGGGGCTGGTGGTATCAGTGGCCCAACAGGAAGTTGTACCGATAGAGCCTCCACTATGATGGGGCCCTAAACTGAGGCATCGTCGCTTGGTGGGCTGCCATCTCATACAACTCTCGGAACCCTGGTTGGCTATCTGCATGGAGGCATCCTGAATGGAAATAGGTGTTCCACGGTCAATAAGTCATACCTGGTGAGTTTACTCAAAGAGATCACAAAGAAAACACTTGAAACACACAGACAATTAGTGTTTTCATGTAATGGGTCGGAAATCAGAAGTTAGGGTCCTGGTGTATGGATACGTTGGCCGCCACACCAAAAACGGGCTCCCTGAACTGAAAAACGCACTCAGTACCATTAACACTATTGTTTCACACAAAATATAGATCAGAGTCCTATGTTATGTGGTAGAACTGACTCCTCTGATACCAATTTGTCACGAACCGTCCCTCAGGGCCAGTTCCGTGACTACCCCAAGCATGCCTTCCATAGGCCAGGGGCTGGAGACTAGCACGAAACTAATAAATCCCTAAACTAGGAAGGAATTACCGTTATAAATGTATCTAAAAACAATAAAGTAAAACTTGAAGCAAACAATAAGTAAAAACTGTATACAAAAGAGAGTGCTGGAAAGTAAAGAGGGGCCGGAAATACAAGCCCAACTGTAATGTACGAGTATAACTGAAAAAGGCACAAAATAGTTGAATAGTGAAAGAAGCTCCTGGATCATCCACCACAGATCCTACCTGAAGGGTACATAGAGATATCCTCCACAGCACTCTACGTCTTCCAGACTCCTCCGTGTACTGTCTCATCGTAAATTCTACCACCGGGTACCGTCCAGTCCTGGCGCTCTCAGCCTCCGTTAGTGTTGTGCGTAGTCTACATCCAACACAACAAGGTGCGGGCGTAGCCCGTGCAGGGGTGAGTATAACGATATTCAGTAGGGACCCCGATACTCTCAAGGTCTCACAAAATCCAACAAGGATAAACCACAAAGTATGAAATCAACAGATAACCCCACTAAGGTATATGCCCATACATATACATAAGTTATCAAGTAATCCATCTCATTCACAAGGAAAAACAAGAGTTTCTGACTCATATCACACAGTTATACAACTTATGTAGAGTGATAGAGATGATCAGATGTAGTCACTAATTCATCTAAGCTATCAGACCCACATAGGATCCAGGACCAGCTATTGGAACTACCAGAACCACACTCGATCCCGGAACAGTAGTCGGAGCTGTCAGACCCACACAGGATCCAAGACCAGCTAAGTTGTCAAACCCACATAGGTTCTAGGACCATCTATTCTATCGAATCCACACAGGATCCAGGAACAGAAGTCAGAACTGTAGAACCAACACAGGATCCAGGAACAGTCGTCAGAGCGCAGCTAGCCGTAGGGTTTCAACAAAGTACGCTTGATTCTGGGAGGGTTCTCTCCTCAATCCAAGTGTTGATACACTAACTACCACCAAGACCCATGAAGACGTATCTCAATGATCTATCTCCTCATAGGGTTTTTAATGCAACAGATGGTGTGTCAATCGAACGCCTAATCTGTGAGTTATTAGCCTTTTGTCCCAGGGGCCTGGTTGGATTCGTGTATGATCCAACCTGATCGTATCTCCACTATACCCTAAACTGCAGTGGGGTATTCTCAAAGGTATGGCTTTGATCCATGAATATTGACGCTGCAGAATGTTCGTCAAACGAACGTCCGGTGCCAAAGATATGGCCCAAGAAGGTAATGGGTCAGTAATGGGTCTGGGCCCGGTCCGACCTAGTCGGACTGACTCGGCCCAACCCAGACTGGGCTGACCTGGTCTAGGTCGACCCAGACATACCCATAGGGTCTGACCCAGCCTGTTGGGCGGGTCAGCCCGTTCAGTTTGGCCCGGTATGATGGGCACGGCCTTCGGACTGCAAGGGCGGTTCATCCCGGCTCGAGCCCAGTTCGGCTAGCGCTTCGAGGGGTGCGGATTGGGTGACTCGGCCCTAAAAGGTCGGGCTGGTTGAGAGGCCAGTGGGCAAGTAGCGCGGATCGCAAGTAGGCCGCGGGAAGAGTGCGCTGGGCGTGGGCAGGCCAACTGGATACTGGGTAGGCTGCAGGTGCGCCGGGTAGGGCACGACAGGGGCCGGGTAGGGCGCGGGGGCACCGGGCAGGGCGCGGTCATAGCCGGGCCGGGCACTGGGGCACCGGCATGGCGGCGATCAGGGCGTGGAGGTGTCGGGCAGGGCAAGGTAGCAGCCGGGCAGGCTGTGGGGGCGCCTGTAGGGTGCTTGGCAGGGTACAGCAGAGGCCGGGTAGGCCGTTGGGGCGCTAGCAAGGCCCTGGGAGGCTGCGGGCAGGCGGTCTGCGCGCCGACCAGGGTGCTAGGAGGCCGCGGGTAGGTGGGCCGGGCACCGCTCGAGCCGGCGGTGTTTGACCAGAAACATTAGTGCCCCACAGGGGGCCATGCAATTCGCGGAGGCCATGAGTAGCATGGCCTTCGTTGTTGCCGCCTTCGTCATTATTTCCTCATCATCATGTCGTAGAACGCCACAAGAAAAGAGAAAATGAAGGAGGATTTCAGGCCATGGTAGGTTGGCCCGCACCCTCCGTATTTAAGGAGGTATCATTTGGCTCACCATGAGAAGAAGATGATCATTAATACATCCTCAACAATCCCATTTTATCCTTTGAAAAATGTAAGAAAAAGGTACAACATCAACAAGCAATAAACCCCCTACCTTTGATTCACCGGTCATTTCACATCACGTCTGCCACACGTCTCAAGTCCCGAGCTACGTTGGCTCACTGATGATGCTTCATGTTGGTAGGATTTGAGGAAATAATTATAAGAAGAAAATGTCACTGGTGTTCTTGGCATTCTTCGTGGAGGAAGCATTCTTCGTTGGAGAGGATTTCTCCCAGAGCTCCTCCCAATTCTCTAAATCCAAGCCTTTCCCCAATTTCACCACCATGGAAAATAAATATCCAATAAAACACAATTGGCGTGATTTAATTTTATGTTGACACATAAAATTAATTGACATCAATTAATTTTATCTTGACACATAATATTAATTGATAGCTTTAATTTTATGTTGACACAGAAAATTAATTTGACGGCAATTAATTTTATGTTGACACATAAAATTAATTGGAAGCATTTAATTTTACGTTCACACATAAAGTTAAATTGGAAGCAATTAATTTCATGTCGACACATAAAAATAAATTGGAAGCAATTAATTTTACGTCAACACGTAAAATTAATTGAGGGGGTTGACAGGTTTCCTCTCCCTCCCCATCAATTGGGGGGTTTAAGCCTTGTGTGGTCCCCACATCATAACCTCTCATGGGAGGTTATGCTCGGGTGGGCCCCACCACCATAACCTATCATGGGAGGTTAGGGTGTGGCGTTCCCACCTCTAACTCCCAAATCGAGTTTCTAACTAACAATCAGTCACATTGAAGCCTAAAATAAAATAAAGTTTTGTGCACTTTATTTTATTATTTTTTTATAAAAATACAAAAACGAACTTTTATTCTCAACCAACCACCATTGAGGTGAAAGTATTCTTAAGAGAATATCGGCGCTGTGAGTTCAATAGTGCCCTTAGATTTCAGTTCCGAGCACTGGTTCAAATGTTATAAAATCATGTATGTATGTTTACTGAATGTACCTGAAAAAAACTTCAGAAATTAATTCCGGGCACACTGGTCCTCGGAATCTTGCGCTGTTAGTCTTATAAGACTCGTAAAATTACCATGTATTTAAAAAAAATCCACGAACATTCCTGGTCTTCACAATCCTCATGATCCCACGATAATATGACGGGCTTCTATGTCTGCATATCCTCAACAACCCTTGATCTGATAGATCAGATTCTATCTTACTGTCCCACAAGCCCTCGATAAATAAAATCAGATCTCTATCTTCTTGTCCTCGGAAGCCCTTGATCAAATTCACATAATCGGATGCACAAATAAATTACAAAAAAAATCTTAATGAGACAACCAAATAAGGATTCCTTAATAATTTCTCTCTCTAAACAAATATAAGAGACTAATAACAAGCTTTTCACGCTTTGTATACTTTCCAAATTTTGAGAGAAAATTGTATCAGCAGTGCTCTCACATTGTGTCACTTCATATCACAAACTCTTTAAATTATTGAGTAGATATAGGAAGTCTTATGATGGTCATCAATATCCTCCAATAGTCATATTTTCTCAGATTTTCTTGCAAGTACTTGGAGGCATGACACTTAAACTATCATATCATAATAAAATGTACGACATCATTTTATTTTAAATCATTTTAGTGTAAAAGGTATTCCAATATAATAGAATATAGTTTTTCATATTTATATTCTATCCTTTAGTCAATCCTATGGATTTTCTTAAATATTTAATTACGATAATTTATATGAGTATGAATCCAATTTTCATTAGTTCCACTATGAAGTCTAATTATAAGAACTTTTTTCATTGTGAAGACTAGATAGAATGTCTTAAATTCAATTTGATAAAGGTGAATCTAATCACTATTGATTCTATTCTCATTATGAAGATTTTAATGAATATTGTAGGTTTGTATTCATAAATAATTTTAAGCTATTTATATGTATATTAAAAGAATTATGTTTTCGTCAAAAACATTATTAAAACACTTTGTACATGAAAGAGTAAGGAAATAAGTATTTATGAAGGAGTTCGTGATTTCCAAAACAAAAGGAATGGAAAATTCTTTAAGATACTTTTGACTCAATAATTTTTTTATGGGTACATATCACAAATAATTCAATGTTGTTTGAATCATGATTTCACATCAATATGAGGTTATTTTCTATGTTTGTTACCATTACGTACACATTTTAGTGTATTAAAACACTAAAAATTAATTTACAAGAATACCAGATAGATTTTAACTCATAATGATGTTCCTTCAGTTCCTACATTTCATAAATAAATCTCGGGTCATTTTCTTATGATTCCACGACCAACCAACAAATTTTTCATCTATTTGAACCCCCCCCCCCCCACTGACACATGTTTTTAAATACGATTCGATATTTTATAATTTTTGAATTGATTCATTCAGATAATTATACCTATTATATAGATGTTTTCTCTATGAATACACATAAAAAATAATTCAACAGTGGGATTCCATGATTTCACACCAATACAAGGCCATTTTCATTGATTTTGACCATTACATGCACATTTTAGTGTCATTTTAGTTTAAAACTACAATTACACTTTCAAATCCAACAAAATTATCTTGTATTGTTTTTGAAAATTTAAGAAAATTATCTATAAATCATTCTTGATTTACAGAAATTGATCGTATGTCAATTGAACACATGAACTGGGTAGTATGACATAAAGTGTGTGTTTTCAATATAAGTTCTATTTTTATTTAAAACACATTTCACATATTCAAAACCAAGAAAACAAGATCATACTATTTTCAAACTATATGAATATGATACATAATTCATTTTTTCCAGGTAGGAATTGACCTCACATCAATCTAACACATGATGTGGTCAGTATGACTCAAAGTTCATGTTTTCAATATGGTAGTGTAATTTTAGTTTTATTAATGGTAGTGTTATGTTTTATTTTAAAATGTGTGAATGATATATGAAGCATAGAATTTAAATCAGTATGATGTTCTATATGGTTGGAAATTTCCTCAGGGATTGTTCATGTCATCCTTTGAAATGAAAAAATTAAGGCATTTTCCATTGTCTAGTTCCACTGATTCTATGTTTAACTATAAGTGTCTTCTCCTAGAACTTTTTCTATTAACCTTAAAATTTTACTTTTTGCTTCTAAAAAACATTATTTCTCAATCCCCCACTGGGTGTAACAGTAAATACTGATGATTCCCTAACAATGATAGTTGATGGAGAAAACCCCTAACTTATCCTCCCATACATTCATATGATTCTCCTTCCCTAAAATGATTGAAACTACATTGTTCTAGAAAACTGATAATGATTGTTAAGGGTTTACATCCCAAGATTCGTGAATTTAATCAAGTAAATAAAGCAATCTTAACAATATTTTTTAGGTTATCTGAATTTTATAATATTATCTAATTCATAAATATTTCATTTCTATTTAATGTTATTTCATTACTACAAAAACATAATAAATAAAAATAAAATCTTACAACAAACAAGATGTAAAATCAATTAATTGGGGGTGGAAACACGATCAAACAGTTCCAATAGAGCTAATTGTCACACTTTTATCCATGTATCAGACCCTATTTAATTGGTTTAAAGGCGTTTTTGTTGTTATAATTTATTTTTCCTTATTATTTTTTTATAGTAATTAAATAACATTAAGTTGAAATCAAAAGTACTTACTCGAATGTATTTGGTTGGTGCATTTACAAAACTGTGGTCAGGATTCTATGAAGTTTAATCTATATATATGTCTATCCAATCAACTGACCTAATTTATTATCCTTTATAATAAAATATATAAAAGTAAGAAAAACATTAACTTATAACAAAATAATATAAACAATAATGTATAAAATACAGCCAAGTTTTTGATTTTTCAGGGAAAACTTTGAGACCAAGTGATATGAGGAATGACTCATTTATCATGCTTTACAATATTTTTTTAGATAATTAAAAATAAATTAGAAAATTATTAAAAATAAAAATTTTATTTTTTTGATGTTTGTAAAACCCAAGACCCGATTCACTTGTGACTAACCGGACTTGGTAATCTACACAGCCTCATTGGAACCCCACCCCCCCCCCCAACGTATGCCAGAGGCTACTGACTACCAGTGAGGGACTATATTTTGTTTGTGGAGGGACTATTCCTTCTATTTAGATTGGATCAAAATGGTGAAGAATATAATTAAACAAAATAAGTGTAATAAAAATGAATATAGATGTGAAAACAATTATAATTTTTGAAGCATTAAATAATCAAGAAAATATATAAATTGTATCATATACAAAAGATGATGGCATGTATCTAAAAAAAGGAAAGAAATGATTCATAGAAGTAGGTATACTATATAATATATGATATAAAAAATAATAAAATATGATTAAACTATCCAAGAATCCCAAGCACAAGCTAGGTCATCTTCTACCGAGATCCCCTCTTAAAGTAAGAAGCCAGGTGCCCAATGTGGGAAACATCCTTTTTCCCACACCCATGATCATATAATCTACTGAATTTCCAACAATGGCATAGATATGGGATGAGATAAACTCAATAGGCCACCACCAATGACAACTATATAGATACAGTCTATGAGTATACACTATAACAATGTGAATGTATATAAAAGTAATGTAGTATTAAATTAAACAACCCATACCTTCTTTAGCCTCAACTATAAATTTCTCTAAACATATGATAATTTATTTATTAGGAATGTCATTTTATAATAAGGAGATCATATTTAAAGTTTTATGTATTACTATAAAAGATACTGATAATAACATAGGATCCAAGGTGAAACCAAGACATCCTTGACCTCAAGGGTCGAGCCAACGATAATAGTAACTCATGCAGTTAGTATGTAAGGTTATGAGTGTAATATAACGGTTAAACAATGAAATTACACTATTAATGAGTCAAAATGAGTCTATGGATCTCATCCATAGTAATCTCAGGCTAATCATAATTTATCCTAATGGGATGAATCAATGGGACCACATGTTCATAGATATCAACCTGAATATGATGAATGTATCAAATACATTCTAATATCTAGAAAAGAGTCTGGGTAATCGTTAGTACTCAACTGAGGAATTTCTGTTATAAGATAAGAACATGATTCCTTGTTGGGTATTTCCGATGGTAATCAACTCAATTAATCGAAATGACATCCTCAAGGTTCTTAGTGAATTCCCTTGGGAATCCAATCGGGCTCAAGTCGGATCATTCCTATAAAGTTAAACAAGTTCCATACACAATAGGCACCATATACTCATTTACTTTACATAAATAATTCCACATCGGCCTTGTAATACTCGTTCCTATTACAAATTCATTTTATTCATTCCATTACCTTTCATCACATGTGATAAGGTAAAATAAAGACATGCAACAAATTATCAAATTAATTAATAAAGATATGGTTCAAGAGATATCTATATATATACATTCCATATTATACATTTAATGATTTATTTATTATGAAGAAACACTTTCCCAATTAATGTTCAAGTCAAACGTTCCCAAACAGTTTCTCAGGTATTCCCAACATGGGCCACTAAAGGCATAACAAAGAAAACACCCTACTTGGGGTGTTTAACATTGACGAATCGATCTTGAATGATGTAAAGTAATGTTATTACGGTCTTAGAACACAACCTAGATAACATAAATTAAAGGAGATTAATTTTTAGGATCAATGACCGGTGAAACTGATGTGTGTACAATGATAAAAAATTATAAATGGTGAGACATTTAGGGAAAAGTCATATACCAACTACCTTATTCTTATAGTAATCTCATCATCCAGTATCTTAATTTTATTTTTATTGGATATAATGAAAAAAACAATATATGAGCACCCTAAAAATAAGGCATACATGATTGCACCCAAACAACACCATCGACTACAAGTCAAATAACAATTGAAGATGACGTAATGAATAGATTACTGGAGCACTACCAATGTGATGAACAACAGTCCAATTAGAGGTATGATGGATTAATTGGATCCAATCCTATCTTTATTCTCAAAAGTTGAGCTTCATTGGTAGGATCACTTTTGTAAGAGAAAGATTGGATAGAGGTGTGGAAAAATAAATTAGGTTTTATCCCTTATTTTGAAAACCCATGAAATATACATGATTTGTAAATAATACATGTTGTGTATTCCTTATGTTAGGGTTCATTTCTAGATAAATTCCCAACATGAATTGAAAATAAATTTCATTAATTGAATTTATGACATGTGTTTCCTTTACACAATTTATTTTGACTATAGCCAACAGTGGACCTCCTTCCACCCTTCTTCCCAAAAAAATAACATGAACGACCCAAAGGAACAGTTACCAAGGATAATAAGTAATGAAAAAAAATCACAATGGTTTTCTAAAAATTTAAATTTCCACACCTCATAAACGTTGATTTTGAAGCGTCAATCTATTCAAGGAAGGGGCTACAGTACAAAGAAAATCATGAAACTTGCAATACCGGGATAAACTCGGTGAGACTCAAACTCGAGACCTCATTGAGACCCACATGGAAAACTACCAAGTGATCTGCGCACTAGGGGAATATCCACACCTCATAAAAATACCAATATCATATAGTCCAACCCACCTAAAGCAACTCATCCCTGATTTCCCCATCCAAGGGATGTAATGAATTATTTGAGAACAATTCCAACCATTGAGCACGTATGTCAGCCTCTCTCTCCCATGTCTCATCATGTACATGGTCATGAAACCATAGCACTAATACCGTAGAAACAAACTTACCTCAAATAGGTTTTGTTCTATGATAAATGATATAAATGGGATACTCCTAAAAAGAAACATCGGTATCCAATTCAACATTGTCAGGATAAAAATTATGAGATGGTTCAGGATGGTAATGGGGAAGCTATGAAATATAGAATACATTGTGAATGGAATAGTGCGAATGAGGTAAAACAAAACTAATAATCAAGAATCATTACTCTATCCAAGATCTCAGAAGGTCCAAAAAAATGAGGTGACAGATTACCTTGACTCTGTATCCATCTATGATTAAGAATGGATGTTACTCATAAGAAAACAAAATCCCTGACTTCAAACTCTAAAGGTCTTAAATGGTGATCGACATACGATTTATGTCTTCGATGAGAAATAGATATCAAATTTATTATCAATTGAAAATTCTCTAAAGTATCCTATATTATATGAGGACCTAGTATTACTTCATCTCCTACCTCTAGCTATCACAAAGGTGAACGACATGGCTGGCCATAAAAAGACTCATAGGGGTCCATCTGAATTGTTTAATAAAAGATATTCTTATAGGGAAACTTTATTAGAGGTATATGTTTCTCATAAAAACCACTAAAATAAAGGATAAATTCTAAAAAAATGTCCTCTAAAACCTGTAAGGTCTGTTCTGACTAGACATCAGTCAAAGGGTGAAATGTTGTGGTCAAAATCACTTGTCTACCCAAAGCCTTTTGTAACCCTTTCCAGAACCTTGATGTGAAATGAGTGTCCCTATCTAAAATGATAGAATGTTGGATCTTTTTTAGGAATAAAATCTCACAGACATACAATATTCCCAAATCTTTTACTAATCAAGTTTCTTGAAAAGGAAGGAAGTGGTATACCTTCTCCAGTCAATCCATGGCTACCCAAACCGAGTCACTACCTTGAGGAAACCTCAAAAAACATGTTGCAAAATCCATTGAGACATCATCCCATTTTTATTATAAGATTAAAAGTGGATATAAAAATCATTTAGTCTACTAGTGCTCCACCTTGACCTAATGAAAGTTGAAAATCCAAGTGATGAAAAACATGATCTGACGGTTTATCCAAGGACACCAATACTTATGGCACATATCATGGGGCATATTAGAGATACCTGGGAGAAATTGCCACTGAGAATCAAGGGAATATCACATTAGTTCCTCTCACATTATTTAGGAACCTAGATACACTGATGTATTCATAGGATGTCATTTCCATTGATATAACAATCTGAAGTCTAGTCTTCACCTGAAATAATCTCTTTTTGTAGAAAACCTTCATGGTTTAAAAACAATATTATCTTCACCCTATCAAGAAGTAAAGAGGTAACTTCTAAGGATAAATGAAAATTATGATTGTTAATCTCTTTAAACTCTATTTGAAATTCATCAAATAGTTCCATCAACCTGCATTCATCACTAGCTTCCACGGCTTGTTCCTTAGTTTTATAGTTATGTGCATCAACCACCACATTTCCTTCAACATATATGCAAGATCAAAGTAAATATAATGATTTTATTCAACCAAAATTCATTGTATGAGATTCAATTCACACTATGTAAATATATATTTTAAGCTCTTATGGTTCATAAACCCCACAATTCACTGCCCCAAAATATAATGTCTCCAATAGCACAAGGCATGAACCACCACCACCAGATTGAGGTCATGTGTTAGGTAATTAATTTTTTGATGTCTCTACATTAGTAATACACCTATCCCAATTCCTAATGCATCATAAGACACTATATAACCCCTTCTAGGATCAAGATGAATCAAGATTAGTTTTGAATTTAGTATTCCATTCATCTCCTCAAAGTCCTTCTCACTCACATTAAATCACAAAAACATCATTCCATTCTTATTCATACTGGTAACATCTATTTTAAGGTGTGACAAGTTTTGAATAAAATATCAGTAACATTTGACCAGCCCTAGGAAACACCATATATAAAACACATTCTTTTGATTCTCTAATGATACAAAAATGCTCACCTTCTCTGGGTCACCTTGGACTATTGATTCTAAGATAAAATGACCCAAAAAATGAACCTTTTCATTCCAAAATATAAACGTTTTGATGTTAGTATATAACTTTTTCTCTCTCTTTATACTCAATATGAACTCATCATGTTTTTCATGGAAACTTCGAGTATTATAATACAAAAAGATGTCATCCATAGAAACCATTACAAAAGAATCCAATTAGGGGAGGAAACCCCTATTCATCAAGGACATGAAAACATAACCCATGTTCGTATGACTGAATAAAATTACCAAATACTCATATAATACTTATTGACTTTAGAAAGACAAACATCATATTTCTAAAGTCCTGAATCACACTTGATAAAATCCTGATCTCAAGTCATTCTTTCAGAACACTCTAGATCCTTTAAGCTCATCGATGAGATCATCTATTTGAAAAAAGGATTTTTTTATTAACTGTAATCTATTTCAACCATCACTAATCCATGCATAGAATAAGGTTTCTGTCTAACTTCTTGGAAAAAGGACATGTGATCCCAAACGAGAAGTAATAGGTCGGATAAAACTCTTGGATTCTGAATCCCCCAATAGTCAATTAAACTCCTAGATCTCAGTAAGTGTTGTCATGTATGAATGAATAGATACTAAATATGCTCCTTGATAATCTCAACTATAAACACTACCTCTCTTGAATCAGGTATCCTAGAGAATTAATCTAGGAAAACAACATTAAAATGATCCACCACTAATAGAAAATTATCTTATCATGTTCCCCACTCCTCCATATGATGGCTAAAATTCTGGCCTATCACTCCACCCAACCCACATTGATCTGGTCCATCTCCACTTTCCTGGACATACCACTCAACCTTATGAATATAAGTATCACCCTTTTTGATATAAATGATACCCTACCTCATTTGCAGTCAACATAGACATGATAGGGGACCAAATAGTCCATCCCAAGAATGAAGTCAAATACCTTCATTTTGAGGAAGAAGATGTCCCATAAGAAGTAATAACTACCTACCTCAACTGGATTATCATTCCATTAGTGTATACCCTATATTCCCACATCCAATGATGTGTCCAAGGACATAACCCCACAAAGGTACCAAACATCAATCCCAATACATTGCATGATTAAAACAGAAATAGAATGTGATTCACCTATATAAAAAAATTAGATTTGATAGTATAGGATACTATAATAGTACCTCATACAGTAGATGGTTATACACTCCGATCCTCAAGTATCTTCTCTAATCCATGCATTTGGCATGATCCATAGACTTGAGCTACATCCAGAATACCTGAGTAGGTCCACTCTACTAGTGCTAATAATTAGATGATTGGCTACCTCTACTTTGACCTCCTCCTCATCTTATTTTTCTACTGATACTCTAGCTTCCTTACTGGAAAAGAGTCACTAATACTTCTCCTAAAGATGGATCTATAACAGGTCCTCTTAAACTATAAGTAGGTAGAAAGTTACAATAAACCCCTTGATGATGATCCATCTCTCTACAAGCATGGAACTACAAAGGGTCTCTATCACACTATGGCATCGCATGCCACTACCATCCACACTGATGGAATATAACAGAGCTTCTAGTATGGATACTCTATCCACCACTTCTCTAATAACAATCCTTAAAATGATGCTTCCTTCGATTCGAATAACTACTACCCTATCTTGGCACAAATCCTTTGATATGGTTACTATCATATTCCCTCAAGTTGTGCTTAGTGATAAGATCTTGGTTCACAATATAAGAAATTGTTGACTGGAGAAATAAATTCACCTAAGTGTGCATCTCTATTAATATTAGAAAACAACTTCCATTACTGATGAGAATGACCTTCATGCACTTTATCAAACATTTTTCATGAGATCAAAGATGTTTTGTAAAACTCATTATAAAAAACCATTTAAAATATATCCATTTCATGTCTAAATTTTACAGAAATCATGGATGTGGAATGGATTCTGGGGAATAAAAATGAAATAACATCAATAAATAAACAATGTAACACTTTATAAGAATATTTTTGATATTATGTATGTAATTTAAATTATTTATCAATGAATATTAAATTATTATTACATTTACTTGGTTAACAAATATATCATTTTTCAAAGTTATGGGAATATGCCTCTAAACATTATAATTATGGGGAAATATCACCCTCTCATAAGTAAGCTTCCCATGAATATGTCCATATGTTCTAGAAGAATCACTAGTTGTCACCCTAAACTCATCAAATAGAAGGCTAATCCTTAATTCTTTTAGGTATCATACATATACACTGTTCATAATTACATCTCTTCAACTTCTATCTATATTTGTTTGAAAAATGAATTATACAATTAGTAAAATATATATTGTTTTTGTACAATGACATACATACTAGTAATAGTAACTTGAAAATATATCATCGATAGTGGGGTGACCAACTCCTCCATCACTGAAGTTGAATTAGATTGTGGGCTAGTAACATCTGGGAAACAGTTAGGTTTCTAGAAGTCCCTGGTATAACAGAATCACTTGGATCCACTAAAGCTAATGGTAGTGGTGGTTTTCTCAGAGATGTTGATTGCCTATTTATACTTTAAATTTTATTCATATTTATTGTTTTCACTATTATTAACATCCATTGTATTGAGTATTCCATTTTTACCCTCACTTGTAAGTTTAATTTCTTCAATATTGCCCAGAATAAATAGTTTAGTGTTTTGTAGTTGATGAGATTCAATGACATAAAGTACCAATTGATATCTATCAAACATGTCATACAAGTCTCTGAACATTATGTGTAGAAAAACACTTCTGCCTTCATGTATTTCATTATCCACATAATAAACCATCTTCTATTATGAATCCATAATAAATAGATCATGCTATGAATGCTCATTAGTATGGCTCAAGAAAAAGAGGTTGACATAATAAAATATAAAAAATCTTTCAACATAACCTTATAAATGTTGACTGATTTACAATTGAATTAGATACTAAAAAATTTACTATTATAGTTTAATTCTATTATATAAATCATATTTCCATATTATCCCACCTATTTAAGTGTATATACACCCCCATTTTGATTTTTCAAGTCTTATTCATGATAAATAGTGAAATACCTTAAGCCATTAATATTGTAGGCATCAAATATCTTATCCTACCTTAGAGGACATCAAGAAAAAATATTCAAATCACTTGATATTTCATCTGGATTCTCAATATTAATTATTTGTACAAGAAGATTTAAGGTTTTAATTTTAACTTAGAAAAATTAACTACATGTTATAAATATGCACATGTGTATTTACTTACATGATGAGAGAACCATTAGACAATCTCCTTATTAGAATGTTTATTTAATTCTATCTCATTTCAAGATTAACCCATTAGTTTCATATTTTTTCAGCCTCCATTATTCAATAGATATATCTGAAATATGATTGTTGAGTAGTCCATATATATTCCCTTGTAGAAACTCAAATTTTTTCACTTTGAAATTTGACCTTGTTCTAAAACGTTTTCCAATAGTTGGAAATACTGATGACTAGTTTTCAGAATTAAAATTAGTGGAGATGTCATCAACACATCCAAAATTATTAAATCTAGTCTCAATCCCATCCAAATACCAAGAACAGATGGTCAAAAACTCATAGGATATATAATATTCAAAAATAGAACATTTTTTTAAACTTTATTCATCACATATGATTTGAAATGACCTAATTAAATGATGAAAAAAATAAGAAACATATTAAAATATTTACAAAATCATTTGATAAAATTGTGTTAAAAAATAAAAAAAATATATTAATATTAATGTACCTCTAATTATGATAAATCCATTGATAGTGTATCACACTATCAAATTTAGATTCATGAACCAAATAAATAGTTAAATGAATCCGGTATTTTATGAATGAAGGGGTAAATAACATATCTAAATAAAGAAGTGTCAAAAGAAATTCTTTCTTGATGTTTATCAAGATCAATTGGATTTAAATTTTTCCCACAAATCTCTCTAAAAATGGTACAAAAATAAACATGAACTACAATTACTTTTTTAGGTATCATGTCATAAAATTTAAATGGAAGTAACTTCCCAATTAGAATATTTGATTCATTACATTTTAATCAATGAAACTTTTGATGTTTTGTATCAATGCATACTGAAATGTTATTGAATATCCATATGTTACTTTTATATTATTTAAAGTTCAAAGGAATACATATTTCTAATGATTTTTCATTGTAAAAATAGCCGAAGGATACTTTATATTTTAATTTTCCCTTTAACCATAATTTATATTCATTGGATATAAATCCCTAATAGTATTAATGTGATCCTTAAATTTATCCTACTCATTAAGTAATGTAAATATTAAATTATCACAAACATTCTTCTCAATATGCGGTACATGAACATTATGAAATATCAAATTGAACTCTAAATAAGTATGTTTAAGAAATATACTAATTTTATTCCACTTTTTTTCAACTTCTTTAGATATTGTACCTTATATACTTTCCCCACCATTATTAAACTGATTTCATTTTCCAATTTCTGCCTTGGCATTCATTAATTGGCCCTATATTTCTAAACTAGATAACACCATTGGTGGATTTTTCAATCCAACATCTCTTTTTATTAATGTCTTATTAATCCTAAATTAATGAGAATAATAAATAAATCAATAATGAAAAATAAAAACCATTTTATAGTATGATGTAATTTTTTAGGTTCAAAATAAAGATGACAAGATAGACAGGAAAAACCGGTATGAGTATTCCAACGAAATAAATTTCCTAGTCCATGAATGTCACTAATTTTCCACATTAAAGAAGATTTAATTTTTTATAGTTTTCTTGTTAAAGCATCATATGTTTCCACACCATTATCCCATAAATTTTGGAATTATATTATTATAGGATGAAGGTATACCTCAATGTCATTTCCAAGAATTTACTTTCCAGGAAATTTCATTGAGATAATGAAAGAATTATTCTTCATACACATATATGGAGGTACAGATTATGGGATCAAAACATCTATACACATGATATAATTAGTAATTAAAGTACCAAAATGGTTAAAACCGTCAAATCCAATCCCAAACGTACATTACTAGGATACAAATAAAAAAGTCGATATAATTAATAAATCACATTCAATAATGTTGAAACTTTTTGATGTCTCATCAGGGAATCTCTATTACTATCATGAGTATTCCAATTCATGTTTTATGTTGTCTTGAATGACATGAATAATATTTGTAGGAAACGTTTTAGATGAAATTAATTTAATACCTTTTTTGGATTTTATTCTTCTACTTCTTCTAGTGTGTTGCATTGGTTTTTACTCGAAATTAATTATCATTGAGTTCCATATGAATGTATTACATCATATGATAACTTCTTTAACAGACTATTCTCCCAGGTAAAGCATTAAATAATTAGGGCATGTGTGTATCTTTGTATAATCATGTCCATGTTTATTGATGATTTTATTTATCTCATAGAATGATGCAGGGATCATAGGTTCACTACATACATCATTTAGCAACTCTAAAGTAATGGAAATTGATTTTTTAGTAATTCCATAGATAAAATTGATATAATTTAGATTAAGTGTAAAATTTAACTATGAATAATTAGCACACCCTTCATACAGTTTATGTTGTCCGTATTCAACTATTTCATAAAAATCTTTTTTTTATCGCTGGAGTGTTTACCAATATTAAATTTATAAAGATAAACTAAAAAATTTTATCTATAATAATATTGTACATTCTATCTTGTAATTCCATTTTTTTAATTTTTCTAATTTTTAATTGAGTTATCCTCTATCAGGTCACATTGTATTTCATTGGCAGGATAGTCATTGTTTTCACATTCCTTAAAATTTGATTCACCATGCCAAATCAAACATAAATATAGAGAAGGAAAATATTTCAACGTCAAGTGATCATATAATTTATTTCTATTCAAATATCACTTGAATTTTAAATATGTATATAAAAATTTTATTATAACATCCACTGATCAATTTCCAATTGCATAATCTAAAAAATATTCCAAACCATTGGTCGTTTGAGGTGTTTTTTCAAGTAAATTAATCCAACTTTTACCGATAGCTATTGTATTGAGACTCTTCTCCTTTTACATTAATATATAAAGATGTAAATATTTAATAAAACAATTAAACCCAATTTTTAACATCACTCAATTTCATCATTGGCCATGGTAGGGTTTTGATTTGATAGAACAAATATTAAACATGAAAA
Source organism: Viscum album (assembly GCA_963277665.1). Lineage (NCBI taxonomy): Eukaryota > Viridiplantae > Streptophyta > Magnoliopsida > Santalales > Viscaceae > Viscum > Viscum album. The sequence goes on along the minus strand of OY728159.1, from coordinate 991,147,048 downwards.
TGATTCAATTTGTCATGAAAAATAGAAAAAACATAAATTAATTATTATTAAACCTCGCAATAATAGTTTTGATTTCATTAATGAAGGTCATTGAGGCAAGGAGAGGGAAACATACAATGTGTAGTTCTGGGATACAAGCCCAAAAATTTCTAGATCTATGGGAAATGGAGGATGTAGGAATATGTATGGTATAGTGGGGTAAGGGTAAGGGCTTTCCATCCATTACTGATGGTGGTCCTTGGGAAATAGAGAATATGGGTCACTTTCTCCAAAGAATACCCATTAGGGGTCTCTCAATGGTTGTCATTAAGGGAGGGTGGTCGGGGGGTCAAAGGATTTTATTAAGGGATGGGGGTTATTAGTCAACATTCATTAACGAGGTAGGGGGTTAGAGTTCATCATTGAGGGAGGGAGGTGGAAACTGGTGGCCGATGTTGTGGGAGGGGTTCTCGGGGGAGGTTAATTAGAGTTTTTAAGTATTTATTGGTGTTTTAATTAATATTACTACTAATTATAACTACAATAAGAGGTTTTGAATAAAAAAATACTTATTTAATAAAATATTCATTAAATTTTAATTAGTAGTTGTTATAGGAACCACAACCAACAAACATCCACTAAAGTTTCCATTTTTTGTAGTGTGATAAAGATAAAACATTCCAAAGTAAATACCTAAAATCAAATCGAAATTAGTGACACAAAAATTATCCAATGGTCCTGGCTAGTAATTTCCACCACAATCTATATAGTCTTCCTAGAAACTTGAATATAAATTTATATATCTATGGTGAGCATAAGAGTATACTCAATATGAAATACAAAGTCTCTCAAGCACATATGAAAAGAGAATACTAATGCATCAGTGAGAAAAAAAACAGAACCAAAAATACCTAAATAGGTCAACTATCAAACCCTACTATCACCAAGGCATGCTCACCAAATAACGCAATCTAGGTATAATAACATAATAAGAATCATACCAGTAAGTGGTTCCCCACAACATTTCTACAATGATTTTCCACTATCACATCCCAACATGATACGTTCTGGTTATCCCATATACTTTGTATAACACATCACAAGCCACCACCCCACAATGTGGTCATATAACATCTCGCTCGTAGACACCTGGTCCATCACAGCACATCCACTATCATTACCAAAATAGTAGGGTACCATGACCATAAAGGAAATCAACATAAAACGCTCCTACAACCATGCATGAGCCCCACCATAATCCAACCCAAAACATGGTCACATCACAAGTCACTTACCCATAGAATAATCATATCACATCTCACCTTTATACACATGGATCATAACATAGTACACTATCTAACTTTTGGCCATCACACCCTACACATATCTACCCACATGGAAGAGAGAGTGGGAAATAGAAGGTATCTATCCATCTATCCTCACCACTAAGATGATAGAAAAAACACCCCTATATATATATATGATTGTTAGTATGTGGTGCTCAATGTGGGTGGGGTTTGTATAGAGATTATAAGAAATATATATATATATATATACAAACACACACAAACATAGTCTAAACTGAGGAATTCAAAAACAAAAGGATACTGAATATCTATCAATAAAATCCACTTTCATTGCTACCTTTAAATGAACAATATCACACATGCCAAAATCCATAATCCATATTTCACATTAACCACTAAATTACATTTAAACAACCAATTCGTTTCATATTTTCAACCCATTTAATTCCATATTGATATACAATTTCCAAATTTAACCACTCATCCCATTTTAATTCATCATTTATTAACCATTTCATTCGAATCCATTTCATTTCCAACATTATCATTTGATTCCAAAACCACCTGGGAAACTATCACAATACAACACCATGAAAATAGAGAGTACATCAACCTTACCAAGCAAACCAACCCCACATTTATACCATATATCAACCGCATCACAACAACACCTACACACCCAATTTCATGGACACACATCAACACACATCAATGCCCCACAACAGGGTCCAACAAACCAATTACATCATCACACTACCACATATCCACTCAAACATATCCCATCACCACCCCAAAAAATGATAGAACAAACCCATCACAACACTACCCCATAGAATGACCACTCAATCCTATCACATCACTTCCAGATAACATGGATAAATAACCTATCACATTTAGCATAACATTTTTAGATTTATCAAGGAGTGTTTTCATCAATTTCACTTCATTATATAAGGTTATTCTCACACAAGCCACAAATTATGAGGAAACCATTTTATTTTCCAAATATAAGTTGTTGGGAAATTTTCATTTTTGGGTGATGTCAAACAATCACAATAAATAAGCTTCGATAACACATGTTAAATCATTGAAAATAAGTTCTCCAACAGCCATGATTTTTAGTGGTGAACTTAGCACATGCAATCCCAATATCACAAATAATATCAAGTATGTAGAAACATGTCAAACATTACCATTACCCCTTCGATTTATATGAAACTGGTTCATTGTCTTTATCTGGATGGTGTAAACTATCATCCCATAGATATAAAAGTGTAATCCACCTCTGAATGATATATAAAAAAGATAAAAAAGGTATTCCCTACCTCAAATAAGATTATTTATCTCACTAGGAACCATAGGGAAAAAGAAGAAGCACCCACAAACCCAAACCATGCAAGGGAACAATGGATCAACCAAAACCACACAATAAATCTAAAAAAACACTACCCAAACACACCCCAAACCAAAGAAACATCATGTAGAAAAGCCTATACAAAATAATGAGGGAAAATAACCCTGAAAAAAATTACAACCTACCACGCATCACCAAAACCCGACCACCACAACCTAAGGTTCATTGTAGGATAAGGAGGGTAGTAATATCCTATAAACATTCTTTAGTTTTTTCATAGGTGAGAGAGGGGGAACATAGTTGAATAAGGATAATAGGCCAACAAATAATTAAATATTTAGAATTCACCCCTTTGACATGATTATTTCAATTTTCAAAATTTGAATTAAATAGGGGTGTGGGATTATAAGCTGCGAATACCGTAGAGGCTTTGAAACCCCTCATTAAACAAAATTAACATTTCCTTGGCTCAATTTAGTTACACATAATGAATTACAGTTTTATGATGTGAATCAATTTCATGAACTCCCCTTATCCTTTTTACAAGTTGTGAAACTAACCAAATACAAAAGTTGTGAACCACCTACTCAAAAGGTGAATCTAGTTCACATTGTGAACTAATTTCTACAGTATCTATATATCTTTATCCCCACCAAACACTCTAAAAACTCCTCACACATCCTCTAAAAACTCTCTGAACACTAAAATCTACAATGTAACCAGATGAGAATGCACAAAATCATACATTTAAAAAATATAAAATGATTCTCGTCCTCGATAATCAGAACCATGTCTAAAAAAATATGGATTTCTGAACAACCACCCCTTGAGATACCTTTCAAGGTCCCCATTAAATCTCAAATAATACCACCATCTAAACTCACCAAACCAAAACACACATAAAACTACTCTTACAACCACATCATCACACATAAACTAGAAAACCACCTCAACCTTCAAGAACATGTGGCCTCCTAAAAAACTCTAAGAGAATCTTCCTATGATCATCATAAGACTTTTTCCAGTCCTTTTCCACATTCATCCCCTCATGAACATGATAAAACTTATCTATCATGCTCTACACCATATTGGGACTCTGAACTAAGTAATCTCTCACCCTAGTCTGGCATAATTGATAATGGCACAACCACCCATATAAAGTATCAAATGAGATCATTCCAATTGATGAGTGATATATTTTATTATAATAAAACATAACAAAGTAAAATTTCCATAACCAAGATCTTTCTAATTATATCATGCAGGCCTTCAAAATATCCTCCAGTGTCTGGATAGTGCACTATATCTTTTTACCCATCTAATAGTGTAAAATACATCAAAGGTGTTAATGAGTACCAAAAGTGTGTTGCAATCCCCTCTAGACTCATGAAGTAAAATTGGAATCTTTATTTGAGACAATTTATCTTCGGACACCATGAAACTTCACCACCTCATCCATATACCATCTCACCAAAACATCACCCACACTAGACTCACAGATCATTAGAAAGTGAACTAGTTTCATTAGACGGTATACTACCACTAAAAATACATCAATACCCCCCTAGGCTTGAGGTAACCCTATAATGAAATCCCTTAACATTTAATCCCACATTCATTTAGTAATATCCAAAGGCTGTAAAAACCCATTGGGAAAATTATTCTCATCTTTTACCTTGTAGAAAACCAAAAACCTTTCCACAAACTATGTTATCTCCCATTTTATCTTAGACCACCAGAACTGTATCCTCAAGATATGATGCATTATAGATACCCCCAGGTGTACCACCATATGTGAGGTATGAAACTCATGAAGTAATACCTCATTAATAATTATCATGATAAATAGCCTCCCCTGAAACAACATCTGGTTCCAACCATCCTCTGACCACCCCATAAGAGAACATTTATAGCCAACATGATCACGCATCACCTCTATACCCAAGTATCCCCATTGAGACTCCTCCACCTACTGTATCAGATAATACTATGTTGTCATCTGAGACATGAAAACACTATCATCAACCACCCTTTCATCTTAGTGTAGGGCTGGAAACTCCTCAATCACTCTACAACTATCTTCATGTTCTTGAACAACATCCTTCCATGAATTCCTACTCAAATAATTGGATTGAACATTCCCCTTTCCCAATATGGAGGAAATCAAAAAAACATAATCATGAAGAAACTCCATCCATCACTATTTCCACTGATTCATATCACACTAAGAAAATATATAACTCAATCTATTATGATTGGTGTAGAAAAGATAGTGAACTATTATGAGGTAATGTCACCAAATATTTATAAGTAGAAATAAAAGAACCTCCACTTACTCCAGATCAGGGGTGCCATATTTACTATCATGGAGAAATAACTTCCTAGACCCGTAAATGATCACTACCTTTTGATTCATCAATATGAATCTCAATCCTAGATGATATGAATCACAAGAAACAACACACCCTCCTCAAGCAGTTGATGAATTGTACAATTGATAAACTTGTCTTTCAAATAACCAACCACTGCCTGACATTGAACTGTCTATATGAAATCCTAGAACTTCCTGGTCAAAACTATTTTGGGGATAAAAATTGACTGAAATTAGGTAAAAATCCTAGATAATATCTCTAGATTCCAAGGAATATGTGAACCTTTTCCATATTCTTGGGTTTTTCCCAAGAAACAACTCCCTTGACCTTTTATGGGTCTACAGCCTCACCCTTCTGATACAGACATATACATGGAAACATGTCTCTCACATCCATAACTCACACTTCAAAAAATATCAATTTTTTCAATGGTGTCAAAGAAACTAGAAAAAACTATGAGATGATCTACATGCTCCCCTTTTGACATCGAGTAGATCAATATGTCATTAGTGAACATGACCAATAACTGTTCAAGGAATTCCTGAAACATGAAGTTCATGATACCCATGAACATAGCTGTTGTTTTTTTGACACTTAACTACATGACCATGAAATTAAACATTCCTAAATTTAATGTTAGACTTTGGAACATCACACATATTCACCCTAAAATAGTGATATTAAAACCATTGGTTAATTTTAAAAAACTATAATTCCCCTCTTAGATCATCAAAAACTTCATCTATCCATAGAAGAGAGTAAAAATTCTTGATCTTTACATGATCTGACCTCTAATATCATATACAGAACCACATACTACCATCCTCTTTCTTTGAAAAAAACATTGGAGAAACCCACGATGACACACTAGGGAAGATAAAACACTTATGTATTGTATTTTATATTTTAATTCTAATATCTAGTAACTTAGAAGGTGTCACTAGATTGGGATACCTTGGTATTTGAGAAGAGATGGGATACATGTATATCCTGAATTCAACATCACGTCTAGGGGGTAGCGTCCCAATATCCTCAGGAAAAAAATAAAAAAACATCCCCAACATACATGGGAATCTCCACTATCCTAAATTTGACTAGTTCTATAGACAAATTAGCCATCAATAAAAGGAGGGGCGTCACATTCCTACATCCCAACTGACAACTTTTCCTTCCACAAAAATCTACACACTGGACATCAACATCTGACAACATGAATCTCCTCAAAAATTAGTTTATTATATCACACATTGAAAAAAACTATTCAATATAAATGATGACATCATATGACTACATAATTAAAATGAAATAAATATTCATGGGACTTATGTGGCCCCATCATCTTTCCACACCCCCCAGAACACATTAAACAAGCTAGTTGAGTCTATGGATAGCGTGGTCAACACCAATAGCATGGGAAGAATCTCTACTTCTACCCACATTTAATGTACTAGAGTGAGTGAAACAAAGGAGTTAAAATATATTGAATAAAACAGGCATAAAAATTTGTAGAAGATAAGTCGATCGTACCCCAAACAATATATGGTCCCACTAGAATTGCTACCACTACAACCTACAATTAACCCTAGCTAGATCCTCTACCATAATATTAATAGATAACTCTATGAAAATGATCGATTCAACTTCCCAAAACATGAGGAACATCATGAGGTCATCCCTTACTCAATCCATCTCCCCTAGGTAAAGCACAGGCCTTCTGCCTCTCCTATTGAAACAGTCATGCTAGAAACTACTAATTAAGATGATGTTGATCCTAACTAGCTCTACTAAACTAATCTTGGAGAACCACTAGGAACTAGTTCTTTAAATGGCCAAAAACCCAAATAGAAACAAAATGTTAGCCCAATGCCATTGGGAAAAGAATTGAAACCACATGTCCTAGAAGATCAAAAATGATGTTTCTGAGTTAAACTACCTACTATTTGAAACATCGAAGACTCTGGAACCTAAGACCACCTACAAAAAAGACTTATCCGAAAAGTACCTTACTCAACCCTCTCTCATTGTAAACCTCCTCCTGAGGGAATCCACTCGACCACCTCCATATTCTTCTAAGCATCCAAATAATTTAGAAACATAATGAAATTAATTTCAAACTAGATTGAAAGATATAGTGTCTTTCAAAGACTTCTAGAATGACAATAAACATTAGAAAAAAGGTCTAAGGAAAAATGAAATAGGTCCTCAAACCTGATCCCTAACAATTGCATTGAAATACTCCCATATAGAAGGGAAAATAGCTCCTTCCACTTCACTTCTATCATGGTAAATGAAAGAAACTCTTCCTATAGCTCTTTCTGAAATTCCAACCACAAAACATATGCCTCATTATTCTCCCATGATACAAAATCCACCACTTTTGTGCAGCTACCCACATATGACTAACTTCCAAAAGAACATCGTACTTTATCGGGGCTCATATTAATCTAAATGAAATCTCAATATCCTCTTGCCAACTCTTTATCTCAACTTCAAAATAACTTCCCTCATACATTCCCAAATTGTGATATTGAGAATAGTGGAAAATCCTTTACCACTGGTCATACTATCTTGCTAGATCAACCCTATGGTGATCAACTGGGTGAGCCTTTTGAACCTCCATTAGTTTAGCCACATGAGGATGAAGACCAAGAGCCATAGAAAAAATGAAGAAAAATATTTCCTAAACCCTGGTAGTATTGAATTCCATCATGATTTATTTAATTGATTCAAATTCTTTTTAACCATCCTAAAATCACCCAATTCAAATAGGAACACAATTCATCAAGATTCATGTACCTCTCCTCGGCCTCTACCCTAGAAACAGTTCCACCTCACATTGTCATTAAAAAAGATTAGAGTATGTTCCCTAGATCATAGAAGGGGGGGCTAAAATAATATGTATGAGCTGGTCTTTCTAGCTATCTCACACACCATGATTAACTAGCACAATTTCCATACCTACCCGGGTAATAAACATAGAACCTAACTCCAAAATAAATCTTACCTCTCAACCATCGACTCTCATACCACTATGTCATGAACCCCTCCCTCCAAAGATACCATAATGAAGGTAGATATTTAATTAACCTTGTGTCCTACCTCTCGTAGGCCCCGTGTTGGAGAATATCATTGAGGATAAAAATATCTCACATATAGCAGGTATTTCCCTCTATAAATAAAATCAGATTGGGAGATATTATGAATCAATCACAAGAAAAACCCTGATATAATATAAAATAAATCCAAAATAATCACATGATTTAGGCAAAAAGTTAATAGATGTAGATAAAAATTTGTAATGTAAATACCAAAAATAGGCTAAAGAAGTGATGAAAAAATTATCCAAAGGTTAGAGAATGTAATTTACATCATTTTCAATGTATTCATCCTATAAACCTGAAAATCGGTTTATATAAATTGGATGATCATACCAGTATACTTAGTAGGAAAACCAAAGTCTCCTATTCACACATGAAAGGAGCATACTAATGCACCCGTGATCAAATAAAAGATCCAGCAGCACCTAATTAGGTGAACTATCCAGCGCTAATCTCACCAATGCAAGATCACCAAACAGCACAACTCAACTATGGTAACATAATATGAATCATATCAATAAAGGTTACCCAAACAACTTTACCGCTATTTTTTTATCTCACACCCTAACATCATATATTTTGGTGGACCCATATCTTCTGTATAACCCATTACAATCCACCTTCATAAAGCATGGTCATATCACTTCTCACCCACAGACACACCGACCATCACACCACATCCAACTCTATAATCAATGTAGTCTGGTATCGTAAACATTGTGGAATTCAACCTCCTTCCCTCCTCCTACCAAGCATGACCCCACCAAAATACTCCACACAACACGGTCACATCACATTTCTCCACCCCACCACATGGTCATATCACATCTTGCCCACATACACTTGGGTTATCACCTAGAGCACTATCTGGCCTTTGGCCATCACAAAATATTCATATCTACTTCCCTAGAGGAGAGAGGAGGAAAGAGCATGCATGCATCCATCCATCCTCACCCCCAGGATGTTGGGAAAACACCTGCACATATATATATATATGAGTGTCAACACGTGGTGATCGATGCGGGTGTAGTACGTATAGAAATCACAAAGAATATATATATATCCACCTAGAATCCAAAACTATCCAAAACTATGGGTTCACAATAAAAATCACACCAACAAACTCACAAAAAATCCCTCATTCACTATCACCTCTAAATCTACAACACCACCCAAGCCACAATCCACATTGCACATTACAAATCGATTCCCATTTAATCATCTTATTCATTTCATATTTCTATCCCATTTAGTTTTTTATTCATTTACCATTTCCACATTTAACCACATTTCCCATTTAAATACAATATTCATTAACCATTTAAGTGTTGATAATGACCACCCATTATCAGTGCCAAAAAATATCTTAAAGGTTATACTTCATTAAAAAAATTATATCTTTCGAAATAATATAGTAATAAATAAATATTTTTATATTGATAAAAATATAAATCATTTTATTAAATAAGATTTATATATGACTAAATATTCATTTCCATTTGATATGTAATAAATTTATTTAAAAATTTCATAAAATCAAATATATATATATATATAGCTTTATTAAATATTATTTATATACTAAAAAATATGTATTATAAATCATATAAATTAATAATTCTTATATTTAGTGAAAATTGGTTATTAATTTAATTAAATATATTTAATATTAATTAAAAAAATATTTACTAATTATGACATTATGTTTTATCGATGTCATTTTTTTATTTACCCTATATATATATACAAAACTAATTTAATTTTATAGTTACAAGAAAACAAAAATAATATAAATTTTTAATATTATCATTCTATATTTTTATTTATTAATATTTAATATTTAATATATTATATTATTTTTTATTAAATTTTATTATTTTTATATATTTATATTTAATTTATATTATTTATTAAAAATTATCATTAATATATATATATATATAATTTAAACATTTTTTAAATAATTATTTCATTAATATATATTTTAATACTTTTTAATTTATTCATTTTTAATTTTTATGTGTTTAATAATTATTTAATATTAATATTTTTTAATATTTATTTATAATTACTGATTAATGTTTAATTTTTTCATATTGTTTTAATTTATATATAATTATTATATATTCATTTTAATTTAAACATATATTGATTTTTATTTTTAAAAAATTTATATAATTAATATATTATTCATTTTTGTAATATTTTTTCAATATATTCATATTTTAATTAAATCTCAATCAATTTTAAAATACATAAATTTAATATTCTTTATTTATTAAAAAACGGTAAGTGTCTTTTTTTGTTTTTTATAATTTATAGATTCTAAATATTTAATCGGCTAATCATTTTTGTAATTTATTCATTATTTATGTTTTTACGCATAATTATTCATTAATATAATTGATATTATTTTATATAAGTATATATATATCAATATATATAATATTTCCTTAAATATGATTTATATAACAAAAAATATGTATGTTTATATTAAATAAGTCATATATTTAGTGAAATGGATTATAATTAAAAATTAACATTAGTTAAAATAATGACCAATGGTGTCGAGTAATGGATGTTTAATTAAATGAATTTTTTTTTCAAATTTAACGTATATCAAATGTGTGTTCTATTAATTCCACACATACATATATGTAAATAATGATTTCTTATATAGAACACGCAGGCGCATAATATTTTGGTAATTTATTCAATTTTAATTTTCAAATAAAGGGAGAAAATTAAATCCTTTATTGTACCTCATCCAACTATTTCATTTCCATATATTAAGAGAAAATTAGTTTTATAAAAAAGTGAATGTAAAACCTAATGCTGCACATTTGTAAACCGAATTCTTGTTTCTAGATAAACTTAGATTATAAAATGTATTTTGCAAAATAAAAGTAAACTTGGTTCTTAAAACTAAAACGCATGACCCCTTGACTTCCACATGTGAGCACATCTTGTTTCTTAAATAGATTCCCAGCTCATTATCCACTCGTTTCCTAGGGTTGTTCGTACCCTAGAAAGAATTCACAATATGGATTTTTGAAATAGAATCAATCCACCATGTGTTATAAATTTTATTAACCATATTTGATTCATAAAAAACCAATGAGATATAAATATTTTTTTAAGTAAATTAGGAAAATTATGATAACTGTTCTTTACATATCATTTTCCTTTATAGAATAAACAAATGATTTCCTTCTTAATATTAGTTTGAGGTAACAATTTCTCTTTCTAATTCCAATTAGATTGGCACTTATGATCCTTATGTTTATGAAGAATTGTCGGCATATTGGTTTTTATCATTTCTACCATAACATTTTTCTCTTCTTGGACACACGCAGTAATTAATTCATCAATTGACCATTTATATTTACGTGTGTTATAAGAGATTATAAAAGTCCCATATTGATACAGTGGAGTGTTGAGAAAATAATTCACTAGAAATGGCTCAAAAATATAAACCTTAAGATTATTTAGTTGAGCCTTAATATCCCTCACCAACATAATGTGATCGTGCACACTATCCATGGTGTTGAGACTCATAAATGAGAGTTGCATGATTAATGTTCTTCCTAATTAATTACCTAAAACGATGAACTATCCATCTATATCTTTTACCAAATCACAATCATTCTTATGATCATCATTAGAATCATGAATGCTAGAACCTAATTTATTTGTCGTGAATATCGTAATAAGTTGGTTTGACAACTACCTTGTTCATGCAATGTTATACCATCTATTGCGCTATCATTATTAATTATATGTAGTTTATCTTTCTAAATGGCATAATCAATGTCCATCCATCCTAGATGAAGATGAATCTTATCCTTCCAAATTTAATTTTTTTCACCATTTAATTTAGGAATTTCACATTGAAAATCATAAAAACATGATGGTATAACTAAATATTAAATACATGCTTATTAGTCCAAATCACATAATTTACATATTATATACTCATAATGAGTCTAAAAATATTTAATTTCATATGATTGAAATTTTTTAAATTAATAGAACTATAAAATTAATTAATAATATTCAATTAATATTTAAATTCATATTTCCTGAATTATAATTTTATAACTCAGCAAACTGTATAGAAATATTTTAAATTTTAAACATTTATAATACATATTGGAAAATTATGAAGACTAAATTTAATATTATAATAAATGGAAATATAATAAAAATCCACATGGGATAAAATTTATAATATTTTTCATCTATTATTTAAAGTGATTTAATGACTATTTAAACTCTATATTATTAGGAATGTTAAGAAAACCCCCAATTTTTAATTAAATTGAAAAAAATCCGTCGTAAAAAATTATTTATCTGAATGAAAATTAAAGATATATAAATATAATTTAATTATTGAAATTTCAATAAGTGTGTGTATCTTTTAAAGTTATTTTATGGAATATGTAAATTTTATTTAATTAGGAATATTTAAAAAAAACTAATTTTAATAAAATTAACAAAAAAAACACAACTAAATTATTATAGGTTTTGAATAAAAATATTTAATAACAGTAGATGAATAAATAATGAGGATGATGGTAGAAAAAAACATCATCACTAAACCTTAAAATGAGAAAGAGTTTTATTAGAATAGAATGTATGAATTTTTATTAAAAGGTATAGGTATATGCTCCCTCAAACACCAAATGTCATAAATTTTATAAAATATTTAATTCCCGAACTATTTTTTTTATTTAATGAAAATAAATTTATGCTTACCTCCATCTATCTAAAAACACATAAAATTGAGGTATCAAAACCAAAATGTCTTCTACACACTTTTGGGGGGATGTGTGTGGTTTTTGTTTTAAAGTTTCTTTTGAGTGGAGGGGCCTTGATATTTATAGTGGGTTCTACCATCACAAAATAAACCCATTTTACATTATCGATAAATAATATTGATGCATGGATATTGATTTCCATAAAATAATCACTAAATAATATTGATTAAATTCAGTACATTAAATTCATATAGGATTATTTGTTGTATTTAACATAAAGTAAAATATTAATTTAATGTTATATAATATATTGGCCCATAATTAATGTCGTTCTTAATTAATTGATGGGTTATATATTACATGCACTCATTTATCTATTCATCGTATGAGTGAGTTGAAATATAAAAGGAGTCACTCACCAAGGTTCTGAGTTTAAATCCTACTATTCAGGATTTTAGTTAACTCCATTAAAAGTGTGTCTTTTATCAAAATTTTGTAAAATATACCACTGAATTCACTGAAATTTGTAGTAGAGTGTGTCAAAATCTTCTTAATAAATTTAAAAATATATATTGAAAAATAAATTATAAAATCATTTTGTCACTCTCATCTTCTCATGGAAAACCAAGCCACCATGTCCATCAACAAAACTCAGTCCTTCCATTATTGTAATATGAGGTTGGTTGAAAGGGACATATTACAGCAATGTCTATAAGGGTGAAGTTCAAAATAATTTAGAAAGTTGTCATACCCAATCCTATTAATAAATTCCTTAAAAATTCTACTTTCCCTTGGATGACACCTTCCATGTGCATGCATATTTTCAGGGTGGGGCCTCCATTACCTCCACAATCACTGATTGCTGGGTAAAGTTTTTGGTAGGCCTGCTCACCATCCACAGGTTTCCTTAGGTTTTCATAACCTGCAGCATATTAAAATTATATATTTTAGAAATTAAACAAATAAACTTTGTGTTATAAATTTTATTAACCATATTTGATTCATAATAAACCAATGATATGGAAATACATTTTTTCATGAAAATTATAATATTTAGGAAATGTTTTATTTATATGCCATTTTCCTCTGTTAAAGAAACAAATGACTTCATTGTTAATATAATTTTGAGGTATCAATTTCTCTTTCTACATCCTATTGGATTAAAATTTATGTTCCTTATCTTTTTGGTGAATTTTTAGTGTATTTTTTTCTCCCATTTCTACCATTAATCATTCCTCCTCTTGATCACACGTTGTCATTAATTCATTATTTGACCATTTATCATTATGTGTATTATAAGAGATTATAAATAGACCATATTGATTTAGTGAAGTATTTAGAAAATAATTCACTAGAAATGGATCAGACATATCAACCTTAGGATTCATAATTTGTGGTTTAATATCCCTAAAAATAAAATTGGGTTTTCCAAAAATTCCTAGGGCACCCTAAAAATGTTGGGGGCACAACTAAATGATGGCGAATAGGCTGAATAAAATAATTAAAAACCTATGATCCACCCAATTTTCATATTTAATTCTATTTTCATGATTTTAATTCCATGTGGGTCATGTTTTACAAGTCATGAGTCCCTTGTAGGCCATGAAACCATCATACTTCCAACTATCATTGAAACTCACATCATCTCAAAACTATTTAATACACATCATAAATGACGCTTTCCTGATGTGATTCAATTTCATGGAATCCCCCTTAGCCAACTTACAAGTCATGAAGCCTGTCAACTACATAATCTGGGTACCACCAACTCAAAATGTGAATCCAGTTCACATCATGAATCACGTTCCATAGTAATCCTGCTAATCTAACCCCACCAAACACTCTAAAACCTCCTCAAGACTCTTCTGAACACTCTAAAACCACCAAAATTTAGTAAATAATGATCTAGGAAGGCATTAAATATTACAGATATAAATCTCAAATGATTATCACCCTTGAGAATCAAAACCATGTCTGGAGAAAAGAATGGTGTTCGAACAACCACACCATATGATACCTCACAAATTTCTCGTTGTCCCTTCAATGCCACCACCAGCCAAACTCATCAAACGAAAACACCTACAAACCAACTCACAAACCACATCATCACACAACCATTTTAAAACCACCTCATCCTCTGTAAATCCCAAGAAAACAACTGTTTTAACCAAAAAACAACACTACCACATGCATAAAAACTAGGGAATCTCAAATTTAATGTCAAGATACTATCATATTTAGGTAGCACTAACTCACCCATATGGTTTCAATTACATAAATGTATAAAATAGAATGATCAAGAACCAAGTACTCCCATTTTAATATTCTATAGGATTTATCACACATCACATATCAAGGAAAATATTTTATCTAATAAAACAAAAATGTCCAAAAATCTATAATAATGAAAAGGTAAGTAAAATCTAAAAAAACTCTTGTTATTGGGAATGAATATACATATATTGATCCCAATTACTCTCCTCCAAGAAACTAAGCCTCCACAACATAGGGACCATAGGAATGGTATGTCCTCACAACACCCTCTCTTGAGGATCCTAGGCCTCCACTAGTCAATCTGTGATCATCATGTCACCCTCAATATCCAACTCTCCCCAGTCAAATACATGGGAGTAATTAGGAAGATACCAATGAAGCTTAGAGATGTGAGATATGGTGTAGAAATAGTATAGATGTGGAGAAAGTGAAAATTTATAAGCTAACTAATAAACATGTCCCAACACCATAAATATCCAAAAAACTGGGGTGAGGTCTTACTCCCCCAACCAAACCTCTGACGCCCACATTGAGTGGAATCCATCAAGAACATATTGTCTCTAACCATAAACTAAAAGGCTTTCCTCCTGTGATTTACATATTACTTCTTCCTATCCAATATCACTTTCAACATACCATGAACATGATAAAACTTCTCTATTTTTCTCTAAAACACATCAAAACATTTAATCGATGACTCTCTAACCTCAGTCCTACAAAATGAAGAATGACAGAACCCATGTATAAATCCATAAATGGGTCCACGTCAATGGATGAGTGATAAATTTTTTTATAAGTAAACAAAACCACAGGAAAGTGTTATTCCCAAGATCCAACAAAGTCTTATATGCATTCCCTCAACATATCCTTTAACGTATGGATGGTCCACTATTTATGTCTTCCTGTATAGTGTTTCAATGTAGTGCAAAGGCATAACTGAGTGCCAAAAGTATGATATAATCACCTCTAGACTAATGAAGTTAAATTCATATCCTGATATGAAACAATAGACCCTAGGACTTCATGAAACTATACCAACACATCCACATACCATCCCGCCAAAGCATCCATGGTACTTAACTCACTAATCATCATAAAGTTAGCCCATTTCATCATCTAGTCTACTACCACCCAATTTGTATCACAACCTCCCTAAGCTCGGTGTAACCCTGTGATGAAATGAATCGATCGGTCATCCCAATTCCCATTAGTAACATCCAAAGTCTACAAAAAAAACCTCTGAGAGCCAGATGTTCATCCTTTACCTTCTATAACATAAAATAACTTTCCACAAACTTGGCTACCACCCATTTCATCTCAGGACACCAAAAATACATCCTCAAGATATTATATATCTTAGATACCCTCAGGTGTACTACCAAAGGTGAGTTATAAAAATCATGAATGACTCCCTCATGAATCCCGATTAGAATAAATAGCCTCCCCAAAAATAACATCTGGTTCTGAACATCCTCTAACCAAACTTTTGGAGCACCTCCATAGCCAACACAATCGTGCAACAGATCATCCTCTGAGTATCCCCAATGAGACTCATCCACCTAATATATTAGAGAATTCTACACCATCCTTTGAAATAGAAAACATTCACCTTCAACCACCCTTGTATCCAATTGCAGGCCTATCAAATCCTCCATCACTCTCTAATAATCTCTATATTGGTGAACAACATCCTTCTGTGAATGTTTTCTCAAATAATCATCCACAAAATTCCCCTTTCTCAAGGTATATGAGATAAAAAATCATAATCATAAAGAATCTCCTTAAATATCAATTTCCTATAATTTAGATCACGATGATAAAATACATACCTCATGCTCTTATGAATAGTGAAGACCATAAATCACTCTCCAATGAGGTAATGTCGTTATAACTTCAGCACAAACACAACCATCACAAACTCTAGATCATGGGTGGCATAGTTATGCTCATGGGGAAATTACTTCCTAGACCCATAAAATATCACTACCCACTATTTCATCAACACACATATCAAGACTATATAATATGTATCACATAAATCCATGAATAACACACCCTCCTTTGGAAGCCATAGAATTAGAGCACTAATAAACTTATCTTTTAGATAACTAAACACTGATTGACATTGAGAAATCCACATAAAATCATTTTCTTTCTTTTTCAACACTATTAATAGTGTTTAAACTTAAGGTAAATAAATTATAAAACATCTATAATATCCTTTGAGACAAAGGAGGCTTTGAACCTCTTCCATGTCCTTGGGTGCTGCCCAAGGAACAGCTGCCCAGACACTCGATGGGTCTACCACCACACCCTTATAAGACCTCAAATGCCCAAGGAAACATTCCTATCATTTCCATAACTCACAAATGTAAAATTTTCCATAGAGTCAATGGTGTAAAATAACCTTCAAGACAGCTATGATATGATCTATATGCTCCCCTTATGACTTCGAGTAGATCAATATATCATCAATGATCATGAGTGTGAACTGGTATAGGAATTCAAGGAAAAATGGATTTCATGATCCTAGTGAATACAACCATTGTGTTTGTAACATTTAATGAAATTAACACAAACTCAAATTTCCCATACCTGCATCCGATGGTAGTATTCGAAACCTCACTCCCCTTTAACCTCAACTGGTGATATCTTGAACATAGGTCGATTTTGGAAAACTAACTCACCATTCATAGCTAGTCAAAATAGATCATATATCATCAACATAGGGTAATGATTATTTATCATTTCATGGTTCAACCTTTGATAGTCAATACAAAACCATATAATACCATCTTCCTTATTGATGAATAACACTAGAGCAACCCACAGTTACACACTAGGATAGATGAAACCCTTATGTATTAGATCATCTATCTGAATCCTAAAATCCTATAACCTAGAAGGTGTTATCTGATAGGGATCCATTTATATAGTATAATCAAACTGATGTAAGTATAACTAAAACTCAACATCAAATTGATGGGGTATCATCCCATTACCCTTAGGAAAAATATCCAAAAACTCCCCCAATAACTTTGGGAAGCTCCACCATCCTAGAATCCACTGGTTCCACATACAACTCAACCATCAAACAAAGGAGGGATCTATATGCATACTTACCAACTGAAAACTTCATCCAATAATAATAACTAAATGTTATCTATCCACATATAAGAACAAAACTCTCATAAATATGTTGTCATTAACTGCACATATAGAAAAAACCATTAAATGATAAGGATGGCCTCATACAGGTACATCTATAGTAAAAAAATTCCAATGGAACTATTGTGTCCACATCATCTATCTACACCCCCATCACACATCAAACAATTTGTTCTAGCCTCCAACTGGTGTAATCAACACTAGGGGCATATGAAGCCTCACAATGTCTTTCCCCGGAGCACATACTGTAGTGGGTGAATGAAAGGAGTGTGAAGCTCCCGAATCAAACAAGGAATAAACAAGAGTATATTATAATCAGATCATACCTACAAATGATCTATAACCCATATAACACTACCACCTTCCATAGTTACAACTAATGATTCCAAAATTCTATGCCTCTCTAGTAACTGCCACCTCTATGACCATCCTCGAGTCAAGGTCCCTAAACATGTGGTACATCCTGAGGTTAGCCCCATACCACTCCATCTCCCCTTGATGAAGCATATGACTACTACCCCTTCTTTTGAAAAACTCTTTCAAGAAACATCTACTAAGGCTGATGGTGAACCTATCTTCTTCTAAAAAACTGAACATAGATAACCACTAGGAACTACAACTGGAAATGTCCAAAAACCCCATAAAAGACACAATGGCCAAAATTCCTTAAGAAAAGAATGGAAATCACTATTACTAGAAGGAAAGAAAGATAATTTTCAAATGTTGACTCCCTATTGGTTGAAACCATTTAGGTAATGGCACCTAGGACCTTCCACTAAAAACTCTTATCTTCCAAGAAACATGTTGGATCCTATATCATGGTAAACCACCTTGTGAGTGCATCTTCTCTGTCACTTTATCCTTATTTCAATCCTCCAAATATGTTGGAAACATAAATTGAGTAACTGTATTCTGTATTGAAGGACGAATTGTCTCCTTAAGTTGTCTTGTATGAGAGTCCTCGTTAGGAAAATGGTCCAGGAAAAATACATTGGCTCCTTGAACCTGATCCACATCCCCCAAATAGAAATAATCTTCTGCTAAAGGGAGATTAGCTCTTTCCAATTCACTACCATTATGGTCAATGAAAGAAACACTACATGGAACTCTTTTTTAAATTCAACCCCTGAAAATATACCTCCTTCTGATTACTAAGATACAACATCCAACCTTGATGCGCATCTCCCCATATCTAAATAACTTCCAGAGGAACCCAGTACTCCATTAGGGCTTGGATAGAACTGAAGGAGATCTTGAGCTCCTCTATCCAACTCTCTATCTACAACTCAAAAACAATGGCCTCATACTTTCCCAAAGCATGATGTTAAAAATCACACAACATTATCTACCAATGGCCATCATCCCTATTTGAATCAAACCTCTGCTTATCATCTAGGTACACATGTTGAAACTCTACTGCCTAAACAACATGCGGATGGTGACTATGAGCCATTGAAAAATGGAGGAAAAATATTCCAAATCCCATGTATTATAAAACTCCATCATGATTTATTTAATTATTTTTAATTATTTTTATCCTTCCCAAAACATCCCAATTCAATTAGGATCATAATTCTACATAATTCATGTACCCCTCCTTGTCTCTACCCTGCAAATAGGTCCAACTCACTTGGCCAATCAAAAATATCCTACTTTGTGTAGTAGATCACGGGGTTGATAAAATCTTGTGTACTAACTAGTCTTCCTAACCTATATCACACCCAAGATCAATTTTCATAGTTTCTATACCATCCCTTGTAATCCTCACAGTGCCCATTTCAAAAATTCATCCAATATCTCAACAATCAGCTCTAATACCACTATTTCATGACTCCCTCCAACCAAAGATACAATAATGAAGTACAAGATGTAATGGATCCAAGTCCTGCATTCAGTAGGCCCTGGGTTGGTGACTAGAATTAGGGGTATAAAAAACTATGTATGAGAGGAATTGCCCTCTATAAATAAACCATGATCGAGAGATAGGATGAATCAATCCCAATCAACTCCTTGACATAATATAAAATAAAAGTAATTTCATCAATAATTAATGAAAAAATTAAATAGATATAGATACAAGTTTATAAAGTAAATACCAAATAGGAAAGCTAAATCGATGACGAAATAACTATCCAAACATCCAAGCAAGTAATATCTAAAATGGTCCATGTATACCTCCTGGAAACCTGAAAATCAGATTATATACATAGGGTGATTATATAGGTATTCTCATAAGGAAAACCACATTATCCTATCCACATGTGAAAAATGCATACTAATGCACCCACGAGAATACAGAAGAACCATTATCACCTTAAAAGGTGAATTATCCAACTCCAATCTCACCATGGCATGCTCAGAAAATAACACAATCCATGTATAATAACATAATATGAATACTATCAGCAAAGGGTACCCCACACCACTTTTCCACCAGTTTTCTGCTCTCACGACCTAACATCATACATCCTAGTGCTCTCATCTCTTCAGTATAACACATCTGAAGCCACCTCTACACTCCATGGTCATATCACATCTCATATGGAGACAAATGATCCATCATACCACATCCACTTCCATAACCATATTCGTTGGGTATCATGAATTTGATGGGTATCAACCTCATCACCTCCTCCTACCGTGGACAACCCCCACTATAAGCCACACTATAACACAATCATATCACATCTCACCAACCCACATCATGGTCTTATTAGATCTCAACCATAGCCACATGGGCCACTACTTAGTGCATTATCTTACTATAGCCATCAGATCTTGTTCACATATACTTGCCTAGAGGAAAAAGAGGTAAATAGTGTGTAGTGATCCATCCATCATCACCACCAAGATGTTGGAAAAAGAACCCCCACATATATATATATTTTCGCACATGGTGCTCATTATGGGTGGGTGTGTATATAAATCATAAGTAATATATATATATATATATATATGTATAAAAGCCCAAACTAGGGGTTCACAACAAAAATGATACCAACAAACTCGCAACTAACCCCGCATTCACATTAACCTCTAAATACAGAACACCACAAAAGCTATAAGACACAAGACGCATTTCACATAACCAACCAATTTCTATTTAAACATATAGTTCGTTTCCTATTTCTAGCTCATTTAATTGCATATTCATATATTATTTACACATTTACCCACACTTCCCATTTTTAAATCAATATTGGTTAACCAATAAAGCACTGATAAAGACCACCCTTTATCAGATCATATAAGAATATTTAAATATATTTACATTGATAATATTATAACATATTTCATGAAATATGGTTTATATATCACTAAATATACATTTTCACTTGATATATAAGTAATTTATTTAAAATTGTCGTACAAAATTATATATATATATATATAATTTTCTTAAATATTATTTCTATAATGTAAAATATGTATTATAAATCATATCAATTTATATTTCACATTTTTAGTATAAACTGTTAATTGATTTAATTATATATATTTGATATTAATTAAAACATATTTATAAATTAAGACATTTATTTATTTCAATGTCATTTTTTTATTTCACGTATATAAATATATGAAATTAATTCAATTTTATCATTACAAACATAAGAAAATAATATAAAATATTAATATTATCATTCTATATTTTTTATTAATATTTAATTCTTAATTTTTAATTTTTAATATTATATATTTTTAATTATTACATTTCATTCATTTTCTAAATGTATATTTAATAAATATTATTTATTACTATTTATAATTAACATATATATATATATATATATTAACTTTATTCATTTTTCTTAATTTTATTGAAAATATATGGTTAATTTTAATTTATTAAAGAGAAAAGAACAGAGAGAATGAGAGATGGCTTCAAACATATCAAAATTGCACTCATTATGAAAATAGTCAAACACCTAACTTTTTTCTAAGATCCACCCACAATTTAGTATTCATCATCACACATTGCATTCTAATTAGTTTTTTCATGCCCACAACCTCGTCCTCTAGTATGACATCCTCTCCTCCATGTTTTTAGTTGTTGCAAGAGGCCTTCAATGTTTTTATCCTCTGAATCTATTCTCCCAACTTCAAATTGAACCTATACACTTATATATGGATCATAATGAAAAGTATCTTCATTTCCTTTTCAATGGGGGCTCTATCCACATTTACATGAACTCTTCCTTCTGGTGCATCATTATTATACATGACTTTCACATCCCCTTTCATATGCCCCGGGGATTGAGACTAGAACTCTTCCTCATGAGATTGATCTTTACCCTCATTAAGATGTTCAATCACTCCAAAGAGGTTAAAATTTGACACATGAAACTTTCTTGGGATACTCATTTCCTACAAAATTTTAATACAGGTTCACTTCAAGCTTCCAGCATGACAGAATCAACCTTCCTACATGTGGGGTTTCTTGAAGGTGGTTCCGTCAGAAGAGGTAGCACAATAGGTTCCAAGGCCATATCAACTGAAGTGTAATAAGGGTAAGCCTACAAATTCATATAAATATGAGGTTTGGAATACCTAAAAGGGGATAATTATAAGCCTTATTCATCCACTAAAATAACCTTGGATGAAGATGTTTTCTGGCCTTATAGATCATTATCCCTAAGGGCCTCCACACTGTTGTAGGAAGTAGCTGAAATGTAACTTCACTTGGGATGATATGACTTTAGATTCTAATCCTAGGCAGTAAGAGGTGAACCTACCGATGCTAAGGAGTTTTTTCCTTCAGGACCATCCAAACCTACCCCTAGAGACACAACCTCATTGGGAACTAGTTCATTTTCAAACAATCCTAGGATTTGAACAAAAAATCTAGACTTAGCATGATTATATACCTCATAATATAATTTTTATAATATTTTTTAGATCTTGAATCAATTATCCACTCATGGAAGATCTATTGATTAGAATGATCTTGCACTAATACTTCATCAGGTGGACCTTCCATCCCTTCTTCCAAAAAATCCACCAATGAATTTGATGTATGATGCCCAATCTGAACCATTTCCTAAGAATATACTAGGTAATTCATAAAACAGGTATCCAAATCATCAATACCATACTTTTGATAATGTATAGTCTCCACTAGCATAGAATATTCCCTATTGTGTTGATCAGTATTGTCAATCCCGTCATTAGAAACATCCAAACTAAAATCCCATCCTGACTAGTCTCACAGCCATTCCCCTGTCCCACTGAGACCACATGTCCACTAGTTTGAATTTTTGCATCACCAGAAATTTTATAAAAACCTTTTTCTTTAGATTTCATGAATAAAACATTTTTAAAACATGAATTCTCATCATGTCCACCTGCAGATAATAAATCACAAACAATCTATCTTCTATAGTTCAATGTTTTATGTCATATGACCATACAGAACACATAAAATTAGGGATGTTACACCCAAATTTATAATTTAATTTCTACATTATTATTTCATTACTTTGAGTTCTCTCAACAAGGTTTATATTGGGCCCCAATTTAAAAACTCTGTCATTTAACAATTTTAAAGGGTTTCGAACCCGCGCGCGGTCACCGCGTGGTCGGCGGTAGTCACACAGTCGGTCTAGGCATCATGTAATTTCTCATTATTCTTCTTATAATTATTATAGTTATTATATTATTATTATTATTATTATTATTATTATTATTATTATTATTTATTTGTTATTAAATTTTGATATTTTTTTCAATAATTATTATTTTTATTGTTATCAAATTTTTATATTATTATTATTACTATTTTTTATTGTTATTAATTTTTATTATTATTATATTTTTTATGGTTATTTTTAGTATTTTTATTTCTGGTTTTATTATTATTATTGTAAAATGAAAGGAAACCCTAGCCTAATCTTGCAACACCCCCTCTGGTTCACCCCCTCATTCCCCATGGCGCAAGGCGCCTCCTTCCAGCAGCACGAGGCACTCCTTCCACGGTGCTCCACCAAGCCTCCGGACCTTCGCCACTCGCCCCCTTTAGGTCCCCACTACCTTCTCCCTTCGCCCATGGCTCATATTTTTCACCCTCCATTGCCGCTCCAGCCTCACCTAGTAGCATCGACCTCCCACGATACGCCCCTCGCCCAGCTTCTTTAGCCGACTTTCGGCCTCGCCACTCTCGGCCTCCACCTTCCTTGCACTGTGCACATGACCAAGTAGGCCTCTTGTGCTTCGGCCTCCTACCATGTCAGCCTACCTTGCTCCAGCCTCCTGCCACTTTGGCACAACCTGAACCCTCTGTTTGGAACCTCTGCCTTTTTCCAGTGTGGCCACATTTCCCCTTTCTAGAAACTATTTCCTCCACTGGTATTCATCTTTATTTTTGGTGTTTTTCTCAAATAGAACAAACCCTATTTTCCTCTATTGGTGATTTTTGTGTTTTCTCAATGTCAAGAGTTTGAAGATTAGTCCTTAAGACGTTTCCCCTTCTCTGAGTGATGGGTCATGTTTTCACATCAACCGGTAGGTGTTTCCATGCCATTCATTTGGATTTGAATCTATATGATTCTTGTGTTTTATGAGTTGATTAATAAATCAAGTTTCACAACATTATTATAATATTTGTTAATTTATTGAGTGATTTATTGTTAAAATATTTGATTAAATACAAGTTTATAGTTTTTTACCTATATGTGAAATGGTTGTTCAAAGCAAATTGAGTTTAATCAAATTTCTCTCTCCTCACTACAAGAGAATCGTCGTATAGCAGCGGTTTTTTTCATTTAGTGGTGGTTTTAACCACCACTAAAGGGTTTGGTGGCGGTTTCTATAAACCGCCACCTAATACGGAGTTTCCAATCTATTAGTGGAGATTATTTCTGTTTCGCGGTAGTTTATGGAAAGCGTCGTAGCTGTATCATTTCACGGTGGTTTTACTTAGTTTAGCGACGGTTTTTACAAGCCCTGGACATCAGTTTATTCACGGCGGTTATTACCACCATCAATAAACTCAAATCCAGCAGCCATAAAAACACTGCTAAAGTCACCAGAACCGCCGCAGAATGAGAACCTACGACTCGCCTATGTAGCGGTAGTTAAAACCTCCGCGAAACATATTTTTTTTACATTTCACGGTGTTTATCACTATTTAGAGGTGGTTTTAACCGCCGCCAATGTACATTTAGCAGTGGTTTAAACTGCTATGAAAAGCTGACCAGAAAAAAAATAATTTTTTTGCTTCCGCTGCACCACTGCCCTGAAAGACAAATCAAACCCGAAACACCATATTGTACATACAAGAGACATCAACCTAGGAAATTGGTATAGAATAAATTGAAAAAAATATGTAATCATTGACATCATATATAAGAATGAACCATATTGTACATAACAACATACAATAAGAAACATCAACCTAGGAAATCCGTATAGAATAAATTGAAAAAAAATATTTGATATAATCAACTATAAAACATAGGTCCATTATTCGACTACTCTCCAAACATACATCTAGCCGATCCTTCTTGATCTCTCATAATATATATCACTTGAAAATGAAACATTAGATCTACATGTGTGTCGGTGTTCCCATATAGGGAGTGATCAAAAAAACATAGTTATATTTACCATTTGTGGGCCTCATACTTGGTTTAATACCCCAAATATAACATCACCACACACATCTACTATACTAGGTGTCTTAGAGAAGCGCGTGTGTTAGTCTCACTCAATACTTTATTGTGCACTTTTATATAACACAACTAATCTTCTATTAACTGATTTCTTAAAAAATTCATGATACACAAAAACATTATGTTCTATTTGATCATAATTTAAAATAATTATTTACATACATTATAGTAATCACCTTTTAATTCTGGTAGGACGACTCTAAAATTCATTACACATGTCATTTCAAAATAATTTTAATTTACGATGAATCATGTCACATTTCCTTAAAATTCATGCCTTAAATTATATTTTATTTTATTACTCTTAACTAGGATACAATATATTCCCCTATGAGGTTCAATACCAACATCAAGAAACATGTTATTATTCTTATGTGATAAGAATAATATGAATCACTTTTACAAAATACCTTAGTTAAAGACTCTAGTATTAGATTCTTTATATAGTCCTTAATTTTAGATACCCCTCCTAGTATCACAATATCATATCCACCTTCAAGTTGTATGCCCCGACCTCTTAAGCACACATCCATTATCATCATACCAACATTTATGATATTGAAAACAATATATGGGCCCTCTAATAGGTGTAATCCCCAACCAAACCTTCTCTAAATTAGTCATTGAAGACCAAGATGAAACTGAAATGGAAACTCATGATAAATTCAAACACTATATATCTCTATGTACCTTTCACAAAGTGTTCCCCTTCACAAAAAGTTAAGATTCTTGAAATATTTCTATTTAAATTGAACATAAATGGTACAATGTATCCCACTAATCATTAATAAACTATGTGTGTTATGATTCTATTTGTAGAGATTCATATGATGCTCATCGCATGGGCCTGATCCCAACAATGTAAACACCTACGACCTCTTTGTATGGCGAAAAATGAATAATTTCCTATCTATGTGGCCTTAAAAAATTGATTCATAAACATGTATTATATGTATGATTAACCTAAAAATCATATATGTTCATATCTACACAGATTCAGAGAGATCATAAGAATTGGGGTAACTCGTTAAACACTAGTATTTTGATATTATTCATTAAAAAATAATAAATATATAAGGGAATCCAATAATTCAAATGATTCCACCCAAAGAATATTTGATGATCCCAAAATCTCACACATTTTACCAATACCTATTTTGAAGAATCTATAGTATATGAATCACTAGTGAACACCTTTCATTGTAATTTAGTTATAAAAGGACATCCATACCAAATATTCATATACATGGAGGCCCATTAGAGGTTCTCATCAAAAAATAGATAACCTAATGTGAATCCATTAACATGGAATTGGATTGATAAACTATGAACTCTTACATTTGATGATGTGTTGATGGGTTTCTTCAATGTGTTTTCTTTTCAATACCTTCATCACATTCTTCAATTAAAATTGAATCACCAAATGCACCAATTATGTTCAAGAACAAAAACAAGCTGATAGTACCCATAAGGAACACAATGGTGAGGCATGAAAACAATTGTTATGTCATACATATGACTCAATTTCTATGAATATATGTTCCCCATACCCTGTCATACATTTTATCCTACCCTAGTAAAATGAGTGCATGATGGTTCACACCTTATTTCAGGAATACCATCTAAATGGATCTATCCTGACATTATATGACACTCATGGTAGTCTATAGGGAATAATTCTCCAGAGGTTGTCGAACTACAAATATTCTATGGCAAAACCATTGATCATAATTTCACATCCAACCTTTTTGTATCCTTTCAATAGATTATGAGAGCACGTTCTTCTCTTATCATATTGATTTGGATAAATATGTCCATCATAAAGTATAAATCACCTTAGAACTTCATTATGAGTATCATGTTCACTATAGTCATTTTTATTAACATGTGACCTTGAGTACTCAAGAAGATATATAGGGTGTTTTTCCCTATTTTCTATACTCAAGCATCTAAAAGTTGATCCCACTGGGGATATCCAACCACTAACACTCAAGAGTATATTTATACCCCTACTAGTTTAAACACCCATGAGGCCCATTAGAATATCTATATAATATACTATGGATGGTTACAATGATCTAATATCTAAAAGAATCAGAATATATCCTAAGTGGTGTTTGTGACTATAAAATTACAATGGAAACATAACCCACGTGGGTGGGGGAATTTTTTATCATTTTTTCCTCATGGTCATCTCCAGTATCATTCATCCTATGTCACCCAAATTAATGATATCCCTCATAAAATTTAAATATGTGTTTCTTATTGGTGGTAAAACATTAGTATATTTCATCAATGTTAACCCAATTGATTTTTGGAAACATGATTCTATTGATTATGAAACAGGTGTGGATGAATCCACTACCCCATCTCCAATAAAAAATAATAAAACCATCTCAACATAAGAGAATATTACTTAGTTAAAATTCAAAATAGTATAACATGTGAAATAACGTAATTTTTTCAACACATCAACAATGGGTTTAACTCCTAGTCATCCAAAATCTAGACTACCAATTCAAACACACGCCTAAATGGAGTGATGTATACCACACTCAAGAAATCGAGACATAAAAAGAAACATCAGAAATCAATAAAATGCATAAAAGGAAACATGAGAAATCAAGGAAATTATAGGACATGAAAATGTTTGGTGGCAACTATGTGCCACAAATGTTACATATACAAACCAACTATTCCCATATTTGTTCAACACATGAACAATACAACTACTCATGGTCTGATGATGCATCGTCACCCTCACCACCTTCATCACCACTTTCTGATGTCACCTATAAAAACATTATATTAAAAATTAAACATGGTTTCATAATTATATTAAAAATTAAAACCAATGAAAGTTAGAAAACTAAATAATTTTGATTTTTTTGATTTACTTGCATACCACCAGTCGATGCACTACCACCAGGGGCATATCTACTCATATGCTGATGTATTTCAATCAACTCTTTCTGCAAAGCAGATATCTGATCCCCCAACATGTGAACTGTGTTTCGTAGAGAAACAGTCTCTTTATGAGTATCCCTGGGTATGGGATGACTAAATCCAGGATTAGATGCAGCTGTCATCCCCAGTGGCCTGCTAAAAACCTCATATTGTATGGGTCCCAAACCCATCCCACACACTCTACCAGGATGCTCCTTCCCAAGGAATTTAGCAACCGGGTCATCATGGGAGACTGAGTAGGACTGTGTAGGATTGGCATCCCATTGTTCTTTAATTTTTACCTATAAATCAAATATCAATATATATTAACACAGTAAAAACTGATAATAAGTTATTATAATGAAAAATTGACATCATATCCCAACTTCTTTAGCATGCTCATTAACAAAACTTCCATCTGATTTCTTGTGAACATCCAACCACTGTTTAGTTCGGGATGCTTCGTTCCCTATACACTGTGACTGCATTAAGGAAAGATAAATCAACAATTCAATATAACAAACAGATAATATTGTCTTATAAATATTTAAACTAATTAAAAGATTACCAATGTCGTTCGGCTTCTAGAAAAGCTTTTTGAGCCTCTAGTGTGAGGAATACTTAGCCCAGTTTGAAGTATTCTTTATTGAGAGATCCTAAAATAAATAAAATTTAATTTAATAGTAATGTATTCAACGTCATGTCCTCTTCATATACATGTCTAAATTTAAAATGAGGATAATATAATAATATATATTTCAATACCATCCGCTTCTCATCACGATGTCTGTCAACAAAAACTTTCCATTATTCTTTCGGTACCCCACTGGGTAGCTTCTAATACATTTGTCGCACAGTCAACGAGGTATCGTTGACATCACATGAAAATCGCCATTTGAAATCTTTCCATTTCATACTTAGATTTTTCAACGTCCACTTCCGTGCTATCACATCAGCAACTGTAAATTGGAAGAACATCTTTATACAAAAAATCATTTTGAACATATTAGTAACATGACATTAAATTAAACCATAATGTAATAGATTTACCTTTATTTGAGAATCAAAAACTTCATTTTTCCATCTTTGAGGCATATGTCTCCAATAATCATATGAAATAGGAAGGGAAATGGGCTCTACTGCCAGCAGGCCTAGAATCTGTCCAAGTAACCCCGCAACATCATCTGTCGGGACCCCATAAGAATCAAATGGCATGACTATCTTTTTTCCAGTCATATTCCAGACATCTGAACTTTCTATTTTTTTTCTCTACTGTTGTATTTTTTTCATCTTCAATGAGAAAACAATTAGTATAAACAAAATTAAATAAATTTATCTAATTAAAATTTGTACCTATGACAGTGAAACTTCAGTACGCCCGTGCTGAACTGGAATGGGCGTGTCGTTTCCCCACTACTGAGGCTCCTAGAGGGGGATTCAATGACTCACCCTCTAATGGGACATCCAAAGATGGTGTGAGAGATGGTGTAGGAGTGTAGGCAGCTGGTGCATCAGATGTCATGGGGAGGGAGCCAGGTGGATCATCATCTGTTGTGGAACTAGATGAAATAGTATACCTCTTCTCCCTTGGCATTCATATCATTTAATCTAATAAAATTAAGTTCAGAATATATATTTCAAAAAAAAATGCAGAAAAAATATTAAAAATGATAATAGATGCCCAGTACTAATAGACAAAATATATATAACAATGATAATGAATGACTGCAGAAATGATACAAGTGGTTACTGAATAAATAAATAATTATACATAAAATCATTTTCCCCATCAATCATGTTGGTTTCCTACTCCATTACTTCATCCACTTCATTTATCCTTGAAAGAATAACATTTTCAAAATCAGGATGGGCAAACAATTCTGCTTCCTGTTGTTGATTAAATTCAATTTCAGATGTCAAATTATCCACTTCATCACCCATGTCATACAAATATCATTGTATTACGTGAGCAACTAAACTCCACCCTTCATCCAAAACATAATTCACATAATATACCATTTTTTCTTGCGATTATAAGATATATGGATAATGTAGTTCATGATCACTAACATCCATCAAGCGAGAGAAGTTCACAGAAGTAAATTGCAAGGAATCTCTTTTAACACCTCTGATAATATTGACCCATTTGAATTTGAATAAAACAACAAAAAAAATTTCTATGGTAGTTTAATTCAATAATATCATGCAGCTTTCTATAGTATTCCACTTCAGTAAATGTAAATATAACACTATTCTGTGTTTTCAAACCCACTTCTCGATTGAATGTACGAAATCTAAATCCATTCACATTATAATCGTCGACCATTTTAACTTGTTTCAGAGGACCTCTAGCAAGAAAATTCAAATCATATCACACCTCTGCTCGAGTATCAGTATTCATGATCTGCGAAAAGAAATGTACTTTATTAGATTTACAAAATGTTGGTGTCAAACTAATATTCGTAGTTATTGCAATATTTATGAACTTACACGTCATACAAACCATTCTACAAGCTCTTTATTAACAGCTTTCGTTATATCTTTCTCATTTCATGTTCGGCCCCTCATTAGTCTCTTTGTTTATATCCTCAAATCTTCAATAAATGGATCTACAATTTCACTATTCAGCATCACATATCTATGTGCCTGTAATAATTCCAATTCATTCAGTGTCACATTTGATGTCCTCCCAACTGATCGGCCAATAGCAGGAAATATTATGGATTTCTGATGTATTTGAGATTGAGTAGATGTGTCATCAACATATTCAACTCGATTAAATCTTGTCTCAATATCATCCAAGTATCTAGAACAAAAGGTAAGACACTCCTCAGCCAAATAGCCTTCAGCAATAGAGAATTCTGGTTGAGATTTATTTCTCACGTATGATTTCAAATGCCCAAGATATCTGTGAAATAAAATAACCATAATAATGCATTTAATTAAGTACAAAATTTTTTTTAATTAACTAAAAAACATATAAATAAAGTACCTCTCCATTGGATACATCCATCGATAATGAACGGGGCCTCCTAATTTAGCTTCTTCCACCAAATTCACAGTTAAATGCATCATTACAGTAAAAAATGACGGAGGAAAGATCATCTCCATTGCATAAAGGGTCAATACAAACCACTCCTAGAGGTTTTCAAGAAGAAATGGATGTAGAGATTTCTCACATAGCTGTCTAAAAAATGTGCAGAATTGGAGTACAACAGCAGTAATTTTTTTAGGTAATAATGTACGCAATGCCAATGGTAGTAACTGTTGTAACAAAATATGTGAATCGTGACTTTTCAATCCATGTAACTTACGATTCTTCAAGTCAACACACCTTGAAATGTTACTTGAATACCCATCATATACCTTAACATTCTTTAAAATTTGAAGGAATGTATCTTTATCCCTATTTTTCATTGCAAAAATTTCCATAGGATACTTTTCATTCTCATTTGGCCAGAGATCGCGTTTTATGTTCATTGCTTGTAAGTCTTTACGAGCATTGAGATGATCCTTCGACTTTCCATGCTCATTAAGAAATGTGAAAATAAAATTATCAAAGACATTCTTCTCAATATGCATCACATCAAGATTATGCCGCAATAAATTAAATTCCCAATACGGAATTTTGAAGAATATACTTTTTTTCTTCCATTTTTGTGTTCCGATTTCGCTTGACGATGCACTTAGGACCCGTTTTCCGCTATCAATCAAATGATGAACCTTCCCAAATTCTGTTTCAACATTTTAAAATTGTGTCAATATTTCAGAACCAGTTAACATCTTTGGAGGTGGTCTACGATCAATGGAACTATTAAATTTTGATCTGTTCAGCCGAAAACTATGAGATGCATCGAGAAATCTTTGATGACACAATAAGAACCATTTTCTACTATGAGGTAGTCGTTTGGGCTAAAAATAAATGTTACAAATGGGATAGGCCAAACCCATGTAATTGTTCCAACTAGATGAATTCCCAAGCCCAGGGAAGTCACTAATGGTCCACATGAAAGCAACATGCATTTTGAACATTGTTTTAGAAGAAGCATCAAATTTCTAAACACTATTGCTCCATAACTCCTAAAATTCATCAATCAAAGGCTGCAAGTATACATCAATATCATTTCCAGGAATTTTTTTTTCATGAATAATCATCGAATGGATAACCGATGTTTATTGCATACACATCCATAGAGGCAGATTATAAGGTATCAAAACAACTGGCCAAACGTTATAACTAGTACTCAAAGTCTCAAATGGGTTGAATCCATCGGCAGCCAATCCCAATCGAAAATTCCGAAGATCGACTAGGAAATATAGATGTAATGAGTCAAATTTCTTCCACGGTTGTGAATATCGTGGATGTCTCATTAACCCATCATTGTTATTATCTATAGAATTCCACTACATGTATTCAGCGGTTTTTGATGACATGAATAATCTTGGAAATCGAGGATTCAAAGGAATGTAATGCAAAACCTTTGTAGGTGTGTTCCTTTTCTTCTTCTCCATGAAATTATGTTCATTCAGACTTCCAAAATCACCCTTTTCCTGCCATCTAGAAGAAGAAAATTTCTTGCAAATCTGTCTACTTGAATCCTCTCTCCAATAAAGCTAACAATCATTGGGACATGTATGTATTTTGGTATAATTCAGACCAATATTGTTAACAACTTTTTTCATATCATAAAAATATTCTGGGATTTTTGCTTCAAAAAATGAATCACGAATCAATTACAATATCATGGACATTGCCTTATTTTTAATTCCACATAGACATTTGATATGGAACAACTTCAGCAGAAATGAAAGATTTGAAAATTTCAAACACCCACTATACAACTCTTGATTTCCATCATTAACTAAATCATGAAACACATTTTCTCCAATGATGTTTTATCTTACATTTGGCTCCACAGAATCAAGAGGAGGATCCAATGATATGTTACAATCTTGATCTTCCTGTGTTACAGTATCAAAAACATCACTTGTCACGTTGAAATTTGTAGCACCCTCTTCTGGTTTTTCTGATATGTTGTGATGCTGATAGTGGTGTCTTGCAGTGCCTAATTCATCATTTATGAGGTTTTGCATTTCATTTTCCATTGTCGATAAACTTGGGAACTCATTCTGTGGATTAACATCAGTTCTCAATATTTCTGTAACGTTCGATTCTCTATACCAAATCCAACACAAATATTGACCAGGGAATTTCTTCAGTATTAAATGTTCATAAACTTTATCTCTCTTCAACCATGTTCTGAATTTACATTTTGGACATGGACATTTTATTCTCCCTTCAACGGATCGATTAGAAATTGCCAAATCTAAAAACTCATTCAATACCTTAACATACTGAGGTGTTTTCCTTGGTAATGTGATCCAGCTTTTATCCATGTATATCACAATGTGCCTACACAAAATAAACGATAGTGTAAGATTAAAGAAACATAATATAATAAAGATGACCCATTGA
This sequence comes from Viscum album, assembly GCA_963277665.1. NCBI lineage: Eukaryota > Viridiplantae > Streptophyta > Magnoliopsida > Santalales > Viscaceae > Viscum > Viscum album. The sequence goes on along the minus strand of OY728159.1, from coordinate 991,112,644 downwards.
TCATAATGTATTCATAATATAATAAAGGTGATTCATTGGTAACATTTACCACTTCAGACCAACCAAACAAGTCTGGTCCATATGAAACAGCGTCAACACCTCATTGAGGAGCAATAATAATATCGGGTTACACACATATCATAACACTGTCGATCACACATTTTTGTTGCCTCAAACAACACCCCATTGACGTGTGATCAAAACCGATCATAATGAATTTTAAACTTGAGACATTATGTGATTTTTTAGGATTGACCTTAGATGTCCTCCAAGAGGAATGATGTTTCTCAATGGTTTCATACACAACCAACCATATCAAAGTTGTATTTCCAGGAAATAACTAAAGAGATTTTATACATGAGATCTCAAAAGAAATTCTAGAAAAAATTTCCCTTTTTTAATTGACATCTTAGACTGTGTTCATTCTACCAGGAAGGGCACCTGTTTAACAAAAATGACAAGATTTTCCCCACCTTTGGAGTTTCCTAGTTATCAAAATTAGAGATATATCATCCACTAATAAGTTATATATATCATATTCACATCAAACATACATTTGATTCTCCCCTCAAGTACACTCATTACGTCATAACAATCATAAAGAGGGCCAAAACCAAACCGACCAGCATGCGAAAACACCTTATTCTTTTTGAAGTCCTCCAATGCTTTGAGACATAGTTGATTATTTAATTCATTGGTCACTCAACTCCGTAGATGACCCGACACCTTAAAGAACAGCCCATGGTTCAATAATTTAACCGAACACCATACCTTAATTACAACATTTAGAACTCGATAGGAAAAACATAGATGTAAGCATGTTACCATAGGTTCCATAAGAAATTGGAACATCCATATTACTATACATAGTTTTTCCATCCTATGAATTAAAGAATTATAAGGTACATAAAATTTATTTAAACCAACATCATATTGACTCATACAACCATCAACATGAATGAAAGCATACAATGTTGTCCAACACTGAGGAAAATAAAGGGTCATGTGACTTGAAAAGTAGATGACAATGCTTGAGGTAAGCCTATCCTACTGAAACTGAGCATTTCTCGATACTCATGAAAATAAAAATCGCCAAAAACACAATAACCACCCCAAAAAAGGGTTTCATTAGAACTAAAGAGTCAGATGAGGGGAAACGACACCTGAACAGAACCAAGCATCATAAAACTCCTTGTAACAGAAAGGTATTAATGTTCTAAGGGCACTACCTACCAAAGGATATCAACTTAAAATAAGAATTCATCAAACCTAACAACATGCTATGATTACAAAATTCACTATGCTCAAAATCCAATCAACTAATCCATCATTAAATAAGAGGTCTATGTATAATGCGTGTGGTTATATTCCAATACAACTCAAAAAAGTCCCATGGTACCCTTACATAAGAGTCTCTACCTAGGAAACCACTAAAGGTTCCATTTTCAATAAATATTGGGAAATCAAAAACCAAATTTAAATAAGTTTTTTTTATAAGAAATTATCCTATATTTTACCATAATAATGGGAAATCACATGTTCAACCCATTCTATCAATACCAATACACCATGCATATCACCATGCATCCACCATATCAGGTGCCAGCTGTAACCAAAAACCCAAGTCATTTTAACCATATACCTTCAATCTTTATCCATCTCAAGATAAAAAAGAATCATATAAAAATTATCAATTAAAAAGAAAATATATAAGTAAATAAACAATAAAAAGTGTTAATATGGCATATAGGCCCTAGAAACAATGTATCTGAACATCACATGAAAATAGGCTCACTCGACCCTAAACATTTATCATTATCAAACAACCAGTTTTACTTCTATTTTCGATTAACTGATTCATTTATCATAGGTTAAAACTATGAGAAACATATGGAATTAGCTACCATAACCTATTAATTATTTAAATATTATTTCAATAAAAACTTCATGTTTCATTGAATTTTAAGGATGAAAATTTCCATTAACATACATCTTTGTTATTATCATTAATAAGTATTTCCAGATTCATTTTCTTTATCCAATTCCATTAACACATGGAATAAAAATTTCAATTAAACTTGAATTAGGTATCAAATTAACAATTTTCTTCAAATTAACATGCTAAAACTTGGAGTAACAAAAATTATAATCAAATAATAAAGTAATATTACACAAAATATTGTAAAAAAAGTTGAAAAATGTTATCACAATGGAAAACCCACTTTGGGGTCACAGTCATAGTGAGAAGGGTCACTGGGAGAAGGGGGGTCGCGGGTTGCTGGGGTCGACGGACGTGGGCTCCGCCGTAGATGTTGGACGCAGGGTCGCCGGAGATGGAGGTCGCGCGTTCTCCGGAGATATCACGGGGTCACCGGGGGGGTTACAGGAAGAAGGGAGCGCGAGGGGTCAGGAGGGTTGGGGGAAACGGGGGTCAGGGTAGGGAAGGTTCAGGATTTTTTAAAACAAATATGGGTTTAGCGATGGTTTATTAAAAACCGCCGTGAAACCTTTTTTAGAAAACATTTAGCGGTGGTTTTGTGAACTGCCAGCACAAAACCGCCGTTAAACCCTATTTATGTTTTAGTGCTTTCAAATGGTCTTGTTGATTGTTTTAGATGGTGTTTATCTATGAAATCATGTTGTGAAATTTTTTTTGATTGTGTTGGGTTTTTTTTATCACATGTGAAATTGTTTTATGTGAGTCCTTGGTACCTTGTGGTTGTGTGTTGGTATTCGCCGCCTTAATTTTGGGTATTTTTTATTGGTATAGTGATTTTTTTTCAACAATAGAGGGTGTGCATGTATATACTTACGGTATGTATATATAAAATATATATATATATGTACTCTAAGTATATATTCCTTCATGGAGCGGGGAATACATGTATTGGATTATGGATATATGTATATATGTATAGGTATGTGTGTGCGAGTGCGGGCCGGTTACGAGTGGTCACCACCATTTTTTTCTAGGTTCCAAAGTGTTCGGCATGACTCAGTTCCTCTTTGAGGTAGGCGTTTCAAATCTTTCCTTTCTAAAATGGTTCATTGGAACTTGCATGTTTTCAATTGCTTCTTAAAGGTTAATTTCACCTCTAATATATTTATGGTTTGATGCGATTAGTGTTTTTGTTTTGTTGGAATTTACAAAAAATATGTTTTGTTAGAATATTGTGTGAATTTCTCAAGTTAAGATGCCTAGGATGTATATTTTAAATGTTTTTGTTCTTCATAGTGGCATTGAGGGTTTCCGCTAAATTGATTGGTATGTTTATGAAACTATTTATTAACTGTTTAGTCACTTTATATACTTGTTTATGAATTGTTTAGTTTGTTCTTAAGTACTTTATGGGACTATTTTGGAGTAAGTTTGGGAATAAAAATGCATGTTGGGATTTATAAATTTAAAAGCGGTATTGGTAAGATGTTTTGGATGAATGAATTTAAACATTTTGACTCAAAGGACCATTTAGAACTTTCAATTTGAATGTGATGTTTGGGTAATGCTTTTGGAGACATTGGAATTAAAGGCCCATTCTGCTCTTCTAACTCATGGGTGAAGTTTTGTTAAATTTTAGAATGGTTTTTGTTTGGATGTTGGGTGTTCCTAGTCGTAGTTTTAAATGTTTTTAGAGAAATTATTTCGACATGGATGTGACATGACAAACTATTTGGAACTTTCATCTTTAGCGAAATATTTGTGTTGATTCATTAAAATGAAGGATTTTTTATTTCTCTATTACCATTTAACAACTTTAATGTTTTTAAAAATGTATCAAATAGTTTTAATGATTTCATGGAATAACTTCCTAGTTGGTACATTTGATGATATGATTTATATATTTTTTTGGGGAAACTCTTGGGGGATATATCTTATGGGTTATCATATGGAGTGTCTGTGTTTGGGGTAGGAAAGTATATTGAGATGAGTCACATGTGAAAAGGCCACCTACTTACACTGTATTGTTATATACACCATGGCTTCCTGGGCATCTTTTAGTTGATCGAGTGACGGTTGCTGACCAACCCCAATTAAACGGGTTGTTCCCCCTAGATTTTGTGTTAGGCCAGGCGGGATTTTCCACTGGATTGGTCAGTTTAGGGCAGCCAGTTGGTTATAGACATAGGAGCCTCACCATACAACGGTAGGTGATTCTAAACCCAATTACATATAGGGGTCTTCTGGGGATGTTTAGGATCACCAATGGTTACTGGATTATTTTCATTTCTTCTTTACTTTTCATTATACTAGATTATTTCCAGCTTGCATTTTTTTACCTATTCTATTTTAGCCCAGCTTTGGTATATTTTGTTTTGATTTTAGTTTATAAAAAAATCATTTTGGAAATGGTATGTATCGTGTGTCGGATTTTTAAATGATAAAAACATGTTACTTATTTTAAAATGCAAAAACCCTACTTTTATATTTTTATTTCAAACTTGTGTTAATGGATGGTTTTGGGAATGAAGATGTTGGATTCTGTGTTTATCTAGGAAACCTTACTAAGATTTTTTAGTTCACACACCTTTTTTATCACTTCAGTTATAGGTTTCCATTTCTTAGGTTTTCTTGGATGAGTTGCTCATTATTGGAGAATGGTCGGCCTTTGGTTGGAAGGTGGCTTAGAAGGTCACATGGAGGTTTGCTGAGTTGTTCTGTTTATTTTTTTTCTTTTTCCACTGATCGAGTTATTTTTTTTAATTCTATGTATTCTTGTATGTTTATTTATCTTATTGGGCCAAATCATCCCTGTTTATTAGGTTTTGATGACCGACACATGTTTCCATCCCGTGGGGATCAGGAACTCCCTTTAAGCCTTATCGCGGACCAGCTTGGGTGATCATTTCAAGGTTTACATAGTCTCTTTTGTGAAAAAATGGTATCAAACCCGACCCTTGTTATTTGAAGTGTCCGGTATATGGAGATTAGGACTATCGGGACTCGAGAGGTTGGTTCAATAAGGATTTCATAAACCCTCTCACGTTCTGAACGTCAAGTCTCCAGGGGTAGTCTGGGAATTCGGTCCCTATCTTGTTCTAGTTTGTTTTAGATTGAGGGGTGAAAACAGAGATAGATAGATGTTAAGTCATGATTTTTCATGGAGTAGTGACCCATTTGGAGTCTGATTATATGGTTTAAGTGCCTCCTAGTTGTTGATGTTTACTCGGGGCAAGGCCCACTACCATTTCATTGGGTTAAGCATGACTTCTAGTCCCTCACTCCCATAGTTTTATGCAAGTTGATTGTCAACATGGTTCCACTTGGTGCAAGTGTGATTTTGAAAAAGAAAAAGTGTTTTCGAAATGAAAATTATTTATTTTAGATGGCCTTCAATTCATGAAATGTGATTTAAAACTGAATTCTCCAGGTACAAAAATCTGGTGATTGCTTGGAACTGGTAGAGAAATGGTTTGGGTCAAACCTTTAGTACTCTTTATGAATGTTTGCACATATGAGGGGATGCATGGAAAGTGTATGTCGGTGCATGTGTATGAATGTGGATGAAGACATGTGTAATGTTTCATGGGATTACTTGGGTGTGTACTTGGAATTAAAGGTTTCACCTTGTTTTTCTAAAGTGATTTTAAAAGGAGAAATGGTTTTTGGGAAATTAAATTTGGTATGAAAAGTGGGTGCAGTATTTGGAAGTTTTCCTTGAAGGAAAAAGGTTTTGAAATCTACAAATGGAAAATGAATTTTTGGGTTTTGATTGTAAATGTTTTTTTTGAGATAGTTGTTTTTAAATGAAGGTGATTTCAATGATGTTGCTTCGGCTTGATATTGGTTTTAGATCTGTGTTTTATATGTTGTTTTAAAAATTCCACCTAGAAAGGTCCCCAAGGTTTCTGATAATCCATATCTAGCTTTTGGTCCTTCTCAGAAATTTCCTATCCTTCATGGTGATCGGGGTTCGTTAGAGGAAACAAAGTTTCTTGAAGGGATCGAGAACATCCTTAGGGTATTAGGAACTCCTGATGTTGTCAGAGCGTGGGCCGTTTTGGGTCTGTTCGAATGTCCAATTATAGATGAATGGTAGTTGTTATCCCTACAATAAATGCAAGTAGGGATGATATTGGATGTCTATAAATCCATCTTCTTCTGATGGTTTATACCTGAAGTGGTGAAGATGAAGAAGAGGGAAGATCTCATGCATATTCAATAAGTCCAACCTAGGGTGAAGGCATATGATTACCATTTCAAGGAACTTGGGTCCTTTTATTCAGAGCTATCATCGTCATATTTGATTAATACTTCCCTCTTCATCAAGGGTTTTTGTCCAAAGATCAAGGATCAAGTCCTCCCTTCTAGGGACAATTGATTTTAGAAGCTGTTGGATGAGGCGTTCTTTGCTGAGTTGGTCTATGGAGTGTAGATGGATGAAAATCCAGCGTATCTGGTTGCTCGTGAAGATTCCCCATCTGGAAAGAAGGGTGTGCTAGAGGGACATATTTCTAAAGAGTCTTGTACAGTGGTTTTGGCTTACAGATCATTGTACAATTCAGTGGTGTGCCATTAGTGTGCACATTTAGGGCACACAAAGTCATTATGTCACACCCCTCGGAAGACATTCCATCTTTGTGGGTGTTTGGGTCATCTAGAGAAGTTCTACAAGGAGTGTCACAAGAAGAATATTGTGTGACTAGAGGATTTCAGTTCCTGACTATGTGGTAGGAGATGCTTCAGTCATCAGATCCCCAACCATAGGTCTTGGGGTGAAGCTCGCGTGTAGTCAGGAGTTTCCGGGGGTGTGAAGCCTCAGTTTGGGTTTTGTGTTTCGTGTTGGCAGTGTAACATTTAAAGTCTTTCCATTATTTTTTATACTATTAAAGTTCTGCCATTGTAAGTTCATTGTTTTGTTGTGATGTTATGATGGACTCGTCCTATTATAATCCAAGCAGTCCCATTTGTGTGGATGTGGTTTTCAGAATCTTGTGTTTTTCTTAAATGTGTGTTTGGACCTTGTATGGGTTGATCATGGTATAGTTTTGTTCATTTGGAGAGGTACGTTTCTGTGGAAGAATCGATGTATGTAGTTATTATTGGGTTCACGATTTGGTTTATGTTCTTCTTAGAGGTTTTTCTCTAGTGTTTGGGGTTTTTGGTCTGGTTTGAGAGTTTTATGTTTCAGATGAGTTGTTGCTCGGTCATTCTATAAAAGTTAGTTTGGATCGGTTAGGAGTTCCTGTGTCGGTACCCCCCCCCCCTTCCTGGGGGTATGTTTGGGTGTTAAAATTCTTGTGCATTTTGAGTTATTATAGTGGGGAGAACCCTATCAGGTTGTCTTGTTTGCTTGTGTTGTGGTTTCTTTTGGTTTCAACTGGGCATGGAATTAGGTTTTCTCTCTCATTCAATTGGGTGAATTTTTGGGGGAAGAAACTGTCTGTAGTGGGGAAAATTTTCACACTATAATTTTTAATTTAATTTTTAATTTATTATTTCGTGGATTTGGGTTCTTGTGCCAAGGTTCGGGTTGGGTCTAGGTTTAAGAAAAATTTTGTTTAATAATTTTACTGGGGTTCAGACCCATGTGCGGTCATCACGTGGTCGGCGGTAGCCGCACAATCAGCCTGGTTTCATGCAATTTCTCATTATGTGTCATATTATTATTATCATTATTATTTTATTATGATTATTATTATTTTTATAATTTTTTTATTATTAAATTTTGATATTATTATTATTATTATTATTTCTATAATTATTATATTTATTGTTATCAAATTTTGATAATATTATTATTATTGTTTTTTTTTGTTATTAATTTTTATTATTATTATCCTTATTATGGTTATTTTTATTATTATTATTTCTAGTTTTTTTGTTGTTATTATTATTATTATTATTATTATAAAATGAAAAAGAAACCTAGTAAGATACCACAGCACCACCCCTGGTCCCCCCTTCCCTACGGCGTGAGGTGCCTCCTTCCAGCAGCGCGAGGTGCTCCTTCCGCAATGCTGCACCAGGCCTCTGCCCCCCCCCCCCTATTTCCCCCTTCAGGTCCCTGCCACCTTGACCCTTCACCCCTGGATCCCAGCCACCACCCTCCATCGCCGCTCCAGCCTCAACCATCAACGTAGACCTCCTACGCTACACACATCACCTAGCCTCTCTAGGTGACCTTCGACCTCGTCGCACCCGGCCTCTACCTCCTTCGTGTTGTGCACCCGACCAGGCCGACCTCTTGTGCTCCAGCCTCCCGCTCAGGCCTCCTACTACTTTGGCCTCCCCCACTCCATCCTCCTGCCAATCTAGTGTGACCCAAACCCTCTACGCACAACTCTGCCTTACTCCAGTGTATCCATGTTTCCCCTTGTCGTCAATCATTTCCTCCTCCGGTATTTATCTTTATTTTTGGTGTTTTTCTCAAATTGAACAAACCCCATTTTTCTTTATTTGTGATTTTTGTGTTTTTATCAGTGTCAAGAGTGCAGATTGGTCCTCGGGACGTTTTCCCCCTACTCTGAGTGATGGGTCATGTTCACACATCTACTAGTAGGTGTTTATGGGCCATTCATTCTAATTTGAATCCATATGATGCTTGCGTTTTACGAGTTGATTCTTAAATCTTGCTTTACACCGTTATTATAATCATAGATAATTTATTGTAGTGATATATTGTTGAAATATTTGATTAAAAGAATTTTATGGTTGTTTACCTATATGTGCAATGGTTGTGCCTAGCCAATTCAGTTTAATCAAACGTATATCTCTTTTAAATGGTCTTGTTGAATGTTTTCGATCGTGTTTTCCTATGGAATCATGTTGTGAATGTTATTTGGCTTGTGTTGGGTTGTGTTTTATGACTTGTGCATTTGGTTTATGTGAGTCCCTGGTACCTTTTCGTTGTGTGTTTGTCTTTTCCGCCTTAATTTTGGGTATCTATTATTATTGTAGTGAGTTTTTGGTCAACAACAGAGGGCCCACACACATAAACTTATGGTATGTATATATATAATATATATATGTCCTCCAAGTATGTATTCCCTCATGGCGTGGGGAATACGTGAATTGGAATATAGATATATTAATATATGTATTGGTATGTTCGTGCAAGTGTGGGTAGGTTATGAGTGGTCACCACCTTTTTTTTTCAGGTTCTGAAGTGTTTGACAATTACCTAGTTCATCTTTGATGTAGGAATTTCCAATCATTCCTTTCCTAAATGGTTCATTGGAACTTTTATGTTTTAAATTTCTTCTTAATGGTTAATTGAACCTCTATTATACATATAGTTTGATGTGATTAGTGTTTTAGTTTGTTATAATTTACAAAAAATAAGTTTTGTTTGGGGATAATGTTAATTTCCCAATTTAAGACACCTATGATGTTTATTTTAAACGTTGTTGTTCATCAAAGTGGGATTGGAGGTTTCCGCTAAATTGTTTGGTCCATTTATAAAACTATTTATAAATTTTTTAGTCTGTTTATAAACTTGTTTGTGAATTGTTTGGTTTGTTCTGAAGTACATTATTGGACTATTTTGGAGTAAGTTTGGAAGCAACATTGCCCATTTGGATTTATAAATTTAAAAGTGGCATTGATAAGATGTTTTGGGTAACTGAATTTAGACATGTTGACTCAAAGGGCCATTTGGAACATTCAATTCGAAGATGATGTTTGGGTAATGCTTTTGAAGACATTGTATTTAATGGATCATTCGACTCTTCCCACTCATGGGTGAAGTTATGTTAATTTTTAGAATGGTTTTGTGTTTGGATGTTTTGTGTTCCTGTCCAGAGTTTTAAATGTTTTTAGAAAAATTATTTCGATATGGATATGACGTGATGTCCCATTTGGATCTTTCATCTTTAGTGTAATTTTTGGGTTGATTCTTGGAAATGATGGTGTTTCAATTACTGTATGCCGATTTAACAACATTAATGTTTTGAAAAAGGTTTCAGTTGGTTTTAATGATTTCATGGCATGGAAACCCAGATGGAACTTTTGATGATATTATGTATATATATTTCTGGGGAACCTCTATAGGGGGGATATCCCTTATGAGTTATCATATGGAGTGTTCGTGTTTTGGGTATGAAGGTGTGGTGAGTAGAGTCACGCGTGCGAGGGACACCTACTTACACAGTATTGTTATAACCACCATGGGTTCCTAGGGATATTTTAGATGATCGAGTGATGGTTAGTGACCAACCCTGATTAGAAGAGTTGGTACCCTCTAGATTTTTTGTTAGGTCGGGCGGGCTTTGCCACTAGATTAATCAGTTTAGGGTGGTCAGTTCGTTATAGACTTAGGAGCTTCACTATATTCCAACAAGTGGTTCTGAAACCAAGTGCGTCCAAGAGTCTTCTAGGGATTTTTAGGATCACCCATGGTTACTAGATTATTTTCATTTCTTGTTTACTTTCTGTTATACTAGTTTATTTCTAGATCTCATTGTTAACCAAATCTACTATGGTATATTTTGTTTTGATTTTATTTTATAAAAATACAAATGATTTTCAAAATGGTATGTCTCATGTGTTGGATTTTTAAATGAGAAAAACACGTTTCTTATTTTTAAATGTGAAAACCCTAACTTTATATTTGTATTTCAAAATTATGTTAATGGATGCTTTCGGGAAGGGGGAGTTGGATTCTGTGGTTTATATTGGAAACCCTATAGAGAATTTTTAATGCTCACACCTTTTTATTTCAGTTACAGGTTTCCATTACTCAGGTTTTCTTGGATAAGTTGCTAGTTATTGGAGAAAGGTTGTCCTTTGGTTGGGAGGTGACCTGGAAGGTCGTGTAGAAGTATGTTGAGTTGTACTGTTTAATTTTTTTTTTCTTTTTCAGCTGCTCAAGTTAAGTTTTATTTTTTTATTCTTGTTTATTTGTTTATCTTCTTGGGAAAAATCATTCCCAGCCATTAGGTTTTGATTCCTGACACTAGTTGCCAGCCCATGGGGATTGGGAATGCCCTTCGGGCCTTATCACAGGCTATCTTGGGTGATCGGTTCAGGGTCAACCCTGACTGGTTCGTTATAAGGGAACCATTTCATACTCAATTATCTAATCGATCTCAACATCATCAGTAGAAATAAAAACACTATCAACTAAAGTAGAACACAAATCCACTTCAACATAAAAATGCACAAAGTGACCATATCATTCTAATTCAGTCTCTTCATCCCTTTTATTTGGAACCCTAATCGACAATTCAATGTCATAAAGGATATTACAGTCCAAAGAATCTATTTTAAAAAATATAACATGACCTGCACCTGAGCATAGGAATTTCCAACATCCATAGGATTAAAATTTCTTTCCCATTCTTTGATGTGAAAAAAAACCAAGAATGAGAGAAATTAAACCAAATCCCCATGCCCATATATTCAATTACTCACAAGGGAAAACAAATTGGAAAAAACCATGACCCATTGAGACACATTTCTAATTTTTAAATCCCAAATTTCAAAGAGATGCTTAAACATATCCCCAATTTTTCATTGTTTAGACCCCCTTGGAAAAATAATATGGGAAATGATAGATTTCTCAGAAATTTCTAGGTGTTCCAAGACCACAATAGGATCATCCAAGAAATGAGGCATGTTTCCCTTCCAATGACTGCTATCCATAACCAAATTCTTAAAGAGAGAGAAAGGTTTCTTGGATGACCTGTCATGTATCACAACATCCCCTTCGTTAAAAACATTTCAACTATCCAATCTAGCACAAGAATGCTTACGGGAGTCAACTTTTCCATGTGCAAGGGAGATATTGGCCATAGATTGAAGAGATGAGGAAACCATTTGGTTAGATCCCAAATTTTTATTAGAATTTAGAGAGAGAGACACTCCTGGGAATGACCCATCATTCCTTGTATTCTTATTCATTTTTATTAGTAATTATTTCATTGATAACTTTTTATTATTATTTTAATTTATTAATATTTTTATTTTATTTCTTTAATAATTATTTAATTTTATTCATTTTTAATATTTATTTATAATTTATAATTAATATTTATTTTTTCAACTATGGTGCTAATTTAAATACAATTAATTTTGATTCATTTTCATTTAAACATCCATAGATTTTTATTTTAAAAATATATATATGATTAATATTTTATTCATTTTTTTAATATTTTTTCAATATATTCATCTTTTAATTAAATTTCACTCATTTTTTACGTGCATTAATTTAATATTATTTACTCATTAATAATATTATGTTTTTTTCTTTTTTTATAATTTAGATATTTTAAATATTTATTCATCTATGATTTTTGTGATTTTTTCATTTTTAGTTTTCTATCCATAATCATTCATTAATATTTTTTATATTTTTAGTATAGAAACATATATATATATATATATATATATATATTAAATTTACTTAATAATGATCTATATAATACAAAATAGGTATTTTTATATTAAATAAGTCATATGTTTAGTGAAAAACGTTTATAATTAAAAATTAATATTAATTAAAATTATTGACTAATGGAACTGAGTAATAGTCATTTAATGTCATCCTCTCAACCAAAACAGATGATTTTGATCTCAATTTCATTTATAAGAAGCTTTATAAAAATTTATATTGATGCAAGATAGTCTGGAATTCAAAGGATAAGTGCCACATCAATCTTTTCAGCTCATTATACTCACTTAGGGGGTGTACTGTGGATAGTAAAAGGAAGTAGAGAAAGGGAAAACGACCTGTTGAGGAACTATTTTATCGGAACAACAGAAATGGAATAACTGGATCTAATATTTCCTATTTAGATCCCACCCTTTATAATGTTATGGGAGTAAAAGTCATATGATATAGTGCTCCTTTGGTTGATTTGAATTAGCATGGATATCCATATGATTCTAGTCAGCAGGTTGGTGGTTTTGGTTTCAGTGTTAGGAAATTTCCTAGTCATGATAGATAGCACACTAATGAGTCTAAATATTCAAAAAATGAGTTTGTTTCCCAATGTTTTGTTTTGGTGTACACTTCCTCGCATCTTGATGAGAAACATTGTATTGTGTAGAAAATGGTCGTAGAATTCTCCAGACATGTTCCATTGGAAGATGGGTTCATACAATCTATTGTTCAGGAAAGTGTGGATTATTATCATGAGATCATAATGTATTACATTCTTTAGAACTATCTGGTAAACAGGGTATGGTCTTAGGTAATGGAAGTGACAAAGAGTAGGGTAGGGTTTTATTGGATTCCACTCTTCTAAAATTTATAGGTAGTGGTGACCCTATTTGTTTTAAGTATGTTGTTTGAAATGGAAGGGGAAAGATGTTATGAAATGACAGGTTGACTCCAACTCCTATAAAAATAAGTTTGTGGAAGGATTATTCTAATATTCCACGGAATGTTTCAACTAAATCATCATCCAAGGATTCAAAGTCCAATATCACTTCAGAGTAAGAAAGGTTTAAGGAAATAATCCTTTGTATCCTCAATCAAGGAAATTCATAGAAGGACTGGGAAACTATTGATGTTGTAGATGAACATTACTATGATTATTGAAAGGATCATACTTTTTTATCCAAATTTTTTGTTTTCTGGTTGAGGCCATTTCTCTTTATGTGACCTCGTATTCTATTTCATTCATGCTTTCGGTTTTTCATCATTAATAAATGTCCAGGAGTTCTGGCTTATTGCAAGAAATTTTTCAATATTTATTCATTTTCATTTTAACACATATTCATCTTTACTATTGTTTAATAGTCTGTAGAATTAATAACACTTGTTCATTTTTGTAATATTTTATAACTAAATTTTTTAATTATGAAATTTCACCCTTTTTTAACATTCATTCATTTGATATTATTTCTCATTATTTATTCACTAATATGGTGACATATTTTTTAATTTTCTTTAAAATTTATTCATTTTTTATATTTATTATTTTAATATTTTTTTCAATTAATGTTTTTATATTGATTTATTCATTAACATTTATGGTTTTTAATTTGGTTTTAATGTACATATTTAATATGTGTTCATTTAATTATAATATAAACTTTCATTTTTAATTTTTTTAAAAATTTATATAATTAATTAAACTCTTTAATTTTTGTAATATTTTTTAAGCCTATTCATTTTTAGTTATTCAATTTCATTTATCTATAAAATTAGTTCATTTAAGATAATTTTTTCATTAGTAATGTAAATTTGTTTTTACCTTTTTATTATTTATTCATTTATAGTATACATTCATTTCATATATTTTAATTTATTTTATATAATTTTATCAGTGATTTACAGAGAGAATTGATAAATATAGGTTTGGCAAGAAAATAAAATCAAAGGTTTGATAAATACCTATATTTATCATTTTGAAGGGGCGGAACCAATAAATAATAATATTTATTAGAACTAATAGGCAACACTAATAAAGAGTGGACTTTACCAACATTTTTTGTTTTAGCACTAACTAATATTGGTCTTTATCAGTGATTTATATTTCCCAGATAGATCTTCCACTATAAAGTGGTCTTGGCATACATGTACGAGTCAAATTTCAAATAATCACACACATATGATGGTTTAGTATAATGAGTAAAATCAAATGATTGGTGAAATAGGGTAATAATGCAGGAATATTATACTGATACTTTCCAAATACTCTGACATCATTCCCATCTATCCACTCTCCAAGAGACACCTTGAAAATCGTGTAAACGATAATTCTTCAGATCAAATATGGGTAAGAAAATTAATTTGAATTAATGTTATATTATTATTGTATTTGAATGAATTATTTTTTTAGTGGATTCATTATAATTTTCATGATTGTGAAGCTACGAGGACATCACGACTAATGTAATTAGGTGAGCAATAGAGTGAATATAGGCATTTTTTGTGTAATGGTTGTGTTTCTATAGTCGTAATGGATTTAGAGGCCATACCTATCATGAATGAGTGTCCAGTAACACATTATCATGAAATTATTTCTCATTAGAAGAGCAATAATTGTATGTTATTAATAATATTTAATTTTTTTATTGAAAATTTTAATTATTTTAATTAGTAATAAATTTTTTATTATTAAAAATTCTTTTTTGGGAAGCATCAAAAAGAAATAAAAATGTATTCTATAAAGTTACTGAAAACTTTGGGGTGGATGAAAAAGCTGAAACCTAAGAGGAAGAAGATATTTTTATTTTAAACATGAATTTAATTATTTATAAATTCTAAAAATATATACTACATGTCATCTTAAGCTTTGTTGAATTAGTTAAGATGTAATAATTCTTCATACATTCCACATTTAGTTTTTTTAATAATTTTGATTTTTATTCACTAGAGAAAACATTAACATGATCATAGCCCAAATATAATACTTCATCTCTATTGGATGATAACTTATTTTACTTAGTAGCCCATTTTTTCTTTATATTTATCATTGACATGCTAAACATGGACTCAAAATTCTTGTTAAAATAATTTCAACCCTTGTTGTTAAGAGATCATAAAGATTTCACTTTATTTTTTAATTGAATGATATTTAATCTCAAAACAATAGTATACATCATTAATATAAAAGATAAATATATATATATATATATAATCAATAACTTTTGATTAAATATAAAATCATTATTTGACATCATATGATGAATTTAGTTCATCATAAAGTAGGGGTAATCTATAAATATGATAGAATAATTGTCAACCAGTACATATGAATGTATGAAATCATTGATCTGTAAAGATAAAAAATTAAGATTAGATATATCTAAAACCATGATATGTTTTCTATTATTTAATTTAAGAATGAAAAAAATTAAAAATCAATGATAGGTTTATGAGAGTAAACTAGGATTTTATAAAAAATTATAAGGCCCTATGAAAGATATGCCAACCATTGATAGGGGATGAATCAATGTTTTAATTCCAATTAAAAAAATTCACCCACTATTCATTAAGGCCCTATTATTTGTTATTAGTTCTTGGATTACAACTCAACCAATTGTGATCATAATGATTCAAAAGATAAAAGAACAAAAACATCAATTTTTAATATCCATAATATTCTTTAATAGATAGCCTTTATTACTATATTTATATTTATCTCCCTTATATCTTTGTCACTCTATTTATTTCTTATTCTCTACTACCGAAGAAATCTATAGCAAAAAAATATTTTTAAAGAATGTGGAGTAACATGACATGTAAAATCCAGACATTGATTGTTTATTCTTTGGAAACTTAATATAAAAAATCACCACTATTTACTCACTATATCAAAAAAATCACAACTATTTATATATATTTATGATGTAATTATATCATGAAATCATAAATACCATTTTCATGAGGCTTGTTTTAGACCATAGATAGAAATTTTGAGATTTCAGGAACAATAATCACTATTTTAAGAGAGGAATCATTTAGGTTGTTCCATGTAAACCTCCTCATCTATATTACCATTACAAATTATAGTTTTCACAAACATTTTTTTAATAAAATTTCAAAATGTGATACTAATGAAAATATAATGCATAAAAAATTCTTTTTGGATGCTGGAAAAAATGTATTAGTATAATCGATATCTTCTTCTTTGAGTGAACCCTTTAGTATATAGTTAGACCATGTATCTTTCAATGTATACTAATGAATCTTTATTGGTTTTAAAAACACATTTACGTCCATTATTTTTTACACTAATTGGAACCCCAACAAAGTACCAAAAATTCATTACACTCCATGGAATTCAACTCCTCCATCATGAAATCATACAACACATTTTACTCATTACAACTCATGGATTGTGAAAATAATTAGGATCAATTTTTATCCAAAATTATAGTAAAACTATTTTAAATACACTATATAATCACTAAAAATTGATGTATTTCCCATCCTTGTGGATTTGGTCAATGTTTAAACATTGTTTTTGGATAAAAGTTTGTCCAGCTAGTTGTTCAAGATTTATTAATTCCTGAAATATTTTATCCAATGGATGATTATCAATCATTTTGGGAATGAAATTTGGTAAATAATGGTTTTTGTTATGAAAAATTATCAATTTATCACATAAGCTAGTGGATTGAAATTTTGAATTAAATTTATCAGATTTTTTTGATGAGATCACTCCATCTAACCAAATAATTTTCAAGAATTTTTTTTTGTCGATTCAATAATTATAGTGTTCAATTCTGGATAATAAAAATGATTCCCATTAGACATTTTTCATATCCAATTATGTATCCACCAATGGTCCTAGGATCCAACTTAATTTCATTGGAATATAAAAAATGTACTTTTGAATGACATGCCCAAATGTGTACATGTCACAAACTTAGTTTCCAACCATTAATCAATACAAAATGTATTTTTAAAACTACCTTTCTAAGAACTAGATTCAAAATGTATTATGAATCTTTAAGGTAATCATTCCACTAGAGTTTAGCTAACACATACTTAATAATCATACTTCATACCATGTCCATTAATGTCTTCTTTGATCATTTTGCTACACCCTTTTGGTCTATTAAAACTGATAATGTGTATTGTGAAACACTTCCATTGTCTTGATGAAACCTTGAAAATGGACCATGTAATTATCCATCCTTAGTGTATCCCACATAATATTCTACACCTTTATTTGACCTCACAATATTAATTTGTTTACTATATTGTTTCTCAAGTTCAACATTAAATGTTCCAAGGGCTTCATTTTAATTATGAAGAAAATAGAGATACATATGTAATGAATAATCATCAATGAATGAAATTAAGAATTTATGGTTATGTAAATCTATGTCTGACCGATATATATATATATATATATATATATGAATTTAATATTTCTAATATGTATGAACATATATTATCACATTTCATTAATTTATTGGTTTTCAATCCCTTAATTCAATCCACATAGGTTTTAAAATCTGTGAAATCAATATTATTAAATACACAATCCTGAACTAATCTTTGACTCCATCCTTTTGAGATATGACCTAATCTCTGATGCCATAACATAAAATAAATTTCATTTATAAAACTTCTTTTAATACCAATATGAACATGCATGTTATCATTATCAATTTTATAAATAAAATATGATAGAAAATATCATCATTAAATATACCACAACCAACGATGTCATTTCCATATATTTAGGGAAAATGATTTTTACAAAAACTGAATGTAAAACCTAATGGTACACAACTAGAATCTGAATTCAAGATTAAGGAGAAACTTGAAATATAATTTTATTTCAAAAAAAAATTAAACTTAGTTCTTAACACTAGAATTAATGTCACCATGACTTCCACATGTGAGCACAACTTTTTTCTTGAATAGTCACCATGCTCATTCTCCACTATTTCCCTTATATTTTTCATATTGTGCAAGGTATTAACAATATGGATTGTATAAATCGAATCAATAAACCATGTGTAATTAATTTTATTCACCATATTTGGTTCATAAAAGACCAATGATATTTAAATACATTTTTTTCAAGAAAATTATGATATTTAGAACAACTTCACTTTACATATGTTTCTCCTTTGAAGAACAAACAAATGAATTCTTTATTAATATTTTTTGAGGCAGAAATTTCGATTCTAGTTTCCTATTGGGTTGACATTCATGATCTTTTTTTTGGTGCATTTTCTTCATATTGTTTTATCCCATTTCTTCTATATTCCTTTAATCCTTTTTGACACATGTAGTAATTAATTCATCTAGTTACCATTTATCGTAATGTGTGTTATAAGAGATTAAAAATAGCCTATATTGATGTAACAGAGTGTTGAAAAAATAATTCACTAGAAATGGCTCAGATGTATCAAACATAGGATGGTTAAGTTGAGACGCAATATCCCTCACCTGCATGATGTGCTCAAGTACACCTTCTATGGTGGTGAATCTTATAGACAAGAGCTTCATGATTAATGTTCTTGATAATGATTTATCTTAGGAAATGAGAAAGTCATCTATAAATAATCATATAATGTACCATATTGATTTTATGTGATATAATTTATTGACCTATAATTTATTACCTTCTTAATTAATTTTTGGGTAATTTATTTCCTTTTTCGATGGTCATATTTTCAAGGGGCAGTGGAATGGGAGTCTCTAAATGAGGTTTTGAATTTAAATACTCTTTCCAAGGATTTTATTTAGCTCTGATAAAAGTGTGTTTTTTATCATAGTAGTCACATAGTGTGTCGAATTGACACACATCCTCCATCTCTGGTGTATATGCACCTATGTTTCTTTAAAAACTCTAAGAAGTAGTCATCCATGGTATGACTAATGCTTATAGTTGTACAATCAACATAAAAGAGATGGATCATGTATTCATGCTTTTCAAAGAATATTGCTAAATTATTTTAAAGATAAGTCTTTACCTAGAAAATGGTGTTTTGAAAGATATGTTTTTATATATTTATATATATAAACATGTTTTCTTCAATATGTAATCTTTTATTATAAAATAATGAGATTTGAAATATATGTATAATTTTCCATATTTTGAAAGATTATAAAATATAAATTGTGACTAAAATATTAATGAAAACTAAAACACTAGATAAACATGTAAAAATGGATGATATTAATAACAATATCTACATTTAAATAGACTTAAAAAATACATTAATAAGTATAATCAATGTCTATGGGGGGGATATTTCATCCCACATGATGGTCTACAAAGGGTATGCCTGTTTCAAGATCACCAAGATCTGTGTTGGGGTGGAGTTTGATGACC
Source organism: Viscum album (assembly GCA_963277665.1). Classification (NCBI taxonomy): domain Eukaryota; kingdom Viridiplantae; phylum Streptophyta; class Magnoliopsida; order Santalales; family Viscaceae; genus Viscum; species Viscum album. The sequence continues at coordinate 991,092,946 of OY728159.1, read as the reverse complement.
TAGAGATGGCTGATCCTTGAGAAAAAAAATGTTGATCGTCGCATTCTCCTCTTATGTTCCTATGGGAGGAGGTGTCAACTGCATATTGTACTGTGTGTGGGTTCTGGGCGTAGCGGAAGTGCATTGGTGGGTTTTCTCAACTTTAATTTTAGCGTTAAACGACGTTCAATCCGAGATCTGTAATGATAAAAACGCCAGATATTCAGAATAGAACGAATAACAAAAAAGAAAAGAAGAGTCCCAGAACCATTGATATAGGATCGTCATGTGTTGGTTAAAATTAATTTAATTAATTCATAAGAATTACCTCAGTGGAATTATTTCTTCGTTGAAGACTCCGGTCACGATCTCGTGATCCGTCGTTGCATCATAGAATCCAAGTATAGGATTCCTCTAGCAGTGATCCACACGTGCTCCATGTATCTCTAGATGTCGCCGAAGGGATCTCCGGGTGCTCGCATGGAAGAACGTTCGCTTGCGATATCAGCCTTCGACCGCCTTGATCCGGTGGAGTATCTTCCTCTCGTAACTTGAAAGCGTTCTTGGTGGAAGGAGAATTCTCTCTTAGCTAGAGAGTATTTCCAAAAAACCATTGTGCATAACAATGGCTTGATCTAATGAGAATAATGTAATAGGGATTTATAATACTTAGAATAATAAAATTAATTAATTACCCAAAAGTATTTAATCATTTCATTTAATTCTTGACAATACCCCATGTCATAATAATCATAGTCGACTATCATTATTACTTGACATGCACCTAGCGTATTACATTTAATATCATTTAATTAAATAAACAATATTTTATCCGCAAAATCCCGACTGAAAAAACACACGGCATGTAATAATTAATACACGGTGTGTACTTGTTTTCCATAAAACTACACGGCGTGTACTTTTATTTTCCATTTTCCTCCACCACAATTATTATACCTTGTGTAATGGATATTTATTTCTTAAATAAATGTAACTTTATTACTCGCTAATAAATATATTATTTCGCCCACAGTATATTCTCTCGAATAACTAGTGTTGAAATAAATGCGATCAGGCATCCTTAAATAATTATTAAACCACAGTTAGGAATAATATTTATTTAACTCGTTAAATAAATATTTAACTGAGATACATGGACACACTTAGTGTGTGACCCTTTAGGTATCTTTCTCAATGGCATTAGGCGGAGCCTGCCTAAAGTCCAAGGTTAGCGTCTAGAAACATGCCAAGGCACCCATAGAGAAAGAATTTAACACTGCAATGACGTGTCACCTCCTACGAATGCTTACCATGTAATATAATCCCTTTGTCTCGATATCTCTAATCAAGCGGGTTTCATGCTAGTGCCATCAAAACATGTGCTCGATTATTCATTCTTTGACTTCTCGGAATTGAAATTGCCCATACCTTACCATGGCCATGGATTTATTTAGGCTATATCAATTCCATCAAAGGTCCTGAGATATCTACTTCAGTTGTGGAACATAAAGGACAAATCCTTTCTCGCATTATCTATTAATGCAGTATTACTCGTGACGCACCCAAATTATCCTACCTCACTGCGAATAGTGTGTCATCACAGTTTTCATCAATACATCTAAGTGTGTGAGTTGCAATACCCATTAATAATAATCTTAAAGTCTAAGGACCAATACACACGTCCACAGATAGGAACATCCAATGACACTATGAAATGTGGATTTCCTACTGGCGGGTCTCGTTCTCATAATATCCTCCTGGATATTACCAAGGGCGCACACCATGAGAAGGTGCCTCAATGTTTTATGAGTCCTCACCCCTAATGACCTGTATTATTTGTGTCCCTCAAATAATATCATCCGGCCATAAAACATATATTCAAGAACAGTGTTATGGTACTTCTGGGTTCTCATCATAGCAGGGATCCGCTATGACCCTTTAATGCAACAGCTGTCCTTAGGACATTATCACATGCATTTTCACGCAGAAAAGCAATCAAGATGTGATAAGGCTTTTATTAATGAATAATGTACAAATTTGTTGGTTCTAGACCACCAACTCCAACAGAAATCCACTTGGACTAGATCCAACTTCTAACAACCTTTAACCCTCTAGCTCTCACATGATATTCATTCTTCTTCTAAGATAGGCCTTTAGTCATGGGGTCTGCCACGTTCTCTTCCATGGACACTCTACTGACTGCAACTTCACCCCTCTGATAGAAATCCCTCAATATGTGGTACTTTCGAAGTATGTGCTTTATCCGTTGATGTGACCGTGGTTCTTTTTCAAGATCCACTGCTGCAGTATTATCACAATACAATGTAATGGGATATTTACTACTAGGCACCACATCAAGCTCCTGGACAGAGTTCCGAATCCAGACGACTTCCTTGGCTGCATCAGAAGCTGCTATATATTCAGACTCCACTATAGAATCGGCGACAACTGGATGTTTTGAACTCTTCCAACTCACAGCTCCCCCATTGAGACAGAAAACATATCCATATTGTGACTTCAGATCGTTATGATCTGTCTAAAAACCAGAATCAGCATACCCTCTGATGACAAGCTCCTTGTCTCCTCTATACACCAGGAACATATCCTTAGTTCTTCTCAGATACTTAAGGATAGTCTTAACAGTAGTCCAATGTTGTTCTCCTGGATCTGCTTGATATCTTCCTACTATGATCAGTGCATAGGCAACATCAAGCCTGGTACATAACTTGGCATACATGATAGATCCTATAGCCCAAGCGTATGGGATCTTACTCATTCTATCTTTCTCTTGTTGTGTCTGAGAACACATTTTATTAGAAATATGTAGGCCATGTGACACTGGAACCAATCCCCTCTTGGATTGTTCCATACTAAATATCTTTAGTATCTGGTCAATGTATGTATCCTGACTTAGTCCAAGCAGCCTCTTGGATATATCACGAGCGATCTTGATCCCTAGAATTTAGGCTTCTTCTCCCATGTCCTTCATGGAGATACACTTGTTCAACAAGTCCTTAACTGACTGTAAGGCCGGTACATTATTTCCAATAAGAAATATGTCATCGAAATATACTACTAGGAAAACGACCACATTCCCATTAACTACTTATAAACACATGGCTCACATTCATTCTTAATGAAACCAATTTCTTTTATGGCTTCATCGAATCAAATGTTCCATGACATGGATGCTTTCTTCAATCCATAAAAGTATTTCTGCAACTTTAAAACCTGTTTGGCTTCACCTAGTGTCACAAACCCTTCTGTTTGTGTCACATAGACATCTTCCTGAAGGTTCCTGTTAAAGAATGTTGTTTTGACATCCATTTGCCAAATCTCATAGTCATGGTAAGATGCTATGGCAAGTATGATTCTTATGGATTTAAACATGGAAACTGGCAAGAAGGTTTCATCATAGTCAATTCCTTGACGTTGTCTGAATCCTTTAGCCACCAGCCTTACTTTATAGGTGCTAACTTGACCTTCCATGTCCATCTTTCTCTTGAATACCCATTTGCATCCAACAATATTTACATCAATGGCTCGTCGACCAGAACCCAGACTTAGTTCTGATACATGGAATCCATCTTAGAATTCATAGCTTCTAGCTATCTCGCAGCTTCTGATCATTCTACTGCTTCCTTGTAGGAGAGAGGTTCATCATTTTCCGACAATAATGATTCCCCATCCTCGGTGACTAAGAAACCAAATCTCTCTGGTTCCATTACCTCTCTTGAGCTCCTACACAGTACTTGTGTTTCTAGAACCTCTTCCACGGGGACCTGTGGAACTTGTTCCTGTACCAACTTCTGTGTATCTTGAGCATCAACTTCGTCAAAGTCAATCTTTCTCCCACTATACTTTTTGAGGATGTGCTCCCTCTCAAGAAAGACGGCTTGTCTGGCAACATTCAATTTCTTTTCTTGAGGGTTATATAGGTAATATCCTTTCATTTCCTTATGATATCCTTTAAAGATACACTTCATGCCCCGGGGTGCTAGTTTGTTGCCTGAGAAGGCCTTAACAAGCCCCTCACATCCCCATACACGTGTATGGGACCAAATGGGTTTATTTCCATTCCATAACTCGGAGGGAATTCCATTTTCCACCTTAGTTGGTACTCGGTTTAATGTGTATGCTGCAGTTTGTAATGCATATCCCCAAAAGGATAATGGAAGATCCGAGTGACTCATCATCGACCTCACTATGTCCAAAAATGTGCAGTTCCTCCTTTCTCTAACATTGTTCCACTATGGTGTGTAAGGAAGAGTGAGTTGAGATAGAATCCCAGACTCCCATAGAAGATCGAAGAACACTTGGTTCATATATTCTCCACCTTGATCTGATTGAAGATTCCTTATATTCTTACCAAGTTGATTCTCTACTTCATTCTTGAATTCCATAAATTTCTCTAAGGATTCTGACTTATACCTCATTAAGTAGACAAATCTGTATCTACTCAAATCATCAGTAAAAGTAATGAAGTAAGAATATTCACCTCTAGATTCTATTGGAAATGGTCCACATACATCCGTGTGTACCAATCCTAGAAGCTCTGTGGCCCTTTCACCCTGTCCACCAAAAGGTGGCTTGGTCATTTTACCTTGTAAACAAACATGACGTCTATCAAGTGGTTTTAGCTCAGTAGAGTCTAAATAGCCATATTGATAGAGATTTGTCAATCGCTTCTCATTTACATGACCAAGGCGGTGATGCCACAACTGGGTGATGTTTGAGTCATGTGAGTTTGTTTCGTTATCGATTTCCAACACTTGGTTTTCTTAATTTAATACATACAAACCATTATTCAAATGTGCCATCCCATAACATACATTGTTCTTATAAAAGAGAAAACCCTTATTTCAGAACATGAAAACAAATCCATCCATATCCAAAAAAGATACAGAAATTATGTTCTTGGTAACACTAGGCACAAAATAATAGTTATGTAAAACCAAAATCATCTCAGTTGGAAATGAGAGGTGGTAGTCGCCAATAGCCAACGCATCCATCCTTGCGCCATTGGCAGCTCGAAGATCCACCTCTCCTCTGGAGATCTTTCTAAATCTACTTGGTTCATGCATTTGAATATAGATGTGAGCCTCACAAGCTATATCTAATACCCAATGTGTAGAAATAGAAAGATTGTCCTCAATAACGAATGCAACTTTAGCATCCCCATGCTTCTGGGTGCAGTTTCTCTTCCAATGGCCCTGCTTGCCACATGCAAAACACACCGCCTCCCATTCCTTGCCCTACCTCTAGATCTTTCCCTTCTTGGAGGGATGGTGCTCGGGGGCTTCATACCGTTTATAAGTCTTTGGCCCCTTTTCCTTGTCCTTCCTTTTCTTGTTCACCACAAGGACTGTGGGTTTTCCATGCCCCATGTCCTTGTCAACCTGGAGAAACAAGGTTAGAAGCTCTGACAGACTCTTCTCATTTTTTCTCATGTTATAGTTGATAATGAAGCTATAGAAGGTCTTGTTCAGTGATGATAGGATGAGATCTGTACGCAACTCATCCAGGAATTTAATCTCTAAGATGTCCAGGCATTCAATGTATCCAATAAGCTTAACTACATGAGGCCCAGCTAGCGCAGACTCTCCAAGCTTCATGGTAAACAACGCATTGGATTTCTCATACCTCTCATGTCTCGCCTTCTCTTGGTAGAGATCTTTAAGGTGAGACATCATGCTATAAACGTCTATGTTTTCATGTTACTTCAAGAGCTCATTAGACACAGCCGATAGCATGAAACACTAGACATCTGTGGCATCATCCATGTGTTTCATGTAGAGAGATAATTCCTCATCACTAGCCTCTTTCCTAGGTGCAACTGGAATAGACTCTTCCAGCACATACAATTTCCTTTCATGGTGAAGGATGACGCGTAAACGCCTCTGCCACTCTTGGAAATTGGTGCCGGTGAGATGGGTTTCCTTCTCGAGTATGGTGCGCAATGATATGTTTGAAGTCATTTTCTTTCCATTTCTACAAATTTAGATGAGCAAAGGTTTAGTACTTTATTAGAAAAATTGAGAAAAAAAAATAAATTAGTACTTATTGGTCTCCCACTATTTTATCAAAATCCAATAACCCTCACCATTGACATCGGAATATTCTGTTTCCTGAATATTCTAGTGGAAAGGATCCATATTTCCCTTCGCATTACCCCAGCTAGGGTTGGTCACGAAACTTGAAGGGTTTTAGGTAGGCATTCCAAATGCCAACTGCATTAACTCGCAGCTCCTTGATCCGCTGAGTGTACTCCCCAATCCTAAAATCCTTTTATTTTGGATTTCCTCAACCTTTGCCTCTTGGTCACACCAAGTCCTGTTGTGGCAGTTAGCCCTTGATGTGAACCAAGTCATGTTAACCCAAAACCTTGAATTATAATTCCCTGATAATTGAAAGCACCCCAACTAGGGTTGGTCAAGCACTTTGAACTATGGTTCGATTTTAACCAAGATTATGGAAGGCTATACCAACTTAATATTTCTTTTGAGGTATCTTATCCTTATACGTAAATTTCCATTTTATTATCTTTGCTTACATGCTTGTTAATATTAAGTGGGATATACTTAAGTGATTAACCATGTCTAAGATAATATTTACGTATAATCAAGTTTTATTTTAGTTCCATCTTTCATGCTCGTTTAATTCATTAATTGTGTGATCGTGACAACACACCCACAATGAATAAACCATGAAACTGATAGAAATAAAATAAATTGTATGATCAGGAGCTTTTCTATTGGTTAGCTTAACTAGCGGTTGATAAACTTTCCCAAGACCTAGGGGAGAAACACCTTGAACCTTTCGGGTTCGTGTTTACAGCTTTCCACCTATCCACCTTTGTATCTCCTTGGATTGGTTTCACCTTGGATCCTAACTTGAGCCGCCTCCACTAGCTTGGGATCTCCATCCATTACATATGCATTTATCTCACATGCAGGTGAGGGGTAAAAGGGGGTTTTTACATAAAAAAATCCTTGGGCACGTAGGCCCTACATATTAATGAGGAGATGGCTCGTAGGCCAACAAATTTAATATAAATAAATAAATTAAAAGTAACCATTCACATACAATGGTCTCGGTTTAGCTCATGATCATCCATACATGCAACGATATTTACGCATAAATAAAACTAGCATTCAATTCTTTAATCGTTATTGTTTAGAATAACTCACGCTCAAATTAATTAATTATCTTTAATTAATCCATCCTTTAATCTTAAACCATTTTTTTTAATTTCCATGAGATTATCATCCATCATAATTTTAAACAAGTAAATTCATTTAAAATTATCCTTGTATGTAACTTGTACCTTGGAGGCAACTCGGTGAATTCCCATTCATTACGCAGATGTTAAATTAAACACATATATATAAAACACCAAGCATGTGTTATGCCTCAGCTTTACGCCTGCACTATGGTACACGTATTAAGGGTTTGTATAATATAATAATAAATTTTAATAAATCTTCGTAATTTGGGTGAGTACACGGCGTGTAGTTCCGACTACACGCCGTGTACTTCTCTTTATCGTCCATCTGAAGTATAGGCCCGGGGACAGGGCGTGTTAATGTACTTAGGAAATTTTCAGAGTACATGGCATGTTCTGTGGGACACATGCCGTGTAGTTTCCACGTTACACGGTTTCTAGCCGGGCAAGACGTGTACGGGGTACACGGCCCAACCATAACCCGGTGGTACTACACGCCGTGTTCATTTGACCACATGGCGTGTAATCTGTAAATCATGTGCCACCTGTTTCTGGTCAACACACGGTGTCTTAAATTCTTAGAAAGAATCCAATACACGACCTGATTTGGAGGATCAGTCAAAGCATTGAACCTAGACTACACAGTGTGTACTTTCGAATACACGCCGTGTATTCTAGTGTTTTTTGTCCAGAAACGTTTGGCTCCTCCGGATGAGTTCCTCTATTTTATTTTAATCAAAATTAAAAGAAAAATTCATTTCTGTGAGGTGAACGAGAAACGAGGGAGGAGGAACAGATCTCGACATTCATATTTCCAGAACGAATAAACATGAAATGAAATAACTAAATTATTAAATGCGTAAATCACCAATGAAAAACTAAATAATTATAATCAACGATATGACCTCCCTCTAATTCCACTTGTAGGTTCCGGGTGCAACGGAAGCGTGTTGGTGGGTTTTCCCAACATTTATTTTAGCGTTAAACGACTTTCAATCTGAGATCTGTCACGATATAAAATGTTGGATGATAGGAATAGAACGAAGAACGAAAAAGAAAATAAGAGTCCCAGAACCATTCAGATAGGATCGTCATATGTTGGTTATAATTAATTTATTTAATTCATAAGAATTACCTCGGTAGAATTCTTTCTTTGATGGAGTCTCCGGTCATGATCCCCTGATCCGTCATTGCATCGTAGAATCCATGTATAGGATTCCTCTAGCGGTGATCCACACATTCTCCACGTATCTCTGGATGTCACCGAAGGGATCTCCGGGTGCTAGCGCGGAAGAACCTTCGCTTGCGATATCCGCCTTCGACCGCCTTGATCTGGTGGAGGATCTTGCCCTCATAACATGAAAGCGTTCTTGGTGGAAGGATAATTCTCTCTTGTATTGAGAGTATTTCCAAAAAACCGTTGTGCACAACAATGGCTCGATCTAATGAGAATAATGTAATATAGATTTATAATACTTAGAATAATAAAATGAATTAATTACCCAAAATTATTTAATCATTTCATTTAATTCTAAACAATACCCCATGTCATAACAATGATAGTTGACTATCTGTATTACTTTACATGCGCCCAGTGTATTACATTTAATATCATTTAATTAATTAAACAATAATTTATCCTCAAAAATCCCAACTAAAAAAATACACGGCGTGTAATAATTAATACACGGCGTGTACTTGTTTTCCATAAAACTACACGGCGTGTACTTTTATTTTCCATTTCTCTGCACCACAATTATTAGACCTTGATTAATGGCTATTTATTTCTTAAATAAATGTAACTGCATTACTCGATAATAAATATATTATTTCTCCCAAAATATATTCTCTTGAATAACTAGTGTCAAAATAAATGTGATCAGGCATCCTTAAATAATTATTAAACCACAGTTGGGAATAATATTTATTTAACATGTTAAATTAATATTTAACTGAGATACATGGACACACTTAGTGTGTGACCCTCTAGGCCTCTTTCTCAGTGGAATTAGGCAGAGCCTGCCTAAAGTCCAAGGTTAGTGTCTAGCAACACTCCAAGGCACCCATAGAGAAAGTGGTTAACACCGTAATGATGTGTCACCTCCTACGAACGCTTACCATGTAATATAATCCATTCGCCTCAATATCTCTAATCAAGTAGTTTGCATGCTAGTTCCATCAACACATGTGCTTGATTATTCTTTCTTTGACTTCCCGAAATTTAACTCACTCAAACCTTACCATGGCCATGGATTTATTTAGGCGATATCAATTCCATCAAAGGGCCTGAGATTTCTACTTCCGTTATGGAACATAAGGGACAAATCCTTTCTCGCATTATCTATTAATGCAATATTACTCATGACGCACCCAACGTATCCTACCTCGCTGCGAACAGTGTTTCGTCACAGTTTTCTTCAATACATCTAAGTGCACGAGTTGTAATACCCATTAATAATAATCTTAAAGTCTAAGAACCAATACACACGTCCGCAGATAGGAAAAATCAATGACACTATGAAATGTGGATTTCCTACTGGAGGGTCTCGTTCTCATAATATCCTCTTGGATATTACCACGGGTGCACACCATGAGAAGGTGCCTCAATGTTTTATGAGTCCTCACCCCTAATGACCTATATTATTTGTGTCCCTCAAATAATATCATTCGTCCATAGAACATATATTCAAGAACAGTGTTATAGAACTTATGGGTTCTCATCATAGCAGGGATCTTCTATGACCCTTTAATGCAACAGCTATCCTTAGGACATTATCACATGCATTGCCACGCAGAAGAACAATCAAGATGTGTTAAGGATTTTATTAATTAATAAAGTACAAAGTAGTTGGTTCTAGACCACTAACTCCAACATTGTGGTCTTTATCCGTCTACCACTAGGGTAGTAGAAGGAGATTCCATCATCGTATTGGAGAACCCAGATTATGATGGATCTGGACCCCAAGATAGAAAGAACTACAAATATCCTATCAAGAAAGATGGATCACATGCCTCCTGATACACATTCAAAATTGAATGAGGATGGACTTCTAGTGGGATGACCTCTACCTATGGAATAGGTGAGGCCTCACGTGTAGGATTATGTGGTATACATGGTCATCATCATCATTGCTCTTCAGCACCAGCCGCTACTGGAGGATGCTCCTCCGAGCATGAACCTCTTCACTCTGGGGTTGACTCTTGAAGATGCTCTAGTGAATCCCATGATAAGATGAACTCAATTCCAGTGTTGCAGCATAGAACACTACCCGGATAAGAACCATCTCCTCCTCTATGTCACTCATGTGAGTAATATTCTCTAAGTGATTAAGTTGTAAATATATTCAAAATGAATTATAAAATAGTTTAATAAAAAAACTAATATAAATTTATTGACTTCTATCTTATAAATCTCTCTTCCATGTCGAATAAGATACAATATATACTTCATTACATACCATGGTTCATTCTCTACCAACTCTAAAATATATATTCACATCGTAGGTACACCCTGGATACAAGGAACTACACGCATTCCCTAGAGGTCGATATAGTTGGCATTTACTCGATGCCGGTCCTCATCCTGCTTCCCTCTCAACTTGACACCTTGAAACTCTTTTTTCAGTCTTAGCAAAAATGGAATTTGATGAGCATAGAAAACTGGGGAATAAATCTATCTAGATGCTTCCACTCAATAATATGGTAGTTAATGACAGACAGTACATCCATAGAATCATAAATTTCAACAGTGTAGTATGTTGGAAACTGGTATAGTACGGCCTAGTATGGCGCCCAAATAATCTAAAATGGCATGTGAACTTTTACAAAAAATACCCTTACTAAAAAAATAATGCTATTATTAAAATTTTTAGGTAGTGATAGACTGTATATACATACCTGGTTGGGTGAGACACTAAACAACATGAGGCAGTATGCACCCAAATGGTCTGTCGGAACCGTGGAGAAATTGTGTCTATGACTCCACCTATAAAATACAACCACAAAAGTGATCAATAATAAGAAATTAAATTCGATTACTCTTTCTAGAATCAGAATTCAATAGAGATGAGTGATCCTACCATTTCCCCCATAGAGCATCATGAAACATCTCCATAGGGAGTGGCTGACTAGCAAACATAGGGAAGAATGAGGGGATGTGCTCCCATACCCACATATGAAAAAGGATGATGCATCCCTCAATATCTATGTTGTTTATGCGGGATATAGTGAACATTGCTCTTTATGTGAATGTCAAGAAGGAAGATCCCCAACTGTACCTCCCCGCTTGATCAAAGTCCTCCAATAGGGCAATATACATCATGTTCATGTGCACCCCTGAGTGATCATCACACAGGGTCCCTCCAATGAGCTATAATATATATGCACGGAAAAAACACATGATAGTATGATCACCACCATCATTGGATAAATATATAATCTTCTCCACTATTCATGGATTAGATATTAACCCACCATCTTTATCCCTATGGTCATAAAAAATATCAATGACTATCAATTGTTGAGCAAGTTTCGGGCAAGATGCATGTGTGATTCCAATAATAGATTCCTCGCATATAGGAAGACTGATAGGCACATCCACATACTTGAGGGTTATGGTCATCTCTCCCTTAGAAAGGTGGAATGTGTGTATCTTTGGTATTCACCTTTACATGAGGGATGTAAGAAGGTAATGGTCAAAAAATATGAAATCCGATACGAAAATGTCGTAGAATCCATCATGGTGAAAGTGTGGTCTAATGGCATGTAGAGGCTTCGTGTGATGAAAAAGGTGCGCTCGACGCACCCTGATCGGTCGAAACTCATGACCATCTAACACAGCATGGGAAACATGCCAATGCTACTTACTAAGTAGTATGGTATCCTCTATCTGTATATGATAAATGAAATATGTTATAAGTGTAAAATTTTAATATAATGTTATGGTCAGCAGAATGCTATGACGTATAGAATGTAAGACATGCCAGGTTTATTCACATGGATTTATGAAGATATTTCTTACCAAAATAAAAGAGAATGACTTCATGTTTTCAAATCATATTACTCAAGTGTTTTTAGGATATGTTTTAATTATGAAAAGTGTGTTTTGTAAGATATGGTTTTATTTATTTATATATATAAACATTTCTCCTTTGTTATGTAAAAGTTTATTAGAAAATGTTGTGATTTATAATTTATATATGATTTTCCACATGATGGTATGTTTTTTTATTATTTTATAACATGTATTCATTCTGGGTTAGCCATGGACAGATTGATTACGTGTTGCTGTCGCCTCAAATTCACTTGTCGTATTCCTTTCAATGTTAATATGAAAGGCCTATTATTATTTGATTGTAAAAGTATTTGGTAAAGTGAGACAATTCTATGAAATAAAGAATATTATAATAACAACATATAGGTATCTATATTAGAAGATCACATAAGAGACAATACATTTATGTGTATGAGAGTGTGAACTTGATCCATCAATATTAGGGCATCGTTTTCAGTTATGACCTTCTTGATGACATATGGTGAATCTCAAACTTTTACCTTTTTCTTGAGGCCAGTCCTTCTCATTCTGCATCCTACTGGACTTCAGTCTCCATCCATTACATAGCCTATTGATGTCAGGTACTATTATTAGCTGGCCTTCAGTCATTGGGAAATATTAAAACTCCTCAATAGGTGTCAATGGTGTATCATAATAGTTAGCAATGTTTCCCATCTGGTACAATGGATCAACATATTCTTCCCATGATATTTTCACATATTCACATGCTACAATGGTGTGTTCTCATGGAATCTGTAATGCTTGGATGTTTCCAAATTGGCATTGCCTCGCTTCTTGTAATATCATAATTTTTTCACCGATGCTATTTCTTATAGAGTTTGAACACTCTTGAACTTCAAATCAGGAGTCTTCTTGGTGAAAAAGGATGACATGATAAAAATATGATTTTTCAATGTTCTTTTGAATCTCTTGTTGAATGTGCCTTTCATACCATAGATTCTATTGAATTCCATGAGAGGAAATTTTTTTCAATCAATGAAGTAATTCACACAATGATATAATTTCTCTTGAAATTGGGTTGTTATAGGTAACATCCAATGCCCCGTGAAGAAACCATTGATACACTCCACAATGTTTGTGGTCATGTGTCCATACCCCTTCCCCCCATCATATCCCAATGTCCATTTTTATTTTGGAATCTACATCATATAATCATAAACTTCTTTCTTATACTTGAATATTTGTTCGAAATGTACTTCAAACCACCATTCATTTGGATCATATGCTACACAGAAGTGAACATATTTCACATAAATTTATTTTTTCATTACATTGAAATATTAAAAATAAAAAATAAATTTCATACCGATCCATTTTATTTCCATATTCATTGGTTAATTATGGAATGTTTTCCTCACATTTTAGAAATTTTCCTAATGAAGTACTGATGATGTGAATTTGGGGGTCTCCCTGTATTAGGGTCCACATTGCCTCATTGATTTCACGATACTGGCCAGATATCAAAAAGACACCTTGAATGTTGGTGAAGTGGTTGCTGATACATGCCAAAAACAAACTCTATGATTCATATTTTTCCATCTCCAAAATGGAAAAGGAAAGAAAAAGAGGTGAATGGTTGTCATCTTGGGTTTCCACATTCAATCATATAATCTTTTCTTTTCTAAATATAAACTTTCAATCAATCTGAATGAACTGTTTGATGAAATTAAATGCAGAGATATATGGTAGGAATTCCTAGAAAAAACCAATGAAATTGAGCACAAGATTGATGAAGTCAGTTATCATGAGGCACATGTTCATTTGTATCAATATGGAAGATAACTTGGTTACTTTTCCTCTGAATGGCTATCAATTGTAGCCACACATGATACGAGTCATCTCAATCACCATAGACCTTCACAATTACCTTTTGTTTAAATATCCATGATTTATTGTATAAAATATTATAATTGAATGTTTTTTGTATCCTCTCTTGAACAAGGGCCATAGGAACATCATGTAAGGCCCTAATCATCTCAATGAAAATGGATATCACAAATTCAAGATCCAATGAGGTATGATCTTGTGTCCCGCTTGGCTGAATGAATGTATGAGATACCTTAATCCTCAAGATGCTCCAACCTCCAAATGCAATATCCAGAATCTCCCTCATGTAGAATCTACAATCATCCCCATACTTATCACATTGTATGAGATATTTATTACATCATGATTCTGAAACTATATATTTGCAGTTCCTCTCAATGTTAATTATCTTTAGTGTTATTTTTAATGCATATTTACATGAATCAATCGTTTCAATATATAAGGTCTTTTCTAGATCACTAAAACTATCTGGTATAACTCTAGGAAACACAGTTGTGGGAGTGAGAACATTGTAGTAGAATTAAGGCACATGGGTCATTACTTCTAACTAAGATACAAAGAGTGGTGGATGATTTATTGTGGGTAAAGGTTTGTGTACAACTAATTCATTTCTAGAAACTTCCTCCCCAAATTCCCCTACTCCCTCCTCATCAGCAATATTATAACTATATATTCCATCATTTTGAAAAGACTCAACAGAATTTGGATTTACATGTATATCTAGGATATCATCAAGGTTTTCCTCTTATACATCATTTAGAATATGATCACTTTTATAGAGTGAACCATATTTAACCACTCTTGTAAGTATAAATCTTCATACAACTAGACGTTGTTGTTGTACATTAGAAACATCAACAAATAACTCCATCATGGTACCATTTTACCATTGAGAAAATAAATTTATTTCTTCGACCCATTTCACATCATCAACCAATGGATAAGATAGATTCCATAGTGTTTCTTGGAATTTCAAATTTCTATAGCTCATAGAGTTGATCTCTTGATTGGGTAGTTGATTTAAATAACCATGAATCCTATCTTGAAGGTCACTTAAGGTTACACAATCAGTTTTACTAACAATTGTTATTGGTTGTGTACTTTAAGAAGCTCCTTTCTCTGTTTGAATAACCTCCCTATAGTAGTACACACAAGCAAGCATGTATCCCTATGTCAAAAAGGTTTTTTGATCAAGATTCTGATATTGTAACTAATATTGAAAATGATGGATAACCATATAATATTTATTACACTGAGTTATTATTTAGTTAATCATTATTTAATCAGTCTATAATCTTTATTTATTCAATCATTAATCATATTATATTATTTAGTTAATAATCATTAGCTAATCATTACATTTATTTATTTATTTATCTCATGTTATTAATTAATTGATCTTTACTTAATACTTACTAAAATTAACTTTTATTTCTAAACTATGATACTAATATTTCTTAGTATAGTTTTTAAATTATTGAATAAATATTTAATCAGTAGTAAATCATTACTAAGTTATTCATTATTTAATGTATTTTTCCCCATCCATTTCATTTTAAAATCGTAATTTTTATTTTATCAATGATAAATATAATAATTTTATATATTATTTTCATAGTTATTTTAGTAGTTTATAAAGAAAATTTGAATAATCTAAAGAATATACGTTGATAGTGTCAAACTAGGATATAGTAAGTCCCATTTTCATGTACCAGGTTACTCCAAGTCAAACCTGGGACACCTTGTCATAGTTTTTAATCCGAGGTACATATGTTCCAGAGCCACATACACTTGTTTGTATCCAGAAAGGGATTTTATTTCTTATATAACGACATAATATTTATGCTAACAAATTATTAGAAAATCTAATCCTATGTCATTCATTAGTTATTATATACTTAATCATTAATAATAATACCTTTTATTACAAACTATATATAACCAAATAAACTAATTAATAAATAAAATATTTAGAAATAAGTAGACTAATTAATAAATTAAATATGTAAAACTAAATAAATAAATAAATAAAATAAATAACTTTAAATTAAATAAAAAATATCTATAAATTATTCTTCGCAAAAAATCAGGACTTATTTTAGACCACCAGATCCACGGCACATAAAAAGGATTTTTTTTAGGGTCTGAAGCTATAGAATATAGAGAGGGGAGTGGAATTTTATGTGTGGAGAAGTTGGTGCCCTTTTATAGGGCGTTAAGGAAAAGGTTGCACTAGGGGTGACACCTTAAGCCTTTACATTAGGAGAAAGGTGGAAAACTACCAACTGCCTTTTCCATGTCATCAATCTATGGAAAAAGAAAGAGGGGGAGGGGAAAGAGATAGAATTGTTGTTACCTTTCGATGGAAATAAAAGGTGACAGTGAAATTTCTGCCTTTCAGGCCAATTTTTTTTTAAAAAAAAATTAACCGACACTTTTAAAAAAAACTACAGAAAATATATAAAACCCCCCCCCCACCTCTACATCTCAGTCCCAATAAATCAAATAAGTTCCTAAATGAAACAACCCTTAACTTTTTATTCATATCTACTCCTTCCCCTTCTACTCACCACCTTCTTTCTCTTTCTCTTTTCAAGTCCACCCAAGGTTTTGGTTGCCACTTACAATGTGGATACCTTTGGTGCCCAGCCGAATAGTTGGGACAACTCCTCCATGGCCTTCCATTACACTTTGATGCGGCCTACGCCTCATCCTTGTACTCCAATATTTACATGCCCCCTAGCTGCTTCATAATAGCCTCCATTCTCATGTTCATTGGAGGAAGCTGTAAGAGTAGACCCACCATAATATGGATCGATGACACCCTGGTCGCACCCTCCAACTATCGTGCCCTTAGGGGCACTGCCTGCTAGATCACATTCCAGCACATGTCTTGAGTCTCTATCATAGGGGACATGCTCGATTAGAAAGAAGCCGGGTAGTGGTCCTACAAGGATTCTAAAGGCAGCTACCCATTTGGAACCATAGACAGTCAATAAAACTGAGTTTTTTGTATGTTTTATTTTTTTTAATGTGTTGGTTCCTTTTTTTTAAAATAGGCATGAAAGGTGGCATCCCCACTACCACATTCTAGTTCAGTAAAATGGTTATAGAAATCATTCCACCTTACCCCTCCACATCCACCTTCTTCCCCATATTGATGACATCGAAAAGGTAGTATGTGGGGTTCTGCCTTTCGCCTAAACAAATCATGAAAGGTAGCATCGGGGATGTGGCCTTTAACCTAACATAAAGGTTATAGGTGGCACCCCTAGTTCTGTTTTTCCCTTAATTTCTTATAAAAGGGAACCCTCCCCCCTTCTCCTCACTTCTAATTCCACTCCTCTCTCTATATTCTAGAGCTTCTCTCTCTAAAATAATACCTTTTCATGTGCAGTGGATCCGGTGGTCTAAAAGAAGTCTGGATTATTCGTGAAGCATCATTAAGAGGTTTAGTTTATTTAATTTAAAGTTGTTTATTTTTTTAATTAGATTCCTTTGAGTTAGTTCTAAATATTTCATTAATTAAGTAGTTTAATTAGTTCTAAATATTTTATTTATTAAGTAGTTTATTTAGCAATATATAGTTTGAAATAATGTTTAATATTTGTAATGATTAATTATAGAATAACTAATGAATAACTTAGGATAGGACATTCTAAAAATTTTATAGCATAATTATTATGTGGTTATCTAAGAAATAAAATCCCTTCCTAGATACAAACAAGAGGATGTAGCTCTGGAATAATTGTACCTAGGAGTAAAAACGTGGACATGGTGTACAGGGCTTGACTCGAGGTAACATGGTACACGATAAAGGCCTTGACACATCCTAGTTTGACACTCTCGAGGATATGCTTTAGATGATTCATATTTTATTTATAAACTACTAAAATACATAAGAAAAGAATACATCAAATAACTATTTTTATCAACGATAAAATAAAATTATGATCATATAAAATTAAATGGATAAGGAAAAATACATTAAATAATGAATAACTTAGTAATGATTAACTACTAATTAAAGAATGGTTCACTAATTAAAACCTATATTAAGAAATATTAGTATCATAGTTTAGAAATAATTGTTATTATTAGTAATTGTTATGTATAGATTAATTAATGAATAAATTTGGATTAAAAAATTAATAAATGTAATTATTACTTAATAATAATTAACTAATGAATATCATATGATTAATGGTTGAATAAGGAATGTTTATAGACTGATTAATGAATTGTTTAGTAAATAATAACTTAGTAATAATTAACTAATGGTTAAAGAATTATTAACTAGTTAGAAATTGTACTAAGAAACATTTGTATCATAGTTTAGTATATTAAAAGAGGTTCTACAATTTTATTATCATAAAGATTATATAGTTTAGAAACAATAGTTATTATTAGTAATGGTTATGTGTATATAAATTAATGAATAACTTAGGATTAAAAAATGAGTACCTATATTGATTAGATTATAATACATAACATTGATAAAATTATAATAATGATCCTATAAAGTAAAATGAAAATAACAAACACATTAAATGACACGTGGATATTTTTACAACATACAAGAAATACCTTGAAATTTTTTAGTAGAACATAGTTCAGATGAGATGAGTTAACTTTGGAATTTCTAAAATATTTCACCCTTATAATGAAATCTAATATTACATATAAGATATGTTATTATAAAGTTGAAATATTTTCAAAATTCCAAAGATAAGTACATGCCTTTAGAATATGTTTTTATGCTACCAATTGAAAATAAGTAGGAATTTATCTCTCATCTGAAGTGTGAATCATATCATCCAAACTACGTTCTCTTGAAAAATATCAAGGTATTTCTTTTTTGTTTTAATGAATTAATGTTATATTTAATGTTTTTGTTCTTATCCATTTTACTTTATATGATAATACTTTTCATTTTATCAATGACAAATAAACTAATATACTATTTTCTTCTTTCTTACCTTGGTTTACAAAACATTATGTGACTTATATTCTAATATACTTTTATATAATAAAACATTACTATCATGTTTTTGGGTATGAAAATTTGTTCTAAAATATTTTTATAATAAATATTATATAGTCAACCATAATTTTCAATATTAGTTACGCTATCATAATCTTGATAAATATAGATTTTTGATGTAGTGATTCATGTATGCCTATGTGTATCGCTACGAGGAGATTATTCAAACTGATAAAGGAGATTCTTATAGTACAAAACCAATAGCATTGGTTAGTATAGTAGATTCTATAACACTAAGTGACCTTCAAGATGGAATTAATTGTTCCTTGGATCTAGGAACTGATCAAGAGATCAACTCTATGAGTAAGAGACATTTGAAATTCTCGACCACACTATAACATCTAACTTGTCCATTAGTTACTAATGTACAGTGGGTCCTAGAAATAAATTTAATTTCTTAGTGGTTAGATTGTGCCATGATGGAGTTATATATTGATGATTCTACTATACAACAACAACGTCTAGTTTTAAAAAGAACTAGACTTACACTAGTGTTTGAAGATGGTTTTCCACATGAAATTGAGCCTATTCCAAACGATTCATAAGATGAAAACCTAGATGGTATCTGAAATAAACAAGTAAATATGACCTCTGATGAGGATTTTCATAATAATGGAAGAGATGGTGACAATTATGCTGATGAGGAGGGGGTATTGGAAGTTGGGGAGGAAGTTTCTAGAAATGAATTAGATGTACGACAACTTCAACCCACAATAAATCATCCACCACTCTTTGCACCTTCATCAGACGTAATGACACGTGTTCCTAAATTATAATGTAATGTTCTTGAAGATACAACTATGTTTCCAAGAGTTGTATTGGATAGGTTTTCTGAGGAGGAAAAAACCTTATATGTTGGAAAGAATTTTTCAAGTAAATATGCATTAAAAATCATGGTAAAGATATTTCACATTGAGGGGAACAAAATATACATAGTTCAGGAATGAAGAAATAATAAATATCTCATACGTATGGGGATGATTGAAGATTCATCCTGAGGGAAATTCCAGACATTTCATTTAGAGGTTGGGTAATCTCGAGGATTGAGGCAGTACATTCTTGCATTTAGCCAAGCCTAACAGAAGATCATAAATCATTGGATTCTGAATTTGTGTCATCCATTTTGGTTGAGATGATTAGAACATGACAAGATTTTTCTTTATAACTTGTACTGTAGAGGATACAACAAACATTTTTTTATATAATTTTCTATAATAAGGAATGGATGAAAAAATAGAAGGAAATTGTGAAGGTCTGTGGTTATTAGGATGACTTGTATTGGGTGCTACCGCAATTACTAGCCCTACTGTGGCACAATTACCCAGTTTTCTTACATATTGATAAAAAACATGTGTCTCAAGATAACCAACTTGATCCCTCACGTGTTCAGTTTCATCAGTTTTTCTAGGCATTCCCCCCTATATCTCCACATTTTATTTCAGAAAAAATTTCATTTAGATAGATGGAACACTTCAATAAGGAAAATAAAAGGGTGTGTTGTTGATTGATAAAACCCAATATGGAAACCTTTCACCTCATCTTCTTGCCTATTCCATTGTGGATAAGAAAAACTATGAATTAGGGAGTTGGTTTTTGGCATTTATCAGCAACCATTTCACCTGAATTTAGGGTGTATGTTTGATATCTGATCGGCATCGAGAAATCATTGAGGAAATTAATATGGACCCTACTACAAGGATATCTCCAAATTCACATCATCGGTACTGAATTAGACACATTAAAATCAATGTGAGGAAAACCTTCCACAACTAAAACATAAAGAAGGCAATCATGAGGATAGGTATACAATGTATTTGTTATTTATTACTATGTCGACATAAAGATAAAAATAATCAATGTGAAATATGATCACTTTTGTGTAGAATATGATTTGGATCAATGGTGGTTTGATGAACATTTTGAATAAATCTGGAAGACCAATCCAGAAGTGTATGATTATATGATGTAGATTCCAAAAGAAAAATGGACATTGGCATATGAAGGTGGGAAGATGAATGAACACATTACAAAAAACATTGTGGAGTGCATAAATGGTGTATTCAATGGGAATCATGGGTTACCTATGACTTTCCTAGTTCAAGATACATTATATAATCATGAATTTCTTCATTGAGAGACAAAAAAAATAGCCTTAGGAAGAATTCAATTGGGGATACGGTACAGGGACTTTCAATGTGGGATTGAATAGAACATTCAATAAGCTGGTGGTTATGATATGATCATTATCCACTGAGAAGACTCTAGATTTGAAGATCTAGAGAGTTGAGACCCCATCACATATAGCATCGGTTAAAAATGGTAGTTTTACTGGAAGGGAGGCAATGAAAGTGTGGAAACATCCCTTCCTTACGGTATCAATGCATACACATCATTGTAGCATGTGAAAATGTGAACACATCATTGTAATAATATGTTGATCTAGTGTACCAGATGGAAATCATTTCTAACTGCTATGCTGCACCATGGACACCTATTTGGGAGTTTCGATATTTCACAATGCCCGAAGGCCAGCTGATAGTGATACTTTACATCATTAGGTTGCGTAAATGAGGGAGACTGAAGTCTAGAAGGATGCAGAATGAGATGGAATGGACTCAAGTATAAGTAAAATGTTTGAGATGCACCATATTTCTTCAAGAAGGTCATACCCATAAACAATTCCCAAACATTGCTGGATCGAGTTCACACTCTTAGCCAAAATGTTGTATTGTCTCATATCTGGTCTTGCAATATAGTTAATAATATGGTGTTATTATAATATTCTTCATTTTGTATAATTTTCTGACTTCTCTAATACTTTTACTATAAAATAACAATAATCCTTTCATATTGACATTAAAATGAATATGAAATGTGCATTTGAGTTTATATTAATACATAACCAATCTGTCCACAGCTAAACCATAATGTATACATGTGAGAATTTGTAAAATCAAACATAAACTTAAAAGCACACCATTTTATAATAATCTTTTACAAAACAATGGAAAAATGTTTATCTATATAATTAAATAAAATAATTTCATACACAACACACTTTTCTATGTAAAAACATATCTTAAAAAAAACTTTAGTAATATGATTTGAAAAACATGAAGACATGTTATTTTATTTTTGTAATAAATTAATTAAAAAAATAATGTGAATAGACATAACATGTCTTAAATTGTACAAGTAATAACATTCTACTAACTATAACTTTATATTTATATTTTACACTTATGACTCATTTTATTTGTTTATATACAAATGGAGGATACCAAACTACTCACTGAGCATCATAGTCATGTTTCCCAGGACATGTTAGACGGTGGTGAGGTTTGACTATTCAAGGAGCATCGAGCACACCGTTTTAATCACATAGAGCCTCTATATTCCATATACCATACTTGCGTTATGTTGTCTTCTACAATATTGTCATATAGGATTTCACATTTTTTTACCATCACTTGCTTGTTGCCCTCATGGAGATGTGAAGACCAGAGACACACACATTCCACCAACCTGTGGGAGAGATCACCATCACCCTCGAGGATGTGGCAGTGAATCTTGGTCTTCCAATCCATGAGGAAGACATTATTAGATCGACCTGTGCCTCTTGGATTGACCTTGAATACTGATTATTAGTTGTTGAAATTTTGGCTGACCGTAAGGCTACAGATGGTGGGTCGATATCTATGCCCCAGATGGAGGAGCAGATTCCACATTTTCCTGATGATGCTGATGACCAGACTATCATGAATTATGCCTGTGAAAATATATTACATCTCATTGGAGGGACCATGTGTGCTAATCACTTGTCGTGAACATGCACATGATGTATCTAGCCCTATTGTATGACTTTGGTTGGGTTGGGAAGTACAGCTAGGGATCAGCCTGCTTGGCATACACATATAGAGCATTATACATGGTATCCCACAAAGACTACACAGATCTCAGGGGATGTGTTATCCTTATTAATATGTGGGAATGGGAGTGAATCCCCTCATTCTTCCATCAGCTTACTGGTCTTGCTCTCCCTATGGATATGTTGCATGACGCTGCATGTAGATTCTAGCATGATCACTAATCTCTATTGGTCTCTAATTCTAGTAGAAGTTATTGAAATAAATTTTTCATTGTTGATCACTTTTGATGTTGTATTTTATAGGTGGAGTCAGAGAGACAATTTTTTCCTGATTTTGATACACTAATTTGGTGCATACCACCTCAATTTGGATAGTATCTTACCTAGCCATATATGTATATACAATCTATCGATGTCTAACAAATTTTATAATTTCATCAATTTTGGTTTTTAGTAAAGAGATTTTATGAAAAAGGTCACATGTCATTTCAAATTATATAGATTCCCTAATAAGCAATATTGTACTAGTTTCCAGCATACTGCTCTACTAGAGTTCATGATTATATGGCTATAGTGCCTCTCATTCACTTTCATATTATTGAGTGGTAGCAGCCTAATAGATTCATGTGCCTATTTTTCTATGATCGGTCGATTCCATTTCTTCCATGAAAAAAAATGATATTTATGGCATGAAGCTGATAGGGTGGCAGGATAAGGACTGGCACTGAGTACATGCTGACTATATTGACCTCTTGGTAAGGCATACAGAGCTTCATATCTAGGTTGTACCAATGATGAGATTCTATCTTTCAAATCAGGCCAAGTATGATCCCTGGTATAGACTGAAGTCAATATTGTATTTACCCAACATGGAAGAGTGCATCATAAGATGGTAAGTCAATAAATTTCCATTAGTTTGATTATTTACCTATTTTCTAATTAATTTTTAATTTCTTTATTGCATACTAACTCAGAGCTTCTTATTTTCCTGAGTGACATAGAGGAGGATAGAGTCCTTAGTCAGCCATTAGTCCATGCTACAACATTGGATTAGAGGTCATCTTGTTGTGGGATTCACAAAATCAACTTTGAGAGTCAAACCTAGATAGAGGAGGTTCCTACCCCAGTGAAACATTCTCTAGCATCTATTAGGGCTCAGGAGCCATGACAACGATAACATAGACCAAGTCATCCTGCACATGAGCCCTCACCTTTTCCACAATAAAAGGTTGACCCTCTAGAAGTCCAGCCTCATCCAACTATGGATGTGCATTAGAAGCCATGAGATCCATATTTTTCTGATAGTATATTGAAATTTCTCTCTAACATGGGATCTAGATCCATCGTAGGCTTGGTTCCCCACTATGATGATAGAAGGTCCTTCTACTACCCTAGTGGGAGAAGGATCATGAGCTTATTATGACTTTTAGTTGAAATATGCTCCCACTAACACATAGGTGGAGCATAAAATGGTCGACGTTTCGTTTCCCAAGGATCTTCGCTCTCCAGTTCATCAGACTCCACCCCAACATGGATCTCAGTGATCTCGATATGTGCATACCCTTTTTAGAGAACCATGTGGGATAGGATCTCTTTACCATATATATTGATTATACTTCTCCAGGAATAATTTTTATATCTATTGAAATGAATATATTGTTACTACTGTCATCCAGTTTTATATGTTTGACTAATGTTTCAGATTTTATTAATATTTTGTTATAGGTTATATTTTATAGGCCTTCAAAATATGGAAATTCATACATAAATTACAAATCACATCATTTTCTAATAAAATTGTACCTAAAGAATTAAATATTTTTATATATATAACTATATCTTACAAAACACACTTTTCTATGTAAAAACATATATTAAAAACACTTTAGTAATATTATTTGAAAATCATAAAGAAATTCTTCCTATCATTTATGTTGCATGTACAACTCGGAGCATTAGTCATCCCATGAATGACTACTAATTAGATTATTTCATGAAAAATAGGTTCATTTCCACATGTTATGGAGTATGTGTGTCAATTCGATGCTTGGTGTGACCGCTATGACTCAATGTGTCCGTTATCAATTAAAAATTGAAAGTAAAAAAAATTTCACTCACTAAAAACAAAGAAAATGCACTCCGATTTTCTTGATAATTTAAGACATAGATTCCTAAGTCCATTATGAATTGTAGGAATCAGTCTCACATTAAATCAATATACGATGTGATCATTACAAGTTAAATTGTGTGTTTCTAGTTTAAAATGACATTCTATTAAAAAAAGTGAAGTACTCAAAAAGGAGAAAACGCATTCAGGTTGTTTTTATACTTTAGGAAAATTATCCATAAGTCATTTTAGATGGGTAGGAATCATTTTTACCTCAATCTAATTTATATTGTGATTGGTATGACTCCAAGTTCATATTTTTATTTAAAAATGACATCACCTTTAATAAAAAGGACAACTGACCTACTGAAAGCTGAGAAGACAAATTTATATTGTTTTTATACTTTAGGAAAATGATACATAAGTAATTTTAGATGTGTATGAATCATTATTACATCAATATAATGCATGGTGTGACTAGTATGACTCCAAGTGGATCTTTTTATTTAAAAATTACATCAATTTTAATAAAAAGGAAACAAATCTACTCAATACCAAGAAAAAGAATTCAGAATGTTTTGATACTTTTGGGAAATGATCTATATTTATATCCAATGTAATATCAACAAAAACCCATAATTAGTTCTTAAAATGCCTCAAATTTGAGCGCCATAAAATCTATTGCTTAAAAATATATCATTTTCACTTTCAATTGTAAATGATATAATTTTATACTACATAAAACAAGCATAATATATTTATATATATAATAATATAAAAATATATATATGTATAAATATAATAACTTATATAATTAAATTATTATTATTTATAGTAGAAAAGAAGCAGTCCCCCTTCCTCCTTTAAAGAATATTTTAAAAAAAATTCAACCAACACATTTTTTAAATTTTTTTACAAAACATATAAAAACTCCAATTAAACCTAATTTACAATAAGGATAGTTATTAATTGTATTCTTTAGTCGGTTTTTTAGATGTTGATAATGGGTGATGTAGTCATATGAGTTCATGAATTATGACAACCTCTATATAAACAAGATGATGTGGGTGAATAGTCTGGTATTCCACATCTTAATCTATGGGTTCTAGAATGTAAAGGTGCAGAAGGTGAAGGTCACAACCACCGGCTGTAGCCCCAACACCAATGGGATTCACGCCCAAATGTCCTCTGGCATGACCATCCTAGGTTCCACTGTCCATATAAATGATGGAATTATCTCAATATTCCTGGGCACCACTGACCTCTGGATCAAGTAGGTCAGTAACAAACTTAGGCACAGGATCAGCATCAGAAGCCAGGGGAAGGATGCGTAGGAGATAGGTGTGGAGAACATGACCATAAAAGTGGAAACATTCACCAAGACTCAAAATGGGGTGAAGATCAAATCTTTTGGGCATCCCCAAATGGGGTTTGAGATGAATGTCTCCTTCCCTAAGTTGAGGATGATGAATGTTGAGAACCCCATCATCATTGGCTAGAGATACTACCCCAAGGATAAAAACTACCCAAGCCTTGTGTTAAGGGTGAAGATCAGCGATGCGATGAATGAGGACATATAGGGGACATCAACAACGGTGGTGGGGGTGAAGCTAGACTACAGCATCGATAACCCCTGTATCAGCATCTGGATGTGGAATATTAAGCTCACTTACAATAACCATCAAGTAGAATCATCACATGTCTATGTTTCTGACACTACCTCAGGCATCGTCGAGTCCTATGACTTCCTCTATGAGCACACCTCTCCTCAATACCACGCCTCATGAGTTTATTTGACATTATAGATTTTTTTTGATACTTACCCATTTTGTAGTTAAAAATATTACAATAAAACCACATCACTGATTCTTGTGCCTCACCTCTAGATAAAAACATATAAGAAAAAAATACTCAATGTTACGTATTTTGGTTTTATAGGATAACAATTTTTTATTATATCATACTTAAACATGATCCACATACTTTATATGTGTTATTATCCTCTCTTTGTCCCATTATATGTATGTGAGACTACTTGAATAGTTTTTGGATTATCAGTTAAAATTTCAATGTTTGACATTTAATGTTGGGAACATTAGTTGTGACCTTTAATTAATAAGGGGCGACATTAAATGGAATGATGAATATTTTTGACAGTGTTGATGGGAGAGAGGGTTACACCAACTCAATAAATGCGGATTCCAAGGAATCACCATGGGATTTATATAACCCCTTTGTTTGGATCACCATTTATTGATCTAGCATGAGAAACATCATCTGCCCTATTGTTAGATTTCATCTTTTCTTAGTTTTGTTACACAACAAGTATTTATCATGTCAATATCTTTCTGGTTGATCATTGATTGAAACCCCCATTTTATTGAGAGGAATATATCTCTCCCAAGAATGCACACCAAATAAATGAAATCAAAACACAAAGGGAAACACAAATTAAAAATGCTTTGGTCAGGTGACCTACATCCACATGGAAAATTGTGGATAATATTATCCAAAAAAATACCTAAATTATAAAATACCCATGATTTTTTCCACATAGTGGAACTTGTATTTAATGAAGTAGTGAAGAATCAGAATCATATGTTCACTAAAATATCTCTCCAGACAGTCACCATCCTGCTGCAATTTCTTTAGATGACACCAACTTTTGTTTCTAGATATCTTCAGGTGGCACCTACTCATACAATTGGTCCATATTGGCGATCATCCACCATTTTTGGTGATTGCATTTTTTGTCAACATTGAACATTTTCACGGTGCTTTTGTTCAACTGGGAGAGACTAATGTCGATAATGAGCATAGATCCCCTATTTTTTACAGTTTTTTGGTTTTCTTATATTCACTGAATAAGTATAGATAAAGGAAATCTCCTGGTTTGCATCTCCCTTCTATGACAAAGATGAATGTGTGGATACTAGAAATTCAATCATGCTTCGCCGATGAGGATGTTGGAGTACCTATTCATGTCCTACACAGTTTGTGTTAGTTTCACCTTGATGCAGTGGGAAAAGGTTGATCATGTGGAAGCTGATGGTTTCAGTTCTTGAAGCTAGGTGTGACAACGATGGATGACGATGAGCTTGGATACGACAACAATCTACTTGGGAAACAGTGGAATCAGATAATAACTAACTTGAACAACATCGCATGACTTGGACAGTGGCATTAGGCCTGGATAGTAGCACACTATTTTGATGATTAGAGATTTGGATGGCATGTTCTTATTTGATGATCACGAAGAGAAATTAATGGAGGGGAAGATTTTATTTCACAGAAAACTTTTGGGAAAAAATCCCTCAAGGAATCCTCTCGGTATGTTTTGGGTGTGGTTGGGTTTTTTGAAAAAGAGAGAAGACCACAAAAGAGTATGGTTGGTGTTTACCAAAGATAGGTTTTTAAGGTGGCACAGTTTCCCAGTGTTTTCCAAATTTTAGGGCCTCAAAATCGGGAATTTGTGTGACTAATGGTGAACGAAATCAGAAAAGAAAGAGGAATGAGGTGCCCAAGACATGGATCATGTACCATGTTCGGGGAGGGTCTGCAGCCTTGTACCAGGCAGTGGGAACAGTACACGGATGCGGTTCGTAGAACCAAAAATGGTCTGCGGTGGATAATGGTGTGATTCACGGATGTGCTGAAGTAGAAAGGGGAGGTCGACCACGTAGGAGCAAAGGTGATACGTGGAGCGCGTAGGAAAATGGTTTTTTGATGGCTTGAGGTTCGCGGAGCAAGAAGATTCGGTATGTGGGGGGCCATATCAGATCAAGATTTCATAAATCTTGATTTAGAGGATTAAGAGGATATCTTTTCCTATATAAGAATCAATAATCTCCCTAATTACTGGGGATATGGAACATCCATAGAAATCATATTTTTCTCTAGGATTTCATTAAATTCTGAAGGAAGTTTGTGAAGGCCGAAGGGAGGATTGCGAAGGCTGAAGTGGTTCGCGTGGAATGAATTCTGCAGAAGGAGTTTGTGGGGTTTCTTAACCCGCAAAGGAAGTGTGATACGCGGAATAAAAAGTACAGTACGCAGAAGGAGTTGTCTCGGTATGCGTAGTAGGAATATTCGATACACGAGAGGGAGAGTTCCGCGAGTAGTATGCGGAGGGGGGACTCTATTATGGGGAAGCGAAGGTAGTTTGTGAACAAAGAATAGTTTGCGAATAAGAGGGGTTTTGCAGAGGAGGTTCTCAAAGTCATTACACGGTAGTTGTATGAGATAGTGAAGGAAGAGGTGGTCCACATACATATGAGGTTAGTAGAAGAAGTAGTAGTACATGGATAAGGTGGTTCATGTACCAAACATGGTACTCAGTACGCAGGAGAGACAAGGTGGTTTATGATTTTCATAGGAAGCCTGTGAAATCTTCATTCCATTTTGTGAAAGTATTTTTTGGTGTCTAACAGTACTCGGGAAGGTCTATTTCATCTAAGAGTGTAAATGGGACTTCAAAAGATCATATACCTATAGTTGAGGATGCATATATTCATGCAAATGAATGGACCTACATGTCCATAAACTGTGTTAGACCTATAAGTCCATAAACTGTGAGGGGATTCTATTCCAATAGTAGTGAGAGAAGGAAGAGGAAGATGGTGACCCTTTCCACCAGCAGTGAGCTATAGAAAGAGGTATAGGGATTGACCATTGGGAATGTAGTGATCAAACCCTAAACCTTGTAAAGGCATTGAACCTAGGCATAGAATATCCAACCCAAACATTGTACTCATTATTGGCAGTGAGACTTAGTGAATTTGGTACATCGGCACATCATCATTGTATGATCCATGGACGTATCCCAGTGAGTGTGAACCAAGTAAAAATATATGTGTCCTTGTGCATGCTTTACTTCTTTACTTTCAGTGAATCATCATCAGATAAAATAGGAAATGACGTGAACATTAGAGAGAATAAAAAGTGACCCTTGTAATAAAGAGGTCAAGTCCTCTAGGGAAAAAAATGATTTGAAAAGTCTATTCATACCCTGATTCTTCCCCCCCCCCCCCCTCTCTGGGTATCTAGTCCCCTTTTGGACATAACAAAAACAAAGGTTTACAAGTGACCCCACCCACACCTCCCTTTCTCTTCACACAATAAACTTT
Source organism: Viscum album (assembly GCA_963277665.1). Classification (NCBI taxonomy): domain Eukaryota; kingdom Viridiplantae; phylum Streptophyta; class Magnoliopsida; order Santalales; family Viscaceae; genus Viscum; species Viscum album. The sequence continues at coordinate 991,062,696 of OY728159.1, read as the reverse complement.
AAAGGTTCTCTCTTAATAACAAGAGCTCTACTGGCTCAAAACAGATGATTATAGAAGGATCCCTAGGCCCTCCTTTTATAGGCTTGGTGGGAGGTTTCAAGTTTGACACAACTCCCACAATTCCCCCACCAATCCCAAAATAACTTCAACAATGCTATCCTAAACATTCAACATGTGTAGTAGAAAATATTGAAGGAGCCAAGGAGATGGTAAGGTTGGGGTACCATCCACCAACCATGGTAGCAAGAAGACTCCATAAATTATCCCCCTAGCTACAATCCACTCAAACATCTAAAAAAGTCCAGCTTCTACTGAGAAAGCCCCTTTTTCAACATATTAGTTGAGTTCTCTTTTTCATCGATCTTCACAAGTCTCAATATCTTTAGATCTATCACTTCAAATATCCAATGATAGAGAATGTCATTGTGCTTCATCCAGGAATGGTATATGGAGTTCTTTGTCATGTACAAAACACATTGAATATCGCAATAAACCATGTAATTCTTCTGGATGAATCCAAGATCCTGGAGGAAAAATTTTAACCACAATATATCTTTTCTATCTTCAAAATAAATAATGCACTTTTCGTCCATTGTGGATAAAGAAACACACTTTGGAAAACATGACTTCCATGATACAAATCCTCCTTCAAATGTATAGATGTATCCTGATATGGACATCCTACTATTAGGATCTCCAACCATATTTGTATCTTTATATCCCTCCAATAGAGAGTCATCTCCCCCGTAGTACAAACATAGATTTGAAGTACCCTTAAGATTCATCAGAATCAATTTTACAACATCCTAGTGCTACTTCCCGATATTGGAGAAAAATTGACTCATGATCATCACTTCATGTGAAATTTCTAGTCTCATACTCACCATAGAGGTCAAGAGAGAATGGAATGGGGGTTCTGATTTTGTGGTGTCATGTATCAAAAGTCTTCCAAATACTGAGATCAGTTAATGTTTCATTGTTATGAAGATCGATGGTACAAAAGATGGGTTATAATTATGGAAAAAAAATATACTTGGCGGAATCCCATTTTTAATAGGATAAATGAGTTTTCTTCCTCATTAGTAGTTCATCTGAGTGAACCACGTCATTGTTTCATGTGTTTTATTTCACTGCTTGTGTGCATGAGTAAGATCTTGAGAATATGATTGTAATAAAGTGTGACAAGAACTTGGATATCATGAACTAGAATCCAAGTATAAATAAATGAGGTTATTATAAATGAATTATGTTTTCCATGTTAAATCATTATTATTGTTCATTTTCTAGTATTTATGCTATCAATTTTCTATCACCATAATTACTAATTAAATGCATATATTAAATGATGGATTTTATTCACCCCATGACTTCTACATGGGCATTGTATATCTGGTTGTTGTGTGGCCCACCCTTTGTTGATCCATCTTGAGCCACACATTTCCTTGATTCCATATTTTTGGATGTCATTTGTTCTTCAATTTTTTACACAACTATCATATGTTTACTTTCCATGTGATGTCCATTTTCTATGTTTTCAACTACTACAAATTTTTCTTTATCCATCACTGAACTTTAATAGTGCTAGAAAAAATCACTGATAAAGGAGTTACTTTTATTAGTTCTTGAAAAAATCACTGCAAAAGTTACCTTTTATCAGCGCTAACAACAGTGATGATAAAATGATACCTTTTGGACCTTCTTTTTCTATCACTGATAAAATTCTCCCATTTATTAGTTCTTTTTCATAGCATTGATAAAATTGAAACCTATATCGGAACATTTTTTACCACTAATAAAGATCATCGTGAGTAATTTAATTTATATATAAATTTTTATAAATTTTTGAATAAGATTTATATTTTTTTATAAAAGGAGGACATTTCAATTAATAGATCAAATATCTAAAATTACACTAGAAATTAACCATGAAGGGAAACTATCACTCCAAAAATGGGAAGCACCAAAGAGACCACGGGTCACCTAAAGGTGGTTCACTATATTTCCCTCTCTACTAATAAAATAGAAAGAGAAAGATAAGATATGGTGGATCATGATTTGAAATTTTAGAATCACTGGTATGAATTATTTATGTCTCCTCTATGTGGAGTGGACAACATCAATAATAGAATGGAAATTTGACTCCATAATAATAAATTTCCAACCCTCTGCAATTGTTTCAATCAGACCCAAATAGATTTCATAATCTTCTGCAATAGGTGGATCCTAGAAAGTGTTATGAGAAGCCTATCCACCTGTAGTAATATGACCAACAAAATTTTGGGCCAAGAAGACAGTGCCAAAAATGGCATTATTTGAAAGGGAGGCATCAACATTAATCTTCATCACATCAGATGGAGGAGGATTCAAAGTTCATGAAAGCTGATGGGAACGTGGGAGGCCCATATGATAATTATGTATATTCCATGAATCAAGACACGAGTGAGGTCGATCAGTGTAATAAATGTGTGGTCATGAAAATTGGTTGAATATGAATTCATTTCGTCTAACCCAAATGATCGAGGATAGAATACAAAGGTAAATCACCATTTAAGCTGGAAGGGGGGATGTGCAACTAGTTAGAAGAGTTGGGAGGTCATGAACCAATGAGAAAAGTTAATCTGCATTTGAGTACCAGTAGTTAAAAACCCCATTTCCCCAGAACAGTAAAAGATAGCATGAATTGGGGTTTCTAGAATGGAAAAAAGAGGGAATGAAGGATCCTCTATAGCAGGTCGGAAGGAGAGGAAATCTTTTAAGGAAAGAATACCACAAACAATTTTCCACCAAAAATAGTGGACTTTGGGGGGGATCTACTATCTCCCAAACTGTCTTCCAAATCTCATCTCCCTGGTTACACACACCCCATGCCAAAGCATATCTAGATCTGATAAAATACACACCCAATAGTTCTTTTCATAGGTATAAAATGTCGAGACCTTTTTCTTTCAAGAAGGGTAGAATCATGATATTTTTCTTTTCCTGAGGGTTGAACCAATTTTCAAGTTTCTTGGAACACCAACCTTCACCTGTTTCTTTAAAAAGTGGGTGGACTATATCATTTTTTAGAATGAGGATAGCAGGGGAGGTTTTCTTTGATCCATCACGATCCAATAACCAGGGATCATTTCATAACCTAGCAGTGTGACCATTACTAATCATCTATATGATCTAGCTATTTAACAACATATGTGAACCCTAAATGGATATCCAGAGGAAACTAGGGTAGGGCCCAGATCCGAGCGTTGGAAATATGAATGCGGTAAATACTTTTCTGTATAAATTTTGGCACAAACGTAATTTGAATGGTCCATAAGCTTCCATCCCAATTTATCCAAAAGGGATCTAATGAAGAGAATAAGTGTTAAGGGAGAATCCCAACCCCAAGATAAAAATTTCTGGAAAAACAATTTTTGATAAACCTGATGAAATATGGAAGAGATATTATGCTTGCATGCTGAATTATTTATTTTTCTTATATCACATCCATATTTTTTGGGTTTATCACAATATTTTTCCAAGAAATTTTCATCTAGGAATCAGGATTCTCCCAAACAATAAGGTCCTAGAATCCCATACCCCTATGAGAGCCAACAATTTAATTCTCCCAATGTTGTGACCCCACCAAAATTTGGCTATATGTGAGTTCCTCTATCTGAAAACAAAAACCAGGAGTTTGAAAAAGGACATGAAAATACTTGGGTTATATTACAACACTAATTTAATGAGATATACTTTCTCTAATTTAGATAATCTATTGATCATCCATCCCTATATAATTTTAGCTACTCTTTCAATAATGTAATAAAAATTTTCCTTTTTGGATTGGCAAGGGATTGTGGGAATTATAAGATCTTTTTTGTGATTTTCAACCACATAAAAACATGAGAGTTCTATAAGATCATTCTTCCTCCCCTGCTAGAAACTAGTGCCAAAGGAGATTTCATATTTTCCCAAGTTGACCACTTTCACAAAATCCCTATTTTAATGGTGGATAGTATGGAGAATAGATCTTCATTATTCACTAGTTTCTCTTGAAAAAAGGATAAAATTGTCAGTGAAAAAGAGAGTCGATACATGAGGGCTATGATGGAACACCTTCACCCCATTAATGGTGTTATTTTATGTTACCACTGAAATAAGTTGAGAGAAAACATCATCCACACAAATAAAGAAAAAGGGGGAAAGGGAGTACCCTTGATAGAGACTCCCAGAGGGTGTAAATCCCTATGTATGGACCCTACCAATCTTGATTTTCAAGGACACATAGGTGACAAAATTTATAATGGTTATGATCCATTTGTAGAAGAATCCCATTTTATCTATGAAAAACCTGAGGAAAGGTCATTCCACTCTATCACAAGACTTTTTCATGTCATGTTTCCATGCCATAATACCTCTTTTGGAAATAGTGCGAGGTTTAATTGAGTAAAAAAATCATGTGAAACAATTTCATTATCTGTGGTGAGCCTTTTAGGCACAAATTCACTTTTATTATCAATGATAATAGAGGGTAACCAAGGTTGAATATGGTTAACTAGGATCTTTATGAAGATATTTTAAAATTTATTTCATATACTAATAAGCCTAAAATATGATGCCTAAAGGGGTTTTTTAATTTTCATAATGAGGGTGATAACAGTTTCATTAAAATCAAGAAAGTCAGTCTTCCCATCCCAAAAGTTATTCAGGATCCTCAAAATGTCTAGACCAAAAAGGTTCCATAATTTATCAAAACAATAGAGCATGGAATTCATTCAGACTAGGAGCTTTAGTTGACTGAATTTGGTTAATATCCCTTTGAATTTTCTCCTCAGAGAAGTTTTGTGTGAGAAGATGATTCATATTCTTTGAGATAATTGATCTGATACTATAGGAAATTTTAGAAGAAAATGAAGACTCCCCTGTCGTATAGAGTTTCTTGAATAAAATAGATAGTTTCATGAATCTTGGTTTCCTCTGTAATAGTTCTTCCTTCTAATTTTTTGAGACAAGTAATATGGTTCTTACAATGCCAAGAAGAATCTTTTTTTTACGGAGATAAGTTGTGTTCACATCACCCTCCTTGATAAGATTATCATGGGTGCATAGTTCCCAAAATATTTCTTCAATCCAAATTTCCATGTCATGTTCCGCTTAAATATCTATAATCCTTGAAAAGATGGATTCAGAATAGCGATGAGAATATATGGAAATAAATCTCATTTTAATATAGTCTTAGTGGGTATTATGTTGATAGTGGTTCATTTCACTCCACTTAATCAAACCGGAATCCACCTTCATGAGATTATTTTTTATGAAAAGTGCAGTAGCCTGCCATCTAGAGTGCACCACCTCGACATGGTTCTTATGATTAGCCTAGAAACTTACAAAGAATATGCATATCTTATATAATGGTTTCCTTTTTTCGTGTGAGATATCAATGAGAATTGGGCAGTGATCAGTGGTAATAGGTTCTAAAAGATATATATGGAAATTTTTGAAATGGTTGGTCCAATCATCTGAACCCAAGAACCTATTAAGACATTTGGCTAACTGAGTATTTTCATAATTCCCTCTAAACCATTTTGAAGGACTTCTTAATTATCCATTGTCCGTAATGTATTTCATTTGAGATGCGTGATAGAATTCCAACATCTGGGATGAAGGTCTACTATCACCCCCTGGATTTAATTTATGGAAAAATTATCATTGAAATCCAATCTTATAATGAGAGGACCATGTGGCCTATCATATAAGGATTTTAAGAGTTTCCCTGATTTTCATTTCTCCATGTGAGAGGACCAGCCATAAAAATCAATGAAATCCCATGTTTGAGTGTCAGGAATATATAAATAAGCTCTTATGTGGTTTAATGAAAAAGAGGTGACCTTAAACTCCAAGCATTCGGTCCAAAGGAGGCTGAGGCCACCAGAGTTCCCATGGTGAGAGAATTCTAAGCATCCATGAAAAGTAGTTTTTTTTAATTCCATAAATGTCCTTGCTTTTGAACATGGTTATAGAGAGAAAAACCTTATCGGGGAATATTTTAGTGTATTGGTGTTGGAGTATCTTAACTGATCGTAGGTTTCCAAGACCATGAAATTACTATAAAATGATGATCATTGGATAGGCGGGGCTGGTTCACTCCATCCTCCACCTCTAAAATTTCAAATATAGAGCCATCTTCATTAACTTTCCATATTTTGCGATTATTCTCACATTCCATTGGTTCCCCGAGAATCATTTTGACTAATTTTTCTCCCCCATATTCAAATCACATCCAAGGAAAACTCTTTATTTCCTCCTCCACAACCATGGTTTCTTATGTTTAAACACCAAGGGAGCAGTGGACTCTATGGATGAAGAAAATAGGGAAGAGGTATCCTCGGTTGGTAGAAGTATAGGAGGGTCTGGGGGTCTGTGAAAATTGGTTTTGGGATTTTGGGGGGTTAAAATTGTGAACACAAAGAGGTAACATGTGATTCTGTATAGCCGATATCACCCTAGGCAGGGAGGTCTGAGAGTTTTTTAGCTACCCATGGATGGTCGAGGTGCCCCTATTATCCTAGATTACAATTTTTTTTGTCATGGGTGGTCCGTTTTCTCTATAGGAAACTCTGGTGGTCCCATCATGGTGATATTACTTCGATCTGATGATAATTGAATGTTTAAGGCTTTAGAAATTATATCTATGTACAACTATTTTTCAGCTTCTGGGATAGACAACTCACCCTAGTTTTTCATGAACATCCATGGACCATATTGGAGGACAATATTCCCAACATCGTTAATGGATTTTTTGGTACAGTATTTTACCATCTACCCCATGTGATTGATGAATAAGAAAACTATTGGAAGCTTCTCATATTCGAACAAAATCAACCTACATGTGCCCCCAATGATAGGAAGATCTCACACATGAGGGGTTTCCCAATCATAACCAGGACCCTGATAAAAACCATTTGCCTCCAAAGAATGGGATCAGATTGATCCCATTTCATGAATTCTCCAATTTTTCCACTAATAACCTTCAAAGTGTGATCTGTTCTCCCCTAGAAAACAATTCCTTTGAGTTTTATCTAGAAATTAGAATTTGAAAAAAAAAACATTTTGGATTTCTATCCCATAGGGTAGATCTTCCATTAGTATTAATTGATTATCTAAAGACCAAGGTCACCCTTTTATGATATTTTTCTCATCACTATCATTGAAAAATTCAAATATAATGTAGTTCTCTTCGACTCTAAAAATGGATATGCCATCATATAATCTCCATAGATTCAAAAAAGTATTTTTAAGGGAATTGAAATTGAATCTTCGATCCGATATGATTTTATTAATCGTAAGAGGGGACATTTTTCACTACAAGAATGAATCCTCATTCTTCCCAGTCGATACATATGTTTTCTCTTTCTCTATCAAGGATATAATTTTCCAATAGTTAACCAGGTCATCATTCATCTCACCGTAATTGGATGAGAGGGATATAGGATTCCTTAGCTAGGTAGAGAACCAATCAATCGTCCAAATCATCCCTATCATCGGCTAAAAGATCTTCAGGCCTAGGAGGACATAGGATTTATAAAACCTAGGAGAATCCTAGGAACACTTTCAAATGAAGGAGATATTTTTTTATTATAAATAATATTTATATTACAATAAGTATATATATGCAAATATAATATATAAATATAATTAACTATTAATAAAAAATTAATCTTATTTTCATAAATTTATTTTAAAAATTCATCAAATTTATATTACTCTAAATAATTAATAGTTTATTTATATATATATATTTTTTTAAAAATGTAAATATAAATAAAATAAATATATTATTTTATTATTTTATTTAAACAATTATATAATAAATATATATGAATATATTGATTTAAATATATATTTATAATGATATTAAATAATTTAAAATATATATACATGTATACCTATATGTATGTATGTGTATATGTGTGTATGTGTATATTTATCTGTGTGTAGATGTGTATGTGTACATACGCATGTTTTTCATGTATATATGTATGTGTGTGCGCAAGCCTGTTTATTAATATAATATTATATATTCTTTTTGAATATCTATCTATTTTGAGTATTTTATGTATTTATTCATTTTTAATATAAATTTATTTTATTCTATTCATCATGAATATATGTGTGTGTGTGTGTTTAATTTCATTTAATTTAATTTAATAATATTTAATTTTATTACTAATATTTTTGTATAGTTAATATAATTTTTTTAACAATTTTGTTATTTATATAATTAATATCATCTACTTATTCATTTTTAATTATTTTTTTAATATTTTTTAAATTCACAAAAATGTCACAAATTCATTTTTTAATATTTTTGTAATTTATTTAATTTTATTTATTCATATATTATTATATATTTATTAATATTTTAAAAATGTATTTAATCATTTTTCAATATTTATTTATGAATATATTTATTTATTATAAATGTAATATTTTCAATATGTTTTTAATTTATTTGAATAATATTTATTTTATTTTTTCTTATTAAGTTTTAAATTTTAAAATATGTTTTAAATTTATATAAATAATCTATTTAAATAAATTTTTTGATAATATATTAATTTAAATAGTTAATCATAAATTATAATATCTATATTTTTTAAGTGTATTTAGAAAATTATAAATAAATAAATATTTATTTAAATAATTATAAAATTATAATAAATATATTTTGTAAGAAATATGTTTATTAAATTTATAATTATTTATTTTTATATATTAATAAAAAAAATAATAAATATATTTTTTTAGAATTATATTTATAAATACATTTTTTCAATTTTATAAATACTTATTTATAGTGATATGAATTTTAATTTTTTGATTATATTTATTATATCAATAAAATTATGTCTTTATCAGTGCTAAAATTTCAGTTCTAATAAAGATACATTATATAGTGCTTACTATTATAGCACTGATAAAACAACTCTTTGTTTGGACTAATTTGAATGAACTTATAAAAACCATTCCCAATATTTTAAATCTAACCATAACAAAGTCCTCTTCTCTCATGTTGTTCAATATCTCACAGAACTGAATCACCAACGCCGCTCTTCATCGATCTTCTTGATTAATCGATCCACTCAAAAGCTAAGGTATGTGATTATTTATAATCCTCTTTAATCGTGATCCATACTAGAAATTTGATCTGACACCAATACCACCATATCTCATCACATGAAAAACAATTGATCAAACCTATATTGGCCAACCCCTCAAAAAAGATCTCATTCCACCATTGTTGCACTAAAAATTTACTAAACCTAATGCCTTCAATCTTGGAGGCACCCCAAGATCATTCTGAAATACCCATTAAAGACTCAACCTAAATTTCATGATTTGTTTGGCAGGAGTGTGTTGTATGGAAAAATAAATGACATACAGTTCATTACTTTATTACCATTTTTCGGTGAGTCTCACCATAGGGAAGAAATGAAATATGAGGATAAATAGAGAGAAATCAATTTCTTTTCTTGTTGGATCATTTTCTATTATAGATTATTATTTCTGGCTCATTTTCCATTGAACCAAGGAGGGTGTTTTTGCACTATCACATTATATTACATGCCTTTGAAGGCTAGTTGGTTTCAAAGATTTATATTATTAATGTTATTCCTATATGACAGTCTATTATGAGAAAATAGTGTTTTTTAAATTCTTTCAACTCTTTTCATGGAATGCTATTCCATGAAATTTTTTTTAAATTCCCAAGTGGTTTTTACAAAATATTGTGAGTGTTTTTTTAATGTGTCTCTCAAAGACATCTTGAATTTCTAAATGTAATTTTTGTATCAATTTATTTTCAATCCAATTGTTTGTAAAAATTATATAACGGCTTATAAAATATGTATTTGGTTATAAAAGAAGTATAGAGCACATGCTTGAGGATTTTAAATGTGTCAATTACACCAAATGATTTTCAAACCATGTGTTTGAGTGTTCTAAAGTGTTTAAAATAACTGATAAGGGTTTTTGACATTACCCCCTTTGCATATTTTATTCATTGTTTTCTTAAATTAATATTTATATAAATGACCATCTTTGTGATTATTAATAATAGAAAACAGTATTATCATGTGTATATAAATATGTTGTTAAATGTAATTTGTAAATAATTATTTTTTTAACAAAAATGAAATTTATTTGTAATAACAAAAAATTATTAAATTTTTTGATTATGTGTAGATAAATAATTATAAACAATTTATAAATAATTTTTATTATAGATAATATTGATTAAAATAATTATGATTATATTGAATTAATAATTTATATAAATAACATATAAATAATATTTAATTGGTATTTTTAATTAATATTTATTTTTAATTTGTAGTTTGGAATTAATAAAAATTTTTAATTATCCATTTTGAGTTAATAATTATTTCAAAATTAATATTTTTGATTTTCTTGAATTAATAATTTTGAATTAATAAATTATATAAATAGTTTATAAAGAATTTTGATTGTCGTAAATTGATAATTTGATTATGTTTATATTGATAATTTTTATTATGTGTATAGAAATAATTTTGATTATAAATAATTATGTGTATATAAATAAATTTGATTATGTGAGAATAAATAATTTTTATTATGTGTACATATATATTTTGTTCAACGTAATTTATAAATAATAATGAAAAAAATTATAAACATATTTTAAAATATATATTTAATACATTAAAATATATATATACATTATAATTGTAAATTTATTTAAAATATATATATATATATGAACACATATTTATATATAATTATATATAATTATATATATATATATAATTACATATAATTATATAAATATATTTATAATATATATATTTATAAATAAATACATTTATAATAATATAACCATTTTTTAAATATAAATATATTTATATTTATAATAAATATATATCTTTATTTAAAAATCAAAGATATAATTTAAAATTATAATTTTTTTATTTGAAATAATTGAGTATTGGAAAACTATATTTTTAATAAGGGTTATTTTTGTCATATTTTCAACAAATTTATTTTATTTTCTGTAAAAAAAATCAGCAAACATTATGGAGAGAAATTACAATCATTACTTTTCTTTTATTAAATTTTAATTTGAAACAAAATGAAATAATCTCTCTCTAAAACATAATGGTGCTTAAGGTTCCTTTACTGGATCGACTTCATCTGATCCTTCGATGGAAGGAATTTTCCTTCATCTAGGGAATTTTGACTCGAACAAGCATGCCTCCCTTGGATTGGAATGTCGAATGGTGGCGTGTGGTGGGTATGAATCAGTTTCTTCACTTTCATAAAGCACTGGTGGATGATCTATATCTCCTTATAAGGAATCATTTTCTGTTGTTATTGTCACAAAGGTAGTGTTTCCTATGTCCAATTAGACTCAGAGGTGATTTCAGAACAGACAAAAATCATAAAGTACTCAATTATTGCTCAAATTATATTGTTGAAGGGCACTAAATTGTGTAATGTCAGGGTTTTGGTTATGAGGATTTTAGAGATATGGGGTTTCTGTAATTGGAAATTTTTTTCAATTGGTAGTGGTTTTTTTCATATCCTCTTCACCACTGAAGATATGAAGATTAAGGAATGGGTCTCAGCTCAATATCCCTCTAGTTCGGCATTATGCATATATGTGAGTGGCACCAGAAGTTTAACCCATTAGAGGTAAGCAAATCCTTTGTGCAATTGTGGGTCAAAGTGTTTTTATTGAATTGGATTTTTTCCACCCAAGGAACCTATATGACATTACATTAGCAATTAGAGTACCTATTAAAATAGACCAAGAGACTGAGCAATCTTGATTTGGGAATTATGCATATTTTCAGGTGAAGTGGATCTTGTCTTCACTTTGGTTTATACGGTTCTCCTCTACACTGATATTGATGAATTTTCTCTAAAAATTAAATTTGAGAAAGTATGTTTGTTTTTATGTAATATAGGCTGTTTGTTCATGACATATCAAACTACAAAAGGGCTTTGGCTTGTGCCTTTTTCACATCTTGTGGGCATGAGGAAAAATCAAGTTATAAGAAGGCTAGGTATGTGAAACATATTCATGATATGAATCTTGGACATGTGCAGATGCAAGGTGATATGAGGATATCAATGGAAAGGGGGGTTGGCATCCCTTATCATGAGGAACTACTATTGAAAGGGACCAGAATGCATCATTCTAATGAATCCTTGGTTCCCCCTATAGTGGATAGGGAAGCAATTCAATGCCTCCCTAGGGTGATTAAATAGGCTCAAGTGGATATGGTGCAACAAGGGGATGACATGCATCACTTTGAGTACCCCTTCCTTATTTACTGAGGGTGAATAAGGTGGATCACCCCTCTGTTAATATTGAAAAGTCACCTACCATGGTGACCAACACTTCTTTAGTTGACTATTTTCAGGTTGTGGGTGACAATAATTTTCATACCATCTCAATGAATCAAATCATAAGAACATGAGAAGACATGGCAGCAGAGGATCAAGACAATGGGTCAACATTATACAATGATGATTGTCTAGTTTCTAAAGATAAGAAAAATTCAAAATTGGAAAATTATATATAAAGGGAAGTGGGTATAGAATTGTTGGAGGAACAATCTCCAACCTCTTCCAAAAGGAATGGTAAATCAAAGCTAGTGATGTTTTCTTCCCAGGAAACCAAGAAGACTCTCGTGAGTAATTCTAGCCCTCCCAATGTTTCTCAACACACATCTTCATTATCAGTATAGGTAGCTTCAATGACTGAAGGTAATAAAACACTTTCAACCAAGATAGTTGTTGAAGAGGTTTTCCAACTGGTTCTGTTTAGGATTTCAATACCTCCTTCCTAGGTTCCTAGATATTTTTCACTTAGTGTAAGTAAAAATGATATGGATTTATCTCCATTAGTGTTTCCTGTTTAGATGGAACTCCCAGTAATATCATATAATTCCAACTATATTGTGAATATCCTAAATAAATCACTAGGTGATCCTAAAATCAATTTTAAAAGTGTGCCCAACATGAGATGTAATGTCAATGTTCATGTTCCAACATCCAACCTTTTTGGAGTACTTGATTAGCTCGATGAAGGTAAATATCAATCGCAAGATGAAGAGAAATGGGTAGTCTCCCAAAAGCATGGGGATGAGAGGTACTATTTACAAAAAATTAAAGGATCTACCTTTGCTTTTTTATTAGAATATAATGCGATTTTATCCCATGAAATTTCAGGTAATGTATACGTTTCCTTTAACAACCCTCTTTATGGGACTAATTATGTTAATGATGCTCTATAAGGTTGAGTTTAGGTAAATATGGACTAGACCATTATACATTAATCCTTGGTTGATGACCATTTTAAGAGGGTGGAGGCTTGATTATATTTTTGAAAAAAGGATTTGGAGGGTAGTGAAATTGAAGGTCTCCTACAATAGCTGAATACTTGGAGGAGATGTCTTCACTCCCGAAGTCAAGGTCAGGGATGAAGACATTTTAATTTGAATAAAATGAGTGATGAAGAGTGAAGTATTGGATCTATGATTAGATAAAAGTTAGGTCTTTGACTATTTCTCATGGTGGTATTTTTGTCATGTATGGCCCCATATCATTCATTCTCTATTTTTTGTATCTTTTAATAAAGGGTTGTTTCCCCTACCTTTTCAAAAAAATGTATGTGATCTTTTTCTCCCTCCTAGACATCTTTGTTTATTTTTAATTTTCCAAAATGGTTTGAACAACATGTGCACATGTGATCATATTTTTCCTCGATCTACCTTTCTAATTCTCCACCCAATATCTCTTTTCTTGATCCACTATTGTTTAACCCTCTCCCTCATATTCATTTTCATTTTTACTCATTCATCATTATTTCTCACTCTGATTTCATGGATCTCCTAATTGTGAACCACAAAATCCTTACCCATGTATGGTGGTGAATGAAAATTATAAGTAGACAATGTTTTTTTGGTGCATTGATGGTAATCGGCATCAAGTTTCAAGTATCCCTATTTATCTGATGGATTAAAATCATATAATTCTACCCATTTACTTCCATTTATCCTTCTAAATCTCATGGTTTAAAACCACAATGTCTTCTAAAAAATAATTACCTTAGGTATTTCATATTTAGTGACCATTAGAGTATCATCTTTAAATATTGATATCATTTTAGGAAACCAAAATATGGAATGTATATTGTGCAAAATGTTGAGAGAGAAAATTTTCAATTAGAACGATTTTAATTTTTTTTATAAAAATAGTTATATGTAATTGATATAATTATCTAGTTTTGAAGATTTATGTTAAATTCCATATCTTGATCACCTCTATATTGGGTTTTAATAGGGGAACAATCTCTCTTAGGACTCAAATTAGGGAAATAGATGATATTTTAGGCTCATATAATATAGAAAAAGATTAATGATAACCCATATTAGTAAATATATAATCATTTATAAACCAATTTATTTATTTAAAATAATAAATATTAATAATGATACCTTACTCTAATATTTTAATCATAAGATGAACTTTTTCTATGAAAAATTTTTAATCCTTTATTGATTATATTAAATATTAATATTACCAAATCAAATAGGATATATATGAATCGAAAATAGATGGATGACAATCGTATGAAAAAAGTGTATGAGGATGGGGTGAAATAGTTCATCCATTTTTTACAAGATCATGCATATGACCCATATTATATCCTTTGTCTGTGTTTTCACTCTTTCTATTCAAGACTAATCTATCTAGAGGAGTTTAAAAACACTTGATCTATCACAAAATAGATTTATATTATAAATGATGGAATAAACACAGTGAAAATTGAATATAGCTATTAACTTAGATAAGACTATGTTTTATGAATCATTTAATATGATTTCAATTATGGACAATGATGAAGTATGTATCAAGGATGTTGTTAAGTGTGTTAATGATGTTGTAGATAATATTGAAGAAATGTCAATGACAGTTGAAGATGAACTTTTTGATTGTGCATAATTGTTTTAGACATTAAATAGTTGTGCATTGATTCCATTGTATGCTAGTTTTACTAAATATAAATCATTTTCAGACATACTGAAGATATATAAATTAATGTAAATGGATAGAGTGATGCGAATTTTACTGAACTACTTACTCTATTTCATGATATTATATTAGAAGATAATGATCTTCCTTTCTGGGTATATAATTCTAAAAAATACTACATTCAATGGGTATGATCTCTTAAATAATACATACTTTTTTTATGAATGTATACTATTTTGTAAGGACCAAAAATCACTTAAAGTGACCAAAGTGTGGTGTTTCCCAATAAATTAAAGAATAATTAGGTTCTACAAAAGTTTTATGTTAATTTCCAATCCATTCCAATGTTTATGTAACTTTATTGATGTAAAGAGACTATAAGAAAATTGGCATGGCATGCAGATACAAGAAATATAGATGGGAATCTTTGCCACCTAGAACACTCCCCTTAGTGAAAGAGAATTGATCACAAGTATCCTGAATTTGGAAAGGACCTAAGAAAACATTGTTTTACAGTATCTATAAATGGATTGAATCATTTTAGTTTTCAAATAATCAATCACAATTCATGGATATTTATTTTGGTAAACTATATGTTTCCACTATGGTTATGCATAAAACAAAAATAGATTTTTTTTCTCTTATTTTACCAAGAAAAAAACAACATGGTAATTACTATGATGTTTATTTGTCTCAATTCATCAATGATTTGAAATTATTGTGGTATTCAGGTGTTATGTTGTATGATTCTAGTAGAAATGAATGTTTCATATTGAGATCCATGTTGTATGAGACTATAAATGACTTTCCTACTTATGGAAATTTTTCAAGATATATCATTAAAGGAACTAAAGGGTGTCCCATTTATTAAAATGGTATAAATTTAATTAGGTTAAAACATTCAAATAAGCCAATGTTTTTATGACATTATAGATTTATACCCCAGTGACCGAAGTATCGATCTTATATGACATCATTCAATGGGTGTTCAAAAGAACATAAAATGCCATCTCCATTAATAGGTGATCCACTATTTGAGAAACTAATAATATGGACACTAATTTTGGTAAACCTTCGTCAAAAACCCATTCAAAAAATGGTTGGAAATTGAGATTAGTTTTTTTAAAAACCCATACGATAATTGTTTTTACATCATGAATTTTCCTGATGTAATTCATGATGAAAAAATGTATTTTATAGTATCATTGGAATGTTAATAAATGCATCTGAAAAAATAATGGATAGAATTAAATCTAGGTAGTTGGGGTCCTGTCTTAGTGGTTAAGGAAGCACTGTAATCATGAAATGAACATGTTTCAATCCCTAGAATCCAAAAATTTGGGGATTTAGGAACCATTAAATAGGATTTTCTTTGTTTCAGACGTGGGTAATTTCGGCTGACATGCCACTTTAGGAGGGCAGTGACGATGGTTGGGAATGACAGATGGTGTGGTTAGTGATAAAAAGTTCCTATGGTCCTTGGTTTTGCTAGGTGAGGAAAGTATCAACAGAGGGGGTCATGGTGGTGTCTTCCTTAAAGGTGGATCTCTTTAGAGGTGGAGAAACAGGGGTTGGGTGTTTGATTGGCTCAATAGTGAGAGTGATATGATGCTGGGAAGATGATGGATATAGGCAATCCACTCGGGTGGTGGTGGCTATGTGTGAGCAGTGACAGATGAAATCAGGTAGGATTGGGTGGGTCAGTGCGGCATCACTACATAGCTCAAGTGACGAAGGAGTCTCAATGGGGCAGGTGATGCTCCAAGCTTCGATGGACATAATAGAATGAAGAAAAATTTGGATAAGCTACTGAGGAGTTTCCCCGAACTATGTCAGAGTAAGTATCAACCACCAACAATGCTCTCATATTTGGATGGATAAGAGGGTATGTATTTTCCATTGATAAGTGGCCCCAGGAAATCTTGCATGGAGATTTTTTGTAGAATTACATTGCACATTGGCCGCTTAGAGCAGGGAAAAAATTAATCATATATGGTAGGGATGTATGTTGGGTGTATAATCTTTGGGCCTTTAATGACCATGTATTGGGACCAGTTACTTAGGAATATGGTCCATGTAAGGTTCCCCCACAACCCCATTGAAAGTGGTATTATCAAAAAATTATTATAAATATTCTGCCTTTGGAATTTATAGTAAATAAATTCAAGGTTTCAAATGATTGACATGGGAATATAGAAAGAGTTGGTGCTAGTGAAGAGTGTAAAATGGACTTGTCCTCCTCTAACTTATTACACTCTTTACAAGAAAGAGAGATATCAGTTTTCAACTTTTTGAATGATGTAAAGGTTCTATAGAGGTATTCATTAAATATCATGTCATCAAATGATTTGAAATTAAAGGGTTTGAAATCACATGACTCCCATGTTTTGATTCAAGATCTAATGCATGTAGATTTATGTTTCATTTTTACCAATAATTTCCATCATTAATTAACCAAGATATTTTTACTTTTCAAATATATATGGAACAATTTCATAAAACTGAAAAAATTTGAAACTATGGAAATTCAAATGGCTCGCATATTATGTGGATTGGAGATGTTTTTTCCATCAGAATTATTTGATATGATGGTTCAATTGATTGTTTATTTGGTAAAGAGATTCAACTATGTGGTCATATACATTACAGATGGATATACCCCATTGAATGGTATATGAATATTTTGAAATGGTATATCGAAAATCAAAGTCTTATGGAAGGTCATGTTATAGTGCGATATATTTTTGAGGAAGCCGTTTAATTTTATACCAACTACTTTAATGATGTGGAAAGAATTGGTCTACCAAAATCTCATCACATCGAGTGGATTTTTTGTGAAGTAATTTTCAAAATAGTTATTTTCAAAATTACTGTTACAGTGTGGGATCGTTCCCGCCTTTATGTTTTTTATAATAGTTTAAATGATTACCCATATGTTGAAACTCAAAAAGTTATTATAAATAATTTTACTCCAAAAAGTTCTAAAAGATTGATATCAAATACACATAATCAATAGTTTATATGATGGTTTCAAAGTCGTAAACTGAAAATTGAGATTCAATTTCAGAACAACATTGATGGCTAGCCAGATGACCAAGGGTTCTTGTATTATCTTATAATGGTTATATAAATATTAATTAAATGTTATATAAATGTGAACATGATAAAAATATTACCCTGAAAAATAACAAATTTATACTTGTGGCCAGAGTGATGGATGTATCTAGTACCAAGGGAATAAATCCAATTTATGTGAATATATTATATTTTCGAAACATCAAACAAATATAAGAGTTGGATTAGACAATATTCCATGTGTCGATTTTTAAATATATGTGCTTTGATAAGAAGAGTGTTATTAAAATATACAAATTGGGATTTGTGAAGGTGGAATTCAGTAAGAAAGGGTACAAATAAAAAATTATAATTGAATAGAAATCGGTATAAGTATTTTATATTCTTTATATCGCTAAAAAAATTGGTCAATTGATATGTTGTTGACCAAAACCACTAAAGGGTCAGATGTAAATTAAATTGAGGCTGAACCTTTCATTGGGAAATCCTGATCATTTCGCTTTGGTCCCAATTTATATGGGGATTTTTATATAATAGAAAAACACAATGAAGGCATTTTGATACCCAATAGATGGTTTATATCCCTTTAACTATAAAAAATAGTTCAATAATCACGTTATATGTTTTTGTAATATTCAATCTGTTACCTAATATAATTTTATTTTCACTATTTCAATTGTGTAATCTAAATTAAATGTTCAATCACTTATTTAGATAATGACTTATTCACATGTTGATGCTCCCAATCCTAAGGAACAACATGTTTCTCAACATGAAAGTTCTCCCAA
This sequence comes from Viscum album, assembly GCA_963277665.1. Classification (NCBI taxonomy): domain Eukaryota; kingdom Viridiplantae; phylum Streptophyta; class Magnoliopsida; order Santalales; family Viscaceae; genus Viscum; species Viscum album. The sequence goes on along the minus strand of OY728159.1, from coordinate 991,043,770 downwards.
TGTAGAGGAACAACAATATTCTATATATTCTAATGTGGCCAATATTGAGGAACCACATACTAAAGATATTGAAGATGAGGAATATGTAGAGGGTGAACATCCTCTATTCCAAAAATTAAGAGATCATAGCCTGATAATGTTATAAAAATTATTAAGGTGGGAAACAAAGGAATCACATTCAAAGTTTGATGGAATGGATGCGACCAGATGATTTACCCCAACATGGACATGTTTACTAGTTACATTGTTCTCACCACATTCTTGTGAATTTAAATTGATATAGATTCATTGAAAAAATGTGTTGACCTTGCTTAAGACACTAATTTTAGAAGATATTAGTGTAACATTATGATATAATTTCTTTATTTTACTAAAAAAACAAAATAATGAAACATTGACTTACTCTTCATTATCCCTTGTAGAGTTAATTTATGGTATATAACTCCAAAATAGAATTTGTATTAATTCTCACAGGAAAGGATCATAGTGGATTTTTAAAAACACTTACAAATTATTATCTCAATGATGCTGAAGGGAAAAAAACTGCACCCACCACAGATGTACTCAGACCTGATAAACCAACAAGTTTGGGATATGTTTATTGGTTATCCGGAGCAGACAACCTTTCTAGTAAATTCTAACTAGTAATATATTACATGAAAATAAATTTTTTAATCACTTTAATTATGAACTTCTAATTTATGAAATAGGAACTTAGTGATGAAAATAAGAAAAGGGAAACAAAACCAACATACCCCTATCGTAAAGTAAGGATGAGGTATGCTTCCCATAAAAAAATGGTGCATATTTTAAATCTACCATAATAATTTTATTTGACATGGAACAAAAAAAAATTATGTTACAATTTTTATATTAAGATTTATTAATTGAAAACAAAATCCACTTCCGTCCCATGTGATGTGCTATGGAAGAAGGAATATGTAAAAAAATAAGGGATATTAAAAGATGAAATCACATAAAAGTGTAAGAAGCATGTGTAAGTACCAAAATGTCCCGAAGGCCTTCTTTTTATTTATTTTTGGATAATCCCACTTTTATGGGTTGAATGGGAACCCTTATATGACCTGAGGTACCAAGTCATGAGGTGCAGACACGACTCAATACATGACCTTAAAGGACAAGGAATTAACTCACTTGAAATATCCCCTCCTTAACATCTTCATCTTGAAGGCACCTAGCTACCCACCTTACATGGCGGATCGGTTAGCAATTATCCATGAAATGTTTCATAGTGCTTGGACTCAATGGTAGTTGTCATAACCTCTCATTCTTCCAATCTGGTTAGCTATTATCTAGTGGTTGTATTTTTTCTCTAAATCCTCGTCTGGGTCTACTTCTGTGTGGTCTTCCCAAGAGAATCATTTGTATGTGTGAAATAAAAAATTGTTTTTTTTAATCGGTATTTCTTAATAATGATTGCTTATTTTCCTATTTTTTTCATAATTAGATAAAATAATCATCAACAGTTATACAATATGAATTGCTACTATCAATGGCCTTGAAGCAACCAAAATAGTAAGGCCACAACAGAGGAGTGTGTTTTGGGTTTTCACCTTAAACATATGTTGAGAAATAAACAAATAGGGGGATAAATATATGTAAATGGAAAAATTGCAATCATGATTACATTATCTATAAGAAAACATTAATTGGTTTTCATAGTTGTTAGAAATTTTTATAGTAAGAAATCAAAGAGAGTAAAAAACCTAAGAACAACCCCTACGTAAATATCCCCCCAAACCCCACTAGATTTGATGTGAGGCATTCCTCTTAAAGATCTATAATTTAAGACATAATCAATATTCTCATAAATTTTTCTATAAAATGTGAATCAATTATACGTTGATACCTTTCATGTATTAATATTCTAAAGGGTGAGAATTCTTTTGATTTACATCTATCAACACCCACCCTTAACCTTGTTGTGGGGGGTATCATGTCTAATATCCAAGTATATAATCTATAAAACAACAAAAAAACTAATAGGTCATGTGATAGTGGGTATTCATGTATCTCATAGGCTGAGAACCAAACTACATGTTCTACTTGATTATGTGGCTATTCATATGGTCAAGCAAGATATTGGAACATTCATAGTATGGATTTTAGATCTTTTAAAAATGCATGTCAATTAGGAGGTATTAATTTCCATTTTTCATTAAAAACATTTAATAATTAATGAAAAAAGGTTGAAACCAATGAATGTAGTAATGGAGGTAAAAATTTAAGCGGTGAAATGAAATGTTGAATAAAAATTATCAAAAGGATCAACCAACCAATTGAAAAGATCATAACAATGTAATTTTACTGTACCTGTTCAACATCCGTATTTACTACCATTAATGTTTCATGTGGATAAAACGTTAACAAATGGTTATATGACCATAATTGATTTTTAAGAACAGATGTATAGAGATTCCATTACATACTATATTGGCCTTGTGAATTTAAATGGAATCCTAATAGATGAAGGGGTAGGAGTCTTAGTTTTAATATATATATATATATGTGGTGTTTTTTCATTATTTCTTCTCCAATAGATGACTTACTATATTAGTTATGACTAAATACTATTCAAAAAAATCCTGCATATATATCATCACTATTTGAAGGGAAATACCTGTGAGTATAAATTTGGACTCATTAGTCCCTACATCACTTCTACACAAATATCCTTATTAGAACAAAAGAAATATGAAGGAATAATGGAAAAATTGGCCACAATTTTTCAATGCAAACTTAGAGAGGACAAAATATTCTTAATACCCAAAATGAACGTGTAAAAATATATGATTTATTCATATAAATTATATTTTCATTAATTTCATTACTTATTCCTCTATGTTTTTTAGGTAGCGTTAGTTACTCATTACAATCAATTTGGTTACAACAATGTTTTATTTTCTTGATTCAATGCATGGATACCTAAAAAATTGACCACATGTGATGACGTTTATCAATTTTTAATACACTAAATGAAACATTTTACAACTAAGCATCATGTTATACATTTTATATCAAAATTTAAGGAGAGTAATTTTATAATTTTTTGGTGTTTAAATTTCACCATAATCATGTAATGAGGATAGTCCATGAGAAAAAGAATCCTATTGACTTCTAAAAGTGGATAAGTATTAACTTATATATAATAATATTACACTAACAAAACATATATCAAAATAAATTAATTATTTTTATCATGGTTCATATTATTTTCAAAATAAACTAATTATAACGATTTTGGTTATTATGTTTTCAAATTTATTAAAGATGTCATATACCATAAAAGACTAGAATAACTAATGAGGTATTTTTGAAGATAATTAAAATTTCATTTAAAATATTTATGAATAATTTGTTTATTTATATTTTTATTATACTACCATGACTATCAAAAATCCTCATATTCAAAAGAGAAAATATATTATTTTAAAAATTAATATGTAAGAAACCTACTATCAGTCATAGTTGGGGTTTGTTTCATTGGTAAGCACGTCGTAATCCTATATGAAAAATAGGGGTTAAAACCCCATTGGGTGTAGGTACTATAGAATTAATATACTGGAACTGTAGTGGTGGCATGACACTATAGCAGCGGCGGGTACTATAGCAAGCAGGTATTGTAGTAGTAATATTCACAGAATAGGTCTTCGACCAAAAAATATGGGCCTTCAAGCCATGTAATGGGTCTCTATATACCCATTTAAAAGAGGTCTTTTCTATGCTATAATAATAAAATGAGTTTTTGGAGCCTACCTTTTAAAAGAAACCTAGTGTCATGTTGTATACATACATCATGAAGAGGTGACTCCATACTAATTTAGTGAATTTTCTCATCATTTTATCTACTTTTTCAGTTAATTTACATATCATTTTTATATTATAATTTAGGAAAAGAATCCATAAGTCCTTTTTGACATGTAAGAATCAACCACATTTTAATTTGATACAACAAATGTCTGGTATGACTCAAAATGCATTTTTTAAATTTAAAATTTATATTTTAGATCAAAGCACACATTATATACTCGAAATTAAGAAAGAAATAGATTTTTTTGATACTTTAGGAAAACAATCCATAAGTAATTTATGACATGTATAAATCAACCTCAACTTAATATGTTACAAAGTGTTCTTGGTATGGCACAAAATTCCTATTTTCAGTTTAAAATTTACAATTTAGTTAAAAATATGTGTCACTCATTGAAAACTAACTAAAAATGTATGGATTGTCTTAATACTTTATGAAAGTGATTCATAATTAATTTTCAATGTGTAGGAACTAGTCACACATCAAACTGACATATGAAGTGACTGGTATGACTGAAAGTGTGTGTTTTCAATTTAAATTGGCATCTTAGTAAAAAAATACATGTGACATACTCAAAAACCAGTCAAGCACATTAGGATTGTATTGATAAATTAGTTTAACTATATATGTGTCATTTTTTGTGTGTATGAATCAAATTCACACCAATCCTAATAACGATGTGACTGGTATGACTCAGAGTGCATGTTTTCAGTTTAAAATGACATTTTAGTAACAACCACAAGTGACATACTCAAAACTAAGAAAACACATTGGTATTGTTTCGGTACATTATATAAATAATACATAAGACATTTTTGATGTATAATAATCTACCACACATCAATATGATGCATAGTTTTCCCAGTATGACTCTAAGTGTGTCTTTTTATTTAAAATTGATATTTTAGTTAAAAAGAAAAGTGGAACATGACCGAGAAAATACATTCAAAATGTTTCAATACTTTAGTAAAATGATCCATAAGTCATTTTGACATGTAGAAATTAGAAACCTCTCAATATAATACAGTGTGTACACATTATGATTCAAATTGTCTGTTATCAGTTTAAAATTGATATTTTAGTTCGAAACATGTTTCACTACTTAAAAAATAGAAAAATTCGCTAATAATATCTTGATAATTTAGGAAAATGATTAATGAGTCATTTTTGACATGTATAAATTTGTCTCACATTAAATCGACACATGATGTGACCGAAATGACTCAATGTGAGTTTTTTTAGTTTAAAATGACATTTTAGTAAAAAAACAAGTGACATACTCAAAATTGAGAAAATAAATTTGGATTTTTTGATACTATAGTAAAATGTCCATATGTAAGTTTTTGTTGTATAGGGATCATACACACCTCAATCTGATGCACGGTGTTACCGGTATGACTCAAAGTGTGTGTTTTTAGTTTAAAATGTCATTTTAGTAAAAACCAAATTTGAAGTACTCAAAATTGATAAAAAGACTTCATATTATTTTGATAATTTATAAAAATTATCCATATGTTATTTTTGAGGTGTACGGATTAGCCATAACTCAATCTGATCCATAGTGTGACTGGTATAACATTATGTGTGTCTTTTTTTAAAATTGGAATTTTAGTAAAAATGACGGGTGAAATAATCAAAACTAAGAAAATGAATTCAGATTTTTTTGAAAGTTTTGGTTAAATGATGCATAAGTTATTTGTGATGTGTTAGAATTATCTACACCTCAATATGATACACAGTGTTCCTCGAATGACTCTATGTGTCCGTTATCAGTTTAAAATTCACATTTTAGTTCAAAACATGTGTTACTCACTTAAAACCAATAAAAAGTTCTCATATTTTCTTAATAATTTATAAAAAATATTTATAAGTCATTTTTTATATGTAATAATCAATATCATGTCAAACCAACACATGATGTGACTAGTATGATACAAATGTGTGTTTTCAGATTAAAATAGTCATTTTTGTTAAAACCTAAGTAATATACTCAAAAAAGAGAAATCACATTCATATTATTTTAATACCTTAAAAAAAGGATTCATAAGAAAATTTTGAAACATAAAAATCTACCTCACCTCAATCTTACTCGCATTTTGATAGGTATGTCTCAAAGTGCGTGTTTTCATATTAAAATGAAATTTTTTACAAAAATGTGAAATACTCAAAACCAAGAAAAGACATTCATATCTTTATAGTTTAATAAAATGATAAATAAGTCAATTTCGACATGTAGGAATCGTACACACCTCAATATGACACATGGTGTAATCAGTATTACTCCAAGTGTATCTTTTTTATTTAAAATTTACATTTTAGTAAAGCAATACAAGTGATATATGCAAAAAATGCACAAACGGATTTGGATTTTCTAGATACTTTAGGAAAATTTTCCATAAGTAATTTTTCAAATGTAAGAAATTATTCACTCCTCAATCTGATAAACAGTGTGCCCGATATGACTCAAATTGTATCTTTGTATTTAAAATTTACATTTTAGTAAAAAAAATAAGTTACATACTCAAAGCTAATAAAATTAATTCATATTTTTTCAATACATTATAAAAATGATCTGTAATTAATTTTTAATGTATAATAAATATATTCACCATAATCTAATAAACAGTGTGTCCAATATTACTCAAATTATCTTTTATTAGTTTAAAATTGACATGTTAGTTCAAAACATATGTCACTCACAAAAAATAGAGCAAACACACTTATATTGTCTTGATAAAATATAAAAATGATTCATAAGTCATTTTTTACATGTAAGAATATTTCTCAAATCAAAATGACACACTATTTGACAGACATTACACAAAGTTATTATTTTTAGTTTAAAATGACATTTTAGTAAAAAAAATGTAAAATACTAAAAACCACGAAAATAAATTCAGATTATTTTGATTCATTAGTAAGATAATATATAAGTAATTATTGATATATAGGAATTAAGTGCACCTTAATCTGATAAAAAATGTGACTGGTATGACTCAATGTGCGTGTTTTGAATTTAAAATTACATTTTAGTATAAAGGAAAAGTGACATACTCAATAGAGAGAGAAAAACCAGATTATTTTGATACCTTATAAACATGACTCATAATTTATTTTTAATATGTAATAATTATCCTCACCTAAATCTGATGCACAATGTGACTCATATGACTCAATGTGCGTCTTTTTATTTAAAATTGACATTTTGGTAGAAAAGGTAAGTAACTTACTAAAAAAAGAAAATACATTCATATTATTTTGATACATTAGGGAAAACCCATAATTCGTTTATGATGTGTAAGAATTTGACACACCATAATCGGATACATGATGTGGATGATATGACTAAAAGTGTCCTTTATTAGTTTAAAATGGACATTTTACTTCAAAACATGTCATTCACTAAAAACTGAGAAAACAAACTTTTATTTTATTTTATTGATAATTTATGAAAATTATTCATAATTAATTTTTGATGTGTTGAAATCAATATTATATAACACCACACACGATGTGACCGGTTTGACTCAATGTTCATGTTTTTAATTTAAAATTATATTTTTTAAAAATAAAATGTCACATACTCAAAACTGATAAAACTCATTTTGATTATTTTGATATTTATGAATATGATCTATAAGTAATTTTTCATGTTCATGAATTATCTACACCTTAATCTGATTAACAGTGTGACCAGTATGACTCATAGTGTAAGTTTTTATTTAAAATTGGGATTTTCATAAAGAATACAAGTGGAATTCTCAAAATAGAGAAAAAATTAATTTTCTTGATACATTATAAAAATGATCCAAAAGTAGTTTTTTATGTGTAGGAATTAGTCACGCCTTAATATGATACACAGGGTGCTCGATAGGACACGAAGTGTCATTTATCATTTTAAAATTGATATTTCAGTTCAAAACATGTGTCACTCTATGAAAATTGAGAAAACATGCTCATATTATCTTAATAGTTTAGGAAAATAATTCATAAGTCATTTTTTATCTTTAAAAATAAGCCTCAAGTCAAACCGAAACACGATGTGACCGGTATGACTCAAATTTATGTTTTCTGTTTAAAATTATATTTTACTAAAACAAATTACTTACTCAAAACCAATAAAACACATTCAAATTGTTTTGATACTTTATTATAATGATCCATATGTCATTTATGATTAATAGGAATCAACCAATCCTTAATTATATACATGGTGTGATCGGTATTTCTCAAATTGTGTGGTTCCAATTTAAAAATTACATTTTCTTAATGTATTGTTTCTTATTTATGTTTACTTTTTTCCTTATTTTATTTCTAACTAAATAATTTTTTCATATATAGGTGTATTATTTTTTCTTGAGTTGGGGTGGTTTTTTAGACAACGTATACCATGATTAATATTTTTTGAGAGGGGGTCAGTTTCTAAATATAATATAATCATTGATGTGTATGAATGTTTTTGATAAATTGTACTTTATAATATAATTGTAATGAAATTGTGTTTAAATTCCTATAATAGTTTATTTTTTCTAATATTTTTTAATTAATTTTTATTTCAATTTAATTATAAATTTTCCATATCCTTTATTTTCCTATATTTTTCCCTACAGTGTGCTATAATTTTGACAACACACTACACGTGTATAGCCTTTATCAGTGCTAAAATAGAAGTGATAAAGTCCCAACTTTTTTAGTTATCTTTATAGCATTGATAAAGGCATCCATCTATCATTACATTTATATCATAGAGAAAATGTCCCCCTATTAATGGAACTTAGATCAAAAATTCACCTTTATTGCTAATAAAGACATTTTCTAGCACTTTGAAAAGCTTGTTTAGTAGTAGTGTACCCATGCAATATCAATTAGGGATTATGGTTGGGTCCTCTTGGAAGGTAATGAGGGGTGAGTTCTTGGAGGTGTGTTCCTTACTCACCTATAAAGACAATATATTTCTATTTTTTCCATCAATTAAGTCCCCCTTTCTTGGTGATTTACATAGGTTGATAGGGATTGATGCCGATAAAGAGTAGAGAGCCCTTGTTCTTTATAGTTTTTATAGTTCACATCTATTTGATAAATAAGAATATTAGAAGGCCTTTTGGATTTATTTTATTACTTGTGGTGCCTTCCCCTTTATTTTTCAAGTGTGGTGGGTGGTGGTATAATTTCTTGGTGGACAAACCCCATGATACCACCAAAAGTGAAAGGATGTCATGGGGAGGTTTTCCTATAAATGTAATTGAAATCCCCTAGTTTTTAGTCATCCTGAGAAACATCATCTTCTGTCATTTATTTATGGTATTGTGTGTGTAGTATTCCCTACATATTAAAGAGAGTTATTTATGAGGGTTCTCACCTGGTAATAGTGAGGGGGTGTGCACACACTTTTACCCATAGTGATCCTTCTATTTGCAAGTGAATTTTTACACATTTCATTTTGGGAGTTTTTCCGTGTTACATATGATTTCATTTATGTTGACATTTTTCACTTTATTTTATCTCACTATTATCACCACACTAATGGGCCAATAATTTTCACTCCCATAACATGGAATCAGATTAGGGTTCAGATCTAGTTCTATTTACTCTTTTAGGTATTAATAACTCTCATAAATTTGAGTATGATTTGTGATTGTGATAAAATTTTATCATTCACAATAAATAAAATTTTATTGAGATTATTAAATACACCATTTCGAAACAATGAAGGTTCTATACTAAAGGCGTGTTTATATAGAGTCAAAATTTGAGATCAATAAAGTTATTGAGAATAATTTTCCATTGTGAAAAATAAATATACTGGCAGTATGTTGGAATTATAATTTCCTACTGTAAATTTTTGAAAGACCATCAGATGTGATGATGGATCATGGTTTTAATGGGATTAAGAATAATGACATGTATTAAAATGTGATAAGTACTTCTAGAAGTGGATATATATTGTTCATTGAAGCAACGATGACTTCTAGAAGCATACAACATCTCAACAGCACATGGATAATCGACTCGAGGTCAACATGGAACAAGACTTCTTGACAAGAATAGTTTGATGAGTATGAAACTATTCGAGGAGGACTTGTATACATGGGTAACCATCACACATTGAATATCATTGGAGTCGGTACAATAAAATTTAATATGCATGATGTCATATCACAAACATTCCAAGGATTATGCAATGTGAAGGGTATAAAGAACAATATATTGTCTTTGTGACAATTTTATGACATCATATACATGAATCATACTGTGAATGGATTGACTAGAATTGTGAAGGGAATTTTTGTGTTGATAAATTTGGAAAAGATCTCAAAGAACCTATATATTCTTATTGGTGAAATGTACAAGGAGGAAAATATATTAGTTTCATCAAGTACCTCAATAGATGAAATGATGAAATGATGGCATCAAAAGCTTTTTCATATGTATTAATGACGCCTGGAGATTATTGCTTATTAAAATTTCCTTCCTAGGCTTATAAATGTGTCGTTAACTTTTTTTAGGAATTCTATTTTGAAAAAGTAAAATTGTTTAAAATTTAGGACCTCAACAAAAAAGAAGAAAAGGTGTCTTATAGTTGATCCATTCTGACAATTTCCTGGAAATAGTTATATCCCTAGGAGGGGCAAGATACTTAGTATCAATCATTGATGATTATTCCAGTAGTTGTTGGGTGTACCCAATCAAGATGAAATATGATATTTTTCAAGTCTTTATAACATTAAAAATGTGGAAGGAAATTGAATATGGAAAAAAGATCAAGTGTTTGAGTAATAAACATGGTGGAGAATGTAAAACCGTGGATTTTGATACTTTTTGTCAGTGAGAAGGAATCAAGAGATAGTTCACAGTAGAGTAAAATACTCATTAGAATGGAGTGGTAGATAAGATTAGTATAACCCTATTGGATAGAATGGTGGTGATGTAAAATAGTATAAGAATTGAAAAAAAAAATTATGGGCAAAAGTAGTGAATACAACATGTTATGTGATCAAATGATCTCCATCAATGGTGATTGATCTAAAGACATCGATGAATATGTGAACCGGTAAACTGGAAGACTACTATTAGTTATATAATTTTTTTATCTTGTATATGTGTTGTTTAATGACCCTCATATATCAATGTTGGGTTAGTGATTTAGGAAATATATCTTATTGGGGTATGTTGATGGTGAAAAGGGGAATCATTTTTGAGATCCACTCCACATAAACTTATCATCAACAAATATTTTATTTTTGATGAAGATAAGGTGAAAATTAAAATTGTTGGTATGTGGAGAAATAGAATATAGAAACTACAACAATCAAGGTGGATGAAAAATCCTAAGAAGAATCGGTTTCCTCTAAATCATTATCATAGCATAAAGATGAAGTACTAATTGAGTTTGGATGACACCAATTAACCAAAGAGAAAATATCATATGTATGGCACCCAAACTATATCACACAGACCAATATTTTATACTTATTATTGATGGAGGATGGATATACATCTTATTTGTGTAGGAACCCAGATTATCGATGTATCCACAAGTATAGAAGTGATTCAGGAATAACATGAAGCACTATACCAAAACAATACTTGGTATTTTGTTCTGTTACCACATAGAAGAAAGCCTATCAGAAACCATTGTGTCTTCAATATAATGTGGGATATAAAGGACAAGGTGGACAGATTTTTCTCATGAATAGTGGAAAAAAGATACATTTATAGGTAAGGTATTTATTTCAAGGAATTATTTTTTCCTCTTGTTAGATTAATGATTGTTCTAATAGTTCTGGTGATGTGTTATACGTACAGTTTACATATAGAGATGTTGGATGTGAAGACTTCTTTTATTCCATGGTGATCTTGATTAATACATCAATATTCTACAACCGGATGGTTTTTTAAAATAAGGAAAATAAAACATGGTTTGTTGGTTTAAAAAATATTATTATGGTCGAAAACAGGTGTCAAGTTGTTGGTAAAAGAGATTTGATTCATATATCATGAGCCTTGGATATAATAGACATCATTCAGATACTTGTGCATATTTCAGAAGTTTTGATGGTAATTATTTCCTCATTCCTATGCTCTATGTGGGTGACATATTGGTTGTTGGAACAAAAAATTATAATATCTATAAGATGAATGCATATTTGATTAGAGAGTTTGATATAAAGGCTTTAAAACTAGAAAAACTGATTCTTGGGATGCAGATTTACCGAGACATAAATAATTGGAAGATTTTTCTATCACATAATAATTACTTATAGAAAGTATTTAAATGCCTTAACATAAAATACTATATTAAAATCACTACCACACTTCCTATTAATTTCATGTTATCTCCTATGATGAGTCCTAGTTGTTAAGAATATAGGATGAGGATGTCTTGAGGACTATATGTGTTAGTAATGAGGAGTATAATGTTTATAATGGTTTGTAATAAATCAAAAAATGAAAATGATGTGGGGGTAGATAGTTAGTACACAAAGAATCTATGATGGTATAATTAGATCACATAAAATATGATCCTGAGATTCTTTAAGGATACCTTAGATTCGGCATTATGTTATGCAGGATCAAATTTTATTATCATAGGCTAAGTTGATTCAGATTTTGTAGGTGCTTCTAGCCAGATAAAATCCACTACTGGTTATGTGTTTACACTTTGTAAAGGAGGCTTGATCTAGATTTCAAAATTATAGTCGTTTTTTTCATTATCCATGATGGTGGTAGAGTTCATAGTAGCTATACGGGCCAATAAAAAGGCGATTTGGATGAGAAGGATGTTAAAGGAGCTTGGGAATAGATAGAAGAAAAATACATTATTTTTTATAGTCAGACTGACTTGAACATTGATAGGAGTACATATTTTCATTATATAGTGAATAAAATTGTATTAAAGTTGCACTTTATTCATGATTTGGTAGAGTAAAGAAGTGTAGACATTCAGAAAATTCCCACTAAAGAGAATCTTGCAGATTTCATGATGAAGGTGATTGACTTTGATAAGTTTAGATGGTAAAGATTCTCATGTGTCCTTGCAGAGATGTGATAATCATGGTTTGGAATATTAAAAGGATGTGTGGAGATATTTTTGGTTATCAATCAATCACCAAGTGGTTGATATGGTGGTAGTATTTAATTCTTATTAGTGTTTCCCCCTTTATATGTCAAGGGAGACGGGTGGTTGTAGGATTGGTTAGTGACCAAAAACAACAAAACCACGAGTGGATAAAGGAAGTCAGGGGGTGATGTTTACCTATAAAATGTAGTGGCTTCCCCTAGTTTTTCATTAGTTTGATCAGTATCATCTCCCATCATTTATGGGTGGTATTGTGTGAGGTGGATTACCTTTATATTGAAGAGAGTTACTTATGATTGTTTTCTACTTGTAATAGTGAGGGAATGTGTACCCACTTTTACCCAAAGTGATTCTTATATTTGATCATGATTTTTTTCCCTATTTATTATTGGATGAATTTCCACATTACACAAGTTTTCAATGATTTCAGTATTTTTTTTAATTTATTTTATCTCACTATTATCACTGCATAGGGGGAAATCATTTCTGGTCCCAACAGTCTTACTCCTAGTTAACATCTCTCTCCCCCGTGGTAGATGAATGTGTGGATATCAGATATTTTATCATGATTCACTAATGTTGATGTTAGGGGACCTATTGGTTTCATGCTCAGTTTTTGTTCTTAGTGTCACCTTGACGTAACACATGAAGGTTGATCGTGAGGAAGTTTTTGGTTCTAGATATAGAATATAGTCATGAAAAATTTTCATAATGATGATTTTGGATACTATGACAAATAACCTAGGTAACAGTGGAATCAAATAGCAGCAGACTTAGATAACATCATTGTACATCGACAACAGCATTAGACCTGGAATTTAGTTCACAAATATGAATGATTAAATATTTTGGATAATTAAATTGGTTCATAATTGTTCAAATAATATAAATCATTATTCCACTTTTAATACATTATTTTTGTCATTTATTTGACCTAGGTAATGGTGAATACCACTTTCTTGAATTTTATCAAGTCTGAGTTTGAATTAACTTTTCATACAAAGATTTTTTTAGTGTTATTTTTTTCCCGTTTTTATCGCTTTTATAATTCTATATGTGTTAGAATATGGGTTTTTTTATTTGGAAAAAAATTCTAAATTATGGTTTTATATTCTCATATTGTGATTCTATTTTTATTAGAGTTTCATGTTTTTTTGTTTTTATAATATTGTAAGCAGTTAGAAATCAATCTTTCCACGTAATTTCCAATTCTATGTGTTTCTCATGGACGTTAAATCATTTTTAAATTCCATTTTTAAATTTTATTTGTAAGAATTATTTTCTATTTATTTTTTTCTTTTTAATTTAACTATAAATTTAAAACCATGGTTGATTTCATATTTTGATATTTTGATAGCTAATTTGATACCAAATTGTATAATCACCAATGGCATGTAGAGCCCATAAAAATTGGTATCAAAACCAAATTGGGAATAATAAAAGGTAATTAAAATTCAAAATCAAATTATTCATTGTATTAGTTTATTAGTTTGTGGACTTTAAATAGAATAATTCTTGATGTTTTTTTATATATTCAATTTTCACTCTTTTGGATGTAATTTTACACAATTCTATGATTATTGTTTCCTTACTAGTTTTCCCCTGATTGTGTGTCATTTTTAGTTAGTTAAGACCTTTGGTAGGTGCTTCCTGGTTATGTCATGTGTTTTGGTGTAAAAAGGGGTGAGTGTGAGGTTGGCTTGGGTGAGAGTGTCATGTTTAATTTTCACAACCAACTCACTCCAAAGATATTTCTAAATGAAGAAAGGTAGATAATGATACGAGAGTCACATGTCTAGGAATCCCTAGGTTGGTGACTAGCTACAAGGGTATAAAAATATCACTTATGGGAGGAATTACCCTCTATTAATAAAACAAGACTAAGAGATAGGATGAATCAACCACAAGTAACTCCTTCAAATAATATAAAATAAAATCAATGTCATCCCACAATGCATGGTTAATGAAATTATACAATACAAAAAAAGGAGTGGTTCACTGTGGTTTTTTTCTTATACATTGTGGTTAAAACCGATGCTACATGGATTATATGTGGTTATGAAAATTGCAATATATTTCATGGTTGTAAATCATTTAGCAGTGATTCTTCATTTTTAATGTCAGTTTTTATATGTGTCATTTTTTTGGGTACCTAGTGGCAGTTTTTAATTAATTTGGAAGTGGTTTATTTTATATATATCTCAAAAAATATTAATAATAATTTTCCACTAAATTTCTTCGCAGTGGTTAGGTTTAGTGGTGGTTATCCAAAAACATCATTAAATAGATAAATTAAAATCTATTAACATGAAGTTTTCAGTAAAAACCTATATATATATATTACAAAAAAAATTCTTTTAAAAAAATATTATATATACAAAAAATTAATTCATAAAAATACTAAACGATAAATTGCACAAAAAACTCATCATACATACATAATCATACATCCACAATCATATATATACATCCTCAGTCAACTCATAACCCCATTAATCAATATATATATATATATATATATATATATAATATCCAAAAAACTATTAACCCATAGAGAATATATGTCTATCCCAAGACGTATGTTGCATCCATCAACCTCCATAACATATCATCTACTGGAACTGACCATATCATGTCATCAACTATAAATAAAAGATAGAAATTATGACTAAACATAGAAAATTAGAATTAAAGTAGAATCATTGATAATATATAACCATACCACAAAAAGTAAAAACCATCATAACTACCTTATGAAGAATATCATGGATAAAAATAGTCAACCTCTTGCCCACATTTGTTATCAGTCACCTATATTACAAATCATTATACTTAAGAAAATAAATGGTAAAGAGAATAGACACATACTATATTTTGAATTTTGTATATAACATTTGATATTTTTTTAATAAAAATGAAAAAAAAATCACAAAAAACAAATAATATATAATGAGAAACACTTTGAAAACATAAAATTCAAAATTTAAGTTATTATTCAACACTTGAAACTGATAAAATATAAGTATATAATAATATAATAAATTTTTAAATTGATGTGTGGTGTGCTTGTAATTACTTAATAAAAAATTCAATGATTTTGAAATGAAAACATGTCTTGTATTTAAAAAATAATTCAATGGTGGTGGTCCCATGATTTCAAATCCATATGAGGTTGATTTAAATTTTTTTCACAGTTACACGGATACTTTAGTATTTTCAAACACTAAAATGTGTTTAAGTACATCCTAGACAAACTATAACACTTATTTACATGTCATGAGTTCATCTATTTAAAAAATAAATCTATGGTTATTTTCCAATGATTTCATGATCTTATGATGTTTTATTCATGGTTCTTACACTTCACACACGTTTTCAGAGACATTGGTATCTTTTAAAGATTTTTTGAGTGATTCTATGCACATCACACATCAAATGGTCATGTTTTCTATGTGTACACATAAAAAATAATTAAATGGAAGGTTCCCCGTGATTTCACATTAACTTGAGGTCATTTTTATTATTTTGAACATTATATGAAAATTTTATTTGTTTTAAAACTCTAAAAATACTATTATGGGAATTTGGAAAAACTTTAATAGGTAATGACATTCATTCATAACCAAAATTTCAAAAATCAATATATGGCCATTTTTTATTATTTATTGGCCATACGATATCATTTTCTTGGTTTTGACCCCATGAAGCATGTTTTTAAAGACATTGGTATCTTTTAAAACTATTTATTTAGTCATTACAAGAACACTAAAAGTTAGATGGATGTTTTTTTACACATACACATAAGATATAATTCAACAGTGGTGGTCCCATGATTTCTCATCAATCATAGGATTTTTTTCTATGATTTTAACCATTACACGCATGTTTTAGTGTTTTAAAACATTGAAAACACATTTATAGGAATCTCAGGAAAAATGAAACTTGGATTGATGTTTGTCAAGTTCCTACAATTCAAAAATTAATCTTTGTTATTTTTCCTAGGATTTCACATCCACTTGATGCTTTTTGTTGGTTATGTCCCCCAGAAACATATTTTTCAAGAGTTTAGTACCTTTAAAAAAATTATTGAGACATTATGAGTGCACTAAATGTCATATGGGCATTTTTTCTATGCATACACATCATAAATAATTCAACGGTTGGTTTCCCATGACTTCATATCAATTTGATGTGTTTTCTATTGTTTCGACCATCACAAACACATTTAACTATTTTTAAACACTAAAAATGTGTTTATGGTAATCTTAGGAAAACCATAACCCGAAATTATGTTCCATCATTTCATAAGTTTCAAAAAATATATATACTACAAATTTCCCATGATTTCACAACCATTCTACATCGTTTTCTTGGATTTTACCCCCTGAAGAATGTTTTTAAAGACTTTCGTTTCTTTGAAAATTGTTTATTGAGACATTTAGAGCACATCACATTTTGGATGGATGTTTTTTCATTTCTTAAACATAAAAATTAATAAAATTGTGTTTTTTCTATGATTTCATGTAAATCTGAGTTTCTTTGTTATGGTTTTTTCAGTTACATGCATATTTTAGTGTTTTAAAACACTAAAAATGATTTATGGGAATCCTAAGTAAAGAGTAACATGGAATGATGTTTCATCGGCTCCAACATTTCAAAACTCAATCTTGGGTCATCTTTTTATTATTTCATTGTCATATGATACTGTTTTCTTGGGTTTGACCCCTCAACACATGTTTTTAAAGACTTTTGTATCTTTGAGCTCACTGCATGTTAGATGGGTGTGTTTTCGACGAATGCACATAAAAACAATTAAATATTGGGTTCCCCGTGATTTAACACTAATTTCAGGTCATTTTCTATGGTATTGACTATTATATGTGGGTTTTAATGTTATAAAACACTAAATATGAATTTACAAACATCTAAGGAAAACCTAAAATTGGAACGACGACCCTTCAGTTCCAAGATTTCAAAAGTTTATCTCTAGTCATTTTCCTCAGATTTCATAACCATACAATATCATTTTCATAGTTTTGACACCCTAATATTCATTTTTATAGAATTTTATATTTTTTACACAATTAATTGAGTCATTCTGAGCACACTACACATCAGATGGTCGTGTTGTCTTTGTGTAAAAATTATAAATAATTCAATAGTGGGTTTTCAATGATTTCACATTAATACGAGGCCATTTTCAATGGTTTTGATCATTACATGAAAGTTTTAGTGTTTTAAAACACTAAGAACCCATTTATGGGCATCCTGGAAAAATCATAACACAAATAAAATGTAGATTGTTTCAATATTTAAAAAATAAATCTAAAGTAATTTTCCTGTGATTTCATAGTCATACGATCCTTTTTCGTTTTTTAACCTCCCAGCACACTTTTTTAATGACTTTGGTATATCTTAAAACTATTTATTCAGTCGTTCTAAGAATACTGTAAAAGGAATGGACATGAGGTGTATATTTATACATAAAAAATATTTTAACGATGGGATTCCCATGATTTAATGTCAATATGAGTTCATTTTCAATGGTTTTGACCACTAAATGTATGTTTTAGTGTTTTAAAATAATAAGAGTTCATTTACAGGAAACATGAGAAAACTGTAACTCTGAATGACATTATTTTAATTACCACATTTCAAAAATCAATCTTTTATCATTTTCTTATTATTTTGTGGTCATCTGAAATCATTTTCAAGGTTTTGAACCCCCTCAACCCATGTTTTTAAAGACATTAGTATCTTTTAAAATGGTTTAATTAGTCATTTGGAGAACAATACAGATCATATGGATATTGTTTCTATGGTTACAAATAAAAAATAATTCAATGGTGTTTATATCTTTATTTCACATCAATCTGAGGTTATTTTATATGGTTTTGACCATTACAAGCACATTTTAGTTTTTTTAAAACACTAAAAATGCATTTATAGGAATCTCAGACATACTATAACTTAGAATGATGTTTCATCAGTTCCTAAATTTCAAAAATAAATATTTAGTCACTTCTTTATTATTTCATGACCATATGAAACCAATTTCGTAGTTTTGAACACCCACAAATATTTTAAATCCTTTGGTATATTTTAAAAAAATTTATTGAGTCATTATGTAAACATAACATGTCATATGCATGTGTTTTCTATGAATACACATAAATAATTAATTAAATAGTGTGTTTACATGATTTCATATTGATATAAGGTTATTTTCTATGATTTTTATAGTTACATGTATATTTTAGTTTAAAAATTATGTTACATTTTCAAAACAAAGAAAATGATCTTATATTTTTTAAGAATTTAAGAAAATGATCCATAATTCATTTTTGATGTGTTTGAATTGATTTCATGTCAATCAAACACATAAAGTGGGAAATATGACTCAAAGTGTGTGTTTTCAATAGTATTTCCACTTTACTTTTAAATTCCTATCACATATCCAAAACCAAAAAAACAAGATTGTATTGTTTTAAACATTTATAAAAAGGATTAATAATTCATTTTTGACATTTATGAATCGACCGCACGTCAATCTAATACACGATGTGGTCAGTATGACTAAAAGTTCATGTTTTCAATATAATAGTTTAATTTTAGTTTTATTCGTGGTAGTTGTACATGTTCTTTTAAAATGTATGAATGATCTAAGAATTTTAGAATTTACCTTGGTATGATGAGTTGTAAGGATAGAAATTTCTTCACGAATTGTTCCTATCATCCTCTAAAATACATAAACTAAATCATTTTCCATTACTAAGCACCATTGATCCCATGTTTTCTTATAAGAGTTTTGTTTTACGAATATTTCATTAAGCCTTAAAATTTATGTTTGTGTGTCCTGATAAATAGCATTGCTTGATCAACCACGGGGTGTAAAAATAAATGTTGATGATTTCCTACCAATGATAATCGATGGAGCAGGCCTAGAACCCATACTCTATATGCGTCTAGGATAATCCTTCCCTAAAATGATTACAATTGCATTGTTCTGGGAAATCGATGATGATTGTGAAGGGTTCGTATCTGAACTTCTTGAATTGTAACATGTTACTATAGAAATATTAAAAAAAATAAAATTATATGAAATTCAATATATTATATATTTCATAAATATTTCATTACTATTTAATTTTATTTCATTACTATAAAAATATATTAAATAAAAAAAATTTCTTACAACAAAAAAGTTGCAAAATCAATTAATTGGTGATGGCTACATGATTAAACAGCGGCAATAGAGATAATTTTCAAAATTTTATCCATTTAACTTACCATATTATATTGGTTTAACGGTGTGTTCATTTTTTTCATTATTATGTTTTTATAGTAATGAAATATCATTATATAGTAATGAAAAGTACTTTCTCCAATGTCTCTGGTTAGTTCATTCAAAAAAATCATCAGGATTCCTATGAACATTAAGACATGTCTCTGTCTGGCCAATAGAGTGACTAAATGTATTATCCTTTATAAGAAGAAATATATACATGTTATAAAAAACCTTGACTTATAATAAAATAATATAGATAATAAAAGATAAAATACAACTAATATTTTTCTTTTTCTCAAAAATCTCTAAAACCCTATGATACAAAGAATGACTTGTTTCTCAATATTCAAAATATAATTTTAAATAATTCCTAAAAAATATCAGCATTAATTAAAATTATAATTTTTATATTTTGATAATTGTTACACCCAAGAAACGGCTCACGTCTGAGTAACCCAAACCTGTCAGCCACATAGCCTCAACCACCCCCCCCCCCTCTACCCATACTCTAGAGGATACAAACTAGTAGTGAGGGTCAATAGTGTGTCTATGGGGAGACTATTCCCTCAGTTTAGATTGGACCACAATGGTGTAAAATATTATTCAATAATATATGAATAATAATAATTAATATGGAAGCGGAAAGAAGCCTAATAATTAAAGCATTAAATAATCACCAAAATCTAAAAGTTCTGTCAAATACAAAAAATGATGGATTGTCACTAAAATTGGAAGTTAATAATACATGGTATTTGGTATACTATACAGTACATGATATAAAAAGGAATAAAAAATGATAAAATTTATCCAAGAATCCCAAGAATAGGCCAAGTCATCTGCTACCGAGACCCATCCAAAAGTAAGAAGTTGGGTTCCTAAAGTGGGAAACTTCCCATTTCCACACTTGCAATCATATTATCTGTCGGAGTTCAAATAATGACTCATATATAGTGTGTGATAAACTCAATAGTCCACCACTAATGGAATCTATAAAAACTTGGTCTATGGTTATAAACTATAACAATGTGAAAGTGTATAAAAGTAATGTTGTACTAAAGTAAACAACACATACCTACTTCAGAATCAATTGGAAATGTCACTGAACATTTGATCATTTAATTATTGGGAAAATAATTTTATAATAACATCATATGAAAATGTGTCAGTAGTACTGTAAAGGATATTGATAATAACAAAGGATCCAAGGTCAAGCCAAGGCATCCTTGACCTTAGGGGTTGAGCCAACTCATAGTAGTAACTCATGCAATCAATAAATAAGGGTATTATTGTAATCAAATGGGTAAACCCAATGTATTCCACTATAAAATAGTCAGATTGATTCCATGTATTTCATCCATAGTAATCCAGGGCTAATCATGACATGGCCCAATGGGGCGAATCAATTGAACCACATGTATATAGACATCAAGCCGAATCTACAGAGTGTATCCAAGGAATTCTAATATCTAGAAAATAGTTAGGCAAATCATCATTACATCACCAAGTCATTCACATAATAAGACAAGGAATATATTTAGTGGTGGGTATCTCCCATTGTAGTCGACTTAATGGATCAGAATTTCATCCTCTGAGTACTCAAGAAATTACCTTGGGAATTTAAGAGGGACCAAGTATGACCATTCCTATAAAGATGAAAAGGTACATATGAAATATGCAACATCTACTCATTTAATTTACATAAATAAGTCATCATTGGAAATGTAATGCTTATGCTAATTAAAAATTCATTTGGTTCCTTCCATTACCTTTCATCACATAAGATAAGGTAAAATAAAGACATGAAACCAATTATTGAATTAATTAATAATGATAAGGTCGGAGTAATATATATACATATACTTATAATAATATAAATTTAAGGATTTTTCTATTGTGATGAAACATTTAACATATTGTAGGTAAATTAAAACACACCCAATGGTCGAAATTCAACTCATCATCATTCTATGAGGATGGAGACACTGAGAGCCAGAATAGCACCATTCCAAAATATCAATTCTAAGGTTTGATTTTCTAATTCTATAGAGGATCAAGGGCCCCATTTGATCCAGAATTGGGAAGATCCTTCAATTCAAGTACCAAATAAGTCATTGAAAAATAATCTATCATTATGTAACTTCGAATCAAAAGAAGGATGAGACGGATCTACCAAAAAATCTTTCAAAAGGTAAGGGAATTTCTTTTTCATATTCATGAATTCGAATTCTTCAAAATATATTTCACACAGATCTATGAACATCATAATATTAAAAGATGGTGGATACATGGTCGATGTTGATCATGAGGACTTAAAATAAAGTTTTGACCATTGAAAATTCTCTATCGCAGGGTTAATTTTCTATCTCAAATGGGAATATCCTTGGCCTTATGTGGATATTAGGTCCCGTATTTTTAACTCCTTGAACATTGATTCTTCGAGATTTAACCCAATTGGTGAAGGATACATTCATTTCATTTATGAAAACAAATATGATATGAAGTGAGTTTGGTGCATGGGAAAACATAACATGAAACCGGGGATTCTCCACCCCTCTAAGAGGGATATGGAATTAAACCCTTTTAATCAAATACACTCCAAAACTCATATTTGGTTCGGGTTACATGAACTGGCTTTGTTTTTTGGGGATCCAAAGATCCGAAATGACATATCCTCTTACATTGGAACTCCATTAAAATTTGACCAACACACCCAAATGGGGTATATTGGAATGTAAACCAAAGTAATTGTAAAATTCAATCATGAATCAGATACATCTAATTCTATTTCTCTCATTTTCAATGAGAATAAAATTGAGGTGTAAGTAGAAATCGAATTCATGCCATTATTTTGTAAATTATGCAAAATGGCTAGGCATGCTATCTACAATTATAGTGTGATTAAAAAGAAAATCAGACCCGTGAAAGACGTCCAATAATTGGTTGACTATGGTAAAATTAGAAAAGGTAAATCACCCATCTTATATAAGGAAGAACCTACAAATATGAAATATAATAAGAAATGGGTCATGTTTTACGATAAAACCAAAACCTCTAGAAAATCTTCGACTATACTTGTTGAAGAAGAAGAAATGATATTAGGTATCATGATGTTCCTCTTGATCCTGGTGAATTTATCCTTGTTGAGAAAGATAAAAAAGGATAACATGAATTTCATAGATGATGATGATGATATTTTCCTGGAGGGAGAACAAACCAATGTGATTTTTGATATGTTGGAGGGCTTGTACTCTAACAAAGTGCATATTAATAAATTCAAGCATTCTAAAAGATCGAAAAAATATAATCCAACTGAGGATAATGATATTGATCTGATGGAGGATCTCATAAAATGAGTGTCAGAATTGGTGCAAGCATTCCATGAGAAGGAATTACTAATAGGGTCACCCAGTAAGAATGACCAAACTACTTCAGGAATGGATGCTTCTAAGAAGTGAAAGGACAATGACAAGAATATTCTAAGGATGAAAGGGGACACCACAACAGGTGACCCAGTGGATATGATTCCACCATTTACACCCTTGATGTTTATAGACAAATCTACATATGGGGATAAAATTCAGATAACATTCACTAATGAATCTTCCATGACCAATTGGAATTTTATTTCATGTGAAAAAATGGAAACTCTTAACTCTAACCATCACCAATCTTCCTGAGTCTAAAATTAAGATTGATGAAACCATCATGTCCATTCAATTTCAACAATTCTTAGGCCCTTATTCCAGATTGTAATGAAATTTTCAAAGAGGATTAGAACTCCTATAATTTTATGGGTGATCCAATGGATTGTGTTTACATGTTAAAATTTCTTAAAAAGTGACTCAATGAATGGAGAAGACTCACTTTTTCTTATTGAGACATGCAGATTGCATCTTTTGAGGCTCAGCTTCAGCATATTCAAGAATTTAGCATCATATCTGACTTTGCAAACAACATGGAAAATGAAACTAAAGTGGAAAACAAGCTAAATGAAATCATAAATCTCAAGGAAAAAAAATATTAATGAGTACATCAATATTAGATGGTTAAATGATGGTGATAGAAACAAAAAAAATCTTCGACTCCCTTCAAAGGGACAAAAAGCCTAACTGGCCTCTATCTATCCTCAAGGATAGAGACTGGGTGCCAATTTCATGGAGAGACATACGTGAACATGTTACACCATTCTATAAGAACATATTAAATGGAAATACTTGTAATTTGGATATAATGTAAGGAATTATCTATATATATTAGGTTCTAGGGGGTATAATTACATTTCAATGCACAAAAACCACACACACTGGCTGAAAACGAAGGCAATATCCCCCCAAGGGGATATCACACTAATGTGGCAGTGTTTTAATGTAACACCCCAGGATTTCAGAGTGTGTTATTTCTTAAAAATAATTCAATAACTTGCACTACACGCAACACCGAGTTCAATCACACCATTAAAAGAGGTCATGAATAGTATTAACTACATTTTGAACTTTATATAATCCTTATAATTTTAGAATCCCTATTATGAGTTTCTTAGTCATATTGCAAGAACAGATTCATTTTCAGTATTTCACTTTTATCAACTTCTAATAGTGAAACCTTTTTAAATACAATATTTTAAACTTTTTGAATAAATGGGGACATCAAAAATTTAAAATTTAACACCCCAAGCTTTCACGGTACGTTTCCCTTCGAATAATGTGATAGCGTGTGTTGTACGCAACCTCGAGTTCTAACACACACCACAACTAATTAAACTAGCCGTTGTGAATAGTAATACCTAATTTTTGAAATCATATATATTTTATATTTCAAAATGGACTTCATTTTTGGATTTGGAATATCAAAATTATCCTAGGGTGAAATTTTGGTACTTTTCGGATAACTTTTATATTTTGATGAATAGTGAAAATTACTAAATTTTAATTAAAAACAACTTTTTTAATCAAAATAATTAATAGTGATAAATTATGCATTTGAGTGGTTTTAAAGTATATTTAGAATATATTTTTACCATTTAATATAATCTTGGTCATTGGACATAATTTTACAATTATACCGAACATAAACAAGTGTCAATCTTTTGATAGTTATTATCTCTTAAAAACACGCTTTTTGTTTTGACAGCGGGAATTAATTTTAAATTAATTTCTGCCACTTCTGTGTTTTGAATTTAGAAAAATGGATTCCATATTTGGAATCAGGATGTTCAAATTGTGTAAATAGGTAACTTTTATTTTTAGACATTTTGAATAATCACTGCGGTAAATATTTTATTTACCATGGTTAAGGGTAAATCCGGTAAATAAGGGTTAAAAAATAATATTATAATAATACTAAATTACCCTAAAACGTGTATTAACCCTGTTGGTTGATACATGGTCGACCATGGGCATCTTTGGGTCTATTTTGGGACCCCATGGATCCACTTGTAAGTGATAATGACACATTATATTAATAAAGCTTAAATAAAAATAAAAATGGCATAAGCTTACATCTTTTAGAAGAACAATTTTTTACATAGGGTTATACATGTTGGATTTTCGATTATAAATATTCATTAGAACGATAAAAATATTTCCTACATAATTATATTTTATTTATAATTTTTAGACATTAAATAAGTTATTTTATTTATGACACAATGATGATGCAGTAATTACTATAATAGTGAAAAATTAAAATAATTGATATTATAAATACCCAAATAAATATAATATGAACCTTTTAATGAATTAAACTAATTTTCTAGGATAATATGATATATTAGGATTGATTTAATTGACTTTTTTCGAAGTAATCAATCTGTTATGAGTTTCACAAAAATCAACTATTGAATAGTGTCAAAATTGACATAAAAGAGTTCTTAAAACAAATATTATATTATTAATTGATATTAAATTCCTAAAAATCTAAGGTTCGGCCAAGAGACTTATATCAGGATAGGTTCATCATTAATGGACCACTTGGGGGTCGCTTGGATGTATATAGTAAGTTTATTAACCATATTATATAAAAATACAAAGAGACATTGTAAAAGTGAAACTAATTAACTTAGAGTTAATACTTAAAGATAAGGTTAATATAAGTACCCAAAACTGTCTAAATTCTATTGGTTGAGTGGTTTTCGACCTATCCCCACCTTAACCTTTGAATAATCAACTTTGGAGCCTTTAGAAACCGAATATGAATTTAATATAAATTAATATTTCTAGCTTTTCCAAAGGTGCCCCTCACCCCTCTTATAAAAGGGAACTCCTCCTTCTCATTTCTTCACACCTTCAAAGCCTTTTAGTTCGGCCAAACTCTGCCCAAATAATCTCCCAACATCCCTCACTACAACCTAGAGGCCTTAGTTTGATCAGAAAGACAACCTAATGAGCCCTTTTGATCAAATCAAAAGGAAGAACTCGAAGAAGAGGTAATGATTTCACCACCCTTTTCTAAGTTCATTTCTTCTTCCACTTCTTCTTCCTTTGTTCTTAACATTATAAAATAATAACTCCAGTATCTCACATATACTGTGATGTTATTATAAGTATGGTACAACCATATTCAGTATTCTATCCACCCTTTGAATAACATGTCACCATACGTGTGTACGTACGGCTTACCGTCTCCACGTCGTGGTGTAATTGTTATTCAATATAATATTATTTGGATGGGTATAATAATGATGTGTAACTCATGTAAATAATAAATATAACATGTTAATGATTCTGTATATATGATATACCATTCATTTATATATTATTTTAATATCAAAAGAATGATATTGTCGCTCGTGCGTACGTACGGACTACCGTCTCCACGAACGCGATGAGATTCATTCTCCATCGTAACCATTCAAGTATAATTATCATTTGATGATTTAAAAATGATGTTTAAGGACTAGATATCATTCTGGATATGAATAAGATACAACAACCATGGCTTAGGTAACAAAACATATAAAAAAAATGAGTAAGTTAACACCCGAAACGACGATAATTCTAAGATATTATTAACAAATCAATGTTAAAAGATCATATATGATATCATATTAATATATATGATTCTTGTATAATTTAATAACAATTATTTCACCATTATACAGGAGGTTAACCTACCCCAACCAAGGAAAAGTACAAGGTAAGGGTTATTTCACAATCTCTTCCTTATCCGAGGTTGTTTATACGTAATAATCTACTGGGATATCTTTACCATCCACATCCATGTTTCTTAAAAATGTATTTCAAAACATTTTTACTATTTACAAGAATATGGGTTAAAGTCATTTATACCCTTGTTTGACTTTTTATAAGAGGTTTATAAAGGAATCTTTCCGTCGTTTTCAAAACAAGGTCCTTTTTAACCTTTTCGACAGAATTGAGGTAAGAATGTTTTTTTTTAACTTATACGGCGGGTGCGGTTATTTTACGCCGTTATAAAATCGTCAAAGCTTTCCTTACAAGCTTACAAGAATATTTTCAAGAAAATGTTTTATTTCATATGGCTCTTAAATGATTTCAAAAATAGAAAGAGATATTTCTCTAAAAAGTGTTTTGATTTCATCTATGTCAACATCCTTTAATGGATTTTACGCTTATTTGAAGTTGATTTATTATAATACAAAACTTCTATATTGTATTGAAGGTTTTGTGATATTTTTGACTGTGGATGTGCTATTTTATACCATTCATAGTTTATGGTGAAACTATTGACATTTCGTATGCTAGTTTTAATCCGAATGTTTATGTTATATTTCAAACTTTTCTTCAGATGAATGTGCTAAACAAGTATGTTCCAGGTTGGGGACCGGTAAAAGTAAGCCCTCCAGGTTGGGGACTGGTAAAAGTAAGCCCTCCAGGTTGGGGACTGGTTAAAGTAAGCCCTCCAGGTTAGGGACTGGTAAAAGTATGCCCTCCGGGTTGGTGTCCGGTTATTAGAGGCACTCCGGGTTGGGTTCCGGTTAGAAGTAACCCCTAGGTCTTGGGATGAGGCCTAGACAAAGAAATTAACGTTTAGCATTATGCATTCCAACATTATGAAAGTGGTTATTGATTTTTTCATGTGATTATTCGATTAGTAGAATATCCATGTGAATAAGTAAATGGCATTATTTCATTTTATTTATGCCATACCATGTTGAAAGTTCATATTTAAAAGGATTTTGTTTTAGTTATACATTGCCTTAAATGTTTATTCTTATTTATGAATGTTTCCGCTATATTGTTATCCTTACTGGGCATTTGAGCTCACCCCTTTTCTATGTTTTATTTTTCCCAGGAAGTGAAGATGTAAGTTATGAATGACCTGCAGGGATATTATGAGGGGATTATAGTCTGGACTGTGGAAACATTATGTTGTTGTAGTAGTTTTTCATTTGATGATGTAATGTAAAACTTATGAATATATCTAGTGTTTCCAAGGCTACTAAACCAATCGGTCTTTCGAGATTTGATCTTTCTTGTGATCATGCCAATGTTATGTAATAATGCATCGACTCTAGGCAACTAGGGTCGGGGCGTTACAGTTGGTATCAGAGGAAGTTTAGTACAAACCTTGGAAGCTAGATTTAGATAAACTCTGATTAGAGCATGTATACCTAAGATGAAATTTGAGGATTAGTATAGAAGAACTTCCTAGAATTTTGGTATTGTAGAGATTTTGTGAGTTTTCCAAGCAATACATCCCTGTCTGGATACGAGCCGGTAGAGGCGGCTCTGGCACAGATGTACCTAGGGGTAAAACCCGAAAACACTGCTTTGAGCTAGACTCGAACGGGAACTGGTGCACGACAACGGGCCTTGCTGCACTCTTGGTTACGACACTCCCGGGGGATATGCTTAGGATAACTCTCATTTTCTTTACAAATCATTTTGAAGGGATTATGAGTATATACTTCCTCAAAGAAAACATTCTTATGATTATGGATTATATCCATAAATAGTTTAATTTATGTTAAGTGTTTTATAAGTATGGGATTATGTATTTTGATTCATAAACTGATCTAGTGTATGCCATTGTTTAGAAATGGTGCCCAGTAGAAGGAATGAGAACTCCAGAAATGCACATGATCCAAAGATAAGGAAGGATCATATCTTTTATGGTCTGAAGCTAGAATTTATAAGAGAAATAGTCTCCCATGTACTATCATCATATGAAGAAATAATATCATGTGTTGATAAGATAAGTAAAGAGTTTACTGAGTCCTATGGCTTTGAAGGGAAGCAAGAGAAGAAAAGGATGGAAGAAAGAAAGATGGATAAAGGGAAGAGGGAAAAGAAGAATTTTCCCATATGTGGTAACTGTGGAAAGAAACACCCTGGAACTTGCCTGAAAGGAATGGGAGTTTGTTATAAGTGTGGGGGAAAAGGGCACAAAGTACGTGACTGCAAGGGTGAGAAAATGGTTTCAAATGTACAATTCTTCATTTGCAAGGAGTTTGGACACTACACGAACCTATGCCCCAGTCATCAGACTATGCCGCAAATGATGCTAGTGGATAATAATCAAGTTATGATACTACCACAGATGAAGAGGAATGATTAGAGTTCTTATGTTGATTATGTCAATCGAGTGTTGTATCAACAATGTACTTGTTATAATAATTATGGAGTATATAAGGATTGTACTGCAGTACTATTTCATTAAGGACTTGAGATTGTGTGGAACAAAGAAAAGTGACTCAATAGAAGGTTAAATTTTTGGAAAATATATGGTTTAGAGAATGATAAATCATAATATAGTTCTGATACTGAGGTAGTGATTTTGGAATAATATGTGATTGTTTTGGATAAATTATATTGGATATTCTTGACTACCTTGTAACTGATTAATGATTTGTATATTCCATCATTATTGGGGTTTAAAACATTTTTGGATTAATGAAGTATATCCATCATTCTATATGGAATAAGGGAGCATGAATGTAATCAATAAGGAATATGGTAATGCATGATGAAGGTATTCATATACTATTACGGGGTAAAAAGGATAAATATTATGTTTACCTTCCTTATAAATGTTAGACTGTGAGTTTGGACAGAATTATTTTGGATAGTTCTAGTTTGGATTATTTTGGATTGCCATGAAAGGACAACCCGGAGGTCGGGCGGCAACCCGTCACGTCCGGCAAGGCTGCGAGACATGAACCCGCAACCGAAGGGCGACAAGGGTGTATCACCTACCACTAGCCCATGAGATGTCCTCGATTAAATAATGTAGTATTTATTAAAAGATCATGTAGATGAATTATAAATTCGTTTATTTTGGAACCCTATACGAATAGTGTAAATAGAATTTTTTTACATTCCATTATCTTTTAGAGTGAAAGATGAGTTTGTGGTAGAAATTTATTAATGGATAAAACACTAATTATAAAGTAAGTATATCTCCTTATGATCTTACCCAATCTCATAAATAAATTCCCCAACATTAATAAAAGAAACTTAGAACAAAAATGTTGTCCTAGATGGTACCTTAAATCATCACAAATTTATGGCTTTGGGATTGTTGGACTTTTCATAGCCATGTTCTCTACCACTCTCCATCAGATAATTGATGGTTAGATTTCTCTTCCATATCCATATTTTCCTACATTGAACCCTAGTATGTGTTATTTTCAGTAATCTTCATACTTTCCACTCTTTATTTTAAATAGAGGCCTCATTAATTCATTTTTCGATGTGGGATTTCAACTAAGATATTTTGAAATGTCAAAAATGTGTTGTCCCAATACCCTATATTTTGTTGAACCGATGGTACTTCAAATCATCATAGATTGATGAGTTTAAGGACCTCAATTTTATACTTGTTTGTGATTGATGACCTCAATCACTGCCTATAAATATTTACGTTTTTCCTCCAATTATATGTCTCTAATTGCCACCAATGTTCTCCTAATCGAGATCATAATTTGGTGGTGACCCTTTCATTTCTCTTTTCCTCATATTAAGACTAAATTTTAGTAACCCAATTTCCGATGTGGGTTTTCCCACAAATATATTTTCTACTTTCAACCTTTTATTTTCGAAGAACAATTTCAAATTGCGAGGACGCAATTTATTGAAGGAGGGGAGAATGTAACACCCCAGGATTTCAGAGTGTGTTATTTCTTAAAAATAATTCAATAACTTGCACTACACGCAACACCGAGTTCAATCACACCATTAAAAGAGGTCATGAATAGTATTAACTACATTTTGAACTTTATATAATCCTTATAATTTTAGAATCCCTATTATGAGTTTCTTAGTCATATTGCAAGAACAGATTCATTTTCAGTATTTCACTTTTATCAACTTCTAATAGTGAAACCTTTTTAAATACAATATTTTAAACTTTTTGACTAAATGGGGACATCAAAAATTTAAAATGTAACACCCCAAGCTTCCACGGTACGTTTCCCTTCGAATAATGTGATAGCGTGTGTTGTACGCAACCTCGAGTTCTAACACACACCACAACTAATTAAACTAGCCGTTGTGAATAGTAATACCTACTTTTTGAAATCATATATATTTTATATTTCAAAATGGACTTCATTTTTGGATTTGGAATATCAAAATTATCCTAGGGTGAAATTTTGGTACTTTTCGGATAACTTTTATATTTTGATGAATAGTGAAAATTACTAAATTTTAATTAAAAACAACTTTTTTAATCAAAATAAGTAATAGTGATAAATTATGCATTTGAGTGGTTTTAAAGTATATTTAGAATATATTTTTACCATTTAATATAATCTTGGTCATTGGACATAATTTTACAATTATACCGAACATAAACAAGTGTCAATCTTTTGATAGTTATTATCTCTTAAAAACACGCTTTTTGTTTTGACAGCGGGAATTAATTTTAAATTAATTTCTGCCACTTCTGTGTTTTGAATTTAGAAAAATGGATTCCATATTTGGAATCAGGATGTTCAAATTTTGTAAATAGGTAACTTTTATTTTTAGACATTTTGAATAATTACTGCGGTAAATATTTTATTTACCATGGTTAAGGGTAAATCCGGTAAATAAGGGTTAAAAAATAATATTATAATAATACTAAATTACCCTAAAACGTGTATTAACCCTGTTGGTTGATACATGGTCGACCATGGGCATCTTTGGGTCTATTTTGGGACCCCATGGATCCACTTGTAAGTGATAATGACACATTATATTAATAAAGCTTAAATAAAAATAAAAATGGCATAAGCTTACATCTTTTAGAAGAACAATTTTTTACATATGGTTATACATGTTGGATTTTCGATTATAAATATTCATTAGAACGATAAAAAGATTTCCTACATAATGATATTTTATTTATAATTTTTAGACATTAAATAAGTTATTTTATTTATGACACAATGATGATGCAGTAATTACTATAATAGTGAAAAATTAAAATAATTGATATTATAAATACCCAAATAAATATAATATGAAACTTTTAATGAATTAAACTAATTTTCTAGGATAATATGATATATTAGGATTGATTTAATTGACTTTTTTCGAAGTAATCAATCTGTTATGAGTTTCACAAAAATCAACTATTGAATAGTGTCAAAATTGACATAAAAGAGTTCTTAAAACAAATATTATATTATTAATTGATATTAAATTCCTAAAAATCTAAGGTTCGGCCAAGAGACTTATATCAGGATAGGTTCATCATTAATGGACCACTTGGGGGTCGCTTGGATGTATATAGTAAGTTTATTAACCATATTATATAAAAATACAAAGAGACATTGTAAAAGTGAAACTAATTAACTTAGAGTTAATACTTAAAGATAAGGTTAATATAAGTACCCAAAACTGTCTAAATTCTATTGGTTGAGTGGTGTTCGACCTATCCCCACCTTAACCTTTGAATAATCAACTTTGGAGCCTTTAGAAACCGAATATGAATTTAATATAAATTAATATTTCTAGCTTTTCCAAAGGTGCCCCTCACCCCTCTTATAAAAGGGCACTCCTCCTTCTCATTTCTTCACACCTTCAAAGCCTTTTAGTTCGGCCAAACTCTGCCCAAATAATCTCCCAACATCCCTCACTACAACCTAGAGGCCTTAGTTTGATCAGAAAGCCAACCTAAGGAGCCCTTTTGATCAAATCAAAAGGAAGAACTCGAAGAAGAGGTAATGATTTCACCACCCTTTTCTAAGTTCATTTCTTCTTCCACTTCTTCTTCCTTTGTTCTTAACATTCTAAAATAATAACTCCAGTATCTCACATATACTGTGATGTTATTATAAGTATGGTACAACCATATTCAGTATTCTATCCACCCTTTGAATAACATGTCACCATACGTGCGTACGTACGGCTTACCGTCTCCACGTCGTGGTGTAATTGTTATTCAATATAATATTATTTGGATGGGTATAATAATGATGTGTAACTCATGTAAATAATAAATATAACATGTTAATGATTCTGTATATATGATATACCATTCATTTATATATTATTTTAATATCAAAAGAATGATATTGTCGCTCGTGCGTACGTACGGACTACCGTCTCCACGAACGCGATGAGATTCATTCTCCATCGTAACCATTCAAGTATAATTATCATTTGATGATTTAAAAATGATGTTTAAGGACTAGATATCATTCTGGATATGAATAAGATACAACAACCATGGCTTATGTAACAAAACATATAAAGAAAATGAGTAAGTTAACACCCGAAACGACGATAATTCTAAGATATTATTAACAAATCAATGTTAAAAGATCATATATGATATCATATTAATATATATGATTCTTGTATAATTTAATAACAATTATTTCACCATTATACAGGAGGTTAACCTACCCCAACCAAGGAAAAGTACAAGGTAAGGGTTATTTCACAATCTCTTCCTTATCCGAGGTTGTTTATACGTAATAATCTACTGGGATATCTTTACCATCCACATCCATGTTTCTTAAAAATGTATTTCAAAACATTTTTACTATTTACAAGAATATGGGTTAAAGTCATTTATACCCTTGTTTGACTTTTTATAAGAGGTTTATAAAGGAATCTCTCCGTCGTTTTCAAAACAAGGTCCTTTTTAACCTTTTCGACAGAATTGAGGTAAGAATGTTTTTTTTAACTTATACGGCGGGCGCGGTTATTTTACGCCGTTATAAAATCGTCAAAGCTTTCCTTACAAGCTTACAAGAATATTTTCAAGAAAATGTTTTATTTTATATGGCTCTTAAATGATTTCAAAAATAGAAAGAGATATTTCTCTAAAAAGTGTTTTGATTTCATCTATGTCAACATCCTTTAATGGATTTTACGCTTATTTGAAGTTGATTTATTATAATACAAAACTTCTATATTGTATTGAAGGTTTTGTGATATTTTTGACTGTGGATGTTCTATTTTATACCATTCATAGTTTATGGTGAAACTATTGACATTTCGTATGCTAGTTTTAATCCGAATGTTTATGTTATATTTCAAACTTTTCTTCAGATGAATGTGCTAAACAAGTATGTTCCGGGTTGGGGACCGGTAAAAGTAAGCCCTCCAGGTTGGGGACTGGTAAAAGTAAGCCCTCCAGGTTGGGGACTGGTTAAAGTAAGCCCTCCAGGTTAGGGACTGGTAAAAGTATGCCCTCCGGGTTGGTGTCCGGTTATTAGAGGCACTCCGGGTTAGGTTCCGGTTAGAAGTAACCCCTAGGTCTTGGGATGAGGCCTAGACAAAGAAATTAACGTTTAGCATTATGCATTCCAACATTATGAAAGTGGTTATTGATTTTTTCATGTGATTATTCGATTAGTAGAATATCCATGTGAATAAGTAAATGGCATTATTTCATTTTATTTATGCCATACCATGTTGAAAGTTCATATTTAAAAGGCTTTTGTTTTAGTTATACATTGCCTTAAATGTTTATTCTTATTTATGAATGTTTCCGCTATATTGTTATCCTTACTGGGCATTTGAGCTCACCCCTTTTCTATGTTTTATTTTTCCCAGGAAGTGAAGATGTAAGTTATGAATGACCTGCAGGGATATTATGAGGGGATTATAGTCTGGACTGTGGAAACATTATGTTGTTGTAGTAGTTTTTCATTTTATGATGTAATGTAAAACTTATGAATATATCTAGTGTTTCCAAGGCTACTAAACCAATCGGTCTTTCGAGATTTGATCTTTCTTGTGATCATGCCAATGTTATGTAATAATGCACCGACTCTAGGCAACTAGGGTCGGGGCGTTACATTTAACACTCTTTTCCACACTCTTTTTTTTATTTTTTACTCGCTTTTTTTTAAATGTTTTTTATTAAATATTTGATAAGTGTTGTGTTTTTGTACTTGTTGTGTTAAATAATACGTTTTTAGTTTAAAACATGTGTTTTAATGTAAATTAGTGTCATTTTAAATAATTCTAAAATTAAATGAGTCATGTGAATTAGAATTTTATTTATTTATTCTTTTATTTTTATTCTAGTTAGTTTATTAATTCATTTATTAAATTAATTAATGCTTTTTTCTTTAAATTGTAAATAAATAACTCTTTTTGGTTTTTTAGACTTTTAATAGTTTAATTAGTTTTAACAATTTAATTTTATTCATTTAATTTTTTCTTTATTCTTCAATCTGATTAGTTCTTTAGTTAATTGGTTAATTAATTTAAGCAAGTAATTTTAAATATTTTACTTTGTTCTTTAATCAAGTTGTTTATTTTCTTTAACCCAAATTAATTCATTTTCTTAAATAAAGTTTCATTAATTTTATTTTTCTTAACTTTGTTTTTAATTCCATTGTATTTAGTTTAATTTATTAATTGATTTATTTATTTATTTTAGTTTTATTAACTTATTTTATTTATTTAATTTTCTTTGTTTTTTTGTCGCATGTGTTCCAGTCGCATAATCTGGTCCTTAGCAGTGACCTTGCTACCGATACACTATTACCTCACCGATATGCATTACCTCACCGATAAACTTCCCCTTTATTTTCCTCACCGTTAGCCCATTTTTCACTCCACCTCACTGTTACTTTCTCACTATTTTATTTTATTACCTCACGGATACAATTACCCCCTTATTACCTCACCGATACAGCTCTACCTCACCACCTCACTATTGTACTGGCATTTTTTTTTCACTGATACGTCTCCCTATCTTTTTCCTCACCGATACTCATAACCTCACCCTCACCGGTAGACTTTTCCTCACCAATAAATTCATTTTTTCTCCACCCTGTCGCTGCTCCTCCTCTACTTCCTCATCCGCGCAGCACTGCAACAGCAACATCCCTCCTTCCTTATTTGCACCACACTCCATCGCCTCCATGCCTCTACCCTCTGCAAGTAGCCGCACCTTCATTCACACAGCAGCTTCACAAAAACTCAAACACCATCACAATAACCATCAACGCAACAGAAAATTTCAAATCTACTACAACAGCATATTAAATCAAAAAACATCAAGTTTACTTTTCAGATCTCAAGATAACAATATAGGAAGAATTTTAGAACTCAAAATAAGAACTCAAGATTTCAGCTGCTTCAGCTCAAAATTCCAGATCTGGACCGAACCATCTTCATCAGCTTGAGCCCACGTCACCGCCGCATCTCCTTCTCGCCGGCGACACCTGCTTCCCTGCTGCTCGGACCTCGCCGCTAGCCATGGCCGAATCTCCCCCGGAGCGTGCGACGTCCTTCCCTGAACCGCTGGTGTGCCCTATTTTGCTTTGTCGCGGTCCGCGCTCCACCGCACAGCGCTGAGCCGCTGCCCTTTCTCCCCTCTCTTCGAGCTCGCCAGCATCCTCGCCTTTCATCTCACCGCGAACCCAAGCTGAGTCCTCCCATATCGAACCCTAACCCGAACCACTCTGTGTCGTGAGCCTCCTTCTGCCTCACCCTGAATAAGTAGCAGCTCCCGACCTACCCAAATCGACCCCTGCCCTCACCACTTCCCTGCTTCAAGGGTCGCCCCCCTCTATTCGAGCTCTGCCATGAAATTCACCTAGCGCACCTCCATGCCACTTGAAGACCCGATGCCACCTGAAGCGCCGAACTCTCCCTCTCTGCCCAAACAGACCCGTATCCCCCTCTCTGTTCATTTTTTATTTTCTTTTTCTTTTAGTTTTTATAATAACTTATAATATAAACATAATATATCATAAAATATATATCATATACTATACAATAATAATAATAGGAGTAATAATAGATAGTATATAAGTTTTTATATCATAATAATATATGGATTAATTAAATAAAACAGTTATTAAATATATATTACTAATAATTTAGGTATTAATATATATATATATATATATTAATAAGTATTTTTTTAAGTTGTGATTTAATATATGGTATATTATAATTTCATTTTATTTTTATTCGACTCACGTGTGTTTTGTTTGGTGTTCCGTGCAGGGGGATCTCCTCATTGAAGCAGTGATAAAAGAAGCATTACATGGGAAAGGTGTGAGAAGATTCTCGAGTTCGTTTCAAGGGATGGTTTTCACTTACATGGTGTTCACTCGGGAGCTGGTGACGTGCAAATGAAAGCACGCAACGTGGACATCTGCTATCTGCTACCTGTTAGTTTTAGTTTTCTATTTTCATCTCAAAATAAGAGGACTCTGGACTCCTCTGAAAGGAAGCGAAAGTCCAGGAAGCCAGGAGGAGAGCAGAGTACCCGGGGGAGGGCACCATTCCACAGCGAGAGGAGGAGAATTCATTCCCAATTCACCACCCATATCATCCACTTCTCACGGGACAGGGATCATCTTCGACTTGGAGATGGGACCTGCTCCTCCATTCTCCGCCTCACCCTCATTGCTCTATTCTAGTTTTAATTTCAATCGTGTCTATAAATACTTGTGTGTGTGTTTTATTAATTGAATTGTGATGTTTGTTTCATTTGATTTGTGTCGTTTATTCGTCCTCATTTCGTGTCATGATCTGTAATCTCTAGAAATGGAGGTCTAATTTGTGGGGTTGGATCCAGTTTATGAAACCCAACCCAATGTGGAGATCCGCACATTAATGCGGTCACATTCTTTCTATCCTCCTTGGTAGATCATGACTGTGATTTAGATTTAGCGAGAATGAGATCTTGCAATGGACTATTTGCTACTCTCTCGTATCATTTCTTCTCCCCTTCCTATCTTGATTTCTTGAACTGAGAATCAAGGTTGGTTGTGCGATGTGACGATCTTAGTGGAATCATTCTGGATTATGAGAAATTATTTCCAGAATGACTTTGCTGGGTGAATCACCTTGCAGTTCGGAGGAATGGTTGGGTATTGAAGAACTTCGATGCTTGATTGTTTAATTTCTAGGTGAGACTGGTGTGTGATCTGTGACATCGATCATGCACTGTGTGAATTTGAGAATTGTTGATTAATTTCGTAAGCTGATCTAGGATAGGGAGTATAGGGTGAAGTAACCTAGGTCCGACCTTGTTCTCATTGTCTTTTGTCTTCTATGTCTTGGTGTCATTTGTTAGTTCTGAGTTTTTTGTTGTGTCTACGTCTTCTTTCTTTTCTTGGTTTTGTCATGTGTATCTTTATTTTTTCACTTTTCCATCTCTGTTCTCTGATGTCTGTTCACTGTTCCACATCCACTGTGCTCTTCAGCACTGATTAGTGTTTCTTTAGGAGTGTGTTTCTTTGTTTTCAAAGTATTTGAAAATACAAATTTTTTTTGGAACAGACCTCTTAGGCTCTTGACACTGCTTCCTTGAGAGTGACCCCGAGGATAGCCATTGTGCTATATCTTGGGTCTTTATAAATGTAATATTGACCGTCCTCACGACAAGGACGCACTTCACACACCCATAAATACTTTTTTATTTAATACATTAAATGTAGTCCTGGTTGGAATGAAGTCCATTACATGGTATTAAATCCCAATGAAACATCATTCCTACATCATCCTACCTATGTCACCCATCCTGCATCCCACTAACATCACCCAGCTTGATGGCTTCACTAATATTTTATTTCAATTCTTTTGGGATATCACTCAACATGATGTTGGAATGTTTATCTATCATTTCTTTAGATTTATTCCTCTTACAATTGGGATCAATACACAATTTATTGTTCTCATACAAAATATGGAGAATGAAAGTGACTTGGTTCTTTTAGGTTGGTGCCCCTCATAAACACTATTCAAAAAATAATTAATAATATTATATCTAATGGGATGGAAAGAATAAAAAATGGTGACATGGAATAATTTTGGTTTTATTAAATGAAAGAATATTCATGACTATCTCATCATAGAATTAGAATGTATAAATCTCCTAAGGAATCCCAATAGGGGGAAACATTTCTCTGACGTTTGATATTAAAAAATATTTTGATATGATGTAATGTATTTTTATATGAAAAGTTCTCAACAATTTTTTCTTTTATGATAAATTCATCATTTGGATCATGAATCTTCTTTAATCAGCTCAAATTTATGTCCTTTTTAATGTCTCTCATGAGGGTTACATCAAATTCAAAAGAAGAGTAAGACAGAGAGGCCCTCTCTCAGATATCATATTTTCCATAATAGAGGACTATCTTAGCATGATTTCTCTCTCTATGGAATGGCACATTTAAGACCATCAATGCCTCAAGAAATCTACTTTCCACTTCTGATCTAATATATGTTGATGATATAATATTATTCACTAAAGGGGGAAAAAATTTGGAACATTAAAAGGCTTTCCTACAATATGAGAGTGTCTTGAGGCAGGTTATGAACTAGAGTAAATCTTTCACGATCTTTGGAAATAAAATCTTAACTAATAGGGAAGTCGGAATGATCAATTAATAGGGAATAAAATAAGGTGAACTTCCTTTTATCTACATGTGTGTCTGACTATTTTAGGGTAGACTGAGATCCTCCATTTTTGACAACATCTTATGACTGGTAAGAAATATATTGGCCTCTTGGAATGATAAGTCCATATCAATAGCTGTAGAGTTTGTATTCTGAAA
Organism: Viscum album; assembly: GCA_963277665.1. Taxonomy (NCBI): domain Eukaryota; kingdom Viridiplantae; phylum Streptophyta; class Magnoliopsida; order Santalales; family Viscaceae; genus Viscum; species Viscum album. The sequence continues at coordinate 991,003,620 of OY728159.1, read as the reverse complement.
CATACCATTATCTTCAAGTTTGTTTACTCTTTCATGGTCTACAAATGGACCATTTCCTTATTCAAGAATGTCAATTCCAGTATTAAAAAAATGTATTGGACAATTTATGGATGAAAATTGATCATAGTTCCCAAGAAAAAATGTTGTAAACCACATGATTTAGGTGTTCTTGGAATCAAAAATCTCACAAACTTTAACCAATCACTACAATATCTCTTTATGTATACACTGATCAGTGAAAATTATGATTCTCTTTGCTTCCCTAGAGCCAGGTTCTTGAATAAATTAAAATTGAAGAATTTGAACTAGTTGATATCCTCGGTGTGGCCATATTTTTAGAATGTTTTCTCTAGTATTGCTGCTAAATCTCATTGTCTTGTTAATGATATTTCTTGTCTAAAATTTTTGTTTGAGAAATGAATAGGGACTCTATTGGTGGATCTTCTCAATGATGATGAGCATGATATTAATATATACTCCTCCATCAATGACCTGATGATTAATCTATAAAATTTACCAATGAAGTTCAAGAAAGTTTTGATGATCTAAATTTTTTTCAATATGGAGGCTATGTTGACTTGGGAGTCAGTAAAGTATGGTATGATAAAATTAAATATGTCTTATAATTACCTAAATATTTTACAATCCCACACTTGGCTTAATAAATTATATAATAAATGGGTGAATCCCTCCATATTTACATTTATTTGGAGGATATCCATTCATAAGTTTCCTATGTATGACTACCATTAATATGTGGGAATAAATTTATCTTCAATATTTAGTCTATGTTTTCAAAATAGAAAGGACATAAACCATAATTTCATTAGCTTCAAGATATCATTAGTTCACTGGAGGGAAATATATGACCTATTTGAGTTCTACCCGTTACATATAGAATAAATTTAGAATAGAATTCTCTTCTACTACAACATACAACTCTCTATAAAAATCAAAAATATTATATCTTCTTCCATTTATAATCATTTCACTTAATCTTTTCAAGAAGAAAAAAAACATAGACATCGATAAATAACAATCAATTTCCAAATCACAACATCTCAAGTTACCGTGGATATCTAGGAGGAAAATTCTACCCAAAACGGTCATTATAATAATTCAATATCTAAATTACATATTCTTAAATGGTTGGATGTTGTAGGTAACTTTTTTCCTCTAATATTAAATTGAGAATCTATTTGGAACTCTCCTTTCATTGGATGGATCATGTGAAACATTGATGGTTCTTCTAGAGGGAATATTGAACATGTAGGATTTAGTGTATTCTTCATAGATCACGAGGGGATAATCATGGGTTTCTTATTTGTCCCATGTGGATTGGATTCATCGCTTCAAGCCAAATTTTTGTGTCCCATCCATGCAGTTGATATGGAAAAGAAAAGAATATGGAACAACTTATGGTTCAAATGTGACTCAACAATAATTGTTCAAGCAGTTAGAACTGGTAATGACCATTTGGTTTGGAAGCTGACTAACCAATGGTTAAGATTCTCAAAGACTCTATCAAGCATGAACTACATCATCACTCATGTCTACCAAGAAGCAATATACCTCACCAGTGACCTTGAAAATAAATGTATAAATTATGAGATAATTACCCACACTCTTTTTTTACCCAAGGAATTTTCACCCTTATTTCAAATAGGCTTTTGTAAAACTACATCCTTCATAATGATGTAAACTTAATTTTTATTTCAATTAAAGTAGTCTACTGGTAAAAAAAACTCTCCCAAACGGTGTTTGAGGTAATCCCAACATTTTCCACTAAAGGAATAACAAATAACTCACCCTATTTGGGGTGGTTAACATTGATGTATCAACCTCCAATTATTTCAAGTGATGCTATTAGGGTCTTAGAGTAAAACATATACAACTTAAATTAAGGAATATGACTTTTTTGGAGCAACACCCGGTGAAACCGACATGCCCACGATGACAAAAATTTATAAATAGCGAGACTTTGAGGTTAAATTCAGATACCACCTACCTCATTCATACAGTAATATCTTCATCCATTATTATCCTCTTATTTTTCTTGGGTAAAAAAGAAAACAAAACAATAGGAAAAAACCTAAAACAGGGCCTATGAGCTTGCACCAAAATTACTCTATTGATTACAAGACAAAATTACACTATTGATTACAAGACAAATGATGAAAGGAGATAAAGTAATGAAGAGCTTACAGGACAACATACAACATGATGAAAAAAAAATTCCAATAAAAGGCCAGATGGAAAAATGGGATCCAAGCCAAGATTTAGTCTTAGAAGGGGAGCTTTATTGGGAGGATCTCCTATGTGAGAGAATGATAAGAGAGAGTTGAGGAAAAATAAATGGGGTTCTTACCATTTTTTTAAAAACCCACAACATATACATGATGCATAAATAATACACATCATGTATTCCTCAGGTTATGGTGTTGTTTCAAAACAATTCAAGAGGTGAATTTCAAATAAATGTCATGAATTGAATTTATGACATGCATTTCCTTCACACCATGTATTTTGTCAATAGATTGTTCCATACCACCTATCACCCTTCATCCCAAAATCAAATAACCTGATTAGCCAAAATACATAGTTACTAGGAATAATCTTAAAAGAAAAATAAATTTCACAAGGGTTTTCAAAAAAATTAAATTTCTTTACCTCATAGAAAAACTAAGATCTTATAGTCCCCTCCCCGAGCAACACATCCCCAATTTTCCCTTCCAAGGGTGGTAAAGCTTCATCTGAGATGAACTTCATCCATTTAGAACATACTTCAACCTCTCTCTCCCAAGTCTCATTATGTACACAGTTATGCTGCCATAGCACCCATACCATAGAAACACACCTACCTTGAAGAGCCTTCATTTAATGATTAATTATGCATATGGGATACTCCTAAAACGAATAATAAACATCCAATACAACAACATTAGGATAAAAGTATGATATTGGTCAGCATGGTAATAGTGAAGCTATGAAATATGGAAGACATTGTGAATGGAGAAGATCATATGAGGTAGCAGCAGTTTATTGGCTACCATCCTTACTCAACCCATGATATCAAAAATCCCAACAAAAGGAGGTGATGACTTCCCTTGCCTCTATATCTATTTATTTCTACGAATGAGTGATACTCCCAAGAAAACAAAATCCCTAAACTCAAACTCCAAAGGTAATCAACGATGATTGACATAAGATTTATGTATTTAATGAGTAGTATATGTCCTCTTTTTGATCAACTGAACCTTCTATGGATCCTCTTACATGAGACAAGGACCTAGTAGCACTTCATCCCCTTCCTATAGCTAGCACAAATGTGAATGACATGACCTGCCATAAAAGGACACATAGGGATCCATATGAATTGTTTTCTGAAATATTTTATTATAGGAAAACTAGATGAGAGGTATATGTTTATCCTATGAACACCTAAATTCATCGATCCATGCTCGAATAATGTCTTTTAAAACCTGTATAATTTTTTCCGACTGAACATCAGTCTGAGAGTAAAAAGATGTGGTCATAAGCACCTATGCACCAAAATCCTTATGTAAACATTTCCAAAACCTTGATGTGAAATGAGTGTCCCTCTCTGAAATGATAGAATAAGAGACCATTTTATGAATAAAATCTCACAAAAATACATTCTTCCCAGTTCATAAATAGATAAAGTCTCTTGAATTAGACGGAAGTGGGCTACCTTCTTCAGTTGATCCATGACTACCCAAACTACATCACTACCTCGAAGAAACCACATCAAACCAGTCACAAAATCCATCATGATGTCATACCATTTCCATTTTGAGACCAAAAACATTTATAACAAGACATCAAGATACTGGTGATCCACATTCACATATTGAAAGGTGGAATACCTACTGATAAAACCCAATATCTGATGCCTTATCCAAGGACACCAATAATGATGGCAGATATCATGGAACATATTAGAGATACCTGGGTGCACTTCTAAGTGAGAAGCATGGTATTCCCATATTAGTTCCTCTCACTTGTATTTAGAAACCTGGATACACCCATGTATTCATAGTATGTCATCCACATTAATAAACCAATCTAATGGTCGGTCCTCACATGAAATAAGATCTCATAGGACCAAACCTTAAAGGTCTGAAAAATACATTCTCTTCTTCCCATCAATGATTGAAGAAGAAACTACTGATTCTATAAGAATATGATTATTACAACTCTCTTGAAACACTATATGAAACTCAAAAAATTGGTCCATAAACTTCCATCCATCACTAACTTCCTAAATGTCTTGTTCTTGGGTTTTCCAGCTCAACACATCAACTACTTCATTTCAATCAACCTATAGTAAAGTTCAATGTAAAAAAATGAAGTTATTTGATCCATAATCACTATCTGAAATTCACATTACACATTGAAAAGATATATTTAAGGCTCTTAAGGTTCTTAAACACAAAAATTTACTCCCCTATAAGATAATGTCTCCAACAGTGTAAGGAATAAATGACCACCACAGGTCAAGATCATTAGTCAGGAAATTGCTTCTGTGAGGTATCAACTAGCGAGACCCATATGCGATGACTTGATCCACCTACATTATTAATGCACCTAGACTCATTCTTAACACATCATATAACATTTTATAACCCCTTCCAGCCTATGTCTAAATCAGGATTGATGCTGAAGTAAGTCTTCCATAAAACTCCTGAAAGGCCTTCTCAAATGCTTCACACAATAAGCACTTCAAGCTCTTCATAGTCAGATTAGTAAGAGGTGTTTCAAGGCATGATAAGTCTTGAATAAAACATCAGTAATATTCAGCATACACCAAGAAACTCTTTATATAAAACACATTCTTGGGATTTCCCAAGATTCAAAATACTCACCTTTTAGGGGTTAACTAATAATCTAAATTCTGACATTATATAACCCAATAAGTGAACCTTGTTGATCAATAAGTGGTACTTTTTGAGCTTAGAATATAACCTATTATCTCCCAGTGTACTCAACCTAAACTCATTATTTTTGGTAGGGTTACTTTGAGTATGAGAATCCACCGATATTTCATCCATAAAAAAACATGACAAAAGAATCCAAGTAGGGGTGGAAAACTCTATTCATCAAGGCCTTAAAAACATAAATTGCATTCATAAGAATAAATAAAATTACTAGATACTCATATAAATCATACAAAAATTATAAATTCATACGTTGTATATCTGAATCCCTGACTAACACATGGTGATAGCTGGATCTCTGGCCGATCTTCAAGAACACTCTAGACTCGTCGATATCATTGTGGAGATAATCTATTCAAGGAAAAGGATATTGGTTCTTAACCATAATATAGTTTAAACATTGTTAATCCATATATATCCTAGGGTTTCTATCCAACTTCATGGTAAAAAGGACTTGAAACTCCCAAGGATAAGTACTCGGTTAGATAAAAAACCACGGATTCTGAATCAACCAACTATCTTTTGAGCTCTTGGATCTTAGTTGGTGCCATTGTGTATGAAGGAATAGATACTGTAGGTACTCTTGGAATGATCTTGATTATAAACACTACCTATATCCCATGAGGTATCCTAGAGAATTATTCCAGGAAAAAATATCTAAAATGATCCACCACCAAAGGAAAATCAATCAGATATATTCCCTACTTCACCATATAATGCCTAAAAATCTAGGATATCACCCCACCCAACATGTGACACTCTTGTCCATATATACATTCCTAGATCTACCAGTCACCCTTTTATAGATAAATATGACCCTCTGGTTATGTAAATGACACACAGTGGTGATAGTAGTCAACATAGGGATGATAGGGGACCAACCAATCTATCCTGATAATTACATCAAAACTGATCATCTTGAGGAAGAAGAGGTCACATAAGAAGCGATAATAGCCTACCCCAAACACATTGTCCTTGAATTGGTATATACCTTCTATCTGCACACCCAACGCTATTTCCAGGGACATTACCCCATAAAAGTATAAAACTAAAAGCCCAATACTTTCCATGATTGACACAGAAATAATGGATTGTGAATCAACACTATCATTCAAATTAGATATGATAGTAAAGGATAGATGAATAGTACCTCGTATTGTCGGTGGTTCTTTACTCCGGTCCTTGGTTATCTACTATATTGCATGCAACTTTCATGATATGCAACCCTAAGATACAGATAGACTTCCTTGATCAGGTCGTTTCTGCTAGTGCTAATAATCAGAATTTTGGATACCTTGGCCATGAACTCCCCCTCAGCCTATTCTTCTTGTGCTACTCTAGATTCTAGCCTGATGCAGGGTCACTTATCCTACACCTAGAGGTGGATCTAGAATAGGTCTTATTATACTAAAATCAAGAATAAAGTTCTGTGAAAACCATTGATGATGATCCATCCGGCTACATATATGGAACTCCAGAGGGTCTCAATCCCATTATGGCTTCACATTCTCTATCATCCATACTGATTTAATATAAAATATCTTCTAGTGTGCGTACTCTGGACACCACTTCTCTGACAAGAATACTCAAAAAGATGATTCCTTCTACTGGAAGAACTACTATCCTATCTCACCACTTACCCTTTGACCTTGATACTAATAGTTTCCCTAAAGTTATGCACAGTGATAAGATATTGGTTCATAATCTCAGAAATAGTATATAGGTGGAAGGAATTCACCTGAGTTTGCATCTCTATCAATATCAAAAAAACATCCACTACTAATTATAAACACCTTTAGGAACATTATCAGACATTTTTCATCAACACAAAGATGATTCATTAAACTCATTACATAATATACATTTAAAATCCCACCATTTCCTTTCTAAATTTTATAGATTTCAAGTGAATACAATGGATTCTAGGTCAACAAAGTGAAAAAACATAATGAAATAAAAAACATAACAATTTATAAGTATATTAATAATTTTACTCATGTATTTTAAATAATTTCTCAACGAATATTAAATTATTTTTTTATTTACATGGTTAACAATGATCTCATTTTTCTAACCTATGGGAATATGCATCAAGCCTTTATAATTAAAGGGAAAGCTCACCCTCTTGTAAGTATGCTTCCCAAGAATCTATCTAGATATTCTAGTAGCGTCACCTATAGGCATCCTAAACTCATCAAATGGAATGATAATCCAAAATTATTTTATGTATCATTCTTATTACCTCTTCATATTTATATATCATCAGTTGTTATCTTTATTTGTTTCAAAAATGAATTAAAATTTTAAAAACAAATATATATTTTTGGTATAATGACATACATACCAGTTATAGTAACTCACCAATATATCCTCGGTGGAGGGTTGAACAACTACTCCATTATCAGTGGTGCATTACATGGTGGGATACTAACATCTTGGGAAACCACTCACTCACTAGAAGTATCTGGTATAATGGAATCACTCAGATCTACTGAATCTACTGATAGTGGTGGTGTGCTCTAATATGTTGATCAACTAGGATCTCAAAAAAAATGTTCTTAGAATTAATGTAATTCAAATTTTTTTGAATATATTAAATTTATAAAATAATATATAATTGAAATTTTATTAAAAATAATGAAAAAATAGAACAAAGTATTTATGTATGAATCACTTATAAATGAGAAATTTTAGTACTGTTTATTATGTATTTATACATTCAATTTTTTAACCTTCATTTTCATTACTATTATCAACCTCTATTTTTATGATTACTTCATATTAACACTCTCTTTAAATATATATTTCTTCAATATTTCCAGGAAAAAATTCAATGTTTTTTTGTTGATGAGTTTCACTATCAAAAAGTACCAATTGATCTTTATTACACATATCATACGTGTCTATCTATGTTAAGTGTACAAAAACACTCCATCCTTCATGTATTTCATTATACACATAATAAACCATATTTCCTTTGAATCCAAGATAAATGGATCATGATATGCACACTCACTAGTATAGATCAAGTGAGATCATATTTCAGAGGTATAATTTAACAAATCTTTAATTATAACCTTATAATTGTTTACCCATTTACATATGAATTATACAATTGAAAATTGACCATGATATTTTAATTCTATTATATCAATCAACACTCCATATTATACCACCTCTGTAAGTGTAAATACCCCACTATTATGAGTTTTCAAGTCTTCTCAATGATAAATATTACAAAATTTGAAGTCATGTGAAATGTAGGCATCAAATCTATTATCTTACCTTAGATGACATAAAGAAAAAAACACCAAATTATTTTACATTTCAACTTGATTCTTACCATTCATTATCTATAAAAGAAGATATAATGTTTTAATTTTAACATTGATAAAACAAATACATGTTAATAATAGGAATATGAGTATATAATTACATTATGAGAGAACCACTAGACAATATCTTTATTAGCGAGTTTATTTAATTACATTTCATTTCAAGATCGACCCCTTAGTTTCCTCATTATTTTAAATATCAATTCTTAAATAAATATATCTGAAATATAAATATTTAGTCACCTGTGTCTATTCGCTTCTAGAAACTACAATTTAGTCAGTGTAAAATTTGACCCCCTAGCAATTGGTAATCCAATGTTATAAATAATCATATGTAGTTTTTAGGATGAGAATTACTGGAGATGTCTCCAACACATCCAACATGATTGAATCTAGTCTCAACCCCATAAAAATACTTTGAATGAAAGGTCAAGCAGTCATTATTTTTGTAAATTTCAACAATTATGACTTTTGGTTGAAATTTATTCCTCACATATGATTCCAAATAACCCGATTACCAGATGAAAAAAATAAGATACATATTTGAAAATTATATAATGATTTGATAAAACTGAATTCATCAATAAAAATAAAAATAATATTAATGTGCCTCAGATTTGAATACTTCCATAGATTGTGTACCGGTCCATCAAATTTATATTCTTTAACCAGATGAATTATTAAATGAATTATAAATATAAAGAATAAAGGGGGAAATAACATATCCAACTGAAAAAGTATTAAAAAAAATTATTTCTTGAAGTTTATCAAGATTGGTTTGATTTAATATTTTTCCACAAAGCTCACTTAAATTATTTTGTGGCTCAACTAGAAATATATTTACTTTTTTTAGGTAACATATTATATAATTCCAATGGAAGAAATTTATTGATTAGAATATGTGAGTAATTACTTTTCAATTCAAGCAACTTTTGATGTTATAAGTCAATTCACCTTTAAATGTTACTTGAATATCCATATGGAACTTCTAAATTCTTTAATGTTTGAAGTAATAAATATTTTTGATGATTTTTCAGTGTAAAAATATCCAAAGGATAGTTTCTATTATAATTTTCCCACTAACCATGATTTATATTCATTGATTCAAAATATTTATGAGTATTAAAGTGATTTTTTATTTTACCATGCTCATTAAGCAATGTAAAAATTACATTATCATAGAAGTTCGTATAAATAAGCATTACATAAAGATTATAACATATAAAATTAAAATCCATGTAATTAAGTTTAAAAAATATAATCATTTTTTTCCACTAATGTGTTCTAGATTCATCAAATATTTTACCTCATATACCTTCCCCTACTTTATTAAACTCATTGGGTTTTCAAAATTCTACAGTGGTATTCTTTAATTGTCCCAGGATTTCTAAACTAGATAACACCTTTGGTATATTTCTCAATTCAATATCTCAATTTAATTATGTCTTTTTAAATGTAAATTTATGAGAAGTATCAATAAATATGTGATGACACGTAAAAATCATTTTCTACTATCAAGTAATCATTGAGGTTCAAAATAGAAATCACATGGTGGAAAAGACAAACTAGTACGATCGTTCTAGACAGATAAGTTTCCATGTCTATGAAAGTCACTAATTGTCCACAATAAAGTAGTATGAATTTTAAATAGTTTTATTTTGAAAGTATCATATATTTCCATTCCATCATCCCCTAATTCTTGGAATTATTTGATTAGAGGATGAAGGTAAACATCATTGGAATTTCCATGAATCATATTTCTTGGAATAACCATTGAAATAATGAAATATTTTTTCTACATACACATCTATGGAAGTTGGTTATAGGGGATAAAAACAACTTTCCATATGATATAATCAGTAATTAATGTACTAAAATGGTAAAAACTATCTGAATCCAATCCTAACTGTACATCCCTCTAATACAAAGAAAAATCTAGATATACTGAATTAAAAAACATTCAGGATGTTGAATATTTTGGATATCACATTAGTCTATCAATATTACTATCCAAAGTATTCCATTTCATGTATTATATAGTCTTAAATGAGATGAATTATATTTTCAAGAATATTTTTATAGGAAATTAATGCAATACCATTTAGGGAGTTTTCTTATTCTGTTCATTCCTAGTGTTGCATTGATTTTCACTCTCATTATAGAAAAATGAATTCTTATAATTTTATAAAATCTTATGATTTCATCTTTATCAGACTATTATCAGTAGTAAAAAATGAAATCGTTAGGGAATTCTTGCATCTTTATATAATCAACTTGAATTTTTTTTAATGATTTTCTTTATCTCATATAATGAAGTGGGGATCATAACTTTACTAAATGCATCATGAAGAAAATATAAATTCATGAAAGAAATTTATCAATAATTCCATTGGTAAAATTGAAATAATTAAACTTAAATAGAAAAGAAAACATTAAATACTTGTCACACCCTTTATACAGATTTTGTTTTCCATGTTCTAATAATTCATCAAACTCATTTTTCATTCATTGATGTTCTAATAATCCTTCGTAATATCAACTGATGGTTATGTTGATCTATTAAAATCTTATATATGGTAGCTTGGAAAGCCAAAAGTTTCATTTATCATGTTTCAAAATTCAATTACCCTATATCGGGTCACTTTATATTTCATTGATAGGAGAGACATTGTTTTGACTTTCCAAAAAATTAGATTCACCATACCAAATCCCAAAAAAAATATAGAGAATGAAAATATTTCAAAATATTGTGGTCATATAATTCATTTTTATTCAACCATCACTTGAATTTTAAATCAGGATATAAATTTTTTATTCTACCATCCACTAACCAATTTTCAATTGCATAATCTAAAAATTTTTCCAAACCCTTGGTATATCGAGGTGTGTTTTGATTTAAATTAATCCAAATTTTATCAATAGGTATTTTATTGAGACTCTTATCCTTTTAAATTAATATATAAATATATAAGTGTCTATTAAAACAATTAAAACCAAATATTAACATCAATTAATTTCATCATTGGCCATGGTAGGGTCTTGATTGGAAATAAAAAAAAAGTAACATGAAAACGATTCAATTTGACATGAAAAATATAAACAACATAAATGAAGAAATATTAAACCTCCCTATCATAGTTTGGATTTCATGGAATAAGGTGACTAAGGGAATGATAGGTCCATAGACAATCTGGATGTCTATGATATAACCCAAAAATGTCATAAATTTTGGGTAATGGAGAAGGTGGGAAGGAGGTTACGGATCGGTAGCCATTTGGGGTGGTGGTCACTAAAAAATAGGGAATACGGGTCATTGTCTCAAAAGAAGACCCTTCAATGGTGTCACCATAATCGATGTTGAGGGAGGGGGTCGTGGTTCTCTGGTCGGTGTCGAGGGAGGGGGTCAGAAGTTGGCAGTCATCAAGAAGGGAGGGGGTCAGGGTTTGGCATTGAGGGAGGGATGGGAGTGGTGGCGGGACAAGTGGTCTATATTGATGGAGGGGTTCTTGGGGGGTTAATTGTAGTTATTTTGAAGATTTATTAGTGATTTAATTAATACTTCTGCTAATTCTAACAATTAGTAGAAATTTTATATAACTAATACAATATTTAAAATAATATTCAGTAAACTTAATTACCAATGGTTATTGGAACGACCTCTAATAAACCTCCACTAAAGCCCCTATTTTTTGTAGTGAGATAAAGATAAAACTCTCAAAAGTAAATACCCAAAAGCAAAGATAATGCAACAATACAAAATAATTTCAATGTTCCAAGCTAGTAATGTCCAACATAGTCAACATAGTCTTCATGTAAACGTAAAAATAAGGTTATATATCTAGGATGAGATTACTAGTATACTTATTATGAAAACCAATGTCTTTCATACACATGTGAAAATAGAATTTTGATGAATCTGTGAGCAAACAGCAGAACCAACAAAACCTATGCAAGTCAACTATCAAACCCCAATCTCACTATGGCATGCTCATCAAATAGTGAAATTTAAGTATAAAAACATAATATGAATCATATAAATAAATGGTACCGCAAAACATTTCCCCAATGATTTACAACTGTCACATACCAACATCATATATCTCGGTGCTCTCATCTACTTCGTATAACACATCACAAGTCCATCCAATGGCTTGAAGGCCTTCATTTTTTATTGATTTTTGATAATCCACCTTTCAAGGGGTGACGCGGAACACTTACTGGCCTGATTACTTGGGTGGTCTGAAGGCCTTAAAGGACTCGGGGACCAAATTGATGGCCCGAAGGCCCAAAGGGGGAAAATTCCCAACTGCAACAGTTCTAAACAATACCTACTACAGTTCCTACAACAGTACCTGCCATAGTACTGCTAGAGTACCTACTACAATACTATTATAGTGCCTGCTACAGCAACAAGGAAATTGTCCCTCTGCCTGGATTTGATCTTGGGTCACCTAGATGCACTTAAGTTTCCTCACCAACTGGGCTAAGGCTCATGTGCTAACACATCTCAAGTCACTTCCCCACAATACGTTCATATCACATCTCCCCCAAAGACACCTGGCCCATCACACCATAACCACTGTCACAACCAGAGCAGTAGGGTATCATGAAAATGAATGAAATAAAACTCATACACTCCTCCTACCATGCTTGACCCCAACCATAAGTTTACCCACCACATGATCACATCACATCTCACTACCCCACAACAGAATCATATCACATCTCACCCACAGACAACTGGTCCGAAACCTATTGCATTATCTACCCTCTATCCATAAAAACCTATGAAAATATACTCACCTAGAAGATATTTTAGGAAGGAGAAGGCATCCAATCATCTTTAATCATTGTCAGAATGTGGGAAAAACACCCCCATATATATATGAGTTTCAGTATATGGTGATCAATGAAGGTGGGTTGTGTATTGAAATTATAAGGGATATAAATATATATAAATATATATAAATATATATCCACAAATAATACCAAACTATAGATTCACAAAAAAAGGATTCCAACTAACTCTCATTAAACCCCACATTCACTACCACCTCTAAATGCACAACAACACACAAGAAAAACCCCAAAATCTATATTTCACATTACCAACTAATTTCCATTTAAACATCCCATTCATTTCATATTTTCAACACATTTAATTCCATATTCATATACCAGTTTTTTATTTAACCATACTTACCATTTTAATTAAACATTCATTAATGATTTCATCCCATTACATTTCAATTTAAATATTATCATTTAATTCCAAAACCACCAGGTAAACTACCACAACACAACACCATGAAAATAGATAGTCCATCATCCTTACCAAGACACATAACCCTGCATCAACCCTATATATCAGCCACATAAAAACATCACCTCCCCACCCTATAAAACAGTCACACCTCAACACACGTCACCGCCCCATAGTATGGATGAACAAATAAATCACATTGTCTCCCTACAACATAGCCACTCAAACCTATCACATCACCACCAAATATAATGACCGAACAACCCAATCACAACACTTCCCCCAACACGAACACTCAAACCTATCACATCACTACCCCATAACATGGATGAACAAACCTATCACATTAAAAATAACATTTTTTTAATTTTTCAAGGGGGACTTTCATCAATATCACTTCATTATATAATGGTATTCTCATAAAAGACACAAATATCTGGAAACCCATTTTATTTTCCAAATATAAGTTATTGGAAAAAATTTATTTTAGGGTGATTTTAAATAATGAAAAGAAATAAGGTTCCATAAAAGGAGTTGTATTAGTGAAAATAAAGCCTCTAATAGAAAATATTTTCAGTGGGGAATTTATTACTCTCAATCAAAATATCACAAATAATTTCAAGGGTATAGAAACATGTGAAAAAATCAAATTTTCCCTTCAATTATCATAAAACTGGTTCGTAATATTTATTATTTGTTGTAAAATATCTTCCCATTTATAAAAAACTATAAAACCCTCCTATATGATACATGAAAAGATTAATGAGGGGTTTCCTACCTCAAATAAGTTTTTTTATCTCACTACACACTATAGGGTAATGTAAGACGCACCCACAAACCACAACCACACAAGGGAAATATAGATCAACCTAAACTACCACAAATATCAATCAAAACGCTTCCCAAAATCACCCCAAACTAATGAAAATTCATTCATCAAATCCTCTAGAGGAAAATAAGGAAAATAACATAGGAAAATGATAACAACCTACACTGAATCACTAAATTCGACTACTAGAACCTAAGGATCAAAGCAGGAGAAGGAGGGTGAGAAGATCTTCTAAAATTTCCTAGGTTTTCCACAGATAAGAGAGGTGGTAACATAGATGAATAAAGGAGAATAGTCTGAACAAAACAATTTAAAACTTGGAATTCACCCATTTCACATCATGTATTAAATTTTCACATTATTAATTCAATGGGGGTCATGGTTTACAAGATGTGAATCTTTTACAGGCTATGAAACCCCAATGTTTTTGACAATCACCAAAATATACAACACATCAAATCAATTTAATTACAAATCATGAATTAATAATTCATGATGTGAATAAATTTCATGTACTCCCCCTTAGCCTATATACAAGTTGAAAAACTAGAAAACTACAAAATTCATGAACCACCAACTCATAATGTGAACCTAGTTCACATCAATAACTACCTTTTTTAGTACCCCTACAGCTATAACCCCATCAAACAGTCTGAACCCTCCTCACACATCCTTTTAATACTCTCCAACCATTAAAATAAAAAATGTTATAGGTCGAGAAGGAAAAAATCATACACTATATACCTCTCAAATTATTCTCTTCCCCAAGAATCAAAATCGTGTCTAAAAAAAGAATGAGGTTTGAACAACCACCCCTTGAGATACCCCTCAAGGTTCTTGTTACACATCAAATGCTACAAATAGCATAACTTTCCAAACCAAAACACCCAAAAAAATAACTCATACAACCACATCATCCCACAACCACTATAACACCACCTCGACCTGCACAAAGCTCAATACAACAACCACTATAACTAATAAACAATACTACCTTGAGAACAAAAATTAGGGAGTCTCATCTTCCATGTCAAGATAATGTCCACAATGTATATCAATGACTTGGCCACATGGTTTCAATCACATCAATGTATAATGTGTCTTGATTAGGAATCAGGTCCTCTACTTTTCATATACTATACGCTTTATTACACATCACATATCAAGTAAAATAGATCATATAAAAACAAAAAGGTCAAAACATCATATCATAAAGAAAAATAGAGAACAGAAAAACTCAAAACAACTCTGGGTACTAGGAATGCATCAACATCTCTCACTCCCAAGTACTCTCCTCTAGGACACCATTCCACCACTATAAATGAATCACAGGAATGGTCTATTTATGTTACACCATCTCTCAATTATACTAAATCTCCATTTTCCACTCCATGAACTTCACATCACCCTCAATATCACAATCGCCCATGTAAATGACATGAGATTTATCATGAAGATACCGACGATGTTGAGAGATGTGGAAGATTACTTATATCCGATCTTTCTATGGAAAAAGTTACACATGATAATCCACCTCATAAATGTGACCCAAAAACTTGAAAGTTCCAAAAAATTAGGGTGAGAGCTTACTCCCCCATATAAACCTCTTTTACCCACGTTGAGGGGAAACCTTCAAGAACACATGGTCTTAACCAAAAACTCCAAGGTCCTCATCCTAAAATTAGAATATGACTTATTCTGATGCTTTTTTCACTTTCATCCTCTCATGAACATGATAAAACTTATCTATAATGATATACACCATATCTGGACTATGAACTAAAGAATCTCTGACCTTTGTCATGTATAATAGAGAACAACACTGTCGCCCATACAAAGCCTCAAATGGGGTCATGCCGATGGATGAGTAATAGTTGTTATTATAAAAAATCTTAACCAAGGGAAAGTTTCATTCCAAAGATCTTCCAAAGTCTGCAATGCATGATTCAAACATATCCTCTAGTGTATGGATTTAATTCTTTGACTTTATATCCATCTATGGGTGGAAAGCAGTGCTAAGGTATAACTATGTACCGAATGTTTGTTGTAATACCCTACAAAATCATGATGTAAAATGTGCATCTAGATCAAATACAATGGACCCAAAGAATCTATAAAATATTCCCACCTCATATACATATTGTATCCCCAAAACATACACTACACTCGACTCATGGATCATTAGAAAGTGAGCTGGTTTCATCAGCTGGTCTAGTACCACCCAAACTGTATCAAAATGTCCTTGATCTCAGGGTAACACTCTCATAAATTCCATCAATATTTAATCCAACTTCCACTTAGTAATATCCAAAGGCTACAATAATCAACGTGGAACATGATTCTCATCTGGTACCTACTAAAAAACCAAACACCTTTCCAAAAACATTATTATCACATGTATCATCGTAGACCACCTGAACTGAATCCTCAAGCTATGATACATCTTAGATACCCCTAGGTGTATCACCAAATTTTAGATATAAACTCATTAAGGAAACCCTTGTTAATCACTAATATAACAAATATCCTCCTCGGAAAAAACATATGGTTTTGACCATCCTCTGACCACCCCTTCAAAGCACCTTTATACCCAACATGACTATGTATCACCTCTACCCCTGAGTCTCCCCACTAAGACTCCTCCACCTACTGCATCATATAAGACTACACTATAATCTAAATAAATAAACCTCTACCATCAACCACCCATGAATCCAAGTATGGGGTTTCCAACTCCTCCATCACACTCTAACCATCTTCGAATTCTGGAACAAAATCCTTCCATGACTTCTGGGTCAATGTGCCAACTACAACATTCCACTTTACCAAGGTGTAAGAAATCATAAAATCATAATCTTGAAGAAACTCAATTCATATATATTTACACTGATTAAGATTACACTGAGATAATATATACCTCAATATCTTGTGATCGGTGAAGAAAACATAGTTCTCCCCAAGGAGGTAATGTCACCAAAACATTACACAAACACAACCAGTACTAACTCTAGGTTATGGGTGGAATAGTTATTTTCATGGGGAAAAAACTTCCTAGACCCATAAAATAACACTATCAACTGCATCATCAAAAAATATCTCATGCTCAGATGGTATGCATCACAAAAAACCTCAAATAAGACACCCTTCTCTTAGAGTCAAATAATTAGACCATTGATAAACTTCTATTTCAGATAACCGAGTTCTGCCTAACACTTAACAGTATACAAAAACCCAAGTCTTTCCTCGTAAATGCTATTAATGGGTCCACAAATTTAGATAAATCATGTAAAACCCATCGATATTATCCCAACAGATCAAAGAATATGAGAACCTCTTCTATTTTTTTGGGTGTTTCCGAAGAAAAAAATACCTCAACCTTAGATAGGTATACTTCCACACACTTCTAATACACCACATGTATAAGGAAATACACCTCTCATATCCATAAATAACACATTGAAAAGTTTCTTTATAGTTGATGGTGTCGAATAACCTTCAAGACAACTATGAGATAATCTATGTGCTCCATTTTTGACATTTAGTAGACCAATATATTGTTAATGAACATGAATAAGAACTATTATAGGAATTGTCATAATAAAGGGTTTATGAGCCCCATGAAGACAACCTCAAACTTCCATCCTCCTTTAAAAGTAACATTGATGAAACCCTTGGAGACATGCTGGTCCAAATAAAACACTTCTGCATTGGATTTTATATTTGAATCCTAAACATCAGTAACTCAGAAGGCATCATTTGATAGGGATCAATTGATATTGGAGAATCATTGGGATGCATGTATATCCTGAAGTCAACATCACGTCGAAGGGGTAGTGTTACAATATCCTTGGAAAAAAAAACTTCCCCAAAAACATTGGAAAGCTCCACCGTCCAAATTTTTACTGGTTCCATAGAAAACATAGCTATCAATAAAAGGAGGGGATTAACATACCTACTACCCAACTGAAAAATTAGTCTTCCATAATCATTTTCACACTGGCTATCCACATCATAGAACAAGACTCTCAAATATAAGTAGTAAATAATATAACATATATAAAATAACTATTCAATGTCCAAGATGACATCATACAGATATATAATTAGCATGAAATATACCCATGGGACTAATGTGGCCCCATAATCTATCTACACCCTCAGAACACATCAAAAAAGCTAGTCTGGTCTCCAAATATTGTAGTGAACACCGGGGGAAGAAGAAGACTCTCTACATCTATCCATATGGCTTGGGATATTGTGGTTGTAAAAAAGGAGTTAGAATATCCCAATACATAAAGGCATAAACAAGAGTATAAGACAAGATCAGATTAACTAAAATGATCTATGGCCCCTCAAGCATTACTACCTCCACTACCTGTAACTAACCATGAATAGATCCTCTATATTTCGGTTAATAAATACCTTTAAAAATGATCAGATCAATGTCCCTTAACATGAGGCACATCTTGAAGTTATCTCGTACCCTCTCCATATTACATTAATGAATAATAGACCTTCTAGACTTTTTGTTGAAATGGTCTCACTAGAAATACATAATAGGCTTATGTTGAACCTAAATGCCTCCACTAAACTGATATTTAAGAACCATTAGGCACTAGTTTATGAAATATTCATGAACCCCATAGAAAAAACAGGTGGTCCCAAATCCATCTGGAAAACCATTGAAACCACATGACCTAGAAGTCCAGAAAGGAAGGTGATGAGGTCAAATCCCTATTGGTTAAAAACACTAAATACCCAATCACCTAAGACCTTCCACTAACAACTTTTCTCCTCTAATAACCTTCTGGGTCCTCTATCATGGTAAACCTCCTCATGATAGTATCCTCTTGTTTACCTCCCCATTAATCTAAACATCCAAAAGTTTGGGCAACATAAAGAAAGTAATTACATACTGTATTGAAAGATGTAGTGTCTCCTCAACATATCTCTCATAATAATTTTCAATAGGAAAAATTTCTAGGGAAAATGAAATTGGTTGTTGAAATTAATCCCTAACTCTCATATCGAAATACTCCCCTAATGAAAATAGGGTATCTCTTTAAAATTCATTTCCATTATATTCGATGAAAGAAAATCTTCCAAGAACTCTTTCTGAAATTTGACCCACAAAACATCTTCTGCCATCTAATCATCATGATACAACATCCACCGCAGATTTATAGCCCCCAACATCTGACTAACTTCTAAAGGGATCTATTACTCCATAAGGGATCAGATAAAACTAAATACAATCAAGATATCCTCCATCTAACTCTTTATATCCACCTTAGATACACTACCCTTGTACTTTACCAAATATTGATATTGAAAAGCGTAGAACATCCTTATCCATTAGTCATCCTCCCCATCTAGATCAACCCTTCAGTGAACAACAGGGTTAGCCTATGAAACCTCCACTACCTAAACCACACACATATGAAGGTCATGAGCCATAGAAAAAATGAAGACAATGATTTCCTAATCTCAGTTAGTATGGAACTCCATCATGATTTATTTAATTGATTTTAGTTTTTTTAACCTTCCCAAGACAACCTAATTCAAATAGGAAAACAATTCATCATAATGCTTCTACCACTCCTATGAATCTAACCTACAAATAGGTCCACCTCACATGGTCATTCAGTAATATAAAAAAAATCACTACATCACAAGGGAGACTAAAAGATTTTGTATGAGCTAGCCTCCCTAGCCTATATCACACACCAAGATCAACTAGCATAATTTCCATACCAACCCTTGTAATCCTTATAGTTTATAAATCCAAAATTCATCCCATATCTCAACCATTATATTTTATACCAATATTTCATAACCCCATCCCTCCAAATATATCATAATAATGGAATAGGGATACTGACCCTCGAGTACTACCCCCAGAAGACCCTAGATTGGCGACTAGCATCGAGGTTATAAAAAACTCATGAATAGGAGGCATTAACCTCTATAAATAAAATAATATTAGGAGATAGGATGAATCAATCACAAAAACTCCATGAAATAATATAAAAAAAGTCCAAAACCATAACACAACTCATGAATAAAGTGAGTAGATGCAGATAAAAGTCACCAAACCAAATACCCAAAAGAAATTTTAAAGAAACAACGAAAGAGTTGTCCAAAGGTCAGAGAAAATAATGTCCATCACTCTCTCCATAGTCCTCTTATAAACCTAAAAATCAGTATATATAAATAGGGTGATCATAAAAGTATACTCAGTTAGAAAACCAAAGTCTTCTATGAACACATGAAAGGAGGATACTAATACACCCATGAGAAAATATTTTATCTAACAACACCCAAATAGGTGAACAATCCATCACATATTTCACCATGGAAATATCACCAAATAACACAACCCAGGTATAACAACATAACATTAATCATTTCAATAAAGTTTACCCCACACTAATTTCCCACTAATTTTAAACAATCACACCTTGACATTATACATCCCGGTTCTCCCATATATTCTGTATAACACATAACAGGAAAAGATCATATAGCATAGTTATGTCACATCTCACCAAAAAATACATCATCCATCACACCACATCCACCACCATAATCATAGTAGTTGGGTACCATGAACATGAAGGATATCCACCTCACTCCCTCCTCCTACCAAGCATGATCCCTACCAAAAGATGCCACATAGCATGGTCACATCACATGTCACTACCCATGGCATGGTCATATCACATCTCAACCAATGAAACCAAGGCTATCACATAGTACACTATCTAACCTCTTGAAATAACAACCTTTACATATATACTCACCTGGTGGAAAGATCAGGAAAGGTCATGTAGCCATCTTTCCATCCTCATCACCAAGAAGTTGGTAAAAACACACGCATATATATATATGAGTGTCGGCACATTGTGCTCGACATAGGTGGAGTGAGTATAAAAGTCACAATATATATATATATATATATCCCCATAAAATCCGAAACTATGTGTTCAAAAGAAAAAAGATACCAACCGACTCATAAAAAACCCCACTTTCACTATCACCTACCAAAAAATTTCCATTTAAACATCATGTTTGTTTCATATTTCAAGACTCTTTAATTCCATATTCATATACCATTTTCACATTTAACCACACTTTCCATTTAAATTCAATATTCATTAACCATTTCTTCCTCCAAGGGACTGAAGGCCTTCATTTTTTATTGATTTTTGATAATCCACCATTCAAAGGGTGAGGTGGAATCCTTACAAGGCTCGTAGGCATAAGTATTACATGGAATATTGGCCTTAGAGGAATTCATTACCTTTAGGATTCAAACATTATATACAACCCATACTAACTACATAGAACTGCTCCTCCCCAGCATCTTCATCATGAAATTAGCTCTCCACCTTCACATGGTTGTTCGACTAGGATTTCCTATGCATACACAAGATTCTCCTGATGGTAGGTTTCATACCCTCTCATTCTTACAATCCATTTAGCTTCTGATATAGTGAAATCTTCTTGATCATCCTTCCTTCTAGAGCTTGTTCCTTTTAGGTTGTCTAGTTTGCATATACACTTAAGGTGGCTCGAAGGCCTTAAGGTGGCCTGAAGGCCTTGAGGTGGCCCGAAGGCCTTACTGACCTGAAGGCCTGGGTGGCCCGAAGGCCTTAAAGGACTCGAGGACTAAATAGGTGGCCCAAAGGCCCAAATAGAGGAATATTCCTGGCTACTATAGTTCCAAACAGTACCTACTACAGTCCCCACTATTGTACCGGTATAGTACCTGCTACAACACTACTACAGTGCCTTCTATTGTACTACTATAGTAACCTAGAAATTATTCGTCCACCTGTATTTGATCCTGGGTCGCTTGGATGCACTTAAGGTGTCCTCACCAACTGGGATAAGGATCATGGACTTCATTATCCATTTAAGTACTGATAAAGACCACCCATTATGAGAACTAAAAACATTCCTTAAAGGTTATATTTCATTAAAAGCTTATATAATTTAAAATCGTATACTAATAAAAAGATATATTTCTATTGATAAAAATATAACACATTTTATTAAATATGATTTATATATGACTAAATATACATTTTCACTTGATATATAAGATATTTAGTTAAAAATATCATATTAACTCGTATATATGTATATATATAATTCTATTTAATATTATTTACATAATATGAAATATGTATTATAAATATTATAAATTAATATTTAATATATTTATTGAAAAACAGTTTATTAATTTAATTAAATATATTTAATATTAATTAAAAAATATTTACTAATTAAGACATTTTATTTTATCAATGTTATTTTTTTATTTGACACATATACCTATATGTAATTAATTTAATTTTACAGAGAAAAACATGTACAAATAAAAATAACAATTTAAAATTATCATTTTTTTATTTTTATTAATTATTAATTAAAATTTAATATTTAATATAGTATATTTTTAATTATTATATTTTATTCATTTTTTGTATTTATATTTAAATATATATATTTGTGTGTGTGTGTCTTTGTGTGTGTGTGTGTTAAATTTACCCATTTTCTTAAAAATTATTTCTTTAATAATTTTTTTTAATATTTCTATTTTTATTCATTTTTAATTTTTATTTGTTTAATAATTATTTAATTTTATTCCTTTTTAATATTTATTTATAATTATTTATTAACAGTTAATTTTTTCAATATAGTAATAATTTACATCTAATTAATATATAGTCATTTTCATTAAAACATATTTTGAATTTTATTTTTAAAAAGTTTATATTATTCTTTTTTGTAATATTTTTTCAATATATTCATTCTTTAATTAAATTTCACTCATATATAGCATTCATTAATTTAATATTACTTATTCATTAATAATGTTTAATGTTTTTTTACTTTTTTTATAATTTATAGATTTTAAATTTTTATTCATATAATATTTTTTGTAATTTATTCATTTTTAATGTTTCTTTATGATTAATAATTCATTATTATATTTTATATTATTATTATAGAAATATATTCATTTATATATATATCAATATATATAATATTTCCTTAAATATGATTTATATAATACAATATATGTATATTTAGAGTAAATAAATCATATATTTTGTGAAAAATGTATTATAATTAAAAATTAATATTAATTAAAAATATTGCTAATGTTGTCAAGTAATGAATGTATAATTAAATGTCATTTTTTCAATTTAACATATATCAAATATGTGTTCCATTAATTCCACACATACATATATGTAATTTATGTGTTTTATATAAAACCCTCACATGCAATTTATTTTTGTAATTTATTCAATTTTACATTTCAAACAAAGAGAGAAAATATGATCCTTTATTGTACCTCTTCCAATGATTTCATTTACATATATTTAGCGTAAATTAGTTTTTAAATAAATGAATATAAAACCTAATGGTACATGTTTGGAAACAGAATCAACGTATATGGAGAAACATGGAATAAAAAATGTATTTTCCAAAAGCAATGTCAACTCAGTTTGAAACACTATAATGCATGTCTCCATGGCTTCCACATGTGAGCATATCTTGTTTCCTGAATGGATTCCAATATCAATATCATCTAGTTTCCTTATGTTTTTTATACCCTACAAGGAATTTACAGTATGGTTTTTAGAACTGAAATCAATCCACCATGTGTTATAGATTATATTAACCATATTTGATTCATCACCAAACAGTGAGATGGAAAAAAAAATTCATGTAAATTATGAATTTTATGATAACTTTTCTTTATGTTTCCTTTTCCTTTATAGAATAAACAAGTGAGTTACTTCTTAACATTAGTTTGAGGTATAAATTTCTTTTTTTGCTTCTTATTGTATTGACATTTATGAACCTTTTGTTTTTAGTGAATTATCAGTATATTGGTTTCTCCCATTTCTACGATAAGCCTTTCTTCCTCTTGAAAACACATTTTCAATAAATCATTGATTGATTATTTAAATTTTTTCTATTATAATAGATTATGAATTCCCCATATTGATATACTGGAGTGTTGAGAAAATAATTCACTTGAAATGGATCAGAAATATCAACTTTAGGATTATTTAGTTAGCATTAATATCCCTTACCTACACGATGTGCTTGTGCACACCATCCATGGTTTTGTGTCTCATAGGTGAGAAATTATGGATTAATGTTCTTTCCAATTATTTATCTAAATAGATGAACTGGTCATCCTTATCTTTTAGAAACTCGAGACCACTATTATTCTCATCGACTAAACCAAGAATGCCAGCACCTGATCAATTTTTCATGAAAAGAATACTAAGAATGTTTGACCACTCCCTTGTTCATATAATGTCATATCATCTAGTGTGATATCATTATTAACTACATGTAGTTCATCATTTCGAATGGAATAATCAATTCCCATCCATCCTAGATGAATATGAATTTTCTCTTCCAAAACTTATAGTTTTCACCCTTTAATTGATGAATGTCCCATTGAAAATCATAAAAACCTGATAGTATAACAGAAAATTAAATACATTATTTTTAGTCTAAATCACATAATTTACATATTAAATACTGTTAATGATACTAAAAATATAAAAAATCCTATGGTTGAAACTTTTAAATTTAACAGATCCATGAAATTAATCAAGAGTCAAAAATTATTATTTTAATTCATAAACTTGTGGATTATAATTTGACAATTCAGAAAACCATATAGAAAATTTTTAAATTTTAATATTTATAATACATATTGGAAAATTATGAAAACTAAATTTAATATTTCATCAAATTAAAAAATAAAGAAAATCCACATGGGATAAAATTTAATATATATTTTCCTATATTACATAAATATACTTAATGAATAAGTAAATTTTATATTATTAGGAATGTTATGGAAAACCCCAATTTTTAATAAAATTGATAAAAATCCTAGTTAAACAATTATTTAATCAAATGAAAATTAAAGATATATAAATGTATTTTAATTACTTAAATTGCAAAAAGTGCTTGTATCATTTAATGTGATTTTGTTGAATATTTAAATTTTATTTAATTATGAATATTTTCAAAAAAAATTAATTTTTATAAAACTAAAAAAATAAAAACTACATAATTAAAGGTTTATGATAAAAATCTTTAATAATTGAATATGAAGAAATGACGAGGTTTATTGTAGAAAAAAATACATCATCTCCAAACATGAAAATGAAAAACATTTGTATCAAAATAGAGTGTATCAATTTTTGTACAAGTTGGAGGTATGTGCTCCCTCAGACACCAAATGTTTAAAAAAATTTAAAATTTTTAATTCCTAAACTAGTAAATTTATTTAATGAAAGGAAATTGGATGTTATCTCCAGCCAATGAAAAATGAATAAAATTGAGGTATCAAAACATTAACATCTTCTAAACTCTCTATATGGGATGTATATGTTGTACGTTTTCAAGTATCCACTGAGTGGAGAAGCCGTAAAATTAATAGTGGGTTCAACCATCAAAAGTTCATCCCATTTTACTTCTTTTACAAATAATATTAATGCATGGATAGTTATTTCCATAAAATAATCAATAATTATATTGGATCAATTTTAGTCCTTTAAATTCATATAGAATAATTTATTATATTTAAGATAATGTAGAGTATTGATTTTATGTGATATAATTTTTTGACCCATAATTTATCACATTATTAATTAATTAATGGGTCATTTATTACATGCACTCCTTTTTTTAGTGGTCATATGTTCTTTTGGTAGTAGCACGGGAGTCAGTCATTGAGGTTCCAAGTTTAAATCCTTTTATCTACTCTTTTAGTTAAATATGATAAAATTGTGTCTTTTATCAATGTTTTTTAAAATATACCACATTACTAAGTGTAATTTTCAATAGAGTGTGTCAGAAATATACTAAAAAGTTTTATAAAAAACATTGAAAAATAAATTATCAAATCCTCTTTTCACTCTCATCTTCTCATGGAAAACCAAGTCCTCATGGCCATCAATAATACTTATCCCTTCCCATAAATTCATATGATGTTGGGGGAAAGGGACATGTTGTGGCATCAATAATAATAGTAAAGTTCAGAATAATTTTGGAAGCCATCATATCCAAACCTAGTAATCCATTCCTTACTTCCCCATGAATGAGACCTTCTAACTGCATGAATTTGTGTGGGGTGGGGTATCCATTACCTCTACAATCACAGATCCCTACATAAAAATTTCATCCCGCCTTCTCACTATCAATTGGTTTCCTTAGGTTTTCATCACCTTCAAGGTATTCACAATATGGATTGTAGTACTTAAATCGGTCCACTATGTGATATAAATTATATTAACCATCATGATTCATAATAAAACAATTAGATTGAAATATATTTTTTTCAAGAAAATTTTGAAATTTAGGAAAACTTTTATTAACATGTCATTTTCCTTTGCAAAAGAAACAAATGATTTACTTCCTAATATTATTTTGAGGTATAAATTTATCCTTAATATTTCTATTGGATTAACATTTATGGTCCTTTTGTTTCTGGTGAATTGTCAGCATATTTTTCTCTCCCATTTCTTCTATAAGTCCTTCCTCCTCTTGAAATCATGTAGTCATTAATTCATTAATTTACCATTTACCTATATCTTTGTTATAATAAATTATAAATGGACCATGTTGATGTGCCAAAGTGTTTAGAAAATAACACACTAGAAATAGACCAGATATATCAACCTTAGGATTCTTAAGTTGAGTTGTGATATACCTTAAGTCACATAGGGCTATCCAAAATGCCTTAGGTTCACCACAGATGAGAGGGGGACACCACTGAATAAAGGAGAATAGGCTGAACAAAAGAACTAAAAACCTATAATTCACCACAATCAAATCATTAATTCTTGTTCCCTGATTTGAATTCCATGGGGTCCATGGTTTACAATTCACACTACTGGAAAATGGACCTATCCCCACGGTTTTCCTCAAAACCGTGGGGATAGGTACCCCCTATACCCACGGTTTTGGAAAACCGTGGGTATAGGTCAATTTTCAAGACCTATACCCACGGTTTTCAAAAACTGTGGGCATAGGGGGGTCTATCCCCACGGTTTTCCAAAACCGTGGGGATAGGTCTTGAAAATTGACCTATCCCCATGGTTTTCAAGAACCGTGGGTATAGGGGTACCTGTCCCCACGGTTTTGAGGAAAACCGTGGGGATAGGTATAGGATAAAAAACCTATACCCACGGTTTTGAAAAACCGTGGGTCTAGGTTTCCCATGTGTGCGCGGGAAATTTTTTTTTCTGCGGGAAAGATTTTTTTTTTGGCGGGAGTCCTATACCTACGGTTCTTCCCTCTATACCCATGGTTTATATAACTATATTTAACTAAATATAAATATATATACACATAATTGATAGTAGGGTAGTGGTTAGACGTGGTACTTTGCAGCGAAGAGGTCGTGGGATCGAAACCCGCCTGCAGCTTTATTTTAGGATCTATACCCACGGTTTTGAAACCGTGGGTAAAAGCCATTGACACCGTGTCAATTGGGAATGTTTTGTTGACACGATGGCAGAACACCTATACCCACGGTTTTGGAAAATCGTGGGTATAGGCTGGGGACCTATACCGACGGCGTTCCAGCCCACGGTTCCCAAAACCGTGGGTATAGGCTATACCCACGGTTTTGGGGGCTATACCCACGGTTTTGAACCGTGGGTATAGGCCTTTTTTCCAGTAGTGTCATGAGTCCCTTATAGGCTGCGAAACCCCCATATTTCTGAATTTTAGTGAAATTCGCAACACCCATCTCAATTTAATACACATAAAAAATTACACATTAATGATTTGAATATATTTCCTGGAATCCCCCTTAGCCTACATTTATGTCATGAAACTAGTCAGCTACATAATATGTGAACCACTAACTCACAATGTGAATCCAATTCACATCGTGAACCACCTACCGTAGTACTCCTACTACTTCTATCCCACCGAAAACTATAAAACCTCCTCAAGCCTCCTCTAACCACTCTCTAACCACTAAAATTGACTAATTAATAGTCTAGGAAGGTATAAACTATTACATAAGATACATCTCAAATGATTCTCACCCTCAAGAATCAAAACCAAGTCTGGAAAAAAGAATGGGGTCTGCACAACTAACCCACAATATACATCTCAAGGTTCTTGTTACAACTAAAATGATACCGCCAACAAAACATTCCAATCAAAAACACCCTGAAAAGAACTCACAAACCCACATCATCAGAAACCCATTGGAAAACCACCTCAACCTCCACACATCCCATAAAAACAACCACTATAACCTATAAACAACACTACCTCATGCACACAAATCACATAATCTCATCTTTTATGTCAAGATGCTATCATCTTTAGGTAGCACTGACTTAGCCACACATTTTCAATTGTATCATTGTATAAATTTTCTTGATATGGAATCGGTTCCTCCAATTCTCATATTTTAGAAGCTTTATCACACATCACATATCAAGAAAAATATTTCATCTAATAAATAAAAAATTTCCAAACATCACCTAATAAAGCAAAACATATCATTGAAAAAATAAAAAACATTGGGTATTGAGCATGAATATGCATCTCTTACTCCCAATTACTCTCTTCCAGGACATCAAGGCTCCACAAAACATGAACCATAAGAATGGATCATCCTCACAACACCTTCTACCAATGATCACAGACCTCCACTGATGGCTCTTTGAATGTTGTTTCCCCCTTAATATCAATCTCTCCCAGTCAATACATAAAATCATACTTTGAGTAGATAAATATATCATTGGTTAACATGAATACATATTATTCTAGGAATTCCTAAAAAAATGTAGTTCACTATCCACATGAATACAACCATTTTTTTATAACATTGAATGACATGGACACAAACTCAAAGTGTTCATACCTATATATGAAGGAATTTTTCAAAACATTGATCTCTTTCACCCTCAACTGGTGATATCCAGACCACAGGTCAATTTTGGAAAAATAAATCATCCATATTAGCTACAAAAGATTATATATCCCTAGAAGAGGGTAATGATTCTTGATCATCACCCGATTCAACCACCAATAGTCTATACACAACCTCATACTAACATCATCCTTCTTCATCAATAACACTGGAGCAACCCATGGTGACACACTTGGCCAAATGAAACCCTTAAATATTAGATCATGTATAAAAATCCTCAAATCCCATAACTCATAAGGTGTCATCCAATATAGAGCCATTAATATTAGAGAATCATAGGTCTGTAAGTCTATCTCAAAATCAACATCACGTTGAGGGGGTTTCATCATAGTACCCTTTGAAAAAACATCCAAAAACTCCCCCAACAACCTTGGAAAGATCCAACATCCTAGAATCCACTAGGTCTAAAGACAAATGTTCCCAAAAAAAAGGATGGGATCCACATGCCTACTTCCCAATTGAAAACTTCATCTTCCAATAAAAACTACATGTTGGACATCTAAATTTGAGAACAAAACTCTCTTCCAGAAGTATTCATTAACCACATGCATAGAAAACAACCATTTAATACTATTGATGACATCATAAGAGTAATTATATAGAAATAAAAATTCCCAATGGGACTGATGTGGTTCTTTCATCTATCTCCTCCCCCGACACACATTAAACAAGGTGGTATAGCCTCCAACTAGTGTAGTCCACACTAGGGGCATGAGATCCTCTGTATGTATATCCCTAGTGAACAGAATAAAGTGGGTTAAACAAAGTAGTGTGATACTACCGAATCAAACATGTAATAAAAAATATTATATTACAATCTGAGCTTACCTAGAACAATCTATGGATCCTCTTGTTTGGCTACCTCCACTACTTACATAAGAACACATCTAGCTCATATTCCTCTATGAAAACAACCACATATATGACCATGATTTGTTGAGGTCCTTGAACATGAGGAAAATACTGCGGTTGGCCCCTACCTACTCCATCACCCCTCAGTGAAGTGTATGCCTACTACCTCTATTGTTGAAATTATCTCACTGAAAACAACTACTAAGGTTAACATTCAATCTATTTTCCTCCACCAAACCGAGTTTAGAGATCCACTAGGCACTACTATTGAACATTTCCATGAACCCCATAATTTTTTTCTGCCCAAATCCCTCTAGAAAATCATAGAAACCAGTATCCCTATAAGTATAGAATATAAGTTTTAAGGTTGAATCCCCACTAGTTGAATCCATGAAGTTCATGGCACATGAGACCTTCCACAGACAACTCTTCTCCTTGAAGAACCCTGTGATATTCTCATGGTAAACCTCTTCATGAGTGAATCTTCTCCACCACCTCCACCTTATTCTAATCCTTTAAATATTTTGGCAACATAAACTGAGTAAATTAATAGTTTATTGAAGGATGTATTGTCTCCTTAATAAGTCTCACATGAGAGTCATCATCAGGAAAAATATCCAATAATATATTAATGAGGTCCTTGAACCTAATTCCCAACTCCCAAATATAAATAATCCCTTATTGAAAGGAGAGTATCTCTTTCCACTTCACTAGATTCATAGTCAATGAAAGAAACACTACATAAACAATTTTTGAAAGTCAACCCCCAAAAAACATGCCTCCTTCTGATTACTAATATACATCATAAACTACTGATGTGAACCTCCCTTCACCCGATTAACTACCAAAGGGACCTAGTTCTCCATCGGGGCTTAGATAAAAATGAAGGAGAACATGAGATACTTTCACCAACTCTCTATATACACCTCAAAAACACTACCCTCGTACTTTCCAAAATCCTGATGCTAAAAATCACACTACATTATTTGCCACAGGTCATCATCCCTAGTCGAATCAACCCTCCACTGATTATGAAGGTCAGCCTGTTAAACCTCCACTACTTGAAGCACATGTGAATGATGACCATGATCCATAGAAAAAAGGAATAAAAATATTTCCAGAAAACCATGTTTTTTAAAACTCCTTCATGATTTATTTATTTTTCTTAATTCTAATTTAACCTTCCCAAAACAACCCAATTCAAATAGAAGAACATGACATCATGATGAATGTAGCTATCCTAGGTCTCTACCTTGAAAACAGGTCCACCTAAATTGGACATTCAATAAGATCAAAGTCCGTGAAATAGATCATGATGGGGGGGCTAAAATCCCGTGTACGAATTGGTCTCCCTAACCTAGGTCACACACCAAGATCAACTAGGCATATTTTCTATACGAGCCCTTATAATCATCACAATTCCTAACTCAAAACTCCATCCTATATCTTGAAAATAAGCTCTAATAACACTTTTCATGATCTCCTCTATTCAGATATATCAAAATGAAGGAATAGAGATAATGACCCTCGGTCCCTTCCTCAAGTAGGCCCTAGGTTGGTGACTAGCATCGAGGGTATAAGAATATCATATAATGGAGACATTACCCTCTATAAATAAACAAGATCAAGAGATATGATGAATCAATCATAAGGAACTCCATGAAATAATATAAAATAAAACAAAATCATCCCACAATGAATGAATAAAGTGATTATATTTTGATAAAATACTCCAAAGTAAATATCCAAAAGAAAATCTAAATCAAAAATGAAACAATTATCAAAATGTATGAGAATGTAACATTCAGTACGGTTAATATAGACCACCTGGAAAACTAAAAATTAGTTTATATACATAGGGTGAGCATAAAATTATACGAATTAGGAAAACCAAAGTCTCCCATACACATGTAAAAAAGAGAATACTAATGCCCACATGATCATACAGTAGGACCAACAACACCTAAAATGGTGAACTATTTATCCCCAATATCACTAAGTCATGCTCACAAAATAAAAAAATCCATGTATAACAAAATAATATGTATCCTATCAATAGACACTACAAGAGTAAAGGGGTTTTGTAGTGGGTTTTTAGTAGTGTTTTGGAAAACCGTCACTAAATATTCCAGAAAAAATTCTTTTGGGGAAAGTTCTTAAAACTATCGCTAAGTGTGTTTTTATTTTTTTATTTTTTTATTTTTTCTATGGTGGTTTTTTAAAACAACTTCTAATTTATATTTTTTATTGTTTTTAAAAAAAGTTATTGTGGTTTATAAAACTATCGCTAATATAATGATAAAAAATATTAAATCATAAATATTAAATTATGATTTATTATTAATAAGTATTGTTTATTATTTATATTAATTTTTTTATAATTTTGATTAATTATAAAGTGGTAATTAATAATTATATATAATTTTCAACTAATAGTTATTCAAAACATAAATTAATTCTTGTATAATTTGAAAATCAGAATTTAATATCAAATGACCATAACTTTTGATCCAGCGGTCCATTTTAGCCCTACAACCAGTCAAATTGAAACTTATAAAATAAACTCTAACAAAATTAGATTTATATTTTTTAATTATTAAAAAAATAGAATTTATTATTGTTTCATGAAATGTTGGAAAGGGAACTTGAAATTAAAAATACCATATCTTTGATATGGGTGTGTGTTTGGGAACCACATCATATCAAATTGATGCCTTTGGAGAGATATACTCCCTCATAACTTAGGGGATCCTAGGTCACGTTTTTTAGGCCAAAAAATTGCCAAAAGGCATCCAATGATAACAATTTAATTTACATATCATGATTTTTTAACATTTAATGGGATTTTATTTTTGTTTAAGAGTGTCTTATAATTGGGGGCTTAATCGACTAGTAAAGGATCCTTGTAATCCTGCATCGGACTTGTGTTCAAAGTTGGGTGGGAGTGAATTTCAACAGGCACAATAGTTGTACTATAGTGGCACAATATCACTATAGCAGGCACTATAGTGGGGGTACTGTAGCAGTAGTACTATTCATCTAGAATGGGCTTATGGTCCACTAGGCCTTCTACCCATCAAGGGGTGATGATGTAGGAAATATGTGCAAGTGATGACATGGTCATAATGAATGAAGGGCCTTCGGTCCATCCAGTGGTGGGCCTACGGGCCATGTAATGGGCTTCATGCTCACTGGGCCTTTAGCCCAAAATTATATAATATAATAAAGAAGGTGGTTGGGTGGGTTATCCCTTGAGGAGGCTAGGACCTATCATTCAAGACTATGTGTGTGCATTTTGTGGGTGTTGGAATGTTATTATACTTCTAAGAAAATAATATGATATATAAGAGTGTCCCCATTTTATTTTTATGTCATATATGATTTTATTCCACTGATTTTTATTCCTATGGACTTGATGATGTTGCGTTTATTATGGTTTTCCCTCTTTTGGTGATTTATTATCTATTATATATATATATTTGTATGAACTTGTATACATTTATGTTAATTTATTTATAATTTATATATATTTAAAAATATAAATAATTGTATCCATGCATGGATATTTATATGTATTTGTGAATATTTTTCTATATTTATAAAAATTTGTAAATATTTATACATATTTCTGAATATATTGATTTTTATATATTATATGGATATATATATATATATATATATTTAATTGTGTTTAAATGTATATATATATATATATTATCTATACTAAAGGTTGTGAATTTTCTGTGCATGTGTCGACACCATATTCATTTCACTAATATTCTCTTCTCTCCACCAATTCCAACTCCATCATTCTCATTCCACTACTCGATTCCATTTCAATCTCCTCCTGTCCATGATTCTTTCTCCTCCAAACTCATCTCCCTCCCTAAGGAATTCCTCCACACCCTCAACCTCGACTCCCCTTGACTATCCTCCCCCAAACCCATATCAGCATCCCATCCCTAATGTATTCATCCCCACCTCCTCCTACTTTACATCCCTCTCACCATCTTCTTGCATCCCATCCTCCTCCCCACCTCCACCTCTACCTCCCCTCCACCTATGTCTCATCGCTAGGTTTGTTATCACCTCATCACCCATCTTCAACTAGTACCCTCGGAAACCTAACCCCACCACATCCATCATGATTTTCATTGAATCGTATTAATCTCTACCATCACTGCATCCCCACGCTCTGATATCTTTCATGGGTTTTCACTCATCCAGCATAACAGCCTCTGCATCCACCTCTGCCTCTGACTTCACCTCAGTCTGCACCTCCTCCTATGCAACAGCCTTCACCTACGACTTTGAATGGGGGGGGGTATTGTTTATTGAGGGAAATTTGGAATGGATTAGGTAAGGGTATTAGGTGTTGGGGGAAGGGGATATGTGGTAGTGTCCTCCTCCTTTACCTTGAAGTTATAAACTATATCAAAAACCCTAAAATCCGAGAAGCACCGAGCACATACCGCTAATCTATTCATTATTCGGTTATTCTGTCATCCATACAGGGCATAGATTCCTCTAAAATCTATTATTCTATAGGGTTTTAGGATTATTAGATCTTTTAGGGTGTTAGGAGTATTAGAACCTTTTTCTTTTATACCTATAAAACATCTTGTCATTCTAGTTACTCCATTAACCTTCTATGCTCTAGAATCTTACATTTACCTTGCTTACTTTGTTTTACTTTTAGTAAAGTAATTCCCTCTTGAACATGATTCTCTAGTTTATTGTGAGTGGTTTTATGAATCTATTCATTTTGTCACTAGATAATTTCAGGAGAATTAAGCTGATCGATGGTATAGTGATTTTTTCTAAGGAATCTATTCATTTTATTAAACCTTTTTAATCATATTATTGTCTACAAATTTATATTATCAATGATAATTTTCATAATTTTATATTTTTTTCATATCATACCATGTACATATATATATATATATTCATTAATTTCTTATAGTTCAATTATATATTTTAAATATATTTTAGCTTCAATATTGAATAACTAACATTTCAACTATTTCAGGCATGTTTACTACTTCAAATTTTATTAGGTGAATTAAACACCAAATTATTCATTCTCTCTGATACATTTTTTTTTTATTTTTTTTTTCATTTTTCTTTATTCAATATATTATCTTACTAACATACCTACTATTTCAGAAAGGATTAGAGCTATAAAGAACAAGGCACTATTTCAAAAAAAGAAAGTTAGAGTTAAACCCAATATTCCTAACTTTCCTATCAATATTTATTCATTAATAATTTTATTTAATTTTTTCTATTTATGGATTTTATTCATTTAATTTTTTAATGTTTTCAAGCTATCGATAAAATTTTTTTGGAAAATGAAACATAGAATCTTCACCTTCATATGACATTGGTCAATAATAGGTTTGATGATTGGGTTTTTTGTAGTATTTTTCTATAACATGATTGTTTCACAAAAAGGTCATCATTCATATTAAAACATAATGATGACCTTAATGATCTAGGAAAATTGGAATTCGTAACCTTTGACTCCTTGATAGTGACTATTAGTTTGGGATTTTTGAGAAGGTAAATATGTATCCTTTATCTTTTTTATCAATGTATGTTTCAATATAAATTATACCCATTACTATGTTTTTATCAATATTTTTCCCCAAGTTAGTGTGTGTTTACTATTCCTGATTTATATCATCATTTTTAATCAGTAAATTAATTTTTTGTAATTTTGAATCATATGCTGTGAATGTTTTTTTATCAATCTTCATTCTTATCATTATTTATAAATTTCACTATATTTTATAGTGCATGTGTTGTATTTTTTTCTTAGCGTCAATGGTTTGATTAGTGTACACCACTAGGTTAATCCACCGTAACAGATACCAATATATTAGAATAACCCCATGTCTATAGCCAATTAATAAACAATTAGTGTTGATGTTTCATAAAACATTTCACTAAGAGATGGTGTTGAATATGAACCCCATTTTCACACAGCTATATAATCAATATTATAATTGCTTTTGGATATATTGGTTCCAAAAAAAAATCATATTTTTTTCTATTTTGTAGTTAAGTTATTTCCAAAACAATAATAACTATTAAATTTGGGTTAATATTCAAAATTAGTCATGTTGCATACAACCATTGCAAGACCCATATTATCTGATTATGAACATTTCCTGAGATTGAGGGCAGAGAATTTTCATTCTCCACTCTCCTTTTAATGGAATCCGTAGATTCCTTCAGGCACTAGGATAGTTTTGGGGTTTTATTGTTTCTTAATAAACTACATTATCAATTTCTATATTTTTTATCATCATTATGTATTCTATTCTATAGATTTGTTTTTTTTAATTTGCAGTTTCATGACAATTATCAGTTTCAGGAAACTTTACTACATAATCTGTCACCATATTTATTCTCTTCATTATCTATTCTCTTATGTAGCTTTGTTTTTTTAAAATGTTCAGTTTCATGATAATTTACTACATTTAATTTGCATAAATCATATTAAAATTAGTGATCTTATGAGTAGTGGTGATATTATGCTTCCATTTCCCCTCTTTATTAATCGAAACATGCTTCTACAAATGTATCTTTTCCTTTAATTATGCTGGAAGTTCATTCCTATGATGATAATTTTTTTGTATATGACATAATTAGAATATTATATCACACTAATGGTTAGTGTACCATGGAACTATGTTTGTAATTAGATTTTATTATTATATAATAATTCTATCATTTTTGAGTTATGTTTATTCCAATTCATTTGAGAATTGATATATTTGTTTAAGGTGTTTTTGATAACATCATGTATTATTAATAGGATATAAATGGAAGGATTTATATAGTAAACATGACTTCTCTATGAGGCATCTAATAACTTGAATAATCTATCCTTGTGCATTTGATTCATGTCATAATATTTCTATTGGAAATTTACCTAGGGATGAAAATGAGTCACATCTTGGAGAGGTGTTCAGTAAAAGAATTATCTGATACCTATGCATTTTATTAACATCACAACATGACGGATTTTTAATATTCTAATAATTTCTAGGAATTAAGCCAAATTAAACATAATAAATAGTAACCATGTATTTATTTTTAATGATTTTTCATTTATACTTACTATTTAAGATTTATTTTTTCTCATTTTTAAAATTTTTTGTGAGCATAAAATTTTCAATATCAAATAAGGGAATGACTGTAAAAGTTTCAATGGTAAGAAAACCAATTTCTTAGCTATATGAAAAAAGTTACTCATGGAATATTATTCTATTATTTTAAAATACACTCATGGTATGCTATTTTTTCTTTTAGGATTACCGATTATGTGGTTTAGTGTAGCTCCTATGATTGCTTTGCTGTTGGAATTTACTATGATGGTCAATGGTATTCTGATCGAACTAAAAATAAAGTAATAGTTTTAGAAACACAGAGGTAAAATGAATCAATGAATCCACTTTCATTTTCTCCAAGGGTGATATCTGGGGGTATGATCCTTTTTGGTTGAGTTTTTTAGCACATATAGAAAATTGATTACCATACTTATCTCTTATAATACATTGTTAGAAAAAATATGTAATATTTATTTTGTAATAATTTTTCTATAAGTGATGTCAATCACAGGCTTAGCATAGTGTGAAAATAAAAAATAAGTATTATTTATCATTGTTCAGTGGTTTATGGAATGATTGATTTCTTTCCTACCCATGATTTCTAAAATTCCAAAACCATGACCAATTTTTATTAATTTCAATCAACTAGTTCACATCAACATCATCATAATAAATACATTAGATATAAAATATATAATTATGTTATAGATAATGTAGGGATAGGTATCATATGTAATCTGTTGGTATAGTTTGATCTGTAATCTAATGTATTATACTATCTAATGTATGTATACTGATATAAATTACATATCAGATGATCTATTATATATCAGTTGATCTGTTACATATCAAATAGTGTACTATCATATGAATTTATACTATCATATGCATTATTTTTTTAATATATGATAAATAATCGATTTCATCCATTTTATCCTTCCATTTTATAATAATTAAAAAAAATACACTTCATGATCTTGATAAAAAATTTTACTCATCTATAGTCTAGTTCTTATCATCTGAAGTTGTACAGGCTTCTTAACTTGCATTCAGGATATGATGCCAGCTCTTTGTATAATTATTTCCTCCCCATGCACATCATCATTCATGATAATAGAGTTGTAAATATCTCTAGAAGTATTCTTTTTTTTCATAATTAAAATAGTAGTTGTAGATCATTCATGTTTTTTAATGAGGGGTCTTTATCTTAGATCTTGGCATCCTTCCAAACATGAATGAATAAAATTATATATACCATTTTAATAATTGTAGTAAATTAATTTAAATTGGTTGAAATATACATACATATATATATATTATGGATATCTATTATGAGTATATATTCTGATAGATATGAATTTATATTCTGAAATATACACACACACATATTTTATGTGTTTTATATTAATTTAAACATAGCTCATTCATTAATTCTAAATTTTTAATATTTTTTATGAACATCTCCTTCATATTGTATATATATACATTTTTTCAATTATTAGGTCAATATTTATTTAAACCTACTTTCCAAGTTTCTTTCACAATCAATTATAGGGGTATTGTATATCCTCCACCCACTTTTGTATGGGGTGGACTTACTAAAATGAGGAGGTATTGATTCATACTTTTGGAACATGCATCATGATTTGTAATCTCTTAGTGACATCCCTTGCTTTTTTTACAGTATTTATAAAGGTTTATTATCTCAGTTTTTTGGTTATCTTTTGAAATTTATGGCTATTAAGTAGTTTCGGTGTGTAGGGAACTCCTTATTCATTTTTAACATTATAGAACAAGGTTTTAGTTCGTGATTATTGGGTAAATTATGATGGATTATATTTTTCATTAAGAATTTTAGTTTTTTGGTGTTTTATGAAAAAAAAGGATCATGGGCACTAGATTATGTCATCTTCATCTATGAGATGTTGATTCTATCTGTAAGTGTTTTAAAATTATGGTCCTTTTTTCTCTTTTTAAATGTTACTGTTTTTTTAGCTGGGTTTAAATATTTTTTCTTTTCACTTGCTTTATTTGTTCTATTAATAAATATTGGTACCGAAGATGATATTGACAAGTGACAATTTTTTCCAACCACAACTTTGAGCACATCCATAGAGTGGTGCTCAAGTAGCCTATTTAGATTTTCATCTCACCTATAGGGGTTTGAGTGATGAGAGTATGAATTTTTCACCACAACCCTCACCTTATCACCTATTTCTCCACCACAAATTCAGATCTAATTTCACCTTATCTTTCAAAATAGACTCATAATATAGGATAGTATCAATCAGGTAAGGATGATTCTTGATCGTGGGTACTAATAAGGTTGATTCATAAATCATCATAGATTAAATAAGATCAAGTGTTGGTTTAGGAATCATAGCTTAAAATTCATGACTGATATCATTAATCATATCATTATTTGAATCTCAACGAATGAACAGACTCTCAAAAAACTCAATGACTAGAACAGATCCCCTCTATTAGCTCATCGAATGTTCTTAGCTCCCAAAATGAATTCAGCTACTAGAGTGACATAGTCTACTAGGTATTCAATATATTTTGAATGATCTTCAAAAAACATAGACTTGCAATGAATGATTGGGGGAACTCAATTCTTTGGGCTATGAACTATCTGAGTTTGTGGAATCTTACCATTAAGGAGATGTGCATGATAACTTGATTTCATGGTTGAGTTGATATTCCATATCATATATAACAAATATAACTAATATATTAGATAATGATTTTATAATTATTCTATCAGATATTTATTCCCTTATTATGATTTAAAATGTTAATATTAGTATAATTTATATCAGTTCGAGTTTCTACCTATTGTTAATTTGAATGGAACCATTTGCACATGTCTTCCATATTGAGTCTAATGTGGTGTAATACTCTGAGAACATGACAATTTGTTATCATCTACAAGAACATTAATCTCCTTATCTCTTTATATTTTGAAACATGTTATTACGACTCTCATGCTTCATTTGGACATTTTTTTCATTTAATTATGAAAAGGTGTTTTAAGTCATTGAAATATTATCTTAATTTTTTACTATTTTATTTAGATTTTATATTTCCCATCCAAAGTTAATCATATTTTTGCCCTGATTTTAATAATGTAGGTTTAGTTTATATTCCTTGGAAGACACGTGAGTTTTGAAAATGATATTTAATTCATTTGGGATGTTTAAACCATTAAATTTTAACCAAACCATTATCTTTTTTTCAATTATTATAGTACATTTGGTTTATTAAAATTTATGTATTACATTTTAATTCCCTTCATTTATGTTGGTTTAAATTATTTTTTTAAACCATCTACTATGGGTAAGAGGGGAATCTACATGTGTTTTCTTACAAATTTCAAGCCATGGGGTCACTAATTTAAATCCTCTTTGGTCATAAGGGGTTTCAAGTTGAACAACCAGGACCAGTTCTTGAATGGATCCAGCGGTTGAGAATTGATGTTGATGCTGCAAGTAGGATAAAGTATTTGCATGAAAAAGTTCAACCATCTATTACGGAGACCGACTCCACCAGATGATTCATAGTCATCAATATGTGATTTTTATATATTGTGTATTATTAGGTATACATGATATGTATATTTTAATTGAAACTTTTTTCATTATAATTTATGCAAGGAAGAAATGTTCTCGGGGACTCGACCCCACGACGCACACCCCAAACCCCTTCCACCCCAACCACCATGCTCACCCATGGGGGTTTATATATGTTTATTGATTTTATAAAATTTAACATTTATATTATGTTTAAAACATAGTATGTATTGAATTTATCAACTTTTTACGTGCATTATGTGTATTAATAGAAAAAATTTCATCTATATTGATTTTTTATCATTTTAAAACATTATAATATTTTAGATTTACATTTCTATTTACTTATTCATCTATAATGTGTTTCACTTTACATTGTATATTATTCTTACCATATCACATGAGTAATAATTTCTCTATAATTATCATTTTTATCATTTTCGGTAAATGCTTATTCCTCTGTAATTTTGCCTCTTTATTAACTCTGTCAAGAATTCTGTATCATTTTTCTCTATTGTGGTTTGTGTTGTTTTTATCTATATTTATCTTTCAATTTATATAGGTGACTTTTACCAGAATGTGATTGAGGTATTTTCCCCCAATCCTTTTCTAGCACCATGATCCTCAAAAATATGAGAATATCAATCTCTCGATAGGCCTGAAATCAATGTCGTGCTATTAAGAACATTAAAAAATTCCTTATTGGAAACATGAACCTCCTTTGCAAAAGAAATATCAAATGAAGGGTGAATTATATGACTATACTATCTAAAGCCTCCAGAATTAACCATCATGATTTCTCCCTAAGTACCAGATTTAGAGTCATAAAAAGTTTCATTATAGATAGGAACTTTTGTAGGATTCTTCCCCTGTTTACCATTTCTTTTTCCCTTGTATTTCCTAGACATGCATTATGAAAATGTTTTTGTACAGTGGTATGCATTGATTCAAGTGAAAACATGTGTGTATTTAAGCCTATTCATTTTCTATTATTGGTTTTATATAGTAATGTTTAATTTATTTATTCTTCTATTGAGTGTGTCATGAAAAAATAGGGTATTTCAGTTTACTGGTTTTTGTTGAACCAATGGGTTCTGTTCATAATTAGTCCTTCTAAAATTTAATGTCATTACAAGTTTTTGAATAACTTGTGTAACTAATAAAAATAATTTTATATAAAATTTATTCTTCTAGCCAAACATGAATACATTTTCAGTTTTTATAAATTCCATGAGTGTTCTTTGTCATAATTGTTTACAATTATGCATAGTTCTGTTTCGATTTTATTAACTTTTTTAAGAGTTGTTTATTATGAGTTTTTTAGTTTGGTGCATTAAATGGAGTGTTACATTTGTACTTTATGCATCACATCTGGTAATATTTCATGGAATGTTGGTATACATGATAAAAGAAATATTAGAATTTGGTTGATTCTTGTGATGATTCACAAACAGGAGCCACATGGTACAAGTATACATTTTTATTACATATTTGACTTATACATTGAGAATGTGATGTGTGTATTATACCATTAATTAAAATGTTTTAGTTTCATTGAACATTTAAAATTTAAATATTCATTTATAATAACAAAACATCTTTGAAATGCATATATACCTTTTCAAGTTTATCAATCTTTATATTAT
This sequence comes from Viscum album, assembly GCA_963277665.1. Lineage (NCBI taxonomy): Eukaryota > Viridiplantae > Streptophyta > Magnoliopsida > Santalales > Viscaceae > Viscum > Viscum album. The sequence goes on along the minus strand of OY728159.1, from coordinate 990,961,034 downwards.
AATATAGTATATTACTTTTATATCATTCCAATCCTACATTCACCACTTTTTCAAAAATATATTCATTAATTATATAATATTTGAAATTACAGTACATATCCATTCTTCTTGTAGTTTATTTTCCCTTCCATGCCTCTTCTACATTAAAAAGATACATATAGTATTATGCATGTCTAAAATGTATGCATACTTTATGCATAAATTGATTTTATTTATATACACCCATGCACATAAATTCATATACATACTTATATAGGATGATTTCAGCTACTTATCACCACTATCCTTCAGTCCATTTCCATGTGTCACAAGCAACCCACTCAATTAATTTCTTCATCCAATCTCCCCCAACCTTATCAATGAGTGACCCAGATTCCATAGATCATCACCACAAAGGATCTTAAAAATAAATTAAATGAATATCAATGCAAGATGAAAATAAAAAATAAATAGACTGACCATAAGTCAATTACTATGTTTAACTATTATTTTGCGATTCAATTTTGTTTTATGTATCAAATATTATTTACACTTAGGTTTCAATCTCATCTTATATTGCATCTTTCTAAAAGTTTAAATAACTCTAAATTATGAATGTTTGTATGAAAATATGTAATTGAATGATCATGTGGAGAAAATACATGGGTTGGGTACTAGTTCTTATATAGTTATTACTGTGTGTGTGTGTGTGTTTATATATATTTACGTAACACAAATTCATGTTTATATATTTTTATGTAAATTTTCTTATATGTATATTTAATTATAGATATTTATTTCCATTTATTATTTTTTATTTTTTATTTTTTATTTATTATTTATTATTAATGATTTATTATTTATTAATTATTAATTATTATTTATTGGTTATTATTTATTATTAATTATTAATTACTTATTATTTATTACTTATTCATTTATTATATTTTTCATTTAATTTTTATTACTTATTATTTTTTATTTATTAATTTATTAGTTATTAATTTATTATTTATTTATTATAAATTGATATATTATTTAGTATTAATTTATTATGATATTATAATTTAATATTCATTTAATATTTATTATAAATTATTACATGTCATTTATTATTTATTATTTATTATTACTTATTTATTACTATTTTTTATTAATTTTTTTATTGTTAATTTATTCTTTATTAGTAATTTATTATTAATGATTTATTTATTTATTATTTTTTTTAATGGGGTGCGGGTCAGTTGCTGACCTATGCCCGTATATGGCATTTAACAGGTGTGGAATCCAGGGTTCGACTCCCACCTATCGTAGGTATTTACCCCCAATTTGGGGGTGGGCAGTAATATCAACATGATGATGATGGTTGGAGTAGTGGGTGTGGAATGATGGATGAATGGATCAGGGGTGGCTGACGTCTATGTGTGACCAATGGTGGAACGGCGGGTGTGACGATTGGAAAAAGCTGGTGGGATGGCCGGTGCGTTGGACCTTCTAAGGTGAGTGGCGGGTGTGGCAAGGTCACTTTGTTGATTAGGGATAACCAACAACAACCTTCTTTGTGCAATGGATGGTAGATCGGTGGGTGATGGAATCGTAGTTGGGTTGCGCCGAAGGCAGAGATTGATGGGATCAGTGCGGCAATGACCCTATGGAACGGTGGTTTCGAGTACGAAGACCTTTCACGGTGGAGTAGCGGGTGACAGGACCACTGTGGATGGTCGATGGTTGGATGTAGTGCAGCAGCGACCTATGGTTAGTCGAGTGGCGTATCACAGGATGCATGTCATGGCATCGAACATGTGACATAGGCCTTGTGTAATGAGTGGCTAGTGGGTCTAGGGGCAAGTAAAAAAATAAGCCTCATGACCACGGGTCCTTTGGGCCATATATATATAAATAAATAAGGCTTGATGGGTGGGTTATCCCATGGGGGGTTAAGGTCTGCCTTTCTAACATGTGTCTCAAGTGTGTGTGTGTGTTTGATATAATTGTACTCCCAAGCACCTAATATATATTTATTATTTATTATTTATCTATTTTTTATTTGCTTCTTATTTATTATTTGTTATATATTAATTTATAATTTATTTACCAATTATTTATTTCACATTAATTTATCTTTCATTATTAATTTATTATTTTGCATAATTTATTTATTATTCGCCAATTTTTTATATATTTCTTATGAATTAATTAATAATTTTTTAATTATAATTTTTTTATTACTTATTTATTATATAGTTATTATTTATTTATTATTTATAAATTTATTATTTCCTTATAATTTATTTACTTTTTTTATTTTTTTTATTTTTTAATTAAAATTTACTATTTTTTATTACTTATTATTTTCCATTTTTTATTTATTTATCATTTATTCAATATTAATTTGTTTTTTATTATTATTTAATTATTATTTATTATTTATTATCATTAATTAGTTTTTCCTTTGTATTTATTTTTATTTATTTATTATTTATTTATTTATTTATTTAATATTTAATTATTATTAATTAATAATTTATTGTTATTTGTTTAATATTTAATATTTAATATTTAATATTTGTTAATTATTGTTATTTATTATTCATTATTAATTTATTATTTATTATCTATTATTTATTATTTATTGTTTATTTATTATTTATTATCTATTATCTATTATCTATTATTTATTTATTATTTATTATTATTATTATTATTTATCATTTCTTATTATTTATAATTTGATATCATTATTATTATTTACTATTTATTTTTATTTTTATTTAGTGACAGTTTATTTATTTATTTATTGTTTATTTATTTATTTGTTATTTGTTATTTGTTATCTATTATCAATTATCTATTGTTTACTTATTAATTATCTATTATATATTTATTATTATTTATAATCATTTATTATAATTTATTATTTAATATCATTTATTATTATTTAATATTTAATATCATTTTTTGTTATTTATTATTACTTTTTATTATTATTTACTGACAATTAATTAATTAATTAATCAATTTAATATTTTTTATTTACTACTTATTTATTATTTATTTATTATTTATTAATTTCTTATTTATTTATTCATTATTTATTACATATTTATTTATTATTTATTATTCACATATTATTATTTTTTTCATTTACTAATTATATAATTTTTATTTCTATATTAAATCTTTATTTATTTAATATTTATTTATTTAATATCTAATTATTTATTATTTAATTAATATTTATTTAATATTTAATTATAATTTAATTATTACTTATTTATTATTTAATATTTATTTATTTATTATTTATTTATTATTTATTTACTACTTATTATCTATTATACATTTAATATTTATTTATGTTTTATTATTCTTTCAATATTTTTTTATTCTTTATTCTATATTATTGATACATTATTTATTTATTTTCTATTTATTAGTTATTTATTAGTTTTTTATTATTATTTATTTTTTATTATTTATTATCATTTATTATTTATTATCATTTATCATTTATTTTTAATTGTTATTTTTTATTATTTATTTATTTATTATTTATCAAATATTTAGTTATTATTTAATTATTATGTATTTATTATTTATTTAATAATAATTTATAATTTATTCATTATTTATCTATTATCTATTATTTATTAATTTATTATTTATTTGTTACTTCATTGAATTGTATTCATTATATATTCATTATTTATTATTATTTAATATCTTTATATGTTTTTTATCTATAGATGTATAAGTATATTATATACTGTTTACTGGTCAGATGAAGAGCTTGCTAGAGTGATAAATTCTTTGTAGTATATCTAAGAGGCAAGGGGTTCGAATCTCTCTGAGTACATATATATATTACATTTATGCATGCCATGCATGGAATATGCATGCATGTTAGGATAAATAAATAATAATAAATAATTATTATTATTATTAATTAATTAATTAATTAATTGTGTAAATAAATAAATAAATAATTAATTAATTACATGACTAAAAAAATAAAAAAAATAAAAACAAAAAAAACAAAAAAAATGTCACTAAATATTTATCAGCAGTTTAAACCGTTACCAAACGAAATATCATGAAATAAAAAACCACCACACAAAAAGTGCCATGAAATTATTCTTGACACACATATACGTGGATCTTTTTGAAAGCATCATGAATCATTTAGCGGTTGTTGAAACCACTGGGAAACACCATTTTTTGTAGTGAAAGGGTAGCCCACACCACTTTCCCACTGATTTTTTGATCTCACACCCTAATGTTGTACATCCTAGTTCTCCCATCTCTTCTGTATAACAGATCACAAGCCACTACCACACATCACAATCATATCACATCTCACTTGCAGACACCTGGGCCATCACACCACATCCACTACCATAACCAGAGTAGTTGGGTATCATGAACTTGAAGGAATCAACCTCATGCCCTCCTCTTACAATGGACAACACTCACCATATGATGCCACATAGCACGGTCATATCTCATCTTACCACCCCACATCATGGTCATATCCCATCTTTCCCACAGACACCTAGGCCATCACCTAATGCACTATCCAACCTCAGACCATCAGAGATTGTGCATATCTACTCACATAGAGGAAAAAGAAGAAAAGGGCAGGTAGCGAGTCATCCTTCCTCACCACTGAGATGTTGAGAACATCACCCCTATATATATAGCCACATAGAAGCCTGGACTATGGGTTCACAACCAAAATGATACCAACCAACTCACAAAAAACACCACATTTGTTGTCACCTCTAAATACATAACACCACACAAGCCATAAGCCACAAACCACATTTCATATTACCATCTACTATCCATTTAAACATCCAGTCCATTTCATATTTCCATCCCATTTAATTCCACATTCATATACCATTTCCACTTTTAACCACACTTCCCATTTTTAATTCAATATTACTTAACCATTTAAGGTCTGATAAGGAACACCCTTTATGAGTGCCAAAAAATCTCTTAAAGGTTATATTTCATTAAAAAATTGAATCATTGAAAATCATATACTAATATATAAATATATTTATATTGATAATAATATAACATACTTTATTAATTATGACTTATATATGACTAAATATACATTTTCACTTGATATATAAGAAGTTTAGTTAAACATTTCGTATAAAAATATATATATATATATATATAATTTTTTAAAATAATATTTATATAATGCCAAATATGTATTTTAAATCATATCAATTTATATTTCATATATTTAATAATAACAGATTATTAATTTAAAAATATATTTATAATATTAATTAAAAAATATTTACTAATTAAGGAATTTTGTTAAATCAATATCATTTCTTTAAATCCATGCAAATACAAATATGAAATCAATTCAATTTTATAGATACAAACATATAAAAATAATAAAAATTGATAATATTATTATTTTATATTTTTATTTATTAATATTTAATATAATATATATTATATTTTTAATTATAAAATTTTATTCATTTTCTATATTTATATTTAATATATATTACTTATTACTATTTATAAGTAATATATATATAAATTAAATTTATTCATTTTTCTTGATTTTTTTAAACGGTAGGGTCAAAGTCCTTTTATTAAAGAGAAAAAAAAATATAGAAAGAGAGATGGGTTCATACATAACAAAGATACCCTCATCGAGAAAAAAATCAATGAGCTAACATTTTTTTAATCTCTACCCACAATTCAACATTCCTCTTCATGCATAACATTATAATTAGTTACTCTGCACCCCTGGCCTTGACCTCTATTATGAAGGCCTCTTCTCTAAGTTTTTACTTGTTGTAAGAGGCCTTCAATGTCGATGCCCTCTGAATCAGTTCACCCAGCTTATAATTGAACCTCTACCCTTTTGGATGGGTCATCAAGAAACGTATCTTCACTTCCTTTCTCTATGGGAACCTAAACCACAATTACCTTAACTCTTCCTTCTTTTGAATCATTATTAGAAACCACCTACACATCCCATTTCATGTGCTTCGGGGATCGAGACTGGACCTCTTCTTCCTAAGATTGATCTTTACTTTTATTGAGCGGAACAAGAACACCAAAGAGGATAGAAGCAGACACCTACACCATTCTTAGGGTCCCCATTTCCTACACATTTTTTAATGTAGGTTCACCTAAATCTTCTGGAAGGAAATAATCAACCTGCCTTCATGTGGAGGTTCTTGATGGAGACCCCATTGGAAGACGCAACACAATAAGGTCCAAGGCAAAGATACATTAAGTGTCAGGAAGATAAGATCATCCAAGCTAAGGAAAATGAGGTTTGGACTACCCAAAACGGACCAATTGGAAGACCTCTTCATCCATTGAAATAACCATGTATGAAGACATTTTCTAGCCTTAAGAAACACTAGCCCTAAGGGACTCCACACTATTTTTGGAAGTAATAGGTATGTCCCTGCCTTCTTTGTGATCTAAATTTGGATTATAATTTGAATTAGTAGGAGGTGAACCTGCCAATGTTGAGGATATGTTGCATTCAGGTCCATACAAACATTTCCCCATAAACATGACCTCTTTCAGCACTAGTTCATTTTTAAACAATCCTTGGCTTTAAACCAAAAATATTGACTTAGCATGACTATATACCTTCTCATCCAATTTTTCCAACCTTTTCAAGATCTTGAATCTATTATCCACTCATGGAAGAGTTTTTGATCATCAGGAGCTTACAGAAATGCTTCATCAGCTAAACCTACCATCCCTTCTTCCATAATTTACTCCAATGACATGGAAGTCTGATACCCAATATAAACCATTTACTCAACATCTAGAAGGAAATGTCGAATATAGGCAGCCAAATCATCAACACCTTCCTTCTAATAAGAAGCAGTCTTCACCAGCATTGACTTTTCCCTACTATGTAGATCATAATTTTCAGTCCTGACATTAGAAACATCAGGAACTAAAATTCCATCTTGACCAGTCTCACGACCATGGTCCTCTCCCTCTAAGACCACCTATCCTCTAGTTTGAAGCTGATCATGACCAAAAATTTATATATCACCTTTAGATTTATATTTCAAGAATCTAATATTATTAAAACATAAATTCATATCATACCCACAAACAGAGAATAAATCACAAACAATCGATCTCTTATAGTTCAAAGTTTAATATAATTAGACCTTACTTTCCATATAAAAAATGTGAAATTTTTAATATTCAATTCTCAAATCAATCTCATCGTCATAAGTAGAAATAAAAACTCTATCAAATAAAGTATAACACATATCCCGTTCAACTAAAAAATACAAAAAGTGAACAAATCTATCAACTTCAGTTTCATTGTCCATTTTAATGGGATCCCTAATCAAAAATTCAATGTCATAAAGGATCTTATGGTGTTAATGAATAATTTTTAAACCATATACCTTGTTCCATAGCTGAGAAGAGGATTTTCCAACCTCCAAACTATTAAATTTCTTATCCCATTCTCAATTGTTCACAGAAACAATCATGAGAGAAATTGAAGCAAAGCCCCTATCCCACATCTTCAATTTCAATAAAGCGAAAGTAAATTGTAAAAACCATGACCTAGTGACACACCTTTCTAGTTTTTATATCCCCTAATTTCTACTAAATTCTTGAATAGATACCCTATTTTCCATGATTTAGAACCCCTTGGAAAAATAAGATGAGCAATGGTGTAATGGTCCTTAATTTCTAGGTGTTCCAAGACCACATTTTGATCATCCTTGACATGAGCCACATTTCCCTTACAAAAAATTCCACTAGTAGCTGAATTCTTAAAGGGAGAGAAAGATTCCTTGATTGTACTCTCATCTGCCACAACAACCTCTCCGTAAACAATTTTCCGACAATCCAATCTACCACAAGCATGCTTGTGGGAGTCAAATTTTACTTGTGTGAGGAAGATATTAGAAATATATTTATGAGATAAAGAATCCATTCGGTTAGAGCCTTAATCACCAATAAAAACTAGAGAGAGAAGATTATATGATAGAACCATGATTCCATATAGTCTTATTCATTTTTCTTAATAATTATTTCACTAATAAATTTTTTAATATTTTTTAATTTATTCATTTTTAAATTTTATTTCTTTAATAATTATTTAATTTTATTAATTTCTAATAATTAATTATAATTATTTATTAACATTTAGTTTTTTTAATATAGTTTTAATTTAGATATAATTAATATCTATTAATTTTGATTTAAACATCTATTCATTTTTTTATAAAAAAATTATATATTTAATATTTTATTAATTTTTGTAATATTTTTTTAATATGTTCATCTTTTAATTAAATTTCACTCATTTTTAACATGAATTCATTTAATATTATTTATTTGTTGACAATGTTAAGTTTTTTTTTACCTTTTTCTATAATTTATATATTTTAAATATTTATTTAACTAATATTTTTGTAATTTTTTCATTTTTAATATTTTTATGAATAATTATTCATTAATATATTTGATATATTTAGTACAGATATATATTCATGTATATATATATATATATCAATATATATAATATTTCCTTAAATATGATTTATATAATACCAAAATTTTATTTTTATATCAAAAATGTCATATATTAAGTGAAAAAATATTAATAATTTAAAATTAATATTAATTAAAAATATTTACTAATGATATTGAGTAATGTCTGTGTAATTAAATATCATTAGTTTTTTTTTAATTTAACATATATAAAAAGTGTCTTCCATTAATTCCACACATACATATATGTAATTAATGAATTTTTATACAGAAACCACACACACATTATATTTATGTAATTAATTCAATTTTTAATATTCATTTTAGAAATAAATTTATTAAAATAATATATTTAATATATATTATATTTCAAATGAAAAAATATTCATTTTTTATATTTTTCTTCAACATATAGTATTAAATACTTTTAAAAAAATTTGATTTATTCATTTTTAATATTATTTGTTCATTAATTATCTTAATGGGTTTTTAATATATTTGAAATTTATTCATTTTAATATTTTCATTATTTAATATTTATCGTAATTTTATCCATTTTTAATATTTATTTAATCATGTATATTCATTAAAACTTAATGTTATTAATATGGTAGTGATTTATGTAATTAATATGTATTTATTGATATTGAAAGAAGAATGTGGTCAGGTTGGAGCTCTCACAGTGATTCCATGGCATTCCAAAAGACTGGGGCTTTGAAGAATCTATGGCCTTTTCTTGAGACCTAGATATTTAGTTGCTGGATAGGGTAATCTTCACTGAATCAGTTACAAAGGTGGATTCCTTGAGGGAGATAAAGGCCAACGTTTTTTCTCTGGATGAGGTGGTGATTGAGGGAATTGGAAAACAAGGATTTTCCTATCTTGAAGAAGGGGACTCATATCATGTCATTAGAAGAGGTTTGATGGCTCACATACATTCCAATAAGGATGAGATTTTCTAAAGACTCAAGATATGTAGGTTTTTTATCATTGAATGGGTTATTTTTCATTTGGAATCAAAACCCTGGAGGGTTGTTTACCTTCTCCAAAAACTTGTAAATAGGTGGGGTTTTGAAGATTGTAATATTTATTTTCTCATTTTATTCTCTCTAGAGGAGATCTTGGGGGTTTGGATCAATAGTTTTGTGACTAGGTATTCTCTTTATTCAATATTGGGAAGACAAATTCAATCTATTTGCTGTAAAAAAATTGTAGAAATCATATCTCGATTTGAGTATTTATCTTAAAATAGTTTCTCTAGAATCCTTGGATCTTATTCGACATCATCTCAATGGGAGGGAATATTATAAAGAAAGAAAAATATATATAGGAAGCTCAATTTGGTCACATTACAAGGTCCTTATTGAGGTTGATTTTTTTACCATTCTTACAGAAAAGGTCATTCTCTCGACTTAGAAATATGACTTTGATCTGGTGTCATTTATGATAAGCTTCCTGAGTATTTAATTGGATGCAATATGGTTGCGAATTCAAAAGATAAGTTCCATAAATATCTACCTGGATCATTACTCTCTCTGAGGGGGCATACTATGGATACTTTCAAGAAGCAAGACAATGGAAAAATACCCTTCAAAAAACTGATTTGTAGGAATATTGGCAATGGCATTGTAGGAGCCAATGTTGCTTGTGTTGGTACCTCCCTTTTTAATGTTATGGAACTGTAAGGGGTAGGATATGGTACTCATATAGGTGATTTGATCTAGCATGGATCTTCATATGAGTCTTTTCAATAGGCTGGTAGTTCTGATTTGAGTGTCCACCAATGTCCTGGTCATGATGAACCATATAGTGAGGCTGGAAAAACTACAAATGAGGTTGTTATCCATTGTGCTATGCCTGTGTACACTCCTTCATAGCCTAATGAGAAAGGATGTATTGTGTAACCACTACTCATAGACTTCTGAGGACATGTTCCATAGGATGATGGGTCCAAGAAATCTTTTGTTCATCAGAGAATAGATTATTATCAATAGATTCAAAATGTATTCAGTTCTTCAAAACTCTATAGTAAATGGGGTAAGCTCTCATATTATAGAAGTAAAAAAGGGCATCATATGGTTTTATTATACAATACTCATCTCTGATCTATGGGTAGCGATGAACCTATTTCGTTTAAAGATGTTTTTTATATAGAAAGGATAAACAGTCCGCAATGAAGGGTTGACTCTGGATGCTCCAAAAATAAGGTCATGGAGGGATTATTCCAATCTTCCATGGAATGTGTCTACTGGATCATCTTCCAAGGAATCAAATATCAATCTCACTCTAGATCTATAAAGGTCCAAAGAAGTGATCCTTGGGACCCTCAATCAAGGTAATTCATAGTAGTAGTAGGAAAAATCTAATGATACAGATGAATTTGACAATGTTTATGGAAATGATACTACTTCTTTTATCCATAATATTCTTTTCTAGATGAGGGAATGTATCTTTGTGTGACCCCATCCATTTTCTCACTTGCATGTTTTCTTTTTTTTCTTTAACCTTTAATAAAAGGTCAATAGATTTGGCTTCTGGCTAGACCATTTTCAAATATTTATTCATTTTCATTTTAACATATATTCATTTTTACTTTTTTAATAATCTATATAATTAATAACACATGTTCATTTTTTTGTAATTTTTTGAAATCCACTAGTTTTTTTATTATTAAATTTCACTCTTTCTTAACATTCATTCATTTAATATTATTTAGTATTATTTATTCACTAATAACATTTCATGTTTTTTACTTTTCATTAAAATTTATTGATTTTTTTATTTATTATTTTATGTTTTTTTCAATTTATTCTTTTTTATATTTATTTTTATTTATTTATTCACTAACATTTATGGTTTTTAATTTGGTTGTAATGTAAATATTTAGTATGAATTCATTTACTTTTAATATACATATTCATTTTTTATTTTTTTTTATAATTTATATAATCAATTAAAATCATTCATTTGTGATATTTTTATAGTCTATTAATTTTTATTTATTAAATTTCAGTTGTCCATAACATTAATTCATTTAATGTTATCTATTCATTAATAATGTAAATTAGTTTTTACCTTTTTATGATTTTTTTCATTTTTAATATATATTAATTTAATATATATTAATTTATTTTAAATAGTATTTATCAATTATTTACAATGAGTTTTGATAAATATAGGTTTTGTTAGCACTAAAATTAAAGGGTTGATAAATACCTATTTTTATCATTGCTAAGAGGTAGTGATGATAAATACCCATATTTATTAGCACTGAGAGGTACCACTGATAAAGAGTGGCCTTTATCTGCTCTTTGTATTTTAGCACTAATAAATGTGGGTCTTTGATTCTCGCTCAAATTTACCCAAGAGATGAAGGTAGAACGGTCCTTGTAGTCTAGATTAGGTTGTCGAATCCACAGAGACCTAAGAAGAAACCTATAGACACGTAAATTCTATGGACTTTTTTTCACTATTAAGTGGCCAACTTGGGTTGATTTTATATGTTTTTAAAGGATAACTAAAAGATTTAAATGAATTCAACTTAAAATAGTGAGTTGATCCTCGGTTATCACTTGGGGTGGATTGGACGTATTTACTTTTCAATGATTTCAATTTCTTATATTTGAGATGGGTTCATTTAAGAAAATAAAACAACATCATCACTTACTAGTTTAATGCCTACACCCTTTAATACTAATCACCTATACACTTGAAGGATCAATGTTTTGAGCACTTCAAGGTAAAGGTTAGTATTAGCACATGAAGTGTGTGGCCTTAAATTCAACAAGGACAATGGAGTTTAAAAATCATCAAATAAAAATCTCAATTAAAGAAGTGATTATACATTAATGGGGTGATAAATAACATCCAATCCTGCCCCTTGTTACTCCATTGGATCAACCCATAAGTGGGTTATCCCTCCATTGATGTTATGGTTTCAATAGAAGCAGGAAGTATACTCATGAGGGAGGGATTGAAGAAGTAAAGAAAACAATAAAAAGAAAATGATCACTCCACTGTTGTGTGAATAATTTCACAAGGTTTTGTGTGAATAAATGAATACCTTGAACCAATGGTATAAAAGTGATATGAAGAATAGCAGAATAAGAGGAAAAGAAAAGATTTTATTAAGAAACAAAAGTGAATTGAACTACTTACATGTGAAAGAAAAACTTGAGACAACAAAATCACAGCATAACATTACAGTTGAACAAAGCATCAAAGATCCTTAAATCCTCCAACACCACTACCTTAAATAAGTATTTTTGAGCCCTTGTATAGAGCCTCCAACAGTCTAAGTCTCTTCAATTAATTGTGGTAGGCCATAGGTGGGTGGAAATTAAGGGAGAGTTGATTTTTCCACCCCTGACCCCAGGTGGAAGCTAGATTTCCTTCACCAAACATAAGCGTTTGGAAGACCTTTTAGATGGCCGAATAAGACTGGGCCATAGAATAATAAAATGGATCCCCGGATTTCTTCTAACCCCCTGTAACATTTGGGCCCATTTGGAGTTGTGGATTCCGAGATATGATCATATTAGTGGTCTGTTCTTCTAGGTCGCAGAATCTGGCCCAAAATTTTATCTCTAACTTGGGCCGCTTAAATAACCATAATGGAGGCAGAATTAGCACTAGATCCTGAAGAATGATTATTTCCTATATATTTCTTCTAGAAGGCGACGAATGTTGGGATTCATTGTGCCTGTATTGTGGGCCCCACATTCTCATCAGTGGGATGGGTCCAATATGACTTCTCCAGAATTGTTTCTTTTCATCGCCAAATATCTCCTTCATCCTTTATGAATCATCCATTGATCCATGAATGAAAAATGTTTAAATTGAAGTGAAGATACATTCCAAAAAATATCAAATTAAAATATGTATAATTACATTCCTTAGAATTATATGAATCATTGGGCCTAAATTGGTGTACATTAGGCATGAAGTGCATAAATGATGAGAATGGATGTTCAAAATCAAAATCCACTAACTCAGGCCCATAAGATCAAAAAATTAACATTTAATACCATTAAAATGTAATTTACATATATGTTTTTATTGGCTAATCACACCCCCAACTTGAGATTTGCTAGTCTCGAGCAAATAATTCCATGATTTTATTTGAATTCCTTTCTTCAAACACATTATAACAAACAGTGCTCACAATGTAAACTACACACAAATATATCTTTATAACCTATCAAGATAATTTAAAACAAGATAAATTTAATAGAGGATCCCAAGACCAAGCCCATTCCTTTGATCAAATCCATCATCATACTTCATCCAACTCAATTCGGTGTAATGATGTGTTGTGAATCACAATAGATATGGGGGTTCATTTTCATTCAAGGGGGAAATCATGGAAGCACCACGTTGATTCAAATTTAATCCTAATACGAGTATTATTCATTCCTTTTTTTTTGTTTTTTTGTTTTTTTCAATATTGCCATAGTAATTGAGATTGCAGTTAATCAAATTAACCCTTGTAGTAAGACTTTGCTGATGACTCCCCGACGTAAAGGCCTTAGGGTACCAAGTGAAGCCCTCATACTCGGGCATTGTCTCGAGTTAACTTAATAAAAAACAAAGTCATATTACCATAAATAGAGATAGAGTGAAAAACTCAGGGCTAGACAGCTCTGGAGTCATGATCTCCAAGTGCCGAAAGCCTCGTATTTTATCAATCCATTACTCTGCACGCAAATTTTTTATTTATTTTTTTATTTTTTTTATTTTTTTTTGAATACTCCTATTATTCATAAAAATCAATCCATCCTATGCTATTTATTATGGGACCCAAAAAATTCAAATTATTACCCCACAATCTAGAGGATTTGCATTGTGGCATTTTGATTTAATGGATGAAAATAAAAATGATGAAAATTTTCATTGGACAACCAAACTTTCAAAATCAATGATTTTAAACTTAATCATGAATTAAATTAAGAGTTAAGGAAATAAAAATTATTTTCAATGTAGTTTTAATGGGAGCAAAGATGTTATTATATGAATGATAAAGGAATTTTACATTACTTTTTTTTATCATTGTTTTTTTTAACAAACATTTTGTTTCCACACCCCCCAACTTAGAATGAAATTGTCCCTAGTTTTGTAAAAATAAAATAAAGGAGAAGTGGGTGGGGGTAAATGAGTTGGAAAGGGCATGGAACAAGTTCACTTGGTGGCTTTATAATTATGATTGTGGTTCTCCCAAATCACTCTTTGGTCTCATGGGAGATGTAGGCACCTCTTTGATTGAATATGTATCACCAAAAAAATAGTCCCTAAACCATACAAACAAGAACAAACCAAACAAAAAAAACAACACAATAATTTATTTAATACCAAGTCTCATCATTTTTATGGTTTTCCTTTTTTTTAAAATCAAATGATGATACATTATATTCTTTTTAATTTCTAGGTATGGTAGTACTCAGGGATCACACCACGTGACACGGATGAATATGGTGCTCCCCTTTCATACCCGTCCATACTCATAATAGAAGAACAGATCAACAGTCTATATTTTTTTTAAATATCAAAATGATTAATAAAAGATATTATTCCAAAAATATTGAAAACATGAAAACCATGGGTTTCCTCCCATGAAACGCTTTGTTTAACATCGTTAGCCCGACATTGATCCTAAATCTATCATTTTTTTCTGGTTCATAGGTTGGCTCAATTAACTCCACCTCTTTTTCCTATTTATTGAATGATTTAATGAATGGTTTTAACCTTTGACCATTGACCTTGAAAATGTAACCACTTGTGGGATCTTGAATCTCTAATGCCTCATGGGGGTACACCTTATGCACTATGTATGGACCTAACCATCTAGACGTTAACTTTCCCGGGTGTAAATGATGTTTTGAACTATAAAAGAGCACAAATTTTCCCGGTTCAAAATGTTTGGCTTTGATATTCCTAGATTGGTAGGCTTGAACTCTAGGTTTATTTATCTTTTAATTTTCATAAGCGTCCATCCTTAATTCCTCCAGTTCATTGAGATATAATTTCCTTTTTGTTTCAGCCAATGAGAGGTCATAATCCATTTTCTTAATTGCCCAAAAGTCCTTATGCTCAATTTCCACTGGAAAATGGCATTCTTTACCATAAACCAACCTATATGGGGACATTCCTAAAATGGTTTTATATACGGTTTGATAGGCCCAAAGAGCATCTAAGAGTTTCTCAGACCAATCTTTCCTAGAAGGATTCACAGTTTTTTCAAGAATATTCTTAATCTCCCTATTTGCTAACTCAACTTGACTATTGGTTTGAGGATGGTACGCAGTGGAAACTTTATAAGAAATCCCATACTTAGACATGAGTGAAGAGAATGGACGGTTGCAGAAATGGGTTCCTCGATCACTGATTATAGCCCTAGTAATTCCAAATCTAGAGAAGATGTTTTCTTTTAGGAATCTAATCACAGTTTGATGATCATTAGATTTTGTGGGAATGACATCAACCCATTTTGAGACATAATCAATAGCTAAGAGAATGTAAAGATATCCCCTAGAGTTTGGGAAGGGACCCATGAAATCAATTCCCCAACAGTCAAATATTTCAACCACTAAGATGGGAGTGAGTGGCATTTAATTTCTTTTTGTAATGGACCCTAATTGTTGAAACCTATGACAACTTTGAAAAAATGTGTAGGAGTCCCTTGAGAGGGTGGGCCAGAAGAGACCAAACTGAAAAATCTTAGAAGCTGTTTTCTTAGAGGAAAAGTGACCTCCACATGCCTCACTATGACAGAATTTAAAGATGGACTCTTGTTGAGATTCTGGGACACACCACCTAATGACTTAGTCAGGGCAGAACTTATAGAGGTATGGATCATCAAACACATAGTTTCTAACATCAAAAAGGAATGTCCTTCGATCTTGAGTCCCTATGAATTTCGGAATGACTCCTGTAACTAAGAAATTGTCTATGTCGGCATACCAAGGGCAGTCACTCACAGAGTATAGGTGTTTATCAGGGAATGAATCAAACACATAAAGGTGATTTGAGTTGTCTTTGAATTCCATCCTAGAGAGGTGATCGACTACAACATTTTCAACTCCCTTTTTATCATTGATTGTGAGGTCAAATTATTGTAAGAGAAGGACCCACCTTATCAGTCTAGCCTTAGAATCTTGTTTTTGGAAGAGGTATTTTAGTGCAGAATGGTCAGTGAACACAGTGATGGGGGATCCTAAGAGGTAGGGAATAAACTTCTCTAAATAAAACACAATAGAAAGTAACTCATTTTCAGTAGTGTTGTAGTTGATTTGGGCATCATTTATGGATTTTCTTGCATAAGCAATGACATAATGAGTTTTATCACAACGTTGTCCTAACATAGATCCTACAGTAATGTCACTGGAATCACACATAGGTTCAAAAGGAAGGTTCCAATTTAGAGATTTCATAATGGGAGGAGAGGTGAGAGAGTCTTTGAGGGTTGAGAATGAACCCTCATAGCTTTCTGTCCAAACAAATGGAGCATCCTTTACTAGCAGAGCACAAAGGGGATGAGAGATTGAACTAAAGTCCTTGATGAATCATCTATAGAAACCAGCATGTCCTAAGAAAGACCTCACTTCCTTGATAGTTTTGGGTGATAGAAGGTGAGAATGATGTCAACTTTGGCTTTATCAACTTCAATCCCCCTACCTGAGACCAGATGTCCTAGAACTAGTCCCTATTTAACGATGAAATGGAATTTTTCCCAGTTTTTGACCAGATTTTTTTATTCACATCTTGACAAGACTCTCTCCACATTCTGCAGACATCCTTTAAATGTATCCCCAAACATAGAGAAGTCATCCATGAAGACCTCTAGAAAATCCCCTACCATGTTTGAGAATATTCCCATCATGCACCACTGGAAGGTTCCCGGAGCAATGCATAAACCAAAGGAAATGCGTTTGAAGGAAAAGGTACCGAATGGACATGTGAATGTAATCTTCCCTTGATCCTCTAGGGAGACCTCAATTTTATTATACCCTGAGTACCCATCTAAGAAACAGTAGAAGGGATGACCTGCCACTCTCTTAAGGACTTGGTCAATGAATGGTAAGGGGAAGTGGTCCTTCTTAGTGAATGAGTTTAGATTCCTATAGTCAATGCAGACCCTCCATCCACTACTCACCCTTTTTGGAAGAATCTCTCCATCCTCATTTGTTATCAATGTGATTCTATCCTTTTTTGGAACAACTTGGATTGGTCTCACCCATTCACTCTTAGCTATGGGATATATGATACCATCATTTAACAATTTTAGAAGTTCTTTCCTTACAACCTCCATGATATTAGGATTGAGTCGCTGTTGAGGTTGACGACATGGCTTTGAATCAGATTCCAGAACAATCCTATGAGTCCCAATAAGGGGGCTAATCCCATTAATATCAGACAGGGTCCAACCAATGGCTTTCTTATGTTTCCTAAGGACATCTAGAAGCATCCTCTGATGATTGGATTCAAGAGAAGAATAAATGACAATAGGATGTGTTTTATTGTCCCCTAGGAAGTCATACTTTAGTGCAACATGAAGTTCCTTCAATTCAAGATTAGTTTGGTTCATAATTTCAGCAGAAGATTGGGACATTGGATCAAGATAAATTTTATTTCCTAAAGTTTTAGATAGGATTGATTCCCCACATGTAGAAGTTTCAGCTACTAGATTGGCTTGATCAGATTTAGGGAAGGAATTTGGAGTGGTCTCTATGAAAGTGGTTTCTTGAAAGGTTTCACTGATTGTTGGACCTAAGACTTCATCATAAGAGAAATTTGAAAATGATTCAAGCCAAGGAGATAAACTTCCTTCATATGAACAATAGAAATCAATCTCATCCTGACTTAAACATTCATCAAATATACCTTGATGTTCTATGGATTAATTATCAATTCTTCCTATCATATTTACTTCACGAATTTCCTCATAATCCCCTATTTGTGATCTTGCATTATAGATGTTCAAGTCAAGACTCATGTTTCCAAAGGTGATGGTCATGTTACCATTTCGGAATCAGATAACAGAGTTGATTTTTTCAATGTAAGGACGACCAAGGATGATTGGGGTTTGTTCCTTATTTCCTAATTTTGGATGATTGTCTAGGACAATGAAGTCAGCAGGGTAGATGAAGTTTTCAACCTTTACTAGAACATCCTTTAAATCCCCTTTGGAACCATAATGCTACGATCAGCAAGTTAAAGCGTGACCGATGTGGGTTGGAGCTCTTCTAGGCCTAACTGGAAGTACACAACATATGGGATAAGATTGACACTAGAACCTAGGTCACACAAGGCCTTGACAACTTTAATCTCTCCTAGTTCAACATTGATGTAAGGTCAACCCAGGTCTTTCAACTTAGGAGGAATGGTCCCTTGAATGGTGGTACTCACATTAGCAGCCAAAAGGACTTGGTTTTTATGTGAAAATTTTCTTTTAAAAGTGCACAAGTACTTAAGGTACATTGAGTAGGCAGGTATGGTTTGGATTGCATCAATAAGGGGAATGTTCAACTTGAATTGTGAGAAGATTTATCTCAATGTTTCACTCAGTTCAGGCTTGGTTTTCCCCCTCACGCGTTGAGGAAATAGTGCAGGTTGTGGGGTTGTTTGTTGAAGAGTTGTTTCTTTGACAATGTTATCGTGTTTTTCAGTTTGATCATTTGGTTCATTTGAATTTTCATCCAAGTTTGAATCTTCAGGTGGGTTTTGAATTAGTTGTTCAGGTTTCTCAATTTATTTCCCACTTCTTAAAATAGTCACAGCCTTTAGTTGTTCATGAGTTGTTTGAGCACAACTTGACTCTCCCCTTGAATTTGAGAATGGAACCACCTGAGTAGGCATGGGTGCCTTTCCAGTTTTAATGGTTTGAAGTTATTGTTTAAGGGAAGAGACTTCTGAGTTCATCCTTTGCATTTGTTTGCACAGTTGTTCTAGTAGGCTTTGTGGAATAGTTTGGGTGGGTGCTTGAGTTGGTTGGTTTATCCCAGGGGGATATTTTGGAGGTGGGACAGTTTGTTGAAAATGGACCTGTGGATGTAGGTATTGGATAGGTTGGGTTTGGAACTGGTTATGGGATTGGTAGTTCTGATGGGGGTAAGGATTTTGTCCCTGTGGTTGGCTTGGTTGTTGGTTATCTTTCCAGCGGAAGCCTGGGTGGTCATTACAACTTGGGTTGAAGTTGTTTTGGTTTTGAGGCATTTGAAAGTTCAAAGCATTTACATCCACTGGGGGTCCTCCTAAAAGAAAATCCTTGATGGATGGAATGGTTGGGCAGTTGTCTGTCTTATGGTCATGTTTGTCACAAATTGTGCAAACAGGGTCTACAGTTTGGATTTCATGGACTTTCCTAAGGTCTATCTCTTCAACATTCCTAGAGAGTGCTACGAGTTTATCCCTAAGGATTTACTATTCTCTAAGTGTATGAATTCCAGTAGTTCTTTGTGGATTTTTAGAATAAGGTGAAGTTCCCCACGTTTGGTTTTGTTTAGAAAGGCTTTCTAGATACTCGTAAGCATCATTTGGGGATTTGTTTTTAAAGGTTCCATTACACATCATGTCAATGAATTGTTTGTTCCCCGGACCCAACCCTTCATATAAAATTCTCACCTGTTCAGGAATAGAAAAACCATGGTGTGGAACCATGTTTAGAGTGTCTTTGAACCTCTCCCATGTTTCATATAATGACTCTCCCTCTTTTTCAAAAAAAATTCTGATAATCTTTTTAAGTGAAATTGTTTTGTGGTGGGGAAAGTATTTTTTGTAGAATTATCTTTGTAGTTGGTCCCAAGAGTTTATGGATGATGGTATCAAATTTTGTAGCCAATTTTTAGCTGGATCCATTAAAGAAAAAGGAAATAGCCTCATCTTAGCTGATTCTAGTTGATGTGGGGGACACATGGTTTCTACAATGTCATTGAACACCTTAATGTGAAGGTAGGGCATCTCAGACTCCATTCCATGGAATGTGGGAAGATGGTTTAGGACATGGGGTTTAAAGATGTAGTTGGAATCTCCAAGGGAGTTGTGTCTAATGCATGAGGGGTCATTGGTCCTGGAAGGTTTGAGGTAGTCATTCATGGTTTGATCAATTGCATTCCCCAAGTTTGGGGCTACCTCATTTGGGATTCCATTTTGGTTTCCACCTGGGTTTATTAGTTGGTTTCTTTGAAGACAATCCATTGAAATTGGCTCAATTTTGGAATCTAGAGTATTAGGAAGATTAGGATCTAATGGAAAGAGTTCCCTTGGTGTACTTGACTCCCCAACCCCAGGACTATCCACTCTAACTAGACGGTTTGATTGATCGCGGGTGTAGGCAGACATGCGCCAAATGAGAAAAAAAAGATAAAGGGAAAAGATAAGAGAATTTGGATGAGAAAAGAAGAAATGGGAGAGAATAGAATGGGTGTTTAGATGACTTACTTGGGTCCCCATCAACAGCGCCAAAATTTGATTCTCACTCAAATTTACCCAAGAGATGAAGGTAGAACGGTCCTTGTAGTCTAGCTTGGGTTGTCGAATCCACAGAGACCTAAGAAGAAACCTATAGACACATACATTATATGAACTGTTTTTGGCTATGAAGTGGCCAACATGGGTTGATTTTATAGGTTTCTAAAGGATAACTAAAATATTTAAGTGAATTCAATTTAAAATAGTGAGTTGGTCCTAAGTTATCACTTGGGGTGGATTGGATGTTTTTCCTTTTCAATGATTTTGATTTCTTATATTTGAGATGGGTTCATTTAAGAAGATAAAACAACATAATCACTTACTATTTTAATGCCTATACCCTTTAATACTAATCACCTATACACTTGAAGGATCAATGTTTTGACCACTTCAAGGTAAAGGTTCGTATTAGCACATGAAGTGTGTGGCCTTAAATTCAACAAGGACGATGTAGTTTAAAATCATCAAATAAAAATCTCAATTAGAGAAGTGATTATACATTAATGGGGCGATAAATAATATCCAATCCATCTCCTTACTACTCCCTTGTATCAACCCATAAGTGGGATAACCCTCCATTGATGCTATGGTTTCAATGGAAGTGGGAAGTAGACTCATGAGGGAGGAATTGAAGAAGTAAAGAAAACAATAAAAAGAAAATGATCACTCCACCGTTGTGTGAATAATTTCACAATGTTTTGTGTGAATAAATTCACACCTTGAACCAGAGGTATCAAACTAATAATAATAATAACAGAATAAGAGGAAAAGAAGAGATTTTATTAAGAAACTAAAGTGAATTGAACTACTTACATGTGAAAGACAAACATGAGACAACAAAATTGAAGAATAACATTACAATTGAACAAAGAATAAAAGATCTTTAAATCCTCCAAAAACACTACCTTAAATAGGAATTTTTAAGCCCTTGGGTAGAGCCTCCAACAGTACAAGTCTCCTCAATTAATTGTGGTAGGCCATAGGTGGGTGGAAAGTAAGGGAGAGTTGATTTTTCCACCCTTGACCCGAGGTGGCAGCCAGCTTTCCTTCACCGAACAGAAGCATTTGGAAGACCTTCTATATGGACAAATCAGAGTGGGCCATAAAAGAATAAAATATATCCCCGGATTTCTTCTAACCTCCTGTAAAATTTGGGCCCATTTGTATTTGGGGATTCTGAGATATGATCATATTAGTGGGCTGTTCTTCTAGGCCGCAGAATCTGGCCCAAAATTTTATCTCTAAATTGGGACACTTAAATAACCATAATGGAGGCAGAAGTAGCACTAGATCCTGAAGTATGATTTGTTCTTATATATTTATGCTAGCATCCTACAAAATTTGGGATTCATTGGGCCTGTATTGTGGTCCCCACAGTCTCATCAGTGGGCTGGGTCCAATCTACCTTCTCCAGAATTGTTTCTTTTCATCACCAAATATATCCTTCATCCTTTATGAATCATCCATTGATCCCTGAATGAAAAATGTTTAAATTGAAGTGAAGACCCATTTCACAAAATATAAAATTAAAATATGGATAATTACATTCCTTATAATTAGATGACTCATTGGGCCTAAATTGGTGTACATTAGACATGAAGTGCACAAATTATGAGAATGGATGTTCAAAATCAAAATCTACTAACTCAGGCCCATAAGATCAAAAAATTAACATTTTATACCATTAAAATGTTATTAACATATATTTTTTTATTGTATAATCAGTCTTTGTCAGGGTTTTATCTTTCATAGATGGATCTGCTACTATAAAGTGACATTGGCATACACGCATTCATGAAGTGTGGAACCATCACACATAGATTATGGTTGAGTACAATGAGGAAAATCAAATGATTGGTGAAATAGGGTGAGAATGCATGAGTTTTATGGTGATTCTTTCCAAATACTCTAACATAATTCCCATCAAGTCACTCTCCTAAAGACACCATGAAAATAATTTAAAGGATAATTCTTGCACTCAAATATGGGTAGGAAAGTAAGTTATATTTAATGTTATATTATCACTGTATTTATGTGTGTTAATATTTTGGTAGTAGCTTCATTATAATTATCCTGATGGTGAAGCTTTGAGGGTTGCATGACTAATGGAATTCTGTTATCTGTGGATGGAATATAAGTTTGAGTTGTATAATGATTGGGTTTCTATAGTTTGAATGGATTTAGAGGCCATAACTATCGTGAATGAGTGTCCAGAAACACATTATCATCAAATGATTTCTCATTTGAATATTACTATGTCTAAGGTATTAATAAAATTTGAGGTTTTTTATTGAAAATTAAGATTATTTTAATTAGTAATCTATTTTTTTTATTGAAAATTATTATTTAGGAAGTGTTATAAATACATAAAAAAAGAATGAAAAAAAGATACTCTACACTTTGGGGTTAATGACAATGCCAAAACCCATGAATAAGTTGGTATTTTTATTCAAAACTTTTTCTTAATTAGGTATATATTCTAGAACTATATACTAGTCCTCATATTAATATTATTTGAATTAGTTAAGCTGTACTAATTATAAATATATTCCTCATTTAGATTTTTTATTATTTTTAATTCAGTTTAACTTGTTAAAACATTAACTTGATCATAACCCAAATGTAGTACTTCTTCTCTGTTGGATGATAACTTATTTATCTTTTTATTCCATTTTTTCTTTATATATATCATTTTCCTACTAAACAAAGACTCCACATTCCTATTAAAATAATTTCAACCCAACATGTCAAGAGATCATAAAAATTTCTCTATAATTTTTAATAGAATCATGTTTAATCTTATAACAATAGAATAAATCCTTAATGTAAAATATATATATATATATCTGTAATCAATAATTATTAATTAAAATGAAAATCATTATTTGAATCCATATGATGAATTTAATTCATCAGACTGTTGGGGTAATCTAAAAATAGGATATAATAAATATTGACCAATACATTTGAATATATTAAATCATAGATCTATAAAGATAAAAAATGAATATACAATACATCTAAAACCAAGAGATTATTTCTATAATTTATTAAGAATGAATAAAATTAAAAATCAAGGACAGGTTCATGAGATTAAACTAGTATTTTATACCAATTATAAGGCCCTCTTAAAGATATGTCAACCATTGATAGGGGATGAATTAGTGGTTTAAGTCCAATTAAAAACATTCTACCACTCCTAACTAAGGATCACTTACTATTAATTTTTTGGTAAAACAACTCCACCTGTTGTGATCATAATTTATCAAAATATAACAGAACAAAAACATCAAGTTTTGATGAGTTTCACTGCCCTGAAGAACCAATTTATATTCATCTCCCATATCATACAGGTATACGTAATTTATGTGTATAAAAAACTCAAAAATTCTTGTATTTCATCATCCACATAATAAAAAATCTTCACTTGTAAATCCACGATAAATGGATCATGCTCTCCATGCTCACCAGTATAGATCATGTGAAAGAAGTTGACAGAGGTAGAATGTAAAAAAGATTTTATTATACCCCTAAAAATTTTTCGCCACTTAATTTTGAATAATACAACCAAAAACTGACCATGATAGTTTAATTTAATTTTATAAATAATATTTACTTATTATCCCACCTCTACAAGTGTATATAAACCACTATTTTGTGTTTTTAAGTCTTTATCATGATAAATTGTATGAAACTTGAAACCATGAATATTTTAATCATAAAATATCTTAGACATAATTAGGGTAAATCAAGATAACAAATTTATATAATTAAATATTCATATCGATTATAAATATTCATTATCTTAAAAAAAATATATAAGGTGTTACTTTTTACATAAAAAGAATAACTACATGTTAATAATATTAATATGACTATATAATTACATGAAGGGAGAACCATTCAGAAAATATCTTTATTAACAAATTTAGTTAATTCCATATCATTTAATTATTCAATAAATTGACATGAAAAAATAAAATTGAGTTACCCATATCTATGTGCATGTAGTAACCCTAGTTTAGTTAGTGTAAAATTTGAACCCATTCCAATTGGTCTTCTAATAGTTAGAAATACTAATGACTGGTTTTAGGAGTGAGAATAAGTGGAGATGGTGTCAACGCATCCAACACGGTTTAATATAGTCTCAATACCATCCAAATACCTAGAATAGAAGGTCAATCACTCTTTGTCAATGTAACCTTCCCCAATAAAGCCTTCTGTTTGAACTTTTTTCCTCACATATGATTTCAAATGGAATACGTACCTAATTAAAAAAATAAGAAACATTTTAAAATAATTTATAAAATTATTTGATAAAATTGATTTCATTAATGAAAATAAAAATAATATTAACATACCTCTCAATATGATACATCCATCGATAGTGTACCGGTCCACTGTGTTTATCTTCTTAATCAAAATGAATAGTCAAATGAATCATGATTCTGAAGAATTAAGGGGGAAATAACATCTCAAAATGAAAAAGTGTTAGAAAAATTATTTCTAGAAGTTTATTACGCTCAATTGGATTTAGATTTTTTCCACAAAGCACTTTGAAAAAGGTAAAACAACTCAACAAAAACTGTAGTGACATTTTCAATTAATTTATTACAAGATGATAATAAAAAAACTAATTCATTATAATATTTGAGTCATAGCATTTCAATCCATGACACATTAGATGTTTTTTGTTAATTCATATTGAAATGTTATTTGAATATCTATCTGGCACATTAATATTCTTTAAAGTTTAAAGGAATACATATTTTTCTATATTTTTCATTTTAAAAATATCCAAAGGATACTTTCCATTTTCATTTCTCCACTAATAATGATTTATATTCAATGATTCTAAATCCTTACATTTAGTAAGGTGATCCTTCAATTTACCAATCTCATTTTGCAACATAAGAGTTACATTATCATAGATTTTCTTCTCAATGTGAATTATATCAATGTTTTGAAAAATCAAATTAAACTCCTAATTGGGGTTCTAAGAAAAAATACTGATGTTCTTCCACTATCTCATTCCATCTATATCAAATATTATACCTTATACTCTTTTCTAACCTTATTTAAATTAAATACATTTTCTAAATTCTATAGTGAAATTCATTATTTGTCCAAAGAATTATGAACCATATAACAATATAATATTTCTAGTCCAATAAAGTCAATAATTTTCCACATTAAAACATCATAAATTTTCAAAAATCATTGCATTGAAGTATCATAATTTTCCCTACCATCATCCCATAATTCTTATAATTCCTTGATTTGAGGTTAAAGGTATGAATCAATGTCACTTCCATGAATTTTATTTCCTGGAATAATCATCAAAATAATAAATGAATTCTTCATCATACACATATATGGATGTAGAATGTAGGGGATCAAAACAACTGGCTATATTATATAATTACTATTTAATGTACCAAAAGGGTTAAAATAATCATAAGCCAATCTCAAACATACTTTCCAAATATTTGAATAAAAATATAGATATAATGAATCAAACACATTACATGACGTTGAATCTTTTGTTTGTATCATCAATACATCATTATTACTATCCTAAGCATTCCACTTAATGTCATATGGAGTCTTAGATTAAATTAATAATCATTGAAGATGTAGTTTTAGAAGAAGTTAATACAATAACCTTGTGGGAGTTTTATTCTTCTTCCTAGTGTTGTATTAATTTTTACTCTAAGTGTTTCCCATTGAATTCCATTTATATGTCTGACATCTTATTAATTATTCATTATTGGACTACTCTACATAGAAAATCATGAAATCATTAGGGAATGCAAGTATCATTGTATAATCGTGTTCAAGTTTGTTGATGATTTTCATTATCTCATAGAATGATGGATGGATCTTAGCATCACTAAATTCATCATGATAAAACTCTAGAAACATGAACATTTCTTAATATGTAATTCCACTGAGACACTTTATATAATATAACATAATTATAAAAGTCAACTTTGAATACTTGGAACACCCTCCATGTAGTTCTTGTTGTCCATCGTCAACTAATTCATAAGACTCATTTTTTGTCATTGAAATTTTAAGCAACCTTAAACTACTCAGTATCAACAGATTTTTTTTGATTTATCAAAATCATTGACATTGTATCTTTAAAATTCAAATGTAAAATATATCATGTTTTAAATTTAATTCTCCTCTAGCAGGTAAATTTTTTTTCCATTGATATGATTGTCATTATTTTAAAATCCATAATATTTGATTCACCCTAAAAAATCAAACATACATATTGAGTAGGAATATATTTCAATATCAAGTGCTTATATACTTTTTTTCAATTTAACTATCTCTTGAATTTTCCATCAGGACATAAATTTTTTTTCTACCATCCACTGCTCTATTTTCAATTGCATAATCTAAAAATTCTTCCAAATATTGGTCATATCAAAGAATTTCTATAGGTAAATTAATCCAACTTTTATCCATATGTATTTTATTTTTACTATTATCCTTGTACATTCATATATAAAGATATAAATTTTCAATCAAACGATCACAACCAATTTTTAACTTCACCCAATTTCACCATTGACCATGGTAGGGTCTTGATTTGGAAGAACAAAAAATTTACATGGAAATGAATCAATTTGACATGAAAAATATATAAAACATAAATGAATAGATGTTACCCCTCATAATAATATGTTGGATGTTTTGGAAGAAGTTAAAAAAGGTAAGGATATGGAAACAGATAGTGTGGAGGTTGAGGATATGATCCCAGTAACCCCCATAATTAGGGGAAATATAGGAGGAAGTCAGGAGTACAAGGTGGTGGGGAAAGGGTTAGGGATAAATAACCAATGGGGGTGGTGGTCAATATGAAATATGTAAGAGGGGAAACCATATCTAGAGAATACCCATCATGGGGTTTCTCCATGGTCAGTGTGGAGGGAGGGGGTCAGTAGTCAACATTGAGGAAGGAAGGTTTAGTGGTCATCTATAAGGTAGGGGGTTGGTGTTGAGGGAGGGGTGCTCGAGGGGGGGAGGTCGACATTTTTAGGGGTGTGGGAAAGGTAAAATAGAGTTTCTTAGGGATTTATTTGTTATTTTATTGAAATTTTCACTAGATCCAACTATTTGAGGATGTTTTATATAACTATTGCTATATTTAAAATAATATTTATGAAATTTTAATTAGAGGAAGTTAAAGAAACCACATCCAATAAACTGCAACTAAAGCCTGAATTTTACAAAGTGAGATACATATAAAACTATCTATAGTAAATACCCAAAAGAAAAGATAACGTAGTGACCCAAAAACTATATAAATGTCCAATCTAGTAATTTCCATCATGGTCTATGTATTCCTCTTGGAAACTTGAAGATTAGTTTATATATGTAAGGTGAGAATACAAGTATACTCAGCATAAAAAACAATGTCTCTTGGGCACATGTGAAAAGATAATAATAATACACCTGTTAGAAAAAAATAGAACCAACACCACCTAAACATGTCAACTATCCAACCCCATTCTCACCAATGCATGATCACCAAATAATGTAATCTAAGTATAATAGCATAATATGAATCATGTCAGTAAAGTATACCCCATACCATTTTCCCAATTATTTTACAATCTCACACCCCAATTTCTTACATCTTGGCACTCCCATCGAATCCATATAACACATCACAAGCCACCACCCCAAAACACGGTCATATCACATTTCTCTCAAAGACACCTTTTCTATCACACAAAATCCACTATCATAAACATAGTAGTAAGGTATTTTGATAATGAAGGAAATCAACCTCTTTCCATTCTCCTACCATGCATGACCCCCATAATAAGCCTCCCTATAGCATGGGCACATCATATCTCACTATCCCACAACATGATCATATCACATCTCACCTAAAAACAACTCTACAATCACCAAGTGTGCTATATGACCTCTTTCCATTAAATAATGTTCATATCTAATCATCTACAATAAAATGATAGAAATATCGGGTATCCATCACTCCATCCTCACCATTAAGATATTGGGAAAAAATACCCCTATAAATATATCTATGTCGGCACGTGGTGCTCGATGTGGGTGGGGTAAATTTAGAAATTACAGGAAATAAAAAAATATATATAGCCAACAAAAATCCCAACCTATGGGTTCACAACCAAAATGATACTAACAAACTAATAAAAAATTCAACTTTTGATGCCACCTCTAAATACACAACACCACATAGGACACAAGCCACATTTCACAGTACCAACCAATTTCCATTCAAATATCATGTTTATTTCATATTTCTAGCCCATTTAATTCTTTATTCATATAACATTTCAATATTTAACCACACTTCTCATTTTAATTCAACATTCATTAACATTTTTAACCCATACCATTTCAATTCCAACATTATCATTTAATTTGTAAACCACCTGAGAAACTATCACAACACAACACCATAAAATAGATATTCTATCATCTTTACCAAGCTAACCAACCACATAAAACCTCATATATCATCTAAATCACAATAACACCACCCCCACCCCACAACATTATCAGGCATCAACACATGTCTCCACCACAAAACTAGGATGAACAAACCCATCATATCATCACCCCGCAACATGGCCACTCAAAACTATCACATCACTACCCCATAACACAACTGAACAAACCCATTACATAAAAACCCCATATCAGGAGCACTATAACCTATAACATCACTACCCTATAACATGGAACATTCAATATAATATTTTTAGATTTAGTAAGGAGTATTTTTTATCAATTTCACTTCTTTGTTTAATGGAATTGTCACACTGGCCATAAATGATTGGGAAACCATTTTATTTTCCAAATATAATTGGTTAGAAAATTTCCATTTTAAGGTTATGCCAAATAGTCACAACAAACAAGGTTCCACATAACATGTTAAATCATTGAAAAAAAATCCTCAAATGGTAATGATTTTTTATAGGGCATTTAGTTTGTGTAATCATAATAACAAAAATAATATCAAGGCTATAACAACATGTCAATCATCTCTCTTTCCCCTTCAATTTCCTTAAAACTGGTTCACTGTATTTATTTTTTTGGTGTAATACATATTACCATAGATAAAAAATAAACCATCCTAAATGATACATAAAAATAGAAATAAGGGATTCCCTAACTCAAAGAAGATTTCCTATCTCGCTTCACAGCACAAGGTGAAGGAAGAAGTTCCTAACAACCAAAAGAACACAAGGGAATGAATGGTCGACCTAAAAAACATCAAATATTCATCAAAAAACATCCCACACTCACCCCAAACCAAAGAAACATCATTTAGTAAATCCTAAGAGAATCATGAGAGGAAACAATAGGGGAAAAGGAGAACAACCTGCCAGGATCACCAAAACATGACCAATGGAACCCAAGTACTGAAGTAAGATAAGGAGGGTGGAAAATCTTCTAAAATTTCCTAGGGTTAACCAACAATGAGATGGGGACATAGATGGATGAATTAGAATATGATGAAAAAAATAATTAAAAACATAAAATCCATCGCTTTCACATTGTTAATTCTAGTTTCATGATGTAAATTCCATGGGGGCCATGGTTTACCATCCCTAAAGATTTTATAGGCAATGAAACCCCCATATTAATAACTAACATCAAAATTCATGTTTTGTCAGTCTAATTTAATTATACAACATGAATTATGCATTCTCGATGTGAATCAATTTCATGGAATCCCCCTTATCTTGTATATAAGTTGGGAAACCAAAAGTCTAAAAAATCTATGAACCACCAACTCATAACTTTAATGTAGTTCACATTTTGAACCACTTATTACAGTACTCCTATAGCTCCAACCCCTATGAACACTCTGAAACCTAATCAACCCTCCTCTAAACACTCTTTAACCACCAAAAATGAAAATGTAATGAGCCAAGAAGGCACATACTGTTACATCAGATACCTATAAAATGATTTTCATCCATGAGAATGAAAATCAAGTCTAAAAAAAGAATACGGTCCAAATAACCACCTCACGAGGTGCCTATCAAGGTTTTTGTTACCCCTAAAATGTTTACACCAGTCAAAATTTCCAAAAAAAACAACCATAAATCAAATTTTAAAACCACATTGTTTCAAAACCACTAATAAAACACCTCAACCTAATCACAACCCAAGAAAAAAACCACTACAACCAATAAAAAAACTACATTGAGCACAAAAATCATGGAATATCATCTCCAATGTCAAGATACTATCGACTTGGGGTAGAAATAACTTTACCACATTGTTTAAATCATATCAAGGTATAGAATCTCTCGATTAAAATTAGGTCCGCTCATTTTCATATGTCTAATGCTTTATAACACATCACATATAAAGGAAAATAGCTAATATGATAAAAAAAAGGTCTAAAAATCATATCATAAAGAAAAAAATAGCAAGGGAAAAATCAAAACAACTATATTGATTGGGCATTCATCTGTGACTCTTTTTTTCAAGTACTCTTTTCTATACCACCATACCTCCACAACACATGAACTATAGGAATGGTACATTTTCACAGCATCTTCTCCCAAAAATTATGGATCTCCACTAGTTTATACCTGAACATTATGTCACCCTCAATATCTAACTCTCCTTATTAAATAACAAGGGAGTCATCTTGAAGATATTGATGGAGCTAAGTGTTGTGGAATATTTCATAGATTCGATCGAACAATACTGAAACTTTCAAATAATAATCCACCTCTACAACATGTACCAACACCTTGGAATTTCCAAACAAATATGGTGGGTGCTTATTCCCCCTACCAAGCCTCCACTACACATGTTTAGGGTCAACTATCAAGAGAACATAGTCTACAACCATAAACTCCAAGGTCCTCCACTTGTGTTCAGCATAAGACTTCTTCCGGTCTCGTGACACATTAGTCCTCTCAGAAAAATGTTAAACCACCTTTTTCATGATTTTTACCACTTCAATAATATAAAATTATGATACTAAAACATTAGTCTTTCATAATGGGGAATGGAATATAAACTAATATAAAACCTAAAATGGGATCATGTTGATGTATGAGTGATAATAGTTTTTATAAGAAAACTCAACCGAGGGAAAGTGTTGTTCCCAATATCCAATAATGTCTAAGATTAATGCTCCAAACAAATCCTCTAGTTTTTAGAGAGTCTAGTCTGTCTATACCTCCATGTAAGGGTGGAAAATAGTGTTGACATGCAACTAAGTTCCAAGAGTGTGTTGTAATCCCATGTGGATTTGTGAAGTAGAACATGCATCCAGATCTATGAAAATTCACCCCAGGAATCCCTGTAACTATACCACCACATCAACATGATATCTCACCAAATCATCCATGATACTTGATTCACAAATTTTTATAAAGCAAGTCAGTTTTTTCAGCCTTTCTACTAACACGCAACCTCCTTGAGCGCAGGGTATCCCAGTGATGAAATCCATCAATATTTCATCCTAATTCTATATAATAACATCTAAAGGATGCAACAAAACACTGAGAACATGATTCTAATTGTTTACCTATTAGTAAACATAACACCTCGACACAAACTATGTTATCACCCATTTCATCCTAAGCCACCTAAAAGGCGCTGTCATGGGAGCCCTCAAATGATTAGTGGTTTTTGGGTACTTAGGTACAGCAGAGTGGCTGACCAAGGTCATCTCTCAAGGTGGAAGTAAATTAAAACAACTTCTTAAAGGTATTCTAAAAATAAAATATAATAGAATTAAAACACTACTTGAAAGGATGGGGGGTTTTTATCATTTATAAAACTTGAAGAAGTTTTCTAGAAGAAGACTGTATTTTTTTGTTTTTATTTTTGAAATGAAGCTTGATTAAAAAGGGGCAACAAGAATATGTTTTTTTTTTAAAAAAAATTAAAAGGAGTAATCAATCTAAATCTACCTATTCACTCAATTATTTATCATTATCATCAAAATTAATATCCACTTAATTATGATCCCCTAATTTGTTAACCCTCAAAACCTACGAGTGTTAACTTAACCACAAAGATGAAATTACTTAAACTCTAGGCTAGCTTCAGAACACGCAATCACAACACCCTGCTTTGATTGTTGTTATAAGGTTAGATTATGTTCAGTGGTTAATTAGATCACATATCTATTATGGAAATGAGGATGAATTGTTTTTACGGATTATATTGGAACTCTACATGTTTATCTCGTGTGGTCTTGTATTACCGATTAAGATCGCGCTCTCACAATTTACACAAAATATCGACATCGCGTGTTTTTGTGTTAATTATTAAATTTCATGATTAGTTTCTTATAATTTAAAAACACAATTCATGTATCATATTAATTTAATAACAATATCTCAATGATTAAAAATAATTAAAGTAAGAGGGTAGAAGATAGATCGATCAATAAGAAAACTACTCTTCAAAGGGCGGTGTGGTCATCGTGGAGAGGTTTTGCATGAGCAAGGATTGAAAGGGTAGAACCCAATATATTATCCACTATTGATTCCAACCCAATTATGAAGATTAATAGAAGAATAAAATGGAAGAACACAGAAGATTAATTGAAGAAAAATTCAAGATACAAACATGAATGAAAAGAAAAACAAAGAGGAGGTGGGAGAGGAGAGCCTTTTTGGAAGAGATGTTTTCACAAAGCCTTACTTCTTCCAAGAGTTGTGAGTGGCTCCCAAGAGACACCCTTTCGGAAACACCTTCCCAAATCCTTGACCATCCATTCCAAAGAGTGAAAAAATCATTTAAATAGAGTTGCGGAGGGCTAGGGTTACAAAACATTATTAAATGTGAAAGATAAATTCAGCAAAAAATGTTAATCCTACTTTCACCGCATAGTTTACCTCAAAAATGTGTGAATTGTCTAGACTTATAAAGGGATTATTTGTGCATAATCATATCCCCGAACTTCCCTCAAAATTGGGGCCCAATGTAATCCTGAATGAATAAGATACATCTC
Source organism: Viscum album (assembly GCA_963277665.1). Classification (NCBI taxonomy): domain Eukaryota; kingdom Viridiplantae; phylum Streptophyta; class Magnoliopsida; order Santalales; family Viscaceae; genus Viscum; species Viscum album. The sequence continues at coordinate 990,927,052 of OY728159.1, read as the reverse complement.
TAATGGTGAAGTGATATCGAATCTGGATAGTTCAGTCCATCGTTGTCTTTATGGACCATTTACTCCACTCAAATGCCCGATCCAACACACATGTCCAGAAAATAATTTGTATACCATTAATTTAGGAACACAGTTAGAAAATATTAAGTAAAAATATTTTACATAACAATATTTATGTCCAAAATACGATAGTGAATTTTAAAAGGGTAAAACTGGATTTTTCATCAAATTTTCAAATGGATGATCTAATCCCAAGTATTTCATAATTGATCATATTTAGAATAATGTGATGAAATTATATCATTTATTATCAATAAAATTGTGTTTTGTTTACTCCCCCACACTTACCCTTTTTCACCCCTGGGTAAAACCTCATATCAAATAAACATCAATATCAAATCAAAACGAATTTTAAAACACATGTCCTCGAGATCCAACAATTACACACCAAGAAACAAAAGATATCATGCCTCATAAAAAACCATTATTTCAAGTTCTTCATTTCTATCATTAAATATATTTCCACTTCATTTATCCTCTCATTCACAAAACACTTACCTCACTTGAATTTTCTCTTATCACACAAATGTCAATTTTTAGCAATGTTTTTCTCATCCAGACTCATACAAGGGTCACCATAGGCTTGATAAATTCCTACATTGCTGCCTGATGTGAGTCAAGGAAATATGTTTATCATGAGGACTTTTCAGGGTTCTTCATTGTCATTTGGTTGGTAGTATTTAGATGAGAAAACCTCTGAGGCTAAATGAGAAGGGCTTGACTCTTTTTTAAGAAAAATTGCATTAATCTAATTTTCACTTAAATATAGTCTTCTCATTAATCCCATTATCATCAATTCAGCTCCATAATCATGATAATTCATGGAATGTTTACACCATTCATCATTTCAGCAACAAAAATTTCAATGTTCTCCAAAATAGTTTTTCGTGAAAGCTCCAGATAGGCACAACTTTCATTCGTTTTAGAAGCTCTAGAAAGGCACAGCTTCACTTACCATGAATGCTCTAGAAAAGGCACAACTTTCAATAGAATGATTTTTTAGCAACAAACATATCTCTTCAGAATTTAAATTTCCACCTAATGTATCACATAATGTCATAGCACAACACAAGATATCTTCCCCCGCACTTAAGTTAAATTAGATTATGCAATTTCACTTCAAGAGTTGGTTGGATTGGGAAAATTGGCTTGTAATGTGGCTAACCTAACAGGTTGTTCAAGGCTTCTAATGGCTACAAGGATTAAATGTTCAAGGTATTCCATTATAAAAAAAGGATTCATTGAAATATGGGCTTTAATACCAAACAAATTCCTCAATAATTTAAACATAACTACCTCAAACCCTCAAGTTTTTACAGTAATGAATCAAATTCTAGTTAAATCAAGCATGGATTGGTTCTCTCATGAAGTGAGGTGAATGTGAAGAATATGCAAAGAATTATTAGAAGCCTCACAGGAAAGTGATTTCAAATATAAAGACAGTGAGATGTGGCATGGGATTCAAAATTAAGAGTACTTTTCATGAAATTACTAAAGATTTGAACTTGAAACAAAGTCATTTTCAGCATTTATTTAAGCTCTGTTTCATGGGATAAATTGTTTTACTTATTTATATGGATTTCAAAATGGTGATGAGAATCATTTCAGCTAAAAAGTTTCAAAAACACACAACAAACTGAAAAATAAACACTAAAATTATGAAAAACACATTTTTTTTTAAATGGGAGAACAATTGAAATTACTAAACTAAAAGGTTCCCTCCCCCACAAATAAAATATTGAATTGTCCTCAATTTGAACCTATGAGATGATATATGCACATGAAATGTATAATTTTAAATAGGACAAAGAAAAAAAAAATTAAAGTGTTAGGAACATCCTGATATGCTCAAGTGATGATGGGGTCATGCAGTGTGATAAAATCCACTACATCAGTAGGAAGTCCCTCAATGTATCTATTCAAATGTTTCCCATTGACTGTAAAGCTCCTTCTTGCGTCCTCTTGTGTGATCTCCACTACACCATAAGGAAAAACATTAGTCACCACATAAGGACCTAACCACCTGGAATGCAACTTATCAGGCATCAACTTCAGTCGTGAACTGTAGAGAAGGACTTTCTCTCCAACATGAAACTCCCTTTGTTGGATCATTTTCTCATTAGCTACATGGGATCTTTCCTTATAGAGCCTTGAGTTCTCATATGAAGACAATCGAATCTCCTCAAGCTCTTTAATTTTCAGCTTCCTTTGGATTCCATCTTGGGCCAAATCCATGTTTCATTTATTTATAGCCCAATAGGCATGATGCTCAACTTCCACAGGGAGATGGCATGCTTTCCCAAAAACAATCCGAAATGGGGAAAAACCGATGGGAGTTTTGTATTTTGTCCTATATTCTCATAGGGAATCATCCAAGAGCTTTCTCCAATCCTTCTTACTTAACGGTTTTTTATAAAATTTATTTCAACTCACGATTTGAAAACCTCAACTTGGCCATTTGTTTGGGGGTGGTATGGTGTTGATGTTTTGTGTGTCACCCCATATTTCTGAAGGAGGGAAGCGAAATTCCAATTGGAGAAGTGTGTCCCTTGGTCACTGATGATGGCCTTCGGTACTCCAAACCTACAAAAAAAATTCACTTTAACAAATTCCACAACAACATGAGAATCATTAGTCCTGGGGGGCTTAGCCCCCACCCATTTATTGACATAATCAACAGAAACCAAAATGTACCAAAACCAAAGGAACTATGAAAAAGACCCATAAAATTGATGCCCCATAAATCAAAAATCTCACAGAATAATATGGGTTGTTTGGGCATCTCATGTCCCCTAAAAATGTTCCTAGTGTGTTTGTCGTGATAGCATGACTTGCAAAACACATGGGCATCATGGAATAATCATTGTCAGTATAATCCAGAGTTCAAAACTTTCCTAGCTGTCCATTGGGGTCCAAAGTGTCCACCACAAGCAAGTGTTTGAACGAATTGTAAAACAGACCCAAACTCATTATCAGGAACACACCTCCTAATTACTTGGTCACTACACATGCTCCAAAAGTAGGGATCATCCCACACATAAAATATAAACTCACTTATTAAATTTTGGACTTGATGTTTCTTTAAATTTTCAGGGATTTCAGATGAAACAAGGTGGTTCACTAAATCCGCATACCAAGGATGCATACCTGAGATGGTATAAAGATGTTCATCGGGTAAAGTGTCCCGAAGTGGTACCTGGTCCAAGGTTTCATCCCCTAGTGTGTGAGTAAGCCTACTCATGTGGTCTGCCACTAGGTTTTACAACCCCTTTTTTCCTTTATCTTAATGTCAAATTCTTGAAGAAGGAGCATTCATCGGATTAGCCTGGGCTTTGCGTATAGCTTCTTCAAGAGGTACCTCAGAGCTGCATGGTCAGGAAAAAAAACTACTTTAGAGACCAATAAATATGAACGGAATTTATCTAAGGCAAATATAACAGCAAGAAACTACTTTTCCATGGTTGTGTAGTTTGATTGGGTTGAATCAAGTGTCCTCGATGCATAAGAAATCACATGTGAACATCCCTCCACCCACTGAAATAAGACAGCTCCAACTGCGAAGTTGGAGGCATCACACATAAGCTCAAAAGGAATCTCCCACCGTGGGGGTTGTATGATCATTGGAGTGGTCAGACACTTCTTTAGCACATCAAAGGAAGTCCTGCAAGAATCATCAAACACAAAATCAGAATCTTTTTGCAGTAATCGTGACATAGGAACAGAAATCTTACTAAAATCTTTGATGAAGCACCAACAAAATCCTACATTCCCTAGGAAAGATCTAACATCACGCACACGTGAAGGATATGTTAAAGATGAAACAATATCTACCTTAGATCTGTCAACCTTTATCCCATGTTTTGACACTACATGCCCTAATACAATGCCATGCTCTACCATGAAATGTCACTTTTCAAAGTTCAAGACCATATTCTTCTCAATACAATGATTCAATAGGCTTTCCAAACTACTTAGTCATTCATCAAATTAATACCCATAAACTGTAAATCATCCATGAATACCTCCATTATGGTTTCACTAAAATCAGAAAAATACTCACCATGCATCTCTGAGAAGGTACCTGGGGAATTGCAATGTCCAAATGGCATCTTTCGGAAGGCAAACATTCCAAAGGGACAGGTGAATGTCATCTTCTCCTGATCCTTTGGAGCTATAGGAACCTGAAAATATCCAAAAAAATCCATCCAAGAAACAAGAGTGTGTCTTCCCAGCTAGTCTCTCAAGCATCTGATCAATAAATGGGAGAGGAAATGATCTTTTCAAGTGGACTGGTTTAGTTTCCAATAATCAATACACACACGCCAACTGTTTTGTACCCTCATTGGAACTAACTCCTCCTTATCATTTTTTACTGTTGTAACACCACTTTTCTTAGGCACAACCTGAATATGACTCACCCACTGGGAATCTGAAATGGGATAGATTACACCTGCCTCAAGCAATTTTTCAACCTTTTTTTAACAACCTCCAAAAGTGTTGGATTGAGTCTTCTTTTTGGCCACCTAACCGGTTTAGCCCTATCCTCCAAAAGAATCCTATGCATAAAAATGGAGGGGGTAATAACTAATATTTCAGCCAAGGTCCACCCAATTACCCTGATGTGCTCCCTCAAAATATTCAAAAGTTTTTCTTCATGTTCAAAAGGGATATTGTTAGCAATGATAATAGGTAATTTCTCACCACTCAACAAGTATGCGAATCTGAGATATGGTGGTAATGGCTTGAGTTCTAGTGTAGGGGGTGGTGTATGGATAGAGACATCAAAGGAACTGAAATATATTCCCAAAGAGCATCAGTATCAGAATATACATCATCAAAATCAAAGAATAAATCATCAAATCCATCAGCATACTCAACAACCATGTCATAATTCGATTTTACACGATCAAAATCAGAATATGACTCCATTTCAAAATAAAATCTAAGAGAGTCTTGTGCATTAGAAATAGGTGTGGAAGTACTCTTAGATATCAAACTAGAACCAATACTCATAATCTCCCTAAGCATAGAACAATCAAATTCCATGGGGTTTTTGTTTGGTGGTTCAAAATGGGAGATAACAAATGCAGAATGATCCTCTGAGGGGTACTTCATGGAATCCATAACATTAAATATCACAACTTCATCCCCAAATTCCATGCAAAGTGTACCCTCATTAACATTTATGATTGTTTTTGTAGTTTTGGGGAAGGTTATACCTAAGATAATGGGGGCATGAGAATTTTCCTAATCATCCTCCATGTTAAGCACGTAGAAATTTGATGGAAATATCATGTCTCTTACCCAAACAAGTACATCCTCAAGAACTCCCGCTGGATATGTCGTAGCTCTATTCTCTAACTGCACCACTAATCTTGTTGGTTTCATCTCACCAACCTACAAATAAGATAATACAGAGTAAGGAATCACATTTATGGAAGCTCCCAAATCACAAAGTGCATCATAAAATTGTAACTCCCCTATGGTGCATGGTATGGCGAATGTCCCTGGATCTTTTCACTTCATCAGTATTTCTAGAATTTGTGTAATGAGTGCTGACACATTCCAACCAAGATTTATCCTCTCATTTTCCTTGAGCCCTCTTCGATTGGTACAAAGTTCTATTAAGAATTTCACAAACCTTGGGATTTTCTTGATGGCTTCAAGTAAAGGGATGTTGATCTCCACATGATTGAATGTATCCAAAACTTATTTTTGCATTGCCTCTTAAGACATATTCTTGGATTGAACAACACTATTTGGAAAAGGAAGGGGTTTAGGAAGAACATCATTAATCTTTTTCTTACCTTTATCTTTCTCCTTGGGTTTATCATCAACCGGTTTTGAATGGGGCTTCTCCGAAGTTGAGGTGAATCCCGGTGTAATGGTAGGTGGAGAAGCATCCGTTGTTTGCTTCCCACTTCTCAATGTGATGGCACTGACATTTCCCTTTGGATTTGGAGTAGGTTGGGAAGGTAGATTTCCAGAATTCTTACATACCAGTTCATGGAGGGCGGTGGTAATCTGGCTGATTTGAGTCTTCAAATCCCTCAACTTTGAACCTTGACTCTTCAGATCATGCTATTGATTAAGAAAAATTTGCTTCAAAAGGTCATCAGTGTTACAATCTAACTCGGGTGGGGGATTCCCTTGTTGTTGGTTTGTTGATTTTTGGGCTTCAATCTTCTTTGGGGTTGTTGGAAACCCTACTAGTAAGGTGGTGGCTTCTAGAAGTTTTCTCTAAATGGGGGAATTTATTTCCATCTAGAGCCATAACTCATGTCCGATTGATCCTTCCACCCTTGGTTATATGTTGGAGAAAATGAATAAAACTTCTATTGTGGGTAATCTGTTGTTTATGCTGATACGGTCTCCCTGGGAATACTACTGCGCAATCCTCTATCTCTTGTAGTTTTGGGCAACAGTCAGTTGGGTGGCTTGTTTCAGTGAAAATTCCACAAGGCCTTGAAGGAGGGGGTTGGGATGTCTTTTGAGAAAAACAAATCTATCTCACCATAGTTTTCAATTCTAATAACATGGTATCAATCAAATGACTTTCAAGGGAAGAAGGACTAACCTGATGTACTCCCCTGACATGCGGTATATCTCGATCGCCAAATTATTGGGAGTTTTGGGCCATTTTGTCAATAAATGCATGTGCAACTTCTGATGTCTTGTCCACCAATGCTCCTCCTACTGCGGAATCCACCATGCTCTTCTCCATAGGGGTGATTCCTTCATAGAATTATTGGATGAGAAGTTTCTCACTAATTTGGTGATGTGGGAAACTTGAACACAACTTCTTGAATCGCTCCCAGTACTCATACATTAACTCCCCCTGGGCTCTCTTAATCCATGGTATCTCCTTATGAATGGAAGTGTCCTTTCATGCTCAAAAAAATCTTTGCAATAAAAGACATTTCAAATCGTTCTAACAAGTTACATCTTCATGTTGTAAATAATACATCTAGTCTTTCACAGCTCCATCAAGTAAGAATGGGAATTCTCTTAGATTGATTTGATCTTCAGAATCTTTTTGGGTTTAAGGGTTGAGAATACCAAATTAAATTCTTTCAAATTTTTGTTTTGATCCTCGCCAGATAATCCATGAAACTTTGGAAGAAGATAAATTAACCCAGATTTCAATTCATTGTTTGATTCGAGATTCGGGTATGCAATACAATTTGGTAGATAGTTAATATCTAGTGCAGCCAATTATTGAATAGTTGTATTGAGTTCATTTCCATTATTTTCAGCCATTTGTTCTTTCTTTATGTTGGAATTATAAGTGTTTCCAATTTCAATGTTCTTGGAGTGGAGAAATTCTTTAACTGTTTGAATGTTGAAACTTACTGTAGACTGCAGATGTCTAATTCAAGCCCTAAGGTTGCCTTCAATCTCAGGGTCAACATCTAAGAGATCTTTGGGATTAGTTCGTGTTATAAATAAAATAAAAATAAAATGAAGGAAAGTGGACCATAGTAAAATTAAAATAAGAATTTTGAGTTGATGGTCCAAAAATAAGTAGAAGAAAATAAAAGAAGAAGAAAAAAATCAGATTGGGTAAAGAAGGAAGAAAGAAGAGAGGAAGATAAAAAAATGTTAAATAAAATAAATACCTTTAATTGGTTGAAATAATTACTTGCCTCCCTAGAAATGGCACCAATTTGAAAGGTGCTGTTGTGGTCACCCTTAAATGATTAGTGGTTTTTGGGTACTTAGGTGAAACAGAGTGGCTGACCAAGGTCATCTCTCAAGGAGGAAGTAAATTAAAACAACTTCGTAAAGGTATTATAAAAATAAAATAGAATTGAATTAAAACACTACTTGAAAGTATGGGGGGTTTCTTATCATTTATAAAACTAGAAGATGTTTTCTGAAAGAAGATTTCATTTTTTTGTTTTCAATTTTGAAATGAATCATGATTAAAAAGACGCAACAAGAAGATGTTTTTTTAGAAAATATTTTAAAAGGCGTAATCGATCTAATTGTACCTCTTCACTAAATTATTTATCATTATCATTTAAATAAATATCCACTTAATTATTATCCCCTAATTTGTTAACCCTGGAACTCTATGAGAGTTAACTTAACCACAATGATGAAATTACTTAAACCCTAGGCTAGCTTCGGAACACGCAATCACAGAACCCTGCTTTGATTGTTGTTCAAAGGTTAGCTTATGTTCAGTGGTTAATTAAATCACGTATCCATTCTGTAAATGAGTATTAATTGTGTTTAGGTGTTATATTTTAACTCTACAAATTTATCATGTGTTGTCTTGTATTACCGATTAAGATCACACTCTCACAATTTACACAAAATCTCGACCTCACATGTTTTTGTGTTAATTGTTAAATTGCTTGCTGAGTTTCATATAATTTAAAAACTCAATTCGTGGATCATATGAAGTGAATTAAAGTAGCTCTATGATTCAAAATAATTAAATGAAGAGGGTAGAAGATAGATTTATCACTAATAAAACTACTCTTCCATGGGCGGTGTTGTAATCGTGGAGACGTTTTGCATAGGCAAGGATTGAAAGGGTAGAACCCAATCTTGTCGACACTCTTGATTCAAACCCAATTAGGAAGTTTAAGAGAAGATGAAAAGGGAAGAAAATATATGATTAATTGAAGAAAAATTCATGATACCAAGATGAAAGAAAAGAAATACAAATTGGAGGTGGGAGAGGAGAGCCTTTTGGAAGAGATGTTTTCACAAATCCTTACTTCTTCCAAGAGTTGTGAGGGGATCCCAAGAGACACCCTTTTTGTCACACCATACCAATGCCTTGAAAAGACCTCCCAATGATTGAAAAAATCCTTTAAATAGAGTTGGGGAGGGCTAGGGTTACAAAACTTTATTAAATGTGAAAGGGAAATTCGGCCAAATATTTTAATTTCACTTGTACCGCATATTTTACCTCCAATGTGTGTGAATTGGCCAAACTTCTAGAAAGATGATTTGTGCATAATCATATCCCTGAGATTCCATAAAATTTTGGGTCCAATCGAAGCCTGTATTAAGAAGATTCAGCCCAAATGGTGAAGTCATGTCCAATCTTGATAGTTCAGTCCATCTTTGTCTTCGTGGCCCATTTACTCCACTCAAATGCCTGATCCAGCTCACATATCCTAAATAGAATTTGTATCCCATTAAGTTAGAAACACAGTTTCAAAATATTAAGTCACAATATTTTACATATCAATATTTATTCCTGAAATATGACAATGAATTTTAAAAGGGTAAAACTGGATTTTTCATCAAATTTGCAAATGAATGATCTAATACCAAATATTTCATAATTGATCATATTTAGAATAATGTGAGGAAATTATATCATTTATTATCAATATAATATTAAATAAAATTTTTATCACCACCAAAAATCATTCTCAAGCTATGATGCATATTATATACCCCTAGGTGTACTTCCAAAGGTGATCTATGAAAATCATAAGGTACTCCCTCACACATCACTACCAGAACAAATAGCCCCCCCCCCTAAAATAAGATCTGGTTCTGACCATTTCCTATGCTGTCAGAAATATCAAAAGAATAATAATAACAAAAATATATCTATCACCATTGATTCTGATTCACATCATTCTGAGAAAAGATATACCTCAAGATCTTAATATTGGTGAAGACTGAAAAACTCTCCCTAATAAGGTATTGTTTCCAAAACTCCAATAAAAACAAAACCATTTATAACTCCAGATCATGTGTGGTATAGTTACACACATGGGGATGTAACTACCAAGACCCATAAAAGATCACTTCCCTCTTCTGCATCAGCTTTCATCCCTAGACCAGACGTGATGACTCATGGAAAACCCTGAACAACACACCCTCCTCTAGCAGCCAAAGATCTGGAGCACTAATAAACATCTCTTTTAGAGAATCAAACACTACCTTCAATTTATTAGTCCTCATAAAATCATGTTTTCTATTGTTCAATGATTTTAATAGGGATTTAACATGATATAAATCATCTAAAAACCTTAAATAATAGCCAATGAGACCAAGGAACCTGGAAACCTCTATAAAATTATTGGGTGCTACCTAGTAAACAAATGCCATGAACTTTGATGGGTCTACTTAAACACCCTTATAAGACCCCACATGTACAAGTAAATAAACCTCTCATATAAAAATCTCACACTTGAAAAAATTTCAATAGAGTATATGGCGATGAAGAACCAGAATGACAGCAATGAAATGATAAAAATTCTCTCATTCTGACTTCAGGTATATAAATATGTTATCAATGAACATGAATATGAAATATTCTAGGAATTCCTAGAACATTGAGTTAATGAGCCCCATGAACATAGTTGGTGTATCTGTGACAATGAACCACATAGTCATAAAATCAAAGTGACTATACCTTCTTCTGAAGGCATTCTACAGAACATCACACTCCTTCACCCTCAATTGGTGATACCAATACCATATGTTGATTTTGTAAAACTAAATCTCCCATATCAGCCGGTCAAAAATATCATATATCCTTGAAATAGGTTAATGATTCTTGATCATCACCTAATTGAAACTCTAGTAGTCTATACACAACCTATGAATACCATTCTCCTTCTTGTCAAATAACATTAGAGAAACCCATGGGGACACACTAGGCTAGATAAATCCCTTTTTAATTATATTTTCAATCTTAATCCTCAAATCCTATCACTCAAAATGTGTCATCCTATAGTGACCCTTTGATGTTAAAGAAGGATTGGTCTATTCGTCTATTCTAAACTCAACGTCATGTTGAGGGAGAAGATTTACAATCTACTTTGGAAAATAATAAAAAAACATTCCAACAAACAAGGGAAGATCAATTGTACTAGAATCCACATGTTACATAGAAAACATATCCATAGATAAAAGTATGGGCTCCACATTCCTACTTCCCAACTGAATACTTTGTTAGCCAATGAAAGTTGTACGCTAGAAATACCCATCCCAGAACACGACTCCCCTATAAAAGTAGTTGATAACAACTTGCATTGAAAAAGACCACATAATGTTGAGGATTACATTGTAAGAATATATCTATAGAAAGAAAAAATACCCATGGGATTGATGTGGCCCCATAATCAGTCTACACCCACAGCACACATAAAACATGGAGGTCTGGCCTCCAACAAGTGTAGTCAACCCAATAGAATAGGACGACTCTCTATATCTATCCATATAGCATTGAATATATTGGGTTTAACAAATAAGTTTTAAGATCTTAAATTAAAAAAGTGTATAAACAAAAGTATAAAATAAGATGAGCATACCTCAAACGATATTTTTCTCATCTAACACTGCTACCTCCACTACCTACCACTAACCACACCCATGACCTCTACCTCTGAGGCAGTATCCAGCTATACAAACACACTCAATTTGAGGTCTTGGAACACAAGGCACATCCTGAGGCCATCCCCTACCTACTCCATCACCCCTTAGAAAATAATAATCATGTTTCCCCTACTGTTGATACGGTCTCACTAGAAACTTCTGTTGAGGATGACCCTGAACCTAACCACCTTCACCAAACTATCTTTGAGAACCACTAGGCATTAGTTTAAGAAATGGAAATGAAACCCATATCCAAATCAAGAAAAACCAATCCCTCAAGAAAAGCATGGAAACCCCTTAAGAAAATAAGGAAACAACTGGCCAGTAGCCTCAGAACGATGAAAAGAAAACTGGTAAGGTTGACTCCCTTCTAGTCAAATCATTGAAGGCCCTAACACTTGAGACCTTCCATTGACAACTCTACTCCTCATGAAATGTTGTTGGATCCTCCCAAATAGTAAACCTCTTCATGATCTAATCCACTCAATCACCTTTACATTCTTCTAAACCTCCAAATATGTTAGAAACATAAATAGAGAAACTATATACAATATTGAAGGAAGGAGTGTCTCCTAAAGATGTCTCGCATGAGACTCCTTATTAGTAAAACTTTTTTTGGAAAATACAACCGTTCCTTGAAACTAATTCTAAAACCTTGTACTAACATACCCCCCTGCTGAAGGGAGATTAGATCTTTCCACATCACTACCTTCATGATCGATAAAATAAACTCTACTAAAAACTCTTTATGAAAATCAACCCAGGAAACATCTTCCTCCTTCTTCTAAACAAGATATTGCAAACACCATTGATATGTAGCTTCTGGCATCTTACTAACTACCAAAGGGACCTAGTACTTCACCAGGGCTCAGATCCAACTAAAGTCAATATCTATATCCTCCATCCAAATAACTATATCCACCTCAAAAAAACTACCCTCATATCATCCCAAAGCTTAATGCTAAAAAGCGTGAAATATCTTTTACCATTAGTCATCCTCCCCATCTAAATAAACCCTCCGATGATTAACCAAGACAGCCTTCTAAGCCTCCACTACTTGAACTGTATGTGGATGATGACCAAGAGCCATAGCTGAAAGGAAGATAAATATATCCTAATCCCAAGTATTACAGAACTCAATCATCATTTATTTCATTCATTTTAATTCATTTTAACCTCTCTAAAATATCCCAATTCAAATTGGAACACAAGTAATCATGATGCATGTAACTCTCCTTGGCCTCTACCCTACAAATAGGTCCACCTAACATGGTCATTTAACTCGCTTAGAGTCCATGTACTGGATCACACAAGGGGATAAAATCATGTGTGCTATCTATTCTCACTGGTATATGTCATGTACCAAGTTCAACTAGATACATTTCCACAATAACCCTTATAATCCTCACATTTTCTAACTTGAAATTCCATAAAATTTTTCACACATCAAATCTGATATAACTATGTCATGGCCCCTCCCTCCAAAGATACCATAGTTAAGTAAGAGGGATAATGCCCCCTCCCCCCGTGTCCTACCTCTAGTGGGCCTTAAGATGGTGACTAGCATCGGTGCTATAAAAATATCATGTGTTTGCGGCATTTACTTATATAAATAAAACAATGTCAGGGGATAGGATGAATTGATCGCAAGAAACTCCATAACATAATACAAAATAAATCCAAAATCATCTCACTATGCATGTAAAAAGTGAATAGACATAGATAAAATTCTTCAAAGTAAATACCCAAAAGCAAAGTTAAAGCACCGATGAAACACTTATCCATGTTTTTGAGTAATTATTGTACAGAATGGTACACAAAGTCCTCCTAGAAACCTAAAAATATGTTTATATAGCTAGGGTGATCAAAAAATTATACTTAGTAGGAAAACCAAATTCTACTATGCACATGTGAAAAGAGCATACTAATGCATCCATGAGAAAACAACATAACCAAAATCTTTTAAAGAGGTGAACTATCCAACCCTAATCACACCAAGGCATGCTCACAAATAACACAAGACAAATATAATAACATCATATAAATCATATCAATAAAGGGAAACTCACACCACTTTCCTGCTAATTTTCTTCCCTCACACCCTAACATTTTACATCTTGGTACTACTATATCTTCTGTATAACACATCACAAGCCACCACCACACAACATGGTCATTTTACATCTTGCTCATAGACACCTGGTCCATCACACCACATCCACTTCTATAACCAAAGTAGTCGAGTATCCTAAACAAGAAGGACGTAAACCTTATTCCCTCCTCATACCTCGCATGACCCCTATTATAGGTCTCCCCACAATACAGTCACATCACATCTCACCATCGTATAACACAGTCATATAACATATCACCGACAAACACCTACACCATCACCGAGTGCATTATCTGACCTTTATTCATCACAGCCTATGCATATCTACTTGCATGGAATAGAGGGTGGAAAAGAGAGGGAATCTAGTCATCCATCCTCAGCTAAGGGATGTTAGGGAAAACACCCTCATATATATATATGACCGTCGATATTTGGTGCTCAGTGTGAGTAGGATGCATCTAGAAATCATAAGAAACATACAAATATATATACATATATATTCACATAGATACCCAAACTATGAGTTCACAACCAAAAGGATACCAACTAACTTACAATAAAATCCACTTTCGATGTCACATCTAAATTCATAACACTACACATGCCACAAGCTACATGCCACATTCTACATTACCAACTAATTTCCATTTAAACACCATGTTCATCCGATATTTACAACCTATTTAATTCCACATTCAGATACCATTTCCACATTTTACCAACCTTCCCATTATAATTCAATATCTGTTAACCATTTAAACATAGATAAATACCACCTTCTATATGAGATAAAAAATCTTTTAAAGGTTATATTTCATTAAAAAAATTATATCATTGAAACTCATATAATAATATATTAATATATTTATATTGATTAAAATAGAACATATTTTATTAAATGTTATTTAATATGAATAAATATACATTTTCACTTGATATATAATATATTTAGGTAAAAATATAATAAAGAATAATATATATATATATATATATATATAATTTTTTTTAATCTAATTTATATAATATGAAATATGTATTATAAATCATATAAATGTATATTTCATATATTTAGTGAAAAAGAGTTTATTAATTTAATTAAAAATATTTATAAAATAATTAAAAAAAATTAACTAATTAAGAAAATTTTTTTATCAATTTCATTTTTTTTTGGAATATCACACATATACAAATACGAAATTAATTCAATTTTATACGAACAAACATATACAAATAATATAAATTGTTAATATTATTATATTATATTTTCATTTATTAATATTTAATATTTAATATTTAATATAATTTATTTTTAATTGTTACATTTTATTCATTTTATATATTTATATTTAATATATAATATTTATTACAATTTATAATATATATATATATATATATTAAATTAATTCATTTTTCTTAATAATTATTTCATTAATAATTTTTTTGATATTTTTATAATTTATTCCTTTTCAATTTTTATTAATATTATATTTTTTTAAAATTTATTCAGTTTAAATATTTATTTACAATTATTGATTTAAAATTAATGAAGTTAATATAGTTATAATTGACATATAATTAAAATATACTCATTTTCTTTTATACATGTATTCATTTTTTTAATAATATATATAATAAGTCTCTTATTAATTTTTGTAATATTTTTTCAATATAATCATCTCTTAATTAAATTTCACAAATTTTAAACATACATTCATTTAATATTATTTACTCATTAATAATGTTAAGTGTTTTTTTCTTTTTTTTATTATCTATCAATTTCAAATATTTATTCCTCAAATATTTTTTGGTAATTTAATCATTTTTAATGTCTTTTATATATAATTATTCATTAAAACAGTCATATATTTTGTAAAAATGGTTTATAATTAAAAATTAATAATAATTAAAAATATTGACTAATTGTATCGAGTAATGGAATTTTAATTAAACTTGATTTGTTTTCAATTCTATATATATCAAACATGTGTTCTATTAATTTCACACATACATATATGTAATTAATGCATTTTTACATAGAACACACACACACATAATATTTCTATAATTTATGCAATTTTTAATATTCATTTTAGAATTATATTTCTTAACATAATATAATTAATATATATTATGTTTATAATCCGTAAATTTATTGATTATTTATATTTTTATTAATTAGTAATCTTATTTTTTTAATATCTTTGTAATTTATTCATTTTCATTTTCAATATTTCATTTTTTTTTTTTTTATTCATTAGTATATTTTTAATTTTCTTTATAGTTTACATATTTATATTTTTTTCTTGTAATATTTTTTGTAATTTATACATTTTAATATATATTTATACATATTTATTGATTAACATTTATGTTTTTTAATATGGTTTTAATACAAGTATTTAATATGTATTCATTTCATTTTAATATATGTTCTTTTTTTTATTTTATTAAAATTTATATATTTAATTAAACTCATTCACTATTTTTAAATTTTTGATTTCGATTCATATTTAGTTATTAAATTTCGCTCATTTATAAATTTCATAAATGTAAGATTATCAATTCATTAATAATGTTAATTTGTTTTTACATATTTATTATTTATTAATTTTTCATATATATTGATTGAATATTTTTTATTTTATTTTATATAGTTTTTGTCAACGCTTTACAAAGAGTTGATAAATATAGGTTTTGGAAGTTCTAAAATAAGATAAATGATAAATAACTATCCTTATCAGTTCTAAGAGGTAGCATTGATAAAGAGTGGCCTTAATTAGTGATTCATATATTAGCACTAATAAATATGGGTTTTTATCAGCACTTTATATTTCACAGCTGGATATGTCACTATAAGTAGGTGTGGTAATACACACACACATAAAGTTTGGAACCATCACACATAGGTTATGGTTGAGTACAATTTGGAAAATAAAATGATTGGTAAAATTGGGAGAGAATACATCATTTTTTTGAAGATACTTTCTAAACACTCTGACATCATTCCCATCAATCCACTCTCCTAGTGACACCTTGAAAATCATGTAAAGGATAGTTCATAGGCTCAAATATGGGTAGGAAAATTCATTAGATTTAATGTTATATTACTATTTTGTTTATATGAATTAATATTTTGGTAGCAACTTTGTAATTTTGTTCCTAATGGTGGTGCTATGAGGACAACATTACTAATGGAATTAGGTGAGGTGTGAAGGGAATATAATCATGAGTTGTATATTGGTTGGGTTACTAGAGTTGGAATGGATTTAGAGTCCATACCAATCATGAAATACTTCCCAGCAACACATTATCATGAAATGATTTCTCATTATAAGAGTAATGAGTTTAAGGTATTAATAAAATTTGAGGTTTTTGAATGAAAAGTATGATGATTTGCATTAATAATCTATTTTTATTATTTAAATCACTTTTTTAGGAAACACCCGAAAGAAACAAAAAAACATGCTACAAAGTTTCTCCACACTTTGCGGTGGATGATGATGAAGAAACATTATAAGAAGCATGTATTTTTCTTCAAGACATGCATTGAATTAGGTATAAATTCTGATAATCTATATAGCTCATCATCTTAAGCATCGATGGATTAGTTTAGGTGTACTAATTATCCATATATTCCCCCTTTAGTATTTTTTAGTAAATTTAATTCAATCTCACTAATGAAAAACATTAACTTAATCATAGTCCAAATATAATACTTCTTACCTATTAGATGATAACTTCTTTATCTTCTTACCTAATTTTTTCTTTTTTATTTGTCAATGTCCTGCTAGACATGGAATCCACATTTTTATTAAAATAGTTTCAACATACCTAATCAAGAGATCATAAAAATTCCACTCCATTTTTTTAATAAAATAATATTTAATATCAAAAATAATAGAATGCATCAATATCATACAATATATATATATATATATAATCAGTAACATTAAAAGAAACTTAAAATCATCATTTGACATCATATGATGAATTTAATTGACCAGAAAGGCGGGGTAATTGACACATAGGATAGAATAATTCTTTACCAATACATATAAATGTAAATATGAAATCCTCGATCTATAAAGATAACAAATTAAGACAAGATAGATCTGAAACTAAGAGACATGGTGTTTGATTTAATTTTAAAATGAATCAAATTTAAAAACCTTAATAGGTTCATTAGAGTAAACTAGGATTAGATACTAATTATATGGCCCTCTTAAAGATATGTCAAACAATGACAAGGGATGAATCAGTGATTGAAATCCAACTAAAAAAATTTTCAAACTCTTAACTAAGTCTTTCTTATTGTTGATTAGTTTTGGGATTACAACTCCCCTTTTTGTGATAATAATGTATAAAAATAGAAAAGAACATAAACATCACGTTTTAATGTCTATAAGATTATTTAATAGATATATTTTCTTCCTATATGTATACTTATCTCCCTTATATCATTATCCCTCCATTTTTTACTTGTTCTCTACTTCCACATAAATCTATTTCAAAAGGATCATTTTTATAGAAGGTTTCATAACATGACATGTAAAATATAGACATTGATCATTTATGCTTAGGAAACTCAATATCAAAAAAATAAAAACTATTAAACTCACTATATAATGAAAATCATAACTATTTATATATATTTATGAAGTAATAAAATCATGAAATCATAAATACCACTAGTGAAATGCATGTTTTAAACAATAGATAGACATTTATAGCTCTGCATACTAAATGCTCGCCATTACTAGATAGGAATCCTTCATGTTGTTTCATGTAAATCTCCTCATTAAAATTAGCATTTAGAAATGCATTTTTCACATCCACTTGTTATGATTCAATGTCTAAATGAGATATTGGGGAAAATATTATGCATAAGGAATCCTTTTTGGATATTGGATAAAATGTATTAGTATAGTCAATCCCTTAATCTTGAGTGAACTCTTTAGCATCTATTCAGGCCTTGTATCTCTCAGTGTTTTCTGATTAATATTTCCTAGTTTTAAAACCCCAATTTCATCTAATAGGTTTTAAACCAAGTGGAAACTCAACAAAGTCCCAAAAATAATTACTCTTTGTAATGTTTCATATTTTTATATGTTTTACTTTTAAAAATTATATGGAATGATTTCAAGACCAGGCACTGAGATGGAGTTTGAATCTAAGGCCTGGTTTTCCAAAAATAATTATTTGAAAAATATTAAACTTTTTAATAGCGTGTGCACACAGTTTTCATGAAAAAGTAGAATAACTCTTAAACGGGTGTCAGATCATAAATCTGAGGTCACTATTGAGATTATAATGGTGGTTTTTCCCAATGAGAAACCTAACCTTGGTCAGCGCAAGACATATGTAGAAAAAGTCACCAATGATGTAACCGTAAATAAAATAATTAAATAAATAAAAATTATTTTTAAATACTAATAACTCATGAATGGTGACTCATATTGAAAATCTAATATTACCATTGAGTTCCCAATGTGGTGTTTACTCTATCTGTGACCTAACTTTTTTCGGCATAGGTCATGAGTAGAAAAAGTCTCGTAGGGTGTAACTGTAAATAAAAAAAATTATAAAAAAAATTATTTTTTATAATGCAGTGTGTTTTTATTTATTTATTAATCCTTTGTCTGTAATTTAGGGTTATCACCATAACCCTGTAATTCCTCTGAGATGTGGAGAAAGAACTCTCTCAAAAAAATGGTTACGGATCATGGATCAATGATCGACAAACATCCGATTCGAAGGAACCTCACCATTGATGATGACGCAACGGTCATCCTTCATCAGCGACTGATCTGAATCAAGGTAGGGTGGTTGTTTCTTTGTGGTTTTCCCCATTATTTATTTCCATGATGAATGTGGGTGAATCCATGAATAGATTAATTTGCGGTTCGATCGTTGTTATGGGATAGGATATTATCTGTGGGATTATTTGGAGATTTATTTTAATTACTCTCAATTTATCCTTCTAATGTAAAATAATTGCGGCTGACACAAACAAAGATTGAGGTTCATTCCTCTGGGTGTTATTGTGATTTTCTCTCCCCTGTTCTTTGTGTTCTTCTCTATTGAACCCATACGGCAACGGTTCGACTTTCTAGGTGGATCTAAACATGATCATACCCCCATATTGGAGGAAAACTAACAATAAAGGTCAGATATGTGTAGAAAAAAACCTGAGTGTCCCATATCTATGACTGTTTTGAATTTTGGGCATCAGAGGGGGTTCTGTGGTCTGTGTAAGGGACTACTGGTGTGGCGGTTTGGCAAGGCGAGGCGTAAATCCAGCGAGATGAGGTGGTGGTGGTATGGTGACTAGAGGTAGCAGCCTCATAGGTGGCTGTGAAAGTTTTTGATAGCGGCGAAGGGTCATGGAGGGCTGCCGCAAGTGGAGGTGGTGGGTCGAGGGATGTGGTGGGGCCATGGGATGTGATGGCGGCAGTGGTGGTCGTGTAGAAAGTCGCTGACAACCACATGGACTAGGATAGGCGGCCTGCAAGTGAGCGGTCTGGGCTGAACAAGTGGTTCAGGTTGGGCCCAGTGGTTTGGGCTAGGCCAATGTGGTCGGGTCAGGCCCAGTGGTCCGGGTAGGACCAGAGTCGAACCCGAGGCGAACCTGAGAGGAAACTGAGCTAGAGACACGCCACGCTCGACCGTGACAGTCGACCCTGACACACAGTCTCTCCAGCTACTATGGGTCATAGGGCGACTAGTCCATGTGATCAATCACATTGGTCAACTACAGCAGTCGACCGCCATGGTCGGTCCATGGGCCTAGTGACCCCCTTCCTTTGAAACTTCAAACTCCCATAACATTCAAATGGTACGGTTATTTGAAAATCTGTCTAGGGTGTTGGGACCCTAGATATGAGATGTACGTTTTGAAATAAGTGGTGGGGTTTTTATTATGGACCATTATAGGTTGAGATCATTTCCCTTGGTCATTTATTTTAGGGTTTAGTACAGATTTACATCCACATTACTAGATTATAGTCCCCTCTAGAGGTAGAGTCCCAGATAGAGTTATGGTATTCCTCTATGTTACTGGATTAGGATCCTCTATCACCTATAGTGTTTTTTTATAGAAGCAATGTAACCCCTGAGAGTAGGGCATTGGTCCTCCATCTAGCGGGCCACATCAGTAGGGTTAGTGGTATTCTCTATGTAGGATCCCCTATGTTGCGGGTTAATCTGGATTTGGTTAGTGGTATTATTTGGGAAAGATCCCTTATTTGTGTATTATAGTCTTAATTAACCAATACATTCTAAATTGGGTAGAGCCCAAATGATCTAGACCTCTTCATGAGTGTCTTTGAAGATATCATGTATTGAGGAGTGAGTTCTCCCAGAATGAGTGTGCTTCAAGCAGAATCCTATGGTTGGAAATTCTTAAAGACAACCTGATGGTGTGGTGTTTCTCGAGACTATATCTAGATAATATTGTTATATTTATTGTAGACATATACCAAAGTAGATCTTACTACACATTCATTTATGGTACTTCCTTTGTGGTTCTGCAGCATCCTACTGAGTATTGTTGTACTCATCCTTACACAATTTTTTCCCAAATGTGTCATGTCTTGTGAAGATGATCGACCATTTAATGGAGTCCTAGGTGGACCAAGACTAGGTGGTGATTAGCACGTCCAGAATAACAAGGTGTGTTCCTAAGGTTCAGACAGCAGTCCTGTTACCTTTTTTCTTATAGGATGGACTTTTGGTTACAGACACTTTTTTGTTGGCTTGTTTTGGACCTATTTACTTTCAATTTTGTACTCTGGTTGTGGGATATAGTTGTTTTCATGCATTTTTTACTTAGTGTTTTTACATTTCATCATTTGTGTCTTGGAGATGTGTGCATGTGTATAGATAATTTAGGTTATTGCCTCCCATTTGTGGGATATGCATAATCAGGGCAGGTTACCAGCCCTTTGCCTATTGGAAGCAGGCTTGGGTTAATCACAATATGGAACCCTATGGGATAGGTCGTGAAAGAGTGGTATTAAAGGTGGTTCAGTTCTATCATAGGACCAATATCCTCTGAGGTTGGTTTGGGGAATCAATGTTAAGTGTTTTGACTTCAGATTTTAGGCTAGGGACTCCAGTGTTGGTGTGGTGGCCGACAAATCCATACATCAGGAATATTATTACTTGTTTCTCAACTTGGTATATAAAAACATTAGTTGTAGGGATAAAAAATGGTACATGCAACATATAAAAATGGTTGTGTTTTCCATGTCCTTTAGTCATCTCTCCAGATATAATCTATTAACTGTGGTACCTCTTATTTCATTTCATGATGCCTCCACATATACATCCTTCCAAGATTCCACTACGAGATCATGTGGATGGTCCTCCTAGTGATGAGGCATTGGTACAAGGTCATGTGCTGAAGATAGCACCTCCAGGTGGTTTACCAGCTATACCACCACCCATGAAGTGGTAGATACTATCATAACTAGTATGTGGGGATGCACACAGGCTGAGCGTGTTATACAATTTTCAGAGGAAGTAATCTCTTAGGTTTTGGGGTGAGCCAGTCCCCCAGTTTTCTAAGGATTGGTTAGAGGCGGTCGCCTGTGTTTTCTACCTTGTAAAGACATATGTTGACCAGATGGAATTAATCACTATGAATCTTATTTAGGGATCTTTGGGGAGATGGTGGAGCATATTTACTCAGAAACACAATGAGATAACTCTCTCTAAGATAGACTTCAAGCATCTATTCAGGGTGGAGTTATATCTGGCAACATTTTAATCGGTATGTATACAGAAGTTTTTTCATCTGTAGTATGGAAGTATGGCCATGGAGGATTATTTTTCGAAGTTTACAAACCTTTCACACTACTCAATGGATATTTTGAGAGATCAGTTCTTCAGGGATCAAAACTTTCAATCAGGGATTACGCTAGGATATCTGGGAATGAGAGGTATCCCTTAGCATTCCTACCTATTCTGGGGTACTTGAGTGAGACCTTCTTGTGTATATTTTTCTAGAGGGGTAGACACTAGTAGGGGGAGCTATCATTGGGCACCTAACAGCTGAGACCTCATTGGTAGGAATCCTATGAGAGTCTTAGGGTCCCAAGAGGGTTAGTCACTTCATGAGGAGACCTTAGGACTCAGTGTCAGTGATACAGGGCTCCTAAGGTGGCTAAAATCATCCTAAGGATAACTGATGTAACATATGTAGTGTTCAAGGAAATATGGAATCATATTTCCCAACCAGTCATACAGTTTATCAGGGGATGGTCAAGGGACCGCTGAGGCAGAGGTAGAGAAAAAAGAAGGGTGGTCTTCAAGGTGACAGATGTGGCAGAGGAGCATGTAGGATAGTACGATGTAGTTGGAGGTTTGACCTATTACCACCACCACCCCGAGGTGGTCCATTCCAAGTTTAGAGAGTAGGTGGACAGGGATGAGTCCAGTTGTAGGCAATAGATTCTTATGACCCTGAGGCTTTATGGATGATATGAGGTAGAGTCTATTGTCTTTTCCACCATAGTTGTAGTTTTGATAGACACAGGTGTTAGTCCTTCCTTTCTTTCCATGAACATTTTTTGGGAATTGATGATTCTATTTGAACTATTAACTCAATCCTTACACATACAGACTTCTATAGAAAGAGATTCGATGATAAAAAACTGGTTCCAACAGTGTTCCCTAACTCTTGGAGGTTATAGTTTAGGTTGGGATCTCTAGGTAGCAGTGTTGAGTCCTTATGACGTCATTCTTGGTATGGACTGGTTATCTATAGTTCATGCTCATATTGACTGTTTTAGACACAGAGTGTGGTGTTTCTGCAGTGATGGAACTATGTTTTCCTTTGTTGGTGAAATGGAAATACATGTAGCATAAGATGGACTCACACATAGGAGGGTAAATTTGATTACTCATCAGTTGGATAGTCTCACCCTTAGTGAATTGGATGATATGATTCCTCATTTTCCTGTAGTGGTGGAAAAGTATGAGGATATGATTCATAAATATTTTTCAGGTTTACCTCCATATAGGGAGATGGACTTCTGTATTGATATACACACTGAGATAACTTTGATATCTACATCTGCATATCAGATGTCTCCCACAAAGCTTTGTGAGCTGAGGATATAGTTGGAGGAATTACAGAATAAGGTCTTTGTAAGACATGGTCATCCCTAGATTTGTTTTCCAACAAGGAAAATGGGACCTTGAGGTTATGTGTTGATTATCGATTCTTGAACCATAAGACTGTGAAGAACAAGTATCTACTACAGAGGATAAACAAAAAAATTTCTTAGTTGAAAGGGGCACGATGGTTCTTGAAGATTGACCTCAGATTAGGATATCCCCAACTATGAGTACGAGATGTGGATATATCGAAGATGACCTTCATGTGTCATTACGGTCACTATGAGTACATGGTGATTCCTTTTGGTGAGACAAACGTCCAAGTAGTGTTTATGGGACTAGTGAACCAGATCTTTCAGCCTTACTTGGACCGGTTCATGGTGGTTTTCATTAATGATATCCTAGTGTACTCAGAATCTGAGGAGGATCACATGAGACACTTAAGGATGGTCCTAGACACACTCCAATAGCAACATCTTTAAGGGAACCTCTCTAGGAATCAGTTCTAGATTTGAGAGGTCTATTTTCTGGGACACGTCATCTCAGATGCTAGAGTTACAGTGGATACAGTGAATGTTGAGGTAGTTCTTAATTAGGAACCACCTAAGAGTGCTACCAAGGTGCGGAGTTTCCTAGGGTTGACAATGTACCGTCGGAGGTTTTTACCTAACTTCTCTAGAGTATCATCACCCTTGGAAGCTTTGAAATGGAAGGGGAAACCTTTATTATGGATAGAGAAGTTCCAATAGTGCTTTCCAGATATGAGGCACAGGTTGATGAGAGCTCACATCCTAACATTACAATAGGAAGGTGTTGAGTATATGGTGCTCTACTATGCATCAGGGACCAAGTTTGGTTGTGTCTTGATGAAGATGAATGTGGTGATTGCCTATGGTTTCCGCCAGTTGAGACTACATGAGCATATCTATGTGACCCATGATCTTGATCTAGTAGTGGTAGTTTTCTCATTGAAGATGTGGAAAAACTACCTGATGGGTGAGCTGTTCATCATCTAAACTAATCACAAGATTCTCAAGTATATCTTCTCTTTGAAGGATCTAAACTTGAGATAGAGTTGATGGCTAGAGTTCCTCCACGACTATGACTTTGAAAGTTTCTATACTCTTGTGAAGGGTAACAAGGTGGAAGATTATCTCAGTATGAGATATAGTTTGCAGTTATTGAACAAGGTGTCAGGGTAGTTTTCCTCATTGTAGATATACTTTGTGGAAGGAGATGGAGTAGCTTACCTCTAGTCGATGATTATCACACCTCCACTCTTACAACGAGTTAGGGAGGCACAACATCAGGACACCAACTGTGAGACCATACATGATCAGATGTCCACAAGACATGATCCTGATTGATATTCAAATGGTGGGGATCATGTTTCTCTTTTTAGATGGAACAATGTTGTACCTTTGGCATTGTGGGAGGAGGTTTTGAGGGAGTTCCACACACACCATTTGGTGTTGCATATAGGTGTAGAAAAGATGTACCAGGACCTCTGGTGTCAGTTTTGCTGGCTAGAGATGAAGAAGAGTGTTCCAGAGTTTATCTCTCGATGCATCACTTGTCAATAAGAGATGACGGAACACCAAGTTCCAGCAGGTTTAACTCAACCCCTGAAGGTGCTATAATGGAAGTGGGATGGGATGTCTATGGACTTCGTAATGGGTATACCATGTATGTTCAAAGGAAATGATGACATATGATTGATCATTGACCAACACACCATGTTGGACCACTTTCAGGCTATCTGAGACCAGAGTTTATTAGAGAACTTAGGATGCCTCTATGTGCAGGAGATGGTTTGGCTCCATGGAGTCCCATCTATGATTGTTTTAGATCATTTTTTTCTTCACATCTCAGTTGTGGAAGGGATTGTAGGAGGCATTTGGGACCCATTTATGCTTGAGCACAACATTTCACCCACAGACGGATGAAAAGACTAAGTGGATCATTCAGGTTCTAGAGGACATGTTGCATGCGTAAATGTTAGATTTTTTCAATATTTGGGAGGATCACCTACCACTGTTGTATTTTTTAAACATAAACATTTATCACTTCACCATTTGAATGGAACCATTTGAGGCCTTGTATGGGTGACCCTAAAAGTTGCTACTTTTCTAGATTGACCCAAGAGAGTATGCGCTCATGGGCCTAGAGTTAATGTGAGCTACTACAGAAAATGTGTAGGTCATCCAAGAGTGTATGAAGACTACACAGAGCCATCATAAGTATTATGCAGATAGGTGATAGAGGCCTATGGAGTTCAATTAAGGAGACTATGTGTTATTTTAAGTCCCACCTGAATATGGATTTAAGATATTTGGATGGGGTGGTAATTTATTTCCAAGGTTCATCGGCCCTTTACAAACACTAAATAGATTTGGCGTGGTGGTTTACCACTTGGATCTAACACCGTAGTTAGATCAGGTACATGATGTCTTCCATTTTTCACAGCTGAGGAGGTACGTGCATGAACTATCACTCATCCTTGACTGTGGCAAGCTAGACATCAAGTATGGAGAATCTTTTAATGAGTACATAGTATAGATTGAGGATCTATAGGAGATGATCCATTGTGGTTGGTCGATTCTTTTGGTGCATGTATACTGGAAACATGGGAATCTCTAGGAGAGAACATGGGAGCAGGAGAGGCTCATATTCATGCTCAGTGCCCTCATCTATTTGAGTAACCTTTGGTTTGGATTTTAGAGACATAAATCCCCAAGTTGGGGAGAATGTAACATCTCATATTTTTCCCATGTTTTTTTAGAAATTATATGGAATTATTTTGAGACTAGGTACTAAGACGACATGTAATTATGAGGCCCAATTTTCCCAGAACAAATTTTTGAAAAATATTAAACATTTAATAGCCTGTGCACATGATTTTCCTATAAAACTGGAATAACTCTTCATTGGGTGTCCAGAATAGAAATATGAGGGCACCATTGAGCTTAGAATGGTGTCCTTACCCTAGGAAAGGCCAACCCATGGTCGGCGTGTGCCATCTGTAGAAAAATTAACCATGGAAATAACCATAAATAAAATTATTAAATAAAATTATTTTATTTTTAAATCCTAATAACGCATGAACATTGACTTTAATTTGAAATATAATACCACCAATGAGTTCATAATGTGGTTATTACCTTGGGTGTGACCTTACTTTTTTTCAGTATGGATTATCTGTAGAAAATGTCCTGGAGGGTGTAATTGTAAGTAAACTAATTTTATAAAAAATTTAATTTTTATAATGTGGTGACTTTTTTTATTATGTATTTTTCTAGAATTCATGGTTTTTACCCTAACCCTATAATTCCTTTGAGATGTATATAAATAACTCTCTTGAACAAATGATGACGGATCATGGATCGACGATCAACGCATAAACAATTCGAAGGAACCTCTCCAACAAAGATGACACAACGATCATCCATCATCAGTTACATATCCAAATTGAGGTAGGTCAGTTGTTTCTTTGTGATTTTCTGTATTCTTGATTTCCACGTTGAACACAGCTCAATCTATCAATAGTATTATCTGTGGTTCGATCATTGTTATGAGATGAGATATTATCTGCAGTATTATTGGGAGATTTATTTTAATTCCTATTCATTTACCCATAGAAAATGATTGACGCTAATGTGAACAAAGTCCTAGGTTAGTTACTTAGGGAGTTCTTGTTCTTTTTTCTCCCCCTTTATTTGTGTTCTTCACCGTTGGACTCTCGTGTCCACAGTTCGACTTACCGGGTGGCTCTGAATGCGATCAAACCCATAGATCAGAGGAAAACCAACAATAGAGGATGGATCTTTGTAGATCGGGAACTAAAGAGCCCATATCTGTGATTGATTGAAATTATAGGCATCATAGGTGGCTTAGTGGCCCACAATAGGGACCACTAGCAAAGCGGTCCGGAGAGGTGAGGCGGTGGTGGCCATAAAAGACGATGGCTGTGGTGACAGGTTGTGGGATGTGGGATGCGGTGGGGCCACGAGATATGGTGGCTGTGGTAGTCATGTGGGATGTGACCAGCAACTGCATGGACTGGGCTAGGCGGCCCACACATGAGTAGGCCGAGCCAAAATAGTTGGTCGGGCTGGACCTGGGTCAGACCCAAGAGGAAACCATGCTGGATCTTGGAAACAGTCACTCCAACTGTCGCATGGCCACAACAGCTAGGGGTATTTGACCATAGAAGTCACATGTCGGTCAACTGTGACATCCATGGGGTGGTCAACCATGGCATTTTCAGGTTGGGCGGCCCAAACAATCCCCCGCAACGATCGACCTCCGCGATCGGTGGACCGATCGTATGGTTGGTCCACGAGCCTAATGACCCCCATCCTTTGAAACTTAAAACTCCCATTACTTTAAAACTGTATTTTCGTTTGATGATCCTTTACAATGTTTGAACCCTAGCAACAAGAAGTAAGTTTTTACCTAAGTGGTGGGTTTTTAGTATGACCCATTATAGGTTGAGAGTCTTTACCTTGGTAATTTTATTATGGGTTCAGTACGACATTACATCGACATTATTGGATTGTAGTCCCCTATGGATCAAAAATCCTAGATAGAGTTATGGTATTCCTCCATGGGACTATATTAGGATCCTTTATCACCCCTAGTGGAGTTTTGTGGAATCAATGTAACCTAAAAGAGTAGGGCATTGGCCCTCCATCTTGCAGGCCACATCAGTAGGGTTAGTAGTATTCTCTAGGCAGGATCCCCTACATTGCAGGTTGAACAAGATTGGGTTAGTGTTATTATCTGGGTAGGATCCCCTCTCTATGTATCATAATATTTCTGGACAAATACATTCTCATTTGGGTAGATCCCAAATGATTTATACTTATTCATGAGTGTCTCCAATGATATCATGGCTCGAGGAGTGAGTTCTCCCAAAACAATCGTGCTTAGAGAAGAATCATGTGGTTGATAGTTGGTTAGGAATGCCTAATGGTATTGTGTTTCTCATGAGTATATCTGGATAATCATGTTATTTGTACCGTAGATATATACCTATGTGGAGCTTACTGTACTTTCCTTTTAGGTATTTCCTTTGTGGTTTTGGGGTGTCCTTCTAGCTATTGTTATACTCACCCTTGTAATGGGTTTTCCTACATGTGTCATGTCTTATGAAGACAATCGACCATTTCATGGAGTCCTAGGTGAACCAAGACCATGCGGTGGTTAGTGAGGCTATACAGACAATGTGTGTTCCTGCAGTTCAGATTGCATTCCCTATACCTCTTCTCTTAATGGTTAGACTTGTGGTTAATGTCTCTTTTTGGTGGCCTTGTTTTGGCCCTATTTACATTCACGTTTGTACTCTGGTTGTGGGATATAGTGATTTTCATGCATGGTTTATGTAGTTTTTTTACATTTCAGCATTTTTGGCTTGGAGATGTGTGCATGCGTACAGTTACTTTAGGCTAATGCCTCCGGTGAAGGTCGCATCTGGTGGAAGTAACCCCAACACCGACGAGATTCATGTCCAGATGTCCACCGGTGTGACCATCCTTGGTTACACTATCTAGAATGGAAATGACTGCATTTCCATTGGCCCGGACACCACCAGCCTCTGTATCAATAAGGTTGACTATGGAACCGGGGATGGGATCAGAATCGGAATCCTAGGGAAGGATGCGAAGGAGGCAGGAGTGAAGAATGTGATGGTAAAAACGGTGACATTTACAGGGATGCCGAATGGGATCAGGGTCAAATCAGGGGGTATCCCATCAAAGGGTTCATGAGGCATGCCATCTTCTAGTAGGTGAGGATGATCAATGTTGAGAACCCCATCATCATCGACCAGGGCTACTGCCCCGACGAAGACAACTTCCTAGGACAGGTGTTGGGGGTGAATATAAGTGACGTGACGTAACAGGACATACAGGGGTCATCAGTGATGGTGGTGGGGGCGAAGCTGGAATGAAGCCCTGGTAACCCATAACCCATCATCCAGATGGAGAATGTTAATCTCACTTATGATAAGCGTCCGACGGAATCATCTTGCATGCATCCATGCTGCCGGCACTGCCTTGGGGAACGCTGAGTCCTCCGACTGCCTCAAGGAGAACACCTCTCCTTAATTACCACACCTGAGGAGTTCATTTGACTTGACTTATAGTCTTTATGATACTTAACTGATTTTTGTAACTAAAAATATTTCAATGAAACCACAACGTAGATTCTTGTTCCTTGCCTCCAGATAAAAAATATATAAGAAAACAATTACTCGATGTCACCAAATTCTATTTTATAGGATAACAAATTTTAATATATAATACTAAAACATCATCTGCATACTTTATATATGTTTTTATCTTCTTCTTTTCCTTTTTTATTTACATGATCCTACTTCAATAGTTTTGTGATTTTTAATTAAAATATCAATGTTTTAAATTTAATTATTGGAAACATTATTTGTTAAATTTAATTAATTTTGGGCCACATTAAATGGAATGATGAATATTTTGACCGTATTTATGGGAAAGAGGACTGAACCACTTCTATAAATAAGGATTATAAGGCTTCACCATGGGCTGTATATTAGCCCTTTGTTTGGCCCTCCCTTTGTTGATCTAGCATGAGAACCATCATCTTATATATTTTTGTATATCATCTCTTCTTCATTTTGTTAAACAACAATTATTTATCATGTCAATATCTTTCTGGGTGTTCGTCCATTAATACCCCTTTGTTGTTTTTTCGGAAGCACTCTCTCTCAAGAATGAACAAAAAATCAGAGAAATCAAAACACAAAGGGAGGCACAAATTTAAATTCTTTGTTCAAGTGACCTACGTCCATGGGGAAGACAGCAGATAATCTTATTTGAACAAAAATACATAGATTACAAATTACCCATGATTTTTTCACACACAGAAGCACCCATATTTATAGCAGTAGTGAAAAATCTGAATCAAATGATCGATGTAATGTCTCTTCAGGAGGTCACCAACCTATTTCAATTTCATCGGACGACACCAACTCTCATTCAAGGTTATCCCCATGTGGTGACTACTATTATTGTTGGTCCATATTGGCGGTCACCCACCATTTTAGGTGGTGATATTTTTCTGTTATCATTCAACACTTTCTCAGGGATTTCATTTTTCTGGGAGAGACTAGTGTCGAGAGGGAGTAGACAACCCCAATTTTGGAGGGGTTTTTTTGTTTTCTTCTATTCGCTAAATAATAATAAATGAGGGCTTGCTCTGGGTTCCCATATCCCTTCTCTGAGAGAGATGAATTTTTGGATACTTTAAATTTTATCCTACTTCACCAATGAGGATGTTTGGGGACCTATTCGTGTCCTACAAATTTGTTTAGTGTCGCCTTGATGCGGTGGGTGATGGTTGGTCACGAGGAATCAAATGGTTGTGGTTCTTGAATATAGGTGTGATAAAGATGGATGATGAAGAGCTTGGATACGACAAAAACCGAATTGGGAAACCATGTAATTAGATAGAAATGGACTCATACAACGTCACTGGACTTGCACAGCAGCATTAAACCTAGATAGTAGTGCACAATTTTGATGATTCTAGATTTAGATGACATGTTGTGATTTTATGGTCACGAAGAGAGATGAATGGAAGGGGAAAACTTTATTTCACCAAGAACAAAGGTTTACAAGTGACCCCTCCCATGCCTCCCTTTTTTTCCACAAAATAAACTTTAAAGGTTCTATCCCAATAACAAGATCTCTTCTGGCTCGAAACTGATGATCCTGGAAGGCTCCCCAGGCCCTCTATTTATAGGCATGGTGGGTGGTGTCATGTTTGAAACAACTCCTGCCAATCCCCCAACCAATTCCAAAGTACCTTTAACCATGGTATCCTACACATTGAACATGTAATGTAGTAAATACTGAAAAAGGCAAGGAGATGGTGGGATTAGTGTACCAGCCACCTACCATAGCAGCTAGAAAAATCCATCAATTATCCCCCCTCAAGCTGTAATCCACTCGAACATCTACAAAGGTCCATCTTCTCTTGAGATACCAATTTTTTCAACAAATTTTTCGGGTTCTCCTTCACGTCAATCTTCACAAGTCACAATAGATGTAGATCCATTGCTTTCATATCCAATGATGGAGAATATCATTGTGCTTCATCCAAGAATGATACATGAAGTTATTGATCATGTCAAAAACACTTTAATATTATAATAAACCATGTACTCTTACTGGATGAATCTGAGCTCCTGGAGAAAATAATTTAACAATGCTATTGATATTCTGATGCAATAATGCACTCTGCTTCCATTATGAATAAAGCAATGCACTTCGACAACCTTGACCACCATGATACAACTCCTCATGTAAATGTATAGATGTATCCTGATGTGGACTTCATACTATTAGGATCTCCAACCGTATATGTATCTATATATCCCTCCAAGAGGGAGTTATCTCCCCCATAGTACAAACATAGCTTTTAAGTGCCATTAAGATACCTCAAAATCTATTTAACTAAATCCTGGTGATTCTTCTTGATATTGGAGAGAAATTGACTCATGATCACCACTACATGGGAAATCTCTATTTTCATACTCACCATAGAGTACATCAAACTTCCAACTATTTTGGAGTATGGTATCATCTCAATTTACTTTATTTATTCCTTGGATGAAAGACATGAACTCTTTCATAACTTCAGATAATGGTGAAGAGTAATCCCCAATGGTTTGGATTTTTCAATGTTGAATGTTTTTAGAATAACTTTAATATACTTCTTCCAATATAGTCATAACAACCTCCTATTTCTATCACAAATGGACCCTTCTATTGTTGTACCCTTAAGTATTCGAAGAACGTGAACTCTATCACCACTACCATCACTACCAACATTCTACATTCTTGATGAATCAATATAAGGTACGTAAGGATTTATCTAGTTAGCACTTACAACTCCAAATTTAATTTTTTATTATTTTAAGAAAGTTATTTTAAGGGAAAATGGGAAACTAAGTACATGAAACAAAAAGACCATCAAACCCCAAAGGGGAAATCTTGGTCATTCTAGATTAAATTAAAGGAATTAGAGTGAAAAATTCTATATAATTTCCATTAGATGGAGGTTACCTCCTTTTCTTTATTGTCCTTGATAAGATCCTCAAAATGAAAGGCCATTTATTCACATGCTTGTACATGTTCTTACAAGCTTGTCTTCCCTTTTTTAATCCATGTATCAAGATTATATTCTATTTTTCAATCCAGGATAAATGTTCTTTATTTAGATCAACCTACAGTGGTCTATAAAACATTCAATGGGAATTCTCCTTAGATATTTTGATCTTGAAAGAGTCATCCAACACCTCTTCATTTGAATGAAATAGAAGCTCTTGAACCACTGCTCCATAAGATACCACCTACTAAGAAACTTTCACCAAAATGTTGTTTATTGGTCAGATTAGTCACCAAGATAATTTCTTTGACACTAATATCTTACATTACATTTCCAACCTGTGATGGTGTATCCTCACTACTTTCATAATACTCAACCACGAAGCAGACCTATTTTATCTCACCTAATTTCACGTTCCCATTAAGATACCCACATTTAGTTTCATGCTCCATGTAATAAGAGCCACATATAATCTCTTTAGACCTTAACTTAGATTCCAATATCATCTTCATTGGTTTAGGAAGTTGTGAGTAGTCCTTCCATCCTTTACCCTTCATCTTCTTGGAAAGGATTCAACATACGGAATCACAAGAACCCTTCCTCTCATTTTCCTCCTCAGGATATAAATCCCTCTGCCATGATCACCCACATTACTATCTCAAAAAGTGTGACTAAAGAAATCCTCACTTGAAATAGCCCCAGAAATTTCTTGGCCTTCCTTTCATACCTCTGCCCGTTCTGGTTCACTTTCATCCCAAACTTGTTCTTCCATTCCCAAGACATTGAACTAGTTACCAGTATGAGGCTTTGGTGCCATCCTTATAGGGTTGAATCCCTTCACTACTTTTACCCTACCCTCTGAATCTATCATTGAGAACTCTCAATCCTCACAACTGATAGCACCTTACTTGTTTAGCACATGCAACACCATTCCTTTCTTATGACCACTACCCAATCACACAACCCCAACATCGTATGAGGAGTTCAGGGAATTAAAATTAGTATCCAATATTTTTACACTCCATTTCTTCCCACTGATGCTAATGGATCTTTGACTACATTAGGGTCAACTATATTGTTCCTCGTCTATTTGAAAACCTCAAAAACCTTTATATTAACATTCTCTTGGATGGTCTCCTCCTAGATAAGTTTGGTTGGAATTAATATACCAGTAGCCTTCTCAACTTCAGTCAAATGTTGGAACCCAAAACCAAAATTCTTGTGTTCCAATTAGTGACCTCTTCAACAAAATGAAATTTGATGACACAAGCATTTTCACAACATGCAATAGTCCATCCAGGATTCAAAAAAAAATTGGCTTGTTTTCCTCAGAACTCATACCCAACAATTATCTAGACCCATTCCACTAGCAGCTTAGAGACATCTTCTTCAAAAGAAATGAGAGGGGTAATCGGGTTGAACAAAGAGCTATTTTGAATATACAAACATAAATACCAACCTACCAGGCTTCCCAGAAAGTGAAAAATTTAGGGATTTTAGAATCATAATAGGATTTTTGGAAAACTTGCCCTCAAGGTTGTAGTAGCAATGTCCCTCATCATATGAAATTCATAGGACCAGTTGGAGTTAGTGGGATAGAACCAACTACATTGTACTTTATTCATTAATAAAATCCTTATCACATCTTGATTATTATTCTACGTGACAATGCATGTGACAATGTCCTAAGGATAATTGTTGCATTAAAGGGTCATAGCGGATCCCTGCTATGATGAGAACCTGGAAGTGCCATAACACTGTTCTTGAATATATGTTCTATGGTCGGATGATATTATTTTAGGGACACAAATAATATAGTCCATTAGGGGTGAGGACTCATAAAACATTGGGGAATCATCTCATGGTGTGTTCCCTAGGTAATATACAAGAGGATATTATGAGAATCAAACCCGTCAGTAGGAAATCCACATTTCATAGTGTCATTGGATGTTCCTATATGCGGACGTCCGTATTGATCCTTATACTTTAAGATTATTATTAATGGGTATTACAACTAACTCACTTAGATGAATAAATGAAAACTATGACGACACACTGTTCGCAACGAGGTAGGATACGTTGGGTGTGTCACGAGTAATACTGCATTAATAGATAATGCGAGAAAGGATTTTTCCCTTCTGTTCCATAACAGAAGTAGAGATCTCAGGCCCTTTGATAGAATTGATATAGCCTAAATAAATCCATGACCATGGTAAGGTATGGGCAAGTTTGATTCCAGAAAGTCAAAGAAAGAATAATTGAGAACGTGGGTTGATGACACTATCATGCAACCCGCTTGATTCGAGATATCGTGACAAAGGGATTATATTACACGGAAAGCGTTCGTATGAGGTTACACATCATTGCAGTGTTAACTTCTTTCTCTATGGGTGCCTTGGCTTATTGCTAGACGCTAACCATGGACTTTAGGCAGGCTCTGCCTAATGCCACTGAGAAAGAGGCCTAGAGGGTCACACACTAAGTGTGTCCATGTATCTCAATTAAATGTTAATTTAACAAGTTAAATAAAGATTATTCTCGACTGTGGTTTAATAATTATTTAAGGATGCCTGGTCGCATTTATTTCGACACTATTTATTCGAGAGAATATATTGTGGACCAAATAATATTTATTAGCGAGTGATGCAGTTATATTTAATTAAGAAATAAATAGCCATTACTCAAGGTCTAATAAAGGTGGTGGAGGAAATAAAGGAAGGTGAAAAATAAAATTACATGCCGTGTATATTAAATATACACGCCGTGTAGTTTTATGGAAAATGAGTACACGTTGTGTATTAATGATTACACGATGTGTAGTTTTTCTAGTGATGATTTTGAGGATATAATATTGTTTTATTAAATGATATTTATTATAATCAGCGTGGGATAATTTCAAGGAATTATTAATTCGACGCGGGGGTTTTCAATAAGAGTTAATGAAATAAATAAAACGTGTATAACGTTTATTTATTGTCATAACTCTATAACCTCAAACCCAATTATAAATATCCACACAACCCCAACACTTTTTCAAAAGAGAATCGTTGTGCACAACAACTCTGGAGAATTCTTTCAAGGCCGAAAGAACTCCTTCCTCTAAGAACGCTCTCAAGACCGAGAGACCAAGGCGATCGAAGGCTGATATTGCAAGCGAAGGTGCTTCCCCGCTAGCACCCGGAGATCCCTTCGGTGATGTCTGGAGATACGTGGCACATGTGTGGATCACTGCTTGAGGAATGCTACACTTGGATTCTACGATGCAACAACGGATCACATGATCGTGACTGGAGACATCAATGAAGAAAGAATTCCACCAAGGTAATTCTTGTAAATTAATTA
This sequence comes from Viscum album, assembly GCA_963277665.1. Classification (NCBI taxonomy): domain Eukaryota; kingdom Viridiplantae; phylum Streptophyta; class Magnoliopsida; order Santalales; family Viscaceae; genus Viscum; species Viscum album. The sequence goes on along the minus strand of OY728159.1, from coordinate 990,890,910 downwards.
AATTAATTATAACCAACATATGATGATCCTATCTCTATGGTTCCAGGATTCCCTCTTAAGTTTTTTTTCCTCGTTCTATTCTGAAGATTCATCATTTTACATTGTGACGGATCTCGGATTGAACATTGTTTAACTTTAAAATTAATGTTGGGAAAACCCACCAATGCGCTTCCACTGTGCCCGGAACCTACAAGTGGTATCAGAGGGGTCATATCATTGATTATAATTATTTAGTTTTTCAAAGATTTTTTACACATTTAATAATTTAGTTGTTTCAATTCAACTTTAATCGTTCTGGAAATATGAATCTCGAGATCTGTCCCTCCTCCCTCGTTTCTCATTCACCTCACAGAAATGAATTTTTCTTTTAATTTTGAATAAAATAAAATAAAGAAACTCATCCGGAGGAGCCAAACATTTTTGGCCATACAACACCAGAATACACGGCATGCATTTAGAAGTACACGCTGTGTATTCTAGGTTCAATGCATTGACTGATCCACCAAATCAGGTCGTGTATTGTAGTATACCTATGTCATTTATGACACCTTGTGTTGACCAGGAACAAGTGGTACACGATTTCTGGATTACACATCGTGTGGTCCAACTGAACACGGCGTGTAGTCCCTTCGGGTTCGGGTTGGACCGTGTACCCCATACATGGATTGCTCGGCTGGAAACCATGTAACGCGGAAACTACACAGTGTGTATCCCATAGAACACGCCGTGTACATCGAAAATTTCTGAAGTACATTAACACACCCTATCCCCGGGCGTGTACTTCGGATGGACGGTGAAGAAAAGTACACATCGTGTAGTCGGAACTACATGTCGTGTACTCACCCAATTTACAAAGATTTATTAAAATTTATTATTATATTATACAAACCATTGAGACATGTGCCATGGTGCAGGCGTAAAGCTGAGTCACAACATGTGATACGTGTTTTATATATGTGTGTTTAATTTAACATTTGTGTAATGAAGGGCAATTCACCGGGTTTCCTCCAAGGTACATGTTACGTACAAGGATAATTTTAAATGAATTTATCTATTTAAAATTATGATGGATGAGAATCTCAAGGAAGTTCCGAAAATGGTTTAAGATAAAAGTATTGATTAATTAAATATAATTAATTGATTCACAAGTGATTTATCTTAAACCAGAATGATTAAATAATTGAATTCTAGTTTTATTTATGCGTAAATATCGTTGCATGTATGTATGATCATGAGTAAGACTGAGACCTGTGTATGTGAATGGTTTCTTTTAATTTATTTTTTTAAATTAAATTTGTTGGCCTGCGAGCCATCTCCTCATTAATATGTAGGGCCTACACGCCCAAAGATTATTTTATGTAAAACCCCCTTTTTACCCCTCACCTGCATGTGAGATAAATGCATATGTAATGGATGGAGATCCCAAGCTAGTGAAGGCGGCTCAAGTCAGGAACCAAGGTGAAACCAATCTAAGGAGATACAAAGGTGGACAGGTGGAAATCTGTAAACACTAACCCGAAAGGTTCAAGGTGTTTCTCCCCTAGGTCTTGGTTTAGTTTATCAACCACTAGATAAACTAAACAATAGAAAAATATCATGATCATACCATTTATTTTATTTCTATTAGTTTCATGGTTTATTTATTATGGGTGTGTTGTCACGATCACACAATTAATGAATTAAACAAGCATGAAAGATGGAACTAAAATAAAACCGGCTTATACGTAAATATAATCTTAGACATGGTTAATCAATTAAGTATATCCCACTTAATATTAACAAGCATGTAATCAAAGATAATAAAATGGGAGTTTAAGTATAAGGATAAAATCCCTCAAAATAAATATTAAGTCGGTATAGCCATCTATAATCTTGGTTAGAATCGAACCATAGTTCAAAGTGCTTGACCAACCCTAGTTGGAGTGCTTTCAATTATCGGGGAATTATAATTCTAGGTTTTGGGTTGACTTGACTTGGTTCACATCAAGGTTTTACTGCCATAGCTGGACTTGGTGTGAACAAGATGCAAAGGTTGAGGAAATCCAAAATAAAAGGATTTCAGGATTGGGGAGTCCACTCAGCAGATCAAGGAGCTGCGAGTTAATGCAGTTGGAATTTGGAATGCCTACCTAAAACCCTTCAAGTTGCTTAAACAACCCTAATTGGGGTAATGCAAAGGACAATATGGATCCTTTCCACTAGAATATTCAGGCAACAAAATATTCTGAAGTCAATGGTGAGGGCTATTGGATTTTAATAAAATAGTGGGAGACTAATAAGTATTAATTTATTTATTTGTCTCAGTTTTGTAATAACGTACTAAACCTTTTCTCAACTTAATTTGTAGAAACGATAAGAAAATGACTTCAAACATATAATTGTGAACCATACTCGAGAAGGAAAACCTTCTCACCAGCACCAATTTTCAAGAGTGGTAGAGGCGTTTACGCGTCATCCTTCGCCACGAAATGAAATTGTATGTGCTGGAAGAGCCTATTCTAGTTGCGCCTGGGAAAGAGTCCAGTGATGATTAACAATCTCTCTATATGAAACACATGGATGATACCATAGTTTTCCAGTGTTTTATGTTATCGGCCATGTCCAATTAGCTCTTGAAGCAACAAGAAAACATGGATGCGTATAGCATGATGTCTCACCTTAAAGACCTCTTCCAAGAGAAGGTGATACTGGAGAGGTATGAGATCTCTAATGCTTTGTTTACAACTAAGCTTGGAGAGTCTGCACCAGCTGGGCCTCATGTAGTCAAGCTTATTGGCTACAATGAATGCCTGGACATCTTAGGGATTAAATTCACTAATGAGTTGCATATAGATCTCATCCTATCATCACTACCCAAGACCTTCTCTAGATTCATTGTCAATTATAACATGAGCGGAAATGAGAAGAGTCTATCGGAGCTTCTGACCTTGATTCTCCAGGTAGACCAGGACATGGGGCATGACAAACCCGCAATCCATATGGTGAAAAATAAAAGGAAGGACAAGGAAAAGGGTCCAAAGACTTATAAACGGTCTAAATCCCCCAAGCACCATCCCTCCAAGAAGGGGAAGATCTATAGGAAGGGCAAGGAACGGGAGGCGGTGTTTTTTTCATGTGGCAAGCAGGGCCCCTGGAAGTGAAACTGCACCCAGAAGCATGGGGACACTAAAGGTGCGTTCTTTATCAAGTGTAATCTTTCCATTTCTACACATTGGGTATTAGATACAACTTGTGGAGCTCACATCTGTATTCAAATGCTGGAACCAAGTATATTTTCAAAGATTTCTAGAGGAGAGGTGGATCTTCGAGCTGTCAATGGTGCAAGACTGGCTGTGTTGGTTATTGGCGATTACCACCTCTCATTTCCGACTGGAATGATTTTAGTTTTACATAACTATTATTACGTTCCTAGTGTTACCAAGAACATAATTTTTGAATCTTTTTTGGATATGAATGGATTTATTTTCCCGTTTTGAAATAAGGGTTGTCTATTTTATAAGAACAACGTATTTTATGGTATGGCACATTTAAATAATGGTTTGTGTGTATTAAATTATGAAAACCAAGTGTTGGAAATCGATAACAAAACAAAATCACATGACTCATACATCACCCAGTTGTGGCATCACAGTCTCGGTCATGTGAACAAGAAGCACTTGACGAAGCTCTGCCAAGATGGCTATTTAGTCTCTACTAAGCAAAAACCACTTGATAAATGCCACGATTGTTTACAAGGAAAAATGACCAAGCCTCCTTTTGTTGGACAGGGTGAAAGGTCCACAGATCTTCTAGGATTAGTACACACAGATGTGTGTGGATCATTTCCAGTAGAAGCTAGAGTTGGATATTCTTACTTCATTACTTTTACTGATGATTTGAGTAGATATGGCTTTGTATAATTAATGAGGTATAAGTCAGAGGCTTTAGAGAAATTTAAGGAATTCAAGAATGAAGTAGAGAATCAGCTTGGTAAGAAGAAAAAGAAGCATTGATTGGATTGAGGTGAGGAATAACTGAACCAAGAGTTCATCGATCTTCTATGGGAGTCTGGGATTCTATCTCAGCTCACTCCTCCTTATACAACACAGTGGAATGGTGTTAGTGAAAGGAGGAACCACACCTTGTTGGACATGGTGTGGTCGATGATGAGTCATGCGGATCTTCCATTATCCTTTCAGGGATATGCATTAAAAACTGAAGCATACACATTAAACTGAGTACCAACTAAGGCGGAAAATGGAATTCCCTCTGATTTATGGAATGGAATGAAACCCATTTTGTTTCACACACATGTATGGGGATGCAAGGAATTTGTTAAGGCCTCCTCAGGCAACAAACTAGCACCCCGGGGCATGAGGTGTATTTTTATAGGATATCCCAAGGAAACGAAAGGATATTACCTATATTACCCTTCAGACAAGAAAGTGACTATCACCAGACAAGCTGTCTTTCTTAAGAGGGATCACATCCTCAAGAAGGATAGTGGGAGCAAGATTGAATTCGACGAAGTTGATTCTCAAGATACACAGGAGTTGGTATAGGAATAAGTTCCACAAGTCCTCAAGGAAGAGGTTCCAGAAACACAAGTACTGTGTAGGAGCTCAAGAGAGGTAAGGGAACCATAGAGATTTGGTTTCCTAGTCACCGAGGATGATGAATCATTATTGTTGGACAATGATGAACCTCTCTCCTACAAGGATTCATTAGAAATCTCAGAAGCTGCAAAATGGCTAGAAGCTATGAATTATTAGATGGATTCCATGTATCAGAACCAAGTCTAGGTTCTGGTCGATGAGCCAGTTGATGTAAAGCATGTTGGATTCAAATGGGTATTCAAGAGAAATATGGACATGGAAGGTCAAGTTAGCACCTATAAAGAAAAGCTAGTGGCTAAAGGTTTCAGACAGCATCAGGTAATTTAATATGAAGAAGCCTTCTCGCCAGTTTCTATGTTTAAATCCATAAGAATCATACTTGCCATAGAAACTTACCATGATTACAAGGTTTGGAAGATGAATGTCAAAACAATATTCCTTAACGGGAACTTTTAGGAAGGTGTATATATGACACAACCAGAAGGGTTTGTGACACCAAGTGAAGCCAAATGGGTTTGCATGTTGCAGAAATCTATTTATGGATTAAAGCAAGCATCCAGGTCATGGAACATTCGATTTGATGAAGCCATAAAAGAATTTTGGTTTATTATGAACGAATGTGATCCATGTGTTTGTAAGCGGTTTAATGGGAATGCGATCGTTATCCTTGTAGTATATGTTGACAACATATTTCTTATTGGAAATGATGTACCGATCTTACTGTCAGTTAAGGACTGGTTGGACAAGTGTTTATACATGAAGGACTTGGGTGAAGCAACCTAAATTCTAGGGATCAAGATCATTCGTGATAGATCCAAGATGCTTCTTGGACTAAGTCATGGTACATACATTGACCAAATACTAAAGAGATTTAGTATGGAACAATCCAAGAGGGGATTAGTTCCAGTGTCACATGGCCTACATCATTCTAGGAAAATGTGTCCTCAGGCACAACAAGAGAAAGATAGAATGAGTAAGATCCCATACGCTTAGGCTATAGAATCCATCATGTATTCCACGTTATGTACTAGGATTTATGTTGCCTATGCACTGATCATGGTAGGCAGATATCAAGCAGATCCATGAGAACAACATTGGACTGTTGTTTAGACTATCCTTAAGTATCTCAGAAGAACAAAGGATATGTTCCTGATGTATGGAGGAGACGAGGAGCATGTCATCAGAGGGTATGGTGATGCTAGTTTTCAGACAGATCAGAATGATCTGAAGTCTCAATCTGTATATGTTTTCTTTCTCAATGGAGGACTTGTGAGCTGGAAAAGTTCAAAGCAGCCAGTTGTCACTGATTATACAGCGGATTCCAAATATATAGTGGCTTCTGATGCAGCCAAGGAATCCATCTGGATTCGGAACTTTTTCCAGGAGCTTGATGTGGTGCCTAGAAGTAAAGATCCCATTATATTATATTATGATAATACTACGGCGGTGGATCTTGCGAAAGAACCTAGGTCACATCAATGGACAAAGCATATACTCTGAAAGTATCACCTCTTGAGGGATTTCTATCAAAGGGGTGAAGTTGTAGTGAGCACAGTGTCCATGGAAGAGAACGTGGAGGACCCCATGACTAAAGGCATATCTCATCAGAAGCATGAATATCATGTGAGAGCTAGCGGGTTAAAGGTTGTTATAAGTTGGCTCTAGTCCATGTGGGAGTCTGTTGGATTTGGTGGACTATAACCGACTAATTTGTACTTTATTCATTAATAAAAGCCTTATTACATATTGATTTTTATTTTGCGTAACAATGTAGGTGATAATGTCCTAAGGATAGCTGTGGCATTAAAGGGCCATAGCGGATCCCTGCTATGATGAGAACCCAGAAGTGTCATAACACTGTTCTTGAATATATGTTCTATGGCCAGATGATATTATTTGAGGGACAAAAATAATACGGTCCATTAGGGGTGAGGACTCATAAAACATTGAGGCATCATCTCATGGTGTACGCCGTGGTAATATCCGGGATGATATTATGAGAATGAGACCCGCTAGTAGGAAATCCACATTTCATAGTGTCATTGGATGTTCCTATCCGCGGACATGTGTATTTATCCTTAGACTTTAAGATTATTATTAATGGGTATTACAACTCATGCACTTTTATGTATTAATCAAAACTGTGACGACACACTGTTCACAGTGAGGTAGGATACGTTGGGTGCGTCACGAGTAATACTGCATTAATAGATAATTCGAGAAAAGATTTTTCCCTTCTGTTCCATAACGGAAGTATATATTGCAAGCCCTTTTATGGAACTGATATAGCCTAAATAAATCCATGGACATGGTAAGGTATGGGAAAGTTCGATTCCAGAAAGTCAAAGAAATAATAATCGTGCATGTGTGTTGATGACACTAGCATGAAACCCGCTTGATTCGAGATATCGTGACCAAGGGATTATATTACACTGTATGATTTCGTATGAGGTGACACGTTATTGCGGCCTTAACTTCTTTCTCTATGGGTGCCTTGGTGTGTTCCTAGACACTAACCTTGGACTTTAGGCAGGATCTGCCTAATGCCACTAAGAAAGCGGCCTAGAGGGTCACACACTAAGTGTGTCCATGTATCTCAGTTAAATATTATTTTAACAAGTTCAATAAAGATTATTCGCGACTATGGTTTAATAATTATTTAAGGATGCCTGGTTGCATTTATTTCGACACTAGTTATTCGAGAGAATATATTGTGGACAAAATAATATTTATTAGTGAGTGATGTAGTTATATTTATTTAAGAAAAAAATTTCCATTACTCAAGGTCTAAAAAATGTGGTGGAGGAAATAAAGGAAAGTGGAAAATAAAAGTACATTCCGTGTATATTAAATATACACGCTATGTAGTTTTATGGAAAACGAGTACACGTCGTGTATTAATGATTACATGCCATGTAGTTTTTTCAGTCAGGATTTTGAGGATATAATATTGTTTTATTAAATGATATTTATTATAATCAGTGTGGGCTAATGTCAAGGAATTAATAATCCAACATGGGGGTTTTCAATAAGAGTTAATGAAATAAATAAAACATGTAACACATTTATTTATTTTAATAACTATATAACCACAAACCCGATTATAAATATCCTCAAAACCCCAACAATTTTTCAGAATATAATCATTGTGCACAATAACTCTGGAGAATTCTTTCAAGGCCGAAAGAACTCCTTCCTCCAAGAATTCTCTCAAGACTGAGAGACCAAGGCAATCAAAGGTGGACATCGCAAGCGAATGTTCTTCCATGCTAGCACCTGGAGATACCTTTGGCGACATTTGAAGATATGTGGCACACATGTGGATCACGGTTAGAGGAATCATACACTTGGATTCTACGACGCAACGATGAATCACAGGATCATGACTGAAGACATCAACAAAGAAAGAATTCCACCAAGGAAATTCTTGTGAATTAATTAAATTAATTATAACCCACATATGACGATCCTATCTCAATGGTTCTGGGATTCCCTATTATGTTTTTTGTTCCTCATTCTATTCCAAAGATTTGGCATTTTACATCGTGAAAGATCTCGGATTGAGCGTTGTTTAATGTTAAAATTAAAGTTGGGAAAACCCTCCAATGCGCATCCGCTGCACCCGGAACCTACAGGACCATAGAAATAGATAAAAATGATCACCATTGAAGCCTCATGAAGATATAGACCATTCTATTTTCATGTCCTCCATTAATGAAAAATTGATCATAATAGGCTATTTATCAAGGAGACCAATGATAGTGCGTTCCTACAGACCCCAGGATCCGAAGACAAACCTATCAAATATGTCAACTAAAGGATGGTGAGACATGAATCAAGAAACCAGGGTAAAATCTAGATATCCCAAGGCTTCAGAGAATTCAATGGTCAAAATCAAGATTTTGGAAAACCATTAATGAGATCTAGGACCTTCGAGCAAACCTATATAGACAAAAAAGGTGTTGGGAAATCCGGGTTGGAGAAAGGGTCTTAGAATAAAGAATGAGCAGCACCATCCTCCATCCCTCTGCAAGTTTTGCACCATTAACCAAGGAAAATCAACATCATTTCATATTTCTTGACCTTAATTGCATGTATGTTTTCATCATAATAGGCCACACACCTAAACTCCAAGACCGCAAAAAGTTGAACCCCTATGTAGTGTCACTCCTGCTTTTCACACCAGTCATTTGTCCATTTTCATCCACCAGGTGTGGCCCCAATTTTCATTCAGTGGTTCATGTCAAGTTCTTAGTCATTGTGGGTTTTATTTTTCATCTCATAGATCAATGGATGATGATTTTATTCTAGTAGCGAGATCTTATGGTCTTCGACAATGGTTTGTGGGAACAACTCCACTTCAGATCTAGTTTTGATTATCTTAAATCAGATCCTACCCATTTTTTTTCAACCGTGGCCTATGGGGTTTGAGGAGATTCTTTTCTTTGAGAATGAATTTTTGTGTAGTATTTGAAAGAACAACCAGTTTTCTATTAAAGTGTTTTATATGCATTTAATAATTAAAAACATTAATAATTACTCTATAGACACTGTATCCAATATTTTTTAAAAAACAATTATAGGAAGCACTAAAAATGCATGTTATACAAATATATTTTGACATTATCAAAGTGTTTTATGTTTATAATTTTGTAGTTTTATATGTTTTTATGTTTATTTACTTTTATAAATTATCTATTATATTATATTATACTAATATAATTTAATTATAATTATTTATTAAATATTTATAGTTTAGTTTTATTCATTTATAAATGTATACACCTTTATAGATTTTATAGTATATCGTATTATAAATATATTGATTAAATATAAAATTTTATTATTTATCTATACTTTTAAAGTTTTCTAGTTTTATAAATTAATATAAAATTATAGTTTTATTAGTTATAAATTATTATACTTTTATGTGTTCATAAATTTTAATTTTATATATTATAATTTTATACTTTTATAAAATTGTAAAAATATATACTTCTTTATATAATGTATACTTCTATAAAATATGAATACTTTTATATAGTTTTATAAATTTTAAATGTAACGCCACGACCCCAGCTACCCAGAGTCGGTGCATTACTTCGTAACATTGGCATGATCACAAAAGATCAAGTCTCGAAAGACCGATTAGTTTAGTAGCCTTGGAAACACTAGATACATTCGTAAACGTTACATTACATCATAAAGTGAAAAACTACAATAACAAAGTCTCCATAGTCCACACTCATATCCTCTTCTGACTATCCCTGCAGGTCATTCATAAAATACTTCTTCACATCCTGGAAAATATTAAAACATTGAAAGGGGTGAGCTCAGATGCTCAGTAAGGATAACAATATTGCGGAAGCTTTCATAAATAAACATAAACATTTAAGGCAATGTATAACTAAAACAAAAGCCTTTTAAACTTGAACATCAACATAATATGGAAAAAGTAAAATGAGATAATTCCATTTACTTCTTCACATGGATATTCTACTGGTCGAATAATCACATGCAATATCAATAACCACTTTCATAATGATGGAATGCATAATGCCAGACTATCATAACCACGTAGTCAAGGCCTCGTGCCAAGACCACAAATAAGATTTTGTCAAGGCCTCGTGCCAAGACACTAGTTTGTCTCATGAGACCTGCCGATGCATCGAGGAGCTATAGCGGGCTCCACCCGTCACTTATTAAGTCCAATGCATTCCTCATATGAATAGGTTTAAACATATCATAAACCATAACATAATCGTATCACATAAAACATGCATAAAGGAAACATAACATTTCCACATTTCAATCACAAGATATCAATACAACACATTGATATAATAAAAACGCTTTCAAAACCATTTTCAAAACCAAAATAAAAGAGAGTTAAAACTTTGTATTTGTTTTTCATTAAAAAAAAGTGATGGCTTGTAGAGGAAGCCGAAACTCAAATAGTGGTCACGACGGCGGATAAGTCGTTGTCGCCACATAAGTACGACAAAAACATTCCCTTTTGTCATTTAGTAAACGCTTCGTATAAAAATATTCCTTTTGAATAAACGTAAAAGTCAAAGTGGTTTATACACCGTATAAAAGAAATTTGTGTATAAAACCAAATATGCCTCAATGAAAGGAGATTGAGATGAAGTCCTTACAAAGATCATTTTTAAAATAAAATAGATATATTATGTGTATTCACTATAGGTACACATAAATAAAGTAAAAATACAAAATAAGACATAATAATATCATGACATAATTTGAAATTAGGAGATTAACCCAAAGAATGGAAGTTGGGTTAAGAAGTTCCCTTACCTCGTGTCTGACTTGACTCAACCGTTCTTTAACCTCCTGAATAATAAACTAGAGTTAATATATACCTTATTAAGAACCATTTTCAATTTCATTATCCTTATTATATCACTTATTACAATGATATGAACATTATGTAATTATTTAAGTTAATAACGGTAGTTTTGTCGATCTTTGGTACTTGAGTCAACGATAAGCTTCTTATAATTACAAGTTGTTTATGTGGTGAAATATCCATTATATCCAGAATTATATTCATGATTTAGATGTCATATATATCTTATATATCCAGTATATACATTCATTTATAATATTACGTAACATTTAGAGGTAAGAAATGAAATGCACCGTTCATGGAGACGGTAAGCCGTACGTACGCATGAACGCTACTTTCATTTCAATTTCATATTTAATGGAACTAAATCATAATGATATAAATGTATAATATAATTCCAGTATAATATAGTGTATAATACCATTTACTCCATCCTTTATACATCCCACATATGGCATTAACGATTGAAATCACTTTGAGGGGGCGGTAGTCCACACTTCCTAAAATGAAATTATCGTGTTTTACCCATAATGGAAATCATAAAGTAATCCATAAATGAGAAATACAGAAGAATAAGTAAAACATAAACACATTATATACCATATATAAATATAGTGACATCTTAATGGCCACCTTTGAAGGTGTTATATTAGTGTTGAACAATCATCGTTTCGTGAGGCAGAAATTCGCCATCCACAGAAACCATATGTTCTTTAACCATTAGATGTAGGTGTGTGTAAGTGTATCTAGAATCCTTCTTATAACAACATCCTAGTATATTGAGGATACTGGTGTTGTTACAAAAGAAATTAATAAAAAGAGTTTAGGGGGTTGGAGAAGAAAAATAAAACAAAACAACATTAGAAAAGACATTACCTCAAAATCAGGTAACTCTTTTTGATTTGATCCAAAGGCTTCCTTGGGAAGAGTTCTGCCCAAAGTGAGGCTTCTATGAGTAAGGGAGGAATGTTGGGAGAGTATTTGGGCAGAGGTTGGCTGAGCCAAATGGCTTTAAAGTGTAAATGAGGTGGGAGAGGTGGGGGCCTTTTATAAGTGGAGAGGAGGGGCACTTTTGGAATGTAATGAAATGTTAAATTATTTCACAATGCTTTTCAGATTCTAAAGGTCCCACACTTATATAATTCAAGGCCAAGGTGATAAGGTTTCTAAATCTCCTCATCCAATAGGCTTTGGACAAGTGTAAGCCTTGGATTTTGCATTATCTTCTCATTTTATTTAAATCGTTAAATAATGAGGTCATCACTGCATCATCATGATGTCATAAATAATTTAATTTATTTAATTTCTAAAAATTATAAAAAAAATACTATGATGTAGGAAATATTTTTATCTTTCTAATGAATATTTATAATTAAAATTTGGACTTGTGTAACCCCACTTAAAAATTGTTTTAGTAAAACAACTCATGTTTGTGTCAATTTAATTTTAACATTAAATAAATATATATTAATGTCATTTTCCAACTAAAGTGGCTCCATGGGGTCCCCAAGTTGACCCATGGGTTGTCTTGGTCTTCCATGACTCATACAATAGGAGTAGGACAAGTGTCATGCTCATCTCATATTATAAAAACATTATTTGTACCTTAAACTACACTAATTACCTCTAATCGCGATTAAGAACTTAAAAGTTACTATTCACCAAAAAATTATTTTAATCACATTGAACCACATTTTACTTCTTAATGACAACCATGTATGTCGGATTTTTGAAAATCAAATCACAGAAGTGGTAATATTTCATTTAAACGAAAAATCAGTTATTTAACTACCACTTAGTGGTTTCACTATTCATAAAAAATTGAAGTTTTTCAGAACAATGCCAAAATTTCACCCTAAGCTATAATTGATATTACAAATTAAAAAATGATGTCTATTTTACAAAATTCCAAACATATAAGTTTCATTAATTAATTTTATAATTAATTCCCGCTGTCACAACAAATAGTGTGTTTTTAAGAAACAATTTATATCAAAAGATTGGCAATTGTTTATGTCCAATTTCAATGTCAAATTAATTATAATGACCACCATTGGATAAAATGGTAAAAATATATTCCAATTATACTTTAAAACCATTAAATAGTATAATTTATCACTATTAATTATTTTTATTAAAAAAGTTGTTTTAAGTATTTTTCACTGTTCATAAAAATTTGGAAGTTCTCAGAAAATTACAAAAAATTCAACATAGGCTAATTTCAATATTAGGAATACAAAAATGAAGTCCATTTTGAAATATAAAATTTCTATAAATTTAAAAAGTGGTTATTACTATTCATAACGGCTACTTTGATTAGTCGCGGTGTTTTAGAACTCGAAGTTGCGTACAATGCAAGCCATTGCATTATTGAATGAGAAGCGTATCGTGGAAGCTCGGGGTGTTACATTCTCCCCTCCTTCAATAAATTGCATCCTCGCAATTTGAAATTTTTCTTGGAAAATAAAAGGTTGAAAAGAGAAAATACCTTTGAGGAAAACCCACATCGGAAATAAGATTAATAAAATTTAGCCTTAATAAAAGGGAAGGGGAAATGAAAAAGTCACCACCCAATTATGATCTCGATTAGGAGAACATTGGTGGCAATTAGAGACATATAATTGGAGGAAAAACGTAAATATTTGTAGGGAGTGATTGAGGTCATCAATCACAATCAACTGTCAAATTGAGGGCCTCAAAGCCTTCAATCTATGTTGATTTAAAACATCATCAGTTCAACAAGACATAAGGTATTAGGATAACACATTTTTTGTTTTAATATCCCTTTACTAAAGTTTAAGAATTAATTTATTCATTGAATAAGAGATAGGTATATATATATTTATGCTTGACAATTAGAGTTTCAACCTTCAACTCATCTTTCACTCAAAAAGATAATAGAACTCAAAAATATTATACTTATCCTAATTGTATAAGGTTCCAAATGTTAACACATACCATTTAGATTAGTAATATTATTTTGTAATAACCAGGGACTTCCTGTAGGCTAGTTGTAGGAAATAAAGGTTTGTCGCACTATGGTTGTGGGTTCGATTCCTGCAGCTTTGTCCGATGCGACGGGTTATGCCCCACCCTGCAGGTTGTCCTTTTCCTAAAACTATAGTATCATAATATTCCAAAAATAATCTTCATAAATTTTTTTAACCTTAAACAATACTATCCAAAGATTAACTTAATCCACTCCAACCTTTATAGTTATCCAAAATACCTCTGTCCAGACTTTCTCTAAAAGGTCTCTAAATTCCAAAATCAATTGTAACATCAGATTCCCCAAACAAAGAAAAGTTTCTCTTATTGACACATACTAAAAATATGATTACCTTAATCATATTAAAACCTTACTGAAATAAACAAGTACTGCAGTACAATCCTTATATATATATCACATTATTCTAATAACCAGAATATAATCCTTGAGTCCAAAAGCACCAATACATTAATTATTCCGCTTCAACTGTAGTCACAGCATAAGATTGGCCTTGATCCCTTGGGCTTTTCTGAGGTAATTTTACCTAACGCTTAGGACATTCATTTGCATAATGACCCATTTCTCTACAATTGTAGCATTCAACATTGATAGCCTCTTTCTTTCCCTTGCAATCACGCGCCTGGTGACCTTTTTCTCCACATTTATAACAAACTCCCATTCCTTTTAGGCAAGCACCGGGGTGATTCTTCCCACAACTATCGCATAATGGAAAATCCTTCTTTCCCTTTTTCCCTTTATCCATTTCTTGTTCCACCATTCTCTTCTTCTCTTGCTTTACTTTGTTGTCATAAGACTTAGAGAATTCCTTTTCTGTCTTGATAGCACACGAGACAATATCTTCGTATGATGAGAAGGATTGTGATACCAAATCTCGATGGAGAAATGGTTTTAACCCATCAAAGAAACGATCAATCTTACTCCTTGGGTTACGTATATAATCGGCAGTATGCCTCGCTAACCTTGTAAAGTTAGCCTCATACTTTGCGACATTCTCATCCTCCTTCTGCCTCAGACTCAGAAATTGCCTTTCCATATCTGCTCGATGGTCACGAGGAAAGTATTTTTCTAAGAAAAGATCTTTGAACTCCCTCCATTCCATATTTGATACGTCATCATCTTCCTTTGTGTTTTGAATCAGCGACCACCACTGATCGGCATCTCCAGTGAGGCGGTAAACTGCCATGACAACCTTCTCCCTTTCACTACTCCCCAAGGCATGGAATATTTTCTCTAAGGAATTTATCCATTGCTCAGCTACTATAGGATTTGTACTCCCATTGAAGGTTGGTGGTTGTTGCCTCATGAAGCGGTCTAACATTGATCCTCCACGTTGCGGATCAGGGTGCTCCATACGAGTAAGGTTATTATTCATAACCTGAGTGAGTTGTCCCAGTATGGTAATAAGTTGATCAGCACCAGTTGTATCTCCAGATCCACAATAATTATCTTGATCAGGAGGGAAATCCCTACACGGAGTTCGTGCATTGATACGGTTTCCATTCCTTCCACTAGGCGCCATTTCTAAACAATGGCATAAACTAGATTAGTTTATGAATCAAAATACATAATTCCATACTTGTAAAACACTTTACATAAATTGAACTATTTATGGATATAATCCATAATCATAAAAAGAAATGTTTTCTTTGAGGAAGTATATACTCATAACCCTTCATAGTGGTTTGTAAATAAAATGAGAATTATCCTAAGCATATCCCCCGGGAGTGTCGTAACCAAGAGTGCAGCAAGGCCTATTGTCGTGCACCAGTTGCCGTTCGAGTCTAGCTCAAAGCGGTGTTTTCGGGTTTTACCCCTAGGTACTTCTGTACCAGAGCCACCTCTACCTGCTCGTATCTAGACAGGGATGTATTGCTCGGAAAACTCAGAACATCTCTATAATACCAAAATTCTAGGAAGTTCTTCTATACTAATCCTCAAAGTCTATCTTTGGGCTATGTGCTCTAATCAGAGTTTATCTAAATCTAGCTTCCAATTTTAGTACTAAAATGCCTCTGATACCAACTGTAACGCCCCGACCCCAGCTACCCAGAGTCGGTGCATTACTTCGTAACATTGGCATGATCACAAAAGATCAAGTCTCGAAAGACCGATTAGTTTAGTAGCCTTGGAAACACTAGATACATTCGTAAACGTTACATTACATCATAAAGTGAAAAACTACAATAACAAAGTCTCCATAGTCCACACTCATATCCTCTTCTGACTATCCCTGCTGGTCATTCATAAAATACTTCTTCACATCCTGGAAAATATTAAAACATTGAAAGGGGTGAGCTCAGATGCTCAGTAAGGATAACAATATTGCGGAAGCTTTCATAAATAAACATAAACATTTAAGGCAATGTATAACTAAAACAAAAGCCTTTTAAACTTGAACATAAACATAATATGGCAAAAGTAAAATGAGATAATTCCATTTACTTCTTCACATGGATATTCTACTGGTCGAATAATCACATGCAATATCAATAACCACTTTCATAATGATGGAATGCATAATGCCAGACTATCATAACCACGTAGTCAAGGCCTCGTTCCAAGACCACAAATAAGATTTTGTCAAGGCCTCGTGCCAAGACACTAGTTTGTCTCATGAGACCTGCCGATGCATCGAGGAGCTATAGCGGGCTCCACCTGTCACTTATTAAGTCCAATGCATTCCTCATATGAATAGGTTTAAACATATCATAAACCATAACATAATCGTATCACATAAAACATGCATAAAGGAAACATAACATTTCCACATTTCAATCACAAGATATCAATACAACAAATTGATATAATAAAAACACTTTCAAAACCATTTTCAAAACCAAAATAAAAGAGAGTTAAAACTTTGTATTTATTTTTCATTAAAAAAAAGTGATGGCTTGTAGAGGAAGCCGAAACTCAAATAGTGGTCACGACGGCGGAGAAGTCGTTGTCGCCACATAAGTACGACAAAAACATTCCCTTTTTTCATTTAGTAAACACTTCGTATAAAAATATTCCTTTTGAATAAACGTAAAAGTCAAAGTGGTTTATACACCGTATAAAAGAAATTTGTGTATAAAACCAAATATGCCTCAATGAAAGGAGATTGAGACGAAGTCCTTACAAAGATCATTTTTAAAATAAAATAGATATATTATGTGTATTCACTATAGGTACACATAAATAAAGTAAAAATACAAAATAAGACACAATAATATCATGACATAATTTGAAATTAGGAGATTAACCCAAAGAATGGAAGTGGGGTTAAGAAGTTCCCTTACCTTGTGTCTGACTTGACTCAACCATTCTTTAACCTCCTGAATAATAAACTAGAGTTAATATATACCTTATTAAGAACCATTTTCAATTTCATTATCCTTATTATATCACTTATTACAATGATATGAACATTATGTAATTATTTAAGTTAAAAACGGTCGTTTTGTCGATCTTTGGTACTTGAGTCAACGATAAGCTTCTTATAATTACAAGTTGTTTATGTGGTGAAATATCCATTATATCCAGAATTATATTCATGATTTAGATGTCATATATATCTTATATATCCAGTATATACATTCATTTATAATAATACGTAACATTTAGAGGTAAGAAATGAAATGCACCGTTCATGGAGACGGTAAGCCGTACGTACGCATGAACGCTACTTTCATTTCAATTTCATATTTAATGGAACTAAATCATAATGATATAAATGTATAATATAATTCCAGTATAATATAGTGTATAATACCATTTACTCCATCCTTTATGCATCCCACATATGGCATTAACGATTCAAATCACTTTGAGGGGGCGGTAGTCCGCACTTCCTAAAATGAAATTATCGTGTTTTACCCATAATGGAAATCATAAAGTAAGACATAAATGAGAAATACAGAAGCATAAGTAATACATAAACACATTATATATCATATATAAATATAGTGACATCTTAATGGCCACCTTTGAAGGTGTTATATGAGTGTTGAACAATCATCGTTTCGTGAGGCAGAAATTCACCATCCACAGAAACCGTATGTTCTTTAACCATTAGATGTAGGTGTGTGTAAGTGTAGCTCGAATCCTTATTATAACAACATCCTAGTATATTGAGGATACTGTTGTTGTTACAAAAGAAATGAATAAAAAGATTTTAGGGGGTTGGAGAAGAAAAATAAAACAAAACAACATTAGAAAAGACATTACCTCAAAATCGGGTAACTCTTTTTGATTTGAGCCAAAGGCTTCCTTGGGAAGAGTTATGCCCAAAGTGAGGCTTCTATGAGTAAGGGAGGAATGTTGGGAGAGTATTTGGGCAGAGGTTGGCCGAGCCAAATGGCTTGAAAGTGTAAATGAGGTGGGAGAGGTGGGGGCCTTTTATAAGTGGAGAGGAGGGGCACTTTTGGAATGTAATGAAATGTTACATTATTTCACAATGCTTTTCAGATTCTAAAGGTCCCACACTTATATAATTCGAGGCTAAGGTGATAACGTTTCTAAATCTCCTCATCCAATAGGCTTTGGACAAGTGTAAGCCTTGGATTTTGCATTATCTTCTCATTTTATTTAAATCGTTAAATAATGAGGTCATCACTGCATCATCATGATGTCATAAATAATTTAATTTATTTAATGTATAAAAATTATAAAAAAATACTATGATGTAGGAAATATTTTTAGCTTTCTAATGAATATTTATAATCAAAATTTGGACTTGTGTAACCCCACTTAAAAACTTCTTTAGTAAAACAACTCATGTTTGTGTCAATTTAATTTTAACATTAAATAAATATATATTAATGTCATTTTCCAACTAAAGTGGCTCCATGGGGTCCCCAAGTTGACCCATGGGTTGTCTTGGTCGGCCATGACTCATCCAATAGGATTAGTACAAGTTTCATGCTCATCTCATATTATAAAAACATTATTTGTACCTTAAACTACACTAATTACCTCTAATCGCGATTAAGAACTTAAAAGTTACTATTCACCAAAAAATTATTTTAATCTCATTGAACCACATTTTACTTCTTAATGACAACCATGTATGTCGGATTTTTGAAAATCAAATCACAGAAGTGGTAATATTTCATTTAAACGAAAAATCAGTTATTTAACTACCACTTAGTGGTTTCACTATTCATCAAAAATTGAAGTTTTTCAGAACAATGCCAAAATTTCACCCTAAGCTATAATTGATATTCCAAATTCAAAAATGATGTCTATTTTACAAAATTCCAAACATATAAGTTGCATTAATTAATTTTATAATTAATTCCCGCTGTCACAACAAATAGCGTGTTTTTAAGAAACAATTTATATCAAAAGATTGGCAATTGTTTATGTCCAATTTCAATGTCAAATTAATTATAATGACCACCATTGGATAAAATGGTAAAAATATATTCCAATTATACTTTAAAACCATTAAATATTATAATTTATCACTATTAATTATTTTTATTAAAAAAGTTGTTTTAAGTATTTTTCAATGTTCATAAAAATTTGGAAGTTCTCAGAAAATTACAAAAAATTCAACATAGGCTAATTTCAATATTAGGAATACAAAAATGAAGTCCATTTTGAAATATAAAATTTCTATAAATTTAAAAAGTGGTTATTACTATTCATAACGGCTACTTTGATTAGTCGCGGTGTTTTAGAACTCGAAGTTGCGTACAATGCAAGCCATTGCATTATTGAATGAGAAGCGTATCGTGGAAGCTCGGGGTGTTAAATTAAATTTATAAATTATTTATATTTATTTAAAACATATATACATTTATAAATTATTTATATTAATTCTCATCATGACCTCAGAAATTTTTTTTGAAAGTTAATAGTAAAATTGTCTTTTTAGAAAAATGTTTAAAAAGTTTTATGAAAAAAAATCATGATTTAAATTATTTTTTCCCTTCCATATCTAAAGGATATATCTCCTGAGGAGTTTTTATTCATGATTTATCCATATAAAGTATAATGTGATACAATTATTATAGGAAATTTTGATTTTGGTATCAAATGATCTCATTCTTGATGTCATTAGAAAATGTTATGTATCCCTTTTTTTGTGGGTTGTTTTTATAATGTGATTTATAATTTATTTCAAATGGCACACATATGTATGGTTTATCATTATATGATTATTGGGACCTATATATCCATCTAATGTATCAAGTGAAGTATAATGTCTCATGGTATTACTATGGTAAACAAGTTGTGATGCTCTATCCACAATGGTTATTGAGTTTTGATGATTGATTCACTATGGGAAAGGAGTTGTGATGCCTGATTCACTATATTAAATGAGTTATAGCGATCTATAAACTATGAAAAATATGATTTGGTTCTTGATCCACTATGTTATAATTTTATTCCTTAATAAACTTGAAATATCATATGATTTTCTATGATTATGTATGTTCCACTTTTCTATGTCACATGTTTAAGTTATTCTACATGTTTATGTAATGATCCCATTATAATAATTTTTGTAATATGTATTTAAAATATATACACATTTATAAATTATGTTTATTTATTATAATCCACATGTCCAAGTTATTCCACATGTCCTGCGTCCATGTCGTTGGCACCACCTCAGGCACCGTCGAGCCCTCCAACTGCCTCTAAGAGCACACCTTTCCCCAATTACCACACCCGATGAGTTCATTTGACATTACTAACTACTTTTTTGTAGTTAAATATGTTGTGATAAAACCATAGTGTTTATTCTTGTGCCTCACATATAGATAAAAAAATATAGGAAAACAACTACTCAATGTTATTTAATTCGGTTTAAAAGGATAATTTTTTTTATTACATCATACTTAAACATTCCTTGTATACATTATGTTTTTTATCTACCCTTTTTTCATTTTTATTTACATTAGCCTACTTCAAAAGTTTTTGTATTTTCAATTAAAATATCTATTTTTGACATTTAATGATGGGATGCATTATTTGTGACATTTAATTAATGGTGGACACATTAAATGGAATGATGAATATTTTGACCACATTGATGGGTGAGGATTGCACCAATTCTATAAATGAGGATTCCAAGGCTTTGTCAAGATAAGCGATGGTGGAAAAGATGTAGAGGTCAAGATAGAATGGGAAGGGGTGCCTATTTTATGGTGTCTGTATCAAAAGTCTTCCAAATACTGAGATCAGATGACATTTCTTAGTTATGAAGATCAACAACACACAAGATAGGTGTTAATTGTGGAAAAAAAACATATACTTGGTGGCACCCCCTTTGAATAGGATAGATTTGTCATTCCTATGAGTAGGCCATCCAATACAACCACATCAATCTTCTATGTGTTTTTATTTCACTTATTGTGTGTTTGAGTATGATATAGAGAATATGATTGTAATAAAGTGTGACAAGAACTTGGATATCATGAAATAGAATCTAAGTATTAGTAACATGGGTTAATATAAATTAATTAAGTGTTCCATGATAGTTTAATAATTATTGATGTTCTTTTTCTAGAATTTATCTTGTGAGTTTTCAATCCCTATAATTTCAAAATAAATGCATTTTTAAATGCTATATTTTATTCACCATGGGGCTTCTGCATGGGAGATAACAAGAGTGCTGATAAAAGGGTACCTTTTATCGCCACTTTTTTCTAATGCTGATAAAAGTCTCTCATTTATCAGTTTTTTTTCATAGCCCTGATGTAAGTGACACCTATATCATTGATTTCTTCTTGCGATGATAAAGTTCATAGTGGAAAATTTAATTTATATATTAATATTTATACATTTTTAAGTAAGATTTATATTTTTTTGAAAAAAGGGGTACATTTAAATTAACAGATTGAATACGTGAAATTAAACTGGAAATTAACCATGATGGGAAATTATCACCCCAAAAATGAGAAGAAAAAGAAAGACCCTAAGTTTCCTGAAGGTAGGATGGCCTGTTTTAATCTCTTCTAAAAAATACAAAGTGAAATCCCATAAATGGTGGAGCATGCTTTGAAATTTTGGAATCATTGTGATAAATGATTGAAGTCCCCTCTCTGTGGAGTGGATATAGATAATAGCATAATGGTAATCCAACTCCATAATAATGAATTTACAACCCTCGTCAATTGCAATAAATCAGACCAAAAGAGATTACATAAGATTCTGCAATAGGTGGATCCAAAAAAATGTTACGTAAAGCCTATCCAGCTACGATAATATACCCAGCATAATTATGGACCACAAAGATAGTACCAACAATTCCATTATTTGAAAGAGAGACATCAAAATTAATCTTCATCACATCAGATAGTGAAGGGTTACAAGTACATGAAAGGTGATGGGAACATGGGTGGCCAATCTGATACTTCACTATGTTCTCGGAAACAAACCATGAGTGAGCCTGATAAACCCAATAAATGTCAGGTCTTGAAAATTTGATGAATATGAATTCATTCCTTCTAACCCAAATGATCCAGGCCAAAATACAAAGAGACATAAACATTTTAGCTGGAAGGGAGGACGTTTGATTTGTTATAAGAGTTGGGAGGTCGTGAGCTAATGAGAAAATATGATCCCCATTTGAGTACTTGCAGTTCCATACCTTCCATTCCCCAGAATAGTAAAAGATCGCATGCATTTGGGTTTCTGGCGTGACCAAAAAAAAGAGGGAAAGAAGGATCCTCAATAGCATGTCAGAAGTATAGGAAATATTTTGATGGGAGAATATAGAAGAAAATTTTCCACCAAAAATAGAAGACTTTTAGGGGAACTGTCAACTGCCAAATGGCCTTCTAAATATCCTCTCCCAGGTTACACACACCTCATTCCAAAGCGTATCTATATTTGATAGAATAAAATATTGATAGTTATTTGCAGCTGTAGATATTGTTGTGCCCTCTTTATTTCTAGTAGGGTGGACTCATGATAATTTTCTTGTCCTAAGGGTTAAACCAATTTTCATGTTTCTCAAAACCAATCATCACCAGTTTTATTAAAAAGAGATGTTAAATTTTATTTCCATGTAAAATTTTCTTTTCATATTTTTTTCCATGAATTTTATTTTCTGTTATTGGTCATCCACATGTTTGGTTCCTCTTTGGGATTCTGTTACGCCAACTTCTCTTTGTTTCTCTTTTGCAGTCTCTTATTTTTGCGGGTTATTTTTTATAAATGGGTTTTTTGAAGAAAAAAATTATCCAAAAGGGATAGGGTTACAAGTATTTTTTAAATTGGATCTGGAGATGCGTGAACCTTGTTCATGCATCACCAATCCCGGGAAGATGTGTGAATGGGGTTCATGCATCATAGGCGCACTGAAAGATGTGTTAACCTCATTCACCCATCCTTCACGAAGTTGATAAAGGATGCGTGAACAAGGTTCACGCATCCTACAGAAACATTTATTTTTATTTTTACTATAGTTTTAAAAAAAAAAAATTTATTTTTATTTTGTTTTGTTTTGTTTATATATATATATATATAAACAAAACAATAAATTTCAGCATAATTTATCTTCTATTTAATATCCAGCAGTACTGACATTAAAGTAGTCTAGATTCTGACAAAAACTCTCACCCAGAGTTCCCTTTTATAAGATATCAAGCCCGAGAAATCATTCTACATTTCTGATATGGGATTCAGGTTCTCCCTTTGCTACGCAGAACATTATGCATTTCCAACGTGGGATTCTATTTCAAGTATGTGTCTTTGAAAGACTATAAAATACAAACTATAATACCTATATAAATGAAACTTAAAACATGGATTAAATATATAATAAATAGTTGAAAGTAAAAAGAATTTTTTAAAAAATGTTGATGAAAAATAATTTATAAGCTTTCAAAATCACCAACTTGAAAATGAAAAATGTTTTAAGCACGTGTCTTTGAAAAACTATAAAATACAAACTATAAGAAAAATATGTATGAAACTTAAAATATAGATTAAACATATAAGAAATATGAATATAAAAAGAATTTCGTAAAAAATGATGATGAAAAATAATTTATAAGCTTTCAAATCAACCAACTTGTAACTTAAAAATGGTCAAAGAACATGGCTTCGAAAGCCTAAAAAATAAAAACTATAAGACCAATATAAATGAAAATTAAAACATGGATTAAACATATAAGATATAGTTAATAATTAATTAGTTAATTATTAATATAATTATTAATTATATAATTATTATTTAATTAGTATTATCAATATTAATTATATAATAATTAATTAGTTAATTTGTGATATAGTTATTAATTATAAAATAATTAATTAATTAATTAGTAATATAATTTTTTATTATAATTTTAATTATTAATTATATAATTAATAATTATATTAGTAATTAACTAATTAATAATTATAATTAATAATTAATAATTATAATTAATAATTAAATTACTAATTAACTAATTAATTATTATATAATTATTTTTTAATAATTATTAATTATATTGGTAATTAACTAATTAATTATTATATAATTAATAATTACTAATTATAATTAATAATTATAATACTAATTATAATTAATAATAATATTACTAATTATAATTAATAATTATATTACTAATTAACTAATTATTTATTATATAATTAATAATTATATTAATAATTAACAAATTAATTATTATATAATTAATAATTAAAAATTAAAAATTAAAATTTAAAAATATAATTAATAATCATATTACTAATTAACTAATTAATTATTATATAAATAATAATTACTAATTTGAAATAGTAATTATATTAATAATTATAATTAAAAAATTTATTACTTATTAACTAATTAATTAGTATCTAATTAATAATTAATAAATATATCTAATCGTTATAATTAATAATTATATTATTAATTAATTATTGTACAATTAATACTTATATTACTAGTTAACTAATTAATTATTATATAATTAATAATTAATAATTATAATTAATAATGATATTACTACTTAACTAATTAATTATTATATAATTAATAATTATATTTCAAATTAACTATTTAATTATTATATAATTAATAATTAATAATTACAATGAATAATTATAATTACTAATTATATTACTAATTAATATTTTATTTATTTTATAATTAATAATTATATTGCAAATTAACTAATTAATTATTATGTAATAAATAACAAATAATTATAATTAATAAATATATTACTAATTAAATGATTAATTATTATATAAAAAATAATTAATAAATAAAATTAATAATTATATTACAAATTAACTAAATAATTATTATAAAATTAATAATTAATAACTAATCACTAATAACTAATAATTATAATGAATAATTATATTACTAATTAACTAAATAATTATCAATTAATAATTATATTACTAATTAACTAATTAATTATTATATAATTATATTACTTATTAACTAATTAATTATTGTATATTAGTAAATAATAATTTAAAATTATATTAATTATTAACTAACTAATAATTATATTACTAATTAACTAATTAATTATTAATTAATTCTTATATGTTTAATCCATGTTTTAATTTTCATTTATATTGGTTTTATAGTTTTTATTTTATTGGCTTTCAAAGAAACGTCAACATTTTTATGTTTCAAGTTGGTGGTTTTGAAAGCTTATAAATTAGTATTCATCAAATAATTTTTAAAAATTATTTTTATTTTCATCTATTTTTTATATTTTTAATTCATGTTTTATGTTTCATTTATATTGGTCTTATTTTTGGTATTCTATAGATTTTCAAATTCAGGTACTTGAAACAGAATCCCACATCGGAAATACAGAATATTCTATGCAGGAAAGAGAGAACCTGAATCCCATATCAGAAATGAAGAATGATTTCTCGGGAATCCCTCTTATAAAAGAGTGCCCTAGGTGAGGGTTTCTCTCAAAATCCAGACTATTATAATGACAGTACTACTGGATATTAAATAGCAGATAAATTATTCTAAATCTTTTATATATATATATATATATATTCAAAAACAATACAAAAATAATAAAAAAAATTAAAAACACAAAAAAAAAATCTTTCTGTAGGATGCGTGAACGGGGTTCACCCATCCTTCATAAAGTTTTCAAAGGATGCGTAAACCCTATTCACGCTTCCTGGCAAGGGAAGATGCGTGAACGGGGTTCACACATCTTTTATGACGTCTATGAAGGATGTGTGAAACACATTCACGCATCTGTCTGTGTTGAAGATGCGTGAATGGGGTTCATGCATCTCTGAACACATTTTTAAAAATAGTTGAAACCCTATCCCATTTTACAATTTTTTTTCAAAAACCCATTTAAATAAAAAATACTATTTTTGTGGATCTTTGCAGCAACAAAAAAACATTGGGGGCATCCTTCTATGGATCAGTGGAGGTCATGAGGCTCCTCACCTCTAGTTGTGCAAGGATTCACTAGTCATCTCCTCAGACGAACACATCTCTTGGCTTCCCTCTCTGGCTCATTCATGATAGAAAAACCTTGACCCGAGATTATTAAAGCAACCTCTTTCTAAGCTACTTTTTCTTGGCTTTTCGACTGCATTTGTAGATTTAACTAGCGATACATGGTTTTCTCCATTTGTGAGAAAACCATATAGATATATCTGAGATCCAGGCTAGTCGCGCCATTCATGCGTGATTCTTGACTGGGAGGCTCGAAGCCCTTTTCTTTCATCCTTCTTCCGCATTTTATGTTTTGGTGGTGTGGCCCCCAAAGTTGGAAATCTGCAAATGGACATACATTGGTGGTTCAAGATAGTGGTTTTGTGTGACACTATGAAGACGAATCCACTTGGTCACCATAATGAACAAGTTTCCCATGGTATCTAGGTCCAATATGAAGGATCTTATTCGTGTACATTTTCCAGATTCAAAACCAGTGCTTCTTGTAATGAATTTTCAAGATCCAACACACCATGTGCGTGTTTGCAGGTCCAGAAGTATCCAGTGGAAGAAATTGGGAGAAAGCTTGTGGATAGATCATGCCAAATCCTTTAGCACTGACCAGGCTATGCATACATGGATTTCCATAGAAAACAGTGTGTGTGTGCACATTTTAGAACCAAGGAACTGAGGACCATCGGACATTGGTAATCTTTCCATCTTTGTATGTCTTATTACTTTTTATTCTTTGCAATTTATTTTCAAAGAGGTCATTTGGTACTGTTGTTGATTTTCTTTTATCTATATTATCTCATGTAATTGTTTTATTTTGAGAATTATATAATGTGTGAGTTGGGTGGTGTTCAAGCAATAAACATAGGACCAGAAGAGGCCTGAAGCACGTTAAATCCCTATGTCATTTACTACTTTCCTTTCTGCATTTTATTAGACCTCTAAATGCTAAACGTCCATTACTTCTAGTATTTATTCAAGGATGTGTTGAATTTAATTTTTTTGATTATAGGGATGTATTGGGACTATTGTATTCCCAAATTTATATCATCGATGCTGCTTTTTATTTCTCACTTTTATTTTGAGATTCTTATGTGTAGGAATCGGGTTGTTAATTTTAGAAATATGTTTGATTCTAAAATTTGTTTTCTCAATATTTCTGGTTTAATTAAATTACAATTTTACAAAAAAAAATTGTTCTGTTATAATGATAAATATTGAAAGATTTATTATTATATTTCCACTACTAGTGTGTTGTTCACTGTTATTTAATTAATTTTAAGATATTCATTTTATTTTTTTATTGCAATACGAACTTTCTAGGTTAAGTTTATCAGTTTTCATGTATTAAACCGTAAATAAACATTGCTTTTAGATTTCGAATTTTGACAAACTAAAACACCCAATAGATCATGGGATATTATTTGGGGACTGCCTCTCGTGTAGGGGTGCTACCCACA
The DNA here is from genome assembly GCA_963277665.1 of Viscum album. Taxonomy (NCBI): domain Eukaryota; kingdom Viridiplantae; phylum Streptophyta; class Magnoliopsida; order Santalales; family Viscaceae; genus Viscum; species Viscum album. The sequence goes on along the minus strand of OY728159.1, from coordinate 990,863,096 downwards.
ACCAAGTGGTATCAGATCCTAATTGGGTTCAATTTTTTCTTTGTTAAAATTTGAAATTGTTTGTTTGTTTCTTTCAAATGTTTTGCTAGTGGATTTTACATATTTCAGTATGATTTGATTGTTTTGTTAAGCTAGGTTTTTAGCTCTCTTGGATTTAATTTCATTATATTGTTGATAGTTTGTTTCCTCATCATTTACCATCCTTTTTCCTTTTTCTGTATGAGCCTCAAATATACCTCTTGGTAGTTTCTACCCATGTGTGTCTATGGTTTCGGGGTAGGAATGGGTTCTATGTGAGCTTTTACTATGTTTGAGAGATGGTTAGTAGTATAGTTTTTGAAGGATCTTATGTCTATGTTTTCAACCTTTTTCATATGATATGAGCTTAAGTTATCTTCGCTGTGTTCCTATGAATCCTTTTGGACCGTTTGCTCCAGGTATGGTCCTGTAGCGAGTTCAGTGTTTGGATTTGGGTAGCTTGTGGGTGCAGTTCTCTTGTTTCTTGCTTGGTTGTCCATCAAGATTATTTGATTGTTTTTTACCCTATTTAGTGTCTTTGTTTGGTTTCCTGGGAACTTTGTGCCATAAGTAATTCTAGACTAGTATGTGGGGCACTTTTGTGGCTTATTTTCCCTTAGTTTCTAGCTAGCTCCCAACCTTTTGTTCTCACATCTTAGAGTTGTCTTAGGATGTTAGGACTACTTGCATGTGTCCTTATAGTTTCCTTTTTGTGTGAGGATGTCTGCTTTTGGATTTTGTTTAGGCGGTCATCTCCTATAGTGTAGATTCAAAATCCATTTGTTGAGGATCTTCCAGTATATTGCAATGATAGTCTTCATATTAGAGTTTTTCAGGCGGCGTGTCTCAGTTTTGAAGCCAATGGTTCTTAGTATTTTGGTCATGTTATGTCTTGGTGGGTTCAGGTGGAGGCCTTTTTGGGTTGTTTTCTTTTATTATGCATTCTTCCGCTATCTGTGTTTCTCATTTTGTGGTTTTCTTACTGTGATCTATTTTATTTTCGAGTTGCATTCTTTGTGAAATTTTGAGATGTTTTGTTTCTTGCCATGTCTTTTGTGAGGATGGTACTACTCAGTTTTTTTGGTGTTCTGTAGGCACTGGTGAGCAGTTTTAGAGGACCTATTATAGCATGTGATCTTTTGTTTCGTCTTCATCCTTGGAATCATCTCATAGGAAGACTCATGTAAGTGAAGGTATGTTCTTTGTTTATGTTTAGATCCATTTATTTTTAGCATGTTTCGCAGTTGTTTAGATTTCATTCAATTTGGGCACCATGTGTCATTGTGATACATATTGGGAGATATTCTGATGTTGTTCCCTGTAGTGGTTTCCTATTTAGGATATAAAACCCATTTTGATGGTAGTAGATGAAAGAACATTGATAATATTATATGAAAATGGTGGAAATTTGTTAAATTTTATTTCCATATAAAATTTCATTTTCATATTATATTTTCCCTTGTGTTTTATTTTCAGTTATTGGTCATCCATCTGTTCGGTTCCCCTTTGGGGTTCTGTTACATCAACCTCTGTTTGTTGCATTTTTCTGGCCTCTTATTTTTGCAGATCTTTTCAGTAGTGAAAAAATCATTGTCGGAATCCTTCTCCAGATTAGCAGAGGTCATGAGGCTCCTCACATATGGAAGTGCAAGGCTTTTTCGGTCCTCTCCTTAGGAAAACACATCTCTTGTCTTCCCTCTCTAACTCGTTTGTGACAGAGAAACCCTAACAAGATATTATCAAAGGAGTCCTCTTTCCAAACTGTTTTGCTCGGTTTTTAGACCCCAGTTTCGTTTGTCATTAGTGATCCAGGGGTTGTTCCATTCATGCACAATTCATCCAGATTCGATAGTAGTAATTCTATTTCTGGTGTCTTCCTCCCTTGGCAAGTCCATATCCAGTGGAGATCTATTCTGGTCATGCCATTCATGCGTGATTCTTGACAGGGAGGCCAGAACCCTTTTCTTGCATCTTTTTTGTGCATTTTGAGATCCCGGTGGAGCATCCCCCAAGCTGGAAATATGCAACTGGACATACATTAGTGGTTCAAGATAGTTTTTTTGTGTGAAACTATGAAGCTAAAGCCACTTGGTCACTACAAGAAAGGAGTTTCCCATGCTGACCGGACATAGTATGAAGGAGGTTGTTCATGCACATTTTCCAGATTCTGAAACAGCACTGCTTGCAGTGCGTTTTCTAGATCCATCCCACTATGTGTGTGTTTGTAGGCCCAGAGGTATCTAATGGTAGAAATTAGGATCAAGTTCATGGACAGATCCTAGCAGAGCCTTCATCGCTGACCAAGCTATGCAGACAAGGATTTCTAGGTAAAACCGTGCATGTGTGTGAATTTCAAAACCAGCACACCGAGGACCACTGAGTAGTGGTAATCTTTCCGGATTTGTAAGTATTATTACTTTTTCTGCTTTTCAATTTGTTTTCAAATAGTTCATATGGTCCTATTTTGGATTTTCTTTTGTTTGGACTATCTCCTATAATTTTTTTTATTTTGAGCATAATAAAACACGTGAGTCAGGTGGTGTTTTTGTCATGCACGTATGACCAAAAGTGGTCTCAAGCACGTTAAATCCTTGTGAAATTTACTAATTTCCTTTTTGTATTTTATTCAACCTCTAAATGATGAACGTTCATTGCTTCTGTTATTCATTCAATGATATATTGAATTTAATTTATTGATTATAGAGTTATATTGGGACTGTTGTATTCCATAGTTTATATCATTGATGCTTCTCTTTATTTCTCCCTTTTAGTTTGAGATTCTTATGTGTAGGAATTTGGTTATTAATTCTGGAAATATTTTTTATTTTAGAATTTTTTTCTCATTTTTTCTGGTTTTATTAAATTAGCATTATACAGAATTTGTGTTTTGTTATAATGATAAATATTACAAGATTTATTGTAGAATTTCCACTACCAGTTTGTTGTTCAATGCTGTTGAATTTATTTGAATATATTCATTTGATGTTTTTATTGAAATGTGAACTTTCTAGTTTATATTTATCGGTTTTCGTGTATTAAACTATAAATAAACATCATTTTCACATTTTTGATTTTAGAAAACTAAAACACCAAATAAATCATGGGAAATTGCATTGGATCTGCCTCCCAGACAGGGGTGCTCCCCACAAAAAGAGAGCGGACTATTGCATTTTATAGACTGGGGACAATAGGGGAGTTTTTCGTCGATCCTTCACCATCCAAAAACCATGGATCTTTCGATATCCTAATATAGAGACCATTAAAAATCCTCCATCTGATCCCGCTAGTTAACAGTATGTGCGAGCCCCAAATGGATATCCAATGGAAAATAGGGAGGGGTCCTAGAGCCGATCCTTGGAAATCAGAATGTGGGAAATACTTTTCTCTAATAATTCTAGAAAAAATTTAATATGAATGGTTCATATTCCACCAACCTTTCTTAGCCAAAAGGGATTCATTGAAGAGACTATGTTCTGGGAATCCCATACCCTAGTCTACTTTGGAAATTCATAGTTTCTCCCCAGAGATCTAAGGAATTTTGATTCTCCCGTTGTTGCCCCCCCCCCAAAGTGGGATATATGTGAGTGAATTTGGATGAAAACAAAAACACAGAGTTTTAAAAAGTACTTGATAATACTTTGGAAGATTGCAACACTAATTTAATGAGAACTTATTTCCCTACTTTGGAGATTCTCTAGATCATCCATCCCAGAATCGTTTTAGCTACTATCTCAAGAATGTAAGAAAAAATCTTTTTTTATCATCCAATGGTCTTGGGAAGTCTGAGATATTTTTTTGTTCATGAAAACCACCTGAAAACACAGGATTTATTTGAGATCATTCTTCCTTCCCTGTTGGACACCAATGAAAAGGGAGATATAGGATTTTCCCAAGTTGTCTGCTTGCCTAGAATCCCTCTCATAATGGCGGATAGTATAGATAATAGACCTGAATTCTTCCCTTGTTTCTCATGGAAAAATGATTCAATCATTGGTTAAGAAGAGATGAGAAATGGGAGGGCTATGAAGGAACACCTTCACCCCATAAATGGTGTTATTATTTGTTTCCACTGAAATAAGGTGATAGAAAACATCATCCACCCAAATAAAGAGAAAGGGGGAGGGTTTCCCCTTTACAGAGACTCGTGGAGGGTGTAATTCTCTAAATGAGGCCCTTTTTGATCTTCATTTTGAAGGAAATGGAGGTGAAGCAATTCTTAATGGTCATGATCTATTATAAGTAGAATCTAATTTTCTCTTTGAAAACCCTAATAAAATATCATTCCACTCTATCATAATCATTTGTCATGTCATGTTTCCATTCCATAATACCTCTTTTAGAAAAAAATGTGAGTTTCCGTTAAGTGAAAAACCTCATATGATACAATTGCATTGTTTGTGGTGAGACATTTAGGCACAAATGTTCTTTGATTATTAGTGATAATGGAGGGTAGCCAATGGTGAAGACAGTTAACAAGGATCTTCAATAATATCCTATACAACACATTTCATAGGTTGATATGCCTGAAATCTAATTCTTCAAGGGTTTTTTAAATTTTCAGAATGTTAGTGATAACATTTTAATTCAAATAAAGGAAGTCAGTATTACCATCCCAAAGGTCCTTCATGAGCCTCAAAATGTCTAGACCAATAAGGAGATAGGATTTATTAAAAAAGATGTTGTGGAAGCCATTCAGACCAAGAGATTTTGTGGAGTAAATTTTGTTGAGATCCCTTCATATTCAATCCTTCTAGAAGTCATGTGTTATAATAAGATTCATATACTCAGTGATAACTAGTCTAATACATGAGGAAAGTTCAGAAGAAATGGTAGACTCTCTCTCCATATAGAGTTTCTTGAAAAAAAAGAGGAAATTTCATGAATCTATATTTCCTCTATAACAGTTCTTCCTTATGACTTTGTGAGACAAGTAATCAGGTCCTTATGACACCTAGAAGAATCTTTTTTATGGAAATATTTTGTATTAGCATTACCCCCTTGATATTACTCTCACATGTGCACTTTTCCCAAAATATTTCATTGATCTGGAGTGTTGTGTCAATGTCCGCTTCAAGTTATCTAATCCTTGAAAAGGTAGCCTCTGATGGGCGATGAGAATAGAGGGCATCAGTCTCCTTTCGATAAATTCATAGTGGTTATGTGGTTGACAGTGGTTGATTTCACTCCACTTTTTCAAACTATAAGCCACCTTTTGGAGATTATTTTCGATGATAGGTGCATCAGTCTGCTAGCTAGAGCACACCACCACCTCATGGTTCTTATCATTAAACTATAAAATTTAAAATCAGAATCATATGTTATAGAATAGTTTCATATTTCCATGAATGATATCAATGATAATCAGATAGTGATTTGAGGTAGTGTGGGATAAATGAGAGACCAATAAATTTATGAAGAGGTTGGTACAAATATCCAAACCTGATAACTTGTCGAGACATTTGTTTAACCAAGTATGTTTAGAATTAACTCTAAACCATGGGAAAGGACCTCCTGAGTATCCAAGGTCCAAAAGGTTTTTCATTTGATCCTTTTTTTGGAATTCCAACATTTGGGACAAAATTCTACTAGAACCCCTAGTTTTTCATTCTAGAAAGAAAATATCATTGAAATCCCCTCCCACAATGTGATGACCAAGTGACCTATTGCGTTAGGATTTTAGGAGTTTTCTTGATTTCAATTTATCCATGTGAGAGGGTCATCCATAAAAACCAATGAAAGCCCAAAAATGAGTGTCACTCATGTGGATATAATATTCTTTGTGGTTTGACAAAAATAAGGTGACATTAACCTCCAAGTAATCCTTCCAAAGGAGGCCAAGGCCACCCGAGTTCTAATAGTGAGATATTTCTAAGAAGCCATGATAACTGGGTTTCTTTAAATTTCATCAATTTTATTTCTTTCCAACATGGTTTCAGACATAAATACCATATCGAGGTTTCTTTTAGTATAGTGGAACAAGAACATCCAAACTGATCATGGGATTCAAAGCCCACGATAGTTCTAGAAAATGATGATCATTAGGATAGGCATGGATAGATCACTCAATCCTCCACCTATAAAATTTCAAGGAAAGATCCATCTTCTATAACTTTAAATCTTTTGGGGTAATTATCAAATTCCATTAGTTCCTCTGTGAGTATTTTTTACCCACTTTTATCCCCAATATTCAAGTCACTTCCAAGGAAAATTCTTGATTTCCTCCTCTGCATCTACAGTTTCCTTTGTCTATACACCAAGGGATTTATGGACTCCATGCAAGAAGAAAATGGGGAGGAGGTATCCCTAGGTGGTATAAGTAGAGGAGGGTCTGGGGGTCCTTGAAAATGAGTTTTGGGATTTTGGGGGGATTAAAATTGTCAATAAGAATGGGTACCTTGTGACTCTGTATAGCCGATATCACCCTAGGTAGGGAGGTATGAGGGTTTTCTAGCTCCCCATGGATGATCAAGGTGCCCCCATTATCCTAGATTACATATTCAGTTGGTCGGGGTGGTCATTTTTCTCTGTATAAAACTTTTGTGGTATCATCATGATGACATTGCTTCGGTCTGTTGATTGTTGGGCATTAAAGGGTTTGGAAATTTTATATTTGTCCAATTGTTTTTCAGATTTTGGGATAAATGATCCACCCTATATTTTAGTGAGTGTCCACAGGCCATACTAGAGAACATTATTCCCAACATCATCAATGGAATTTTTGGTACAATCTTTCACCGTGTTCCCCAAGTGGTTATAGAAGAAGAAAAATGATGAAAGCTTCTCATATTTGAATGAAATCCACCTGCTTTCACCCTCTAATGATAAGAAGATTCAATACATGAGGGGCTTACCTTTGTTAACTAGGATCCTAATTTGAACTGATATCCCCCAAATAATGGAATCATATATATTCCATTTCAAAAAAAATCCTATTTTTCCACCAATATCCTGCAAATTACAATCTGTTCTCCCATAGAATAAAATTCCTTTGAGTTGTTTACAGAAATGGGATTTAGAAAATATGACATTTTGGATTTTCATACCTTAGGGTATATCTTTCACTAGAATTAATTCATTATCTAAATACCAAGGTCTCCCTTTTAATATATTTTTTTATCTCTATTGTTGAAAAATACAATGATAAGGTGGTTCTCTCCGACTCCCAAAATGGAAACACCTTCATCTAATCACTATATATGCTTTAAGGAATTTATAAGGGAATTAAAATTGAATCATCGATCTAAGATCATTTTACCAATCATAATAAGTGACATTTGTTTTTGTAAGAATGATTCCTCATTCTTCTAAGCAAATACCCATATTTTATCTTCTCTCTATAAAGGATATATTTTCCCAGTGGTTAGTGAGGTTGTCATTAATCTCACCTCAATCAGATAAAAGGGAGATAGGTTGCCTCAGGTAGGAAGAGAACTAATCAATTGTCCCAAGAATCCCCATCATCAACCAAAATATCTTTGGACATAAGAGGACCTAGGAATCAGAAAACCTAGAAGAATCCTTGAAACACTATCAAATAAAGGGGATATTTTTTTAGTATAAATAATATTTATTTTATAATAAGTATATATATGTAAATAAAATATATAAATATGATTTATATAACTTTTAATAAAAAATTAATCTTATTTTCATAATTTTATATATAAAAAATCATCAAATTTATATTAGTCAAAATGTTAAATTGTTTATTTATATATATATTAATTACAAAATGTCTCTATAATTAAAATAAATATAATACATTATTATTTTATTTAAATTATTATATAATATATAAATTAATATATTGATTTAAATATATATTTATATTGATATTAAATATTTTAAAAAATATGTACATGTATAACTGTATGTGTGTATGTGTATGTGTCTATATGTGTGTATTTATGTGTTTGTGTGTAGATGTGTTCATCTACATATTTATGTTTGTCATGTGTACATGTATGTGTGTGTGCAAGTCTGTTTATTGATTTAATATTATATATTATTTTTTAAAATCACTCCATTTTTTGTATTTTATGATTTATTCATTTTTCATATAAATTTATTTTAATCTATTCATCATGAATATGTGTGTTTGTGTGTGTGTTTAATTTGATTTGATTTAATTTAATTCGATTTAATTTAATTATTAATATTTTTTCATAGTTAATACAATTCATTTTTAATAATTTTGTTATTTATATAATTTATATCATCTATTTATTCATTTTTCTTCATTATTTATGTGTTTCTAATTCACGTAAATGTAAAAAATTCACTTTTTAATGTTTTGGTTATTTATTTAATTTTATTTATTCATTTATTATTATATATTCATTAATAATGTTAAAAATGTATTTAATCATTTTGCAATATTTATTTATGTAAATATTTATTTACTATACATGTAATATTTTCAATATGATTGTAATTTATATGAATAATATTTATTCATTTTTTGTTTATTATGTTTTAAAATTTAAAATATTTTATAAATTGATATAATTAATCTATATAAATGAATTTTTTGGTAATTTTGTTATTTAAATATTTAATTATAAAATTATAAATTTAAATAAATTTCTAAAAATTATTTATAAAATTATTAATATATATATAATTAAATAATTTTAAAATTATAATGAATATATTTTATTAAAAATTTATTTATTAAATTTTTAAGTATATATTTTTATATATTAATAAACATAATTAAATAATAAATATATTTATTTATAATTATATTTATAAATACATATTTTAAATTCTATAAATATTTATTTATAATTATATTCATTTCAATTTTTTAATTATATTTAGTATATTATTAAAATTTTGTCTTTATTAGTGCTAAAATTTTAGCTCTGATAAAGATACGTTTTATAGCGCTTTCTATTTTAATGCTAACAAAACCACTCTTTGTTTGCACAAATCTGAAAGTGTTAATAAAACCCTTCCTGATATTTTAAATTGAACCCTAATAGAGTCATCCTCGCTCGTGTCATTCAATCTCTCGTGGAACCGAATCACTAACCCTGCTCTTCATCGATCTTCTTAACAAATCAGTCCTCTCAAATGCTAAGGTATGTGATTATTTCCACTCTTATTTACTAGCAATCCAAACTACACATCTGATCTGACTCCTATCCCACTTTATCTCATCACACAAAAAATAATCGATCGAACCTCTATTGGATGACCCCTCCAAAAATGATCTTTCCATCACTAATTCTATATGCATTTACCTGAACCTCATGCCTTCACTATTGGAGGCACCCCAAGATCATTATAAAATACCCACCAAAGTCTCAACCTGACTTTAATGCTTTGTTTGTAAAAAGTGTTTTGGATGGAGAAAAAATGACTTATAATCCGTTATTTTATTTTCATTGTTTGGTTACAATAGGGAAGAAATTAAATAGTGTACAAATGGAGAGAAATCAATTTCTTGGCTTATTGGAGCATTTTTTATTATAGACAATTACTTTTAGCTCATTTTCCATTGAACCAAGGAGGGTTTTTCTGTGCATTCACATTATATTTCAAGCCTTTGAATGCTAGTTAGTTTCAAATATTTTTTCTATTAATGTTATTTCTATATGACTATCCATGAAGATAAAATAGTTTTTTTCAAATCCTTTCAAATCTTTTCATGGAATGGGATTCCATAACATGTTTTTTTAAAATGACTATGTTGTTTTTCGAAAAGATTGTGAGTGTTTTTTAAATTTTTCTCCTAATGACATCTTGAATTTATAAATGTAAATTTTGTATCAATTTATTTTCAAGTCAAATGTTTGTAAAAAATCAACAATGGCACATAATGTATGTATTTGGTTTTAAAATAAGTAGAGAGTACAGACTTGAGCTTTAAAAATGTGTTCATTACACCAATAGTTTTTCAAACCATGTGTTTGAGTGTTTTAAAGTGATTAAAATAACTCACATGAGTGTTTGACATTACCCACAATGCATATTTTATTCATTTTTCATAAATTAATATGTATATAAATGATCATCTTTGTGATTATTAATAATAGAAAATAGTATTTTCATGTGTATATAAATATTTTGTTAAATGTAATTTGTAATCAATTATTTTGATAACATCAATGTAATTTATAAATAGGAATAGAAAACTATTATTAATAATTTTTATTATTTGTATAGTAATAATTATAAATAATTTTTACATATTTTTTATTATAGATAATTTTGATTATAAATAATTTAGACTATATTGAATTTATAATTTATAAAAATAATTTATAAATAATTTTAAATTAATATTTTTGAATTAATATTTATTTTGAATTAATAATTTTGAATTAATAATTTTGAATTAATAGTTATTTTGAATTAATAATTTTAAATTAATATTTTTGATTATCTTGAATTAATAATTTTTAATTAAAAAATTATATAAAAAATTTATAAATAATTTTGATTGCCATGAATTCATAATTTTTATTATGTAATTATATATAATTTTAATTATGTGTGTATAAATAATTTTGATTATAAATAATTTTTTGTATATATATAAATTTGATTATGAGTACATAAATAATTTTGATTGTGTGTACATAAATATTTTGTTCAATGTAATTTATAAAAAATAATAAAAAAACAATTATAATTATATTTTTAAGTATATATTTAATACATTAATATATATATTATATATTTATATATTTATTTTACAAATATATATATTTATGAAGGCATATTTATTTAATTATATATAAATAAATATATTTATTAATAAATATATATAATTATATAAATATATTTATAATAATGTCAATATTTTTAAAATATATATTTATAATAAATATATATCTTTATTTAAAAATAAAAGATATAATTTAAAATTATATATTTTTATTTTAAATAATTGAGTATTGGAAAACTATATTTTTAATCAGGGTTATTTTTGTCATATTTTCAAAGATTTTATTTTATTTTCTTTTAAAAAATTTACCAAACAAGATGAAGAGAAATTATAATCATTTCTTTTCTTTTACTAAATTTCTCGTTGAAAAAAAATAAAGAGATTCTCTCTCTAAAACCCGATGGTGCTTAGGGTTCCTTTCTCCTGGAAACTAATTATGATCCTTTGATGGTTGGAATTTTTCTTTACTGAGGGAATTTTGACTCATACAAGCATGCCTCTCTCAGATTGCGATGCTGAAGGTTGGCTTGTGGTGGATATGAACTGATTGCTTCACTTTTAGAAAGCGTCGGCAGATTCTCTTTCTCTCTCGATAAGGAATCATTTTCTAGTGTGTTTTTCAAAAAGGTAGTGTTCCCCATGCCAAAGATGCCTTGCAGGTGATTTCAGAATGGATGCAAATTGGTAAGCACTCAATTATTGCGCATATTATATATATCTGAAGGGATCTAAATCATGGAAAGTTGGGGATTTGGTTTTGAGGATTTTAGAGGTATGGGGTTTTGGAAATTGGAAATGTGTTTCAATTGTTATAGGTTTTTTCATATCCTCTTCCCTACTAAAGATATGGAGATGAAGTAATAGGGTCTCAGGTCAATCTCCCTTGAGCTGAGCATTATGCATACACATGAGTGAGACTATAATATTAACCCATTATAGGCAAGCGACTCTACTTTGCAATTTTGGGTTAAAGGGTTTTGATTGAATTGGATTTTTTGGATCCCAAGGATCCTATATGACAAGAAATTAGAAATTTTTGTACCTATTAAAATGGATAAAGAAACTGATCTATCTATATTTGTGGATTATGCTCATTTTTCTGGTGGAAGTAGATCTATGCTTCACTCTAGTTGATATGATTCTCCTCTCCACTAACATTGATTAATTTTCTCTAAAAATTGAATATGAGAAATTTTGACAATATTTATGGACTACAAGATGGTTGGTCATGACATATCAAACTACCAAATGGATTTGGTTTGTGATTTTTTATCATCTTGTGGGAACGTGGAAAATCAAGAAATAAGAAGGGTCTTTATGTGGAACATAGTTAAGCTATGAATCCTATACATGTTCAGATGCAAGGTGATATGCTAATGTTAATGGATAGGGGTCTTGGAAGACCTTCTCCTGAGGAACTACTACATCAAGGGACTAGAATGTATCATTCTCATGAATCCTTGGTTGTCCCTGTAGTGGATAGGGGAGCTAATCCATGTCTACCTGGGATGATTATAGAGGCTCAAGCAGATATTCTGCAACAAGGGGATGGAGTGAAACACTTTGAGTACCCCTTCCATATTTTCCTGGGGTGAATGAGGTGGATCACCCCTCTATTAACATTAAAAACGAACGTCCCTTGGTGACAAACACATTATTAGTGGACTTGGTTTAGGTTGGGGGGATAATAATTTTCATGACAACTCAATGACTCAAATCTAATGAACTTGGTTGGACATGGCGGTAGAGGAGCAAGAAAATGGTTCAACGTTATACGATTATGATACTCTTGTTTTTGAGGATACGGAAAATTATAACATTGAAAATTATATCAAAAGAGAAGTGGATAGAGAACTATTTCAGGAAAAATCACTAGAATCTTCCAAAATGAAAGGTAAATCAAATATGGTGACGTTTTCTTCCCATCCAACCAAGAAGACTCTAGTGAGTAATTTTCATCCTACTAGTGTTTCTCAATAGAACTCTTCATTAGTAGTGAAGGGAGATTCAATGTCAAAAGATAATAAAGCACTTCCAAGCAAGCCAGTTGATGAGGACAATTTCTAACTGGTTTCATTTAGGTGGTCAATACCTCCTTCATCTATGCATGTATATCTTTCACTTAGTTTAATTACAAATGACATGGATTGGGTTCCATTAGTGATGCCTCTTCGAAAAAAACCACCTTTAAGTTATTCCAATTCCAACTAGAATGTAAATTCCCTGTATAAATCACCAAGTGATCTTGAAATCAATTTCATAAATATGCATATCATGGGAAGTTAGGTCATTGTTCAAGTTCCAACATCCAATATTTTTGGATTACATGATCATCTCGAACAAGGTAAAGATCAATAGCAAGATGAAGAGAACTAGGTGGTCTCCCAAAAGTGGGGGGATGTGGGGTAGTCTTTACAACATAGTAAAGGATATGTCGCTACTCTTATATTGGAATGTAATATGAACGTATCTCAAGAAATTTTAGGTAATGTGAAGGTTTACTTTCATATCCCTATTGGTCGGACTAATTCTGTTAAAGATGCTCTTGAAGGCAGAGTTTAGATAAATTTGGATTAGACCCCTATAGACGAATCCTTGGTTGATGAACCTTTTAAAAGGGTGGAGGGTTAATTAGATTCTGGGAAAAATGATTCATAGGGTAGTAACATTGAAGGTCTCCTATAACATATGAATATTTGGAGGGGATTTTTTCACCCCAAAAGTTGAGTTCGGGGATGTAAACGTTTTAATTGGAATGAAATGTGTGATGAAGAGTGAGGGATTGGAGATAAGATCAGAGAAAAAGTTAGGTCATTGAATTTTTCTGATGAGGGTAGTTTTATCATGTCTGACCCCATGTATTTCATTATCTATTATTTCAATCTTTCAATAATGTTTTGTTACCGCTACCATTTCAAAGAAAAATGGTATGCAATTAGTTGTGAACTTTTTCTCCCCCCTGAACATCTTTGTTTATTTTTATTTTTCCCAAATGGTTTGAACAACATGTGTGCAAGAAATCTTATTTTTCCTCAATCTACCTTACTGATTCTCCACCCAATCTCTATTTCCATAAGCCATTGTTGGTTTAACCTCTCCCTCAAATTCATGCTCATTTTCACTCATTCATCATTATTTCTCACTCTGATTTCATGGATCTCCTAGCTATGAACCACAGAATCCCTACCCACTTATCATGTAAGGTGGTGACTACAAATGAATTGTAAACAATGTTTTTGTCGAGAATATGTGGTAATCTGCTACAAGATTCATGTATGCCTCTTACTCTGACAAATTAAAATCATACAATTCTACCCATTTTTTTCTAATTATCCCTCCAAATCCCATGGATTAAAGACACGATTTTTTTAAAAAAAAATCATTACCTTATGTATTTTATTTTTAGTGAACATTTGATTATCAACTTTAAATATTTATTTCTTTTCAGGAAACCAAAATATAGAAAGTATATTGTGCAAAATGTTGAGAGAGAAATTTTTAAATCAGAATAATTTTAAATTTTTTAACAAAAATAGTTATCAATCATTGACATAGATAGCTAATTTTGAAGAATTTTATTAATGGCCATATCTTGATCACATTTATATTGGATTCCAATAGGGGATGTATAGAGACCCGAAGCTTGACGTACATGGACATTACATTACTTTTGCGGAATACTTAGTACATTACAAAAACACACACACAAGGACCGTAATAGTTTAGTGTCTTTGGAAACTCGGAATATAATCTTCTAATCATGGTGAAAGATCTTCAATATCTCCCATAAAGATCTTCCCTTTTTTTCTTACCTAAAACCTTTCTTTATATCCTGGGGAAAAGAAAACATAAAAGGGTGAGCTCAAATTCTCAGTAAGGGTAAACAAAATAAATATCAATCACATCATATTCATAAGAACATATCTTTTGGAAATCTTAACCTGCAAAAGAGATCATAATTTCATAACATGGGATAAATCATAGTAGTGAAATGTAATCCCAATAATCATAACTTAAAACATGAAACTTTGTGGCATACACACATAATCATAGAGAATAATTTCTTGTTAGTCAAGACTCATTGCCAAGACTATCTTAGTGGACAAAGTCCATTTCTGAACCGAGTTCATTCCTCGTTTCAGTCCTGTTTCACTGAACCGGTATAACCTACCGTTCCAGCCATGTCTATCTCATGAGATATAAAATATTTACCCAATGCATTGGAGGGAGATCTAGGTCCCACCCATCTCATAATGATACCATTCTTATGTGTGCCACAAAATCATAAATCATACATCATTGCATAACCCATGTAATAAAAATGGGATTCTTAAACAACATGACATCATAAAAAAATTCATATAAGATAAAGGAATTCATAAAAATATTTCCATCATAACATAATCAAATCCATGTAATAATAGGGATATAAACAGAACCCTTTATTATCTTAGATGGAAAATAATTTTGATAAAACACTTGAACTCCATTTTTGAGGAAAATATCCTTTCTACTTCAAAAACATTTTCCTTTCTTAACATGTCTTACAATTTTAAACTAAAATAAGTTGATTAAATATAAACTTGAAAACTTGTAAAGGAATATTCTTGGAAATAATGTTTTAAAAATCCATTCATTCCGTATAAGTTAAAAAACATTCTTCTCGTACTTTTGTCGGAAAAGTCAAAAAAGTACCTCGTACGAAAAACGACAAAAGATTCCTTTCATATATTTTACTAAAAAACTCACTGAAGGGTAAAATAGGATTTAAAAAATTGTAGGTAAATTGAAATAATATTAAATATTGAGGAAACATGGATGTGTATGATAAAATACACCCCAGTAAATACTAAAGTATAAACAATCTCGGATAAAAATGAGATTGTGATATTTTCCCTTACCTTATGTCTGATATGCTTTGTATGTATCAGAACCTCATATATAATGATTTAAATAATTTCATTAACTTATTAAAGAATCATATTCATTGTTATGATATCATATATGGTTCACTTATGACTTTATATTACCCGTTCTTTTGTAAATTCCATGTTAAAGAAGCGTTTTGGGTAAAATCGTTTCATTTATCGTAGGTGTTTGGACTTGTTGTTCTTGACATTATTATTACTTATATCATGATTTAATTACTTCCAGAATATAAAACATGATTTATATATCATATATATTCAGTATATATATATATATATAATAGATAGATAAATGAAATGAAACACACCGTTCATGGAGACGGTAGTCCGTACGTACGCATGAACGCTGTTTTCCTTTCCTTATTGTCTTGAATGGAAGTAAGTAGATGACATACATATATATATATATATACATAAATCCATTAGATTTAAAATTTCATATATTTCATTATTATTCATTACATATACTTTATAATCATTCATGAATGGTTAATGTGGAGAATGAATCTCATCACGTCGTGGAGACGGTAGTCCGTACGTACGCACGAGCGATGATATCATTATCATGATTGTGAACTTGT
The DNA here is from genome assembly GCA_963277665.1 of Viscum album. Taxonomy (NCBI): domain Eukaryota; kingdom Viridiplantae; phylum Streptophyta; class Magnoliopsida; order Santalales; family Viscaceae; genus Viscum; species Viscum album. Next base: position 990,846,891 of record OY728159.1, on the reverse strand, counting down.
GTTGAAGTGTATTTATACTATTTCAGTATCAATATCACTTTATAATTATCATATATAGTTACTCATTACACCATTATACCCATCCAATTAAGGTGGTGGCGGAAAATAGATTACACCACGGCGTGGAGACGGTATTCCATACGTACGCACACGCAGTGATTTCCTTTTTCTGTAGGATGGATAGAAGGTTAATTAGAGTTGTTTCATATTTATAATAACATATAAGTATATAAGAAATACTGATGTTATTACTTTATCATGAAACAACTCAAGAAGAAGAAGTTGAAGAAGGAAGAAATTGAAAAAGATCGGTAATGGATATTACCTCTTTTTGACGCGCCTTTTCTTAACCTCCACTTAAAGAATGAAGGATGGTATTTGAAGAAGACCAGGACCTATAGGATGATACTAGGAAAGTGGAGAAGATATTTTTTCAGGTGTTGGACGAGCATGAATGCTCAAATTGGTGTGAGGAGGAGAGGGAGGAGGTGCCCTATTATAAGGGAGGAGAGGGGCACCTTAGGAAAATCTCAAAATATTATTTTATATTAAGGTCAAATTCGGTTTATAATGGTTCCAAAGGGTCTTATTTCTAATATAAAGTGGGGATGGGTCGAAATACTCTCATCCAATAGGATTTAGACAAGTTTAGGTTATTATTTTAACCTTATCAATTAGATTTAACTCTAAGTTAAATAATTTAACTTTTACAGTGTCTTTTTGTTTTCTTAAACTATATGATTAATAAACTTACCATAACAAGCCAAACGAACCCCAAGTTGTTTATTTTTAATATATCTATCCTTATCTAAGTCATTTGTCCAAACCATAAATTTTTAGGAATTAAATAACAATTAGTAATATAATATGTTTTTTAAAAACTAATTTATGTCAATTTTGACACTATTTGGTACATGATTTTTATGAAATTCATAACAGAATGATAAGTTAGAAACAAGTTACTTAAATAAACACTAACATGTCATATTAACCTAGAAAATTAGTTTAAGTCATAAAAAGTATCAAATTACATTTATTTGGGCATTTATAACATCAATTATGTCAATATTTCATTAATAAGACAATTACTGCATCATCTTTGTGTCATAATAAATGATAATTATTTAATCCCTAAAAATTCTAAATAAATTCCTATGATTTATATAATTGTATTATATTTATGTATACTATTCATGTTCTAAGTTTCATGAAGTTTTTCACTATATTAAAATTATTATACTTATAAGATTTAAGAAAGTGACATGTTGTCACATTCTTTGGTTTTAATAATAATTAAATTATTTTCATGGAAAAAAGTCCATTAAATGAATCTAATCCGACCCTTATGTGATATGGGTCAATGTTTAGTCATCCAATAGGATTTTTACACGTGTTGGTGTAATTTTATAATATTATATTTACCCTTAATTACCCGATTTACCTTTAAATATGGTAAATCAGATTTACCGTAGTTACTATTCATATTTCCCAAAAATAAAAAGTAGCTTATTAACATAATTTGGATCCACTGATTCCAAATATGGAATCCATTTTTCCAAATTCAATACACAAAAGTTCCAGAAATTAAATTAAAGTTAATCCCGTTGTCGAAAGAAAACGGGTTTTTCTTTAAAACACTACAAAAGATTGAATTGATTTAACCTACGAATTCAAGGTAAAATCAATGATAACGACATAAATTATATTAAATGGTAAAAATATATTCTATTTATACTTTAAAACCATTCAATATTATAATTTAATCACATAAGATATTATGATGAAAAAATTTGTTTTTAATTAAAATATAGCGTGTTTTTACTATTCATTAAAATATGAAAGTCATCAGAATAAAATGAAAAATTTATCCAAAGTAAATTTTTATTTCTTTATTCCAAAGAATAATTTTATTTTGTCAAATGGAACTTATAAATATTTCCAAAACTAGATTTAAAGTGGTTGCGCCATCAAAAGGCGGCAAAACTGCATTTTTTGAAAAATACTTATTTTACCCGAAAAATTTATTTTGTTCTTATACCATGTTCTAGAAAATGTTTAAGATGAATAATAATGTTATAAAATTCAAAATTTAGTTAACACTATTCATAACGGTTAGTTCAAAACAATATTATAATAATATATCGTTGTTTAGTAAATCCCGGTATTGCGTACAACACACGCTATCGAGGAAGGTCGCGATTGCGTGTAATGCAAGACAAGTCAGGGTTGCGTGTAGTGCATGACTCCTTTGTTGTTGCGTATAATAGAATCCAACCATATTTTATTTATACATTGAATATATATATATATATATACACTCAATGTTGCGTAGAATAACTTCTATCAAACGAACTTGAAATTGTGTGTAACAAGATCCAAGAAAAGTGTTGCGTATACTGCAAGCTAATACGGTGTTGCGTATAGCGCAAGATTTTCTTGGTGTGTCGTACAATAGAAGATATGTATGAAATTAAAAAGAATGTATCTAATAAAATCTCGGGTTGTTACAGGATGAGTCTCTATTGGGACTCAAATTAGGGTAATAAATGGTATTTTAGGTTTATATAATATTGAAAAGATTAATGATAACCCATGTTAGTAAAATCATAACAATTAATAAACTAATTTATTTCTTTAAAATCATAACCATTAATAATATTACCTTACTCTAATACTTTAATCATAAGATGAACTTTTTATGTGAAATCATTTTTATCATTTATTTATTTTTTTAAATATTAATATTACCTAATTAAATTGGATGGATATGAATTGAAAATCGATGGATTCTAATTTTATTAAAAAAGAGTGTGAGGATGGGGTGAAATAGTTCATCAAGTTTTCACAAGATCATGCATATGACCTATCTCAAATCTTTTTTTTGTTTACATTGTTTATATCCAATACTAATTAGTCTAGGGGATTTAAAAAAACACTTGATCTATAAAAATATATTGAAGTTATAAAATATTGGCTAAACACATGGAAAAACTTAATATAGCTATTGACTAGGATAAGACTATATTTTATGAATCACTTAATGTGATTACAACTATGGACAATGATGAATATTATATCGAGGATGTCATTAAAGATGTGAACAATGATGGTGATCGTATCAAGGAAATAAAAATTACAGTTTAAGATGAACTTTGTGACACAAGTATAAAATTCATCTATGGCCACAGTTTCAATCTATGGTCATAGGCCAAAAAATAGTGGCAATAGCCTATGGCCATAGTTTTCCAAAACTGTGGTTACAAGATCCATTAGAATAGGTCTTACCTATTACCACGTTCTTTTGGGCTATTACCATGGTTCTACACCATGGAAATAGAATCTATTTCCGTGCTATTTCAAACCATGGCAATAGGTGTTGTAGTTTTCCACCATGGCAGTGGGGCTATAGCCATGATTAAAACTGTGGAAATAGGTGTTATAGCCATGGTGGAAACTGTGGATATATCCTTGAAAAACCATAGTTGTATCCAAAAAATAATATGTCACCAGCTGGATTTGATATTTTCACCTCTCCTATAGGAGTCAGCCACCTACCCACTACACCACGGAGAACTTCATATATATATATATATATTATGAAAAACTATGTCTATATCATAAATAACTATGGAAATAGATCTTCCCACTCTTTTTCCTTAGGAAAAATTTTCTCCCGCACAACCACAAGAGACTTATAGCCACATTTTTTGAAAACTATTCCTATATATTCATTATATAGCCATATTTTTATAGGAATATGGATATAGGATTTAAAAACATTCCTATATCCATGGTTTTCCCAACCATGGATATATCCCAAACTTATGTCCACATTTTTATTAAAACCATGGTTATAGCCTGAATTTCTAGTTGTGTGATTGTCCAAAATTGTTTAGGAAGTTAAAGAGTTGTGAAAATATTCCATTGAATGCTTGTTTTACTAAATATATAGTATTTTCAACCATACATAAGTTGTATAATCTAAAAGATTGAAATGGATAGAGTGATTCTAATTTCCCTGAACTATTTTATCTCTTTAATGATATGCTCCTAGAAGATAAAGAGATTCTTTTCCTAATATATAACGATAAAAAAATACCTGTTCAATGGGTATGGTCTCTAAAAGAATACATTCATATTCTAATGATTGTATACTATTTCTTAAGGACCGCAAATCACTTAAAAATGGACAAAGTGTGGTGTTTTTCCACACAAGAAAGACGAATCAAGTTATACCAAAGTTGTTTGGTAATTTCCAATCCATTCCAAGGATTAGGCCACTATATAGAAGTTATTAGACTATAATAAAATTTATATGGAATGAAAATACCAGAAATAGATATGGGAAACTATGTCATCTGAAAGACTCTACTTAGTGGAAGGGAATTGATCACAAGTATCTTGAATTTGGAAAGAATCTAAGAAACCTTCATCTTATGCTATCTATAAATGGAGTGAATGCTTTTTTTTCAAAGAAACACTCATAGTTCATGGCTGGTTATTTTTGTAAATTATATGTTTCCACCATGGTTATGCATAAAACAAAAATATATATTTTTATCTCTTCTAATATTTGGGTAAAAACAACCGATTAATGACCTTGATGTTTATTTAGATCCATTGATCAAAGATTTAAAGTTATTGTGGGATTCAGGTTTCATGTTGTATAATGCTTACAGATATTAAGATTTTATGTTGAGATCCATTTTGTACGGGATAATTAATGACTTTTTTTCTTATTTAAATTTTTAAGGATATAACATTAACGAAAATCAAGGGTGTCCCATTATTGAAAAAGGTACACGGTCAATTAGGTTAATACATTCACTAAAGACTATGTTTCTAGAACATTGTATATTTATACCCCAATGACATAACTATCGATCTTAGATGAAATAATTCTATGGGAGTTTAGAATAATGTACAACATCGTTGCCATTAATAGGTGATTATATTTTTTAGAAAGTAAAAATATGGACACTGCTTTTCTTAAACCATTTTCAAAAAACTGTTCAGAAACTGGATTGAAAGGGAGATCAGTTATTTAAAAAAAATTACCTTACTAGAATTTTTTGTACATCAATAATTTTCTTGATGTAATTAATATTGAAAACAAATTTATGTGATAGTCTCATTGGAACATTACTAAATGAACCTGTAAAAATAAAGGATATATGAAAGGCGTTTTTGTGGGCGCTTTCAAATGATATGTGATTGTTGAGTACATAGGTACAGTAGAGTGGCTGACCAATTTAATCTCTAAAAGGAGGAAGTAAATTTATCAACATATTAAAGGTATTTTGAAAATAAGATAAAAGGAATTAAGAATACTAATTTAAAGGATGGGGGTATTTATCATTTATAAATCTAGAAGATGTCTTCTAGAAGAAGATTGTTTTTTTGTTTTTTTAAATGATTTTCCATTAAAATGACACAATAAGAAGATGTTTTTTTAGAAAATATTTAAAAGGAATATTCCATATAACTCTACCTCTTCATTCAATTATTTATCATTATCATTTAAATCAATATCCACTTCATTATGATCCCTTAATTTGTTAACTCTCGGACCCTACAAGAATTAAATTAACCACCACGATGAAATTAATTAAACCCTAGGCTAGATTTGAAACATGAAATCGCAGAACCGTGCTTTGATTAATGTTCTAAATATAGTTTATGGTCAGTGGTAAATTAAGTAACATGTCCATTTGGGAAAATGGGGATTAATTGAGAGGGTATAACATAATATAGTTTTGCATGTGTAAATGTTTAGAGAGGGTATAACATAATATAGTTTCTAATCTTGAATTACATACCAAATAGGTAGAATAATAAAGAATAAAAATGAACAAAACATAGGGAAACAGTAGAAATTAATGAATAACTAAGGAGTTTATTACACAAACAAAAGTATTGCAACACGAATAAAAAAAGAAGGCTTCGTCAAAGGGATCCTTGCTTCAAGAGATAACCTTATTTAAATGGTTTGATAATTTGATGGTATCCACTTATCCTCAACCCTCAGCTTCCCAATGCACATCCCAAACCCTCTAAATGAGAAAAAAACCAATTTATAGAGTCGTGGGGAGGCTAGGTTCAAAGTGGTTTCAAGTGTGATTGGGGAATCTTGGCCAAATATTTTAAGCCAAATTTCACCACACATTTAACCACAAAACGCATGAATTATCTATCCTTCCAGAAATATTATTTGTGTGAAAATGATTCCTCAAGCTCCTCTCAAAATTTGGGATGAAGGAAAGCATGTATGAAGAAGTTATGGCCAAAATATAGAACCCATGTCCAATCTACCTAGTCCAGCTCAACTTTGACTTCATGGACCATTTGCACCAACCAAATGCATGATTTAGCTTCAATGTACTAAATAAAATTTATATTACATTAATTCAAGAACATATTTACAAAAGTTTAAGTTACAAATAATCTATATCAAAATATATATGTCCAAAATTCTACAGTTAATTTTAAAGGGTAAAACTGGAATTTTCATCAAATTTTCAAATGGATTATCTAATCCCAAATATTTCATAAATGAACACATTTACCACAATGTGAGGAAATTATATCATTTATTATCTATAAATATTAAAAAAATGTGTTTTATCAACTCTCTCACACTTACCCTTTTGCACTCCTGGGAAAAGCCTCATATCATGTATTCGAAAAAAATTATGAAAAGATATGTATATTCAAATTTCTCAATCCACAGTGAAAATATAGGAAAAGTAAGAATCCCATAAAGAGTCAATATCAATAAATTTTAAATTCATTATATCATAAATTGTGTTAGGGAAAAATCCAGTGAGATTCATGAAACTAATCATAGTGAAACAAGTCATGGTTCTTCAAAGCCACTAAATCTCCATATGTGTGTGTGTGTGATAACCATTACAAGCTCATAAATCCCCCCATTATTCAGTATATTCAGGTTAAGTAAAACAATTCTTCTTACCTAGTTTAATTCACCGAACCCGTTCTGCATAACTTTGCAATCTAATTTCAAGACCCACTCACTTAAGCATTCCTAAAAGTTAAAAATTAATCTACCGACCTAGATATCCCCATATGTTATACATTTCATCAATCCCCTAATTTATTATTATTATTATTATTATTATTTTTTTAGTTTTACATGGAAAAAATCTCACACTCAACTCTCAACCCATGTTTGATCTCCTCACGACACTAATTGTAATAGTTATAATAAGATCAAAGGTTGATACAGAGTGGTTTTTAACCTTTCCAAGACACAACCCAAATTTATTTGGGTGTAAAATAGTTGGATAACAGGTACACACACATAGGTCAATTCAGTATAGTAATAAAACTAATCAGAAGAGAAACGAACATATGGATCAACCAATGAATTTATTTTTACCTAACTTGATTATACCATCAATTGAGTTGGAAAAATTTCACAAGTCATGGTTGAGTGAAAATTTTGGTGGTGAAATCAATGACACAATTTACCATGAACAAATATCACAAATAGTGATGTCAAAATCTAAACGGTTTTATAATTACACAACCATTCATATCATCTAAGACATCAATTTTTATAAAAATCAACCCTTGATGATGAAATCTTACTCATGATTACAATTATACCAATGAATTTTGAAAAAATTAAATTTATATATGTTTCACATGAGAATGTTACATGATATATTTTTTTCTTTTTCTTTTTCTTTTAAATTTTTAACCAAAAACTTAATAGAAAATACAAACAAAACACGGAAAAGAAAATCCTAAATATCTACCCCAAAATGTTATCCCCTTCCCCACACTTAAAATATTGAATTATCCTAAATATGAACCAATGAGATGATATATTCACATGAAATGTATAATTTTAAATAGGACAAAGAATATAAAATTGAAAGGGTTAGGAACAGCCTGATATGATCATGTGATAATGGGGTCACATAGTGTGATGAAATCTGTTACATCAGTTGAAATCTCCTCAATGTATTTCTTCAAACATTGTTCGTTGACTGTAAAGATCCCCCCAGTGTACTCTTGTGTGATCTACACTATACCATAAGGAAAAACATTAGATACAATATAAGGACCTAACCACTTGGAACGTAACTTATTATTCATCATCTTCAGTCATGAACTGTAGAGAAGGACTTTCTATCCAACATGAAATTCACTTTTCTGGATCATTTTATCATGAGCTTCTTTGGGTCTTTCCTTGTAGATCCTTGTGTTCTCATATAAAAACAATCGAATCACCTCAATCTCTTGAATCTGCATCTTCCATTGAATTCCATCTTGGTCTAAATCCATGTTGTGTTTCTTTATATCTCAATAAGCCTGATGCTCAACCACCATAGGGATATGACATGCTTTGCCAAAAACAATCCAAAATGGGGACATACCAATGGTAGTCTTGTATGCTATCATATAAGCCCACAATGCATCATCTAAGCGCTTGCTCCAATCCTTCCTATTTGGTTACACTGTATTCCCCAAAAATTGTTTCAACTCCCTATTTGAATCCTCATCCTGGATATTTTTTGGCGGGTGGTATGGTGTTGATGTTTTGTGTGTCACTCCATACTTCTAAAGGAGGGAAGAAAAATTCTGATTGTAAAAGTGTTTCCCTTGGTCACTGATGATGGACTTCGGTACTTTAAACCTGTAAAAAAATCTATGCTTTGAAAAAGTTTAGACTAACATGAGAATCACCAGTCCAGGTGGCCTTAACCTCCACCCATTTTCTCACATAATCAATAGAATCCAAAATATACAGGAAACAAAATGAACTAGGAAAAGGACCCATAAAATCAATTCCCCATACATCAAAAAACTCACAGAATAATATGGGTTGTTAGGGAATCTTATGTATTTTAGAAATATTACCAGTGTGTTGGAAACATGATTATGAATTAAAAAACACATGAGCATCATGTAATAAACAAGACCAATACAATCTAGATTCAAAAACTTTCCTAGCGGTCTATTGGGGTCCAAAGTATCCACCAAAAGTAAGTGTATGACAGAATTGTAGAATAAAATAAAACTTGTGATCAGGAACACATCTCATGATAACTTGGTCACTACACATGATCCATAAGTAGGGATAATCCCACACATAAAACCTAGAATCACTCTTTAATATTTGGACTTGATGTTTCTTTAAATTTGTAGTAATTTCAGAGGCTACAAGGAAGTTAACTAAATCAGAATACCAAGGATGTGTACCTGATATGGATTAAATATGCTCAGTAGTGAAAGTATCCTGAAGTGGTACATGGTCCATGGTGTTATCCTCTAGTGTGTGAGTAATCCTACTCATGTGGTCCTCCACCAAGTTTTCTAACCCCTTATTTTGCTTTATCTCAATATCAAATTCTTTAATAAGTAGCATCCATCGTATAAGCCTGGTCATTGCATCTGGATTATTTAAGAGGTGCCTCAAAATTGCATGGTTAGAAAAAAAACAACTTTAAAGCCCAATAAATATGAACAAAATTTATCTAAATCAAATATGACGGCAATAAACTCTTTTTACATGGTTGTGTAGTGTGATTGGGCCGAATCCAATGTCCTTGAAGCATAGGCGATCACATGTGAACATCCCTCCACCCATTGAGATAAGACAACTCCAACCGCGAAGTTGCAGGTGTCACACATAAGCTCAAAAGGAATCTCCCACCATGGAGGTTTTATGATTAGTGGAGTGGTCAGACGCTGTTTTAGCTCATATAAGAAATTCCTCCAAGAAAAATCAAACACAAAATCAGAATCCTTTTGAAGTAATCATGACATAGGAAGATAAATCTTTAAATCTTTGATGAAGTGTCGATAAAATCATCCATTACCTAGAAAAGATATAACATCGCGCACCCATGAAGGATAGGGTAGGGATGAAATAATATCTACCATAGATCTATTAACCTCTATCCCATGTTTTGACACTACATTCCCTAAGTCAATTCCATGCTCTACCCTGAAATTACACTTTTCAATGTTTAAGACCAGAATATTCTCAATACAATGATTCAAAACCTTTCCCAAACTAGAGATAAAATCATCAAATGAAGACCCATAAACTGTAAAATCATCCATGAATACCTCCATCCAGGTCTCAATAAAATCAGAAAAAAATACTCACCATGCATCTCTGGAAGGTACCTGGGGCATTGCAAAGTCCAAATGGCATCCTTTGGTAGGAAAATGTACTTAATGGACAAGTGAATTTTTTCTTCCCCTGATCCTACGGAGAAATAGGAACCTTAAAATATCCATAAAATCCATCCAAGAAATAGTAGTGTGTTTTCCCAACTAGTCTCTCAAGCATCTGATCAATAAATGGGAGGAGGAAATGGTCTTTGTTAGTGGACTAATTTAGTTTCCTATAATCAGTACACAAACGCCAACTGTTTTTCACCCTCATTGGAACTAACTCATCTTTCTCATTTTTAACAAATGTGACACCACTTTTCTTAGGAAAAACATGAATAGGACTTACCCACTGAGAATCCGAAATGGGAAATATTATACCCACCTCGAGAAAATTTTCAACTTCTTTTTTAACAACTTCCAAAAGAGACGGATTCAGTCTTCATTGTGGCAACCTAATTGGTTTATCCCCATCCTCCAAAAGAATAATATGCATGAAAATGGAGTGGCTAATACCTAATATGTCACCCATTGTCCACCCAATTTCCCTGATGTTATCCCTCAAAAGGTTCAAATGTTTTTATTCATGTTCAAAAGAGCGACTGTTAAGAATTATTACAGGTAATTTCTCACCACATAACAAGTATAAGTATTTTAGATTTGGTGGTAATGGATTGAGTTTCAATGTAGGGGTGTGATGTCTAGATGGATAAATTGAAGGAACTGAAATATGTGCACAGTGAACATCATTATTAGAATATACATCATCAAAATTATAGAATAAAGCATCAAATCCATCAGCATACTCCACAACCTTGTCATAATAAAATTGAACATGATCAAAATCAAAATATGAATCCAATTTAAAATCAAATCTAAGAGAGTATTGTGCATTCAAAATAGGTGTGGAAGTACTCTTATACATCAAAATATAACCAATTCTCATAATCTTATTAAGCATAGGACAATCAAATTCCATGGGGTTTTTATTTGGTGGTTCAAAATGTGAGATAACAAATACAGAATGGTCCTCTGAGGGGTACTTCATGGTGTCCATAACATTAAATATCACAACTTCATCACCAAAATCCATGGAAAGTGTACCCTCATTGACATTTATAAATGTTTTTAATGTTTTGAGGAAGGGCCTATCTAATATAATTGGAGCATGTGAACTTACCTAATCGTCCTCCGTGTTTAGCATATAGAAATCTACTGGGAAGATCATGTCTCTTACACAGAAAAGTATATCCTCAATGACTCACACTGGATATTTCATAGCTCTATTTTATAACTACACCACTACTGTCGTTGGTTTCAAATAACCAACCTAAAAAGAAGAGAATATAGAGTGAGGCTTCACATTTATAGAATCTCCTAAATCACAAAAAGCATCAGAAAAGTGTAACTCCCCTATGGCACATGGGGTGGTGAATGTCCTGGGATCCTTGAACTTTGTTGGAATTCCTAGAGTTGGTGTAATGAGTGATAACATATTCTTTAAAATATTGATCCTCTCATTTCCCTTGAGCCCTCTTCGATTGGTAAAAAGTTATTTTAAAATTTTGGCATACCTTGGGATTTTTTTAATGGATTAAAGTAAAGGATTGTTGATCTCCACATGTTTGAATGTGTCCAAAACTTCTTTTTGCATCGCCTCTTCAGCTATTTTCTTGGTTTGTACAACTCTATTTGGAAATATAAGGGGTTTAGGAAGAAAATCATCAATCTTTTTCTTACCTTTATCTTTCTCCATGGGTTTTTCATCAGTTGGTATAGAATGGGGCTTCCTTGGAGTTGAGGTCAATCCTAGTGGAATGATTTGTGCAGATGTATTAGTTTTTTTCTTCACACATCCCAATGTGATGTCACAAACATTACCCTTGGGATTTGTAGTAGGTTGTGAAGGAATATTTTCAGAGTTCTTACTTACCATTTCATGGAGGGAAGTGGTAATATGGCTCATTTGTGTCTTCAACTCCCTTAGCTCCAAACCTTGACTCTTCAGCTTATTCTATTGATTAAGAACAATTTTCTTCAAAAGGTCATAAATTTTAGAATCTACCTTGGGTGGTGGATTCCCTTATTGTTTTCTTGTTGATGCTTGGCCTTCAAATATCCTTTGGGGTTGTTGGAAAACTTGTGGGTAAGGAGGAGGCTACTGGAAGTTTTGTTGAAAAGGGGAGCCTTTTTAGTTGTCCAAAGCCATACCTCATGTCTGATTGATCCTTACACCCTTGGTTGTATGTTGGAGGAAATGAATCAAACTTATTTTGGGGATATTTCTGTTGTTTCTACTGATATGGCCTCCATGGGAATATTATTGTCCAATCCTTTATCTCTTGTAGTTGTGGGAAACAGTTAGTTGGGTGGTTTGTCTTAGTGAAAATGCCACAAGGCCTTGAAGGATGAGGTTGGAATGTCTTTTGAGCCAAAGAAATTTGTCTAACCATATTTTTCAATTCTTCCGACTTGGTATCAATCAAATTACTTTCAAGAGATGATGGACTTACCTTATGTACTACCCTGACATGTGGTGTACCTCAATCACTAAATTCTTTGGAGTTTTTGGTCAACTTATCAATCAATGCATGTGAAGCTACTGGTGTCTTGCCCACCAATGCTCCTCCAGCCGCGACATCCACCATGCTCATCTCCATATGCGTGAGTCCTTCATAGAAGTATTGGATGAAGAGATGATCCCTGATTTGATGATATGGGCAGCTTGCACACAACATCTTGAATCGCTCCTGATACTCATACATTGACTCCCCCTGGGCTTGATTGATCCCCGAGATCTTCTTATGAATGGAATTGGTCATTCATTTTAGAAAAAACCTCTTCAAGAAAAGATGTTTCAAATCTTTCCAAAAAGTTACATCATTGGGTTGTAAATAATACATCCAATCTTTCAAAACTCCATCAAGTGAGAATGGGAATGCTCTTAGTTTGATTTTGTCTTTCGATAAATTTCTTGTTTTTAGGGTTGAGAAAACCACATTACATTCTTTAAGGTGTTTATTAGGATCCTCACCAGATAGTCCATGAAATTTTGAAAGCAAGGGAATTAACCCATATTTTAGTTCAAAGTATGAATTGAGAATTGGGTATGCAATGCAATTTGGTTGATAATTAATATAATGTGCAGCCAATTCTCAAATGGTTCTATTAAGTTCATTTCCATTATTTTCATCCATTGGTTCTTATTTAAGGTTTTAATTTGAATTTATTCCAATTTAAATGTTCTGGGAATGGAGTAATTCTCCAACTGGTTGAATGTTTAAACTTCTCGTAGATTGAGAATTTCTAATTCGATCCCGAAGGCAACGTTCAATCTCAGGGTCAAGATATAAAATATCCTTGGGATTAGTTTTTATCATAAATCAATGAAAGATAAAAAAAGAAATGAATATAATTGGACTATAATAAAAATAAAATAATTTTGATTTGGTTTGATAAAAATAAAAGAAGAGTGTAAGAGAAAAAAACTTCAAAAATGGGAAAGAAGAAATAAATTGAAGAAGAAAAGAATTAAATGAAAAATAAAATAAAAACCTCTAATTGGTTGAATAAATTACTTGCCTCCCCAGCAACAACACCACTTTTAAAGATGTATTCATGGGCGCTTTCAAAAGATATGTGATTGTTGGGTACTTAGGTGCAACAGAGTGGCTTACCAAGGTCATCTCTCAAAGGAGGAAGTAAATTTAACAACATATTAAAGGAATTTTGAAAATTAAATAAAATTAATTAAGAATAATAATTAAAAGGATGGGGTTTTTTATTTTTTATAAATCTAGAAGAAGGTTTTTGTAATAATATTGTATTTTTCTGTTTTTGTTTTTGAAATGATGTTCTATTAAAATGACACAACAAGAAGATGTTTTATAAAAAAAATTAAAAGGAATAATTGATCTAACTCTTACAATTCATTCAATTATTTATCATTATCATTTATATCAATATCCACTTCATTAATATCCCTTAATTTTTCAACCCCAAAACCCTATGAGAATTAACTCAACCACCAAGATGAAATTAATTGAACCCTATTCTAGCTTTGAAACAAGCAATCGCAGCACCCTGCTTTGATTAATGTTCTAAATCTAGCTTATGGTCAGTGGTAAATTAATAAACATGTACATTATAGAAAATAAGGATGAATTGATCTTAGGGATTGTATTTAAACTCTAAAAATTTATCCCTCGTGGTCTTTTTTTACCGATTAAGTTTGTGTTATCACAATTTACACAAATTCTAAACCATGCATGTTTTTGTGTTAATTGTTTAATTTCTTACTTAGTTTATTATAATTTAGAAACTCAATTCATGGATAATATTAAGTGAATTAAAATATATCATTTATTCAAAATAAATGAATGAAGAATTTTAGAGGTAGGACAATTACTAAATAGAACTACACTTCTATGGGCGGTGTAGTCATCGTAGAAACGTTTTGCATGTGCAAAAGTTTAGAAAGAGTATAACCCAATCTCATTTCTATTCTTGAATTCCAGAACAAAGAAGAATAAAAATGAACAAAATAGAATGAAATATCAGAAAGTAAATAATAACTAAGGAGTTTATTACACAAACAAAAGTATTACAACACGAAGAAGAAGAATAAGAAAAAGGATCTGTCGAAGTGATCCTTGCTTCAAGTGCTGACCTTATTGAAATGGTTTGATAATTTGAGTGGATACACTTCTATTTTTCCCTCAACTTCCAAATTCATGCTCCAAATCCTCCAAATGAGAAAAAAACAATATATAGATTGGTGGGGAGGCTAGGTTCAAAGTGGTTTCAAGTGTTAATGGGGAATCTCAACCAAATATTTTAATCCGAATTTCACCGTATATTGGACCCTCAAAACACGTGAATCATCTGTCCATACAGAATAATTAGTTGTGATAAAATGATTCCCCAAGCTCCTCTCAAAATTTGGGCATAATCCAAGCATGGATGTAGATGTTATGGAAAAAATAGTAAACCCATGTCCAATCTGGCGAGTCCATCCCAACTTTGACTTCATGACCCATTTTCACCAACCAAATTCATGATTTATGTAACACTTCAAGCTTCCATGGTACACTTCTCTTTGAATAATACAGTAGCGTGTGTTGTATACAACTTTGAGTTTTAACACACACCACAACCGATCAAACTAGTTGTTATGAATAGTAATACCCACTTTTTGAAATTTTATAAATATTATATTTGAAAATAGACTTCATTTTTGGATTCGGAATATTGAAATTAGCTTAAGGTAAATTTTTGGTATTTTTATGGAACCATTCAATTTTTTATGAATAGTGAAAAACATTGAGTTATAGTTTAAAAGCAAATTTTTATTTAAATATTTTTTTATTTTACTTATTTTAATTAAGATCAAAATAGATACATAATACCTATATAATTTCAATGTAATTCATTGGAGTTAGTTTAGAAAAATTTTAAATATATAAAAATTTTATTGAACTTTTCACCTTCTTTTACTCATCTCCTAGGAGAATTTGAAAATTCACATAAAACTTAATATTACCGCTTCTATGAGTGGAATTTCAAAAATATGGGAGAAATTTTTAATATCAAGGAGTAAAATGTGGTTCAATAAGATAAAAATAATTTTTGGTAAATAGTAACTTTTTTCTTTTATTTACCACAGTTAAAAGTAAATAGGGTAATTTAGGGTAAAAATGATATTAATATTACCCTAACACTTGTTCTAATTATATTGAAAAAGTATATCTCAACCAAAAACAACCTTAGGAAAAAAATATTATCATTTAG
Organism: Viscum album; assembly: GCA_963277665.1. Classification (NCBI taxonomy): domain Eukaryota; kingdom Viridiplantae; phylum Streptophyta; class Magnoliopsida; order Santalales; family Viscaceae; genus Viscum; species Viscum album. Next base: position 990,830,949 of record OY728159.1, on the reverse strand, counting down.
GTCCACTTGGATTAGATTAGGAAATTTATTATTATTCAATTCAAAGAAGAGTTAAAAGAGTTAAAATAAATGTTTAATAACTAAAATGTTTTTAATATAGGGTTATAAATAAGATAAATTCGATTATAAATATTCATTAGAAAGATAAAAATATTTTATACATAATAATATTTTATTTATAATTTTTAGACAATAAATAATTTAATTTATTTATGACACAATGATGATGCAGTAATTACCGTATTAATGAAAGATTAAGATAACTGATATTATAAATACCCAAATAAATGTAATTTGAGACTTTTTAGGAATTAAAATAATTTTCTAGGTTAATATTAAATATTATTATTGGTTAAAAGAATTGTTTTCGAAGTAATAATTTTGTTATGAATTTATCAAAAACAAAAAACCCAACAGTGTCAAAATTGACATAAAAGAGTTTTTAAAACATATATTATATTTTTAATTGATATTCTATTCCTAAAAATCTAATTTTAGACCAAAGGACTTATATAATGATAGTTTTATCATTAATGGACCACTTTGGGGGTATATTGGAAGTTTATAGTAAGTTTATTAACCATATAATATAAAAATACAAAGAGACATGGTAAATGTCAAACTAATTAACTAAGAGTTGAAACTAAAATATAAGGTTAATAAAGTGACCCAAACCTGTCTAAAACCTATTGTTTGAGTGTATTTCGACTCATCCCCACATTATCCTAGAAATAAATCAATTTGGAGCCATTATAAACTGAATATGAACTTATTATAAAATAATATTTTATGTTTTTCCTAAGGTACCCCTCACCCCTCTTATAAAAGGCACTCCCCCTTCCCTCTAATTCACACCATCAAAGCCTTTTGTCTATGAAAAAACCTATGCAAATATTATCTCAACTTCCCTAAATTCAAACTAGAGGCCTTAGTTTGATAGTAAATCCAATCTTAGGAGCCCTTTTGATCAAAACAAAAGGAAGAACTTGAAGAAGAGGTAATGTTTTCACCACCCTCTTTCAAGTTCCTATCTTCTTCCACTTCTTCTTTCTTTGTTATTTCCATTATAAAATAATAACTCCACTAACCTATATATAATGTGACGTTATTATAAATATGGTACAACCATATTCAGTATTCTATCAATCCTTTGAATGACATGTCACCATACGTTCGTACGTACGGCTTACCGTCTCCACGTCGTGGTTTTATTGTTCTTCAATACATTATTATTTGGATGGGTATAATAATGAAGTTTAATTCAATTAAATAATAAATATAACATGATAATTATTCTTTATATATGATACACCATCCAATTATATATTATTTTAATATCAAAATAATGATATTGTCGCTCATGCGTACGTACGAACTACCGTCTCCACGAACGCTATGAGATTCATTCCTCATCGTATCCATTCAAGACTAATTTTCATTTGATGATTAAAAATAATGTTTAAGGACTTGATATAATTCTGGATATTGATAAGATAAAACCTATGGATAACAAAACTGGATTATGTAACAAAGCATATAAAGGAAAATGAATCAGTTAACACCTGAAAAGACGATAATACTAAAATATTATTAACAAAGAAATATTAAAAGATCATATATGATATCATATTTATGTATATGATTATTTTATAATTTAATAACAATGATTTAACTATTATACAGGATGTTAACCTACCCTCTACCAAGGAAAAGTACAAGTTAAGGGTTTATATCACAATCTCTTCATTATTCAAGGTTGTTTATACATGGGACCTCTTTATCATCCACATCCATATTTCTTAAAAATGTATTTCAAAACATTATTACTACTTTACAGAATATGGGTTAAAGTCATTTATACAATTTTTTAACTTTTTATAAAATGTTTATAAAGTAATATTTCCGTCATTTTCCAAATAAGGTCCTTTTTAACCTTTTCGACAGAATTAAGGTAAGAATGTCTTTTTTAACTTATACAGTGGGTGCGGTTATTTTCCGCCGTTATAAAATTGTCAAAGCTTCCCTTACAAGATTATATGAATATTTTTAAATTAAATGTTTTATTTTATAATTATGTGACTTTAAAATGATTTAAAAATTAATACTTTAAGAATTTGTGAAAGGTACTCTTTATCAAGATCAGAATTTTAAATGTTTTAAAGATTTATCTTTCTAAATCTTTTTAATTAATATCCATGTTTTCAAAATGATTTTAAAGATTTATTTATATGGACATGAATGTTTTGAAATGATATTTCTTTTCAAAAGTTTCAAATTGGTATGAGACACTTTGATTCAAAAATCCCTTTTAAATTACTTCCTTTATAAATGTGTGACTTTTCAATGATTTCAAGAAAAGATATATTTCTCTCAAATAGTTTTGATTTCATCTATGTCAACATCCATTGATGGATTTTAAACTTATTTGTAGTTGATTTATTATGATACAAAACTTCAATATTGTATTGAAGTTGTTGGGATATTTTTGACTGTGGATGTGTTATTTTTATACCATCCATGGATTATAGAGAAAGTATTGACATTTTGAATGCTAGTTTTAATACGAATATTTATGTTATGTTTAAACCTGTTCATATGAGGAATGAATTGGACTTAGTAAGTGATGGGTGGAGCCCGCTATAGCTCCTCGATGCATCGGTAGATCTCATGAGACAAACTAGTGTCTTGACACAAGGCCCTGACAAAATCTTATTTGTAGTCTTGGCACAAGGCCTTGACTATGTGGTTATGATTGTCTGGAATTATGCATTCCTTCATTATGAAAGTGGTTATTGATATTGTATGTGATTATTCGACTAGTAGAGTATCCATGTGAATAAGTATATGGCATTATTTCATTTTATTTCTACCATATTATGCTGAATTTCAAGTTTAAAGGGCTTTTGTTTTAGTTATACATTGCCTTAAATGTTTAAGATTATTTATGAAATTTTCTACTATATTGTTATCCTTACTGAGCATCTGAGCTCACCCATTTCTATGTTTTATTTTTCCCAGGATGTGAAGAAATATGTTATGACTGACCTGTAGGGATAGTCTGAGGGGATATGAGTGTGGACTATGGAGACTATGTTGTTGTAGTTTTTCACTTTATGATGTAATGTAAGACTTATGAATGTATCTAGTGTTTCCAAGTCTACTAAACTAATTGGTCTTTAGATACTTGATCTTTTGTGATCATGCCAATGTTATGTAACAATGCACCGACTCTGGGTAACTAGGTTCGGGGCATTATAGTCAGTATCAAAGGAAGTTTAGTACAATCCTTGGAAGATAGATTTAGATAAACTCTGATTAGAGCACATAGCCCTAATATAGGATTTGATTATTAGTATAGAGGAACTTCCTAGAATTTTGTTATTGTAGAAATTTTTTTAGTTTTCCGAGCAATACATCCCTGTCTGGATACGAGTAGGTAGAGGCGGCTCTGGCACAGATGTACCTAGGGGTAAAACCCAAAAACACCGCTTTGAGTTAGACTTGAACGAGAACTGGTGCACAAAAATGGGCCTTGTTGCACTCTTGTTTACGACACTCCCAGAGGATATGCTTAGGATGATTCTCATTTTCATTAAAAGCCATTATGAAGGGTTTATAAGTATATACTTCCTTAAAGAAAACATTTTTATGATTATGTATTATATCCATAAACTGTTCAATTTATGTTAAGTGTTTTACAAGTTTGGAATTATGTATTTTGATTCATAAACTAATCTAGTGTATGCCATTTTATAGAAATGGTGCCTAATATAAGGAATGTGAACTCCATCAATACATTTGATCCAAAGAATAAGAAGGATTATATCTTCCATGGTATTAAGACAACATTTAGAAGGGAAATAGTCTCTCATGTTTTCTCAACATATGAAGAAATAGTATCATGTGTTAATAAGATAAGTAAAGAATTCTCTGACTCCTATGGCTTTGAAGGGAATAAAGAGAAGAAAATGATGGAAGAGAGAAATATGGATAAATGGAAGAGGAGGAAGAATAATTTTACCATATGTGATAACTGTGGGAAGAAACACCCTGGAACGTTCCTGAAGGGAATGGGATTTTGTTATAAGTGTGGTGAAAAAGGACACCAAGTACGTGACTGCAAGGGTAAGAAAAAGGTTTCAAATGTACAATGCTTCATCTATAAGGAGTTGGGACACTATGAGAACCAATTTCCATATCATCAGAGTATGCCCCAAATGATGCTATTGGATAACAATCAAGTTATGATACTACCTCAGATGAAGAATAATGACTAGTGTTCTTATGTTGATATTATAGTATTATTTCATTTGAGTGTTGTATCAACAATATACTGGTTATATGAATTATGTAAATAAATAAGGACTGTACTGCAGTACTATTTTATTGAGTATTTCAGAATATATGGTTCTAAGGAAAGTGACTTAATAGTGAGCTACACTTTTGATAAAAAACATGGTTTAAGGAAAGGTAATCCTTAATAAGATCCCGATAATGAGGTAGTGATTTTGGAATAAGAGTTAGTTGATTTGAATAAATTATATTGGATATTCTTAACTACCTTGAAACTGATTAATGATTTGTCATTGTCGGATTTTAAAACATTTTTGGATAGAAGGAGTATATCCAGTATTCTATAAGGAATAAGGGAGCATGAATGTAATTAATAAGGTTTTATGATAATTCAAGATGTTGCAGTGTTTTAAAATAATACATGATGAAGGTGTTCACATGTTATTACATGGAAAAAGGGATCTGCATTGTGTTTAACTTCCTTATAAATTTTGGACTGAGAGTTTGGATATAAGTATTTCAGATAAGTCTAAAGTTTGTAATGGATTAAGTTTGAAATTGGATACTATTGTTAAGTTTATTTTGGGATTTTTATAAAAAGGAAAACCTAGAGGTCGGGCAACTACTAGTCACGTCCGGTAAGGCCGTGAGACTTGAACCCACAACCGAAGGGCAACAAGGGTGTATAACCTACCATTGGCCCATGGGATGTCCTGGATTGAATAATGTAGTTTTTTTTAAAAGGTATGGTTAAAGAATTAGAAATTAATTTTTTTGGAACCCTATACGAAGAGGATAAATGGATTTTTTTAAGTTCTATTATCTTTTAGAGTGAAAGATGAGTTTGTGGTAGAAATTAGTGAAAGGATGGAACTATACTTGTCGAATATATATATATATATATTTATATATATATATATATATATTCTTCTCTTATTCTATGAAGAAATTAATTCTTAAACATTAGGTAAGGGATCTTAAAACCAAAAATCTATTATCCTAATACCTTATGTTTTGTTGAACCGATGATATTTTAAATCATCATAGATTGATGGATTTGAGGCCCTCAATTATACAATTTTTTGTGACTAATGACCTCAATCACTCCCTATAAATATTTATGTTTTTCCTCAAATTATGTGTCTTCAATTTCCACAAATTTTCTTTAAATCGAGATAATAATTTTGTGGTGACCCTTTCATTTCTCTTTTCCTCTTATTAAGACATAATTTTATTAACCCAATTTCATATGTGGGTTTTCCTACAAATATATTTTCTATTTTCAGCCTTTTATCTTCGAAGAACAATTTCAAATTTCGAGGATGCAATTTATTGAAGGAGGGGAGAATGTAACACCCCAAGCTTCCATGGTACACTTCTCTTTTAATAATACAGTAGTGTGTGTTGTATGCAACTTCGAGTTTTAACACACACCACAACCAATCAAACTAGTCATTATGAATAGTAATAACCACTTTTTAAAATTTTATAAATATAATATTTCAAAATAGACTTCATTTTTGGATTAGGAATATCGAAATTATCTTAGTGTGAATTTTTCGTATTTTTCTGAAAACATTCATTTTTGATGAATAGTGAAAAAACACCGAGTTATAGTTTAAAACAGAATTTTTATTTAAATAATTATTTATTTTATTTACATTTAATTAAGGTCAAAATAGATACATAATACCTATATAAGTTCAATTTAATTCATTGTAGTTAGTTTAGAAAAATTTTAGATATATAAAAAATTTATTGAACTTTTCACCGTCTTTTACCCACCTCCTAGGAGAATTTCAAAATTCACATAAAACTTAATTTTACCACTTCTGTGAGTGGAATTTCGAAAATATGAGAGACATGATTAATATCAAGGAGTAAAATGTTGTTTAATAAGATAAAAATAATTTTTGGTGAATAGTAACGTTTTGCTTTTATTTACCACTGTTAAAAGTAAATAGGGTAATTAAGGGTAAAAATGATATTAATATTACCCTAACACATGTCCTAATTCTATTGGACAAGTATATATCGACCAAAAACAGTCTTAGGAATAAAATATTATCATTTAGGTCTAATTGTATTAGATTACGACATTTATTTTTATTTAATTCAAAGAAGAGTTAAAAGAGGTAAAATAAATGTTTAATAAATAAAAAAATTAATATAGGGTTATACATAAGATAAATTTGATTATAAATATTCATTAGAAAGATAAAAATATTTCCTAAATAATAGTATTTTATTTATAATTTTTAAAAATTAAATATTTTAAATTATTTATGACACAATGATGATGTAATAATTACCGTATTAATGAAATATTAAGATAATTGATATTATAAATACCCAAATAAATGTAATTTGAGACTTTTTATGAATTCAAATAATTTTTTAGGTTAATATGACATATTATTATTGATTATATGAATTTTTTTCTAAGTAATAATGCTGTTATAAATTTATCAAAAACAAAATACCCAATAGTGTCAAAATTGACATAAAAGAGTTTTTAAAACAAATATTATATTTTTAATTGATATTCTATTACTAAAAATCTAAGGTTTGGCCAAAAAACTTATATCATGATAGGGGTATCATTAATGGACCACTTGGGGGTCTATTCGAAGTTTATAGTAAGTTTATTAACCATATAATATTAAAATACAAAGAGACATGGTAAATGTCAAACTAATTAACTAAGAGTTAAAACTAAAAGATAAGGTTAATAAAGTGACCCAAACCCGTCTAAAACCTATTGGTTGAGTGTATTTCGACCCATCCCCACCATAGCCTCTAAATAAATTAATTTTGAGTCATTATAAACCAAATATGAACTTATTATAAAATAATATTTTATGTTTTTCCTAAGGTACCCCTCACCCCTCTTATAAAAGGGAACTCCCTCTTCTCTCTAATTAACACCTTCAAAGCCTTTTGGCCCAGACAAACCCTGCCCAAATATTCTCCCAACTTCCATAACTTTAACCTAGAGTCCATATTTTGATCAGAAAGCCTATCTAAGGATCCCTTTTGATCAAAACAAAAGGTTGAACCCGAAGAAGAGGTAATGTTTTCACCACCCTCTTTCAAGTTCCTTTCTTCTTCCACTTATTCTTTATTGGTTATTTTGATTCTAAAATAATAAATACAGTATATTCTATATACTGTTATGTTATTTTAAATATGGTACAACCATATTCAGTATTCTATCTATCCTTTGAATGACATGTCACCATACGTGCGTACGTACGACTTACCGTCTCCACGTCGTGGTGTAATTGTTATTCAATACATTATTATTTGGATGGGTATAATAATGAAGTTTAATTCATGTAAATAATAAATATAACATGATAATGATTCTATATATATGATACACCATCCAATTATATATTATTTTAATATCGAAAGAATGATATTGTCACTCGTGTGTACGTACGGACTACCGTCTCCACAAACGATATGAGATTCATTCCCCATCGTATCCATTGAAGACTAATTTTCATTTTATGATTAAAAATAATGTTTAATGACTTGATATAATTCTGGATATGAATAAGATACAACCTATGGATAAAAAACACGGATTATGTAACAAATCATAAAAAGTAAAATGAATCAGTTAACACCTGAAAAGATGATAATACTAAAATATTAATAACAAAGTAATATTAATAGATCATATATGATATCATATTTATGTATATGATTATTTTAAAATTTAATAAAAATTATTTAACTATTATACAGGAGGTTAACCTACCCTCGACCAAGGAAAAGTACAAGGTAAGGGTTTATTTCACAATATCTTCATTATCCGAGGTTGTTTATACATGTGACCTCTTTATCATCCACATCCATATTTCTTAAAAATGTATTTCAAAACATTCTTACTATTTTACAGAATATGTGTTAAAGTCATTTATATACTTGTTTGAATTTTTATAAGATGTTTATAAAGGAATATTTCCATCGTTTTCCAGACAAGGTCTTTTTTAACCTTTTCGACAGAATTAAGGTAAGAATGTCTTTTTTTAACTTATACGGCGGGTGCGGCTATTTTGCACCATTATATAATCGTCGAAGCTTCCCTTACAATATTATAAGAATATTTTGAATGTAAATGTTTGATTTTATAATTTTGTGACTTTTAAATGATTTCAAAATGAATATTTTAAGAATTTGTGCAAGGTACTCTTTATCATGATCAGAATTTTAAATGTTTTAAAGATTTATCTTTCATAATCTTTTTAATTAATGTCCATGTTTTGAAAATGATTTTAATGATTCATCTATATGGACATGAATTTTTTGAAATGATATTTCTTTTCAAAAGTTTCAAAGTGGTATGGGACACTTTGATTCAAAAATATCTTTTAAATTACTTCCTTTATAAATGTGTGACTTTTCAATGATTTCAAAAAAAGAGATATTTCTCTCAAATAGTTTTGATTTCATCTATGTCAACTTCCTTTGATGGATTTTAAGCTTATTTGAAGTTGATTTATTATGATACAAAACTTCCATATTGTATTTAAGGTTTTGTGATATGTTTGACTATGGATGTGTTATTTTTATACCATTCATGGTTTATCGAGAAAGTATTGACATTTTGTATGCTGGTTTTAATACGAATGTTTATGCTATGTTTAAACCTATTTATATGAGGAATGCATTAAAATTATTATGTGATGGGTGGAGCCCGCTATAGCTCCTTGATGCATTGGTAGGTCTCATGAGACAAACTAGTGTCTTGGCACAATTCCTTGACAAAATCTTATTTGTAGTCTTGGCACAAGGCCTTGACTATGTGGTTATGATAGTCTGGAATTATGCATTCCATCATTATGAAAGTGGTTATTGATATTTCATGTGATTATTAAACTATTATAATATCCATGTGAATAAGTAAATGAAATTATTTCATTTTAGTTCTTCCATATTATGCTAAAGTTAAAGTTTAAAAGGCTTTTATATTAGTTATACATTGCCTTAAATTTTTATGCTTATTTATGAAATTTTCCACTATATTTTTATCCTTACTGAGCATCTGAGCTCACCCCTTTCTATGTTTTATTTTTCCCAGGATGCAAATAAGTATTTTATGACTGACCTGCAGGGATAGTCTGAGGGGATATGAATGTGGACTATGGAGACTATGTTGTTGTAGTTTTTCAATTTATGATGTAATGTAAGACTTATGAATGTATCTATTGTTTCAAAGGATACTAAACTAATCGGTCTTTCAAGATATGATCTTTTGTGATCATGCCAATGTTATATAATAATGCACCGACTCTGGGTAACTGGGGTCGGGGCATTACAATTTATCTCCAATGTCCTGAATTAAAGTTGTATCCCATTAATTCAGGAACATATTTACAAAAAATTAAGTTCAAATTAAACATATCAAAATATTTATGCCCAAAATGATACAATGAATTTTAAAGGGTTAAACTGGAATTTTCATCAAATTTTCAAATGAATGATCTAATCCCAAATATTTCACAAATGAACACATTTACCAAAATTTGAGGAAATTATATCATTTATTATTAATAAAATATTCAATAAAAATGTGTTTTATCAATAGAATTAAGTCTAGGTATTTGGGGTCTTAGCCTAGTAGTTAAGGCTACCCTGTAATCCTGCATCGACCATGGTTCAATCCATGACATCTGACAATTTGGGGATTTAGGCACCAAAAAAATGGGATGTGTTGTGTGTGTGGAATGGGATATTTTGGAAGACAGGTCGCCTTAGGAGGGCAGTGATGATGGTTGATGATGGCCAACAGTGGGGGGCAACGATGACAAGGTCATCCAGTATTTGGTGCAGGGAGACGACAAAAGCATCTACAACAGATATCATAGCAGTGTCGGCCTCAAAGGTGGGCCTATATGGAGGTGTAGTAGAAGGGGGTTTCATGTCTGGTTGTATCAATGGTGAGAGGGAAATGAGGTGGGTAAGGTTATGCTACATGAGATCAAATCGGGTAGTGGTGACTGTGGGTGAGCAGTGTCAGATGTAGTCGAGCGGGATGTGGTGGATCAGTGGGGTAGCACTACATAGATCAAGCAATGGTGGAGTCTCTATATAGTGGGTGGTGGTTTAGGATTCAACATATGGAATATAATTATGAAAGAAATGGCTCAGATACTAAGGTGTATTCCTGAACAAGGTCAAATAAATGATCAACCACCAACAATCTCATATTTGGATGAATTCGAGGGTATTTCTTTTCCATCAGTAATAGGCCCCATGAAGTTCTACATGGGGATTTCTTGCTGAATTGCATTGCAGGTTGGCTTCTTGGAGCAGGAAAAATTTAATCAACTAGGGTAGGGATGTATGTTGTGTATCTAATCTTCGATCCTTCAACAACCAAGTATTAGGCCCAATTCTTTGGGAGTATAGGCCATGTAAGGTTCTCAGAAAACCCAATTAAAAAGTGGATTATCCAAAAATTAAGAAAAATATATAGCCTTCATGATTTCAGTAAAAAAATCTGGTTTTTACATGATTGACAAGAAATGTGGGAAGATTTGGTGCTAGTGAAGAGTGTAAAATGGAATTTTCCTCCTTTAACTTATTACACTCTTTCCAAGAAAGAGAGATATTGGTTTTCATCATCTTTAATGATGTAAAGGTTCCATAGAGGTATTCATCAAATATCACGAATATCATGTCAATGAGTGATTTAAAATTAAATGGTTTGAAATAACATGACTTCAATATTTTGATGCAAGATATAATGTATGTAGCTTTACATTTCATTTTACCAAGAATGTCCATCATCAATTAAACAAGATATATTTCTTTTTCAAAGCTATATGTTACAAAGTCCTAGACCTGAAGAAATTTACAAGCATTTAAAATGAAATTTTTATCATATTATGTGAATTGGAGATGTTTTCCCATCGTAATACTTTGATATGATGGTTTAGTTGATGGTTCACTTGGTAAAAGAGATTAAACTATATAGTCCTATAAATTATAGATGGATATACCCCATTGAATGGTATATGAATATTTTGAAAGGGTATGTAAAAAATTGAAGTTGGGTAGAAGTTTATATTTCATAGTAATATGTTTCTAAGGAATCCATTGAATTCCGTACCAAATACTTATTTGATGCATAAAGAATTAGTCTACCAAAATCTCATCACATCTAGTGTAACACCCCGAGATTTTATGAAAAATATTTCTTTTAATTTCATTAATGTATTGTGTTGTACGCTACACCAAAAGAAGCTTTCACAACACGCATCCTTGACTTTCCTTCCATTACACGCAATCGCGACCTTCCACGATAGCGTGTGTTGTACGCAACACCAAGTTTCACTAAACAACGATATGCTATTAAAATATTATTATAACTAGCCGTTATGAGTAGTAATAACCACCTTTTAAAATTTTAGAAATTTTAGCCCTCAAAATGGACTTCATTTTTGGATTCGGAGTATCGAATTTAGCCTAAGGTGAAATTTTGGTACTTTTCGGATAACTTTTATATTCTGATGAATAGTGAAAATTACTAAATTATAATTAAAAACAAATTTTTTAATCAAAATAATTAATAGTGATAAATTATTAATTTGAGTGGTTTTAAAGTATATTTAGAATATATTTTTACAATTTAATACAATGATGGTCATTGGATGTAATTTCACATTTAAACCAGACATAAACAAGTGTCAATCTTTTGATAGATATTGTTTCTTAAAAACACGCTATTTATTTTAACAGCGGGATTTAATTATAAAATTAATTAATGCGACTTCTATATTATGAATTTGGTAAAATAGACTTCATTTTTGAATTCGGAATATTAAATATAGCTTAGGATGAAATTTTGGCATTGTTCTGAAAAACATCAATTTTTGATGAATAGTGAAACTACTAAGTGGTAGTTAAAAAACTGAATTTTGCATAAAACATAATTTTACCGCCTCTGTGAATGGAATTTCGAAAATCCGACAGACACGGTTGATATCAGTAAGTAAAATGTGGTTCAATGAGATAAAAATAATTTTTTGGTGAATAGTAACTTTTTACTTTTTTTACCGCGGTTAATAGTAAATAGGGCAACTAAGGGTAAATATGATATTATTATTACCCTAACACATGTCCTAATTCTATTGGATAAGTGTAATTCGACCACAAACAACCTTATGAATAAAATATGACCATTTAGGCCCACTTGGATTAGATTAGGACATTTATTATTAAATTATTTAAAGAAGGGCTAAAATAGTTAAAATCAAAGTTTAATAAGTAAATCATTTTTAATATGGGGTTATACATAAGATAAATTCGACTATAAATATTCATTATAAAGATAAAAAGATTTCCTACATGATGGTATTTTATTTGTAATTTTTAGACATTAAATAATTTAATTTATTTATGACACAATGATGATGCAGTAATTATCTTATTAATGAAATATTGACATAATTGATAATATAAATACCAAAATAAATGTAATTTAGGACTTTTTATGAATTCCACTAATTTTCTAGGTTACTATGATATATGAATGTTGATTTAATAAACTTGTTTCGAACATATAATTCTGTTATGACTTTCACAAAAATCATATATCAAATAGTGTCAAAATTGACACAAAATAGTTTTTAAATCAAATATTATATTATTAATTGTTATTGTATTCTTAAAAATATAAGGTTCGGAAAAATGACTTATATAGGGATATATATATTAATAATAAACAATTTGGGGTTCTTTTGGCATGTTATAGTAAGTGTATTAACCATATAGTGAAAGAAAACAAAAAGACACGGTAAAAGTTAAATTATTTAACTTAGAGTTAAATCTAATTGATAAGGTTAAAATAATACCCTAAACTTGTCTAAATCCTATTGGTTGATAGGATTTCGACCCATCCCCACCTTATCTTCGAAATAAGACCCTTTGGAGCCATTATAACCTGATTTTGACTTTAATATAAAATAATATTTTGAGATATTCCTAAGGTGCCCCTCTCCTCCCTTATAAAAGGGCACCTCCTCCCCCTCCTCCTCACACCAATTTGAGCACTCAAGCTCGGCCAACCCCTGCAAAAATCCCTTCTCCACTTCCCTAGAATAATCCTAGAGGCCCTGCTCTTCTTCAAAGACCAATCTTAGTTCCCTAAGAGGAGTATTCAAAGAGGCGTTTCAAAGAAGAGGTAATATTCATTACCGATCTTTTCAATTTCATTCTTCTTCAACTCCTTCTTCTTTAGTTGTTTCATGATAAAGTAATAACATAAGTATTACTTACATACTGATATGTTATTAGAAATATGAAACAACTCTAATTAACCTTCTATCCATCCTACGGAAAAAAGGAAATCATCGCGCGTGCGTACGTACGGAATACCGTCTCCACGCCGTGGTGTAATCTATTTTCCGCCACCACCTTAATTGGATGGGTATAATGGTTTAATGAGTAACTATATATGATTATTATAAAGTGATATTGATACTGAAATATTATACATACACTTCAACACAATTCCATGACCATGGGAACGATATCATCGCTCGTGCGTACGTACGGAGTACCGTCTCCACGACGCGATGAGATTCATTCTCAATGATTAACCATTCATGAATGATTATAAAGTATATATAATAAGTACTAATGAAATATATGACATAATAATTATACTGGAATTATTTATATTTATATGTATGTCATCTACTTAATTCCATTCAATTCAATAAGGAAACGAAAACAGCGTTCATGCATACGTACGGACTACCGTCTCCATGAATGGTGTATTTCTTTCCATTTACTGATTTATTATATATATGTATATTCTGAATATATATAAATATAAATCATGTTTTATATTCTGGAATTAATTAATCATGATCTAAGTAATCATATGAATAATTACAAGTTAAAAACACGAACGACAAATGAGATGATTTTACCCAAAAGGCTACTTTAACATGAATTTACAAAAGAATGGGTAATATAAAGTCATAAGTGAACCATATATGATATAATAACAATGCATATGATTCTGTAATAAGTCAATAACATTATTTAAACCATTATACAGGAGCTTCGGACACGTACGAAGCAAATCGGACCTAAGGTAAGGGAAATATCACAATCTCATTTTTATCCGAGATTGTTTATTCGTAAGTATTTACTGGGGTGTATTTTATCATCCACATCCATGTTCCCTCAATATGTAATACTGTTTCCATCCACTTACAATAGTTTAAATCCAATTTTACCCTTCGGTGAGTTTTTAGTAAAGAATATGAAAGGAATCTTTTGTCGTTTTTCTCGAACGAGGTACTTTTTGACTTTTCCGACAAAAGTACAAAGAATGTTTTTTTTAAACTTATACGACATGAATGGATTTCTAAAACATTATTTCCAAGAAGCTTCCTTTACAAGTATTCAAGTTTATTTTTAATCAACCTATTTTAGTTTAAAATTGTATGACATGTTAAGAAAGGAAAAGTGTTTTTGAAGTAGAAAGGATATTTTCCTCAAGAATGAAGTTCAAGTATTTTATCAAAATTATTTTCCATCTAAGATAATAAAAGGGTTCTGTTTTTATCCCTATTATTAAATGGATTTGATTATGTTGTGATGGAAATATTTTTATGAATTCCTTTATCTTATATGAATTGTTTTATGATGTCTTGTTGTTTAAGAATCACATTTTTATTACATGGGTTACGTTATGATGTATGGTATATGATTATGTGGGACACATAAGAAAGGATTAATTATAAGATGGGTGGGACCTATATATCCCTCCAATGCATTGGGTAAAGATTTTATATCTCATGATATAGACAGGGCTGGAATGGTAGGCTATACCGGTTCAGTGAAACATGACTGAAACGAGGGTTACTCGATTCAGAAAGGGACTTTGTCCCCTAAGATAGTCTTGGAAATGAGTCTTGACTAACAAGAAATGATTCTCTATGATTATGTGTGAATGCCACAAAGTTTCATGTTTTATGTTATGATTATTGTGATTACATTTCACTGCCATGATTTACCCCATGTTATGAAATTATGATCTCTTTTTCAGGTTAAGATTTCCAAAAGTTATGTGCTTATGTATATGATGTGATTGATATTTCTTTTGTTTACCCTTACTGAGCATTTGAGCTCACCCTTTTATGTTTTCTTTTCCCCAGGATATAAAGAAAGGTTTTAGGTAAAAAAAGGAAGATCTTTATGGGAGATTTTGAAGATCTTTCACCACAATTAGAAGATTACGTTCCGAGTTTCCAAAGACACTAAACTATTACGATCCTTGTGTGTGTGTTTTTGTTATGTACTAAGTATTCCGCAAATGTAATGTAATGTCCATGTACGTCAAGCTTCGGGTCTCTACAGTTGGTATTAGAGGAAAGGTTTAGTCAACCTTTTGAAACTTGGATGCGAAAACGTTAGTGATATCCCTAGAGATATTTCTAAGGTATGTATAGGGATGTCCCTAAGGTTAACTATACGTATAGGTTATAGTACTAGAATTACGCTAACGATCGTAGAATTAAAACTAAGATGTTAGATATTGAAGGTACTCCCCCTTTATTATGTTGTTTTCCCTAGCATGATTTTTTCCTCTCACACTATTCTTTTTGGGTTTTAGACGATGGCTGGAACCCGAAGGAACCGTGTTGATCAATGAAATGGACAATGCAATGATTGTCCTCCTGAATAAACAAATGTTATGGGAGATGGAGTGCAAAATCTTTTTGCTATACTTACACAAGCTATGAATCATTCTGGACTTCCAAATGAGCAGAGAAGGGAATAATATTCTATTGAGTCCTTCATGAGGCAACGACCACCTTCTTTCAGTGGGTCTTCTGATCCACTTGTTGCTGAACAATGGATCAGTACCACTGAAAAGATATTTTCAGTTCTTCAATGTTCTGAACATGATAAAGTCATCTTAGCAGTATATCGTTTGGAAGGTGAAGCTGATCAATGGTGGAATCTTATCAAGAATACAAGGCAAAGAGATGAAATTGAGTCCATGGAATGGGACGAGTTCAAGAACTTATTTTTCAATAAGTACTTCCCTCGTATTCTTCGAACAAAGATGGAGAAGGAGTTTCTTGAACTAAAGCAAAAGGATGATGAATCTGTTGGTATATACGAAGCGAATTTTACACGACTTGCAAGGTATGCATCTGGCATTATCATCCAACCTGAAAGTAAAGTTGATCGATTTTTCAGTGGCTTAAAACCAAGTCTTCGAAGGGCATTAGCTATAAGAGACTTCAGTAGCTATGAAGAAATTGTGCGTTGTGCTATCAAGGTAGAAATGGAAGTTGGTGATACCTATCCATCTCATGGTTTTGACAAGAAACGAAAGATGGAGTTCAAGGAGAAATCTCAGAATAATGGTGAAAAGAAGATGAATGTTTCCTTATGCACAAAGTGTGGAAAGAAACATGGTGGAGATTGTCTTAAAGGGACTAGAAAATGTTTTAAGTGTGGAAAAGAAGGTCATCGAGCAGCTGAGTGTCGAAGTAATGGAAAAAGGGTTTCTAATGATGTGAATAAAGCAAACACTGCAGAGAACGCACCACCAACACTTAAATGCTTCAAGTGCAAGGAAATGGGGCATTATGATAATAAATTCCCTAATCCAAGGGTTAGTGATGATCAACATGAGCAACCACTGAAGGCAAAGGACAAAGGGAAGTCACATGCGATCACTATTGGAAATGTTGAATATAACAACGATGTGGTGGAATGATTAAGTGTTTATGTAATGGGATTCCAAAATAATGTTGTATCATTGAGTATTGCAATATTTATTAATGTGGTATTCAAAATGATTGAGATATTTTTTGGAAATAAGATGATATGCGCATAATGAAGACGAGAAAATGAAATGTTTAATAGTATTCATGAGCTCATGATTGATATAAGGACTAAGTGATATCATGGTTTGAGTATATAGAATTTTGAGGATTTTGGTATGTGGAAAGTGTTAACTTTTAACTGCATTCATGTTTTAACTAAGGTTCAATGGGTATTCATTCTTCAAGAGAATACATGATTAAGGTATTCACATGTTTGTAATTTGACCAACAAGATATATCTTATGATATATGGGGGATAAATGATGGCATTCACTTGATTGTTCTGTGACATTTCAAGTAGTCATTTTCTTTATACTATGAGCTTGGACCGAAGTATTTTCGATAAGCCTAAAGATTAGAATGGATTATGTTGGACATAAGTTAGGATAAAACGTTTTTCGATATTATTGATGGGATGTTATAGTAATATAGCTTTAAAAAAATGACAACCTGCAGGATGGGCGACAGCCCATCGCGTCGGACAAGGATGTGGGAATCGAACCCACAACCGAAGTGCGACTGGCCTTTATCGCCTACCACTAGCCTACAGGAAGTCCCTGTTTATTAGAAACTAGTTTTATTATATTAAGTAGTATGATATATGAAGTATAAAGTCCATTTTAGGAACCATATATGATTAATCTCACTATAGATCGACTTATGTATATAATTTTTGCTAACCTTTTGTTTGAGACAGATGGAATGACCCGTCATTCTATCACATGATCTGCTAACACTTCACAAATAACAAATTCAACTTCATTTATTTAAGAGATGAAGTGGAAATTGTTAAAGGCATGAACAACAGTAAGATTGTACCAAAATAAAGTAAGTATTTATTCTAATTCAAATTCTTTAACTTTAGGGAAACGATCTTGAAAACCAAAAATGTTGTCCTAGTGATCTTATATCTGATGAATCAGATGATACCTTAGATCGTCACAAATTTATGGCTCTGTGATTGCTGGCTTTTCCATAGCCATGTTCTCTACCACTCTCCATTAGAACATGATGGTTAGATTTCTCTTCCATATCCATATTTTCACCTATGTGGAAACCCAGTGATTAGTTTATTTGGGTAATCGTTACATTTCATACTTTAGTTTTTAAAGCTAGGTTTTTGTATTCCTTTTTACGATGTGGGTTTCTATTAAAGAAACTTTTGAGTAGTAAACCATTTATAACCCCGACGAATTTCGAGGGCGAAATTCATTTTAAGGGGGTAGAATGTAACACCGCGAGATTTTATGAAAAATATTCTTTTTAATTTCATTAATGTCTTGTGTTGTACGCTACACCAAAAGAAGCTTTCACAACACGCATCCTTGACTTTCCTTCCATTACACGCAATCGCGACCTTCCACGATAGCGTGTGTTGTACGCAACACCAAGTTTTACTAAAAAACGATATGCTATTAAAATATTATTATAACTAGCCGTTATGAATAGTAATAACCACATTTTAAAATTTTAGAAATTTTAGCCCTCAAAATGGACTTCATTTTTGGATTCGGAGTATCGAATTTAGACTAAGGTGAAATTTTGGTACTTTTCGGATAACTTTTATATTCTGATGAATAGTGAAAATTACTAAATTATAATTAAAAACAACTTTTTTAATCAAAATAATTAATAGTGATAAATTATTAATTTGAGTGGTTTTAAAGTATATTTAGAATATATTTTTACAATTTAATACAATGATGGTCATTGGATGTAATTTCACATTTAAACCAGACATAAACAAGTGTCAATCTTTTGATAGATATTGTTTCTTAAAAACACGCTATTTATTTTAACAGCGGGATTTAATTATAAAATTAATTAATGCGACTTCTATATTATGAATTTGGTAAAATAGACTTCATTTTTGAATTCGGAATATGAAATATAGCTTAGGATGAAATTTTGGCATTGTTCTGAAAAACATCAATTTTTGATGAATAGTGAAACAACTAAGTGGTAGTTAAAAAACTGAATTTTGCATAAAACATAATTTTACCACTTCTGTGAATGGAATTTCGAAAATCCGACAGACACGTTTGATATCAGTAAGTAAAATGTTGTTCAATGAGATAAAAATAATTTTTTGGTGAATAGTAACTTTTTACTTTTTTACCGCGGTTAATAGTAAATAGGACAACTAAGGGTAAATATGATATTATTATTTCTCTAACACATGTCCTAATTCTATTGGATAAGTTTAATTAGACCACAAACAACCTTATGAATAAAATATGACCATTTAGGCCCACTTGGATTAGATTAGGATATTTATTATTAATTTATTTAAAGAAGGGCTAAAATAGTTAAAATCAAAGTTTAATAAGTAAATCATTTTTAATATGGGGTTATACATAAGATAAATTCGACTATAAATATTCATTAGAAATCTAAAAAGATTTCCTACATGATGGTATTTTATTTGTAATTTTTAGACATCAAATAATTTAATTTATTTATGACACAATGATGATGCAGTAATTATCTTATTAATGAAATGTTGACATAATTGATAATATAAATACCAAAATAAATGTAATTTAGGACTTTTTATGAATTCCACTAATTTTCTAGGTTACTATGATATATTAATGTTGATTTAAACAACTTGGTTCGAACATATAATTCTGTTATGACTTTCACAAAAATCATATATCAAATAGTGTCAAAATTGACACAAAATAGTTTTTAAATCAAATATTATATTATTAATTGTTATTGTATTCCTAAAAATCTAAGGTTCGGAAAAATGACTTAGATAGGGATATATATATTAATAATAAACAATTTGGGGTTCTTTTGGCATGTTATAGTAAGTGTATTAACCATATAGTGAAAGAAAACAAAAAGACACGGTAAAAGTTAAATTATTTAACTTAGAGTTAAATCTAATTGATAAGGTGAA
Source organism: Viscum album (assembly GCA_963277665.1). Lineage (NCBI taxonomy): Eukaryota > Viridiplantae > Streptophyta > Magnoliopsida > Santalales > Viscaceae > Viscum > Viscum album. Next base: position 990,810,873 of record OY728159.1, on the reverse strand, counting down.
AATAATACCCTAAACTTGTCTAAATCCTATTGGTTGATAGGATTTCGACCCATCCCCACCTTATCTTCGAAATAAGACCCTTTGGAGCCATTATAACCCGATTTTGACTTTAATATAAAATAATATTTTGAGATATTCCTAAGGTGCCCCTCTCCTCCCTTATAAAAGGGCACCTCCTCCCCCTCCTCCTCACACCAATTTGAGCACTAAAGCTCGGCCAACCCCTGCCAAAATCCCTTATCCACTTCCCTAGAATAATCCTAGAGGTCCTTCTCTTCTTCAAAGACCAATCTTAGTTCCCTAAGAGGAGTATTCAAAGAGGCGTTACAAAGAAGAGGTAATATTCATTACCGATCTTTTCAATTTCATTCTTCTTCAACTTCTTCTTCTTTAGTTTTTTCATGATAAAGTAATAACATCAGTATTACTTACATACTGATATGTTATTAGAAATATGAAACAACTATAATTAACCTTCTATCCATCCTACGGAAAAAAGGAAATCATCGCGTGTGCGTACGTACGGAATACCGTCTCCACGCCGTGGTGTAATCTATTTTCCGCCACCACCTTAATTGGATGGGTATAATGGTTTAATGAGTAACTATATATGATTATTATAAAGTGATATTGATACTGAAATATTATACATACACTTCAACACAATTCCATGACCATGGGAACGATATCATCGCTCGTGCGTACGTACGGAGTACCGTCTCCACGACGCGATGAGATTCATTCTCAATGATTAACCATTCATGAATGATTATAAAGTATATATAATAAGTACTAATTAAATATATGACATAATAATTATACTGGAATTATTTATATTTATATGTATTTCATCTACTTAATTCCATTCAATTCAATAAGGAAACGAAAACAGCGTTCATGCGTACGTACGGACAACCGTCTCCATGAACGGTGTATTTCTTTCCATTTACTGATTTATTATATATATGTATATTCTGAATATATATAAATATAAATCATCTTTTATATTCTGGAATTAATTAATCATGATCTAAGTAATCATATGAATAATTACAAGTTAAAAACATGAACGACAAATGAGACGATTTTACCCAAAAGGCTACTTTAACATGAATTTACAAAAGAACAAGTAATATAAAGTCATAAGTGAACCATATATGATATAATAACAATAAATATGATTCTGTAATAAGTTAATAACATTATTTAAACCATTATACAGGAGCTTCGGACACGTACGAAGCAAATCGGACCTAAGGTAAGGGAAATATCACAATCTCATTTTTATCCGAGATTGTTTATTCGTAAGTATTTACTGGGGTGTATTTTATCATCCACATCCATGTTACCTCAATATGTAATACTGTTTCCATCCACTTACAATAGTTTAAATCCAATTTTACCCTTCGGTGAGTTTTTATTAAAGAATATGAAAGGAATCTTTTGTTGTTTTTCTCGTACGAGGTACTTTTTGACTTTTCCGACAAAAGTACGAAGAATGTTTTTTTAAACTTATACGACATGAATGGATTTCTAAAACATTATTTCCAAGAAGCTTCCTTTACAAGTATTCATGTTTATTTTTAATCAACCTATTTTAGTTTAAAATTGTATGACATGTTAAGAAAGGAAAAGTGTTTTTGAAGTAGAAAGGATATTTTCCTCAAGAATGAAGTTCAAGTATTTTATCAAAATTATTTTCCATCTAAGATAATAAAAGGGTTATGTTTTTATCCCTATTATTAAATGGATTTGATTATGTTGTGATGGAAATATTTTTATGAATTCCTTTATCTTATATGAATTGTTTTATGATGTCATGTTGTTTAAGAATCCCATTTTTTTTACATGGGTTACGTTATGATGTATGGTTTATGATTATGTGGCACACATAAGAAAGGATTCATTATAAGATGGGTGGGACCTATATCTCCCTCCAATGCATTGGGTAAAGATTTTATATCTCGTGAGATAGACAGGGCTGGAACGGTAGGCTATACCGGTTCAGTGAAACAGGACTGAAACGAGGGTTACTCGATTCAGAAAGGGACTTTGTCCACTAAGATAGTCTTGGCAATGAGTCTTGACTAACAAGAAATGATTCTCTATGATTATGTGTGAATGCCACAAAGTTTCATGTTTTATGTTATGATTATTGTGATTACATTTCACTGCCATGATTTACCCCATGTTATGAAATTATGATCTCTTTTTCAGGTTAAGATTTCCAAAAGTTATGTGCTTATGTATATGATGTGATTGATATTTATTTTGTTTACCCTTACTGAGCATTTGAGCTCACCCTTTTATGTTTTCTTTTCCCCAGGATATAAAGAAAGGTTTTAGGTAAAAAAAAGGAAGATCTTTATGGGAGATTTTTAAGATCTTTCACCACGATTAGAAGATTACGTTCCGAGTTTCCAAAGACACTAAACTATTACAATCCTTGTGTGTGTGTTTTTGTTATGTACTAAGTATTCCGCAAATGTAATGTAATGTCCATGTACGTCAAGCTTCGGGTCTCTACATCTAGTGTATTTTTGATAAAGGAATTTCCAGAATAGTTTTTGTTACAATTACTGTTATAGTGTGGTAGCATGCCCACCTTTTTATTTTTCATAACAGTTTAAAGGTTTCCCCATATGTTGAATCTCACAAAGTTATTCTTATGGATCCGAATACATCAAGGATTGAAAGTTGGATATAAAATACACATAATCAACAGTTTATAAGATGGTTTCTAAGGATTAAACTAAAAATTGGGATTCCATTTCAGAATGTAATTGATGGTTATTCAAATGACCAATTCTACATGTATTATCTTATAATGGTTATTTAATTAATAGTTATATGTTCTATAAAAATGAATATAATGAAAACAGTACCATAAAAAATAGTAGAGTTAAACATTTTGATGAAGCGATGCATGCATCTGGTACCAAGTACATAAATCCAATTGATTAGAATATTTAATACTTTGGAATCATCAAACCAATTTGTGAGTTGGATTATACAATATTTAAAGTGTTTATTTTTTAATGAAAGTTGGTTGATAAGAGGAGTTATATTAAAATTGATGAATTGAGATTTGTGAAGGTGGAATTTAGTAAGTATGGGTACAAATAGGAACCATTTATAATGGAATATCAAGAAGTAAAAATATTTTATATTCTCTATACCACAAACAAAAAGTGGTCAATTATTCTGTTGTCGGCCAAAACCAATAAAGTGTCACATGACAATTTATCTAAGGATAAACCATTCATTTGGATATAAAAATCATTTCATAGTGACCCCATTGTATATGTGGACTTGTATTCTATAGTAATCCATAATGAAGGTATTTTTATACTCAATAGTGTGGTCTGATCTATTAATCCTTAAAAAATAGTTCAATAATCATGTTATATTTTTTTAATATACATTGTGTTACCTCATATTATTATCTATTCACTAATGAATTTTTGTAATCTAAATTAAATTTTCAACCACTTCTTTATATAATTACTTCTTTACATGTTGATTCTTCTTATCCTGAGGAAAATAGGGATCTCAACATTTCATTTCACACAATGCATAGGAACAACAATATTCTGTGTATTCCATTGCTACAAATATTGAGGAACAACATACTAAAAATTTTGATGTTTAGGAATTGGTAGTGGGGGAAAAACCTTTATCCTAGAACAATTAGGACCTCGTATCATGATAGTGTTATCAAAAATTATTATGGAGAGAAACAAAGGCATCAAATTCAATGTTGGATGGAATGCATGCTACCATCATATTAACAATAACAAGGCCATGTTTAGTAGTTACATTGGGTTCACCACTTTCATGTGAATGATAATTGATATATATTCATGGAACAATGTTGTACCCATTATTAAGACACTTATTTGTTAAGATATTAGTGTAATATTATGACATAATTTCTTTATTTTACCAAAAAACAAAATAATGAAACATTGACATGCACTTCATTGTCCTTTATAGAGTGCATTTATAATAGATTATTCCTAAATGTAAATTTTATAAATGATCACTATAAAGCCTCATATAGGCTTTTTTACAGTTCTTAAAAATTATAATCTCAATGATGCTGATGAGAAATAAACTGGCCCTCACCACATATGTACTCATACCTGATAAACTAACAATCGTGGGATGCATTTATTAGTTATCATGAGGAGAAAACCTTTCTGTTACATTGTAACTGGTAATACATTACTTGAAAATAAATGTATTAATCACTTTAATTAATAATTTTTAATTTATGATGTAATAAATTAGTACTAAAAATAAGAAAATAGAAACAAAACCAACACACCCCTACTGTAAAGTAAGGATGGGGTATGCTTCCCTCAAAAAAATGGTACATATTTTAAATCTACCATAATATTTTTATGTGACATTAAACAAAAACATAATTATGTTCTAATATTTATATGCATATTTATGAATTGAAATCCAAAGTCACTTCAATCTCATGTCATGTTATTTGGAAGTAAGAACATGTAAATAAATAAGGTATATTAATAAATGAAAAAACACAAAAATTTTAGGAAGCATGTGTAAGTATGGCATAATAAAAATTTGGTTTTTTAATCGGTATTACATAATAATGATTACTTACTTTCCTTAATTGTTATTTGAATTTGACATATTAATCATCATCAGCTTTACATGATGAACAACTACTCTTAGTGGTCTTGAAGGGGCTAGAACATTATAGCCATGTCAAAGTAGTGGGTTTTGGGTTTTCACCTCGAAGAGATATCTTTGAAGAGGTAATCGATATTTTCATAACTATTTCTGTTAAATGTGAATCTGGTGGACACTGATACCTTTCATGTACTAATATTCTATAAGGTTCAAATGATTTTTATTTACATATATCAACACCCACCGATTACCTTGTTGTGAGGGGTATCATGTACAATATCCAAACATATATGTTATACAGAAAAAAATTTAATAGGTCATGTGAGAGTAGGTATTCACGTATCTCATGAGCTGATCACCAAGATTCATGTTCTACTTGATGATACTGGTATTCATATGGTCAATAAAACTATTATAACTTTCATAGTATGTATGTTAGATCTTTTAAAAATACATGTCAATAAGGAGGTAATAATTTCTAATTTTATTTTCATGAAAATATTTTAACAATTAATGAAAAAGGGTCTGAACTGATAAAATAGGGAAAAGGGGAAGTTTTTAAATAAATGGTTGAATAAAATTGATCTAAATGATCAACCAACCAATCGAAAATATCATAACAACGTAATTTTACCATTCTTGTTAAGCTTCCGTATTTACTACTAATAATGTTTCTTATAGATACAACATTATACAGTGGTGATACATCCATAATTAATTTTGTAGAACATATTTATAGTGATTACATTACATACTATATTGGTATTTATAATTTCAATCGAACTTTACAAATGAAGGGTTGGGAGTCTCCATTGTAAATGTATAAATGAGGTGTTTTTCCATACCTTTTTTTTCAATAAATGTCCTACTATGTTAATTATGAATAAATACTATTCATAATTTTTTATGAAAATATACCAATTTTATTTTAAGTTAAATCCATGTGAATAGGAATTTTGACACATTAGTACAGACATCACTTCTGCACAACTATCCTCATTTTAACCAATGTAATATGAAGGAATAATTAAAAAACTACCAACAAATTTTTAATGAAAACTTATAGATGAAAAACTCTTCTTAATACCCACAATGTAGGTGTAAAAATATTCAATTTTGACTTATAAAATATATTTTCATTCATTTCATTAATTTTTTCTTTTTTTAGGTAGCATTGGTTTCTCATTACAGTGAATTTGGTTACTCCAAATATTTATTTTCTAGATTCAATGCATGGATACCCAACTAACTGACCACACATGATGATGTTTAAACATTTTTAATTCACTATATGAAATTTTTTACAAACAAATATAAAGTTATACATTTTATATCATGATTTATAGAAAATTATTTGATAATAGTGTAATGTTTTAATTTCACCAAAATCATGTCATGAGGATAGTACACAAGCACAATAAGCCTATCAACTTATACAAGTGGAAAATTATTAAATTATAAATAAATAAATTCCACTATCAAAACATATATCAAAATAAATTAATTATTTTTATCAATGTTCCTATTGTTTCTAAAAAACTAATTGTAAATATTGTGGTTATTGTGTTTTAGAATTTATTAATGATACCATATACCATAAAAAACTATCATAACTAAAGAGGTATTTTTGAAGATAATTACAATTTCATTTAAAGTATATATTTTTTTATATATTTTTCTAGAACTACAATGACTATAAATTGTACTCATATTCAAAAGAGGAAATAAATTATTTTACAAATTAATATGCAATATACCTGGTGTCAGATTTTATACTGACATCATGAAGGGGTGAATTCCTACTACTTATATAGTGAATTTTGTAATCATTTTAAATACTTTTTTTAGTTAATTTCTATATTATTTTTATATTATACTGTGTAATTTAATTTTTATATGTAAGAATCAACCACACCTCAATCTGATACAAGACATATCTGGTATAACTGAAAGTATTGTTTTCAATTTAAAATTGACATTTTACATAAAAACACACATCACATACTCAAAATAAAGAAAAATATATTTATTTTGATACTTTAGGACAATTATCCATAATTCATTTATGGAATGTATGAATGAACCTCACCTTAATTTGACAAACAGTTTGCCCGGTATGACTTAAAGTGATTGTTTTCAGTTTAAAATTGAAAATTTAGTTAAAAACATGTGTCACTCACTGAAAACTAACAAAATATACTAGTATTGTCTTGATACTTTATGAAAATTATTCATAATTCATTTACGATGTGTATTAATTCGCCGCATGTCAAAATGATGCATGATGTGACCAGAATGACCCAAGTGTGTGTTTTCAGTTAAAATTGGCATTTTAGTAAAAAAAAGATATGCGACATACTCAAAACCTATCAAAAACATTAGGATTGTATTGATAAATTTGTTAAACAATCTATATGTAATTTTTTATTTGTAGGAATAAACTACACACCAATATTAAACACAGTGTGACCGATATGACTCAAAGTGTGTGTTTTCAATTTAAAATGACATTTTAGTAACAACCACAAGTGACATACACAAAACTAAGAATATTCATTTGGATTGTTTTGATACATTATAAAACTAACCCATAGGTAATTGTTTTTGTGTAATAATCTACCACACCTTAATATGATGCACAGTGTGACTAGTATGACTCTAATTGTGTCTTTTTATTTAAAATTGAAATTTTAGTAGAAAAGAAAAGCGACACATGAAAAACTAAGAAAACACATTAAAATTAATTTTATACTTTAATAAAACAATCCATAAGTCATTTTCGACATGTAGTAATCAACCACATCTCAATCTGATACACGATGTGCCTATTATGACTCAAAGTGTCTCTTATCAGTATAAAATTTACATTTTAGTTAAAAACATGTGTCAATCCCTAAAAACCATGAAAACACGCTCATATTGTCTTGATAAATTAGTTAAATGATCCATAAGTCATCTGTGACATGTATGAATCAATATCACATTAAATTGACACATGATGCAACTGGTATGACTCAAAGTGCGTGTTTTTAGCTTAAAATGAATTTTTAGAAAAAAAACAACTCACATAATCAAAATTGAGAAAACACGTTTGGATTTTGTTGATACTTTAGTAAAATTATACACAGGTTATTTTTTTATGTATATGGATTGTACACACCTTAATCTGGTGCATGGTGTTACTAGTATGACTCAAAGTGCGTGTTTTCAGTTCAAAATGTCATTTTAGTAAAATCCACAATTGACATACTCAAAACATAAAAAACACATTCATATTGTTTGGGTAAATTATAAAAATGACCCATAGGTCATGTGTGATGTGTAAAAATTATCCACAACTCAATCAGATGCACGGTGTGACTGGTATAACTCCAAGTGTGTCTTTTTATTTAAAATTTACATTTCAATAAAAAATAAAAGTGACCGAATCAAAACTAATAAAATCCATTTGGATTATTTTGATAGTTTTGGTAAAATGATACATAAGGAATTTGTGATGTTTAGGAATTATCCTCACCTCAATATGTTACATGGTGTGCCTGGTATGACTCTAAGTGTCTGCTATCAGTTTAAAATTGACATTTTAGTTTAAAACATGTGGCACTCACTGAAAACCAAGAAAACGTGCCTGTATTTTATTGATAATTTAGGAAAACTATTCATAAGTCATTTTTTATGTGCAAGAATCAGTCTCATGTCAAACCAACACATGATATGACTGATATTCCACATATGTGTGTTTTTAGTTTAAAAGGAAATTTTAGTAAAAAAAAGTAACATACTCAAAAAATCATATTCCAATTATTTTGATACCATAGGAAAAGTCAGACTCGCGACATGATAGGTATGGCTTAAAGTGAATGATTTACCTTAAAATAGATTTTTTATATAAAAAAGTGACATACTAAAAAGCATGAAAATGTATTAAGACTATTTTTATACTTTATAAAAATGATAAATAAGTAATGTTTTCCATGTAAGAATAATACACACCTCAATCCAACATGTGGTGTGACTAATATTACTCCATGTGTTTCTTTTTATTTAAAAATTTCATTTTAGTAAAAAATACGAGTGAAATAATCAAAAATATACAAATACATTTGGATTTTTTTGATACCTTATGAAAGTTCTCAATAAGTAATTTCTAAAAAGTAGGAAATTAGCCACACCTCAATTGGAAAAAAAGTGTGTCTGGTATGAATCAATGTGTTTCTCTTTATTTAAAATTGGCATTTTAGTAAAAAATAAGTGATATACTCAAAACTAATAAAATTAATTCAGATTGTTTTGATAATTTATAAAAATGATCCATAAGTCATTTTTGATGTATAGGAATTACACACACCTCAATCTAATAAATTGTTTTCCTAATATTACTCAATGTGTCAATTATTAGTTTAAAATTGACTTTTTTGTTCAAATCATGCGTCACTCATTGAAAACCAATCAAACATGATCATATTGTCTTGAAATTTTTTGAAAAATATTCATAATTCATTTTTTACATGTAAGAATCAGTCTCACATCAAAATGACACACTATGTGACTACTATGAATGAAAGTGCTTATTTTCTGTTTAAAATGATATTTTAGTAAAAATAAGTGACATACTCAAAACCAGGAAAATGAATTCATATTATATTTATACATTATTAAGAATATCCATAAGTCATTTGGGACATATAGGAATTATTCACACCATAATATGATGCCCAGTGTGACTGGTATGACTAAAAGTGTGTGTTTTCAATTTAATATGAAATTTTAGTAAATACTACAAGTGACATACTCAAAATATATTAAAAAATTAATATATTTTTGATACTTTATAATAATGAACCGTAAGTCATTTGTGAAATTTAATAATTATCCCCACCTAAATCTGATGCATGGGGTGTCCAGTATGACTCAAAGTGTGTCTTTTTGTTTAAAATTGAAATTTTAGTACAAAAGACAAGTGATTTACTCAAAATCAAGAAAATACACTCATAATATTTTTATATAATAGGAAAAAAATACATAAATAATTTGTGATGTGTGAAAATTTTTCACACCATAATCTGATACAGGGTGTGGACGGTGTGGCTAAAAGTGTCCCTTATCAGTTTAAAATTGACATTTTAGTTCAAAACATGTGCCACTCACTGAAATTTGAGAAAGCACACTGAGATTATGTTGAAAATTTATGAAAATGATTCATAAGTAATGTTTTATTTTTAGGAATCAATATCATGTAAAACTGCACATGATTTGACCAATATGACTCAATGTGTGTTTTACTAGTTTAAAATGATATATTAGTAGAAACATTCACACACTCAAAATTGAGAAGATGCATTTGTATTGTTTTTATAATTTTTTAAGATGATAAATAATTCATTTATGATGTTTAGGAATCATTCACACCTCAATTTTATGAATGGTGTGAATGATATGACTCCAAGTGTGAATTTTTATATAAAATTAACATTTTAGTAAAAAAGAAAAGTTACATACTCAAAATTCACAAAACGAATATAAATTATTTTGATACATTAAAAATCATCCATAAGTAATTTTTGATGTTTAGGGATTAGTCACAACTCAATTTGATACATGGGGTGCCTCATATGCCTCGAAGTTTACATTATCACTTTAAAATTGACATTTTAGTTCAAAACATGTGTCACTCTCCTGAAACTGAGAAAACATGCTCATATTGTCTTGATAATTTAATAAAGTAATTCATAAGTCATTTTTTATGTGTAGAAACAATCCTCATGTTAAACTGACACATTATGTGACTAGTATGAATCAAATTTGTGTTTTCGGTTTAAAATGACATTTTAGTAAAAAAAACTCACATACTCATAACAAAGAAAACATATTCAAATTATTTTAATACTTTAGTAAAATTATCCATAATTCATTTATGATGTTTATGAATAATCAAAACCTCAATTAGATGCTTAATGTGGCCTGTACTTCTCAAATTGTGTGGTTTCTATTTAAAAATTTCATTTTATTAATGTATTGTTTCATATTTATGTTTACATTTTTAATTTATTGTATTACATACGTAATAATTTTTTTCATACATAGGTGGAATCTTTTTATTGAATTGGGGTAGTTTTTTCAATAACGGATACCATGAATGGGCTTTTTGGAGAGGGGGTTGGGTGCCAAAGATAATAAAATCATTGATGTTTTTGAATGATTGTGATAAATTGTACTTACAAATGTAATTGTAAAGAAACATTGTTTGAATGTATATAATTGTGTCTTTTTTCTTGTATTTGTGAATTAATTTTTATTTCAATTACATTATGAATTTTTCATATACATTATTTTTCTATATTTTTTATTGCAGTGTGCTGTAATTTTAATAACACACTACACTAGTATATCCTTTATCAGTGCAAAAATAACAGTGATAAAGGCCCACATTTTTTAGTGAGTTTTTAGAACTAATAAATGGACCCCTTTATCAGTGCTTTTATAGAAAATAAAAAATGTCTCCTATTAATGGTTCTTAAATAAGAAATTCTCTTTTAGTGATAATAAAGACATTTTCTAGAACTGTTAAAAGCCTGTTATATAGTTGTGTACCCACACGACTTCAATTAGGGATTTTGGTTGTGGGCTCCTAGTCGAGTAGGAGGGGTGAATTCTTGGAGGTGGGTTACCTAATCTCCTATAGATACAATATATTTTTATTTTTTTATAAATTTATAACTCCTTTCATGAATATTTTCTTTATCTGAGAGGAACTGATGTCAATAAGGAGTAGAGAGCCCCTATTTTTTTGGTTTTTTAGTTCACTTCTATTTGCTAAATAAGAAGATAAGAGGGTTTTTTTGGACGTATTTTATTCCTTGTGGTGATTCCCCCTTTATTTTTCAAGGGAGGTGGGCGGTGGTTGGATTTCTTGGTGGACAAACCCTACTAAACCATCAAAACAGAAAAGAAGTCAGAGGGAGAGGCTTTCCTATAAAAGGCAGTGGCTTCCCCTAGTTTTTCATCATCTTGAGAAGCATCATATCCCATCATTTATGTATGGTATTATGTGAGTAGGATTACCCAAATATTCAAGAGATTTATTTATAAGGTTTCTCCCCCATGTAATTGTGAGGGGTGTGTACGCACTTATACCCATAGTGATCCTTCTATTTTCAGGTGATTTTATACCCATTTCATTTTAGGGGTTTTTCCACGTTACATATGGTTTCATTTATTTTCACATTTTTTACTTTATTTTATCTCACTATTATCACTACACTGGTGGTCCAATCATTTTCAGACCCAAAAGGTGGTATTAGAGTAAGGTTGGGGTCCAGTGTTATTTACTTTTTCAGGTATTAATAATTCTCATAAATTTGAGTATGCTCTGTGATTGCAATAATAGTTTATCATTCACATCATAAAATTTTTTATTGAGATTATTAAATATACCATTATTAAATAATGAAGGTTTGAGACTGATGTAATTTTTATATGGATGAAAAATTCAAGACAAAATAATTTAATCAGAATAATTTTTCATTGTGAAAAATGAAGATACATGCAGTGTTGTTGAAGGACAATTGTCTACTAGAAATTTATGAAAGACCAACAGATGTGATGATAGAACAAGGTTCCAATGGGATTTATAATCACGAAATGTATGAAAATTTGGTAAGTAATTTTGGTAGTGTAGATATATAAGTCAGTGAAGCGGTGATGAATTCTAGAAGCAGACAGCATCTCAATGATGCATGGATAATCGACTCGGGAGAAACATGAACCATGACATCATGAAAAGAATGGTTTGATTAGTATGAAAATATTCTAATATTACATGTGTATATGGGTTATAATCAAAACGTGAAGATCATTGGATTAAGTACCATAAAATTTAATATTCATGATGTTATACCACAAACTTTCCAACGAGTATTCAATGGTAAGGGTATGAAAGAGAACAAACTATCTTTGGGAAAATTTTATGATGTCAGATAAAATAATCAAAATAAGAATGGAGTGATTAAAAATGTGAAGGATTCTATTTAAGTAATAAATGTGGAAAAGATATCAAAGAACCTATATGTTTTGATGGGTGAAACATACAAGGAGTCAGAGATAGTTTTTTCATCAACTACCTCAATAGATGCATTAACGACTTCACGGCATCAAAAGCTTCATTATTTGTCTGAATTGTTCTTCAAGATTTTTTCTAATAAAAATTGGATTCCTAGTATTATAATGCAATCCTTAACATTTTTGAATCATTTTGTTTTTAGAATGGAACATAAGTTAAAATTCAGTATGTCAATAAAAATAAGCAAAGAGATCTTAGAGTTGATCCATTCCAACATTTCCAAGCATCGGTTATATCCCTTGGAGGGGAAAGGTACTTAGTATCATTCATTGATGATTATTATATAATATGTTGGTTGTACCCAATAAAGATAAAAGATGATATTTTTGAAGTCTTTATAACATTCAAAGTGTGGATGGAAGTTGAATCTGTAAAAAAGATCAAGTGTTTGATTACTGAAAATGGTGGAGAATATAAAACTAAGGAGTTTGATACTTTTTGTTAATTAGAAGCAATCAAGATATAGTTCACGGTGGTGTACACTCTTTAGTAGAATAGAGAGGTGGATCAGATGATTAGAACCCTATTGGATAGCATAAGGTAAATGTTAAGTACTATAGAAATTTCCAAAACATTATTGGCAGAAGTATTGAATACCACATGTTATGTGATCAACTGATCTCCATCAATGGATATTGATATAAAGATATAGATGAAGATGTCAACTGGTAAACTAGAAGACCATTATTGATTATAATCTTTTTGAAATCCAATATATGAATTTTTTAATGACCAAGATAGATCAAAGATGGATTCAAGATCCAGGAAATGTATCTTATTATGTTATGTTAATGGTTTAAAGGAGAATAATTTTTGGGGATCCCCTTCACATAATCTTATCATCAGCAGATATGTTATTTTTTTACAAAGAAAATGTGAAAATTATAATTTATGGATATATAGAGAAATAGAATATTGAAACTACAGAAATAAATTTGGAGTAAAAATAAATGGAAGAACTTGTTTCCTTTGAATCATTTTCTTACCATGAAGATCAAGTACCTATTGAGTCTAGACCACATCAGTAATCCCAAGAGAAAATATCACCATTATGTCACTAAAACTATATCACATAGAGTAATATTTCATACTAGATATTGATGGAGGATTGATATCCATCTTCTTTTGTGTAGGAAACCGAAATTCCCAATGTATCCACATGGATAGTAGTGATTTAGTATGAAATTAGAGCCCTATATAAGAACAATACATTGGATTTTGTTCCATTATCTTATGGAAGGAAGCATATTGGAAACCAATGGGTCTTCAAGATCAAGTGGGATATAAAATACCAGGTGTAAAGATGTTGTGCATGAATGGTGGTCAAAGGATATTCTTAGAGGTAAGGTATTGATTTCAATGAAATGTTTCTCTTATTGTTAGACAGATGATGGTTTTGATAGTTTTAGTGGAGTGTGCTACATATAGATTACAGAGAGAGTAGTTGTATGTGAGGACTGATTTTTTTCAAGGTGATCTTGTTTAATATATCTATATTCTCCAACTGGAAGGTTTTTCAGAATAAGATAAATAAAACATGTTTTGTTGGTTGAAAAAAAATTTGTATGGTCTCAAACAGGTTACAAGGTGTTGGTACAATAGATTTCATTCCAATATCATGATCCTTGGATACAATAGACTTCATTTAGATAATTTTTTGTATTTCATGGGTTCAAATTGTATTTATTTCATCATTATAATGCTCTATATGGGTGACATATTTGTTGTAGGCCCCAATAATGATAAGATCTAGGATACAAATCCATAGTTTGTTAGAGATTTTTATATGAAGGACTTGAGACTATAAAACCTAATTATTAGGATTCAAATTTACCGAGACATAAATAAGGGTTATTTTTCTGTCACAAAATAATTACTTATGAAAATTATTCAAATGACTCAACATGAAATACTATAATTTAGTCACTGATACAGTTTCTATTAATTTCATTTTATCCTCTATGATGATTCTTAATATTTATTAAAATTTAATGGGGATGTATCAAGTAATATATTCGTTAGTACTAGGGAGACTGATGTTTTTTATAATTTTTACTTGACCAAACAATTCATGTAAAGTTGGTGAAGTTAGTTGGTACATAATGAATCTTGGATGGGATCATTAGAGAATAGGGAAGAGGATCTCGAGATGCAATTAGGATACCTTAGATATTGCATTATATTATGGAGGATGAGATTTTTTTATCAAAGGCTACATTGAATCATATCTTGTAGGTGATTTTGACCAGATAAAATCCACTATTGGTTATGTTTTTACTCTTACTGAAGGAGTTGTGATCTAGAATTCTAATTTATAGTCATTTTTGGATTTATCAATGATGGTGGTATAGTAAATAGTATCTACACAGGCATATAAAGAGGCAATTTGGATGGCAAGGTTATCGGATGATCATGGGCACATATAGGAGAATATTCCATTCTTTTTTGATAGTTAGAGTGCCTTGAAAATTGAAAGGAATCTATATTTTCATTCTATAATGAAGAAAATTGGGTTAAAATATCAATTTATTCAATATGTGGTAGAGGAAGGAAGTGTGTACATGCATAAAATTCACACTAAAGAAAATATGGTATATTTCTTAGTGAAGGTGATTCACTTTGATAAGTTCAGATGGTAGAGATCCCCAAGTGGCATTGTAGAGATGTGATAAACATGGTTTTTAATTCTAAAAGGATTTGTAGAGATATGGTTGGTTGTCAATAAATCTCTATGTGGTAGATATGGTGGTAGTATTTAATTTCTAATGGTGTTTCCCCTTTATTTTGCAAGGGAGGCAAGTGGTGGTAGGATTGGTTGGTGGCCAAACCCAACCAAACAACCAGAGGAGAAAAGTAGTTATGGGTGAGGTTTTCCTATAAAAGGTAGTGGATTCCCCTACTTTTTCATTAATTTGATCAGTACCATCTCCCATCATTTATGTGTGGTATTTTGTGAGGTGGATTCCATATATATTAAAGAGGGTAATTTATGATGGTTTTATCCTTGTAATTGTGAGGGAGTGTATACCATCTTTTACCCATAGTTATCATTCTATTTTATCATGATTTTTTACCCCATTTATTTTTGAATAGTTTTCCATGTTACATATGATTTCATTGATTGCTGAATTTTTCTGTTTATTTTACCTCGCTATTATCACTTCACTAGTGGGACAATCATTTCTGGTCCCAACAGTCCTTCTCCTTGTCAACATCTCTCTTCTCTAAGGGAGATACATTGTGTATATTAGATATTTCATCATGATTCACTAATGAGGATGTTGAAGGACCTATTTTTTCATGCTTAATTTTTGTTCTTAGTGTTTCCTTAATGTAGCACATGAAGGTTGATCCTGAAGAAGTTGTAGGTTATGGTTCTTAAACCAAGGCATGATGAAGTTAGATGACAATGAGTGTGGATACAATGATAACTGACCAGGGTAATAGTGGAATCAGATAGCAACAAACACAGATAACATCATTGTACTTTAATAGCAACATTTGGCATGGATAGTAGTGAATGCGTGATTCTATATTTTGGATAATGAAATTGGTTAGAAATTGTTTAAAGAATATAAATCATTGTGATCCTTTTACTGCATTATCTTTTTCATTTATCCACCCCAATTAATGTTGAATTATAATTTCTTGAGTTAAATTAAGTCTAGTTTTAAATTAATTTTTCATACAAAGTTGTTTTGGGTTCTTTTTTTCTCTTTTCCATCGCTTTTCTAATTCTATATGTTTTATAATATGGGTTTTCTTTTTCTTGAAATTCATTTTTCTGAATCTTGATTTTATATTATCATATTAAGATTCTGTTTTTGTTGGAATGTCATGTTTCTAGGTTTTTAGAATTTTTTGAGCAGTTAGAATTCAATTTTTATCATGTAATTTCGAATTCTATGTGTTTTTCATGGCTGTTAAATAATTTTTACATTCTGGTTTGGAATTATACTTGTAATAATTATGTTCTATTTATTTGTTTCATTTTTATCAAACTAGAAAATGGACACCATGTTTGAATTTATATTTTTATATTTTATGAACCAATTTGATGACTAATTGGATATTCACCTTTGACATGCGGACATCCACATCAACTCAGCCCATAAAATTTGGTATCAAATACAAATTGGGAATAATATCGGGTCATCAAAATTCGAAATTAAATTATTCTTTTCCATAAATGATTAGTTTTTGGATTTTTCATTTCAAACTTATTTTATGTTTGTTCAGATAGATCATTCTCTCTATTTTGAAGGTAATTTTACAATATTATATTATTATTTCCTCCCTAGTTTTCCCTTGATTATGTGTCTTTTGGGATAATTGAGACCTTTGGTAGGTGCTACCTAGTTGTGTCATGGGTTTTGGTATAGGAAGGGGTGAGCGTGAGGTTGGCCTGGGTGAGTGTGTCTTTTTTAATTGTCACGACCATCTCCCTCCAAAGATATTTATAAATAAAGAAAGGGAAAAATGATACCATATTCCCATGTCCAGTAATCCCTAGGTTGGTTAATAGCACCAAGAGTATAAAAATCTCACGTATGGGAGGCATTTCCTTCTATAAATAAAACAATATTGGGAGATAGGATGAATCAACCACAAGTAAATCCTTGAAATAACATAAAATAAAATAAAAAACACCCCACAATGAATGCATAAAGTAAGTAGACACTAAAAAAAAGTAATAATTCATGGTGTTTTTTTCTTATATATAGTGGTTAAAACCATTGCTATATGGTTTATCTGTAGTTATGGAAATCTCAACATATTTCATTGTTTTAAATCATTTAACAGTGTTCTTCATTTTTAGTGGCAGTTTTTATATGTGTCAATTTTTGGGTACCTAGTAGTGATTTTTAATTTTTTTTGGAAGAGGATTATTTTAAATATATCACAAAAATATATTAATAATTAATTTCCACTAAATTTCATCATTGTGGTTAGGTTGATAAGTGGTTTTCTGAAACTTCCATTAAATAAATAAATTAAAATCTATTTACCTGAAGTTTTCTATAAACACCACTAAATATATTACAAAAAAAATATTTTCTTAAATATTATTTAATAAAAAATATTATACCTATAAAAAACTCAATCATACAAAAAACTAAACCATAAATTGCATAATAAACTCATCGTACATACACAATCATGGATCCACCGTCATATATATACAACCTCAGTCAACTCATACCCTAATAATCAATATATATATTATTTCCAACAACAACTACTTAACCATAGAAAATATACATTCATCACAAGACCACAGCTGCATCCATCTAACTCCACAACATATCATCAACTGAAACTCACCATATCATGTCACCAATTGGAACAAAAAATAAAATAGAAATTAGATTTGAACATAATAAATTAGAATTAAAGTAGAATAATTGATAATATTTAACCATACCACAAAAACTAAGAACTATCATGACTACTTTCCTAAGAATATCATGGATCATAATTGTCAACCTCTTACCTACTTCTTCTATCAATCACCTACAATACAAACCATTACATTTAAGAAAAGAAATGGTAAATGGAATATACACAGAATATATTCATAATGTTGTATATAACATTTGATATTTTTTAAATAAAGCTAAAAAATCACAATAAATAAATAATATATAATGTAGAACACTTTTAAAAGATAAAATTTACTATTTAAGTTATTATTAAACACTTGGAACTAAAAAAATATAAGTATATAACAATATAATAAAATTTTAAACAGATGTGTGGCATGTTTGGAATTACTTACTAAAAAAATTTAAATAATTAGATATTAAAAATGTATTATATTTAAAAAAATATTTCAATGATGGTGCTACCATGATTTAAAATCAATATGAGGTTGTTTTCTATGATTTTGACAGTTACATGGATGTTTTAGTGTTTTAAAACACACAAAAAAGTGTTTACATGCATCCAAGAAAAATATAACTCGGATTAATATGTCATCAGTTCTTAAATTTAAAAAATAAATCAATGGTTATTTTCCTATGATTTCATGATCATCTGACATAATTTTTATGGTTTGGTCCCTAACACATATTTTTAAAGAATTTAGTATCTTTTAAAGATTTTTTGAGTCATTCTGAGAACACTGCACATCAGATTGTCATGTTTTCTATTTATACACATAAAAATAATTAAATTCTAATTTTTCTATGATATCACATCAATATGAATTCATTTTATATTTTTTTGACCATTATATACACATTTTCATGTTTTAAAACTCTAAAATTGTATTTACGGGAATTCGAGAAAAAATGTAACTTGGAATGACATTTCGTCAGAACCTGCATTTCAAAATTAAATATACGGTCATTTTTTTATGATTTATTGGCCACCTGATGTCATTTTATGATTTTTAACCTCATGAATCTCATTTTTAAAGACTTTGGTTTCATTTAAAACTATTTATTTAGTAATTATTTCTCACACCAAAAGTTAGATGGATGTGTTTTCTACACATACACACCAAAAATAATTTAATAGTGGTGGTACCATGATTTGACATCAATCTAAGTAATTTTTCTATGGTGTTGACCATTACACACAAATTTTAGTGTTTTAAAATTCTAAAAAAATATTTATAGGAATCCTTGGAAAAATGTAACTCGGAATGATGTCTCCTTAGTTCTTACAATTCAAAAATAAATCTTTTGTCTTTTCCCTAGGATTTTATGTCCATTTGATACTTTTTTCTTGGTTATGTTTCACTAAAACATGTTTTTAAAAAGTTTATCATCTTTTAAATTTTTTTGTTGCGTCATTCCATGAAAATAACATGTCAAATGGGCATGTTTTCTATGCATACACATCAAAAATAATTCAGTTGTGGGTTTCCCATAACTTCACATAAATGTCAGGTCATTTTCTATGGTTTTGACCACTACACCCACGTTTTACTATTTTAAAACACTAAAAACATTTTTACGAGCATCCAATGAAAACCATAACCCAAAATGATGTTCAATTGGTTCCTATATTTCTAAAAAATCAATATAGTGTAATTTTCCTATGATTTCACAACCATATGACTTTGTTTTCTTGGTTTTTACCACATAACATATGTTTTTAAAGACATTGGTATCTTTTAAAACTATATATTGATTAATTTAGAGCACATAATAGTTTTGATTGATGTGTTTTCTGTAACACCCCGAGCTTCCACGATACACCTCTCTTTCAATAATGCAATAGCTTGCATTGTACGGAAGTTCGAGTTCTAACACGCCGCGACTAATCAAAGTAGCCATTATGAATAGTAATACCCACTTTTTAAAATTATAGAAATTTTATATTTCAAAATGGACTTCATTTTTGTATTCGTAATATCATAATTATTCTATGTTGAATTTTTTGTAATTTTCTGAGAACTTCCAATTTTTTATGAATAGTGAAAAATACTTAAAAACAAATTTTTAATCAAAATAATTTATAGTGATAAATTATAATTTTGAGTGGTTTTAAAGTGTAATTAGAATATATTTTTACCATTTTATCCAATGGTGGTCATTAGAATTAATTTCACTTTGAAATTGGACATAAACAATTGTCAATCTATTGATATATATTATTTCTTAAAAACACGCTATTTATTGTGATAGCGGGAATTAATAATAAAATTAATTAATGTAGCTTATATTTTTGTAATTTTTTAAAATAGACATCATTTTTGAATTCATAATATCAATTATAGCTTAGGGTGAAATTTTGGCATTGTTCTGAAAAACATCAATTTTTGATGAATAGTGAAACCACTAAGTGGTAGTTAAAAAACTAATTTTTCGTTTAAATGAAACATTACCACTTCTGTGATTTGATTTTCAAAAATCTAACATACATGGTTGTCATTAGGAAGTAAATTTTGGTTCAATGGGATTAAAATAATTTTTGGTGAATAGTAACTTTTAAGTTTAATTAATCGTGATTAAAGGTAATTAGTGAAATTGAAGGTAAAAATGATATTATAAAAATATGAAAATACCTTTACACTTATCCTACCCCTATTGGATGAGTCATGGCCGACGAAGAAAATCCATGGGTCAACTTGGGGACCCCATGGAGCCACTTTGGTGGGAAAATGAAATTAAAAACTTTTTATTTAATGTTAAAATAAAAATGTCACAAACATGAGTTTTTTTAGTAATGAAATTTTTAAATGGGGTTATACAAGTCATATTTTTGACTATAAATATTCATTATAAATTTAAAAAGATTTCCTACATCATGATATTTGTTTTATAATTTTTAGACATTAAATAAATTAAAATATATATGACACCATGATGATGCAGTGATTACCTCATTAATTAACGATTTTAATAGAATGAAAAGATAATGTAAAATATAAGACTTAAACTTGTCAAAAACCTATTGGATGGGTATATTTCGAACCCTTATCACCTTATCCTCGAAATATATAATTGTGTGTCCTTTGAAATCCGAAAAGCACTTCATAATAATGTAACATTTCATGACATTCCAAGAGTGCTCCTCCTCTCCTCTTATAAAAGGCCGCCACCACTACCACCTTATTCACACCTTACAAGAAATTTGGCTAGTCCAAACTCTGCCCAAATACTCTCCCAATTTCCCTCTATTACTCATAGAAGCCTCACTTTGGGTAGAACTCTTCCCAATGAATCCTTTGGCTCAAATAAAAAAGAGTTACCCGATTTTAAGGTAATGTCTTCTCTTATGTTATTTTGTATTATTTTGATTATACAACCTCCTAAACTCTTTTTATTCATTACTTTTGTAACAACAACAGTATCCTCAATATACTAGGATTTTGTTATAATAAGTATTCGAGCTACACTTACACACACCTACATCTAATGGTTAAATAACATATTGTTTCTGTGGATGGTGAATTTCTGCCTCACGAAACGATGATTGTTCAACACTCATATAACACCTTCAAAGGTGGCCATTAAGATGTCACTCTATTTATATATATGATATATAATATGTTTATGTTTTATTTAAGGTTCTTTATTTTTCATTTATGGAATACCTTTATTGTTTCCATTATGGGTAAATGAAATATTTTCATTTTAGGAAGTGCGGATACCGCCCCCTCAAAGTGATTTGAATCATTAATGCCATATGTGGGATGTATAAAGGATGGAGTAAATGGTATTATATATTATATTATACTGGAATTATAATATACCTTTATATCATTATGATTTCATTAAATACGAAATAGAAATGAAAGTATCGTTCATGCGTACGTACGGCTTACCATCTCCATGAATGGTGCATTTCATTTCTTACCTCTAAATGTTATGGAATATTATAAATACATGTATATACTGGATATATATGATATCTATATCATGAATATAATTCTGTATATAATGGATATTTCACCACATGAACAACTTGTAATTATAAGAAGTCTATTTTTGACTCAAGTACCAAAGATCGACAAAATGACCTTTATTAACTTAAATAATTACATAATGTTCATAACATGGTAATAAGTGATATAAAAAGAATAATAAACTTGAAAAAGGTTCTTAAGAAATTATAAATTAACTCTAGTTTATTATTCAGGAGGTTAAAGAACAGTCGATTCTAGGCGGACACAAGGTAAGGGAACTTCTTAACCCAATTTCCATTCTTTGGATTAATATCCTAATTTCAAATTATGTCATGATATTATTATGTCCTATCTTGTATTTTTACTTTATTTATGTGTACTTATAGTGAATACACATAATAGATCTATTTTATTTAAAAAAAATGATCTTTGTAAGGGAACTTCTTAACCTAATTTCCATTCTTTGGGTTAATCTCCTACTTTCAAATTATGTCATGATATTATTATGTCCTATCTTGTATTTTTACTTTATTTATGTGTAATTATAGTGAATACACATAATAGATCTATTTTATTTAAAAAATGATCTTTGTAAGGGACATCATCTCAATCTCCTTTCATTGAGGTATATTTTGTTTTATACACAACTTTCCATTATACGGTGTATAAACCCCTTTGACTTTTACTTTTATTCAAAATTAATCTTTTTATACGAAGCGTTTTTACTAAATGACAAAAGGAATGTTTTTTTCTTACGTATGCGGTGACAATGACTTCTCCGCCGTCGTGACCATTATTTGAGTTGTTGCTTCCTCTACAAGCCATAAATTTTTTTAAAATGAAAAATAAATAAAAAGTTTTAATTTTCTTTTATTTTGGTATTGAAAATGTTTTTGAAAGTGTTTTCATTATATCAATGTGTTGTATTGATATCTTGTGATTGAAATGTGGAAATGTTATGTTTCCTTTATGCATGTTTTATGTGATATGATTATGTTATGGTTTATGATATGTTTAAACCTATTCATATGAGGAACACATTGGACCTAATAAGTGACGGGTGGAGCCCCCTATAGCTCCTCGATGCATCGGTAGGTCTCATGAGACAAACTAGTGTCTTGGCACGAGGCCTTGACAAAATCTTATTTGTAGTCTTGGAACGAGGTCTTGGCTATGTGGTTATGATAGTCTGGCATTATGCATTCCATCATTATGAAAGTGGTTATTGATATTACTTGTGATTATTCAACTATTAGAATATCCATGTGAATAAGTAAATGGCATTATTTCATTCTATTTTTTCCATATTATGCTGAAGTTCAAGTTTAAAAGGCTTTTGTTTTAGTTATACATTGACTTAAATGTTAATTTTTATTTATGAAAGCTTCCACTATATTGTTATCCTTACTGAGCATCTGAGCTCACCCCTTTCAATGTTTTAATTTTTCCAGGATGTGAAGAAGTATTTTAGAAATGACCTGTAGGGATAGTCTGAAAGGGATATGAGTGTGGAAAATGGAGACTATGTTATTGTAGTTTTTCACTTTATGATGTAATGTAACATTTATGGATGTATCTAGTGTTTCCAAGGCTACTAAACTAATCGTTCTTTCGAGACTTCATCTTTTGTGATCATGCCAATGTTACACAATAATGCACCGACTCTGGGTAACTGGGGTCGGGGCGTTATAGTTAGTATCAGAGGTATTTTAGTACTAACCTTGTAACCTAGATTTAGATAAACTCTGATTAGAGCACATAGCTGAAAGATATACTTTGAGGATTGGTATAGAAGAACTTTCTAGAATTTTGGTATTATAGAGATTTTGTGAGTTTTCTGAGCAAAACATCCCTGTCTGGATACGTGCAGGTAGAGGTGGATCTGGCACAGATGTACCTAGGGGTAAAACCCGAAAACACCGCTTTGAGCTAGACTCAAACGGGAACTGGTGCACGACAATGGGTCTTGCTGCACTCTTGGTTACGATACTGCCGGGGGATATGCTTATGATAATTATCATTTTCT
Source organism: Viscum album (assembly GCA_963277665.1). Taxonomy (NCBI): domain Eukaryota; kingdom Viridiplantae; phylum Streptophyta; class Magnoliopsida; order Santalales; family Viscaceae; genus Viscum; species Viscum album. The sequence goes on along the minus strand of OY728159.1, from coordinate 990,786,702 downwards.
TTACAAACCATTATAAAGGGATTATGAGTACATACATCCTCAAAGAAAACATTTTTATGATTATGGATTATATCCATAAATAGTTCAATTTATGTTAAGTGTTTTACAAGTATGTAATTATGTATTTTGATTCATAAACTAATCTAGTTTATGCCATTGTTTATAAATGGATCCTAGTGGAAGGAATGGAAACCGTATCAATGCACGCACTCCGTGTAGGGATTTCCCTCCTTCTCAAGATAATTATTGTGGATCTGGAGATAAAACTGGTGTTGATCAACTTATTACCATACTGGGACAACTCACTCAGGTTATGAATAATAACCTTACTCGTATGGAGAACCCTGATCCGCAACGTGGAGGATAAATGTCAGACCGCTTCATGAGGCATCAACTGCCAACATTAAATGGGGGTACAAATCCATTAGTAGCTGAGCAATGGATAAACTCCTTAGAGAAAATATTCCACGCCTTGGGGTGTAGTGAAAGAGAGAAAGTTTTCATGGCAGTTTACCACCTCACTGGAGATGCCGATCAATGGTGGTCGCTGATTCAAAACACAAAGGAAGATGAAGAAGTATCAAGTATGGAATGGAGGGAGTTTAAGAAAATTTTATTAGAAAAATACTTTCCACATGACCATCGAGAAGATATGGAAAGGCAATTTCTGAGTCTAAGGCAGAAGGAGGATGAGAATGTTGCAAAGTATGAGGCTAACTTTACAAGGTTAGCGAGGCATGCTGCAGATTATATATGTAACCCAATAAGTAAGATTTATCGTTTCTTTTATGGGTTAAAACCATTTCTCCGTCGAGCTTTAGTATCAAAATCTTTCTCAACATATGAATATATAGTCTCGTGTGTTATCAAGATAGAAAAGTAATTCTTTAAGTCTTATGACAACAAAGTAAAGCAAGAGAAGAAAACAACGGTGGAACAAGAGACAGATAAAGGGAAAAAGGGAAAGAAGGATTTCCCATTATGTGATAATTGTGGGAAGAATCACCCTGGTACTTGCCTAAAGGGAATGGGAGTTTGTTAAAAATGTGGAGAAAAAGGTCACCAGGCTCGTGATTGTAAGGGAAATAAAGAGGCTATCAATGTTGAATTCTACAATTGTAGGGAAATAGGGCATTATGCAAATGAATGTCCAAAGCATCAGGGAAACTTACCTCAGAAAAGGCCAAGGGATCAAGGAAAATCTTATGTTGTTACTATAGTTGAAGTGGAATAATTAATGTATTAGTGCTTTTGGACTCAAGGATTATATTCTAGTTATAAGAATAATGTTATATATATAAGTATTGTACTGCAGTACTTGTTTTTTTTCATTAAGGTCTTAATATGACGAAGGTAATCATATTTTTAGTATGTGACAATAAGAGAAACTTTACTTTGTTTGGGGAATCTGATGTTACAACTGATTTTGGAATTTAGAGACCTTTTAGAGAAATTCTGGATAGAGGTATTTTGGATAACTATAAAGGTTGGAATGGATTAAGTTGAACCTTGGATATTATTTTTTAAGGTTAAAACATTTCTGAAGATTATTTTTGGAATATTATAATACTATAGTTTTAGGAATAGGACAACCTGCAGGTTGGGGGATAACCCGTCGCGTTGGACAAAGCTGTAGGAATCGAACCCACACCCATAGTACGAAAGGCCTTTATTACCTTCCACTAGCCTACAGGAAGTCCCTGGTTATTACAAAAATGTTTCCCTAATCTAAATGGTATGTGTTAATATTTGGAACCTTATACAATTATGATAAATAGAATATTTTTGATTTCTATTACCCTTTGGAGTGAAAGATGGGTTTTTCGTAAAAATTTATTAAATAATGAATGTCTACATGACAAGTAAGTATATTTCCTTACATTCTTAGTAAATCTCCTAAATAAATTTCTCAACTTTATGAAAGGTAACTTAAAACAAAAATGTTGTCGGTTAACTTTTACAATTGGGGAATCAATGACCATTTAACCAATCACAAGTTTGTGATTTTCTTGTAGTTAACTTTCTTATACGACTCTCTATCAGACCTTGATGGTTTGTTTTTCCTCCATATCCATATTTTCATATAATCCTAGTATGGTCTATCTCGGGTGACCCTGGTACTTCTCTTTATTTCTTTTAAAGTTATATTTTTATTAACCTTATTTCCGATGTGGGTCTTCCACAAAAGTATTTTCTATTTTCAACCTTTTATTTTCGAAGAAAAATTTCAAATTGTGAGGACACAATTTATTGAATGAGGGGAGAATGTAACACCCCGACCTTCCACGATACGACTCTCTTTCAATAATGCAATAGCTTGCATTGTACGGAAGTTCGAGTTCTAACACACTGCGACTAATCAAAGTAGCCGTTATGAATAGTAATACACACTTTTTAATATTATAGAAATTTTATATTTCAAAATGGACTTCATTTTTGTATTCTTAATATCAAAATTATCCTATGTTGAATTTTTTGTAATTTTCTGAGAACTTCCAATTTTTTATGAATAGTGCAAAATAATTAAAAACAAATTTTTAATAAAAATAATTTATAGTGATAAATTATACTATTGATTGGTTTTAAAGTGTAATTAGAATATATTTTTACCATTTTATCCAATGGTGGTCATTAGAATTAATTTCACTTTGAAATTGGACATAAACAATTGTCAATCTTTTGATATATATTGTTTCTTAAAAACACGCTATTTGTTGTGACAATGGGAATTAATTATAAAATTGATTAATGAAGCGTATAGTTTTGGAATTTTGTAAAATAGAAATCATTTTTGAATTCGGAATATCAATTATATCTTAGGGTAAAATTTTGGCATTGTTCTGAAAAACTTCAATTTTTGATGAATAGTGAAACCACTAAGTGGTAGTTAAAAAACTGATTTTTCATTTAAATGAAACATTACCACTTCTGTGATTTGATTTTTAAAAATCCGACATACATGGTTTTCATTAGGAAGTAAAATTTGGTTCAATGGGATTAAAATAATTTTTGGTGAATAGTAACTTTTAAGTTTAATTAATCGTGATTAAAGGTAATTAGTGAAATTTAAGGTAAAAATGATATTATAAGAATATGAAAATACCTTTACACTTTTCCTACCCCTATTTAATAAGTCATGGCCGACCCATAAAATCCATGGGTCAACTTGGGGACCCCATGGAGCCACTTTGGTGGGAAAATGAAATTAAAAACTTTTTATTTAATGTTAAAATAAAAATGTCACAAACATGAGTTTTTTTACTAAAGCAATTTTTAAATGGGGTTATACAAGTCATATTTTTTACTATAAATATTCATTATAAAGATAAAAAGATTTCCTACATCTTGATATTTGTTTTATAATTTTTAGTCATTAAATAAATTAAAATATTTATGACACCATGATGATGCAGCGATTACCTCATTAATTAACGATTTTAATAAAATGAAAAGATAATGTAAAATATAAGACTTAAACTTTTCAAAAACCTATTGGATGGGTAGATTTAGGACCCTTATCACCTTTTCCTAGAAATATATAATTTTGGGTCCTTTGAAATCCGAAAATCACTTCATAATAATGTAACATTTAATGACATTCCAAGAGTGCCCCTCCTCTCCTCTTATAAAAGGCCCCCACCACTACCACCTTATTCACACCTTCCAAGGAATTTGTCTCATCCAACCTCTACCCAAATACTCTCCCAACTTCCCTCTCTTACTCCTAGAAGCATCACTTTGGGCATAACTCTTCCCAAGGAATCCTTTGGCTCAAATAAAAAAGAGTTACCCGATTTTAAGGTAATGTCTTCTCTTATGTTATTTTGTTTTATTTTGCTTATACAACCTCCTAAAATCTTTTTATTCATTAATTTTGTAACTAAACCAGTATCCTCAATATACTAGGATGTTTTTATAAGAATTATTCGAGATACACTTACACACACCAACATCTAATGGTTAAATAACATACTGTTTCTGTGGATGGAGAATTTCTGCCTCACGAAACGATGATTGTTCAACACTCATATAACACCTTCAAAGGTGGCCATTAAGATGCCACTCTATATATGTATATGATATATAATATGTTTATGTTTTACTTAGGTTTCTATATTTTTCATTTATGGCATACCTTTATTGTTTCCATTATGGGTAAACGCGATATTTTCATTTTAGGAAGTGCAGACTGCCGCCCCCTCAAAGTGATTTGAATCGTTAATGCCATATGTGGGATGTATAAAGGATGGAGTAAATGATATTATATATGATATTATACTGGAATTATAATATACCTTTATATCATTATGATTTCATTAAATACAAAATAGAAATGAAAGTAGCATTCATGCATACGTACGGCTTACCGTCTCCATGAACGGTGCATTTCATTTCTTACCTCTAAACATTATGGAATATTATAAATACATGTATATACTCGATATATATGATATCTATATCATGAATATAATTATGTATATAATGGATATTTCACCACATGAACAACTTGTAATTATAAGAAGTCTATTTTTGACTCAAGTACCAAAGATCGACAAAACGACCGTCATTAACTTAAATAATTACATAATGTTCATAACATGGTAATAAGTGATATAAAAAGAATAATAAACTTGAAAAAGGTTCTTAAGAAATTATAAATTAACTCTAGTTTATTATTCAAGAGTTTAATGAATGGTCGAGTCAAGACGGACACAAGGTAAGGGAACTTCTTAACCCAATTTCCGTTCTTTGGGTTAATCTCCTACTTTCATATTATGTCATGATATTATTATGTCCTATCTTGTATTTTTACTTTCTTTATGTGTACTTATAGTGAATACACATAATAGATCTATTTTATTTAAAAAATGATCTTTTTAAGGAAACTTCTTAACCCAATTTCCATTCTTTGGCTTAATCTCCTACTTTCAAATTATGTCATGATATTATTATGTCTTATCTTGTATTTTTACTTTCTTTATGAGTAATTATAGTGAATACACATAACAGATCTATTTTATTTAAAAAATGATCTTTATAAGGTACTTCGTCTCAATCTCCTTTCATTGTGTTATATTTTGTTTTATATACAACCTTCCATTATACGGTGTATAAACCCCTTTGACTTTTACTTTTATTCAAAAGGAATCTTTTTATACGAAGCGTTTTTACTAAACGACAAAAGGAATGTTTTTTTCTTACATATGCGGCGACAATGACTTCTCCGCCTTCATGACCATTATTTGAGTTTTGGATTCCTCTACAAGCCATAACTTTTTTTTAAATGAAAAATAAATAAAAAGTTTTAATTTTCTTTTATTTTGGTATTGAAAATGGTTTTGAAAGCGTTTTTATTATATCAATGTGTTGTATTGATATCTTGTGATTGAAATGTGGAAATGTTATGTTTCCTTTATGCATGTTTTATGTGATACGATTATGTTATGGTTTATGATATGTTTAAACCTATTCATATGAGTAATGCATTGGACTTAATAAGTGACGGGTGGAGCCCGCTATAGCTCCTCGATGCATCGGTAGGTCTCATGAGACAAACTAGTGTCTTGGCACGAGGCCTTGACAAAATCTTATTTGTAGTCTTGGCACGAGGCCTTGGCTACGTGGTTATGATAGTCTGGCATGATGCATTCCATCATTATGAAAGTGGTTATTGATATTGCATGTGATTATTCGACTAGTAGAATATCCATGTAAATAAGTAAATGGCATTATTTCATTTTATTTTTGCCATATTATGCTGAAGTTCAAGTTTATAAGGCTTTTGTTTTAGTTATACGTTGACTTAAATGTTACTGTTTATTTATGAAAGCTTCCTCTATATTGTTATCCTTACTGAGAATTTGAGCTCACCCCTTTTAATGTTTTAATTTTTCCAGGATGTGAAGAAGTATTTTAGGAATGACATAAAGGGATAGTCTGAAAGGGATATGAGTGTGGAATGTAACTTTTATGAATGTATCTAGTGTTTCCAAGGCTACTAAACTAATTGGTCTTTCGAGACTTGATCTTTTGTGATCATGCCAATGTTACGCAATAATGCACCGACTCTGGGTAACTGGGGTCGGGGCGTTACATTTTCTATGCTTACACATTAAAAATAATTCAATGGTGGTTTTCCCATGATTTCACATCAATATGAGGTTGTTTTATATGATTTTTACTTTAACATACATTTTTAGTGTTTTAAAACACTAAAAATGTTTTTTATAGGAATATTGGAATAACTATAAATTAGAATGATGTGTCATCAGTTCAAACATTTCACAAATAAATCTTGGGTCATTTTTTATGATTTCAGGGTCTACTGAAACAGTTTTCCTGGGTTTGACACCTCGACGCAAGTTTTTAAAGACATTGGTATATTTGAGCACAATGCATGTAATATGGATGTGTTTTCTATGATTACACATAAAAAATAATTCAATATTGGTTTTCCCATGATTTCACATTAATTTTAGGTCATTTTGTACGGTTTTGACAGTTACATGCACATTTTAGTGTTCTAAAACACTAATGATGAGTTTACAAACATCTCAGGAAACCCGAAAATCGGATTGATTTCTGTTGAGATAATTCATTTAAAAATTCAATTTATAGTAATTTTCCTATGATTTCATAACCATCCAATATCTATTTCATATTTTTCACCCCCCGATACACGTTTTTATAGAATTCGATATCTTAACACTATTTATAGATTCATTCCGAGGAAAATAAACGTCATATGGGTGTGTTGTCTTTGTGTAAATGTTAAAAATAATTAAATAGTGGTTTTGAAATGATTTTTCAGTAATATGAGTTCATTTTATTTGGTTTTGATCATTACAGTCATGTTTTAGTGTTTTAAAACACTAAAAATTTGTTTATAGACAACCTAGGGAAATCGTAACTCAGAATGAAATGTTGTCATTCCTATATTTCAAAAATAAATCTACAATCATTTTCCTATGATTTTATAATCATTAAATTCCTTTTTCATGGTTTTGACCTCCCAACACACATTTTTAATGGCTTTGGTATCTTTAAAAATAATTTATTGAGTCATTCTAATCACACCACACAATAGATGGACATGAGGTCTATGTGTGTACATCAAAATTAATTTAATGGTGGGTTTCCCATGATTTCATGACTAGATGTGAGAATTTTCAATAGAAGTTCCATTTTACTTTTAAATTCCTATTAAATATCCAAAACCAAGAAAATAATATTGTATTGTTTTACAAATTTTTAACAATGATCTAAAATTCATTTTTGACTTGTAGGAATTGGCAGCATTTCAATCTCACACATGATGTGGTTGGTATGACTCGAAGTTCATGTTTTAAATATAATATTATCATTTTAGTTTTATTGATTAATGTTTTACATGTTATTTGAAAATGTGTGAATGATCAATGAATTTTAGAATTTACCTCGGTATGATGAGCTATAATGATTGAAATTTCCTCAGAGATTGTTCCTTTCATCCAATGAAATAAAAAAACTGAATCATTTTCCATTATGGAGAACTATTGATCCTGTGTTTTCTTATAATATTATTGTTCTATAACTTTTTCTTTCAACCTTAAAATTTCACTTTGTGGTTCTTGATAAATAGCATTTCTCATTCCACCATTGGTTGTAACAATTACTGATGATGATGCTCTAATAATGATAGTTGATGGAGCAGGCCCAGAACCCATCCCCCATATCCTCACAGGATTCTCGTTCCAAAAAATTATTGAAACTACAATCTTCTGGGAAAGTGATGATGATTGTGAAGGGTGTGCATTTGAAGCTTCTTGAATTTTAACTTGTTAATAAAAATATATTAAAAACATTTTTAAATTATCTGAACATCATAATATTATCTAATTCATAAATATTTCATTAATATTTATTGATATTTCATTACTATAAAAACATAATAATGATAAATAAATTATAACAACAAAAAAGATGTAAAATCAATTAATTGGGGATGCTTACATGGTCAAACGGTGCCAATAGAGCTAATTGTCATCCTTTTATCCATGGAGCAGACCCTATTTAATTTTTTAAGATTTTTTTGTAATTGTAATTTATTATTCATTATAATATTTTTATAGTAATGAAATAATATTAAATAGTAATGAAAATTACTTACTCCAATGTCTCTGGTTGGTTCATCCACAAAATTGCCATCAGGTTTCCTATGAACTTTAAAACACGTCTCTTTCTGGACAATAGAGTGACCTAATTTGTTATACTTCACAAAAAATATATATACATGTTATAAAAAACCTTGATTTATTATAAAATAACAATACATAAAATAAAACCAACATTTTTCTTTTTATTGGAAAACTCTAAAAATCAGTGATACGAGGAATGTCTTGTTTCTCAAGAATCACAATATGTTTTTAGATAATTCCTAAAAAAAAGAAACATAAAAATTTATAATTTTATTATGTTAATGTTTGTTACGCCCCAAACCTGATTCACTTATAAGTAACTTAAATTGGTCAGCTACATAGCCTCAAGCCCCCCATATTCTAAAGGATACTAACTAGCAGTAAGGTCCTATAGAGTGTTTATGGGGAGACTATTCCCTCATGTTAGAGTTATGACAACCCTGCTCTTTATTACAACTTAAACATGATTCATTACATAAAACTTCACTTGATAAAACAATGAAGATCGAGAGGTTTAGTGTCTTTGGGTATTAGGATCATTACATAAAAACGTAAAACATGAAATACAACATCTTTATTGAAAACTTCCTTTACATGACCACAACATTCCCTCGTACTTAGCATTGCATGGGATAACCTGAGGACATGCATAAGAAAAGGGTGAGCTATAAAGCCCAGTAAGGGAGTACACATGGAATAACATGAGGAGTAAAATACATGTTAGACAATAGGCATATCAATAGATCATAAAAGAAACATGAACATAAAGGCATGATAAAACATGATAATCATAACATGGAAATATGGAAACAACACTTAACATTGAATTAGCATGAGCCAAGGATCATTGCACATGGAGCATGAGTAAACCCTCATTGCACATGAAGCACAAGTAAACCCTCGTTGCACTTGAATTAGCATGAGTCAACACTCATTGCACATGACGTATCTTGATACTATACTTTAGCCAATGCATTGGAGCTCTATAAGGGCGCACCCTTCTTAAACATTTCATTTCATGCATAAGTGTGCCACATGGATCATAAAACATGGATTCATGAAACATAATCATTTATTCCAAGAAAAAGGAATGTGGAATTCATACATGAAACTTTACAATCAATAAGTAAATGTGCATAAAGGTGAATACCCTTGATGGAGAAATGGGCATGGTATTCACTATACAACGACATTGGCTTAGAAAATCGGTTCGATTTCGGCAGCGTAACGGCGTGACATAAGAATTCATAAAAAAGGTTGATGAGAGAGAAAGGGGTTCCTCATCGTATTTACATGTAATGGAAAGTAAGGAGGTCATATAGATACATTTCCCAACAGTTTAAATGGAATTTAGATTCATGACACAAAAGTATTGCTTGAATCTAAAAGAAGAGAGAGAAGCTCCTTTCGGAATTTCGGCATAGTAACGGGTGTACATGGGAGGCATTTAATGAGAGAGAAAGGGGTCTCACATCATTCAAACAATAAGAGGGCAGAATGGGGGAGGTTCAAAACCATACCCCAACATTCATAATTGAAATTAAAAGGGCAAAACAACTTAAAGAAAATTGACAAAAATGGGAAAGGAAGAAAAAACCCTTACTTGGAAGTGTGCTTCCAAAGGCTAGAGAGAGGCTTGTGAGAGGCTTCTTTGGAGCTTGGGGCACCTTGGGAGGATTCTATAAAGATTATGTAAGAGTTTGGACGAACTCCGAAGGATTTTAGTGAGGAGGAAGTGGGAGCTTGGGTGGGTTTATATAGGAAAGGTGAGAGAATTCTTTATTATTTTGGTTTGGGACCCCTTATATTAAATTAATCCAAACCACAAACCATCCCATGGTTTTTTCCCATGGTTTCTGGAAAATGAATGAGGAAAATAATATTTTACAAGTTCAAGTTCCGAAATTATTAAAATATTACGGTTTCTTATGTGGAGGTGAGTCACACTCCCATGGAAATTAATTTAAAAAGGCAAAGTGTTGAATATGTCTTGAGGGGTTCATTAATGCTTTGAAAAGTAAGTCAAACAAACCCAAAACCTCATTATTTTAATTATAAAACATATTTTGGCCGAACATAAGGATTATGATATTTTATTACATCACCATTTGGTCATTATGATGTCATAAAACACATTATATATTTAAATGGTATTTAATTTTTACCCAAAAATTTGACTGTCTCATAAAATTATGAAAAATACACCGTTGGATAATTTCGACATCCTAATTCCATAAATGACATTTATTTTATCTAAAAAAATTTCTAAATATGTGAATTTTCACTTTTAAAATAAAAACCGACATTTATCGAAAATTCACGGGTTTTGACAGAAATGGATTTCAAACCTTAATAAAAAATTTAATTGCATTCATAAAATTATAAGATCATTTATATTTAATAAAATTAATTTAATAATAATATTATTATTTTATTAAAATATTATTTAATTAAAAAATCCCTTAATTTAATAAAATAGATTTCTCAATTAAATAATAACTAAAAACACCATTTGTACTTTAAAAACTATTTACAATGTATCAAAAATGTCTAGAAATTATATTCATTATTATATATATAAAAAATAATGTACATGAACATAGTACTACTTATTTGTTACATAACCCCTTAAAATAGCTGCATAATACCTAAGGGTAAGGTGTGCGATGGTGACATACTCTTGGGGAGGCTCAGATAACATCGCTCGAGTGGTAATCTCTATCAACTTCCACTTTTCTCGTAGACGATCATGTTCGAGATTGACATAATGAAGCTCAGCTTGGGCTTGGTCAAGGGAGAAGCCCAAAGATGCCACCTCTTTTACGAGCTCCGACCAAAGGTCTTTGTATGAGGCAATTCTACTGGATGAGGCCATTGCTTCCTTTGTCTGAGTAAAATTGGGTTCATTAAAGCCTTATATTTATACTAATCAAGTAATCATTGTTCAGTGGCTATAAAAGTAACGGTCACAAATCTTATCATAAAACCAAAGAAGTTGACATCTTATAAAAACATTTTTTTTATAAAGAGACAATTAACTAGATCAAGAGGGATTTTCCATTAATGAAACATTGGGTCGTTACAATATTCCCCCCTTAAGAAATTTCGCCCTCGAAATTTTCCTTTTCCCACACTAAAACAAATGTGGGTAACTCAGCTTCATCATATCCTCCGACTCCCAATTCGCTTCTTAAAACTTGTGGTTTACCCAGAATACCTTGATGAGGGGAATTGTCTTATTTCGTAGAACTTTTTCTCTACGATCTAAGATCTTCACTGGTTTCTCCTCATAAGAAAGATCATCTTCCAATTGTACCACCTCAGAAGAGAGTACATGTGAAGGGTCCATTATATACTTCCTTAAGAGGGATACATGAAAGACATCATGCACCTTGTCCATAGTAGGTGGAAGTGCTAGTCGATAGGCCACATCCCCAACACGATCAAGAATCTCGAAGGGGCCGATGTACCTTGGACTTAACTTCCCTTTTTTCCATACCTCGTGACCTTCTTCCATGGAGATATGCGTAAAAACACCATGTCTCCAACTTTAAATTCAAGGTCTCATCGACGATTATCTGCATAACTCTTCTGTCAACTCTGGGCTGCCTTGATATGCTACTTAATGGTTTTCACCTTATCCACCATTTTTTCCACCATTTCTGGTCCAAGCAGCTTACGTTCACCGACCTCATCCCAACATGCCAATCTTTTCCCATATAGGGCTTCATATGGTGCCATTTGGATGCTCGAGTGGAAACTGTTATTATAAGAGAACTCAACTAGAGGAAGATGTTGATCCCATCCTCCTTTAAAGTCCATTGAGCACGCTCTCAACATATCCTCAAGTGTTTGGATAGTCCACTCGGATTGGCCATCAGTTTGAGGATGGTAGGACGTACTGAAGTTTAGTTCAGTATTCAGAGCATGTTGAAGACTCTTCCAAAACTTAGAGGTGAATCTTGGATCTCGGTCAGACACAATAGATAGTGGTACTCCATGAAACCTTACCACTTCCCTGATATATATCTATTCCAGTTGATCCAATGAGAAATCCTCTCGAATAGTAATGAAGTGTGCAGTCTTTGTAAGATGATCCACAACAACCCAGATTGCATTGTTTCCTTTGGATGTCCTTGGAAGTCCGGTGACAAAGTTCATGGTGATGTTCTCCCATTTCCATTCTGGTATGGGAAATGGTTGCATCATCCCCTTAGACTTCTTCCTCTCTGCCTTCACTTGCTGACACACCAGGCACTTTGATGTATATTCAGCGATCTCCTTCTTCATCTTATCCCACCAAAAGTTTTCTTGGAGATCTCGATACATCTTTGTGTTCCCTAGGGGAATAGAGAAATTTGAACTATGTGTATCATCCAAAAGTTCCTTCTTTAGCTCCAGACTTGATGGAACACATAGTATTATCCCAAACCGCACAATTCCTTCTTCATTAACAGTAAACTCCAAGGACTTTCCCTTTTTGATAGTTTCTACTTTTTCTTGAATTCCAACATCATCCTTTTGAGCATCCTTTATCCTTTCTAAAAGAGATGGTTGAGCAATAATTTGTGAAAGGATTGATGATGTTCCCTTCTTTATGATTCCCACATCCATATTCATAAAGTCTAAGAAGATTGGATCCTTTTCAATTCTCATCATTGATAGAATCACTGGATCCTTTCTACTTAGGGCATCTGCCACCTTGTTCGCTTTCCTAGTGTGGTAATGTATTGAACAGTCATAATCCTTTATGATCTCTATCCATCTTCTCTGGTGCATATTAATCTCTTTATGTGTGAATATATATTTAAGACTCTTGTGGTCATTATATATCTCACATTTCTCTCCATAGAAATAATGCCGCCAGATTTTCAAGGCAAAGATCACAGCCGCCAACTCTAGATCATTCATTGGATAGTTTCGCTCATGGATTTTCAACTGCCTTGAGGCATATGATATCACTTTATCATTCTGAATCAGCACACATCCTAAGCCCTTTTTCAAAGCATCACTGAATACCACAAAAAGCTCCCCACTTGTGGGTAAAGTGAGCACGGGTGCAGTGATAAGCCTCCTTTTCAACTCCTTGAAGCTTTCTTCGCATTCATCACTCCAAGAAAACTTTACTCCCTTTCTAGTTAGCTTGGTAAGAGGGTTGGAAAATTGTGAGAAATTTCTCACAAATCGTCGATAATATCCAGCTAACCCCAAGAAGCTACGGATATCCGTTACCGATGATTGCCTTGGCCATCCATCAATTGCATCTGTTTTGGAGGGATCCACAGATATCCCATTGCTTGTGATGATATGGCCCAAGAATGAGACCTCCTTCAACTAGAACTCACACTTACTGTACATTTCATAGAGATTCTCCTTGTGCAAAGTCTCTAGTACAGTTCTTAAATGCTCCTCAGGATCCTCCTTGGTTTTGGAGTATATTAGAATATCATCTATAAAGACTACTACAAATTTTTCAGGTTAATCTCTAAAGACTCTATTCATCAAGTCCATGAATATTGCTGGAGAATTGGTGAGTTTGAAAGGCATTACTATGAATTCATAGTGCCCGTATCTTGTATGAAAAGTAGTCTTGGGGATATCTTCCTTCTTCACCCTTACTTGATAATATCATGACCGCAAGTCCACCTTGGAGAAGTATTGTGCTCCACGCAACTGATCGAATAAGTCATCAATTCGTGGGAGTGGATACTTGTTCTTTATCATGATTTTTTTAATGTTCACGATAATGGATGCAAAGCCGCATTGACCCATCCTTATTCTTGATGAAGAGGACTGGTGCACCCCATGGTGAAGCACTTGGGCGTATAAACCCTTTATCCAGATTCTCCTGTAGTTGTTTCTTCAGCTCTTCAAGCTCAGCAATAGCCATTCTTTATGGAGTCTTGGATATTGGTAGCACCCCAGGTATAAGTTCAATTGAGAACTCAACATCTCTTCTTGGAGGAAGACCAGGCAGTTCCTCGGGAAACACTTCCGCGAATTCCCTCACAATAGGCATTTCTTCAAGGATGGTTTATTCTTTGGACTCAATCATTTGAGCCAGATACGCGTACTCATAGGGTAGTAATATCCATGCTTGAGATGATAGAGCTAAAGGAGATTCATCTTCCTCCTGACACTTGTAAAGAATCGGGGGTCGATTCTCCATATGGAGTGTGATTTCCCTCTCCCGTCAATTTATGTTGGCTCTATATAAGGAAAGCCAATCCTTGCCAAGAATTCCATCAAATTCCACCAGAGGGAGTATGATGAGGTTCACCAGGAAATTAAATCCACATATTATATTAGGTGAGGAATTATATTCATGGGATGCAATGATTTCCCCATTTTCCGTACTCACCGACATCTTTACTTCCATGATTTGTGGTGGTGCAGGGATTGTTCTACTAAACTTTCTAGATATAAAAGAATGTTTATAACCTGAATCAAAATGTACGTTCTCTATTCTTGAATGAATAACTAGCGTACCTGTCACCACTTCGTTGTCGGGGTTCACTTCGGCAGAAGTGATGGAAAAAGATCTTCCTTGCTATCTTGGAGGTTGTTGGTTGCCTCCGATAACCCTTGGATTAGGGAACTGATTTGAAAAATGACCCGGTTCTTTGCATTTGTAGCATTGAACAATGCGTTGAGGTTCAAATGGAGCATTCCTATCCTCTGTCGCAGTTGTGGGTACTTCTTGCCGACAGTTAATAGCTAGGTGCCCTTCTATTCCACACCTGAAGCATTTTCTCATCCCCTTAAGGAAATTGCCAGGGTGCTTCTTTCCGCACTTTTGGCAAGTGGGGTGCTGGAACTTCTTAGCACCATTGGATTTATCCATCAGACCACCAGCATTGAAGTCTACCTTACACTTCTTGTCCCCATGATACCCATGTGATTCTCTGATCTCCATTTCATCCTTGAGGGCACATCGGATAATTTCCTCATAGCTGTCGAAGTCACGGATCGCTAATGCTTTCCGCAAGCTAGGCTTCAGCCCTCTAAAGAAGCAGTCAACCTTGCATTCGGGGGTAACAACGAAGCCGAAAGCGTATCGTTCAATCCTTGTGAAGTTTTCCTCATACGCTCCCACAGATTCTTCATCTTTTTGCTTGAGGGAAAGGAAGTCCCTTTCCATCTTAAGACGGAGGGTGCGCAGAAAATATTTATCGAAAAACATCTTCTGAAATTCCATCCATTCCAAAGAATCGATCTCCTCCTCAGGCTTCGTATTTTTGATCAACTTCCACCATTTATCAGCTTCACCCTCCATACGATAAGCCTCCAGGAGAACCTTCTCTTGTTCAGAACATTGAAGGATGGAGAAGATCTTTTCAATGGAGTTGATCCATTGTTCAGCGATCGTGGGATCAGATGATCCACTAAAAGTAGGAGGCCTTTGTCTCATGAAGCTCTCGATAGTAACTTGTTCTTTCATAGGGGGGGTTGAACGTTCCTCTTGACCCGTGTTTCTATTCAAAACTTGAGTTAGCTGAGAGAGAAGCGTTACAAAGTTCGCGATTCTCGCTCCCATTGGATTGGGCATCTCATTAGTACAATCATCACAATGATCTTCAGAACGGTTGTTAGCCCGAGTCCTCCTATTACTAGCCATTAGCTGGAAAAAGGAAAGTTAGGGGTAACACATAAAGGGTAATCCAAAGACAAAAGTTGATGACTTATAAATAAACTTTAATTTCTTTAACTCATGAGTCTATAGGATTCAATCTATCCTTTTCATGATCTACTTTCTAACATATATTCTTAGGGGAATTTTTCCCTTAATAAGGGTTCATACCAAGATTGTGAATTTATCAAAACATATCCCCCGGGAGTGTCGTAACCAAGAGTGCAGCAAGGCCCGTTGTCGTGCACCAGTTCCCGTTCGAGTCTAGCTCAAAGCGGTGTTTTCGGGTTTTACCCCTAGGATACATCTGTGCCAAAGCCACCTCTACCTGCTCGTATCCATACTGGGATGTATTTGTTTGATAAAACACTTACTTAGTATTTACCAAAACTTGGGGATGTTTTTATTATACTTATTCTTGTATCTAAGGCTTTACTAGGGTTTCCTAATCCCAAAAATAACTAAACCTATCCTCTGATACCAACTATGACAACCCTGCTTTTATTACAACTTAAACATGATTCATTACATAAAACTTCACTTGATACAACAAAGAAGATCGAGAGGTTTAGTGTCTTTGGGGCTTAGGATCATTACATAAAAACTTAAAACATGAAATACAACATCTTTATTGAAAAATTCCTTTACATGACCACAACATTCCCTCGTACTTAGCATTGCATGGGATAACCTGAGGACATGCATAAGAAAAGGGTGAGCTATAAAGCCCAGTAATGGAGTACACATGGAATAACATGAGGAGTAGAATACATGTTAGACAACAGGCATATCAATAGAGCATAAAAGAAACATGAACATAAAGGCATGATAAATATTGATAATCATAACATGGAAATGTGGCAACAATGCTTAACATTGAATTAGCATGAGCCAAGCCTCATTGCACATGGAGCATGAGTAAACCCTCATTGCACATGAAGCACAGGTAAACCCTTGTTACACTTGAATTATCATGAGTCAACACTCATTGAACATGAGGTATCATGGTACTATACTTTACCCAATGCATTGGAGCGCTATAAGGGTGCACCCTTCTTAAACATTTTATTTCATGCATAAGTGTGCCACATGGATCATAAAACATGGATTCATAAAACATAATCATTTATTCCAAGATAAAGGAATGTGGAATTCATACATGAAACTTTACAATAAATAAGTAAATGTGCATAAAGGTGAATACCCTTGATCGAGAAATGGGCATGGTATTCACTACACAACGACATTGGCTTAGAAAATCGGTGCGATTTCGGCAGCGTAACAGCGTGACATAAGAATTCATAAAAAAGGTTGATGAGAGAGAAAGAGATTCCTAATAATATTTACATGTAATGGGAATTAATGAGGTCATATAGATACATGTCCCAATAGTTGAAATGGAATTTAGATTCATGACACAAAAGTGTTGCTTGAATCTAAAAGAAGAGAGAGAAGTTCCTTTCGGAATTTCAGCATAGTAACGGGTGTACATGGGAGGCATTTAATGAGAGAGAAATGGGTTTCCCATCATTCAAACAATAATAGGGAAGTATGGGGGAGGTGCGAAACCATACTCCAACATTCATAATTGAAATTAAAAGGGAAAAACAACTTAAAGAAAATTGACAAAAATGAGAAAGGAAGAAAAAACCCTTACTTGGAAGTGTGCTTCCAAAGGATAGAGAGAGGCTTGTGAGAGGCTTCTTGGGATCTTGGGGAACCTTTAAAGGATTCTAGAGAGATTAGGGAAGTGTTTGGACGAACTCAAAAAGATTTTATTGAGGAGTAAGTGGGAGCTTGGGTGGTTTTATATAGGAAAGGTGAGAGAATTCTTTATTATTTTGGTTTGGGGCCCCTTATATTAAACTAATCCAAACCACAAACCACCCCATGGTTTTTTCCCATGTTTTCTAGAAAAGGAAAGAGGAAAATAATATTTTACAAGGCCAAGGTCCGAACTTATTAAAATATTAGGGTTTCTTATGTGGAGGTGAGTCACACTCTAATGGAAATTAATTTAAAAAAACAAAGTGTTGAATATGTCTTGAGGGGTTCATTAATGCTTTGAAAAGTAATTCAAACAAACCCAAAACCTCATTAATTTAATGATAAAACATATATTGGCCAAACATAAGGATAATGGTATTTTATTACATCAACATTGGGTCATTATGATGTCATAAAACACATTATATATTTAAATGGTATTTAATTTTTACCCAAAAATTTGACTGACTCATAAAATTATGAAAAATTCATCGTCGGAGAATTTCGACATCCTGATTCCAGATATGAAATTTATTTTATCTAAAAAAATTTCTAAATATGTGAATTTTCACTTTTAAAATAAAAATCGACATTTATCGAAAATTCACGAGTTTTGACAGAAATGGATTTCAAACCTTAATAAAAATTTTAATTGCATTCATAAAATTATAATATCATTTATATGTAATAAAATTAATTTAATAATTATAATATTATTATTTTATTAAAATATTATTTAATTCAAAAATCCCTTAATTTAATAAAATAGATTTCTTAATTAAATAATAACTAAAAACACCATTTGTACTTTAAAAACTATTTATAATGTATCAGAAATGACTAGAAATTATATTCATTATTATATACAAAACAAATAATGTACATGAACATAGTACTACTTATTTGTTACATTACCCCTTAAAATAGCTGCATAAGACCTAAGGGTAAGGTGTGCGATGGTGACAGACTCTTGGGGCGGCTCGGATAACATCGCTTGAGTGGTAATCTCTATCAACTTCCACTTTTCCCGTAGACGATCACGTTCGAGCTAGACATAATGAAGCTCAGCTTTGGCTTGGTCAAGGGCAAAGCGCAAAGATGCCACCTCTTTTCCGAGCTCCGATAAATGGGCTTCGTATGGGGCAATTCTACTGGATGATGTCATTACTTCCTTTGTCTGAGTAAAATTGGGTTCGTTAAAGCCTTATATTTATACTAATCAAGTGATCACTGTTCAACGGCTATAAAAGTAACGGTCACAACTCTTATCATAAAACCAAAGAAGTTGACATCTTATAAGAACATTTTTTTTATAAAGAGACAATTAACTGGATCAAGAGGGATTTTCCATTAATGAAACTTTGGGTCGTTACAAGAGTATATCATAACGGTGAAAAATATTATTAAACAATTAAATCACAATAATAATGAATATGGGAGAAGAAATAAGCCTAAACATTAAAGCATTAAATAATCACCAAAATCTATAAGTTGTATCATATACAAAAGATTATGGCATGTCTCAAAAAAGGAAAGAAAGCATACATGGAAGTGGGTAGACTATATAATACATGATATAGAAACGAAACAAAAAAGATAAAATTTATCCAAGCATCCTTAGAATTGGCCTGGTCATCTACTACTGAGATCCCATCCTAAAGTAAGAAGTTGGGTTCCCAAAGTGGGAAAATTTCCTTTTTCCACACCTACAATAATATAATCTACCTCATTAAAAACAAAGGCTCAGATATGGTTTGATATAAAATCAATCGTCCACCACCAATTGCATCTGTATAAATCCATCCTATGAGTATAAACTGTAAAAGTTTATAGGTGTATAAAAGTAAAGTAGTAATAATGTAAACAACTCATACCTACTTCATCCTTAGTTGGAAATTTCTATGAACATGTGATCATTTAATTATTAGTCTTATCATTTTATAATATTTTCATATGAAATGGTTTCATTAGTATTATAAAATATACTGATAATAAAAAAGGGTATAAGGTGAAACCAAGGAATCCTTGACCACAGGGGTTGAGCCAACTCATAGAAGTAACACATGCAGTCAGGCTATAAGGGTCTTATTGTAATCCAATGGGTATACCCAAGTCATTCCACTGTAAAAGATTCAAATTGAGTTTATGGGTCTCATCCATAGTAATCATGAGCTAAGCACAACATAGCCCAATAGGGTGAATCCACGGAACCACTTATATGTAGACATCAAGATGAATCCAAGGAGTGTATCCAAGGAATTCTAATATCTAGAAAAGAGTCAAGAAAATCATTAGTACATCACCAAGAATTCACATGATAATATATGGACTACATTTTGGGGTGGGTATCTCCCACAATAGTTGACTCCATGAATCAAAATGGAATCCTCTCAGTGCTCAAGGAATTACCTTGGGAATCCAAGAAGCCTCAAGTATGACCATTCCTATAGATATGAAAAAGGTACATACTCAACAATATTCATCTACTCATTTAATTTTCATAAATAATTAATTATAATAAATGTAATACTCATGCCAATTACAAATTCATTTGGTTTATTCCTTTACCTTTCACCACATCCGACAACGTAAAATAAATACATGCAACCAATTATCAAATTAATTAGTAAGTATAAGGTCCAAGTGATATATATACATATACTTTAAATAATATATATTTAAATATTTATCAGTTATGAAGAAACACTTACCCTATTAATCGTCATGTCAAACACTCCCAAATGGATGACATCAAACTGATCATCATTCTATGAGGATGGTGACCCCAAAGTCTTGAATAGATTCATTCTAAAATCTCAATGTTGAAGCTTTGATTTTATAATTATATAGAGAATCAAGTGATGTGTGTTATTCAAAATGGAAATGGTCCTTTAATTCAATTACAAAATAAGTCAATGAAAAGGAAGCTATCATTAAAGTAGCTTAGAATCAAAAGAAGGATGAGATGGATCTACCAAACAATATCTCAAAATGTAAGGGAATTTATTTTTTTTATATGCTTTCATGAATTCAAATTTATCACAAGATATTTAACATAATTCCCCAAACATCATAAGATCAAAAGATGGTGGATTCATGGTTGAAGTTGATCATGAGGTCTTAAAACAAAGTTTGTACCTTTTCAAATTCTCTATCCTGGGGTATATTGTTTAATTGAAATTGAAAAAACCTTATCCTTATGTGGATTTTAGGTCCCTTATTTCACACTCTTAGAAAATTGATTCTTGGAGATTGATCCCAATTTTTAAATGATACTTTCATTTCATTTTTGAAAACAATTATGATAGGAACAATGTTTAGAGCATGGGAAATCATAGCTTGAAACTCGGGCTTCTCCACCTCTCTAAGTGGGATATAAAATTCAACACTTTTAATTAGAAACACTCCATAGCTCAAATTTGGTTCATGATACATAGTATGACTTGTTTTTTTTAATCCAAATATCCTCAATGACATATCCTCTTATATTGGAACTCTATTAAAAGTTGAACAGTGCACCCTGATGGGGGATATTGGAATGTATTCCAGAGTCCTTGTCAAATTCAATCTAGAATCGGATCCACCTAATTCCATTTATCTCATTTTAAATGAGAATAAAATTGAGTTACATGTATAAATTTAATTCATGCTACCATTTTATTAAGTGTTCAAAATGGTTAAGCTTGCTATTTGAAATTGTAGTGTGATTAAAAAGAAAATCTGACACGTGAAAGAGTACCAAGAATTGGTTGAATGCAGTAAAATCAAAAAAGGTAAAGCACCCATATTATAGAAGGTAGAACCTGTAAATATGAATGAAAATAATAAATAGTTCATGGTTTAGGATAAGACCAAAGCCTCATTAAAATCATGGCATAAACTTGTTGAATAGGAAGAAAATGATATTAGGTCTCATGTTGTTACTTTTGATCCTGGTGAACCTAGTATTGTTGAGAAAGGTGGAAAATAAAATATGAATTTCACGGATGATAATGATATTATCCTATATAGATAACTAACTAAGGTGATTTTTGATATGGTGTAGGACCTATACTCCCAGGGAGTGAAGATTTATAAATTCAAGGCTGTTGAAAGATAAAAAAAATAGTATCAAACTGAGGAAAATGATATTGATCTGAAGGAGGATCTCATCAATGGAGTGTCATAATTAGTGCTAGAATTCCATGAGAATTAATTACTAATTGGGTCACCAAAAGTGAATGACCATCCTTCTTTAGGGATGGCTGCTACTGGGAAGAGAAGGGAAATGATGAGAATCTGCTAAATAAGAAAGGAGACACCAAAATAGGTAACCCAATGGCTATGATTCATCCAGTGAAACCCTTGATGTGCATAGAAAAATCTATATCAGGGGATAAAATCCATGATTTTAAAGGTATTGACCCACTCTGTTTATAATCATAGTAATGAGGAAGGACTTATAAGATCTGAAAGGTTGGATAAATTATATGAACAAAATAAATGGGGATCTACCCCTATATCCTTCTCAAAATTAAGATTTTATTTTGGAACTGTGAGGGTCTGGCCAACCCTGATACCCTCTATTATCTAAGGATTTTTATTCCTAACCAAAATACTATACTAATTTGGTTGAATGAACCCAAATGTTATTTCTCTAATAGAACTACAGTTCTGAAAAAATGGGGATATAATTTGGTGGGCATGAATCACCCAAACATGGAAATCAGAAGGATCTTATTTATGGATTATTACGAAGTAGAAGACTATGTGGCTTTCATAATTATTGAGAATCTAGTTTCTTATAGATTTAATTGGGAAGGAAAATTTCACCTTTTATCCTTTGCTTATTATTTGAACATGTATCAAGATAGAAGATATTTATAGAAGGAAATAGTCTCTCTCTCTCTCTTTGAAACTAAAAGAGATCAATGGCTCTTAATTGGTAATTTCAATTCCATCATGAACCCGGATGAGAATATGGGATCCATGAATGAAAAAAACCCTTCAAAAAATGAAAATTTTCATAGAGAGTAGTGGCCTCTTTGAAATTAATCTAGTTGGAGCTAAACACACATGGTATAGAAGGTCCCTCAATTGATTGGCTGCTATAAAAATTGATAGTGCTTTCTCTAATGAATTTGGATTGACCAATTGGAATTCCATTTCATGTGAAACATTGGAAAGGATCAAATATGACCATCAGCCTTTCATCATGAATCTTAAAGGCAGAGATATAAACCCATCCTTTCCATTCAGGTTAAATAATGATTAGGCCCTCCTTCCAGATTGTATTGAAATTGTTAGAGGTTTGTAACTCTTATAATTTTTTTTGGTGATCAAATGGATTGTATTTACATGATAAAAGTGATCAAAAAGAGACTCAGAGAATGGAGTAGACTATATTTTTCTTATTTATACTTGTATATTACATATATTGAGGATCAACTTCATCTTATTCAATAATGTGGCATCAGATTTGACTTTGAAAACAACCTTGAAAATGAATCTGAAGTGGAAAAAAATATTATTGGACTTCTAAATATCAAGGAAAAATTTAAGAATTATTCCATCAATATTATATGGTTAAATTTGGTGATAGAAACACAAAGTTCTTCAACTCCCTTTAAAGTCCTAGAAAGGATAATCGGATTCTATCTCTCCACAAGGATGGATACTAGGTGATGATTGAAAGGAGAGACATATGTTATTATGTTGTATCTTTCTATAAGAACATATTCAATGGTCCCTCTTGTAATTTCTATATAATGGAAGGAATTATATATATATTAGGTTCTTGGAGATACAATTACATTCAAACACACACACACACCACACGTAGGTTGGAAAGGCAGTCCATTGCCCCCCTCCCCCAAAGGAGATAACCCACCAATCAAGACATATTTATTTAATACATAGCACATAGGCCTAATGGGTATTAATTCCATTACATGGCCCAAAATTCTAGTGCATAATCTTGTATTCATCATCATGTATACGTCACCCAGCCTGTATCCTACCTACATTACCTATCCTAATGGATTTACTAATATTTTTATCAAAGATTCTAGGATATCATTCAACATGATGTTTTTAAGTTGATCTATAATTTCTTCAGAGGTGGTCCTTTTACAAGTGGGATCAATTATCAATTTCTAGTTCTCCTACCAAAGATGAAGAATTCAAGTGACATTGATTCTTTCCGGACAATTGTCCTCATAAACATTATTCACAAAATAATTGGTAGGATTGTTTATAATATGCTGGAAAGAATCACAAAGAAAATGGTGACTTGGATTCATTTTGGTATTATAAAAGTAAACAAGATTTAGGACAATCTAATCATAGCCTTAGAATGTATGAATCTTCTAAGAAATACTAGCCGGGGGGAAACATTGCTTTGAATCTTGATATTAGAAAAATCATTTGATAAAATGGAATGATGTTTTATAGGAAAAGTTCTCAACAATTTTGACTTTGATGATAAATTCATCAGTTGAATCAGGAGGATTATTTCATCAACTCAAATTTATATAATTGTTAACGGATTTTATGAGGGTTACTAGAAATAAAATAAGAGGGGTAAGACAAGGATACCCCCTCTCATTTATCATCTTTTCCATAGTAGAGAACTATCTCAGTAGGATTGTTTTCTTTTTGGAATGGCACTTTGAATACCATTTGTGCCTCAAGAAATATAATTTCTACTTATCATATAATCTATGTTGATGATATTGTTTTATTCACTAAAGGGGATAGGTTATGAATTGGATTAAATATTTCATCTTATTTGGAAAGAAAATTTCTACTAATAGGAAAGTGTACATGATTCATAAATTAGTAATAAAAGAAGATTCACATCCTTTAATATACCTTGGTGTCCCTCTATTTTGGGTTAGACCTAGATACTCCTTTTTTAACAACATCTAATGAAAGGTTAGAAAGATTTTGGTCTCCTAGAAAGGTAATTCTCTCTCAATGGCTGTAGATTTCTTCTTGTGAAACATACCGTTGGTCGGAGTGGATACTCAAGAGGGGGTGAATTGAGTTCCATTTAAAAATTTCTGTTAAAAGGATTCTTATTAAAATCCCCTAAATTAAATAACAAGTTAACTATAGTGAATTTTTAATATAGTAAAGGTCAGTTAGTTTCTCAAGAGATTGATTAGTTCTCAGTTAATCTAATCTGAAGATTAATTAACTTTTTAAGCTAACCTAATGCTTTACAATAAATAAAAACACTTGCTAGTTTAACTATCAGAGTTACTCTAAAACAAATTTATATTTAAATTACTTAGCATCAGAATAATAAATATAGTTTAAAACAAAATAAAATAAGCGCAGTAGTTTAAAAGAAGAGGTTCAGTCTCAAGCCAAGTCTTAGTCCTCCCAAACAATTTATATAAATTTTGAGCTACACCCTAGATCGGGGTAAAAAACAGTACAGAGACTATCCAGGTACTAAGACCTCTACCACAGTTCTTCGTGGGAATATATAAAAACAATAGCACACTGGCTATCCAGGTCACACTTGACCTCTACCACTTTCCACAGTGGGATACAAGAGAGTTATAGAGGTTTTTTGTGAGGATTTATAAATCCTCCAGTTTATCATAGGAGAGAGTGTGTGTCTAAAAATACATAGCACTCACACTTCTCAAAACAAAAGAATCACTGAGAGAGGATAGATATGAGTTTAGAATGATCTAGTGATTCGAAGTGCAGCCTTGGACTCTTTTTGATTAAACAAAAATTCTTCTGAGTCCTTCTCTGGTTTTTGTCTTGAAAAATGAGTGTCGTTTTCTTCCTTGATTTTCAGGTTCAGTTTGATCAGCTTGAATGTATTAAGAGATCATCGTAGTTCTTCACTCCTTGACTAAGATTCATCTTGTGTTATCCTTTTGTATGAATGGACTCATATATGTCTAGTGTTATTCATGTATAGAGGTGTATGGATGTCGTCTTTCTTTATGGTGTATATGCACCTCTTATTCTCTACATCTCAATCTTCCTTTTATACCTTAGGCTCTGAAAATATGAATGATTACCTTTTCATAGGTACGAGGTACAGTTCCCTAACATGCCAACAACCCACACTAATTAATAGCAGTTGCATTAAATTAACCAAATATGACCGTTAGCATTATATTAATAATATTGAAAAAGTATTGAGTTCGAGTAGCTGTGACTGGTTAACAGTCATCTTCCATCAGTAGCTCTCTATTGGTAGACTTGTAACGGTGGACTTTGTATCGGTAGCAGTTACGCTGTGTAATAGTAGCTCTATGTACCAGTAACTCCTTCTATCGGTAGCTTTGGTCTATCGGTAACTTGCTTGTACCAGTAACTACTTATATCGGTGGATCTGTCTGTATAGGTAGGTCTTTATAACGGTAGATGTGTCTGTCTGTTTGTATCGGTAGCTTGTATCAGTAGGTCTCTATGTAGCAGTGAGCTTCTATCGGTAGCTCTTTGTTCTTTTACTGGTAGCTCCTTTTATCGGTAGACATCAGTATTGGTGACTTCCATATATCGGTGGACTTACTCTAACGATAAACTTTCGGTGTACTAGTAGACTTAAATACCGATAGCTCTGTTCTGTACCAAAGACTAAGTGTCTATTTGTCTGTATAAGTAGCTATGTGCATACCGGTTGGCTTAACACTTATCTGTTCTATGAAAAACAAATCCAAATTGAGTTATAATTATTTCAAAGTTTGTAAAAACATAGATAAACATTGATTAACATATTCCAATGATTATTTTGCTATTTTTTTCAACATTGGATTATAAACACATATTAACACATAATTGGGATTATAAAAACAGGTGAGGTCAAAAATCTCCCCCTTTTGGATAATCACAAATTATGATATTATAATACAAAATAATTAGTAATGTATCAGTATAAAATACAATGGGTTTTAGTTCTTAGTGTGAGTAATGACATGTTCAAATGTGAGATTTTTAAATTTATCTGAGGTCTGAAACAACTGTATGTGAGATATACAAAATATGTATTAGAGGTAAAAATATAAAACAAATGTACCAGAGGGAAATGTATTATGCTCATAAAATATAATGATTTTTCATATCAATTTTCCCTCTTTGTATTTCTCCCTTATATCTCCCTTAGATATAGATATTACTTTAGACATAGTTATTATTTCTCCCCCTTTGGGATTATAAAAAATTGGGAAAGAAGGAACGATATAAGTAACAGAAGGTAAAAGAGAATGAAAGCATTGATATATTCCATGAGGCAAAAATACATAGAAATACAGAATTGAACCAAAAATAATACAAGTGATTTCTATCAAAGATCCAAGCCACTAATCAATCAACCTCCTCAGCATGAGATTTTCCCTTCAAATCAGAAGAGGATTCAGGCGTGGTGGATGTAGGTGGAGGCTTAGGAATACCAGAGATAATCAGATGAGGCTAAGATATTGAGATAGTTCCTGGACTATACTATGTAGCTCTATGGGTGATCATAGGAGTGAGGCTCTGAATGTCTTGGACTAGAGTCATCTGAGGAATGGAGGCACACTGAGCAGAGGCAGGCATAGCTGGAGGTGCAATGATTGGAGTACTGTCCACATGAAAAAAACGCAGCAAAAGATTTCTAAAGTCCACTATAATTCCTCCTCCTCTCTCTATAGTATAAATTAAGTCATCCTTGTTCTACATGAATTTATATAAAGATGGAGTCAGTTCCCTGAGCTTGCTTACTTATTCTCTGAAGTCTTGATTGACAGGAGGTAATTTCAGATTTTTGAAAAGAAGTTTGAAATGGTTGGTCAACTGATGCTTGGTATACACTTTATAAGAATAAGAATCAACTTTATTCTTCACTACTTTCTAAGAGGAATAAGCTTCTCTCATATAATCTTGAACAATTTTCATGATATCTCTAGTTGTAGTCACCAAATAGGTTAGGGAAGAGGAGTCAACAGAGCCACTGGTTGATGCTGAACCAAGCTCCTCTTTCATCAAAGCTCGAATCTGATCCAACTCTACTAAAGGCCTGGAAGCAAGAGAACCAATAGAAAAAGTCACAGTTTCCTTGAAACATTTTGTTAGCACACTGATAAAATTTTCACTACAAAATCCTGGGTGTTAACATGCTTCTATATGGAATGCTTAAATTCCTCAAAAACTGATACCATCTAGCTAACTACACTCTTCATAAAATCCAAATCCTTGTCTACTTGAGATTTAGAACTCATATAGGATTCTAGAGAAACAACTGATTTATTTAGATATTCAACATCCTCTGCCAAGATCGACACTTGATTCTGGAAAACTATGACATCACCCACCATCTCTGCCACAGTGGTTAACACACTACAACCAAGAGAGAGTTCAAAAGATTTTTCCATGTTGCTCAGCTCCTCAACAAAACAATTATTTAAATTGGAAATAGATGCATTCAAAGACTCTTTCATCTCATCCTTTAAAGACTCAAAGTCATCCCTGATTACCATACTAGCAGGCATAATAGCAGTGTTCTTTCTAACACAATACTAGCCACAGAGTCATTCATGGCAGATTGAATGGATGATACTAAGGAGGATTCCATTTTTCTTATATCTTACACAAATGAAGACTTAAGATCTGACTTCAACTTGTCTAGATCATATTTTCTTACTACATCCTCAGGTAAAAACTCAGAACAGATATTATAGTTAACTTGTGGTCTTTTCATGGGTGTCTCATCCTCAAAATCAGGGTAGTCCAACCCACAAACCACAAAACCTGGGTCTTCAGCCCAGTCTTCAATTCCATCAGGTACTAAAACATTTCCATGTCCAGTTGGATGCTCCCCCTCAACTGTTGCATTCTCCTGTATAGAAATAACACCCTCACCAGCTCGGTCTTCCTCAAAAGAATCTTGCAAAACCATATCCATTTCTCCAATAGCAGGAGGCTCCTCAGGAATAGTTGCAGGTCTATCTACTTCAACAAGAACAACCTCTAAAGGCATAGTAGAACCTCTAATCAATGGACTCAAACTCAAGGTGGTAGAATCATATGATTCAGTTTCAGATTATCTTTCTTCTTACTCATTCTCTGGGGCAACCTCCTCTTAATCTGATCTCTACTGGTCATCCTCATCCATAGGTTCCTCTTCACTACTTACTCCCAAAACAGTTTCTGTACTAGGTAGGTTCAAAGAAGAATTTTCCTTTTCTTGTGATACAATTTCAGGAGATGGGCTAGGAGGAAAGTCTGGATCCCCTCCATCTACTACAGAGGAATCCTCCTCATCTGAATCATCACAATACTATGGCTCCTCCTCATCAGGTCCTAGACCTGGATCTCTCTTATCTTTTGGTCTATTTGGATGGTCAACTGGATTGAACTTGTCATATATCTTTTCATCATCAATAACCCACTACCTTCTCCATGGGTTCTAGCTAATCTTCATGTACTTACATATTGTGCTTGTGATTCAAAAATTGTTCCTTACCACCACTATATCATACTGATACTCAATAACCCCCTTTACTTTAATCATGACCAAAATAAATTTGGCAAAGAATAATGCATTGGTTTTTGATTTTGGTCTGGTCATATCCTCTATTTGAATCATTAATATCCTGCACAGATTCACCTTCACACCATTACTTAGGAGATTCAACAAATAAATATCTTTATACTTCAAATTTTCAATGTCCCCTATTCTTGGACTTAGCACATGTTGAATGAACTTGAACAACAACCTATTGTTCCCATCCATCTCAGCAGCCACCACCTTTCTCTGCTTTCCACTACCAGGGAGCACCTCTACGGTAGTCTCATAGTCAAATATTTCATTAGTAGGAGGTATTGTCTTCGATTAATACCCAAATACTCTTTCATGTGTTACCTTCATGCATTCAGCCCATTCAGTGGATGAAAAAGCTATTTCCTAGTAATTTACCAATGAAACCATTCTATTCTCCTTATCAGATTTCTCACAGTGCACAAAAGTATAGAACTCTTATATCAACTTCGTAAAATAAGGACCATTGTTGTTTGTGAAACATTCTAGTCATCTCTAATCCTCCAATATTCTTAGGGTCAGCTATTTGCTTGGAAAAATCCATTCTGCACACAGCTCCTTCTCAATTATAATCTCTCTATTTTGCAAGTGTGGGTTCACTAGACGCCTCCTCGACCTTGTTCTATTAACACTGATACTTTCTTTAGGCCCTGTCTTCTACTTCTTCGCATTCGGATCATCAAAGTCATCTCTGACCACTACTGGAAATGGGGTCTTTCCCAACGGTTCTGAACCGTTGGTATATGTTATACCAACGGTTCTCCAAACCGTGGTGAAGTAAGCCATTGGGAAAACCTATCCCAACGGTTTACAGAGAACTGTTGGTATAGGTTAGTAAAATTAACCAATGCCAATGGTTTGGCCAAACCGTTGGCATAAGTTTTACCAACAGTTTACACAAAATCGTTGGTAAAACTAAGGAAATAACCTATTTCCCAATAGTTTAGAAACCGTTGGGAATGGTTTTTTCCAACGGTTCTCATTGAACTGTAGGAAAAAAAATCCCTAGAAACCTTTCCTAATGGTTTGTAAACCATTGGTAAAGGGTTATTACAAGCCTATGCCAACAGTTTGAAACCGTTGGCATAGGCTATGCTGTGAAAATTGCACAACAGCCTGCAATTTTCACAACATCCTCTAATGATGTCGACTCTCCTCCTTTCCAATTACTATACATGCAATAACAAACTAATACATACATATAATGAACAAATTCATACACATTTACCATATAATGCATTCTTGAACTATACACATCCCTAATTAAATCATAATTCATAATGTAATTATAAACATACATAATTGATTTAGAATTCAATTTAAAATTTAGATGATAATTATATGTGGAATCCATAATTCAATTCATAATTGAATACATACATAATTTAATTATCAATTTTCAATAAAATACATAAAAAACTGAATAAGTATCAATAGAATCTAAATACGTTTGTTTGGTTTTTCGTATACGAGTTATTGTTACTAAAAATGATGTCCATTTTAAACAAAATACATACACTTGGAGTAATACAGGCCACACCGTGCCTCTAATTGACACGGGGTTGAATCGTAAACGTTACATATGACCCATGGATCGTTTTACTAAAGGATCAATATATTCTAAAAGTGTTTGGTCAGTTTTCCTTATGCTGGTTATTTTTTCACTTAAAATGTTGTTCATTTCAAACAAATTGAGACACTTTGAGTGATTTCGGCCACACCATGCCTCGGATTAAGGTGGGGTTAACTCGTACATGTCACATATGACTCATTTATCATTGTTCTAATATTTCAACAAATTCAAAATGTGTTTGGTCAGTTTTCTGTATGCCAGTTGTTGTTTTCAATTAAAATGTTGTCCATTTCAAATAAACGTGAGACACTTTGAGTGGTGTCGGCCACACCGGGCCTCATATTGAGGCAGGGTTGACTCTTACACATCACATATGACTCATGGATCATTTAAATAGAGTTTCAATGGAATCTGAATGTGTTTCGTTGGTTTTCCGTATGCCAGTTCTTGTTTTCACTTAAAATGATGTCCTTTTGAAACAAAAGAGAGACACTTTGAGTGGTTCTGGCCACACCACGCCTCATATTGAGGCAAGTTTAGCTCGTACACATCACATATGACCCATGTATTGTTTTCCTAAAGTTTCAACAGAAGAAGAATGCGTTTGGTTGGTTTTCCGTATGCCAGTTGTACTTTTCACTTAAAATGTTGTCAATTTCAAATAAAATCGTTACACCTCGAGTTGTGATCGCCACGCTGCACCTCGGATTTAGGCGGGGTTGACTCATGAACATCACATATGACCCATGGATCTTTTTTCTAAAGTTTCAATGGAATTTGAATACGTTTGGTCGGTTTTCCGTATATCAGTTGGTATTTTCACTTAAAATGATGTCCATTTTAAACAAAAGAGAGACACTTTGAATGGTGTCGGCCACACCGCACCTCGGATTGAGGTGGGGTTGACTTTTACACATCACATATGACCCATTTATCGTTTACCTAAAGCATAAGCACATTCATAATGTGTTTGGTTGGTTTTCTGTATGTCAGTTGTTGTTTTCACTTAAAATGTTGTTCATTTCAAAAACAAATGAGACACTTTGAGTGGTTCTGGTCACACCATGCCTTGGATTAAGGCAGGGTTGACTCGTACACGTCACATATGACCCATTGATCATTGTTCTAAACTTTCAACAAATTCCGAATGTGTTTGGTCAGTTTTCTGTATGCTAGTAGTTGTTTTCAATTAAAATGTTGTCTATTTCAAATAAATTTGAGACACTTTGAGTGGTGTAGGCCACACCCGGCCTCGGATTGAGGCGGGGTTGACTCGTACATGTCACATATAACCCATGGATCATTTTCATAAAGTTTCAACGGAATCCGAATGCATTTGGCCGGTTTTCCGTATGTCATTTATTGTTTTCACTTAAAATGAAGTCTATTTTAAATGAATGATAGAAAATTTGAGTGGTTCTGGCTATACCGTGCCTCAGATTGAGGCGAGGTTGACTCGTACACATCACAAATAACCCATGGATCATTTTACTAATGGTTCAATAGAATCCGAATGTGTTTGGTCGGTTTTTCGTATGTCAGTTGTTGTTTTCACTTAAAATGAAGTCCATTTAAAGTAAAGAGAGACACTTTGAGTGGTGCCAGCCACACCACACCTCGGATTGAGGCGGGGTTGACTCGTGCACGTCATATATGACCCATGTATCATTTTTCTAAAGTATCAACACAAGAATAATCCATTTGGTTGGTTTTCCATATGTACTTAAAATGTTGTCCATTTTAAACAAAATAGAGACACTTAGAGTGATCTCGGACACACTACGACTCTGATTGAGGCGTGGTTGACTCGTACACGTCACATATGACCTATGTATCATTTTCCTAATGTTTCAATAGAATTTGAATGCTTTTGGTCAGTTTACTGTATGTCAGTTGTTTTTTTCAATTAAAATGAAGTCCATTTTAAACTATAGACAGACACTTCGAGTGGTTCCAGCCAATCTGTGCCACGGATTGATACTGGGTTGACATGTACACATCACATATGACCAATGGATTGTTTTCCTAAGGTTTCAACTGAGTCTGAATGTGTTTAGTCAGTTTTCTGTATGTCAGTTTTTGTTTTCATTTAAAATGTTGTCTATTTCAATTAAACCTGAGACACTTTGAGTGGTACTGGCCACACCTAGCCTCGGATTGAGGCAGGGTTGACTCATACACATCACAAATGACTCATGGAACGTTTTCATAAAGTTTCAACAGAATCTGAATGCATTTGGTTGGTTTTATGTATGTCAGCTGTTGTTTTCAATTAAAATGAAGTCCATTTTAAACTATAGAGAGACACTTCGAGTGCTGTCGGCCACTCCGTGCCTCGGATTGAGGCTGGGTTGACTCGTACATGTCACAAATGACCCAAGGATCATTGTCCTAAAGTATCAACACAATCCGAATGTGTTTGGTCGGTTCTCCGTATGTCAGTAGTTGTTTTCACTTAAATTGTTATCAATTTCAAGAAAAAGTGAGACACTTCGAATGGTGCCAGCCACATAGAACCTCAGATTGAGGAGGGGTTGTCTCATACACATCGCATATGACCCATGGATCATTGTGCTAAAGTATCAAAACAATCAGAATTTGTTTGGTTTGTTTTCTGTATGTACTTAAAATGTTATCCAGTTTAAACATAAGAGAGACACTTAGAGTGATCCCAACCACACCGCAACTTGGATTGAGTCAGGGTTGACTTTTACACATCACATATGACCCATGGATCGTTGTGATAAAGTATCAATAGAATCCGAATATTTTTGGTCGGTTTTTTGTATGTCAGTTGTTCTTTTCACTTAAAATCCCATCCATTTTAAACAAAAGAGACACAATTAGAGTGCTACCGACCACACCACGCCTCGGATTTAGACAGGGATGACTCATACACGTCACAAATGACCCATGGATCATTTTCCTAAACTATCAACACAATCCTGGTAGCCCTCACCTAGAAACCAAAGCATACGTCCTGGAATTTCAAGTCAAAATTCCCTGAGCATGATGAGTTCGTCCATGAGTCCTTAACATGTAACCCATGTCTTATCCTAACAATTGACAAGTAAACCAAATTAAACAAGGCATAATTCACATAACATGGATAATGTATAACAAGTCTTTGTATTCAAATTAAATCATATCAACACATGAATTTGAAGAGACTGAGCTAATAAGCATACCAAGACATTCATATAATTCAAGACATAAAAAATGGAATAATCCTAAATAACATTTCATGATCAGAGAAATAAAAAATGGCATGTGAAATCAAGGAGGAGGGTGGGGGATGTCTGGGGGTCCAAGGAGGAGGGTGGGGGGCTGTCTGGGGGCTGTCTGGGGACCAAGGAAGAGGGTGGGGGCTATCCGAGGGGTTGTCCAGCGGTCTGTCCAGGGGGGTCTATCTGGGGGCTGTCCAGGGGGTTGTCTAGAGGGATTTCTAGGGTCCAATGAGGATGGTGGGGGGTTGTCTAGAGTTCAGGAAGGAGAGGGTTGTCAAGGGAGTTCCCAAACTCACAAAACTCTATAAACATGCTTAAGATACACCACAACCACTAAAAGACATAAACATCCATGAAAACAAAAAATATATAAAAATAACTCAACTCCAATACTATACTGTGGGTCTATATAAAACTGACAACTAGAATAGATTAAACATCAAATCTCAGTAATATTAGTCAAAAATGTAACATATCAACCTGTCCCACATCACCATCACCATCATCACCCTCTTCCTTATCCTCACCCTCCTCAATGCCCTCCTCCTTTCCCTCCTACTCACCCTCGCCATCTGCCTCACCCTCCTCCTCACCCTCTCCATCCACCTCGCCCTCCTCCTCTCCCTCCTCTTCTTCATCAAACTCCTCGCTTTCATAATCGTCTGGCTGGACATCGTCTTGACCACAACTAAAACTGCAACCTGGTGCACCATATATAGAATGTATAGACAACATATATTCATCAAAAGCTGCGCTGGCCTCTAGTAGAAGTGTTGGAAATAGAACTTTAATAAATTTCATAAATGAACTGTTTTCCCTAGAAGACTGTTCTGCCGCCTATGTGGCCCTTTTTTCATCCTATTCTATCTGTGCCCTAACTTTCTACAACATAGTGGTACTACAACTCGTACCTGAGGAGGGTCAATACCTCGTCAGGGCTATCCTAGGTCGGCAGCATACTCTTCTAGGATGTTCCTCTCCTAACACCTGAGGTAAGTGATCAGTTGGCCCAAAATTGTCTGGTTCTTGGGCATCGAGGGCCTCAAAAGAAACCTATTAAAAATATAAATATATTATTAAGTTACAAAATAGATATTAAAATATAAAATCAACATATTAAAACATACCGTATACTGCTGAGTCTCTTCATTAACGGCACTTCCATCCTTTTTCCATCTACTCGAGCAAAATAGTTTTTCTCGAGGCACACGTCCTTCAATATTCTGTATTTTCCTCTACAGTGACATTGAAAATTAAAGTTATATGAAAATTTTAGCAAACAATTAAATAATTGAGGAAACAAAAGAACTTGTAAGTTGAAAAGAAAACTTATAAACAATTATCATACCTGCTTCCTCTCATGATCTGGCATCGTAGTACATCCCAGTGTGTGGAGGTATTTTTTGCATCAATTTTTTATTTTATTTTTTCCAGATGATTCTGAAAAAAAATTTGATAATGAAAAAGTTGGTATTAATGAAAACATGAATGTTATTATTTAAATACCTAAAATTTAATTAATATTTTAAACTGATTATTCATCCAATGAGTAATCATCTGACGATAATACTCTATAGGACAATCATCCATGAGTGGTACCACCTCTAACTCAGTTCCAACTCTAGTACACCAGCCAATATACAACTCATGCTTGTAAGCTCTCCAAATCTTGCCTAATTCATTTAGACATTCCGGTCATGCACCCTCACCATCGGGAAAATTAAATTGATGCATACAACAAAATATTAATTCCTATAAATACAAATATAATTCATGGCATTAAATACAACAGATTTTTTTACCCATATATCTGGCCAAGCTCTCTCCTTGACCTCATGTGGCAAATGTCTCCACGATAGCGGGCTGACGGGAATGATGTCGGAGTATTTGGAAAGCATCGGCAAAAAACTCTAACATTGCTGCCCTATTTTCTCAACCATTTTGTTGTCTTCATTGTAATCCATCATAACCTGTGTGTGGCGGTTCCACACCGCACGCATTCATGTATGCCCCCGCCCCCGCCTCCTGTTAGTAGATGTATCTATCATTAAAGAAAAACAAATATTTTATCAAAACATGTTATAATGATAATAAATATTTCTATAAAAAATTTGTTAGGGTTATATAAATATACCTGCTCCAGTCTGATCGCTGAGCGCCGCTGGATCCAAAGAAACTGATGGAACACCCTGTGGTGGAACAGGAGTCGAAGACGATGGAATATAGAAGCTCGGAGAGACAGAAGTAGAAGGAAAAGAAGATGGGATAATTTTTTGACCATATTCTGACTGGAGAGTGGGAATCATCATGGGATATGAAAAATATGGGCCAGAAGATACAAAAGGTGGTGAAAACATGGGAGGCCTAAATATCCCATGTGTCCCTAATGACATACCGGGATCCGAATGTGGGAAGGATGACATGTCCGTGGGAGGGGAAGGGTCTAGTCGGGTATGCGAAGATGCTCGTCCACCTCTAGTACGAACCCTCCTTGTACCAACAACCTGAGTACTAGTACCAGTACTAGGCTCCTCGTCGAATAACTGTCGACGTATAGGTGGATCCTACAAAATATTTTACAAAAAAATAATCACATGACATTATATATTCTTTAAATATATATATTTGAAATATACTCACTGTAGGAACTAATGGTGGAATTCCCATCTCCTCCATTCAACGATTGTTCTCCATCATTTCATTCCTTCGTCTCTCTTCAATTAGATTCATTTCCTGCTTTTGAAAACAAATATGTTATTAATTAGAAAAAGGAAAAAAATGTGTAACCCAAAAAATTAAATATATGAGGTAATAGGGGGATTCATTGGTAATTTAGCTATCAATTGTTTTTGAAGTGCTTCAATGGATTTAATAAATCATACAAGTTTTAATGTTCTCCAAGTTAGAAATATTTTTTGACTAGGTTTGAATACAGTTTAATTCCAAATTAGAAAATGCAATTCAAATAAAACTGCAACCAATAAACATTGAAAATTCACATAACGGTCAAGTCAGCTAAAACATATTTGTGAACAATACTAAATCAATTTGAATATTACCAACCTTAAGAACCCAACTCGAGGTAAACCAAAAGAATTCAGAACATGGATGAATGATTCTATATATTTTCAACCACAACTTTAGGTTCACAATCAACTCTAACAATTGAGATATTGGAGTCATCAAAAGAAATAAATGGATTGGTTCTAATGGAACTAGGGACAATGTCAATTCCATCATCACCATCATCAAAAATATTTCTTGGAATTACTTCAACTATGACACAAAATTCATGTCGAAGTTGGTATTTGACAAAAAAAACTTGTTTAGCCATTGATGCCAACACATATGGTTCTTAGGTAGAAAGAGTGTGAGTCATATTAATTACTTGAAATCCACAATCATCAATAAATTTGCCATGTCTTGTCATCGAATCAAACCAATGGCATTTAATCATTGTGACTCGTCCGTGAGAGTAATAATCCAATATTATTATTTTCTCAACGACTCCATAATAACCCAAATTTTCAAATCGCAGTCTGCTATCTGATGCACTGGCATAAAAATCTATTGTGGAAGTAACCATAACACCATAATGTTGTGTTCTCATGTTCTTTGCTCATTCAGTTACAATAAATTTGTACCCATTGATAACAATTGATTTATAGTCACGAACCACGGTATTAGGACCAGAATCCAAAGCTCTTATTTCCTCAGAGACAGAGTCACCAGACAAACTCAATACCTTCAATATAAATGACTATTAAACTTAATTAAATATTGATATAATTATTTTAATGAGTAATATTTTTAACTTCAATTTTTACCAAGAAGAAAACTCTTTGCTATGAAAAGTCTCTCTCCTTCTCAAAGATATAGAATGATGCTTCCTATTTATCATTGTTTTATGTTCCTTGTAGATAAAAAATATGAATAGTTTAATACATATATATATGTAAGATATTCATATTCAATTTAGCTACCTGATATAGTCATCGAACAAATCACAGTTGAATAAAACTGTGCGATGTGTCATCTCCCACTCTTCATGGCTTAATGTCTTAAATGTATATGATCCAGGAATTCCTCATGTTTGAGGAAGTGATGGAAAACTAGGTTCAATTTTCTCATACTATTCTTCTTAGTTTCTCATTGATATGTTCATTCTTGTAGTAAGATCAGACAAATACGTTGAGCAGAAATCCATACATTCTTGAGCCAAG
The DNA here is from genome assembly GCA_963277665.1 of Viscum album. Lineage (NCBI taxonomy): Eukaryota > Viridiplantae > Streptophyta > Magnoliopsida > Santalales > Viscaceae > Viscum > Viscum album. The sequence goes on along the minus strand of OY728159.1, from coordinate 990,748,578 downwards.
TAATCGTTCATGATAGAACCTTTGGGATGATTCATGTTTCGGACATAAGACTTTAATGTGTACATATTTATTTCAGTTGGATACATCCAAAGAAAAGAAACAGGTCCTCTGAGAAGTATTTCAGTGGGAATATGGATAGTCAGATGTAGATTGCATGTGAAAAATGATGGAGGAAAAATTTTCTCCAACTCACACAAAATTAATGGGGAATCTGTCAACATTTTTTGAAAGAAGGACTTGGACAAATTCTTAGTAAAAAGATATCTAAACAAATGGCACAACCGAATAACAGTCACCCTTACATTATTGTAAAAAAGATGACGGATTTCTATTAGAAGCAATTCATGCAGTAGAATGTGATAATCATGAGTCTTCAAAGATTTTAGCTTCAACTCTATTCTATTGACCCATTTAGATATGTTTCTTGAATAGCCATCAGGAACTCTAATAGACTCTAATACTTCCAGAAATTGTTTTTTTTCATAGGTGTCATCACATAAGAAGCACATGGAAGTTTCCATTTACTTTCACTGATACACACAGGATGAAATTCTGGTCTAATGCCCCAATCCACCAAGTCACGCTGAGATCGTAAATCATCTTTTGTCTTCCCCTTGACATTTAGAAGAACCGAAAGATACATTTCACATATATTCTTTTCAATATGCATTACGTCTAAGAAATGACGTAACAAATTGGTTGAACAATAAGGAAAATCAAAAAAGATACTCCTCTTCCTCCAATTGTAATAGGTTTCAGTGGAAACATTCTTTCTCTTTCCAGATTTCATTTGACCCTTCCCGAATGAAAAACTAAAATCTTTCAATTCATTATGCGCATCAGTTCCAGACATATGCAGAGGTGGATCATTGGTCTCTATGGTATTATCAAATCTTCAATGATTCATTCTATATGGATGATCATTTGGCAAGAATCTTCAATGTCCCATAAAAATGAAACTACAATGATGTTTCAGTATTATAGATCGTGTATTCTTCATACAAACTGGACATGACAGTTTTCCATTCATGCTCCATCTATACATCATTACATAAGCCATAAAATCATTGATCATCCACATAAGTGTAGAACGCATCTGAAATATGTCTTTCAAACATGCATCGTATGTGCGCACACCCACATCCCAAAGAAGTTTCAACTCTTTTATTAAAGGTTGCATGTATACATCAATATCAATTCCAGGATCAGAAGGACCAGATATGAGTATACTCATGAAAGTGAAAGGTTTTTTCATACACAACCATGGGGGAAGATTATAAATGTGTATAAAAACTGACCATGTTCTATGTTAAGTAAGAATCTTCCCAAATGAATTTATACCATTGCATAAAAGATCCAGCCTCACATTACACACGTTAGCTGCAAAATCAGGATGTCGAGCATCAAATCTCTGCCATGAAAATCTATCTGCAGGATGAACCAACTCATCATTAGTCTTCTTTCTCTCGGTATCATGCCATCTCATTTTTATTGATATTTCATCAGAAATAAAAAGATTCTGGAGTCTGGGGATCAATGGAAAGTTCCACGCTACCTTCTGTGGAACGCGGGATAGTGTTCCATTAGATTTTGACCTCCAGGAGGATGTGCCACATTTTATACAATCATTTCATTCAGCAGTTTCCTCCTAGAATAAACTGCAATCTTTCGGGCAACCATGAATTTTTTTTCTTGAAAATCCAAGTTCCTCAACTAACTTCCATGCCATATAGTGGTTTCAGGGAATATCTGCATCATCTAGAAGTAAATCCTTCAAGAGGGTAAGAATGTAATCGATTTCTGTATTAGAAATCCCATACATAGTTTTCCCAAGAAACAATCAAATTAAAATTCTAGATTTTTCATTTTATCGCATTGTCGATATACTGGAGTTGTGGTGGCATCATTCAATTTTTTCACACTATAAATATCATCATTTTCACTAGATGCATCAGTTTTCCTCATATTGAAGTCTTATTGAGTCGAAATCCTTTCTTTTTCATGATGACGAATAAACAGAAATCGATCATCTAACAAATTCTCCATTCCAGTCCTTTCATTTCGATCATCACCAATTTGAGATTTCATTTTCTCCCCATTGTGATACCATACAAAGTAGTTTTCTTGAATACCATTTCTGGTTATGTGGTAGTTGACTTCTTTATGGATCAACCAAGGTCTAGCAACACAATTAAAACATGGTCAGTGTATGCGATCACTATCTAAAGCATTTTGAAATGAAAAATCTATAAATCTCTCCAAATTGTTTTGAAAATCGCTTGAGATCTGATCGGTTTCATACATCAAACTTCTGCCCATTCTATAAAATGAATTTATATAAGTCATTTTGTCATAAACAATTCAATAGGATTGAAATTTTAAAGAAAATACTTTTAAGTAAACGATAAAGGAAGAAGTTTCTAGTTGATGTAGTAAACTATTAAAATAATGTAAAGAACAAGTAATCATAAATTAAATTAAAATTTATTTATATTCATTTTCATTAGGTCTATAAGAGGCACATGCCTCAGTTCCCATGATGTGTTATAGGCATCCCAAATCATTCACTCATGTTCAATAACTCATTTTTGGCATCTCTATGGCCATACCTTTCATTACCCAATTACTTCCCCAAGTCAAACGCACCCCATGGGTGAATAAATTTTAGGCTTCTACACTAATAGGTTGTTCATGGCTTGTAAAAAGATTTAATTTCATTAAGTATAGACAAAAAAATTATTTTTAAATTTAAGATTGTTAGTAAAGTTTGTCAATGATAACAACATTATTGAATTAAACTTGTGACTTATCTAACATTTTTATGGATGTCTACACATACCAGAATGGCTAGTGAAAAGCACCCCACCCTCATAAAAGTGAGTATTATCCAAGATGGACACATAATATACAATTTACAATAAGAACCATATTTAATTTACCCTAATGTTATATTAGTATAGTCATCTTGGTGGGAAACGGAATATATGATCATGGTTAACTGATGAATTCAAAAGCTCGTATTCCATATGTTGGACACTATCTAAGGTAAGAAATCATGTGAGTATGGGTTTACACCATTCAATTTCTTACATTCTAGTGAGAATTAAGGCTTGAATTAATGACTTGAGTTCATTAATTAAATTAGGGTAGAGGTTGCATAGGTTGTGTAAACAGAATGATTAAATAAGGGTAGAGGTCGCATACACTGTGCATGGTGGGGGAGTCTCAGCCGATTTAGAAACTAAAATAAATTCCCATCATAGGTATCAATAAGAAACATCAGTATCAAAAGAAAATCCAAATAAAAAAGGAAAAAAAACATCAAACACTTCACGAATTCACTACTGTGCATGGTTTATCCACATGTTTTGCACTAATTATATGCCTTAATCATGAACCACCTCTACAGCTCCTAGTTTTCACCATTAAACGTATAATATCCCCATTGATCACTGTATTAATTAACACCAATAGGTAAATATCTCAAAATATCATTAAAACAACTCATTAATAGGCTCAAAACATAAATATAATCTTGAACCAACCATGGAATCTCTTTCACAACACATTCTCACACACCAGTTATCTCATGTGTTACTAAATACCAAACATAGTCACATAACAAGTGTACTATAACAAAATACATTACACAAGCCTTATTAAAAAAATTCCCATTTTAATAAAACACTTTCCTCAAGATTAAATCATTTCTGAAATATCTTTTGAAATCCATTTTAAATAATAAAATCCCTTTGATCATTTTTAACAAATATTTGGAGTATTCTCAAGGCACCCCCATTTGGAAAAGTCACATTAAATTCCCAATTTCCACGCTAAACCATTGAAAAAAATTAACATGGGAAAATCATCGACCACAAATAACTTAACTAGAAATTAAAAAAACAGAAACCAAATGTGATATAGAATTTAAAGTTAAGTTAGGGGAAATGATATTAAATAGAGACAAGAACATCATAAATGGTTCCAACATCATAAATTTTGATTAAAACCACCCATAATAGGAATGGGAATGCCTCATGCACCTATTCCCTAATAAAATAAACCAAATCTCCAATTAAAACATTGAATTTAGGGTTTCCACCTTCAATAAAAATGGATAAATATGTAAGATAAGTGGAAAATGATCAATAAGACATGAAGATTTGGAATTATCCCATATAACCTCGTGGGGGAGACTCACCGGATTTGATGGAGTTCACCTGGGGGGAGCATGTGAGGGTTCTGCAAATTGGGGGACATGGGTTCTAGAAATTGGGGGAGAAACGTGACTGGAGGAGTGACTGGAGGAGGTCTGTTCGGTTTGAGTATTTCTGGATTTCCCAATAGTTTTTAAAAACAGTTGGGAAAAAGATTCTTTCCCAATGGTTTAAACCAAACCATTGGGAAAGCATTGGTAAAGTGAATATTTCCCAATGGTTTTCTTAAACCATTGAGAAATCATCAACCTTTCCCAATGGTTTCATCAAACCATTGGGAGAAGGAGCATAAGTGGCAGATTTCCCAACTGTTTGATAAAACCGTTGGGAAATCTTGCCAAAACTCTCTTATACCAATGGTTAATTGGAACCGTTGGTATAATACCATTGGAAAAAACAAGATTCCCAGTAGTGCATAGTCAGAAGTTTGTTTTTTTTCCATCTCTGTATTGAACAACTTAGTGTTTTTGCGAGATTTAGGGATTCAAGGAGTTGGGTTTGAGAGTGGAGAGTTCAGTGGATTGAGAAGTAACTAAGACTTAGTTTTTATCATTTATGAATCGTAAAATAAATAAATACAACATAATAAGTGTAGTATAAATGATAAAAATTCTTATGGCAAAAAACACGAAGTTTAAAACAGCGCATACTAACAGTAGTCATATACCGGTGAGAAATCCTAACTTTGAGGTATATCGGTGAGGTTCACTAACAGTGAGGAATATCAGCGAGGTTAACTAAGAGTGAGGTATATTAGTGAGGTTCACTAATAGTGAGGTATATTAGTGAGGTTCACTAATAGTGAGGTATATCAGTGAGGTTCACTAATAGTGATTTATATCGGTGAGATTCATACCGGTGAGGTTTCAAACGGTGAGGTTTCTAACGGTGAGGTTTCTAATAGTGAGGTTTCTAACGGTGAGGTTTCTAACAGTGAGGCTTCTAAAGGTGAGAGTCTATCATTCCTAATTCATGTCTAATGTACCTTAACCTATCTGAACTTAAAGTCTTGGTAAAAATGTCAGCTAATTGATGTTCAGTACCTATAAGTTCAAGAATAATATCACCTATTTGGTAATAATCTCTCAAAAAATGGTGTCTTACATCAATGTGTTTGGTCCTAGAGTAAGACACGGGATTCTTAGAGATTTTAATGGCACTAGTGTTATCAAAATTTATTGATACATGTCTAAATTGATATCCACAGTCCAAAAAATTATGTTTCATCCACAGAATTTGTGCATAGTAACTACCAACATCTATATACTCTGCTTCAGCAGTAGACAATGCAACATAATTCTTCTTTTTACTACACCAAGATACTAGGGACTTACATATAATATGACATGTTTTGTAAGTGCTCTTTCTATCTAAATTGAAACCAGCAAAGTCAGCATCTGAATAACTTATTAAATCAAAATATTGTCCTTTTGGATAAAATAATCCTATGTTAGCATTATGATTAAGATATTTGAAAATTCTTTTAACAGTAACCAAGTGTGACTCTTTTGTATTGGATTGAAATCTTGCACACATACTCACACTAAACATAATATCTGTTCGACTAGCAGTAAGGTAAATTAGGCTCCAAATCATACCTTTGTAGTTGATTTGATCCACTGGTTTTCCAGTTTCATCAGCATCCAACTTACAAGTGGTACTCATAGGTGTATCACATTACTTAATACTATCTAAACCAAAATGTTTTAGAAGATCCTTTTATAATTTACTTTGATTTAAAATAATACCATATTCATTTTGAAAAAATTTAAATCCAGGAAAATATTCGAGTTCTCCCATTAAACTCATTTCAAATTCATTTTTCATACTCTTTGAAAAATCAATACACAAATAATTTTTAGAAGATCCAAAACTAATATCATCAACATAGATTTGTACTATCAAAACATCTTTGGAAATTATTTTGATAAAGAGAGTTGGATCAACAATCCCTTTAGAAAAACCTTTTGAAATAGGAAAACTACTAAGTCTATCATACCAAGCTCATGGAGCTTGTTTTAAACCATATAAAGCTTTAGATATCTTAAAAACTTGATTTGGAAAATGAGGATTAGTAAATCCATGTGGTTGTTCAAAAAAACATCTTCAATTATAAAACCATTTAGAAAATCACTTTTAACCTCCATTTGATATAATTTGAAATTCAGATGAGTAGTATAGGCAAGTAGAATCCTAATAGCTTCTAATCTAGCAACAGGTGAAAAGGTTTCCAAATAATTTATTCCTTCCTCTTGACTATAATCTTGTGTAACTAGCCTTGCTTTGTTCATAACTATATTTTCGGATTCATAAACTTTATTTCTAAAAACCCATTTAGCGCCTATGGTCATGGTGTCCTTAGGTCTGTCAATTAATTCTCATACTTTGTTTCTTTCCAATTGATTTAATTCTTCTTGCATAGCCATTACCCAAAATTCATCATTAATAGCATCATTTATGTTTTTAGGTTCTAACTATGAACGAAAGTCTTGATGTTCAACTTGATTTCTTAGAGAATCTCTAGTCTGTGTCCCTCTATCAAGATTACCAACAACAGTATCTAAAGGATAATTATTTAGAATCCTAGTTGATCTAGTAAAGGTAGGACTAGAAATTTCAGGTTCTTCTCTAGATTCAGTTTCTACAGAAATAGGTTCTGGAAATTTTCCAGAACTGGATGTCTTTATAATAGGTTCATTGAATTTATCATTAAGTTTCCAAGTAGACAAATCTTCTTCACGATTTTCAATGGAAGATTTGGGTTCATGTGGATCAGTTTCATCAAACATGATGTGAAAAGACTCTTCCACACATTTGGTTCTTTTATTAAAAACTCTATAAGATTTAATAAATATTGAATAACCTTGGAAAATTCCTTAATCACTCTTGGATTCAAATTTGTCAAGTTTATCTTTTGTATTGATAATAAAGACTTTGCAACAAAAAACTTTAAAGTAATTAACCTTAGGTTTCCTATGGTTCCACAACTCATAAGGGGTCATTTTGAGAACAAGTCTAATCAAGATTCTATTAATAATATAACAAGCTGTATTTACAGCTTTATCCCAAAAGTAAATTGACAGGTCATACTCATTAAGCATAGTTCTTGCAATTTCTTGAAGAGTTAGGTTTCTTCTTTCTACTACACCATTCTACTGAGGTGTCCTAAGGGCAGAGAAATTATAACTATATCCATTGTTTGAGAAATAAGATTCAAATTAATGATTTTCAAACTCACGACCATGATAACTTCTCAAGGTCTTAATCTTATGTCCACCAAAGTTTTCTATAAATTTGGAGTATTTAATAAAGTAAGAACAAGCTTCACTTTTGTGAGCTAAGAAGTATACCCAAGTGTACCTAGAATAGTCATCTACTAAGACATAGACATAGTGCTTCCCATTTAAACTAGAAACTCTAAAGGTTCTAAACAAGTCCATGTGAAACAACACGAGAGGTTGAGAAGTTGAAACTTATTTCTTTGATTTAAAAGAAACTTTATGTTGCTTTCCCTTTTGACAGGGATTACAAACTTTATCAGTTGGGAATTCAAGTTTAGGTATGTCTATAACTAAGTTTTTTCTAGTCAGTTTTCTAAGTGAATGAATGTTGTAATGTCCTAATCTTTTTTGCCATATCCAAGACTCTTTATGAAAATAATTTAAGCAAGATATGTTCTGTTTAGATAAGTAATTCAAATCAACTACATAAATATTTTCATTTCTCAAAGCAGAAAATACTAAAAAAAATTAAAATTAAAAACATTACATGAATCATTTTCAAATTTAACATTGAAACCATCATCACACAATTGAGAAATACTTAACAGGTTATATTTAAGTCCATCAACAAATAAAACATTTCAAATTAAACTGAATCAATGTTACAAATCTAGCATAAGACGATGATTTTTCCTTTTTAATTATCACAAAAGGTGACATGGCCTCCATAAAATTTGATTAAACTCTTGAATCATGAGTAATATCCAGTCATATGCCTTGAACATCCACTGTCTAAGTACCATTCCTTCTTATGGGAACTTTTTAAGCAAGTTTCCTACAAAATAGGTTTAAACAGAAAATGATTTTTGTATCCATATTTTCTTGGTTCCAGAAAAGTTAGAAAGCAAATATTTTGGTACCCAAATTTGTTTAATGGGTCTCATACAATCAATATATTCAAAATATTTTTTAGAGATAAACATTATTTGATCTATATCCATGTGAATAACTAGTTGAATCATATGAATTTCCAGAACTAGAACTAGAAGCATTCTGTCTAGATTTAGGAAGAAATCTATTTTTAGTAATCTGTCTCTGTCCAGGATGATAGCCTATTCCTGTGGTATATTTTTGTGCCACTTGTTTTCCTAGCATTTGAGTTAGAGTATTCTTTCCATTTGTGAATTTCTCTATGTCCTTCCTTAATTGATCATTGGACAATTTCAGTTCAGTATTTTCCTTAAGTAAATGAGCATTATTTTCCTTTTCTATATCAAGTGCAGATTTAACATAGATGGTAAAAGAAAGTTGTTTCTTCTAGGTCTTATACTTTTCCTTCAACTCGTTACAGGTTTCTTCTAGTATATTAAAATATTCAAATAACTCTTCCCTAGTCATGTTTTCAGATTTAGAATCCGAATCATCTCCAGAATAATAAGAATTTAAAGCAGGAGTATCCAATGTTACCTCAGATGTGTTTGTCATGAAATACATATTAGATTTTTGAGATTTTTCATCCTAAGAAGAATCAGAATCACTTGAACTATCTTCTGAAGCACTCTATGTTTCTTTCATAGCTTTCTTATATTTACTGTCCTTATAATCATATTTATTCTTGAACTTTAACTTCGGGCAGTCTGCTTTCACATGTCCTTTCCTCTTTCATTCATAACAGACAATTTCATCACTCTTATCAGGATTTTTTCAATCCTTCTTCCAAAGACCTCTGTTTTCATATTTTCCTTTATAATTTGGTTTTCTGAATAATTTATTCTTCCTTTAGAACTTCTTGAACCATCTGGCTATCTAAGCCATCTCTTCATCACTATCAGAATCTGAACCTTCACTTTTTGATCTTTCAGTAGGTATGTGAACTTTCTCCTTGTCCTTGCTATTTGAGGCAGTAGATTTAAATGCTAATGACTTCCTATTTAGTTCATCATCTTATTCCTTTTTTACTTTCATATCTTCTTCATACATCATCATATTACCAATTAATTCTTTAATAGGTAGTGAACTTATGTCACATTATTCTCTTATTGAGATTGATGTGCCTCTCCGTCTTTCTGGTAGACATCTTAGTATTCTCATAATCTTCTCTGTTGCAGGAACATCTTTTCCAAGTGAGATCATAGTGTTGACAATCTCATTGAACCTGAGATACATATCAGAAATAGGTTCATCAGACTTCATTTTAAAATTATCATACTTAATAGTGTAGGTATTCAATATCATTTCTTTAACATTGGTTTTTCCCTCATGGGAAATGTCCAAAGTGTCCCAGATTTCATAAGCAGTTTTACAAGCAGATATTCGATTAAATTATTCATCTCCTAAAACACAATACAAGGCATTCATTACTTTACAATTATTATTGTAAGTTGTTTTAGTGGGTTAATCCCAAGTAGTTCTTTTAGTTTCTGGAATCTTATATTGAGTCTCTATAGCACTCCAGATGCCAAATCTCATACTTTCTAAAAGAATTTTCATTTTAAGTTTCCATTGGGAATAATTTGTACCATTAAAGAAAGGTGTCTTGTTGGTAGCAGCACCTTCTAGCCTATTATCCATAATTAGATTTTATAAAATATATTTAAAGAGATAAAATTTATAACTATTAGAAATTTAAGATCTTTAAGATACAACTAAAATCACAGTCGAAAAACAGAGTATTTGGAAATCCTTTATAAATAACAACCTCCCTTTGATACAAAAAGTTTGTCATAGTGGATACTCAAGAGGGGGTGAATTGAGTTCCAATTAAAAATTTTTGTTTAAAAGATTCTTATTAAAATCCCCCAAATTAAATAACAAGCTAAACTGTAGTGAATTTTTAATAAAGTAAAGGGTCATTTAGTTTCTCAAGAGATTGATTAGTTCTCAGTTAATCTAATTTGAAGATTAATTAACTTTTTAAGCTAACCTAATGCTTTAAAATAAATATGAACACTTTCTAGTTTAACTATTAGAGTTACCCTAAAACAATTTTATATTTAAAGTACTTAGCAGTGGAATAATCAATATAGTTTAAAACAAAATAAAATAAGCACAATAGTTTAAAACAAGAGGTTTAGTCTAAAGCTGAGACTTAGTCCTCTCAAACAATTTATATAAATTTTGATCCACACCCTGGATTGGGGTAAACAACAGTACAGAGACTATCCAGGTACTAAGACCTCTACCACAGTTCTTTGTGGGAATATATAAAAACAATAGCACACGGGCTATCCAGGTCACACTTGACCTCTACCACTTTCCACAATGGGATAAAAGAGAGTTATAGAGGTTTTGTGTGAGGATTTAGAAATCCTCCAATTTAGCACATGAGACAGTGTGTATCTAAAAATACATAGCACACACATTGCTCAAAACAAAATAATCGCTAAGATAGATTATATATGATTTTAGAATGCTCTAGTGATTAGAAGTGCAGCTATGGAATCCTTTTGATTAAACATAAATGCTTTTGAGTCCTTCTCTAGTTTTTGTCTTGAAAATAGAGTGTCGTTTTCTTCCTTGATTTTCAGTTTCAGTTTGATCAGCTTGAGTGTATGAATAGATCGTCATAGTTCTTTACTCCTTGACTAAGATTCATCTTGGGTTCTCTTCTTGTATGAATGTCCTCATATATGTCTAGTGTTCTTCAAGTATATAGGTGTATGGATGTAACCTTTCTTTATTGTGTATATTCACCTCTTCTTCTCTTCAGCTCAATTATCCTTTTATAACTTAGGCTCCAACAATAGGAATGATTACCTTTTCATAGGTATGAGGTACAGTTCCCTGACATGCCAATAACCCACATTAATTAATAGCAGTTGCATTAAATTAACCAAATATGACCGTTATAATTATATTAATAATATTGAAAAAGTATAGAGTTTAAATAGAAGTGACTGGTTAACAGTCATCTTCCATCAGTAGCTCTATGTCAGTAGACTTGTAATGGTGGACTTTGTATCGGTAGTTGTTACTCCGTGTAACAGTAGCTCTATGTATAGGTAACTCCTTCTATCGGTAGATTTGGTCTATCAGTAACTTTCTTGTACCGGTAACTACTTATATTGGTGGCTCTGTCTGTATCGGTTGGTATTTATAATGGTAGCTATGTGTCTGTCTATTTGTATCGGTATCTTGTATTGGTAGGTCTCTGTGTAGTGGTGAGCTCCTATCAGTAGCTCTTTGTTCTTGTACCAGTATCTCTTTGTATCAGTAGACTTGAGTAGCAGTGACTTCCTTATATCGGTGGACTTACTCTAACAGTAACCTTTTAGTGTACCGGTAGACTTACATACTAGTAGCTCTATTCTGTACCATAGACTAAGTGTCTGTTTGTCTGTAACAGTAGCTATGTGTATACCGGTAGGCTTAACACTTATCTGTTCTATGAAAAACAAATCCAGATTGAGTTATAATTATTTCAAAGTGTGTAAAAACATAGATAAACATTGATTAACATATTCCAATTATTATTTTGTTATTTTTTTCAACATAGGATTATAAACACATATTAACAGATAATTGGGATTATAAAAATAGGTGAGGTCAACACATACCATTGTATTCAAGTTTGTTTACTCTTTGATAGTCTACAAATATCCATATTCCATAATGAAGAAAATCAATGATAGTATTAAAAATATTTTTTTGGGTGTTCAATTTCTGAATGAAAAATCATCACAATTCCTTGTAAAAAGTGTTGTAAACCATATGCTTTAGGTGGTCTTGGAATCGAAAATCTCGCAAACTTCAACCAATCACTACAATATCACTTTATGTGCAGACCGGTCAATGAAAATCCTGATTCTATTTTCTTCCTCAGAGCTGGTTCTTAGATAAATTAAAATTGAGGAACATGAACTAGTTAACATCCTCAGTGTGTCTATATTTTAATAATGTTTTCTCTATTATTATTGTTAACTTTTATTGTCTTGTAAATGTTAATTCTTGCTTGAAATTTTGGTTTGAGAAATGGATAAGGAATCCTTTGGTGGATCTTCTCGATGATGTTGAGCAAGATAATAATATGAAATCATCCATCAATTACCATATGATTAATATATATAATTTACCAATAGAGGTCAAGAAAGTTGTGGTGAACTATAATTTAGTTAGTCAATTGGATACGTTGATCTGGGAGTCGAAAAATAATGGTATGATCACTTCAAATAAGTTTTATAATTACCTAAAAATAAGACAAGCCCACACTTGGATCATCAAATTCAACAATAAATGGGTGAATCCATCTATATTTACTTTGATTTGTAGGATCGCCTTTCATAAGTTTCCTACAGATGACTAACTTCAATTTGTGGGCATTAATTTATGTTCAAGATATACCCTCTAATTTCAATATAGATAGGATATAAACAATCTTTTCATTAGATTCAAGATAGCCTCTATAAGGCCCCAGCCTTAAACCTTACTTAATCTTGATTTATTACAAGATTTCACATTGAGGATCTTTTCGGGTTTAGAGTTTTAGAGAATTAGATCATAAAACGTTCATTACATTCCACATATAAACAAAGTGGTTACATAAAGATAGTATTCTTCATTCCCATCAATGGAAACACATTTAAAATAAAACATGGATTATTTCTTGACACATCCTTGACTCTATCATCTTATCATGTACCTTTCCCTTGACCTGTGAAAAACATTTCAAAAACTTGGGATGAGCATAAAAACTCAGTATGGGTTATAAAAAAAACATGGAAAGGAAACATGAGTTCATATATACATAAGAATGAAATCATACTTTACCCATAAAACATAGGCACTTTAACATACCTCATAAAATCATGAATAAATCATAGAAATCATAATACGTAAAGGTAACTTGAGGCATTTATAACATTCTAACGTAGGCAGTAACCCTCTTGGTTACGTTTGGAATACCCATCACAGTATATTCCCTAAAATCTCTTCGGAGAAACCTTAACGTTTCACTCCTTCGCGTTACCCAATGCATTGGAGAGCTATAACGGGCTCACCCGCCCTTAGTTTATCACGGAACCACCCGTCTTCATAATAATGCCCAAGAACCATAACATAATCATATCACATAAAACATGCATAAAGGTAACATAACGTTTCCACATTTCAATCACGAGATATCAATACAACACATTGATATAATAAAAACATTATGAAAACCATTTTCAATACCAAAATAAAAGAAAAGTAAAACATGGTGTTTATTTTTCTTAAAAAAAAGGTATGGCTTGTAGAGGAAGCCGAAACTCAAATAACGGTCACGACGGCGGAGAAGTCGTTGTCGCCGCATACGTACGACAAAAACATTCCCTTTTGTCATTTAGTAAACGCTTCGTATAAAAAATATTCCTTTTGAATAAACGTAAAAGTCAAAGGGGTTTATACACCGTATAAAATAAAGTTGTGTATAAAATAAAATATGCCTCAACGAAAGAAGATTGAGACGAAGTCCCATAACTCGTATCCGACTTGACCCGACCGTTCTTTAATATCCTGAATAATAAACTTGAGTTAATCTCTACTTGATTATGAATCTTTTTCAAGTTCATTATTCCTTTTATACCATGTTATGAACATCATGTAATCATTTAAGTTAATAATGTTCATTTTGTCGGTATTTGGTTCTTAAGTCAAAAATAGACTTCTTACACTTACATGTTGTTAATTTGGTCAAAGGTTCATTATATCCAGAATGGTATTCATGATGTAGATATCATATATTTCATATATATCCAGTACATACATGCATTTATAATATTACATCACATTTAGAGGTAAGAAATGAAATGCACCGTTCATGGAGACGGTAAGCCGTACGTACGCATGAACGCTACTTCCATTTCTATTTCATATTTTCTGGAATGGAATCATAATTATATAAGAGTATATTATAATTCCAGTATAATAACATATATAATATCATTAACTTTATCCTTTACACATCCCACATATGGTATTAACGAATCAAATCACTTTTAGGGGGCGGTAGTCCGCACTTCCTAAAATGAAGATATCGTGTTTTACCCATAATGGAAACCATAAAGGTATGCCCAAAATGAAAAAACAGAAGCTTAAGGAAAACATAAACATATTATATATAATATATAAAAATAGTGACATCATAATGGCCACCTTTTAAGGTTTTTAATGAGTGTTGAACAATCATCGTTTCGGGAGGCAGAATTTCGCCATCCACGGAAACCGTATGTTATTTAACCATTTGATGTAGTTGTGTGAGGGTGTAGATCAAATAAATCTTATAACAACATCCTAGTATATTTAAGATACTGTTTTTGTTACAAAAGAAGTAAATAAAAAGAGTTTATGGGGTTGGAGAAGCAAAATAAAACAAATGAACATGAGAGAAAGAATTACCTTTAAAAGTGTAACTCCTTTTTATTTGAGCCTAAAGGCTTCCTTTGAAAGGATTATGCCCAAAGGTAATCCTCTAGGATGAGGAGAGGGATTTGGAGAGAGTAAATGGGCAGGGTTTGGCCGAGCCAAAGGCTTGAGGAATGTGTGAAATGAGGTAGAGGTGGGGGCCTTTTATAAGAGGAGAGGAGGGGCACTTTTGGAAAGTAATGAAATATTACATTATTTGAAAATGTGTTTCGGTTTTAAAAGGTCCCACATTGATAGAATTCGTGGATAAGGTGATAAGGGTTCTAAATCCACTCATACAATTGGTTTTGGACAAGTGTAGTTCATAGATTTTACACTATCTTTCTATTTTATTTAAATCGTCAAATAATGATGTCATCGCTACATCCTTATTATGTCATACATAATTAAATTTATTTAATGTCTAAAAATTACAAAAAAAATACTATGATATAGGAAATCTTTTTAGCTTTCCAATGACTATTTATAATCAAAATTAGGACTCGTATAACCCCACTTAAAAATTGTTTTCGTAAAACATATTATGTTTGTGTCATTTTCACTTTAACATTAAATAAAAAGTAATTTATGTCATTTCCCAACAAAAGTGGATCCATGGGGTCCCCAAGTTGACCCATGTCATGTCAGGGTCTTCCATGACACAACCAATTAGGTTGGGACATGTGTCTAGGTCATTTCATATTATTAAAACATTATTTATACCTTAAACTACACTAATTACCACTAATCGCGATTAAAAACTTAATAAGTTACTATTCACCAAAAAATTATTTTAATCTCATTGAACCACATTTTACTTCTTAATGACAACCATGTATGTCGGATTTTCAAAATTCAATACACATTAGTGGTAAAATTTCATTTAACTGAAAAATCAGTTTGCTTGATTACCACTTAGTGGTTTCACTATTCATCAAAAATTGAAGTTTTTCAGAAAATTACCAAAAATTCACCCTAAGCTATATTTGATATTCCGAATTCAAAAATGAAGTCTATTTTAAAAAATTCAAATCATATAAGTCACATTAATTAATTTAATAATTAATTCCCGCTGCCAGAGCAAATAGCGTGTTTTTACAAAACAATAAGTATCAAAAGATTGACACCAGTTTAAGTCTAATTTCAAAGTGAAATTGATTCCAATGACCACCATTGGATAAAATGGTAAAAATATATTCTAATTTAACTTCAAAACCAATTCAAAACATAATCTAATCATATAAATAAATTAGATTAAAAAGCAGTTTTGATGTAAAATGCAGTATTTTTCACTATTCATTAAAAAATGAACATTGTCAGAAAAATACCAAAAATTCACACAAGGTAAATTTTGATGTCCCAATCATAAAGAATAAGTTTATTTTGACAAACATAGTTTATAAAATTGTCAAAATATATATTCAAAAATGGTTTTCCATCAAAAGGCAGTAAAACAATCTTTTAAGAATATTAGTGTATTTCATGCATAAGATTGTATTTATTTTCATTTTAAGCCTCTAAAACACTATCTTAATCATTAATAGACATAGATAAAAATATCTATTATTCATTACTTACTTGGGATGTTACAGCCTCGGTGCTATGAAGGGTAATATATGTCCTTTTGAGTTCTACCTTCTGAATACATAGGCAATTAAATATATGATTCTCTTCTGCTGCAACCTATAGCTCTCCACAAAATTCAAAAATATTCTATTTTTTTATATTTCTTAGATTTTCATTTTATATAGTCAAGAAGGATCAAATTAATACATGGAAAATAGAAATAAATTTCAAGATTTCAACATCTCAAATTATGGTGGCTATTCAGGAGGGAAATTCTACCCAAAACAGTTATTGTATTAATTCAATATCTAATTTTTCTACTCTTAAATGGTTGGGTGTTGCAAGTAACTTTTTTACTCTAATGGGAAATTTAGAATTTTTTTGGAACTATCCTTTCATTCAATGAATCAAGTGAATTACCAATTGTGCTTTTAGAGGGAATCCTAGACCAATAGGATTTGGTGCAGTCTTCATATATCACAAGAGGATGATCATGGGTTTCCTCTTTGGCCCATGTGGATTATATTTATCACTTAAAGATTAAATGTTGGGGGCCATCCATGGAGTTGATAAGGAAAAGAAAATAATATGGAACAACTTATGGTTCAAATGTGACTCAATAGAAATTTCTCAAGCAATCAGAACTGGTAATGTCCATTTAGTTTGGAAGTTGACAGTCCAATGGATAATACTCTTAGAGACTCTATCAATCATGAACTACATAATCACACAAGTTTACCCAGAAGAAAACAACCTCATTGACAAAATTTCAAATAAAGGGGTAAATTGTGAGAACCTTACCCCCTCTTTTTTTACCTGAGGAATTGTTATAATTATTTAAAAATAGACTTTTGTAAAATAAAATCCTTTAAACTAATGTAACATTAATTTTTATTTCAATAAAATTGGTCTACTAGTAAAAAACCTTACAAACAGTGTCTTAGGTAATCCCAACATGGGTCACTAATGGCATAATAATGAACACACCCTACTTGGGATGGTTAAAATTGATGTCTCAACCTCTAATGATGTCAAGTGAGGCTATTAAGTCCTTATAATATAACATAGAAAACTTAAATTAAAGCAGATGAATTTTTAAGAGCAACACCCAATGAAACTAACATGCACATAATGACAAAAATTTATAAATAGTGAGACTTTGAGGTTAAATACATAAACCACCTACCTTATTCCTATAGTAATTTCTTCATCCAGTATAATCCTTTTATTTTTCTTTGATAGAAATAAAATATAATAATATAAAAACACCATAAAATATGGCATATGATCTTTCACCTAAATAATTATTTCAACCACAACACAAATGATCAAGGGAGTTAAAGGAATGAAAAGATTACTGGATCACTTAAAATGTGATAAACAGAGGTCCAATCAAAGTTTGGATAGATGAATGGGATCCAAGCCTATATTTAGTCTCAGAAGGGGTATTTATTTGTAGGATCTCCTGTAACACCCCAAGCTTCCACAGTATGTTTCCCTTCGAAAAATGCGATAGCGTGTGTTGTACGCAACCTCGAGTTCTAACACCCACCACAACTAATTAAACTAGCCGTTGTGAATAGTAATACCTAGTTTTTGAAATCATATATATTTTATATTTCAAAATGGACTTCATTTTTGGATTCAGAATATTGAAATTATCCTAGGGTGAAATTTTGGTACTTTTCGGATAACTTTCATATTTTGATGAATAGTGAAAATTACTAAATTTTAATTAAAAACAACTTTTTTAATCAAAATAATTAATAGTGATAAATTATGAATTTTAGTAGTTTTAAAGTATATTTAGAATATATTTTTACCATTTAATATAATGTTGGTCATTGGACATAATTTTACAATTAAACCAAACATAAACAAGTGTCAATCTTTTGATAGTTATTATCTCTTAAAAACACGCTTTTTGTTTTGACAGCGGGAATTAATTTTAAATTAATTTCTTCCACTTTTTTGTTTTGAATTTAGGAAAATTGATTCCATATTTGGAATCAGGATGTTCAAATTGTGTAAATAGGTAACTTTTATTTTTAGACATTTTGAATAATTACTGCGGTAAATATTTTATTTACCATGGTTAAGGGTAAATCTGGTAAATAAGGGTTAAAAAATAATATTATAATAATACTAAATTACCGTAAAACGTGTCTTAACCCTATTGGTTGATACATGGACGACCATGGGCATCTTTGGGTCGATTTTGGGACCCCATGGATCCACTTGTAAGTGATAATGACACTTTATTTTAATTAAGTTAAAATGAATACAAAAATGACACAAGCATATATCTTTTAGAAAAACAATTGTTACATAGGGTTATATATGTTTGATTTTAGATTATAAATATTCATTAGAAAGATAAAAAGATTTCATACATAATGATATTTTATTTATAATTTTTAGACATTAAATAATTTATTTTATTTATGACACAATGATGATGCAGTAATTACTATAATAGTGAAAAATTAAAATAATTGATATTATAAATACCCAAATAAATATAATATGAAACTTTTAATGAATTAAACTAATTTTCTAGGATAATATGATATATTAGGATTGATTTAATTGACTTTTTTAGAAGTAATAAATCTGTTGTAAGTTTCACAAAAATCAACTATTGAATAGTGTCAAAATTGACATAAAAGTGTTCTTAAAAAAAATATTATATTATTAATTGATATTAAATTCTTAAAAATCTAAGGTTCGGCCAAGATACCTATATCATGATAGGTCCATCATTAATGGACCACTTGGGGGTCGCTTGGATGTATATAGTAAGTTTATTAACCATATTATATAAAAATACAAAGAGACATTGTAAAAGTGAAACTAATTAACTTAGAGTTAATACTTAAAGATAAGGTTAATATAAGTACCCAAACCAGTCTAAATTCTATTGGTTGAGTGGTTTTCGACCTATCCCCACCTTAACCTTTGAATAATCAGCTTTTGAGCCACTAGAAACCGAATATGAATTTATTATAAATTAATATTTCTAGCTTTTCCAAAGGTGCCCCTCACCCCTCTTATAAAAGGGCGCTCCTCCCTCTCATTTCTTCACACCTTCAAAGCCTTTTGGTTCAGCCAAACTCTGCCCAAATACTCTCCCAACATCCCTCACTACAACCTAGAGGCCTTAGTTTGATCAGAAAGCCAACCTAAGGATCCCTTTTGATCAAATCAAAAGGAAGAACCCGAAGAAGAGGTAATGATTTCACCACCCTTCTCCAAGTTCATTTCTTCTTCCACTTCTTCTTCCTTTGTTCTTACCATTATAAAATAATAACTCCAGTATCTCACATATACTGTGATGTTATTATAAATATGGTACAACCATATTCATTATTTTATCCACCCTTTGAATAACATGTCACCATACGTGCGTACGTACGGCTTACCGTCTCCACGTCGTGGTGTAATTGTTATTCAATATATTATTATTTGTTTGGGTATAATAATGATGTGTAACTCATGTAAATAATAAATATAACATGTTAATGATTCTGTATATATGATATACCATCCATTTATATATTATTTTAATATCAAAGGAATGATATTGTCGCTCGTGCGTACGTACGGACTACTGTCTCCACGAACGCGATGAGATTCATTCTCCATCGTATCCATTCAAGTATAATTATCATTTGATGATTTAAAAATGATGTTTAAGGACTTGATATCATTCTGGATATGAATAATATACAACCTATCCTTTACAAACATGTCTTACGTAACAAAACATATAAAAGAAAACAAGTAAGTTAACACCCGATATAATGATAATACTAAGATATTATTATCAAATCAATATTAAAAGATCATATATGATATAATATTAATGTATATGATTCTTGTATAATTTAATAAAAATTATTTCACCATTATACAGGAGGTTAACCTACCCCAACCAAGGAAAAGTACAAGGTAAGGGTTATTTCACAATCTCTTCATTATCCGAGGTTGTTTATATGTAATAATCTACTGGGATCGCTTTATCATCCACATCCATGTTTTATTAAAAATGTATTTCAAAACATTTTTATTATTTACAAGAATATGGGTTAAAGTCATTTATAACCTTGTTTGACTTTTTATAAGAGGAATCTTTCCGTCGTTTTCAAAACAAGGTCCTTTTTAACCTTTTTGACAGAATTAAGGTAAGAATGTTTTTTTAACTTATACGGCGGGTGCGGTTATTTTCCGCCATTATAAAATCTTCAAAGCTTCCCTTACAAGCTTATAAGAATATTTTCAAAGAAAATGTTTTATTTTATATGGATCTTAAATGATTTCAAAATAAAAGGAGATATTTCTTTAAAAATAATTTTGATTTCATCTATGTCAACATCCTTTGATGGATTTTAAGATTATATGAAGTTGATTTATTATGATACAAAACTTCTATATTGTATTGAAGGTTTTGTGATA
The DNA here is from genome assembly GCA_963277665.1 of Viscum album. NCBI lineage: Eukaryota > Viridiplantae > Streptophyta > Magnoliopsida > Santalales > Viscaceae > Viscum > Viscum album. The sequence goes on along the minus strand of OY728159.1, from coordinate 990,727,739 downwards.
TGTTTGACTGTGGATGTGCTATTTTTATACCATTCATAGTTTATGGTGAAAGTATTGACATTTTGTATGCTAGTTTTAATACGAATGTTTATGTTATGTTTAAACCTTTTCATATGGGAATGCATTGGACTTAATATGTGACGGGTGGAGCCCGCTATAGCTCCTCGATGCATCGGTAGGTCTCATGAGACAAACTAGTGTCTTGGCACAAGGCCTTGACAAAATCTTATTTATAATCTTGGCACGAGGCCTTGACTATGTGGTTATGATAGTCTGGCATTATGCATTCCAACATTATGAAAGTGGTTATTGATTTTTGCATGAGATTATTCGATTAGTAGAATATCCATGCGAATAAGTAAATGGCATTATTTCATTTTATTTATGCCATACCATGTTGAAAGTTCATGTTTTAAAGGCTTTTGTTTTAGTTATACATTGCCTTGAATGTTTATTTTTATTTATGAAAGTTTCCGCTATATTGTTATCCTTACTGGGCATTTGAGCTCACCCCTTTTCTATGTTTTATTTTTCCCAGGAAGTGAAGAAGTAAATTATGAATGACCTGTAGGGATATTATGTGGGGATATGAGTGTGGAATATGGATACATTATGTTGTTGTAGTAGTTTTTCATTTTATGATGTAATGTAAGACTTATGAATATATCTAGTGTTTCCAAGGCTACGAAACCAATCGGTCTTTCGAGATTTGATCTTTCTTGTGATCATGCCAATGTTATGTAATAATGCACCGACTCTAGGTAACTGGGGTCGGGGCGTTACAGTTGGTATCAGAGGAAGTTTAGTACAAACCTTGGAAGCTAGATTTAGATAAACTCTGATTAGAGCACGTAGACCTAAGATGAACTTTGAGGATTAGTATAGAAGAACTTCCTAGAATTTTGGTATTGTAGAGATTTTGTGAGTTTTCCGAGCAATACATCCCTGTCTGGATACGAGCAGGTAGAGGTGGCTCTGGAACAGATGTACCTAGGGGTAAAACCTGAAAACACCGCTTTGAGCTAGACTCGAACGGGAACTGGTGCACGACAACGGGCCTTGCTGCACTATTGGTTACGACACTCCCGGGGGATATGCTTAGGATAACTCTCATTTTCTTTACAAATCATTATGAAGGGTTTATGAGTATATACTTCCTCAAACAAAACATTTTATGATTATGGATTATATCCATAAATAGTTCAATTTATGTTAAGTGTTTTATAAGTATGGGATTATGTATTTTGATTCATAAACTGATCTAGTTTATGCCATTGTTTAGAAATGGTGCCTAGTGGAAGAAATAGAAACCATATCAATTCATGCACTCCATGTAGGGATTTCCCTCCTACTCAAGATAATTATAGTGGGGTTGGCGATGCAACTGGTGTCGATCAGCTAATCACCATACTGGGACAACTTACTCAGGTTATGAATAATAACCTTACCCGTATGGAGCACCCTGATCCGCAGCGTGGAGGATCAATGTTAGATCGATTCATGAGGCAACAACCACCAACGTTCAATGGGAGTAAAAATCCCTTAGTAGCTGAGAAATGGATAAATTCCCTAGAGAAAATATTTCAGGCTTTGGGGAGCAGTGAAAGGGAAAAAGTTATCATGGCAGTTTACCGCCTCACTGGAGATGCTGATCAATGGTGGTCATTGATTCAAAACGTGAAGGAAGATGATGAAGTATCAAATATGGAATGGAGGGAGTTCAAAGATCTGTTTTTAGAAAAATACTTTCCTCGCGACCATCGAGCAGATATGGAAAGGAAATTTCTGAATCTGAGAAAAAAGGAGGATGAGAATGTCACAAAGTGTGAGGATAACTTTACAAGGTTAGCGAGGTATGCTAAAGATTTTATTCACAACCCAAGAAGTAAGATTGATCATTTCTTTGATGGGTTAAAACCATTTCTCCGTCAAGCATTAGTCTCACAATCCTTTTCATCGTACGAAGACATTGTCTCATGTGCTATCAAGACCGAAAAGGAATTCTCTAAGTCTTATGACTTTAAAGCAAAGCAAGAGAAGAAGAGACCTGCTGATCAATCTGGGAATGGAAATAAGGGGAAGAAGGGAAAGGTTGAATATCCATCTTGTGGTAAATGCGAGAAGAAACATCCTGGTACTTGCTTGAATGGAATGGGAGTCTGTTACAAGTGTGGTGAAAAAGGCCACCAAGCTCATGATTGCAATGGGAAGAAAAAAGCTACCAATGTTCAGTGCTACAATTGCAGGGAGATGGGGCATTATGCAAATGCATGTCCTAAGCGTCAGGAGAACTTGCCTCAGAAAAGGCCAAGGGATCAAGGCCAAGCTTATGCTATCACTACTGCAGAGGTAGAAGCTCCAAAAGACGTGGTGGCAGGTAATTTAATGGTTTCCTCAAGTTTAGCAAATGCATTATTTGACTCTGGATCGTCGCATTGTTTCATATCTTCCCAGTTTGCTAAGAAAATTAGATATTTCCAATTTGATTTAATAAGGGAGTTGTCAGTTAAAACTCCTAAGGGAAGTATCATTGCAACAAGGTTTTGTGAATCAGTCCCCATTAGAGCACATAAATGTTCGTTATCTGCTGATCTCATCGTCATACCTATGATTGAGTTGGATATAATCCTCGGTATGGACTGGCTTTCGGACTATGATGCAGAGATTTATTGTAAGAAGAAAGTGGTTACGATTCTTGATGATAATGATGAGGAACACCTTATCTTTAGAGCAGAATCATCACCACCTAATTCTTATTTAGATCCACCCCCAGTACCTCAACTTAATTCAATTATTGGGGAGGAAGAGTATGAAATAACTGTCGGTGAGGAAAGGAATGTTCAAATAGAGTATGTACCTGTTGTGAAAGAATTTGTAGATGTATTTCCGGAAGATTTACCTGGACATCCTCCAGAACGAGAAGTTGAGTTTTCCATTGATTTGATTCCTGGATCAAGGCCTATATTAAAGACCCCTTATAGAATGGCCACTGTAGAGTTAGTCGAACTAAAGAAACAACTAGAGGAATTGAGTAATAAGGGATTTATTCGCCCTAGTGTTTCTCCATGGGGAGCCCCTGTTCTTTTTGTTAAAAAGAAAGATGGATCTATGAGGTTATGTATCGACTACAGGGAGATCAATGCTATAACGATAAAGAACAAGTATCCCCTACCTCGTATTGATGATTTATTTGACCAAATGCATGGAGCTCAATACTTTTCAAAGATTGACCTTCGATCTGGATACCATCAGTTGTGTGTGAAGAAGGAAGACATTCTGAAGACAGAATTTCGAACCAGGTATGGGCATTACGAGTTTACCGTAATGCCGTTTGGATTGACTAATTCACCCTCTGTATTCATGGATCTGATGAATAGAGTTTTCAAGGAATATCTCGATGAATTTTTGGTGGTATTTATTGATGATATCTTGGTATACTGTAAAACCTACGAAGATCATGAAAATCACTTGCGCATTATCTTGAAGACTCTGAGGAGGCATGAATTATATGGGAAGTTTAGCAAGTGTGAATTCTGGCTTCATGAGATTTCTTTTCTTGGCTATATTGTCTCTAAAGATGGAATCTCTGTTGATCCTTCTAAGACCAAGGCAATCCAAGAATGGCCAGCACCTACGAGTATAACTGAGGTACGCAGTTTTATTGGTTTGGCAGGTTATTATCGACGTTTCGTCCAGAATTTTGCCCGATTGGCTAACCTATTAACGAAGCTCACACGTAAAGGGGTTAAATTTGTTTGGACAAAAGAGTGTGAAGAATGTTTCGAAGAATTGAAGAGAAGATTATTCAATGCTCCTATATTGACTCTACCATCGGGGAATGATGGGTTCGTTATTTATAGTGATGCATCGAAGAAAGGACTTGGTTGTGTCCTTATGCAGAATGATAGAGTTATTGCCTATGCATCACGACAGTTGAAAATTCATGAACAAAACTATCCTACTCATGATCTCTAGTTAGCAGCTGTGATCTTTGCTTTGAAGATATGGAGACACTACCTCTATGGTGAAAAATGTGAGATTTATACTGATCACAAGAGTTTGAAGTATATTTTCTCACAAAAAGAACTCAACATGAGGCAAAGGAGATGGCTTGAATTACTCAAGGATTATGATTGCACGATACACTACCACCCGGGGAAAGCAAACAAGGTGGCAGATGCTTTGAGCAGAAAAGACCACGGAGTTTTGAACATGATGATAATTGAAAGGGATCCAATTTTCATGGATCTAGTGAAGATGGACATGGGAATAACCAGGGAAGGTGAAACATCAATGCTTTTTCAAATGGTTGCCAAACCATCTTTAATAGAAAGGATTAAGAGTACTCAGACCGATGATGAAGAATTTCAAAAGAAGATTAAAGCTGTGAATGATGGGAGATTGAGAGACTTTGTGTATGAAGATGGAATTTTGAAATTTGGGAAGAGACTTTGTGTTCCCGATATACCTGATCTAAAAAGGGAATTTTTGGATGATGCTCATAGTTCCAATTTCTCTATACACCCTGGGAGCACAAAAATGTATAGAGATTTGAAGGAACATTTTTGGTGGGACAACATGAAGAGGGAGATTGCTGATTTTGTGTCAAGATGTATGGTTTGTCAACAAGTGAAAGCTGGAAGGCAACAGCCTGGAGGAGTCATGCAACCTCTTCCCATACCGGAGTGGAAATGGGAAAATATTACGATGGACTTTGTCATGGGGCTACCAAAGACTCCTATAAGGAACGATGCAATATGGATTATTGTTGATCGTCTTACCAAGTCAGCACATTTTCTTGATATAAGAGAAGATCTACCCCTGGAACGTCTAGCAAGACTATATATATATGAAGTTGTGAGACTTCATGGAGTACCCTTATCAATTGTTTCTGATCATGATCCCCGTTTTACATCAAGATTTTGGAAAATTCTTCAGAAATCTCTGGATACTGAACTTCATTTGAGCACTGCTTACCACCCTCAGACAGATGGACAATCAGAACGGACTATTCAGACCTTAGAAGACATGTTGAGATCTTGCTCACTTGACTTTCAGGGTATGTGGGATCAATATTTACCACTGGTAGAATTTTCCTATAACAATAGCTTCCATTCGAGTATTCAGATGGCACCATATGAAGCGTTATACGGAAAGAGATGTCGTACACCAACCTGTTGGGATGAGGTTGGTGAAAGAAAACTTGTAGGCCCAGAACTGGTGGAGGAAACGGTGGAAAAGGTGAAGGTAATCCAAAATCACATCAAAGCAGCTCAAAGTAGGCAGAAGAGCTATGCCGATAATCAAGGGAAGGATTTGGAATTTCATGTCGGTGATCATGTTTTCCTGAAGGTATCTCCGTGGAAGGGAGTCATACGTTTTGGTAAGAAAGGTAAATTGAGTCCCAGGTACATCGGACCTTTCGAAATTCTAGAACGAATTGGGGTTGTAGCTTACCGATTGGCAATGCCGCCAAGTCTCTCCAAAGTTCAAGATGTGTTCCACGTATCTCTGTTGTGGAAATACATGCCTGATCCAACGCATGTACTCACCTATGAGGAATTAGAACTGGAACCCGATCTTTCCTATTGTGAAGAGCCCGTCAGGATTCTTGATACAAGAGAACAAGTACTGAGAAACCGGACGACGCGTCTGGTAAAAGTTTTGTAGAGAAATCATAAGATGGAAGAGGCAACGTGGGAACCCGAGGAACTTATGATGAAGAACCACCCGAGTCTTTTTATGCAGTAATACCCTAGAAATTACGAGGACGCAATTATTTGAAGGAGGGGAGAATGTAACACCCCAAGCTTCCACGGTGCGTTTCCCTTCGAATAATGTGATAGCGTGTGTTGTATGCAACCTCGAGTTCTAACACACACCACAACTAATTAAACTAGCCGTTGTGAATAATAATACCTAGTTTTTGAAATCATATATATTTTATATTTCAAAATGGACTTCATTTTTGGATTCGGAATATTGAAATTAGCCTAGCGTGAAATTTTGGTACTTTTCGGATAACTTTCATATTTTGATGAATAGTGAAAATTACTAAATTTTAATTAAAAACAACTTTTTTAATCAAAATAATTAATAGTGATAAATTATGAATTTTAGTAGTTTTAAAGTATATTTACAATATATTTTTACTATTTAATATAATGTTGGTCATTGGACATAATTTTACAATTAAACCAAACATAAACAAGTGTCAATCTTTTGATAGTTATTATCTCTTAAAAACACGCTTTTTGTTTTGACAGCGGGAATTAATTTTAAATTAATTTCTGCCACTTCTGTGTTTTGAATTTAGGAAAATGGATTCCATATTTGGAATCAGGATGTTTAAATTGTGTAAATAGGTAACTTTTATTTTTAGACATTTTGAATAATTACAGCGGTAAATATTTTATTTACCATGGTTAAGGGTAAATCCGGTAAATAAGGGTTAAAAAAATAATATTATAATAATACTAAATTACCCTAAAACGTGTCTTAACCCTATTGGTTGATACATGGTCGACCATGGGCATCTTTGGGTCGATTTTGGGACCCCATGGATCCACTTGTAAGTGATAATGACACTTTATTTTAATTAAGTTAAAATGAATACAAAAATGACACAAGCATATATCTTTTAGCAAAACAATTGTTACATAGGGTTATATATGTTTGATTTTAGATTATAAATATTGATTAGAAAGATAAAAAGATTTCATACATAATGATATTTTATTTATAATTTTTAGACATTAAATAATTTATTTTATTTATGACACAATGATGATGCAGTAATTACTATAATAGTGAAAAATTAAAATAATTGATATTATAAATACCCAAATAAATATAATATGAAACTTTTAATGAATTAAACTAATTTTCTAGGATAATAGGATATATTAGGATTGATTTAATTGACTTTTTTCGAAGTAATAAATCTGTTATAAGTTTCACAAAAATCAACTATTGAATAGTGTCAAAATTGACATAAAAGAGTTCTTAAAACAAATATTATATTATTAATTGTTATTAAATTCCTAAAAATCTAAGGTTCGGACAAGAGACTTATATCATGATAGTTTCATCATTAATGGACCACTTGGGGGTCTCTTGGATGTATATAGTAAATTTATTAACCATATTATATAAAAATACAAAGAGACATTGTAAAAGTGAAACTAATTAACTTAGAGTTAATACTTAAAGATAAGTTTAATATAAGTACCCAAACCTGTCTAAATTCTATTTGTTGACTGTTTTTAGACCTATCCCCACCTTAAACTTTGAATAATCAACTTTGGAGCCATTAGAAACCGAATATGAATTTATTATAAATTAATATTTCTAGCTTTTCCAAAGGTGCCCCTCACCCCTCTTATAAAAGGGCACTCCTCCCTCTCATTTCTTCACACCTTCAAAGCCTTTTTTTTCGGCCAAACTCTGCCCAAATACTATCCCAACATCCCTAACTACAACCTAGAGGCCTTAGTTTGATCAGAAATCCAACCTAAGGAGCCCTTTTGATCAAATCAAAAGGAAGAACCCGAAGAAGAGGTAATGATTTCACCACCCTTCTCCAAGTTCATTTCTTCTTCCACTTCTTCTTCCTTTGTTCTTACCATTCTAAAATAATAACTCCAGTATCTCACATATACTGTGATGTTATTATAAATATGGTACAACCATATTCAGTATTCTATCCACCCTTTGAATAACATGTCACCATACGTGCGTACGTACGGCTTACCGTCTCCACGTCGTGGTGTAATTGTTATTCAATATATTATTATTTGGATGGGTATAATAATGATGTGTAACTCATGTAAATAATAAATATAACATGTTAATGATTCTTTATATATGATATACCATCCATTTATATATTATTTCAATATCAAAGGAATGATATTGTCGCTTGTGCGTACGTACGGACTACCGTCTCCACGAACGCGATGAGATTCATTCTCCATCGTATCCATTCAAGTATAATTATCATTTGATGATTTAAAAATGATGTTTAAGGACTTGATATAATTCTGGATATGAATAATATACAACCTATCCTTTACAAACATGTCTTACGTAACAAAACATATAAAAGAAAACAAGTAAGTTAACACCCGATATAATTATAATACTAAGATATTATTATCAAATCAATATTAAATGATCATATATGATATCATATTAATGTATATGATTCTTGTATAATTTAATAACAATTATTTCACCATTATACAGGAGGTTAACCTACCCCAACCAAGGAAAAGTACAAGGTAAGGGTTATTTCACAATCTCTTCATTATCCGAGGTTGTTTATATGTAATAATCTACTGGGATCTCTTTATCATCCACATCCATGTTTTCTTAAAAATGTATTTCAAAACATTTTTATTATTTACAAGAATATGGGTTAAAGTCATTTATACCCTTGTTTGACTTTTTATAAGAGGAATCTTTCCGTCGTTTTCAAAACAAGGTCCTTTTTAACCTTTTTGACAGAATTAAGGTAAGAATGTTTTTTTAACTTATACGGCGGGTGCGGTTATTTTCCGCCATTATAAAATCTTCAAAGATTCCCTTACAAGATTATAAGAATATTTTCAAAGAAAATGTTTTATTTTATATGGATCTTAAATGATTTCAAAATAAAAGGAGATATTTCTTTAAAAAGAATTTTGATTTCATCTATGTCAACATTCTTTGATGGATTTTAAGATTATTTGAAGTTGATTTATTATGATACAAAACTTCTTTATTGTATTGAAGGTGTTGTGATATGTTTGACTGTGGATGTGCTATTTTTATACCATTCATAGTTTATGGTGAAAGTATTGACATTTCGTATGCTAGTTTTAATACGAATGTTTATGTTATGTTTAAACCTTTTCATATGGGAATACATTGGACTTAATATGTGACGGGTGGAGCCCGCTATAGCTCCTCGATGCATCGGTAGGTCTCATGAGACAAACTAGTGTCTTGGCACAAGGCCTTGACAAAATCTTATTTATAGTCTTGGCACGAGGCCTTAACTATGTGGTTATGATAGTCTGGCATTATGCATTCCAACATTATGAAAGTGGTTGTTGATTTTTGCATGTGATTATTCGATTAGTAGAATATCCATGCGAATAAGTAAATGGCATTATTTCATTTTATTTATGCCATACCATGTTGAAAGTTCATGTTTGAAAGGCTTTTGTTTTAGTTATACATTTCCTTGAATGTTTATTTTTATTTATGAAAGTTTCCGCTATATTGTTATCCTTACTGGGCATTTGAGCTCACCCCTTTTCTATGTTTTATTTTTCCCAGGAAGTGAAGAAGTAAATTTTGAATGACCTGCAGGGATATTATGTGGGGATATGAGTGTGGAATATGGATACATTATGTTGTTGTAGTAGTTTTTCATTTTATGATGTAATGTAAGACTTATGAATATATCTAGTGTTTCCAAGGCTACTAAACCAATCGGTCTTTCGAGATTTTATCTTTCTTGTGATCATTCCAATGTTATGTAATAATTCACCGACTCTAGGTAACTAGGGTCGGGGCGTTACATCTCTTATGTGAGAGAAATATATGTGATAAGTGAGGAAAAAGAAATGGTTTTTTTCCTTATTTTAAAAACCCATGACCTATACATGATTCATAAATAATACATGTCATATATTCCTCGAGTTATTGTGATTTTAAATAACAATTCATGATGTGAATTTCAAATAAATGTCATGGATTGAATTTATGGCATGTATTTCCTTCATACCTTGTATTTTGGCTATAGCCAGCTATAGACCACCTGCCACCCATATTCCCAAAAACAAATAACCTGGTCATCCCAAAGGATTGGTTACCAAGGATAAACTTAAAAGAAAAACAAATTTCACAAGGTTTTTCTAAAAATTTAAATTTCCATACCTCATAGAAAAACTAAGATCTTACATTACCCCCCCCCCCCAAATAAACTCGTCCCTAATTTTCCCTTCCAAGGGTTGTAAAGATTCATCATAGAACAACTTCAACCACATAGAACATTATTCATCCTCTCTCTACCAAGTCTCATCCTATACATAGTCATGATTAAATATCACCCATACCATAGAAATATAGCTACCTCGAAGAGACATCATTCTCTGATCAATGATGAAAATGGGATACTCCTAAAAAGAAGCATCAACATCCAATTCAATATCTTCAGGATAAAAAGTATGATATGGGACAGCATGGTAACAATGAGGCTATGAAATATGGAAAACATCAAGAATGGAATAGTTCCTATGCGGTAGCAGTAATTGATTGGCTATAATCCTTACTCTATCCAAGATATCAAAAGGCCCAATAAAATAAGGCAACAACTTCCCTTGCCTCTATATCCATTTATGTCTAAGAATGGGTGATACTCACAAGAAAACACAATCCCCATCCTCGAACTCCAAAGGTCCTCAATAATGATTGGAATATGATCTATGTCTTGAATGAGTAGTATCCATCCTCTTTCAGATCAATTTCACCTTCTTTGAAGTCTCTTACATGAGATAAGGACCTAGTATCACTTCCTCCCCTACCTCTAGCAAGCACAATGGTGAACAACATGACCTACCAAAAAAGAGCATATAGGGAGACATCTTAATTGTTTTATAAAATATTTATTATAGTGAAACTCGGTGAGAAGTATATGTTTCTCCTAAGAACCCCTAAAATCAAGGACATATGCTTGAATGATTCCATCTAAAACATGTATAGTCTGTTCCGACTGGCCATCATTCTGGGGGTGAAAAGATGTGGTTGGAAGAACCTATTTTCCCAAATAATTCTATAACCCTTTCTAAAACCATTAATTAATCTCTCATAGGACCAAACCTTCAAGGTCTAAAAACAACCATCCCTTTATCCCATCAAGATTTGGAGAGGTAACTACTAATGAAATAATAATAAGATGATTGAAACTCACTTGAAACTCTAGATCAACTTAAAAAATAGGGCCATCAACTTCCATCCATCACTGGCTTCATGAATGGCTTATGCTTATGTTTTCTAGCTCAATGCTTTAACTACCACATTTCCCTCGGCATATAGGTAAGATAAAATTCATGAGAATGAAGGTATTCAACCCAAAATCAATGTTCAGGAATCAAGTCACACATTGTAAAGATATATTTAAGGCTCTTATGGTTCATAAACACCAAAATGAACTCCCCATAAGATAATGTCTCCAGCAATGAATGTAATGAATGACCACCACATGATCATGGTCATGAGTCTGGTAATTAATTTTTTTGATGTCTTAACTTGATAGGATCATATAAAATGACTTGATCCTCCTACATCATTACTACACCCATCCTGATGTTGGACCCATCATAGAACATTGTACAACCCCTATCATGATCTATCCAAATCAGGATCAGTGTTACAGTAGTTCTTTCATTCATCTCCTTAAAGTCTTTATCACATGCTTCAGACCACAAGAAGTTCATTCCCTTATTAGCTAGATCAGTAATAGGCATTTCAAGGTGTGATAAGTCTGGAATAAATCATTGGTAAAATTTTGACTTCCCCAAGATACATTGTATATCAAACACTTTGTTGGGATGCTCCCATGATACAACAACAATAACCCTCTATGGGTCAATTGAAACTCCAGATTTTGAGATAATATAACCCAAGAAGTGAACATTGTTGATCCATAAGTGAAACTTTGTGAGCTTAGCATATAACTAATTCTCACTCAGTGTACTCAACACAAACTCATGATGTTTGGCATGGTCACTTTGAGTATAAGAATACATCAAGATTTCATCCTAAAAAACATGAAAAAAGAATCCAAGTAGGGGTGTAAATCCTTATTCATCAAGGCCTTTAAAACATAAAGAAAATTTTTTATACTAAAAATTTTACCAGATACTCATATAAATCATATCAACTTTGGAAATTTGTATGTTGTATATCTGAAGGCTTGACTCACACTTGATGATGTCCTGATATTAGGTCGGTCTTCAAGAACACTATAGATCCTTCAATATCATCGATGAGGTCATCTAGTCAAGGAAAAGGATTCTTATTCTTAACTATAATCTAGTTTGACCATTGGTAATCCACAAATAACCTAAGTTTTCTATCTTCTTTCATGGAAAAAAGGACAGAAAAACCCTAAGAAGAGGTATTAGGTCAGATAAAACCCTTGGATTCCAAATCCTCTAACTATCACTTGAGCTCTTGGATCTCAATAGGTGCCATCATGTATGAAGTAATATATACTAGAGCTATGAATGGAGCCAGAGTTCGTCACGACCCTCAAAATTACATTTATTACTATTACACTAGCACAGTGGTGCATGGTCAATCCACAGAGAAGACAAATGAGTGATTTCTAAGGTTTTTGAATTTTAAACCCCCACTGTTTTCAGTAGTGGGGAAACATCTTTTTTTTATCTTTTTATTTATTAAAATGAAAATTAAATAGGATGATGAAACAATATTTTTTTATAGATACTAAAATTTTCACTAATACTGATAAACTAAGTAATACGGTATACTAGTATTAAGCAGCAACACAAAGAAGTACTGATAACATGAAACACTTGAGAGATTTAATCTACTGGTTGAAATGATTTATTCCTTCACAACTTTAATTGAGTAACACTTCAAAAAATTATGAAGAATCTCACTCGCTAGGAAATTCAACAGGCATAGAATTAAGTTTTGGAGTTCGCCACACCAAAACTTAATTGAATTGCTTGGAAGTTGAAAAAGAACAACAACTAGAAATAAACTCGCCGTAAATTCCCAATGTTGTTGACAATAATAGCATCGAAAAATGCACTCAAAATCTACTTCTCTAGTTGATCTTGAATTAATGAAATTGTAATACAGAAACTGAAGTCTGAACAATTTAACGTCGAATCATAAATCAATCTCACTGATTGTTTATGATTTCTGAAATATTGTAAGATTGTGAAGAAACCAAGAATAAAAACTAGAAGTGTCAAATTCCCAAGCTGAAAACATATCAGCTTATGATCATATTCATTAAAGAAGTGAAATACCTCTAAGAACATAGTACAAAAATTAAGGATAGAGGGAAGAAGTTCTCCCCAAGTACTGCTCTACTCTCAGGCTCCTAGGTCTTCTGCTCATCTCCAGTGGTGCTCCTGGGAGTCTCCGCTCTCGAATTAGTGTTGTCATGGAATGTCGAATGAGAGTCCCCCGGATCTGGTGCTGCTTTGTTTTAAATACCCCGATGTCATAATTTGCATGTCGCTGCTCGATTTCCACGGATTTGGATTGTCCTTCATGAGTGCACCGCACACGTGCACTTTTACCGTGATTGGCACGTCGCACGAGTTTTTCTCACATAACTAACTTTAGTTAAGTTAGTTGCATGAACATAGACATATTACCGACATTGGAATGAACCTGCACAAGTTATAAATATAATAAAGCAGTCAAAACTCAAAGGAAAAAATAAATATTAAAAAGTTTACTTAAGTTAACTAATAAATATCTTAGTTGATAAATATTATTTACTTTATTATTATTTATAAAACTATTCACAAAATATTATTATGGTAATACATAAATCATTAATTTAATTAAATTAATAGAAAAATTACTAAGTTATTAATTTTATTATTTTTAACTAAGTTATTAAAAATGACAACATATATAAATAATTAAGTTAATATTTTAGATTGCATTAATAATTTAATTATTACTATTAAAGAAATTTAATTGTTAGATTAATTAGTTATTTAGTCAATTTTAATTAAGTAAATAAAATTAATACTTAAGTTTTAAATATTTTAAATTAATAAGTATTTTTATAATTTATTAATAATTATTCTTAAATAATTTATACAAACAATAGTAAATTAATTTTCTATTTACTTTTATTATTAATTTAGTTTTTATATTTTAATTTATAATTAATCTAATTATTAATATTATATTTGTTTTAGTTAATAACTTTTACGAATTGTATTAAATTCATTTGACTTTTAAAAGTTAACTTTTACTTTAATCCCACATTATATTTTTTTGTCTTATTCTTTTTACTTTACTTTATCTATACTTTTACTATTTTATTTTTAAATATATTTTTTATTTGTGTGTTGTCTTATTCCTCCTCCCCCAATTCGGCGCACAGTAGGGGAGGAGGGTCTCTTGGTTTCTCTCCAAGCCACGGATGGCGGCTCCAGCAAGAAAGCGGCGCACTCCCTCATCAGCCTGGCTCTAGCTCCCGCAGACAGCGACGACAAGCCTATTCGGCCTCCTTCAGCACCGGCTCGATCTCCTCATTCGCGACCAGTGGCACGGTGGTCTCCTCTATCAGGGGTAAAATCCTTCAGTCTCATTTCATCTGTTGTAGAGGAACCCTTCTTAAACATGGAGGTTCAAAGCAGAGACACCTCCAAATGCTATAACATTGAATTCGACCTCTGCTTGTGAAATGATGATGGCGGATTAAAGCCTTGGACGCGGCGCAGATCCAGCTCCTTTTCTCCAAGCGTGGCATGGCGAACATCGGCAGGTGCGTCATTGGATTAACCTACAGCGGCGTGGAAGATCTTAGCAACAACTTGAAGTTCTTCTTATTTCAGATATGGATGGAAAAAGTTTTTTAGGAATCTTAATTTGTTTTGGGGTTTTACTTGCTATGCATTTTGAACTGTTTGGGTGTGTGGTGAATCGGTTTATGGTAAGGGCCTGAAAAACTACAGCAATGGTATGATCAGTGGAAAATTGAAAGGTGATGGAGGCTGAACATCGGTGAGTGGTTGCTGTGAAAAAAAGGATAACAGCTGTGAATCCGATCGTGAGGTCTGCTGTGCATTGGTGCATCTGTGGATGGAAAGAAAGGAGTGGAGAAACTGATGTTGTATCGGTAGCTGAACAGGGGAAAAACACTCACCGATGGAATAAATGAAATGAAGGGGTTAACTGAGACCGTTCGGGAATTGGGATATCGGTGTGTCACGAGGATGCTGGATAAAATATAAATGAACTACCGGTAGGAGGAATGAGAGACCGATGAGGATCGGTAGAAGAATGGAATCGGTGTGTTACGACTCACCGATAGTAAAAATAGACGAGATACAAAAAGTCAACAAATAATAAACTAACGGTGAGTGCGTGGAAAAATGAGAGACCGAAGGGGTCCTAAAAAATTGTGAAACTGATAGAGGAAATTTCAATCGGTGAGTCACGACTCACCGATAGTTATAAAACTCTTCGGTGTGACATTATATCGATACGACACTCAACAACAGTTAAAAATTAAAAACGAAAACAACAAAAATTAATTTACAACAAAAATTAGAATGAATAAAACATTAATTAACTAAATTAAAAATAAAATCAACTAAATTGTTAAAGACTAATTAATTGACTGTAATTACAAACTAACCAAATTATTTAGCAAACTAAAACTAAAAGCAACTTATTATTAAGTAAGAAAAGAAAAGTTAAGATTAATTTAAAATAAATCAAAACAAATGCAGAACATCTATAATTAATTAACTGAAAACAAAAAATTAAAAAAAAAATTGAATTAACTACAGTTATTAAACAACATAGTTAATTAAATAGATTCTAAAATGAAACATAACATTAAAAACATATTATTTTATTAAATATTAACTTAAACTTACTTAGCAGGATAATTCAACCGGTTAAAAAGTGAGGTCAATAAGTCAAAATTAAATAGTAAAGTCTTAAATTAAAAATTGAATTAAATTAATGCAAATAAAAAAAGAATAATTAATTAATTAAGAGACATTTAAAATTATTAAGCAAATTAAGGTTATTAAACTAAAAATTAATTTAACATATTTAGAAAAATTAGAAAGACTATAAAAAGGACTAAAAACACATATTTAATTATAAAAAATGATTAATTAACAAATCTAGTGATAAAATTACAAAAGTGCCATTATTTATTAAAAAGTATCAAAATAATTAATTAAATGATTAAAAATTAAGTAAAAAGATGTGGCAAAACTATGTAAAAATAGAGCAACATCAAATTCCCCCACACTTATGCATTGTTTGTCCTAAAACAATCCATGTTTTATTTTCTTTGAAAAAAAAATTAAAGTGTGTTTATGATTAAGTTCAAAATGTAACATGTCGATCACTCAAAATCAAAGGACAAAACATAACAATAGGCTTTAATAAAATGATTTACTCTTATGAGTCTTGCCTAAATCAAATACTCAAATATAATTAAGAACACAAAGACCATCCATTAAAGAATATGGCATGCCTCATATGTGATACAACTTAGTGATTAACTTCAATCCAATCTCAGGTTCTAATTTCAATAGCGACATGAGATAAAATATGAATGGAATTAAGATCTTAACAAAGGAACTTTGTACTTTGACCGAATCTCAAGTTCCAAAAATAATTAATTTTTTGTGAATCATCTCAATGATAAAACCTAAATGATTTCCATATAAACCATTTGATCCCTTCTTCATCTGGCGTTCATCATTCTCCTCACCTTAATGAGCTCATTTTTGACCCTAGAGACCTTATTTTATTTTTTCCAAGCCATGTATCATTGTGTTAAGCACTGTGCAAAGCACTTATTTAGAGTGAAAAGAGGGTTTTTAGTAAATAGAAATGCACCCAACATATCGGGTCTTAGAAACTCACCGTGGGATCCCAGATTCCCAAATTACTCCAGTTTCAGAAGATTTATATAAAATTCATTTACATTGTCTCATTAAAGCAATTACTTTTAATCATTAAAAAGAAAAAAGAAAGAGGCCCCTAGAATCAGAATCAAACTTCCAGTTCCAAGAGTTAAGATCATAGTTCCACAAACATGTAACCCATATCATTTCCAGAAGTAGACTCTAAACCAGATTTCCATCAAATCACTAAACAAGACCACTCAGCAATCATCCAACCTCATTAATTTCAAATTCAATGAAAATCTTAACTTTCAGCAAGATACTTATCCTAAAGCAAGACCCAATTGAGAAAAGTGAAAAGCTTAAAATTATGCAATAATTTTGAAAAAAAATTATCCTTTTTTCATTTTTTACAAACAATTTGAAATTTCAGTGGGAATTGATGGGCTTACAATTAAGCACAGTTAAGAACAGTCAATAATTAACCCCCTCCCCCGCACTTAAAACCCAAATTTGTCCCCAAAGTTCACTTCTAATTATGGAGAAGAACAATTAAACATTAAGGGTCAAAACAAATTTTCATTTAAATAGATTTTTGACATGTATAAAGGGTCTCAATGAAGTTCAAAAATTTTGTTTGCCACAAAGGTTAAATTAAAAGTAGGTTCATTTGCAAGTGCATTAATTAACATTTATGTCTTGTGAGAAATATTTTCCATTAATGTTCAAACAAGGCATGCAACTTATGAAGTGCGCAGTGGATAGGGTGTAGCATTTTAAAAAATTGAGTTCAATAATATGTTCAATACAGTAGAAAAAGTTCATGCTAAACACATCAATGATACAATCAGATTCAAAACAATATTTTTCAGTCTGCATGAACCCCCCCCCCCCCCCACACACACATAAATTCAAGCAGTGAGAAGATTATTTCATTTTTTCAGCATAGAGGAACATGCATAATTTTATTCCAATATATGCAACAAATTTTCAGCAAATCATTAAGGAGCATAAAAAACAGAATTTAACAGTAAGGTACTTCCCTGACTAGATTTCCATTTCTCCTTCAGCATGGGAATTCCACTCCCTTTATTGATACAAGCAGCAACATCCTAAAAACACCAAGCATGAGAACCAGGAATATATAACTAGTATAGATAGTTCAAACAGAAGGCATCACAGCAGAACTTTATTCAAAGTAAAACAAGAACAGAAATAAAAGTAAACACAAAATAAAGAACTTGGGTTGACTCCCATGAAGTACTGAATTTAAAGTCTTCAGTTAGACTTTATTTAATTAAAATTTTTCATTTATTAACAAAACAAAAACCATGGGTTTCCTCCCATGCAGCGCTAGATTTGTAGTCCCCAGCCGGACTCACCAAGCAACTAACGGTAGTCACTAGGTGGATGTGGTTTCCTTAATATGAACCACCACAAGTGTTTGGCCCAATTATTTTTAACAGAACAATGAAAATTTCTGGCTTCAAGACTTAAGCAAACAAAAACTAAATTCTCATTAGCTGTAAAAATCCCCAAGAAACACCCTTTAACAGTTGTGAGTATAGTGATGTCCACTTCCAAATTTGTCTCGTATTTGACAATATTAACATTTTTAGGAAGTGGTAGCAATAAATTAGGTGTTTCAAAGGTTATGACAATATCCTCAGAGATATCTTCTCCAACTTCAACACTAAAATATTCACATTCAAGGGTGCTCATGGGTGAGTACTGATTAGAAGGTTCAAAATGGAATTCAATTAAGTGCTGAACAAAATTATGAAAATTGAAACTCAAGTGTGATTCCCTCTTTGTACTACTATCATTATCATGAAAAGAATCATCACCCTTCACAGGTGAGGTTGGAAGTGATAGGCAGGAAGAGAATTTATTTTATCACCAGTAGATTCGGGTTTAACCATGTTGTAAATCTCTTCCAAAAGTTCCTCAGTAGTGAGTGAACTCTCAATATCTACTGCTTCAAACAAATCAATTCTGCAACCATCAACTAATGTCTGTTCAAGCTCTACTATATGTTCAAGTTCAAAAGGCTCACTTTCCAAAACAATGTCTATAGTGTTTTCCAAAACGTTCAGTTCATGAGAAGAAATATTTAATTCAGCTTCAATGAAGTCATGTTCAAGATTGATCAAATTCAAACAATTTTTCCCCGAAATGATAACATAGTTTTCAATTTCATTGCACAATGTTTCATATAAGTGATCACTATAAGAATAGGGAAAAGGAAACTCATCAGTTAGTTTTTCTTCAAAAATCATTCCCTCAGCTTCATTATCCAATAATATTTTAGAGATTATTGGGTTTACAGGTTCAAAATATGAAAGAGAAGTGTTCAGTTTAGGTTCAAAGATTTGAGACTCTGTGATTTCCAACTTAATGTTCTCTTCCCAAGTGTACCCAATATCAAGTTCAGGCTCATTGTTCACAAGTTCAGAAAATTTGGGTGAAGAGTTTTTAACATTCAATTTTTCAGTTTCAATTTTCTCTTCTACCCGAGTGACTTCTTTTTCAAAACTCCTAAAACAAGGATTTTTCTCCAGTGTAGAAATTATGAAGAGAACTGGGCTATCTTTTTCAATTTGTTTTAATTCAACTTCAAAATTTTCCAACTCAACAACATTAAAGTTATTTGTTGGATTTTCAATGTTGTTTTCTTGAATTTTTGAGTCAGTTATTTCCACATTTGGTTCAATAGTATCAGATTTTTCCAAGTGAATTGTTTCTTGTCCATTTTCATTATCACTATCTTCTTCAATTTTATTTTCAAATCTTTTATACACATTTTCTTTTTCTTTTTCTTCAAAATATTCTTGTTCTTTAACCCTTTGTTGTAATTCCAAGAGCATGTTTTCTAATCTTTTCATTCTTTGCTCTCGCACTTGAGAATTCTTAAGTTGAATTTCATGGTTTGAGTTAACCAATTAATAATTTTTTCCACCCTAGAATCTAGTTTAGAATCAATTAATTCAATTTTAGCTAGGGTGATAGGACTAAACTCACACTGTTCATTTTCATCAGTGTAAACATCTTGTTGTGGCTGGTTATAGACACACTGCCAAGAAGTATGTCCATAATCACCACAACAAACATAGATAGGTCCTGGTTGATTCCAGTTCTGATTAACATCCATTTTTAATTCAAAATTAAATGAGCTTAAACACAAAATAGTTCTCAGTGAAGAAATTTTTTTTCTTTTCAAAACAACAAAAGCGGCAGATACAGTACAAAGCGGTTTTTTTTAAATCAGATTTTTTTAAATGATTTTTTTAGTCTTTTTTATTGTTTTTTTATTTTATTTTTCAAACCCTAGACTCTCAGTGCGTGCCTTCTCCGGAAACGTTTCCAAATTTTTAATGAGGTCGGAGTTCTTCACGGCCCTCAAAATTACATTTATTACTCCTACACTACCACAGTGGTGCAGGGTGGATCCACAGAGAAGGCAGACGAGTGATTTATAAGGTTTTCGAATTTTAAACCCCCACTGTTGTCAGCAATGGGGAAAACATATTTTTTTTTATATTTTTATTTATTAAAATGAAAATGAAAAAGGATGATGAAACAATATTTTTTAAAAGAAACTAAAAATTACACTAATAATGATAAAATAATTAATACTGTATACAAGTATTAAGCAGCAAGACAAAGAAGTACTGATCACATGAAACACTTGGTAGATTTAATAAACTGGTTGAAATGATTTATTCCTTCACAACTTTAATTGAGTCACACTTCAAAAAATTATGAAGAATCTCCCTCACCAGGAAATTCAACAGGCAGAGAATTAAGTTTTGGAGTTCGCCACACCAAAACTTAATTGAATTGCTTGGAAGTTGAAAAAGAACGACAACTAGAAATAAACTCGTCGTAAATTCCCAATGTTGTTGACAATAAGAGAATCAAAAAATGCACTCAAAATCTACTTCTCCAGTTTATCTTGAATTAATGAAATTGTAATACAAAAACTGAAGTGTGAACAATTTAACGTCGAATCATAAATCAATCTCTCCGATTGTTTATGATTTCTAAAATATTGTAAGATTGTGAAGAAACCAAGAATAAAAACCAGAAGCGTCAAATTCCCAAGCTAAAAACATATCATCTTATGATCATATTCATTAAAGAATTGAAATACTTCCAAGAACAGAGTACAAAAATTAAGGACAGAGGGAAGAATTTATCCCCAAGTACTGCTCTGCTCTCGGGCTCCTAGTTCTTCTGCTCATCTCCAGTGCTGCTCCCGGGAGTCTCTGCTCTTGAATTGGTGTTGTCGTGGAATGTCGAATGAGAGTCCCCCGAATCTAGTGTTGCTCTATTTTAAATACCCTGCTATCATAATCTGCATGTCACTCCTCGATTTCCACCGATTTGGATAATCCTTCATGAGTGCACCACACACGTGCACTTTTACCATGACTGGCACGTCGCACAAGTTTTTCTCACGTAAGTAACTTTCGTTAAGTTAGTTGCGTGAACATAGACATATTACCGACTTTGGAATGAACCTGCACAAGTTATAAATATAATAAAGTAGTTAAAACTCAAAGGAAAAAAGTAAATATTAAAAAGTTAACTTAAGTTAACTAATAAATATCTTAGTTGATAAATATTATTTACTTTATTATTATTTATAAAATTATTCACAAAATATTATTATGGTAATACATAAATCATTAATTTAATTTAATTAATAGAAAAATTACTAAGTTATTAATTTTTTTATTTTTAACTAAGTTATTAAAAATGATAATATATATAAATAATTATGTTAATATTTAAGATTGCATTAATAATTTAATTATTACTATTAAAGAAATTTAATTGTTAGATTAATTAGTTATTTAGCCAATTTTAATTAAGTAACTAAAATTAATACTTAAGTTTTAAATATTTTAAATTAATAAGTATTTTTATAATTTATTAATAATTATTCTCAAATAATTTATACAAACAATATTAAATTAATTTACTATTTACTTTTATCATTAATTTAGTTTTTATATTTTAATTTATAATTAATCGAATTATTAATATTATATTTGTTTTAATTAGTAACTTTTATGAATTGTATTAAATTCATTTGACTTTTAAAAGTTAAATTTTACTTTAATCTCACTTTATATTTTCTTGTCTTATTCTTTTTACTTTACTTTATCTATAATTTTAGGATTTTATTTTTAAATATATTTTTTATTTGTGTGTTGTCTTCTTCCTCCTCCCCCAATTCGGCGCACATCAGGGGAGGACGGTTTCATGGTTTCTTTCCTATCCACGGATGGCGGCTCCCGCAAGAAAGTGGCACACACCCTCTTCATCCCGGCTCCAGCTTCAGCGGACAGCGGCGACAAGCCTGCTCGGCCTCCTTCAGCACCGGCTCGATCTCCTCATTCACGACTAGCAGCACGGTGGTCTCCTCCAGTAGGGGGAAAATCCTTCGGTCTCATTTCATCCGTAGTAGAGGAACCCTTATTAAACATGGCGGTTCAAAGCAGAGACACCGCCAAATGCTATAACTCTAAATTAGACCTTTGCTTGAGAAACGATGATGGCGGATTTAAGCCTTGGACGTGGTGCAGATCCAGCTTCTTTTATCCAAGTGTGGTGTGGCGAACATCGGCAGGTGCGTCATTGGATTAACCTACAACGGCGCAGAAGATCTTAGCAACAACTTCAAGTTCTTCTTATTTCAGATCTGGATGGAAATAGTTTTTTATGAATCTTAATTTTTTTCGTGGTTTTACTTGCAGTGCATTTTGAACTGTTTGGGTTTGTGGTGAATCGGTTTATGGTAAAGGCCTGAAAAACTACTACAATGGTATGATCAGTGGAAAAGTGAAAGGCCATGGAGGCTGAACATCAGTGAGTGGTTGCTGTGAAAACGATGATAACAGCTGTGAAGCCGATCATGAGGTCTGCTGTGCATCGGTGCATCTGTGGATGGAAAGGAAGGAGTGAAGTAACCGATGTTGTATCGGTAGCTGAACAGGGGAAAAACACTCACCGATGGAAGAAATGAAATGAAGGGGTTAACTGAGACCATTCGGGAATTGGGATATCGGTGTGTCATGAGGATGCTGGATAAAAAATAAATGAACTACCGGTAGGAGGAATGAGAGACCGATGAGGATCGATAGCAGAATGAATCAATGATTTATGACTCACCGATAGTAAAAATAGACGACAGACAAAAAGTCAGCAAATAATAAACTAACGGTGAGTGTGTAGAAAAATGAGAGACCGACGGGGTCATGAAAAATTGTGAAACTGATAGAGGAAATTTCAATCGGTGAGTCACGACTCACCGATAGTTATAAAAATCTTTGGTGTGACATTATATCGATACGACACTTACCAACAGTTAAAAATTAAAAACAACAACAACAAATATTAATTTACAACAAAAATTAGAATGAATTAAACATTAATTAACTGAATTAAAAATCAAATCAACTAAATTTTTAAAGACTAATTAATTGACTGTAATTACAAACTAACCAAATTATTTAGCAAACTAAAACTAAAAGAAACTTATTATTAACTAAGAAAATAAAAGTTAAGATTAATTTAAAATAAATCAAAAAAAATGCACAACATCTATAATTAATTAACTGCAAACAAAAAATTAAAATAATTAGAATTAACTAGAGTTATTAAACAACATAGTTAATTAAATAGATTCTAAAATGAAACTAAACATTAAAAACATATTATTTCATTAAACATTAACTTAAATTTACTTAGCAGGATAATTGAACCAGTTAAAAAGTAAGGTCAATAAGTCAGAATTAAATAGTAAAGTCTTAAATTAAAAAATGAATTAAATTAATGCAAATAAAAAAAGAATAATTAATTAATTAATACATATTTAAAATTATTAATAATATTAAGGTTATTAAACTAAAAAGTAATTTCATATATTTAGAAAAATTAGAAAGACTATAAAAAGGACTAAAATGAAAATTTAATTATAAAAAATGATTAATTAAAAAATGTAGTGATAAAATTACAAAAGTTCCATTATTTATTAAAAAGTGTCAAAATAATTAATTAAATCATTAAAATTTAAGTAAAAAGATGTGGCAAAACTGTGTAAAAATAGAGCCACATCAAGCTACTCCTGTAATGATGTCAATTTTAAATTCTACATATATCTCATGAGGTATCATATATAAGTCATTTAGGAAAAATCCCTAATATGATCCACCACCAAAGGAAAAGTTATCCAATTTATTCCCGAATCTTCCATATAAAGGCTAGAAATAAGGGCTATCACCCCACCCAACCCATTATTCTCTTGTCCATATATAATTTCATGGATTTCCCACTCACCCTTTTGAATATAAATATGACCTTCTCATGATGTAAATGATACCCTACAGTGATAGAATTCATCATAGGCATGATAGGGGACCAACCAGTCTATCTCAAGAATGACATCAAAACCCATCATCTCAAAGAAGAAGTGGTCCCATAAGAAGCGATAACAGCCTGCCTCAAGGGGATTGTCCTTGCATTGGTGTATACCCTCTTTCCACACACCTGATGGTGTGTCTAAGAACATCAACCCACAAAAGTAAAAAACATCAAGCCCAAGACATTCCACGATCGACATTGAAATAATGGACTGTAAATCACCTGTATCAAACAAAGTAGATAAGATAGTAGAGGCAACATAAATAGTACCTCATATAGTAGATGGTTATAGACTCTGATCCTTGTGTATTTTTTGTAATGCATGCAACTGGAATGATCCATGGCCCTAATTTGTAGCTAGAATACCCTGAGCATGTTGACTCTACTGGTGTTAATAATTGGAAGTTTGGCTACCTCAGCCATGACCTCCTTCACATACTATTATTTCGGTGCTACTCCAGATTCCATCCTAACACAATGTCACTTATCCTTCTCTTAAAGGTGGATCTTGAACAATTATTCTTCTAATAGAATCAAGAATTTTTTTTTAAAAAAACCTTTATGATAACCCATCCAACCACAAGCATGGCACTCTAGAGGGTCTCTATCACACATGGATTCACATGCCCCTACCATCCACAATGATGGAATATAACCTATCTTCCGGTGTAGATACTCTAGTCACAACTTCTATGATAATAATCCTCAAAATGACTCTTCCTTCTACTATATGTACTACCACTATGTCTCAATACTGTCCCTTTAAGATCGTTACTATCAGTTTCCCTCATATTTCACTCAGTGATAAGATCTTGGTTCATGACCTTAGAAACGGTTGATAGAAGTAAGGAATTCACCTGATTTGGTATCTCTATTAATATAAAGAAAAATCATCCACTACTCATTAGAAACATCTTCAGACACTTTATCATACATTTTTCATGTGCTCAACGGTGTGTTATTAAACTAATTCCATAATCTCCAGTTCAAATCTCTCTATTTCTTTCTTAAATTTTTTAGAGATCATGGGTGTGGAATAGAGTCTGGGTTATCAAAATGAAAAAACATAAAGAAATAAAAAATAAAACACTTTATTAGTATATTCATAATTTTACTCATGTATTTTAAATTAATTATCAACAAATACTAAATTATTATTTCCTTTACATAGTTAACAAAGATCTCATTTTTCCAAGCTACAGGAATATGCCTTCAGCCTTTATAATTCAACGGAAATCTCACCCTATTCTAATTAAGATTCCAAATAATATATCCATATATTTGTAATCATCACCAGTAGGCACCCCAAACTCATCAAATGGATTGATAATCCTAAATTCTTTTATGTTTCATACTTCTACTTTCTTCATATTTATATATCATCGGTTGTTGTTGTGGTTTTTTTAACAAAAGAATTAAACAATTAATAAAATATATAGTTTTTTGTGTAATGACATACAATGAAGTAATAATAACTCATAAATATTTTCTCGATGGAAGGGTGACCAACTGCTCCACCATACTAGGTGCATTAGATGGTGGGATACTAACATCTGAGGAAACCGTTTTCTCACTAGAAGTCTCTGGTATAATAAAACCACTTGGATCCATTGAATATAATGGTAGTGGTGGTGTGATCTATAGTGTTGATTAGATATGATCTCAAAAAAAAATTGTTCTTTGAATTCATGTAATTCAAATGGTTTTGAATATATTGAATGCATAAAAACAAATAGAATTGAAATATTTTTACAAAAAAGGAAAAAATAGAAAAATGTATATATGTATAAAACACTTATAAATGAGGAATTGTAATATTGTTTCATTACCTATTTATATATTAAATTTTATTCACCCTAAGTGTCTTCACTCTTTTCAACCACCATTTCGATGAGTAATTCATTTTCACCCTCTCTTGTATGTTTTATTTCTTCAATATTGCCAGGAAAAAAGTTCAATGTTTTGTGGTTGATGTGGTTCACTATCACAATATACTAATTGTTATTAATTACCCATATCATAAAATTATCTCTTATTTAAGTGTAATAAAACACTCCAACCATAATTTATTTCATCATCCACATATTAAAACATCTCTTATTGTGAATCTAGGATAAATGGATCATGATATGCATGCTCATTAGTATGGATCAAGTGAGAGAAGTTGAAAGAAGTAAAATGTAACAAATATTTAATTATAACCTTATAAATTTTTACCCATTTAAATTTGAATGAGACAATTGAAAGTTGACCATGTTAGTTTAATTCGATTATATCAATCTACATTCTATATTATCCCACCTCTTTTAGTGTAAATACACCACTATTTTGAGTTTTCAAGTCTTCTTCATGATAAATAGTACAAAACCGGAAGCCATATATATTGTAGGTGTAACACCCCCAAGTATTTGAAAATAAATTTAATATTTAATTAATGAAAATTTTTGTTTTTACAAAATAATACTTTTTATAACCTAGTCAATAAACATAATTTTTCCACTTCTGTGATTTGAATTTTGAAAAACTGACCTACACAGTTGCGTTCAGTAAGATATTTGGAGCCTAATAAGACAAACATATTATTTTTTGAATAGTAAAATATCCTCATGAATAAGAATAGGAGTAGTAATATGACCCTTATGAATAGTAAACCATATTATTATTTATTATCTTAAGGTTATAAGATAATGATATCTTGATTAATTTTTCAAGGTGAGAACAAATGAATTACAGTTTTAAAATTATTACTTTTCGAATAAATTATGATTTTATTTAAAAACTAAATTAATTATATATAGAAAATTATTTTCAAAAAATTGAGTTCATTTTTTAATTCTAAATGTCAAAAAATGGTTTTGGTGATTTTTTGGGATTTTTCGGAAATACTCGAATTTTTTATGAGTAGTAAAATATGATAATTTACTGTATATACACATTATTAGTTAAATTCACTATTCCTAGCTTCATTTATAATTTAATAACACTTTTTTTAATCCACACAGACTTATTAATATTATGGGTCATATGAATCAATGCTATTGGTTTTCTTGATGGAAATAATTAGATAATGAATAAGATATTCAAAAATCACCCCTCTCCTCCATTATAAAACCCCCCATCACTCACACTTCTATTCACTCCCCTCAAACCTTGTTCCTAGTATAATTATATGAAAATATCTTCTCAAAATACTCCCTCATATCCATTATCCCTTGGTCTCATAAAAATACCAAAACCTATACCCTAAAGAGTCTCTCAAGGAAGAGGTAAATTCTTCTTCTCATTTCATTTATTTCAAATACTTTTCTTTTCTTTTTTACCCACCTCTCTTCATAAAAATGTTATAATAACTCTTGAAACATAAATTTACTGTAATTTTGTTAATATAATGGAATAATTCATCATCATATCTATTTTACTCTTCTTTTATACTAGAAATGAAAAAAAACCTATGAGATGTGTTAATTTATCACATTCAGGGACAATGGGTTTTCAATTTCTATTAACGTCTTAAATTCTAGTAATGAAACCATTTTTATGGTTGAAAAAGATTATTATATAGGTAATATATCCTATGTAATTTTTTTATTCTTTTTTTACAAATGGTATTTAATTATTGATCAAAATGAGTTCATTGTGATCAAAAATCACCAAATAACCCAAACAATTATCATTAAAGTTTTATATAATGATTCATCTTCACTCCAAATAACCAAATGGTTTTTATAACTATATAATCTTCTTTGTGTTCACTAATTGCATATATCTTAAATTCTGGACAACCATTCTCATTATATATGTTTATTCTTACATGAATATAAGTAAACCAATCATGAAAACCACGGAAGAAAATGCTCCCAAATAATGAAATTGAATCTCTTAACCAATCAAAAGTCCATGAATGAACCTAATAAGGTTCTAATAAATCAATTAAATTTATATGAGGTTCTGGAATCATTAATTTATGAACCTAAATTTGATTATTCATGTCATTAATATCAAGTGAGTAATACCTTTGGACTTAAGGTAAGGGTTTTCCACCCGAATCTCTATTTTCATTCCGATTACTTTTATTGTCTACTTACATCAATGAAATTCTTCTGTATTATTAATTACTCCTTATAATTTTTTTTGAGTTTTCTATTTATGTTTACCAACCATAATTCTTTTTTATTTTCTGGGTATTTAGATGTTTTAAAAGGAACTTTCAAAATGCTTTCCGAAATACACGCCCGATTAAAGGGAATTTATCAAATTTTCACCTATTTTCATAGGCACTCTATAATATGTTTTTAACAAAATTTACTTTCATAAAACCACTAATTTTATTATTAATAAACTACCTTAATTAACTTCTATTTTTATATAAATATTTTTCCAAAATAACTCTTCTTTTCAAAGTAAAGGGTATTTATCTCAAAAATTACTCAATGGTTTTTATGAATGTATTTTCACCTATATTAACACTCTTGTTAATTCATATGTTTAAATAGGTTTAATGTTTTATGATATCATCTACCATATTTTATTTAATTATTTCAGATTATTTTTATAGTGTATATTCTTTCTTCATACTATTCACCAAATTACTCTTAAAGGTTAGCGTTTATGTTTAATGTTCGGGGAAAGTTATTTATATTTCATATGTTATTTTCAATATGAATGTATATGTTATTTATGTTTATCCTCGTTCATAATAGGAATGAATTGGACTTATTATGTGATGGGTGACACCCACTATAGACCCTCAAATCATTGATAAGTCTCATGAGACAAATAGGTATAGACTTGGCCAAGCCCTTGCCCATTTTTAAATGTTGTTTTGGTCGAGGCCTTAATCATTTTTTGATGTCTTGGACAAGGATTTTACGGTATGTTTTGGAATGTCCAAAATATGAATTTCCCTCATTATAAAGTAATAAATTCATAGTTCATGTTGTTATTTGACTAGTAGAACACCCATCATTATGTTTTATTATGGAAATATTTACTCATCTCTTATTCCTATAATAATGTGTTCACGTTTATTATGTTTAAAGGCATGTGATTTTAATTATCCACCATGCCTGATGTTTATGTTTATGATATCTTCCCCTATATTGATTACCCATACTGAGCATCTTAGCTCACCTATTCTTATGTTTCGTCTTTTCTAGGACATGAAGAGGAATACTATGATTGACTTATAGGGATAATCTTAGAATGGTGGGCATTCCCAATGGAAATTTTATGTTGTTTTCCATTTTATGTTGTAATATTGAACTTATGTATGTATCTATATTTCAAAATATACTAAATTATTCATTCATTTGGGATATGTCTTAATTTTAATTATTCCAATGTAATGTAATAAGGTACAAACACAGGGTAACTGGGGTTGAGTCATTACAGTTGTTATCAGAGGAAGTTAAGTAGAAAACTTGGAAAATAGATTTAGAAAATGTATATTAGAGAAAAAAAACTCTAAGATAGTCTTTGAGGATAAGTATAAAAGAATATCCTAGAATTTTGGTAAGGGATAGATTATGTGGATATTTCTAGAAAATACATACATGTCTAGATACTATAGGTGGACATGGTTCCTAGAATATATGTACCTAGGAGTGAAAAATCAGACAAGGAGTTTTGGGCTTGACCTGGGGTATCCTAGTACACAACAACGAATCTTACTATGCACCTGGTTTAAAACTCCAGGGGGATATTCTTTGGATAATTCATATTTTATTTACAATCTGTTATGAAGGATTAAAATGTAATTTTTTCCTCAAAGAAACTATGTTTATGATTATAAGATTATCCATGCATGGGAATTCAATTAATGTTATGTATTTTTTCTAAGTTAGAATAGTATATTATTATTCATAACCTATTCCATTGTATTACATTATTTATAAATGGAGACTAGTGGAAGGAATTGAAACTACATGAACACGTGTATCCCAAGTAGAAATTTCCCTCTTATGAAAGATAATGATGCTGGCTCTAGATCTGAAACTGGTGCAGAGAAACTTATAACTATAATAGGATAGCTTACTTCGATTATGAACAATAACATTACCCGTATAAAGAATCTGAATCCACAACATGGAGGGGTTATTTTAGATCACTTTATTAAACAATAGCCTCCATCATTTAATGGGACTACAAACCCATTCGTAGCAGAATAGTGAATAAATATCTTATAGAAGATATTTCTCAACTTGGGAAGTAACGGAAGGTAGAAGGTTGTTATGGTAGTTTATCATCTTTCGAGAGATGTTGATCAATGGTGGTAAATAATTCAAAAAACAAAGGAGGAGGAAGAAATTCAAAACAAGTAATTAAGTGAATTTAAAAACTTTTTTTAGAGAAATAAATTCCATGTGAACAGCGAGCAGACATGGAAAGGCAGTTTCTGAATTTTAGGTAAAAAGAAGATGAGAGTGTTGAAAAGTATGAATCTAACTTCATAAGGTTAGAAAAAAATAATGTGGACTATATACATAATCTGAGGAGTCATATTGATCGATTCTTTGATGTACTAAATACATTCTTCTGATGGTCATTGGTCTCCCAAACATTCTCATCATACAAAGACATAGTCTAATGTGTTATCAAGACGGAAAAGGATTTCTCTAAGTCTTATGACATTAATGGAAATAAATAGAAGAAGAGGGGTACTAAAAACTCTGTAAAAGGAAATAAGGAAATGGGGAATAATAGAGGAGTTGAATTTCCACCTTGTGATAATTGTAGAAGAAAACACCCTGGTGTTTGCTTAAAAGGAAAAGGAGTGTGCTGCAAGTGTAGAGAGAAAGGCCATCATGCTGGTGATTTCAAGGGGAATAAAGAAGCTATTAATGTTCAATGTTATAATTTCAGGTAGATGGGACACTATCCTAATGATTTTCCAATAAATCAAGGAAACATTTCACAAAAAATTCCAAGGGATCAGGGACAAGATTATGCAATCATAACCGCTGATATTGAAGTTCCTAATGATGTGGTGGTAGGTAATTTAATCATTTCCTCAAACATAGCTAATGATTTATTTGATTCTAGATCATCTCATTCTTTCATATCTTCCAAGTTTTCCAAGAAAATTAGATATTTTTAATATGATTCAACAAGGGATTTTTTAGTCAAAAATCCTAAGGAGAGTAACATTGCAACAAAGATATAATAGGAAGTCCCCATTATAGCATATAAATGTGCTTTATCTGCTGATTTTATTATCATACCCATGATTTAATTTGATATAATCCTTAGTATGGATTGGATTTCAAATAAGGGTGCACAAATCTATTGTAAGAAGAGAGAGGTTACAATTTTTTAGAACGATTTAGAATCCCTTATCTTTAGATTGTAAACATCATCATTTGGCTCTTATCTTGATCCACCCCAGTAGATATACTTTATTAAATTCTTTGCAAGTATGAGAATGAAATATATATAGGTGAGGAAAATAAGTATTCAAAATGTGGATGTACCTATTGTGAAGGAATATATTAATGTTTTTTCAGAGGATTTATCTAGACATCCTCAAGAGTGGGAAGTTGAATTCTCTATTTATTTAATTCTTGGTTTAATACCAACATCAAAGACACCTTATAGAATGGACGATGTGGAATTAGTATATCTGAAGAAAAAACTAGAGGAATTGAGTGATAAAGGATTTATTCACCCTAGTTTATCCCCATGGGGAGCCCCTGTTATTTTTGTTATGAAGAAAGATGGATCCATGAGGTTTTGCATTGACTACAGGGAGATCAATGCTATAAAAATAAAGAACAAGTATCCCCTACTCGCATTAATGATTTATTTGATCAACTTCCTGGAGCCCAATATTTTTCAAATATTGAACTTTGATCTGTATATCATTAGTTGTGAGTGATAAATGAAGATATTCCAAAGATAGAATTTCAAACCAGGTATAGGCATTATGAGTTTACGGTAATGCCTTTTGGACTGACTAATTCACCCTATGTTTGCATGGATCTAATGAATAGAGTTTTCATTGAATATCTTGATGACTATGTGGTGGTATTTATTGATGATATCTTGGTATACTCCAAAATCTAAAAAGATCATGAGAATTAATTTTTCACTATTCTTAAAACTCTTAGAATAAATGAATTATATGGGAAGTTTAGCAAGTGTGAATTTGGGCTTCAGTCAATTTAATTTATTGGCCAAATTGTCTCTATGGATGGAATTTCTATTGATCCTCTGATGAAAAAGGTTGTGCAAGAATGTAATACTCATATGAACATAACTAAGGTGTCTATTTTTATTGGCTTAGTAGGTTATTATCAGAATTTCATTCATAAATTCACCCATTTATCCAACCTAATGACCAAGCTTACAAATAAAGGGGTTAAGTTTGTATGAAAAAAATGAATGTGTGGAATATTTCAAAGAATTGAAGATGATATTAGTGAATACTCTGATCCTGAATCTATCATTGGGGAATGGTGGATTTGTGATCTATAGTGATTAATCAAATAAAGAACTTGGTTGTGTTCTTATGAAGAATGATAGAGTTATTTCCATTTCATCAAGGCAGTTAAATTTTTTTGAAAAAAACAATCCTACTCATGATCTTGAGTTAGTAGATTTAATATTTTCTTTGAAGATATGGAAACATTATCTCTATAGAGAAAGATAGGAGATATAAACGGATCATAAGAGCTTAAAATATATCTTCTCACTTAAAGAACTCAACATGAGGAAAAGAATATGGATTTAACTACTCAAGGATTATGATTTTTCTATAAAATACCACCCTAGAAAGTAAAATAAGGTAGTTGATGCATTGAGAAGGAAGGATCATGGAGTCCTAAACAAAATGAGGATTTAAAGGGATCCTATTTTTATGGATCTTGTAATGATGGATATGGGAATTATAAAAGAAGGTGAAACATCACTAATTTTTTATTTTTTTCCCAACCATATTTTTTGGAAAGTATTGAAACTTCTCATTATGATGATGATAATCTTCAAAAGAAAATTAAAGGTGTGAATGATGGGATGTTGGCTGAATTCATGTGTGAAGATGGAATTATGAAATTTGGGCAGAGGATTTGTGTTACCTCTATAATCGATCTTAAAAAAGAGTTATTGGATGATGATTATATCTATAATTTATCTATACACCCTGGTATCACTAAAATGTATATAGATTTTATGACATCCTGCCTTTTTAATACATAACTTTCCAATACATTTTACAAATAGAGGATCTTTAAAGTCTAGTGTCTTGGAAATTAGGAACAATAAAAATTAAAAAGAACATAAAACATTATTCTAATCCTATTTTAAGGCTTCATCATTAGTTCATACTAAGTACAATTACTACATCTTATAACCTAGATACATACATCAAAGGAAAGGGTGAGAAGAAGGCTCAGTAAGGAAAACAAGTGAAACAGTTGACATGTGGTCTTGAGCAATAACAATAAGAACATGATAAAAATCATAAAGACATGAGAAATGTAATAATAAACATATCATGATAAAAATAACATGAATATTAACTTGAATATGTGGCCACAAAATTTCATTTAGACATTCATGAACATATCACCAAGGTTCATCCCCAATGTGTCATAAAACTTTACCAAGGTTATTCACCAAGGTATCGTGAAACTTGTCATCTCTATAGATTAATTCTTTACCCAATGAATTGGAGTTCTGTCAGAGCGCACCCTTAATATGTCTTTATTTTCATGTTATCCACATATATCATAGTCAAACATTTCATAAATAACCCATATATAATAAAATAAATGGGTTCATTTCAAAATCATGACGTTTTAAAAGTTCTTAAAAATAAGATCGTTATGTCATTTATAACCCATGGAAAGGGAGTGAGGGTTACATGTATGTCAATTACAGAATCAAATATATCATTTTTTTATAACTATGAACCCCAATATAAAATAAATAGGCATGGTTATTCACATATATAAAATAATAGAATTTCTTGAGAGAAAGAGAGAAAGTTTGGGACAAAATTTCTGCAGCATAACGGCTATGTAACTTGGTTTTAGAAAATAATTAAAAGAGAGGGTACAAGAGTAACCCACTAGTAAAAAACTTATAATATAGTATAAATACATAATAACATGGTATGGAAATTTGAATGACATACCACATGAAAAGGAAACATGAAAGAAAAGAAAAGATTTGAATCCTTTTATGAAAAATTTGACAGCCTAATGACATCACATAAAAATTTAGAAAATAAATTGATGAGAGAGGAAATGGTCTATAATCATTTGGAAATGA
The DNA here is from genome assembly GCA_963277665.1 of Viscum album. Taxonomy (NCBI): domain Eukaryota; kingdom Viridiplantae; phylum Streptophyta; class Magnoliopsida; order Santalales; family Viscaceae; genus Viscum; species Viscum album. The sequence goes on along the minus strand of OY728159.1, from coordinate 990,693,390 downwards.
AATTTAAAGTATTTAGTATATATAATAACAATCCCCCCCCCATAATAAAATGGAACAATAAGACATAACATAAAGGAAGTCATGACTTAAAAGAGGAAGGTGACAGATTCTCTTACCTTGAAAAGTAACTTCGAAAGATTGAAGGTCAGGACCTTGGGAGGCTTGAGGGAACCTTGGGAGGACTCCTTGGGAGTTAAAGAGACCAGATCTTCGTTTAGATGGATTTTGGAACGAAATGGATGAGGTAATGGCTTTGTATTTACAGGAGTAGTGAGGGCACAAATCATTAATTTCCAAGGAACACCTCATCGGTGGTATTGGAAAAACCATGGGCTTTCCCATGGTATTTTCTCATGGTATTAGCCACTTGGGAAACCTCATATAATATATTATTATTCATAAGTCTAAAATAATGATTGCATAATTATTACATCCTTAATGATGTCATTAAACACCTGAAACTCAAAACTGTATTTTCACTATTCACCGAAAATTCAATTGTTTCAAAAAAATCCCAAAAATTAACCTTAACCTAATATCAATAATCTGAATTTAAAAATGAACTAAATTTTATGAAAATAATTTTCTAAATATTTTTAATTTAATTTTTATATAAAAACACTTTTCACCCGAAAAAAAACTAATACATAAATAATAATTTCTGAAACAGTTATTTACTTATTTTATTGAATCACGTTACCTAATCAAGGTGCCTAAAATATAATAATACTTTCTTGAGTGAGATTACTATTCCATTTCATCACATTACTATTCATAAGTGTAAACTTACAATTCATAATTTACTATTCACCAAAAATTATATTTATTTTATTAGACTCTAAATTTCTAACAGAACACAACTGTAGAAGACCATTTTTTGAAAATCATTACACATTATTAATTATTTAAGGTTTACATAAATATTTTAAAATATCCTCTTTTTTCAAAAAAAAGCATCAATAATGTACATCCTATATTTATCCAGACATTTAAAATTTACAAACTTTACCATAAAAATAAATAAAAATTTTATTTATATGAAAGGATTAAAAAAAGCAGCTAAGGTTTCATTACATAGCTCCTTATAATACCAGAATAGGACCTAAGTGTAAGGTGTGCTAGGGTGATAGAATCTTGGGGTGGGTCGGCCAGCATTTCTCGAGTGGTGACCTCTATCAGCTTGAACTTCTCCTGTAGGTGATTCCATTAAAGCTTCACATGATGAAGTTCAGCTTGGGCTTGGTCCAGAGAAATTCCCAGTGGTGCTACCTCCTTCCCAAGTTCTGTCAGATGGGCTTAGAACAACCCGAGTCTACTGGATGAGGCCATCAAATCTTCTTTCTATATTAATTAACCATGATCACTTGTATTTATAAACAAAAAATGTAATTTTAAGAGTTTTGCTTCCAAAAGTTATATTGACCAATGGTCATATAGTGGTTGAAACCCAATGGTCTCATTTAATTATACTCACTTCATCAATTAAAGAATGTTGATTTGTTATGTATAAAATAAAAAAAACACACACAAAATTTGAAATCAAATTTTAGTAAAAAGTTTGGGTCATTACATTCGTCCCCCCTTAAGAGATTTCGTCCCTGAAATTTTAACTTTTTCTCCATAAAGAGAAAATGTGTGGGTACTTTTGCCTCATGGACTCCCCTGGTTCCCACGTGGCTTCTTCGCATTTGTGGTTCCTCCACAACACCTTAACAAGTTTGGTAGTTTTGTTGAATAGAACCATGTCTCTACGATCCAAGATCTCCACCGGCTGCTCCTCATAAGAGAGGTAATGTTCCAGTTGTACCACCTCTGGATTTAGTACATGTGAAGGGTCAGGTATGTACTTCCTCAATAGGGATACGTGGAAGACATCATAAAATATTTCTAGATTTGGAGGAAGTGCAAGCCGATAAGCCACTGCTACTACGCGATCAAGGATTTCATATCGGCCAATGTACCTAGGGCTGAGCTTCCCTTTCTTCCCAAACCTCATGAATCTTTTACAAGGTGAAATTCAAAGAAAGAACTTGTCACCAACATCAAACTCCAAGTACCTTTGATTGTTGTTGGCATATATCTTTTTCCGACTCTGAGCAGCCTTAATGTGTTGTTAGATGACATGGAATTTTTCTATTATCTCTTGCACAAGATCAGGCCCAAGAATCTTTCTCTCATGAGCTTCATGCCAACACATTGGAGTTCTACATCGATTCCCATATAGATCTTCAAAGGGTGCCATTTGAATTTTTGACTGGAAGCTATTGTAGTATGATAACTCAACTAATGGGAGATTTTGATCCCATCCACCTTTAAATACCATTGAGCATGTTCTTAGCATGTTCTCGAGTGTTTGAATAGTCCTTTCATATTGGCCATCAGTTTGGGGGTGATAGGCCATACTGAAATTCAATTCAGTGCTCAGAGCTTGTTGAAGACTTCTTCAGAATTTTGATGTGAACCTTGGATCATGATCAGATACGATAGAAATTGGAACTCCATGAAACCTTACCACTTCATTCACTTAAATCCTGGAAAGTTTATTAAGAGATAAATCTTCCCGAATGGATATAAAATGGGCAGTTCTAGTGAGACGGTCCACAATAACCCATATCACATTATTTTCTTTGGAATTTCTCGTGAGGCCAATGAAAAATTCCATGGTGATATTGTCCCACTTCCATGATGGTATGGGTAGTGGTTTCAATACCCCTTTGGGAGGTTTTCACTCTTCCTTCATTTGCTGACATACTAGGCACCTTGAAGTGTTGTCAGTAATCTCCCTTTTCATTTTATCCCACCAAAAATGATCATGAAGGTCACTATACATTTTATTTCTTCAAAGATGTATAGAGAAAGTAGAACTATGGGCTTCATCCATCAGCTCCTTCTTTATTTCCAGAATAGATGGAATACATAGTCTTGTATGAAATATTATTACACCTTCTTGATCAATATTGAACTTAGGAAAATTCCCATCCTTCAAATCCTCAAACTTCTTCTGTAATAATGGATCTTCTTTCTGAGTTTTCTTGATCTTCTCTAGTAATTACGATTGATAAATCATTTGGGTTAGGGTTGATAATGTCCCTTCCTTTATAATTCCCATGTCCAGCTTTACTAGTTCATTGATCAATGGATATCTTTGAATTCTCATCATGGAAATAACAACTGGGTCTTTCTTGCTTAATGCATCAGAAACTTTGTTTTCTCCTCTAGGATGATAATTAATTGAACAATCATAATCTTTAAGAAGTTCCAACCATCTTCTTTGTCTCATGTTCAATTCCTTTTGTGTGAAAATATACATCAAACTTTGGTGGTCTGTGTATATATCACATTTATCCCCATAAAGACAGTGCCACCATATCTTCAGAGCAAAAACGATAGCATCCAACTCTAGATCATGCGTAGGATAATTATTCTCATGATTCTTCCACTGTCGAGATGCATAAGTAATGATTTTCTCATTTTTCATGAGGACTCACCCAATCCCTTTGAGAGATGCATCGCTAAAAATAAAAAATACTTCTCCACTTGAGGGTAGAGTTAACATGGGTGCAGTAACCAATCTCTTCTTCTACTATTGGAAACATTCCTCACACTCCTTTTTCCATATAAACATGACCCCATTTCAAGTTAACTTGGTTAATAGATTAGAAAGTCATAAAAAGTTTTTCAAAAACCTCCTATAATATCCTGTTAATCCAAGGAAACTTCGAATCTTAGTTATTATTTTAGGTTGATGCCACTCCTCTATATCTTTTGTCTTTGAAGGGTCAACTATGATTCCTTTATTAGTAACAATGTGCCCCAAAAAAGAAACCTGTTGTAACCAGAATTAACATTTTCTAAACATTCCAAGAAGCCTCCCCTTCCATAGAGTTTTCAAAATAACCCTTAGAAGAACATCATGCTCCTCGTAACTTTTAGAATATATCAGAATATCATCAATAAAAACTAACATAAAGTTATCAAGATAGTCCTTAAATACTCTATTCAACAAATCCATAAAAATAGCTGGTGAATTAGTCAGTCCAAAGGGCATAATAACAAAATCATAATTCCCATATCTTGATCAGAAGTCATTTTTCAGAATATCTTCTTTCTTCACCCTCAATTGATGATGACCAGATCGAAGATCAATCTTAGAGAATAATTGGGCCCCAGGAAGTTTGTCAAATAAGTCATCAATTCTTGGAAGATGGTATTTTTTCTTCATTGTGATCCCATTTAGTTCTCTATAATCAATGCATTGTCGCATTGATCCATCCTTCTTCTTCACAAAGAGAACTGGTTCTCCCCAAGGAGACACACTCGGTCGGATAAACCCCTTCTCCAAAAGATCTTGTATTTGTTTCTTTAATTCTTATAGATCCACATTTTCCATCCTATAGGGGTTCTTTGATATCGGATGAGATCCAGGTATGAGTTCAATGGAGAACTCTACCTCTCTTTCTGGGGGAGGTCCTGGAAACTCCTCAGGAAATACGTCAACATATTCATGGACGATGGGTACAGTTTCTATCCTTAAACTCTCATATCCTTCTTCTTTGTCACTGATCAACTCCACAAAGAAGGATATAGGGGTTCCTTTAGACAAATATCAGGTTGATATATCTCTCCTTGGAAGATAATTGTAGGTTTTCCATTCAAGACTAATGAGATTTCCTTGCTTCTACATTTGATATTAGAATTTTACTTTGACATCTAGTCCATCCCTAGTATAATGTCAAATTTCTGCATGGGAATGACTACTAGATTTGTGATAATATTGTGCTCACTAAATTAAATACTAGAGTTTCTAAACACTGATGATGCTTGGATAATCTCACTAGGAGTCTTGACTGATAACTCTACTTTTAGAAAATCATGGGTTGATTCTAAATTCTTTGAAAACTTAGAGGAAATAAAGGAATGCATAGAACTAGAATCAAACAAAGTACTTACTAGATTTGACAGAATAACAAGAGTACCTACCACCACATCATTCAGATCTTCAACTTCAACTATTGTGATAGAAAAAGCATGGCCTTTCTCCCTTGGCATTTTCTGAGGCTGATGGGGGTTCCCCTCCACTACCCTCATATTTGGAAAATGATTGGCAAAGTGCCCAAGTTGTCCACACTTAAAACACTAGACATAAGGTAGGGATTTCACCATCTTCCCCATATCTTTTTTGTTAGGATGTTGAGTTTTCAACTCACTACAACTATTCCTCACAATATGTCCATATCTTCCACGCTTGTAGCATTTCCCACTCCCGAGCAAGCAGTTCCCTGAATGCTTCTTCCCACATTTATTACATATAGGATTTTTTACTTTCTTGCCTCCTCTTCCCTAATCAAAGGTCCTCCCTAAGATGGGCCCCATCGATCTCTTCTTGTTGTTTGTTTTATGAGACCACTGCATCTCACCAAACTACCTCTCTACTTTCATGACACTTCGCACGATCTCCTCATAGATATCATAGTCTCAGATGGCTAGATTCTTCTTCAGATGAGGTCTTAGTCCACCAAAGAATCTATCAACCTTACCACTAGGATCCATGACAAAGCAATAGGTGTAACGTGAAAGCCTTGTGGAGTTCATCTCATAGATTCTCACGGATTCATTCTCCTTCTACTATGGCTTGAGAAACTCCTTCTCCATTCTTGTGCTCATGGAATGAGGGAAATACTTACTGAAGAAGATCCCCCAGAACACTTCCCACTCCAAAGCTTCAACCTCCACTCTTTGCTTCATTCTCTTAATCATATCACACCACTGATCAGCTTCTCCTTCTAAGTGATAGATATCCCGGGTGACCTTCTCTTGCTCTGAACAGTGGAGCACCAAAAAGATCTTCTCGATAGAGCTGATCCACTACTCAGAAATCAATGGTTCAGTCGATCAATTGAAGTTTGGTGGTTGTTGATTCATAAAGGACTCAATATAATGTTGTTACCTTTATGTTGAGATCGGTCTCTTAGCTTGATTCAAGTTATTTCACATAACCTGAGTCAGTTGGTTTATCATTCTCATGAATGTTTCCATTCCGGCTTCCATTGGAGGGCTGTCAGTGCATGGTCCATTGCAGTCATCATTTTCATGGTTCCTCTTATTTCCCGCCATTTTCTAAAAGAGTAAAACCTTAGTGAGAATCTTATTTAATTTATGAATATTTTAAATATAAAATATTTTATGTCTTAAAACTTCATGCTTAAACAATTACATTTCTCTATAATTCCTTCATAATGATTCATAAAAGGCTTGTGACTAATCAAACATGTCCCCCATGAGTGTCATAACCAAGATTGCAACAAGGCCTGTAGTCGTGCACCAGTTCTCGTTCAAGTCTAGCTCAAAGTGGTGTTTTTGGGTTTTACCTCTATTTACATATGTGCCACACCTGCCTCTACCTGCTCGTATCTAGACATGGATGTATTTGTTTGATAAAAAACTTACTCAATACTCACCAAAATACTATAATGTTTTCCTATTTTTAAACTTTTCTATAGGATTCTACCTAAAGTTTTCATATCTTAAATTCCATAAATAACTAAACTATCCTTCGATACTAACTATGACATCCCACCTTTTTAATGCATAACATTTCATTACATTGTACAAACAGAGGATCTTTAAAGTCTAGTACCTTGGAAATCCGGAACATTAAAAATTTAAAACAACATAAAACATTCTTCTAATCCACTTGTAAGGGTTCATCATAAGTTCATCCTAAGTACAATTACTGAATCTCATAACCTGGAGACATACATCAAAGTAAAGGTAGAGCAGAAGGCTCAGTAATGAAAACAAGTGAAACAGTTGACATATGGTCTTAAGCAATAATAATAAGAACATGATAAAAATCATAAAGAAATGAGAAATGGAAGAATAGAAATATCATGATAAAAAAGAACATGAATCACAACTTCAATATGTGGCTACAAAATTTCATTTATACATTCATGAACATATCATCAAGGTTCATCCCCAAGGTGTCATAAAAATTTACCATGGTTATTCACCAAGGTATCGTCAAACTTGTCATCTCTAGAGATTAATTATTTACCCATTGCATTGGAGAGCTATCAGGGAGAACCCTTAATATGTATTTATTTTCATGTTATACACATAGTTCATAATCAAACATTTCATAAATAACCCATATATAGTAAAATAAATGGGTTCATTTCAAAGTCGTGACGTTTTAAAAGTTCTTAAAAATAAGATCGTTATGTCATTTATAACCCATGGAAAGGGAGTGAGGGTTACATGTATGTCAATTCTAGAATAAAATATCTCATTTTTTTATAAATATGAACACATATAGAAACGAAATAGGTATGGTTATTTTCATTTATAAAATAAGAGAATTTCTTGAGAGAAAGAGACAGAGATTTTGAGACGAAATTTCTCCAGCATAACGGCTATGTAACTTGGTTTTAGAAAATAATAAAAAGATAGGGTACAAGAGTAAACCACTCATAAATAACTTATAATAATGTATAAATACATAATAACATGGAAATAAGAACATGGTATGGAAATTTTAATGACATACCACATGAAAAGAAAACATGAAAGAAAAGAGAAGATGCGATTCCTTTTACGAAAAATTCGGTAGCCTAACAGTGTCACATAAAAATTTAGAAAATCAATTGATGAGAGAGCAAAGGGTATCTAATCATTTTGAAATGAAATTTATAGTAGTAAGGATATATAATAACAATATCCAACATAATAAAATGGAACTATAAGACATAACATAATGGAAGTCATGACTTAAAAGAGGAGGGTGAAAGATTCCCTTACCTTGAAAAGTAACTTCGAAAGATTGAAGTTCAGGAACTTGGGAGGCTTGAGGGAACCTTTGGAGGACTCTTTTTAAGTTAAAGAGACCATATCTTCATTGAGGATGATTTTGGAATGAAATATATGAGGTAATGGCTTGGTATTTATAGGATAATTGATGGAACAAATCATTAATTTCCAAGGGACACCTCATCGGTGGTATTGCAAAAACCATGGGCTTGCCCATGGTATTTTCCCATGTTATTGGAAACTTGGAACACCTCATATAATATCTTACAATTAATAGGTCTAACATATTTATTACATAATTATTACATCCTTAATGATGTCATTAAACACCTGAAACTCAAAACTGTAATTTCATTATTCACCAAAAATTCAACTGATTCAGAAAAATCCCAAAAAGTCACCTTAACCTAATATCGATGCTCTGAATTCAAAAAAGAACTCCATTTTATGGAAATAATTTTCTAAATATTTTTAATTTAATTTTAAATAAAAACACTATTCCCTCGAAAAAAACAAATACTTAACTAAGAATTTCTGAAATAGTTATTTACTTATTTAATTGAATCACATTGCCTAATCAAAGTGCATTAAATATAATAATACTTTATTAAGTGAGATTACTATTTCATTTGGTCACATTACTATTCATAAGTGTAAAATTACTATTCATAATTTACTATTCATCCCAAATTAAGTTGATCGTATTAGACTTTAAATTTCCTACTGAACACAACTTTAGAAGACCATTTTTTGAAAATAATTACACATTATTATTTATTTAAGGTTTACATAAATATTTTAAAATATCCTTTTTTTCAAAAACTCCATCAATAATATACCTCCTATATTTATCCGGACATTTGAAATTTACAAACTATACTATAAAAATAAATAACAATTTTATTTATATAAAAGGATTACAAAAAGTAGCTAAGGTCTTTTTACATAGCCCCTTATAATACCAGCATAGGACCTAAGTGTAAGGTGTGCTAAGGTGATAGAATCTTGGGTCTGGTCGGCCAACATTGCCTGAGTGGTGACCTCTATCAACTTGAACTTCTCCCATAGTTGATTCCATTCAAGCTTCACATGATGAAGTTCAGCTTGGGCTTGGTCCAGAGAAAAGCCTGGTGGTGCTACCTCCTTCCTAAGTTCTGTCAAATGGGCTTAAAACGGCCCGAGTCTATTTGATGAGGCCATCAAATCTTCTTTATGTATTAATTAAAAAAGATCACTTTTATTTATAAACAAAAATTGTAATGTTAAGAGTTTAGCTTCCAACGGTCATATTTACCAATGGTCATATAACAGTCAAAACCCAATAGTCTCATTTAATTATAATCACTTCATTAATTAAATGATATAGTTTTGTTGAGTATAAAATAAGAAAACGGACACAAAATTAGGAAACAAATTTCAATAAAAAGTTCGTGTCGTTACCGATTTGAAGGAATATTTCTTATGGGATAACATGAAGTGGGAAATTTCTGATTATGTATCAAGATATCTAGTGTGTCAACAAGTAAAGGCCAAAATACAACATCTAAGAGCATTAATTCAACCTATACCTATTCATACATAGAAATGGGATGGCATCGCCCTGGATTTTTTCACTCAATTAACCAAAAATCCAAGGAAGAATGATGAGATATGGGTAATTATTGATCGACTTATGAAATCTTTACATTTCCTCGCAATAAGAGAAGATTTTCTACTGGAGAACCTAGCACGACTCTATATCAATGAATTTTTGAGACTTCATAGAGAACCTATCTTAATTGTGTCTAATCATGATCCATGATTTACATCGAAATTCTAAAAAAGCCTTCAAAAATCTTTGGATACCAAGCTTCGATTGAGTACTGATTATCGCCCTTAAACTGACGGGCAATCAGAGAGGATGATCCAAACCTTAGAAGACATGTTTAGATCAGGTTAACTTGACATTAAATTTATGTGGGATCAATATTTACCTTTATTGGAGTTTTCCTACAATAATATTTTCTATTCAAGTATTAAAATGTCACCATATGAAGCATTGTATAGAAAGATATGTCATACACCAACTAGTTGGGATGAAATTTGAGAAAGGAAGATTGTTGGCCTAGAGATTGTGGAGAACAAAATAGAAAAGGTAAAGACTATTCAAACCCATATCAAAGTATCTCAAAGTAGGAAAAAGATATGTTCTTATAATCAAAGGAATGATTCGGAATTTCAAGTAGCATATCATGTTTTTTTAAGGTATCTACATGGAATGGTGTTATAAGATTTAGAAAGAGGAACCGGGACCTAGGTAAATTGGACCTTTTGAAATACTAAAGATAATTAGATATATTGCATATTGTTTGGCTATGCCACCTATATTGTCTAAAGTATACAATGTTTTCCATGTCTCGTTATTGAGAAAGTACTTGCCAGACCCAATGCATGTCCTCACTTCTGAAGGTATAGAATTGGAACCTGACTTATCTTACTGTGAAGATCCTATCCAGATTATGGACACTAAAGAATAGGTTTTGAGGAATTGGATGACTCGGATGGTAAAGTTACTTTGGAAAAATCATAAAATCGAAGAGGCAGCATGGGAGCCTGAGGAGCTTATGATGAAGACCTACTTAAATCTCTTTATGAGTTAATATACTGTGAATTTTGAGGATGAAATTTTTAAATAGGGGAGAATGTAACACCCCAAGGATTTGAAAATAAATTTAATATTAAATTCATGAAACACTGAGTCTTTATAAAACAAAACTTTTTATAATGTAGTTAATAAACATAATTTTTCCACTTTTGTGATTTGAATTTCTAAAAACTGACATACACAATTGCGTTAGGTAAGATATTTAGAGTCTGATAAGACAAACTTATTTTTTGTGAATAGTAACATACCCATATGAATAGTAATATTAACCTTATGAATGTTAAATAATATTATTATTTTATTATCTTAATTTTATAAGATAATGAGATCTTGATTAATTTTTCAAGGTGATATAAAACAAATTATAGTTTTAAAACTGTAACTTCTCTAATAAATTAAGATTTTATTTAAAAATTAAATTAATCATATTTAGAAATTATTTTCAAAAAATGGAGGTCATTTTTTAATTCTGCCCATCAAAAAAAGGTTTGGGTGAATTTTGGGGATTTTTTGGAAATACTCAAATTTTTATGAATAGTAAAATATGGTAATTTACAGTATATATACATTATCAGTTCAATTCACTATTCCTAACATCATAAATGATGTAATAACACTTGTTTCAAACTAACATGAACTTTTTACTATTATGGGTAACCAGAATCAATTCTATTGGATGTCTTCAGGGACATAATTAAATAATTAATTAGATATTCAAAAATCACCCCTCTCCTCCAATATACCCCCCCTCACTCCCTATTCTCTTCACTCATCTCAACATTTTTTCCTTGTCTAAATTATGATAAAATTTACTCCCAAGATCTTCCCCCCTTCTATAATTTCTTGGTATCATGAAAAAACCAAAACCCCTACCCTAATGTTGCTCCCAAGGAAGATAACTTCAAGAAGTAAATTCCTCTTCTCATTTCGTTTATTTCGGGTTCCATTCTTTTCTTTTTTTCCTCACCTATCCTCATCCAGATGTTATGATAACTCTAGTAACTTACATGAAATGATATTTTGTTGTTATAATGGAATAATTCATCATCATCTTTCCATTCCCCTTCTTTTATACTAGAAATGAAAACACCATCCGATATGTGTTAATTTATCACATTCAAGGACGATGGGTTTTCGATTTATATTAACATCTAAAATTCTGGTCATGAAACCATTTTTATGGTTTAACTAGGTTATTATATAGGTAATATATACTATTTAGGTTTCTGTAACCTTTTTTTAAAATGGTATTAATTTATCGATCAAAATGAGTTCGTTATGATCAAAAATAGCCAAATAACCCAAACAATTATCATTATAGTTTTATATAATGATTCAACTTCACTTAAAATAACCAAATTATTTTAATAACTATGTAATATTATGTATGTTTACTAATCACATATATATTAAATTATGTAAAACCATTCTCATTATGTGTATTTATCTGTACATGAATATAAGTAATCCAATTATGAAAACCAAGGAAAAAATGCTCTCAAACAATGAAATTGAAACTGTTAACCTGTAAAAAGGCCTTGAATGAACCTAATAAGGTTATAATAAATCAATAAATTTATAATAGTTTCTAAAATCATCAATTTATGAACCTAAATTTTATTATTCAGGTCACTAATATCAAGTGATGAACACCTTTGTACTTAAGGTAAGGGTTTTCCACCGGAACTTCCATTTTCATTCAAGTTACTTTTATTCTCTACATAACTCAATAAAATTATTATGTATTATTATTTACTCCTCATAAATTCTGTGTTAGTGTTCTATATATGTTTAACAACCAGAATACTTCTTTATTTTATGGTTAGTTACATGTTTTTAATGGAACTTTCCAAATTCTTACCGAAATACAGGCCAGATTCAAGGGAATTTATCAAATTTTTACCTATTTTTATGGGCACTCATTAATATGTGTTTAGAAAACATTATTTTCATAAAAACACTCATTTTATTATTATAAAACTACCTTAATTAATTTCTGGTTTTATAAAAATATTTTTCCAAAATAAATCTTCTTTTCAAAGTAAAGGGTATTTATCTCAAAAATTACTCAATGATTTTTATAAGCGTATTTTCACCTATTTCAACTCACTTGTTGATTATTATGTTTAAACAGAGTTAATTTTTTATTATATCATCCACCATATTTTATTTAATGGTGTCTGGATAGTTTTATAGTGGATATGATTTCTTTTTATTCACCAAATTACTCTGAATGGTTAGTGTTTATGTTTAATGTTCAGGGAAAGTTTTTTATATTTCATAAATTAGTTTCAATATGAATGTATATACTGTTTTTGTTTATGATAATTCATAAGAGGAATTAATTTTACTTATTATTTACCATGTGGGTACCTCTATAGCCCCTCGATGCATCGTTAAGTCTCTTAAGACAAATAGATATGGACTTGGCATAGGACATTCCCATTTTTTGATACAGTTTGGCCAAGGCCTGAATCATTTTTAGATGTATTGGTTGAGGCCTTAATGGTATGTTTCATAGTGTTCTACATATGAATTTACATCATTATGAAGCTATAAATTCATTGTTCAATTGGTTGTTCGACTAGTAGAACGCATGTGATTTTTTTATTATGAAAATATTTACTTAGCTCTTATTCCTGACATAATGTGTTCATGTTTATTATTTTTAAAATAATGTTATTTAAATTATTCATCATTCCTAATTTTTATGTTTATGATATATTCCTCTTTATTTATTACCCTTATTGAGCATCTAATCTCACCCCTTCTTATGTTTCATTATTTCCAGGACATCAAGATGTATGTTATTATTGACTTGAAGGGATAATCTCTGAGTGGTGGATGTTTCCAATGAAAATTTTATGTCGTTTTCCATTTCAAATTGAAATGTTGAACTTATGTGTATATCTTTATTTCAAAATCTACTAAACTATTCATTCCTTTGGGATATAACTTTCTTATAATCATTCCAATTTAATATAATATGTCACCAGCTCCAGCAAACTGGGGTTGGGTCTTTACAGTGGGCATTACATCTATTAGACTCCCTTAGAGTACATCAAGAAAAAAACCTAAAATAATTTTATATTTAATCTCAATTCTCAACATTCATTATATGTACAATAATATGTAAGGTTTTAATTTTAATATAGATAAAATAACTACATGTTAATAATATGAATATGAGTATACACTTACATGACGGGAGAACCAATAGACAATATCCTTATTAGAAGGTTTATTTAGTTCCATATCATTACAATATTGTACCCTTAGTTTCCTATTTGTTTTCAATATCAATTATTAAATAAATAGATCTAAAATATGAATATTTAGTATCCCATATATATTCTCTTGTAGAAACTGCAATTTAGTCAGTGTAAAATTTGACCCCTTTCCAATTATTCATCCAATAGTTTTAGATACCGATGACTGGTTTTTAGAATGAGAATTAGTGGACATATCATCAACACATCCAAAATGATTGAATATAGTCTCAATCCCATCCAAATTCCTAGAATAGAAGGTCAAACACTCTTTATCTATGTAACCTTCAACAATAGAGACTTTTGGTTGAACTTTATTCCTCATGTATGATTTCAAATGACCTAAATACCTGATGAAAACAATATGAAACATGTTAAAAAAATTACACAATGATTTGATAAAATTTAATTCATCGCTGATAATAAAAATAATATTAATGTACCTCTCATTTGGATACATCCATTTATAGTGTACCAGTTTATAAAATTTATCTTCTTAAACCAAATTAATAATAAAATGAATCATGACTATGAAGAATGAAGGGAGAAGTAAAATATCCAAATGAAAAAGAGTCTAAACAATTATTTCTTGAAGATTATCAATCTCGGTTGGATTTAAAAAATTTCCAAAAAATTCTCTAAAAAAGTTACACAGATCCACTAGAACTATAATTACTTTTTCACGTAACATGATATTTAATTCCAATGGAAGAAATAGTACTATTGAAATATATGATTCATTACTTTTCAATCCATTAAACTTTTGATGTTCTAAGTCAATTCACCTTTAAATGTTACCTGAATATACAAATAGAACTTTTTCATTCTTTAATGTTTGAATTAATACATATTTTTGATGATTTTTCATTGTAAAAGTATCCAAATGATACTTTCTATTATCATTTTCCTCTAACCATGCTTTATATTCATTGATTATAAATCAGTATGAGTATTAAGGTGGTCCTTCAATTTACCTTGCTCATTAAGCAATGTAAAAATTACATTATCACATATGTTATTATAAATATGTATTACATCAAGATTATGACATATAAAATTAAACTCAAAATAATAAAGTTTAAAAAATATACTCATTTTCTTCCACTGTTGTGTTCTAGCTTCTTCATATATTGTGCCACATAGCCTTTCCCATCCTTCATTAAACTGATTACATTTTCCAAATTCTATAGTGGTATTCTATAATTGTCAAAAGATTTATGAACTATATAACACCTTTAGTAGATTTCTCAATTCAATATATCTACTAAATTATGTATTGTTAAACCTAAATTTATTAAAATCATTAATAAATCTATGATGAAACATAAAAACCAGTTTCTACTACTAGGTTATCGTTGAGGTTCGCAATAAAAATCACAAGATGGACAAGCCAAACTAGTTTGAGCATTCCAACCAAATAAGTTTCCTAGTCGAGAAAATTCACTAATTTTCCAAATTAAAGAAGCATGAATTTCAAATAGTTTTCTTGTTGAAGCATTATATGTTTCCAAGACATAATCCCATAATTCTTGAAATTATTTAATTAGAGGATCAAGGTATAAATCCATTTTTAGGAATTTTATTTCTATTAATAATCATTGAAATAATGAAAGAAGTTTTCTTCATACATATCTATAGAGGTTGATTATATGGTATCAAAAAAACTATCCATATAATATAATTATTAATTAATATACCAAAATGGTTAAAATGATCAGAAGCTAATCCCAAATTTAAATTCCTATGATACAAAGAAAAATATAGATATAATTAATCAAACAACCTCCATGATGTTGAATATTTTGGATATCTCATCAGGACATCATTATTACTATCCTGGGTATTCCATTTTATGTCTTATATAGTATTAAATGACATTAATTATCTTTTCAAGAATACTTTTAGAGGAAATTAATGTAATACCTTTTAGGGAGTTTTCTTCTTTTGTTTCTTCCTACTGTTGCATTGATTTGTACTCTCATTATAGCTAATCGAATTCCATCTAATTGTATGAAATATTATGATTTCTTCTTTATCATACTATTCTACCAAGTATTTAATGAAATAATTAGGGAATTAATGTATCTTTTTACAATCAAATCCAAGTGTATTGATGATTTTATTTGTCTCATAGAATGATGTGGGGATCTTAACTTTATTAAATACATCATGAAGAAACTATAAAGTAATGGAAATTTATTTGTTAGTAATTTCAGAGAGACAATTGAAATAATTCAAATTAAGTTAAAAAGACAACATTTAATACTTGGCACACCCTTCATACAGTTTGTGTTATATGAATTTAAATAATTTATAAAACTCATTTTTTTCACTGATGTTATGAGAAATATTAACCATATCAATATAAAATGAAGGTTTTGTTCATCTATTAAAATCTATTACATTGTATCATTTAAATATAAATGTTTCATTTATCAAGTTTTGTATTGAATTATCCTCTATTGGGTCACTATTTGTTTCATTGAAAGGATAGTCATTGTTTTGACTTTCCATAAAATTAGATTCACCATACCAAATCCAAAAAAAATATAGAGACGTAAAATATTTCAACATCAAGTGATAATATAATTTTTTTCTATTCAACTATCACTTTAGTTTTAAATCAAGATATAAACATTTTATTCTAGCATCCACCAATCATTTTTCAATTGCATAATCAAAAAGATCTTCTTAACCCTTGGAATATCAAGGTGTGTTTTGAGGTAAATTATTCCAAATTTTATCCATAGATATTGCATTGTGACTCTTCTCCCTGTAAATTAATATATAAATGTTTAATCAAACAAATAAAAAAAAATTTAACATTGTAAAATTTTATCATTGAACATGGTAGGGTCTTGATTCGACAGAACATAGATTTAACATGAAAATTATTCAATTTGACAAAAAAATATAATCAAAATAAATTAATAGATATTAATCCTCTCTATAATAGTTTAGATTTCATGGATTAAGTCCACTGAGGTAAGGAGAGGGAAACAAAAAATGTGTAGGTCTGGGATACGAGCCCAACAATTTCTGGAATTATGGGAAATGGAGAACGTAGGTAGGAGTATAGGGTGGTGGGGAAGGGGTTAGGGATTAATGGCCATTTGGGGGGTTGGTCACTAGGAATTAGGGAAGTGGGATTTTTTTCTCCAAAGAGGGCCTGTCAGGGGGTGTCTATATGGTTAGCATTGAGGGAGGGGATCAGGGTATGTGGTTGGTGTTGAGGGAGGGGGTCAGTGGCCGGTGATCATTAAGAAGGGAGGGGTCAGTGTTTGGCTTTAAGGGAGGGGGGACTGGTGGTTGGCGTTGAGGGGGGGGGGTCCTTTAGGGGGAGTTTAATTATATTTTTTGAGGATTTATTGGTGGTTTAATTAACATTGTTTTTAATTATAACTATTATCATACATTTTATATAACCACCTCTATATTTAAAATAATATTCAAGAAATTTTAACTAGAAGTGGTTATAGGAACCACTACCAATAAACCTCCACGAAAGCCTCCATTTCTTGTAGTGAGATAAACATAAAAATATCCAAATTAAATACCCAAAAGAAAATCTAAAGCAACAACACAACAATTTTCCAATGGTCCTAGCTCGTAATTTCCAACATAGTCTACATAGAATTCATGGAAACCTAAATATAAGTGTACATATCTAGGGTGGTAATAAAAATATACTCAGTAGGAAAACCAAAGTCTCTCATGTACATGTGAAAAGAGCATACTAATGCATCTGTGAGAAAATAGCAGAACCAAAAGCACCTAAACAGGTCAACAATCAAACACCAATCTCACTAAGGCATGCTCACCAAATAATAAAAGATAAGTATAAAAACATAATATAAATCATATTGATAAAGGGTACCCTAAATCATTTCCCCAATTATTTCCAAATTTAACATCCCAATATCATATTACCTTGAACTCCCAACTACTTCGTATAAAAAATCACAAGGCACTACCCCACAACACAATCATATCACATCTTTCCCAAAGACACCTGGTCCATTACACCCCAACCACTTTCATAACCAAAGTAGTAGGGTGTCACAAACATGAAGTAAATCAACCTTTTACCCTCCACCTACCATCCATGACCTCAACCATAAGCCGACCCACAACATGGTCACATCACATATCACTGCCCCACAACACAATCATATCACATCTCACCCGTAGACACCTAGGCCAACATGTAGCGCACTATCTGACATTTTTCCATAATATCCTATGTATATCTAATCACTTATAATAGAGTGTGGGAAATATAAGGTATCCAAACATCTATCCTCACCATCAAGATGTTAAAAAAAACACCCCCATATATATATATATATGACATTGGTATGTGGTTCTTGAAATAGGTGGGGTGTGTGTAGAAATTATAATATATATATATATAGCCACACATAATCCCAACCTATGTACTCACAACCAAAATCATAATAACTAACTCTCAATAAAACCCCCCTTCACTACCACCTCTAAATGAACAACACCACACAAACTACAAGCCATAATCCATATTTCACATTAGCAACTGATTTCCATTTAAACAAATTATTTATTTCATATTTTCAACACATTTAATTCCATGTTCATATACCATTTTCTTTATTTGACCACACTTCACATTTTAATTCAACATTAATTAACCATTTCATCCCATTAAATTTCAATTCTGACATTATCATTTAATTTGAAAACAACCAAGGAAATTATCACAACATGGTACCATTAAAATAGATAGTCCATTGTCTTTACCAAGACAACAAAACCTACATCGACCCCATATATCAGCTGCATCGCAAAAATACATCTCCACCCTATAGCACGGTAACACCTCAACACACATCACCACCCCACTGCAGGGCCGAACAAACCAATCACATTGTCTCTCAACATAATATACACTCAAACCTATCACATCACCACCCCATAGCATGACCAAACAAACCAATCACAATACCGCCCCATAGCACGACTACTCAAACCAATCACATCACTACCCCATAACATTGATGAACAAACCTATCACATTCAACATAAAATTTTAGATTTAGAAAGGGGTATTTTCATCAAACTCACATCATTATATAATGGTATTCTTATAAAAGACACAAATCCCAGTGTAACCATTTTATTTTCCAAATATAAGTGGTTGTCCAGTTCTCATTTTAGGGTGATTTTGAACAATAAAAAAAATAAGGTTCCATAACACATGTGAAATGAGTGAAAATAAATCCTTCAATATCCATAATTTTTAGTATGATGTGTATCACTCGCAATCAAAAAATCATAAAAAATATCAAGGCTATAAAAACATGTTAAACATTCATATTTCCCCTTTGATTTCCATAAAACTGGTTCATTATAATTATTAGGTTTTGTAAACTATCATCCCATAGATAAAAAAGTGTAAACCCATCCAGCATGATACATAAAAATATAAACAAGGAATTATTTACCTCAAAGAATATTTCCAATCTCGCTGCACACTATAGGGAAAAAGAAGAAGTGCCCACAAAATACAACACAAGGAAATGATGGATCAACCTAAACTACACTAAATATAAATCAAAAAATTTCCCAAACTCACTCCAAATCAAAGAAATATCATAAAGAAAATTATTTAGATAATAATAGGAGAAATAACATAGTAAAAGAAGAAAATCCTACCTCAGATCACTAAAACATGACCACCATATCCAAAGGATCGAAGCAGAAGAAGGACGGTGGGAAGATCCCCTAAAATTTCTTAGGTTTTTTCATAGATGATAGGGGGAACATGGATGAATGAAGAAGAATATGCCGAATAAAATAATTCAAGACTTTGAATTCACCCCATTCACGTCATGAATTCCATTTTCACAATTTAAATTCCATGGGGTTCATGGTTTACAATCCGTGAATCCCTTAGAGGATATGAAACCCCAATTTTTTTACATTCACAAAAATCCACATCAACTTGGCTAAATTTAATTACACATTATGAATTACACTTTCATGATGTGAATTAATTTCATGGAATCCACATTATCCTATATAAAAGTTGTGAAACTAGACAACTACAAAATTCATGAACCACTTACTCACAATGTGAATCTAGTTCACAACATGAACCACCTACTACAATACCATTATAGCTCTAACCCATAAAAACAATGAAACATCCTCACGCTTCCTCCTAACACTCTCCAACCACTAAAATTGACAAAGTAATAGGTTGATAAGGTAAAAAATATTACATTAAATATCTATCAAATTTTTCTCATCCTCGAGAATAAAAATCACGTCTAAAAATAGTTCTGAACAACCACTGTAACACCCCGAGCTTCCATGATACGCCTCTCTTTCAATAATGCAATAGCTTGCATTGTACGCAAGTTCGAGTTCTAACACACCGCAACTAATCAAAGTAGCTGTTATGAATAGTAATAACCACCTTTTAAATTTATAGAAATTTTATATTTCAAAATGGACTTCATTTTTGTATTCCTAATATTGAAATTAGCCTATGTTGAATTTTTTGTAATTTTCCGAGAACTTCCAAATTTTTTGAATAGTGAAAAATACTTAAAACAACTTTTTTAATCAAAATAATTCATAGTGTTAAATTATACTATTGAGTGGTTTTAGATTATAATTAGAATATATTTTTACCATTTTATCCAATGGTGGTCATTAGAATTAATTTAACATTGAAATTGGACATAAACAATTGCCAATCTTTTGATATAAATTGTTTCTTAAAAACACGCTATTTGTTGTGACAGCGGGAATTAATTATAAAATTAATTAATGCAACTAATATGTTTGGAATTTTGTAAAATAGACATCATTTTTGAATTCGTAATATCAATTATAGCTTAGGGTGAAATTTTGGCCTTATTCTGAAAAACTTCAATTTTTGATGAATAGTGAAACCACTAAGTGGTAGTTAAATAACCGATTTTTCGTTTAAATGAAATATTACCACTTCTGTGATTTGATTTTCAAAAATCCGAAATACATGGTTGTCATTAAGAAGTAAAATGTGGTTCAATAAGATTAAAATAATTTTTTGGTGAATAGTAACTTTTAAGTTCTTAATCGCGATTAGAGGTAATTAGTGTAGTTTAAGGTACAAATAATGTTTTTATAATATGAGATGAGCATGACACTTGTCCTACTCCTATTGGATGAGTCATGGACGACCAAGACAACCCATGGGTCAACTTGGGGACCCCATGGAGCCACTTTAGTTGGAAAATGACATTAATATATATTTATTTAATGTTAAAATTAAATTGACACAAACATGAGTTGTTTTACTAAAACAGTTTTTAAGTGGGGTTACACAAGTCCAAATTTTGATTATAAATATTCATTAGAAATCTAAAAAGATTTACTACATCATAGTATTTGTTTTATAATTTTTAGACATTAAATATAATAAATTATTTATGACATCATGATGATGCAGTGATGACCTCATTATTTAACGATTTAAATAAAATGGGAAGATAATGCAAAATCCAAGGCTTACACTTGTCCAAAGCCTATTGGATGAGGAGATTTCGAACCCTTATCACATTATACACGAATTATATAAGTGTGGGACCTTTATAATCCGAAAAGCATTGTATAATAATGTAACATTTCAATCATTCCAAAAGTGACCCTCCTCTCCACTTATAAAAGGCCCCCACCACTCCCACCTTATTCACACCTTCAAGCCATTTGGCTCGGCCAACCTCTGCCCAAATACTCTCCCAACTTCCCCCTCTTACTCCTAGAAGCCTCACTTTGGGCAGAACTCTTCCCAAGGAAGCCTTTGGCTGAAATCAAAAAAGAGTTACCCGATTTTGAGGTAATGTCTTCTCTAATGTTGTTTTGGTTTATTTTTCTTCTCCAACCCCATAAACTCTTTTTATTCAATTCTTTTTGTAACAACACCAGTATCCTCAATATAATAGGATGTTGTTATAAGAAGGATTCTAGCTACACTTACACACACCTACATCTAATGGTTAAAGAACATATGGTTTCTGTGGATGGCGAATTTCTGCCTCACGAAACGATGATTGTTCAACACTCATATAACACCTTCAAAGGTGGCCATTAAGATGTCACTATTTTTATATATGATATATAATATGTTTATGTTTTACTTACACTTCTGTATTTCTCATTTATGGCATACTTTATAATTTCCATTATGGGTAAAACATGATAATTTCATTTTAGGAAGTGCGGACTACCGCCCCCTCAAAGTGATTTGAATCGTTAATGCCATATGTGGGATGTAAAAAGGATGGAGTAAATGGTATTATACACTATATTATACTGTAATTATATTATACATTTATATCATTATTATTTTGTTCCATTAAATAGGAAATTGAAATGAAAGTAGCGTTCATGCGTACGTACGGCTTACCGTCTCCATGAACGGTGCATTTCATTTCTTACCTCTAAATGTTACGTAATATTATAAATGAATGTATATACTGGATATATATGACATATATGACATCTAAATCATGAATATAATTCTGGAGATAATGGATATTCTACCACATAAACAACTTGTAATTATAAGAAGTTTATTGTTGACTCAAGTACCAAAGATCGACAAAACGACCGTTATTAACTTAAATAATTACATAATGTTCATATCATTGTAATAAGTGATATAAAAAGGATAATGAAATTGAAAATGGTTCTTAATAAGGTAGATATTAACTCTAGTTTATTATTCAGGAGGTTAAAGAACGGTTGAGTCAAGTCAGACACAAGGTAAGGGAACTTCTTAACCCAACTTCCATTCTTTGGGTTAATCTCCTACTTTCAAATTATGTCATGATATTATTATGTCATATCCTGTATTTGTACATTATTTATGTGTACTTGTAGTGAATACACATAATAGATCTATTTTATTTTAAAAATGCTCTTTGTAAGGGAATTTCTTAACCCAACTTCCATTCTTTGGGTTAATCTCCTACTTTTATATTATGTCATGATATTATTATGTCCTATTTTGTATTTTTACTTTATTTATGTGTACCTATAGTGAATACACATAATAGATCTATTTTATTTTAAAAATGATCTTTTAAGGACTTCGTCTCAATCCCATTTCATTGAGGCATATTTGGTTTTATACACAGCTTTCTTTTATACGGTGTATAAACCCCTTTGACTTTTACGTTTATTCAAAAGGAATCTTTTTTATACGAAGAGTTTTGCTAAACGACAAAAGGGAATGTTTTTCTTTCCGTACTTATGCGGCGACAATGACTTCTCCGCCGCCGTGACCATTATTTGAGTTTTGGCTTCCTCTACAAGCCATCATTTTTTTTAATGAAAAATAAATACAAAGTTTTAACTTTCTTTTATTTTGGTATTGAAAATGGTTTTGAAAGTGTTTTTATTATATCAATGTGTTGTATTGATATCTTGTGATTGGAATGTGGAAATGTTATGTTTCCTTTATGCATGTTTTATGTGATATGATTATGTTATGGTTTATGATATGTTTAAACCTATTCATATGAGGAATGTATTGGACTTAATAAGTGACGGGTGGGGCCCGCTATAGCTCCTCGATGCATCGGTAGGTCTCATGAGACAACTAGACGTGGAATTGGCCGAGGCCTTTCCCAATTTGATTTATGGTTTTGGCCGAGGCCTTAATCATTTTAGACGTCTTGGCCGAGGCCTTGACAAAGTGTTTCAGAGAGTCTGGCATTATACATTCCCTCATTATGAAAGTGGTTATTGTTATTGCATGTGATTATTCGACCAGTAGAATATCCATGTGAAGAAGTGAATGGCATTATCTCATTTTACATTTGCCATATTATGTTTAAGTTCATGTTTAAAAGGCTTTTGTTTTATTTATACATTGCCTTAATTGTTAATGATTATTTATGAAAGCTTCCGCATTATTGTTATCCTTACTGAGCATCTGAGCTCACCCCTTTCAATGTTTTAATATTTTCCAGGATATGAAGAAGTATTTTATGAATGACCTGCAGGGATTGTCAGAAGTGGATATGAGTGTGGACTATGAAGACCATGTTATTGTAGTTTGTTTACTTCTTGATGTAATGAAAGACTTATGAATGTATCTAGTGTTTCCAAGGCTACTAAACTAATCGGTCTTTCGAGACTTGATCTTTTGTGATCATGCCAATGTTACGAAGTAATGCACCGACTCTGGGTAGCTGGGGTCGGGGCGTTACAGTTGGTATCAGAGGCAGTTTAGTACTAACCTTGGAAGCTAGATTTAGATAAACTCTGATTAGAGCACATATCTCGAAGATAGACTTTGAGGATTAATATAGAAGAACTTCCTAGAATTTTGGTATTGTAGAGATGTTATGAGTTTTCCGAGAAATACATCCCTGTCTGGATACGAGCAGGTTGAGGCGGCTCTGGCACAGATGTACCTAGGGGTAAAACCCGAAAACACCGCTTGAGCTAGACTCGAACGGGAACTGGTGCACGACAACGGGCCTTGCTGCACTCTTGGTTACGACACTCCCGGGGGATATGCTTAGGATAATTCTCATTTTATTTACAAACCACTATGAAGGGTTACGAGTATATACTTCCTCAAAGAAAACATTTTTATAATTATGGATTATATCCATAATTAGTTCAATTTATGTTAAGTGTTTTACAAGTATGGAATTATGTATTTTGATTCATGAACTAATCTAGTTTATGCCATTATTTAGAAATGGCGCCTAGTGGAAGGAATGGAAACCGTATCAATGCACGCACTCCGTGTAGGGATTGCCCTCCTGCTCAGGATAATTTTGGTGGATATAGTGATACAACTGGTGTCGATCAGCTTCTCACCGTACTGGGACAACTCACGCTGGTTATGAATAATAACCTTACTCGTATGGAGCACCCTGATCCGCAACGTGGAGGATCAATGTTAGACCGCTTCATGAGGCAACAACCACCAACCTTCAATGGGAGTACAAATCCTACAGTAGCTGAGCAATGGATAAATTCCTTAGAGAAAATATTCCATGCCTTGGGGAGTAGTGAAAGGGAGAAGGTTGTCATGGCAGTTTACCGCCTCACTGGAGATGCCGATCAGTGGTGGTCGCTGATTCAAAACACAAAGGAAGATGATGACATATCGAATATGGAATGGAGGGAGTTCAAAGAGCTTTTCTTAGAAAAATACTTTCCTCGTGACCATCGAGCAGATATGGAAAGGCAATTTCTGAGTCTGAGGCAGAAGGAGGATGAGAATGTCGCAAAGTATGAGGCTAACTTTACAAGGTTAGCAAGGTATGCTGCAGATTACATACGTAACCCAAGGAGTAAGATTGATCGTTTCTTTGATGGGTTAAAACCATTTCTCCGTCGAGCTTTGGTATCACAATCCTTCTCATCATACGAAGATATTGTCTCGTGTGCTATCAAGACAGAAAAGGAATTCTCTAAGTCTTATGACAAGAAAGTAAAGCAAGAGAAGAAGAGAACGGTGGAACAAGAGACAGATAAAGGGAAAAAGGGAAAGAAGGATTTTCCAGTATGTGATAATTGTGGGAAGAATCACCCTGGTACTTGCCTAAAAGGAATGGGAGTTTGTTATAAATGTGGAGAAAAGGGTCACCAGGCTCGTGATTGCAAGGGAAAGAAAGAGGCTGTCAAAGTTGAATGCTACAATTGTAGAGAAATGGGTCATTATGCAAATGAATGTCCTAAGCGTCAAGGAAACTTACCTCAGAAAAGGCCAAGGGATCAAGGCCAATCTTATGCTGTGACTACAGTTGAAGCGGAATAACTAATGTATTGGTGCTTTTGGACTCATGGATTATATTCTGGTTATTAGAATAATGTGATCTATATAAGGATTGTACTGCAGTACTTGTTGGTTTCAGTAAGGTTTTAATATGATGAAGGTAATTATATTTTTAGTATGTGACAATAAGAGAAACTTTTCTTTGTTTGGGGAATCTGATAAATTGATTTTGGAATTAAGAGACCTTTTAGAGAATGTCTGGACAGAGGTATTTTGAATAACTATAAAGGTTGGAGTGGATTAAGTTGATCTTTGGATAGTATTGTTTAAGGTTAAAAATTTATGAAGATTATTTTTGAATATTATAATACTATAGTTTTAGGAAAAGGACAACCTGCAGGGTGGGGCATAACCCATTGCGTCGGACCAAGCTGCAGGAATCGAACCCACAATCATAGTGCGACAGGCCTTTATTTCCTACCACTAGCCTACAGGAATTCCCTGGTTTTTACAATATAATTTTACTAATCTAAATGGTATGTGTTAACATTTGGAACCTTATACAATTAGGATAATAATAATATTTTTGAGTTCTATTATCTTTTTGAGTGAAAGATGAGTTGAAGGTTGAAACACTAATTGTCAAGCATAAATATATATATACCTATCTCTTATTCAATGAATAAATTAATTCTTAAACTTTAGTAAAGGGATATTAAAACAAAAAA
The DNA here is from genome assembly GCA_963277665.1 of Viscum album. NCBI lineage: Eukaryota > Viridiplantae > Streptophyta > Magnoliopsida > Santalales > Viscaceae > Viscum > Viscum album. The sequence continues at coordinate 990,667,170 of OY728159.1, read as the reverse complement.
TGTGTTATCCTAATACCTTGTTGAACTGATGATATTTTAAATCAACATAGATTGAAGGCTTTGAGGCCCTCAATTTGACAGTTGATTGTGATTGATGACCTCAATCACTCCCTACAAATATTTACGTTTTTCCTCCAATTATATGTCTTTAATTGCCACCAATGTTCTCCTTATCGAGATCATAATTTGGTGGTGACTTTCTTATTTCCATTTTCCCTCTTATTAAGGCTAAATTTTATTAATCTTATTTCCGATGTGGGTTTTCCTCAAAGGTATTTTCTCTTTTCAACCTTTTATTTTCAAAGAAAAATTTCAAATTGCGAGGACGCAATTTATTGAAGGAGGGGAGAATGTAACACCCCGAGCTTCCATGATACGCCTCTCTTTCAATAATGCAATAGCTTGCATTGTACGCAAGTTCGAGTTCTAACACACCGCAACTAATCAAAGTAGCTGTTATGAATAGTAATAACCACCTTTTAAATTTATAGAAATTTTATATTTCAAAATGGACTTCATTTTTGTATTCCTAATATTGAAATTAGCCTATGTTGAATTTTTTGTAATTTTCCGAGAACTTCCAAATTTTTTGAATAGTGAAAAATACTTAAAACAACTTTTTTAATCAAAATAATTCATAGTGATAAATTATACTATTGAGTGGTTTTAGATTATAATTAGAATATATTTTTACCATTTTATCCAATGGTGGTCATTAGAATTAATTTAACATTGAAATTGGACATAAACAATTGCCAATCTTTTGATATAAATTGTTTCTTAAAAACACGCTATTTGTTGTGACAGCGGGAATTAATTATAAAATTAATTAATGCAACTAATATGTTTGGAATTTTGTAAAATAGACATCATTTTTGAATTCGTAATATCAATTATAGCTTAGGGTGAAATTTTGGCCTTATTCTGAAAAACTTCAATTTTTGATGAATAGTGAAACCACTAAGTGGTAGTTAAATAACCGATTTTTCGTTTAAATGAAATATTACCACTTCTGTGATTTGATTTTCAAAAATCCGAAATACATGGTTGTCATTAAGAAGTAAAATGTGGTTCAATAAGATTAAAATAATTTTTTGGTGAATAGTAACTTTTAAGTTCTTAATCGCGATTAGAGGTAATTAGTGTAGTTTAAGGTACAAATAATGTTTTTATAATATGAGATGAGCATGACACTTGTCCTACTCCTATTGGATGAGTCATGGACGACCAAGACAACCCATGGGTCAACTTGGGGACCCCATGGAGCCACTTTAGTTGGAAAATGACATTAATATATATTTATTTAATGTTAAAATTAAATTGACACAAACATGAGTTGTTTTACTAAAACAGTTTTTAAGTGGGGTTACACAAGTCCAAATTTTGATTATAAATATTCATTAGAAATCTAAAAAGATTTCCTACATCATAGTATTTGTTTTATAATTTTTAGACATTAAATATAATAAATTATTTATGACATCATGATGATGCAGTGATGACCTCATTATTTAACGATTTAAATAAAATGGGAAGATAATGCAAAATCCAAGGCTTACACTTGTCCAAAGCCTATTGGATGAGGAGATTTCGAACCCTTATCACATTATACACGAATTATATAAGTGTGGGACCTTTATAATCCGAAAAGCATTGTATAATAATGTAACATTTCAATCATTCCAAAAGTGACCCTCCTCTCCACTTATAAAAGGCCCCCACCACTCCCACCTTATTCACACCTTCAAGCCATTTGGCTCGGCCAACCTCTGCCCAAATACTCTCCCAACTTCCCCCTCTTACTCCTAGAAGCCTCACTTTGGGCAGAACTCTTCCCAAGGAAGCCTTTGGCTGAAATCAAAAAAGAGTTACCCGATTTTGAGGTAATGTCTTCTCTAATGTTGTTTTGGTTTATTTTTCTTCTCCAACCCCATAAACTCTTTTTATTCAATTCTTTTTGTAACAACACCAGTATCCTCAATATAATAGGATGTTGTTATAAGAAGGATTCTAGCTACACTTACACACACCTACATCTAATGGTTAAAGAACATATGGTTTCTGTGGATGGCGAATTTCTGCCTCACGAAACGATGATTGTTCAACACTCATATAACACCTTCAAAGGTGGCCATTAAGATGTCACTATTTTTATATATGATATATAATATGTTTATGTTTTACTTACACTTCTGTATTTCTCATTTATGGCATACTTTATAATTTCCATTATGGGTAAAACATGATAATTTCATTTTAGGAAGTGCGGACTACCGCCCCCTCAAAGTGATTTGAATCGTTAATGCCATATGTGGGATGTAAAAAGGATGGAGTAAATGGTATTATACACTATATTATACTGTAATTATATTATACATTTATATCATTATTATTTTGTTCCATTAAATAGGAAATTGAAATGAAAGTAGCGTTCATGCGTACGTACGGCTTACCGTCTCCATGAACGGTGCATTTCATTTCTTACCTCTAAATGTTACGTAATATTATAAATGAATGTATATACTGGATATATATGACATATATGACATCTAAATCATGAATATAATTCTGGAGATAATGGATATTCTACCACATAAACAACTTGTAATTATAAGAAGTTTATTGTTGACTCAAGTACCAAAGATCGACAAAACGACCGTTATTAACTTAAATAATTACATAATGTTCATATCATTGTAATAAGTGATATAAAAAGGATAATGAAATTGAAAATGGTTCTTAATAAGGTAGATATTAACTCTAGTTTATTATTCAGGAGGTTAAAGAACGGTTGAGTCAAGTCAGACACAAGGTAAGGGAACTTCTTAACCCAACTTCCATTCTTTGGGTTAATCTCCTACTTTCAAATTATGTCATGATATTATTATGTCATATCCTGTATTTGTACATTATTTATGTGTACTTGTAGTGAATACACATAATAGATCTATTTTATTTTAAAAATGCTCTTTGTAAGGGAATTTCTTAACCCAACTTCCATTCTTTGGGTTAATCTCCTACTTTTATATTATGTCATGATATTATTATGTCCTATTTTGTATTTTTACTTTATTTATGTGTACCTATAGTGAATACACATAATAGATCTATTTTATTTTAAAAATGATCTTTTAAGGACTTCGTCTCAATCCCATTTCATTGAGGCATATTTGGTTTTATACACAGCTTTCTTTTATACGGTGTATAAACCCCTTTGACTTTTACGTTTATTCAAAAGGAATCTTTTTTATACGAAGAGTTTTGCTAAACGACAAAAGGGAATGTTTTTCTTTCCGTACTTATGCGGCGACAATGACTTCTCCGCCGCCGTGACCATTATTTGAGTTTTGGCTTCCTCTACAAGCCATCATTTTTTTTAATGAAAAATAAATACAAAGTTTTAACTTTCTTTTATTTTGGTATTGAAAATGGTTTTGAAAGTGTTTTTATTATATCAATGTGTTGTATTGATATCTTGTGATTGGAATGTGGAAATGTTATGTTTCCTTTATGCATGTTTTATGTGATATGATTATGTTATGGTTTATGATATGTTTAAACCTATTCATATGAGGAATGTATTGGACTTAATAAGTGACGGGTGGGGCCCGCTATAGCTCCTCGATGCATCGGTAGGTCTCATGAGACAACTAGACGTGGAATTGGCCGAGGCCTTTCCCAATTTGATTTATGGTTTTGGCCGAGGCCTTAATCATTTTAGACGTCTTGGCCGAGGCCTTGACAAAGTGTTTCAGAGAGTCTGGCATTATACATTCCCTCATTATGAAAGTGGTTATTGTTATTGCATGTGATTATTCGACCAGTAGAATATCCATGTGAAGAAGTGAATGGCATTATCTCATTTTACATTTGCCATATTATGTTTAAGTTCATATTTAAAAGGCTTTTGTTTTATTTATACATTGCCTTAATTGTTAATGATTATTTATGAAAGCTTCCGCATTATTGTTATCCTTACTGAGCATCTGAGCTCACCCCTTTCAATGTTTTAATATTTTCCAGGATATGAAGAAGTATTTTATGAATGACCTGCAGGGATTGTCAGAAGTGGATATGAGTGTGGACTATGAAGACCATGTTATTGTAGTTTGTTTACTTCTTGATGTAATGAAAGACTTATGAATGTATCTAGTGTTTCCAAGGCTACTAAACTAATCGGTCTTTCGAGACTTGATCTTTTGTGATCATGCCAATGTTACGAAGTAATGCACCGACTCTGGGTAGCTGGGGTCGGGGCGTTACAACCACCACATGAGATACCTCTCAAGGCTCTCATTACACCTCAAATGCTACCACCAGCAAAAATCGCAAACCAAAACACCTGAAAAACAAATCATACAACCACATCATCAAAAAAAACTAGAAAACCACCTCAACTTATACACAACCCAAGAAAACAACAACTATAACCAATAAACAATACTAGCTTAAACACAAAAATCAGGGAGTCTCATCTTTCATGTCAAGATACTGTCCACTTTGGGTAGAACTGACTCAACCACATGGTTTAAATCACATCAATGTATAACGTGTCTTGATTATGATTCAAGTACTCTAATTTTCATATACCAAAAGTTTTATCACACATCACATATCAAGGAAAATATATCATATGATAAAATAAAAATGACATAACATCATATCGTAAAGAAAACAATGAAAGGAAAAAACTCAAAACAACTCTAGGTAATGGGAAAGCATTAGAATATATCACTCCCAATTACACTCCTCTATGACATTATACCTCCATAGCACGTTAACCATAAGAATGGTCTATCCATGAAGCACCATCTCCCAATGATCCTAGATCTCCACTGTACACTCTATGAACGTTGTGTCGCCCTTAATATCTCAATATCCTCTATAAATGACATGGGATTAATTGTTAAGATAACGAAGATGTTGAGAGATGTGAATGATTTTTTAGATATGGTCTTTATATGTAAAAAGTGATACTTGATAAGCCACCTCATAAATGAGACCCAAAAACATGAAAATTCCAACAAACTAGGGTGAGAACTTACACCCCCTTCTAAACCTCCAATACCCACATTGAGGGGAAACCTTTAACAACACATGGTATCCAACCAAAAATCCCAAGGGCCTCCTCCTAAGATTATAATAAGACTTAATCCAATTATTTTACACTTTCACCCTATCAAAAACAGGCTAAAACATCTCTAATATGATCTACACCATATCTTAACTATGAACAAATGAATCTCCGACATCGGTCCTATATAATAGAGAACCACGTAGCCTCCCATATAATGCCTCAAATGGGGTCATGACAATTGATTAGTGATAACTAATATTATAAAAAAACTTAAACCTAGGAATTTTTAATTCCATAGATCTTCCAAAGTCTAATATGAATACTTAGAACATATCCTCTAATGTTTGGATAGTATTCTCTATCTTTCTATCCATATAAGGTTGGAAAGTAGTGATAAGGAATAACTAAGTACCAAAAGTGTGTTGTAATCCCCTCTAGATTCATGAAGTAAAATTCGCATCTAAATCTTAGAAAATGGACCTAAAGACTCCATGAAATTTCACCACCTCATCCACATATTGTCTTACTAAAACATCCATGACACTTGACTCACAGTTCATTGGAAAGTGATTTGGTTTCATCATTTGGTCTAATACCACCAAAATAGTATCAAAACATACTTGATCTCAGGGTAACCCTATGATAAAATCCATCAACACTTAATCCCACTTCCACTTAGTAATATCCAAATGTTTCAAAAATCAACCGAGAAAATGATTCTCATATTTTACCTACTAGAAAAGCAATCACCATGCCAAAAAATCTATTGTCACATGTTTCATTTCGGACCACTAGAGTTGCATCCTTAGGATATGATACATCTAAGATACACTTGGGTGTACCACCAAAGGGGAGATATGAAACTCATTAAGGAATACCTCATTAATCACTACTATAAAAAACAATATTCCCTAAAACAACATCTAGTTCTGACCATTCTCTAACCACACCTTCAAAGAACCTACATAGCCAACACGATCATGCATCACCTCTACCCTTAAGTCTCTCCACTGAGACTCCTCCACTAATTACAACATATAAGACTAAAATTTAATATAAAATAAGAAACCTCTACCATCAAACACCCTTCAATCCATGTGTAGGGCTTCCAACTCCTCTATCACTCTCCAACCAGCTTCAAATTTCTGAGCAACATCCTTCCATGACTTCCTACTCAAAGTGTTAGCCACAAAATTCCCCTATACCAAGGTGTAAGAAATCATAAAACCATAGTCATGAAAAAAATATATTCATCACTATTTCCACTGATTCAGATCACACTGAGAAATGATGTACCTCAGTATCTTATGATCAGTGAAGAAAACATAGTGTTCCCTAAGGAGGTAATGTCACCACAACTTTGTATAAACCCAACCACTACTGAATGTAGATTATTGGTGTTATAGTTATTCTCATAGAGAAATAACTTACTAAACTTATAAAAGATCACTACCCTCTACTTCATCAACAAAAAACTCATGCTCAGATAGTATTCATCACAAAAAAACCTCAAACAATACACCCACCTCTAGCACTTAAAGAATTATACCATTAATAAAAATCTATTTTAGATAACCAAGCACTGCCTAACATTGAACAGTATACAAAAAACCATATTCCTTCCTATTCAAATCCATCAGCGAGGATATAAATTGATATAAATTAGGTACAAACCATTTATAATGTCCAAAGAGATCAAGGAATATGAAAACATATACCATGTTTTTGGGTGTTTACCAAGATATAACTACCTAAACCTTGGATGGGTCTAATTACACACCCCTCTGATACACCACATTCATAAGAAAATACACCTCTCACATTCATAACTCACACATAGAAAAATTTATATATAGTCATTCGTGTCGAAGAACCTTCAAGACAATTATGAGATAATCTACATGCTTCCCTTCTGACTTCGAGTAGACCAATATGTCATTAATGAACATGAATAAGAACTATTCTAGGAATTCCTGGAACATGGAGTTCATGAGCTCCATGAACACAGACGATGTGTTTATGACACTGAATGACATGACCATGAACTCAAAGTGTCCATACCTTCATGGTAGTCTTCATAACATCACCCTCCTTCACCCTCAACTAGTGATATATAGAACATATGTTAATTTTTTAAAACTAACTCAACCCTCACGGTTAGTCAAAAAGTTCATCTATCCTCATAATAAGGTATAAATTGATTATATTCACCTGATTTGATCTCTAATAGTATATACACAGCCTTATACTACCATCCTTCTTCTTGGAATGTAATATTTGAGAAACCCATGGTGAGACCCTAGGCCAGATAAAACCCTTCTACATTGGATTATCTATTTGAATCCTAAACACTTGTAACTGAGTAGTTTTCATCTGATAGGGATCCAATGATATAGGAGAAACATCTGGATGTATGTATATCCTAAATTCAACATCACGTCGAGGGGTTGCATCACAATATCCTTTGGAAAAAAAATTAAAAAAATCCCCAAAAACCTTGGGTTGCTCCCCCAACCTAATTCCACTGGTTCCATAGACAACTTAGCTATCAATAAAAAGAGGGACTTCACATGCCTACTTCCCAACTGAAAACATCATCCACCACCAAAAACTACATGTTTTTCATTAACATATGAGAAAATGACTCTCATATGAAAGTATTTGATAGAATAACACATATAAAATAATTATTCAATGTCAAGGAAGACGCCATATGGATACAACATTAACATGAAAATATCCCCACAGGACTAATTTGGCCCCATAATCTTTCTACACCCTCAGAACACATCAAACAAGCTAGAATAGTCTCTGAATAGTGTAGTAAACAATAGGGGTAAGGGAAGCCTCTCTATATCTATCCACATAGAATGGGCTAGAGCGGGTACAATAGAGGAGTGAAAATCTCCCAAATCAAGAAAAGGAATAAACAAGAGTATAAGACATGATGAACATACCTAAAACGATCTCTATCCCCTCAAGCATTGCTACCTTAACTTCTTAAAACTAACCATGACTAGATGCTTTGTATTTCTATTAATAGGTACCGCTAAAACCATGATCGAGTCAAGGTCCCATAACATGAGGCACATCTTGGGGTTATCCCCTACCCGCTCCATCTCTGCTCAGTAGAGAATGGGAATTCTTCCCTTACTGTTGAAATAGTCTTGCTAGAAACTACTACTAAGGCTGATTTAAACCTAACCACCTCCACAAAACAGATTTTTTAGAACCACTAGGCACTAGTTCTAGAAATGGTCGTAAACCCCACAGAAAAAACACATTGACCCAAACCCGTCAAGAAAAACATTGAAACTGCTAGCCCTATAAGGTTGGAAAGGAAACTGCTGAGGTAAAATCCCCCTTAGATGAGACATGAAATACCCTAGTACTTAAGACCTTCCACTAGAAGCTCTTCTCCTATAATAACCGTGTTGGATCCTTTCTCATGGTAAACCTCCTCATGAGTTCATCCACTCATTCACCATCACATTATTCTAAACATCAAAATATATTACAAACATAATGAAAATAATTATATACTGAATTGAAGGATATAGTGTATCCTCAAGACGTCTCACGTGAGAATATTTACTAGAAAAAAGGTCCAAGAAAAAATGCAATAGGTCCTTGAATCGGATCCCTAAATATCACACTGAAATACTCCTTGGCTGAAAGGAGAGTATCTCTTTCCACTTCACTACCTTCATGGTCGATGAAAGTAACTCTTCCCAAAACTCATTCTGAAATTTGACCCACAAAACAACATCCTCCTTTTTCTCACCAAGATACAACATCCACCACGGATGTAGAGATTCCCACATCTAAATAACTACCAAAGGGACCCAGTACTCCACCAGGGCTTAGATCAAACTAAATAAAATCTTGATATCCTCTATCTAACTCATTATCTACAACTCAAAAACACTACCCTCATACTTTCCCAAATCTTGATATTGAAAAGCGCAGAACATACTCAACCACTGTTCATCCCCCCCCCATATGGATCAACCCTTTAGTGGTCAATCGGGTTAGCCTGTGGAACCTCTACTACATGAACCACACACGTATGAAGTCCATGAGCCATAGAAAAAATTCATATAGTGATATCCTGATCCCATGTAGTATAAAACCCCATCATGATTTATTTAATTGATTTAAATTCTTTTGTACCTTCCCAAGACAACCCAATTAAAATAGGAACACAATTCATCATGATTCGTGTACCTCTCCTAGGCCTCTACCCTATAAATAGGTCCACCTCACATGGACATTCAATAAACTCAACGTTTTTTCAGTAGATCATATCGGAGACTAAGATCCTGGGTATGAGATAGTATCTTTTTCCTATGTCACACACCAAGATAAATTGGCATAATTTCCATACGAACCCTTGTAATCCTCATAGTTTCTAACTTCATAATCGATCATATCTCGCAACCATCAGCTCTAATGCCACTATGTCATGACCCCATCCCTCTAAAGATGCAAAAATGAAGGAAGAGAGATAATAAACCTTGATTAATTCCTCCATTAGGCCCCAAGTAGGAAACTATCATCGAGGGTTAAAAATATCATGTATGGAAGGCATTCCCCTCTATAAATAAAATAAGATTCGGAGATAGGATGATTTAATCACAAGAAACTCCATGGAATAATATAAAATAAATCTTAAATCAGCCCACAATTCATCAATAAAGTGAGTAGATATAGATACAACTCTCCAAAGTGAATACCAAAAAGAAAGGATAAAGCAGTGACGAAATAATTTTCCAAATGTCAGAGAAAGTAATGCCCATCACTATCTACATAGTCTTCCTATAATCCTAAAAATAAGTTTATATACATAGGGTGAGCATGAAAGTACACTCAGTATAAAAAACAAAGTATCCTATGCACACATTAGAGGAGCATACTAATTCACCCATGAGAAAATAGAAGATCCAACAACACCTAAATAGGTGAACTATCCAACACAAATCTCACAAAGGTAATATCACAAAATAACACAACCTGAGTATAATAACATAATATGAATCATATCGATAAAGGGTACCCCACACCATTTTCCCACCAATTTTACACTCTCAATCCCTAGCATCATACATCATGGTTCTCCCATATCTTTTGTATAACACATCACATGCAACCACCATACAGCATAGTCATATCACATCTCACCTGAAGACAAATCATCCATCACACCACATCCACCGCCGTAACTAGAGAAGTAAGGTATCGTGAACATTAAGGAAATCAACCTCATTCCTTCCACCTACCATGAATGACCCCCAATAGAAGACTCCCCATAGCATGGTCACATCACATCTCACCTCCCCATGTCATGGTCATATCACATCTCAACCACAAAAACCTTGGTTATCATCTAATGCACTATCTAATCTATATCCATCACAGAATGATCATATCTACTCTCCTGTAGGAGAGAGTATGAAATATCGGTCATCCATCCATCCATCCTCACCCCTAGGATGTTGGAAAAACACCCAAATATATATATATATATGAGTGTCGGCACGTGGTGGTCGATGCAGGTGGAGTGCATATAGAAATCACAAAGAATATATATAAATATATATATGTGTGTGTGTGTGTGTGTGTGTGTTCATATATATATATATGTGTGTGTGTGTATATATATATCCACGTAGAAGCCCAAACTATGGGTTCACAAGTTAAAGGATACCAACTAACTCAGAACAAAACCCACTTTCCCTATCACCTCAAAATACACAACACCACACAAGACACAAGCCACATTTCACATTACAAATCAATTTTCATATAACCATCATGTTCGTTTCATATTTCAAGACCATTTAATTCCATATTCATTTACCATTTCAACATTTAACCAAAATTCCCATTTAAATTCAATATTCATTAACCATTTAAGTATTGATAAATACCACCCGTTATCAGCACTAAAAAATAACTTAGAGGTTATAGTTCATTAAAAAAATTATATCATTAAAAATCATATACTAATATATAAATATATTTATATTGATAAAAATATAACACATTTTATTAAATATGATTTATAGACAACTAAATATACATTTTCACTTGATATATAATATACTTATTTAAAAATATCATATAAAATCATATATATATATATATATATATATAATTTTCTTAAATATTATTTACATAATATGATGTATGTATTATAAATCATATAAATTAATATTTCATATATTTAGTGAAAAATAGATTATTAATTTATGAAGTGGGTCTCGCAAGAATCCAAGGCTCTTGACTATTTATTAAAATTAAAGAAAAAGGAAAGTGAACACAAGAGAAAATAGATGGGGTCAAACAAAGAATACCCACATCCATGAAAACTACAAATCATGTAATGCGGGATCACTCCCAAACTCATAATCAGAATCGTTGTCATTGTCGGAAGACTCCTAATATAACTGAGAGTTCCCTTGATTGAAAATCGCAAAATATTTCTCCTTGGTCTTCTCCTGTTCTGGGGTTTGATGAATCTCACGTTCCTTGGAACTTCATCCATGACCTTGTGTTATAGCCCATTTTTCCTGACCACGTCCTCTGTCACATCATTTTGGATGCCTACCCCATATCTATGTTTTTGGGGGGGAAATTCCTTCATGGTCTCCCTACTCAATACTCAAATTATCATTTGATCTATGACTTGACTCCTTATTTAGAGATTCTAATACTAAAAATATATTAACAGATGCAATCCTCAATGTATTCCCAATAATTTTCTCACAAGAATTAATTAGATGAGGTTGAGAACCTCAATTTCTTGTAATCATATGAAAACTTCATTTTACACCAAGGAATTATTTTTCCTATTCTCTTTATAATTAACCAGGGAATTGGAACATTGTTTTTGATTAACTGTATTGTTTATAGCCAACATCTCAGGAAAGATGAGATCATCTGCCACGCCTTGTGCATGAATTTCCCTTATATTTTTCTCAAGAGATTCATTATGTCCACAAAAGGAAAATTTGAATCTAACCCAATAGTATTTTGTGCATTCAATTCAGGACTATCACTTTTCTTCCTTGCATTCTTTTCATTTTCAAAAACAATATCCAATCAATGTTTTCTTTTTTTAGAGCACTGAAAATGTGTTGTAGACTGATTGAATTAAGAATTTACAGCCACTACCTGCTACACACTGGAATGTACATCAATCTTCCATGCATTAACATTTATAGGAGGACTATCACCAGGCCCTACAAAATCAATAACAGACATAGCCTATAATTTTCTAGAAACAACATTATGAATAGGAAAGTCATTACTTACCAGTTGAACTACAATATAATCAACGACCTGCTTCCTAGAAACACCACCATTCACATTATTTTTAACCAAATCATAGAGAACTGATTTATTACCTCCCTTAGAGCATGTGATCTTTTCATGACCATGAACAGAACAATTCTCATATACCATCAGTCTTTTGTAGGTTACTCGGTCATTCCTAATTACATTTCCTTCTAAGCATAATTTTGGAATCCTCTCACAAACAATCTTCAATTCAAACTCCTCATCATAAGTGGACAAAAACACTTGATCTACAAGAGATTAACTTAAGTCAATATCAACCGAGAATAAGAAAAATGTCCATAACTTGCATCAGTAGTCTCTTTATACATATTGATGGGTAGAGAAAGTGACATTGCAATATCCTGATGAATTCTTGGGCACCATAGCATCTATTGAATCCCATAAAACTTAATCCAAAATTGTGCAGAAGAACTCCCAACATTAATTATATCAAAACTTATATCTCATTCCTTTATAAGAATAAAACCAAGCTATATAGAAATAGAACCAAATCCCCATGTCTGTGGATTTATATATTTGGAAGGGAAAAGAAAGTGAAAGAACCCAAGTCCCAGCAAAACACATCACCAATTTGAGAATCCTCTATAGTCATTCAACCAATACATCGACCTTGAATAGAATGGAACCTTTAGGAAGAATAAGGTGACTGATAATGGAGTGATTACCATAATCAATCCTCTCTAACAATGTAGCTTGATCCACTTTAACTTGACCAACACACCCCTTGTGACAGATAGCAAAGGAAATAAAACCATTAAAAAAGAGAATAAACACTTTATAGATCCTTCATCTCCCTCAAGATCCTTATGAAGGTGTTTCTTTTAATTCAATTTTTTAATTGAAAGGTTTTTAAGAATCAAATATTCCTTACGTGAGATGGAGACCCACCATCGATCTAGAATAGGGTGACAGAAACCACAATCTAGTCTGCTACATCAATCTAAAACCCTTAGCTGAGCTCTACCACACATTACAGAACCACAGCGAGCTGCCCCCAATGCTGTGAGGACAGAAGTCTACATGAACCAGATCTACTAAACTCACCCCTATTGAGATTAATCCCAAATCTTTCTAAAGAAGAAACCAAACTCTTTTCTTCTAACTTGAGAACCACCATCCACTATTGATACCATGTTGTTGCCCGTCATCAAACCAGATTTGAAGATCTTCCTTAGATGAAGAATATCTACCAGTGTCAAAGAGTCCCCTCAAGATGACTGTCACCATCCTACCTCGTCACTCCAAAAGCCTCTGTTTATTAATTTAATTAAATATATCTAATATTAATTAAAAAATATTTACTAATTAAGACATTTTGTTTTATCATGTCATTTTTTTTGAATTTCACACGTATACATATACAAAATTAATTCAATTTTATAGAGACAAACATACACAAATAATATAATTTTTTTAATATTTTCATTTAATATTTTCATTTATTAATAGTTAATATTTAATATATTATATATTATATTATTAATTATTAAATTTTATTCACTTTTTGTATTAATATTTAATAATTTTCATATATTTATATATTAAATTTACTCATTTTTCTTAATAATTATTACATTAATAAATTTTTTAATATTTTTTTGATTTATTCATTTTTTATTTTAATATGTTTTCATTATTATTTAATTTTATTCATTTTTAATATTTATTTATAATTATTGATAAACATTTAATGTTCTTGATATAGTTTCAATTTACATATAATTAATATATATTCATTTTTATTTAAATATATATTGATTTTTATTTGGTTTATATAATTAATCTATTATTTATTTTTGAATTATTTTTTCAATATATTCATTTTTTAATTAAATTTAATTCATTGTTAACATGTATTAATTTAATATTATTTATTAATTAATAATTTTAAGTGTTTTTTTACTTTTTTTATAATTTATATATTTGAAATATTTATTCATCTAATATTTTTTATAATTTATTCATTTTTAATGTTTTTATACATAATATTTCATTAATATATTGGATATTTTTAATATATAAATATATATATATATATATATAATATTTCCATAAATGTAGTTTATATAATACAATATATGTATATTTATATTAAATAAGTCATAAATTTAGTGAAAATTGATTATAATTAAAAATTATTATTAATTAAAAATATTGACTAATGGTATTGAGTTACCGAGGAATAATTAAATGTCATTTTTTCAATTTAACATATATCAAATGTGTGTTCCATTAATTCCACACATACATATATGTAATTGATGTGTTTTTATAGAGAACCCACACACACATAATATTTCTATAAATTATTCAATTTTACATTTCAAATCAAGGGAGAAAAAGATCATCCTTTAATGTACCTCTTCTAATGATTTCATTTCAACATATTAAGAAAAAATTAGTTTTAAAAAAACTGAATGTAAAACCTAATGGTACATGTTTGGAAATAGAATCCAAGTTTATGGAGAAACATGGAATATAAAATGTATTTTCAAAGAGAAAAGTAATCTCAGTTCATAACTCTATAATGCATGTCTCCATGGATTCCACATGTCGGCATATCTTGTTTCTTAAATAGATATAATTCTCACTGTCTATTGGTTTCCTTAGGTTTTCACACACTGTAAGGAATTCACAATATGGATTATAGAACTATAATCAATTCACCATGTGTTATAAATTTTATTAACCATATTTTATTCATAAAAACTGGTGAGATAGAAATAAAATTTTTCAAGTAAATTGTGAATTTTATGATAACTATTTTTTACATGTTCTTATCCTTTGAAGAAGTAACAAATGAGTTCCTTATTAACATTAGTTTGACATAGAAATTTTGCTTTCTTATTTTTGTTGGATTGACATTTATGACCCTTTTGTTTCTAATGAATTATCAGCTATTGGTTTCTCCAATTTATACCATAATTCTTTCCTCTTCTTGAACACATGCTGTCATTAATTCATGAATTGACCATTTATATTTATGTGTTTTATAAGATATTATAAATGGCCCATATTTATGTAGTTGAGTGTTTAGATAATAATGCACTAGAAATGGCTCAGAAATATCAACCTTAGGTTTCTTTAGTTGATCCATAATATCCCTCACCTACATGATGTGCTCTCGCACATCAACCATGGTGTTGAGCCACATAGATGAGATCTGCATGATTAATGTTCTTTACAATTCTTTATCCAAAAAATTTAATCGGTCATCTATATCTTTTAGAAACTTATGACCATTATTATTCTCATCGACTAAACCATGAATTATAGAACCTAATCTATATGTCATGAACATAATACTAAGATGGTTCGACCACTCCCTTGTTCATATAATGTTATATCATCTAGTGTTTTATCATTATTAAATTCATGTAGTTCATCTTTCTAAATGTAATAATCAGTTCCCATCCATCCTAGATTAAGATTAATTCTCTCCTCCCAAATTTTATAATTTTCACCCTTAAATTAAGGAATGTCACATTGAATATCACAAAAACCTGATTGTATAACTGAAAATTAAATACTTTCTTATTATTCTAAATTTTATAATTTACATATTAAATACTACTAATGAGACTAAAAATATAAAAATACCTCTAAGTGAAACTTTTAAATTTAATAAATTCATGAAATTTATTGAGAATCAAAAATTAATATTTTAATTCATAAAATCCTGAATTATAATTTCATAATTCAGCAAACTATATATAAAAATTTCAATTTTTTAATATTTATAATTCCTATTAGAAAATTATGAAAACTAAATTTAATATTTCATTGAATGAAAATATAATAAAAATCCACATGGGATAAAATTTAATATATTTTTCATATATTATCCAAAGATATTTAATGAATAGGTAAATTCTATATTATTAGGAATGTTATGGAAAACCCAAATTTTTAATAACTTTGAAAAAAATCCCAATTAAAAAATTATTTAATCGAATGAAAATTAAAGATATATAAATATCATTCAATTACTAAAATTTCAACAAATGCGGGTATCATTTAATGTGATTTTATTGAATATGTAAATTTTTATTTAATTACCAATATTGTCGAAAAAACTAATTTTAATAAAAATTAAAAAAAATCAGAACTAAAGAATTAAAGGTTTCTGATAAACATATTTAATAACTAATGCTAAATAAATTACGAGGATAATGGTAGATAAAAAAATAATCTCCAACCCTAAAAAATAAAAAGGGTTTTATTAAAATAGTGTGTATGAATTTTTATTACAAGGATGGGGTATATACTTTATCGGACACCAAATGTCATTAATTTTATAAAATATTTAGTTCTTGAACTCTTATATTTCATTAATGAAAAGAAATTAGAACTTACCTCCAACCATTGAAAAACACATAAAATTAAGGTATCAAAACCTGAACATCTTATACACTCTGCACTGGGGATGTAGATGGTGTACGTTTTCAAGTATCCACTGAGTGGAGGGGACTTAATATTTATAGTGGGTTCTACCATCAATAACTCAACCCATTTTACTTCATCAAAAAAGAACATTAATTCATGGTGATTTATTTCCATCAAATAATTGATAAATATTATGGATCAAATTTGGTACACTAAATTCATAGAGAGTAATTTTTATATTTTAGATAATGTACTATATTAATTCTTGGTGTTATAATTTATTGGCCCATAATTTTTCACATTATTAATTAATTGATGGATCATTTATTACATGAAATCCTTTTTCTAGTGGTCATATGGTCAAGTGTATGCAACATAGGAGTCACACACTAAGGTTCTGTGTTTAAATCCTCTTATCTAAGATTTTAATTAACATTTATAAAATTGTGTATTTTATCAATGTTTTATAAAATATACCACTGAATTGACTGGAATTTTTAGTAGAGTGTGTCATAAATCTACACCAAAAATTTATAAAAAACATATAAAATAAATAAATTATCAAATCCTGTTTTCACTCTCATCCTCTCATGGAAAACCAAGTCCTCATGGCCTTCAACAAAACTTAATAGTTCCCTTAATGTAATCTGAGGTTGGGGGAAAGGGTCGTGTTGTAGCACCAACCATAATGGTGAAGTTCATAATAATTTAGGCATCCGTCATACCCAATCCTAGTAATCTATTCTTTAAAAACAACCTACTTCCCCATGCATGAAACCTTCCATGTGCATGTATGTGTGTGGGGTGGGGTCTCAATTCCCTCCATAATCACCAATTGTTGGATAAGAATTTCAATCGGCCTGCTCACTATCAGCTAGTTTCCTTAGGTTTTTTATACCCTATAAGGTATTCACAATATAGATTATAGTACTTAAATAAATCCACCGTGTTTTAGAAATTTTATTAACCATATTTTATTCATAATAAACCAATGAGATTGAAATACATTTTTTTTCAAGAAAATTATAAAATTTAGGAAAACTGTTATTTTCATGTGATTTTCCTTTGAACAAGAAACAAATGAGTACCTTATTAATATTATTTTGAGGTATAAATTTCTCTCTCCTCTTCCTATTGGATTAACATTTATGATCCTTTATTGGTGCATTTTCAGCATATTTTTCTCCCATTTCTACCATAAGTATTTCCTCCTCTTGAACACATGTAGCCATTAATTCATTAATTTACCATTTATCTTTATGTGTATTATAATAGATTATAAATGCATCATATTGATGTAGTGAAGTTTTTATAAAAAATTTCACTAGAAATGGACTAGATATATCAACCTTAGGATTCTTAATCTAAGTTGTGATATCCCTCAAAATCGCATAGGGTTCACAAAAATTGCCTAGGGATCACCACAAATAAGAGGGGGCATGGCTGAATGAAGGATAATAGGATGAACAAAATAATTAAAAACATATAATTCACTACATTCACATTGTTAATTCTAGTTTTAGGATTTTAATTCCATGGGGGCCATTTATTATAAGTCATGAGTCCCTTACAAGTTGTGAAACCCCCATATTTCTGACTTTCATTGAAATTCACTTATTCTCAACAAAATTTAATACATGTCATAAATTACACTTTCACAATGTTAATAAATTTCATGGAATCCCCATTATCCTACATATAAGTTATGAAACTAGCCTGCTAAATAATCTGTTAACCACCAACTCACAATGTGAATCCAATTCACATAATGAACCACCTGTCGTAGTACTCCTACTACTCTGACCCCACCAAACACTCTGAAACCTCCTCAAGCATCCTGAGAAAACTCTCTAACCACCAAAATCAACTATGTAAGAGTCCAAGAAGGAACAAACTATTACATAAGATACATTTCAAATTATTATTTCCCTCAAGAATCAAAACCAAGTCTGATAGAAAAAAATGAGGTCTGAACAACCACCCCACAAGATACATATCAAGGTTCTTCTTACCCCTCAAATGCCACCACCAACCAAAATCACCAAACCAAAACATCCACAAAACAACTCACAAAACCACATCATCACACATCCATTGGAAACCCACATAACCTCCATACATCCAATGAAAACAACCGCTATAACTAAAACAGCAATGCTACATTATATGCACAAATCAGGGAATTTCATCTTCCATGTCAAGATATTATCATCTTTATGTAGAAAAGATTCTCCCAAAAATT
The DNA here is from genome assembly GCA_963277665.1 of Viscum album. Lineage (NCBI taxonomy): Eukaryota > Viridiplantae > Streptophyta > Magnoliopsida > Santalales > Viscaceae > Viscum > Viscum album. Next base: position 990,648,103 of record OY728159.1, on the reverse strand, counting down.
TTCAATCACATCAATGTATAAATTTTCATGATTAGGAATCAGGTCCTCCTTTTTTCATATTACATAAGCTTTATCAAACATCACATATCAAGGAGAATATCTCATATGATAAAAAATGTCCAAACATCGTATAATAAATCAAAATAGAGCAAGGAAAAAAACATTGTGTATTGGGCATGAATATTCATCTCTTACTCACAAGTACTCAACTCTAGGACACCATGCCTCCACAACACATTAACCATAGGAATTGTATGTCCTTGCGGCACCTTCTCCTAATGATCCTATACCTCCACTGACCTCTCTATGAACGTAATGTCACCCTTAATATCTAGCACTCCCCATTCAATTACATGGGAGTCATTATGAAGATACTAATGAATATGGGATACATGGATGATGGTGTGGATCTGGACTAGCTATGGAGAAAGTGACAATTGATAATCTATCTAATAAATGTGTCCCAAAAACCTTTATAGCTTCAAAAAATTGGGGTGAGATCTTACTCTCCCTTCCAAACCTCCAATACCCACATTGAAGGGAAACCATTAAGAACACATAGTCTCCAACCACATACTTTGAGGGCCTACTCATATGATTGACATAAGACTTCTATCTATCTTGTTCCACTTTCAACCTCTCATGAAGAATCTAAAACTTCTCTATCATGCTCTACACCACATTAGAACTATTAATTGATGACACTCCAACCTCGGTCCTACAAAATGGAGAATTAAATTTCCACTTGTATAAAGCTATAAAAGGTTCCATGTTGATGGATGATTGATAGATGTTATTATAAGTAATCAAAACCAAGGGAAAGTGTTATTCGTAAGATCCACCGTATTCTAAGATACATGACCTCAATATATATTATTTATTACTTTTTAATATTTCTTGAAATTATTAATTTTTAATATTATTAATTAATTTATAATCTTAATTTTTTTAATATATTTGTAATTTATTCATTTTCAATTTTTTATTATATAATATTTTTTTAATTTTATCCATTTTTAATATATATTTAAACTTTTTATTAATTAAAACTAAATATTTTTAATATGGTAGTAATTTATGTAATTAATATGTATTTATTGATATTTAAATAAAATGATAGTTGGGGTGGAGATCTCATGGTGACTTCGTATAGTTCCATAGTTCTAGGGCTTTAAAGCCTCCATGGCCTTACCTCGGGACCAAGATATTGAGTTGTTGGTGGGGGGGATCCTCATGGCTTGGTTCTGAAGGTGGATTCCTCGAGGGAGACAAAGGATGATGATTCTTATCTAAAGGAGGAGGTGATTGAGGGAATTATAAATTGAGGATTTTAATATCTTGAAGAAGGGTTCTTGAATCATGTCATAAGAAGAGGTTCAATATCTCACATACTAGATAATCATGATGCAATTAACAAAAGGCTCAAGATTTGTAGGTTTTAGATCATTGTTAGGGTTATTTTTTTCTTCAGTATTGAAACCCTGGAGGGTTGTTTACTTTCTCCATAAACTTACAAAGAGGTGATGTTTTGATGATTGAAATACTGTTCTACTTATTTTAGGGTTATTTCACATTATCTTCATGTCTGATGCTCTAAAGAGGTGAGTTTGTGGGTTTGGATCGATAGTTTTGTGGATAGGTATGCCCTGTATTCAAGAGTGGGATACCAAATTCAATCCATTTTCTGTCATAAATTCTAGTTCTCAAGTATGGATTCGTTTCATTGTCTTGAACTGGATTCTATGGATTCCATGGATCCTGTTCGACATTGACTCATCTATTGTGGATCCAATAAAGATGGAAAAATCTATGGAGTCTTGGTTCAGTAACTTTACAAGGATCCTCATTGAGGTTTATTTTTATTATATTCTTATGGAAAAGTTTTTCTTCTCAACTTAGAAGGATCACTTTGATCATGGGTCATTTATGAGAAGTTCTTTGAGCATTTCATTTGATGAAATATGACTAGGAATTAAAAGGATAAGTTCCATAGAGATCTTCTCAGCTCGTTATTCTCTCTGAGGGGGCATACTATGGATAGTTTTAGGAAGTGAGACAAGGAAAAAAGGCCCTTCAAGGAACCAATTTATAGGAATAGTGATAATGAAATTTTGGGATCCAATGTTGCATGTGATGGTCCCTCCCTTTCTAATGTTATGGAACTACAAGGGGTAGGAGATGGTGCTCATATGGGTGATTTAAACTAGCATGGATCATCATCTATGTCTAGTCAACATACTAGTATTTTTTATTTGAGTGTCAAGTAATGTCCTGGATGGGATGGGCAGCACAATGTTGAGGCTGGAAAGCCTACAAATGAGGTTTTTGTCCAATTTTTTGTGCTGGTGTACACTCCTTCATAGCCTGATGAGAAAGGTTATATTGTGTAGCCACTGGTCACATAACAATCAGGGAATATTCCATAGGAATATGGGTCCATGAAATCTAATGTTCCTCAAAGCATGGATTATTATCAAGAGATTCAAAATGTATTCATTTCCTTAGAACTATCTAGTAAATGGGGAAAGTTCTCAGATGATGGAAGTAACAAAGAGCAGCAAATGGTTTTATTGGACTCCACCCATCTCTGGTCTACGAGTAGCGGTGACCCGATTTATTTTAAGGATATTTTTTAAAATGAAAAGGTAAATATGATTAGGAATTAAGGGTTGACTTTGGATCCTAAAAAAATAAGGCCATGTAATGATTATTCTAATCTTCCAAGGAATGTTCCTACAAAATCATCATCCAAGGAATTAAATATCAATCTCACTTCGAAGTAGGAAAAGTCCAAGGAAGAGATCCTTAGGATCCTCAATAAATGTAATTCACAGTATTAGTGGGAAACTTTTGATGATGTAGATGAATTTGACTATGATTATAGAAATGATCCTACTTTGTTTATGAGTAATCTCCTTTTCTCGATGAGGGCATGTCTCTCTATGTGACCCATCTGTTTTCATGCTTGTATGTTTTCTTTTTTTTATTTAACCTTTAATAAAAGGTCAGGAGCTTTGGCTTATGGATAGACCTTTCTCAAATATTTATTCATTTTAATTTTAACATATATTCATTTTTAATTTTTTTAATAATATATATATAATCAATAACACTTGTCTATTTTTATATTATTTTTTAAATCTGTTGATTTTTTAATTATTAAATTTCACTCTTTTTTAACATTAATTCATTTAATATTATTTATCATTATTTATTCAGTAATAATGTCACTTATTTTTTACTTTTCTTTAATATTTAATCATTTTTTATATTTATTATTTTAATTTTTTAGCAATTTATTCTTTTTATATTTATTTATATAGATTTATTCATTAACATTTAAGGTTTTTAATTTGGTTGTAATGTACATATTTAATATGCATTCATTTAATTTTAAGATATATATATTCATTTTTTTAATAATTTATATAATTAATTAAAAGAATTCATTTTTGTGACATTTTTGAAGTCCATTCATTTTTAGTTATTAAATTTTAATCATCTACAACATTCATGATTTAACATTATCTATTCATTAATAATGTAAATTAGTTTTTAACTTTTTATTATTTATTAATTTTTTAATATATATTCATTTAATATTTTTTAAATTTGTTTTATATAGTTTTTATCAGTTCTTAATAAAGAGAACTGATAAATATAATTTTTTTAGCACTAAAATTAAACAGATGATAAATACCTATCTTTATCATTACTAAGAGGCAGCAGTGATAAATACCCATCTGTATTAGCATTAAGAGGTGGAACTAATAAAGAGTGGACTTTATCGGTGCTTTGTATTTTAGAACTAATAAATATGGGTTTTTATCAGCATTTTATATTTCCAAGCTAGATATGCTTCTATAAGGTGGTGTTGGAATACACACGTGCATGAAGTGTGAAACCATCACATATAGATGATGGTAGATTAAAATGAGGAAAATCAAATGACACATTAAATAGGGCAAGAATATAGGATTTTTATAGTGATCCTTTCAAAATACTCTAACATCATTACCATCAAGCCAATCTCCTATAGATACCTTGAAAATAATGAAAAAGAGAATGATTGGGCATAAATATGGTTAAGAAATTTATTTAGATTTAATGTTATATTATTATTGTATTTATATTAATTAATATTTTAGTAGTATCTTCATTATAATTTTCTTAATGATGAAGCTATGAGGACTACATGACTAATGGAATTGGATGAGAAATAGTGGGAATATAAGCATGAGTTGTGTAATGGATGGGTTTCTAGAGTAGGAATGGGTTTAGAGGCCATACCTATCATGAATGAGTTTCCAAAAACACGTTATCCATAAATTATTTCTCATTTGAATAGTACTAAGTGTAAGGTATTAATAAAATTTGAGTTTTTTGATTGAAAATTATGATGATTTTCATTAGTAATCTATTTTTTATTATTGAAAATTACTATTTAGGAAGATTCAGAAAGAAATAAAAAAACAAGGATGCTAAAAAGTTACTCCACACATTTGGGTGGATGACGATGGAGAAACATAAGAGGAAGTATGTATTTTTATTCAAAGCATGCGTTTAATTAGGTATAAATTCTGAAAAAATATACAACATTTCATATTAATCTTCGGTGAATTAGTTAAGGTTTATTGATTATACATATATTCCTCATTTAGTGTTTTCCAGTAATTTTAATTCAATTTCACTAGTTAAAACATTAACTTGATCATAGCCTAAATGTAATATGTCTTCTTTGTTAGATGATAACTTATTTATCTTCTTAGCCCATTTTTTCATTATATTTATCATTTTCCTGCTAAACATGGACTCCATGTTCTTGTTAAATTAATTTCAACCCATATTGTCATGAGATCATAAAAAATATTTATTTTTTAATAGAATCATATTTAATCTCAAAAAAATAGAATACATCATTAATGTACAATATAAATATATATATATAATCAATAATTTTTAATTAAACTAAAAATCATTATTTGACACTATATGATGAATTTAATTCATAATAAAGTAGGGGTAATAGAAAAATATGGTAGAATAATCCTCTACCAGTACATATGAATATATTAAATCATTGATCTATAAAGATAAAAAATAAATATCAGATAGATATGAAACCAAGAGATGGTTTCTATAATTTAATTTAATAATTTATCAAATTAAAAATAAATTATAGGTTCATGATAGTAAAATAGGATTTTATACTAATTATAAGTCCCTCTTAAAGATATGTTAACTGTTAATAGGGGTGAATTAGTGGTTGAAGTAAAGTTAAAAATGTTCTCCCACTATTAACTAAGGCTCTCTTATTGTTCATTTTTTTATTACAAATCCACCTATTTTGATCATAATTTATCCAAATATAAAAGAGTAAAAACATTAAGTTTTAATACGATTCACTATCATGAAATGCCAATTGATCTTAATCACCCATATCATATAAGTCTATGTCCTTTAAGTGTATAAAAAACTCCAACACTCATGTATTTCATCATCCACATAATAAACCATCATCACTTGTAAAGCCAAGATAAATGGATCATGCTCTGCATGCTCACCGATATGGATCATGTGATATAATTTAAGAGGTAGAATGTAAAAATTATTTCATTATACCCCTATCAATGTTTCCCCATTTACTTTTGAATATGACCACTAAAAATTAACCATGATAGTTTAATTTTATTATATCAATCATCTTTCCATATTATCCCACCTATACAAGTCTAAATAAATAACTATTTGAAGTTTCTAACGCTTCATCATGATAAATTGTATGAAACCGGAAGCTATGAATATTTTAGGCATCAAATCTCTTAGACTTCCTTTGAGTACATAAAGCTAAAAAATATATATAATTTTATATTTCATATCTATTCTCAACATTAATTATCTAGAAAATAATATATAAGGTGTTACTTTTAACATAAACAGAATAACTACATGTTAATAATATGAATATGAGTATATAATTGCATGATGGGAGAACTATTCAACAATATATTTATTAACAACTTTAGTTAATTACATCTCATTTATAGATTTACCCCTTAATTTCCTCTTTGTTCTCAATATTAATTCATCAATAAATAGATATGCAATAATAAAATTGATTAACCCATATCTATGTTCATGTAGTAACTCTAATTTAGTCAGCGTAAAACTGAAACCTTTCTAATTGGTCTTACAATAGTTTGAAATACTGGTGAATGGTTTTCTTGAGTGGGAATTAGTGGAGATGTTGTCAACACATACAAAACGATTGAATCTAGTATTAATCCCAGACAATTACCTAGAATAGATGTTCAAGCACTCTTTATCTATGTAACCTTCAACAATAGAGACTTTTGGTTGAACTTTATTCCTCACATATGATTTCAAATGACCTACATACCTGATTAAAAATACGAAATATATTAAAATAATTTACACATTTATTTTATAAAATTTAATTAATTAATGAAAATAAAAATAATATTAAAATACCTCTCAAAAGGATACATCCATCCATAATGTACCGATCCTCTAATTATATCTTCTTAAACCAAATGAATAGTCAAATGAATAATGACAATGAATAATGAAGGGGGAAATAACATCTCTTAATGACAACATTTCATAAAAATTCTTTCTTAAAGTTTATCATATTCTATTGGATTTAGATTTTTTTCAAAAAGATCTATGAAAAAGGTATACAACTCAAATAGAACTGTAGTTACATTTTTAGGTAATGAATTACAGGATGATAATTGAAGCAACTACTCTATTAGAATATGTGAGTCATTACTTTTCAATCCATGAAACTTTTGATGTTTTAAGTTAATGAATCTTTAAATGTTACTTGAATATCCATCTGGCACTTTAATATTCTTTAAAGTTTGATGGAATGCATGTTTCTCATGATTTTTCATTTTAAAAATAGCCAAAGGATACATTACATTTTCAATTATCCACTAACCATGATTTATATTCAATGATTTAAAATCCTTACATTTATTAAGGTGATCCTTCAATTTACCCTGCTCATTAAGCAACATAAAAATTACATTGTCTCAAATTTTATTCTCAATATTCATTACATATATATTTTTACATATCAAATTAAACTCCTAACAGAGATTTTTGAAAAATATACTCATGTTTTTCCATTTTTGTGTTCCAGTTACATAGAAATTTATACCTCATACAATTTTACACCCTTCATTAAATTGATTACATTTTGTAAATTCTATAGTGTCATTCATTAATGTCCCAATGATTTTGAACCAAAAAACACCTATGGTGGCTTTCTCAATTAAATATGTCCATTGATTTGTGTCTTCTTAAGAATAAATTTTTGTGAATCATCAAGAAATTAATGATGAAAATTAAAACACCATTTTCTACAATGAGGTAATCATTGAGGTTCAAATAAATACAAACTATACAATCCAAACTAGTATGAGTGTTCTAACCGGATAAAATTCCTAGTCAAGGAAAGTCAATAATTTTTTATATTAAAGTAGCATGAATTTTGAATAATTTTCCCATTTAAGCATCATATTTTTCCATTCCATCATCTCGTAATTCTCATAATTCTGTGATTTGAGGTTAAATGTATGCATCAATGTCATTTCCATGCATTTTATTTCCATGAATAATCATCAAAATAATGAAATAAGTATTCATCATACACATCTATGGAGGTAGATTATAGGGGATCAAAACAACTATCCATATTTTATAATTAGTACTTAATGTACCAAAAGGGTTAAAATATTCCTAATCCAATCCCAAACATACATTCCAAATATCTTAATAAAAATATATATATAATGAATCAAACACCTTCCATGATGTTGAATCTTTTGGAAGTCTCATCATTCCATCATTATTATTATCCCAATCATTCCATTTCATGTCATATGTAGTCTTAGATGACATGAATAATCTTTACAGGTTTGGTTTTAGAGGAAATTAATACAATAACTTTCTTGAGTTTTATTATTCTTCTTCTTCATACTAGTGTTTAATTAATTTTTACTTTCCTTATTTCCCATTGAATTTCAATTAAATGTCTAACATCTTATGAATTATTCTTTATCATACTATTCTACCTAGAAAATAATGAAATCATTAGGTCATGCATGTATAATTGTATAATCAAGTTCAAGTTTTATGATGATTCTATTCATCTCATAGAATTAATGGAGAGATCATAGAATCACTAAATTTATCATTAAGATATTCTAAAATCATGAACATTTCATTGTCAGTAATTCCATAGAGACACTTGAAATAATAAAACTCTAGAAGAAAATACAACTTTGAATTCTTGGCACACCCTCCATACAGTTCTTTTTGTACATCATCAACTAATTCATAACACACTTTTTTTTCATTGAAGTTTTGAGAATGATTAACCTACTTAGAATCAACTGAATGTTCTTTTAATCTATTAAAATTGTGGACATTATATCCTTTAAATCTGAATGTTACATATATCAATTTTTGAATTTAATTCTCCTATGGAGGGTAACATTGTTTTTTTTATATGATTTTCATTATTTTAACATCCATAAAATTTCAATTCACCCTACCAAATATAACATATATATCAAGTAGGAAAACATTTTGATATTAAGTGCTTATATACTACATTTAAATTCAACTATATCTTGAATTTACAATAAAGACATAAAAATTTTATTCTACCATCCACTACTCGGTTTTAAATTGCATAATCTAAAAATTATTCCAAACCCTTGGCATATCTAGGTGTGTTTTGAGTTAAATTAATCCAAATTTTATCCATATGTATTTTATTTTTACTCTTATCCATATACATTTAGATATAAAGATATAAATGTTTAATCAAAATATCACAACCAATTTTCAAAATTTACCAAATTTCATCATTGACCATGGTAGGGTCTTGATTTGATTGAACACAAATTTAACATTAAAATGAATCAATTTGATATGAAAAATAAAAAAATAGAAATTAATAAACATTATCCATCACAACAACAGGTTGGATGTTATTGAAGGAGGCCATTAAAGAAAGGATAGGGAAATAGACCGCATAGAGGTCATAGATACAATCCCAGTAATGTCCAGAATAAGGGGGGAAATAGGAGAAAGGAAGGAGTACAAGGTGGTGGGGAAAGGGTTAGGGATTGACAACCATTAGGGGTGGTTGTCACTGTGAAATAGATAATAGGTGATATCATCTCCATACAAGACCCTTCATGGGGTTTCTATATGATTAGTTTTGAGATAGGGGGTCAGCAGTCGACATCAAGGGATGGGGGTCATAGGTTAGTGGTCATCAAAAAGGGAGGGAGTCGATGTTGAGGGAGGGGTGCACGGGGGGGGGTGGCATAGGTTAATGTCAGGGTGGGGTTGGGGAAGGAAAATTAGAGGTTTTTAAGGATTTATTAGTGGTTTTATTGAAATTGTCTCTAGATATAACAATTTTCGGAGGTTCTATATAACCTTTACTATATTTAAAATAATATTTAAGAAATTTTAATTAGCAGAAGTTATAGAAATGTCTTCCAATAAACTTTCACTAAATCCTCCATTTTTTATAGTGAGATGCAGATAAAACTCTCTAATTTAAATACCCAAAAGAAAAGATAAATTAGTGACACAACAACTATATAAATGTCTGAGCTAGTAATGTCCATCACAGTCCATGTGTTCCTATTAGAAACATGAAAAAATAGTTTATATAAGTACAGTGAGTATACAAGTATTATTAGTAGGAAAACCAAAGTCTCTTGTGCACATGTGAAATTAGCATACTAATGCACCCATGAGAAATAAGAAAAACCAGCAACACCTAAACATGTCAACTATCCAACCCCAATCTCACCAGGGCATGCTCTCCAAATAATGAAAGCCAAGTATAATAACATAATATGAATTATATTAATATAGTATACCCCCACACCATTTTCCCACTAATTTTCCACTCTTACACCCCAATTTTGTACATCCCGGCGCTTCCATCTCATTCATATAACACATCACAAGCCACCACCCCAAAACACAGACATATCACATATCACTTGAAGACACATGTTCTATCACACAACATCCACTGTCATAAATAGAGTAGTAAGGTCTTATGAGAATTAAATAAATAAACATCATTCCCTCCTCCTAACATGAATGACCCCCACCATAAGCTTCCCCACATCAAGGTCACATCACATCTCACTGCCCCACAACATGATCATATCACATCTCACCCACAAACACCTGGAACATCACATAATGCACTATATAACCTCTTTTCATCAAAGAATGTTCATATCTGTAGAGACATAAAGCTTTATGTACATAGATATTACATTACTTTTGCGGAATACTTAATACATAACAAAACCAGACACACAAGGACTGTAATAGTTTAGTTTATTTGGAAACTTGGAACGTAATCTTCTAATCGTGGTGAAAGATCTTCAATATCTCCCATAAAGATCTTCCACTTTTTGTTTCCTTACCTAAAACCTTTCTTTTAATCCTGGTGGAAAATAAAACATAAAAATGGTGATCTCAAATGCTCAATAAGGGTAAGCATGGATAAAATAAAACATCCCATATACATTTGAACTTAAAAACATGAACATAATGTTTAAACATCAAAAGCTTGAGAAATGACATAAAACATGGAAGTACATAAGGTGTAGATCATAAAGAAACATTAAGAATGATAAAATATCATGGGAATAAAACATGTAATTGTGGCATCTATTAATAACATGTAATGATTTCCATAGTAGCCAAGGCATTGCTGCCAAGACCATCTTAGTGGACAAAGTCCCTTTCTGAATCGAGTTCACTCCTCGTTCCAGTCCTGTATTACTGAACCGGTTTGACTTGTCGTTCCAGCCATGTCTATCTCATGAGATATAAATATTTACCCAATGCATTGGAGGTAGATATAGGTCCCACCCATCTCAAAATGAAATCATTCTTACTTGTTCCACAAAATAAACATACATCATTCATAATAACCCAATAAATAAAATGGGTTTCATAGACATCATCCCATCATTACAAAATCCATATAAAAGAAATAGATATCATTTCATAATAAGGAAAGTGAAACCATGTAAATCATAGAGACATTATACTTGAAACATTCACATTTGAAAATAATGTCATCTTAGATGGAAAATGGTTTTGATAAAACACTTGAAATGAATTCATGAGGAAAATATCCTTTTTTCTTCAAAATCATTTTCTTTTCACAAAATGTCATGCAATTTTAAAAGAAAATGATTTTGTTGAAAATAGTCATGAAATATTTTTTAGTAATCTTCATGAAAATATGGCTTTAAAAAACCTTAGAAATCCTTTCATACCGTATAAGTTAAAAAAACATTCTTCTCGTACTTTGGACGGAAAAGTCAAAAAGTACCTCGTAAAAGAAATATTCCACACATACCATGTAGTAAAATTAAAAAAATGGGTAAAAATTACTTTAAACATACATGAAAACAATTTTATAAAACATGGACATGGATGATAGAAATAACCCCAGTAAATACTTACGAATAAGCAATCTCGGATAAAAATGAGATTTGCAAAATTATCCCTTACCTTAGGTCTGATATGCTTCGTACGTATCCAAACCTCCTGTATAATGATTTAAATAATTTCATTGACTTATTAATGAAACATATTCATTGTTATTATATCATATATGGTTCACTTATGACTTTATATTACCCGTTCTTTTGTAAATTCATGTTAAAGTAGCGTTTTGGGTAAAATCGTTTCATTTGACGTTCGTGTTTTAACTTTTAATTATTCATATGATTAATTAGACCATGATTACTTAAATACAGAATGTAAAACATGATTTATATATAATATATATTCAGAATATATATATAATGGATCGATAAATGGAAAGAAATACACCATTCATGGAGACGGTAGGCCGTACGTACGCATGAACGTTGTTTTTGTTTCCTTATTGAATTGAATGAAATTAAGTAGATGACATAAATATATATATACATAAATCCAGTAGAATTATTATGTCATATATTTCATTATTACTTATTATATATACTTTATAATCATTCTTGAATGGTTATAATGGGGAGTAAATCTCATCGCGTCGTGGAGACAGTATTCCGTACGTACGCACGAGCGATGATATCATTCCCATGATTGTTAAATAGTATTAAAGTGTATGTATAATATTACAGAATCAATATAACTTTAAAATAATCATATATATTCATTACTTTCACCATTATACCCATCCATGTAAGGTGGTTGTGGAAATTAGATTACACCACGGTGTGGAGACGGTATTCCGTACGTACGCACGCGCGGTGATTTATTTTTCCGTAGGATGGATAGATGGTGAAATATGGTTGTTTCATACTTATAATAACATATCAGTATATAATTGATACTTATGTTATTACCTCATAATTAAACAACTAAAAAAGAAGAAGTGGAAGAAGAAATAAAGTTGAAATAATCGGTAACAGACATTACCTCTTCTTTGAAGCGCCACTTTGAGACCTCCTCTTAGGGTACTAAAATTGGTCTTTGAAGAAGACCACGACCTCTAGGATGTTTCTAGGGAAGTGGAGAAGATACTTTGGCAGGGTTGGCCGATCTTGAAGTCTCGAAGTGGTGTGAGTAAGTGAGGGAGGAGGTGCCCTTTTATAAGGGAGGAGAGGGGCACCTTTGGAATAACTAAAAATATTATTTTATTATAAAGTCAAATTCGGTTTTTAATAGCTCCAAATTAATATATTTCGAAGATAAGGGGGTATAGGTCGAAATCCTCTCATCAAATAGAATTTAGACAAGTTTAGGTCATTATATTAACCTTATCTTTTAGTTTTAACTCTTAGTTAATTAGATTGACATTTACCATGTCACTTTGTATTTTTATATTATATAGTTAATAAACATACCATATACATCCAAGAGACCCCCAAGTGGTCCATTAATTATACACCTATAATGATATAAGTATCTTGGCCTAACCTTAGATTTTAAAAATATAATAACAATTAATAATATAATATTTGTTTTAAAAACTATTTTATGTCAATTTTGACACTATTTGGTAATTGATTTTTGTAATAACCATAACAGAATGATTAGTTATAACAAAATTAATTAAATCAATACTAACATGTCATATTAAAATATCAAATTATTTTAATTCATAAAAATTCTCAAATTACATTTATTTGGGTATTTATAACATCAATTATGTCAATATTTCATTAATAAGATAATTACTATATCATCATTGTATCATAAATAAATTAAATTATTTTAAGTCTAAAAATTACAAATAAAATAAAATTGTGTTGGAAATATTTTTAGCTTTCTAATTAATATTTATAGTTGAATTTATCTTATTTATAACCCTATATTAAAAATGATTTAGTTATTAAACTTTGATTTTAACTATTTTAACCCTTCTTTAAGTAAATTGATAATAAATGTCCTAATCTAATCCAAGTGGGCCTAAATGGTCATATTTTATTCATAAGGTTGTTTTTGGTCTAATTACACTTATCCAATAGAATTAGGACATGTGTTTGGGTAATAATAATATCATTTTTACCCTTAATTACCCTATTTACTTTTAACCGTGGTAAAAAAAAGTAAAAAGTTATTATTCACCAAAAATTATTTTCATCTCATTGAACCACATTTTAGTTCTTGATATTAACCGTGTCTCTCGGATTTTCGAAATTCTACTCACAGAAGCAGTAAAATTAAGTTTTATAAAAAATTCAGTTTTTTTAACTACCACTTAGTGGTTTCACTATTCATCAAAAAATGAATGTTTCCAGAAAAATACCAAAAATTAGGCCTAATATATATTTGATATTATTAATTCAAAAATTATGTCTATTTTACCAAATTCAAAACATATCAGTTACATTAACTAATTTAAAAATTAATTCTCATTGTCAAAACAAATAGTGTGTTTTTAAGAGATAATAACTATCAAAAGATTGACACTTGTTTATGTCTGGTTTAAATGTGAAATGACATCCAATTACTAACATTGTATTAAATTGTAAAAATATATTCTAAATATACTTTAAAACCACTCAAATTAATAATTTATCACTATTAATTATTTCGATTAAAAAAGTTGTTTTTAATTAAAATTTAGTAATTTTCACTATTCATCAGAATATGAAAGTTTTTCGAAAAGTACCAAAATTTCACCCTAAGATAATTTCGATATTCCTAATCAAAAAATGAAGTCCATTTTGAAAGATAAAATTTATAAAATTTCAAAAAGTGGGTATTACTATTCATAACGGCTAGTTCATAATAATATTATAATAATATCTCATTTAGTGAAACTCAGTATTGCGTACTACACACGCTATCGAGGAAGGTCTTGATTGCGTGTAATGCAAGGCAAGTCAGGGATGCATGTTTTTCAAGCTCCTTTGGGTGTAGCGTACAACACAAGACATTAATTAAAAATAATACTTTTCATAAAATCTCGGGGTGTTACATTCTACCCCCCTTAAAATGAATTTCGCCCTCGAAATTCGTCGTGGTTATAAATGGTTTACTACTCGAAAGTTTCTTTAATAGAAACCCACATCGTAAAAAGGAATACCAATACTTGGCTTTGAAAACTAAATTATGAAATGTAACGGTTAACCAAATTAACTCATCACTGGGTTTCCACGTAGGAAAACATAGGTGAAAATATAGATATGGAAGAAAAATATAACCATCAAGGTCTAATGGAGAGTGGTAGAGAACATGGCTATGAAAAATCCATCAATCACAAAGCCATAAATTTTTGATGATCTAAGGTACCATCTGATTCATCGGATATAAGAGTACTAGGACAACATTTTTGGTTTTTAAGATCATTTCCCTAAAGTTGATGAAATTGGAATTAGAAGGAATACTTTCGTGATTTTGGTACAGTCTCACCATTGGTCGTTCTTTGGACAATTTCCACTTCATATCTTAAATAAATGAAGTTGAATTTGTCATTCGTGATGTGTTAGCAGATCATGTGATAGAATGATGGGTCATTCCATCTGTCTCAAACAAAAGGTTAGAAAAGTTATCAAAAAATACATAAGTCCATCTATAGTGAGATTAATTATATATGGTTCCTAAAATGGACTTATACTTCATATATCATACTTCTTAATATAATAAAACTAGTTTCTACTAAACAGGGACTTCCTGTAGGCCAGTGGTAGGCGATAAAGGCCAGTCGCACTTCGGTTGTGGGTTCGATTCCCACAGCCTTGTCCGACGCGATGGGTTGTCGCCCATCCTGCAGGTTGTCCTTTTTCTAAAACTATATTACTATAACATCCCATAAATAATATCGAAAAAAACTTTTATCCTTAAATAATACTAACTTATGTCCAACATAATCCATTCCAATCTTTAGGATTATCCAAAATACTATTGTCCAATCTCATATTATAGTGAAAACGATTACCATTGAGTTCATACAACTAGCATGTTAATACCATCTTTGATCCCCATATATCATGAGATATGTCTTGTTGGTCACATTCCAAACATTCGAAGGCCTTAATCATGTATTCTCTTGAAAAAATGAATACCCATTGAATCTTAGTGAAAACATGAGTGCTGTCAAAAGTTAACTCTTTTCACATACCAAAGCCTCGAACCATGATATAACTATTTCCTTATATCAGTCATGAGCTCATGAATACTGTCAAACATTTCATTTTCTCATTTCCCCTTCATTATGCACATATCATCTTTTTTCCAATAATATCTCAATCACTTTCCATGGTTACCGGTACCAAAAAATTATTGAAAACCACAATAGACCAATACATAAATATTCCAATATTCCACGATACTATATACAACATTATTTTGGAATCCCATTACATAAACACGTAATCATTCCACCACATTGTTGTCATATTCAACATCGCCAATAGTGATCGCATGTGACTTCCCTTTTTCCTTTGCCTTAAGTGGTTGCTCATGTCGATCATCACTAACCCTTGGATTAGGGCATTTATTAGCATAATGCCCCATTTCCTTGTACTTGAATCATTGAAGTGTTGGTGGTGCATTATCTGCAGTCTTTTCTTTATTCACATCATTAGAAACCCTTTTTCCATTACTTCAACACTTGGCTACTTGATGACCTTATTTTCCACACTTAAAACCTTTTCTAGTCCCTTTAAGACAATCTCCACCATGCTTCTTTACACACTTTGAGCATAAGGAAACATTCATCTTCTCTTCACCATTATTCTGAGATTTCTCCTTGAACTCCATATTTGGTTTCTTCTCAAAACCATGAGATGGATATGTAACACCAACTTCCATTTCTACCTTAATAGCACAACGCACAATTTCTTCATAGCTACTGAAGTCTCTTATAGCTAATGCCCTTCGAAGATTTGGTTTTAAGCCACTGAAGAATCGATTAACTTTACTTTCAGGTTGGATGATAAAGCCAGATGCATACCTTGCAAGCCTTCTAAAATTCACTTCATATATACCAACAGATTCATCATCCTTTTTCTTTAGTTCAAGAAACTACTTCTCCATCTTTGTTCGAAGAATACGAGGGAAGTACTTATTGAAAAATAAGTTCTTGAACTCGTCCCATTCCATGGACTCAATTTCATCTCTTGGCCTAGTATTCTTGATAAGATTCCACCATTGATCAACTTCACCTTCCAAATGATATACTGCTAAGATGACTTTATCATGTTCAGAACATTGAAGAACTGAAAATAACTTTTCAGTGGTAATGATCCATTGTTCAGCAACAAGTGGATCAGAAGACCCACTGAAAGAAGGTGGACGTTGCCTCATGAAGGACTTAATAGAATATTGTTCCCTTCTATGCTCATTTGGAAGTCCAGAATGATTCATAGCTTGTGTAAGTATAGCAATAAGATTTTGCACACTATATCCCATAACATTTGTTTGTTTAGGAGGACAATCATTGCATTGTCCATTGTATTGATCAACATGGTTCCTTCGGGTTCCAGCCATCATCTAAAACCCAAAAAGAATAGTGTGAGAGGCAAAAATCATGCTTGGGAAAACGACATAATAAAGGGGGAGTACCTTCAATATCTAACATCTTAGGTTTAATTCTAAGATCGTTACCGTAATTCTAGGACTATAACCTATACATATATTAATCCTTAGGGACATACCTAGACATACCTTAGAAATATCTCTAGGGATTTCACTAAAGTTTTCGCATCCTAGTTTCCAAAGGTTGACTAAACCTTTGCTCTGATAACAACTGTAGAGACACGAAGCTTGACGTACATAGATATTACATTACTTTTGCGGAATACTTAATAAATAACAAAAACAGACACACAAGGACCGTAATAGTTTAGTGTCTTTGTAAACTTGGAACATAATCTTCTAATCATGGTGAAAGATCTTCAACATCTCCCATAAAGATCTTCCACTTTTTGTTTCCTTACCTAAAACCTTTCTTTTAATCCTGGGGGAAAATAAAACATAAAAAGGGTGATCTCAAATGCTCAGTAAGGGTAAGCATGGATAAAATAAAACATACCATATACATTTGAACTTAAAAACACGAACATAATGTTTAAACAACTAAATCTTGAGAAATGACATAAAACATGGAAGTACGTAAGGCGCCGATCATAAAGAAACATTAAGAATGATAAAATAGCATGGGAATAAAACATGTAATTGTGGCATCCAATAATCACATGTAATGATTTCCATAGTTTCCAAGGCATTGCTGCCAAGACCATCTTAGTGGACAAAGTCCCTTTCTGAATCGAGTTCACTCCTCGTTCCAGTCCTGTATTACTGAACCGGTTTAACTTGTCATTCCAGCCATGTCTATCTCATGAGATATAAATCTTTACCCAATTCATTGGAGGGAGATATAGGTCCCACCCATCTCATAATGAAATCATTCTTACTTGTGCCACAGAATAAACATACATCATTCATAATAACCCAATAAATAAAATGGGTTTCATAGACATCATCCCATCATTACATAATCCATATAAAAGAAATGGATATCATTTCATAATAAGGAAAGTGAAACCATTTAAATCATAGAGACATTATACTTGAAACATTCACATTTGAAAATAATGTCATCTTAGATGGAAAATGGTTTTGATAAAACACTTGAAATGAATTCTTGATGAAAATATCCTTTTTTCTTCAAAATCATTTTCTTTTCACAAAATGTCATTCAATTTTAAAAGAAAAGGATTTTGTTGAAAATATTCATGAAATATTTTTTAGGAAGCTTCATGAAAATATGGCTTTATAAAACCGTAGAAATCCTTTCATGTCATATAAGCTAAAAAAACATTCTTCTCATACTTTGGACGGGAAATTCAAAAAGCACCTCATAAAAGAAAGATTCCATACATACCATGTAGTAAAAGTACAAAAATGGGTAAAAAGGACTTTAAACATACATTAAAACACTTTTATAAAACATGGACATGGATGATAGAATTAACCCCTGTAAATACTTACGAATAAGCAATCTCGGATAAAAATGAGATTTGAAAAATTATCCCTTACCTTAGGTCTAATATGCTTTGTACATATCCAAACATCTTGTATAATGATTTAAATAATGTCATTGACTTATTACATAATCATATTCATTGTTATTATATCATATATGGTTCACTTATGACTTTATATTACCCGTTCTTTTGTAAATTCATGTTAAAGTAGCGTTTTGGGTAAAATCGTTTCATTTGTCGTTCGTGTTTTAACATGTAATTATTCATATGATTACTTATATCATGATTACATAAATCCAGAATGTAAAAAATGATTTATATATTCAGAATATATATATAATGGATCGATAAATGGAAAGAAATACACCGTTCATGGAGACGGTAGGCCGTACGTACGCATGAACGCTGTTTTCGTTTCCTTATTGAATTGAATGGAATTAAGTAGATGACATAAATATATATATATACATAAATCTAGTAGCATTATTATGTCATATATTTCATGATTATTTATTATATATACTTTATAATCATTCTTGAATGGTTATCATGGGGAGTGAATCTCATCGCGTCGTGGAGACGGTATTTCGTACGTACGCACGAGCGATGATATCATTCCCATGAGCGTGGAATTGTATTAAAGTGTATGTATAATATTAAAGAATCAATATCACTTTAAAATAATCATATATATTCATTACTTTTACCATTATACCCATCCATGTAAGGTGGTGGTGGAAATTAGATTACACCACGGTGTGGAGACGGTATTCCATACGTACGCACGCGCGATGATTTCGTTTTCTGTAGGATGGATAGATGGTGAAATATGGTTGTTTCATAATTATAATAACATATCAGTATATGAGTGATACTGATTTTTTTACCTCATAATTAAAAAACTAAAAAAGAAGAAGTGGAAGAAGAAATAAAGTTGAAAGAATCGGTAACAGACATTACCTCTTCTTTGAAGCGCCTCTTTGAGACCTCCTATTAGGGTACTAAAATTGGTCTTTGAAGAAGACCAGGACCTCTATGATGTTTATAGGGAATTGTAGAAGAGAATTTTGCAGGTTTTGGCCGAGATTGAAGGCTCAATGTGGTGTGAGGAAGAGAGGGAAGAGGTGCCCTTTTATAAGGGAGGAGAGGGGAACCTTTGGAATAACTAAAAATATTATTTTATTATAAAGTCAAATTCGGTTTTTAATAGCTCCAAATTGATATATTTAGAAGCTAAGGTGGGGATGGGTCGGAATACTCTCATCAATTAGAATTTAGACAAGTTTAGTTCATTATATTAACCTTATCTTTTAGTTTTAACTCTTAGTTAATTAGATTGACATTTACCATGTCACTTTGTATTTTTATATTATATAGTTAATAAACATACCATATACATCCAAGCGACCCTCAAGTGGTCCATTAACGATACAACTATCATGATATAAGTATCTTGGCTGAACCTTAGATTTTTAGGAATATAATAACAATTAATTATATAATATTTGTTTTAAAAACTATTTTATGTCAATTTTGACACTATTTGGTAATTGATTTTTGTGAAAATCATAACAGAATGATTAGTTAGAAAAAATTAATTAAATAAATATTAACATGTCATATTAACATAGAAAATTATTGTAGTTCATAAAAAGTCTCAAATTACATTTATTTGGGTATTTATAACATCAATTATGTCAATATTTCATTAATAAGATAATTACTGCATCATCATTGTATCATAAATAAATTAAATTATTTTAAGTCTAAAAATTACAAATAAAATACCATTATGTTTGAAATCTTTTTATCTTTCTAATTAATATTTATAGTCGATTTTATCTTATGTATTACCCTATATTAAAAATGATTTTTTTATTAAACTTTGATTTTAACTATTTTAACCCTTCTTTAAGTAAATTGATAATAAATGTCATAATCTAATCCAAGTGGGCCTAAATGGTCATATTTTATTCCTAAGGTTGTTTTTTGTCGAATTAAAATTATCCAATAGAATTAGGACATGTGTTAGGGTAATAATAATATCATTTTTACCCTTAATTACCCTATTTACTTTTAACCGTGGTAAAAAAAAAGTAAAAAGTTACTATTCACCAAAAAATATTTTCATCTCATTGAACCAAATTTTATTCCTTGATATTAACCGTGTCTCTTGGATTGTCTAAATTCCACTCACAGAAGTGATAAAATTAAGTTTTATGAAAAATTCAGTTTTTTTAACTACCACTTAGTTGTTTCACTATTCATCAAAAAATGAAAGTTTCCAGAAAAATACCAAAAATTAGGCCTAAGATATATTTGATATTATTAATTCAAAAATGATGTCTATTTTACCAAATTCAAAACATATCATTTACATTAACTAATTTAAAAATTAATTCTCGTTGTCAAAACAAATAGCGTGTTTTTAAGAGATAATAACTATCAAAAGATTGACACTTGTTTATGTCTGGTTTAAATGTGAAATTACATCTAATGACCAACATTGTATTAAATTGTAAAAATATATTCTAAATATACTTTAAAACCACTCAAATTAATAATTTACCACTATTAATTATTTCGATTAAAAAAGTTGTTTTTAATTAAAATTTAGTAATTTTCACTATTCATCAGAATATGAAAGTTATCCAAAAAGTACCGAAATTTCACCCTAAGATAATTTCAATATTCCGAATCCAAAAATGAAGTCCATTTTGAAAGATAAAATTTATAAAATTTCAAAAAGTGGGTATTACTATTCATAACAGCTAGTTCATAATAATATTATAATAATATCTCGTTTAGTGAAACTCAGTATTGCGTACTACACACGCTATCGAGGAAGGTCGTGATTGCGTGTAATGCAAGGCAAGTCAGGGATGCATGTTGTGCAATATCCTTTTGGTGTAGTGTACAACACAAGATATTAATTAAAAAGAATACTTTTCATAAAATCTCGGGGTGTTACAATATCTACTCATCTAGAAGAGAATACATGAAAGATCAAGTAGACATCCATCCATCATCTCCATTAGGATTTTTGGAAAAGTACCCCTATATATATATATATATATGAGTTTTGGCATGTGGTGATCGATGTAGGTGGGGTGCATATAGAAATTAAAAGGAATATATATATGTATATATAGCCACCCAAAAGAAAAACCTATGGGTTCACAACCAAAGTGACACTGACCAATCCATAAAAAATCCCACTTTCACTACCACCTCTAAATGCACCACACCACACAAGACACATTTCACATCGACAACCAATTTCCATTTAAAAATCCTATTTGTTTCACATTTCCGTCCAATTTAATTCCATATTCATATAACATGTATACATTTAACCACACTTCCCATTTTAATTAAATATTCATTAATTGTTTCATCCCATTCCATTTCAATTCCAACAATATCATTTAACTCCAAAACCACCTAGGAAACTGTCATAACACAACACCATGAAAACATATAGTCCATCATCTTTACCAATCCATCAAACCCCATAAAACCCCCATATATCAATTTCATCAAAATAACACCTCAACACCCCACCACATGGTCGCACCTCAATACACATCACCACCCAACAATAGGGCCGAAAAAACCCATCACATCATCACCCCCAACATGGAAACTCAAACCTATCAAATCACTACCCCGTGGCATGACTAAGAAACCCCATCACATCACCACCCCAAAGCACAACCAGTCAAATGTATCACATAACTACCCATAAAATGGGTGAAAAAACTCATCACATCCAGTATAACATTTTTAGATTTATCAAGGTCGATTTTCATAAATTTCACTTCTTTATTTAAGTGAATTCTCACACAATCCATAAATCCCGGGGAACCCATATTATTTTCTAAATATAATTGGTTAGCCAATTTCAAACTTAGGGTGATTCCAAACAAACACTACAAATATGGCTCCACATAACATGCTTCATCAGTGAAAAAAACTCCTCCAAGGGTAGTGATTTTTAGTGCGGAATTTAGTTCGTGTAATCACAATATCAAAAAAAATGTCAAGGCTATAAAAACATGAAAAACATTCCCCTTTCCTCTTAAATTTTCATAAAACTGGTTCATTGTCTTTATTTTTCTGATTTAAACCATATTTTGATAGATAAAAATGTGTAAACCCATCCTAAATCATACATAAAAAGAGAAACAATAGATTCCCTAATTCAAAGAAGCTTTCCTATCTCACTTCATAGCATTGGATGAAGGAATAAGTTCCTACAAACCAAAACTATGAAAGGGGATGAAGTATCAACCTAAACCACACCAAATATCCATAAAAAATATCCCATAGTCACCCCAAACCAAAGAAACGTCATGATGTATATCCCAGGGAGAAGAAAGGGGGGAAATAATAGGGTAAAAGGATAACAACCTACCTTGGATCACCAAAACATGACCACTAAAACCCAAGCACCAAAGCAAGATACAAAGGATGTAAAAATACTCAAAACTCACCTTGGGATCATAAAAACGAGAGGGTGTATATGGATGAATGAAGGATAATAGGTGGAAAAAAATAATTACAAACCTATAATTCACCCCTTTCACATTGTGAATTATAGTTTCATGTTGTGAATTCCATGCTGACCATTGTTTACAAGCTTCGGATCCCTTACAGGTCATGAAACCACCATATTTATAACTTCTATAGAAACTCATGTAGCCTCATATTGATTTAATTACATGTAATGAATTACACTTTCATGATTTAAATAAATTTCATAGACTCACCATTAGCCTGCATACAAGTTATTAAAAAAATAGACTACAAAAGCTGTGAACCACCAACTCATAACATGAATATAGTTCACATCGTGAACCACCTACTATAGTACTCTTATAGCTCCAACCACTTTGAACACTCTGAAACCTCCTAAACCCTCCTCTAAACACTCACCAACCACAAAACTGAGAAAGTGATGAGTCTGGAAGTTTCATATTGTAACATCAGATACCTCTCAAATGATTCTCATCATTGAAAATCCAGACAAAAACTGAATAAAAGATTGGGGTCCAAATAACTACTTTGTGAGATACCACTCAAGGTTATTATTTCCCCTCAAATGCTACCATCAACCAAAATCACCAAACCAAAAAACCCATAAACAAATCTCAAAACTGCATTGTCTCAAACCCACTATACAAACACCTCAACCCCAACACATCCCAAGAAAACAACCACTACAACCAACAAAAAACACTACCTTGAGCATAAAAAGCAAGGAATATCATCTTCCATGTCAAGATACTATCTTTTTTGGGTAGCACTGACTTTCCCGTATGGTTTTAATCATTTAAATTTATAGAATTTCTCAGTTAGGAATTAGTTCTTACCTAAGTCTAAATATTTATCACACATCGCATCTCAAGTAAAATAGCTCATCTGAAAAAAAATGTCTAAAAGTAATATCCTAAAGAAAAATAGAGCAAGGGAAAACTCTAAAAAAACTTTGGTTATATAGAATTCATCCATGTCTCCTTCTTTCAAGTACACTCCTCTAGACCACCATACCTCCACAAGACATGAACCATAGGAATAGTCTGTTCTCACACAACCTTCTCCCAACAATCTTGGATCTCTACTAGCCACTCTAGGAACATAATTTCACCCAAAATATTCAAATCACCTCAGTAAATGACATGGTATTAATCATGAATATATCTATGGGGCTGTGATCCATGGAATATTCCATAGATTTGGTCTAACTATAGTGAAAGTTCCAACCGATAAGCCACCTCTGTAACATGTACCAACACCTTGGAAGGTCCAAAAAACTGGGGTGGAGGCTTATTCCCCTTGCCAAACCTCTACTAATAATGTCAAGGGTAAACATTTAAGAACTCATACTATCCAACCATAAACTCCAAGGTCCCCCTCTTGCATTTGGCATAAGACTTAATTTTGTTCTTTTGACACTTTAATCCTCTCAAAAACATGTTAAACCTTATTTTTCATGTTTTTTACCACCTTGAGACTATAAAATAATGAATCTCTGACTGTAGTCTTTCACAATGGAGAATTTCATAGGCACCAGTATAAAACCTTAAATAGGTTTATGTCGATGGATGAGTGATAGAATTTTTTAAAAGAAAAATCAACCAAGAGAAATTATTATTTCTAATATCCACTAAAGTATGAGATTAATGATCATCACGTATCCTCCAACATCTGGATAGTCCAGTCTATATGTCTATCCATCTAAGGGTGGAAACAGATTTAAGGTGTGGCTAAGTGCCAAAAGTGTTTTTTAATACCCTGTGGATTTGTCAAGTAAAATGTCCATCCTGATCTAAGACAATTCAGCCTAGGAATAAATGCAACTACACCACAACATCCACATACTATCTCACAAAAACATACATGATACTTGATTCATGAATTTTCATAAATGAGCAAGTTTTGTCATCCTATCTACTACCACCCAAACTATATAAACACCTCCTCGAGCTCAGGGTAACCCAATGATGAAATCCATGGAGATTTTATCCCACTTCCATTCAGTAATATCCAAAGGCTACAAAAAACCACCAAAAACATGATTCTCATCTTTTACCTATTAGAAAATAAAAAACCTCACCAAAAACTATGCTATCAACCATTACATACTGAGCCATCAGAACTTCATCCTCAAGCTATGTTACATCCTAGATACCCCTAGGTGTACTATAAAATGTAATCTATGAAACTAATAATGGAATACCACACACACCACTACTGGAATAGAGAGCTTCCCCTAAAACAAAATATGGTTTTGACCATTTCATGTGGTGTGGGAAACCTCAAAATCATAATCATGAATAAAATCCATCTATATTCATTGTTTTTTATTCAGATCATGTTTAAAAAAGATATACCTCAATATCTTGAGATTGGTGAAGACCACAAAGCGTTCCCTAATCTCACGACCCCCTCCCACCAAAGATGCCCCTCCTGAGCTGGAAATGGTGAAAGGGAGATAATGACGCCTGAGTCCCGCCTCCATTAGGCCCCAGGGTGGCGACTAGCACCAAGGGTATGAATTTTCACAAATATGGGAGGCATTACCCTTTTTATTTATTTAGGATCAGGAAATAGGACAAGTCAGCCACCAAAAAAAAGAACAAGTGTATAGAAATAAACCCAAACCAAGCCCACATGCATGTTTAAACAATTTTATAACAAGGTGCAAGTACAAGAATCTCAAAGTATAATACCAAAAGAAAACAAGAGTACAGCAACAACAACAACTCCAACTGTCCGACTAGTAGGGTCCCGCACGGCCCTGATAGTCCTCTTGGAAACCTGAAAGTAAACATAGGGTGAGCATACAAGTATACTCAGTAGGGAAACCTAAAGCTCTAGTGCACAAGTGGGGATAAATCCTAGTGTCCCGCGAGAACAACAGAAGAAACCTAGAAAGAAATTCTATCCACCCAATCTCACTATCCACACTCACCAAAAACACAAGCACAACAGGTAGTAGTATATTAGAAACAAGAGTTTTGGGTACCCCGCACCATTTCCCTTTTGTTAGCTGCTCTTCCTAACGGCGAACGTCCTGACGTTGCCACACTCTCCCCGCCCACACACGCCTGGGCCTCACTACCACGTATCTCGCCCACACACACCTAGGCCTCACATCTACGTATCCCGCCCGCACACACGTGGGCCTCACAACCACGTATCCCGCTCGCACACACCTGGGCCTCACAACCACGTATCCCGCCCGCACACACCTGGGCCTCACAACCACGTATCCCGCCCGCACACACCTGGGCCTCACAACCATGTATCCCACCCGCACACACCTGGGTCTCACAACCACGTATCCCGCCCGCACACACCTGGGCCTCATAACCACGTATCC
The DNA here is from genome assembly GCA_963277665.1 of Viscum album. Lineage (NCBI taxonomy): Eukaryota > Viridiplantae > Streptophyta > Magnoliopsida > Santalales > Viscaceae > Viscum > Viscum album. The sequence continues at coordinate 990,621,679 of OY728159.1, read as the reverse complement.
CACTCGCACACACCTGGGCCTCATCCCGAAGATTCTTGGGAAATAGTAGAACCTTCCCGAAGAGTCTTGGGCTAAATCCACCCCAATCGAAACCTACCCGAAGAGTCTTAGGTGTATGTTCGGCTCAAGCCATCACAACCTAGGGGAGAAGGAGGAGGAAGGAGCTAGTAACTAAGGGAAAAACACCCTCGCCCATGAAATGGGAGTGTTCGGAACTATGTTCTCAACATGGGTGGGGTGCGATAAAACACAAAAGATACAGATGTACATATATACCAAACACACAGCCCAACCTATGGATTCTAAACAGAGAAACTGAGCACGTGCCTAGGCAATGCAACTACGAAGCAAGCATACAACAAACAACCCCAACCCCATTTAGTTTTTCACGTTTCAGCAGAATTAATTTATTTAGTTCCTTAACTACTGGGCAACTATCCACAACCAACCACATCGATCATTCGTAAACATATCCCTGCCATCCACAAATCAAGTTAGGAAAACACAAGCAGCACAACCAATTCCTTCTTATTAACCAAACAGTCCCAATTATTATTAACTCTTTCACTTTTTTATTTATCATTCACAACCCATAGTCCGTTCACATCCAACCCATCCCCGCAGCCCCGCTGCCAACCACCATCTCCACAACCGCACCGAAACCCGTACATCATCATCCCTTTAATACCATTTATTTCAGCCCCACTGCCCATCATTAACACAACACTCACACCAACCCACAACCAAGTCAACCGCAGCCCCGCTGCTCACCCTATCCACAACAACCCACAAAACACCCCCATCACATGCCACGTAACCAAGTCAACACCCACATGTTCATTATTCCATTTTTGTTCAACCAGGGTGATCACATAAGGGTTCCAAATTTTAAACATCCAACTTTACGTGATTAACCAGATTCCACATTCCACAAAGCTCCATCCATAAGAAAATCCAAAAGGAGAGGGAAAAATTTAATTTCATAAGCAAAGGCCCCCAACGACCATGGTTTTTAGTTGGTAGAAACTCATTCAATTCACAACATAATATCACAGGATATAAAGTTACAGCAATCACAAACTTCCCAACCCCGTTCTTTAACCAGTTATTATCTTCATTTAATGGTTCAACTGTTTCTTATGAAAACAAGAGGATACCCACCCCACATGATGAACAAATTATAGAGACGAAGGTAAGATCCCTACCTCAATAGGTTCTGATCACAACGCTCCCCTGGATCAACCTTAGAAGACGTCCGTCGGCGTCCGTCACTTCTGTCGGGTCCCGAAAAAAACCTCCTTGGGTGGAAGTCAGAAAGGAAAGGCCTAAGTAAAGACAACGGACCCAATATCGTAAGTTCCACCTCATCGTTACTATCCCGTGGCCGCTGACGGATCTTAAATTGGAGCTCGGACGAAGAAGTTATGGAAGAAAAGGAACCTTCAAGTCTCTTGGGAGAGCTCTGCTCAGAGGAAAGGGGAGGAGAGGGGGTGAGTTGAAACGAGGAGGGGACCCCTCCTTTTATAGGTGAGAAAAGGAAAATTACACGGTGTGTACTTTAGGGTACACAGCATGTACTTGGTTATTTTACACGGTCTCCACGCTGCTTCCAACACAGCTCTGCAGCTGTTGACTGGTCAACACACAGTTTGAGAGTAACGCATACGCGGGGAAGGACTACACGGCGTGTACTCATTTATTGTACACGGCAGGGACACGACTCCAACACGGTACATGACTGTTGACTGGTAACGCGTACGCGGGGAAGGACTACACGGCGTGTAGAACTGGGCACACGGCGTGCACCCATCATTTCACACAGCAAGGACACTGCCTGCAACACGGGGTATACCCGGAAAGGGGGTACACGGCGTGTACTCAAACTACACGGCATGTAGTTTCAAAATTCTAGAAAGTGTTGGAAAAGTCCATTTTACCCTCTAGAACACTTTGTGGCCTTCTTTTTTATAAATGAATGGGCCGTAGAGGTCCGGTCCATTACAGAAGATACCTCTTAAAACATTCTCGTCCCCGAGAATTCAAAAACCAACCCAGAGGGACCCAACAATATACCTCTTAGGGTTCTCGTTATAACAGGAACCCAACCAACAACCCTAATCATATGTGTTAGGAATTCCTTCTCCTATGTCGAGATATTATCCGCTTTAGGCGGCACTGACTCGCCTGCACGGGTTTAATCGCATCCTCGTTAATGTGTCTCGATTAAGAATTGGGTCTTCCCACTTTCATATATTAGGATTTTTTTCAACTTGTACTACCCCCAATGCCACACAACCAACACATTACCCGAACATGTGGTTTTGGGAAATTTCTTCTCCTATGTTGAGATATTATCCGCTCTAGGAGGCACTGACTCGCCCGCACGTGTTCAATCACATCCGCATTAATGCATCTCGATTAAGGATTAGGTTCTTCCATTTCCCCACACATTCGGACATGCTATACACTTCCAGAGAACAAGGAAACAAAATGTCTCACAACCGACAAGCCAAGCATTCCATATATCAAAGGTACAAAGTACAACATCAACACAAAGCTCAGAAGAACAAGGGAAAACACAAGTCAAAAAAACTTCGGGTACTGAGCATGCATCTGGGTCTCCTGCTCCCAAGTGCTCTCCTCAAGGCCACCATGCCTCCACAACACACAAACCAATGGAATGGTTCGTCCACGAAGCACCTTCTCTTTACAATCCTCGATCCTGACTGGTCGTTCCTCGAAGGTCGCATTGTCTCCCATATCTAACTCTCCCCAGTCGATAACGTGTGAGTCATCATGTAAGTACCGACGAAGCTGGGAGATGTGGAAGACGTCATGAACCTTCTCCAACTGAGGTGGAAGGGCTAGCTGATATGCCACCTCGCTGACTCACCTCAGCACCTCAAAAGGTCCGATGAACCTAGGTGAGAGCTTGCTCCCTTTCCCAAACCTCTATTGCCCCCGTCGAGGGGAAACCTTCAAGAACACATTATCTCCCACCTCGAACTCCAAGGACCTCCTCCGACGATCAGCATAAGACTTTTGTCGGTCCTTAGCCGCTTTCATCCTCTCACGTACAAGCTGGACTCTCTTTGTGGTGCTCTGCACTACCTCTGGCCCAAGCGCACCTGTCTCACCAACCTCTGTCCAGCAAATGGGTGAACGACATGGCCTTCCATACAAAGCCTCAAATGGTGCCATTCCAATAGTAGAGTTGAATCTGTTTTTGTAGGTGAACTCTACTAAAGGAAAGTGTCATACCCATGATCCTCCGAAATCTAGAACGCATGCTCGTAGCATGTCCTCCAACGTCTGGATAGTCCGCTCCATCTTCCCATTAGTCTGGGAGTGGAAAGAAGTTATAAGGCATAGCTAGGTTCCAAAAGCATGTTGTAACCCCCTCCAGACTCGTGAGGTAAACCGAGTATCCCGATCTGAGATTATAGTCTTTGGAAATCCATGCTAACGTACCACCACGTCTATGTACCTCTGTGCTAAGTTACTCACTGGGCCTGACTCCTTAATTTCTAAGAAGTGAGCTTATTTTGTCAGCCGATCCACCACTACCCAGATAACATCATAACCACCCTGAGCTCTGGGTAGTCCTATGACGAAGTCCATTGAGATGTCATCCCACTTCCACTCAGGGACATCTAAAGGATGCAAAAAACCACTGGGAACACAGTGTTCAGCCTTCACTTGCTGACACACTAGGAATTTAGCCACAAACTCTGCCACTCCTCGTTTCGCCCCGGGCCACCAAAACTGTTCCCTTAGGCCTCGGTACATTTTTGAAACTCCTGGATGTACTGCTAAGGCTGAGCTATGGAAATCACGGATAACTCCCTCACGCATTACCTCCGGAACAGACAACCTTCCATGGAAAAGCATCCAATGTCGGATGTCCTCTGACCATCCCTCAGGAGTGTTCCCTTGATCGATACGATCCCGCATCACTTCCGCCTCGGAGTCCCCCCACTGAGACTCTTCCACCTGCTGCAACAAAGAGGACTGCACCGTCATCTGAAACAAACATCCTCTAACACCTTCTACCCTAGCATCCAAGTGCAAGGCAGCCAACTCTCACATCACCTTCCAAGCATCAGTGGATTCTCTAACTACTTCATGTTGTGACTTCCTACTCAGGGCATCAGCCACAACATTGCCCTTACCTTTAGTATAAGAGATCTCAAAGTCATAGTCTTGGAGAAACTCGACCCATCTCCGCTGTCGTAAGTTCAGGTCACGCTGGGAGAAGATATAACGCAGGCTCTTGTGATCTAAGAAGACCACAAAGCACTCCCCAAAGAGGTAATGTCACCACAACTTCGGTGCGAACACTACTGCTGCAAGCTCTAGGTCATGGGTGGAATAGTTATGCTCGTGAGGGCGTAACTTCCTAGACCCATAACAGATCACTCCCTTCTTATGCATCAGCATGCACCCCAGACCAAGGCCAGAAGCATCACAAAACACCTCATACAACAACCCTTCCTCTGGCAACCTGAGTACGGGAGCACTGAACAACTTCTCCTTTAGGTTGTCGAAAGCTTTCTGACACTGCTCGCTCCATAGGAATACCTGGTTCTTCCTAGTCAAAGATGTCAATGGATAAGCAACTTGAGAGAAGTCTGAAATGAACCTCCAATAGTAACCTGCAAACCCCAGGAAACTACGAACTTCTGCCACGCTCTTGGTTGCTACCCAAGAAACAAATGCCTCCACCTTCGACGGGTCCACTAACACTCCATGTTGAGACACCACGTGTCCAAGGAAGTGTACTTCTTGCGTCAGGAACATACACTTCAATAATTTCCCATAAAGATGGTGGTGTCTAAGGACTCCCAAGACTGCCCTAAGATGTTCAACGTGCTCCTCCTCTGATCTTTAGTAGATCAAGATGTCATCGATAAACACAATGATGAACTGGTCCAGAAACTCTCGGAGGACAAAGTTAATAAGTCCCATGAACACAGCCGGTGCATTTGTAACTCCAAATGGCATCACTACAAACTCGAAGTGCCCATACCTGCACCTAAAATCCATCTTTGAGATGTCACTATCCTTTACCCTTAGCTGATGATATTCAGATTGTAGATCAATCTTGGAAAACCAACCTGCTCCCCTCAGTTGGTCGAAGAGATCATCTATCCTTGGAAGGGGGTAACGGTTCTTGAGGGTTACCTGGTTCAACCTTTGGTAGTCTATGCATAGCCTGAGACCACCATCTTCCTTCTTCATGAACAAAACCGGAGCACCCCCATGGCGATACGCAGGGTCAAACAAAACCCTTCTCCATCAGATCGTCAATCTGAATCCACAACTACAACAACTCCGAAGGTGCCATCTGATAAGGGGCCATTGAGATCGGATGGGCACCAGGCTGTAAGTCTATCCCGAACTCAACATCACGTCAGGGGGGTAGAGTCACAACCTCCTCAGGAAAAACATCGAGTAACTCCCCAACAACCTCTTGGACATCCATTATCTCTGTATCAGCTGGAACCACTAATATCCCTCCTAACAAGGAAAGGAGAGGCTCCACTTGCTGGCTTCCCACCTGATAGATCCTCTCTCCAACAAAAGCTACACTCTGCCCATCCATCTCGGAGAACACGACTCTTCTCTGGAAGCAGTCGATAACGGAACTAACAGAAAACAACCAGTCGATGCCTAATATAACATCGTATGGCTGCATCTATAATAGAAGAAGGTCCCCACTAGATCGATGTGGTCCCAACGTCAGCCCACATCCCCGGAAAACACAAGATATGCTGGTCTGGCCTCCAACTGGTGTACTCAGCACCAGTGGTACGTAAAGTCTCTCTATGTCTAATCCCAAAGCATGGGAAAGACCAAGAGCAACAAAGTATTTCGAAGCTCCTGAATCGAACAAAGCAGAAACAAGAGTTCTGAACAAACAAATCATACCTCGCACAACCTCTGGTCCTGCTGGAGCTGTCAACTCTGCTACGTGCAACTGTCCACGCCCAGCTCCTCTGCCTCTCTGATTTCGTCCCCCTCCCCAACCACACCCTGGTCGAGGTCCCTGAGGAGCACCCTGAGGTCAGCCTCCTCCCGCAATGTCTTCCCTCGGAGGTGCATGGTCCTGCTGCTGCTGGAAGGGCATCGCCGGCAACTGGTGCTGCTGAGGTGGGTGCTGAACCTACCCACCTCCACCGTGCTGAGCTCGGGTCGGGTACTGACTGTGAACGTGCCTGAAACCTCCACAAGAAAAACACCTCGGTCTTAGGCTTGTGAAAAAGGGATGAGGACCCGAAGATCTGAACTGGAACTGTTAGGGCCTGCTCCCCACTGGCATGAACCTGGAAGGTCCCGTTGAAAGAGACCTGCTGTTGACTGTCTTCCCCTTCGATGAGCCTGGCTAGATCCCCTCTTAGGGTTCACCTCTCAGCGAGTGCATCCTCTCTACAACCTCTGCCTTCTTCTGTACATCCAAGTACGTCGGAAGGTTGAAGGGGGTGACAGCATACTAGAGCGAAGGACGAAGCGTCTCCTCCAAATGTCTCACCTGAGACTCCTCATTTGGAAAGAGATCCGGAGTAAAGCACAGAAGATACTTGAACTTGATCCCCAGATCTCGTACTAACATACTCCCCTGCTGAAGGGAGAGTAACTCCTGGCGCTTCTCCACCTTGATCATGGAAGAAAGGAATTCCTCTCAGAATTCCTTCTCAATGTCAGCCCAAGGAACCTCTGCCTCTATCCTCTCTCTGAGGTAGAGTGTCCACCACTGTCGTGTCGCGCCTCTCAGTTGACTGACTGTTAGGGGAACCCAGTACTCCCTCGGAGCACAGATCGAGGTAAAAGTGATCCCCAGCTTCTCAAGCCACCCCTCTGTCTCCGTATCCGAAGTACTACCCTTGTACTTTTTGAGGTTATGCCGCTGGAAAGAATGGAGAGTCTTCTTCCACTGGCTATCTTCCACCTCTCGGTCAATCCTCAGCTGATCGACCGCCTGAATCTGTTGAGCCTCGGTCGTCTGAGCCACTCGGGGATGACGTTCAGGTGCCATAGCTGTATGGTAAACAAAGATCTCCTAATCCCAAGTAGTAAGGATATTTATCAAGGTTTTATTTTATCATTTTTATTTCAATTTCTCTCCTAGAACACCCAAATAAAGTAAAACACAATCATGATGATGCATGTACCTTCCCTAGGGTCTCTACCATGCAATCAATGTAGTCTCACTTGGTCGTTCGGTAGGCTCAGAGTCCTTGCATCGGATCATGGGGGGGCCTAAAATCTCGTGTCCTAGCCGGTCTTCCCTGGCCTATGTCATGCACCAAGATTAACCAACACGGTTGCCCTACCATCCCATGCAATCCTCACTATGCCTAACTCCAGAATCCATCCTATCTCTCAACCTCCCTCTGATACCATTCTGTCATGACCCCCTCCCACCAAAGATGCCCCTCCTGAGATGGAAATGGTGAAAGGGAGATAATGACCCCTGAGTCCCGCCTCCAGTAGGCCCCGGGGTGGAGACTAGCACCAAGGGTATAAATTTTCACAAATACGGGAGGCATTACCCTTTTTATTTATTTAGGATTAGGAAATAGGACAAGTCAACCACCAAAAAGGAAAAAAACAAGTGTATAGAAATAAACCTAAACCAAGCCCACATGCATGTTTAAACAATTTTATAACAAGGTGCAAGTACAAGATGCTCAAAGTACACTACCAAAAGAAAACAAGAGTACAACAACAGCAACAACTCCAATTGTCTGACTAGTAGGGTCCCGCACGGCCCTGGTAGTCCTCCTGGAAACCTGAAAGTAAACGTAGGGTGAGCATACAAGTATACTCAGTAAGGAAACCTAAAGCTCTCGTGCACAAGTGGGGAGACATCCTAATGTCCCATGATAACAACAAAAGAAACCTAGAAAGGAATTCTATCCACCCAACCTCACCAGTCACACTCACCAAAAACACAAGCACAACAGGTAGTAGTATATAAGAAACAAGAGTATTGGGTACCCCGCACCATTTCCCTTTTGTTAGCTTCTCTTCCTAACGGAGAACGTCCTGACGCTGCCACACTCTCCCCACCCACACACACCTGGGCCTCACAACCATGTATCCCACCCACACACACCTGGGCTTCACAACCACGTATCCCACCCGCACACACCTGGGCCTCACAACCATGTATCCGGCCCGCACACACCTGGGCCTCACAACCACGTATCCCGCCCGCACACACCTGGGCCTCACAACCACGTATCCCTCCCGCACACACCTGGGCCACACAACCACGTATCCCGCCCGCACACACCTGGGCCTCATCCCGAAGATTCTTGGGAAACAGTAGAACCTGCCTGAAGAGTCTTGGGATAAAGCCACCTTAATCGAAACCTACCCGAAGAGTCTTAGGTGTATGGTTGCCTCAAGCCATCACAGCCTAGGGGAGAAGGAGCAGGAATGAGCTAGTAACTAAGGGAAAAACACCCTCTCCCATGAAATGGGAGTGTTCGGCACTAAGTTCTCAACATGGGTGGGGTGAGATAAAACACAAAAGATACAGATATATATAACAAACACACAGCCCAACCTATGGCTTCTAAACAGAGAAACTGAGCACGTGCCTCGGCACTTCTACTACGAAGCATGCATACAACAAACAACCAAAACCCCATTTAGGTTTTCACGTTTCAGCAGAATTAATTTATTTAGTTCCTTAACTACTGGGCAACTATCCACAACCAACCACATCGATCGTTCGTAAACATATCCCTGCCATCCACAAATTAAGTTAAGAAAACACAAGAAGCACAACCAAGTACTTATTATTAACCAAACAACCCCATTGATTATTAACTCTTTCACTTTTTTATTTATCATTCACAACCCACAGTCCGTTCACATCCAACCAATCCCTACAGCCCCACTGCCAACCACCATCTCCATAACCGCACAGAAACCCATACATCATCATCCCTTTAATACCATTTATTTCAGCCCCACTGCCCATCATTAACACAACACTCACACCAACCCACAACCAAGTAAACCGCAGCCCCACTGCTCACCCTATCCACAACAACCCACAAAATACCCCCATCACATGCCACATAACCAAGTCAACACCCACATGTTCATTATTCCGTTTTTGTTTAACTGGGGTGATCACACAAGGGTTCCAGATTTTAAACATCCAACTTTACATGATTAACGAGATTCCACATTCAACAAAGTTCCATCCATAATAAAATCTAGAATGAGAGGGAAACATTTAATTGTGTAAGCAAAGGCCCCCAACGACTATGATTTTTAGTAGTTAGAAACTCATCCAATTCACAACATAATATCACAGGATATAAAGTAACAGCAATCACAAACTTCCCAACCCAGTTCTTTAACCAGTTATTATCTTCATTTAATGGTTCAACTGTTTCTTATGAAAACAATAGGATACCCACCCCGCATGATGCACAAATTAGAGAGATGAAGGTAAGATCCCTACCTCAACAGGTTTTGATTGCAATGCTCCCCCAGATCAACCTTAGAAGACATCTGTTGGCATTCGTCACTTTTGTCGGGTCCCAAAAAAACCTCCTCGGGTGGAAGTCGGAAAGGAAATGCTGAAGGAAAGACAACAGACCCAATCTCGGAAGTTCTTCCTCGTTGTTACGATCCCGTGGCCGCTGATGGATCAAAAATTGGAGCTCGGATGATGAAGTTATGGAAGAAAAGGAGCTTTCGAGTCTCTTGGGAGAGCTCTTCTCAGAGGAAAGGGGAGGAGAGGGGGTGAGTTGAAAGGAGGAGGGGACCCCTCCTTTTATAGGTGAGAAAAGGAAAAGTACATGGCATGTACTTTAGGGTACATGGCGTGTACTTTAGGGTACACGGCGTGTACTCAGTTATTTTACACGGTCTCCACGCAGCTTCCAACACGGCTCTGCGACCGTTGACTGGTCAACACATGGTTTGAGGGTAAAGCATATGCGGGGAAGGACTACACGGCGTGTAGTTTAGATACACGGCGTGTACTCATTTATTGCACATGGCAAGGACATGGCTCCAACATGGTACATAGTTGTTGACTGGTAACGCGTACGCGAGGAAGGACTACACGGGGTGTAGAACTGGGCACACGGCGTGCACCCATCGTTTCACACAGTGAGGACACGACCTGTAACACGAGGTATACCTAGAAAGGGGGTACACGGCGTGTACTCAAACTACACAGCGTGTAGTTTTAAAATTCTGGAATGTGTGGGAAAATTCCATTTTACCCTCCAGAACACTTCGTGGCCTTCTTTTTGACAAAGGAATGGGCCGGAGAGGTTCGGGCCATTACACCTAATAAGGAAATGTTTCCACAAATTCATCAAAAACAAAACCACTACTAACTCTAGATCATGGGTGGTATAGTTACACTCATGGGGATGTAACTACCAAGACCCATAAATGATCACTTCCCTCTTCTACCTCAACATGCATCCCAAGACTAGACGAGATGTGTTGCAGAAAACCTCAAAAAAACCCTCCTCTAGCAACTGAAGAACTACAACATTGATAAATATCCATTTTAGATAATCGAAAACCGCCTTCCATTGATTAGACCTCATTAAAACCTATTCTTTCATATTCAACAATGTTAACGGGGCTTTAACTTCAGATAAATCAGGTAAAAACATTTGATAATAGCTTGTGAGACCAAGGAAACTCCAAACCTCTCTAATGTTCTTCGATGGTGCCCAGAAAACAATTTCCAGTACCTTCAATGGTTCTATTTAAACATCCTTATAAGACGCCACATTTCTAAGGAAAGACACCTCTCTTATCCATAACTCACACTTGGAAAACATTCTATAGAGTCGATGGAAATGAATAACTTGAAAGAGATCTATGAAATGATAAACATTCTCCAATTATGACTTCTAGTATGTCAATATGTTATCAATGAACATGACTATGAACTAGTCTAGGAATTACTAGAAAACCGAGTTAATGAGCCCCATGAACATAGTCGTGTGTTTGTGACACTGAACAACAAGAACATGAACTCAAAGTGTCCATACCTGCATATGAAGGTGGTCTATAGAACATCACTCTACTTCACCCTTAACTGGTGTTATCAAGACCGTATGTTGATTTTGGAAAACTAACTCACCCCTCTCATACAGTCGATCGAAAAGATCATTTATCCTTGAAAGAGGGTATTGATACTTGATCATCACATAATTAAACCTTCAATAGTCTCTACACAACAACATACTACCATCTTCCTTCATATCAAATAACATTGTTGAAACCCATGGTGACACATTAGGCACAATAAAACCCTTGTGAATTATATTTTCTATCTTAATCTTCAACACCCATTACTCAAAAATTTATCATCCTATAGTGATCCTTTGATATTAGAGAAGGATCAGGTTGTTATTATATCCTAAACTCAACATAACATTGATGGGGAACTGTTACAATATCCTCAATAAAAACATCCAAAACATCCCAAAAACATTGGGAAGATCAACTATCCTAAAATCCACTAGTTCCGAAAAAAAATTATCCATCAGTAAATATAGGGGCTTCACATTCCTACAGCCCAATTGAAAAATTCCTCATCCAATGAAATTTTAACATTGGCCATCCATATCTAAGAATATGACTCCTTCTTAAAAGTAGTTGATAATAATATGTATAGAAAAAAATAGTCAATGTTGAGTATGACATTGTACGACTACATCTTTAGAAATAAAATATACCAACGAGACTGATGTGTCCCCATCATTAGTCTAAACCCATGACACACATCAAACAAGCTGGTCAGGCCTCTAACTAGCATAGTAATTACCAAGGGAATGGTAATACTCTATATATTTATCCCTAGATTATGGACTAGATTGTGTGTAACAAAGTATTTTTAAGATCCTAACTCAAACAAGGTATAAAAAAAGTATACAACAAGCTGATCATACTTCAAATGATATTTTTCCCCTCTAGAACTGCTAACTTCACTACCTACCACTGACCACACCCATGTCTTATGCCTTTGAGGTAATAGAAACCTCTACAAACACACTCAGTTCGAGGTCCTTGAATACGAGGCACATCCTAAGGTCATCCCCTACCTACTCCATCACCCATGGCAAAGCATGAGAATAATACCCCTACTACTGAAACAGTCACACTAAAACTACTATTGAGGATGACCCCGAACCTAACCACCTCCACAAAATTAGCTTGGAGAACTTCTAGGAACTGGTTTAGGAAATGGACATGAAACCCATTAGCAAAATAAGCTGGCCCAAATCCCTTAGTAAAATCATAAAAACCACTGGCCTCAAAAGGATGAAAACAAAGATGCTGAGGTTGACTCCTTGTTGGTCAAACCATTGAAGGACCAGGAACTTGAGACCATACATTGAAAACTATAATCCTCAGAGAACCCTATTGGATCTTCCCAAATGGTAAACCTCATCGCAAGTGCATCCACTCTATCACCTATAACTTCTTAGAAACCTCCAAATATGTTGGAAACATAAAGAGAGTAACTTCATACAATATATAAGGATGGAGTGTCACATCAACATGTCTTTCATGAGACTCCTTATCAGTAGAAATTTTCATGTAAAATGAAATATGTCCTTGAAACAGATCCATAGCTCCCGTACTAATATACTCCCCTACTGAAGGGAGATCATCTCTTGCCACATCACTACCTTTATGGTTGATGAAAGAAAATCTACCTATAACTCTTTATAAAACTCAACCCATGAAACATCTTCCTTATTCTTCTCACCAATATATAGCATACACAATTGATGCATAGCTTCTTGCATCTAAATAACTACCAAAGGGACCTAGTACTCTACTATGGCTCGGATCAAACTGAAGGAAATATTGATCTCCTCCACCCATATCTCTATATCCCCCTCAAAAAAACTACCCACATACTTTCACAAAGCCTGGTTATAAAAATCTTACAACATCCTTTTTCACTTGTCATTCTCCCCACCAGGATCAACCCTCTGGTGATCAACTGTGCCAGCCTGCTAAACCTCCACTACATGAACCGCACTTGGATTATGACTAGGAACCATAATTGAAAGGAAGATAAATATTTCCTATGCCCAAGTAGTATGGAACTCCATCATGATTTACTTGATTCATTTTAATTCCTTTTATCCTTCCAAAAATATCCCAACTCAAATAGGAACACAATTCATCATGATGCATGTACCGCTCCTTGTTCTCTAAACTAAAAATAGGTCCACCTCACTTGGTCATTTAACACACTCAGAGTCCATGAATTGGATCACATGGGGATGCTGAAATCTTGTGTACCATCCAGACTCACTAGTCTATGTCATGCACCATGTTCAACTAGAACCATTTACACACTAACCCTTTTAATCCTCATAGTTCCTAACTCTAAAGTCCATCCTATCTCTCATCCATTGGCTCTAATAACACTTTTTCATGACCCCTACCTCCAAATATACCATTGTGAAGTAAGATTGAGAATTCCTCCCACCCAAGTCCTACCTTCAGTGGGCCCTAGGATGGTGACTCACATAAATGGTATAAAAATCTCGTGTATAGAAGGAATTACCCTATATAAATAAAATAATATCAGGGGATAGGATGAATAAATTGCAAGAAACACCATGAAATAATATAAAATAAAACCAAAATAATATCAAAATGCATGTATAAAGTAAATAGATGCATATAAAATTATTCAAAGTAAATACCCAAAAGCTAAGCTAAAGCAGTGATGAAACAATTATCCAAAGTTCTTAGCAGTTAATGTTTATAACGATCCACAAAGTCCTCCTAGAAACCTAAAAATATGTTTATATTCATATGGTTATCATATTAGTTTAATTTGTAGGAAAATAAATTTCTAACATGCACGCATGAAAAGAGAATACTAATGAACCAATGAGCAAACAACATAACCAAAAGCACCTAAACAGGTGAATGATCCAACCCTAATCACACTAAGGAATTCTCACAAATAACACATGCCAAATATAATAACATAGTATGAATAATATCAATAAAGGGTACCCCACACAACTTTCTCGCTAATTTTTTGATCTCACACCATAACATTGTATATCCTTGTGCTTCCATATCTTCTGTATAACACATCACAAGCCACCACTACACAACACGGTCATATAACATCTCACTCACAAACACCCGGTCCATCACACCACATCCACTACTATAACCAGAGTAGTCTGGTATCATGAACATGAAGGACATAAACCTCATCCCCTCATTATACCATTCATGGCCCCTATAATAGGTTTCTCCATATCATTGTCACATCACATCTCACCACCCCACAACATGTTCAAATCACATCACATCCACAGACACTTGCACCATCACAGAGTGTACTATCTGACCTGTGGCCATCATAGCCTTTCATATCTACTCACATGGAGGAAAGGGTGGGAAAGGGCGGGAATCTATCCATCCATCCTCACCATAGGGATTTTGGGAAATTTAACACCCCAATCTTCCATGGTATTCTTCTCTTTGAATAATACAATAGCTTGCGTTGTACGCAACTTCGAGTTTTAACACACCACGGTCAATCAAACTAGCCGTTATGAATAGTAATACCCAATTTTTAAAATTTTATAAATTTTATTTTTCAAAATGTATTTCATTTTTGGATTTGTAATATCAAAATTATCTTAGGGAGATTTTTTGATATTTTTCTGAAAACATTCAATTTTCGATGAATAGTGAAAAACACTGTGTTATTGTTTAAAACTGAATTTTTATTTAAATAATTATTCATTTTATTTAATTTTTTTAAGTCAATATAGATAAATAATACCTATATAAGTTCAATGTGATTCATTGAAGTCATTTTATAATAATATTATACTTATAGAATTTTGTTGAACTTTTTACCGTCTTTTACCCACCTTCTAGGCGCATTTGCCAATTTGCATAAAACATAATTTTAAAGCTTTGGTTAATTAAATTATAAAAATACTAGAGACACGGTTGATATCAGTAAGTAAAATTTGGTTCAATAAGTTGAAAATAATTTTTGGGGAATAGTAACTTTTGACTTTTATTTACCACGGTTAAAAGTGACTAGGGTAATTAAAGGTAAACATGATATTATAATTACCATAAAACATGTTATAATTCTATTGGATAATTGTATATCGACCAAAATAAACCTTAGGAATAAAATATTATCCTTTTGACCCACTTGGATTAGATTAGGACATTTATTATTATTTTATTTAAAGTAGAGATAAAAGTGTTAAATTCAAAGTTAAATAACTATCCCATTTTTAATATAGGGTTATACATAATATAAATTAGACTATAAATATTAATTAAAAAGATAAAATTTTTTCCTACATAATGGTATTTTATTTATAATTTTTAAACATTAAATAATTAAATTAAATTATGACACAATAATGATGCAGTAATTACCTTATTAATGAAATATTAAAATAATTGATATTACAAATATCCAAATAAATTTAAATTGAGACTTCTGATAAATTCCACTACTTTTATAGGTTAATATGACATGTTAGGGTTGATTAAATTAATTTTATTCGAATTAATCTAGTTTATAGGACTTTAAAAAAAAAAATACCAAATAGTGTCAAAATTGATATAAATGAGTTCTTAAAACAAATATTATATTATTAATTGATATAATAATCCTAAAAATCTATGGTTTGAAAAAAGGACTTAGATAATATTATTTATATCAATAATTAACCACTTGGGGTTTTCAAGGCTTTTTATAGTATGTTTATTAACCATTTAATATAATAATACAAGAACATGTGGTAAAAGTTAAACTATTTAACTAAGACATAAATCTAAAAGAGAAGGTTAATATGGTGACCTAAACCTGTCTAAAACCTATTTGTTGAGAGTTTTTCGGCCCATACCCACATTAGCCTCGAAATAAATCATTTTTGAGCCATTATAAACCGAATATGATTGTATAATAAAATAATATTTCAAGCTCTTCCTAAAGTGACCCTCAACTCCATTATAAAAGGGTACTTCCTCTTCTCTAAAAATAACACCTCAAAATCCATTTGGATCGGCCAAAAACTACTCAATTATCCTACCAACTACTATCACTTAGACCTAGAGGCATTTCTTTGATCATAAATCTAACCTAAGGAGACTTTTTGATCAACTCAAAAGATAACACCAGAAGAAGATGTAATAATTTCACCACCTCTTTCAAAGTTCTTTTCTTCTTCCACTTCCTCTTTATTTGTTGTTTACATACCAAAATAATAAACCCAGTACCTTATACATACTGTGATGTTATTATAAATATGTTACAACAATATTCATTATTCTATACATCCAATGAATGACAAGTCACCATACCTGCATACGTACGGCTTGTCGTCTCCACATCGTGGTGTAGTTTGTTATTCAAACACTTCATTATTTGTATAGGTATAATAATGAGTATAAATATTGTAAATAATAAATATAAAATTTTAATTATTCTTTACATATGATATACCATCCAATTACATATGATTTCACCTTCAATTGAATGATATTGTCGCTCGTGCGTACGTACGGATTACCGTCTCCACAAATGCGATGAAATTCATTCCCCATTGTAACTATTCAAGAATAATTTTCATTTTATGGTTAAAATAATGTTTAATAACATAATATCATTCTGGATATGAATCAAATACATTCTATCCATAACAAACATTACATACAAAACAAAACATATAAAGGAAAATGAATTAGTTAACATCCAAAACAATGATACTAATGAAATATTATTAACAAACCAATATTAGAAGATCATATATGATATCATATTTATGTATTTGGTTATTTTATAATTTAATAACAGTGATTTAACTATGATATATGAGGTTAAAATACCCTTGATCAAGGAAAAGTACAAGTTATGGGTTAATTCTACAATCTCTTCATTATCCAAGGTTGTTTATACATGAGTATCTAGTGGAACCTCTTTATCATCCACATCTGTGTTTCTTAAAGATGTATTCCAAAAACAATTTACAATTTCTCAAACTATGGTTTAACTTCATTTATACCCTTATTTGACTTTTTATAAAATGTTTATAAATGAATCTTTCCTTCATTTTCCAAACAAGGTACTTTACGACCTTTTTGACAAAATTAAGGAAAGAATGTTTTTTTAACTTATACAGAAGGTGCAGCTATTATCCGCTGTTATAACACTTTCGAAGCTTCCCTTACAATATTATAAGAATATTTTCAAAATTAATTTTTTTCTTTTATAATTATGTTACTTTTAAATGATTTCAAAATAGAAATAGATATTTCTCTCAAATAGTTTCAATTTTATCTATGTCAACATCCTTTGATGGAATTTACACTTGTTTGAAGTTGATTTATTATGATAAAATATTTCATATTGTATTAAAGGTTTTTTGATATGTTTGAATGTGTATGTGTTATTTTTATACCATTCATGGTTTATGGTTAAAGTATTAACATTTTGTATTCTAGTTTTAATACGAATGTTTATGTTATGTTTCAATATTTTCATATGAGGAATGCAATGGAATTAGTAAGTGACGGTTGGAACCCACTATAGCTCCTCGATGCATCGGTAGGTCTCATGAGATAAACTAGTGTCTTGGAATAAGTCCTTGACAAAATATTATTTGTAGTCTTGGCACTAGGCCTTGACTATGTTGTTATGAAGTCTGGAATTATGCATTCCATCATTATGAAATTGGATATTGATATTTCATGTGATTATTCGACTAGTAGAATATCAATGTGGATAAGTAAACAGAATTATTTGATTTATATTTTCCATATTATGCTGAATTTTATGTTTAAAAGGCTTATTTTTTAGTCTTATACATTTCCTTAAATGTTTATTCTTATTTATGAAAGTTTCCACTATATTGTTATCCTTAATGAGAATATGATATCACCCCTTTATTTGTTTTATTTCTTCCAGGATGTGAAGAACTATTTTATGGTTGACCTATAGGGATATTCTAAGGGATATAAGTGTGTTGAAAGGGGACAAAATTTTGTTTTTGTTTTTATCTCATGATGTAATGTAAAACTTATGTATGTATCTAGTACTTCCAAGGCTACTAAACTGATCGGTATTTCGGGATTTAATCCCTTGTGATCATGCCAATGTTAATTAATAATGCACCAACTCTGGGTAACTGGGGTCGGGGTGTTAGAGTTGGTATCAGATGAAGTTTACTACAAACCTTGGAATCTAGATTTAGAAAAACTCTTATTAGAGAACATTGCCTTAAGATAGACTTTGAAGATTAGAATAGAATAACTTCCTAGAATTTTTGTAATATCGATATTTTGTGAGTTTTCCAAGAAATAAATCCATGTATGGAAAGGAGCAGGTAGAGTCGGCTCTGGAAAAGATGAACCTAGGAGTGAAAACTCCGACAAGGAGTTTCAGGCTTGACCCGGGGTATCCTAGTACACGATAACGGGCCTTGCTTCACTCTTGGTTACGACACTCCCGGGGGATATGCTTAGGATAATTCACATATTATTTACAAACCATTATGAAGGATTTATGATTATATTCCTCCTCAAAGAAAAACATTTTATGATTATGGATTATATCCATAAACTTTTCAATTTATGTTAAGTGTTTTACAAGTTCGGAATTATGTATTGTGATTCATAAACTAATATAATATATGCCACTGTTTAGAAATGGTGCCTAGTGGAAGGAATGGAAACCGTATCAATGCAAATAATCCATGTAGGGATTTCCCTCCTACCCAAGATAATTATAGTGGAGCTAGTGATGCAACGGGTGCTGATCTTCTTATCACCATACTGGGACAACTCACTCGGGTTATGAATAATAACCTTACCCATATAGAGAACCCTGATCCATAATGTTGAGGATCAATGTTAGACCGCTTCATGAGGAAACAACCACCAACATTCAATGGTACTTCAAATAATTTTGTATATGATAAATGGATAAGTTCCTTAGAAAAAATATTTCATGCTTTGGGGGTTGAAAAAGGGAAAAGGTTGTCATGGCAGTTTATCACCTCACGGGAGACACAGATCAATGGTGTTCATTAATTCAAAACACAAAGGAGGATGAATAAGTATGAAATATGGATTGGATGGAGTTTAAAGATATTTTCTTAGAAAAATACTTTCCCCATGACCATCGAGTAGATATGGAAAGACAATTTCTAAGTCTAAGGTAAAAGGAGGATAAGAATGTCTCAAAGTATGAGGATAGCTTTACAAAGATAGCAAGGCATGCAGAAGATTGTATATGTAACCCATGGAGTAATATTGATCGATTATTTGATGGGTTAAAACCATTTCTCTATCAGGTATTAGTCTCAAAATCCTTCTCATCATATGAAGATATTGTCTTATGTGCTATCAAGATAGAAAAGTAATTCTCTAAGTATTATGACTTTAAAGAAATGAAAGAGAAGAAGAGATATGAGGAACACTCTGGAAATGGAAATAAGGGGAAGAAGGGAAAAGTTAAATATCCATCCTATGGTAAATGTGGGAAGAAACACCCCAGTACTTGCTCGAAGGGAATGGGAGTCTGTTACAAGTGTGGTGAAAAAGGCCACCAAGCTCATGTTTGTAAGGGAAATAAAGAGGTTGTAAATGTTGAATTATACAATTTTAGAGAAAATGGGAATTATGAAAATGAATTTCCTAAGCACCAAGGTTACTTACCTCATAAAATTACAAGGAAGTAAGGCCAAGCTTATGTGATCACCACTGCTGAGGTTTAAGCTCCTAAAGACATGGTGGTAGGTAATTTAATGTTTTCCTCAAGTTTATCCAATTCTTTATTTGATTCTAGATCTTCACATTGTTTTATATCTTCCCTATTTTCTAAGAAAATTATATATTTCCAATTTTATTTAATAAGGGAGTTGTCAGTCAAAACTCCTAAGGGAAGTATCATTGTAACAAAGTTTTGTGAATAAGTCCCCATTAGGGCATATAAATGTTCTTTATCTGCTGATCTTATAGTCATACCCATGATTTAATTTTATATAATCCTTGGAATGGATTGGCTTTCAGACCATGATATGAAAATTTATTGTACGAATCTGGAGGTTACAATTTTCGATGATGATAAAAAGTACCTTATCTTTAGAGCATAAATGTCACCACCTAATTCTTATCTAGACCCACCCCTAGTATCTCTAGTAAATTTAATTATTGGGGAGGAAGAGCATGAAGTAACTATGGGTGAAGAAAACAATGTTCAAATATAGGATATATCTACTGTTCAAGAATATATTGATGTGTTTCCAGAGGTTTTACCTGGACATCCTCCAGAATGAGAATTTGAGTTTTCCATTGATTTAATTCCTAGTTTAAGGCCCATATCAAAGACCCCTTATATAATAGCCACTGTATAATTAGTGGCAGTAAAGAAATAACTTTAGTAATTGAGTAATAAATGATTTATTCACCCTAGTATTTCCCTATGAGGATCTCATGTGAGTTTTTTAAGATGAAATATGGATCTATGACTTTTTTCATTGACTACAGTGAGATCAATGCTATAAAAATAAAGAACAAGTATCATCTACCTATCATTGATGATTTATTCAACCAACTTCATGGATCTCCATATTTTTAAAATATTTACATTCGATCTGGATATCATCAGTTGTGTGTGAATAAGGAAGACATTCTGAAAACAGCATTTCAAACCTGGTACGGGCATTACGAGTTTACAGTAATGCCTTTTGGATTGACTAATGCACCCTCTGTTTTCATGGATCTAATGAATAGAGTTTTCAAAGAATATCTTGATGACTTTGTAGTGTTATTTATTGATGATATCGTGGTTAACTCAAAAATCTATGAAGATCATGAAAATCACTTGCGTAATATACTGAATACCCTTAGAAGAAATGAATTGTATGGGAAGTTTACCAAGTGTGAATTCTGGATTCATGAAGTTTCTTTTCTTGGACATATTTTCGCTTAGGATGGAATCTATATTGATCCTTCAAAGACTAAGGCAATCCAAGAATGGCTAGCACTGATGAGTATAACTGAGGTACACAATTTTATTGGTTTAGTAGGTTATTATCGGAATTTCGTTAAGATGTTTTCCCGATTAGAAAACCCATTAACCAAGATCACACGTAAAGGGGTTAAATTTGTTTGGAAAAAAAGTGTGAAGAATGTTTTGAATAATTTAAGAGAAGATTATTCAATGCTCTTATCTTAACTCTACCATCGGGGAATGGTGGGTTTTTTATTTATAGTAATGCTTCAAAGAAAGGACTTGGTTGTGTCCTTATGCAGAATGATAGAGTTATTGTCTATGCATCACAGTAACTAAAAATTCATGAACAAAACTATCCCACTCATGATCTTCAGTTAGCAGCTTTAATATTTTCTTTGTAGATTTGGAGACACTATCTCTATGGTGAAAAATGTGAGATATATACCGATCAAAAGAGCTTGAAGTATATTTTCTCAGAAAAATAACTCAACATGAGAAAAAGGAGATGGTTAGAGCTACTCAAGGATTATGATTTTACTATACACAACCACCCGGGGAAGGAAAATAAGGTGTTAGATGCTTTGAGAAAAAAGGATCATGGAGTTTTGAACAAGATGAGAGTTAAAAGGGATCTTATGTTCATGGATCTAGTAAATATGGATATGGGAATAATCATAGAAGGTAAAACATCAATACTTTTTCAAATGGTCGCCAATCCATCTTTACTAGAAAGGATAAAAAGTTCTCAAACTGATGATGAAGAGTTTCCAAAGAAAATTAAAGTTGTGAATGATGGTAGATTGATTGACTTTATATGTGAATATGGAATTTTGAAATTTAGGAAGAGACTTTGTGTTCCTGATATACCTGATCTAAAAAGGAAATTTTTGGATGATGCTCATAGCTCCAATTTCTCTATACACCCTGGTAGCACTAAGATGTATAGAGATTTGAAGGAACATTTTTGGTGGGACAACATGAAAAGGGAGATTGCTGATTATGTGTAAAGATGCATGGATTTTCAATAGGTAAAGGCTAGAAGACAAAATCCTAGAGAATTCATACAACCTATTCCCATACCTGAGTGGAAATGGGATGATATTACGATGGATTTTGTTATGGGGCTACCAAAGACTCTTAGAAGGAATGATGCAATATGGGTCATTGTTGATCGTCTTACCAAGTCAGCACATTTTCTTGCTATAAGATAAGATTTACCACTCGAATGTTTAGAAAGACTATATATTAATAAAATTGTAAGACTTAATGGAGTACCCCTATCGATTATTTCTGATCGTGATCCCCATTTTACATCAAGATTCTAGAAAAATATTTAGAAGGCCCGAGATACTGAACTTTGTTTGAGCACTGCCTACCACCATCAAACTGATGGACAATCAAAATGGACTATTAAAACCTTAGAAGACATGATGAGATATTTATTACTTGATTTTCAAGGTATGTGGGATCATTATTTACCTCTAGTAGAATTTTCCTATAACAATAGTTTCCATTCAAGTATTCAAATGGCACCATATGAAGCGTTATATGGAAAGATATGTCGCACACCAACTTGTTGGGATGGTGTTGGTGAAAGAAAACTTATAGTCCTAGAATGTGTTGAGGAAATAATGGAAAGGTGAAGGTTATCCAAACCCGCATCAAATCAGCTCAAAGTAGGCAAAAGAGTTATGCCTATAACTGAAGGAAGGATTTAGAATTTCAAATAGCATATCATGTTTTTTTGAAGGTATCTCCATGGAAGTGTGTTATATGATTCGGTAACAAGGGTAAATTGATTCCCAGGTAAATCAGACCTTTCTAAATTCTAGAAATAATTAGAGTTGTATCTTACCTTTTGGAAATTCCTCCAAGTCTCTCCAAAGTTCATGATTTGTTCCACGTATCACTATTGAGAAAATACATGTCTGGACCAATGCATGTACTCACCTATGAGGAAATAGAACTTGAACCTGATATATCTTATTGTTAAGAGCATATCAAGATTCTTGATACCATAGAATAAGTTCTGAAAAACTGGGAGACTCGCCTGATGAAAGTTCTATAGAGAAACCATAAGATGGAAGAGGCAATGTGGGAACCTAAGGAACTTATGATGGAGAACCACCTGAATATTTTTATGCTGTAATATTCTATAAATTTTAAGGATGAAATTATTTGAAGGAGGGAAGAATGTAACACCCCAAGCTTCCACGGTATGCTTCTCTTTGAATAATAAAATAGCTTGCATTGTACGTAACTTCGAGTTCTAACACACCACGACATATCAAACTAACCATTATGAATAGTAAAACCCACTTTTTAAAATTTTATAAATTTTATAAATTTTATTTTTCAAAATGGGCTTCATTTTTGGATTCGGAATATCAAAATTATCTTAGGGTGAGTTTTTGGTATTTTTCTAAAAACTTTCAATTTTTGATGCATAGTGAAAAACACTGCATTATTGTTTAAAACAAACTTTTTATTTAAATAATTTTTATTTTATTTAAATTTATTTTCAATCAAAATTGATAAAAAATACCTATATAAGTTCAATTTAATTCATTGAAGTCATTTTATAATAATATTAGGAATATAAAATTTTATTGAACTTTTTACCGTCATTTACCCACCTTTAAGCGCATTTGCAAATTTGCATAAAATGTAATTTTACTACTTCAGTGAATTGAATTTCAAAAATATTAGAGACACGATTGATATCAGTAAGTAAAATGTGGTTCAATAAGATGAAAATAATTTTTGGTGAATAGTAAATTTTGACTTTTATTTACCACGGTTAAAAGTAAATATGGTAATTAAAGGTAAAATGATAATATAATTACCCTAGCACATGTATTATTTCTATTGGATAAGTATATTTAGATCAAACTCAACCTTAGTAATAAAATATGATCCTTTTGACCCACTTGGATTAGATTAGTACATTTATTATTATTTTATTTAAAGAAGAGTTAAAAGTATTAAATTCAAAGTTTAATAACTAAACCATTTTTAATATAGGTTTATAAAAAAGATAAATTCTACTATAAATATTAATTAGAAAGATAAAAATATTTCCTACATAATGGTATTTTATTTATAATTTTTAGACAATAAATAATTAAATTTAATTATGACACAATGATGATGTAGTAATTACCTTATTAATGAAATATTAAAATAATTGATATTATAAATATCCAAATAAATGTAAATTGATAATTATTATAAATTACACTAATTTTATAGGTTAATATGAAATTTTAGAGTTGATTAAATAAATTTCATTCAAATTAATCAACTTGATAGGACTTTAACAGAAATCGAATACCAAATAGTATCAAAATTGACATAAAAGAGTTTTTAAAACAAATTCTATATTATTAATTGATATGATATTCCTAAAAATCTAAGGTTTGGCCAAATGAATTAGATAAGGTTATATATATCAATAATTAACCACTTGGGGTTATCTTGGATTTTTATAGTAAGTTTATTAACCATTTATTATAATAATACAAGAATACATGGTAAAAGTTAAACTATTTAACTAAGAGTTAAATCTAAAAGATAAGGTTAATATGGTGACCTAAACCTATATAAAACCTATTGGTTGAGAGTTTTTGAAACAATACCAACATTAGCCTCTAAATAAATCATTTTTTATCAATTATAAACTAAATATTACGGTATAATAAAATAATATTTCAAGATTTTTCTAAAGTGACCCTCACCTCCCTTATAAAAGGGTACTTCCCCTTCTCACAAAATCACACCTCCAAAGACATTTTTCACAGACAAACCCTGCTCAAATATCCTACCAACTTCCCTCACTTCAACCTAGAGGCCTTACTTTGATCAGAAAGTCAACCTAAAGTGAATTTTTGTTCAACTCAAAAGAAAACACCTGAATAAGAGGTAATAATTTCACCACCTCTTTCAAATTTCTTTTCTTCTTCCACTTCCTCTTTATTTGTTGTTTCCATACCAAAAGAATAACTCAAGTACCTTATAAATACTATTATTATATTATAAATATGTTACAATCATATTCATTATTTTATCCATCCTAGGAATGACAAGTCACCATACGTGCATACGTACGGCTTACCGACTCCACATCGCGGTGTAGTTTTTTACTCAAACACTTAATTATTTGGATGGATATAATAATGAGAATAAATGATTTAAATAATAAATATAACATGTTAAGTATTATTTATACATGATATACCATCCAATTACATATTATTTCACCTTCAATTGAATGATATTTTCGCTTGTGCGTAAGTATGGATTACCATCTCCACGAACGCGATGAAATTCATTCCCCATCATAACCATTCAAGAATAATTTCCATTTTATGGTTAAAAATAATGTTTAACAACATAATATCATAATGGATATGAATCAAATACATACTATCCATAACAAACATTACTTACATAACAAAACATATAGAGTAAAATTTATCAGTTAATATCCAAAACAATGATACTATTGAAATATTATTAACAAAGCAACATTATAAGATCATATATGATATAATATTTATGTATTTGGTTATTTTATAATTTAATAAAAATGATTTAAATATTTTACAGGATGTTAACATACCCTCGATCAATGAAAATTACAAGTTAAGGGTTAATTCTACAATCTCTTCATTATCCGGGGTTGTTTATACGTGAGTATCTAATATGACCTATTTATCATACACATCTGTGTTTCTTAAAAATGTATTTCAAAACATTTTTACTATTTCCTAGAATATGGGTTAAATTCGATTTATACCCTTGTTTGACTTTTTATAAAAAATTTATAAAGTAATCTTTCTATCATTTTCCAAACAAGGTATTTTATGACCTTTTCGACAAAAATTAAGGAAAGAATGTTTTTTTAACTTATACGGTGGGTGAGGCTATTTTCCACCATTATAACACCTTAGAAACTTCCCTTACAAGATTATAATAATATTTTCAAAATAAATGTTTTCTTTTATAATTATGTGACTTTTGAATGATTTCAAAATAGAAAGAGATATTTCTCTCAAATAGTTTTGATTTCATCTATGTCAACATCCTTTGATGGATTTTACACTTGTTTTAAGTTGATTTATTATGATACAATATTCCATATTGTATTAAAAGTTTTGTGATATGTTTGACTGTGGATGTGTTATTTTTATACCATTCATGGTTTATGGTTAATGTATTAACATTTCATAAGCTAGTTTTAATATGAATGTTTATGTTATGTTTCAATCCATTCATATGAGGAATTCATTAGACTTAGTAAGTGATGGGTGGAGCCCACTATAACTCCTTAATGCATCAGTAAGTCTCATGAGACAAACTAGTGTCTTGGCACAAGGCCATGACAAAATCTTATTTGTAGTCTTGGCACGAGGCCTTGACTATGTGGTTATGAAGTCTAGCATTATGCATTCCATCATTATGAAATTGGATATATATATTGCATGTGATTATTCAACAAGTAGAATATCTATATGAATAAGTAAATTCAATTATTTGATTTATATTTTTCATAGTATGATGAATTTTATGTTTAAAAGGCTTAGGTTTTAGTCTTATACATTGCCTTAAATGTTTATGCTTATTTATGAAAGTTTCTACTGTATTATTATCCTTACTGAGCATATAATCTCACTTATTTCTATGTTTATTTTTTCTAGGATGTGAAGAAGTATTTTATGGTTGACCTATAAGGATAAGCTACGAGATATAAGGGTGCTCAAAGGGGAAAAACGTTGTTGTTGTTTTTATCTCATGATGTTATGTAAAACTTATGTATGTGTCTTGTACTTCCAAGGCTACTAAACTGATTGTTCTTTCGGGATTTGATCCCTTGTGATCATGGAAATGTTATTTAATAATGCACCGAATCTAGGTAACTAGGTTTGGGGTGTTAAAGAAAAACACCCCCATATATATATATGTGTGTGTGTGTGTGTGTGTGGTCGTCGACATGTGGTACTCGATGCGGGTGGGATGCATATAGAAATCATAAGGAATATAAAAATATATATACATATGTAGCCACAAAAATTCCCAAACTATGGGTTCACAACCAAAATGATACCAACTAACTCACCACAAATCCCACTTTCATCGTTACCTCTAAATTTACAACACTACACATTCCCCAAGATACAATCCAAATTTCAAATTAAAAACTGATTTCCATTTAAACACCATGTTCATCTCATATTTCAAGCCCATTTAATTCCAAATTCAAATTCAATTTCCACATTTTACCACCCTTACCATTTTAATTCAATATTTTTTAACCATTTAAGCACTAATAAAGACGACCCTTTATATGAGCTAACAAAATCTCTTAAATTTTATATTTTATTAAAAACTTATTTCATTGAAAATCATATACTAATATAAAAATATATTTTTAGTGATGAAAATATAGCATATTTTATTAAATATGATTTAATATGACTAAATATACATTTTCACTTGATATATAATATATTTAGTTAAAAGTGTAATAAAAAATAATATATATATATATATAATTTTCATAAATATTATTTATATAATATGAAATATGTATTATAAATCATATAAATTTATATTTCATATATTTAGTGAAAATGTTTTTTTAATTTATTTAAAAATATTTAATAATAATTAAAAATATTAACTAATTAAGACATTTTGTTTTATCAATTTCATTTTTTTAATTTCACACATATACAAATATGAAATGAATTTAATTTTATATTGACAAATATACACAAATAATATAAATTGTTAATATAATAATATTATATTTTTATTTATTAATATTTAATATTTAATATTTAATAAAACTTATTTTTAATTATTACATTTAATTCATTTTCTATATTTATATTTAATAAATACTATTTATTACTATGTATAATATATATATATATATATATTAATTTAATACATTTTTCTTAATAATTATTTCGTTGATCATGTTTTTGATATTTTTCTAATTTATTCCTTTTTAATTTTTATTGGTTTTATATTTTTTAAATTTTAATCATTTTTAATATTTATTTAAAATTATTGATTTACATTTAATGTTTTTAATATAGTTTTAATTTACATATAATTAATATATACTCATTTTCATCTAAATATATATTCGTTTTTTTAATAATATGTATAATAAGTTGCTTATTCATTTTTGTAATATTTCTTCAATATATTCATCTTTTAAACAAATTTCACTATTTTTTAACATGCATTCATTTAATATTAATTTTTCATAAATAATGTTAAGTGTTTTTTTTCTTTTTTTGTTTATCAATTTAAAATAATTATTCCTCAAATATTTTTGTAATGTATTCATTTTTAACATTTCTAGACATAATCGTTCATTAAAATATTTGATATTTTTAGTATAGAAATATATTCATATATATATATATATAATGTATCCTTAAATAAGATTTATATAATAAAAACTATGTATATTTATTTTAAATAAGTCTTATATTTGGTGAAAATGAATTATAATTAAAAATTAATATTAATTAAAAAAAATTGCTAGTTTTATTGAGTAATAGAAGTTTAATTAAACTTCATTTTTTTCAATTTAAAATATATCAAACATGTTTTCCATTAATTTCACACACACATAAATGTAATTAATTAATTTTTTTATTAAACACACACATACATAATATTTATTTAATTTATGAAATTTTTAATGTTCATTTTATAATTATATTTATTAATATAATATATTTAATATATATTATGTTTCTAATCAATAAATTTTTTTATTTTTTTGATTTTAATTCAATATATACTATTTATTACGTTTTAATATATTTTTTTAATTTATATATTTTTAATATTATTTATTCATTAATAATATTTTTTTTAAAATCTCTATACCAATATTTCATTTTTTTAATATTTTTTGTAATTTATCAATTTTAATATTTATTTATCCATGTTTATTCCTTAACATTTATTTTTTTAACAAGGTAGTAATTTATTGTCACGACCCATCCCCCGGGGCCCATATCGTGACTACCTCAAGCCCACCTTCCATAGGCCAGGGGCTGGCGACTAGCACCAAAGGCGTAAATCCCTAAACTGGGAACGCATTGCCTTTATAACTGTAAACAACTGGAATAAAAACACTAAGTAATACTATATAAAAAAGAAGTGCTGGAAAGTAAAAGGGGCCAAAAATACAAGCCCAACTGGAAAGTACAAGTACAACTGAAAGCAAGTACAACTAAAGAAAAGTAAAGCAGCTACTGGGTCATCCTCCGGGGTTCCTACTTGATGGGTAGGTACAGATGGCCTCCTCAGCACTCCACATCCGTTTGTCTCCTTCGTGCACCGTCACACTGAGTGATCCACCTCCGGGTACTGTCCAGTCTTGCTACTCTCTGCCTCAGTCAGCGTTGTCCGTCATCTGTAGCCAACACAACGATGTGCGGGCATAACCCGTGTAGGGGTGAGTGTAACGATACTTAGTAGGGACCCTGAGACCCTCAAAGTCTCACTAAATCCAACAAGGATAAACCAAAAAGTATGAAATCAACAGATAACCATTACATAGGTATATGCCAATACATATACCTAAGTTATCTAGTAACCCATCTCAATCATGAGGAAAACACAAAAGTCATTGACTTAACTCAAACCAGGATTTTCATTATCGAAACCACGGCTGCTGGAAAACTCCTCTACTGTCGAGTACAGTGGGCATGTCGTGACACCAAGGCGCTTCTCACTAACCTTGGACTACTGAGGTACTCCTCCTGTCGAGTACCACGGGTCCACTGCCAACTATCAGACGCTCCTCCGTTGTGGGTATGCCGCCAACTACCAGGCGCTCCCCCTAATAGCCTGTAGAGGTACTCCTCTTGTCGAGTACCACAGGTCTGCCACCAACTACCAGGCGATCCTCTTCCATGGGTCTGTCACCAACTACCAGGAACTCCCCACTAGGCTAGTCGAATCACTCCAAATCGAAACGGTCAAGCAGTCGTCAATTCTGCCAGCTACTAGGTCCCCGCACTCTGTCTGCTCGTCACTGGAAGGATTCGTTCCACAATCTACTGTGAAATACTCCAATTATCCCGAAATTCTATGAAGAAGTTTCTCAAAGGTCCTCCATGTCATAGGGGTCTCAACAAAACAAACGACATGTCAATCGGACGCCCAGTCTGTTAGTTATTAGCCTTTTAGTCTCGGGGGCCCGGTTGGATTCGTGTACAATCCAACCTAACCATAACTCAACTATACCCCGAACTCCAGTGAGATATACTCAAAGGGATTTCTATTCTCCAAGAATACCGACGCTGTTGATGGTTCGTCAAACGGACATCTGGTACCAAAGATATGGCACAAGAAGGTAATGGGTCAGTAATGGGCCCGGGTCCGGTCCGACCTGGTCGGACCTACTCGGCCTAACCCAGTCTGATTCGACCCGGTCTAGGTCAACCCGGTCAGACTCACTGGGTCTAACCCGGCCCGTTGGGTGGGTCAGCCCGCTAAGTTTTGGCCCGGTCCGCTGGGCCTAGCCCATCGAACTATGGGGGCGGTTTGGCCCGGGCTCTTGGCTAGTTCGGCCCGGAGCGTTGCGAGGGTGCGGCCCAGCATGGATATGCCCGGAAGGCACGACCGGGCCAGTTCGGCCAGGGCACCTCGAGGTTGTAGGTACATCGGCTCAGCCTGGTGGCTGTGAGGGATCTGGGACGCCACGGGGGCGCTGGGTAGGGCGCGGGGGCACCGGGCAGGCCGCGGAAGGGCGCCGGGGGCACTGGGTAGGCTGCGAGGCCGGCCGCAGGTTCGGCCGGGGCACCAGGTAAGGTGCAGCAGGGCGCCGGGCAGCACGCGGGGCAGTGCGCAGGGGCTCGGGTAGCGCACGGGGGCGCGGGCAGCACGTGGGGGCGTTGGGCAGGCCGCGTGGCAGCACGTAGGGGCACGGGCAGGGCACTGGCGGGGCAGGGCAGGCCACACCAGGGCGACGGGGGCGTCGAGCAGGTCGCGACAGGGCGCCAGTGGCACCAGGTAGGCCATGGGGCATGCCACGGGGCGCGGGTAGTGCGCATGGGCGCCGATCAGGGTTCCGGCATAGTCGGGCAGGACGCGGGGCAGCGCGCAGTGGCGTGGGCAGCGCGTGGGGGCGCCTGGCAGGGCACCGGTGAGGCCGAGCAGGCCGTGGCAGGGCGTCGGGGGCGCGCGTCGGGTAGGGAGTCGGGAGGGTGTGGGTTGGCAGGTCGGGTTCCACTCGACCAGTAGCGTTTAGCCGGGAGCACCGGTGTGCCGCAGGGGTGGCGCGATTCGCGGAGGTCGCAGGTAGCGCGGCTTTCGCCGTTGTCGCCTTCATCATTGCCACCTCATCCCTTTGTCGTAGAACGCCACTAGAGAAAAGAAGAATCGATGGAGGATGTCAAGAGTCTCCCCTTAATTAATTGACACGCGTTGGTGCAGTTAATTAGAGGAGATGGCACAAAATTCAAAAAAGGAGGATTTGGAAATTAATTGGGGTGGTGGTGGCACCATTAATTGCTAGGGGAGTGGGCTTCATTAAGGTGAGGGGTGATCCCCACCAAAAAAAATATCCTCCCAAGGGAGGTTATGCTCGGGTGGGCCCCACCACCATAACCTCTCATCGGAGGTTAAGGTGTGGTGTCCCCCACCTCCAACCTCCTCTTGGAGGTTTTAACCTCCACACACCCAAAGGCGGCTCAAATAAAATAAAGTTGTTGCACACTTTATTTCATTATTTTTTTATAAAAATCCAAAAACAAACTTTTACTCTCGACCAACTGGCATCGAGGTGAAAGTCTTCTTAAGAGAATACTGGTGCTGTGAGTTTAACTGTGACCTCAGATTTCAATTCTGAGCACTGGTTCAAAAGTTATAAAATCTCGCTCGTACGTTTACTAAATGTACCCATAAAAAACTTCATAAATTGATTTGGGCACACCAGGCCTCAGAATCAGGCGCCGTAAATTTTCACAGACTCGTAAAAATCCCATGTATTTAAGAAAAAAAATTTCATGGAATTTCCGGGTCTTTACATTCTCCCCACATCAGGGATTTATGTCCCCGTAAGATACAAATTGAACTATGGGAACAAATGGGGATAATAAGCACGCATATAAGCCTCCCACTCCCATGTGCTCTCCTGGAGGTTCCCGTTCTACCAGCGTATGAGCACCAGAGGTATCGACCATCCATATAAGACCTGCTCCTGTCGATACTCAATCTCCATTGTAACCTTCGTAAAATTCTCTCCATCGTCGACGTCCAGCTCTCCATGGTTGATGATGTGGGAAGGGTCGTGCACGTATCTCCTCCGTTGGGATACGTGGAAGACGTCGTGTACCTGGTGCAACTGATATGGAAGAGCTAAGTGGTATGCCACCTCACCTACTCTTCTAAGGATCTAGAAAGGTCTAATGAATCTAGGATATAACTTGTCACCTCTGCCAAATCTCTATAGACCTCATCGAGGTGAGACCCGTAGGAAGACGTAGTCACCATCCTCAAACTCTAGAGGCCTCTGTCTCCTATCATCATACGACTTCTACCTACTTTTTGCAGTCTTCATCCGTTCCTAGATGATCTGTACCTTCTCGGTGGTAGCTCATACCATCTCTAGTCCCACTAGTGTTGACTCCCCAAGGTCTGTCAAGCAAAAGGGTGATCTGAAAGGTCGTTCATACAAAGCCTCAAAAGGTGTCATCCCAATGGTAAAGTGATAGTTGTTGTTGTACTCAAACTCTACCAATGGCAAGTGATCCTACCAGCTGCGACCAAAGTCAAGGACACAGGCACGTAGCATGTCCTCTAGGGTTTGAATGGTCCGCTCAGTCTGACCATCCATCTGAGGATGGAAGGCGGTTCTCAAACGAAGTTGTGTCTCGAAATCCTCCAGCAACCCCTTCCATAGTCGAGAAGTAAACTGTGTGTCACGATCAGAGACAACCATCGATGGTATACCATGTAGTCACACAATCACTTGCACATAGAGGCATCCCAAGCTCTCTATTGAACCCTTCTCTCTGATCGGTAGTAAGTGGTACGACTTGGTGAGTCGGTCGACGATCACCCAAATCAAGTCATGACCTCTAGATGTACATGGAATACCCATCATGAAGTCCATGGATATCCCATCCCACTTCCACTCTGGGATCTCTAAAGGCTGAACCAAGCCTGCTGGTACCTAGTGCTCTGCCTTCACTTGTTGGCAAGTGAGGCATCGTGAGACAAACTCCGCTACCGCCTTCTTCATACCTGGACACCAGTGCTATCGTCTGAGGTCATGGTGCATCTTTTCCACTCCTGGATGTACCGCTAGAGGGGATGTGTGGAACTCCCTCAACACTTCCTCTTGAATTGCTACTGGTACCAAGGTACATCCTCTGAAGAGGATGACGTGCTCCCCACCTTCAGAAAATCCATCAGGTGTCTGCCCTATGGATATCTAAGCATGTCGTGTCTCGCAGTCATTGTCCCCATGTTTTGCTTCCCTAACTCGCTGAAGAAGTGGGGGAGTGACTTTAAGAGACTTTAGATAGGCTACTCTATCTCTATACACAAAGGATATCTGTAAGGCAGCCAGCTGCTCTGTCGCCTCTCCTAGCAGATGTATACCAGATCTTCTGCTAAGAGCATCTGCTACAAGGTTCCCCTTCCCAGGAGTATAGACTATCTCGAAGTCATAGTCTTAGAGGAACTCAAGCCAATGTCTCTATCTCAGGTTCAGGTCCTTCTGAGAGAAGATATACATGAGACTCTTGTGATCAGAGTATAGGGTAAAACACTCTCCCATCAGATAGTTTCGCCACATCTTTAAGGTCAAGACCACGTTTTCTAACTCTAGGTCATGGGTAGTATAGTTCTGATCGTGTTGTCTCAGATGCCGAGAACTATAAGCAATCACTGCTCGCTCCCCCATCATGACACACCCAAGTCTGGTCCCTAATGTATCGCAGTAAACTACGTACCCTATGCCCTCCTATGGAAGCTTCAAGATGGGTGCACTAGTCATCCTCTGCCTCAGCTCCTGAATTCTCTACTAGCATCTCTCCGACCACATGAATGGTTTCCCCTTCTTCGTCAAGGCTGATAGTGGTGCTGCAACTCTGTAGAAGTCAGGTACGAACCTCCAATAGTAACCAGCCAAACCCAGGAAACTTTGTACCTCTGTCACACTCCTGGGTGGCTTCCAAGTAAGTGTCGCCTCAATCATTGCTAGATCCACTGCAACTCCAGCCTCCGAGATGACGTGTCCCAAGAAGCGAACCTCTCGAATAAAAAACTGGAACTTCAAGAGCTTACCATAGAGCTGGTACTCTCAGAGTGTGTCCAGTATTACCTACAAATGGTAGGCATGCTCCTCTTTAGTAGTCGAGTAGATCAAAATGTCGTCGATGAAGACTACAACAAAGCGATTGAGGTATGGATGGAAGATCATGTTCATGGGACTCATGAACACTGATGGAGCGTTGGTTACACCGAAGGGCATAAAAAAGAACTCGTAGTGGCCATACCGACACCTGAAGGTCGTCTTATGTACATCCTTGTCTCGAACTCTGAGCTGGTGATATCCTGATCTGAGGTCTATCTTCGAAAACCACCATACTCCCTTCAGCTGATCAAAGAGGTCTTCAATCCTAAGGAGTGGGTACTTGTTCTTCACAGTCACCTAGTTCAGGAAACGGTAGTCAACACAAAGCCTCAAGCTCCCATCTGCTTTCTTGGCGAACAGAATCGGGACTGATCAGGGAGAAACACTGGGCTGGATGAATCCCTTCCCCTACAAGTCCTCCAACTGTACCATCATCTTGCGAAGCACAGCGGGAGCCATCTGATATGTTGGAGTAGATATTGGTGTCGTCCCAGGGTACAAGTCAATGTGGAAGTCGACCTCTCTTTGAGGAGGTAGTCCTGGAACATCGTCAGGGAAAACATCCATGTACTGGTTTACCACTATATGATAAGTTGGACTCTCCACATCAACTGCTCTGAGGGTAAGACAAGACAACTGGTGAGTGATCGGCTGCACCCTCCTCTGAGTAATTATGTCCTGTGCTGAAAAGGTTCCCTTCTCACCGATGAAGGTAAACTGGGTCCCATCCGTGCGGACACACCGCTCTTTTCACCTAATACAGTCAATCTGAGCATGGCTGGTAGATAGCCAGTCCATACCCAAGATGACGTCGTAAGGCATTGACGCCGCTATGAGGAGATCCCAGCTGAAGCTCTTTCCTCCTAGAGTAAACTCACATTTTCGGCACCAGTGCGTAATCATCGATTCTGCTCCCATAAGAGTCTCTAGCCATAAGGATCAAGCCAACATCTCCATCGGAATCTTTGAGCTCCAAATGAGGGTAGTGGAAATGAAAGAGTGACTGGAACCTATGTTTATAAGAACTGCAGCTAAGGTGGAGTAGACACATATCGTACCTCGAATCATCTCTAGAGAATTGTGATCATAAGACTCAACCACCTGAAGCTGAGCTCACCCCTATCCATCCACTCCCTGTGGTCATGGTGGACCTCCTGTTGGTGGTGGTGGCAACACCTCGAAACATCGTCCACCGCCAGCTGCACGTCCAGCTCCTCTGCCACGTCATCCTCCTCCATGCAGACCGCCTCGATCGAACCTATGCCTCTGCCTGGGAGGTCCCTCAACTGTCTGCTAATCATCAGAATGGCGGTTCAGACAGTCACGAGCCATGTGACCATGCTCGCCGCATGAGTAACACTGCCTGATCCTGGCTTGTCTAGCTCTGTCTCTACTCTGGGTGCCCCGCACAATTGATCCTGAGTCATGAGGTCGACCACCTGTAGGTCTGGTCCTCTTGGACCTCTGTGAAATTTTTCTACTGCCAGTTGTAGAATACTTCGCTACGTGTCGGTTAGTGGTGGGTCTCACTGATGGAGACTGCTCAGCAAGGAAACTCTCCACTAGGAGGGCTCTCTCTATCACCCCCACCTGCATCGGGATGTTGAGTGAGATCATCAGAGCTCTGATCTCTCGCCTGATCCCCTGTTTGAAGGTTCGGGCCCTGAAGAATGGGTCTCGTACCATATCAGTAGAGTAGCGTGAGAGTTTAGTGAACCTCACTGAGTACTATGCTACTATCGTGCTACCATGTTGTAGATGCAGTACCTCTTGTATATGCACTGCTCGAAGGGTGGCCGGGACAAAATTTTCCTGAAATAGGCCCTTGAAGTCTGTCCATAGTAGCGTCACCTCGTCATGCACCTGGAGAATCAGGCTCCACCATCTGCCTGTTGCTGCCTAAAGGAGGCTAGCAGTAAGGATCACCATGAAGTTTGTTGGTGTCCCTACTAGCCTGATGACTCTCACCACAGCCTCTAGCCAATCCTCAGCCGCTTGTGGGTCTGTCTCTCCCCTAAACCTGGGTGGCCTTTGGAAATGGAACTCGTGAAACGCACTCAAGTGGCGTGCATCGTCTACTATTGGGGTTGGTGGCATTGGTTCCCCAATGGTACGTAGTACCGCTGGTGCCTCTACCGGTGCCTCAACTAGAAGAGGGCCCTAAACTGAGGCCTTGTCGCTCGGTGGGATGTCAGTGCTTACAACTCTCGGGGCTCTAACTTGTCATCTGTGGGGAGGCATCCTGAAGGAAACAGATGCGACACTGTCAAAATATTTATACCTGGTGAGCAGACCTGGTTGAGATGACTTAAATAAAACTTTTTAAAACACGCACGCAATCAGTGTTTTTGTGCACTGAGTCGGAAATCATAAGTCAGGGTCCTGGTGTATGGATACGTCGGCCACCCGCACCAACATTGGACTCCCTGAACTGAAAACCACACTTAGTACCCTTTATACTATTACTTCACAGAATAGAAAGATCAGAGTTCTAAGTTCTGTGTTAGAAATGACTCCTCTGATACCAATTTGTCACGACCCGTCCCCCGGGGCCCGTATTGTGACCACCCCAAGCCCTCCTTCCATAGGCCATGGGCTAGCTACTAGCACCAAAGGCATAAATCCCTAAACTGGGAAGGCATTGCCTTTATAATTGTAAACAAACACATCAGAGTACACAATTGGAAGAAAAGCACTAAGTAATACTGTATACAAAATAAGTGCTGGAAAGTAAAAGGGGTGGAAATAAAAGCTCAACTGGAAAGTACAAGTACAACTGAAAGCAAGTACAACTGAAGAAAATTAAAGCAGCTACTGGGTCATCCTCCAAGGTTCCTACCTGAAGGGTAGGTACATATGGCCTCTTCAGCACTCCATGACCATCCGTCTTCTCCATGTATCGTCACACTGAGTGATCCACCTCCGGGTACCATCCAGTCCTGCTACTCTCTGCCTCATTCAGCACTGTCTGTCATCTACAACCAACACAATGAGGTGTGAGCATAGCCCGTATAGGGGTGAGTATAATGATACTCAGTAGGGACCCCAAGACCCTCAAGGTATCACTAAATCCAACAAGGATAAGCCACAAAGTATGAAATCAACAGATAACCATTACTTAGGTATATTCTCATACATATACCTAAGTTATCTAGTAACCCATCTATATCATGAGAAAAACACAAAATTCATTGAATCAGCTCAAACCAGGATTTTCATTATCGAAACCACGGCTTCTGGAGAACTCCACTACTGTCGAGTACAATGGGCCTATCGCGACACCAAGGCGCTTCTCACTAACCTCGAACTACTGAGGTACTCCACCTGTCGAGTACCGCGGGTCTGCTTCCAACTACCAGGCGCTCCTCCATTGTGGGTCTACCGCCAACTACCAGACGCTCCCCCTAATACCATGCAGAGGTACTCCACCTGTCGAGTATCACGGGCCTGCCGCCAAATACCAGGCGTTCCTCCGCCGTGGGTCTGCCACCAACTACCAAGCACTCCCCACTGGGCTAGTCGAATCACTCCGAGTCAAAACGGTCAAGCAGTCATCAGGTCTTCCACCTACTAGGTCTCCGCACTCTGTCTGATCATCACTAGAAGGATCCTCTCCACGAGATACTGGGAAATACACCAACTGTCACGAAGTTCCGGGAAAAAGTATCTCAAAGGTCTGCTACGTCATAAGGGTCTCAACGCAATAGACGGCGTGTCAATCGGACGCCCGGTCTATTAGTTATTAGCCTTTTAGTCCCGGGGGCCCGGTTGGATTCGTGTACAATCCAACCTAACCATAACTCAACTATACCCCAAACTCTAGTGGGATATACTCATATGGGACGGCTATGCTCTAAGAATATTGGCTCTACTGATAGTTCTTCAAACGGACGTCTGGTACCAAACATATGGCCCAAGAAGGTAATGGGTCAGTAATGGGCCCGGGTCGGGTCTGACCGCGTCTGGGTCAACCCAGTCAGACTCGCTGGGTCTGACCCAGCCCGTTGGGTGGGTCAGCCCGCAAAGTTTCGGCCTGGTCCACTGGGGCCCACCCAGTAGACTGTGGGGGCGGTTCGGCCCAGGCTCGGGGCCAGTTCGACTCGGAGCGTTGCGAGGGCGCGGCCCGGCATGGCTCGGCCCGGAGGGCGTGGATGGGCTAACTCGGGAAAGGCACCATGAGGGGGTCGGGACACTGGCTTGGCTGGGTGGCTGTGAGGGAGCCGGGACGCCGCGGGGGCGTCGGGCAGGCCGCGGGGGCACCGGGCAGGCCACGGCAGGGGCTGAGCAGGCCGCGGCAGGGCACCGGGCATGCCGTGGAAGGGCGTCGGGGGCACCGGGTAGGCCGCGGGGCAGGTCGTGGGGTCGACTAGGGCACTGGGTAGGGCACTGTAGGGCGCTGGGGTGCTAGGAAGCGCGTGGGGCAGCGCGCAGGGGCGCGTGCAGCGTGCGGGGGCACCGGGCAGGGTGCCAGTGAGGTCGGGAGGGCCACCGGGCAGCGCATAAAGGCACGGTCAAGGAACTGGAGGGGCTAGGAAGGCCACGATAGGGCATCGAGGGCACCGGGTAGGCTGTCGGCGGTGCCGGCAGGCAGTGGGGCAGTGCGCAGGGGCGTGGGCAGCGCGCGGGGGCACCGAGCAGGGCGCCGGTGGGGCTGGGCAGGCCACGGAAGGGCGCACGCCGGGTAGGGCGTTGGGAGGCCGTGGATAGGCAGGTCAGCCACCGCCCAGCCGACAGTGTTCATCTCGGAGCATTGGTGCACCGCGGGGGAAGCGCGATTCGCGGAGGTCGCGGGTAGCGCGACCTTCGTCGTTGCCACCTTCGTCGTTGTCGCCTCATTGCCTTGTCGTAGAACGCCACAAGAGAGAATAAGAATCGACAGAGGATGTCAACAAGCTCCCTTTAATTAGTTCACACGTGTTCACGCAATTAATTAGGGGAGATGGCACAAAACTTAAAAAAGGAGGATTTGGCAATTAATTGGGGTGGTGGTGGCACCACTAATTGCTAAGGGAGTGGGCTTCATTAAGGTGAGGGGTGATCCCCACCAAAAAAAAAATATCCTCCCAGGGGAGGTTATTCTTGGGTGGGCCCCACCACCATAACCTCTCATGGGAGGTTA
Organism: Viscum album; assembly: GCA_963277665.1. Lineage (NCBI taxonomy): Eukaryota > Viridiplantae > Streptophyta > Magnoliopsida > Santalales > Viscaceae > Viscum > Viscum album. The sequence continues at coordinate 990,582,118 of OY728159.1, read as the reverse complement.
AGGTGTGGTGGCCCCACCTCCAACCTCCTCTTGGAGGTTTTAACCTCCACACACCCAAACGCGGCTCAAATAAAATAAAGTTGTTTTACACTTTATTTTATTATTTTTTTATAAAAAGCCAAAAACTAACTTTTATTCTCGACCAACTGACATCAAGGTGAAAGTCTTCTTAAGAGAATACTGGTGTTGTTAGTTCAATGGTGCCTTCAGATTTCAATTCCGAGCACCGGTTCAATAGTTATAAAAACCTTCTCGTACGTTTACTGAACGTACCTGAACAAAACTTCAGAAATTGATTTCAAGCACACTGGGCCTCAGAATCAAGTGCCGTAAATTTTAGCGGACTCATAAAAATCCCATTTATTTAATAAAAAATTTCCCACAGAATTTATAAGTCTTTAAATTTATATAATTAATATGTATTCATTTTTACTTTTTTTTAATAATCTATGTAATTATTGACACTTTCATTTTTGTAATATTTTTTCAATCTACTGATTTTTAACTTATTAAATTTCAATCTTTTTTAACATTCATTCATTTAATATTATTTACTATTATTTATTCACTAATAATGTCAGTATTTTTTACTTTTCTTTATAGATTATACATTTGTTATATTTATTCTTGTAATATTTTTGTAATTTATTTTTTTAATATATATTTATGCATATTTATTCAATAACATTTAATATTTTTAATATTATTTTAATTCATATTTTTAATATGTATTCATTTCATTTTAACATATATTCATTTTTTATTTTTTTTAATAATTTATATATTTAATTAAACTCATTAATTTTTTTAATATTTTTTTATGTCTATTCATCTTTATTTATTAAATTTCAATTATTTATATCATTCAATAATTTAATATTATATATTCATTAGTAATGTTAATTTTTTTTTACCTTTTTTATTATTTATTCATTTTTAATATATATTCATTAAATATTTTTTTTATTTTATCTAGTTTTTATCAGAACCTTACATAGAGTACTGATAAATATTGGTTTTCTATGTGCTAAAATTAAAGCACTAATAAATACTAATCTTTATCAGTGCTAATAGGTAGCACTGATAAAGAGTGGCCTTTATTAGTGCATTGTATATTAGTGCTTACAAATATGGGTCTTTATCACCACTTTGTATTTCGCAGTTGGATCTATCACTATAATGAGGCATGGGCATACACACATGTATGAAGTGTAGAACTGGTACACGTAGCTGTTTTTTTAGTACAATGTGGAAAATCAAATGATATGTAAAATATGGTGAGAATAAATGAGTTTTGTGGTGAAGCTTTCTAAATACTCTAACATCATTCCCTTCAAGCCACTATCCTAGAAACACCTTGAAAATCATGTAAAGTATAATTCTTGCTCTCAGATATGGGTAATAAAATTGATTAAATTTAATGTTATATTGCTATTGTATTTATATGAATTAATATTTTTGTAGAAACTTCGTTATATTTTTTCCAATGGTGAGGCTGCGAGGAAAACACATCCAATGGAATTAGGTGAGGTGTGAAGGGAATATAAGAAAGAGTTATATAATGGATGGGTTTCTAGAGTTGGCATAGATTTAGAGGCCACCAATCATGAATGATTCCCAACAAAACATTATCAAGAAATTATTTCTTACTAGAAGAGTAATGAGTTCAAGGTATTAATAAAATTTTAGGTTTTTGATTGAAAAATATGACGATTTTCATTAATAATCTATTTTTATTATTGAAAATTATTTTTTAGGAAGTCTTAGAAAGAAACAAAACAAATCTACAATGTTCTCCACACTTTGGGGAAGATGATGATGACGAAACATGAGAGGAAGAAGGTATTTTTCTTTGACCAATTTATTTAATTAGGTATAAATTATGAAAATCTATATTCCTCACCATATTAAGCATTGGTGAATTAGTTTAGGTGTACTAATTATCCATATATTCCCTATTTAGTGTTTTTTAGTAAATTTAATTCAATTTCACTAGTGAAAAACACTAACTTGATTATAGCCCAAATGTAATACTTCTTCTCTGTTTTATGATAACTTCTTTATCTTACTATCCAATTTTTTCTATTATATTTATCATTTTCCTCTTAGATAAGTAATCCACATTCTTGTTAAAATAATGTCTACATGTCTTGTCAAGAGATCATAAAAATTTCACTTCATTTTTTTAATAGAAGTATATTTAATCTCAAAAATAATAGAATACATCCATAATTTAGAAGATAAATATATATATATATATATAACCGATAACTTTCAAAGAAACCTAAAATCATCATTTGAAACCATATAATGAGTTTAATTGATCAGAAAGTAGGGGTAACTGACACATATAATAGAACAATTCTCGACCAATACATATGAATGTATAAAATTATCAATCTATAAAGATAAAAAATGAAGACAGGATAGATCTGAAACTAAGATATCTGGTGTTCAGTTTAATTTAAGAATGAATCAAACTTAAAATCATTAAAAGTTTCAATAGAGTAAATTGGCATTTAATACCAATTATATATCCCTCTTAAATATATTTCAACCAATTATATGGGATGAATCAGTGGTTAAAGTCCAATTAAAAATATTTTCAAACTTTTAACTAAGACACTCTTATTATAGATTTGTTTTTGAATTACAACTCCACTTTTTGTGATCATAATGTATAAAAATAGAAAAGAACGAAACCATCATGTTTTAATGGCTATAAGATTATTTAATAGATAGCCTTTCTTCCTCTATGTATATTTCTCTCCTTAGATCATCACTCCATTTTTTACTTGTTCTCTACTGCCACATAAATCTAGAGTGAAACAATCATTTTAATTGAAGGTGTTATAACATGACGTAAAATTTATACATTGACCATTTATGCTTAGGAAACTCAATGTAAAAAAACACAAATATTTAACTCACTATATCATGAAAATCACAACTATTATATATATTTATGAATTAATTACATCATGAAATTATAAATACCACTAATGAGATGCTGATTTTAGACCATAGATAGACCTTTTGAGGTTTTATACTAAATGCTAACAATTACTCGAGAGGAATCCTTAAAGTTGTTTCATGTAAACCTCATCATCTAGATTAGCATTTAGAAATTTATTTTTCACATCCACTTGTTATAATTCAAAGTCAAAATGAGGTACTGGGGAAAATATTACACATAAGGAATCCTTTTTGGAAACTGGAGAAAATGTATCAGTATAATCAGTCCCTTCATCTAGAGTGAACCCTTTAGTATCAAGTCAGGCCTCATATCTCCAAATGTTTCCTAATTAATTTTCTTGGTTTTAAAACCCTATTTACATCTAATAGGTTTTAAAACAAGTGGCAGCCCAAAAAAGACCCAAACATCATTACTCTTCATGGAATTTGACTCCTCCATCATGGCATCATATCACATATTTAACTCCTTATAATTCACGTCTTGTGAAAATACTTCAGGATAATTTTCAGTACAATATTGTAGCTAGGTTCTTGTAAATACACAATATAATTAAAATAAATTGACACTTACCACCAACCATTGAAAAATGTAGGAAATTGAGGAATCAAAACTGAATGTCTTCTACACTCGTCATGGGGGGTGTAGGTAATGTATGTTTTCTTGTATCCTTATAGTGGATGGTACTTAATATTTATAGTGTGTTCTACCATCAAGAACTCAACCAAGTTTACTCCATTAACAAATAATATTAATCCATGGCGATTGATTGTCATTAAGTAATCAATTAATGTCCTGAAAAATCCACATAGTCCTCCTAGAAACCTAAAAATTTGTTTTTATACATAGGGTGTTCAGATAAGTTTACTTATTTAGAAAATGAAAGTCTACCATGCACATGCAAAAAGAGCATAGTAATGAACCTATGAGCAAACAAAAGAACCAAAAACACCTAAATAGTTGAACTATCCAACCCTATTCACACCAAGGCATGCTCAAAAAATAACACAATCACAATATAATAACATAATATGAATCATATTGATAAAGGGTACCCCACACCACTTTTTCATTAATTTTATTCTCTCACACCCTAACATTGTACATCTCGGTGCACCCATATCTTTCGTACAACTTATTACAAGACACCACAACACAATACGGTCATATAACATCTTTCTTATAGACACCTAGGCCATCACAACACATCCACTACTATAACAAAAGTATTCAGGTATCATGAACATGAAGTACATCAAAATCATGCCCCCCTCATACCATGCACGACCCCCACCATAGGTCGCCCCATAGCATGGTCACATCAAATCTCACCACCCCACAACATGTTCATATCGCATCTCACCCGTAGACACATGCGCTATAACCGACTGTACTATCTAACCTCTGGCCACCATATCCTGTGCATATCTACTCGGATGGAGGAGAGGGTGGGAAATAGAAGGAATCTAACCATTCATTCTCACCACATGGATGTTGGAAAAAACACCCCTATATATATATATGAGTGTCAACATGTGGTGCTCGACGCAGGTAGGATGCATATATAAATCACAAGGAATATTCAAATATATATACATATATAGCCACACAGATGCCCAAACTATGGGTTCACAACCAAAAGGATACCAACCAACTCACAAAAAACCCAACTTTCATTGTCACCTCTAAATGCACAATAATACAGAAGCCAAATTTCACATTGCCAAGATATTTCCATTTAAACACCCTCTTTATTTTAAATTTTCATCCCATTTAATTCCACATTCAAATACCACTTCCACATTTCACCACCCTTCCCATTTTAATTCAATATTAATTAACCATTTAAGCATTAATAAAGATGACCCTTTATATGCACTAAAAAATCTCTTAAATGTTATATTTAATTAATGAATTCTATCATTGAAATTCATATACTAATATATAAATATATTTATATTGATAAAAATATTACATATTTTATTAAATATGATTTAATATAACTAAATATACTTTTCACTTGATATATAATATATTTAGTTGAAAATGTAATATGAAATAATACATATATATATATATATATAATTTTCTTAAATATTATTTAAATAATACAAAATATGTATTATAAATCATATAAATTTATATTTCATACATTTGGTGAGAAAAAGTTTATTTAATTTAATTAAAAATAATTAATAAAAATTAAAAAATATTAACTAATTAATACATTTTGTATTATCAATTCCATTTTTTTAATTTCACACATATACAAATTTGAAATTATTTTAATTTTATGGGGACTAACATACCCAAATAATATAAACTGTCAATATTATTATATTATTTTTTTTATCAATATTTATTATTTTATATTTAATATAAAATATTATTAATTATTACATTTCATTAATTTTATATATTTATATCTAAAATATAATATTTATAATATATATATATATATATATTAAATAATTCATTTTTCTTAATAATTATTTCTTTAATAAATTTTTTGATATTTTTGTAATTTATTCCTTTTTAATTTTTATTCATTTTATATTTTTTATATTTTAATCATTTTTAATATTTATATATAATTATTAATAAACATTTAATGTTTTTAATATAGTTATAATTTACATATAATTAATATATACTCATTTTCATTTAAATATATATTCATTTTTTTATAATATATATAATAAGTCTCCAATTCATTTTTGTAATATTTTTTCAATATATTCACCTTTAAATTAAATTTAATTAATTTTTAACATATATTCGTTTAATATTATTTATTCGTTAATATTGTTTGGTGTTTTTTTCTTTTTTTATTATTTATCAATTTAAAATACTTATTCCTCAATTATTTTTTTAATTTATTCATTTCTAATGTTTTTATACATAATTATTCATTAAAATGTTTGATATTTTTAGTTTAGAAATATATTCATATATATAAAAATATAAATAATTTATCCTCAAATAATATTTTTATAATAAAAAATATGCCTATATAATTTAAATAAGTCTTATATGTAGTGAAAAATTGTTTATAATTAAAAATTAATATTATTAAAAATATTTACTAATTATATTGAGTAATGAAAGTTTAATTAAACTTCATTTTATTTTTCAATTTAACATATATCAAATGTGTGTTCCATTAATTTCAAACAAACATATATGTAATTAATGCATTTTTATATAGCAAGCACACACATAAAATACTTCTCTAATTTATGTAATTTTTAATGTTCATTTGAGAATTATATTTTTTAACATAATATATTTAATATATAGTTTGATTATAATCAGCAAAATTTTTTATTTTTTATATTATTATTCAATATATACTATTTATTACTCTTTAAAAATTTTTGAATTTATTTATTTTTAATATTATTTATTCCTTAATATTATCAATTATTTTAATATATTTGTAATTTATTCATTTTCAATATTTTATTTTTTAATATTTTTTTAAATTTAACTATTTTAATATTTATTTATTCCTATTTATTCCTTAAAATTTAATTTTTTTAATAAGGTAGTAATTTATATAATTACTATGTATTCATTTTCATTTTAACATATATTCATTTTTACTTTTTTTAATAATCTATACAATTAATAACACTTTTTCATTTTTGTAATATTTTTGCAATCTACTAATTTTGTACTTATTAAATTTCACTCTTTTTTAACATTCATTCATTTAATATTATTTATTATTATTTATTTACTAATAATGTCAGTATTTTTTACTTTTATTTATAGTTTATATATTTTTTATATTTATTCTTGTAATATTTTTTGTAATTTCTTCTTTTTAATATATATTTATACATATTTATTCGTTAACATTTAAGGTTTTTAATATGGTTTTAATGCACATATTTAATATGTATTCATTTCATTTTAATATATATTCAAAATTAATTTTTTAAATAATTTATATATTTAATTAAAATCAGTCATTTTTTAATATTTTTGATGTCTATTCATCTTTATTTGTTAAATTTCACTCATCTATAAGATTCTTGAACTAAGGATTATATATTCAATAATAATGCTAATTTGTTTTTACCTTTTTTATTATTTATTCATTTTTTATATATATTCATTCTATATTTTTAATTTTATTTTTTATATTTTTTATCAGCCCTTTATAAAGGTCACTAATGAATATAGGTTTTATAAGTGCTAAAATTAAAGCACTGATACATACTCATCTTTATCAAATCTAAGAGGTAGCGTTGATAAAGAGTGGCCTTTATTAGTGCTTTATATATTAGCATTGATAAATATGGGTCTTTACCAGAACTTTATATTCATAGTTGGATTTGCCACTATAAGAAGGTGTGGGTATACACACATGCATGAAGTGTGTAACCACCACACATAGCTGATGGTTGAGTAAAATGTGGAAAATCAAATGATTGGTAAAATAGGGTGACAATACATGAGTTTTTTGATGATGGTTGATAAATACTTTGACACCATTCCCATCAAGCCACTCTCATGGATACATCTTGAATATCATGTAAATGATAATGCATGGGCTCAAATATGGGTAACAAAATTCATTATATTTAATTTTATATTACTATTGTGTTTATATTAATTAATATTTTGGTAGCACCTTCATTATAGTTTTCCCACTAGTGAGGTTATAAGGACAACACGACTAATGGAATTAGATGTGGTGTGAAGGGAATATAAGCATGAGGTGTATAATGGTTGGGTTTCTAGAGTTAGAAAATATTTAGAGTCCATACCAATCACAAATGACTGCCCAAAAATACCTTATCAAGAAATGTTTTTTCATTATAAGAGTAATGAGTCTAAGGTATTAATTAAATTTGAGGTTTTTGATTGAAAATTCTCATGATTTTCATTAATGATCTATTTTTATTATTGAAATTTATTTTTTTGGAATCACCAAAAAGAAACAAAAAAACATGTTACAAAGTTTCTCTACACTTTGGGGTGGATGACGATGAAAAAACATGAGAGGAAGTAGGTATTTTTCATCAAAACATGCATTTAATTAGGTATAAATTTGGAAAATATATAATTATCGCCATCTTAAGATTTAGTGAATCAGTTTAGGTGTACTAATTATCCATATATTCCCCATTTAATGTTTTTAGTAAATTTAATTCAGTTTCACTAGTGAAAAAAAATTAACTTGATCGTATCCCAAATGTAATACTTCTTCTCTATTGGATTATAACTTCTTTATCTTATTTCCCATTTTTTATTTTTTATTTATCATTTCCCTCTTATTCATGGAGTCCACATTCTTGTTAAAATAATTTCAACATATCATGTTGAGAGATCATAAAAATTTCACTTAATTTTTTTAATATAATGATATTTAATATCAAAAATAATAGAATACATAAATAATGTACAAGATAAATTTATATATATAATCAATAACTTTTAAAGAAACTTAAAATCATCATTTGACACCATATGATGAATTTAATTGATTAGAAAGTAGGGGTAATCGACACAGAGAAGAGAAATATTTGCAACCAATACATATGAGTGTATGAAATCATTGATCTATAAAGATAAAAAAATAAAGGCTGAATAAATCTGAAACAAAGATATGTTGTGTTTGATTTAATTTAAGAATGAATCAAATTTAAAAACATTGATAGGTTCATGAGAGTAAACTCGAATTTGATACTAATTATAAGGCCCTCTTAAAGATATTCTATCCATTATAAGGGATGAATTAATGGTTTAATTATAATTAAATTCATTTTCAATCTTTTAACTAAGGTTCTATTATTGTTGATTAGTTTTTGGATTACAACATCACTTATTGTGTCCATAATGTATAAAAAATAAAATAACAGAAACATCAAGTTTTAATGGAAATAAGATTCTTTAATAGATAGTATTTCTTACACTATGTATATTTCTCTCCCTTATATCATTATCACTCCATTTTTTAATTTTTCTCTACTGCCATATATATCTATAGAAAAACAATCATTTTTGTAGAAAGTTGCATAACATGACATGTAAAATCAATACATTGACTATTTATGCATAGGAAACTCAATATAAAAAACACAACTATTTAACTCACTATATCATGAAAATAAAAACTATTTATCTATATTTATGATTTAATTACATCATGAAATCATAAATAATAGTTTTGAGATGCATGTTTTGAACCATAGACAGACCTTTTGAGATTTCATACTAAATACTCAACATTACTAGAGATAAATCCTTCAGGTGGTTCCATTTAAACCTCATTATCAAGATTATCATTTAGAAATGCAATTTTTACATCTAATTTTTATAATTCAACATCTAAATGAGATACTGATGAAAATAAAGTTTGAGGTTTTTGATTGAAAAATATGATGATTTTCATTAATAATCTATTTTTATTTTCGAAAATTATTTTTTAGGAACCTCAAGAAAGAAATATAAAAACAAGCTACAAAGTTGGTCCACACTTTAGGGTGGATGATGGTGATTAAACATAAGAGGAAGTGGGTATATTTTTCAAAACATGCTTTTAATTATGTATAAATTCAGAAAATAAATACCCCTCATCATCTTAGGCTTTGGTTAATTAGGTTAGGTGTACTAATTATCCATATATTACCCATTTAGTGTTTTTTAGTAAATTTAATTCAGTTTCACTAGGGAAAAACATTAACTTGATCATAGACCAAATGTAATCATTCTTCTCTATTGGATGATAACTTCTTTATCTTCTTAGCCAATTTTTTCTTTTATATTTATCATTTTCCTCCTAAACATGGAATCCAAATTCTTGTTAAAATAATTTAAACATATCTTGTGGAGATATCATAAAAATTTCACTTCATTTTTTTAATAAAATAATATTTCATCCCAAAAATAATAGAATACAACAATAATGTACAAGATAAATCTATATATCTATATAATCAATAACTTTTAAAGAAACCGAAAATCATCATTTAAAACTATACAATGAATTTAATTGATTAGATAGTCTTTCTTTCTCTATGTATATTTCTCTACCTTATATCATTATCACTCTATTTTTTACTGGTTCTCTACTTCCACATAAATCTATAGTGAAACAATATTTTTATAGATGGTGGCAAAACATGACATGTAAAATATAGATACTGGTCATTTATGATTAGGAAACTCAATATCAAAAAATCAAAACTATTTAACTCACTGTATCATGAAAATCACAACTATTTATATATATTTATGAAGTAATTACATCATGAAATCGTAAATACCACTGTCGAGATGCTCGTTTTAGACTATAGATAGACCTTTTGAGGTTTCATACTAAATGCTAACAATTACTAGAGAGGAATCCTTCAAGTTGTTTCATGTAAACCTCATCATCTAGATTAGCATTTTGAAATTCATTTTTCACATCCACTTGTTATAATTCAAAGTCAAAATGAGGTACTGGGGAAAATATTACACATAAGGAATCCTTTTTGGAAACTGGAGAAAATGTATCAGTATAGTCAATCCCTTCATCTAGAGTGAACCCTTTAGCATCTAGTCGGGCCTCATATCTCTCAATGTTTCCTAATGAATTTTCTTGGTTTCAAAACCCTATTTACATATAATAGGTTTTACAACAAGTTGAAGCTCAAAAAATACCCAAACATCATTACTCTTCAAGGAATTTAACTCCTCCATCATGGCATCATATCACATATTTAACTCCTTACAATTCATGTCTTGTGAAAATACTTCAGGATCATTTTTAGCTACAATATTGTAGCCAAGTTCTTGTAAATACACAATATAATGAAAATAAATTTCTACTTACCACCAACCATTGGAAAACTTAGGAAATTTGGGAATCAAAACTAAATGTATTCTACACTCTTCATGGGGGGATGTAGGTTATGTATGTTTTCCAGTCTACTTATAATGGATAGTACATAATATTTATAGTGTGTTCTACCATCAAGAACTCAACCAAGTTTACTCCATAAACAAAGAATATTAATCTATCGTGATTGATTGTCATTAAATAATCAATTAATGTCCTAAAAAATACACATAGTCCTCCTAGAAACCTAAAAATATGATTTTATACATAGGGTGTTCATATAAGTTTACATAGTAGGAAAATGAAAGTCTACCATGCACATGCGAAAAGAGAACAGTAATGCACCTATGAGAAAACAAAAGAACCAAAAACACCTAAATTGGTGAGCTATCCAACCCTATTCACACCAAGGCATGCTCAAAAAATAACACAATACAAATAGAATAACACAATATGAATCATATCAACAAAGGGTACCCCACACCACTTTGTCATTAATTTTATGCTCTCACACCCTAACAGTGTACATCCTGGTGCACCCATATCTTCCGTACAACATATCACAAGACACCACAACACAATACAGTCATATAACATCTCGCTCATAGACACCTAGGCCATCACAACACATACACTACTATAACCAGAGTAGTTGGGTATCATGAACATGAAGGACATCAAAATCATGTCCTCCTCATACCATGCATGATCCCCACCATAGGCCACCCCATAGCATAGTAACATCACATCTCACCACCCCACAAAATGTTCATATCACATCTCACTCGTAGACACATGCACTATCACCGACTCCACTATCTGACCTCTGGCCATCATAGCTTGTGCATATCTACTCTGATGGAGGAGAGGGTGGGAAATAACAGGAATCTAACCATTCATTCTCACCACATGGATGTTGTAAAAAACACCCATATATATATATGTGTGTGTGTGTGTGTGAGAGAGAGAGAGTGTGTGTTAACATGTGGTGCTCGACACGGGTGGGATGCATATATAAATCACAAGGAATATTCAAATATATATTCATATATAGCCACACAGATACCCAAACTATGGGTTCAAAACCAAAAGGATACCAACCAACTCACAAAAAACACCACTTTCCTTGTCACCTCTAAATGAACAACACTACACAAGCCAAATTTCACATTGCCAATATATTTTCATTTAAACACCCTCTTCATCTCATATTTTCATCCCATTTAATTCCACATTTGAATACCATTTCCACATTTTACCACCCTTCCCATTTTAATTCAATATTCATTAACGATTTAAGCATTAATAAAGGTGGCCCTTTATATGCGCTAAAAAATCTCTTAAATTTTATATTTCATTAAAGAATTATATCATTGAAATTCATATACTAATATATAAATATTTTTATATTGGTATAAATATTTCTTATTTTATTAAATATGATTTAATATAGCTAAATATACTTTTTTACTTGATATATAATATATTTAGTTGAAAATGTAATATGAAATAATTCATATATATATATATATAATTTTATTAAATATTAATTAAATAATACATAATATGTATTATAAATCATATAAATTTATATTTCATACATTTAGTGAGAAAAGTTTTTTTTTAATTTTATTAAAAATAATTAATAAATATTAAAAAATATTAACTAATTAAGACATTTTGTATTATCAATTTCATTTTCTTTAATTTCAAACATATAAAAATATGAAATTATTTTAATTTTATAGGGAAAAACATACACAAATAATATAAATTGTCAATATTATAATATTATATTTCTATTTATCAACAATTATTATTTTATGATTAATATAATATATTTTTAATTATTACATTTCATTCATTTTATGTATTTATATCTAATATATACTATTTATAAAATATATATATATATATATTAAATAATAAATTTTTCTTAATAATTTTTTTGATATTTTTGTAATTTATTGCTTTTTAATTTTTATCCGTTTTATATTTCTTAAATTTTAATCATTTTTAATATTTATTTATAATTATTTATTAATATTTAATGTTTTTAATATAGTCATAATTTTTATATAATTAATATATACTCATTTTCATTTAAATATATATTCATTTTTTATGATATATATAATAAGTCTCCAATTCATTTTTGTAATATTTTTTCAATATATTCACCTTTTAATTAAATTTCATTAATATTTAACATTTATTCATTTAATATTATTTATTCATTAATGTAGTTGGGGTTTGCCTTAGTGGTAAGCACCCCTTAAATCTACATGAAAAATGGGGGTTCAAAACCCATTGGGCGCAGGTACTGTAGCGTACTGCAGCAGTGGCGGCATTGTAGCAACGGCGGGCACTGTAGCGGCGGCAGAGCACTATAGCGGCGGCGGTACTATGCAGTACTGTAGCAATGCGGGTACTGTAGTAGTACTATTCATAGAATGGGCTTTGGGCCAAAAAAATGGGCCTACAGGTCATGTAATGGGCTAAATGCCCACTGGGCCTTCGGGCTATGTAATGGGTCTCCCTCTACCCAGTTAAAGAGGTCTTTACTTTGCTTTAATAATAAAAATGAGGCTTCGGCCCCAGCCTTTAAAAAAAATTATTTATTCGTTAATAATGTTTGTTGTTTTTTTCTTTTTTATTATTTATCAATTTAAAATAATTATTCCTCAATTATTTTTTTTAATTTATTCATTTCTAATGTTTTTATACATAATTATTCATTAAAATGTTTGATATTGTTAGTATAGAAATATATTCATATATATATATATATATATCAATATATATATATATATAAATATATATATATATATCAATATATATAATATATCCTTAAATAATATTTTTATAATAAAAATTATGCCTATATACTTTAAGTAAGTCATATATGTAGTGAAAAATGGTTTATAATTAAAAATTAATATTAATTAAAAATATTTACTAATTGTATCGAGTAATGAAAGTTTAATTAAACTTCATTTTCTTTTTCAATTTAACATATATCAAATGTGTGTTCCATTAATTTCACACAAACATATATGTAATTAATCCATTTTTATATAGAACGCACACACATACAATTCTTCTCTAATTTATGTAATTTTTAATATTCATTTAAGATTTATATTAGTTAACATAATATATTTAATATATATTATGTTTCTAATCAGAATGTTTTTAATTTTTTATATTATTATTCAATAAATACTATTTATTACTTTTTAATATTTTTTGAATTTGTTTATTTTTAATATTATTTATTCATTAGTAATCTCAATTTTTTTAATATCTTTGTAATTTATTCATTTTCAATATTTCGTTTTTTAATATTTTTTTAATTTTAACTATTTTTATATTTATTTATTCATATTTATTTCTGTTGATGCTCTTTTCCGTCACAGAGTCTGATGAATGGAAAAGGGGAATACCTTAAGCACAAAGAGGGTCACCCATTGAAGACATCAAAAATTGAAAAAGTCATGGACTAGGAACCCATTTGGAAGGAGCCACGCAAGTTTCCTACGCGCCGCGCAAGTCACTTGCGCGGTACATATGGGTCGCGCAAGTCACTTGCGCGCCCGATTCTTTTTTTCGCCCAAGGAACCCAGTGGCCTATAAATAGCCCCTGTGGGCCCCCCATTTCGAGGAAATTTTTTCCAAAACTCAGATTCAAGCTTTGGTCACCCAAGTCTTCAACTCAAATCTTCATAAAGCTTCTATGGTAACTTTTTACCTATAATGGAAGACTTGAAAGAGTAGGATAAGGCCTAAGTGTTTAGAATTCATCAACACTTGTGCACCTAAGTGTCCAGACCTCCTTAAAAGTGGATACACTTACGTGCCACACTACCCTTTCAATGAAACTTGCACGCCTCCCATTTGGAAACATCTTTGGATAATACTAAAGGCTTGAGTTAAGTCTCGCCCAAGTATTACCCTATAGATTCTTCGTCGCCCAGGTGAACCCATGACGCGCAAGTACACTTGTGCGGCCAAGACTTGTGCACCAAATGATTTGCGCGACTATACTTGCGTGCCAAATTTATTTGTGTGCCTATCTCCCGTTCACCTCTCCTCTTCAAGATATTATCCCTTGAACTCCTTTTCAAATCCATTTATGGCATGGTTCCTTTGTTGGCTTCTTTATCTGAAAGGAATTTGGTGAGAACCTCTCACAAAACCTCATGACTTACAAGCTTTATGTCACCATGTTTAGATGTTTCCTGTATAACTTAATCCTTTAATATGAGAAGATCTTTTGATTTAGGGCATCCTCTTCAAGAGTAATCCCCAAGTTCCCCTAGTTTGGACCTCCTTCTCAGGAGTAAGCCCAAAGTATCAAGTCCCCTTAACCTGGGCCTCCTTCTCAGGAGTAAGCCCCAGTCATAATTTCCTTTAACATTGGGCCTCTTTCTCAGGAGTAATCCCCAGGTTATAAGTTCCCTTTAATTGGGCATCCTCCTCAGGAGTAAGCCCCAATCTTAATTTCTTTTTATTTGGGCCTTCTTCTCAAGAATAAATCCTAATCATAAGTCCCTTTTAATTTAGGCCTCCTTCTCAGGAGTAAGCCCCAAGTTAAAGCTCTAAATCTCCATAAAGTACAAATACCTTTATGGACCCTGCTCCTGGGCTTCTTTCCTGAAGTAAGTCCTGGTCTTCATCTACTTGGGAAGTCATACATACGTAATCCCCACATCATTTCTCAGGACTTCACCTTTCATGGAACCATCGTCAAGTTTACTGATACCTCTTGTTTCTCACACCGATAAGGACTCATGTGAGCTTAGAGTGTAAAAGTAATCACAACATCTCTTTTTGGGCCTTTAACCATGCATAAACCCCATATTTCATTACCCGAACTATATGGACTTTGATCTCTGCCTTAAAAGTAGAGTATGTAGGAAGCCTTTATAAGGTTCAAGCCCATCTTTCATTAATTCTTTTCCATTCCATGTGACATTAAACTATATCCTTTTTATCGAACTACATGTGTTCTGATTCCTTTTTTAACAAGGATACGTAGGTAGCCCATCTGTGGGTACGAACCCAACTCTGAAATAATCCCTGTCTTTTTGAATGAAAATAAACTTCAAGTGCCCCACTGAGTGGATTTTAAACCAGTATAGTTATCATAATGAAAAAGAAATTTCTATATATTATATTTAAGGATACCATTGACTAAGAATCTCTAATACATACAGATGATTATCTATCGATGAAGAACCTCAAATACATATAAAAGATTCTCTAAATCCCATACATATCAATCATTGATTTCTAAATCTAAAGGAAAACTCATTTTCATACTTGGTGAATTAATAAGGATTCGTGAACATAACTTAAATCTATTATAGAGTCCCAGAGTATGCAATAATTCTCCCCAAAAAGGTCTGATGAGCCTGACCTCCCATCCTCTTGACCAATGCAAATTATTAAGCCTCATCAGTCCACAAATAATGAGCACCTACCTTTGGAAAGTAGGTCCAAATGGATATAGAATCATTGGATGTTTCTAGTTCTATAAATAAATCCATTAGAAACCGATTGGAATGTTTGAACCTTAAACAAAAAAGTTCATCCCCATTTCCAGAAGAAACAAAAAAATGGTAAACCCGACATGAATCCTTAACCAAGTTAAAATGTTGTTTTACTTATTTGTTAGGCCCCTATTAAACTCAATATGAGGGCCAACAAAGAAATAAATAACATATGTGCTCATCAAAAATATGTAATCTGACCAAAATTATCATTATTATGTATGCTATATCAAATAGCCACTCTTTTTCAAGATCTCTTTGCAACACAAAATTGTTTCATTAAAGTTCACACCTATGAATGCCTCGTCCGCTACTCCTGTTGGATCCTCGTCCACTGAGGATGACATCACCTTCTCAGCATCTTCAATGCTAGGTCTCAAATGAATTGGTGAGGGAATACCATCAACATGGTACCATCTCGACTCTGGAGGATGCTTGACAATCCCTCCAAGTTAACAACTCACCTTGGTTGTCTGGATAGCGATGACTAGTGGTCAAGAAGCAGGTGGGGCCAACCACCGTCTCCAACCGTTTCTAGGCATTATCCTAGGAATGAAACAACCAGTCCCTCCCATATTACAGGGAGTTGAATAAAGAGTTCACTCAAGGCCTCAGTTCAAGAAGATAGGAGTCGTTCCTGAGGACTCCCACCAACAATCGATGCCAGACTCGTGCGGTAGTGCACCCTCAACATGATGAGGGTATCACCTATAGGTGTTCGGATCAGGTTCCTTAGACTCGAGCACG
This sequence comes from Viscum album, assembly GCA_963277665.1. Taxonomy (NCBI): domain Eukaryota; kingdom Viridiplantae; phylum Streptophyta; class Magnoliopsida; order Santalales; family Viscaceae; genus Viscum; species Viscum album. Next base: position 990,565,005 of record OY728159.1, on the reverse strand, counting down.
CAAGAAAAACCATAAGAGGTGAAATTCGGTCAATAGGGAGCAGGTTCTTACCTCTTTCTCCTCCGGAGAAGTCCATAAATCTAACTTGATGGCAAACAACGAGCGGGCATATACACCCGTCCTTCCTAATTTCACTACCCAGTAGACTCGTCTGGTAGTAATACACCAATCCCACCAGGAAATTCCAGAGGAGTACTATAGGCATACACATACACCTGTTTATAATTCATCATCTAGTCAGTAATCTCGTCTGACTGCATCCAAAGTAACTCGCCAACCAAATGTGGTGACCACCTGTAAATAGGAACATACACCTGCTTACACTCATCAATTCTATCAGTAGTCTCGTCTGTCAGTATTGAAGGAATTTCATCAATCATATTTGGTGGAGAACAATCAGTAGGATCATACACCTATAATTTATCAAGCTAACCAATAGTCTCATTTGGTAGCACCCGGAGATTTCAATTGGAAATCCCCAATGACAAACAAGAGGCAGATACAACTTTCTACCCCCACACATGAGTACTGTCAGAATTCACTGACAGAAAAAGGAGGATATGAGCAAGAACACACACCTACTCCAAACATGGAATGGATGTATATTCCTGTTCTGGAAGTTGAATTCACCAAGAACATTCTGACAATGGTAAAACAGCAGAGGCAAATCCCTACCCATATTCTGGATACCTATCAGAATATTATAACAGCTTCAATGGAATCACAGGGAAAGAAACATAAATCTATCCCTATCAGTGGAGTGACTCATCAACATACCACTCCGGAGCAGATACACACCTTTTTTCTAGTCTAGGAGGTTCGTGGGGCATACTCCCCCATGTCATACGGACAATAAAGTCGAAAACATACACCCGATTTAAATGGAAATAATCAGCCAAACCTGACCATTTCTCCTGATAAAGCACATACAGCTTCCCATAATAACCACTTTCATCAACAAGTGGTTTCCAAAGTGAGTAAGAAGGCGTCCAAGAAAAAGACCCATCCAGCATAGTTAAAAAATCAAGAGCCAATCTGCAATAATGCCTTGATCAATGCTAGAGTTCTTGAAGCCCTCAAGCAATTGTCTATTACGAATCAAGATTCTACTCTCTCATTTCCAGATTCTAGAAGTAACAACAATAATTCCTAAGGTATTCATTAGACACTTCCTCATGAAGTCTTGATTCATGAAAATTCGGTCAATCTTGAAGTATCATCATCAAATGAGAGCCACGATAACCCTCTGTGTGGTCAGAAGACTAAGGAGAAAAAGGTTTCATCTTTTGTTGTAACCCACCATGGTGGTCCTCCCCATGATGATGAATTTAGCTACGAAAGTCCTCTCCACAGTAGTAATTCGCATTGCCTGGAAAATTCTTTAATGGAAAATGCAGTAACAAGAAATCCCTCTTATCTTGAGGCACTTGAAAATGCGAAGCCAGTCATGTCTGATGCCTTACCGTTAATAGGTGAAATATTTTCTCAATCAGAAGATAGCCCAAGGTGTAGGTCATTCTCCGAACCACCCCCAGGTCATTCATCTTCTAATTTGACAAATTAATTCTCTACCAATATTATTTAATCTGATGAAGAAACAAATAAGCACCATCTTTGGTCCAATCAGGTAGAAGAATCTTCATCAAATGACAAAGAAGAAGTTATGAATATGAGAAAACAACTGGTGAAAGGTGAAATACCATTCATTTTTTGGCCTTTTCCTGACTCTCAGTATGATATTCTAGAAACGTTGACATAAGATTGTATTCACGATATTCATCTCAACATATAGAAAACTCTTTGTCACTTAAAAGAGAAAATATTATCCTATGATGAATATCAAAACCATGTTAAGGTAATACAAGGGTTGCAATGCAAAATTGACTTGGCATCTCTCTTAGTTTCCCAACATCCAAAGGTTGAAAAGCAGAAGAGTTCCCTTCAGCATACATTCCTTGGCGCATTAAAAAGGTCGCACCAGTTAATTACCAATGCCCCATCTAGTATTCATATCAGGGGATGGGGTATTCATGGAGCATTGCATTTCACTGTGCTCTCCATTCAACAAAGCCTGCCAAAAGTGGTCACATGCAATGTTATTGCCCATGGTTGGCCACATCTAACTGGTTTTGTGTGTAATCAAAGGCTTTCTCAAGAATAAGTCTCAACTAGTTCTTCCCAAAGTCAGACATATAAAGAACAAGTTGTCGAATTAATATTGCATCAATAAAATGAGAATATAGAATAGGATTATAGTTTAGAGCATGTGTATCATTAGGTGATAGAGGTGTCAGAAATAATCCAACATTCATCTGAGCCAGGTGATTTGAGTGGATGTAGTATGATAGATCCGGCCAATTTATAGACTAAAGTCTACAAAATCGGGAGAGATTTTAATAAAGTTTCATATGTAGAAGCTCAAGAGCCACCTCAGCTTGCCAGACTGGGGACTCTTTTAATCCAACCCTCAGGATCAACAGACAGGATTCGAGGAGTTGAGCAGGAAAAACAGAAATAGCCCCAGTCCATCGGACTGGGGACTTTTTCAAATTCTCAATCTCTTCCTCAGAAAAATTCAGTCTTCTCTTGATTACGGAAGAAGACACAAGAGTAACGTAGATCAGAATTATCTGGATATTCCCTCCAAATTACAGTTCATCAAGAATTTCCAAAGGGATCAACTAAACAAAAGGAAATGTCTCATAAAGGGCATAGAAGAAGAAAACATTATAGAAGCACTGACAGAAGGGCTACAATGCGTTATGCATCGATAAATGTCACCAATGTTGTTGTCACCAATCCCCCTGAACATGAGGCTCACTCAGAGGAATCATAGGAAGAAGTTCATGTTCAAGAGGTTTTATACACAGAAACGAATGAAGGAGGTGTGCATACTAGAAGATAGAGAGTTGCCCAGGGGAAAGACAGTCCTTCTGGTAATTCCCTTCTATACTACATAAAGGCACATTCCAAGGAAAAGGGTAAAAGTCAGGTTACATCCCACCCTACCTTTGTAGAAGGTCAATCACTCTCATTAGAGGAAAGGTTCGCACATCAAGAAGAATAAATGAAGGAGTTAAGGAGGTTAAATGCAGAACTACTTCAAGTTAGTCTTCCTCCTAAGAATGTTGGAGTTAATCAATCAAGGGAATTTGTTGTAGCTACTGGGATGGATCAAGAATATCCCCCTTTACAAGTACACCCTCATAGGTCCAATCATATGGGTCATACGTGACAACAACCAGCAATACTGCCATCAGTGGCAGTACCGGTCGCCACACCCATCCAAACTCCAGTTATTGCACCTGCTCAGGTCCAAGCTCAACCAGATGTTTCTCAAAAATTAATGACTACCATTAAGTCATTAAAAGCTCAGTTGGAATCTATGGAAGGAAAGCGTGTAGAAGTTCAACCAGAAAAGAGAGCTTACACTGAATGGGTGGATGAAATTCCTCCCCCATCAAATTTTGCAAATACCACATTCCCAATTTTTAATGGTTTGGGAGATCCAGAACAACACTTAACACATTTTGTTTCTCATTGTGATCCTATGATGGGAACTCCTCAATAATAAGAATCAGTTAAGCTCAGGTATTTTGTGCAGTCATTACAAGGACCTACTTTTGTATGGTATAAAAGTTTCCAATCTCGGTCAATTACTGGATGGGAAGATCTCTGTCAGAATTTCCTTCTTCAATTTAGCTCAACAATTCCAAAGACGATAGTTTTTTATTGTACCAATTTTACGAAAAGGGAGAATGAAAGAGTTTCAGATTTCACTGCTCGCTGGAAGGGATTAACATATTCCATAAGTTTATCACTCCCTCTAGAAGAGTTATTGCCAATCTGTGTGGCAAATATTCATGATGAATTACGCAAACCATTGATCCATGTGAAATACACAGGAGGGTTTCGATACCTTACTTCAATCGCTCAATAGATAGAAAACTCTCTTATAAAGACTAAGGCTAAAACTTGTGTAATTACAATAGTTCTAGGAAGGATAATAGAGAAAGAATAGACTGCTATAGTTACACTTAAACAAGCACCTGTACCTGATTCCACTTAAAAACCTTCATCATATCAAAGGGCTCCACATCCTGATTGTCAACAAAAATGGCCTCCTTGTCAAGATGATCAAAGAGATCAAAGTCAGAAACCGTTTGAGGATTTAAAGAACAAAGTTTGTTCTTTCTGGAATGAACAAGTTCCTGGTTACTTCATCTTGGCTCTGGAAAACAATCTGGTTCAGTTTCCAAGGCCCAAAAGGCTGAACAAGGAAGAATATGAAGACCTCCCCAACTATTTCTCGTTTCATTAGATGTTGGGGAATCCCATTCAGTAGTGTTTTTTCTTCAAAGACCTCTTTCAAAATATGGTGGACTCTAGACAAGTAAAACTGAAAGGTTCTTAAGACCAGGTAGCCTATGTTACTACTACTGATCTAGAGGAATAAGGTTAGAGGCTCGAAGTCAAAAGTAAAAATGCATAGAAATATGATGATTGGATGGTCAGAGAAATGATCAACTGAACTCATGTCATTTTTCGAACACAATTGAATTAACCAATTGTGTCTTCTGCTATGTCTTCCATAGAAAAACCCCCTTAATCAGAAGGAAAATCCTCAAAGAAGTAGTATAATTTGAAGAAAGAAGAGCAGTTAGAATAAGAAGATCTCGTGTTAAAGCCTAAGTTTTCTTTTACTCTGGAAGATTTTATGCCATCTGCTTCAAAAGCAAGGGCACCGCCCCACTAAACAGCACAGCCTGAATGGGTTAATCAGGAAGAATCTTCATCAGATGAAGAATTGATATTTGGTTCTGTTAACATGATTCATTTAACGGATCCTTATGCCAATGACAGTTTCGATTATGATGATCCTAAGTTCCCTATATCTAACAGAGGAATTAGAGGAAGAGATAGAGGTATAGGATACATGGGAAGATGTGGATATTACAAAATCCACTATTTCAATCCTACTGCTACTAGAAATGTATATGCGGCAGAAACTCGTGGGAAAGCCCTTTAGTTGGATCAACAGGAATAAGAAAGTTCTTCCACACATGGAAGATTCGGTCCTGATGCAGTTATTTTGGAAGATCGGTTAGAGGTCACACATTCTTCTTCTCGGAAAATAGATACACCTATTCGGTCTAATCTACTGAAGCCAGGAGTGTTTCCAATTCTTGCCCCAATATGGGATGCATCTACTTCCAAAGCATCAACTTCCAAGGCACCTGAAAAACCACATTTTCATGATGGTAAACTCAAACCTTTGGAACAAAAGTATGATGTCTTGAAACATTTGGACCAATTACCGGACAAGTTATTAATTCTGGATGCCTTGAATCTACGAAAAGATCTTCTAGAGGCGCTTATTGAGGCTTTGTCAAGTCCTCAAAAATTCAAAACTGAAATTTTTGCGGCTGAAGTCAACAATATAGAGAATGATCCTGAAGAATTCCATGCATTAATATCTTTTACAGGTGAAGATGAAGATGATGTTGTACATGGACATACCATACCTTTGTATCTATCTGGAAAAGTCAATGACATAGACATTCGATGATCTTTCATTGATAATGGATCAAGAGTCAACTTCATTCCTATTCGTACACTTTGTTGATTGGGCCTTACCGAATCTGATTTATCTCCTTATACTTTGACGTTTCAAGGATATGATAAGAATGAACAAGAACCTCTGGGCAAGATTACACTCAGAATTCAGTTTGGAGACCTTGTGTCTAATTCAGATTTCATGGTTGTTCGTCAGGACACAGCCTTCAACATTTTGTTTGGAAGACCTTGGCTACATCAAAATGCGGTCATACCTTCGTCGTACCATCAATGTCTAAAATATTGTTTCAATGGTCATATTGGGACATTTTATGGTGACAAGGCCCCATTCAAAACATGTGAATCTCAATACATTGTGGTAGAATTTTATCACATGGAGGGAAAGGAAAAATCAACGACAAAGAAGGTCACCAAAATGAAAGGTCCAAATGGTTTGGAAAATATTCCAGTAAAACCATTCATACATGTGAGTACAGATTATGTGTTGTCTAGCAGTCAAATTGACAGGATAAACCTAAATCCAAACACTCTTATAGAAACTTCCATAATTTCAATTACGGAAATCAAGCTATAAAGCATGGGAGAAATTGTTGATTAACCAAGAAGTGATGAAATATTAGAAGGATATGTCTTCATTTCATCCTCTGAAATCCAGCAATTCTATACTTCATCAACCAGGCCATAAGAATTTATATCAATACCAGAGGAAAACAATGATGTCGATTCTCAATCCATCATCTCCTCTCTATCACCCCAGGAAGACCCTTCATCATCAATAGGGTCATAAATGGCATCATCTTCTTCAAGATGTTCAAATTTTAACTTCTCCCCTGACCATGGAAATTATGTTTCGTCGTCTACTATGCAAGTATAAATAGAAGAAGTAACACATATTGAAGAAGAAGAGGATGATCTTAGGGATGCTCCTCCAGCATTTGAAGAGGGTATCTCTAAGATTATGGATGAACTTAGAGAAATAAATCTGGGTACAAAAGAAGATCCATGCCCCACTTAAATTAGTGCATACATGACTCTTGAAGAGAAAGAAATGTATACTTCATTTCTAAAGAAAAATCGAGATGTATTTTCTTGGAATTATACAGAAATTCCAGGTCAGGATCCCGATGTTTCCACTCATCATTTGGGTTTTCCAGAAGAACATCGAGGATTCAAGCAAGCAGCAAGAAGAACACACCCAACTTATGCCTCCAAAATTGTAGCTGAAGTTGATAAGCTTATCGAGGCTAACTTCGTCAGAGAATTTCAATACCCCAAATGATTGGATAATATTTTCCCTGTGAAAAAGAAGAATGGACAAATTATATTTTACATTGACTTCAGAGATCTTAATCAGCATTGTACCAAGGATGATTTTCTAGTTCTGATCACAGAATTCTTAATTGATGCAACATCTAGCTATGAAGCTCTTTCCTTCATGTATGGTTACTCTGGGTACAATCAAATATGAATGGCCCAAGAAGATGAATAGTCTATAGCCTTAGGAGCTCCTCAAGGTGTGTTTTTCTATCGATTAATGCCCTTTAGCCTGAAGAATTCAGGTGCAACGTATCAACAAGCCATGAACAATATCTTCAAACCCTTTTTAAGGAAATTTGTTGAATGTTTTATGGATGATTTGGTGGTTAAATCCAGAAAATGTTCTGATCACTTTGTCAATGTAGAAATCATATTAAAAAAACTTCGACAACACAATTTAAAGATGAACCCCTTGAAATGTGATTTCGGGGTAACCTCAGGAAAATTTATAAGCTTTGTTGTATTCCATCATGGTATCTAAGTTGATCCTGAGAAGAAAAAATCGATCCTTGACATTTCACCTCCTAGAAATTTGAATGAATTAATAAAACTTCAAGGACACTTGGCCTATATTTGGCATTTCATTGCTAATTTGGCAGGCAAGTGTTTACCCTTCACCAGATTAATGAAGAAGGGAGTCACCTACCAGTGGACTGAAGAATGTCATGAAGCATTCAATATCCTCAAGAAATATCTCTTGAGTCCACCAGTATTAATTCCACCTATTTAATTAAGACCGCTTATTCTTTATGTGACAGCTTTAGATTGATCATTGTATGCCTTCCTTGCCCAAAATAATGATGTTGGAAATGAAAACAGCCTTTACTATCTCAGTCAGACTATGCTTGAGGCAGAAACTCAATATTCAGGTATTGAAAAGTGCTACCTAGAATTAATCTTTGCAGTTCAGAAATTGAGACACTACCTACAACATCATGAGGTCCAATTGGTATCTTGCAATAACCCGCTTAAAATTTATCCTTAGTCATCCAATGCTTACATGTCTTCTGGCAAGGTGGGCAGTTATTTTGCAGCAGTTTGATATCCAATATGTGTCTCAAAAAGAAATAAAGGGCCAATATCTGGCCGATTTCCTTGCTTAACACCCATCTGTATAAGATACATCTTTAAATATTGAACTTCATGATGATGAAGTCTTCTCTATTCAAGATAATCCTAAAACATGGGAAATGTACTTTGATGGTGCCTTCAGAAGTCCAACAGGGAAGAAAATGGAAGATCCTAAATTCAAAAAAGTTGGGTTAGGAATTGTGATTATTTACCTAGAAAAAGAAGTGCTACCTTATTCCTTATTATTGTTGGAAGGTGGTACAAACAATGAAGTGGAATATCAAGCTCTCATCGATGGCTTTGAATTGGTGCTTCAGGCATAGTTGAATCACTTGAAGGTAAAGGGTGATTTAGATTTGGAAATAAAACAAATCAATGGGGATTATGACATCAGAAAGGAAGAGTTAATCCCTTTGTGTGATTACTTTAGGGATTTAATGGTGGAATTTCCCTTGGAACTGAAATTTTCTTATGTACCGCGATCACAAAATGCCCAAGCTGATGCACTGGCTAATGTAACCACAGCCCTGGCAGATCCAAATCAGGACGAAACAATCATCAATATTGCCCATCGTCGTATAGTTTCACCTTATGTTCAAATCAGACCAGAGGAAATCAATGAAATCAGTCCCATTTCTAAACCATATGGTCATACTACAGGATGAATGACACCTATAATGGAATACCTTCAAAATAGAACACTCCCACTTGATAGATCCGGGAAAGAACAAGTCCGGAGACGTGTGGTCAATTTTACTCTTTATGATAGCCCGGATCACCAAAAAAATCTCTACAAGTGAGGTTTTGATGGAATTATCTTTATATATATTGATGGTGAAGAGAAAATGGCTATCATGAATGAAGTACTTGTAGGATTTTGTGGTGCCCACTAGTTTGGACATAGACTTTCTGGTCAAATTCGAAGGATTGGATACTTCTGGCCTTCAATGTTGCAAGATTGTGTTGATTTCAATAAAAAGTTTCATTCCTTCCAAATATGTTCCAAATTCATTCATCAACCTCTGTATTTGCTTCATACGGCAAAATACTCCTAGCAGTTTGCTACATGGGAAATGGATGTAGTAGGACCTTATCCTCAAGCTACATCTAGGCAGTTTAAGTATATTCTTACTGCTACTGACTTCTTTTCCAAATGGGAAGAGGCAATACCTCTCAAAGAATTCAGTGCTAAAAGCATTGTTATCTTTGTCAAGTCTAATATAATTACCAGATTTGGTGTTCCTCATACCATATTAATGGATAACGGCACCAACTTTTGTTCATTTGAGGTAATAAAATTGTATCAAGAATACAATATCAGATCCAACCATTCATCTCGGTATTATGCAGTGGCCAATGGTCAAGTAGAGGCTTTCAATAAGACTCTTTCAAATATACTTCAAAATATGGTGGATAAAGATAAGAAGTCATAGCTTGATAAACTTTTTCATGCTCTATGGGCTTATCAAACTACCACCCATACTGCTACACGATCAACTCCATATTCATTGGTATATGTAACAGAAGCAGTCTTGCCTATTGAAGTCCAATTACCTTCACTTAGAGTCACCATTTGTGATTAGTTATCTATAGGTGAAAAATCTCAAAATCTATTGGATGAATTGGAACAACTAGATGAAAAAAGATTGTGCACATTGCACCATTTAGAAGTCTATCTGAATCAAATAGCACGAGATTTCAATAAAAAAGTTCATCTTTGTTCATTCGTTCAAAGAGAATTGGTATTGGTCCTCAGAACCCCAATGATACTGGGAAAGATGCCTCCAAAGCTTGATCCAAAGTGGGAAGGACCTTACTCAATACATAGGGTTTACTCCAATGGAGTTTATTATTTAATCTCAATGGATGGATAACTCATTACAACTCCAACCAATGCAAGATTATTGAAGAAGTATTTTTTGTAACACAAATACACCCTTTTTTACTTGCTTTAGGACATTAAACTGCATAGTCCCCTCTATTGTCCAACATGACGTTAAACGGTGTCCCCTTTTTCATCCAACATGACGTTAAAATGTGCATCGTTCGAGCTGCAAGATGTTAAACTTCCGAGCACCCCATGTCTGTGACACATGACATTAAACTATGATCGTCGCATGCACAACTGTCTTTTAAAATCTGTTACCATGCATGCCCCGGGAAGCTAACCATGCATAAGCCCCACATCATCCTTCGTGGTCACATATTTCACGACATGATCGTCAGATCTGTTGTTGATTCTTGTTTCTCACACCACTCATGACTCACGTGAGCCTAGAAAGAGCTTCGACCATGACATTTTCTCTGGGACACTAACCACGCTTAAGTCTCAACATCATCTTCGGTTCGCTGTCCTCAAGTACACCCCAATCGTCAAATCCCTCTCAATTGAACTATACGGACTTTGATCCTTGCCTCCTAGGTCGGGTACATAGGCAACCTCTTGAGGTTCAAGCCTGAAACCAATTTATTCACATTGATTCACCTTCATCCCATACAATGTTGATCCATGAATCCCTCTTTAACCGTCTTATTCATATCAGTTCACTTTATTCCTACATTACGTTAAACTATGTATTTCCCATCGTCCTATCTATATGGCATTAAACTATACAGTCCCCCATTGTCCTTGCTGTAGGACATTAAAATGCATAGCACTGGTCCATGCATATGACCTTAAACTATTTTTGCACCTTTTGTCCTGTATGACAATAAACTACAACAATCCCTGATACCCTCATTCGAGAGGAATCATTATTGACATGGTCTCCAACCATATCATGTTTCACGAACTACGTGTGGCTTGATACTCATCCTTATGAGATACGTAGTGACACCCAAGTCTTTAATCTTGGGTCTAGCCACAATTGCAATAAAGTCCTCTTTGCCCCTCATATGTACGAACCAAATATATAAAAGGGTATTTTAAGAACTACGTGCAGCTTGATTCCCATCCTCCTAGGATATGTTGGAATGCTCGAGCATTCCTCAAATGCACAATGTGTCTCCCTCACTATGGTCCGAGCTCTATGACCCTAAACTAAGATTTTCCATGCTCTCGTCCTGCATGACGTTAAAATGTATTTCAAGAACTATGTGTGGCTTGATTTTCATCATAATGAGATATGTAGTGACATCCAGAATCTCAATTCAGGACTTAGCTGAAACAATATATAAATAATATTCATGGTCTTCATAACCCTTTTCTTGACTTCTGATTGAAAAATTTCTGATACCTGAGAATTATTTTGCCTGACTATGCAGCACGTGCCCTTAGCTGGCCTGGCATAAGTTGTCTACATAACGGACCTGTCAACCAAAAATATGCTACTATTTAACTATGCAGCTTATGCCCCAGTTGTCCCTACATAATTCAACCTCAATTATTGGTTTTTCAAGTAATGGTAACTTCATTATTAGGAGAATCCTCTTTTGTCCCTATTAGTTTTAACGACAATATGTAGGGATCTGCAAAAAAACTGCCATCCTTAACATATTTGTTCCAAACTATTTCTCATGATTTGAAAGTATTATGTCATATAATGTTTCTATCTCTAGTTTTAGTCATATTATTTGAAACCACAAATACTTTTTTCCTACATTTGATTCAGACCTTCGTAGAAGTTACATTCCTCCAATTCTTCGACAATTCTAATTGGAAATATCCTCTCCATATTCAAGTACCTTTTTCCATAAAGCAGACTCTATGCTTTGGAAAATTAGAATCCCCATAAAACTTTCTTCGGCTTTAATCAATATAAAGTAAAATTTATGAGAGTTCTTTTTCTTGACTATGTAGCATGTTCTCATAGGTGGCCTTGTATAAGTTTTCTATATAACGGACCTGTCAGCCAAAAGATACTACTATTTAACTATGGATCTTATGCCCTAGTTGGCCCTGCATAAATCAGCCCCCATAACGGGTTTGTTAAGTAGTGGTAACTTCATTCTTATAAAAGAATTCCTCTAATTCCTTTTAGCTCTTTTCCCATGTCATTCCTCAGATTCAAAATTTCTCAAGTCATAGTTTACAATTTCCCCCCTCCATACTTGAATATGGTAATATGTTTCCAAACAAATTATCAAGAATTGGGTCAATATCATCTATTCGGTCAAAGCTATTCAACCTTAAATATTAGACTTTTTATAGTCCAACATTCTTGACTTTAAACTACCACTAACAAAATACATTGTACTCATTAAATTGGGAACATATAAAGGGTAATCTAAACAAAAGTCGAGTCCCAGCTCGCTAGACATACATTTTGTATGATTTAGGAAATATTGAGCAATTAAAAGATAAAGTTTTTGGGGTTGTTTATATAACCCTAGTAAAAATAAAACTATATTTACCAGGCCCATTGGCTTAGGTAAAAATAAAGAGAAATTATCATGATTTAAGATGGACTATTTTTCATTGATGAACAAGATTAGAAGAACATCCACGGACTGGAGTCTCTTATCTTTTCTTACAGAAATTACAGAAGACTTTCAACATGACTTATCATCTATTTCATAGCATCTCGAGCTTCATCAGTAGCCACTTGAAGTTCATTTACTCAACCAACTTCACTCTTTTTAGCTCGACGAAGTGCTTCTTTGGAATCTTTGATGGCTTTTATACCATCCTATTGGAATTCTTCCAACGAATTATGAAGCTGGTCAAGCTCCCCAGTAACAGCATCTAGATATTGTTGAAGGTGCAACTGCTGGACAATCTTCTCCTTGGTCTTTTGTTTCAGTTGCTTTAGCTTTGCAACATGATTAGCCTCAGCTCGGGACACTACAGCCTAAAATTCATTGATATTGATCAGCAATCTAGCTCTGATCCAGTCTTGACGGCACCTTTTCTCTTTATCCCTCCTTCAAATGACTTGTTTCACCGTGACATGGATTTCTTGATATCCAAAACCTCCAAGTCCCAGTATGATGAATAGGTATGAAATTCTTGGAATTTTCTAAGTAATATCTTCAAGAGGCACCTCAGATATTATCTTCCATATATTTTTCCATGCCTTGCGATGTGAGAATTGGAGCGCCTTTTTCACCTCTGGGTCTGATTTAGCATCGCTATCATAGGGAGGAACATAGTATGGGATTAATACATTTAAGGAAGTGCCATGTTATGCTCCTTCCCTGACCCTGGTTGCTTCCCCTTTTATTACTTTTTGGGCTGAGGCTGAGGCTTCACCTCCATATCTATCTATTGAAGTTGACAGCCCTGTTTGGTCAATTGAAAGTATGTTTAGTTTGAAAGGACAATAAAAGTTTATTGATTATCTTGAATGATAATTAAGCCACAAATATCATCATATTTTACCTAATAGTAGATCAGAAACTTGTAAAGAATCCTCCCCATCTTCCCTAACTTCAACAGGATTTTCAGGATGGGTTTTAGGAGGGTCTGTCGTGTTAAGCTCCACCTAAGCCAGTGTTTCTGCAATAATAGGGTTGACATCAATGTCTACACCCCTTTCAAGCATTTTTGGTTCAGCAGTATCTTTAGATGGAACTATACATTTTTAACCAAACAGGGTTAGAATTGTAATCATGAGAAGATTAAAAGGACAAATGATGAAACTCACATCTAGTTGATTCTATAACTAGATCTCCAAAATCTTCTAAATCACATGGTTATTTAACATGATCTAAATTTCTTCAAATGAAATGTCAAGTTTCATCATTTTATCCAATGATGTCCTAGATCCCAGGTTAGTCTCACTAGTGGGAGCACTCAGCATGTCTTCTTCGTGACTTTCATCTGGAAATCTCTAACCCTGGATAGCTTCTTCACATACAGTTGTGGGGTCATCTACGGTGGTTTTTAAATGTTCTAGTGCATGTGTTGAACCTAAAACATCACAGAATGGAAGTCATTTGTTGTCTCATTTGAGGTTCTATGAAGTTTTGTTAATTTACCAGAAGCCTTTTCTCTACTGGCATCAGAAACAGGAGCAGTGTTGGGAACAGAAGCTGGATCATCTGCTCTCAGTATTTCTTCAGAAACGGCCATTTGAGCAGGAAAATGCTCCCATTCTCTAACACCCTCAGTTTTACTCTGAGGATGGTCAGTCCTTTTCCTTAAAGGGGAAACTGAAGAATCCCCTACAATCCTGAGAAGTTTGAGCACTTTTTCATAAGTTAAGATTCATGACTACCAGAAAGACTTACCACTACTGATAAAGCATTTTACTGTGTTCTTCTTTCTTCGATGCTTTTTCTTCTTGGCCTTTTTTGGTGGACTGGCATCATCGTCTCCGAAAACAGGTTTCAGAGAAAACAACGCCCTTTCTAACTCTTCATCCATGTCTTTTTGTCCTAGATATACTTCGCCCAGCTCATGAGAAGATTAAGTGGCTCCAAGAGTGGTGCCACCAGGGCTATACCGTGGAGAAGGGATTTCAGTGGTTATTTCCTTTACAAGTTGCAAGATGAAGAAGATTATTTCCTTAAATAACAAATCCCTGACTAAATTCAAATTGCAAAGAAAATAGAAATATGATAAAAAGGAAAACAAACATCTTATGGAGCCACGTAGTCATGCCACTCTTCATCTAATGAAGGATCAATCCCCTCAGTGGTACCACGATCCATTATTTCCTTCACCCTCTTGGTGACAGGAATAGACTTATCAGTGGCATATATGAGTGTTTCTAGCTCTTTGAGGTAAGCCCTCACTTCATTGGGGTTGTCCTCAAAATAGATGTCAGTGGAAGCCCGTAGATTCCACACTCAAGGGATATGCAGCCCTTCACATAAGTCCTTCCAGGTGGTTTCACCATCAAAATATAAACTCCTCCATGTCCAAATATCCTCTAGTTGTAAATTTTCAGAATGTGCACCAGAAGGCTGCGAGGAGGGTCCTACAATCTTGGAAATCAACTTCTTCCCAACTCCTACAATCGCAGATAAAGGATAAGAAAATGAAAATTTTTGCTCTTTAAAATAATAGAAACTAAATTTCCTCAATGATGTAACTCACCATGAGTTGATGGAGTAGGTCTCTTGACTCTGGTAGGAAGATTATATCTGGCACGAGGCCGCTTTGATGCATTTCGTGCTTCATCATCCCCATCCTGGGAATCTGGTGAATCATCTCCAAGTGAGGAACCCGGTGAATCAGCTCCGGGTGAGGAAGAATCACCTTCCAAATGAAAAACTTCTTTCATAATGGTTCTCTTCTTTGTCCCCACCCGAGGGACCGGCTGATTCAGTACCCCTTCAGGGTATGATGCTACCCAGCTCTTGGCATACCATTTAGTCAATCGAATTGCCGCTCCAATAGCTTGTAGATCAAATACTAACCTAGTCTTCTCTATGTATGTCAGCAACCGTAGTTGATGAGAAACCATCAGATGCTGCTCTAACCTGACATGCACCAGAGGGGATATGGTAATTTGTTGTAGAAATTTGAATTGATGTGTGAATATGTATGGAGAATAGGCCTCGCATATAATTTCTCTGTCAATCCTCGGGGCTAGTTTACCATCTCTACATGCCATCATACATTCCCTCATCTCCAGGCTGGTGGTTCTGTCATCAACAAATCACCCTGTTGGCGGATTTCCATAAGGAATGAAGTGAAACTCCTTTAACATGCTCAGCCTTATTTTGATATCATAAGTGTGGAGGGATAAGGGAGAAATTCCAAAAAAGGCCTGAACAGATGGCCGGAAAGAACTTCCAGGAACCTTTACCCCACTTTGTACAACATATGTTCTGATGTGAGTGGCAATCCATCCCCATAAAACTTGGAATGGTCCCATTATTCTTAGAGGAGACTTACCCAAATAAACATGAAGTAAGATCCTATAAATCTTTTCCAAAACTAGGGTGTCCAAACCCACCATCTTCCTTTCATCCAGATTGGCCGCAACGACAAAGGTCCCTGGCCTCATGCCTCTTTTCGAATCCCAAACTGGTAAAAGTTAAACACTAAGCCACAAGTCCAAAAATCCTTCCAGACGGGTCTTCACTGGAATTTTCTAGTTCACTTCATATCCCCACCTATCAAATTCTCCTACTTCCAGAATTGGCCAAAATGCATCTGGAGCACCCCTCTTTACTGCTCTTGAGAAACTAGTAGGATTAGTGTAAGAAGTCCCCTCCTCTTTCTTCTTAATCAGAAACATGTCCATCTACTCCTCTGGATGGATATCTTTTCTGGAGTGGGTTTTCATGGTGGAGGTATTCTTAATCTTGTGGAAAGTTTTCATTAACTTTCAAGCCAAGTCTGGAGTATTCTCTGAATCATTCCAGGTCACCTTGGGGGGAATGAATTCATCATACATATCACCCAAAATTGGATCCCCTGAAATATTGTAGACATCCCACAAACTGATGCCTACTTCTCCATGAGTCAGATGGAAAGAATTCGTTTTCAGGCTCCAATAGCTGATTAACTCCAGCACGAAATTGTAATTCCTGTAAACATATATATTCCCAGACCATACGGATTCATATATTGTAGATCCCTTCAAATCATCAACAAACTCTGCACAGGTTTGTCGCACCCAATATGCCCACATCCAAGTCGGCTTCACACCTCCTCCAATACAGAAATACCAACTCTTTTTCCATCCCTTATATTGGTCCATCTGAGAATTTTGTAAAATAGAGGGATAGCAATGCGGTTGCAGATCAGGCTTGTAAGGCTTCAGATCTGAATCACATGGTCTAGGATGCATTATGTATGCCTTATCCACTGTTATAGCATTGGAAAATGATACTGCAACTGAGACATTTTCCGAAGAGAAATTGGTGTAAGTTTGAAACCAGGAATGAGGGATATAATTTTTTGCATCTGGAACATTGACTCCTTGTAGATGACCATGGCCATACAAAGGAAAGAAGATGCTCAGTGGGAAATTGGAATGATATTTCTTCAAGTAATTATCCAAATCTAGGAAAGTGTTGTTGTAGATAACATAATAATCATGGTCGACGATGTTCATCATGTCATCTATTCTCTTGCTGGCCAACTCATCAGTTGATCCAATTCTTCTGGGAGCCATTGAATCTGCACAAAGATCAAACAGACAAACCTTAAGTAAGTTTGTTTTGTGAAATATTGATGAAGGAAATCAAAAAAATGGAAAATTCATTAAGGCACGCAGGTCCAAACTTGGCGCGCAAGTCAATTGGGTTGTGCAAGTTTTTCCGCCCTAGTCATGGCACGCAAGTCAAATACCTTCTGCAGAAGCACGACAAAAATTCAGAAGAGCGAAAACTGAAGCACCTGCATGACGAGAGCTCAAGTTGCTGGAATCTGAATGAGTTTGTGCGGGAGTGAGCCTGTATATATCGGCAATCCAAACCACTTGCATGTCATACTTGTGTGCCCCAGCATCTGTGCGCCGAACTTGCGCACCTCAGACCCTTGGTTCTCCGACTTTACCTCAGAGCCGAATCCTCTTTCCTTTTTGGATCCAAATCTAAGGGGGGGGACTTTTGTTGACACTCCTTTCCGCCATAGAGTCCAATTAATGGAAAAGGGGAATACCTTAATCAAAAATAGGGTCACCCTTTGAAGAACATAAAAAATTGACAAAGGCATGGACTAGGAACCCATTTGGAGGGAGCCGCGCAAGTTTCATGCACGCCGCGCAAGTCACTTGTGCGACACCTATGGGTCACGCAAGTCACTTGCGTGCCTAATTCTTTTTTTCACCCAAGGAGCCCGGTGGCCTATAAATAGCCCCTGTGGGCCCCCCATTTCGAGGACGAAATTTCCAAAACTCAGATTCAAGCTCTGGTCACCTAAGTCTTCAACTCAACTCTTACGAAAGCTTATAAGGTAACTTTTTACCTAGAATGGAAGACTTGAAGGAGTAGGATAAGGCCTAAGTGTTTAGAATTCATCAACACTTGCGTACCTAAGTGTCCAGACCTCCTTAAAAGTGGAAACACTTATGCACCACCCTACCCTTTAAATGAAACTTGTCACCTCCCTTTTGGAAACATCTTAGGATAATACTAAATGCTTGAGTTAAGTCTCGCCCAAGTATTACCCTATAGATTCTTCTTCTCCCAGGTGAACCCATGATGCACAAGTACACTTGCACGGCCAAGACTTTCACGCCAAATGATTTTCACGGCTATACTTGTGCGCCAACTTTATTTGTGTTCCTCTCTCCCATTCCCCTATCCTCTTCAAGATATTAGCCCCCGAACACCTTTTCAAAGCCATTTATGGCATGGTTCCTTTGTTGGATTCCTTATTTAAAAGGAATTCTATGAGAAATTCTCCCAAAACCTCGTGACTTACAAGATTTATGTCACAACGATTAGAGGTTTCCTATATAACCTCATCCTTTAGGATTAGAAGATCTTTTGATTTAGGGCATCCTCTTCAGGAGTAAGCTCCAAGTTCCCCTGGTTTGGGGCTCCTTCTCAGGATTAAGCCCCAACTCTCAAGTCCCCTTAACCCGGGCCTCCTTCTCAGGAGTAATCCCCAGTCATAATTTCCTTTAACATTGGGCCTCCTTCTCAGGAGTAAGCCCCATGTTATAAGTTCCCTTTAATTGGGTATCCTCCTCAATAGTAAGCCCCAATCTTAATTTCTTTTTATTTGGGCCTCCTTAGGAATAAATACCAATCATAAGTCCCTTTTAATTTAGGCCTCTTTCTCAAGAGTAATCCCCACGTTAAAGCTCCAAATCTCCATAAAGTACAAATACCTTTATGGACCCTGCTCATGGGCTTCTTTCCTGAAGTAAGTCATGGTATTCATCTACTTGGGCAGTCATACATACGTAAGCCCCATATCATTTCTCATGACTGCATCTTTCATGGCATCATTGTCAAGTTTACTGATACCTCTTATTTCTCACACCAAGAAGGACTCATGTAAGCTTAGAGTGTAAAAGTAATCACGACATCTCTTTTTGGTCCATTAACCATAAATAAACCCCATGTTTATTTACCCGAACTACATGGACATTGATCTCTTCATTAAAAGTAGAGTACGTAGGAAGCCTTTATAAGGTTCGAGCCCATATTTAATTAATTCTTTTCCATTCCATATGACATTAAACTATATCCTTCTTATCGAGCTACGTGGGTTCTGATTCCTTTTTTAACAAGGATACGTAGGTAGCCCATCTGTGGGTACGATCCCAACTCTGAAATAATCCATGTCTTTTTGAATGACAATAAACTTCAAGTTCCCCATTGAGTGGCTTTAAAACCATTATGGTTATCATAATGAACAAGATATTTCTATATAATGTATTAAAGGATACCATTGACTAAGAATCTCTAATATATACGGATGATTCTCCATCGATGAAGAACCTCAAATACATATAAAAGATTCTTTAAATCCCATACATATCAATCATTGATTTCTAAATCTAAATGAAAACTCATTTTCATACTTGGTGAATTAATAAGGATTCGTGAATATAACTTAAATCTAAGAGAGAGTCTCGGAGTAGGAAATAATCCCCCCCAAAAAGGTGTGATGAGCCTGACCTCCCATCCTCTCGACCAATGAAAATTCTTAAGCCTCATCGGTCCACAACTAATGAGAACCTACCTTTGGAAAGTATGTCCAAATGGATATAGAATCATTTGATGTTTCTGGTTCTACAAATAAAACCATTAGAAACCGATTGGAATGTTTGAACCTTAAACAAACAAGGTCTTACCCATTTCCAGAAGAAACAATTACTTAAAATTTAATGTTTTTAATAAGGTATTAATTTATATAATTAATATGTATTCATTTTCATTTTAACATATATTAATTTTTACTTTTTTAATAATCTATATACTTAAAAACACTTTTTCATTTTTGTAATATTTTTTCAATCTACTAATTTTTTTCTTATTAAATTTCACTCTTTTTTAACATTCATTCTTTTAATTTTTTAGTATTATTTTTTCATTAATAATGTTAGTATTTTTTACTTTTCTTTATATTTTATATATTTTTTATATTTATTCTTGTAATTTTTTTGTAATTTTTTCTTTTTAATATTTATTTATACATATTTATTCCTTAACATTTATGGTTTTTAATATGGTTTTAATGCACATATTTAATATGTATTAATTTCATTTTATTATATATTCAAATTTAATTTTTTAAATAATTTATATATTTAATTAAAATCAGTCATTTTTTTACTATTTTTGATGCATATTCATCTTTATTTGTTAAATTTCACTCATCTATAAGATTCGTGAACTTAGGATTATATATTCACTAATAATGCTACTTTGTTTTACATTCTTTATTATTTATTAATTTTTGATATATATTCATTTTATATTTTTAATTTTAGTGTATATAGTTTTTATCATACCTTTATAAAAGTCATTGATAAATATAGGTTTTATAAGTGCTAAAATTAAAGCACTAATAAATACTCATCTTTATCAATTCTAAGAGGTAGGGCTGATAAAGAGTGGCCTTTATCAGTGCTTTATATATTAGCATTGATAAATATGGGTCTTTATCATCACTTTATATTTATAGCTGGATCTCCCACTATAATGAAGTGTAGGAATACACACATGCATGAAGTGTGGTACCACCACGCATAGTTGATAGTTGAGTAAAATGTGGAAAATCAAATGATTTCTAAAATTGGGTGACAATACAGGAGTTTTGTGACGATGATTGCTAAATACTTTGACATCATTCCCATCAAGCCACTCTCATGGAGACACCTTGAATATCATGTAAATGATAATGCATGGGATCGAATATGGGTAATAAAATTCACTATATTTAAAGTTATATTACAATTGTATTTATATGAATTAATATTTTGGTTACACCTTCATTATAGTTTTCCCACTGGTGAGGCTACAAGGACAACATGACTAATAGAATTATATGTGGTGTGAAAGACATATAAGCATGAGTTGTATAATGGTTGGGTTTCTAGAGTTTTAAAATATTTAGAGGTCATACCAATCAAAAATTACATCCCAAAAACACCTTATCAAGAAAATATTTCTCATTATAAGAGTAATAAGTTTAAGGTATTAATTAAATTTGAGGTTTTTGATTGAAAATTATCATTATTTTCATTAATGATATATTTTTATTATTGAAATTAATTTTTAGGAATCACAAAAAGAAACCAAAAAACTGGTTACAAAGTTTCTTTACACTTTAGGGTGGTTGATGATGATGAAACATGAGAGGAAGTAGGTATTTTTCATCGACACATGTGTTTAATTAGGTATAAATTTGTAAAATATTTAATTCTCATCTTCTTAAGATTTATTGACTTAGTTTAGATGTACTAATTATCCATATACTCCCCATTTAATGTTCTTAGTAAATTTAATTCAGTTTTACTAGTGAAAAAAATTAACTTGATCGTATCCCAAATGTAATACTTATTCTCTATTGGATTATAAATTCTTTATCTTATTTCCCATTTTTTATTTTTTATTTTTCATTTCCCTGTTATACATGGAATCCACATTCTTGTTAAAATAATTGCAACATATCATGTTGAGAGATCATAAAAATTTGACATCATTTTTTTAATAGAATGATATTTGATCTCAAAAATAATAGAATACATAAATAATGTACAAGATAAATCTATATATATAATCAATAACTTTTAAAGAAACTTAAAATCATCATTTGACACCATATAATGAATTTAATTGATCATAAAGTAGGGGAAATCGACGCATAGAAGAGAAATATTTTCAACCAATAAATATGAGTGTATAAAATCATTGATCTATAAAAATAAAAAATAAAGACCAAATAGATCTGAAACTAAGATATGTTGTGTTTGATTTAATTTAAGAATGAATCAAATTTAAAAAAATTGATAGGTTCGTGAGAGTAAACTATGATTTGATACTAATTATAAGGCACTCTTAAAGATAAGTTATCCATTGATAAGGGATTAATTAGTGGTTTAAGTCCAATTAAATTCATTTTCAAACTTTTAACTAAGGTTTTATTATTTTTTATTAGTTTTCGGATTACAAATTCACTTATTGTGGTCGTATTGTATAAAAAATAAAAGAACAGAAACATCAAGTTTTAATGGACATAATATTATTTAATAGATAGTATTTCCTACACTGTATATTTCTCTCCCTTATATCGCTATCACTCCATTTTCTAATATTTCTCTACTTCCATATATATCTATATCAAAACAATCATTTTTTGTAGAAAGTTTCAAAACATGACATGTAAAATCTTGACATTTACCGTTTATGCGTAAGAAAATCAATATAAAAAACACAACTATTTAACTCACTATATCATGAAAATCACGACTATTTATCTATATCTATGAATTAATTACATCATGAAATCATAAATAATAGTTTTGAGATGCATGTTGTACACCATAGACAGACCTTTTGATCTTTCGTACTAAATTCTCACCATTACTAGAGATAAATCCTTCAGATTGTTTCATTTAAAACTCATCATCAAGATTATCATTTAGAAATGCAATTTTCACATCCACTTTTTATAATTCAAAGTCTAAATGAGATACTAATGAAAATAAATTTTGAGGTTTTTGATTAAAAAATATGATGATTTTCATTAATAATCTTTTTTTATTTTTGAAAATTCTTTTTAGGAACCTCTAGAAAGAAATATATAAACGAGCTACATTTTTGATCCACACTTTGGGGTGGATGATGGTGATGAAACATAAAAGGAAGTGGGTATTTTTATTCAAAACATGCTTTTAATTAGGTATAAATTTAGAAAATCTATACTGCTCATCACCATAGGATTCATTGAATTAGATTAGGTGTATTAATTAACCATATATTACCCATTTATTGTTTTTTTAGTAAATTTAATTCAGTTTCACTAGTGAAAAATATTAACTTGATCATATACCAAATGTAATACTTCTTCTCTATTGGATGATAACTTCTATATCTTCTTAGATAATCTTTTCTTTTATATTTATCATTTCCCCCCTAGACATGGAATCCACATTCTTGTTAAAATAATTTAAACATATCTTGTCGAGATATCATAAAAATTTCACTTCATTTTTTTAATAAAAGAATATTTCTTCCCAAAAATAATTGAATACATCAATAATGTACAAGATAAATATATATATATAATCAATAACTTTTAAATAAACCTAAAATCAAAATTTAAAACTATAAAATGAATTTAATTGATTAGAAATTAGGGGTAATCAACACATAGGAGAGAACAATTCTTGACCAATACATATAAATGTATGAAATAGTTGATCTATAAAGACTAAAAATGAAGACCGGATAGATCTGAAACTAAGATATGTGGTGTTTAATTTAATTTAAGAATGAATCAAATTTAAAAAAAAATAGATAGGTTCATGGGAGTAAATAAGGATTTGATAATAATTATAAGTCCCTCTTAAAGATATGTCAACCAATGATAAGGGATGAATCAGTGGTTGAATTCCAATTAAATATATTTTTAAACTTTTAACTGAGTATATCTTGTGGTTGATTAGTTTTTTTATTAAAACTCCACTTGTTGGCATCATAATGTATAAAAATAGAAAAGAACATAAACATCAAGTTTTAATGGACATAAGATTATTTAATAGATAGTCTTTCTTCCTCTATGTATAGTTCTCTGCCTTAGATCATTATCACTCTATTTTTTACTTGTTCTCTACTTCCACATAAATCTATAGTGAAATGATCAATTTTATATAAGGTGGCACAACATGACACGTAAAATATAGATATTGATCATTTATGATTAAGAAACTAAATATCAAAAAATAAAAACTATTTAACTCACTATATCATGAAAATCAAAACTATTTATATATATTTATGAAGTAATTGCATCATGACATCATAAATACCACTGTAGAGATGCTTGTTTTATAACATAGATAGACCTTTTGAGCTTGCATACTAAATTCTCACCATTACTAGAGAGGAATCCTTCAGGTTGTTTCATGTAAGCCTCGTCATCTAGATTAGCATTCAGAAATGCATTTTTCACATCCACTTGTTATAATTCAAAGTCAAAATGTGATACTAAGGAAAATATTACACGTAAGGAATCCTTTTTGGAAACTATATAAAATGTATCAGTATAATCAATCCCTTCATCTTGAGTGAACCTTTTAGCGTCTAGTCAGGCCTTATATCTCTCAATGTTTCTTAATGAATTTTTCTTGGTTTTAAAACCCCATTTACACCTAATAGGTTTTACGCCAAGTGGAATCTCAAAAAATTCCCAAAAATCATTACTCTTCATGGAATTAAACTCCTCCATCATGGCATCATAAAACATATTTAACTCTATACAACTCATGGCTTGTGAAAAAAAACTTCAGGATCATTTTTAGCTAAAGTATTGTAGTCAGATTCTTGTAAATACACAATATAATGGAATGAAATTGGCACTTACCTCTAACCATTGCAAAATGCAAGAAATTGAGGAATCAAAACCTGAATGTATTCTATACCTCTAAACCAGGGGATGTATATTATATATGTTTTCAAGCCTCCACAGAGTGGAGGGGCCTTAATATTTATAGTGGGTTCTACATCAAGAACTAAACCTAGTTTACTCCATTGATGAATAATATTAATGCATATAGATTGATTGTCATCAAATACTAAATTAATGTCTAGAATAATCCACATAGTCCTCCTGGAAACCTAAAAATCCATTTATATACATAGGGTGATCATATAAGTTTACTTAGTAGGAAAAACAAAGTTTACCTTGCACATGTGAAAGGAGAATATTAATGAATTCATGGGAAAACAAAATAACCAAAAGCACCTAAATAGGTGAATCATCTAACCCTAATCACACCAAGGAATGATCACCAAATAAAACAAGCCAAATATAATAACCTAATATGAATCATATCAGTAAAGGGTACCCCAAACCACTTTCTTGCTAATTTTCTAGTCTCACGCCCTAACAGTGTACATCTCAGTGCTCCCATATCTTCTGTATAACACATCACAAGCCACCAGCACACAACACGGTCATATAAAAACTCACTCATAGAAACCATGTCCATGACACCACATCCACTTCTACAACTAGAGTAGTTGGGTATTGTGAGTAGGAAGGACATCAAACTCATTTCATCCTCATACCATGCATGACCACCATCATAGGGCACCCCATAGCATGGTCACATCACATCTCACCACCCCACAACACATTCATATCGCATCTCACCCGTAGACACATGTGCTATAACCAATTGCACTATCTGACCTCTAGCCATCACAGATGGTGCATATCTACTCAAGTGGAGTAGAGGGTGGGAAAGAGTGGGAATCTAGCCATTCATCCTCGCTATATGAATGTTGGGAAAACACCCCCATATATATATATATATATGAGTTTCAACATGTGGTGCTCGAAGTGGGTGGGATGCATATAGAAATAAAAAGGAATATACAAATATAAATACATATATATCAACATAGATTCCAAAACTATGGGTTCACAGCCAAAAGGATACCAACCAGCTCACAACAAACCCCGCTTTCGTTGTCACCTCTAAATGCACAACACTACACAAGCCACAAGCGACAATCCAAATTTCTCAATACTATGTGGTTTCTATTTAAACACCATGTTCATATCATATTTCTATCCAATTTAATTCCACATTCGAATACTATTTCCACATTTTACCACCCTTCCCATTTTAATTCAATATTCATTAACATTTTAATCATTAATAATGAATACCCTTTATATGCACACAAAAAATCCCTTAAAGGTTATATTTTATTAAAGAATTATATCATTGAAAATCATACACTAATATATAAATATATTTATATTGATAAAAAAATAACATATTTTAAAAAATATTATTTAATATGACTAAATATATATTTTCATTTGATATATAATATATTTAGTTGAAAATTTAATATGAAATAATATTTATATAGATGTATTTAATTTTCTCAAATATTATTTAAATAATACGAAATCTTTATTGTAAATCATATCAATTTATGTTTCATACATTTGATGAAAAAGTATTATTAATTTAATTTAAAATATTTAATAGTAATTAAAAAATATTAACAAATTAAGACATTTTGTTCTATCAATTTCATTTTTTTTAATTTCACACATATACGAATACGAAATTAATTCAAGTTTATAGGGAAAAACATACCCAGATAATATAAATTATTAATATTATAGTATTATATTTTTATTTATCAATATATATTATTTTATATTTAATATAATATATTTTTAATTATTATATTACATTTATTTTTTATATTTATATTTAATATATAACATTTATTATTATTTATAATATATATATATATATATTAAATTAGTTCATTTTTATTAATAATTATTTATTTAATAAGTTTTTTTATATTTTTGTAATTCTTTCCTTTTTAATTTTTATTCATTTTATATTTTTTAAATTTTAATCATTTTCAATATTTATTTTTGATCATTGATTAACATTTAATGTTTTTAATATAATTTTAATTTAAATATAATTAATATATACTCATTTTCATTTAAATATATATTAATTTTTTAATTATATATATAATAAGTCTCTTATTCATTTTTGTAATATTTTTCAATATATTCACCTTTTAATTAAATTTCACTAATTTTTAACATATATTAATTTAATATTATTTATTAATTAATAATGTTATGTTTTTTATTATTATTTATCAATTTAAAATATTTATTCCTCAAATAGTTTTGTAATTTATTCATTTTTAATGTTTTTATACATAATTATTCATTAAAATATTTGATATTTTTAGTATAGAAATATATTCATATATATATATATGTCAATATATATAATATATCCTTAAATAAGATTTATATAATAAAAAAATGAATAAAAATTTTAAATAATTCATATATTTAGTGAAAATGGTTTATAATTAAAAATTAATAGTAAATAAAAATATTTTCTAATTATATCAAGTAATGAAAGTTTAATTAAATTTCATTTGTTTTTTCAATTTAACATATATCAAAAGTGTGTTCCATTAATTTTCCTCAAACATATACATAATTAATTCATTTTTATATAGAATGCACAAACACCTAATATTTCTATAATTTATGAAATTTTTAATGTACATTTTAGAATTATATTTATTAACATAATATATTTAATATATATTATGTTTCTAATCAGTAATTTTTTTCATTTTTTATATTTTTATTCAATATATACTATTTATTACTTTTTAATATTTTTTTTGAATTTATTAATTTTTAATACTATTTATTCATTAATAATCTTAATTTTTTAATATCATTGTAATTTATTCATTTTCAACATTCCATTTTTTAATATTTTGTAATTTTATCTATTTTAATATTTATTTATGCATGTTTATTCATTAACATTTATTTTTTTTAATAAGGTAGTAATTTATATAATTAATATGTATTCATTTTCATTTTAACATATATTAATTTTTACTTTTTTTAATAATCTATATAATTAATAACACTTTTTAATTTTTGTAATATTTTTGAAATATACTGATTTTTTTACTTATTAAATTTCAATTTTTTGAACATTCATTCATTTAATATTATTTAGTATTATTTATTCACTAATAATGTCACCGTCTTTTAATTTTCTTTATAGTTTATACATTTTTTATATTTATGCAAGTAATATTTTTTTTAATTTATTATTTTTATTAAATATTTAAACATATTTATTCATTAACATTTAAGGTTTTTAATATGGTTTTAATGAACATATTTAATATGTATTCATTTTATTTTAATAGATATTCAATTTTAATTTCATTAATAATTTAAATATTTAATTAAACTTAGTCTTTTTTTTAATATCTTTTATGTCTATTCATCTTTAGTTATTAAATTTCACTCATTTATAAAATTTATGAACTTAAGTTTATCTATTCCTTAATAATGTTAATTTGTTTTTACCTTTATTATTATTTATTCATTTTTAATATATATTCATTGTATATTTTTAATTTTATTTTATATAGTTTTTATCATCTCTTTAGAAAGGGTACTGATTAATATAGGTTTTATATGTACTAAAATTAAAGCACTAATAAATACCCATCTTTATCAGCGTTAAGAGGTAGCGCTGATAAAGAGTGGCCTTTATCAGTGCTTTATATATTAGCGCTGATAAATATGGGTCTTTATCAGAACTTTATATTCACAGCTAGATTTTCCACTATTGGGAGGTGTGGGCATACACACATGCATGAAGTGTGGAACCGCCACACATAGCTAATTGTTGAGTAAAATGTATAAAATCAAATTATTGGTAAAATATGGTGAGAGTACATGCATTTTTTGGAGATGCTTGCCAAATACTTTGACATCATTCCCATCAATCCACTCTCATAGAGAGACCATGAAAATAATATAAAGGATAATTCATGGGCTCAAATATATGTAAGAAAATTCATAAGATTTAATTTTATATTACTATTGTATTTATATGAATTAATATTTTGGTAGCATCTTCATTATAGTTTTCCCAATAGTGAGGCTATGAGGGCAACACGACTACTGGGATTAGATGAGGTGTGGAGGGAATATAAGAATAAGTTGTATAATGGCTGGGTTTCTAGATTTGGAATAGATTTAGAGACCATACCAATCATGAATGACTTCCCAACAATAAATTTTTAGGAAATGATTACCGATTATAAGAGTATTGTGCTTAAGGTATATATAAAATTTGAGTTTTTTATTGAAAATTATGATTATTTTCATTAATGATCTATTTTTATTGTTGAAAATTCTTTTTTAGGAATCACCAAAAAGAAAAAAACACATTCTACAAATATTCTCCACATTTTGGGGTGGATGATGATGATGAAACATGAGAGGAAGTAAGTATTTTTCTTCAAAACATGCCTTTAATTAGGTACAAATTCATAAAATATATAATTCTCATCATCTTGATATTCGGTGAATTAGTTTAGGTGTACTAATTATCCCTATATTCCCTATTTATTGTTTTTTATTAAATTCAGTTCGATTTCACTAGTGAAAAAAAATAACTTGATCATATCCCAAATGTAATACTTCTTCTCTATTAGATGATAACTTATTTATCTTCTTTGGTAATTTATTCTTTTATATTTATAATTTCCCTTCTAGACATGGAATCCACAATCTTGTTAAAATAATTTCAACATAACTTGTCGAGAGATCAAAAAAATTTCAATTCATTTTTTAATAAAAGGATATTTGATCTAAAAAATAATATAATACGTCAATAATGTACAATATAATTATATATATATAATCAATAACTTTTAAAGAAACTTAAAATCATCATTTCACTCCGTATGACGAATTTAATTGATCAGAAAATAGTGGTAATCGACAAATATGAGAGAAAAATTTGCAACCAATGCATATAAATGTGTGAAATCATCGATCCACAAAGATAAAAAATAAAGAATGGATAGATCTGAAGCTTTAATATGTGGTGTTTGATTTTATTTAAGATTGAATCAAATTTAAAAACATTGATAGGTTCATGAGAGTAAACTTGGATTTGATACTAATTATAAGGCCCTCTAAAAGATATGTCAACCATTGATAAGGGATGAATCAATTCTTGAAGTCCAATTAGAAACATTTTCCAAATTTTAAGTAAGTCTCTCTTATTATTGATTAGTTTTTGGATTACAACTCCACTTGTTGTGATCATAATGTATAAAAAAATAAAAAACACATGCATCAAGTTTTATTGGCCATATGATTCTTTAATAGATAGTCTTTATTCCTCTATGTTTTCACTACCTTAGATCATTATCACTTTATTTTTTACTTGTTCTCTACTGCCACATATATCTATAGCAAAATAATAATTTTTATAAAAAGTGGCATAACATGACATGTAAAATCTAGACATTGACTATTTATGCATAGGAAACTCAATATCAAAAAATCACAACAATTTAACTCACTATATCATGAAAATCACAACTAGTTATATATATTTATGACATAATTACATCGTGAAATCACAAATACTAGTGAAGAGATGCTTGTTTTAACCCATAGATAGACCTTTTGAGCTTGCATACTAAATGATAACCATTACAAGAGATGAATCCTTCAGGTTGTTTCATATAAACCTCCTCATCTAGATTATCATTTAGAAATGAAATTTTCACATCCACTTGTTATAATTCAAAATATAAATGTGATACTGAGGAAAATATTACATGTAAGGAATCCTTTTCACTACCATAAATATCACTTTTATCAGTGCTAGGAATAGATTTTAATAGCGCTTTTTTAGCGATGCTAATCTCAGCGCTGATAAAAGGGGGCTTTATCAGTTCTTTTCTTAACACTAATAAAATTCAAAAAAATGTAAAAATAAAATAACAAATGGAAACCACACCTTTTAATAGCACCACCCCCTTGATCGGAAGCACCCACCCACTCCCTCCCCACCTGTCTTCCTTTAACAGCGCCCTCTAGGGCCTTTAATAGTGCTCACCCCCCTTCCAGCCATTAATAGCACCCTCCAGGGCCTTTAACAGTGCTACCCCCTGCCTACACCTTCATGCGCGCCCCTACCTCTCCTGGGATTCGAACTCCAGACCTCTTCCCTGCGTGCCTGGATACTTTACCACTCCTCCATGTTGCTTCTCTCTCCATTTAATGATATATCTATTTATTTATATATATTTTTTGTTATATTTATTCATATATTAAAATATATTTATATTAATATATATATATATATATACAGTTATATTATTATATATATATATATATATATTCGTATATTAATATCTATTTATATCTATTTATTTATGTATGTATACAGTTATATTTTTTATCCATATATTTATTCGTATATTAATATATCTTTATATATATATTTATACATATATTGATATATATTTGTAAGATTGGTTTTAAATACATTTATAAAATATTTTTTTTGTGTGTATAAATAAATATATATATATATATACAGTATACATACACATGTATATTATATATATATATATGTGTATCTATAAGTATAATTACACACATTTATATATATTTATATATATTTATATATATTTACAATATTATATATTAATATGTATATTTTTATGTTAGAACATATAGATAATACATATCAGTTTGTTAAAACACACACACACACACTAATATATATATATATTGACACACGCACACATTATATAGGTATATAAATATTCATATTTTGTATTTTAAATAAAATGGATATTAGTTTTTATTTAGGTAAGGCTTATATATTAATAAATATATTTTATATGTAAATATGTTTAATTAAATATTTATGAAATTGAATTTTTAGGTGTGAATATATAAAAAAATATGAATATATTGTTATATATTTTATTATAAATAGTAGTACATTATGAAAAATGAAAAAATTTCAAAACCATTATATCAATATGATTCTAAGACCTATGAATAAATTTATTTCCCACCAAAAAAGAGAAAAAATACCCCCATAAATGAGCCTAAAAATCCATCAAATGTTAAAAAATCAGGGTATGTCGACTAAAAACTCAGTTTTAGAGGACTTTTATCTCAAAAAAACCTTTATTGGGGTTCTGTGAATCATAGAAGTGTAGAGATCGTCGAAATATTCGATTTTATATGTGGTAGAGGTCAAACGGACATCCGGATCAAAATTTATGACCGTTTAAAGTTCGAGATGGGTTTTCAACTTATTTTAGATCTTTTATTTATTTATTTATTTATTTTATATTCAAATTGTTATTAAATGACTATTATTTGATAAAAAAAACAAAAATATTAATTAAAAATATTTTTTAAATTATTTTATAAGCTTTTTTTACTAAATATATTATATATTAAGTTTAAATTTATATTTATCCTTATGTAAAACAAATTTAAAAAATATATATTAATATATTACTTTTAATGATTTTTTTAAAAAATATACTCTTTATGAGTGCTAGTAAAAAAAGCACTAATAAAGGGGTAGCACTGCGAAAACTCGCTTTGTGGTAGTGTTTGGATACTAGAGAAAATGTATTTGTATAATCAATCTCTTCATCTTGAGTGAACCCTTTAGCATCTAGTCGGGACTTGGATCTCTCAGTGTTGCCTAATAAATTTTTCTTGATTTTAAAACCCCATTTACATCTAATAGGTTTTACACAAAGTGGAAACTCAAAAAAGTCCCAAACATCATTACTCTTCATGGAATTCAACTCCTCCATCATGGTATCATAGCACATATTTAACTGATCCTTACAACTCATGGCTTCTGAAAATTTTTCAGGAACATTTTTGGAAACAGTATTGTAGTAGGATTCTTGTAAATACACAATATAATGAAAAGAAATTTGGACTTACCTCCAACCATTGAAAAACACAAGAAATTGAGAAATCAAAACCCGAATGTATTCTACACTCAGCACAGAGGGAGGGGGATGTAGATGATGTATGTTTTATAGAGAACAATTTATTATATTTAAGATAATATACAATATTAATATTATGTGTTATAATTTATTGACCCATACTTTATTACATTTACAATTAATTGACGGGTCATTTATTATATGTACACCTTTTGCAAGTGGTTATATGGTTGAGTGGATGCGGCACAATAGTCGGTGACTGGTGTTTTGAGTTTAAATCATCTTATCAATGATTTTAGTAACTCCGATAAAAGTGTGTCTTTTATTATCATTTTATAAAAGATAGCACTGAATTCACTCGAATTTTTAGGAGTGTGTCATAAAACAGGTAACAAATTTTACAAATGAGTAGAAAAAATATATATGGAATCTGCTGGTCATTCTCATCTTCCCATAGAAAACCAAGTCCCCACGGACGTCAACAAAACTTAGTCCTCCCCTTAAATTAATCTGAGGTTGGGGGAAAGGGACATGTTGCCACACTGACCATAAGGGTGAAGTTGAGAATAATTTAGGCAGTTGTCATACCCAAACCTAGTAAGGTATTCCTTAAAAACAACCATCTTCCCAATGCATGACACATTCCAAGTTCATGCATGTGCGCTGTGCGGGGCCTTCATTCACTCCTCAATCACCAATCACTGGGTAAAAAGTTTGGCCCACCTACCACATCCTTCATCCATTGAACTCCGTATTCCTAGTGTTACCAACGTCCGCCCAAAACCCAATAAATACTATGTAAGCCCTCCCCTTCCCATATATCTCCTCCACCTTTACAGCTACATCAAAGTAGCACACAAAATGAAACACCTCTCATCTTCTTCTCCGTCTATGCTCATTCTCCTTCTCCTATCAGCCTTATTTCTCTATCTCTGTTCAGGTCCACTCATGGTTTTGGCGTCCACTTACAACATGGTGGCCTTATGGGCTTGGTCGGATGGCAAGATAGAGGATTTTTTTTTATGTTTTTAAAAAAAATATTTTCCAGAAAATGCGTAGGGAATTTTTTTTTAAAAAAATGCACCTCAAAGGCGGAATCCCGGATGCTGCCTTTGCATTTCGAGGGCAAGGCGACATCTGTGATGCCGCCTTTGTACTGCGGGTGAAAGGCGGCAACCGGGATGCCACCTTTCTCCTAAAAAAAATTTTTTTTTGAAAATTTTTATTTTTTTGTTTTGTTTTGTTTATATATATACAAAAAAATTCAGAATAATTTCTCTGCTATTGACGATCCAGCGCTACAACCATTATAGCAGTCTAGATTCTGACAGAAACTCTTACCTAGGCCTCCCTTTTATAAGAGGGCTTGCCCTGAAAATCATTCTGCATTTTTGATGTGGGATTCAGGTTCTACCTTTACTGTGCAGTACATTCTGTATTTCTGATGTGGGATTCTGTTTCAAGTACGTGACTTTGAAATAGAATAAAATATAAACTATAAGTCCAATATAAATGAAATTTTAAACATTGATTAAACATATAATAAATAGTTGAAAACAAAAAGAATTTTCTCAAAAATGTTGATGAAAAATAATCTATAACCTTTCAAATCCGCCTACTTGAAACTTAAAAATGTTTCAAATACGTGAATTTGAAAGACTGTAAAATTTAAACTATAAAAAGAATATAATTGAAACTTTAAACATTGATTAAACATATAATAAATAGTTGAAAACAAAAGAAATTTCCAAAAAAATGTTGATGAAAAATAATTTATAAGCTTTCAAAACCGCATACTTGAAACTTAAAATTTTTCAAGTGTGTGAATTGGAAAGACCATAAAACATAAAATAGAAGACCAATATAAATGAAACATTAAACATTGATTTAACATATAAGAAATAGTTGAAAAAAAAGAAATTTCCAAAAAAATGTTAATGAAAAATAATTTATAAGCTTTCAAAACCGCCTACTTGAAACTTAAAAATGTTTCAAGTACGTGACTTTGAAAGATTATAATTATATTACTAATTAACTAATTAATTATTATATAATTAATAGTTATATTAATAATTAACTGATTAATTATTTTATAAGTAATAATTAATGAGTAATAATTAATAATTAATAATTTAATGAATAGTTATAATTAATATTTATATTACTAATTAACTAATTAATAATTACTAATTACTTATTAATAATTATTAATTACTAATTACTAATTATAATGAATAATTATAATAAATATTTATATTACTAATTAACTAATTAATAATTACTAATTACTAATTACTAATTAATTAGTTATAATTATTAATTGTATTTCTAATTAACTAAATATTTATTATATATGTAATAATTATATTACTAATTAATTATTATATAATTAATGATAATATTACTAATTAACTAATTAATTATGACATATTTAATTATTAATAATTACTAATT
This sequence comes from Viscum album, assembly GCA_963277665.1. Classification (NCBI taxonomy): domain Eukaryota; kingdom Viridiplantae; phylum Streptophyta; class Magnoliopsida; order Santalales; family Viscaceae; genus Viscum; species Viscum album. The sequence continues at coordinate 990,530,217 of OY728159.1, read as the reverse complement.
AATAATTAAAAATTATAATGAATAAATGTAATTAAAAATTATATTACTAATTTACTAATTAATTGTTATATAATTAATAATTATATAACTAATGAACTAACTAACTATTATATAATTAATTATTAATAATTAATAATTAATAATTATAATGACTAATTATAATTAATATTTATATTAATAATTAACTAATTAATAAATAATAATTACTAATTACTAATTACTAATTACTAATAAATAATTAATAATTATAATGAATAAATGTAATTAAAAATTATATTACTATTTTAGTAATTTATTATTATATAATTAATAATTATATTACAAATTAACTAACTAATTTTTATATAATTAATTATTATTAATTACTAATTAATAATTATAATGAATAATTATAATTAAAAATTATATTACAAATTTACTAATTAATTATTATAATGAATAATTATAATTAAAAATCATATTAAAAATTTACTAATTAATTATTATATAATTAATAATAATATTACTAATTAACTAATTAATTTTTACATAATTATCTATTAATAATTACTAATTAATAATTATAATTACTTATTATAATTAATTATCTTATTTATAATTAACTAATTAATTATTATATAATTAATAATGATATTACTAATTAAATAATTATTTATTATATTTTTAATAATTATATAATTAATCATTATATTACTAATTAAGTATTATATAAATAATAAATAATAATTAATCATTATAGCTTCATCTGACATCTCCCCAGTATGTCTTAAGGATATAAAATAGAATACTCGTTCTTCATTTGGATTAAGATTATCATGTTTGATTTTAGTATTATTATATTTTATTTATGGATAGTTTAATAGATTTTTCATGTTTACACATCATGGTTATTATTACCATACTAGCATGGTGTTATAAGAGTGCATAGTGAGCATGTGAAATAGGCTTTACTTTTGGTGCATATTTATTTACATTAGCATGGACCCAGTCTACTATTTTTCCATATGGTAAGTTTACAACTTTGATATAGAACATGTCTATTTTTATAATCTGAAGTATTTTGATTGTTTTATATAGAGCACATTTTGTGGGTTTTTCTTTAGGTTGATTCTTGGTGTTTAGGGCTCTTGGGTCCCATTGAGGACAGTTCTAGCTACTTCCATCAAGGGCAATGGGTTTTCCATTGGTTTTAGGTATGTTTTGTTCCATTTCAATTCTTTGTGTTTTTTTAAATTTAGGGGTTTGGGGTTTTGAATTTTCGGTGTTTTTCTAGAGTATTTTTGCCTTAGTGTGGTGGTTTTGGGTTGCCATTGTCAAAGGCGGCTTGCACATGTATGCATAGGTTGGCATATACATTTATGAGTTCCCATATATATATATATATATGTGTGTGTGTGTGTGTGTGTGTGTGTGTGTGTGTGTGTGTGTGTGTGTGTGTGTGTGTGTGTGTGTGTATTCACTCATGGCGGTATGAATAAATATATCAGGGCTAGGTGTGCTTATGTATATATATGAAAAATGCATGCGTGTGTTAGATAAAGGGGTATATGCATGTATAAGAATATATGTAATGATCTCATTGTATATATTTGGCCATGAAAATATGTACATAGGGGCTAGGTGTCCTTAAATATATATGAAAGTTCATATGCGTTCAATCGGTAAAGTGAATATTCGAGTTTCTGTCGTCTTAAGCAGAGCACCTTCAGTTTAAGATAGGTTCCCATATGCATTGGCCTTTAAATTTAAAGAATCATTGGTTACTTGTATTTCTCACCATATTTTTGTACTAAATAGTGATATATATTTCTTTGAATATTTGTTTGATATGAAATGATGTGTTTTATGCATTGTATTGGATTGTATGGAATTTTTTTTACAAAACCTTACACACCAAGCATTTAACAATATGTTCAATTGGACTTTATAATCAAATTGTTCCATGTAGAATGAAAAAACCAAACCAAACTTGTACCTCTCCAAACAGAAATGACATGCATAATCCCGTTCTAATCCGACATGAACCGAGTAGAACTAATCTTTATTGAATTGAATCAAATCGAATCAACATACTTGATCCAAATCAAAACAAACCAAATTAAATGAAACTGACATGAAATCAATCAAACTGAAATGACCATAACTAAATGAAGATACACTAAAATAAAATATACAAAAATAAAATAAACTAATTGGATTGTCCTGAACAGACTCTAATAAAACCAAAATAAGCTATATAAAATTGAGCTACAGTGAATTATACTAAATTGAATGAAACGTGACATAATGTAAGTAGGAAAAACCAAAATAATCTGAATTTTATTAACCTATAAAGTGTAAAATTGAATATTCTTAAATTATTCTATAGTAAATTAAATTAGAATATACCATTTATCCCTTTTTATTTAATTTATTCTCCTTTAATAGTTTTCTAATTTTCAATTAAAATACGAATGTTTGACATTTAATGGTGGGAAAAATTATTTGTGACATTTAATTAATCATGGAATAGATTAAATGGAATTATTTGACCACATTGATTGAAGATAAGATTGCACAAATTCTATAAATGAGTATTACAAAGCTTCACCAAGAGAAGTGGTGGTGAAAAAGAGGTAAATGTCGAGAGAGAATGGGAAGGGGTTCCACTTTTTTGGTTCCATGTATCAGAAGTCTTTTGGATATTGAGATCATACGGTGTATCTTGGTTACTAAGATCCACGATGCACAAGACGGGTGTTAATCTTGGAAAAAATCCATACTTTGTGGCATTCCCTTTTGAATAGGATAAATTAGTCATCTTTCTTGTGGGTAGGTCATCTGACAGAACTCTGTAATTCTCCTGTGTGCTTTTATTTCACTAGTTGTGTGCATGAGTATGATCTAGAGAAATGATTATAAAAAAGTGTGAGATTGAATTGGTTATCAAGATCCATAATCCAATTATAATTAATTGAGGTTAATATAAATGAGTTAAGCATGCAATGTTGGTTTAATAATTTTTTTTCTTTTTCTATTGTTTATCCTCTAAATTTTGAATCCTCATCATTGAAAATAAAATTCATATTTTAAATGTCAGGTTTTATTCACACTGAGGCTTCTCTATGGGTTGTATATCATCCCTTTATGTGGCATGCCCTTTGTTGATCTAGCTTGAGCTACACCATGTTGTCCTATTTTTGGATGTCATCTCTTCATCGATTTGTTACATAACTAGAATATATGAACTGTCCAAGCGATCTCCACTGTCCATTTTCCCCACGTGACTTTACCTAAGGATTCTAGTTGAGAACTCCTGATGGGGAAGGAGGGGTGAGATCCTGGAGGTGGCTTATCTAAGTTAATTGATGGGTCATTTATTACATGTACTCCCTTTGCAGGTGGTCATATGGTCAAGTGGAAGCGGCACGGTAGTCATTGACTGAGGTTCTGAGTTTAAATCCTCTTATCAACACTTTTAGTGAGCTCTAATAAAAGTGTGTCTTTTATCATGGTTTTATAAAAGATATCACTGAATTCAATGAAATTTGTAAAAATTGTACGTCATAAATCAACTCACAAATTTTAAAAACATATAAAAATAAATTATGGAATCTATTTGTCACTTTTATCTTCATGTGGAAAACCAAGTCCCCACGGACGTCAACAAAACTTAGTCAGATGTTGGGGGAAAGGGACATGTTGCAGCACCGACTATAAGGGTGAAGTTGAGAATAATTTAGGTAGCTATCATACCCAAACCTAGTAAGTAATTCCTTAAAAACAACCTGCTTCCCCATGCATGACACCTTCCAAGTGCATGCATGTGTGCAGGGTGGGGCCTTCATTCACTCAACAATCACCAATCACTGGGTAAAAAGTTCGGCCCAAAACCCAAAAAACACTCTATAAGCCCTCCCCTCCCCATCTCCTCTTACCTCTACATGTCTGTCCCAATACATCAAAGAAGTTCCCAAAATGAAACACCTGGAATCTTCTTCTCCTTCTCTCCTCCTTCCCCTTCTACTCGCAACCTTCTTTGTCCATCTCTGTTCAGGTCCACCCACGACAACGGCATCCAATTACAATGTGGTTGCCTTGGGTGCTTGCTCGGATGGTAAGAGCAACTCCTCCAGGGCCTTCCTCTACCTGGGTGGTAGCCTGCACCTCCTCCTCGCCCTCCTAGATTTACATGCCCCCTAGCTGCTTCCTGATATCCTCCCAGCTTGTGTTCGTTGGAGGAAGCTTCAGAAGTAGTCCCACCACCATACGGATTGAAGGAACCCTAGTTGCACCCTCCGAAGACCGCACCCACAAGGGCACTTCCAACTGGATCATGTTCCATCACGTGTCTGGAGTCTCCATCCTGGGTAACACGCTTGATGGCTAGGGAGTCAGGCTATGGGCCTGCAAAGATTCTGGAGGCAGCTACCCATTTGGAGCCATGGTCAGTCCATAAAACCTAATATGCAATAATGATGGTTATTATTTTATTCTTTAGTTAGTGTTTAAGATGTGGATTATAGGTGATTCAATCACTTGAGTTCATGAATCCAGAAAACATCTATATAAATAGCCTGGCGTCGGTGAACAGCTAGTTGTTCCACATTGTAATCGACAACTGCCAAAATGTGAAGCCACAGTAGGTGAAGGTAGCACCTTCCGGCAGGAGCCCCAACCCTGATGGTATTCACATCCAGATGTCCACTGGCATGACTATCCTAGGTTCCACTATCCAGACCGGTGATGATTGCATGTCAATCGGCTTGAGCACCACCAGCCTCTGGATAGAGAAGGTCAGCTGCAGACCTGGGCACGGGATAGCATCGGAAGCTTTAAGGGATCAACGGAGGTGTGTGGCAACAAAAACACATAAAAATGGAAAGAAAATTAAGTACATACAATATTTTAACGTGGTTCGGCAGGTTTTCCATCATCCATAAGAGAAAAGGGGAATTCATTAATTTCTTCTCTCCAGATAAAACTCAATGGAGGATCACAACACACTAGATTACACTATATTTCTCTTGTTACAATCTCAAGGTATTTAATCCCGTTAAATAGAGAAATGAGAAAATTTTATCCGGTTGGTGGTTAGTTCAGCTACCCTTGAAAACTCTCATCGTCTGTTACTGCATGTCCATGGTCGGCTGGGTTGGCTTCCAACCAGTTTCTTTTCCCACTAAATTCTCCCTGAATTGGGAGTGACCCCAAAAATCTCCCTCTCATAACCAATTTGGGGTAGGATCCAGAACTGCATTCTTCTTGCAGGCATTAAAAACTTCATCGACAAATCGAACATGCTTCTCCACACTAGATGATGTGGAAATTCCACTTTCTTCAGTTGATCTCGGGATGACTGCGGTCCCCATAAAATAATACAACCCATGTGACTATTTCCTAGTAAGCATCACTACATTCCCACATGATACTTCCAGCACTCCACCTACTATATAAATCTTGTACCCTATCACATTGAGCCTACTTAACGATAACAAGTTCCATATAATCTTCAGAATGAATTTCATATCAGCCAGTTCTTTTACTCCTCCATCGGGTGTTTTCAATTTCACCATCTCAACTCCTCGAACCTAGCATGTTGACCCATCACCAAGTCTCACTGAATCTCACACCTGTTGAAAGGTATGAAACACACCTTTCATCATACATATGTGCACCGAGCTCCCTGAATCCAAAAACCATCATTCTTCCTTTGAATTTTGATCCCTCTTGTTCTTCCTTTTTAGAAATTGAAATTTCCGCTTCATGTTCCCATATATTTTGTAGTAATGACACTACACTTCTCCCCATTTAATTCTCTCATATGAGTGCAAGATTCCTGTTTTCATGAAGACTTCATCATCTGCCAATAATTATGTGATGTTTGAAACCTTCTCTTCATCTTTATCTTTCCCAGCAATGTACCATTTTCACTCTCCATAGTCACTTTTATAGTGACCCTTTTTCTCACAAAAGAAACACAAGATTTTTCTAGGATCATGTCCCCTTGATTTTGGCCACCATTCTTTTACTGTTGACTTCTGATATCAACTCCTACCATGTTGATCATCCCGTATCACTGTGATTTGCTCACCTGAATGTGTCGTGGGTCTTTGGAATTCCTCTGAATTTTAAAGCAACATCATCTCCCCATCCAACTTCAATGTTTTCTTCCCCATGAGAAATGCAGTCACAATTCCATCAAATGAACTTGGTAGATATGAAAAAAGAAAAGGTGCTTTGTCTTCCTCTCCAACCTTCACGTCGAGCCCCAATAATTGTGTCAGGATTTTATTGAATTTGTTGGTATGATCCAAAAAACAATTTCCCTAATCCATGCACAACTGGTAAAAAAATTTATTTAAGAATAATATTTTGGTGAGAAACTTAGCCATATATCGCTATTCCAACTTCTTACAGATCTCATTTGGTGAGGTCTCATCCAACACTAAGTATTTTACGTCGTTCTCTAAACAAAGTCGAATTGTGCTGATGACCCACATCTCAAGCTATTCCCAATCATTGTCACTGGTGGTCTCAAGATTTTCTCCAATCAATAGTCTAATCATGACCTACTGCATAAGAATATCTTTCACCATTCTTTTCCACAAGACAAAATTATTCTGACCATCGAACTTCTTAATATCAAATTTTGGTAGTACATCGCCACCATCCATCGTCGTTGTCGCAAAATGTGATCACCATCGTCAATGATGCACCCCTTTCACACTACCTGATTAAGTGATAATTTTGAAAATCTAACTTTACAGATGCATTTGGAATGGTTGAAATAGTGGGAATCGACTCCTGGATCACCAAAAATGGAGTCTAATTTGTCGAGATATCCTTATAACAATTTCAACAGTCCAGATCACCTGTTGACGTGACAACGACGTAGCACTGATGTGGAACGTCGGAGCACCTAACGATATTTCATCGAGAATTTCTCCAGTGGCATGAATAGTACCTTTTTCTTTGGCATGGGTTTACTATTCACCCATGGTTTGACCATAACATTGACCGTCTCTACAGGGCTCGTTTCAACTCTATTTTCAACACTACTTGCGCCATTGGAATCGTCTTGTCTTCCTCTTCACGGATCTGGCCTCAAAAAAAATTCTGACCACTTTCAATTTTCCAGTCACCATAAAAATATTCATCACCTCGCCTTTTCAAACTCCCTCACTCCATCTCCCTCTAATACCACTTTTAAGGGCGCATTGGAGGTGTGTGGAAACAAAAACACACAAAAACAGAAAGAATATGAAGAAGAGACAATCTTTTAACATGGTTCGGTAGGTTTTCCTACATCCACAGGAGAAATGGGACCTTTATTAATTTCTTCTCTCCGGATAAAACTCAACAGAGGATCACAACACACCAGATTAAACTATATTTCTCTCATTACAAACTCATGGGATTTAATCCCATTAAATAGAGAAATAAAAAAAATATCTAGTTGGTGGGTAGTTCTGCTACCCTTCGGTTGGGTTGGATTCCAACCAGTTTCTCCTCCCGCTGAATCCTACCTAGATTGGGAGTGTCCCCTATAGATTTCTAGGGAAGGATGTAATAGAGGCAGGAGTGGAGAATGTGATGGTGAAAGCAGCGACATTCACTGGGATGCAGAATGGGGTGTGGATCAAGTCGTGGGGGAATCCCATGGTGGGGTTTGTGAGGCACGCCCTCTTTCAGTATGTGAGGATGATAAACATTGAGAACCCCAAAGATACTGCCCTGATGATGAAAACTGGTCAGGTCTTGTGTATGTCAGGGGTGAATATCAGTGACGTGACGTACCAGGAAATATATGGGACATTGGTGATGGTAGTGGGGGTGAAGCTGGAATGCAGCCCCAATAACCCATGCATCGAAATCCAGATAGAGAACGTGAAGCTCACTTATAATAATCGTCCGAAGGAATCATCCTACATCCATGATGCCTGCACCGTCTTGGGTGCCACCAAGTCCTCGGACTTCTTCTAGGAGAATGCCTCTCCTCAATTACCACACCTAATGAGTTCATTTGACTTGATTGGTAGTTTTTTTAAAAGTTATAACTAAAATTATTGCAATAAAAATGCAACATTGATTCTTGTTCCTAACCTCTAGATACAAAAATATTGGAAAAAAAGTACTCAATGTTCCCTAATTCGGTTTTAAAGGATTATAATTTTTTATAATATCATACTTAAAAATATCCCTATACATTCTATGGGTTTTTAACTGATCTTTTCCCCTTTTTATTTACATGAGCCTACTTGAATAGTTTTGGGATTTTCAATTAAAATATCAATGTTTGAGATTTAATGAGGGGACACATTATTGTGAAATTTAATTAATGGCGGGACACACTAAATGGAATGATGAATATTTTAACTGCATTGATGGGAGAGAGGACTACACCACTTCTAAAAATTCAAATTTCAAGGCTTCACCATGGGCTGTATATTACCCCTTTGTTTGGAACACCCTTTGTTGATCTAGCTTGAGAAACATCATCTATCCTATTGTTGGATGTCATCTCTTCTTTGTTTTGCTACACAAAAAATATTTATCCTATCAATCTATTTCAAGTTTTTCATCGATTGAGACCCCCATATTGTTGTTCGGAAACTCTCTCCCTCAAAAGAATTCACACCAAATCAGATAAATCAAAACACAAAGGGACAAACAACTTTAAATGCTTTGATCGGCTGACCTACATCCATGCGGAAGACAATATATAATATTATTCAAACAAAAATACACACAAATTTCAAATTCCCCATGATTTTTTCCCACACATAAGCACCCATTTTTAAATCAGTAGTGAATTATTAGAATCAAATGGCTGCTTTAATTTCTCTTTGGGTGGTCACCAACCTAATTCAATTTATTCGGATGACACCAACTCTCATTTATGGTTATCTCCATGTGGAAACTACTCTTGTTGTTGGTCCATATTGGTGGTCACCTGACATTTTGTGTGGTTGTATTTTTCAGCAGCATTCAACGCTTTCTTGGTGATTTCATTCAGTTGGGAGAGACTAGTGTCAAGAAGGAGCATAGAGCCCCTGTTTTTTAGGGTTTTTGGGTTTGCTTATATTCGTTGTATAAGAAGAGAAGAGGTCCTGCTCTTGGTTTGAATCTCCCTTCTCTAAGGGAGATGTGTGTGTGGATATCAACAATTTTATCCTGTTTTACTGATGAGGATGTTAGAGGACCTATTCGTGTCCTACTTAGTTTGTGTCAGTGTCACCTTGATGCGGTGGTTGAAGGTTGATCATGAGGAATCGGATGGTTCTAGTTCCTGAAACTAGGTGCAACAAAGTTGGATGATGATGATATTAGATATGAAAACAAACGACTTGGGAAATAGTGGAATTAGACAGCAATGGACTCAAACATCATCATTGGATTCGAACAGCATCATTGTACTTGGACAGAGACATTAGGCATTGATAGTAGCACATAGTTTTGATTATTCCAAATTTGGATGGCATGTTTTTATTTACTAATCATGAAGTGAGATGAATAGAGGGGGGAAACTATATTTCACCAAGAAAAAAGGTTTATAATTGACCCCTCCCACACCTCCCTCTTTTCTCACACAAGAAACTTTCAAGGTTCTCTCCCAATAACAAGAGATCTCTGGGCTCAAAACTGATGATCCTAAAAGGCTCCCTAGAACCTCCTTTTATAGGTATGGTGGGAGGTTTCATGTTTCACATAACTACCACCAATCCTCTACTAATCCCAAAATAATTTCAACCATGGTAGCCTACACATTCAACATGTGCAGTACCAAATATTGGAACAGCCAAGGAGATGGTGGGGTTGGTGCACCAGCCACCTACCATGGAAGTTGGAAAACTCCATCAATTCTCCCCCTCTAACTACAATCCACTCAAACATCTGCAAAGGTCTTTCTTCTCCCGAGTAACCACCTTTTTCAACATATTTTTTGGGTTCTCCTTCACATAAATCTTCACAAGTCACAATAGTTGTAGATCAATCACTTCACATATCCAATGACAGTGAATGTTGGTGTGCTTTGTCCAAGAATGGTACATGGAGTTCTTTCTCATGCCCAAAACACTTTGAATATCATAATAAACCATGTACTCCTTCTATATTAATCTGAGATCCTAGAGAAAACACTTTACCCACAACATCTCCCTTCCAGCTTCTGAATAAATAATTCACACTACTTCCATTTTGGATAAAGAAACACACTTTGGAAACCTTGACTGCCATGATACAACTCCTCATACAAATGTATATATGTTACCTGATGTGGACTTCCTATTATTAGAATCTCCAACCATATTTGTATTTGTACAGCCCTCTAAGAGAGAGTCAGCTCCCCCATAGTACAAACACAGCTTTGAAGTACCCTTAAGATACCTCAGAATCCATTTTATTACATCTTGTGTTGCTTCCCAATATTGGATATAAATTGAATCACAATCTCCACTGCATGGGAAATCTCTAGTCTCATACTCACTATAGAGTACATCAAACTTGCAACTACTGTGGAGTATGGTATCACCACTATTTCCTCAATTTCTTCCTTGGATGAAAGACATGAACTCTTTATAAAATTTAGATAGTGGGGAATAGGAATGATCACTGTTTTGGATTTTTCTATATTGAAAAATTTCGGAATACATTGAATAAGCTTCTCCCGAGATAGCCATAAAAACTTTCTCTTTCTGTCATAATGAACCCTTCTGCTGCTTTCCCCTTAAGCTTGCTCGAAACGATAAATATGTCACCACTACCATCACTGATACCATTCTACATTCTCGATGAATAGATCTAAGGTATGTATGGATTTATCTTATTAGCACCTACAAATCAAAATTTGAATTTTTATTATTTCAAGAATGCACTTGTAAGGAAAAGTGGGAAACCAAGTACATGAAACCAAAAGATCACCAAACCTAAATTGGGTAAGCCTACTCATTCTATATGAAATTAAAGGAATTATAGTGACTATTCTATATAATGTCTATTAGATGGATGTTACCTCCAAGTATTGATTGTCCTTGATAAGATCCTCAAAATGAAAGGCCATTTGTTCCCTTGTCTGTACGTGTTCTTCCAAGCTTGTCTTCCCTTCGTTGAAGCCGCATATCAAGATTATATTTTTTTCAATATAGGATAATTGTTCTTCATTTAGATAGACCCACAAAAACCTTTCAAAAATTTGATGGGAATATTTTTTAGAGATTTCGATCTTGAAGGAGTCCTCCAACATATCTTCATTTCAATAAAGGAGAAGCTCCTGAACCACTACTCCATCATCTACCACCTCTTCAACACCCTTTTCCAAAATATTGTTTGTAGTTAGCTAAGTCACTGGGGTGATGTCCTTGACACAAAGATCCTATATTACATTGCCAACTGGTGCTGGTCCCACCTCACTGTTGTCATGATCCTCAACCGCCAAGAAGATGTGTTTTTTCTCGCCTAATTTCACTTTTCTATTATGTTACCCACCTTTAATTTCCTACCCAATGGAAGAATATTTTTCTGTCATCACTTTGGACCTCGACTTTAAGGCTGATCTTTTCTCCATTGGTTTAGGAAGGTGTGAGTATTCCTTCTACCCTTTACCCTTCTTCTTCTTAGTAAGGATACAACTTTCAAAGTCACAAGAACCCTTCCTACTTTTTTCCTCCTCATTTTGTAAAGACCTTTACTATAATAACCCACTTTACTATCTCTAGAAGCTTGAATAAAGACCTCCTCACTTGAAACAACCCCAGAAATTTCTTGGTCTTTCTTGCATACCTCCGCCAGTTCAGGTTCAATTTGATCCATGACCAGTTCTTATGTTCCCAAGTATTTGAACCTGTTACCAGTATGAGGCTTTGGTACTATAATTATAGGGTTGGGACCCTTTACATATTTCACCCAGCCCTCTAAATTTATCATTGATCACTCCCAAGCCTCATATCCCATAGCACCTTCCTTAGTTAGAACCTGAAACACCATTCCTTGCTTGTGAGCACTACCTGATCACATAGCCCCAACATAGGATGAAGAGTTCAAGGAATTAAAATTAGTATCCAAGACTGCACTCACTCACTCCCTCGCTTCCCACTGATGTTAATGGATCTTAAATTGCTTTAGGGTTGGACAGATCATTTCTCAGCCGGTTCAAAACCTCACAAACCTTTATATTAATATTCTCGTGGATGGTCTCCTCCCTGATGGGGTTGGCCAAAATTAATCCACCAGTAGCCTTCTCAAAATTGGTCAAATGTTGGAACCTCAAACCAGAATTCTTGTTCTCTAATTGGAAACCTTAATGAAATACTAAAGTCCAATGACCCAAGAATTTTCACAACATGCATTAGTTCATCCACAATTTCAAGAAAATGGCTTTTTTGCATCGAAACTCCTCCCCAACAGTGATCTAGACCCATTCCACCAACGGCTTGGAGACATCTGCTTAAACAAAAATACGAGGGGAAATCGGGTGGCACACCTAGCTCGTGTGACTATTTAGACAAAAATACCAACCTACCAGGTATCCCAGAAAACATAGAATTGAAGGATTTTGGAAAAAATGAAAGTTTAGGGAAACTTACCCATAAGGATATAGTGGTAAAGCCCCACTTCATATGAAATTCATAGGACCGCCAAAATAGATAATAATGATCACCATTACAGTTGCATGTATCTCTAGAATAGGTGAATATCATGTCCTCCATTGACGCGAAATGGATCATAATATGACGTTTATCAAGGCGACCAATGATAGAGTATTCCTATAGACCCAAGGATCTGAAGACAAACCTATAAAATGTGTCAACCGAAGGTTGGTGAGACCTGAATCGAATGACTATGGTCAGATCCAGATATCCCAAGGCTTCAGAGAATTCAGCGATCGAAATTGAGATTTTTGGTGCACCATTAAAGGGATCTAGTTGTTGGGGAGGATCCCGATTCTGGGCCGAAAATTTCTTGCCAAAAATATCATGAGAAGCCCGAAGAGATATTAGAAGAATAAATAGATCAGCACGTAGGATTTTTTTAACGTGAAAAAACCCTCCTTATAGAGGATTAAAAAACCACAGGGCAATTCCCAAAAATATCCACTATAAATCAGAGAATTCAATAATCCAAGTAATGCCTGAACTTGAATTACAAATGAGAGAGCGTAGAAAACCTATGTGAAAACCACACCTTGATACGCTTCTGCCTTCTCTTAGATAAACATCCCACTAATGCCATGTATCGGAAGATCAATCTGTGAAAAAACCTCACCCTTCTGTCAACATAATGTCACTACCTTGGAGATCTTCACCCAAATATAAGTCATCCTCACACTAGTTTGCGACACCCGAATGATATCTACATCATGATGTATCGTCGATCTTCAATCAGTACATGTCGCTTGATCACTGCAATCAAGAAGACTCTCGATACATGGCCCGATCATTGATCATGTTATTGATTCTTCACACCTGTTGAACACCGACACACCGCACAAGCTACCGCCAATGTGGTAGCCCCCTTCTTTCTCTCAGTGGACTACATCTTGAGAATCTCTCAATATTCGCCACTAGCAGCTTCCCCTTTTAAAGCATTCTTTTTTTCCTTTTTCAAATACAGATAAGATATGAAATATAATATCTTAAATATTCAAATCACCATGTATCTACCATGTTAAAATTCAAACAAATATATCATCTAAATAGATAAGATATATCTACCCATGAGATACACATGCAGCCTTATCTGTGTGATATGATAAAAGATATTTCAAATTCCAAAACATATCTTATCTCAAATCTAGAAACACCCACATGTGGGATGAACCCCAAAAATATCCCCCTTCAGCCTGTAAATAGAGATACCATCCAACAAACTCAATTGGACTAAAAAACATGTTGGTATCACACTAACCATCATCCTCGATAGAAAAATGATGAATCCCTTTTGCAACTCTGGTAGAAACCTGACTGCTCCCCCTGCAAAAGAAACTCTAACGCCGAAGTCTTCATCATACTTGTGTCTTCACCACCAATACCAGAATCAACAATATCTAGTTCCCTCAAAATCGTGATCACCACAAAATATAGAGCACCTGCATGAAAAACTTGTTCCCCCTGCTCAAAATCTAGAGCACCTAGTGCATCACCTCAATCATAAAATTTTAATTCTTTCTTCACTAGTCTCACATTCTGATAAAAAGAATTAGGTGTAAGATCTGAAACACCACCTTTAACCTACTTTCCTAAGCTTATTCTACCTCATGCACGTGTCATCGATCCTATTAGAAGCTTCCAAATAATTCTCAACCAAAATTTCAAGCCCAAACCATCACCTCTAATACCACTTGTTAGGGAGGATCCCGATTCCAGGCCAAAAATTGCTTGCCAAAAATATTATGAGAAACCCAAAGTGGTATAAGTAGAATAAATATATCATCACACATGAATTTATTAACATGGAAAAACCCTCCTTACAGAGGATTAAAAAACCATGGTGAAATTACCAAAAATATACATTATGAATCAGAGAATAAAAGAATCCAAGCAATGCCCGAACTTGAATTACATATGAGAGAGCATAGAAAACCTGTGTGAAAACCACACCCTGATACACCTCTTCCTTCTCTATAATAAACATCCTTCTAATCCCATGTATCGGAAGATAAATTTGTGACAAAATTTCACCCTTCTTTCGACCAAATTTCACTACCTTAGAGATGTTCACCCGAACATGCATCATCCTCACATGAGTTTGCGACACTTGAATGATCTCTCCATCATGATGTATCATCGATATTCAATCGGGACATGATGCTTGATCACTGCAATCAAGAAGACGCTCGATACATGACCCAATCATTGGTCATGTTGCTACTCCTTCACACCTATTGAACACTGACACGCCGCACAAGCTACCATCGACGCGGTAGCCCCCTTCTTGCTCTCGGTGGACTACATCTTGAGAAGCTCTCACTATTCGCCACCAGCAGCTTCCCCTTTAAAAGCATTTACTATTTCCTTTTTCAAATACAGATAAGATATGAAATATAATATCTTAAATATTCAAATCACCATGTGTCTTCCATGTTAAGATTCAAACAAATATCTCATCTAAATAGATAAGATATATCTCCCCATGAGATACACATGCATCCTTATTTGTGTGATATGATAAAAGATATTTCAAATTCCAAAACATATCTTATCTCAAATCTAGAAACACCCACTTGCGGGAAGAACCCCAACACTAGGAACTTCAAGAAAACTGATATATACAAAAAAGGTGGTAGAAAATTAGTGTTGGAAAAAAGGTGAAGGGGCGCAACTGATGCTCAGAAAAAGGCATGGGTAGCACCATTCTCCATCCCTCTGCATGTTGTGCGCCATAAACTAGGGAAACTCAACATCATATACTTTTTATTGGCCTCCCTTTCATGTATGTTGTGAACATCCTAGCCCAAAAACCTAAACTCCAAGCCCATAATAAGTTGAAACCCTATGTAGTCTCACTCATACTTTTCACACCAGCCATCTACGAATTTTCATCCACCTGGTGTGGCCACCTTTTTCATTTGGTGGTTCGTATCGAGTTCTAAGTTATGGAGAGTTTTCTTTTTCATCTTATAGATGGATGGGTAATGATTTTATTCTTGTGGTGAGTGTTTATGGTCTTTTACAATGGTGTGTGGGGCCATCTTCACTTCAGATCTAGTTTCATTTTTCTTAAATTTGGTCCTACCCATTTTTTGTCGACCGTGGCCTATGGCGTGTGAAGAGACACTTGTGTTTGAGACTAATTTTTATCCATTCATTTTAAAGAACAACCAATTTTCTATTAAATTATTTTATATGAATTTAATAAGGAAAAACATTAATAATTATTCTATGCACCTTACATCAGATTTTTTTTAAAAATATATAGGAAGCACTAAAAATGCACAGTATGCAAATATATTTTGACATTTTCAAACTGTTTCAAGTTTATAATTTTATAGTTTTATAATTTTTTAAATTTATATACTTTTATAAATTTTATAGTATATAGCATTATACTAATATAATATAATGATAATTTTTTATTAAATATTTATAGCTTTACAGATTTATTTGTTTATAAATTTATATAATTTTCTAGTTTTTATAGTATATCATATTATAAATATATAGCTTAAATATAAAAATTTATATATTATCTATACATTTATAGTTTTCTAGATATATAAATTAATATAAAATTATAGTTTTATAAGTTATAAATTATTATACTTTTATACTTTCATAAATTTTACTGTTATATATTATAATTTTATACTTTTATAAATTTATAAAACTATATACTTATATATATTATGTATACTTTTATAACATATATGTAATTTTATATAGTTTTATAAATATATATACATTTATAAATTATGTATATTTCCTTAATGTATATATATATATATATTTATTTAAATTATGTATATTTCTTCTAATCATGATCTCAAAAAATAATATTTGAAAGTTACTCGTAACATTGTCTTTTTATGAAAATGTTCAAAATGGTTTATGAAGACATTTATTATGATTTAAATTCAGTTTTCCCCTCTATATCTAAAGGATATATCTCCTAAGGAGTTTTGATTCTTGAGTTATCCATATAAATTGTAATGTGATACTATTATTTTAGGAAATTGTGATTTTAGTGTCAAACAGTCTCATTCTTGATGTCATTTGGAAAATATTATGTATCCAATTTTTTTGTGGGTTGTTTTTATAATGTGATATATGATTAATTTCATATGGAACACATATATATGGTTTATAATTATATGATTAATGGGTCCTATATATCCCTCTAATGTATCAAGTGAAGTATAATATCTCATGATATTACTATAGTAAATAAGTTGTGATGCTCAATCCACAATGGGAAATGAGTTTTGATTCTTGATCGACTACAGGAAAGGAGTTTTGATGCTCAATAAACTATGGGAAATGAGTTATGGTGATCAATAAACTATGAGCAATAAACTATGCTCAATAGTTTTGATCCACTATGTTATTATGTTATTCCTATATAAACTTAATATATGCTATGATTTTCTTTGATTATGTATGTGCCACGTTTTCTATGCCACATGTCTAAGTTATTCCACATGTTTATGTAATGGTCCAGAGCTCATAATTATTTTCATGTGTCTTTGAATTATTATTACATGGTATATTTTTTATCTCTTCAGGTTATATATACTTATTTAATGATTTATAGAAATATATTATTATTCCATTTTAATTTTAATATGATATTTAATCCTTGGTCTTTTTTCTCATTTGATTTTGATCTAACCACTTTATAATCCATTTATATGTCCTCCCTTACTAATAATTTTATATCCCTAGTCCTTTTGATTCCCATTTCAAAAGGGAATCATATAAAAAGATTAATTTTAGAAGGAATATTTACCTAGAGACGTCTTTGGAGATGTTGAAGCAATATATTATAATAAGACATTTTTTAGCTAATCTCTAAAGACACTAAATCATTTAGTTCTGTGGTTGTGTGAATATATGTGAGTTGAAATGTTTAAATTACAAAAATGATATAAAATATATACATGTGATATTCAAGTTGTATGAGTTGGTATCAGATTGGGTATTAGTTACATTGGGGGTTTAGGTAAAGTGGTATAATAAAAACCATCTTTAATCCACCTAGGGTTGAACTGAAAGTATAATAGGATAAAATAAATGTGTCCAATGTTAAGAAATAATGATTTTGAATTTTCATGTAGTTTTTATTTTATGATATTATTTTTTATTACACATGATTCATGCTTTTGATTTTAGTAATGGTTGGATCTAGGAGGAACCAATATAACAATGGGTGTGATAAACAATGATGTGACTACCCCAATAGGAAACCAAATGGGAAGAGTGATGGACTGAAAAATATCATGATAATACTTTCTCAACATTCTCAAGAAATTAATAATAATATGTACCACTTCAAACTCTCAAACATGCTATAGATAAAACAACTCACCATAGATTCATTTATGTGGCAATTCCCTCTAACCGTTTGGGTTCCTCTAATAAACTAGTTTTGAAGAAATGGATAGCCATTTAGAATTTTGAACGTGAAGTAGATAGATGGTGGGTTCTGGTTATGAATATGAGGAAAAATGAAGCAGTTTATAGTAAGAAATGGGATGTGTTTAAGGAAATATTTTCATTCAAATTTTAAAAAATTTGAGAAATTCTCCAGGGATTGTGCCTCAATCCATAAACAAAGAGAACATCATTTGATCCAAAATTCTTCACTATAATTTTAGTGTTTCCTACACCATTCAATTAAAGTAAAAAATAGTTTTTAAAAGTGAAATATCCTCCATTATATTTAAAAATTTCCTCCCATAAGTTTTTTTATCATGTGGGATAAAAAACATTTTTCAATATTTCTATTTTCTTTCAAGAAATTCATGAGATCCATCTTCAATTGAACATATTTTGTGTATTAATTTTGTTAAATATTAATATTTTCAAAGAAAATAGGATGGATATGAATAGAGAATGGATGGATTCTAATTGTATGAAAAAAAATTATGAATATGGGGTGAAAGAGTTCATCAATTTTGGAAAAGGTCATGTATATGATTCTTCTCAAATCCTTTGTCTATGTTTACACTCACAACTACAAAACTCACCTATAACTGTAGTACCCCCAGTTTCTGGTATGTAACCCTTTATTGATTATTTTAATGGTTATAAAGTTAAGGGTGACGTATGGGAGAGTCGGGAGATCTCGGAATGAAGTTTTGGGAAAAAAACGGAAGCTACACGAGCGGCGCACGGTTTTCCTAAACCGTGAGGCCAAACCATGCGGAGTTGGTGTTGGAGACAGTATCTTTCACATGGGCAGCACATAGTTTATCTAACTGTGCGGCCAAACCATGTGAGAAGGGTGGTAGAGGCAGTATCTAATGCACGTTTAGCACACGTTTTTTCAAACCGTGTGAACTAACTGTGCGGCCACTTAAACGAGATCCTATAATAGTGGATCTCATGTGTTTTTGCCTCTAAGTAGCTCATTTTTTCTCCTAAGTGGCCCTAACTCGGGATTTTGGTTCTCCTAAGGTAAAAGAGGGTTCTCCCATCATTCCAGAGGCGATCCGAAGGCTTCCCTTGATGAATCGAAGTCGGGTTCTTGAGGTATGTGATCATTCTTGTTAGGATTCTCAGATCTACTTAGATATACTTCTCCTCTTCTCTCGGTTTCTTATGTCTACGCCCATTATGGGTAGATATAAGTTTGTGGATGCCAAACATGATGAGTTTTGGTCTTTGTTGTGTTATGAGAAGATATTTAAGGAGGATCCTTGGTGAATTAGCCTGGCTTTCTTGTGCGTTCTCCGTTTGTTAGGGTTTTCTTCAAAACCTTTGAGGTAGGTGGCTTCACTCTCGATTCATTTTTCTTAGAACTTGAAGGCTTAGTTAAATTTTATTTAATTGCTTGGTTTTTATTGTGAAATTTTGGTGAAAATAATGTTATAAATCTTCTTTAGTGATGATTTATGGGTTGGATGGAATTATGGAAATTGAAAGAATGGGTTGTGCAAAGTGTTTTTGTTTCTTGATTTTAAAATTGTGATTTTAAATTGGTTGTGGTTTTCTGCTTGAAATAAATGGTTTTCAATAAAAGGGGTGATTCTTTATTGAAATATTTTGAACACACTTGGTTTTGGGCACGGATTTTCATGGGTTGTGGTGTGTGTTCATATGCATTGGGATGGATAAGGGCGAGAAGTCCCCCCATCAAAGGTTGGGATGGATAAGGGCAAGAATTACCCCCATCACTAGGTTGGGACGGATAAGGTCGTGAAGTATCCCCGTCAAGGTAGTCCACTAAGTGACGACATAGTTGAAGGATAACTCACCACTCGTGAGTATAGGGACGTCCTGGTTGCATGCACGGTTGGTTGTATGGATTTGTGAAATGGAATGGATGTGCCAAAATGGAAATGGGAATTTTATTGGAAACTTGTCTTGGTTTCTTTTCTTGAGAAAGATGGTTTTTGTTGGAAAATGGTTTTGACATGGGACTTGTTATATTTTGAACTGTTTTGGAATTGTTTTATATAAATTGTTTTATATAAATGTGCTAACACGTTTTATCCTAGGGGCATGGGTTGGGAAGTCATCGGGGAAAACCTACTGAGTTTCATTACTCACCCTCTGCTTTGGCACGTTGGTGCTTTTGCAGATGTCATATACCAGGATGTTGGAAAAGGTAAAGCATCACATGTTTATAGCACTGCTTCATGATACTGGGGCTGGTTCATGATGTTGGATCTTGGAGCTTGTGAAGCATGGAGTTGGGTTGTTGTCTTGTAGTCTTTGAGTTTGTATTTTCGCTGTTTACTCTGATGTTTTAGTGTTGGTTTTCGTTGTGGTACCCTTGGTCAGTTTATGATAAAATAAATGGTTGGGTTGTTGTATATTTTATCATGCATCATTTAGTTGTTGGTTTGGTTATGGTTGTTGGTTATATGGATGTTAAAAAATGGTATATCATCCCCCACTTGTGTTTCAACCCTTTATCATTTATTGCCAGCCTTTGGTGCCTTGGGGATTTCACTTAAGGCCTAGTAATGACTCGTTGATCCCTCAAGCCAATGAGAATTGGCAGGTCATCACAAATGGTATCAACTTGTTCAGTCCTTGCCTAACAAGTGGTCATCAATGTTCTCGATCATGGAGTTGAAATTCCTTTTCGTCTATTCCTTGGGTTGGAATCTTAAACAGGAGTAGGATTATCAAAACATGAAAGGTATAGCATAAAATGATGTAGCTAACCCATTTATGCTGAAATTCAAGTTACCAGGGAGTTGGGTACATAAGTGTTTAAGAGACACTTATAGGATAACAAATCTCATTGTCATGGGTTTAGCCAATGAGATGAGCATGACATGCATTAGAGGAATGACTTCCCACTAGGAGTGCATATATCATTTTGATAAATGGATGATTGTTTGATGCAAAAGCGTGATTTATGAAAATTTTAAACTTGTTTTCAAATGAAATATTTTTAAAAGATAATGGTTGATGTATTTTGAAAATATATTGTTTTTCAAAAGAAAGAAAATATTTCTTTTTAAAACAGGTAAACGTGGAAAATATTGATGATTGGAAATCAGTGTTTTGATAGTGATGTGCTAGAAATTGAAATGCTAAGCCTTTAGTTGCGAGGAAGTGAGACTAACGGCGTGCGTTGTTGTATAGAAAATGGCACACGTTAGGCGTCGTAGAAACCAACCCAAAGAAGCTACGGAGAATGTGGTTGCACCTAAACCATGTGTGAACCAAGAGCTGGTTCAAAGTATAGTTCAAGCATTCCAGGTGGTGGACACGGGGAATCGGAGGGATGAGTCAAGACATGTAGACTGTTCTGTCCAGTTCCAGAAGTAGAATCCACCCATCTTCTGGGGTGATTATGAACCAGAAAGGGAGGAGGTGTGGCTGAGTAGGATGAATCGTATCTTCAATTTCATCAGCACACTAGCAGAACTAAAAGTAAAGTTGAAGACGTATATGCTGGAGGATCTTGCACGATAGTGGTGGGACCTAGTGGTGTAGGCTAAGGTGGATCAAGGCCTGGGCTGGGAAGAATTTGAGGAATTGTTCAACAAACAATTCTATCCTCACATGTTCAAGATCCAGAGGACGACAGACTTTTTCAGCCTGAAGTAGGAGAATCTCTTTGTCACAAAGTATGTGGCTAAATTCATGAATTTAGTACGCTTTGCACCGGAAGTTTCTGCAAGTGTGTCACTGAAGGAACGAATCTTTGAATCAGGGTTGCGACAGGAGATTCGGTCAAAGATAGTTGTGCTCTGTATTACAGATTATACAAAGATGGTAAACAAAGCAACAATAGATGAAAGAGACATCTCAGGAGTTATGGGGGGGTGAAGTATGATGATAACCATGGGAACGGGTGGGAACTCAAATGATGGGAACAAGTGGAAGAGGGATACCTCCATCCAAGGTGGGACTACAAATCAGAACCAGACAGTTGGATCAGTGAATCTTCCTCCACGACCCCAAAGCAAAGCAGGTTTCTTTCAATGTGGTTCGACTGACCACATAAGGAGAGAGTGTACGGCGCAACCTAGAGAATGTCACAATTTCAAGAAGATGGGGCATCTACAGTGCTATTGTAGGAATTCTCTAAGGTCGGGTTCATGTGACACTTCTTAGGTGTCGCAAGCATTGTATGCTTCGACAGGACGAGGACAGTGGAATCAGTCTCGTCAGCATAAAAGAGCTAGCCATGGTGATTCTTGAAATACCATGACTTCTCAACCAGGACAATGTCATCAAGGAAACAAGGAGAATAGTGCAGCGACAAAGCAATTGTATGGATCTGAGCAGATGATTGTTGATGATCACGCTGGACCATCAACAGTAAGAGGTACGATTCTTTTGAATTATACCTTTGTGCAAGTGTTGTTTGATACTGGTGCATCACATTCCTTCATTACTTCTCATGTTGTTGACTTGCTGTGTTTAAAACTGGAAATGATGCCTTCAGTCTTGAAAATGAAAACTCCTCTTGGTGAAAGAGAATGTCAAGCCTTCGTGTGTAGAGAATTTGCTATAATTGTTGATGGAGTTGAGCTGAAATGGGACTTCTCCATGTTGGATATGGATGTCTATGATGTAATCCTGGATATGGATTGGTTGACAACGTTTAAGGCTCACATCGACTGTTATAGGAGAACGGTTAGTTTCACGACTGAGGATGGCATTGAACATCTCTTCAGAGGAGAGAGGATGGAAAAGAAAAGTGAAAAGAGCTAGTTGTCACAAATGGTGGGAATGATATCTCACCAATTGGCATCATTGACTTTGGCATAAATGGAAGAGATTTAGGAAAATATTTTTCTAGCTGTGGTGGATCAGTTTCTAGATGTATTTCCCAGGAACTTCTCAGTGTTACCACCTCTAAGGGAAGTGGAGTTTACGATTGATCTCCTTCTGGGGACCAGTCCTATTTCCCTTTTATCTTAGAGGATGGCACCAACAGAGTTACGGGAATTGAAAGTGCAGTTAAAGGAGCTTGAAAGCAAGGGTTTCATTCGACCAAGTACTTCTTTATGGGAAACACCGATGTTGTTTGTGAAGAAGGCATATGGAACTCTTTGGCTGTGTTTTGATTATCGTAAGCTTAACCAAGTTACGATAAAGAACAGATATCCAATTCCACGCATTGATGATCTATTTGATCAATTAAGGGGAGCTTAGTGGTTCTCCAACATTGACTTTCCATCAGGATATCACGAATTGCAAGTCTGGAAGGAGGATATTCCAAATACAGCTTTCATAAGCAGATATGGCCACTATGAATATGTAGTCATGCCTTTTGGTCTTAAAAATGCACCAGCAGTTTTTATGGAATTGATTAAATGGATATTTCAGCAATATTTGGATTCTTTTGTTGTGGTGTTTGTGGACGACATATTGGTGTATTCAAGAACAAGGTCTGAGCATGAGAAACACTTGAATATAGTGTTGGAAATATTGAGAGACCATCAGTTGTATGCCAAATTATCAAAGTGCAATTTTTTGATACAAGAGGTATGCTTTTTGAGCCATGTTGTTTCTGATAAAGGTGTTTTAGTGGATCCAGAAAAGATTGAAGTTGTTCTTTCTTGGAAACCGCCAAAGAATGTCTTTGAAATATGAAGTTTTCTTGGTCTATCTGGTTATTACCGACGCTTTGTTCATGACTTCTCATGACTAGCTTCTCCTACGATAGCATTTACAAAGAAGAACATAACATTTCAATGGATTGAGGAATGTCATATATCTTTTTAGGAGTTGAAAGTTCAGCTTACATCAGAACCTATCTTGATCTTTCCAGAATTAGGACAGGGGTATGTGGTGTATTGTGACGCTTCAGGATCAAGTTTGGGTTGTGTTCTCATGCAAGTAGACCATGTTGTTTCTTATCGTTTAAGGCAGTTGAGGGTGCATGAGAATAATTACCCAACACATGATTTGGAGTTAGCTGTAGTTGTCCATGCTTTGAAAACATGGAGACACTATCTCTTTGGTGAGAAGTTTACTATGTTTACAGATCACAAAAGCATGAAACATATTTTCTCACAGTGAGATTTGAATCTGAGGCAGAGGAGATGGATGGAGTATCTTCAAATGTTCGACTTTTACTTGATATATACACCAGGTAAGGTAAATTTGGTGGTAGATGCATTGAGCATAAAGTCATATGCTCAGTTGGAGAAAGAAGCTTCAGATGAATGGCAGTTGATGTCGCTCTTAGCCGACATGCATGTGTAGTGTGAAAATTGAGGTGATGTTGCGGTTTTCTTTCCAGTTTCACTTGTTCCTGATTTGGTAAAAATGGTCAAAGGGGCACAAACATCTGATATAGAATGTTGGGAAATGAGTTCAAAACTCAATGTTGGGGAGACAATTGATGGCTGGATACTGGAATCGGGTTCAGTTTTGTGTTTCAAAGATCTGATGGTTGTACATATAGTTTTTTAGGAACAACTCCTTAATGCTTACCACCATTCAAGATGGGTTGTACATCTAGGTACACAAAAAATGTATAAAGTGTTGAAGGAACAATTTTGGTAAAGTGACATGAAAAGGAAGGTGGCCGAGTTCATCTCACGGTGCTTAACTTGTCAGCAGATGAAAGCAGAGCATCAGAGACCAGCTGGTATTCTACAGTATTTACCAATCCCAGTGTGGAAGTGGGATCAGATAGAAATGGATTTTGTTATAGTTCTTCCAATAACTATCCGAAAACACGATTCTATTTGGGTGGTAGTGGATCATCTAACCAAGTCGGCCCATTTCATCCCTATTTGTGAAACTCATATGGTGGAAAATATTTTAAAAATCTATATCTGAGAAGTGGTAAAGAGGAATTGAGTACCAGTGTCTATAGTCTCATATATAGATCTGAGGTTCACATATCGTTTCTGGAAATCATTACAGCAAGCCCTTGGGACTCAGTTGACTATGAGCATGGTGTATCATCCTTATACGGATGGGAAATCTAAGCAGATGATACAGACGTTGGAAGATATGTTGTGGGATTGTGTAATGGATTTTGGTGGATCATGGGAGGAGAATATACCCTTAGTGGAGTTCTTATACAATAAAAGCTATCAAGCCTCGATACGCATGGCTCCATTTGAAGCATTGTATGAGCGTCCTTGTCATTATCCACTTTTTTGGGTGGAAACAGGTGAGACTTCACTAGTTGGGCTGAGCCTTGTCCAAGAAACAACGGATAAGTTTCAGTTGATAAGGAAGAGGATGGAGACGGCACAGAGTCGTCAGAAATCTTATGCAGATCATCGCTGAAGACCGTTGTCATTTACGGTGAGTGATCATGTCTTTTTGAGAATCTCTCCAAGGCTTGGACATCGTCGTTTCGGGAAGTAGGGAAAGTTATCACCTAGATACATTGGCCCTTTTGAGATACTGGAATGGGTTGGAGAGGTGGCATATCAGTTGGCATTACCACCATGGTTTAGTTTGGTGCATAATGTGTTCCATGTAACTCAGTTGAAAAAGTATCAGCCTGATCCTGACCATGTGATCAGACAGGATCATTCTAACCTAGAGACGGATGCTTCATTGATACATATCCTGGTACGGATTGTGGATAGGCAAGAGAAATTATTGCGTGGAAAAAAGCATCGGTCTAGTGAGGGTTTTATGGCAGCATGGTCAGATTCAGGAAGAGACTTCGGAACATGAAAGAGAAATGAAAGAGCAGTGGCCGAAACTCTTCCAACTGGCTATAGGTTTTTTACTTTCTGAGGATGGAAAGACCAATGGTGGGGAGAATTTGGTACCCCTGGTTTCTGGTATGTAACCCTTTCTTGATGCTTTTAATGGTTATAAAGTTAAGGGTGATGTATGGGAGAGTCGGAAGAACTCTGAATGAAGTTTTGGGGAAAAAAGGGAGGTTGCACGGGCGGTGCACGGTTTGTCTAAACTGTGCAGCCAAACCGTGCGGAGTTGGTATTGGAGGCAGTAGCTTCCGCACGGGCGGTACATGGTTTATCTAACCATGTGGCCACACCATTAGAGAAGGGTGGTAGAGGCAGTAGCTAATGCACGGTTAGCGCACGTTTTATCAAACCATGCGAACTAACTGTGCAGCCACTTAAACGAGATCCTACAAAAGTGGATATCAAATGTTTTTGCCTCTAAGTGGCTCATTTTTTCTCCTAAGAGGCCCTAACTCGGGATTTGGGTTCTCTTAAGATCAAAGAGGGTTCTCCCATCATTCTGAAGGCGATCCGAAGTCTTCCCTTGATGCATCGAAGCTGGATTCTTGAGGTATGTGAAAGTTCTTGTTAGAATTCTCAGATCTACTTAGATCTACTTCTCCTCTTCTCTCGATTTCTTAGATCTATGCCTGTTATGGGTAGATTTAATTGTGTGGATGCCAAACATGATGAGTTTTGGTCTTGGTTGTGTTAGGAGAAGAGATCTAAGGAAGATCCTTGGTGAATCGGCCCGATTTTCTTGTGCGTTCTTCATTTTTTAGGGTTTTCGTCAAAACCTTTGAGGTAGGTGGCTTCACTCTCGATTCATATTTCTTATAACTTGAAGGCTTAGTTCAATTTTATTTAATTTCTTGGTTTTTATTGTGAAATTGTGGTGCAAGTCATGTTATAAATCTTCTTTAGTGATGATTTATGGGTTGGATGGAATTGTGGAAATTGAAAGAATGGGTTGTGAAAAGTGATTTGGTTTCTTGATTTTAAAATGGTGATTTTAAATTGGCTATGTTTTTTCTGCTTGAAAGAAATGGTTTTCAATAAAAGGGGTGATGCTTTATTGAAAGGTTTTGAACACACTTGGTTTTGGGAACGGACTTTCTTGGGTTGTGGTGTGTGTTCATATGCATTGGGATGGATAAGGGCGAGAAGTCCCCCTATCAAAGTTTGGGATGGATAAGGGAGAGAAGTCCCCCCATCACTAGGTTGGGATGGATAAGTTCGTGAAGTACCCCCGTCAAGGTAGTCCACTAAGTGATGGCTTAGTGGAAGGATAACTCACCACTCATGAGTATAGGGAGGTCCAGGTTGCATGCATGGTTGGTTGTGTGGATTTGTGAAATGGAAATGGGAATTTGATTGGAAACTTGGGTTGGTTGCTTTTCTTGAGAAAGATGGTTTTTGTTGGAAAATGTTTTTGACATGGGACTTGTTATATTGTGAACTATTTTGGAATTGTTTTATATAAATTATTTTATATAAATGTGCTAACATGTTTTATCCTAGAGGCATGGGTTGGGAAGTCATCAGGGAAAACCTACTGAGTTTCATTACTCACCCCCTGCTTTGGCACGTTGGTGCTTTTGCAGATGTCATATACTGGGATGTTGGAAAATGTAAAGCATCACATGTTTATAGCACTACTTCATGATATTGGGGCTGGTTCGTGATGTTGGAACATGGAGCTTGTGGATCATGGAGTTGGGTTATTGTCTTGTAGTCTTTGAGTTTGTCTTTCCACTATTTACTCTAATGTTCTAGTGTTGGTTTCCGTTGTGGTACCCTTGGTCAGTTTATGATAAAATAAATGGTTGGGTTGTCATATTTTTTATCATGAATCGTTTAGTTGTTGGTTTGGTTATGGTTATTGGTTCTATTGATGTTCAAAAAGGGTAAATCATCCCCCACTTGTTTTGAAACCCTTCGTAATTTATTGCCAGCCTTTGGCACCTTGGGGATGTCGCTTAAGGCCTAGTAATGACTCGTTGATCCCTCAAGACAATGAGAATTGGCAGGTCATCACAATAACAATGCTAGAATCAGCCTTTATCGGCACTAGAAAAGCATTGAAAACCTTAGCATAGTTAAAAGTTATCAGTGCTAAAAAATCACTGATAAAGGGTATATTTATCAGCGCAAATAAAATTGCTGATAAAAGAACCCATTTATTAGCATGTTTATTTAGTGCTGATAAATAGTTCCTTTATTAGTGCTTTTATTTTCACTAATAAAAGTATGATTTATCAGCGCTTTTATTTACACTGATAAAAGTAATATTTATCAGCACTTTTTAATGTGATGGTATAGATAGAGTTTACTAGTGCATGTATAAGCACTGATAAAGGAAAGATTTATCAACGCATTTAGTAGTTCTGATAAAGGTGAAAACTACAGTGTGATGCTACAACACACTGCATCACCATAAACAGGTGCAGTGTGCTACAACAACACACTGCATTAGCAGAAACAGCAAAAAAATTACCAAAATAAGATAAAAATATTGAATTTAAATGAAATAAAATTTATAATGCAAATACAAGAAAAAAACACTATTATAGAGTATTTAAATTGTTTTTTTATTAAAATTAATGTCAAATTTGAATAAAAAAGGCGCAATTGGAGTCATAGCAGTCACACCGTGCATCAGATTAAGGTGTGGCAGAATGCTACATATCCCAAATGATTCTTGATTTTTTTTCCTAAAGTATCAAAATAATCAGAATGAGTTTTCTCAGTTTTGAGTATGTCAGTTGTTTTTTTTTTTGATTAAAATCAATGCTAGTTTTGAATAAAAAGACACACTTGGAGTCATATCGATCACACCGTTTGTCGGATTGAGGTGTGGTTGATCCCTACACATCAAAAATGATGTATGAATCAATTTACTAATGTACAAAAGCAATAAAAATGCATTTTATCAGTTTTGAGTTCAACAGTTATTTATTATACTAAAATTATTGTCAATTTTGAATAAAAAAGATGCACTTGGGGTCATACCGGCCATACCGTGCATAGGAGTGAGGTATGTCTGAATGATATACATCCCAAATTACTCATGGATCATTTTCCTAAAGTATAAAAACAATTATAATGTGTTTTCTCAGTTTTGATTATGTCAGTTGTTTTTTTATTAACATTAATGTCATTTTTGAATAAAAAAGATACAGTTGGAGTCATATCGGTCACACCATGTGTTGAATCGAGGTGTGTCTGATCCCTACATGTCAAAATTAACGTATAGATAATTTTACTAAATTTCCAAAAAGATCCGAATGTGTTTTTTTTTATTATGTCTATTATTTTTAATCAAATTATTGTTAATTTTGAATAAAAAAGATAGACTTAGAGTCACACTGTCAGTCAGTTTGAGGCACAGCTGAATGATAAATGTCTCAAATGACTCATGGATCATTGTCCTAAAGTTTCAAAATAATTGGAATGTGTTTTCTCAGTTTTGAGTATGTTAATTGTTTTTTTTATTAAAAATAATGTTAATTTTGAATAAAAAGACATACTTTGAATCATACTGATCATACCATGCATCGGATTGAGGTGTGACTAATCCCTACATGCCAAAAATGATGTATAGATCATTTTCCTAAGGTACCAAAACAATCCAAATGTTTTTTCTCAGTTTTTAGTATGTCAGTTTTTTTCCCAAAAATTAATGTCTCTTTTAGATAAAAAAGACACACTTTGTGTCATACCAGTCTCACTAGGCATTGGATTTAGGTGAGTCTGATCCCTACACATCAAAAATTATGTATGGATAGTTTTCCTAAAGTAACAAAACAATCTAAATGTGTTTCCTTAGTTTTGAGTACTCCACATGTATTTTTTACTAACATGTCATTTTAAAGTGGAAAGATGCAAAATGGATTTTATTTTAAGTGACAAGTGTTGTGTGAACTTTTAAACAATCACTCTCAAACACAGTCATGGTATGATCCTTATTCTACTTCATTTCCTAACAATTTTATTGTTTGCAAATTAGTGCTTCTTATCCTCCTCCACCTCAGTCTCCACCTCAGTCATCGCCACTGCCTCCTCCTCCATGTTGGTCTCTGACTCCGACTCTACCCCCACCTTCTCCTCTACCTATACCTCTACCTTCACCTCTGCCTCCACCTCCACCTCCATTTTTTCCAACAATTTTATTTTTTGTAGTTCAGCGCTTCCAAGAAAATTGATTTCCTCCATTAATCTTCATCTTGTGAAAGAGATCAAAAATAATATATAAGCATTCTAACACTAATTCTTCACACCCCAAATATATTTTGAAGGTCATAACTCATACTAAACCAAAAACATATCATGTAATCACCTAAATTTTGTGAGTAACTCTTTTATCGGTAATCTTGATAGTTACTTAGAAAATATAAACAAACAAATGATTATAAAATATATTTAATGAAATTGTAATTACCTTCATAAATTACATGTTGGAGGATGTTGTCCTTTTAATATTGTATGATTTATCTCATAAATTTTCAAACATAATATCGACAATCGATTGCATTATCTTGTTTTAGACACTACATAAATATTGACCAAAATAAGTAAATTGTTTTGAAATGTTTTGATAGTTAAATATTTCTATATATACCTTAATTTTTTTCCATTTGTAGTAATCCATAGGATTTATATTGTCATACACCGACCACATGCCATGATTTATCTTGTATTTAGTGGCCTCCCTATCATAACAAAATTCTCATTAAAACACAGACTAAACATATAATTCGAATTTTATCTATAAAATGTTGATTGTAGTGTATTAATGATTCAAAATTAACATCATATGTGTTTGGTTGGTTGGAAATCCATAAATTGAATCCAAAAAAATAAATATTCAGGGTGTCTATGTTGAGTGTTATCAACATCTAGTTCTTACTAAAAAACAAAAATAGTTAAGTAATGAAAAAATTAAAAAAAAATATGTGACTAGATCATAGAGTTTTACCCTTACATTGAAGGAATCAAAAAGAGTCGGTCATCTAATGCTTTTTTATTAAACTCTTTGAGTAACTCATCTTTTATCTTCTCTATTTCATTGTTTTGAAAAGTAATTTCTATCGTAGAAATGATACTGGGATTAATGAATCCAAATCATGATTTGCCTGATCTTCCTTTTTTATAGTTATAATATAAACACCTATACAAAATATTAACAGTTATTAACTTTAATAAATATATTTAGCTCACTCTTTGGATAGATGTATTATGAAAATGTACCTTATGTATGTATTCACAATTGAGATTCCCAGCCATTCAATCTTGAGAATCTCATTTAGATACTTGAGACCAATTCTGTCTCTAATGGAATCTCTAAATATTTCTTCTTCATTGTGAATGTAAGATATAGATTTATCTTTAAATTTTAGTCTCTTCATGATGTTTTAATTTTAACAAATTTTTCTCTAGAACTAGTGGATAGAAGGTACTCTCAGAAGTTCATTTTTTTTCCTGATCAATTCACTAGATTTTCTTGATTCGAATATTTGTTTCTCCACCGTTTTATCCATCTGTAATATCATACCTCACTTAATACCTTTTATCATAAACTATTACATGTTTTTCATATGAAATTTTTTTTAAATATGTACCTCATGTATATTTATAAGATTATATGTCCATTCTATGAAAGATTCAATAGCATCTTCGACCATTGTAATGTCTGGATAATCAAGTGGAATAGGCAACTCAGAAGTTTCCTCATAAGCTACATCAATCCCCACTCTCATGTGATCTTTTGGGGGGGTTTGATTGGGTATCTAGTCTCTTGGGATATTATACATTGTACCCCTCGCAACACGGTAGTACATGGGTGTTGATAGAAAAAAAAATCACATACAATTACACCCTATATAATTTTAGTAATACAATTACACCTCGAGTAAGGTTTGGGGGGGAATGACTAGCCACAAATATAGTGGGATCATTTTGATCATGTGCAGATCTTTGCTCCACCACCAATTTGCTTTGACCTTTTCTTATACATTGGTCTACCAAACCAGACTGCAAAATAATATCTTGTAGTGAGTCTATTTGTGTCTGAATTTGTCTCATCATATTATATGTATCTTCATGTGGTTTTATCTTCTTGAAATATGTTCTAGGAGAGACTCCAAAACCTAATCCTCTAACATGGCCATATTGTTCATGCCATTTCAAAGCTATTGAAAGTTTCTTTTCTTCTAATTTGGCCGTTGTTGATTCTTGTGTCTAAACCATATAAAAAAATATGAACATATTTATTTTATGTAATATTATTATAAATCAAAATGAATTACAATTATGTCGTACTTACATAGGCTTTACATACTACTTTTTTTTCATCAACTAATATATCATCCTTATTTACTTGAGCATCCTTCTATAGCACATGACGTGGGATGGAAGTGGATTCAGATTTTGATTCATTAATCTACATATAAACAAAGGAACATATTTTGTTTCATATCACATAATTAAACTTTTATTTTTGATTTAAAACACATAACTATTTATTATATAACTAAATTTACCCCATCCTTCATTTGCGATAGGGGTACGCTGGTTTTGATGCACATTCTTTATTTTTAACACTCTTTTGTTGTTTCATAAATTAAAAAATTTGAATCAATTTGGATAAAATAAATAATGTAAAATAATATATTATCAATCGCAATGCAACTATAATGATTTCTCATTGTGAGGATTACTGAAAGAAGTCCATGTTTCCTACTTTATAATGTGTTCATAACAAAGTGGTGGGTGGGGATTATTTTCCCCATAGCTTCTCTAAGATGTAACTTTGTTAGAAGAGTCCAGAATCCTCTATGGAATTTTGTAGTGGCCATTAGGAAAAATATCTTATGGAAATATTTTTAAATAAATGAAGTCTATAAGGAATAATGAAAACAAAATCAACATTTCATTATATAATTTTTCAGTAAAATAGAGAAATTATATTGTAACATTACCGTTATATCTTTCCAAAGGATTTCCTTCATTACAGGTTTGATGTGGCGCTATGATTCAATAACAATCAGCACATTCATCCTCATTGTTACCCCAATATAACTAATTAATGTCGACTTGTTGGGGTCAATAGGTTGGTTGTATTGATTCTAACCAACCTCAAATTTTATACCTTAACTTCTTACCTTGATAGTTTTATTCAAAACTATGATGTTGCGTTATTTTTGTTTTTTTTTATTTTTTTAACCAACATGTTATTGATCCCCTGATAATTCCACAGTTTCATCATCAATAGTTTTTTATTTCTCGAGATTGGAAACATAATAATATTCAGAAGCCATCATCTGCATGAGTAGTCAAACATTTAATTTGTCTTGAATAATAATGATGCAATACACTCCATGCATAAAAGTAAACAATGGCATGAATCTTTCATGAAATCTTGAGAAAAGATATGATACTCCAATACTACATTACAACTAGCATTCATTACCTTTATTTAATCCATCCTAATATGCTTGATGGCCTTCCATATATTGATGATGAGAGGAAGGCTAGTTTGAAAGAGGTATTCCAATCCATCATCAAGAGATGGAATAAAATCATGCATTTATGGATTAAAGTGTCCTAGGAACCTACACTAATGGAATCACTCACAAATTCTACTCAATTGATATATAATATCCATATGCTATGGCTGAACAAATAAATCCTTTGTATCATAATATAAGATACTGAAATAAAACAATATGAAATTTATCTATTAGAAAAACTAATAGATTAATACATGGTTTCCTTGAATAATGATTCTCTGATACCACTTATGAGTTTTAGGGTATCATCCTGTGATCATTAGAGAGATAAAAAACATAAAAAATGGATGATTTATCTCAAGGATAAATATGAATGGAAACAAATAAAAACACCTATGGTGTACTTGTAATATAGTATCAGTGGAATCCATCTTTAAGATTCAATAGAATATGTTTGATTTATAACACTTAAGTGGAAAAAAAAGTATTTTATCCTTTGAGGATATTACACTATCCTTCAATCACAGAAATATTCTTGAGGACCCTCAATCACCGAAAGAGTTCTAGTGCCTTAACCTAGTGATAAACAGTGATCAAAGAAGTAGAGAGGTTTGGCTATGGAATACAATAAAGGTTTAATTACAATAGGGGGATCGTATCTCTATTTTGTGTATTTTGTACATGTATAAAAAATTATCAATACTTATAGGATATAGAGATCCAAACCATCAGAAGTATATTTTAATCAATGTTTGTTCTCTCTACAATTATTCACTATGTTAGATGGATTTTCAAATTATTTTTTTATCCTATAAATTAATTATCTATCTATTTTGATTAGTAAATATATTAATAAATCACATCTAATAGTTTTATTAATCAACTATCCAACCATGGATAACTCACTTACTCATGGGAAATACACTCTTTATATGTTTTTGTGTATTTCTAAGTCCATTTACCCAGTGATTTCTCAACTCTATCCAATCTAAGAAATTTGTAAAAAACAATTGAGCATACTTTTCTCACCAAAGAAATTCCTTATCACTCTTTGTAACCCATGGTTAATGTTTAATAATAATCTTGAATTAATTAAAAAAACAAAACTCTCACAACATGCATCACTAAAATAATTATTGTAATGTGACTAATTAATTCAATATCTTTTTTAATTCAATAAAAAATTATTCATCAAAATCATAAATCTAAGTAATCCATTTCGTGGTTTAATAATTTACATGAATAACCAAAATCCAAAAAACATGTTTTAATGATGTTTACACTTACCATGGTCCCTATATGTCCATCACCCATAAAAGAGGGCCACAACTTGGTATCCCCTAATCCTTAAAAACCCTTATAATTAAGCCTTTATAATCTATAATCTAGTATATAAGATGAATTAAATTTGAGAAACTACGTAGATTTTGGAACCACATATTATTAAAATGGAGAAAAACTGAGGGGGATGAGAGGTCTCCTTGTTAATGTCCAAAGGAGAGTAAACCATCTATGTGTGTCTCTAGGAAGGAATGGGTTGGATAGTCAAATACATATGAAAGGAGAAAAACAGTGAAATAGAACCACACTCATTGTATTTCAGTAGTGACAAGAAGAGATGTAGGGTTCATCATGTTTAAGAACAGTGAAAAAATGAAAAAAATCAGAACCCAAAACATCAAACAATGATAGATGAAGAGTAGAAAATAACATACATTAGATTCTAGCCTTGATTAATCCTAGGGAACATAGTGGAGTCACGCCGGTACCAGAGGATTTCCACGATAGGTTGAGAATCACGAGTGACTGAGTCATGGTTAGGGGTTTTTTAAATACATCAGGGACACTTTTAACAGCACTTTCAAAAAATCACTAACAAAGATCCCTTTTATCAGCGCTAAATTTATAAGTGCTAATAAATCTTGAGCAGTATCAGCGCTAAAAAAGTGATAATTAAAGACATATTTATTAGTGCTAAAGTTATAGCATCGATAGAGATTGATTTTTATCTACCCTACAAAAGCGTTGTTAAAAGTTTTGTAATTATAATTATTTAAATAACTTTATTCAAATTTTATACCTATTTAAATATATAAAATTATTTATCTATAATTATATAAATACCTTCTAAAAAACTAATAATTATTTATTTATAATAATTATTAATATAGTAAAGATATATTTATTATTTATTTCTAAATTTTTATTTACAAATATGTTTTTAACATTATTAATGGAAATATAATCTTAAGTACATGAATTTTAAAAATGAGTGAAATTGAATAATTCAAAATGAGTACATTTTAAAAATATTGAAAAAATGGATAAGTTTTATTAATTAAATATGAGTTATTAAAAAAAATACTGATATATATATATATTAAAGTGGATATATACATATTGAAAATACTAAAACATAATAAATAAATAAATGTAAATAAATAATAAAAAATGATGAAATTCAAAAATAAAATAAAAAAATAAAAAAAACATTAAAAATGAATACCCAAACTGTAGTATTAAAAACAAATAAATAAAATTTTCTGATTAAAAACATAATATATATTAAATGTATCATGTATAATGAAATTCTAAAATATACTAAAATTTTAATAAATTACATAAATATTAAGTGTATGTGTTTTCATATATTTTGTATATATATTTGTTTTTGCGTTTGTGTATACAAATGCATTAACAAATATATATGTGTGTGTGTGTGTGCGTGCGTGTGTGTGTGTACATGAAATAAATGAAACACACGACATTTAATATAGGTTAAATTGAAAAATAAAATGACATTAAAAATGAACAAGACATTAATATTTTTTTAATTAACATTTTATATATATTATACTTATTCATTTTATATATCCATATTTAATATATACTATTTATTAATATTTATATTCTACATATATGTATATTAAATTTATTCATTTTTATCAATAATTATTTAATTAATAAAATGTTTGATATTTTTCTTAATTTACTAATTTTATTTTAATTTGTTTAATTTTTCATTTTATTCTAGACCTTTATCAGTGCTAGAAAAGCATTTTTGAACGGAAAATTTTATTAGTGCTAAAAATGCACTGAAAAAGGACACCTTTTATCTGTGCTATAAATGAAGCGTTGATACATGTTTCCTTTATTAGTGATAAAATTAAGTGTTGATAAAGTTTAAATTTTATCAGTGCTAAAAAACAAGCACTGGTAAAGGGTGCATTTTATCAGTGTTTTTTTTAGCACTAATAAAGGGATTCCTTTATCAGTGAATTTTTCAAGCACTGATAAATGCCAGTGTTGTTATTAGTGGGTTTTGTAGTAGTGGTTGTTGTTATTCAAGACTAATTAGTTGAGAGGATTTGGAAGAACACTTGATCTATCAAGGAATTGATCGAAGTTATAAATGTTGGAATAAACATGCGGGAGAAGTGAATATAGATAGTGACTGGGATAACACTACATTTTATAGATCATCTGATATGATTATAGATTTTGAAAAGGAAGAAGATAGTATCGAGAATTAGATTACTTGTGTGAATGAGGATGAAGATCATATTGAGTAAATGAAAATAAAAGTTGAAGATGAACTTCATGATTCTCCATAATTGTTTAAGAAGTTCAAGAGTTGCGAAAAGACATCATTATATGTTGGTTACCCTAAATATACAACATTACCAGTCACAGTGAAGCTGTATAATTTAAAAGTATGCAATGGATGGAGTGACACCGGTTTTACTAAACTAATTTCTCTATTGAATGATATACTCCAAGAATAAAATGATATCCCTAGCTAAAAATATGATACTAAATTAATGATACGTTCGATGGGTATGATCTCTGAAATAATACATGCTTTTCCAAATGACTGGATACTATTTCACAAGGACCACAAATCAATTAAAGAATTATCAATGTGTGGTGATTCTCGATACAAGAAACATGAATTGAGTCCTATAAAAGTTTTATGGTATTTTCCAATCATTACAAGGTTTAAGAACCTATATGGAAGTGAGGATACTATAAGGCAATTAACGTGATATGTAGATACAAGAAATAAATATGGTAAACTTCACCACCTAATAGACTCTCCTCAATGGAATAGAATTGATCATGGGTATCCTAGATTTGGAAATGATCTAAGAAACCTTCGTCTTATGTTATCTACAAATGGAGTGAATTCTTTTGGTTTTCAAAGCAGCACTCATAGTACATGGCCAGTTATGTTGGTAAATTATAAATTTCCTTTGTGGTTATGCATGAAATGAAAATAAAATATTTTATCTATTCTTATATCAAAACCAAAATAATTTTTTAATGATATTGATGTTTATTTGGATCCATTTATCGAAGATTTAAAATAATTTTGGGATTTAGGAGTTATATTGTATAATACTTACAGAAATTAAGATTTCATATTGAGAGTCATATTATATGAGATGATAAATTACTTTCCTAATTATGGAAATTTTCTAGGATATAACATTAATAGAACTCAAGGTTGTCCCATTTGTAAACAAGGTATACAGTCATTTAGGTAGAAACATTCATCAAATATTATGTTTCCAGGACATCACAGATTCATACTCTGAAAAAATAAGTACCGATCTTGGAAGACATCATTCAATGGAATTTTAGAAGAACATAAAATATTGTCTCCAATAAAAGGTGATAAACTATTTGAAAAAGTAAAATATATGGACACTTCTTTTGGTAAACCTTTTTCAAAAAACCTTTTGAAAATCGGTTGGAAAAAGTGGTCTATTTTTTTGAATTACCATACTAGAATTGTTTGTACGTTAGAAATTTTCTTGATGTTCTGAAAGTTTAGAAAAATGTATGTGATAGTTTAATTGGTACATTAATAAATTCACCCGAAAAAAAGGATGGAATGAATGCTAGGTTAGATATGATTCAAATGGGAATACGATAAGAGTTGGCACCAGTAAAGGGTGAAAAAAAAACTTTTCTTCCTCGAGCTGCTTACACACTTTCTAGGAAG
The DNA here is from genome assembly GCA_963277665.1 of Viscum album. NCBI lineage: Eukaryota > Viridiplantae > Streptophyta > Magnoliopsida > Santalales > Viscaceae > Viscum > Viscum album. Next base: position 990,491,924 of record OY728159.1, on the reverse strand, counting down.
GAGAGATATCATTTGTTCAACTTCTTGAATGATGTAAAGGTTCTATATGGGTATTCATTGAATATTAAGAATATCATGTTAATGAATGATTTAAAGTTAAAGGGTCTAAAATCACATGACTGTCATGTTTTGATGAAAGATATAATTCTTGTAGATTTACGTTGCACTTTTCCCAATAATTTATGTCATATATGAACCAATATCTATTTAAATTTCAAAGCTATATACAACAAAGTTATAGACTCAGAAAAATTTCCAACTATGGAAAAGGAAATTACTGTCATATTATGTGAATTGTAAATGTTCTTCCTGCCATTATTCTTTGATATGATGGTTCACTTGATGGTTCGCTTCAAGAGAGAGATTTGACTATGTGGTCTTTTGCATTATATATGGATGTACCTCATTGAACAATATATGAATATTTTGAATGGATATGTCAAAAATAAAAGTCATCCAAAGGTTTTTATTACATAGTGATATATTTTTTAGGAATTATTTGAATTCTATACTGACTACATATCTGGTGTGGAAAACATTAATCTACCAAAATTTCATCAGACTAGGTGTCTTGTGTTTGAAGTAATTTCTAGAAGATATTTTTTCACAATCAATATTACATATTGGGAGTAGTCCCATCTTTATGTTTTTCATAATAGTTTTGAGGTTTCCCCAAATGATAAAACCCATAAATAAATTCATAGGCATTTGAATCTATCAAGGGTTGAATGATGGATATAAAATTAACATAATAAATAGTTTTTAGGATGTTTTTTAGATCAAATTTTTAAGGATTTAGATGAAAATATGGATTCAATTTTAGAATTACATAGATGTCTAGCCATAAAACCAAGTGTGTGTGTGTGTGTGTGTTTTATCTTACAATGGTTATGTAATTAATGGTTATATGTTCTATAAAAATGAACATGATTAAGGTAGTACCATGAAAAATAGTAGAGTTACACTTGTGGCTGAAGTTATGAATGTTTTTGGTACTAAGGATAGAAATTCAATTTATGCCAATATATCATACTTTGCCATCATCAAACAAATATGATAGTTTGATTATACAACATTCCAAGTGACAATTTTTCAATGAAAGTGGGTTGATAACAGGATTGTTATTAAAATAGATGAATTGGGATTCATGGAAGTGGATTTCAGTAAGGAATGGTACAGAGATGAGCCATTTATAATGGAATCATAGGTAGTACAAGTATTTTATGTTGTAGATCCTGAAAACCAAAAGTGTTCAATTGTTCTATTTTTGACCCAAACCAATAAAGGGTCAGATGAAAATTCAACCGAGGATGACCCTTTCATTGGGATTTCATAATCATTTCACAGTGGTACCAATGTACACAAAGTTTTGTATGTTAGAGGAGACCATGATAGAAGTATTTGGATACTCAATACAGGGTTCAAATCCCTTCAACCATTAAAAAAAGTGTTCAATAATCAGGTTATATTTTTTTGTAATGTACATTGTGTTACCTCAAGTTATTATTTTTTATCTACTACATTTATGTAATCTAAATTAAATTATGAAAAACTTCTGTAGATAATGACTTTTGCATGTGTTGATACTCCCAATCTTGAGGAAAAATAGGTTTATCAACATGTTGTTGCTCCCAATGCAGAGGAAAAATGACCTTCTACACATGCTAATGCTTCTAATCTAGAGGAACAATATATTGAGGATGTTGAATTTGAGGAAATGGTAGATGGTAAAGAACTGATTCTATAGAAAAAATAGGAGCGTTGTAGTGTGAAGGTGTTATAAAAAATTATTAAGGTAAAAAATCAAAGGTATCAAATTCAAGGTTGGGTGGAATGCGTTCAACCAGCCCATTAACCCCAACACGGCAATGTTTAGTATTTACATTGGTCTCATCACTTGGAAACATGTGTCGATTGAGGCAGATTCGTGGCACCATGTTGTGACCATGCTTAAGGCACTAATTTGGGAAGATATTATGGTAACATTATGATATCTCTTCTTTATTTTAATAAAAATTGAGAGAATAAAACATTGGATTACTCTTCATCATCCCTTGTAGAGTGAATTTATAGTAGATGAATCCCACAAAAAATATGTATTAATGATTGTTAGAAGGACTAACAGAGACTTTCACACAATTTTAAAGAGATTTCATCTCAATGGTGCTAAAGGGAAAATAAACCCTCACCCACCACTTATTTTTGCACAGCTGATAAGCCAAGCAGCATGGGATACATTTATTATTTGTCGGGTGGAGAAATCTTTTCAGCCACATTGTGACTGGTAATACATTTTTTGACAAAATGTGTATTCATCACTTTGATTGAAAAAATTTTATTTATGAAACAATAATTGAGTGCTAAAAGTAAGGAACATGCAGAAAAACCAATATACCCCTAACATAAAGATAGAATGGGGTACGCTTCAATTGAAAAAAAATCGTACATATTTTAAATCAACTATAATAGTTTTATGTGATGTGAAACAAAAACATAATTATTTTCCTCCATTTATATGCAGATTGATGAATCCAAATTCAAAGCCACATCCATCCCCCATCATGTGATATGAAAGGAGGAGTGTATAATAAATATAGGATACTAATAGATGAAAACACCCAAAAAAGTGTGGGGAATATGTGTAGGTATAACATAATAAAAATTTATTTTCCTTTAAATCGCTATTATATAACAATTATTTCTTATTTTACTATATTTTATATCTGACATAGACACAATAATCATCAATACCTATTTCAAATGAACAACTACTATTGGTGACCTTGAAGCGGACAGAATAGTATGACTGCATCATAGGTGCGGGTTTTGGGGAGACACCCCAAACATATTTTGAGAAAAAAACAATATGAGGATAAAGATAAATAAATGGAAGAGATGAAAGCAAGATTATCTACCCTTGAAGAAAAATTTCATTGGTAGTATGAGTTGCTATAAAATGTTATGGGAGGGAATCAAATGGGATAAACAACTCAAGAACAACCATTGCACAAAGATCCTCTACCCCCCCCCCCCCCACCATCTTTGAGGTGATCTATTGACCTCAAGAGATGTCTTGGATGAGGTAATAAATATTATAATAATTGTTTATGTGAAATACAAATCAGACAGACACTGATGCCTTTTCTGTACTGATATGACTATGATTTATATATATCAGCATCCACCCATTGCCTTGTTATTAGGGTTACCATGTTCAATATCCAATAATACACTCTACACAACATACCAGTTCCAAAAGGCCATGTGAGAGTGGAGATTAGAATATATCATGACATGAGAGTTGAGCTACCTGTTCCACTTTATGACGTAGATATTCATATGGTCGACCAAGCTATTAGAACATTTGTATCATGGCAGTTAGATATTATAAAAAACATGTTGAAAAGGAGTTATTTATTTCCAATTTACTTTTCAGGAAAAAACATTTAAAAAATAATGAAAAAAAGGTATAAACAAATGAATGTTATTACACACGGACAAAGGAAAAGGTTGAAATAAATGGTTGAATAAAAACCATTTAAAGGATCAACAAACCAGTCAAAATGATATTTAGAAAGCACATTTATCCCTCCCATTCAATATCTACATTTACTAACATTGAAGGTTCATGGAGATACAAGGTTAAAAAGTGGTAGTAATCACATAGTTAGTTTTGAAGAACAATTTTACGGAGAGGATGTTGCCAACTACATTGCTATTGATATTTTTTTAGAAGGTGGTTTCGTGGTCAAAGACCAAGGCACAAATTATTATATAGAGAAAAAGTAGTTACATGAGTCTGAAGGATGGTATCTTATTATAATATTTATCATAAATAGGGAGTAAATAAATAGGAAGATCATCCTGCCAAGTTATGTCTTGGTTGATTCCCTTATAAATGGATAAGAGTCTCAGTTGTAAATGTATACATGAGGTATGTTTTAATGATTTGTTTTTCCAATAGATGATATAATATGTTAATTATGACTAAATACATTTTATATTTTTTGTAGGCTTATATATCAAACCCAAATGAAGGGATTAACCTATGAATATAAATTTGGACTCATTAGTCTTCACATCAGTTATATAGAACAAAAAGAAATAGATTCAAAAAAAAGGAATGAAATAGTGGAAAAACTGGTCAAATCATTTAAAAGAAAACATACAGATGATGGAATCTTTTTAATACCAATGATGTAGAGGTAAGACTCTATAATTTAATCATATAAATATATATTTTCATTTATTTCATTACTCAATCTTTTTTTTAGGAAACATTATATGCTCATTACAGTCAGTTTAAATACTCCAAATATTTATTTATTGGATTCATTGCCTTGATACCCAATAAACTGACCACACATGATGATGTATTTCAATTTTTAATACATTACATCAAACATTTTAGAACTAAACTTCTCGTTATATATTTTATATTATGTTTTAATGATAATTTTTTTAGGATAAAGTGGTGTATAAATATCATGGAAATCATGGAATGAGTACATACCATGCGTATAAGGATCCTGAAAAGTTCTACAAGTGGTTATGTATCAGGGTATGTATAATACAATTTCACTATCCAAACACATATCAAAACAAATTACTTATTTTTATCAATGTTTCTGTAGTGTCTAAAACAAACAAATATAAAATGTTGTCGTTATTATGTTTGTAAATTTATGAGAGATATCATATTACATCAAAAAAATAGCTTCACCGAAGAGGTATTTTTGAAGATAATTACTTTTTTATTTAAATTTTTTATTAATACTTTGTGTATTTATATTTTTTTATTACTTATATGGCTATTGAAGATTCTCGTATTCACAAGATGGAGTAGATTTTTTTAGCAATGAATGGGCAGCATACTTGATGGTAGAATGTACACATATATCATGAATATGTGACTTCCATAAAATTAATGGATTATTTTATATTTATTTTTAATTTATTTATTTTTATTATTACTCATATAAGATTTTTTTCTCATACAGGTGTATTATTTTATTTGATTTGGGGTGGTTTGTTCGAAGTTGCTCATGTTCGTGAGAGATTGAACTTTGCGGATACAATTGAGATAGTGAAAATAAGTAAATGAGTCAAGAATGTATATAATCATCATGAAAATGTAAATTTATACTACTTATTTAATTAATGTTTTCATCATTTTATCTACTATTTTAAAGTTAATTTCTTTATCATTTGTATCTAATACTTATTTAATTTTTTTCACAAATCTTTTGGGAATTCATATTTTTCTTTCAACTATCTAAAAAAATACACAAAAGAGATAAAATGTTCCTTTCTACCAATATTATCATGCTTTCCATTATCTTTCATTTTCAAATATCCAACACCACATTTTGAGTCAATGTTCTTAGCCAAAAAAACTTTCTCGTTGTTGAAAACCAGAAGAGTAGATGAAGGTTTTTCAACCAAGAACATCGACTCAATATACTGTGTTGGTAATTTGACAAATAAAGGCAATGGGACAGTGTGACTGGTATGACTCCAAGTGTGCCTTTTTATTTAAAATTAACAATTATTTTTGTAAAAAGGAAATTTACATACTCAAAACTGAGAAAACACATTTGGATAGGTTTAATGATTTTGAAAAACAATCTATAAATCATTTTTGACCTATAAAAATCTTCCTCACCTCAATCTGACAAACGGTGTGATCAGTATAATTCCAAGTGTGTCTATTTATTTAAAATTGACATTAATTTTAGTAAAAGAAACAATTTACATACTAAAAATCAATAAAAACATTCATATTATTTTGATACTTTAGAAAAATGATCCACAAGTCATTTGGGAGGTGTATAAATCAACCACACCTCAATATGATGTGTGATGTCACCGATATAACTCCAAGTGTGTATTTTTATTTAAAATTGACATTAATTTTAGTAAAAAGAACAAGTGACATACTAAAAATTGTGAAAATGAATTTGGATTATTTTGATAATTTTGAAAAATGACCCATAAGTCATTTATTATGTGTAGGAATCAACCACACCTCAATTTAAAGCAAAATGTGATAGGTACAACTCCAAGTGTGTCTTTTTATATAAAATTGACATTAATTTTTGTAAAAAGAACATTTGACATAATTAAAACCAATAAAAACATTTTTATTTTATTCATACTTTAGTAAAATGACCCATGAGTCATTTTTGATGTGTAGGAATCAACCTCGCCTCAATCCGACATACGGTGTGATTAGTATGACTCAAAGTGTCCATTATTAGTTAAAAATTGACATTTTAGTTAAAAACGTGTTTCAATCATTAAAAACCATGAAATGCACTTAGATTATCTTGATAATTTTGGAAAGTGGTTTATAAGCCATTTGTGATGTTTAATAAGTATTCTCACATCAAACTAACACATGATGTGACCTGTATGTCTCAAAGTGCATGTTTCCTGTTTCAAATAACATTTTAATAAAAAACAAGAGTGACATACTCAAACTGATCAGACACATTCATATTGTTTTGATAATTTAGGATAATGATAAATAATCCATTTTTTATGTGTAGGAATCAGCCTCATCCTAATTTGACACACAGTGTGACTGGTATAATTCCAAGTGCTTCTACTTATTTAAAACTGACATTAATTTTAGTAAAAAGAAAAAGTGACATACTACAAACTGATAAAATGCATTCATATTATCTTGATACTTTATGAAATTTATTCATAAGTCATTTATAACATTTATAAGTCAATCGTACCTCAATACGATGCACAGTGTGACTAGTATAACTCTATGTGTGTATTATTATTTAAAATTGACATTAATTTTAGTAAAAAGAACAAGTGACATACTAAAAACTGAGAAAACAGGTTCTGGTTGTTTTGATACTTTGGTAAAATGATCCATAAGTCATTTTTTATGTGTAAGAATCAATCGTACCTCAATCTGACACATGTTGGGTCCGGTGTGACTAAAAATGTCTATTATCTATTTAAAATTGACATTTTAGTTCAAAACATGTCACTCAATAAAAACCTATTAAATGTGCTCTGATTGTATTGATAATTTAAGAAAATTATTCATAAGTTAATTATGATGTATAGGAAGTATTCTCTCATCAAACTAACACATGATTCAACTGATATGACTCAATGTGCATGTTCCTAGTTTCAAAGATATCTTAATAAAAAAACCTATGTTACATACTCAAAACTGAGAAAACACATTTAGATTGTTTTGATACTTTAAGAAAATGATCCATAGGTCATGTGTGATGTGTATGAATTATGCACACCTCAATCCAATGCACAGTGTGACTGTTATAATTCCAAGTGTGTCTATTTATTTAAAATTGACATTGATTTTAATAAAAAGAACAAGTGACATATTGAAAACTGAGAAAACAATTTCATATTATTTTGGTAATTTAGAAAAATGGTCCATACGTCATTTTTGATGTGTAGGAATCAACCAAACCTCAATATGATGCATGGTGTGATCGTTATAACTCCAAGTGTGTCTTTTTTATTTAAAATTTACATTAATTTTATTAACAAGAACAAGTGACATACAAAAAACTGATCAAATGTATTCGGGTTAATTTGATAATTTATGAAAAGCATCCATAAGTCATTTTTGATATGTATGAATCAACCTAACCTCAATCCTACACATGGTGTGATTGATATGACTCAAAGTGTGTCTTTTTTATTTAAAATTTACATTAATTTTTGTAAAATGAACAAGTGACATGATGAAAACTAAGAAAACACATTTGTATTGTTTTGATACATTAAGAAAATGATCCATGAGTCATTTGTGACATGTAGGAATCAACTGCACCTCAATCTGATACACGGTGTCATCGGTATGACTCAAATTGTCTGTTATCAGTTTAAAATTAACATTTTAGTTCAAAACATGTGTCGCTCATTGAAAATCAAGTAAACACACACTGATTTCCATGATAATTTAGGACAATGATTCATAAGTCTTTCAATCTCATATCAAACTGACACATTATGAGACCGATATGACTCAAAACACATGTTTCTAGTTTGAAATGATATTTAAGTAAAAACACAAGTGACATACTAAAAACCATGCAAACACATTTATATTTTTTTGATACTTTAGGAAAAGGATCCATAAGTAATTTGTGACATGTAAGAATCATCCTCACCAAAATCCAATGCATGGTGTGATTGGTATAACTCCAAGTGTGTCTTTATTTAAAATTTACATTAATTTTATTAAAAATAACAAGTAAAATACTCAAAACAAAGAAAACGCGTTCGAATTGTTTTGATACTTTATGAAAATGGTCCGGAAATCATTTATGATGTGTAGGAATAAAATCCACTTTAATACGACGCACAGTGTGACTAATATAACTCAAATTGTGTCTTTTTATTTAAAAATGACATTTTATTAATGTATTATTTCATATTTATGTTTAATTTATTTATATATAGTATTACTCACATAATATTTTTTTGTTATATAGATAGATTAATTTGCTCGGGTTGAGGTGATTTGTTCATAAATTGATACCATGGGGAAGACTTTTTTGAGAGGGGATCATGAGCGCTAAAGATGATTAAACATTAATATTTTTAAATGTTTTTGAATAGTGTCATTAATTTATTTATTTAAAGAAATATGAGCACAAAATGAGATAAAAAACAGAACACAAGGCTAAGGAGGCCTGAAATGTATATAGTAGTGTTTTTTTATTTTGAGGATGTAAAATTTATTTCAATTAAATTATATATTTTCCATACATGTTAGAGTTATTTGATTCATTGTGATGTTGTATAAATAGCACACTGCAGTAGGTTGAGCTTTTATCCAATATATTTCTAGAACTGATAAAGGGTGACCTTAATCATCACTTTTTTAGTGCTGGTAAAGACCTTTTTGTGCGCTATTAAAGGGCATATCTGTAGTAGTGCATGAATTCCATTCTCATGAACCATACTAATAAATTCTATCAATTTAATATGGGGATACATAAATCATTGAAAAAAATGATTCCATTACCTTAAATAACTTTGAAGTGATGAACTTGGTTTTAATGAAAGAGGACCAACATTGCCCTTGTGAAATGATCAAAATTAAAAACATATAATGATGACAAAACAATAAATAAATATTATAATTATAATTATTGAATATTAAAAAATATTATAAAAGGTAATAGATTTTAATAAGGTTCTAAAATAAGTGATTAATATTATTATTTTTATTATATAGGAGGTTAAAACACTTTTGTAGAAGTCGGGAGTAATGGTAAGAGTTCCCTGTCTCAATTTTCCTATCATTGAGTTATGTTCAATATTAACTATTTATCCTCTTTTGTGTGGCATATATACCTCACCATGAATGTATGATATCATATTTTCATGAAATTCAAGAGATTTAAAAATCCATATCATGGTTTCTCTTTCAATAGATTTTGATTAAATAACTATCAAAGCCTAAGAGTTTTTTTTTTACTAATATCACTTTTAAATCATGATAGTTTTTGGATATATTTCCATTGGCGCTACAAAAAATTATTCATTAGATGATGTTATTATTTTAATCAGTGGCAGGTATAACCTCTAACGTCCCCATCCTAGGAGCCACTAGAAGGGTGCTTCGAACCGAGTTGGCCACATGACCTCAAGCGCATCTCCCCAAATTCTAGAGGTTGTTGACTAGAAAAAAGGGCCTTTTTGATGAGTCTGTAGGGAAGACTATTCTCTTATAGGTAATAGGTAATATACAGCAGAAGAAAAACAATTTATAACAAGTAGTGGAAGCATATAAATAATCAAACTATAGTAAAAGAAATTAAATAATCCCAACTGAATAAATGAAAAGTACGGAAGTTGATAAATCGAACCAGCTACACAATGATGTCATTATATGATGTATGTGCTAAAATAAATGTACAAAAATCAATAATACAAGCATGATATCAAACTATAATGAAAAAAACACAAAATTTAAACAACATTATCTCAAGCAAAGGCTCGGTCCTCTGCCACCAATCTCCATCCTACGCAGTAAGAAACACTCAAGCATCGGAAGCAGCATACTTCCCTTAATCCATACCTATGAGAATAAAGTCTACTCAAGTACCAAATAGAGCCCAATTAGGGTGTGAGATAAAATCCTATTATACCAACACCCATGGTATCTAAACCTTTCTATTTCATGCTATAAACAAAAGCAGTGTGGTGATATACAATAAATGCAAGCAATTAAATAAACAAAATAAAATAAGTATAACTTGGTATGGGTTCTCAACGGAACCTATCCATACCACCTTCTTCGGCCTAAAATGAGAACATGAATAAAATACCTATAATAAGTAGGATGTGTATATATATAAATTCTATAAAAATAGAAGGCATACAAAAGGGAACATACCCCCAATCTTGTGCTTTAGCTTGGATCTAATTTATATGTCAAAAAAGTGTGCTTCAAGGCACTAGAAAGGTATCATGATTCACAAGTAACCCAAATTTACATCAAATAAAACCTTCCACACATCATCATTATTATTATATTAAAGTTTAGAGTTAGATTCGGAGCCCATCCTGAAGGTATCTCTATGGTACATCCTTTAATTTATCCAATACCACCGAGCTCATCCAAGGAAATCTTTAAAAAGACCAAGTATCACTTGAGGCATGGTTTTATCATGAGTCTATCTTGGGTATTGCACATTAGGGGTCAAGTATCACCCGAGGCATGGAATAGCCACTTTTCTAATGGTTTCATCCCCAATTGTCCCTTAGGGAACCAATATCATTCATGAGTATATATAAACCCAGGGAAACCCTCGTCTGGAAAATCCTATAACATCATCTCCCTAGTGTGTAGTGTAGTAACCAATCAGGAACAGAGATTCCATGCGTGGTCCTTAATACGAAACCCATGTTGTCTCACCACCCTAAATTTAATTAGATTTAAAGGAATAAGTTATCATAGAGAATGTATTTATAATTGCAACAAACCAATTTAGAAACTAAAGGCACATACTTGTTGATCATTCAATCTAAATAGTTTCAACCCAAAAAGTTTATCAGCAAAAGTAGGAAAAACACACGTTTCTATTTTATAATGTCATAGCACAGTAATAATTTTAAACAAGGAAATCATTAGGCATAAACAACCAAAAAAACTCCAAATTTCATGGTTCAATTTATCCTAAATAATTTATTTGATTTAAAACTCAAACAAAGAGGGGGCATGCAACACATGAAATTAATAAATTAATTATTTGGGGCTAAAAGAAAATAGACCAATTTCATCGGCACATCCAAAGGGGTATCCAATGATGTTGAAACAATTTAAAAAAACAAGTTTTTGTCAAACAAGGGTGAAATAGTCATGTTGATCAGTTTAATTAAATTGGAAAATTTGAAATTAAATAACGTTGGTAGGCACCGACGATCAACACAACGTGAAATCTAAGAGATGCAAAAAAACGAAGGGAAAGAGAGTAGGTTCCCTACCTCGTAATAGTAGAGGATCCTATGCTCCGCGATGATCTTTAATTGGCTTAAAATGGGAGAAATTAAATGATTTTAGAAAATCCCCAATTTCAAGTAAAAACCTTCTACGACAGATTTCACGATGGATAGTGGATGAGATCCTATGATTCTTGGAACCTAACATTAGCCTTACCGAAAGCTTTATTATGCACCTAATGGTGAAAAAAATAGAGGAACATAGTCGCAACGGGCTTATGAAGGAGGAGAGGAGGAGAAGGAGGCACACCATAAGGGGGGCAATGCACCAAGGGAGAGGAGAGGGAGAGATAAAAAAGAAAGTAATAAAGAAAAGAAAAAGAAAAGGAAAAAATAAGAAAATGAAGAAAAATAGAAAAAGGTGATAAATAAGAATAAAATAAAATAAAAGGGATGGAAAAGAAAAGGAAATAAAAATAATAAAAAATGGGCTAATGCCTATTTTAATTTTTTTTACTTTTCTCATAACCCTTTATTATTTTATTTTAAAATTTATTTTTATACCCTTTTACTTTATTTTAATTTCTTTTAAAATTATTTTTATTCCTTTTTAATTGTGTTTAATTATTTTTAACCTAAAAGGTGCGCTAGGGTGGGATTTAACATTTTACATAAAACCCGTGAAATTATTTAAATAATTTTAATAACTGTATGGGACCCGCAACTGGGTGTGAATGTGCGTGCCCTGGGTCACTTTAAGGATTTGGACTAAAAAAATTTAAATGGTCCATACCATGATTAAAAATGGGATGTTACAGCCTCCCCTCCATAAGACAACTCGTCCCCGAGTTACCCTTCTGAGGGTAGTGGAAAGTCGTCTAAGAAAAGATCTAGCCATTGAGCATGCACATCAGTCTCCCACTCCCAGGTCTCATCCTGAACACGGCCATGCTGCCATGGAACCCAAACCAGAGGAACTGACCTACCCTAGAGAACCTTCATGCTACGGTCGATGATACAAATCGGATGCTCCTCAAATGATGCATCTTCTTCAAGCTCGATTTCATTGGGATTAAATGAATGAGACATGTATGGATGATACTGTCGAAGATGAGATACATGGAATACATCGTGCATGGAACGGTACCTCTAAGGTAATAGTAACTGATAGGCTATCGGCCCAACTCTCTCCACTATCTAAAACAGTATGTCGTATCTCGATGATAACTTCCCCTGTCTTATGATCCTTTAGTGAGCCAACCTTGGTGAAACATGTAGAAAGACTCGATATCCCACCTCAAACTCAAGAGGTATGTGAGGACGATCAGTATAATATTTATATATTGACTGAGCTATAGTCATACACTTCTAAATTAGATGAACTTTCTCAGATATCTCCTAAATGAGATAAGGACCCAATAGAGCAACCTCATCTACTTCGAGCCAACATACAGAAAAACGGAACAGTCTACCATAGAGGGCCTCATACGAAGCCATTTGAATTGTCAACTTAAAGTTCCTATTATAGTTAAACTCAACAAGAGGAATATTTTTCTCCCAATAACCTCTAAAATCAAGTATACATGCTTGTAGAATATCCTCTAACACTTGTATGATTCGATCAGACTATCAATTGGTCTGAGGGTGATATTAAGTAATCAAGAGTACCTAAAAACCCAGTGTTTTTTGCAACCCTTTCTATAACTGTGAAGTAAAGTGGGCATCTCTGTCCGAGATAATAGAACGAGGTATGCCATGAAGTCGCACAATATCTCGAATATATTGCCTTCCCAACTCATCAATATAAAAGGCATCCCGGATAGGTAGGAAGTGCATGAATTTGTTTAATCTATCAAAAATCACCCATAATACATCACTACCTTGAAGAGATCTTGGAAATACTATAATGGAATCTATGGTGATTACATTCTATTCCCACTCATGAATGGATAGAGGTTGTAGAAGACCTACATCTCGTTGGTGTTTTGCCTTTACCTGTTGACTGGTGGAGCACAAAATGATGAAACCTGATATCTTCTTCTTCATACTCTGACACAAGTATTGATGACACATGTCTCTATACATCTTGGTAAGTCTAGGATAAACTGCCCAAATTGAGGTATGTGTAAGAACCTATATTTTTTCGGACTGTAGTTTTGAGAAGAAATTTGATCTTTTGCTTTCAGATGCTTAGGAGGGGTAAAATGGTCTTTTTCCAAATAAGATGATCTCAGATAATTTTTCTGACCAATTTTTTTTTTCCTGGAATAGGGTTTTAACCATATGACAAGATTATGGTGTAAATCTAAGATGTTCAAATTTTAGCAGAACAATTAATATTTAATATTGTTAAATTAAATATTAATTTATTTGTACATATTTGTTCAGAGATAACTTTTAAACGGAGTGTCGTATTAATATTTTGTCTCTGCCATTGAGTCTAGAATGGGGGGTTTAGCCTAGACGAGGCATAAACTTGAGTAGGGCACTAGGACCGACCCGGGCCCCTTTTTCTTTTTCTTTTTTCTTTTTTTTATTTTCCTTCCTCTTCTTTCCTCATCCTTCTTAGACATGCATCTCGTGTGGATCCTCCTTGTTCATGACCTAATATATAAAAGGTATATAAATATAGAGTGAGAGAGGGAAGGGAAGAGAGGTATCGTTGTGAAGCTCTCGATGCACTGGTGTGACGTGTGACAACTGTGGACGGTGTAATTGAACGAAGCTTTGGAGGTTTCCAATCGAAGGTAGGCCTAATTACATTTTCACCATAGATCCCCTTTTAAGTGGTTTTTTTGAGTTTTTATAGCCATATTTCTTTTTTGTGGCCTCTTGATTCCCGATCTATTGTTTCGGGGGTGAAAATGGGGGTTTCGAGCGATCTGAGGGTTTTCCTGTCGAGAAACACATGTTACACAACATTTGTTCTAGGGGAGCATGCTATATATTATTCTCATTCTAGGAAGTTGAAGTTTTCTTAAGTTCATGCCATTTAATCTGAGTATACATTGTGTGGTGGTACATGGTCATGTGCTCGGTCGTGTTAAAAAGAACATGAAATGTTGGTTTTTAGACAGTACACACCATATACTTTAAAGTACACACTATGTACTTTTACACAGGTAGAACCCATGTTGTTCTAGCCATGTATAAGTACACATCCAGGGGGAGGGATAAGAGTACACACCATGTACTCCAAAGTACACACCATGTACTTTTTCCAGCTTAGAGGTTTTGGGTATTTTGTGCCCTGGAAGTTAGAATTTGGCATGTGAGTAGTCCATTATAAGTGTTTTTCCACGTAGATCATGATGGTGAAACTCATAGAGTGTTTTTATGATTCATAATGGGTGTTTGAGGGTTTATATATAAATATATATGTTCTTCCTCCAGTTATTGAATTCAATCATCACCCGAGAGTGAGACTTGGCATGGATGATAGGTTGGGAGTTTGGACCATCCTAGTTGAAATCTTGTTCTAAGATGAACTTTGAGATATCTCTTGAGACCTTTTATTTTGAGGACGCTCCCCTTGAGAGATTTTCCCTTCTAGCCTATGAGGTCATGAGACCAGATGCTTTCTAAGGATCCCCTAAGGGATGAATTTGCTTATATGCTGATCCAGGGATTCCCTTGTAGGATCCATGTACTCATGTATCGTTTTGAGGATCCCCATTCTAGGATGCCTCTTTTTCTTGACTGGCCCTAGTCTGTACTTCAGGTTTGGGTAGAGATTGTGTTTGTGTGTCACCTAGAACCCGTGCTGAATTCGTAATCCCACGGGGCTATGGATGTAGTGTTGGATTGGATGTTTGGACTACCCTCAATACTTTTTGTGTTCAATTGTTTATTGCTTATGCATTGATGTTAACTAGAGGTGGTTCTTGTTTGGTGGTTGTTGAGCCTGACGTGAGGCGTCTTTCTTTCTTTTGAGATAACCAAACGTTCTCCCTAGGATCTGTGTTGCTTATTGGGATAACCAGATGTGCTTACCTGATATTCTTCTTCGGAGCCATGTTATTTCTGATATTTTACTAGTACCAAGAGTTATTACCTAGGACTTGGCTATTGATCTTGGATGTATATATATATTATGATATATTTTGTTGGGATTTTCAAAGGTTCATCCTGGTATCCGGCTGTTGAGAATTACATGTTGACTTTTATGCATTGAGTGATACTTGGATTCTTGTGGTAGTAATACCTTAGATGGACTCATAGGTTGGATGATATATTATGAGGATGTTTACATTCTCCTTGATGCAGTCCTCGCCTGAGTTTGGGATGGCATGACCATCAGGATTGAGTGATGCTGATCACTGGTTGGGTTTGGCCCGGATTTGCGTGAGTGGTTTTGACTATAGGATTGGGCATCATGGACATCGGTATGGGGTAGTCGACTGTTAGGTTGGGCATGGCCCAGGACACTTAGATAGTGAGGCCATCGTATTTTAGCGACATGGTCGCAAGATAACAAGGTGCCAGAGATTGTGTATCTTGGGTTCTTTATTTGGTGATTACCACTCACTCGTGATGGCCAAAGCGTTGATTGAGTCATGTGCACATAGGTTGACTCTGTGATGAGGTGGTTTTGATCACTCATGTGGGTAGAGGCCCCTGATAGTTCTAGTTTAGTTATTTGAGGTTTGGGGATTCGTGTCGTAGGAATCCATGTGGGAGGTGAGTAGCCTTAAGTTGATAGCAATGAGGCTATCGGGTTGGGGGCTGAGGCTCACCGTGATTGAGGCTATGGGCCGGGAATTTTATTTGAGAACATACATCGTTGTTCCTCTGGTTTTCATGCCATGGGTCAACGTGAGATTTTGAGTAGGGGTCTATGGGACTGGGATATTATTGTTTGTACGCGCCTTTGGGATGTCAATACTTGAGACACGAGGTGTCCGGAGGCACGTGATGTTGGGTTGTGTGATTGAGGTGGAACCTAAGAGTTCACATGGGATTTGTGACTACTGGTGTACCTTGGACCATGGTTCAAGGAATATCTTCGCTTCTGAGATTCTGACATTGGCCGAAGTAGGTATATGTCGGTCGGGATTATAGACTCAAGGATCAAATGCAGGTTGGTTATCATGTTGTTTGGTTTCAGTTACGTATGAATGTCATATCTTTGTATGTATGTATAGGTATGGAACTATACATGCCTACGCCTATAGATATGGACATCCTTGGTGTTAATTTCCTAGTTGACATGGATTATAGACCCTGATTTTATATTGTGGTTTCACATTGGATTTACTTCCTTTGGTTGTGCTTCAACTAGGCTGAGCACATGCTTTTGTATACACTTTTAGCAGCACAGTTGCAAGTCGCTTGCCTAGGTGGCCTACTGAGATTCCTTCTCACCCCTTTATGTGCACATCGGCGTATGTGTATACCTTATGTATACTTTTTAGGTTGATCACAAGTTACACGGTGTATAGGACTAAGGCCAATGTTGCATGATCGAGCAGAGCTGCTTGTGTGGTTCTGCTGATTGGGCTGCTATAGTTCGATAGTGTCTGGAGACTGGGTACATGGTCTTTCTTGGGGTTAGTAGTAGAGACTTATTCTTTTACTTTAAGTTTCTTTTGTATTGTTGTATCTGTATTATTGGCACAGTGGGTGGCCAATGTTGTATTGTATTGCATGGTTGTTTGGGCTTTTACAACATATTTACTATTACATCTTATTATATTTCAGTTATTTACTGCTTCCTCACTTTGTTTACTCTCTGTTGTGTATAATACTTAGTAATTTATTCTATTTTACTACTCTGATATGAGGTCATAGTCTTCCCACTATCACCTCCTAGGCCCTCTTTGTTGGTCAGCAACCTCTGGCGTACGAGGAGGTGTTCTTGAGGCCTAGTAACCCACCAGCTCGGAGCACCGGTTTAGTGGCTTCTGGGTCAGGATGATATAAAGTGGTATCAAAGGTGTTCTTTCCTAATATTTACTTTTTTTGATATGGTATATAGGAGTATTAGGAATGTGTTGTAACCTGTGATGGATATCGTATTGGTGTGTTGAGAACACTTGTTTTTGTAGGAAGTCCTAGTTTCCAGGGTTTGGGATTGTTGTTCTAATATGTGATGTTATTGTTGTATATGATTTTTACCTTGAGAAACACACATGTTGTTTGGATGTTATGATTTACTGTGGATCCCTAGCTCTTGGCCATTGTAAAGAGTCCAGGGACGGATTTTAACTCTTGGACGACAAAGGCAAGAGGCATCTCATACAACATTTTTGGCACATAGGATTCACATCATATAGACCTTCTAGTGTTTGATTTTACTAATGAAGGATTCCTAACTAGTTGAGCCTACTTATGTACATCTTTCCTTCTAATGGTAGGTTATGTGGATCAATGTTGAGGCATTTTTTGTGAGGTTGATGACTCAGTCCTCATGCATGGTAGGTGTAGTGACCTAGTAGGTCGATATGGCATGTGATGCCCTTTTTTTGTGACCCTTGAAGGGTGTTGTTTCTCAGGTATTTGGTTATCTAGCCAGATTTCTGAGTACAATGTCGATGGATACCAAGAATTTTCTTTTGAACTAGACCTCCGGTGGGTATTTCCATAAACGGATACCCGATGTGTGTTAATTCAGTTCCTATTCTATGTTGGTTGTGACCTCTAGGGAGCAGTTCCTTTTGATGATTCTTAGAGAAGATCAAGGCCTTTGTAGGTCATGTTTTCAGTTTCAACCCTTGTTTTCTTTTGAACTTTGATGTTTTCTATGGGCCTTTGGGCTCAGAGTTTTCTTTGGATATGATGATAAGGGTATTCATATAGTGGGGAGTACCAGATCAGTCGTAGTTAAATGTATTATGTGTAAGAGATAGTTTTTGATGATATAAGGATAGTCGTTGGACAGTCCAAATAGCTAGGTGGTTCAGATTCTCCAGTTGAGAGCATATTTGTTGGTCCTTTCACCAGGCTTCTTGGGGACGAGAAGGTTTATGGTGGGGAGTTTGTAAGAACCCATGTTTTTCTGGACTGTAGTTTTGAGCAGAAATTTAAACTTTTTCTTTTAGATGATCATGAGGTGTAAAATGTTTCTTTTCCCCAAGTAGATGATCTCAAATAAGTTTTCTGACTACTTTGTTGATTCTTTAATGGGGTTTTTACCCTATTATAGGAGTTTTGTGGGAATCTGAGCTGTTCAAATTTTATCAGAATAATTAATATTTAATACTATTAAATTAAATATTAATTTATTTGAATAGGTTAATTCGGAGATAACTTTTAAATGGAGCATTGGATTAATATTTCATCTCCTCCATTGATTTTGGAATGGGGATTTTAGCTTTGGTGAGGCATAAACTTGAGTCGGGTGTTAGGGCCAGCCTGGTACCCTTTTTCTTTTTCTTTCCTTTTTCTTCTTTTCTTTTACTTCCTCTTCTTTCATCCTCCTTCTTGTTCACACCTCATGTGTGGATCCTACTTGGACGTGACCTAAGAGAGAAAAGGTATATAAGATAGAGTGAGAGAGGGAAGGTAAGAGAGGTACCATTATGAAGCTCTCGATGCGCTAGTGTGACATGTAGCAACCATGGATGGTGTAATCGAGCGAAGCTTCGGCGGTTTCCACCCGAAGGTAGGCCCATTTTTGTTTTCACTATAAATCATATTTTAATGGGTTTTTTAAAGTTTTTATATCCATATATTTCTTTCTTGTGACCTCTTAAGTCCCGATCTATTGTTTCAGGGTTGAAAACGAGGGTTTCGGGCGATTCGTGGGTTTTCCCGTCGGGAAACCCAGGTTACACAATGTGTGTTCCAGGGGACCACACCATGTGTTATTCCCATTCAGGGAAGATGAATTTTTCTTAAGTACATTTTGTGTACTATGAGTACACATCGTGTGGTGGTACATGGTCATGTGTCTGGTCGTCTGAAAAAGAACACAGAATGTTGGTTTTTAGACAATACACACCATGTACTTTAAAGTACATGCCATGTACTTTTACATAGGAAAACCCACTATTTTTCTATCCATGTATAAGTATATAGCTATGGTGAGGGATAAGAGTACATTCTGTGTACTTCAAATTACATGCAATTTACTTTTTCTAGATTAGAGGTTTTGGGTATTTTGTGTCGTAGAAGTCAGAATTTGGAATTTGAGTAGTCCATTCTGAGTGTTTTTCCACATAGATTGAAATGGTGAAACCTATGGAGAATTTTTATGATATCTAATGGGTATTTTGGGTTTTTTATATAAATTTATATGTTCTTCCTCTAGTTATCGAATTCAGTCATCACTCGAGAGTGATACTTGGCATGGATGATAGGTTGGGTGTTCGGACCATCCAAGTTGAGATCTTGATCTAAGATGAGCTGTGAGATATCTCATGTGACCTTTTCTTTTGAGGACACTCCCCTTGAGAGATGTTCCCTTACGGCCTATGAGGTTGTGAGACCAAATGCTTCCAAGGATCCCCTGAGGGATTCTTTTTCTTATGTGCTGTTCTAGGGAGTCCCTTGTAGGATCCATGTACTCATGTATTGTTTCAAGGATCCCCATTTTAGGATGCATACTTTTCCTGACCAACCCTAGTTTATATGTCAGGTTTGGGTAGAGATGGTGTTCAGGTGTCACCTAAAACTCATGTCGAACTAGTAATCCCATGGGGTTGTGGATGTAGTGTTGGGTTGGGAGTTCGGACCACCCTCACTCCTTGTTGCGTTCACATGTTTATTATTTATGTAGTGATGTTCACTTGAGGTGCTTCCTGGTTGGTGGTTGTCGAGCCTGACGCGAGGCATCTTTCTTTCTTTTGGGATGCCCAAACATTATCCATAGGATCTATATTGCATATTGGGATAACCATATGTGCTTACTTGGTATCTAGCTTCTGATCCATGTTATTTCTAATTTTCTACTGGTACCTAGAGGTATTACCTAAGACTTGGATATTGAGACTGGATGTAAATATATATTGTGATATATATTTTTTGGATTTCCAGAGGTGCTTCCTGGTATCTAGATATTGATCCTTACATGTTGACTTTTATGCCTTGAGTGATAATTAGATTCTCGTGGTAGGAATGCCTTGGATAGACTCATGGGCCTGTTGATATATGATGTGGGTGTTTACGTTCTCCTCGATGTGGGCTTGGAACAAGTTTGGGATGGCATGGCCATCAGGATTGAGTGATGTTAATCACTGGTTGGGCTTGGACCGGATTTTCTTGAGTGGTTTTGACCACAAGATTAGGCATCATGGATATCGATATGAGATAGTTGACTATCATGTTGGGCATGGCTCGGGATACTTGGATGGAGAGTCCATCACATTTGAGGAACATGGTCACGGGGGAATGAGGTGTGAGAGATGGTGTGGCTTGGGTTATTTATTTTGTGATTACCGCTCACTCGTGATGGCCAAAGCACCGATTGAGTCATGTGAACACAGGTTGACTCTGTGATGAGGTGGTTTTGACCACTCGTGTGGGTAGGGGGGGTGATAGTTGGAGTTTAGGTATTTTAGGTTTGGGGGTTCTTGTTGTAGGAATCCATGTGGGAGGTGAGGAGCTTTCAGTTGATAGCGATGAGGCTATCAGGTTGGGGGTTGAGGCTCTCCATGATTTAGGTCGTGGGTTATGACTTTTATTTGAGGATTGACATCATTTTTCCTCCGGTTTTAGTGCCATGGGATGACGTGAGCTTTTGATCAGGGGTATATGGGACTAGGATACTATTTTTTGGGTGTGTCTTCAGGTTTTCAATACTTGAGACACGAGGCGTCAGGAGGCACATGGTGTCAGGATGTGTGATTGAGGTGGAACCTGATGGTTCACCTAGGCTTTGTGACTACAGGATTAACTTATACCATGGGTCAAGTACTCTCTTCGATTTTGAGATTCTGACATTGGTTGAAGTAGGTATATGTCGATCGGGATTACAGACCCAAGGATCAACTGCAGGTTGGTTTTCATGTTGTTCGGTTTCACTTACATATGAATGTCATGTCTATGTATGTATGTATAAGTATGGGACTATACATGAATACACCTATAGATATGGACATCCATGGTGTCACTTGACCAGTTGACAGGAATTACAGACCCTGAGTTTGAATTTGGTTTCATATTGGATTTACTTCCTTTGGTTGTGCTTCAGCTAAGCTGAGCATGTACTTTTACATACACTTTTTTCAACACAGTTGCAGGTTGCTTGTCAGGGTGGCCTACTGAGATTCTTTCTCACTCCTGCACATGCACCTCAGTGTATGTGTAGACATTATGTCTACTTTTTAGGTTGATCACGATTTCCATGGTGTATAGGGATGAGGCCAGTGTTTCATGATCGAGCGGATCTACTTGTGTGTTTCTACTGATCGGGCTGCTACAGTTCGATAGTGTATGGAGACCGAGTATGTGGTCTAGCTTGAGGTTAATAGTAGAGACCTGTTCTTTTACTTTCAGTTTCTTTTGTACTGTTATATCTGTATGGTCATCCCAGTGGGTGGTCAGTGTTGTATTTTATTACAGGGTTGTTCGAGATTTTACATTATCTTTACTATTACAGCTTGTTATATTTCAGTTGTTTACTGCCTCTACACTTTGTTTACTTTCCACTGTGTATGATACTTAGTTATTTCCATTATTTTCCTACTCTAATATGAGGTCATAGTCTTCCCACTATCACCTCCTAGTCCCTCACTGTTGTTCAGAAGCCTCTAGCGTATGGGGAGGCATGCTAGAATCCTAGTAACCCACCGGCTCGGGGCACCATTTTAGTGGATTCTAGTTCGAGACATTACAGTATGAGATTCCTTCATCAATTCTTTATGCATATCTGAAGGTACCCATACTCATCCATAGTATAGTCAAGTTTCACTTCCATAAACAACCCAACTAGGAGGATGGTTCTCTCTTGTGACACTTTCCCTCAAAATGAGTCCCTCTGGATTGGATAACTGTCGCATACAGACTCTCTCTAGAAGAGAGGATGTCACTATAAGATTTGTTAGAACTGGTTTTCCCCACTTTTCCTGAACCTTTAGACGCATCTCAGATAAAAAAATCTATCATCTACCACTCATTGTTGGATGCCTGGATGGCTTGTGTATGTGTTTTACTACTCAAAGAGCCATCCATGGAATTTCCCTTACTAGGGGTATAAGCAAGCTCAAAATCGAATGATTTTTAGTATTCGACCCACCTGTGTTGTCTTAAATTCAAGTCCCACTGTGTGGAGATATATTTCAAGATTTTATGATCATTGTAAACAATGAACCTCTCACCCAACAAGTAGTGACTCTAATTGTGTAAAGCATGAACCACTGTTGAAAACTCAAGGTCATGTGTAGGATAGTTCCACTCATGAGGTCTTGGCTGGAGGGATCCATAAGCCACAACTCAATTTCCCTGCATCAAAAATACACCCAGTCTGATTCCTAAGGCATCATAGTAAACAGTATAGCTTCTA
This sequence comes from Viscum album, assembly GCA_963277665.1. Classification (NCBI taxonomy): domain Eukaryota; kingdom Viridiplantae; phylum Streptophyta; class Magnoliopsida; order Santalales; family Viscaceae; genus Viscum; species Viscum album. The sequence continues at coordinate 990,469,027 of OY728159.1, read as the reverse complement.
CTTGGCTCAGGAAGAATCAATATCAGATTTGAGGCTAGTCTTCCCTTTAACTCCTGAAAATATTTTTTACAAGCTTTTGAACAGATGAACTGTACACCCTTCTTAGTCAGGTTCATAAGAGGCACTGTTAAGTGGGATAAATCATGGATGAAATGCATGTAATAGCCAGCAAGTCCCAAGAAACTGTTTATGTCAAAAATATTCTTGGGATTCTCCCATGAAACTACAATGCTCACCTTTTCTCGGTCAACTGATACACCTTCCTCAGATATTATATTACCCAATAATTGAACCTTGTCGATCTATAAGTGGCATTTGTTGAGATTTTCATATAGTTGGTGCTCTCTTAGTGTACTCAGCACAATCTCAAGATGGGTTGCATGGTCGTTTCTTGAGTGAAAATTCACCAATATGTCATCAATAAAAACCACCATAAAGGAATCATGATATGGGTGAAAAACCTGATTCATCATATCCATGAAGACTGTCGGTGCATTCGTGAGGTCAAATGGAATAACTATATACTTGTACAAGTTGTACCTGCTCCAGAACGTCATATGTGGTATGTCAAATGATCACACATGCACCTGGTGATATCTCGACCTTAAATCAATCTTAGAGAAAATAGTTTCTCCTTTGATCAGGTTAAAGAGGCCGTCTATACGAGGAAACAGATATCGATTATTTACCGTATGCTGGTTGAGTTGACGATATTCCATGCACAATCTAAGGTTATCATCTATCTTCTTGGTGAAAAGAATTGGATAACCCCACAGTGATGTGAAAGTTTTGATAAAACCCTTAGCCTCAAGGTCTTCAAGCTAATTTTTGAGTTCATGTAGATCTATAGGTGTCATCCTATAAGAAGGAATATACACTGGTGTCACACGTGACACTAGCTTGATAGCGAACTCTACATCCATCATGGGAGGTATGCCAAAGAAATCATCAGGGAAGAAATCCCTAAAATGATCTACAATGGGAGGGAATTCCACTAGCTGTGTTCCCTACTTGCTCATGAAGAGACTTTCTAACTGATCTATCACTCTGCCTAGTCTTACACGTTTAAGTCCAGTTTGATCTGCTTTCATATCTCATTCTCCTTTGTGTAGATATGTGTTGCCTTCAGGGGATGTGAAGGACACCTGACAATGATAGAAATCCACTTGGGCATGATAAAGAGTGAGCTAGTTCATACCAAGAATAACATCGATGCCAAACATATTGATGATATAAAAAAACCAAAAGAAATTGTACCCCCCCTATCTCAAGGGACACTCTTGGCACTGGCGTATTCCCTCTGGTCTAACCCCCAATGGAGTGTCGAGAGACATAATTCCATTGAAGTAATCGATGGAAAACACATGCCTTAGAGGAGATTCTATGGAAGATGAGGTAAATAGGTAAAGGTGAAATAAAGAGGGTAGGTATATAGCCTATCTTTGAGCACTACACAATAGAGAGCCTTCTCTAAGAGCCGGGTCTAAATAAGGAAGAGAAAACTTAGAAGGATCACTAAAATGAGTCCTACCACCTATTTTCTAGGTTAAGTCAAGTTAAAATCTAAAAAACTATTACAACTTTATATTTAACAAATAGGAACTTCAAATTTTTACAACTAGGCACAATAAAACTCACATGAAAATAGGCATATGCACGTTGAAAGTAGATATGACATGATAATATGCATGTCATTTTAATCCCTATGGTGCCTAATATGTTGCATGTAAATGCATTTCCCCCATATAATCAGGCTACAATGGTAAAGGCTATTATCTCAATAATACCAATATCAATAACAATGCAAAACAAGTGTGCCACCCAATGGTGAAATCATATCAATAATAATTGGCATAATTAGTAAATGTAATCTCAACCCAAGAATTTGGGTTTTCCCTGTACATGGGTTAGCTACATCCAAACACATGGTACATTCCAAATTCATACGTCCTAGTAACATTTCTAACCCAAAAAGTAAGACAAAAGGAAAAAAATAACCACCTCTGATACCACTTTGTAACATCCTTGTCCTGAGATCCACTGGAAGGGTGCTCCAAGCTGGATTGGCCACAGACCTCAAACACATCTTCTCGAACGCTAGAGGCTTTCAACTAGAAGTGTGGGCCTTTTTAACGAGTTCGCGGGGGAGACTATTCCCTCGTAGGTAATAGGTAATATATAGTAGAAGAAAAAAATTAAAATAAGTAGCAGAAGAATATAAATAATCAAGATGTGGAAGTAGCAATTAAATAATCCCAATTGAATAAATGAAAAGTACAGAAGCTGATAAATCAAACCAGCTACACAATGATGTCATCGTATGATGCCTGTGCAAAAAATAAAAGTACAGAAAGCAAGAATGCAAGCATGCTATCAAACTATAATGAAAAAGACACAAAGTACAACAACAACATCTTGGGCAAAGGCACGACCCTCTTCCACAAATCTCCATCCAAAGCAGTACGAAACACTCAAGTATCAGAAGCAGCATGCTTCCCTTTATTCATACCTATGAGCATAAAGTTTAATTGGGTACCAAACAGTGCCTGAGCAGGGTGTGAGATAAAATCCCAGTAGGCCAACACCCACGATTTCTAAACCTTTTCATTTTGTGCTGTAAACAAAAGCATTGTGTCAATATACAATAAATTAAAGCAATTAAATAAACAAAATAAAATAAGTATAACTTGGTCCAGGTTCTCAACGACACTCGTCCATACCACCTGCTCCGGCCTAAGCCGGGAATCTAAATAAACTATCTGTAATAAGCAGGAAGTATATATATAAAGGCTAGAAAAATAGAAGGAAGACAAAACGGAACATACCCCTAAGCTTGTGTTTTAGCATGGGTCTAATTTATATGTCAACAAAGTGTGCTTCAAGGCGCCAAAAAAATATCACAATTCACAAGTAACCCAAAACTGCATCAAGTAAAACCTTCCATGCTCATAATCATTATTATATTAAAGTTTAAAGTTGGAGTCTGAGCACGTCCCGAAGGTATCGCTATGGTACATCCTTCAATTTATCCAATATCATCGAGTCTGTCCAAGGCAATCTTCCGAAAGACCAAGTATCACTCGAGATATGGTTTTATCATGAGTCTATCCCGAGTATCGCACACCATGGGTCGAGTATCACTCGATCCATGGAATAACCACTTTGCCAACGGTTCTATCCTCGATTTTACCTTAGGGAACCGATATCACTCATGATTATATAGAAAACACAAGGAAACCCTCGTCTGGAAAATCCTAAGATATCACCTCCCTGACGTGTAGTGTAGTAACCAATTAGGAATGGAGATTCCATGTGTGATCCTTAATACAGAACTCATGTTGTCTCACCACCCTGAATTTAATTATATTTCAAGGAATCAAATATCACAGAGAATGCATTTATAATTGCAACAAAACAATTTAGCAACTAAATCCACATGCTTATTGATTAGTCAAGCTAAACAATTACAACCCAAACAGTTTATCAGCAAAAGCAAGAAAAACACACTTTTCTCTTTTATAATGGCATGGCATAGTAAGACTTTTAAACAAGGAAATAATTAGGCATAAATCACCAACAAAACTCCAAAATTCATGGTTCAATTTATCCTAAATATTTTATTTGATTTAAAACTCAACCAAAGAGGGGTCATGCAACACATGCAATTAATAAATTAATTATTATGGGCTAACGTAAAATAGACCAATTTAGTTGGTACACCCAAAGGGGTATCCCACAATATTGAAACAATTTAAACAAGCTAGTTTATCTCAAACAAGGGTGAAATAGTCATGTCGAGCAGTTTAATTAAATTATAAAAGGTGAAATTAAATATCACCGGTAGACACCGACGATCGGTGCAACATGCGATCTAAGAGACGCAATGAAACGAAGGGAAAGAGAGTATATGCTCTACCTCATAACTTTAGAGGATCCTATGTTCCGCGACAATCGTTGATTTGACCTAAAACGGAAGAAATCAAATGATTTTAGAAAACCCCCAATTTTGGGTAAAAACCTTCCGTGACAGATTGTGCAACAGATATTGGATGAGATCCTACGATTCTTGATGCATAACGTTAGCCTTACCGAGAGTTTTACTTTGCACCTGACGGTGAAGAAAATAAAGGAGGAACAGATTCACAGAGGGCTTTCCTATTGGGATTTCTGATTTAAAATTTAAATAATAAAGAAAGAGAAAATTATTAATGGATGGATTTTCTCAACATTAATGGAGGATTTTCTCCCAACATTAATGAACAATTATTCCCAATATTAATTGATGGAATAATGATGGAATTATGAATATTGACCGCATTAATTGGAGATATGGGATGGGTGTCCATATAAGAGGATGTGGTAGCATGTTTTGGAATGTGGGCTGGCAAAGATGTAGCCGCCAAGAGAGAAACGAGGAAGGGGTTGTCGCATTTGCAGTAACTGGTGCATAATGAAGATGATGAAGATGAATGAAGCAGATATAATGATGCTGACAATGATGGCATGTCAACGGCGGCGATGATTGAAGATGACGACGATAAAGGTGCCATGTATTGAAAGTGCTCTTGGTTGCAGAGATCAAGCGACGTGTCCCGGTTGTGATGATCGGAGGTATAACAAAAATGGTGCGTTCATAGGTGTTGGTGTTGAGTTGTAAAAGACCTTCGAGTGTTGTTAAAAATCCTTTGGGTGGCGTGTAAAATTCCTTTGGGTGATAAAATGCCTTCGGGTGATAAAATGTCTTCAGGAGAAATCTTCTCATGTGTTTTTTGCAACGACTACTTCCGTTGCGGCATCGGGCTCCACGCCCCAATAGTGGTATCAAAGGGAGGTTGAAGTGCTCGGTTGTAGAACACGATGAAAAGCATATGGTGGAGCATCTTATCAAGGACTTGGATGTCATCGGAAAATGATGGCGGTATCGGCAGTGTTGCTGGAATATCGAAAGTCTTCTTGGTCACAGGTGTCTTGCGGCGTGTCCCGTTCATTGGTTGACATTCAGAGCTTGGTGGAGTTGGCGATCAAATTGACCCAGATGGTGAAAATTTCTTGAGGATTTGAATTTTAAATCAAGGTGGAGATTGTTAGGATTTCTGATTTAAAATTTAAATAATAAAGAGAGAGAGAATTATTAATGGAGGTATTTTCTCAACATTAATAAAGGATTTTCTCCCAATATTAATGAAGAGTTATTTCCAATATTAATTGATGGAATAATGATGGAATTATGAATGTTGATTTCATTAATTGGAGATATGGGCTGGGTGTCCATATAAGAGGACGCGGTAGCATGTTTTGGAATGTGGGCTGACAAAGATGTTGCCGCCAAGAGAGAAAATAGGAAGGGGTTGTCGCGTTTGTGGTAACCGGCATGGAGAGAAGATGATGAAGATGAATGAAGTAGAGGTGATGACGCTGACGATGATGGCGTGTCAATGGCGGCGATGATTGAAGATGACGAAGATTCTGGTGCCATGTATTGAAAGTCCTCTTGGATGCAGAGATCAAGCGGCGTGCCCCGGTTGTGATCATCAGCAGTACAACAAAAATGATACGTTCATGGGTGTCAGTGTTGAGTTGTAAAAGGCCTTCGGATGTTGTTAAAAATCCTTTGGGTGATGTGTAAAATTCATTCTGGTGATAAAATACCTTCGGGTGATAAAATGTCTTCGGGTGAAATCTTCTCCTCCTGTGTTTTCTGCAACGATTACTTCTGATGTGATGTCAGGCTTCGCGCCCCAACATCTCAAAGGAGGAGAGGAGGAGGCTCACCAAAAGGGGGGGGGGGCGCTATAGGGGCGACACACCAAGGGAGAGGAGAGGGAGAGAAAAAAAGGAAGAAAGAAAAGAAAAAGAAAAAGAAAAATAAGAAAATAAAGAAAAAATACAAAAAGGAAAAAAATAAGAATAAAATAAAATAAAAGAGATGGTAAAAAAAGGAAATACAAATAATAAAAAATTGGCTAATACCCATTTTAATTATTTTTACTTTTCTTGTAACCCCCTTTTTATTTTATTTTAAAATTTATTTGTATCCATTTTTATTTTCTTTTAATTTCCTTTAAAATTATTTTTATTATTTTTTAATTCTTTTAAATTATTTTTAACCTGAACACTGCGTTAGGGCACGACCTAACATTTTACATAAAACCAGTACAGTTATTTAAATAATTTTAATAGCTGCTCGGGACCCGCAACATGGTGCACATGCGCGCGTCCTGAGTCGCTTTAAGGATTTTGACTAAAAAAGTTTAAACGGTCCGTAACTTAATTAATGTCGGACGTTACATAACCCACTCAAATAGATCTCGTATTCTAAGTAGTGGTGGTTGTTTGTAGGTACTAGTAAACTAGAAATATAGATGTGTTTTTTTATTGCGGGTATAGCACCCTCAAAATATGAAATATATATATATATTATAAAATAACAGCAACTATTTTGGAATTTTTTTTTTAGTAAATGGGATTTTAATTGCGGTTTAAAACCCCGCTAAAATATTGATTTATGTTTTAAAAAAACACAAGCAGGGGCTCAATTTTTTATTTTTAAAATAAAAAATCAGTGGCAGTTTTAATAAATGCTGATTCTTATTTAAAAAAACAAAAATGTGACGCCCCCTTCTCCCCTGCCCCATCGACGCGGGAGAGGCACCCTTCTCCCCACCGTCAACCCCCGCTCCCACCAATGCGCACACTACCTCCCCCGGCTCCCCGCCCACTGCCCCCATCGTGAGCGCGCCACCCAATATTTGCACACACTATGCGGGTGACCCAAAAAACGGGGTAATTGTCGTCGCCTGCCTTGACGCCCTACTGCACCGAAGCACGACGTCGTCGCCGCCTGAACCCACATTAGCGTCGCCGCTCAAAGACACAGATGTTGCCACTATCCTTATCAATCTCCAGAGCCGAAGCCACGCCGTTGTCGCCACATGAAGCCACGGACACCACCCATCCCTGTCGCCCTCCAGCACCAAGGCCAAGCCGCCGTCACCGCCCGAGGCCACAAACGTTGCCACCAGCATGCGCCGATGCCATGAAGATGTCGCCACTGCCATCATGTCCAAAAACGCTCGATGTCTAAGTTAGAGACTACAGATCTAAGCACGGACGGAAAATTTGGGTGGGGGGGCATTTTTTTATGAAAATGGGGAACCCATTTTTTTATTTAGGAAATCATAACGCCACGCAACTTCAAGTGGCTCCAATCTCCATCCCCGCCTATAAAACCCCATCAAGAATTTTTTTTCAAAATATTTTTTTTAAAAAATAGTTTTTAAAAACATGTTAAAACTTTTTTTTAAAAATACGTCACCAAGGCGGCATCTACAATGTCACCTTTCCCATAAAACAAAAAATAATAATATTATATATATATATATAAATGAAACAATACAAAAATAAAAATAAAAATAAAATTTTTAACAGAATTTATCCGCTATTTAAAATCCAGCAGTACTGTCATTACAGTAGTCAGGATTCTGACAAAAACTCTCACCCATGGCTCCCTTTTATAAGAGAGTTTACCCTGCAAATCATTCTGCATTTTCGATGTGGGATTTTGGTTCTCCCTTTCCTGCACAGAACATTCTGCATTTTCGATGTGAGATTCTGTTTCAAGTACGTGACTTTGAAAGACAATAAAATATAAACTATAAGACCAATATAAATGAAACTTAAAACATGGTTTAAACATATACAAAATAGTTGAAAACAAAAAGAATTTTGTAAAAAATGATGATAAAAAATGATTTATAAGCTTTCAAAACCACCTACTTGAAACTTAAAAATGTTTGAAGTACATGACTTTGAAAATTTATAAAATATAAACTACAAGACCAATTTAAATGAAACTTAATACATGAATTAAACATATAATAAATAGTTTAAAATAAAAATAATTTCATAAAAAATGTTGATAAAAAATAATTTATAAGTTTTTAAAACACCTACATGAAACTTAAAAATGTTTCAAACATGTGACGTAGAAAGCCAATAAAATATAAACTATTAGACCGATATAAATGAAACTTAAAACATAGATTAAACATATAACAAATAGTTGAAAATAAAAAGAATTTCGTAAAATATGTTCATGAAAAATAATTTATAACCTTTCAAAACACCTACTTGAAACATTTTTATGTTTCAAGTACGTGCCTTTGAAAGCATATAAAATACAAACTATAAGACCGATATAATTTAAAGTTAAAACATGGATTAAACATATAATAAATTATTTATATAATAATTAATTAGTGAATTAGAAATTATTAATAATTAATTATTTAATAATTAACTAATTAATTAGTAATATAATTATTCAGTATATAATAGTTAATTAGTAAATTAGTAATATAATTATAAATTATATTTATTCATTATAATTAATAATTAGTAATTATTCAAAATTATTATAAAATAATTAATTAGTTAATTGAAAATATAATTATTAATTATATAATAATTAATTAGTTAATTAGTAATATAATTATAAATTATAATTATTCATTATATTTATTCATTATAATTATTCATTATAATTACTAATAATAATTATTCATTATAATTATTAATTATAATTATTAATTATTAATTACTAATTAACTAATTAGTTACTATATAATTAATGATTAATTATAAAAATATTAATTTTATAATAATTAGTTAGTTAATTAATGATTATTAATAATTAATTATATAATAATTAATTAGTTCATTAGTAATATAATTATTAATTATTTAATAATTAATTAGTTACTTGGTAATATAATTATTAATTATTTAATAATTAATTAGTTGATTAGTGATATAATTATTAATTATATAATTTTTAATTATTTAATTAGTAATTAATATTCATTAATTATATAGTAACTAATTAGTTAATTAGTAATATAATTATTAATTATATAATAGTTAATTAGTTAATTTTTTGAGAAAGATAGAGCCAATGCCTTTTTTATAATTAGTTAATTAGTAATATAATTATAAATTATAATTATTCATTATAATTATTAATTATTATTTATTAAAATTTATTATATAATAATTAATTAGTCAATTGGTAATGCAATTATTAATTATATAATAGTTAATTAGTTAATCAGTAATATAATTATTCATTATAATTATTAATTAGTAATTATTAAAAATTATTATATAATAATTAATTAGTTAATTAGTAATATAATTATTATTTATAATTATTCATTATAATTATTCATTTTAATTATTAATTATTAATTATTAATTACTAATATAATTATTAATTATATAACTAATAATTGTATAATAATTAGTTAGTTAATTAGTAATTATTAATGATTAATTATATAATAATTAATTAGTTAATTAATAATATAATTAGTTAATTAGTAATATAATTATTAATTATTTAATAATTAATTAGTTACTTATAAATATCATTATTAATTGTATAATAATTAATTAGTTAATTAGAAATATAATTATTAATTATATAAATTTTAATTAGTTAATTAGTAATTATTAATCATTAATTATATAATAACTAATTAGTTTATTAGTAATATAATTATTAAATATATAATAGTTAATTAGTTAAATTTTTGAGAAAGATAGAGTCTTTTCCCTTTTTATAATTAGTTAATTAGTAATATAATTATAAATTATAATTATTCATTATAATTATTAATTAGTATTATTTAAAAATTATTATATAATAATTAATTAGTTAATTGGTAATATAATTATTAATTATATAATTGTTAATTAGTTAATTAGTAATAAAATTATTCATTATAACTATTAATTAGTAATTATAAAAAATTATTATATAATAATTAATTAGTTAATTAGTGATTTAATTATTCGTTATAATTATTCATTATAATTATTAATTATAACTATTCATTATTCATTATTCATTATAATTAGTAATTTATAATTATTAATTAACTAATTAAATAATTTATTATATGTTTAATCCATGTTTTAACTTTAAATTATATCGGTCTTATTGTTTGTATTTTATATGCTTTCAAAGGCATGTACTTGAAACATTTTTATGTTTCAAGTAGGTGGTTTTGAAAGCTTATAAATTATTTTTCATGAACATCTTTTACAAAATTCTTTTTATTTTCAATTATTTGTTATATGTTTAATCCATGTTTTAAGTTTCATTTATATCAGTCTAATAGTTTATATTTTATTAGCTTTCAAAGTCACGTGCTTGAAACATTTTTAAGTTTCATGTAGGTGTCTTTGAAAACTTATAAATTATTTTCCATCAACATTTTTTACGAAATTATTTTTATTTTCAACTATTTGTTATATGTTTAATCCATGTATTAAGTTTCATTTATATTGGTTTTGTAGTTTATATTTTATAGGTTTTCAAAGTCACATACTTGAAACATTTTTAAGTTTCAAGTAGGTGGTTTTAAAAGCTTATAAATCATTTTTTATCATCATTTTTTACGAAATTCTTTTTGTTTTAAACTATTTTTTATATGTTTAAACCATGTTTTAAGTTTCATTTATATTGGTCTTATAGTTTATATTTTATAGTCTTTCAAAGTCATGTATTTGAAACAGAATCCCACATCGGAAATGCAGAATGTTCTGCAGAAGAAATGGAGAACCAGAATCCCGCATCGGAAATGCAGAATGATTTCCAAGGTTACCCCTTCTCCTCATTCATCCATCCACTCTCCCTTCCTCCTCAAAACCTCCTCCTTTCTTTCATTTTGGAGTACAAATTTCTGGTTGTCCAGCCGCCGACCTTTCTGCAAATTTGAGGTAAGTTTTCATTTACATTTCTTTAATATTTTAAATTGTTTATTTAATTGTTTAGTTAATGTAATTAGATTATAGAATTTTTTTATTAATTTATTTGTTTAGTTTATAGAATTAGTTTAAAAAATAATAAATTGTAAGTAGTTAATTTATTGATTTAATTTGGTTAATTAAGTATGTATAATTAGGTACCTAATTATGTATAATTAGTTAATTAATTAATTCTAATTAGTTAATTAATGAATTCTAATTAGTCAATTAATTAATTATAATTAGTCAATTAATTATTTTTAAGTAGTAAATTAGTTAATTCTAATTAGTTAGTTAATAAGTAATTAACTGATTAATTGTATTTAGTTAACTAATTAATTGTATTTAGTTAACTAATTAATTATAATTCTAATTAGTTGGTTTAATTGTAATTATTTAATTAATGAATTCAAATTAGTTAGTTAATTGTAATTATTTAATCGTAATTAGTTTCTAATTAGTTAACCAATCAATTCTAATTAGATAACTAATCAATTCTAATTAGTTAACGAATCAATTCTAATTAGTTAACTAATCAATTCTAATTAGTTAACCAATCAATTCTAATTAGTTAAATAGTCAATTCTAATTAGTTAATTAAGTAATTGTATTTAGTTAATTAATGAATTCTAATTATATAGTTAATAAATTTAAATTATTCAGTTAATCAATTCAAATTATGTAGTTAATCAATTAATTCAAATTAGTTAATTAATGAATTCAAATTAGTTAATTAATTGTAATTAAAATTAGTAATTGTAATTAGTTAATTGTTAATAGTTACCTAATTAATTCTAATTACTTAACTAATTAATTCTAATTAGTTAATTAATTAATTCTAATTAGTTAATTAATTAATTCTAATTAGTTAATTATTCAATTCTAATTAGTTAATTAATCAATTCTAATTAGTTAAGTAAGTAATTCTAATTAGTTAATTAATCAGTTATAATTAGTTAATTAATCGATTATAATTAGTTAATTAGTCAATTAAAATTAGTTAAGTTAATAGATTCAAATTAGTGAAGTTAATCAATTCTAACTAGTTAATTAATGAAAACTAATTAGGTACATAATTAAAACTAATTAGGTACTTAATTAAAACTAATTAGGTACTTAATTAAATCTACTTAGGTACTTAATTAAATCTACTTAGGTGTACATAATTAAATCTAATTAGGTACATAATTAAATCTAATTAGGTAATTAATTAAATCTACTTAGGTGTACATAATTAAATCTAATTAGGTACCTATCTAAATCTAATTAGGTAATTAATTAACACTAATTAGGTAATTAAATAACCTTAATTAGGTAATTAACTAAATCTAATTATGTAATTAACTAAATCTAATTATGTATTTAATTAAATCTAATTAGGTAATCTAATTATGTAGTTAATTTAATCTAATTAGGTAATTAATTAAGGTAAGTTATTCTAATTAGGTAGTTAATGAAATATAATTAGGTAGTTAATTAAATCTAATTAGGTATAAGTCTAATTAGGTAGTTAATGAAGTCTAATTAGTTAATTAATGAAGTATAACTAGCGAAGTAGTTACAGTAATTAGCGAAGTAGTTACATTAATTAGTGAAGTAGTTACCTAATTAGCGAATTAGGTACAATAATTAGCAAAGTAGTTATATTATGAATTCTTTATATAATATATATTTTCATTACATTCTAAGTATGATAATGAATTTAGTTTGTCATCTACCATGACCTCAGTTTGTAATTGTAGTTATGAACTTGAATTTAGTAGTTGAATATATTTTTTACATATTAAGTGTTAGAGTTGTCATGAACTGAAATGTTTGCTTGAGTAAAGTATCCCCAGATAGAGGGGCTTTGGGTCGGACCACCTACTTTCCTGGAGGCTTTCCTTGTCTAGGAAAGTGAATGGGGTTGGCTATCTGTCGCTCTGGGCTTATTCATGTTGAGTTTTTCAAGTTCATATAACTCTATGCTTTTACATGACTTGTTCATGTACCTCATGCATATGATGCATGTGGATATGTATGAATATGTTTGACTGACTATTTTTGGGTAAAAAACACAAACTTGTGGGTTTTGTAAAGAGAGTTACAAATCAATATGGTTTGATCATATTGATTTGGTAGAGGGACTAGGATTCCAACATAAATTCTAGAATCATGCAGACATAATTAGATTTTTTGATCATATGTGATTAATAACGAGGGTTTATTTTAGATAAAAAATATGGCTTCATATATTTATTGCAACAGACAAATAATTGAGACAGAACAAGGATGTAGTTATAGTATACAGCCAAAAGCGGTTGTAATGCTTGGAGGCCGTACAACTTTGGGAACTCTTCAAAGGAAAATTCATTGAAAGTTGAAACTGATGAGCAACCAAAAGATAGAATCTATCATATACAAGAATCTACAATATGTTGATAGATATTGGCATGTGGCCTATTCGATAACTGATGATGAAGAATGGGAATACGTACTGTCATTGGTTAATTTTCTACCTGCCAATCAAATGATGGAGTTATATGTGACCATATCTACAATGGAGGTTCCATCGACATTGGAAGTTGGGCCATCACAATGTCACGAGACTATGTCATATGCTCCTTTTAGAACACATTAAGAAGTTCCATCAGCAATGGTACCATCATTTCCCTTGGCCATAATTTCAATAGATATTCCCTCACATACTGTAGATGTGTTGGTCGATGATTTTGAGGATGATGACAATTTAGAAGAAGATGAAGAGGAAGCGCATGCAGAAGAACATTTAGTGCCCACTCATGTGAGGTTTAAGAGACCATTGAACCATCCCCCACCATTGAGTTCATGGTCGACAGAAGGCATGAATCGCTTTCCAGAATTTGATTGGTCAGTTATTACACCTACTTCAGAATTTCCCGGAATCATTGGGGGCACAGATCGAGTGGTTGATGAAGGCTTTCTGTATATTGTAAGAGATTTTGATAGTAAATATGCAATGAAAAATGTGATAAAACAATATCACATTGAAAGACATTACTCTTATATTGTATAAGAGTCAAAAAGATCTTATTATTTGATTCATTGTGACAAATATGATTCGAACTGTCAAATGTGTCTACGAGATATAATTGATAACACTTTTCATAGTTGGCGCATCACAAGATTTACTCCACACACATGTGTGAACCCAAACTTGTCACAGGAACACTCTTCATTAGATGTTGACTTTGTTTCAACAGTTATTGTTGAAATGGTTAGAGCATGTCAAGATGTTCATGTTGTTCTATAGATGGAGCGAATAAAACAACTTTTTGGGTATCAGATCTCTTACTGGAAGGCATGGGTAGCACGACAAAAGGCTATTGTGAAAGTGTACGGTGATTGGTACGATTCTTATAGAGTTTTACCACAACTTGTGGAGCTTTTACGCCACAATAATCAAGTGATATATCAGTTACATACTACTGAATATGTTAACCAATACAACCAAGTTGACCAGTCAATGATTGTTTTTGATAGATTTTTTGGGCATTTTTACCATGTGTGGCGACTTTTAGGCATTGCAAGCAGTTTATACAAATAGATGGAACATTTCTTTATGGAAAGTATACAGAAAATTTATTGATTGATGCCACACAAGATGAAAATCGAGCCCCTATACCTTTATCATTTGCAATTGTGGAGAAAGAGAACTTCTCATCATGGAGTTGGTTTCTTTCATGTCTTCGAGAGTTTGTTACAAGCGTGGAAGAGATTTTCCTTATCTCAGATTGTCACCGTGCAATCAGGGAGGCGGTACAGTCTGAGGGAATTTCATGGAGACCACCCTATGCCCATCATCGATACTGTATTTGACACATTGCTAGAAATTTATGAAAGAGATTCAAGAATGAGTTGATAAAGAAAGAAATCATAAAAATTGGTATGAATATCCTTTTTCCTATTAAAAAATACTATCATAGTTATGATCCTATCTGTTCACATTATTTCTTGTATGATAGCATACGAGCCTCAACAACAAAGAATGTAGAAGCGTCTTCAAGATATTCATAGAGTTAATCTGGAAGTTTATGATTACATGATGCAAATTGCAAAACAGAAATGGTCGTTGGCATATGATGATGGGAGGAGATATGGTCATATGATGACCAACATCATAGAATGCATATATGGAGTTTTCAAGGGAGTTTGAAAATTACCAATCACAGTTAAATATGAATATTTGATTATATGTTGCTCAGAAAAGCAGAATTATAATATACTATTATTATGATGACTTAAATTTAAATTATAGGTTTGGTACAAGAGACCTTCTATCGCAGTGTCAAGTATTTTATGGAATGGGGAAAGAAAGTTGAAGAGGGCTTGAACAGAGGGATGCACTATGGACACCATTTCCAACTCAATCTAGATACAGTTCTTCAAGAAGCTGCAACTTATCATGTCACCGCATTAAATCATCCAGAGTAACGATTTGAGGTCGCTGAGCCTGGTGATGCTGTTTCTTGTAGCAATGGTCATATCCGAGTTGTTTTATTGGAGAAGTGTTACTATGAATGTGGAAAGTTCCAAGTATTGAGATATCCTTGCGGTCATGTGATTGCAGAATGTGCTTATGTACACATATCTTGGGAGCAGTTTGTTGATCCAGTTTATCAACTCGACAGTATCAACTCCTGCTACAATACTCCGTGGATGTCAATCGGAGAATATCAGAATTTTTAGCTCTCTGATGACACACCCATGCTTCTACCAAACAGCAGTAGACTTCACCCTAAAGGGAGTCCAAAGTCGACTCATATTCGGAATGAGATGTATTGGCCTAGTGAACAGGCACCTGGATGACGGGGCATCATATGCTATCAGGAGGGTCATACGAAGACATGTTGCCCTAGACACATAAGGAAATCATCTAATGGTTAAAATGATTTTTGTACTCCATCAGTTACTGTAAAAACATTGTACGTGTAATCAATATTTTTCCATCGATGAGTTTTGAAACCATTCATAGTGAATATATCATCATCATTTAAATAAGTGGTTGTTGTCTTAGAAAAATAACAAGAAATTTTAAAATATATAAAATGTAAGATCAAGGATTTAACAGAATCTGAGAATCAGTTAGAGTGAATACTAGTGAAGAATAAATTGATGATATAACAGAATCTGAGACTACTAGCCTAGAAAATGACAAATAAAGAAATCAGGACAACAAGGTCCAACCTGAAAAGCGTGATGAACCCACACCTAAAAAATCCAAAGATCCAAGGAAAATGAAGTGGGAATAGATAAAAAAAGTCAAGAACAAAGCTACATTTGAGGATAAGGTGAGAAATCAACCTATTTCAAACATTATGCCCCTCTCATCCTTTTCTTCAAAAGTGTTAGATAGAGTGATGAACCTAAATAATTGATATTCTTGAAAATGATTAAAACATTATGCCCCTCATTTTCAACCACGAGAATGAGTTTTCTCCACACAAAAAAAAAACATTGATTCATTCTGCAACATTGGCAATTCCCCTCTTTATTCAACTTGGTGAAGAACCAACTGTCATATATTCATTCGGAGGTCGTGAATATGTGACAGTTGGTTCTTTACTGGGTCGACTAAAGCTACGATGCAAAAGGAGGATGTTTTTTCATGTCAGTCGTACATGGATCAAAGGTTTTTCCATAATCCTTCTAAATGATGTTGATTGAGCATATTGAGTAGGACAACTCTCTATTTTAGGTTTCAAAGGCAAGGGTGCATTGATTTGCAGGCAGATAAATGTACTTAAAATATTTTTAAATGCTTTAGGAAAATGATCCATGAGTCATTTGTGACATGTATGAACCAAAATATACAACGAAGAATATTTCCTATAATAACATCATCAGTATTTGATAGAAATAGTAGTTTAGAGAATCAATCTAAAACTTTATATGTTGAACATATCATAAACTCCCTTAATAATTTTGGCCAATTATTGTGACGTCGACATCTTTCAAAATCCAATGTCATCGTTGAATTTTGAAAGCATTCCAAGTGAATATATCATCAACTTTATATGTTGAACATATCATAAATTCATTTATATATTGAACATATCCTAAATTACTTTAACTCATTACACGCTTCTTTCATACATTACATGATAAATTTCATACCTTAAATGATAAATGTGATGTCTAACATGAAGTTAATGTTTTACTATTTGTACAATCAGATGGAGCAGCCACTATTATCTGGTCAGGAGATGCATGTGTCGCGTCTTGTGTTGGCGCGACGACCTGTTCGACAGCTTGCTATTTGTAGAGCACATCATTATCATCACGATGCGCCCCCGACAGCTATTTCTCTATACCTTAGACGTGCGGGATTTTATGGAGTCGTTATGTGTGACTTCAAGACTATTGATCATCATTTGATTGCGACATTGGTTGAGAGATGGCGGCCAGAGACACACACTTTTCATCTCCTGGAGGGGGAGATGACCATTACATTAGAGAACGTTGCCTACATGCTTGGTTTTCCCATCCATGGACAGGCAGTTACGGGTGCCACTAGTGGCAACTAGGCTGCTGTCATACAGCGACTATTAGGCATTGATGCCGTTGGCGTACGAGGTGTCCTCTTGGGTTCTCGATTGCACATGACATGGCTTGATGAGCATTTCACTGTCATTCCTGGTGACGGAGATGAGGAGACACTTATTAGGCACAACGTGCATATATTCTGTGAGTGCTCGGAGGCATGCTATGCGTCGACTACTCCACCCTTTTGGTACACATGATATACCTCCCATTACTTGAGGATCTTGATCAGACAGCTACATACAGTTGGAGATCCGCTGTATTAGCACATCTGTATAGATCCCTTTGTACCAGTTGTTAGGCAGATGCACAACAGATTGTAGGTTTTATGGCTTTAGTACAGATGTGGGCATGGGAGCATTTTCCACGCATCTCTCCTCGAGCTATCGCACCACTTGTAGCAGAGCTATTTCAGGATTGTCCTTGGGGATGATGGTATGTTTACTTCATTACTTTCATTTATTTAGTACTTTTCTTTTTGTTATTTATAAACTTACCGTATATTACTCTTTTTTAAACAGGTGGAGTCAATCTCAGAAGCATGCACACACATCGAGACATTGTGTGCACAGCTTTCGACAGATATTTGATGCATTAGTGCCAGTTGATGTAAGTTAAACAATACTTTTTTATAGAACAATATGTTTTGTTATCACTATTTTAAGTTATTTCAATGTAATCTTATTAATATTATCTTGCTAATATGTCACTTACTTTTTGATTTTACATTTTAGGTTTCATGGACTCCATATACAGGTTTTGTCTATGCGTCACTTCCACCGTACTGCACAACTATGATTGGAGATCGTGCTGCAGTAGTGCCACTCATCCACTTCCATATCATTGAGTGGCACCAGCCAGACCGGGTCATGCGCCAGTTCGGTTATATATAGCATATCCCGATGACACCAGGACAGACTGATGGGTTGCATTCTATTGTACTTATAGGTAGACAGACGACGAACTGACGACAGTTTCAGGCATCTCATATTGAGCTGTGGGACGCGCGTGCCTGGTATGGTATTTCTCGATATGGATATCCCACAACACAGTATCAGTTATCTGCCCAGGAGGATTATGCAGACTGGTATCGACGTCATACCATCATGCATCTTACACGTCAGGGGATTGGCATTCAGCAGATGGTATGTTTATTAAGGTATATTATATTTGTTTAACTCTTTTGTGGTATTAATTTGAATGTCATTTCATTTGCAGACAGACAACATTGATCATCTTGCACATATCACACATCCTCAGGAGGAGACATATATTAGATGGGACGTAGTTCATCGAGATGTGTTGGCTCTCTACAACCATCTCCGGATGATACGAGGCAGTTTTTATGACGAGGAGCCACAGGTATATCCTGATTTATATCCTCCACCTGGAGCTCCTAAGGGTGATGATGTCCCTGCTATGCCTGCTGATGATGATGCCTTGCCACCACCACCGCCAGATGGGAGACGGAGACAAGTACCTCGGGAGGGGCAGAGGCGGCGAGATAGACATCCGAGAACGCCTCCTGCAGATATAGCAGCTCCACATAGAGATGATCATGCCCAGTTTATTGATGAGCTTGCAAAGCAGGGAGACGCTAATATACCACATATGTCGTCTCTGATGCTACTATGGACTACGAGCTGGATCAGGTGACACAGCTTGTGGCAGCCCCCTCTCCTCCCGGCAAGGACTTCTTCAGTATGCCCTTTCTACCATTTTTAGGAGCCCCATGACCATATGGCTCCACGCATGATTTTGGGTAGTCATTGACGTATGATTTTGGGCAGTCATCCACACATGATTTTGGTCAGCTCTTTACACAACATCATGAGGAGGCACCAGATGCACCAGAAGCGGAGGATCCCGCTGCTAGGACACCAGAGCGACACATATGCCGGACGCGAGGAGGACGTGAGATTCATACGCCACGTTGTGGTACCGTGGGGCATCGACGTTGATTTATTCAGATGTCATGATGTATATGTTAAAAATAGCCCCTCATTTTTTTCCAAATTAGCACTCACATATCAAACATGGATGCATTCTCACCCTGTTTTATTGTTTTGTATGTTGGTGCATGATTTATATTTGGTTATGGTTTACTAATGTTTTTTTGTCTACATAAACGCATAACATATTTTAAATAAAGTACAAATATCACATACTATATGCTATAAATAATAGTCTTAACTCATAGAATAAGGTACAAAATATATATCATATAAGTAAATAAAACCTGTTTTATTTTTCGTCAACATTTTTGATTAAATTCCTTTTCTTTTCAACTATTTTTTATATTTTTAATCAATGTTTCAAGTTTCATTTACATCTGTGTTATAGTTTCTATTTTATAGTCTTTCAAATTTACGTACATGAAACATTTGTAAGTTTCAAATGGTGGTTTTGAAAGCTTGTAAATTATTTTTCATCAACATTTTTTATGAAATTCATTTTGTTTACAAATATATATTATATGTTTAATCAATGTTTAAAGTTTCATTTATATTCGTGCTATAGTTTATGTTTTATATTCTTTCAAATTGACGTACATGAAACATTTGTAAGTTTCAAATAACTGGTTTTGAAAGCTTATAAATTATTTTTCATCGACATTTTTCATTAAATTTATTTTGTTTTCAAATATTTATTATATGTTTAATCAATATTTAAAGTTGTATTTATATCGGTGTTATACTTTATCTATTATAGTCTTTCAAAAACACGTATTTGAAACATTTTTAAGTTTCAAATAGGTGGTTTTAATTGCTTAAAAATTATTTTCCATCGACATTTATTATGTAATTTCTTTTGTTTTCAACTCTTTGTTATATATTTAAAATATAATTATTACAACTTATTATAATTATAAATAATTATATTTGTAAATTAATTATAATATTAAATTAAATTATAATTTATTACAAATTAATATAATTATAAGTTATTATAATTGTAAATTAATTATAAATAATTAATTGTCATTAATTAAATTACAAATTATTTATTATTAATATACGATTATTACAAATTTTTATATCTTTATATATACATTATATATTTATTCTATTTATATTTATATAATTATAATAAATATATAACTATAATAAATATATAATTATAATTATAAATATAATAATTATCTAATTATAACTCTAAATATAATAAATATATAATTAAAATAAATAATTATTATAGGCATATAATTATTATAATTACATATTTATTATAATTACATATTTATTATAATTACATATTTCTAATGTAAAAAAAAAATATAATGTATATATATAGAATTATATATTTTCATTATGTAATTATATATCTCTATATACATTATATATACATTATATATAAATAGAATTGCATATTTACAATGCAAAAAATATATATAATGTATACATAAATATATAATTACATTTACTACATTTATTATATTTATTACATTTATTATTTTTATTATAATTTTATAATTATTATATTTTTGTATTTACTATATTTATAATTATATAATTATTATATTTTTGTTTTTACTATATTTATATATATTTATCATAATTATTATATTTATAATTCAATAATTATTATATTTTTCTATTTACTATATTTATAATTATATAATTATTATATTTTTGTTTTTACTATATTTATATATATATTATTTTTATATATTTATCATAATTATTATATTTAAAATTATATATTTATTATAATTCTCTATTTATAATTATAATAATTCTAATATTATAATGAATATATAATAATCGAAATATAATTATAAATATAATAATTATAATAAATATATAACTATAATAATCAAAATATACAACGGAGAATATTTCCTATTATATTTATTACATTTATTAGAATTATATACTTACTATAATTTTTATATTTATAATTATAAATTTATGATAATTATATATTTCTATTTATGATAATTATAATATTATAATGAATATATAAATATAAATATAATAATTATAATAAATATAAAAATTATCTAATTATATTAAATGTAAAATAATAAATATAATAAATTCAAAAAAAAAAAACAATAGCCCCACTTGAAGTGATGCTAAAAAGCCCAATTTTCCTAAATAAACTCACCCCTATCCCATTAAAATAAATAATATTTTTTTTTTGACCCCCCTAGATTCGCCGAGCACGGAACCGTATGCCGATGAGGGAAGATCGCCCGGCCGGAACTGAAACGAGAGGGAAAATAGACCGAGGGGCGCCCCCAGACGAAGACACGGGTTGGAGGAGGATCAAGCGAAGGCTTGAAAATGGGAACACCACCGTTGCCGTCGAGAATGGTTTCTCAAAGAAACCCTAAAAGTCCGGGGAGTGCATCGCTATCTTTCAAACTTCTTCTTCCATGTTGTTTTTGAATCGAATGAGCTCAAACTCATGGCTTGGGGATTCAGTTTAATTCGTCTAAAGTCTGGTTTCCTTCAGATTCAGGATTGGTAGCACATCTTAAATCTGAAATAGGTTACAAATCTGGATCGACATTCACGGACTTAGTTTTTTGGAACCCCCAAATCCATGGGGATGTGGCTTTGGTTGAGGGGGTTCTTTAAAAAAACGACAAAAAAAGAAAAAACAGAGCGCACTGGGTAATGGAATTTTGCTAGAATTCTAATGCAAATTGATCTTTGTAATGTTCCAATTGATACTGAAATTCTAATTTCTTTTGAACATCTGTTGGATCAGGTTGTCTTGTCTACTAAGGAGCACTCTAGTTTTATGGTGCTCAAACAGTCTACAGTTATGGAGGGTAGTAAGAAGGGGGATCGACCTTCTGATGTATAGGGGACTGAAGTGCAGACACTTGTCCAGAATGGGTCAGGCATAGACACCCCCAAATAAAACAGATGGTCCATTTAATGTTGAGTGCTAGCAGCAGGGGAGATCTAAGGACGACAGGAGTTTGTCTTGAGCTTACATTGTGAATGAGGGGCATGTTGAGCCTCATTATGATGATCAATCAACTTGTGAGGCTGATGCGCAAATGGCTGCTGATTTTAATTAATGGAAGTAGCACAAAATGTTGTTTTTAGAGTCTCAAATTTAATGAAATGCTGTTTGCAGCATCAACTTCGAGACATAAGCCAAAGGAGTTCACTCCCTCAGCCGTGCCTTCTCTACAACAGGGAAAGGTCTTGATTGTGGAGGCTTCTCCTGATGTGAATCCAATGATTAATTATAGCGCTCTTGTGGTGATCCAGATGCACCTCGGGGTTCATTGCAGGGGAGTCGAATGACTGACATCCTTGCTTCGGGTGTTCCTCTTCGACAGCGGGCACTAAAATGGATATTTTTAAAGCTGGTGAATCTTCAAAGGAGAGTTCACCTTTATTCACCCCCTCACTACAGAAATGGTGTCAAGATTCAGATTGTTGATGCCCCTCCCACGTTGGACCAAATTGTTAACAGTAATGCCCCTGTGGGTGGGTCTACGCTTAAAGGGAGTCCTAAGGCTACTGTTGCTTCTAGGGAAATGTTATGTGAGGATGGGACTCTAGTGGCAAAGATATAATCAGGAGTACCATTTAAGCAGCCACTCCGAGGGAGGGGAGTGAAGTGGGGCTTGATATTTCTACTCACATTGATGCTTTAGGGAACAGACCTTTGGCAGTGAGCAGTAAAAACGATCTTGACAATGCTAGGGAACTTAGGCTTTGGGCAAGCTTGCTTGGGATTTGCTTCTCCTGTTAAGGACTCACGGTTCTTTTGACGAGCTTGACCACGAAAATAGTGTTCACACTCAGGAGGAAACTATTACAGAGGCCAAGGAGGGATTACATCCTTTTGATATTACCTCCCCTGAAGGGGACTCTTAGGACCAAACTTTGTAAAATGTGAAAGACAGGAGACAAGGACAGAGACCTCGGGGCTGGGGGACTGGACAACCTCACACAATATGATCTTTCACTCTCAGGATTCGGGTAGCTGGGCAGCTGATAGCAGACATGCAGTCATGGGCGGAGAGGATCAGGGCAGCTTTAGCTTCCCCCTCACTTATCTGTTACAATGAAAGTTTATGATTTCTTTGGCAAAGTCAATTGAGGAATGTGAAGTAGCACAGATCAAAAACTCCAATGTCAAAACCCCTCCAGAGGAACTTAAGAGTGAGGTTGACTCAGGGCCTCAATGAGGCTATTACAGACAGGTTTGATCCGCCTGTTGAGGTTATTTTGACTAAAATGGAATATGATTTTTTTTGGGGTATACAGACTACCTTGCATTCATGAAATTTATCTCTCAATATTGAAATGGGGTATCCCCATTTCCCTTGTTTATCTTTTCTTTAATAAAGAGGGGATGACCCTCATCTTTTCTTTATATTTATATAATTATTTGTATATAAATAATGTATTTAATATATATTATTTATATATTTAAAAATAATAATTACATGATGCATATTTATAAAATGATATAATACGATATATATATATGTATATATATGTATGTATATATATATTCAATATTGAGAACCCCTCCCCTAGGGTTTATACACTGATTGTGGGGGATGGCGTCACATTCTCCCGGATGCGTGAACCCCTCCCCTAGGGTTTCCTCCTACCCCCTCCTCATGAAGGTCTGGTTCTCCTCCACTCCCTCTCGTCGCTTCGGCCTTTGCGGGTTGAATGTCGTCAGCGGAGCTTCAAAGGATGTGTCTCAATGGATCTTGGATCTTCGCTGTTGACTTTTTCGGTTCACATCTTCGTCTGAGATTGCTCGCTCATCGACTTCGGGCTTATTCCTCCATCATTGCTAATCATGTCCTGAGTCTCCTATTCTCAGTTCTCGTGATGATGGCGGTAGTGGCGTCGTTGGTTGACGATCAATCTTGGTGGCGTGCAAGGCCTCCCACTCTTCAAATCTAGTTTCATTCAGATCCAGGCACCATCGATGCATCTGTTATTGAGAGTTCTGGGGAGGAGGAAGCTTGGTGGTCGGACGACATGGGGTTGTGTGGGAGCCGAGCTTCGGAGTTTGGCACGAAGAGGCGAGCGCTTGTTGGGCTATAATGGGAGATCACGGTGGCAGTTGGGTGCAGATTTGGATTTGAGTTTGCGGTCATCAACAACGGCATTCTGGAGGCCATTTGGCATCGTCGGTTTCAAACGCGGTTTAGGGACCTGATTTGCATTTGTTTTGATCTTGGTTTGCTTTCAAGTGTGGTTCAATTGTGATTCGCACTGCATTTCGTGACTGTTGGTTTATTGGGGTGCAAATATCTTTGCGAGCACTGGACTTTGTTTCATTGCATTTGGGAGACGATGCTTCTTTTTGCATCTGTCGCTGGGTGGGTGGTATCGATAGAGGGATGAGTGTGATAACATCCATCATTCAGCCATATGTCAATCATTTTTGGATGGATGGATAGACACCTTGCCATTGGCTTTTGCATATTGTCTTCAGTTTGGTTTTGCGTTGCATTAGGTTACATTGCATTGAGTTCCTTACATTCTTTGTCGGGTGGATCACTTAAAAGAGAGAAAGGTGCACTGACACCTTTCATCCGTCCCTCCCCACACATTAGTGTGGGATTGAGGGGTGCTCTACCACGTTGTGCTGGACCAACACGACACAACTTCTTAGCGAGGGGAATTGATGACACCCTCCGGCTGGAAGATTCACACATATCTGTAGAAACCTTTTCATTTTGCTTCGCCACTGAGTTCGGGCTCCTCGCTCTGGTCTTGAATATGTTTGCTGGAGGAGTCTTTGACCCTTCATGTGGTTCAGATCAGTTCCTGCCGACTCTTACACATATTGTTGGTGTGCAGTTCGTGGTTGAGTTCTCATCGGCTTCCTTCCCTGTAAAGATGTGTGGATAACCTTAAGATCCAAAGTACTCCAGTCCAAACTAGGTGAGCGCTTGTTTCGGCGTGCTTCATCAACGCAATAATGACTTCAACTCGCCTGAAGTGTCAAGAGAACAGGACGGTCGAACCTCTGTGTCCCGCACTGTGAGTTTCCTTTTCTTTACCCCATTTCTCAAATTGTTGGCTTTAGGTTCTTGAAACTTTTACTGTTGTCTGCTTTGTCGTTTTTGTTGTAACTTGTAACCCCTATTCTGTTTCTTTCGAGCATTAATAGAACGTGTGTGTTGGTTGGTGCTCTTGTCGTGCATGTAGGTCCCCACGGGACTGAAACACGTAAATTCTGGTATTCACTGCTCTTTGTTTAAATTTCTTGCATCGTGGTTCTTCTGGTTTGTAATCATTGTATTCCGTTGGCATTAAATCAACCAGTCTTGTTTCTAATTCGGCGTTATGCTAATGTCCATTACACCATGCCCCTTCACATGTGGTATCTGAGTCATCTTGATTTTCTTTTCCCCTAGATTTACTATTCCTGTCTCTATTTTACAGTTTTGTTTTTTGGTTATTTTTGCACTGCAAACTCACTCTTAAATTGCCACTGTTTTATCAATTGTAACTACTTAAAAACAATTATCATGTCTTTGATTCTCTGCATTTCATATCCCTTCAACAAAACATCGTTTACCCAGGTGATTGGTCAGTTGTTGGGGGCTTACGCATAGCGTTGTCCGTAATAACTTGACATCTACTCTGTGGGTAAACATGTCCACAGTGAGATATGAAATCGAGAAATTTGACGGTGATAATGACTTAAATTTGTGACGAATTAAGAAGAGAGCCCTGCTTGTACAACATATCCTAATTGATGCCCTTTGTGGGCCTAAGAATCCAATTATTACTGTATATGAGACTGGACAGACCACTACTGAGTACATAGATGTACCACCTCATGTGTTAGTTAAAACACATAACTCTTTATTACTATCTTTAGGAGATAAAGTTCTAAGAGAGGTTTCCTTTGAATCCTCTACTGCTGGAATTTGGATTAAGCTTGAGAAATTGTATATGAATGCTTCATTAGTTGGTAGGCTTTATAAAATACATTGCATGTTCACATTTAAAATGAAACATGGTAGTTCTATTAAATCCCATCTTGAAGAATTTAACAAAGTAATGTTAGATGTTGCCAACATCAATGAAACTGTCGATGATGAGGATCAAACAATGATCCTTTTAATTTGTCTTGATAATAATTACAGTTCTTTAGTTGAAACTATGATGTATGGTCGAGACTCAATGACTCTTGAAGAGGTTAAGTCAACCCTCCTTTCTAAAGAACTACACTCCAAATCGAGAATTAATGGTGTGGCAGAAAGCTTATTCACTGGGGGTGAACCTCAAACAAAAGGTAAAAAAAGAAGCATTCTGCTAAGGATAAAGACGAGAACAATAAACACCCTAAACCTAAAAATGACTCTAGGGAAAGAAAAGTCACTTGTTTCCATTGTGGCAAACCGGGGCATACTAAGCCCGAATATAGGGAACTCGAACGTGAGTTAGAATCCAAACAGCTCATTGACTAGTCCCTTCTGATTGACTCAGGATATGACACTACTGAAGTCTTAAATGTGACCACCCACACACTCAATCAGGAGTGGGTCCTTGACTTAGGTTGGTCCTTTCACATGTGTCCTTTTAGAGAGTCCTTTTTAGAATTGGTTGAAAGGGTAGAGGGAGATGTCCTCTTAGGAAATAATTAGAGATGCAAGGTTGAGGGAAGATGTTTTGTTTTAATAGAACTAGATGATCATTCCATCATCACTTTACTTGATGTAAGGCGGGTTCCCAACCTTCATAGAAATTTTATCTCCTCAGAGGTCCTAGATCAAAGGGGGTTTACCTTTATATCTGAAACATGTTGTCTTAAGATTTCTAAAGGATCCAAAACCATCATAAATGGGTCTCTTACCAATGGGTTGTATGTCTTGAATAGAAAGACCCATTAAAGGAAATTGGGTAGTGCCTAAAACACCAACACCGACAACACTATGCCATGTCATAGGAGAATGAGGCATGTTAGCTCCAAGGGTCTAGAGGAACTCAACAAGGAAGGGCTGTTGAGTGACATCACACCTACTAATCTTCCATTTTGTGAATATTGTGTGATGGGTAAAGCTAAGAGGGTCACCTTCAACAGGTACTCTTTTAAAGCTACCGACCCCCTTGAATACATCCATTCAGATCTATGAGGGCCAGCTAGGACCACCTCTCATGGTGGAGGTTCCTATTTTGTGACCTTTATAGATGACTTCTTCAGGAAAGTTTGGATTTACATTTTGAAAAATAAATCTCATGTTCACCAAACCTTTAAAGCCTGGAAATCTCTAGTTGAAAACCAAACTGGAAAGAAAATCAAAACCATAAGAACTGATAATGGGTTGTTGTACTTGTCCACTAAATTCATTCAGTTTTTTGAATTTGGAGGTATCAAAAGGCATATAACTGTTAGGGAAATCCCCCGATAGAATGGACTTATAGAAAGGATGAATAGAACTATTTTAGAAAGAGTTTGAAGCATGCTTACATGCTCGAGTATCCCTAAATCTTAGCACTGTTGTTTACCTTATCAGTAGGTGTCCATCATCTGCAAACCAGTTTAAAACACCTGAAGAATTGTGGAATGGTAATCCCCCTTCCTACACCTACTTGAGAGTCTTTGGTTGTACAACTTATGCTCATGTTAAAACTAATAAGCTGGAACCAAGAGAACTTAAATGCATATTTGTTGGTTATCTCGAGGGTGTTAACGGGTATAAACTCTGGTTTGACAAACCGGGTTACCAAAAATGCATTATAAGTTGGGATATAGTCTTCCATCAATCCTCTTCTCCCAAAACCAAGGCTTCCACATCTTGCAGTAGTGATATAGACCTTGAAAAGGCTGATGAAGATGAGCCCCCAACTCACTTTGAGGTTGATGTTCATCCCACTCCACCTACTCCTCAGTCCATTCATCAGGCCGATTCTGAGTCTAGTTTTGGTTCATATTCTGAATCTGAACTTTCTCCCACTAATAGGGATTATCAATTGTCTCGAGACAGAGAAAGGAGAGTCTTAAGATCTCATGCTCGATTCAACCAATATGATATGGCTTCATATGTCTTTCTGGTGGCTCAGAATCTTATAGATGACGATCCTCAAACCTATAGGCAAGTCTTAAATGACCAATACTCAAAGCAGCGAGTCTTTGGCATGAATGAAGAAATGCACTCTTTAAGAAAAAACCACACATGGACCATTATCAACAAACCACCTAATGTTAAGGTAATTGGTTCCAAGTGGATTTATAAGAGAAAAGAAGACAACACTGAGGGAAACAAAATTAAGCACAAAGCAAGGCTAGTTGCTAAGGGTTTCTTTCAAAGAGAAGGTGTTGATTATGTTGAAAATTCCCCCTGTTAATAAGCATTCTTCTATTAGGCTCTTACTTGCTTTTACTACCTATAGTGATCTACACATTGAACAATTGGATGTTAAAACTTTCTTCTTACATGGAGATTTAAATGTGAAACTCAATATGAAGCCTCCTGATGGTTACTTTAAGGAATTCAAATTAAATCAAGTTTTCCTATTAAATTAATCATTGTATGGTTAAAATAAAGCATCTTGGAAATGGTATAAGAAATTTGATTCCTTCATGTTAAATAACCAATTTATAAGGAGCCAATATGTTGCATGTGTCTACTTTAAATCAACTCAAAATTGTATGCTTTATTTACTGCTTTATATTGATGACATGCTAATCATATGTAAAAATATGAGTTTAATCACTGCTGTTAAATCTCAATCAAAAGACAAGTTTGAAATGAAAGACTTAGGTGCAACTAAGCAGATACTAGGTGTTGAAATCATTAGAGATAGACCAAATAAATTGCTTTATTTATCGCAGCATGCTTACATTTTAAAGACCCTAAAGAGATACATGTTTGAATATCTCAAACCTGTCAATCACTACTACAAAACAAGCCTTTAACAGAGCTGTCTTTTATCAGTGCTAGAAAAAGCACTAATAAATGTACCCTTTATTAACGCTAAAACAAGCGCTGATAACGAGTACCTTTTATCAGCACTTTTTTTTTTCTGGCGTTGATAAAATGCACCCTTTATCAGCGCATTTTTTTAGCGTCGATAAAAGACAACATTTATCAGTGTATTTTTTAGTGCTGATAAAGAGTTTCCTTTATCAGCGCTTTATGTTTAGTGTTGATAAAGGACACCCTTTATCTGCTCTTTATTTTTAGCACCCATAAAGGAACCCTTTATCAACCCTTTTTTAGCGTTGATAAAAGTTTGAATAAAATGAAATAATTAAATAAATTAAAAATAAAAAAGATTTTATTAAAATAATATTAATTTTTTTATTAATTAAATAATTATTGATAAAAATGAATAAATTGATTATACTATATATAAATTATAAATAATATATATTAAATATATAGATATATGTAAAATAAAAATTAAAGAAATAAAAATTAAAAATCAGTCAATTGAGAAAAATATTAAACATTTTATTAATTAAATAATTATTGATAATGTTAATAAATAGTGTATACTAAATAAATATATATATATGAATGTATATAAATATTGTTTATATTATAAAAAATATTTTTTATGCTTTACATTAAATAGTAATATATTTAATGAATAATGGTTTATAATTAAAAATCAATATGAATTAAAAATACTGACTAATTGCATCGAGTAATGGACATAATTGAATGTCGTTTGATTTTACAATTTAACATAGATCAAAAGTATTATATAGATTCCACATATACGTAATTAATACATTTTTATATATATACGCACACACAAATATTTTTTTAGGAATTTAATCAATTTATATTATTTATTTTATATATATTTATTTACTATGTTTTAATATTTTCAATATGTATTCATCTTTATTTCAATATATATCCATTTTTAATGATTTATATTAATCAAACTTATCCAAATTTTCAATATTATACTCATTTTAATTAATTATTTTTACCCATTTTTAACAAGCATGCACTTAAGATCAAATATTCATTAATAATGTATAAAAAAAATTGTAATTTTTTTATAAATAAAAATATTTATAAATGTATATTTACTATTTTTATTCATTTATAACTATAAATAAATAAATAAATAATATTTATTTAAAAAGTATTTATATAATTATAAATAAATAATTATAAAATTATAATAAATTTATTTAAATAATGAATATGTTTACTATATATATATAATTATATAAATATTATTTTCTAAAAATTATTTATATAATTATAAATAAATAATTATATATTCAAAGAATTAAAAAATTATTATTTTATAAATTGTATTATTATACATATTATAATTATATATAATAATTCAACTTTTTTTTAAAAGTATCATTTAAAAAAAAATACTATATGTATTTATCAGTGTTTTTTAGTGCTGATAAAAATAGAGATTTATTAGCGCTTATCAACTTAGCGTTGATAAAATGTATCTTTATCAGTGCTTTTTTGGAAGCGCTGATAAAAGTGTCATGGTCTATTTTAAGAACTCTAACCATCATGAACCAGTTTGTAATATCCAAAGCTCTTCACGGAAGTGACCTACTATCGACACTCCTCATTATCTAATCCAAGAACGAAACTAGGTTAGAATTAAGGATCCAACTATTCCAAGGCTTGAATCGAAGGCTCGAGTGATTCAAGGGTTGAATGAAACTAAGACTTGAACAAAATCCAGGTTTTTTGATATCTCTAATTTCTATTGGTTATCCACTGAACCTTCTCATCCCACATCTGTGTATCCCAACAATTCTAATTACACTATCCTATAATAAAAAACCCAAAATTCATTGTTTTTTAGATATATTGAAGTATCATTTTCCCCAATAGCATGTGGATCTCCTTGGGACAACATTGGTACCATGCGACTTGAAATATATCAAACCCAATGTTGGGTCATGTTGTTGTGAGGTATAATAGGCTCCCAATACCTATATTCCATGAAATCTACATCTTTTTAATCACCAACTTTTGAAAAATTCATCTGTATAGTGGTCGGTGTTGTCATTGGTTTGGAATATTCCATTACAAATCACTTGGGAACCTCTTTTTCATATTTTGATTGAGAAATTAATGTGCTATGATTTCCTTGATTCGTTTATAAACCGAGGAAAATGTTTCACCAATCATAGACATCTCGATATTGTACCTCATATGATCCACAAAAAAATTAAATTGTGCTTTTTCCAATCCTCAAATATTATGTCTTCGACATATATGAGTACCAAAATCCTTTGATCATTATCCTTCTTGATGTAAAGTGTGTGACCAACTCTACATCACTAAAAACCAAGCTTTCTAAGGTATTGATCCAACCTTAAATACCAGGTCCTCATTGATTTCTTTATCTTATACAAAGAATTCATTAACTGGCACACCTTTCTCACATTTTCATCCATAATAAACTCATCTAGTTTCTCAATGTATACTCCCACTTTAAGAACTCCATTGAGGAACATAGATTTGACATCCATTTGGTATACTTTTAACTACATTTACACTAAAATAGAAAAAAAAAATCAAATTGTTTCCAACCAGGCTATGGGAGTAAATTTATCATAAATATAAATTCCTTTGATCTAGGAGTTCCCCTTGCACACAATCCATTCTTTATTTTGATCCACTTTTCCATAGTCAACGAGTTTATTACTGAACACCCACTTGATTATGATAACATTTATGTCTTCCATCCTTGGAACAATTTCCCATGTCATATTGTTCTTATGTGGATCAATCTCTTCATGCATAGATGTGATCCAATTATCATCCTACCAAACACTCTAAATGATTTAGGATCTAATTGGAAAAAATGAGGTTTTTTGTAGAGTCTTATTCCATCAAATTTTCACTGAAACGTTCTGATCGCCAATGAAATTTTATTCATTAATTTCAACCTTAATTGTATTTTTTACAGTTGATAAAAATATATCCATCTTTGAAATGATAACCCACTCATTAATACTTCTTAAAAATCACTTCATTTCTTTCATCACACATATACTAAACACTATATATGTTTTACTTTAATCCATTTAAAAATAGACCATTCTTTATCATTGCATTTTGGTTCCATCCTTAGGAATATTTGATTACCATCCATGTAATTCTCACAAATGGGAGGCATTGGCCCTTTTAAAGAACCGAATGGATTAAAACTGTTATCCTCATCAGTTTCATCACCCGAACAGTTATTATTCCAATTTGTTTCTTGGGAATCACCCCCATCTCTTTTATATTGCTTGTACTACTCTGAGCAGTAGTCACCATATGGATGACTACTGCTTTGAGTATTTCAAGCAACATAGGTGCATGTCCACATGATGTGGAGAATGAGGATGAACAACAAAATGAAATGATAAATGTTCAAAAGATGAGCTAATGAGGATGAAAATTGTCTATAACTTTCACCTTTAGATGAATTCAGAGGATAACACCTACCACACTGGAGTAATTATTTTCTTAAATTGAATTACCCATTTTCTTCAAAGCATACTTAAATTTTTTGAAACAATTAAATGTTGAGTTTCCCTTATTAGAATTATATATAACTTTCACCTTTGATAATGAATATCTTATGTGTATTTATTTATTTATTATACAAAATGAATATTTTATGAACCCAATAGAATATCTTTACTTTCTCTCGGATGACTCAAAGCTTCAATCCAATGTATCTTATTTTCTCATCATCCACCCCACTCATTGATTTATTGTTTGGAAAAATCTATTTATGTTTTTTTATCATCATTCTTGTTTTACTGTTGACATATCCCTATGGTCAATAATGTTTTCACAATAAAATCATTATCTATAGAATTAATTTATTATGTCATATTTATGTTTAATTTATTTCTTTTTAGTATTACTCGTATAATAATTGTTTTATTTTACAAGTGGATTTTTTTTGTTTGAGTTGTGGCAGTTTGTTTGAATCTGCTCATGATCATGAGGGATTGGACTTCGATCCTACAACCAAGATAATGAAAACAAGGAAATTCATCAAGAATACATACAACCATCTAGAAAAGGTGAATTTATACTACTTATTTAATTACTTTTTTCATCATTTTATCAATTATTTGTAAGTTAGTTTTCTTGTAATTTTTATCTAATAATTATTTAGTTTTTTTATAGATCTTTTGGGAAGTCATATTTTGCTTTCAACTATTTACAACAAGCCACAAAAGAGATAAAATGATTCTTTCTTCCAATGTGACCAAATTTTCCATTTTCATTACCTTTCTTTGTTGATTTGCCAACATTTCATATTGATTCTATGTTGTTAGCCAAAAAACCTTTATTATTATTGAAATCCAAAAGATTAGAGAAAGATCATGTGCCCATTATGGTGAATTCTGATTAAATAATGGGCACATGAGCTTCCTCTTCTCTTCTGACTTTCAACAACGGGAAAGTTTTTTCGGCTAAGAACATCGATTCAATATGCAGTGTTGGAAGTTCGACATAGAAAGACAATGGAAACATGGTTACAATAGCAGTTAGGATTTTTTTGAGACTTTGGGATGCGTAGGAATGAACCACACCTCAATATGACACACAGTGTAACTGATATGACTCAAAGTGCTTCTTTTTATTTAAAATTGACATTAATTTTAGTAAAAAGGACAATTGACATAATCAAAACTGAGAAAACATATTTGTATTATTCTTATACTTTAGGAAAATGATTCATAAGTTATTTGGGATGCGTAGGAATCATCCATGCCTCAATTTGACAAAGAGTGTGACCTCTATGACTCAATGTTTCAGTTATCCATTTAAAATCAAAAATTTAGTTCAAAAAATGCCACTCATTGAAAAAAAAACATGCTCATATTTTCTTGATAATTTAGTACATTGATTCAGAACTCATTTGCGATGTGTGGGAATCAGTCTCACATCAAACTAATACACGATGTGACCGGTATGGGTCAAAGTCCGTGTTTCCAGTTTAAAATGACATTTTAGTAAAAAAACAAGCGACATACACAAAACTGAGAAAATGAATTTATATTTTTTTGAAACTTTAGGAAAGAAATCCATAATTCATTTGATATGTGTATGAATCAACCGTACCTAAATCTGACGCATGATGTGACCGGTATGACTCCAAGCGTGTCTTTTTAATTAAAAATGACATCAATTTTAGTAAACTGGACAATTGACCTACTCAAAACCAAGAAAATGCATTTTTATTGTTTTTAAACATTAAGGAAATGATCCATAAGTCATTTTTGATGTGTAGGAATCATCCACACCTTAATCCAATACATGATGTGCTCAGTATGACTCAATATGTCTGTTATCAGTTTAAAATAGATAGTTTAGTTCAAAAAATGCCACTCACTGAAAAAAGAGAAAACATTATTAGATTTTCTTGATAATTTAGGAAATTTATTCATAAGTCAATTTTGATTTGTAGGAATTTTTCTCATATCAAACCGATACACGATGTGATCGGTATGAGTCAAAGTGCGTGTTTTCAGTTTAAAATGACATTTTAGGAAAAAAGAAAAGTGATATACTCAAAACATAGTAAATGAATTTGGATTGTTTTGATACTTTATTAAAACAATAAATAATTCATTTAGGACATGTAGGAATTACCCTCACCTCAATCTGATGCACGATGTGACTAATATGACTCTAAGTGCGTCTTTTTATTTAAAATTGACATCAATTTTTGTAAAAAGGACAACTGACCTACTCAATACCAAGAAAATGCATTCATATTATTTTGATACTTTAGGAAAATGATCCATAAGTCATTTTTGATGTGTAGGAATCTTCCACACCTCAATCCAACACACAGTGTGACAAATATGACTCCAAGTGTGTGTTTTTATTTAAAATTGATACCAATTTTAGTAAAAAGGACAACTAACCTACTCAAAACCAATAAAATGCTTTCAGATTGTTTTGATACTTTAGGTAAATGATCCATAAGTTATTTTCAATGTGTAAGAATCATCCACATCTCAATCTGATACATGATGTTCCCGGTATGACTCAATGTGTCCGTTATTAGTTTAAAATTGATAGTTTAGTTCAAAAAATGTTACTCAATGAAAACTGAGAAAACATGCTATTATTTTCTTGATAATTTAGGACATAGATTCATAAATTATTTTGGAAGTGTAGGAATTGGTCTCATTTCAAACCGATACATGATGTGATTGATATGAGTCAAAGTGGGTGGTTCCAGTTTAAAATGACATTTTAGTAAAAAATACAAGTGACATACTCAAAACTAAGTAAACACATTTGAATTGTTTTTATACTTTATAAAAATGATCCATAAGTCATTTGAGATGTTTAGGAATTAGATGATCCTCAATCCGAAACAAGGTGTGACCGATATGACTCAAAGTGAGTCTTTTTATTCAAAATAGACATCAATTTTAGTAAAAAGGACAACCAACCTACTCAAAACCAAGAAAATGAATTCAGATTGTTTTCATAATTTAGGGAAATTAT
The DNA here is from genome assembly GCA_963277665.1 of Viscum album. Classification (NCBI taxonomy): domain Eukaryota; kingdom Viridiplantae; phylum Streptophyta; class Magnoliopsida; order Santalales; family Viscaceae; genus Viscum; species Viscum album. The sequence goes on along the minus strand of OY728159.1, from coordinate 990,433,218 downwards.
CCATAAGTCATTGTTTATGTAGAGAAATCAACCTCACCTAAATTTGATACACGATGTTCCTGGTATGACTCAATGTGTCCGTTATCAGTTTAAATTGACAATTAAGTTCAAAAAATGTCACTCATTGAAAACTGAGAAAACACACTCAGATTTTATTTATAATTTAGGAAAGTGATTCATAAATCATTTATGATGTGTTGAAATCAATATAATATCAAACTGATACACGATGTGATCGGTATGAGTCAAAGTGCGTGTTTCCATTTTAAAATGATATTTTAATAAAAAAGACAAGTGACGTACTCAAAACCAAGTAAACACATTCCTACTATTTTTATACTATATGGAAATGATCCATAATACATTTGGGATGTGTAAGAATTAGCTTCACTTGAATTAGATGCACAATGTGGATGATATGATTCCAAGTGCATCTTTTTATTTAAAATTGACTTCAATTTTAGTAAAAAGGAAAACTGACCTACTCAAAACTGAAAAAACACATTTGGATTGTTTTGATACTTTAGGAAAATGATCCATAAGTCATTTTTTATGTGTAGGAATTAGCCTCACCTCAATCTGATAGACAATGTGTCTGGTATGGCTCAATGTGTCTCTTATCAGTTTAAAACCAACATTTTAGTTCAAAAAGTGTCACTCACTGAAAACTAAGAAAACATGTTTGGATTGTATTTATAATTTAGGAAAACAATTCACAAGTCATTTTAATTTATAGAAATCAGTATCATGTCAAACTGACACATGATGTGAGCGGTATGAGTCAAAGTGCGTGTTTCTAGTTTAAAATGACATTTTAGTAAAAAATACAAGCAACGTACTCAAAATCAAGAAAAAACATTCATATTGTTTGGATATTTTAGTAAAATGATCCATAAGTAATTTGATACATGTAACAATCAACCAAACCTCAATCTTATGCACGGTGTGACCGATATGACTCCAAGTGCGTCTTTTCAATATATAAGTATAATTTTAGTTTAAAATGAGCATCACATCGCCAAAACTGAGAAAAAGATCCTAGATTGTTTTTCATCATTCTATATGATATTACATAATTATTTTCCTTATAGTTTTTATCTTATACTTATTTAGTTAATTTTCATAGAGATAATACTTTAATATGAATATGAAATGGTGTGACGTGCAAGAATCAACCGCAACTCAATCTGATACACATAGTTCCTTATATGACTCAAAGTTTAGTTTAAAATTAACCCTTTTTGTTAATTTATTTCTTTATATTATTACTAACATAATATTTTTTTTCTTATATAGGTGATTTTTTGGTCGATCATGGGTTAGGATCAAAAGACAAAGGAAGACTGCTGTTTTTGAATGTATGTAATAATTTGTACTTATATAATTGTATAAACCAAAATTTGAAATGTATATAATATGGTGCTTTGTCTTGTATTTGTGTTGTAAATTTTATTTCATTTAAATTCTATATTTGTACTTGATTTTTCTTATTTTGTGGTGTTTTTGGTGCTGTGGTGTGATGTTACAACACACTACAGTATGCCCCTTTATCATCCTTTTTAGTGCTGATAAAAGACTAGGGATTTTAATCTCGCTCCAGAATCCATCGCTTCTCAAGAACCGATAAAGTCCATTTCTAGCGCTGTTAAATGCCTGTTTTGTAGTAGTGAATGTACCTCTTGGACAATACTTTAAATAGTCTTTGATATAAGTACCCACTACTGATGATGATATTTGAATTATGTCTAAAATACCTTATGATAATACTATTAGTAGCATTATGTATTCTATGATTTTCACCAGAACTGGCATTAACTATACAATCTTCACCTTAAGAAGATTCATGATCGGACCTAGGAATACACATTGGCCTTACCTTAAGTGAATCCTTTGATATATCTCATGTAGCTCAAATCTGTATTTGTGTTATAGTAAACATATTGATGCTTTTGGAATTATGATTGGATATGTAGATGCTAACTATGCATGTAATATTGACACCAGACAATCTTTGAATGGATATGTGTTCACTGCTTGTGGTGGCCCTCTCTCTTGGAAATGCAACATGTAGTCTGTGGTTCCCTTTAACCACAGAATCTGAGTACATTTCCCTTACCAAGGTAGTAAAGGAAGCCTTATGGATTAAAGTCTGGTCTTCTGAACTTATGTTTTTTAATTCAGTTATAAATATATATTCTGATAGTCAACCATCACTTCATTTATCCAAAAAAAAAAATTCATGGTAAATCAAAGCACATATATATCATACTAAACTTTATTAGATATATTATAGAACCAGGAGTCGTGTGTTTCAATAAGATGAACACTGATAAAAACCCGAATGATAGTTTGAATAAATTTGTGGTGTTATCTAAGTTCAAGTTTTTTAGATAGGATAAACTTGGTCCCTATTTTATAACCATAGGTGAAAGAACATTGCCAATTTCAATTGAAAATGGTGGAGTTTTGTGAATTAAGGCATTCATTTTTTTCATATTGAAATTAGTTTTATTTGTTCTTCTATATCAATTTTCTATACTACTTTCCATTACACCTTACCCTTTCAAATTATATATTATAGATACAACTATATAAAATATTTATATAATCATTGGCCACATGGATTTAATCCTACAACACTGAGAAAGAAACCCCAAGAAACCAAACAGGCCATCAGCCCAAATCACTTGGGCATGAGTCTTGTTCTATGATACCATATTAACACACACACACACATAAAGAAATAAATAACATAATTATATAATATATATTTTTATAATGTTTTTATATAATATAATTATATATATGTGTGTATATTATAAAATTATATTTTTCTTAAAAAAATAACAAAAAAATAGAGGGGCTTAAAACCGCTGCTAATATAAGGGATTAACAATGGTTTATAAATGAATTTGTATTTATGTATTTAGATTTACATACTTATTTGTATATGTATAAAATATATTGCATGTATACAATTCAACACATTCCTATTATATATTATTTGTAAAAATATATATATTATACACAAAATTAAATACCTTTATATAATATATATTTATATAATATAACACACACACACATATTAGGTAAAGGGGATTACAAAAAACAAGGACACACACACCTAGAAATATAAATATTTATATATTTAAAAATATATTTATGTAAAGTAGTTATTTATTTAAATACAAATATATACATGTTTATTTATATAATATATATAAGTACAATGTATTCATATAATCTATTTATAAATATATATATATACATATAATAAGACTTATATAATGTAATTATATACATTTATAACACTTTCCTTTTAAAAAATATATATTATAATTTTTTTTATTAAAAAATAAAAAATCTAGAGGTGGTTAATAACCCACTATAATCATTGAGAATATCTATGGTTGATAATCCCCTTAATGTTTTTTAACTTTTTAAATAAATAGAGTATATTTTAGTAGTGGTTCACCCATAACCGCTGCTAAATACTAATTTAGCGGCAGGTATTGGGGATCCACGAAAAAAATATATCTAATTGACTAAAAACGAATTTAGAGGGGGTTATTAAAAACCACTAATCACTTAGATTAATGGTGATTAATAACCCTATTTGATTATTTCAATTTATTTAACAAGACATGTATATTTTAGTTGTAGATATGGGAGAACCACTGATAATTTTTGGTAAATATAATTTAGATGGGGTTATGCATAACCCCTTTTATATAACCGTTGATAATATGTTGTTGTTTTTGCAGTGCTGGGGAAATTATATGATCTTTCTCTCTAAATACAATCTTTTTTCCTTCTCCTATGGTTATTTTTGGGGTTTACATGTATTCGTTTCACTTCACCACTCTTTGGTTCACAATTCAATGCTTGTAAATGGGATTGGCCTTATCTATTCTTTTCAGTCAAGAATATTTTTTCATCCATGTCTATCTTTATTATGTAGTTTTATGGATGTCCTTTCCAATACTTATTTGATTACTTAAGGTCATTTTCAATTAGATTTCACTTATTTTAAAAGGTTTTGAAAGTAATATTTTGAAATGTGTTTCTATATGAGTTATTTTATATTAAAATAAAACCATTATATCCATTTTTTCCTTATAAAGATTCCTCCCCAAGTTTTCATGGTTTTCCAAAGTGAATTTAATTTCGTTTTTTATAAATTATTTTCTTTTTAAAATAAATGTTATCAAATATAAGGATTTTTCTTATTATTTTTCAAAGATTTTTTTATTGATCATATAAAAGTATTTTTCATCTATGTAAACATCCTTTAACGTTTCTTTTGATTCACTAGGGATATTCTCTAATGATACAATCAACATTTTTCCTCAGGAGATATTATGATAATATATTCTGAATGTTTTCATGGAATTCATTTCTTTATCATAGGTTAATTAATGGTGATGGAATTAATAATGTTTTCTTATTCATGTGGAACACATATATATGGTATATTACTATGTGATGGGTGGGCCCAATATAACAATCTAATACACTAGGTAAAGTTTATATCTTATTAGATGATTGGGAATGGAGTGCTTGCCCAAACTCCTAAGGGAATCTGTTCACTAAGTGGTGGGTGGTTCTGTTTTAACCCTCCAATACATTGCGTAAATCCTTATATCTTACAATATGACATGCTAGGGATTATAGAGTAAGCCAAATTGGTGAAGATATTCTATCCACTATGTGACAATGGTCTTGGTGGAGAGACTTGACATAAGGAATTATTTTTTATGCTTATGTATATTCCACATTCTGATGCCTATGTTATGTTTTCTTGGAACATGATAATTGAATCATTTTTCTACTTTAATTCATATCGTTTTTATGTTATTAAAAAATAATTATACAATGAATCATGATTTATGATATATTTTTTATTGGATATGATTCTCTTTTATTACGACTATATACATTGATTATGTTCTCATACCCACATGATCATTTTGTGCTCACTTATTTTGTTGATATCTCTTGTTTTTACCCTTAGTAACCACATGAGCTGACCCTTTCTTATGTTTTCTATCCCATAATTATAAAGAAGAGTATTATGTATAATTTTCCTAAAATGTTATCATGTGAGAAGATAATTTGTAATAAATATTGACAATGTTTTAAAATAAATTGGTTGTGCATCTAATATCTAAGGACACCAATCCTATCGGTTATGGGGTGTGTTTTGTTATAATATGTCAATAATAATCACATAAAAAGATGTAATATACATATTTGTTATGATCAAGTCATATAATGTCTTGTTGAAGATCATCATTGATAGTGTAGTTACTGGATCTTCTATAATGGATAGATATGGAGGAGTGTTTGGAATGCCTTCAGAATGTTGTCAAATTCTTTTTGAAGAGGTGAAAGAATATTATTGCATTAGAAGTATAAAGAGATAGAGTTATTGAATTTGGTTAAGATTTAAATGTAGATGGAATGGACTAAAAAATGGATTGAGTTGGAATCTGTGTATTGTTCATGTTGTCAAGATGAAGAACATGTCCAATGCATGAAAGTTTCTACCTTAATGGCCAGGTTGATTAGATTTTAATAGCAATATTGAATCTATATTTTATCATATTATTATGTAAGATAACGTATTAGTAGATTATCTTAGTTATATAGGGAATGATACTAATACTCTTGTAAGGTTTAATTTTATCCCTTTATATTTTTATAATATTACAAAACAAGATTGATTTAAAACTCATTTACTCAAACATTAGTAATTTTATTCAATTATAGTTTGGGTCCTTAGGCCCTTGGAAATATTAGGCCTAATATTTCTAATTATTTTATTTTTATTACTTATAAAACTAATATTATGATTTTTTTATTCTAATACCTTTACTTCTGTTATTATAATCATTAACCTCATTATTGGTTATAATTATGAGTTGAAAAAATAGGAATATTATGTTTCATTTCCTAGGGAATGTTACTCTAGCTGAGAATGTAAAAAAATAAATAAATAACTATTAAATTATTTTGAAATGAATAATATATTAATCAAAAATATTATTCAATATTAATCCCTATAAATAAAATTCTAAAATCTCTACATTCAAAAATGGTTATGAAAATTATAAATTCCTATAGGGGATAACCCATAAAGAAAATAATTCCTATGTAAATCATTATGAAGAGAAGAATAACCATATTCATTAGTGTAGGTGATTTAAAAGAAAAAAAATTCTCAGTTATTACAATAATAATTATAATTTCAAAATTATATATTTATGGTAATTCAGACAACAAAATATTCATCGTGGCCAACATATAACCATTGGGTTTGTCATTATATGATTAATCAGGTAAAGTGGTGATTGAGGTAAGGTGCCTCTTATAATATTAATCATATAATTCCCATGTTTGTTTATCAGATATCCATTAAAATTATCCATTATGTGTAATTATTTAAAATAATGTATTATATGTTTAGTCTATGATATAAAAAATGCTTCATTTAATATTCAAATAATACCCCTTTCCCTCATTGATTATTTTTTTGAATGTGTTTTTGAGTTTATATAGTTATTATAATTCACAAAGTTATATACTTATATTAATAAAATGGATTTAAAATTTATAAAAATGATATTAGTATAGGTAAGGGAAATTATGGTTTTTCTATAAATAGAAAAATTCAACTAAGAAAAGAGAAATAAAGAAATTTTTTCTATATACATTATAATTATAATTTATATATTAATTAACCAACTAATATAAAACAAGAGCATAATATATAATGAATATTTTAAGAACAATATGATTTGAGTGATTTTTAATAAAATTCAACAATAAAATGTAATTAAATTATGAACAATATTGTAATAATATATTTTCAAAAATAATATTAAATTTTATGATTTTTAGAAAATATTTAAATAAGGAGTAGTTATTAATAATGGGGTCTCTATAAATAAAAATTGAATTATGAATAAAAAATTATTAACCAAGTGCTTATATTTTTTTGACATGAAAAAACTATTGACCCTTACACATATGAAACAAAATAAATAATACAAATGATTATTAAAGTACTTATGTTATATGCTAAATAATAAAGAAACAAAGATGTAAGGATTTTAATGAGCATTAAATATAATTATTATGATTCAATAGATTATGTAAATGTTTGTAATTTAATTTTATAATTTTTTAGATCTTTTTAACTTGAGTTACAAGATTATCCTTAAAAAATCCTATAAATTGGTGGTTTTACCTCCTCTCTTAGACCATCACCTTGAGTAATGAGTTCCTATCACTCAAATTCATTTACTACTTTAAAATTATATATTATTCTATATGATGAATCTATAAATTTGTTTTATCACATTCACTCAATAAAAACAAAGAATTTTGGAAGAGAATTAAAGGTACAAGTCATTATCCCTTTTCATTAAATCATATCAGTTTTTTAATATTTTAATGCAGGGAATTCATATTTTTTTGTATATTATTTACAAATTTTTTAACGTATATTCATGCAATATTCAAATAAAAAACTCATAAATAATGTACCATCCTGGATTTTAAGGTATACACTTTCAATGTTTAAGAGTGAGTTTTCGAGTTCAGAGGGCTTAGGAGCTATTTTTGGGATTTTCTGCAAAACCTGTGGTGCAGACTGATTTCTGGACACTTTAACATTTTAATTTCAATATTATGACATAAGTCCTTCACTAGGCACCAACCATAATATGATTTACTACACATGAATATTGCAATCCATAAAATAAATTTTACTGCATAAATTTCTTTTACACCATAAGACTCACTTTTACACCATAAAATCATTGATCATGATGATTTAATCTGAGTTGACATATTTTTCATCATAAACATGTTACGGGAAGTTTACATTGTGAAGTGCACTGTGTTGCATTTGTTGTCAATTATGTATGTTGTTGTCAAAAGGTGACATGGAATGGATGGATGTCAAGGAGCGTCAAGATGTGAATGTCAAAGGATGTGATGGTGATGGTGATGAATGGAGAATGGCCATGGACCATAGAGGAATTTCACTTAGGAGATTCACTAAGTGACATAGGAGATGATGGTTGAAACATTCTCTAGTAATATCAGACGATGGTAGAGCTGTTCTTAATGTTTCAATACTTGTATCAAGGTGATACTAAGTGACAACACTTGAAGAATGAATTATGATGGAGCATCATTACATCAGACGATTGTTGAGCTGATCTTTAAGTTCCAAGAACTTGTATCAAGAGGATACAATGTCACACCATTGTTTGAAGACCATGCATTGTCATAACAATGCATGAGGAGTGGTAAATGATCCATCCACAATCACTGAGTGGATGAAGTGGTGTTAATGAAGTCCATGCACTATCACTTAGTGGATGTGAATTTGAAGATGTTCCAATTTGATCTCTGATTGGATCAATGAAGAACTTTGAAGAATTTGTTTGATTCAAGAGTTCGGTTGAAGAAGAATGTAGGATTTGTAGTGAAGAAGATGGAGAATATGTGTTAGAAGAGAAGAGGTGATTGGAATTTGGCATGTTGTATTTGGTTACTTTGTTTTTATACAAAGTACCTTGTACATACTTAAGAAAAAAAAGAAGCCATCAAGGGCCAGCCTTAAGGGTTCAAACCCAAGGCTCTTGTGGGACTCAAGGTCACCACGCCCATCGGGATCCCATGGGGCCAGCCCGAGAGGCCGGGGGGCCGTGTATAAGCCCTGAGGGCCACGCAGGGTTGTCAAGCCCTGCGTAGCGTAAGCGTGAGGAGCGCGCCCGTGACAAGCATAGTGGGCGCCAGTGGCGCGCCCGAGTGGCAGGGGTGGGTGCAAGAGCGCGCCCGCAGAGAACTCGGTGCGGGGCGGCACCGAGAGGGGAGAGAATTCAATTGAGCATATGCTGGCAGCGGAACTTTGATAAACCGCAGAAAAACCGGCCTCTGTTTCGATGTGGGACGGCGAAAAATACCCAGGATCTAATCTAAGCCGTCCAAGCGATCTCGCGGCTGATCTTCACTGCTCATCTCATTGCGCCGCTCGTGATCTAATCTCAGCCGTCGCTGATCATTTAAGAGGTGATCCAATGGATCGGGGATCATCTCCTTCCTCGAGCTTGAGCCAAGGATAACCCATGCCACCCGCGTCATCGCTGTGTACCAGGCGCCTCCCCGTGCACTGAAGTCGAGCTCCCTACTTTCTTTCTCGAAGCCGAAGGCACCATTGTTCTCGTCTCACCCTAAGGAACATATACATGCAATAAAAAAGGCATGCACACGTTGAATGGAGAATTTGGAGTTCAGCCGAAGCAAGAGAATATGACGAGGCCACGTGGGATTCATGCTATGCATGGATATACTTTGAAGAGGCATGAAAACGTTCGGAATGCACATGCACGTGAAGGAAAATGAAAAAGAAAGGAACTCGCGTGCACCGAGGAGAAAGTTCAAGATTTGCCAAATCTTGAAAACCCGATAATTTCGGGGATTCAAAGTTATATCTCACGCGGATGGACAGAGCTTCCTTTGCCTATAAAAGGTGATCCCGAGGCGATGGTTTTTCTTGCTGAATATTTTGTTGAAAACCCGGAGTCCCGTGAGAGCACCCTTGTGACTCGCGAAGAAGAAGCCCCGCGCAACCCACTTGTGCGGCTAAAGTTCTCGGGGCCACCTGAGGTCCCGAAGGAGTCCCCTGCACACCTCCCTTGCGCGACAGGAAGAACCCGAGCCGCATCTTTTTGCGCGCTCAAGGTTGGCACCCTCACTGCCTGCATACTTGCGCGACAGGAGGAAGTGCACGCGGGTGTTGCACTTGCGCACCCCGCGGCCAGGGCACACTTGCGCACCCTTGTGCCTTGTGACTTGCGCGACCCGCGGCTCAAGCACCCCTTGCATGCCCTCTTTGTATTGAGGCTCGGGTGAAGAGTTAAACAATCCGTGTGTGTGTGCAAAGAGGAGAGAACCCTACGGGTTGTGTGCATTCTTGAAGAAACAAGTTGGACGAGGCTTAGCATTTGTGTGTGAAAAACAAGAAGAGGACCTACGGGTTAAGTGTGTGCAAGAGAAGGAGTGTAGGCCAAGCCTTGTGTTTGCTAAGTGAACAAAGAAGTTGTGTGTGCAAACAAAAACAAGTAGGCCAAACCTAGTGCGTGCACTAAGGGGAGTGAACACACTTAGAAGAAGTAGAAGACACTCACACAAAGTAAAACACACATTTAAGTGTGTAATCAAAAGGAATAAAATGTGTGAAGGACAAGAAGAAGGTGTGTGCTAAAAAGTGTTACACCCTTTGTGGGTTTATTGCACCAAGAAAAGAAGAAGGGGAGTGCATGCTTGCATGCATGCACGTGCACACGTGAACAAGCTCAAATCTGGTTGTGTGCATCTGATTTGACCAAGACCGTAAGTTCTTGAAGATTATTGAGAATCCATGTAGTCAGTGCATGAGGAAGAAGAGTTTACATGCACTCAGTGCATGAAGTTGATGTGAAGTTAGATTGAAGCCAGAATGAAGATAAAGAAATCAGTTGTCTGAGTTTTCAGTAGGTTGAGAAGAGCCTGATCAACTGAAGTGATCAGAAGTTTTGAGAAAGACCAATAGACCTTGTCAGAGGCTGTTGAAGACTCTTGAAGAGAGAGGTCGGGTCATCCTGAGAAGAATGAGATAAAGCCTGAGCAAGATGAGAAGAACTGATCAACTCATGTGATCAGAGGAAGAGAGCAAGGCCAGCAGTCTTTATCCCAGACTGCTGAAGATACTTGAATAAGCTTAAAGTGAAGAAGAGCTACTCGTGTGACTCGAGGAGCCAGGAGAAGCCCCCTGTGAGACTCAGGGTGGAAGAAGTCTTCAGTTGGATTCTGAAGCAGGCCAGTGGGACTCTGGTAACACTGTGTGACACAGTATAAAGACCCTCCTGTGGGACTCAAGAGAGATACAGTGGGACTCTTTATCAACCATTGTAATTTTAACAGGTTATAACGGAGAAACCATGTTGGGGTGTATAACCAACATGGAAAGGACGTAGGCCTTTGGTGCCGAACCTTGTAAATCCTTGTGTCCTGTGCCTTTACATTTACTGCATCACTCGAGGAAAGGCTGAGAGATACAAGAAGAGTGGATCGAGGCCTTAACAAGCCATAGAGGTTTAATTGATAAATAATCAATTAGTAAAAAGTTTTAAAGGATCACTGATTCACCCCCTCCCCCTCTCAGTGATTCACACTGATCTGGTCACTTCAATTGGTATTAGAGGGAGGTTCCCTCTAAAAGATCCAAGGTAGTCTTTATGAAGTGCAGATTTGAGGAAGTGAGTGAATACCCTCAAATGGAGATATCTGCCAAGACTCTAAAAAACAGGAAGAAGAAACAGGCAAAGAAGATGAAGAAAGCCTGTCCTAGCTGTGATGAAGTTGGAACAATGAATGATCTTCAAAATGCACTCAAATATCTTCAGAAGACAATCCCCAAGGAAGTGGCAATGTGTATTACTACTGACATCCTTGATCTTCAAGAAGAAAAATTACATCTAGAAGAAGAAGCCAATGCAATGGAAGATCAGTTGGCTAAAAGGGTTGGCATAACCAACACTCTCAGAAATCCGGTGAAGGCTAAAGATGAAACAATATCTCTTTACAATGAAAGATATGAAGACACTACTGAAGAATTTCAAAGAATCCTTTCTGAGAAAGAATTATTTAAGATAATGGTTAAAGATGTTTTCCATGCACTGGAAAAGAGGCACAAAGTGTCAATGGTTGTCAGAGATTCTCAACTAGAAGATAAAGTCAAAAGGGTGATGAAGCTTGACAATTCATTGCTAGAAATGAAGATGGTTCATGATGACCAGATGAAATAGTTGGTAGAAAATTGGGAAGGAAGGCTAAGAACTATTGAGGATGAGAAGAACTCCCTCAATATGAAATGCTTAGAACTGGAGGTGATATTGAAAAATCAGCAATCACCCAAAGCCAAAGCCTCCCAGTCAGCTGAAAGGAGAAATGTTGCTACTCAAGTATGCATTGAGCAGGATGATTCTAAAAGAAAGACATCCTCTAATAAAAGGGAAACAACTTCTAAAAAGAAGGTACCATCCATCCCATCTTGTTCTCATGTTTCTAAATGTGTTTCCACAAAATGTGCAGGATGGAAGAATAACTCCAAACAAGTATGGATGAAGACAATGAAGAAAGAGAGCTCTCCTGAAACAACACAACAAGTCAATAAAAGTACCCAACAACCAGAAGGACTCAAAACGTCAAGATTTGTGGGTCAATGATGGTGTTGTAACAAGTATGGGCATTGTGCAAATGATTGTTGGTACAATCCTCTCAATGTAAAAGCACAAAGGAAGCCCATGCCAAGGGGGAGCAAGCCAGAAGGAAAGAAGCAGCATCCACAGGTCCAGAGACATCTGTGTACTGCTAACAGATTTGGATTTCTTGACAACATCTGGGATGCTTGCAAAAGTGGTCAAAAAGATACATGTCAATCTCCAACTGTATCCAGAGCTAAAAAGAAGAGAAGATCACTGAACCTGGCTAAAATGGAATCCTTGGGAAGCAAGAAGAAAGTTGAAGATACTCCCAACAAGGTTTTGAAAAAGGAAAAGAATTCCTTGGAGTCTAAATCCAAGAAGGGTGATGCATCCAGAAGGACCACCAAGAAGAAAACATGCTTCTACTGTGGAAAGAAAGGACATATCATGGATCTTTGTAAACAAGCCATGAAATTCAATAGAGGCAGACTGGACTCAAACAGACAATCAATCCAGATGAAGCAGAAGGGATTGGTTGAAAACAAGTTGCCTAAGAAAGGTAGATTGAAAGCATCAAAGGAACCATGTGGAATATCCAGAACTGAGGCCACACTTCCAAGTGACTTACTAGTCATATGGCCAAATCAGTTGCAACTTGCCAAAGATCTGCAAAGAGCTGAAGATGAAGTTCTGGCAATTGCTAAGGCAAAAGGGAAGAAGAAGATTTCACATGAAGATGTATTGAGATCCACACCAGCACAAACATCATTGAAGATAAAATGTGCAAGTGTGAAGAATGGTGAAAATGGGACATCTCGGTTGAGAGAATCTTCTCAACCTTGTTGTTCACATTGATGGACCAAGGAGGTTCCATCTTATTCCCTTATACTCTTGGTATTTACATATGATAACATTGCAGGGAATTGAAGATGATGATCATTCTCATCTGGAGAGTGGTTTGGACAGAATGGAGTGCACCCCTTGAGGGGGAGCCAATCTGTAGAAGATGGGATACTGAGATTTAATACCATCTTGAGAAAAGTGAAGGTATTCCAATCATACTTTCATCCCTTGTTTCTTAATTGTATTCATCATGACAATTAAGGGGGAGTATTGATTGAAGACAAATGGTTGAAAGGGGAAGCTTTGTCTTTGCACCTGAACTTTCTAATGAGTTTTATGAAGTATGTGCAGGATTTAGCAATTCATTGATATATCTGAAAAATTTCAAACCCCTTGAAGCATGATCTCACATGTACAGTGAATTTTGGACAGCATTGACTTCCTTGGTTACATCACTCTTGTTTTCTACACCGGGTTAGCCCACGTAGACTTAGAGTTGATCTACTAAAGGTTCTTTGCTAAAGAGAACATGTGACATCATACCTCTCTTAGTGATTTTGAAGAAAATTCTTTTCTAAGGGAGGAAGAGATTTTTGAAAGTGAACCACACCACATCTTTGCATTTGATTTCCAATAAGGGGGAGAAAATATTGGCACACATATTGACCCATTCATATGTGCTGAAGAAGTGTATTGACAACAAATACAAAGGGGGAGATTGAAGTGCACTGTGTTTCATTTGTTGTCAATTATGTATGTTGTTGTCAAAAGGTGACATGGAATGGATGGATGTCAAGGAGTGTCAAGATGTGAATGTCAAAGGATGTGATGGTGATGGTGATGAATGGAGAATGGCCATGGACCATAGAGGAATGCCACTTAGGAGATTCATTAAGTGACATAGGAGATGATCGTTGAAACATTCTCTAGTAATATCAGACAATTATAGAGCTATTCTTAATGTTTCAATACTTGTATCAAGGTGATACTAAGTGACAACACTTGAAGAATGAATGATGATGGAGCATCATTACATCAGACGATTTTTGAGCTGATCTTTAAGTTCCAAGAACTTGTATCAAGAGGATACAATGTCACACCATTGTTTGAAGACCATGCATTGTCATAACAATGCATGAGGAGTGGTAAATGATCCATACACAATCACTGAGTGGATGAAGTGGTGTTAATGAAGTCCATGCACTATCACTTAGTGGATGTGAATTTGAAGATGTTCCAATTCGATCTCTAATTGGATCAATGATGAACTTTGAAGAATTTGTTTGATTCAAGAGTTCGGTTGAAGAATAATGGAGGATTTTTAGTGAAGAAGATGGAGAATATGTGTTAGAAGAGAAGAGGTGATTGGCATTTGGCATGTTGTATTTGGTTACTTTGTTTTTATACAAAGTACCTTGTACATACTTAAGCAAAAAAAGAAGCCATCAAGGGCCAACCTTAAGGGTTCAAAACCAAGGCTCTTGTGGGACTCAAGGTCACCACGCCCATCGGGATCCCATGGGGCTAGCCCGAGAGGCCGGGGGGCTGTGTATAAGCCCTGAGGGCCACACAGGGTTGTCAAGCCCTGCGCAGTGTAAGCGTGAGGAGCGCACCCGTGACAAGCATAGTGGGCGCCAGTGGCGCGCCCGAGTGGCAGGGGTGGGTACAAGAGCGCGCCCGCAGATAACTCGGTGCGGGGCGGCACCAAGAGGGGAAAGAATTCAATTGAGCATATGCTGGAAGCGGAACTTTGATAAACCGCGGAAAAACTGGCCTCTGTTTCAATGTGGGACGGCGAAAAATACCCAGGATCTAATTTGAGCCGTCTAAGTGATCTCGCGGCTGATCTTCACCGCTCATCTCATCGCGCCGCTCGCGATCTAATATCAGCCGTCGCTGATCATTTAAGAGGTGATCCAACGGCTCGTGGATCATCTCCTTACTCGAGCTTGAGCCAAGGACACCCCGTGCCACCCGCGTCCTCGCTGTGTACCAGGCGCCTCCCCATGCACTGAAGTCGAGCTCACGGCTGTCTTTCTCGATGCCGAAGGCACCATTGTGCTCATCTCACCCTAAGGAACATATACATGCAATAAAAAAGGCATGGACACGTTGAATAGAGAATTTGGAGTTCGACCGAAGCAAGAGAATATGCCGAGGCCACGTGGGATTCATGCTATGCATGGATATACTTTGAAGAGGCATGAAAATGTTCGGAATGCACATGCACGTGAAGGAAAATGAAAAAGAAAGGAACCCGTGTGCACCGAGGAGAAAGTTCAAGATTTTCCAAATCTTGAAAACCCGATAATTTCGGGGATTCAAAGTTATATCTCACGTGGATGGACAGAGCTGCCTCTGCCTATAAAAGGAGATCCCAAGGCGATGGTTTTTCTTGCTGAATATTTTGTTGAAAACCGGGAGTCCCGTGAGAGCACCCTTGTGCCTAACGAAGAAGAAGCCCCACACAACCCACTTGTGCGGCTAAAGTTCTCGGGGCCACCCGAGGTCCTGAAGGAGTCCCCTACGCGCCTCCCTTGTGCGAAAGGAAGAACCCGAGCCATATCTTTTTGCGTGCTCAAGGTTGGCACCCTCACTTCCTGCGTACTTGCGCGGCAGGAGGAAGTGCACACGGGTGTTTCACTTGCGCACCCCGCGGCCAGGGCACACTTGCGCACCCCGCGGCCAGGGCACACTTGCGCACCCTTGTGCCTTGTGACTTGTGCGACCCACGGCTCAAGCAGCCCTTGCACGCCCTCTTTGTATTGAGGCTCGTGTGAAGAGTTAAACAAGCCGTGTGTGTGTGCAAAGAGGAGAGAACCCTACGGGTTGTGTGCATGCTTGAAGAAACAAGTTGGCCGAGGCTTACCATTTGTGTGTGAAAAACAAGAAGAGGACCGACGGGTTAAGTGTGTGCAAGAGAAGGAGTGTAGGCCAAGCCTTGTGTTTGCTAAGTGAACAAAGAAGTTGTGTGTGTAAACAAAAACAAGTAGGCCGAACCTAGTGTGTGCACTAAGTGGAGTGAACACACTTAGAAGAAGTAGAAGACACTCACACAAAGTACAACACACATTTAAGTGTGTAATCAAAAGGAATAAAATGTGTGAAGGATAAGAAGAAGGTGTGTGCTAAAAAGTGTTACACCCTTTGTGGGTTTATTGCACCAAGAAAAGAAGAAGGGGAGTGCATGCTTGCATGCATGCACGTGCACACGTGAACAAGCTTAAATCTGGTTGTGTGCATCTGAGTTGACCAAGACCGTAAGTTCTTGAAGATTATTGAGAATCCATGCAGTCAGTGCATGAGGAAGAAGAGTTTCCATGCACTCAGTGCATGAAGTTGATGTGAAGTTAGACTGAAGCCAGACTGAAGATAAAGAAATCAGTTGTCTGAGTTTTCAGTAGGTTGAGAAGAGCCTGATCAACTGAAGTGATCATAAGTTTTGAGCAAGACCAATAGACCTTGTCAGAGGCTGTTGAAGACTCTTGAAGAGAGAGGCCAGGTCATCCTGAGAAGAATGAGATAAAGCCTGAGCAAGATGAGAAGACCTGATCAACTCATGTGATCAGAGGAAGAGAGCAAGGCCAGCAGTCTTTATCCCAGACTGCTGAAGATACTTGAAGAAGCTTAAAGTGAAGAAGAGCTACTCGTGTGACTCGAGGAGCCAGGAGAAGCCCCCTGTGAGACTCAGGGTGGAAGAAGTCTTTAGTGGGATTCTGAAGCAGGCCAGTGGGACTCTGGTAACACTATGGGAGGCAGTATAAAGACCCTCCTGTGGGACTCAGGAGAGATACAGTGGGACTCTGTATCGACCATTGTAATTTTAACAGGTTATAATGGAGAAACCATGTTGGGGTGTATAACCAACATGGCAAGGACGTAGGCCTTTGGTGCCGAACCTTGTAAATCCTTGTGTCCCGTGCCTTTACATTTACTGCATCACTCGAGGAAAGGCTGAGAGATACAAGAAGAGTGGATCGAGGCCTTAACAATCCATATAGGTTTAATTGATAAAGAATCAATTAGTAAAAAGTTTTAAAGGATCACTGATTCACCCCCTCCCCCTCTCAGTGATTCACACTGATCTGGGCACTTCTCATTGTAAGTATCCTATTTACTCTATAAATAATTTGGCCCGGTAGGTTTTTATCCCACTACACATCTGATGTTTCTTTATTCGGTAGGTCACTCCTATCTCAAACCCTAGGTATCATTATAGGTTATTTTGGGTGTCTGTGCTCCTTCTAGATCACTTTTTTCAGTGCTTGATCTTTGTGGTGGTTGCACTTTGTCTCTCCGAGTAAATGAAATTTCTACTTCTTCATTGTCATTGGTCGCTGAAGGGGAGTTAGACCACATTTATAGAAATCATTTATCACACATTTTTTTTAATGTGATTCTTCTAGATCTTTTGTGTGATCTTCTTATGGGAGTTAGTCTTTTTTTTTTGGTTGTGGTGCGGCACATGTGGTTCACAAGGTATGTGGTGATCTAACCTCTCAACCAACAATTTATGTTATAGAATGAGAATCTAATATGTGGGAATAAATTCTAGGACCTCCATTTTTGTCTTTTCATTCCTTATAGTTTTGTTGGATCCTGTTATGGGAATGTGTGACCTGAGTTTGAGGTAGGTGGTTCCATATCTATTATTTTTTGAATAAACCATGAATTCTCTTATTTTATAAATTCTTTTATTAATAAATTGGTATGATTGTTTTGTGCATGTAAATGAATTTCCCCTTGGTTTTAGTAAAGGAAAATGGGTCTTTTAAAAGTAGTATGAAATGGGTTTTCAAAGTAGGTTTGATAAAAGAAAAGGTTTGTTTGAAATTGATTATGAAAAAACCCTTTCGAAATTAATTTGAAAAATTCAACACATGAGAATCCTTGGGTACTTAGGTGGAAGGTGTATCTTAGGTCCATCATCCATTTTTACTACTTAGAGGTTCACTCATGGGGTGTTCCTATATTCCCTAGGCCAGTTGTTCTAGGGGCTTGATTTGACACCATTTGGGGGTTCACTCATGGGGTGCTACTATTCTCCCTATGCCTATTGTTCTAGTGGATTGTGTGAACACTACTCATTGATTGTGGTATGAGTAGTCTTCTAGCCCTCCCTTTTGTGATCCTTGGCGTGATTGACATATTATTTGGATTTGTATTGTTTTGGATTTGATATACCTACTTTGAATTGATAAAGTTTTATGAAAATTATGCTTTGAAACTATTTTTCCTGGATTTCTTTGGAATTGTGAAAAAGATAAATATTTACCTTACTTTTGATATAAATGATTTATCATTTATCATGACATGTTTTATCTGAAATTATCATATTTGAATTTTTTATATAGAGACTTGATATAGATTACCTTAGTGGGATCCTACTAAGCTTATTTAGATCACACCCCGCACACCCCTTCAGCAGTGTGAAAACCTAATTACATATTTTTTTTGTAGGGAAAGACGAGGTGCTGTAGTGAGA
Source organism: Viscum album (assembly GCA_963277665.1). Taxonomy (NCBI): domain Eukaryota; kingdom Viridiplantae; phylum Streptophyta; class Magnoliopsida; order Santalales; family Viscaceae; genus Viscum; species Viscum album. Next base: position 990,414,627 of record OY728159.1, on the reverse strand, counting down.
TGGTGAGGTTTCTGTTAGCTAGGTATGGATAAATGGTGGTGAAATGGTGGGTTGTTTTCAACATTATCACATGGAGTAATCAAAATCTGTTTCATTTTTATTTTTTATTTTGAACTTGTACTTTGGGTTTGTTCTAAATACTTTATGTTGCATCACTTATGCAATTTTTTTTTTCAGTTATGGTATATATTTTCTTATATTTTCTTCTTCTTATGTTTCCTTCTTCTATATGTATATATATTCTATGTCATCTACTTCAGGTTGGGTGAAATCATTCCCTCCGGTTATTGTTGATGCTTGATTGTTAGTCACCAGCCCGTAGATATTGGGACCTCCCTTCAGAACTTTCCACATTTTGGTTTAGATCCAAGATGGTCAGGTTACAACCATTCAAAATTTGATAGATCATAGCTCTCTCAACTAAAGTGTTAACACTACTCCTTTATAAGATTCTTCCTTTGATATGAAACACATCTTAATAGTTTCACACATGAGTGTTCAATGAAGCTCCATTTTAACGTAATAGATGAAATACATTTCACTTCATGGAGATTTACTTATCAAGAGACCTATCACAGATGTTTTTTGTTCATCCACAATTTGTTTTATGCCCTTAATTATATGTTGTGCATCGTGTAGCATGGGTGCACCACGAACTGACTTTACTTCATACAAATATGAAATCTTGTGAACCACCACTCCTTTGAGAGAAATAGTTCCTCACAAACAAACCTCTTCCACAAACCAAGATTACATTGCGGACTTCCTCCTTCACGAAATGAACTACTTCATGAACTAATTTTTGACTTAGAAAAATTATTCTAGTGATGATTCTCTCTAATAAGTTTCACTCTATATTAATCAAGTGAATAGGGGTCATTTATATAGAAAGAAAACCTACAAAACCTACTAGTCACATTTACGATTAAATCCTCTGGGAGATAGTATTCACCACAAACTACACATGTTATGTGGTTCTCATAGTGCATAATTATCATTGTGGTGGTCTATGAAACACCAAATTTGACCGCAAACAGTGACTCCCTTTTTGGTCTCCTTTAACTCACTGCCTTCAACCGCAAACAACGAACACCCTTTGCATTTCTTATAAAAATTTCGGTATACATTTAATTGCATTGGTTTTGATTTTATATTTTTCATACTTTCTATGTGGTTCCCATAGTCAAAGATCCTTCACAATCTAAATTCCTTTGATGAAAAACTACTGTGATCTCTTTTAGATGTTTTGTGGTCCACCTATTTTTCTATGACGGAATCCTTCCTTTTCCATAAAAACAACTCCAATTTTGAGACAAAAAAAACATGACAAACACTTAGAAACTCTACCAGCTTCAAAAACACATGTTATGAAAACAACCATGTTGTAATATTATCAACTGACTTTGTCAAAAAACATAACCAACCAACCCAAAAATACCATAAAGACACCTTGAGGGATTTTTCCCAATAGGTTGGTTACGATGAGTTCATGTTCATCTCTTTCTGTTACAAGAATCAAGTTACATGGGATGTTGGGATGTGTGTCTCCAGTGCTATGTTTTTATCTTAATATCACTTTTTTCTTATATTTTAATAATTTGAACAGAGATTGACTTGTTGTATTATCATTTCATATGTTTTCAATGTGCAGTGATGTGCCTTTGAGACGTCGGCCATGGATTCTAAAGGAGGTTACAACAAATAATCCTAAAGAGAATCTGAATTTTGATCAGAATCTTATAGAGGCTATCATATGAGAGATTGATGTCATGGACCAAAATATACCATGATCCCATAACATAATTGTTGTGGTACAATCACTAGCTGGAGGATAGATCGATCGATCATGATAGTTCTTACACAATAAGACACCATCCATTAAGGGTAAAAATGAACCTTAAGATGTGTATACTGGTTGGAAAAGATTTATTAGGTATTCAAATTCCTAGATACACCTAAAAATATTAAGGTTAAGTGTGTAGTGTTCAGAAATGAGGGTCACAACAAGCGATGGTGGGATTCCATGGTGTAGGAAAAGTAGCACGTGGGTTTGGACTGGTAGGGTTTCAAGATCCTATTTTTACGATAATTTTTTATAGGTTTACTAATGTTGAAAAAGTATATGGAGTTCCTTTATTTATAGGAGGGAGAGAATTCAGTGTCAAAATACACCAATCGGTTTGTGGAGTTGGTTTGGGTAGTTTCAAATATAGTGAAGAATGATTAGTTGAAAACTTATAAGTACCTGCAGGGTTTGTGACTAAATACCAGATCACAAGTATTTATAATGAATATTTATACATATGTAGAGATGATAAATAGAGAAATGATGAAAGATATGGATATGTCAGGCAAGATTGTTTTTTCTGCCTCTTCTCTTCCACCCAGTGACACATTATGTGGCGTGCAGAGAAAGAAGAAAAACTGGCATGAGTATCTCATGAGTGGTGGAGGTGGTTCTCAACAAAATACCTCATATGAACTATCAATTATGTCCAGTAGTGTTCCCATGACTTGCTACTAGTGTGACATGGTTAAGAACACTTGGCATTCTTGTTCTTTTCTTGTGAAGATATGCAATGGTTATGGATGATACGACCATCTATAGTGATTATGTTAGGCTATGTCTATACCCCACTATGGTCAGGGATCATTGGATCTAAAGGTGACTATAGAGTAGTCATAAGATTCAAATTCTATAGGTCTCTAGCCACAATCCTTAGGATAAAAGCACCTCCACACAGTGGAGGAGTTTCCAATGGAGGCTGATGCATGTCCGGTGACAATGAGGGGTACCATCTTTGTTACATCATTTATAATGAATTCTTTATTTGATACAGGTATCTAACACTTGTTTATATATCCCTATTGTGTTTATGTGATGAAACATCCATTGGATATCACATCCTTTTACATGGAGTTAAGCAACATCTATTGAAAATAGAAAATATAAGGGGTTTCTTTGTCCATTATATTCTATTTCGATTATTGACGTAGTGTTAGTTTGGGATTTCATTTCTCTTGATCTATATATATTTTACGTTATCATCATGATGGATTGGATTATCTATCACCATGCCGAGGTTGATTGTTACCATCAGTGAATTTCATTATTTGCTTCCTATGGGAGCTCTAGGGTGCTCTGGGGAGAGTTGGATATGAGGTTTGGTTATACAAGACCTTTCCACCAAGGGATCAGGAGTTTGTTATATGCTATTTTAGAAGTTTTCAATTTTTTTTCTATTGGTGACATTTACTTAATTTTTAGGTAATTACCTAATGTTTTCTTAGAATAATTTTCTAGTTTTCCTCTAAAGGTATAGGTAGATTTTACAATTGATCTGGTGCTGGGTATGCAGCTGATCCTGATACATTTATATCATATGACACCAAAAAAGTTAAGATAGATCAAGATTTAGTTGGATGATTTGATGGTGAAGGGTTTTGTTCTCCCCATTATTTCACTATGGGCAGCCCCAGTGCTCTTTTCCAAGAAGGAAAACGGTTCACTCCGACTATGTATGGACTATCAGAAGTTGAACTGGGTGAAGATTAAGAATAACTATCATTTTCCACACATTGATGATCTGTTTGATCATTTAAAAGGGGAAAAGTTGTTTTCAAATACCATTCTTCATCCAGGTTATCACCAGCTCTAGGTTTGGGAGTCTAATATACTGAAGATGGATTTTAGGAGCAGGTATGGCCATTACGAATATATTATGATTCCTTTTGGTCTGACTAAAGATTCTCTAGTTTTGATATCTATAATGAATCTAATGACCCATCAGTATCTCAAAACATTTGTCATGATGTTTGTGGATGATATTATGGTTTATTTGAGGTCCGAGAATGAGCCTGGGAACCATCTAAGTTTGGTTTTGGATGTCTTGAGGAATCACCATTTGTATAGAAAAATTTTGAAATGTAGTTTCTAGATCCAAGCAATGAATATTTTGGGACATGTGATTTCTGAGTGAGGCTTATTAGCCGATCCTGAGAAGGTGAAGGTTTTCCTATCATGGGAAGAGCCTCAAAATGCCTTTAAGATACAGGACTTCCTTGGTCTTGTGGGTTACTTTCAGCTATTCGTAAAGGATTTATTGAAGTTGTAATCACCTTTTACTACTCTTACCATGAAGGGGGTGAGGTTCAAATGGGATGCGAAATGTCAGTCATCTTTTGATGAGTTGAAATTACTTATAACATTAACTCCTATTCTGATCTTACCTAAGCTCAGTAAGGGGTATTTGGTGTATTGTGATGCTTATGGTGATGGTCTAAATTTTGTGCTTATGTAGGATGATCACGTGGTGGCCTATGGTTCTCATCAACTTCGACCATATGAAAATAATTACCCCACTCATGATTTGGAGCTTGCCTCATTTATGCAAGCACTTATGTTGGTGAAACTATCTTTTTAGGGAGATATTCAAATTTTTCTATGAACATAAGTGTTTGGGAAATATATTTTCTTAGAATGACTTGAATATCTAATAGAGACGATGGGTGGAATAGTTCCATAAATTCAACTTCAACATTTCCTAAATCCCAGGGAAGGGGAATGTTGTTGCAGATGATCTTAGTATGAAAGTGTCATCATAGGCTATCTTGGAATTGAAGGAAGAGTGGAACCTAATGGGTCTCTTTACTCAGTTTCATTTAGATGCTTATGAGGATATTTTAGGTATGGTTTTGAATAGCATTCAGTTATCATCATCTCTCCCTATGTCTATTCGTCATGGTTAGTAGTAGGATGATGAATTTAGGGAAATTTTACAAACCCTTTATAGTGGGGAGATTTTTTTGGTTGGTCTCTCCCATCTGATGGTATTCTCTGCTTAAGGGATCAGTTTTTTGTCCCAGAAACTATAAGAGGTTCAATTTTGTTCTAATTCCATATTTCTTCGCAAGTCATTCATTAAGGAACTATGAAGATGTATTATGACATGAGATGATATTTATGATGGTTGGGTATGAAGTGAGATATTTCAGGTTACGTGCCCCATTGTTACACTTTACAAATGATAAAGTCAGATCAATTGAAACCTTTTAGGCTTCACCATCCTCTTCCAATGTTAGTTTAGAAATAGGATGAGGTGTCCATATGATTCAACATTGGATTACTACAGAATCCCTAAGGGAATAATGATATCTATTTGGTGATTGAATGGTTAAAAAAATCATCCCATATTATTCTGATTAGGAACACTACAAAAGTTTAAGAGTTGGGTATGTTGTATGTGTGGGAGATTGTGAGGATAAATGGGGTTAAATCTACCATTGTTTCAGATATAGATCCCATGTTTTCATCAAGGTTCTGAAAAAGTCTCTAAGAGGCAATGGGGGATCAGGCCAAATTGAGTACAACTTACAATCCATAGACTGACAGTCAGATGGAACATTCTATTCATATTTTAGAGGATATACTTCATTCCTACATCTTAGATTTCTATGAATCATGGGATATCCATCTGGTACTTCTTGAGTTTTTGTACACAAATAGTTACCCATTGTTGATCAAAATGGATCCATTTGAGGTATTGTGTGGTCACCCATGAAGGTAACCTCTTTTTTGGGTAGAGGTGCGAGAGGCCTCTCTTGTGGGATCGAGTCTCATTCAAGAGACATCGATGAAGATTTAGGATATACCACAATTCCTTGTTACAACACAGAGTTGGTAGAAATCTTATGCAGATCGTCAACTTCGTCCTTTGAGTTTTCAGTAGATGACTGGTTTTTCTTGAAAATTTCTCTTTGGTTGGGTCACCGTCATCTTGGAAAATTGTTAATGTTGGATCTGAAATATGTTAGACCATTTGAGGTCATAGAACTTATTGGGTAGGCTACATATTGATTGGAATTATCCACTTATTTAATAGGTATTCATGATGTTTTCCACATATCTCACCTCAATAAGTAACATCCTAATCCCTATCATGTTTTGAGTGGGAAGATATCGAGTAAGATCCATACATTTTATTTGTAGAGAATCCAATAGAGATCAATTATTATCAGGTGAATGTCTTTCATGGGAAGTATATCTCATTTATTAGAGTGTTATAGCAACATAGATCAGATTCTCACGAGACTTGGGAGTGTGAATCTATTGAATTATAAGAGTTATGATAGATATAAGAGGGGGGGGGGGTGAATTGTAGTTTATAGGATTAAAATAATACAAAACATAAAACCACTTTAGTAAAAATGAATGGAATCAAAAGTATTTTGATTATTAGAGTGTGTATCAGATTAATAAATTGTCTGATAAAAAATGTTGTTATCGGTCTCACAGATACACCGATAAAACAGTTTATTAGAAAGATTTTTAAAAACAACTTTCTTATAGTAAATGAACAATGAAATGAGAAATTGTAAAAAAAAGTAATACTAAAGATTATAATGGAATAATAATTAATTATAAGATTTATAAAATTAGTTTTACTCTTTAACCTTAATAGTTAAGAAAGTTATAAATCCTGACTTAAGATATCCATAGTTTTACACATAACTATAAAGGTCTATCTTTTCACTGTTGGAATCTCTTGATAGGATGATAAAAATGTCTCTGTCTTCTAGAACACTAGAATCCCTAAATAAAATAGATCAATACCAGCTCTATCGTTCTTAAATAAGAAATACCATGTTATGAAGATCAACTTTAGCCATATCTTTGTATCCCTGAAATCCATTGATCTGATGGATCATATTCTCCTATATTTATGTCCCTAGAAAACCTCTATCTAACCATGATCAGATGCACTAAATAAAAAAGCAATCAAAATTCTAAGGATTTTACAGTTAATCACTTGGAATTTTTATAACACAACTCTATAAGAAATTACAAAGCATAAAAATTAGATGTTGAGGCCAAGAAAAATATCAAACGTGTTGAGTTTCAAATGTATCAGCTCCCAACTTCTCAAATGCACTTCTATTTATAGGAATTACTCCAACAATCGAATTTACATGAATCTCGGAGTTGGTTTCAATGGATTCATATGTTCTTCACTTGAAAACTCAGCAAAATGCTTCCATCTAATATCTTTTTTTAGCATCATTACAATGATATCAAATATTCTTTCTGATATAAATAATTATAATTAGTACAATTATAAACTTTTGGATAGTAATATGGAATATACAATTGTTTTTTAATATAATTAACTGATCAATGGTTAGTATGATGTATCATAACTATTTTCAGACTGATGATTTTGAGTTTGATAAGTCTGATAGATAAAACACTAGTCTAACCACTAGACAAAACACTAGTCAGTCTGAAGCATCGAATACACCATCAGTCTGATGGATCTGATTGAATAATAAAATTATATATTCATTTTATATTATAATTATTTCTTCATTAAGAGGAATATATTTTTTTATTTAAAAACATTCTAAAACACATTAGATTTATAAAGTTAGTAAAATAGTATTTTAAGAATTTTTTTTTGATTTCCAAGACTAAGGAAAGGAAAATTATAAAGTGTAACTTTCAACTCAACTATCCCCCCCTTTTTGTAAAGCAAAAAAAACACAACACTAAAAATTAAAAACTATTAACTTTGAAAAACTTACAAACCTTTGTTATATTATGTCATTTTAAAAGAATATTCATAAAAATATTTTATTTTATCATATCTTAAATCCCCCTAAGTTGATGATTTTTTTATATTAGATAGATAGTATAACTTCAGATTATCCACCTTGAAGAATTAAATACCTTAGATATATTTCTCCCAAAATTATCCCCCTTTGGATAAAATTTACCTTCATGAATAATCCTTCCCATTTTAAAGAAACTCTCCCAAAAATTATCCCCCTTTGTGATTTGAAAAAAGGTATAGGGAAACTATATATCTTCTAAAATGTTATAAATAAAAGTGATATGAAAAAATTGTGTTTGAATTAAATATTCATCCAATATATAAAATAAAGAAAATTCATCTAAAAATAATTAAAAAACATTCAGTCAAAAGTTGTTTGGATATAAAGTCATTCAAACTAATATTTCATTCAATTTTTTTTAAAAATATATCAAGAGTTTAGTTAAAAAGAAATAATTATTTATTATATAACTTTTTAAAAATCACCTTTAATTTCTTCACATAATTATGATTTTTCCCAGTTTCAGAAACTGAAGACTCAAGATTTACAATCATATCCTCCATGACTAATTTCCTATGAATCGATGTTTTTAGACCAAAAAATCCATCTTCAAGAATAAGTATATTTTTATTTTCCTACTTAAGCTCACGAATCTCATGTTCAACATAACAGAGCCTAATATTTTCTTCTTCTATCTTCTGAACCTTTTACTTCAAAACAAATATTTCTTTAATCCAATAATTATACATATCTCTGAACTATTCAATAAAATATACTCTGGCTGATACATCTATAGATAACTTATTGAATGAATCAGTAACATATAGATAAACTTTATTGACATCCACTATCTGATCATCAGGATCCTTCAAATCACTACCAACTTGTTTAGACCATCTCACCATCTAATTAAATTTTTTCTTGTGATCCTTTGATTTAGCTTTCAAGGTTTTTATTTAAAACTCATTTTGAATCATATATTATATAAATAAATTCAAATATTCTAATTTTTTACTGATATTGTTCTATATTTTCTTACACCTAGCTTCAATTGTAGTAAGAAAATGCATTAAGTCATATATTTGTTTCAGAGTTTAGAAAATGTAGTCAAAATTATTTTGATCTTCTATGGATGAAGAGTCCAATGACTCTGATGAAGCCTCTGAAATATGTGGTCTGGATGGTCAAACATATAACTTTTCTTTCTATTCAACTTTATCTTCTACTGAAATTTTCTAAACATCAACTTCTTGATCAGTCTCAGATTTGTCTTAAAATCTAGTATGTGAATGTTGAGCTTCCACTTCCTCTTTTGATGATAATTGAAATTTCACTAAAACATCTATCATTGGGTTTTTATCAGATTGGGTTGATATATAATTGGATGAGGATGATGATTCTGATGATATTTCACTTTCCATTGTTTCCTCATCCTCCTCCTCCACCACCTCCTCCTCTTATAATTATTTTTCCAACTACTGTGAAATTCTCAATAAACCTTTTCCAACTTTCTTATATGATTTTTGAGTCTTATTTACTACTAACTTATGAACTAATTATGGTGTCTATACATGAATTATATTTTGAGTTATAAATTCTTCCACAAATTATTCTACCATGTATTTTCCTTTTAATTTTCCAAAACTATTGGGATGACTTATGGAACTTCTAATGTTTCAATTAATTATAGATTGACATTATTAATTTTTTGGGCGATATAAGGAACATTTTTTGACCTTAGAACTGGTTTTACAATTGATAAATGATAAACTTAAAATGTTGGATCTTTTGATGCTATTTCAACTCCTTTCAACAACATTTCCATCATCTTTACCCCTAAGAATATTTTATTTTGTTTCTTATTTTTTTAGCATATTTTAATTCATTAGCAGTTTTGGATTTTTAAAGCTAAAGCCTCTACTTTTTCTAGTCCAAAAACATGATCCCTTGTTCTCTTCTATGCCTTATGTTCCATCTTCTTTTTAAACTATTCATCAGACTTTCCTTTAGTTTCTTATGGAAATTAGGGGGTGAGGATTCTAACTTTATCTTTTCTTTCACTACTTATTTCTCCTTTACTAGTTGATCATCAGATATGGATTTTTCTGTTTTTTAAATAAGATTATTTAAATTTTAATTAAAAACAAACTTCATCCTATCCATAATTTCTTCATGAATAAAAGATAGTTTTTCCCAAACTACATATGACTTCTTTTTTATTTGAAAAACCTCTATAAAATTGACTAACATATTGTTTATAAAATAAGGAAACATGATAATATTGTATTTAATTTAATCCTTATTAATTTATTTTGTCATAAAAAAAACATTTAACCAAATTTATCTACCTCATATTAACAAGAAAATACAGAATGAATATATCGAGTACTTTTATAGTATCCCTGTCTCCCTTTGTTAGTATTAAGTACCCTCGAATCCAAAGGGTAACAACTCTAACATCTAGAGTTAAATGATAAAATTTTTAGACCTTCTCAGAAGATGTAAATAATAAATCCTCTTCTTTAAACTTATCAAAGCTTCTATGATTTTCCAGAAGCTTGTGGGATGATAAATAGGATTCACCCTCTAAAGGGACTTCTACCAAGTCTGTAACTTATTGATAGAAAAGTTTAAAAATTTGACCAAAAAGTGTAAAAAAAATCAATTATCTATCTTATTTTGAATTTAATTCAACTATAGAATAAAATTCTCTAACGATATCTGGGTATTTTTGGTCAAATTCCTCTTTATTAACACATATTTTCTTTCATCCTCGAAAATTAGTACCCTTTTTAAGAATGGAGTCATATTTTTCATACCAAGTTCTTTTAATTATTACTTCTATAGTAACTTCTCTTTTTTCAAAGTCTTCTATAGAGGCCATTATACCAAATCTAGTGACAGAACTTGGAATTTAGAATCTGATCATATGAATGGAAAAGAAATTGGACTAGGAAAAAATATGGGGTGTTAAGAGTCATGAGTGAAAACCCAGAAAACCAATGTGGGACATGGATACCCCACCCTTATATATAGGCACATGGGTGAAAGTTCGAATTCCAAAAAATCCAATGGATCATATTTAAAATACTTTTCTGATCTGATGATTGAAATTTAATCCACAAATTATTTAACGATTATTCTAAACTCTTATTTTTTTTATAAGAAAACTAATCATCAGAGAAAACAATAATTCTATTTGATAAACTTATATATTTTTAACAAATTAAATTTTTTAAAAATAAAATAATATGTAAACAAAATGAATAAACTAATGAAATGTATAATCATAAAAATATAAAGTTTAGAAGAATATTTTCCTGATAAAAATGTTCTCTCATTATGAGTGACATATTTTTACTAGTTTTTCTAAAATAAATTGATCTGATAAAGTTTACAAAAATAAAATTAGCTCAAACAGTTTTGGAACAATATTTGAGTCCAAAAAAATTTTGACTCTGAAAATCTTACAAAAATGATTCCAAAAAGTTTTATAAATTTTTTTACTCCAAAATAGTTAAAGATACAAAAACAAACACTTCTTATAAAACTAAAGGTTTTAGAAACCTAAAGGTTTTATAAGACCAAAATATATGTACACCCCCTTTAATAAAGAGTTTTTAATGTAAAGATACTTGTAAAGATGAATTATAATTGAATGGTCATTTGATATTTATCATTACTAGATTCAATTTAATATATTAAAATCTATCAGAACTAAGAGATTTTTTAAAAATATCTACAAGTATTTATTTTATTATGATGAATTATAAAATGATATATTTTTTGTGTGTGTGATCTCAAAGGAAATGATGTCTTATATCAATGTGTTTAGATCATGAGTAATGTGAATGGTTTTTACTTTAGGGAATGGAGCTTGTGTTATCACAAAAAATTAAATTTTTAGTAAAACTCATGCTAATATTTAGTGAGTTTGTGTTGTATCCACAACACTTGAGAAAAAAAACTTCAATCTGCCAAATATTTAGCTTCAATAGTGGAATGTTATACTGAGTTTTTTCTCCTTATAAGACCAAGAAAATAAAGCTTCTCCTAATAAAGGACATGTTTCAAAAGTACTTTTCCCATCTATTATAAGTCTACCAAAGTCAAAATTCATTTTTTTAACTAAAAATCATTTTCAGATGAATAAAATAAACCTAAATCCATAGTTTCCTTAAGGTAATAAAAAATTAATTTTACATCTTTAAGATGAGATTATTTTGTATTTTCTTGATATCTAGAACATAAGTGTACATAATAAATTAAATCCAGAAGACTAGCTGTTAAGTAAAGTAAAATTCCAATCATACCTCTTAAAGTATTTTGATCAACTGGTTTCACAACTTCAATAATGTATAATGTATTTGGGGTTTCGATAAGAGTACTAATACTTTTAGTTTTTTCATACCCAAATTTATTAAGAAGATATTTTATATAATTATATTTAGATATACAAGTTTCTTATAGTTTTTGTGAAATTTGGTAACCTAGAAAGTATGTTAACTCACCCATCATACTCATTTCAATCTCAGATTTCATAGGATACACAAAGGAATATGTTAAATACTTTTGAGTTGAACCAAATACAATTTCATCAACATAGATTTGTACAATAATAATATTTTTATTAACTTATTTTATAAAAAGAGTTTGATCTATAGCTCCCTTAATAAAGTTATTTTGTAACAAAAATCCTGTTAACCTATCATACTAGAATCTAGGGGATTTTTAAGTCTATAAAGTGACTTAGTAAGTTTAAAAACATATTATGGATGATTTTTATTTTCAAAATATGAAGGTTATTATACATAAAATTAATCTTAAACATATATATTAAGGAAAGAACACTTTACATACATTAAAAATAGTTTGAAATTCAAAAATGCTGTATAAGATAAAAGTGTACTAATAGCCTCAAGTTTAACTATCATAGAATAAGTTTCTTTGTAATCAATACCCTCTTATTTATTATAACCCTTAACAATAAGTCTTGTTTTATTTCTTATTAATATTCCATTTTCATCACATTTGTTCTGAAATACCCATTTTACTCTAATTATAGAAGTATTTTTAGGTCATTCAACCAATGTACGAACTTGGTTCCTTTAAAAATCATTTTGTTCATATTACATAGATTTTATCTAATCCTTATCACCTAAAGCCTCATAGGGAGTCTTAGAATTGAATTGAGATAAAATTATAGATATTAAATTTCATTTCTCAATGATATTTTACTTCTAACCGATTGATCTACATCACCAATGATATTATCACTAGGATGATTCCTAATAAACAAATGACTTCTTGGTATTTTAAAAAATTGTTCTTTAATAATAGGTTTAAAATATTATTGAGTTATAACTTCAAAAATATATTATTCAGTTGTTCTCTGATGAGAATAACTTTCCAATATAGGTTGAAATTCATATTTAGAAATAACACCTGAAGATGTAGGTTGAGGTTGTTTGAAAACAAAAGGATCGGTTTCATTAAATTTAACATGTACTATTTTTTTAATAGTACATGTGTTTTTATTAAAGACTCTATATGCCTTACTAGTTGTGGAATAACCTAAAAATGAAACTTCATTATATTTTGGAGAAATTTTATATAAGTCATCTTTAGTATTCAGAATTAATACTTTTCATCCAAAATAATTAAAGTATAAAATTTTTAGTTTCCTTCTTTTACACAACGCATAAGGAGTTTTATTAATAAAATGTTTAATAAAAACTCAATTTATAGTATAACAGGAAGTAATAAATTCTTAATCCCAAAAATGTTTAGAAACTGAGTATTCACTCATCATGATTCTAGTATTCTCCTGAAGAATTCTATTTCTTTTTTCAACTACACTATTTTACTGTGGAGTTCAAGGTTCCAAAAAGTTATGTATAATACCTTTTTACTAAAAAAAATTTCAACATCAGAATTTAAAAATTCTCGACCATGATCACTATGAATAGTTATCTGGGAGAGATTTTCCTCATTTTTAAATCTTCCTAAAAAAGTTTTATAACAACAAAAGGCTTTAGAATTATTTGAAAGAAAATTGACCTAGGTATATCTAGTATAATCATCAACTAAAAACATGTACATAGTATTTTCAACCAATACTTATAGTTTGTAATAATTCCATGTGAACTTACTGTAAAGCATAAAAAGTTAAGATTTAACTAATATAATTAATTCTTGAATTATATTTCTTACCAAATTGATAAGGGTCACATACTTTTTAAGTGTCAAACCTAAGTTCTAGTAGATCATTAGCTAGTCATTTCTTAGTCAACTTAAATAAAGTTCTATGAATACAATGTCCAAATATTTTATAAAAAAACCCAGATTTATCTCCCATTGCACTAAGGAAAGGTTGATATTGAATCCTATGGTCTTTTAAGTTTAATATATAAACATTATAATTCCAATTGGTGGAAATAATAAATTCATCTTTTGAAATACGAACAATACATTATCATTCCTGAAGATCAAAAGATAAACTTCATCACATAATGGAATTATGCTAATAAGGTTTTGATTATGTCCGATAACAAATAAAACATTTGAAATTAAGGATTTTCAAAGAAAAATAATGTTTCATATACCAATAGTTTTTCCTTGAACATTATCTTTGAAATTGGATTTTCCACCTTTAATCTTTACAATCATCTTAAAAAATTATTTATTTCCTGTCATATGTATAGAGATACCACTATATATGTACTAAATGTTCTTATTTTTGGAACATTCCTTATTTTCCTAAAAACAAAAAAACATTTAGCACTTTAGATCCCAAACCTTCTTGGGTTCGGTACTATCAAAAAATAAAATATTAGGAATCCATATTTGCCAATATTATTATGTTGAGTAAATGTAATTTATTTTGAAATATAGGATTTGTGAAAACAATGATTCAACCATAAATTAATCATGTGATGTCGGATTGATGATCCATGTGTGGCATTGGAATAGTGGTAAATAGACGAATGATTCAAGACCAGTGATGGATATTTAATTTAAACTCATAGATCAGGTCCATAAAAACCCAATAATAATAATAAATATATTATTATTACAAAATATACTATTTGAAGTACCTTCCTCACGAAGTATCAGATTGATGAGCCATATGTGTCATTGCAACCTTGATATTGAGGTGGACATTTCAATTCCAATATCTAGTGGTTAATTCTGACTTGTGGCTTGGGCCCACAAAGCGATGTACTTATGTGTTATGATAAGATTTTTTTTCACTGGTTTTCTGATTTGGGTAAGTGAATAGCCTATCCTGAGTTTTTTTTCATGAGGATCATAATGGTGTGATCCGTTTTCCAATCCATTCTTATTTTTGATGAAATATCACTGAATTGATGTTTTAGACCGATAGACAGGAGACGAGCCTCATGTGATCATCAGGATTTTTTCTAGACACATCGCGTACACTGGGAGTACATGGGCACACCCAGAAGTACATGGGAACAACCTGGTACTTGGGAATAGCTAGGTATACTATCAGGAAGCAGAGTGGGATCACATGCTATGTGGAACCCCTTACACGTTGTTTACTTCTTTATGAATCTTCTAACTCTCATTTATCCTTTATCTTGACTCGTATTTTGTCTTGTGAGTAGCCTATCATGAGTTTTTTTCCACATAGAATCCAATAGAGGAATTTTGTTATGGATTTTGAGATACCATGTAATATATTTCTAGTGATAATCTTATTTAGGTGGTGCTCGATGATGGAAGTGATCAGACTGGATCATTAGAGAGTCCAAATAGAGGCAGTACTCCCCTATGGAACTAGGGTGTGGGTCCTCTATCCATAAAGTCTGTACTCTACTGTCTCACTAGGGAGTGGGTACTCCATACTCATTATATATATAGAGATGGTACTCCCATGTGGCACTAGGGTGAGAGTCCTCAATCCATGGAGACAATACTCCCCTATCTCACTAGGGCACAAGTCCTCTATACTCGTTATGCATATAGAGACAATACTCTCCTGTGGAACCAGGACGCATATCCTCTATCCATAAATATGGTACTCCCCTATCATATTAGGGAACAGATCCTCTATACTCATTGTGTAGATAGAGATGGTACTCCCCTATGGTACCAGGGTATAGGTCCTCCATACTTGTTGTGCAGATAGAGAAGATAATCCCCAGTGGAACCAAGGTGCGAGTTCTATATCCATATAGACAATACTCCCATATCACACCAGGGCACAGGTCCTCCATAAACGTTGTGTAGATAGATACAACACTCCCCTGTGGCACCAGGGCACAAATTCTATATCCATGAGGATAGTAATCCCCTGTCGCACCATAGAATGGGTGCTTCATAATCATTGTATAGATAGTGATTGTACTCCCCTATGGCACCAGGGCATGTGTCCTCTATCCACAAAGATGGAACTCCCCTATCACAATAGGGTGCAGGTCCTTCTTTAAACTTATTTATAAAGATATGTGATATGTTGCACATCGATGATGGAATCTTGGAACTGTTGGTAGACTCATTGTTCTTAGCTAGGATTTAGACATAGAGATCCCCTTTTTCTCTCATTTGGGATTATTTTTAATCATATTTGGGTTTTTATGGTTTTTTGTCTCATATACTAATTGACATACTTTCATTGTGATGATTTGACTACTTCTATCATGTCCTATATTTCCCCCTCTTCAATTTTTGATACATCCTAGTAGGTATGTATATAATCACCCTTGAATGTGATTTGGACACACATGTTATGTCTTATGAAGATGATGAACATGTCAGCTATGATTTTAGAGAAGCATAGGGACACCTGAGTGCATTTGCCACATATGGTGTTCAGGGCTTAGAGATCTAGAGCCGGTATGTCTCAACATTTTATTTTATAGTTTTGTCTTTTTGGAACATATTTTCTAATTGGATGTGTATTTTTACCTTTACTTTTCTGATTACATAGATATACTCTTTTTTATCCCATAGAGGTTTTTATATGCATGACTTTTACTCCATATGTCACGATATTTTATCATTATCAATCTACACTTTTACATGAAGATGGTTGGGTGTGTGTGTACAAGTACTCTAGAAAAATACCACCAATTTTAGTTATTCCTTTTTCTTCTTGTCTCTATCCCCTGGCCTTTGGAGACGGGCTTGGGGTAGTTACAACCCAGTCTTCCACTAGCTAGGCAGGCCCTGGTGGGTCTGGTCATGAAAAATTGAGATCAGTGGTAGTTCAACCTTAGGATAGTGTTCAGAGTTTTTCCCCTTATGAGTTTTGTTTGGGAACTTAGGAAAACAATGTAAAGGTGTCTCAAGTGTGTCTTTATGGTTAGGGAACCCGGTTTTGGTGAGACGGCCAATGTATCCACACATCAGGACTCTAGCTACCTTCTTGTTGACTCGACACACTGATACATTAGTTTCAAGAAACTTGGTACATGCATTATATAGGATTGAGTCTTTTTACTATCCTTCTAGATTCATCTCACCAAATATTCTATTTGAATGTGGTACATCTTGATATATTTCAAGATGGTTCTACAATCATAGTGAATTAGGATTTTGAGATAGTGTCATAGAGTTGACCAGTTGAGCATTGAGGCCTCATTTGAAAGATCCACCCATGACATGTATTCTCCAGGAGGGCACTGAGTAGAGCTACTACTTGTTAAGCAGTTCATGGATCCTTCTATGGATCAAGAAGATGATTGACCGTGTGTTGGGAAGTCTATATCTATAGTTGGAAAAGATTATGGTATGCATAGAAATAGTGCATTATGTGAGTTATAGTGATAGGGACTACTCAGGTTCTATGATGAGACATTCCCTAAGGTAGTGGACATTTGACTTGATGTAGTGGTCTTGGTTTTCTGGATTTTGCAGAACCCAACTGATCAGATGGTTGTATTGGTGAACAATATTCTCCTTGGAGTATTTGTTGGCTCTGGAGGTACTAACAGATGACACACCTACGTTGAGTGTGCTTCACAGGTTCTAGAGATCGATACTGCTCAGGATTCATGGTGAGATATACCCCTTATCAATAGGTACAGGATTTGATCGAGCCTATGGTGAGAATTTACCGCTTGTATAAACCCCCATTGATGGTGGTCATTGTAGTTATACTTCTCCACAAAAAAACTAGGTGTCGGTAGGGCCATGTGTTGGTTATGTAATATGTGGCTTCATACATGAAAGAAATAGGGACACACCCCCATAGAGATGCATTCTTATAATGAGATTCAAAACCATGAGGGAGATTCAGTGATGCCTAAAGTGTATTTTATTAAGGTATGGTGGATGAGTTCCTTCAACTTGTATGTTTGAGGTTGTTTTTATGTGATATGGTACTAAAGTGAGCCCTAGTTGTTGTGAGTAAATGGGAAAGGTAATTGATAAATTCAATAAGAATAATATTATGGAACAATGGCTTTGAGTGTGGTTTGAAGTACGATATATGTCTCCACTACTCCAGCTATAGCTGTAAC
The DNA here is from genome assembly GCA_963277665.1 of Viscum album. Taxonomy (NCBI): domain Eukaryota; kingdom Viridiplantae; phylum Streptophyta; class Magnoliopsida; order Santalales; family Viscaceae; genus Viscum; species Viscum album. The sequence continues at coordinate 990,396,526 of OY728159.1, read as the reverse complement.
ATAGAGTCGTAAGCCACATTTCCATTAACATTGCCCCTATTTGAGACCAAGAGTTACCAGTGGGGGCCTTTTTGCTAAAGCCTTGTACCAAAGGTTCATAAATAGAAGATCATTAATCAGACAATTCTATCAATGGTGTGACATGACTCTGCAAAGAGAGAGAGCCTCGCAAGAAATATTTATATAGCAGTAGTGGGAACCTATAATTTTTTACTCAACATAGATATTTTATCTACCATCCATGATTATATGGTTACTACTAGTGAGTGTGGTAGTGCTTTCAGTTTATAGGATATATTTTTCCTCCTTTGATAAGGATTGATCCCCCAATTAGGGTAGGATGAGCTCATTCATACGAGGTTACAAACACTTTCTTATTATATTGGATAGTATTAACCTTGGAGTAGTCTATTCCATGGTCTTTAAATTTACTATTTTGGTGGAGGATCATGAGGGAATCCATCTTGAGGACATTATAAGTTTACCTTACCATTGAGAGTTTATTCTTACAAGTACTTGAACTAGGGAAAACATTATATCTATGCTAGAATATCAGATGAACCTGTGTATATTTGATATATAGAGGTGTGGTTAGAGGAGTTTCTAGAGCATGTGATTCGTAAGAATAAATGCATTTTCCTAGGAATCCCTGTGTTGTTTGCCTATGGGTGAATGAGAGCTTGGGGTCGGGTGTGGATTTGTGTAACCCGATCCAGGTGACTATCTAGGAAGAGTATCCACCCCTGAGAATCGATGAACTATTCACCTAGTGGATGGAGGCAAAGTGGATCACAGATTTTGACCTATGTATGGGTTATCACAATCTCTAGGTTCTAGTGGTGGATGTATCGAGCGTGGATTCCTAGATGATTTGTAGTTTTTTTGAGTTCTTGGTGATACCCTTTAGCTTGCTGAACACCCATGCAGAGTTCAAAAGACTTATTAGCTAGATACTTAACCCTTTTTGGATCGGTTCATGGTAGTCTTCTATGAAGGTACTCTAATGTCCTCGATGTTAGAGTTTTATCACATGAGACATAGGAGGATGGTTTTAAACATGATCCAGGAGTGCTAATCGTATGTAATCTCTCATGCAGTCTGTTCTAGATTCTAAAATCCACTTCTCAGGACATGTCTTCTCATACATGGAAGTGACATAGGAACCTATAGAGGTTGGTTCAGTGTAATATTTAGGGTCATCTAGGGCGTGTCCATGGTAGAATATTCTCATAGTGAGGTTTTCCATCTGCTGTTTCAAGAAAGTTTACAGAGCAGTTGACTTGTTTACAACTGACCTTGATAGAGGATAGGGGTGCAATATATCTTTAATCGATGGTGTTGAATCCTCATATTATATTACATTTGAGGGAGGTTGAGTTGGGAAAAATAAACTTTGAGGTCCTACATGATAATATTTTCTTAAGATATTCACCAGATGGATTCTCCAAAGGAGGGAATCACGTCATCCTTTTCCAGGGATGAATAGTGGTTTTAGTCACATTGTGAGAGGAGGTGATGAAGGAGTTTCACACTTTTGATTTGTCTATACATCTTGATGTATGGAAGATGTATAGATACCTTTATCAGTAGTTTTGGTGATCTAGAACAAGTCTGGGTATTGTTGAGTTCTTCTTTTCATGTCTCACATATTTGTAGGTGAAGGATGAGCACCAAGTTCTAGCAGGTTTGTTGTAGCCTCTTGAGATTATGGAGTGGAAATGGGATGAAATATCCATGGAATTTGTGACAAGTATTTTATATATATTAAGAGTCCATGATGCAATATGGATAATATTTTACCGACTTACCAAGTCGGCACACTTCCTTGACATCAGGGAGCAGAAGATCCAAATGCAGGCTCAGTATCCCCACATTTTTGTTTATTTTTTTCTTTTCAGGAATGAAAATATTTTAAAGAGGGAATAGTGTAGAGACTCTGTTTTTGTGTGTGTAAGACTTAGGAACTTTTCTATAAATATATTCAGATCTAGATGCTGATACAATGCATGATTCCGAGGACCGATAATCCTAATATTATTATTTTTTAAATATTAAATATATTTTATATCACGCAAATTAAATTTTCCAAAAAAAGTAAAATAACTCCCAAATAGAATCTAGGACAAAAAATATGAGACCACGGTTGAGTCTGGAATGTGGGGTTTTCCCTAGCCGTGACTGAAGGTTGGTCAAATCCAAATGTCTGGTTAAGGCAGTCATTGGTGGGTACATTTAATTAAAATAAATAAATAAATAAATATTTGTTTTTTTAAATTAACTAATTAAAATCCTTTATAAACACCCTATTATAATAGTTTTTTCAAGGGTTATCCATATAACCCTTGATAAATCTAATAGGATAGGGATATTATTCTTCATTGGTAGATCAAAATAGGAGAACAATAAATGATCGGATAAGGATAATCATGATATGAATGAAGAAAAAAGTGGGATCATCACCTTCATCACTAAAGGATGCATTCTTCACCAGTGATTAATCCATAATTGAGGTAGGACTCATCAATTTTGTTTTCTCCATTTTGATTAAAAGTTTGAGCATGTATTCATATATGAGTTTATTGATATGTGACTATCTTCCTTTCTTATGAGCCCATTAGATAATTTTCTTTATTAAAATCAATTATTTATTTTATGATGTCATGCTACCACTCATGATTTTGAACCTATTGATCATTGGACTATATCAAATCAATCGACAATGATTATCACCAATGTGTTATGTGAATTTATCCCTATGTTCTTGGAATTCTTCAATGTAATTTATTGACCACCAATTCAATAAAATCTGGGAATATCGATCATTGTGTGTTCATTATTTGGAACAATGGATTGTGGCTATGAGTTCAGATTTGGATTTTGGAGATGATATAAAGGTGTGGAGATGATGATGGGAACCAAACTTTGGATTGTGTATCAGTTGTTTTTGAGTGGGATAGCGAGTTGTGAATAGATCAGATCAATACCCTGGGTGTGGGTTCACGATCGAGGCTGTGATCGAGGCATGGAGAAAACGACGATTGATTGGAGGTGGTTCGAGATCAGATATGTGATGTCCATTTTCCCATTTGATATACGGAAAAGATGTGTGGTTGATACATTTGAGGATTTGTGTTATTATTATTATTTTTAATTATAATAATAATAACAAATCAAAGGAAACCAAAATTATTTTTTTGGCTTGAAGAACCATGAGGCATGTGAAACGAACCCCATTGATAATAATAATGGGTTTGAATAGAGGATAGAAAAGGGAGGTGGGGCATGGGTTCATGTGTAAATTCACATAGGGGAGGAATGAACCCCATTACCCATTTATGTAATGTTTATAATAATAATAATAATAATAATAATAAAATAAAAATTATTATTATCATTGTTGTTACAGAAACAATGATTTAGTCGTAACTTCTTCATGTGACGTCAGATAGGCGATCCGTCTACAACATCATGATCATGGTACTGAGATAAATGAATCAAGACCAGTGATGGATATTTAATTGAGACTCATGGATTAGGTCCACAGATATCCCAAGAAGAATAATAATAATAATATAATTATTATTACAAAATCTAGTATTCGATGTACATTCCTCATGCAGTATCACATTAATGATTATTTTGAAGAATTAAGACCATCATATTGAGGTGAATGTTTCAATAACAATATCAGGTGTTTAATTCATAATCATTAATCAAACCCATGAAGCGATGTACATTTGTGTTATGGTGAAATGTGTTATTTTTCACTGGGTGTAAGGTTTGGGCAAGTGGATAGCCTATCCTGAGTGTTTTTTAGTGATGATCACAACAATGTAATCTGTTTAACTATTTTTTTTTGTTTTTGATAAAATATTACTTAATTGATGTTTTAGCCTAACAGAACAATGATGAGCCTTGTGCGATTGTCAGGATTTTGGCCAGACACACCATGTACTTTGGGAGTACACAGGCATGCCAAGGGGTACACGAGCATGACCTAGTACTCGAGAACGACTAGGTATATGGACATGCGGTGGAAAAGGTCCACATACCATATGGACCCCTTCGATGTCATATAAATAATTATAAATCTTATACCTAACATATCTCATTTATTTTGACTCATATTTTGGACAGTGAGATGAGAATCTTGAGTGTTTTTCTATATAGAACATAATGGTGGCCTTCGTAGTGGATTTTGAGATAAAATGAGAGAGTCTCTAAGTGTGAAGATTCTTTAGGTGGTGATCGACGATTCCATTGATCAGGAAGGATCATTAGAGAGTCCAGATAGAGGTGGTACTCCCCTATAACACCAAGGTGTAGGTCCTTTATCCATGGAGACAATACTCCCCTACCTCATTAGGGTGGGAGTCCTCCAGAATCATTATGAATATAGATATGTTACACCCTTGTGTAACCATATAACGTGTCCTTTATCCATGGAGATGATACTCCTATATCGTACTAGAGTGCGGGTCATCCATACTCATGTGTAGATAGAGACGGTACTCCCCTATGGAAACAAGGTGCAAGTCTTCTATCCTTGGAAATTGTACTCCCCTATCACACTAGAGAGTGATCCAACTATACTCATTATGAAGATAGAGATGATACTCCCATATGGATCCGGGGTGTGAGTCCTCTATCCATAGAGATGGTACTCCCTTATCACACCAGGGTGAGGGTCCTCTATTTATAGAGATGGTACTCCCCTGTCGTACTAGAGTGAGGGTCCTCTATACAATTTCTTTAGACATATATGCGAGATTCTGGGAATCAATGATGGAATTTTAGATCTATTTCAAGAATCATTATTCTTATCTAGGCTATGGAGATGAAAATCCCATTTCTCTATCATTTTGGATTCTCTTTGACCATATCTGGGTTTTCGTTAGGGTTGTTGTCTTATATACTGATTGAAACACCTTCATTGGAATGAGATGACTACTTATACCATGTATTGTATTAATCTCTCTCTAGTTTTAGGGCGTCCTACTGGGAATGTATATACTCACCCCAACATGGGATTTTCCCATATGAGTTGTGTCTTAAGAATATGATGGATAGGTCAAAGATGATTTCATAAGATCATAGGGATACCTGGGTTAATTTGACCACATATGGTGGTTAGGGATTTGAGATATGAAGCTGGGATCTCTCAGTATTTTCTTTCCAGTTGTTTTCAAGTTGGTATATCATTTTTGGTTTGGCATGTATTTTTCTTTTTAATATTCAGATTACGCTGTCATACTCTTTTATATTCCCTAGAGGATATTACATAAATGGATTTTACCCCATATGTTACTATCTTTTATCATTATTCCTATGCACTTCTTTATGGATATGTTTGGGTACATACATACATATAATTTAGGAAAAGGCCTCCCATTTTATTTATCCTTTCAGTGCATGTCACCAGCCCTTGACCTATGGAGGAAAGCTTGGGGTAGTTGCTGATCAATCTTCCGTAAGCCTAGAAGGCCCAATGGGTCGGGTCATGACATGGGGTGTTACTCTAGTCTATATTTCTATTTTTCTAGGGGATTATGTGTGCACTAGTAATCGATTATGGTATGAGTAGTCTGCTAGCCTAACATGTTGTGATCCATGGTGTGATTTATCTATATTTTTCCTTAGTATTGTTCTAGATTTCATATACCTAATTTGAATTGATAAATTTTTATGAAAATTATGCTTTGAAACTATTTTTATTGTCTAGTTTTGGAAGTGTGTAAAAAGAGAAACATTTACCATGATTTTGAGATAAACTTATTTATCATTTATTATTCCATGTTTTCTTTGAAATGATCATATTTGGATTTTTTGTATAGAAACTTAATATGGAACAGATGGGTGGGATCCTACTAATTTTTTTAGCTCAAACCTCACACACCCCTTCGACGACATGTATACCTGCTTAGGTCATTTGATGCATGAGAAGGAAAGGTTCCGTAGTGAGGCGTCGAGGTTTCTGTTAACTAGGTATGGGTAGCTGGTGGTAAGATGGTGGGACATTTCCCACCTTATCACATGGAGTAGTTAGTTTTTATTTTAGTTTTCCTTTGGTGATGGACTTATACTTTTGGTTTGTTATGACTTCTTTGAGTTGAATCGCTTTTTCATTTTTCTTTCAGTTATGGCTTATATTTTATTCTTGTTTTTCTTTTGATGTTTCCTTATACTATGTGAATATATATGTCATTTAATTTGCTTTAGGTTGGGTGAAATCATTCCATATGATAGTTTTTGATGTCTGGGTGATCGTCGTCATCCTGTGGGGATCAGAAACACCCTTCGAATCTTACTACATTTCAGTTCGGAGCCGAGATGGATAGGTTATCCAAGTCAGAATGTGACAAATAATGTATTTACCATTAAAAAAATCTATTTAATTTTATCATCACTTATCTTATATATTTTTTTTATTTCCTTCATTTTTATTTATTTTATATTCATAGAATTATTTTTTAATTATGTATCATGTGATAATATTTAATTACATTTATATTAACTTTTTTTAGCAACATAAAATTTTCCATTTTTTATATAAATTTAGATAAGCATATATAATTGTGTGTCAACTAAATCTGAATAAAATAATTTTCATAAATAAGTATTTTTATTTTATATATTTATAAATTTCAATGGTTAGTAAATCATATTCCATTGAGTAATAATATAATTATATAGGTATATATCCACATTGTATTGGAAATATCACCATGGTGATCCATATAATTTCATACATGTTCATACTTATAAATATAAATTATCAAAAACCATAACTCGTGATAAAATGACTCTATAATTTTTTAATTTTAAAAATATATAAATCAATGACATGAATATTTAAATTTTAACTATGTAAGTGTATATCCACAAATTCATACAGATATTTTTATTCCCTATCAAATGATATATTATTTCACTAAATTCTATAAGGATATAATTATAAACAACAATGACAATAAAACTACAATGACCATGAAAATCATAGAAATGTAACTTAATGTTGAAAATAAAATATTGCATGAATCAAAATAATCTAAATAGATTTTATATTAATTATTAAACACGTAAAACATTATAATAAAGCATATTTCACTATAATATGTTTTTATATAGAAACATATTTAGAGAAGAATCTCAAAATTAATTTATGGGGCTTTATAACCATTCACTTTATTTTTTTATTCTCATTTTATTACTATAAGATCTCCGTCAAATGTTCTATTAAAATTTATTATTTTCCTATATAATGGGATTTGGTTACCCATTTGATTTATTATTTTTTCAATCACTACTACAAAATTTACTTCTAGTGACTGTAAAAAGTGGGTTCTAATGGGCTTTAGCACCCAACATTTGACCACTTTTGGCGATCGTGGATAACTCATCGCTAAAGGGAAATAGTGTCTGCCAATATGGGTCACTATAGGGAATTCTTAGAAGAACATAGTGGTGGTCATTGGAAGGATCATTATAGATTACCTAAGGTATAAACAACATATTAATATATAGTGATCGCCAGAGGCGATCAGTAATGCTCTCCAAAAATAAAATCATTAGTGAGTACCTATGGTGGCCACTAACCAGAAGATTTTTTTTAATCTTTTTTACATTTTTAGTACCACCAAATAACAAAAACAAAAAATAACCAAAAAAGAACAAAAACATCAAGTAAATGACAATCATAAAGATACAACCATTTATCCAAACAACTACAGATCATTCCAATATTCTATCTCAATAAACCTACAAATAATATACAGAAAAAAATAAAATAAACAAAATAAAAAATAATATATTTAACAATAATCAAATTTATTGAGTTAATATATATATACCGAATAATAAAAATAGTTTATATAGTGTTATGTATAGACATCATCATAAAAATTGAAATTATGAAAACTTAATTTGAAATGTCTGTTTATAATATTTATCAATTAAGTAATGACTATTAAAAGTTGAAAACCAAGTTTACCATATACTGATCAATCGGGGAATTAGATTGACACACTATTGTTTCTAATAGATCAAATATGATTTGAGGAATTTTTTCTTATCTTTTTTACATCAATTAGAAATGTTTTTCTCATTTTTGAACTAATGATGGGAGATATGTCATTTTAATAACACTGGAAAATGTTACCAGTTTTTTCCATCATACCGGGTGACACGAGTATCTGATGGATGCGAAATTGATTCATACAGATCAAAAAATGGTTCAATGATTAGTCTGTTATAATTTCATGTCAATCAAAGTGAATTTTCTTTATATTGGCCCTATTTACGTGATTTTCCACTTAACACCAAATCTAAGGAAAAAACATCAGTTTTGATCATACCAAAAAATTTAGGTATCTGATTCATGTGACGATGCTTTCTACAAATTTTAAATGACTTAATGATCATTTTATTAAGATTTCATTTCAATTGGAGCTTGTTTGGTTGATTTTACCCCCATACACATGATTTTACCTTTATTAAAAAAATGATAATAAATATGAAAATTAGCTTATAATTGTATAAAACTATCTAGTGAACATATTGATGTGTGGTTGATTCAAATATATCACATGTGATTCAAGGAATATTATCTTAGATTTACACATCAATCAGAATTTGTTTGCTCATTTTTGACCCCCTCATGAGAGATATCAAATTTTAATAACATTAGAAAATGTTATCCATTATCTTCCATCATACCAAGTGACATAAGAAATCAATGGATGAAATGATTTTATCCTATATTTTCATGTCAATTAGAAGTCATTTTCTCATTTTGACCCCCTAATGAGTGATATTTCATTTTAATAACACTAGACAATGTTATCACTCAATTTCTATCATACCAGGAAACACAAGCATCTGATGGATTTGGTGTTGATTCCTACAGATCAAAAATGGATTGATGATTGTTATACCATGATTTCATGTCAATATAATTGTGTTTTCTTAGTATTGGACCCTTTTACATGATTTTTCACTTAACTCCAAATCCGAGGGACAAACACCACTTTTGTTCATACCGATCAATTCAGGTATCTGATCCACATGAAGATGATTCTTACAAATTTTAAATGACTTAAATATCATTTTCCTAAGATTTCATGTCAATCAGAGCACGTTTGGTTATTTTTGACCACTACACACATGATTTTCCCATTATTACAAAAATTATAATAATTATGAAAATGAAATTTTAATTGTAACGACCTTTCAAGGGATAAAATTGATGTGTTGTTGATTCCAAAATATAACATATAATTTAAGGAATTTTCTCTAATATTTTCACATAAATTATTAGTCATTTACTCATTTTGACCCCATGATGGGAGATGTGTCATTTTAATAACACTAGACAATGTTATACATTGTTTTCCATCATAATAGGTGACATAAGCATTCTATGTATGCATTATTGATTACTACAGATCAAAAATATATTAGTGATAATTATCCTATGATTTTATGTCAATCCAAGTTCATTTACTTGGTATTGGACCCTTTTAAATGATTTTTACTTAAATCCAAATCCGAGAGACAAATGCTAATTTCAATAATATCAATAACTTCACGTATCCGATCTATGTGATGATGATTCATACATATTTTAAATGAACTAAAGATCATTTTCCTAGAATTTCATGTCAATCAGAGCTTGTTTAGTTAGTTTTTACCCCTACACACATGATTTTCCCATTATTACAAAAATAATAATAAATTTGAAAATGAACTTTTAATTTTACTAAACAATCTAGAAATTAGATTGAAATGTGTTTGATTTTAATAGATCACATATGATTTTAGGAATGTTATTCTATATTTTTATGTCAATCATAAGTTCTTTTCTCGTTTTGACCCCCTGACAGGAGATATGTACTTTTAATAAAACCAAAAAATGTTATTCGTAATTTTCCATCATACTGAACGACATGAGAATCTAATGGATACAATGTTGATTCCTATAAATAAAAAACAACTCGGTGATTATTATCCCATGACTTCAAGTCAATCCATGTTCATTTTCTTAGCATTGGAATCTTTTACATGAATTTTCATATAACTCCAAATCTGAGGGAAAAACACCACTTTTGATCATACTGAGAAATTCAGGTATTTGATCCATGTGAAAATAATTACTACAGATTAAAAACGACTTAAAGATCATTATTATATGGTTTCATGTCATTCTGAACTATGGAAGATGAGAATGGATAGTGTGTCATGTAGATGAGTTGTGCTATCCAAAGAAGAGGATGAGTATGAAGGAATCATAAGCTATAGTTATGATCTCAAAATATCAATTCATGATGGGTTTGAAAAAAAATTATAAAATGATATATATTGAACAATGCGGTTTGGATGATGAATGCATGGGCATTGTGATTACCATATGATAAAGGTTGAAGGAACTGAATATAAAAATAGTTCTTCTTGAGTTGGTGAACCTATAGAGCTCTACCAAAAGGAGGTTCACTTTATATATTAACCCATACCTATTTAATTATACAATGTTAATTACCTCTACAATTATTAACATCCTAAACATGGTAGATAACATAGGAACCCTCTAAAAGAACATTGGGGTCAAATGATTTCAATAATGGATAATAATTCTTTGAAGATACAACCAAGAAGACACTGAGCCTTTCCCGAGTAGATATCCTATAGTTAGAGATCACAAGGCCTTGAATACAACATACTAATTAAAAGGCACTATATTTGAGGAAATCAAATTTTTTCCAAAATGAGATAGAATCCCTCACCCAGAGGAAGTCACAATTAGGAAAATATAATGATAAGCCAATGTTAATTTCAAAACCAACCAAAATGGTGGATATCAATTAGAGTTTTAAGTCATCAATGAAAAGGAAATTTTCAATTAAGTCTTTGATATCATCTAATATTGATGTGCTGTGAAATGATATTGGTATACCTTGAAGATGAACTCATGTAGAAGCCATCTAATGTCTTATTTATATAACTAGATCCATCATCCCATGGAATATGAGTATGCTTTTATAATCATAAATTTGAGATACAATTCCTCATGTAGTCATAAAATAATATTATAAAAACAAATAAATGTATAATGATCCCCTATTATGGATAGACAAGGTCATTTGACCATGAAGTATCTAGGAAGATTTTTCAAAATTCACAGAGATGATAATCTAGGTTTGAAACCTTATAAATTTAGAAACAAAATTCAAAAAGTTATTTTCATTGCTAATTTAAACTCATATAATGAGAGATATTTTTTTTCTTTCAACAAATTTTATAATATTAAAAGTTATATAAATTACTAATTTGGAAATAAAAATTGAACTCCTATAAAATATCCATGAATCTTATTTTGATACTACTATTTTTAATAAGATGTTTACAGAACTTAGAAGATTAAATCCTTACACTATTTCAAAGAGTGAATTCATAGAGAAGTTTAGAAGAAAATTTATCAAAAAAATGTAATATGAACACTTCCTTTTTTAATAATCTATAAAATCCCGCTCTAATTTAAAATCCCATGACTTATTTTAAAATTTTTCCAGAGATCTTATAAAAAAGAGTTGATATCATGGATCATATTAGTATGTATTATACAATATAGTTTAATATACCTTCTTATATTGACATTAGAAACATTATTTATATAATTACTATTATGATTAATGTGAATGGTAATGGTATACTTCCCAAGAGACCATAAATGGAGGAGGTTTAAACAGCTCACTTATCTCTCAGAAATAATAGTTCTCCTAGTCAAGATATATTTCCTAACTTGTTTTTCAGGAATATTGGGATATTGTGCACTATGATTTATTTAAATTAATCTAAAACATTTTTAGTAATAGTTTTCTTATAGTAGTAATAAATTCATATTTTTTGTTCTTTTCCCAAAAGTATAGGATATTGATTCTTTGGATATGTTGATTCCTATTCTATGTCTAGTTATGTTTATAAAATCCATAGAAAAAACCTATCTAATAGATTTTTTTTAGTTATTAGAAATTTGTTCTTAGCTAACAAGTTTACATGATGGAGGTTATATGACTTTTCCCCTCTATAAAAACATACAAGACATCATTCCCACACTCATTGATAGCTTGAGATGTGTCATTGGGTATGGTGATATCTTATTTTGGGAAGACCACTACTCGGGAAAACATACATTCCTTGAAAATTAGGAATATTATCTTGATTGTAGGGCTAAGTTCCCTATGAAATGGAAGCTTTATGCTGCTAACTTTTTAGATTCTCTACATGTGACTGTGGTTGAAATTTAATGTTAAAAAATCACTTACTAATTATTCTCCTATGTTTTACCATTTGTCTAAATGTATTTAGTTGGTTTTGAATCCCTACTTGGTCAAATTTCATTTTAATAAAATTTAAATGTGATTTAAGAATTTACTAAAAATAAAAAAACAAAATGAGATAGTTAATTTGGTTGAGAAACCAGAAAGATAAAACAAAGCACACCTTTGAAATCTAACGTGTCATGTAGAACCATGTATGTTACTTGTGTCTAGTGTAGCAGGGGCCTACAAAAAATAAAAAGTATGAAGATAATAATAATGAATGTAATTACAAAAAAATAAATAAATTCAGTATAAACTTGTTGATATCCCCATGGGGCATCGTTAATTCCCTACCGATCAATTCAATTTTTTTTTATAAAACTCAAACTATGATACTCAATTAATTAAAATGTAATATTTGAAAGTTCAAGGTTGAACCCACAAAGAAGTTGAATTATGTTTATTTAGGTTTTTAAGAGATTTAATTTTATTAATTTTTAGGAAAGAATTGATAAGAGGTGGATTTTGATTGATTAATTAAAGAAAGGGGGAAAGAATTAGATTGGTGTGTTGGAAACAATTTTGAGAAAAGAAATAAGAAAGCAAAGCATGGTAGATTGATTGATTTTGAATCATATTTTGTAAGTGCACCAGGGTTTTGTAATTTTAGGGTTTGAGTGAAATTGGATTTTAGAAAATAGTTTTATTGAATCATGATTGGTGTCGAAGTTGAGACGAGGAAGATCTAATGGTCATGGTATCCCCTCCTCAACATGAAAATACCCTATTTCCCTTGGTCCAGAAATTTAGGGTGTTGATGAATCAAGTTTTTCTTGATACCATATTTATACCTAATTTCCCCTAAAGTTGAAAATAGTCATGCCTTATTTAGGGTTGTCAGTTATGAAATGTTAAAGTTCCTTTTTGATTCACATATCAATGGTCATGATAGGAGAAAAATAAATAGATTGTAATTTGATGAATAAATTGCACAAACCAAATACAGGAATAAAAATAAGTGAAATAAATCCAATAACACCACCCACCTTGGATTAAATTACCCTAGAATAATGAGGGTTTACCCCCACATCCTAGTAATGATATAATAAGAGGGAAGGATAAAATAATTTGAAATCATAAAGAAAAGAAAGAGAGAACTCAGAGAGGGCCTTACAGCTTCTCACTCCATGCTTTGGTCTCTGGATCCAAATTTGAATTCTGCAACAAAAACATCATAGAACTTTTTTATAGGATTAATATGGGCTTTGTAATTAATTAATTTTACAAAGGAATTGTCCAACAGTGGTCTGGGGTGAGTTTTATATTGGAGATTTGGTCAAAAAATGACAATTTAGTGAATCTGGGTGAAAAATCCCTATTTAGAAAAATAAACCACATGTAACTAAGTTACACCATGTGTAATTTTTCATGATGTTTTTATTTTTTTTTCACTTTTCATCCTTATTTTCACCACATTCATGGGTACATGTTGTGTAATGATTACATGATGTGTAAGTCCATTTTTATGCTCTAGAAGTCATTTTTTCCTCAGTTCTTTAATTTTAAGCCCCGAAAGTGCTCCATGATCATCCTAAAAAATCTGGTGGCATGCTAAGTGTCTTTAAGCTCCAAAATTCACCTATTTTAATTATTTTTCATAAATATATTGTTTCTTTCATAAAAAAACAAGTTAAATCAGACAAAAATTATAAATAATAATCAATTAAATGCATAAATAACTACATTAAAATACTCTAAAATGTATGCATGAAATACACTTATCAAATTCCCCCACACTTGAATTCATACTTGTCCTCAAGTATTGAATCTCAACATGCTACACTGGATATTCATTTTACTAGGCTTCAAATTAAATTTCAATAATATAAATTGATCAAATGAAGGATTTAAATGTTTGAGCCTCACATGTATAAAATTTATAAGTGCCTCATTTTTTAAAGAATACAAATCAACCATGTATTTTACATTTTCTCTTTTGAAATATCCATGCCTTTTCAATCATCCTTTTTCATTTTTAAATCCATTATTATTATGCATTCCACTTAAAATTTACCTCACATTTAATTTTTATTCTTATCATCAGGGTACAAATTGTAAACAGAATTCAGATCATACCTCAAGAATATGTCACTTACCATAGGCTTTCAAGGAATTTAACATCTACACTGTATAAAGAAACATATCAAAATTAACCATGAGGGCTTCATCATTAAGGATAAAATGAATTTGAGGCTCAGGGATGGTAGGTAAATGATGTAAATCATGTAAGTCACAAAAGGAGGTTCACCTCTAAAGTACTTTTCATGATAATCAAAAATAGCTCAATGAAAGTATCCTTTTCCACTAATGAAAATTTGGATATTTGCGATGGGGGCCCGTCATAAATAGCCCATTGTAGAAAATGACGTTGTAATTAGTATTTTTTGCGAAATGCCCGTCGCAAAAAATATTACTTGCGACAGGAAGAAGGCTCGTCACAAATAGATGTCCGATTAAATACATTATATATACAAGAACCTTTAGCAATAGGCCCGTCACAAAAAGTATTTGCGACGGGATACCAGCCCATCACAAATAGATTATATGTTATAAACCTTTTGCGACGGGCCCATTGCAAAAAATTTATTGCGACGGTAAAGAAACCCGTTGCAAAAAACTTTTAAAAAATATATATAATCTATTTGCGACGACCCCCCCGTCGCAAAAGTCCCTATCGCAAATACTTAATAAAAAAATATTAATATTATTAAAATAATAAAAAAAATAAAAAATATTAAAATTCTCAATATTTTCAAATACTTAATAAAATAAAAAATAATAATAAAATAATAAATAATGGAAAAAATAATATTAATATTATTAAAATAATAAAAAAATAAAAAATTATTAAAATTCTCATTATTTAGAAAAAATATATAAAAAAATATAATAATAAAAATAATAATAATATTTTTAGTAAAATAAAAAAACATTAAAAAATATAATACTAATAATAAATAATAAAATAATAAAATATTAAAAATACTAAAAAAATATGCAATATTCGCACCAATATAAAAGAAAAAAACTGTAAATAGTTCATATTACAACAAATGTTCAATTCAAATGTTTTTACTAGAAAAAAAATCACTGGGGGGGAATAGTCTTCTGGAGGAGCTGGAGGTGCTGGAGGAGATGGTGGAGAAAACTTCATCCCTAAACTAAGAGTCAGACGATGCATGTACTCCATCTGATCGTGGTGCTACTACTGCCATCGATGCATGTCCTCCTCGTGCTGCTGCTGCTGCTGCCATCGATGCATGTACTTCTCGTTCTGCTGCTGATGCTACTACTGCCATCAATGCATGTCCTCTTCGTGCTGCTACTGCTGCCAACACATGTCTTCTTGCTACTTCTACATACTCTCTATAAGCTCAGTTTTAACTTGCAACTGCTCTTGATACTGTGAGCCAGAAGATGATGCCTCTCCACGAGCTCCTCTCAAGCTGGACGCCAACATCGCAGCAATACTATAATAAGTCGCAAGAGTCAAATGAAAGCCGATACCAACTACTTGTCCCTTATCGAATGCATACCGAGTCGCCTGAATCCATGTCACCTCATCGAAATGGTGGGCACCAGTCTGATCATCCATCTCTTCCTGACTCTCAGCCCGTGTCTGAGAGGTCGCAGCCTCATATGACTCCTTCCGTTTCAATTTGAAATTAAAATAGTGAAAATATTATATGCAGTTAATTTTCAAACTGAAAAAGAAATAATACTGACCACAATTTGACGTTGGCGATCACATCTAATCTCTCAAGTGGCTGGATCACTATACATCCTCCGATAAACGTCGTACTTCGTAATATCAGAATGCTCAACTACCTATATGAATATAAAATAAACTATTTATATGTAATGTTATATAAAATATTTAAAAAGATACTTACTAGATTCTCTCTACGTGTACTGAATGTATGGATACCAGCTTGATGTGTCACCTCCTGTCTCATCCGGTTCTGTCGGCCCAACGAAGATCACCTCTGAAATCCACTACTCAACCAACATGAACATAATCCATCCCAAACATTAGATTAAATGTACCCTGGTCGGTGGGCTCTACATAACTCATCAAATACTTTCACTCCTGCTTTCTTAATGGCTGTCCTTCTCAAATTGTGCAAAAAATGACGGAAATGCTCATGCATAGACACCTCTCATCCCACGTGGATAGCGCCACACATGCTATCATCGATGGGATATCATAAACCCTACAAATAATTTATAATATAAAGTTATTAATGAAATAAATTTCTAAAAAAATATTATTTATTTAAGTACCATCCAATGATTGAATATTCCAAGATGCACATAAACGGGAATTTATTCCCATGTGATCCATGGATGAGAAAAATAATTGCGCAAGATAGTGCTCCCCTGTCTAATAGCTACATGCACAAAACTGTGAAAAAAGAACAAATAATAAAATAATTAGTATATAAATAAATCAATGAAAGATAACTGGAATACACAGGTTATCATACCTCCACATGTGTGGATCGAAACCAAGATGTGGATGCTGCTCGGGGATAGGGTCAAGAATCATAAGTCGCACAAGACCGCACCCCCTCCACGTACCCCCTGAACTGCCAGTAGCCTGAGGGTCAGATGATCCCAAATCCTCCTCATCCAAAGGTAGCTCAGACTCCTCCAACTCACGAAGTAGATCAGGGTCCATCTGAAACACAAAAATGATTGTTGTTAGCAGATAGTTTAAAATAACTATTACATATATATATATTAGTTATAATTATAACCAGCATTTAACTATGTCAATGTTTTCCTTCATCATTATCTTCATATATGACGATGTCAATGTATTCATATTCATCATCGGCGTCATCAATATCCATATGAGTTTTGGTTTCATTATCTCTTTCCATTTCAAATTCATTTGTAACATCATTAACATCATCGTCATCATCAACCCGTAATTGTCAGGTGTCTTCATTGATATTCATGTCTCTTTGTGAAAAGGATGGATTTTGAGTAGTCTATTGAAAAATTTCAATTCCTTGTACTTCATCGGAACCACATTTAGTTTGAGTAAACTGATTTTCCCGAGATTTTATTTTTATTCTGCTCCACTAATCACTCAGGTCTCTTGAAGTAGAATAGTACTTTGCATAATATATTTGATGTGCCTGTTGAGCCAGTAAAAATGGTTCGTTTACTACAAGAAGACTTTTATATTTAATATCGACGATTACATGAATCAGATGAATACACAATCATTTCTTAGTATCTAACCATCGATATTTAAACATTATTATGTAATTTTTCCCTAGATAACACAGTTCAATAATTTTATCCAGCATGCCGTAAAAGTCAACTTCGGTTTCTCTATGATGCGATCCTCTCAAGAAAACTCCACTATTCATTGTTTTTTTGATTCCCCATATGCATGTGTATGAAATCGAAAACCATTCAACACACATGCATTGTAAGATTTAACCGTTTTGGATGGTGGGTTACTCAATATACACAGTCGCTTATCAATTTTATCAGCATGTTGAGACACCTAATTTTTTTTTAAAAATTTATAAATGTAATAAATAATAAACTGAATTAATATGTTAAACCGTCAATAATTTATGTTACTGGTTTTTGAAACCATTGAGAAATTTTTTTTCTGTCGGTGTTCTTCAAGAGCAGCTACTGTAATTTGTGGAAGCTATTTCTTGATATGATTATCATATAACCTACAAATAAAATAAGTTTACTTAATCTAACATAAATTATAGAATTAGTGATGGAATCAATCACAGTAAAAACGATGTCATTTCTTCACAGTTGATCAGAACATATGTATGAGCTCTGTGATGTTCATCATATGAAAGCCATCGTTCATGAACTCCATCGAAGCCAAGCTCTGGCTGATTAAAAACTGATAATTGATTTTCCATTTCATCATCAACATTCCCCTCATTCTATCCCATGTGGTTTTGTTTTGAGGGATATTCAGATTCAATGTAATGAGAGCAGAAAAAAGGAATTTCTTATTGAAAATAAGATTCATCAATTGAGCCATCAACTGATGCTTTGTTACATACCTTTTTCTTCAATTTCTACATGCATCTCTTAAATGGGTACATCCATCGAAACTGTACCAGACCTCTACATTTAGCATCATTTGGAAAATGTAATATCAGATGTTCCATTGAGTCAAAGAATGCCGACAGAAATATTTTTTCCAGTTAACATATAATGAAAACAACATCTTTATCCAGTTTACTTAGTGCATCATAGTTTTTTGTTACCAGAAAAATGTCTCAAAAAAATATGATATATCTGTTATCAAATCCGAAATCATAGAATTCAACAAACCTCTGAATCCAATCAGCGTAATTATTTCCATTTTAACATGAAAATCATGACTTTTTAATCCGGTAATATGACCATTATTAACACATCTTCCCAAATTGGAAGCATAGCCATATGGAATTCTCAAATCTACAATCCACTGATAAAATAATAAGTGACTCTCTTTGGATAGTGTATAATATTCTTTTGGCTTCATTAACCTCTGTGATCTGACATTTTGAAATAGTTCAAGTTCTAGTCGTCTGCAAATTTGGGAAAGATCTAATTATGCCTTTACATTATCTTTGGTCTTACCTAGTGTATCCAAAACTGTATGAAATAAATTATCAATATAGTTTTTCTTAATATGCATGTCATCCAACATGTGGCGGACTAACAAATAATACCAATATAGAAGATCCCAAAAAATGATCCATTTTATCCAATTATGCTCTTTCCCAAATCCATGAATTTTCTGTTGGTTTACTATTGGCCCAAATGTGATGGGAGGTAATGAAAATACAACTAACTTTAACTATGTACCTGAGATCATTTTTGGAGGTTCATCCATTTCAATTGCTCCTTTTCTGAAATGAGATTTGTTTCTCTAAAAAGGATGATCGGTTGGAAAAAATCTACGATGACAGTTAAAATAGAAAGGTTTTTTTCTATTGACGAGCATAAAGGCTTTACTGTCTTTCATACAGTAAGGAAATGATTTCAGGCCATGTGTACTCCAGCTAGATAACATGCCATATGCCGGGAAGTCACTAATCATCCAAATCAATGCAGCATTTAATATGAAATTTTGTTTCGTAGCAACATCATATGTACTAACACCATTACTCAACAATTAATTTAACTCGTCAATCAATGGTTTCAAATACACATCAATATTCTTTTTCGGATGTCCTATGTTTAATAAGGTCAAAAATATATAGGGCTCCTTCATCAACATCCATGTAGGTAAATTGTATGGAGTTATAAAGACAGACCAACATGAATACTGACTACCATAAGAACCAAACGGACAAAAACCGTCAGTAGAAAGACCCAATCACACGTTTCAGGCTTCTAAATCAAAATATGGATGTAGTAGGTCAAAATGTTTCCCTGAATCACCATCATATGGATGATTCAAGCTTTTATCAGTTGAAATCTTTGTTTTGTGCCATGACATCATTGAAACTGTGTTTTGAGACATAAAAAATGCTGCAACCTGGGTGTAAGGGGGAAATATCTAAACTGTTTCACAGGAATCGATCCAAACTTCCTTGGTTGAGATTCTTTATACCCCGATTTCCTACACATGGGAAAACTATCCAATGACTCATTTTCACGAGAATATAAGATGAAATCATTTGCACATGCATGAATCTTCTGATAACTAAGGCCCATATTACGAACCAACCTCTTGCTCTCATAGTAATTTGAAGGAAACACATTTCTTTCAGATAACAGTGTTTTAACTCAAGAAAATATCTGATCAAAATAGTTGTTTGACATTGCATTATCTGATTTAATAGCCATAAAATTTTCAACCACTTCTAATTTTCTTATCTTGCAACCCGAATATAATGCATCCTCAGCAAACCTTAACAACTCATAAAATTCAGATGGTGCCAACTCAAGAGTTAAATCAATATCATCCTGAGTTCAGTTTGTTGAACAGATGGACCCGCAACATCATGTACTAAATTTTGAAACCGTGATGGATCTATAATCAAGTTATTAGTATCTTCTCTAGAACTGCGTTCACCGTGTTGATACCAAAAAACATAATTCGGTTGAAATCCAAAGTACAAGAGATGTCCCCCAACCTTGTCAAATGTATCAAACGTTCACAGAGTACATTTTTTACAAGGACACTTAATTGTGCCTTCTAAAACAAATTCTAGTTTTGATGATGCAAATGATAATAAATCTTCAAAACCCTCAATATATACAAGATTTAAACCAGAACCGTTTGGATTTCTGCGCTGATTTATCCAAGCACAATCATCCAATAACAACTGTTGTCGAATTCCTTGTTCCATATTTTTCTACAAAATATAAAATCATTACTGTTTTTGAATAATTTAAAATTATAAAAACACTATCCAAAAAAAGAAGATAAATAATTACAACTACTTCTTAATAATTACCATTAATTACGAGCGACACAATTTCCAGTGGATTGATGACTACTCTTTTGTCCGACAGCTCATTTAACTTTCTCACACTGAAATCACAACAAAGAATCTTCTCGGAGGTACTCTTATTCATTCTTGTGCATACGAGAATGCATAAGCATACATGAGGGCATATTCTACTTTGTGATTTTAGTGTGACAAAGATGCAAGTAAATGAGTCGTCAGACAAAAGAGCCCCCTTTTCGTCAATGAATCTTCTTCTTATAACTTTCACCAACTAAAAACATTATAAAAAATATGGTCCTACAAATGCATATTCAAACTCGTGCATATGAGATTGGATATGCATACGTAGAAGCATAATTTTCATAATGTTTTGAGTCGGTGAGAGTTGAAAGGAGAAGAGTCATCGAGCAAAAGTAGTGTAATCAATCCACTGAAAATTGTGCCAAGTTATTACAATTTACTAAAATTTATTACAATTGATTTTATTTCTAATTATTGCCAATTATTGTTATTTATTGATAATTATTGCTAATTATTTCTAATTATTGCTAATTATTGCTAATTATTGCAATTTATTGCTAATTATTTCTAATTATTGCAATTAATTGAAAATTATTGTTAATTATTGCTAATTATTGATATTTATTGCAATTTATTTCAATTTATTGCAATTTATTGAAATTTATTGAAATTTATTTCTGTTTATTGCAATTAATTTCTATTTATTGATAATTATTAGTATTTATTAGTATTTATTAGTATTTATTGCTAATTATTGCTAATTATTAGTATTTATTAGTATTTATTATTATTTATTACTATTTATTACGAATTATTACCAATTATTACTAATTATTATAAATTATTACTAACTATTACTATCTATTACTAATTATTACTAATTATTACTCATTATTACTAATTATTACTATTTTTTACTAATTATTACTAATTATTACTAATTATAACTAATTATTACTAATTATTACTAATTATCAGTATTTATTAGTATCTATTAGTATTTATTAGTATTTATTAGTATTTATTAGTATTCATTACTATTTATTACTGTTTATTACTATTTATTTATATTTATTACTATTTATTACTATTTATTAGTGTTTGTTAGTATTTATTAGTATTTATCACTATTTATTAGTATTTATTACTCTTTATTAGTATTTATTACTATTTATTACTATTTATTTCTATTTATTAGTATTTATTTCTATTTATTACTATTTATTACTATTTATTAGTATTTATTACTAATTATTACTAATTATTAGTATTTATTAGTATTTATGAGTATTTATGAGTTTTTATTAGTATTTATTACTATTTATTACTATTTATTACTAAATATTACTAAATTTTACTAAATTTTACTATTTATTACTATTCATTACTAACTATTACCAATTATTACCAATTATTACTTTTTATTACTATTTTTTACTAATTATTACTAATTATTACTATTTTTTACTAATTATTACTAATTACTACTAATTACTACTAATTATTACTAATTATTACTAATTATTACTAATTATTACTAATTATTACTAATTATTACTAATTATTACTAATTATTACGATTTATTACTAATTATTAGTAATTATTATTATTTATTACTATTTATTACTATTTATTACGATTTATTAGTATTTATCAGTGTTTATTACTATTTATTAGTATTTATTAGTATTTATTACTAGTTATTAATATTTATTACTATTTATTAGTATTTATTAGTATTTATTAGTATTTATTTCTATTTATTAGTATTTATTAGTATTTATTACTATTTATTAGTATTTATTTC
Source organism: Viscum album (assembly GCA_963277665.1). NCBI lineage: Eukaryota > Viridiplantae > Streptophyta > Magnoliopsida > Santalales > Viscaceae > Viscum > Viscum album. The sequence goes on along the minus strand of OY728159.1, from coordinate 990,373,879 downwards.
TATTTATTAGTATCTATTTCTATTTATTACTATTTATTACTAATTATTAGTATTTATTACTATTTATTAGTATTTATTAGTATTTATTACTATTTATTAGTATTTATTTCGATTTATTAGTATTTATTTCTATTTATTACTATTATTTTAATTTATTTATTACTATTTGTTACTATTAATTAGTATTTATTAGTATTTATTTCTATTTATGTCTATTTATTAGTAATTATTACAAATTATTACTATTTATTAGTATTCATTAGTATTCATTAGTATTCATTACTATTTATTACTATTTATTAGTATTTATTACTATTAATTAGTATTTTTATTACTAATTATTAGTATTTATTACTAATTATTACTAATTATTAGTATTTATTACTATTCATTACTATTTATTAGTATTTATTATTATTTATTACTATTTATTAGTATTTATTACTAATTATGACTAATTAATACTATTTATTACTAATTGTTAATATTTATTACTATTTTTTCTAATCATTACTAATTAGTGTTAATTACTATTAATTACTGCAAACTACAACTACTAATTACTAATTACCATTAATTATTTATACACATTACTAATTATCGTTAACAATTATTAATTATTACTAATTACTAAGATTTAATACTAATAATTTAATTTTATTATTACAAATAAATACTGATGACAAAACAATTTAAATCTCACTTAATTACAACTAATCAAAAAAAATTAAAATTAATATAAAGAAAAAAATAAATTCTAAATTAAATAAAACATAAACACTTTTAAACTTGATCTCTTATAATTGTAGGCGACTTCACAACTTCTTCATAAAAAAAGCTAACTCTCAAAAAATTTCTCTCTAAAATTAGAGTTTATAGAAGCAGAGGAACACGAAATTCAGGGACAGAAAAGAAAAAACAGAGGGAGGTATATATAGGTTAGATTAGTTGCGACGAGACTATTAGCGACGGGCAACCCATCGCAAAAAGTACTATTTGCGACGAGACCCGTCGCAAATACCTTCAGCCGCATTAATTATCGTCGATGGTTAAAAGGTTATTTGCGACGGGCCCGTCGCAAAAAGTGACCTGCCGACACACTTTTTGCAACGGGACAACATCCCGTCGCAAATATGTTTTTACCGCTGTCAGTTATTTGCGATGGGGGATCCCCCCATCGCAACTAGGTCTTACCACCTCCCGACATTTGCAACGGGCTGTGCCAACCCGTCGCGAATACTCTTTTGCATGGTTTGGCGCACATACCGTCCCAATCCGTGCATAAATTTTTGAGATGGGGTGCCTATTCCCGTCGCAAATAATTGGTTATTTGCAATGGGTTGGTCAACCCGTCATAAATAACCTATTTGACGGTCTATTTACGATGGGATTTATTCCCGTCACAAATAGCCCGTCGCAAATAATGGTTTTTCCCGTAGTGTTCCCCAGTATCTTATATTAGGATCATAACGATATGAAATGAAATAAATGAAACACCCTCTATTATTATTATTATTATTATTTTTCTTTTCTTTTTTGAAAGTTATGCTTGGGTTAATTCTCACATCCACCACCCAACCCCTAATGATCTCACCACAAAACTATTTGTAATAGTTATAACAATATCACCGGTCAAGTAAATGGTGGTTTTTGAATTTCCTTATACACAACACATTTTTTTATTTTTTAAGTGGGTGTTCAATAAAAAAATTAATGTGCCTTCCCCAAATCTCATGGTATCCCCCCCACAATTATTCAATACAAAATGTCTTCCCCTTCCACCATTTTCTATTTCTCCCACTCTTATGTTTTAGAATCATGTAAAGATATTTAGAGGATGGTAGGAATGGATAATATAGGCTTGTAAAGAGGATCATTTCCTAACATGGAAATTCATGGTTTCTACAGGCTTAAAAATGATTAATATAAGGTGGGTATGAAGATAAGGGTTAGGAAAAATATTGCCTCAATCATTTCAAAAATGATTATGTTCAGTCATAACTTTAACAAGATGAGAAGTAAGTTATAGAAGAAAACATTCCCAAGTTTCTTAAGAAATATTCAAAATAAAGAACATAATTTTTTTAGTGGATGTCTCAGGAATGAGACGAATGGTTTGGATATTTACTCATATAAATGCATACAAATAATTAAATAAATTAATTCAAATATCAGAGATTAAAATCACGGAGATATCTGAGAAAAATTTCATTTACAATGATTAACATGATCCCCTACATCATTATTTTTAAAATCCTAATACACATGCTTATATTTACTAATTCTTTTCCCTATTTTTCTCATTCAAATTTGTTGACAAAGAAATTTAATTTTCATTGTAGGGTATTCATCCTAAGAAGTTTCATGTCTCCTAGATTAGTTGATTAAATCATGAATCAAATTCATGGAATGAAAATGCAGTTAAAGTCTCTAATTAAATATGGGGAATACAATAGAAAAATATATAATTGAAACTCTTACTCCCCTTGCAATTGGTGGTTCAAAGTTGGGCTGTATAGGTTTTTCCCACACCTTTTCTCAACATGTAAATAACCTTCATAATGTGTAATTGTTCTGATTCATGCTACTATCCTGGGTCTTGATGGTCCTACAAATTAAAGATAAATAGGTGAAATAAAAATCAATTATCAATTAATTTTGAAATATTTGGAGTGAGATCATGTACACCTCTAAAAATAAAAAATAAATAAAGAAAAAAAAAACTCATGTTGCCTCCTAAAAGTGCTTTTGTTTTTCCATTTTGGCTCGACCTTACCTCTTTTGGATTCATGTGATAGATGATTGAAAATTTTGTACCTATTTAGGGTCCATAAATGGGTTTCGTTGCATCTTATCCACATAGGTCAACCCCTATCCTTCTTCTCTAAATAACTTAATTCTTTTAGAGGGTAGTACTTGCTTGATCTTCATTGGACTGACCCACAATTTCTTCCTCAATCCTGATGAACTAAATAGAAGTTCATATACCATATATATTTATTTTCCTTTATAAAATATTAGGGAGTTAGTTGCTTCTATAGTTTCCCCATTCTTGTTCTTTATCTTCACTATATTCTTCAGTTGAGCATCCTCATTCAAAAGAGATATTAACCCAGGTAGATATTCAATTTCAGAAACATCCCCAAATTTAAGTGTATTTTATTCTCCAAAATCATTTTAATATTTCACATTATAGTTCTTCATTGCCTAGTGGATGTTGAAACTTACTTGATCATTGGAAACTCTTAGAAAGAGTTATCCATTTTGAACATCAATCAGTGCATGCGCTATGGATAAAAATGGCCTTCCCGAAATGAGTGGATTTTGCTCCTCTTACATATCCAGCACTAGGAAGTCGACGGGGAATTAGATTTTTTTGACTCTAATCAATTTCTCCTCAATGATTACTCATGAATGATTCACTACTGAGTCTGATTATTTGAGTGAAACTCTTGTGGGATTCAGTTTATCTATTTCCAAACTCTTGAATGTTGTGTACGACAAGATATTTATACTCGCACCTAAGTCACACAAATATTTTCTACATTTGTTAGCTTCAATAAATATGGGAATTGAAAAGATACCTAGATCACTTTTCTTCTTAGGTAGGCCATTTGATACCACTGCCAAACACTCCCATGTGAGTGTAATGATTCCAATATCTTATAGCTTTCTCTTGTTTCTTACCATCACTTTTATGAATTTTTCATATATCAGCATGTTTTCAAGAGCCTATGCAAAATTTATATTAATATTCAATTTTTTTAAGTTTTACAAGAACTTACCTTTCTACATATTCTTCATTACTTGATCCATTAATTCTAGAAAAGGTAGTCTTGGCGTGTACTAAGGTGGTTCTTCTTCTTCTTCTTCAACTACTTGTTCCTTGTTATCTTCTTCTTCTCTTGATTTTACTAGCTGTTGTCCTAAAAATTCTATATCACTTCCTTTTGTTTTCTTCCCAATTCTAAGCCGTAAAACATTCAAATATTCATGTGAGTGTACTTCAGGGAATCCTGGTAGTGTTCCTCTGGGTCTCTCTCTAATTTGATTAAAAATTTGGCCAACTTGGTGCTCCAAATTCTATAATGTGACTATTTGTTTTGATGATTCTTCTTCAATTTCTTTGAGTACAACCCTGAAATTAGTTATGAATGTTTCCAGTGATTCTTACAAATAATGGACCTGTATTGTCAGTGTAGGCCCTTAGGGTTCTTGTTTCTGGTACCCTTGTATCCTTTATTGATATCCTTGTCCTTGTTGTTGTTGTTATTGTGGTATCCAACCCTAAAATTGATTACCCCTATTATAATCAACATAATTTTCATATTCTAAACACATACCTTGGGGGTTATGCTACTAGAATATTATGATTTCTATCTTCTTGGTGAATGAATCTAGTTATGCTACCATCTAGTCATTATTGTTGACTGTGTGAATATCTTTTTATTGTGTTCCTTCTCCTTTCCACTAGAAACTATTACTCACCATTTCTTCCAATAAATTGTATCTTTCTTCAGGTTATTGATTCATTAACGATCCTCCAGTTTTAGCATTAGTAATTGAATTATTTCCCTATGAAAAAACCTTATTGAAAGTTTTTGTTAGCCACCATATCTCTATTCCATGATGGGGGAATTTTCAAGTCATATCTTTGTATCTTTCCCAGGCAGAAAATAGTGATTCATATTCAAATTGAAAAAAGTTTAGAATGTTTACTCATATTTCCATTGACTTAGAAGGTGGAAAGAAGTGGGTGAGGAAGTTTCTGGATATCTCATCCCATGTGGTGATGTAATACACATGAATTATTTGAATCCAATATCGATCTCGATCACATAATAAAAATCATAAAATATGGATTCTTACTGCATCAATTGAGACATTTTGGAATTTAAATGTATTGTAGAGCTCGACAAAGCTTCCCAAATGTTTGTTCAGATCTTCATGTGGAATTCCATTGAGTTGAATTCTGTTTGAAATCATTGAAATGATTTTAGGATTTATCTCAAAGTGATTCTTATCAATGGGGGGGGGGGGGGGGTGCTAGGATGCTTTGTAGCAATCCTGAGTTTGACAAATTCCCATAGTCTGCAAGCATCCACAACCCCCGATCTCTTTGAATAACTACAATATATAGATTTTTCTCAGTTCCCACTGGGGTTGTATCTTTATTTCACTTATTTTTTTCCTTTCTCTGATTCAGGATTGAATTCTAAAACTTCTTTTCCTTTTGACCATGTGTTGTGATTGTGCATTTAAAATTTAAAAATCCAAAATCCACAGCATGAACACACCCAATGTACACAATGAAATTGAAATAAACCAATAAAAAATTAAAATCCTAAAAACAATTAAATGAAAACTATCTCTAGTAACTGTTCCAGTTTGATATCCCCATGGGGAGTCCTTAATTACCTTCAAGTCTATGAAGAAAACAAATTTATAAAACTCAAACTATACTAATCAATTAATTAAAAATGTAGTGTTGGTAAGTTCAAGGTCAAACCCACATAGACGATGAATTAATTTATTTAGGTTTTTAAAAGATTTAATTTTATTAATTTTTTAGAAATAAGTGATAATAGGTGGATTTTGATTGATTGATTAAATAAAGGGGGAAATAATCAGATTAGTGTGTTGTATTTTTTTAGAAATTAAATAAGAAAGAAAAGCACAACAAATTTATTTTTTTTGAATTATATTTTAAAAGTGCACTAGGGTTTTGTAATTTTAGGGTTCAGGTGTAATTATATTTTATAAAATAGGTTGATTGAATCATTATTGGTGTGGGATTCAAGATGAGAAAGATCCAATGGCCATGGTATCCCCTCCTCAATGAGAGAATACCCTATTTCCCTTGGTTTGGTAATTTAGGATGTTTCCGAATCAAGTTTGTCTTGATATCATATTTAAACCTAATTTCCCCTAAGGTAAAAAATGGTCATTCATTCTTTAGGGTTGCTAGTTGTGCAAATTTAAAGTTCCTTTTCAATTAACATATCAATGGTCATGATAGAAGAAAAAGAAAGGGATTTGAAGTTGAAGAATAAATTTCACAAACCATATACATGAATAAAAATAAATGAAATAAATCCAATGAAACCTTCCCCATTTTATCACATTACCCCATCACAAGGTCGTTTTACCCCCTCATCCTAGTGATGATAGAATAATAGTGAAGGATAAAATAAAATTAAAGCATAAATAAAAGAAGGAAAGAACCGAGGGATGGTCCTGTAGCTTCTTACTCCACGCTTTGGTCTTTGTATCTGAATTTGAATCCCCCAACAGTAGAAACCTCGACCTCCTTTTATAGGATATATTTGAGAATTTAAATTAATTAATTCCAAAAAATAATGGTCCAATGGTGGTTCAGGGTGAGTCCTGCATTGGAGATTTGGTTAAGAAATGATGATTTTGTGAATCTAGGTGAAATTCCCGTCTGGGAAATTACACTACGTGTAAATTTTCATGATGTTTTTATTTTCTTCATGTTGTGTCCTTTTTACCACATGCACTGTTACACGTCGTTTAAATATTACATGATGTGTAATTCAATTTTTTTAAAAGCTTTTTTTTTCTCGTTTCTTTAATTTTAGGCTCCAGAAGTGCTCCATGATCATCCTAAAAAATCCGATGGCATGCTAAGAGTCTTTAAGATATAAAAATCACCTATATTCATTAATTTTTAATAAATATGTTGTCTATTTCATAAAACATAAAGAATGTTAAATCACTCAAAAATTGGAAAGAATAATCAATTAAATGCATAAATAAATACATTAAAATACTCTAAAATGTATACATGAAATACACTTATCATTCGCATCATAGGATCCCATGCACCATCACCCAAACACATATACTCCCACATTTTTCTAACCTTAGCTAACAACTGTAGATTTACCTCCTCAGAAGCGTCCATCTATGCCTCTAAATCTATCTACTACTATTTCATCCTAGTAACAATAAGATGCATAACCTCAACATGTGATACTATAGAATGAGGAATCCCTATGACATATGTCAATATATAACCATGTCCATCACGACCAATAATGTGATGAAATATCTCATCCCTTCACATGGAAAGTTGTCGCCGGTCCTATAGATTTTTTTTAAACTCAACCTCAAATTGATCCTATATAATATATAAATATAAATATATTGAATAGTGTTATCTCGGGCAATTTCAAATGATGTGTAATTTTAACTTCTTAGATGTAGTAGAGTGGATGACCAAGGCCGTCTCTCAAAGGAGGATGTAAATTTAACAACATATTAAAGATATTTGAAAAATAAAATAAAATAACATAAACAAACTACTTAAAAGGATGTGTTTTTTATCATTTATAAGATTATAAGAAGTATGTTTGAAGATGATTTTATATTTTTTTTACTTTTTATTTTTGAAATGAGATTAAGAAAACGCAACAAGAAGATATTTTTTTAGAAAAATTTTTTAAAGGTGTAATAAATCTAACTATACCAATTCACTTACTTATTAATCATTACTATTTAAATTAACATATAGTTAATTATGATCCTATAAATTTTTAACCTCCGAACCCTATGAGAATTAACTTTACCACAAAGATGAAAAGAGTTAAACCCTATGCTAGCTTTGGAACGTGCAATTGCAACACCCAACTTTGATTGCCGTTACAATACTAGATTATGGTAAATGGTAAATTAGGGCACATATCCAATCTGTAAATGAGGATGAATTGAGTTTAGGTATTATATTTTAACTCAATAAATTAATCCCATGTGGTTTTATTTTACTGATTAAGTTTGTGCTCTCACAATTTACACAAATCTTGACCTCATGTATTTTTGTGTTAATTGTTCAATTGATTGCTTAGTTTCCTATAATTTAAAAAATAAATTCATAGATAATATTATTTGAATTAAATTATCTCAATTATTCTTAATAAATAAATGAATAAGGTAATATGTAGATCATTCATTAAAAAAACTACTCTTCCATGGGCGATGTAGTCATCGTAGAAATGAATTGCATTCACAAAGGTCATGGAAAGGGTATAACCCAGTAATGTTTATACTATTGATTTCCAGACCAAAGATTAAGATTAAATGAAGAATACAATTGAAAATAACAGAAGAAATGGAAGATAAAATAACATTTTATTGAAAGAACAACAATATTACAACAAAGAAGAGGAAGATAATATCATATTGGAGGAGATCCTAACATGATAGCTTCCCTCCTCCAATGTTGAATTGAATTGGAAATGAACTGATTATTATCTTCTCCCAATCATATATGTAACTTATAACCCTCTACAAATTATAAAAACACACATTCATAGAGTGGAGGGGAGGCTAGGTTACAAGTGGATTCAAGTGTGAATGGGGAATTTCAGCCAAATATTTTATTCCACTTTGTACCACCAGTTTGACCTTTAAAACGCGTGAACCAGTAGTCCTTACAGAAGGATGATTTGTGATATTGTTTTGGTAGATCTTCTTTCAAATTTTAGCTCCAATATAAGAAAGGATAAATACGTTATGGCCCAAATATAGAACTAATGTCCAATATGGAGAGTCCATCCCATCTTTGATTTCATGGACCTTTTAATCCAATCCAATGCATGATTTAGCTCCCATGTCTGGAATGAAAGTTCTATCCCATTAATTTAAGAACACATTTACAAAATTTTAAGTTCAAATAATATATATTAAAATATTTATGTCTGAATTACTATAGTAAACTTTAAAGGGTAAAACTATAATTTTCATCAAATTTTCAAATGAATGATCTAATCCAAAATATTTTATAAATAAACATATTTAACAAAATTTGAAGAAATTATATAATTTATTATAAACAAAATAGTCAATTAAATTTTGTTTTATCAACTCCCCCACAGTGACCCTTTTGCACTCATGGGAAAAGTCACATATCATGTATTCTAAAAAAAATTATGATAAGATATGCATGTTCATATTCATCAATCCATAGTGATAATATATGAAAAATTAATATTCCCATCAGGAGTCAATATCAATAAATTTGAAAGTCAATATATTATAAATTTTATCAAAATAAAATCCAATGAGATTACTGATACTAATAATAGTGAAACAAATTATGGGTCCACTATGCCATTAGTTCCCCACATGTGGGTGTGGAAACCATTTCAATCTCATATCTCCACCCTTTATTCAGTATATTCATATAAAGTAAAATAATTATTCTTACCTAGTTTAATTCACTAAACCTGTTCTACATTCCTTTGAATCAAATTTCAATACCCACTCACTTAATCATTCCCAGAATTCAAACCTTAAGCTCCCTACCTAGATATCCCCACATGTTGTACATTACATCACTCCCCTAATTTATTAATATATTATTATTATTATTTTATTTTTTTTACTTTTTTTTGTTTTTTATTAAGGGTGTACAACTATTAGATATTAGGTACACATACATAGGTCAATTCGGTATAGTAATGAAATTGATCGGAGGAGAAATGAACGTATGAACCAACCATCGATATAAGATGATTTTTTACCTAACTTGGCTATACCTTCAATTGAGTAGGAGAAATTTCACAATTCATGATTGCATAAAAATTTGTGTGGAAAAATCAATGACACAATTTACCATGAAGAAATATCACAATGACTGGTGTCATTATATAAAATGTTTTATAATGACAAAACCCATCATATCATCGATGACTTACTTTTTTATTAAAATAAACCCTTAATAATGAAATCTTACTCATTCTTATCATTCCAACCATGAATTTTTAAAACATTAATTTTATATATGTTCCTCATGTAAATGATAATGATATATGATATGTTTTTTTATTTATTTTTGTTTTTTTTGAAAATTTTAATAAAAAACTTAACAGAAAACACACACAAAACACACAAATGAAAATCCTAAATATCTACTCTAAAATGTTGTCCCCTCCCCCAAACTTAAAATATTGAATTTTTCTCAATATGAACCTATGAGATGATATGTCCACATGAAATGTATAATTTTAAATAGGACAAGTAATATAAAAGTAAAAGGGTTAGGAACAACCAGATATTTTCAAGTGATGATGGGGTCATGCAGTGTGATGAAATCAACTACATTTGTAGGAATTCACTCAATGTATTGCTTCAAAAATTTCCCATTTAATGAAAAGCTAATTCTAGTGTCCTCTTTTGTGATCTCCACTGCACCATAAGGAAAAACATTAGACAAAACATAAGGACCCAACCATATATAATGCAACTTACCAGGCATCAACTTCATTCGTGAACTGTAGAGTAGAAATTTGTCTTCAACATGAGACTCACTTTGTTGGATCATTATTTCATGATACACTTTTGATATTTCCTTATAGAGCCTTGAGTTATCATATGATGATAATTGAATATCCCCAAAATCTTGAATTTGTAGCTTCCTTTGAATTATAGCTTGGGGAAAATCCATGTTGCATTTATTTATAGCCCAATAAGCCTGATGCATAACTTCCAATAGGAGTTAAAAATATTTACCATTTTTTTTGAAATGGGGACATACTGATGGGGGAATTTTATACCACCCTATAATCCCACAAGGTTTTATCCAAGTGCTTTCTTGAATCTTTCCTATTCAGCTACATGATTTTCTCCAAAATTTGTTTCAACTCCCAATTTGAAACCTCCACCTAGCCATTTGTTTGAGGGTGGTATGGAGTTGATGTTTTATGAGTCACCCCAAACTTTTAAAGGAGGGAATTCAAATTCTTATTGCAAAAGTTAGTCCCTCGGTCACTTATGATGTCCTTTGGTACTCTAAACCAGTAAAAAACTTTGCTTTGACAAAGTCCACTACAACATGAGAATCATAATTCCTTATTTCCTTTTCCTCCACCCATTTTCTCATATAATCAATAATGACTAAAATTTATAAGAAACCAAAAGAACTTAGAAAAGGATCTATAAAATCAATTCCCCAACCATAAAAAAATCTCACAAAATAATATGGGTTGTTGGGGAATCTTATGTCTCCTTGAAATGTTTCCAGTGTGTTGGCAACATGAACATAAATTACAAAACACATTAGCATCATGGAATAAGCTAAGATAACATAATAAAAAGTCTAAGACTTTCCTAGCTGTCCGTTGGGGTCTAAAATGTCCTCCATATAAAAGTGTATGGAAGAAATGTAGAATAGACTCAAAATCATGATTAGGAACACACCTCTTAATAACTTGATCACTACATATTCACCAGAGGTAGGGATCATCCCAAACATAAAATCTTGACTCAATATTTAACTATTGTACTTGATATTTCTTTTAAATTTAGATTAATTTAATAGGAAACAAGGTAGTTAACTAAAAGAGAACACCAAGGTTGCGTACTTGAGATGGAATAAATATTCTCATCGGGGAAAGTGTCCCGAAGTGGTACCTGGTCCAAGGTTTCAGCCTCTAATGTGTGGGTAATCCTACTCATGTGGTCTGCCACCAAGTTTTCCAAACCCTTCTTATCCTTTATCTCAATATCAAATTCTTGAAGGAGGAGAATCCATCAGATAAGCATGGGCTTCACATCTGGATTCTTCAAGAGGTACCTCAGAGCTGAATGGTCAGAAAAAATAACTACTCTAGAGCCCAATAAATATGAATGTAATTTATATAAAGAAAATATTATGGAAATAAACTCCTTTCCCATGGTTGTGTAGTTTTATTGGGCTGAATCTATTATCCTAGAAGCATAGGAAATCAAATGTGAAAATCCCTCCACCCTCTGTGATAATACAACTCCAACTGTGTAATTTGAAGCATCACAGAAAAGATCAAATGGAATGTCCCATCATGGGGGATGTATGATCGGTGGAGTGATTAGATGCTTCTTTATCTCATCAAAGGAAGTCCTACAAGAATCATCAAACACAAAATTAGAATCCTTTTGATGTAATCACGACATAGGAAGAGCAATCTTACTGAAATCATTGATGATGTGACAATAAAATCTTGCATTCCCTAGGAAAGTTCTAACATCACACACACAAGAAGGATAGGGTAACGATGAAATAATATCTACCTTATATTTATCAACCTCTATCATATTTTTTGACACTACATGCCCTAATACAATCCCACACTCTACAATTAAATGACACTTTTCAAAGTTCAAGACCATATTCTTCTCAATACAATGATTCAACACCTTTACCAAACTAAATATACATTCATCAAATGAAGATCCATACATTTTAAAATCACCCATAAATAACTCTATTAAAGTCTCAATGAAATTTAAAAAAAAAATAATCACCATGCATCTTTGGAAGGTACCTGGGGCATTGCATAGCTCAACTAGAATCCTTCGGTAAGAAAGTGTGCCGAATGGACAAGTGAGTGTTGTCTTCTCTTGATCCTTTAGAGCTATAGGAACCTAAAAATATATATAAGATCCATCCAAGAAACAATAGTGTGTTTTCCCAGCTAGTCTCTTAAGAATTTGATCAATAAATGAGAGGGGGAAATGGTCCTTGGGAGTGGATTGATTTAGTTTCGTATAATCAACACACACACCAACTATTTTTCACCCTAACTGGAACTAATTCCTCTCTATCATTTCTAAAAATAGTAAGACCACTTTTCTTAGGCACAAAATGAATAGTAATCACCCACTGAGAATCTGAAATGAGATAAATTATACCTGCATCGAGCAATTTTTTAAACTTTGTTTTTTACAACTTCTAGAAGAGTTGGATTTAGTCTCCTTTATGGCTACCTAACTAGTTTATTCCCATCCTCCAAAAGAATCATGTGCATGAAAATAGAGGGGATAATACATGATATGTCATCCAAGGTCCACCCGATTTCCCTAATGTTCTCCCTCAAAAGATTCAAAAGTTTTTCTTCATGTTCAAAAGGAATCTTGTTAACAATGATAACAGGTAATCTATCACCACTTAATAAGTATTATTATTTGAAATTTGGTGGAAATATCTTGCATTATAATGAAGGGGGGGGGGGTGATGTATGGATAGAGACATTGAAGTAATTGAAATATGTACACAATGAACATCAGTACCAAAATATACATCATCAGAGTCAGAGAATAATGCATCAAATCCATCAGTATACTCAACAACCAATTCATAATCAGAGTGAACATGATTAGAATTTGAATCCATTTAAAAATAAAATCTAATAGAGGGGGTTTCATTAGAAATAGGTGTGGAAGTTATCTTAGACATCAAACTATAACCAATACTCATAATCTCTCTAAGCATAAGACAATAAAAATACAAGGGGTTTTTATTTGGTGGTTCAAAATGGGAGATAATAAAAGAAGAATGGTCCTCTAAGGGGTACTTCATGGAGTCCATAACATCAAATATCACTAATTAATCTCCAAACTCCATGAAAAGTTTACCCTTATAGACATTTATGATATATTTTTCAGTTTTGAGGAATGGATTATATAAGATAATGGGGGAACAGAAATTTAATTGATCCTCCTCCTTGTTAAGCACATAGAAATCGGCTGGAAAGATCATGTCTCTTACCCAAACAAGTACATCCTTAAGGACTCCTGCTGGATATGCTAATGCTCTATTCACCAACTACACCACTACTCTCATCATCTTCAACTCAGCAACCTGTAAATAAGAGAATACAGAGTGAGGCATCACATTTATGGAAGAACCTAAATCACATAAAGCATCAAAAAAGTGTAACTCCCCTATGGTAAACAGTATGGCGAATGTCCTTGGATACCTGTAATTTTATGGTACTGATTTAGTTGGTGTAATGAGTTCTTACACATTACTTCCAATATTGATCCTCTCATTTCCTTTGAGACCTATTCGATTGGTAAAAGTTTCTTTTAAGAATTTATAATACCTTGGAATATTTTCTTATTGGGTTAAATAAGGGGTATGTTTATCTTCACAAACTTGAATGTGTCCAAAACCTCTTTTTTTGCATCACCTCTTTATCCATATTATTGGTTTGAACAACTCTATTTGGAAAAGGAAGGGGTTTATGAGGAACATCATCAAAGTTTTTTTTACCTTTATCTTTATCCTTGGGTTTTTCATTAGTTGGTATGGAATGGGGATTCTATGGAGTTGAGGTGAATCCCAGTGGAATGATAGGTGTAGATGTATCATTTTTTTTGCTTCCCACTTCTCAATGTGATGTAATTGACATTCCCCTTAGGATTTGGAGTAGGTTGGGAAGGAAGATTTTCTGAGTTCTTACTTACCAGTTCATGGAGGGATGTGGAAAAATATAGCTCATTTGTGTCTTCAACTCTCTCAACTCAGAACCTTCAATATTCATATCATTCTATTTATTAAGAACAATTTGTTTGAAAATATCATCAGTGTCATAATCTACCTTTGGTTGAGAACCCCCTTGTTGTTATATTATTGATACTTGAGATTCAAATATCCTTTGGAGTTGTTGGAAACCCTATTAGTAAGGAAAATGCTGTTGGAAATTTTGTTAAAAAGGGGGAACTTGTTGTTGTCCATAGACACATCTCATGTCTGATTGATCCTTCCACCCTTGGTTATATATTATAGATAATAAATCATACTTCTTATAGGTATGGGTTTGTTGTTTATATTGATATGTTCTTCCAGGGAATAATGCTGCGCAATCCTCTGTCTCTTGTAGTTGGGGGAAACAATCAGTTGGGTGGTCCATTTTAGTGAAAATTCTACAAGGTATCATAGGAGTGGGTTGGGATGTATTTTGAGACAAATAAATCTACCTCACCATAGTGGTAAACACTTATAACTTGGTATCAATTAAATTATTTTCAATAGAAGATGGGCTTACCTAATGTACATCTCTAACAAGTGGTGTACCTCAATTTCCAAATTGTTGGGAGTTTTGTGCCATATTTTTTTATCAACTCACGTGAAACTACTTGTGTTTTGTTGATGAATGATTCTCTAGATGAAACATCCACCATTCTTCTCTCCATTGGTGTGAGTCATTTATAGAATTACTGGATGAGTAGTTTCTAACTGATTTGGTGATGTGGTCAGCTTACACAGAAGTTCTTGAATCACCCCCATTATCATACATGACTCCCCTTAGGCTTGATTGATTCCTAAGATTTATTTGCGAATGGAAGTGGTCCTTGATGCTGGAAAAAAACTCTAAAATAAAAGACATTTCAAATCATTCTAACAAGTTACATCTTGAGGTTGTAAGTAATACATCCAGTATTTTGTAGTTCCATAAAGTGATAATGGGAATGCTCTTAGTTTGATTTAATATTTAGATAAATTTCTTGGTTTTAGGTTTGAGAAAACAACATTAAATTATTTTAATTTTTTATTTGGATCCTCACCAGATAATACATGAAATTTTGGAAGTAGGTGAATTAACCCAAATTGCAGTTTAAATTCCGATTCGAGATTTGAGTATACATTATAATTTGGTTGATAGTTAATATCTGATGCAAAAAATTCATTAATTGTTCTATTAAGTACATTATTATTGTTTTCAGTGACTAGTTATTTTTTTATGTTTGATTTAGAAGTTTATCCAATTACAGTGTTCACATAATGGAGGAATTATCCAACTGGTTGAATGTTGAAACTTCTCATAGACTGAGATTGTCTAATTCAAGCTCGAACAATGCATTCTATCTCAGGATCAAGATCTAATAGATCCTCATGATTAGTTCATGTAATAAATAAAATAAAAAGAAAAAGTAAATGAAGAAAATTGGACCATAATAAAAATAAAAGAAGTTTGAGTTGGTCCGATAAAAATAAAAGAAGAGAGAAAAAAACTTGAGAAAGGGGAAAAAATAAAGAAAGAGAAGAAGAAAAGAATAAAATGAAAAATAAAATAAATACCTCTAATTTGTTGAATAAATTACTTTACTCCTTAGAAACGATTCCAATTTTAAAGGCACTGTTATGGGTTCTTTCAAATGATGTGTAATTTTTTACTTATTAGGTGCAAAAGAGTGGTTGACTAAGGTTATCTCTCAAAGGAGGAGGTAAATTTAACAACATATTAAAGGTATTTTGAAAATAAAATAAAATAATATAAAAAAATACTTAAAAAGATGGTTTTTTATCATTTATAATACTATAATAAGTATATTGGATGATTATTTTATATTTTTTTTACTTTTTGTTTTTGAAATGAGATTAAGAAAACACAATGAAAAGATATTTTTTTAGAAAAATATTTTAAAGGTGTAATCAATCTAACTCTACCTCTTCACTTACTTATTAATAATTAACATTTAAATTAATATAAACTTAATTATGATCCCCTAATTTGTTAACCCCTGAACCCTATGAGAATTAAATTTACCACAAAGATGAAAAGAGTTAAACCCTAGTCTAGCTTCAGAATGTGCAATCACAACACTCTGATTTTATTGTCATTCCAATACTAGCATATGGTAAGTCGTAAATTAGGGTACATATACATTCTGGAAATGAGGATTAATTGACTTTAGGGATTATATTTTAACTCTACAAATTAATCCCATGTGGTTTTGTTTTACCTATTAAGTTCGCGTTCTCACAATTTACACAAATATCGACCTTGCTTGTTTTTGTGTTGATTGCTCAATTTTTTTCTTAGTTTAATATAATTTAAAAACTCAATTAATGGATCATATTATTTGAATTATTGTATTTCATTTATTCAAAATAAATAAATTAATAAGGTAATAGGTAGATTGATCACTAAAAAAACTACTCTTCCATGAGCGGTGTAGTCATCATAGAAACAAATTGCATTCGCAAAGGTAATGGAAAGGGTATAACCCAATAAACTTTCTACTATTGATTCAAATACCAAATAGGAAGATTAATAGAAGAATAAAATTGAAAATAACATAAGAAATGGAAGATAAACTAAGAGATTATTGAAAGAACAATATTATTACAACAAAGAAGATAGAGATAAGATCATTTTGGAGGAGATCCTAACATGATAGCTTCCCTCCTCCAATGGTGAATTTAATTGTCAAGGAACCAATTATTATCTTCTATAAATACTCTATATCATATACAACACTATCCAAATTATAAATATACACATTTATAGACAATATGGGAGGCTAGGTTACAAGTGGTTTCAAGTGTGAATGGGGAAATTCGGCTAAATATTTTATTCCAAGTTGCACCGCCTGTTTGACCATCAAAACGCATGAACCCTTAGTCCTTCAAGAATTATTATTTTTGTGAAATTTTCTACTAGAGTTTATTTTCTAATTTGGTCCCAATCCAAGAATAGATAAATAAATTATGGTCCAAATACAGAACTGATGTCTAACATGGCGAGTCCAATACATCTTTGATTTCATAGACCTTTTACTCAAATCCAATGCATTATTTATCTCCCATGTCCTTAATGAAATTTGTATCCCATAAAGTTAGGAAAACATTTACAAAATTTTAAGTTCAAATAATACATATAAAAATATTTATGTCTAAATTACTATAGTAAAATTTAAAGGGTAAAACATAAATTTTCATAAAATTTTCAAATGAATGATCTAATCCCTAATATTTTATAAATAAACATTTTTAACACAATGTAAGGAAATTATATCATTTATTATCAATAAAATAATCAACAATTTTTTTTATCAACTTACCCACACTTACCCTTTTGCACTCATGGGAAAAGTCACATATCATGTATTCAAAAAAAAAATCATGACAAGATATGCATGTTCATATTTCTCAATCCATAGTGATAATATAGGAAAAGTAAGATTCCCACCCAGAGTCAATATCAATAAATTTAAAATTCAATGTCTCATAAGTTTTATCAGAATAAATTCCAATGAGATTAATGACACTAATCATAGTGATACAAGTCTAGGTCCACTATGCCATTCGTTCCCCACATGTGTGTGTGAAAACCATTTCAAGCTCATATCTCAACCCTTTATTCAGTGTATTCATATCAGGTAAACCAATTCTTATTACCTGGTTTAATTCACCAAACCTGTTAGAGATTCCTTTTCAATCAAATTTCAAGACCCACTCACTTAAGCATTCCCAAAAGTCTAACCTTAAGCTCTAGACCTAGATATCCCCATATGTTGTATATTTAATTACTCCCCCAATTTATTAATATATATATATATATATATATATTTTATGGAGTGAAACAGTCAGATATCAGGCACACACACATAGGTCAATTTGGTACAGTAATGAAGTTGATTGGAAGATAAATGAACATATGAACCAACCATTTATATAAGATGATTTTTTTACCTAACTTGGATATACCTTCAATTAAGTAGGATAAATTTCACAAGTCATGGTTACATAAAAATTTTGTGGAGAAACCAATGAAACAATCTACCATGAAAAAATATCACAATGAATGGTGTCATAATCTATTTTTTTTATAATTACACAACCAAGAATATCATCAACAACTTACATTTTTATAAAAATAAACCCTTAATAATGAAATCTATCCCATTCTTATCATGACAATAATGAATTTTGAAAAAATATAGTTTACATAAGCTCCACATGTAAATGAGAATGTTATATGATAGGTTTTTATTGATTTTTTTTTGTTTTTGAAAATTTTAGCCAAAAACTTAATAAAAAACACACACAAAACATACAAATGATAATCCTAAATATCCATTACAAAATTCTATCCCCTCCCCCACACTTAAAATAATGCATTGTTCTCAATGTGAACTGATGATATGGTATGTGCACTTGAAATGTATAATTTCACATAGGAAAAGTAATATAAAAGTGAAAGGGTTATGAACAACCTGATATTTTCAAGTGATGATAGGGTTATGCAGTGTGGTGAAATAGACTGAATTAGTAGGATGTCCTTTAATATATTGCTTTAAATGTTTCCTATTGACTGTAAATATCCTTCCAGTTCCCTCTTGTGTGATATCCACTGCAACATAAGGAAAAAATTTAGATACAACATAAGAACCTAACCATTTGAAATGCAAATTACCAGGAATCAATGTTAGTCCTAAACTATAGAGTATAACTTTATCTTCGACATGAAAATACCTTTTTTGGATCATTATTTCATGATATGATTTTGATGTTTCTTTATAGAGCCTTAAGTTCTCATATGAAGACAATCAAATCTCTTCAAAATCTGGAATTTGTAGCTTCCTTTGAATTACATCTTGGGAAAAATCCTTGTTGCATTTCTTTATAACCCAATAAGCTCGATGCTCGACTTCCACTGAGAAATGACAATATTTCCAAAAAAAAATCTGAAATGGGTACATACCAATGGGGGTCTTTTATTCCATCCTATAATCCCATAACAAATCATCCAAGAACTTGCTCTAATTTTCATATTAGGCTGCATGATTTTCTCTAAAATCTGTTTCAACTTCTGATTTGAAACCCCAGCTTGTCCATTTGTTTGGGGGTGGTATGGTGTTGATGTTTTATGTGTCACCCCATACTTCTAAAGAAGGGAATCTAAATTCTGATTGGAAAAGTGTGTCCCTTGGTCACTTATGATGACCTTTGGTACTCCAAATATATGAAAAATATTTTCTTTTACATAGTCCACTACAACATGAGAATCATCAGTCTTGGTGGCCTTTTCCTCCACCCATTTTCTCACATAATCAAAAGTTACTTAAATGTACAAGAAAACAAAATAACTTGTAAAGGACCCATAAAATCAATTCCCCAAACATAAAAAATCTCCCAAAATAGTTTGAGTTGTTGGGGAATCTCATGTCTCCTTGAAATGTTTCTAGTGTGTTGGAAAGTGAACATGACTTACAAAACACATGCGCATCATGGAATAAGATCAGCCAATATAATCCAGAGTCTAAGAATTTCCTAGTTTACCTTTGGGGTCCAAATTTTCCTCCATAAGAAAGTGTATGGAAGAAATGTAGAATAGATTCAAACTCATGATCAAGAAAATGCCTGCTATTTACATGATCACTACACATGCACCAAATTTAGGGATCATCCCAAACATAAAATATGGACTCACTCTTTAACTTTTGGACTTGAATATTCTATAAATTTTTATGAATTTCAGAGGAAACAAGGTAGTTAAAAAAATAATAATACCAAGAATGCATACCTAAGATGGAATAAAGATACTCATTGGGGAAAGTGTCTAGAAATGGTTCTTGGTCCAAGGTGTGAGCCTCTAATGTGTGAGTAATCCCTCTCATGTGGTCCTCTAAAAAGTTTTCTGAACCCCTTTTATCCTTTATATCAATATCAAATCCTTTAAGGAGGATCTATTAGATAAGTATGGGCTTTGCATTTGGATTATTTAAGAGGTAACTCATAGATGCATAGTAAAAAAACAACTACTTTATAGCCCAATAAATATAAACAGAATTTATCTAAAATGAATATGATGGAAACAAAATACTTTTCTATGGATGTGTAGTTTGATTGGGCCAAATCCATTGTCCTTGAAGCATAGTCAATCACATGTTAACGTCCCTCCACCCTCTATGTTAATATAGCTCAAATTGGGAAGTTTGAAGCATCACACATAATATCAAATGGAATTTCCCACCATTGGGGTTGTATGATCAGTGGAGTGGTTAGGTTCTTCTTTATCTCATCAAAGTAAGTCCTACAAGAATCATCGAACACAAAATCAGAATCCTTTTGCAGTAATCACAACATAGAAAGGGAAATATTACTGAAATATTTTATGAAGCACCAATAAAATCTTTCATTCCCTAGTAAAGATATAACATCATACACAAATGAAGAATATGTTAATGATGAAATAATATCTACCATATATTTGTCAACCTCTATCCCATGTTTTGAAACTACGTGCCCTAAGACAATCCCAAGCTCTATCATGAAATGACACTTTTCAAATTTCAAGACTAGATTCTTCTCAATACAATGATTCAAAACCTATCCCAAACTAAATATACATTCATAAAATTGATATCCATACACTATAAAATCATCCATAAATACCTCTATGTAGTTCTCAATGAAATGAAAATAATACTCACCATGCTTCTCTGGAAGGTACTTGGGGCATTTCATAGTCCAAATGGAACCCTTCGATATAAAAATGTACCAAATAGAAAAGTTAATGTTGTCTTCTAATAATTATCCAAATCTATAGAAACTTGAAAATAACTATAAAATCCATCCAAGAAACAATATGGTGTTTTCCCAGCTAGTCTCTCAAGCATTTGATTAATAAATGGGAAGGGAAATGGTCCTTGTGAGTGGATTGCTTTAGTTTCCTATAATCAATCCACACACACCAACTATTTTTCACGCTCACTAGAACTAATTTACCTCTATCATTTATAAAAATAGTAACACCGCTTTTCTTAGGCACAACCTAAATAGGACTCACCCACTAGGAATCTGAAATGGGTTAAATTATGCCAGCCTCAAGCAATTTTTCAACATCTTTTTTAACAACTCTAGAAAAGTTGGATTTAATCTCCTTTATGGCTTCCTAACCAGTTTATCCCCATCCTTTAGAAGAATCATATGCATGAAATTGGAGGGGATAATACCTGATATGTTAGTCAAGGTCCACCTGATTTCCTTGATGTTCTCCCTCAAAAGATTCAAAAGTTTTTCTTTATATTCAAAAGATATATTGTTAGTAATGATAATAGGTAATATATCACCACTTAATAAGTATGAGTATTTGAGATTTTGTGGAAATAGATTGATTTCCAATGAAGGGGGGTGATGTATGGATGGAGACACTGAAGGAATTAAAATATGTTCACAATGAACATCAACACCAAAATATACATCATCAAAATCAGAGAATAATGCATCAAATCCATCAGCATACTCAATAGCCAAGTCATAATCAGATTGAACATGATCAGAATATCAATCCATTTCAAAATCAAATTTAAGAGAGGTTTTATCATTAGAAATAGGTGTGTAAGTGATCTTAGACATCAAACTCGAACCAATAATCATAATCTATATAATCATAGGACAATCAAAATCCAAGGGGTTTTTATTTGGTGGTTAAAAATTGGAGATAAAAAAAGGTTAATGGTCCTCTGAGGGGTACTTCATGGAGACCATAACATTAAATATCACAGCTTTATCTCCAAACTCCATGGAAAGTGTACCCTCATGGACATTTTTGATTGTTTTTTCATTTTTTAGGAAGGTACTACCTAAGATAATGGGAGCATAAGAATTCAAATGATCTTCCTCCATGTTAAGAACCTGGAAATCGGCTAGAAAGATCATGTATATTACCCAAAAAAGTACATCCTGAAGGACTCCCATTGGATATGATATATCTCTATTATCTAAATGCACCAGTACTATCCTCATCTTCAAATCATCAACCTATAAAGAAGAGAATACAGAGTGAAGGATCACATTTATGGAAGTACCTAAATCACATAAAGCATCAGAAAAGTGTAACTACCCTATGGTGCATGGTATGGTGAATGTCTCTAGATTCTTTCACTTTGTTGGCATTTTTTGAGTTGGTGTAATGAGTGTTGATACATTCTTTCTGAGATCAATCCTCTCATTTCCCATGAGACCTCTTCGATTGGTATAAATTTCTTTTAAGAATTTGGCGTACCTTGGGATTTTGTTAATGTATTCAATGAGGGGTATGTTTATCTCCACATGATTGAATGTGTCTAATTTTTTTTTCATCACCTCTTCATTCATATTCTTGGTCTGAACAAAACTATTAATAAAATGAATTGGTTTAGGAGAAACATCATAAAATTTTTTCTTACCTATATCTTTATCCTTGGTTTTCTCATCAGTTGGTATGAAATGAGACTTCTCTGAAGTTAAAGTGAATTTCTGTGGAACGATAGGTAAAGATGTATAAGTTTTCTACTTCCCACTTCTCAATGTGATGGAACTGACATTCCCCTTAGGATTTGGAGTAGGTTGGGAAGGAAAATTTATAGAGTTCTTACTTATGAGTTCATGGAGGGCTATGGAAATTTGGCTCATTTGTGTCTTCAACTCTCTCAACTCAGAACCTTGACCTTTCATCTCATTCTATTGATTAAGAACAATTTGTTTCAAAATATCATCATTGGTAGAATCTAACTTTGGTTGAGAATTCCCTTGTTTTTGGATTATTGATTCTTGAGCTTTAAATCTCCTTTGGGGTTGTTGGAAACCCTATTATTAATGGGGTGTCTCCTGGAAGTTTTTTTAAAAAGGGGCCCTTTATTTTTGTTTAGAGCCATACCTCATGTCTGATTGATCCTTCCACCCTTGGTTGTTTTTTGGAGAAAAGTAATCAAAATTATTCTAGGGATGTAGTTATTGTTGATAATTATATGGTTGCCTAGGGAATACTATTGTGTAATCCTCTGTCTCTTGTAGTTGGGGGAAACAATCAGTTGGGTGGTCTGTTTCAGTGCATATTTCACAAGGTATCATAGTAATGGGTTGAAATTTCTTTTGATCTAAAGAAATCTTCCTCACCAAAGTGTTTAACTCTTCCAACTTGTTATCAATTAAATGAATTTCAAGAGAATATGGAATTACCCGATGCACTCCTCTAACATTTGGTGTACCTCGATATCCAAATTTTTGGGAGTTTTGTGACATATTGTTGATCAATTAATGTGAAACTACTGGTGTTTTGTCGACCAATGCTCCTCCACCCATAGCATCCACCATGCTTCTATCCATAGGTGTGATTCATTCATATAAGTATTTGATGAGTAGTTGCTCACTGATTTGGTGATGTGGGAAGCTTTAACACAACTTCTTGAATCACTATAAGTACTCATACATTGATTCCCCTTGGGCTTTCCTGATTCCTAAGATCTCTTTTTAAATGGTAGTGGTCCTTGATGCTAGAAAGAATCTCTGTAATAAAAGACTTTTCAGATCATTCCAACATGTTACATATTTAGGTTGTAAGTAAAACATACAGTCTTTTATAGTTCCATCAAGTGAGAGTGGGAATTATATTAATACATTTCTTAGATTTGGGGTTGAGAAAAACACATTAAATTAGTTTAAATTTTTATTTGGATCCTCTTCAGATAATCCAAGAAATTTTGGAAGTTGGTGAATTAACTGAGATTTCAGTTCAAAGTCTAATTTGAGATTTGGGTATGCAATAAAATTTGGTTGATAGTTAATATATCATGCAAAAAATTCTCAAATGGTTATATTAAGTTCACTATTATTGTTTTCATACATTTGTTCTTGTTTTATGTTTGATTCAAAAGTATCTTCAATTATAGTGTCCCTAGAATGAAGGAATTCTCTGACTAGTTGAATGTTGAAACTTCCCGTAGACTGAGATTGTTTGATTAGATCTTGAATGCTATGTTCAATATTAGGGTTAATATATAAGATATCCTCAAGATTATTTCTTATCATAAATCAAATAAAAATAAAAATTAAATGAATAAAAGTGTACCATAATAAAAAGAAAATTATTTTGAGTTGGTCTGATAAAATAAAAGAAGAGAGAAAAAAACTCGAGAAAGGGGAAAGAATAAAGAAATAGGATAAGAAAAGAATAAAATGAAAAATAAAATAAATACCTATAATTGGTTTAATAAATTACATTATTCCATATAGATGGTGTTAATTTGAAAGGTTCTTTCATGGGTGATTTCAAATGATG
Organism: Viscum album; assembly: GCA_963277665.1. Taxonomy (NCBI): domain Eukaryota; kingdom Viridiplantae; phylum Streptophyta; class Magnoliopsida; order Santalales; family Viscaceae; genus Viscum; species Viscum album. The sequence goes on along the minus strand of OY728159.1, from coordinate 990,349,268 downwards.
TGTAATTTTTACTTCTTAGGTGCAATAGAGTGGCTGACCAAGGTCGTCTCTCAAAGAAGGAAGTAAATTTAACAACATATTAAAGGTATTTTGAAAATAAAATAAAATAACATAAATAAAATATTTAAAATCATTGGGTTTTTTATCATTTATAAGACTAATATGTTTGTTGGGAGATGATTTTTTTACTTTTTGTTTTTGAAATAATATTAAGTAAACGCAAAAAGAAGATATTTTTTAGAAAAATATTTTAAAGGCGTAATAAATATAACTCTACCTCTTCACTTAATTATTAACCATTACAATTTAAATTAACATATAGTTAATTATTATCCCCTAATTTTTTAACCCTTGAACCCTACAAGAATTAACTTTACCATAAAGAAGAAAAGAATTAAAACCTAAGAAAGCTTTAGAATGTGCAATCATAACACCCTACTTTGATTTTCATTCCAATACTAGATTATGGTGAGTGTTAAATTTGGGAACATATCCATTTTGTAAATGAGTATGAATTTAGTTTAGGTATTATTTTTTAACTCTTCAAATTAATCCTTTGTGATTTTCTTTTACCGATTAAGTTCTCTCTCTCACACTTTACACAAATTTTGACCTCGAGTGTTTTGGTGTTAATTATTCAATTTCTTTATTAGTTTACTCTAATTAAAAAACTCAATTAATGGATCATATTATGTGAATTTTAGTATCTAATTTATTCAAAATAAATAAATTAAGAATGTAAGAGGTAGATCAATCACTAAAAAAACTATTCTTCCATGGGTGGTGTAGTCATCATAGAAATGAATTGCATTCGCAGAGGTCTTAGAAGGGGTATAACCCAATATTTCTTCTAATAATGATTTACAACTCAAAGAGGACGATTAAAAGAAGAATAAAATTGAAAATAGAAAAATGAATTAAAGAGAAACTAAGATATTATTGAAAGAACAACAATATTACAATAAAGAAGAGAAAGATAAGAGCATATTGGAGGCGATCCTAGCATGATAGCTTCCCACCTCAAATGGTGAATTTAATTTTCAAGGAACCAATTATTATGTGTTACCAATATTATATGGAATGTCCTACCCTATAAAAATTATAAAAACACATTCTTTTAGAGTGTAGGGGAGGCTAGGTTACAGGTAGTTTCAAGTGTGAATGGGGAAATTCGGCCAAATATTTTTTCCAAGTTACACTGCCTATTTTTCCTTAAAAAAGCGTGAAACATATGTCCTTAAAAAAAGATTATCTGTGAGAAATTTTTTTCTAGATATTTTCTCCAAATTTTGGCCCAATAAAAGCACAAATGAAGAAGTTATGGCCCAAATACACAACTGATATCCAATATGGACAGTCAAGACCATCTTTGACTTCATGAACCTTTTACTCCAATCCAATGCAGACTTTATCTCCCATGTACTGAATGAAATTTTTAGGCCATTAAATTATAAATAACTTTAAAATATTTTAAGTTCAAATAATACATATAAAAAAATTTATGTTTGAATCACTATAGTGCACTTTAAAGGGTAAAATTGGAATTTTGATCAAATTTTCAAATGAATGATCTAATCCCAAATATTTTATTAATAAAAATATTTAGCAACATTTTAGGAAATTATATCATTTATTATCAATAAAATACTCAATAAAATCGTGTTTTATCATATATATGTATATACAGATGTATACAAGTATTAGTAATTACTACAAGAACATAATACAAGAGTTGAAATATTTAGATCATTTCGATTACGAGTCATCATCCACATCGACATTTTATTAGTTGGTACACCTTTCTCCCATAATTTTATACCAATAAGATATAAATATAGTACACAAAACCATATTAAATAATAATTTTAAAAATTGAATAATAAATACATCATGTCGAATCTAGGGCATGCGATGATTCCCAATCCTCCGAGGTGGTCCCTACAACGCATGATTCTTAGAATGACATGTTGTCACCTCTTATATTAAATTAATTAAAATTTTAAACATGTAAATGCTATAAAATATTAAAAATATATATAAAAAATAAATATACTAAACATTGAATCCTCAATGGACCAATATGAATTTTACTCATGCCACTGAGACGAAAGAAGGCCTCTCAAGAATCATTCCAGAATGGATAAGGAACCCATAGTTGGTACCCAATTCTCTCTATTTACTCTACCTTTACAATATTTACACATTTTATGAAATTTTACCATACACCCTAACTAAAACTAATTGGATAACACTCTTATATTATTCTATTTAAGAAAAAAATTATCACAAATGTAAGTATTTTTTAAACATAGATAAGAAACTAAAATGATCCTCATACCAGAACATCCCTTTATAGACAATCTAATGTATCATGGGGGAATGAAGCCAAGTCATGTGTATTTAATGAAAATATTTGTGGTTCATGTATGATATGAACCAACTAATGAACAAATGTAGGGGAACCCACTCCCACATGATGGTATGTATTGTCAAATGATATGTCAATGGTCGTGTCAAAATTCCACAATAAAATACCATGACAAGGTCCTATTCTATGAGAGGAATAAGTGGTCAAGTCTAATACCATTTAAAAAATTTCATACATAATTAGACATATGTGCATATATATGTTTAATTCTTAATTAAAAAAACAAAAAAACATTTACATTCATAAATAACATGAACCATAGACCCAGATGGATCCGCAGAATGATGTGGATATGGTGCTTGTTCCCCTGATATGTCTACAGTAATAGAATTAATTATTAAGGAAGGGATTTGTTGGAAAAAAATACCTCAAGGTAACATTGCAACATTTTTGGGTTGATTGTGTTTGTTGAAAAAGAAGGCGTTCATGGTGAATTGTCGAGTTCTAGATATGTTGTTAACAATCCATGTTTACAAAGAACCATTACAAAGGAATAGAAGATCTGGAGGTGGTACACAATAATAAATAAAAAGTGGCACCATTTTCAAGTGTTTTCCAAATTTTTAGGGTAAAAAAATTTGGGATTTTGTGAGCATCATGAAAAGTATATTTCCTTGAAGATCTCATAAAAATATGGAAAATGCATGAGTTTCATGGAGATAGGCTTCATGAAGTGGATTTCATAGAGACTCGAAGAATGTTGATAGCGATATATGTAATTACGACAAGCTTCACAAATAGCATAGGTGAAGAGCATTGTGGCTAAGCTTTGCGGTGGCGGTGCAAAAGAATTGAAGGAACGCTCTATGATTATGATGAACTCCATGATCCAAAAATTTCTGTGGTGCTTTGCGATATAGAGAGAATTTAGGTGGAAATTTTTGAGGTTTGCAATTTGAGCTGACGTGGTGCTAAAATTTTGTTGAAGGTTATCGAGTAAGTGTAATCACTTATAAATAGACCATGATCCCCTCCATAGAAGTAGAGAGATCAAAAGAAAAACTTTATGCTCTCGAATTGAAAAGGAGATTCACAAAGCAGGGAGGTTTTTAAATGAAAAGGGAATTCGTAGAGGTAGTTGAGATCTGTGAAAGGAAGGCATGCCATGAAGTATAGTTTAGATTTGTGGAGGACGTGTGCTTTGAAAAGGCTTTTTTAGCTTTGAGAAATCACAAAGTCTAGTGTGAGCTCTGCGAAGCAGTGAGCTCTACGATCTAGAGTGCATTACGATCTAGTGAGCTTTGTGAACCTGTGAGCTCTGAAAACCTGTGAGCTTCATGAAGAGTTTGGATCATTGTGGAGGCTTATTTGAGATTTGTAAAATTGAGAGCTTTGCGAAGCAGAGATATTTCCAAAATTATTTCAAGGTTATTGCCTAGTGTATAGTGGAAAATGGGTATTCATCAGTGGATGAAAATTGGACTACAATAGAGCATCTACATACATTGGAGGATGAATTTATTAGTGATAAGGAATAACCTTCAAGTCCATAAAATGTGAGTGGTTCCCTTCTAATATAATTGAGGAAAGGAAGAGGAAGAAGGCTATCCTTTCTACCAGTAGTGGGCCAGTGAGAGAGAAAGAGGGAGTGACCCTTGGGAAAGTAGTGAGCTGACCCTAAACATTGTAAAGGCAGTGAGCCTGAGCATAGAAGAGATCTAGCCTAAAATTTATTGGCTGTGAGCTTCGGTTTATTTGGTACATCGACACGTTTCCATTGTATGATCCCTGGATGTAGGTCAGTGAGGGTGAACCAAGTAAAAATCTCTGTGCATGCCTGCTTGTATTCTTGCACCGCATTCAAAGCATCATCATAAATAGATAAATAAGGTAATAATAATATCAACAATAAAACATAAGTGCAAACAAAGTTACCCTTATAATAAATAGGTCAAGATCCAGTGGGGCAGGGATAATTTAGAAAAAGTGTATCCATACCCTGATTCACCCCCTTCTCAGGGTATCTATGCCCCTTTTGGACCTAACAATTGGTATCAGGGAGAAGGTTTATTTTATCCAATTTATTTTCTCTATCTTGGTTCAGTAGATTTCTCTAGTTAAAGATTCAATCTGATCTTATCTTAGTGTGCCATGGAAAAGGTAATAACTTCAAATAAGAAGCAGAAGTCTTGTGAAATTCCCCAGTGTGGAAGTGTCAACAGAAAGAGTGTGATTCAGTTGAAGGAATTAAGTAGTGAATAAAATAATGATTTTGATAAATCATATAGTGAAAATACTTACTCATTCAATGATGTAGAAGGAATGAGCGAAGAACCTGATATTCCAAGTGATGTTGGAACTACTGATGATGAATAAACTCCTAGAAGGAGAAAAGTGGAAGTTATCCATAAAACAAAGGAATTGGTTAATAAGTTGGATGAAGAGATTAAATCTAATGATATCTGGATCCAAGAAATAGAAATTGAGGTTAACAAGCTAAGAGGATTAAATTAAAGTCTTATTGAAGTGGACATTGATATGAGGGAGAAGAGTGATTCTCAAGCCGAAGAACTAAAAAAGTTGTATATAAAGAGAGAAAATATCAAAGATGATGTTAAGGGAAAGAATCTGAAATCAGATGAAATTTAGAATTTGAAAACCGTAAATGATGATCATGCTACACAGCTATCTAAACTAGTGTAGAAGAATCAAATTATACAATAATATAATGCATGTTGTTCTGATTCCGTTGGTTAGAAAAAATTGAAAGTAAAGGAGCAAAGGGACGTGGTGGATAAGTTCACACATGAATTTAAAGATGAGATATGTAGGGGGAAGTATCTCAAGAAAGTACTCAATGATTAAATTGAATCAAGGGATATAAAGATTCAACAATTGGAAGAATATATTTAATTAGTAAAGAAAGAATAGGAGAAATCTTGTACAAATGGAAATCCAAAGTTAACTGATGCCTTGCAATTACTATTTGATTATACTTTAGTAAGTGATGATAAAATGAAAAAAATATATTCTATTTCTGAAGAGAAAAAAAATAATATTTTCTCATCTCAAAGACCATATAGTTTGGGAAAAAATGGTATTGGATTTGATGAATCCCCTCCCTTCCATGACTGAAAGAGAGCCATGAACAGTTCCAGAAATGGAGAAAATACTATAGGTGTTGGAGACAGAACTAAGAGGACATTTATAAGAAGTAGTGACAAAATGTTCTATTTTTGTGGGATTCATGTCCACACATCAAGCTTTTTTCAGGGGATTTGGAATATATTTCATGCTATTAAGATAGAAACATTTCTAAATCTGAGAATAATGAGAATAATATTGGGAAGTCTAAAAGGAGAGTCTCTTAGAAGAAAGTATCCATGAAGTGATTCTATTGTGGAAGAATGGGACACACCATGAGTATGTGTCAGGAATCCCATGAGATTAATATCACAAGAAGAACTCAAGTAGAATCAACATCTCAATTGAGAAATAATGAAATGAGGTATGCCTTTAATGGAATATGTTTCATATGTTCTAATCATGGGCATTTTGGGAAGAGAATGCAGCAAGAAGAAATTAGGGAAGGAAAAGGAACCCAGAGGGAGATCCCCAACACATGCAGTGTACAAAGAAATAGCATATAATGGAAGACATCATGGTAAGATAAAAAATAGGTTTACAGTCTCAGGGAAATCAAAAGGAGCGCAATTAAAGGTGTATCAATCACCTTCTCTGTTATAGTCACAAAAGATCTCTTAGAGAGAATGTGAACAAACCTATAAGAACAAGGGAAGATCAACTCTAGTTGTGAGTTAGAAGAATGTGAAATCAGTGTAAGATTCAAACCCAACAAGAAATGGCAGCATGACTTAGATAATTGACAAAATAAAAATAAATAAAGAATTTCATTAAAAATTCACACATCATGCCACACAACAGGAAGTGAAGGGAACTGAAAGATCCCTACAATAGAGGAATAGAAGATGATTAGTGTGGAAAGTCTACTCCTAGATAGAGGGTATTTATGTCGATGATACATTTTCACCTGTTGCATGGCTGGAAACAATCGAATTATTCTTTTCCATTACAATGCTATAGAAGTTCAAGGTTTTCCAGATGGACGTGAAATTTACATTTTTGAATGGGGTTCTAGAAGAAAAATTTCATATTGATCTTCTAGATGGTTTTATCATTCATGAATATGAGAAATACGTTTTTCGGTTCAAGAAAGTGCTATATGGGATGAAACAAGCACCAAGAGCATGTTACTCGAGGCTTGATCAGTATTTGAAGAAGCTTGTATTTCAGCATGGTAGAGTTTATTACAATCTCTATTTCAAAAATTATAGTAATAAAAAGGATTATAGTGCTGGTTTATGTTTATGAAATAATATTTTGTGGATCAGATGAAGTTCAGTGTATACAGTTTTCCGAATTCATGAAAAGTGAGTTCGAAATGTCAATGATTAGAGAGATGACATTTTTCCTTGGTTTATAGTTATCACAAGGAAGGAATGGAACATTTATATCTCAATCCAAATATGCCAAGGTGGTTTTGAGAAGATTTGGAATGGAAAATTCCAAGTAGATGATGACTTTGGTTGCTACCCATATGAAATTATCAAAATATGACAATTGAAAGGTAGTTAATATAATAGAATATAGGAAGGTTATTGAAAGTTTACTATACCTAATAGTGAGAAGACTTAATATTGTTTTCACTGCATTCCAAGAATCACAATATCAAAGAAATCCTAAGGAAAGACACATGCTTGTAGTGAAATGAATACTTTGGTACATCAAAGGAAATGTGGATTTTAGTTTGAAGTATACTGACAAATATCAGCCAGATCTTTTGGGATATACAGATGCATATTGGGTCGGATCAGTAGATGACAGAAAATATATGTCGGGAGGTGATTTCTATCTTGGTGGTTTTTGTATTTCTTGGATAATAAAGAAGAAAGATTTCATTTCATTGAGCACCTTAGAAGCTGAGTATATTTCCACCACTCAAGAATGCACATAGTTATTGTGGATGAAGAAGAAGATTGATGATATGGGAGTTGAAGTGAAGTCTCCGATCGGAATCCAGTGCGATAAATCAAGTGCTATAAATCTCATCAAAAATCCCGTCCATCACTCAAGGACAAAGAACATTGAGATAAAATATCATTTTATCAAGGATAAGGTTGATAAGGGAATTGTGAAGTTAGATTATGTACCTACAGAACTACAGGTTGTAGACATTCTTACAAAGGCCTTACCCAAGGAAGGTTTTGAGAGTCATCGACTAGCTCTGGGAGTTTTGTTGACTCCTCGTACTTGAAAAACTATGGATGTAGGACCCCCATATCCCTGAGGTATGTTCTGTTTTTTCATAATGCGTTGATCTATGTTCTCTACTCTTTTGGAGACCACAAAGGAGTGACCTTTGGGTTTTTTGAAAAAGGGGGAGAAATAATGACTCCATAAGGGGGAGAAAATGTTGCTAAATAAGGGAGAAAATGTCTTAGTCAAGGACACAGGGAGAAGCTGATAGGTGGAGAAACAAGATAGGGGGAGAGAAACAAGATTGGGGGAGTGTGAGTTTTAAATATGACAATTCTAGAAGTGATCGATCATTGAAGATATATCACAAATGATGAGGTTTGTGAAGAAAGCAGTTTATTGGTATCGGTATGGTATCAACAATTGGTGTTAGTAATGAAGTGATTCATTGATGAAATTTTTATTTTACTGTTGTTTCTCATGCCGAGCATTGCTCATGTGGGATTAGAGTATGTGGTGAGTGAATCATTGGTCGCTATCTGAGTCACAAGAGGAAAATGGTGGTGGATGATGGATGGTGCTTCAGTGAGGTATCAAAGTGCAGAGAATCATTATGAGAAGAGTTCTCAACAAACCCAAAGGGGGAGATTGTTGGGAAAAAATCCCTCAAGGTAACATTGTATCATTTTTGGGTTGATTGTGTTTGTTGAAAACGTAGGTTTTCATGGTGAATTGTTGAGTTCCAGAGATGTTGTGGACAATCCATGTTGACAAAGAACCATGAAAAAGGAATGGAGGATTTGGAGGTGCTACAAAAGAATAGATACAAGGTGGTTTCATTTTCAAGTGTTTGTTAAATTTTTGGGGTAAAAAAATTTGGGATTTGGTGAGAATCACAAAAAGTATATTTCCTTGAATATCTCATTAAAATATAGAAAATGAATGAGTTTCATTAAGATAAGATTTATTAAGTGTATTTCGTAGAGACTGGAAGAATTTTGATAGTGAGCTCTACAATTATGATGAGATTTGCGAACAATAGAGGTGAAGAGAATTGCGGTGATGACAAAAAGGAATTGATGGAACGCCCCACGATTACAATGAGCTCCACAATACAAAAATTTCTATGGTGCTTCGCGATATAGAGATAATTTCCATGAAAATTTAGAAGATTTGTGATTTGAGCTGATGTGGCACTGACTTTTTGCTGAAGGTTCTCGAGTCGATGGTATCACCTATAAATAGACCATGACCCCCTAGAGAGAAGTAGAGAGATGAAAAGAAAAAATTTAAGCTCTCAAATTGCGAAGGATATTCACGGAGCAGGGAGCTTCAGAAAATAAAAAGGAATTCACAGAGGCAGTTGAGCTCTATGAAAGGAAGACACACCATGAAGGCATGTTTGGATTTTTGAAGGACATGAGATTCTCAAATGCTTGTTTAGATTTGCGAAATCACAAAGACCAATTTGAGCTCTGTGATGTAGTGAGATCTGTGATCTAGAGTGTGCTGCGATCTAGTGATCTTTGCAGTCCTGTGATCTCTGCAAACCTGTGAGCTTCAAGAAGAAGGGGTATTCATCAGTGTATAAAAATTGGACTACAACATAGAATCTAAAAAAATTAGAGGATGAATTCATTATTGATAATGTAAGGACCTAAAAGTCCATAAACTATGAGTGGTTCCATTCTAAGAGCAGTGAGAAAAGGAAGAGGAAGAAGGTTATCCTTTCTACCAGCAGTGAGCTAGTGAGAGAGAAACATAGAGTTACCCTTGGGAAAGTAGTGAGATGACCCTAAACATTGTAAAGGCAGTGATCCTAAGCATAGAAGTGATCTAGCCTAAACCTTATTGGTAGTGATCTTTAGTGGATTTGGTACATCAGCACATTTCCCTTGTATTCTCCTTGGACGTAGCCCAATGAGGGTGAACCAAGTTAAAATATCTCAGTCTGACTACTAGCATTTCTATATCGCATTCAAAGCATCATTATCATTAGATAAATATGGGAAGAATAAGATCAATAGTAAAATATAAGTGAAAACAGAGTGACCCTTATAATAAAGAGGTCAAGATCCAGTGGGGTAGGAATAATTTAGAAAAATATTATCCATACCCTGATTCACCCCCCTCTCAGGGTATCTAGGCCCTTTTGGACCTAACTGGATTCATTGACTATCATAGTTTCATATAATGTGAACTAAAAAGGAATAGTGTAATTTTTATTTATTGCATGCATATTTCATCAATTATAAAGGATTTTATTGATCAAAACACATTTCTAGGACAATATATGATATTTTATTGTTTTATAAGCATGAAATCCCATAGAAAGGATAAATATCCAATACCCATTCATTTGATTCATCAAAAATTAGAAATTCATAAAGGCTGAGTTTCTCAACACCAAGAAATAAATAGTGTTTAATGTTTCTTTAAACTACAAAAAATTAAATATTATTATGATCATATAATGGAAAAGAGGCATCTTCATGCATGAAAATAAAATATGATTTCATATAGCATAAAGAGAGGCATAACACATATAAAGGTACAAGATGATAGGAAAATATATAAATCCATTCAAAGGGGACCACTCAAGCTAAACTAGATCCAGTACTCTTATTTGAATTACATGTTGTTATCATGATAATACAAAGAATATTTATAGAAATATTTTCCCCCAATCATGGTAATGTTATTACAAAGGAAATACTTATGTAGAATGTTAAGAGAGAGAGAGAGAGAAATAAAAGGTGGAGGTTGACTCACACTTGTTATCTCTCAAAAATTAGGATATAAAAAACCTTATAGGATAATATATAACTATAAGGAGAGTGTGTCACATGAAAGTGATAAAGTGAAAGAAGGAAATTCTCATGGATCCATATTAGAATCTTGAGAAATATAAAGAAGATACTTTAGGTTTGAAGTCTATTGACTGAAGGGTGGTTTATCCTATATAACCCATTCTGATTCATTCCTAATTCATCCTATTCATTATTTTCACTATCAATTCATTCCACTTTATCCTTACATACATTTTAAGGTGGATTTGTATACTATAAAAGAATAAGTGGTTGAGATTCATGATAGAGAATAAAATTTTACTCTATATTTATACATTTTTTTTGTATTATGGACATGGAACTCTCATGGGGGAAAATAGAATTTAATTAAATGATTTTTTTATGTTAATTGAGATATAGAAATGTGATTTATTATTTTATTCTTAAAAATATAATTGATCAATTTAAGTTTGATAAATTTTACGGTGAGGGTGATGGGGAGATAATGGAAGACTAAATCTTATAAAATATTTATGATCAATGTATTTTTTTAATGGAATTTCAGGGACTATAGTGGGAATATAATCATAAAAAAATGAATTAATAACTTATTATATGGAATAGTAAAAAATTATAGGGACTGATGACCTTATGAGTAAGTCCTTGGATATCCTAAGATTTAACTTTAATAAATTCATTATTTTTATACAAAACAATTATTAGAAATTAATTTGAAATGAATCATAAGGAAAAATAATACAAGTATTTCCCTAATTATTTATTATGAAATTAATAATCATTTTACCCTTCATCTAACTCATTTTCACAATCACACAATTAATAAAAAATACCAAAAACATTTACATTCTTATTATGATTCCCAAAAACAAAACCTTTTATTCTTAGTTTTAATTCTTTGTGCATAATTAAATCAATGATCTAATCAATATCCAATACTTATAGAGATGGTTTGTAACTTACCATTTATTGTGCTACTAATATATTATACACTTGTATGAGTTCTGAAGTTTAAAATTACATAAATACATCAAGAAAAAATTGGCATTATATATAGATATATGAGGGTTTGAAAATTCATTTCAAAGAAATATTTTAATGAAATAAGGGAAGAAAGAGCGGTGTTATTACTATGGGATATTTGGTTATAGTTTAAATCATTACATAAACATTGATATTCTAGAATCACCTTCATATTATTAAGTTAAATAGAATAAATACATGGGGAGTTATGAAAAACATCCTAAGAGAAGTTATCAATTCTTTAGTGTATATATTTTTTTAGAGGGATCATCATGACTCATATTGGAGGTAGAAAGGAAACTTCAATCAATATATAACTTAAGTATTTCAGGGAAAATTTCAATAATTATATCAAAGTGTATTATAAAATGGGATTCATGGGTAGAAAATATCCATCCACCTTGTGTAATAAAAAATCTTTAATTATTTTAGTGCATTTTTCATAAAATTTAATCAAAATTATCATGGAATGAAGAAATAATACAATTCTTCATTAAAAAAACTCAAACCCACATCCAATATACTCAAGGAAATTTTTATTGAATAGATAAATGTATTGAATTTTTTTCTCAAAATAACCGTGCATGTATCTCAGACATTGAAATCCAAGTAGAGAAGATTAATAGATAAATTAGTGTGAGGGATAAAGGAATAATGATAATTTGTGTTAAATTTAATCCAATGTAGTGTGTTATGGAAATAAATATATGTAATAGTAGTGATATGGAGGAATATGTCCCAAAAAATTTAAACATTATGTTAATGAATGGGAAATAAGATATACTTCAGGGGTGTGTTGAGGGTTAAGGGAGTGGGAGGTGATAAGGTTTAGTGAAAGATCAAGTTCACGATAAGAGGAAGATATCATTCATGATAGTGGATTTGGTTCATGATGGGTAGAAGATCTAGTTTGTGACGGGAGTAAACCACTATGGGTGTGGCGACAAATCTAGTTGGTGATGGGAGGCATAGGTATGGGTGCAACAATAACGACGAGTGTAGCGGTGGTGGCTCTTCTGACAAGAGGGAGGGTTTTTTGTGAGGGGGAGGGGATGGGGAGGGGTGTGTGTGAGGGGGGGGGGTAGAATTTTTTTGGGTTATTCACCCTCAATGGTGGTCTCCCATCTCAAAGGGTGAAAAATACCTAATTTCTAGTAATGAATAATTAATGATTATTTATCTATGTTATTTATTTTTCAATATAAAATATTACATTCCATTTATTAGGGTTATGTTTTTTGGAAATTTTATATGTTGATGGGTGGTGCAAGAATTATATAATCATCCAATTAATTAGATAATACATTTATTATTCTAAGAAATTATATTATGGGATTATGTACCAAGCCATTTTTTTTCTTATTAACCTTTTTTTATTGATTATACAAATAGCCACATTTAGGCTAGAGTGGAAACTTGTAATAAATGAATTATTTATGAAAATGATGGGCTAAGAACCTCAAATTAAAATGAATGCATTTAATTATTAAAATGATCAAAATTAGGAGAATCGAACTTAGAGTAAAATTCAGAATCATTATCCCAAATTTCAAACTAGTGATTTTCATATCAGGCGTGAGTTCTGCCAAACTCATCAGCCAATTATTATTTAATAGAGACGCCTATGTTGATTTCAATTTTTATCAGTTCCCACTATAACCCTTTCTTCTAAGGTTTCCTTATTTTAGGGGTTTGGATACTAAGAACTTCCTTAGATCATGCATCCCTAAAGAGGAGAAATGGGTTTATAATGGACACTAGAGATAATGTAGTAGCATGTCACCATTACAGAAACACTCCACCCACTTTAGAAAAATTAGTGGGAATTGAGGACACATGGATTCCCTTTCCTTCAGCAGCCATAGAGTATAAGAAATTGAAATTCAAAGGCCAAATAAAACTAATTACAACCTTTCTTTTCCAAGCCATGATCAATGTATTAAAGAGAATAAGGAACTGACCCAACAGTATTTATAGATCGATCATCCTATATCACCATAATTTATTTTCCTCTATTATCCACCAAATCCTGGAGGAAAAAATTGGAATGAAATAAAGAGGATGGAGTAAAATCGCAAGTGAGAGAATGATATAATGAGGCCCTATGGGAAGAAAGAGAGGTCACCGTAAGGTGATTGTTGGGGGGTTGAACTATTCAAGGTAGTTCCCATTAAACCTCCATGATCCATTAGGTATAAAATTGGTTCATAAAATCATAATATAGAATATAAAATTAAGGTTTATATTCCAGTTCCATAAGATGAAACAAATATACAGGAATATATTCCTAAAAAAAATTCAAATATTATAGGAATTCCAAATGACTTTACAGATGTGCACAAATCACATGGAAATGGGTAATACAAAAATTCAAGCTTTCTAATTCTCATAAAAAAACATAATTTTACGTGATATGATTCTACAAAACAAGAAAAAACAACCATGAGAAAACCAAAATAGATTGAAATATATACATTTCTAGAACACAGATCAAGTTCTTATACATAAAAAATTAGAGCAGTAAGAAATAAAAGTAAGAAAAACAAGTAGTGATAACATGAAAGCAGCAAACATAGAAAAATACAAGCAAGACACTACTCAAAAAACTTCTTTATCAAATAAATTCAAACCATAATTGATTGAAGAAGTAGTGGGTGTTCAAAAATTTACAAGTCGAAGAATCAAATGTGGAAATAAGTAAAAGGGACACAAGGATGTAATGTTCTTTGTCCAATTGGACTACGTACATGGGGAAGAGCCACCACGGGTTTTCACTATGGAAAAAAAAATAGGGTACAAGAAACAACTAGACAACAACAGATAATCGACACAACTCTCAACAAACAACATCAACAAGAAATTTAGAAAACACCCATAAGAAACATTTAACCAAGGTCGAGACCCCTCTTAATAGGGGATCAATTTCACCTTATTATAAGAATTCATGTTTAGATGAGACAATGTCAAATCCTCTTGGTTTAAGAGGAAAAATTCCACTATGCAAGGTACCCAAAAATCCATGGTTGTCCAACTGTTTTCATCCAGGTCCACCTATGTAACATAGGAGTCATATGATCTAGATATTCCACTACTATCCAGGCTCAATGAATCCATCCAAACGAGCTACCATGATCCAATAATGTCGACTCTATGGGATGCCCTTTGGGTTCGAGAACCAGAACCCACACCTTCGACCAAGATCGATCTCTGTGTGCAGTATCACAGATGTGCCAGGGTCTTATCAGAACTCTTTCCTAGTAATGAAGAAGGTGAAATATCCCTGAATCACTGCTCTCCTCTACCCTCACACTTTTTTAACTAGATCGATGAATGAAGAATCTCCTATAAAGGCAGGGAACCACTAAGGGAACACCTCTCTCTGATGAAACTGAGACCCCATTTTTAGGGGAACTCCTTCTCCCTCACCCTTACCAAACCATAAGAACTTTCTTCTCCTCTATCTCTCCCTTAGCCAGTCTGAGTTACTCCCCTCTGGTGAAGCGGAGCTCTAAAATCCCTAAAAAATATGTGCAAAAGGGAGACCAAAATCTAGGATGGAGTGGACCCACGTATGATGGAGGTTTGAATAGATGTTATAATTCCTACTGTAAAACGACTCTCATAAAAGGCATATTAAAAAATAATTTTAATGAAAAATAATATGAATATAAAATTCAAAATTTTCCACCTTGGTAATTAAAATACATAAACACTATTTAGTATGAAATAATACTTCAAAACTCATGATGATTTTTCACCACCTACAATCATTAATTTGGTCAACATAACCTAAATAGGAAACAACAGGGTACAACCAAAAATGACCCCCTAACATGCATCGACGTGATACATGCTATCAAAATTGAATGACACTCTAACACGGCTAAACATGATCAGAATTTAAATAATTCTAAACATAAATAGAACACATAACTGCACTTACCTAAGTTGAACTCTGAGATCATTCCATTGAAGAACACATGATTTTGTCTCTAGAACATATAACAAAAGGTAGAACATAGTAGTTCCCATACTCTAAAAAAACAAGAAAAAGAAAATATCATAAAATTCATAAAGTATATAACTTAGAAATAACATTGCAGTAATGAAAATATCAACAATAAATTAAAAACTGAGAAATAAAGCATAGAAAAAGAAAAATAGGTCTCAAATTGAACCCATCATAGATTCAAAAAACTCTTCACCTAAAGGGAAGACACTTCCTAGAACATAACCAATAGCAGAAGTTCCTCAACAACTGGGTACCATTAAAAATACCATGTATCCTCAAGAGTCCTAAGGAAAAACTCTAAACCCACAAGAACATCGATGATCCAAGGGAATATAGATATATACTAAGAAATTTCATCCTATTATAGCTTCCTAATGAAATCTAGAAACCACATAACATTTATAAATAGATCCCAAAAGAACTACCATGAAGCCCGATCATCACAGAACATATTCACATAACACTACCACTCTAAACCCTACCTAGTCCTGATATCCACTCACAACAGGTCAACACCTAGAGACCCCAACCCAAATCTAGGACTCAAAAAAGAGGAAGACTCATGAGATAATTACCAAATCACTATCTTAATGAAAAAGGTAGAACTAGGAGACCAAACAAACTGACTAACCCCAGCGCACAATTCAATGCTAACCAGTAAACTCTCACCCAGGTCAACCTCGCACAAATCCTTCCTACAATAGAACCTAATACACAAACGAGAAAATTACAAGATACCCAAGGTCTCTAGAAAGGAATAAAAAATACAAATACAATAAGGGAAACAATAATCAAGAGCATATTTTACAATTACAATCAAAGAGAGTAACCGACCTAACTGAACAAAAACAATAAAAGAATGATACAAAGTAAAATCCATTAAAAAATAATTTAAATGCAAAAATATTCGATTATGAATTTTGATGACCCAAAATTATACCCAATTTGGATCTAATACTAATTTTTGGGGGGATGCACTATACAAGGTAGTCCCCATTAAACCACCAGGATGCATTGTGTATAAAATTTGTTTTTAGACTCAAAATAAAGAATATAAAACTAATGTTCGTATTCCAGTTCCATAATATGAAAAAATAAACATGAATATATTTATAAAAAATAAAATATTACAGAATTTCTAAATGACTTTACAATAGTGAAAAAATCACATGGTAATGGATAATACAACACATCAATCTTTATAACTCTCATGAAAATAGAAACATAATTCCGTGTGACATGATTCTACGAAACTATAACCAAAAACCTTGATAAAAATAAAAAATATTGAAATATTTATATTTCTAGAATAGAAATGAATTTATTATACATAAAAAATCATACTTGAAAGAAATAACAATAATAATAGTAAGACGTGATAACATGACATCAATAAGAAAAGACAAATGCACATAAGACACTTCTCAAACAACTTCCTTATCAAATAAATTCAAATGAGAATTGATTCAAGAAGCAATAGGTGCTCAAAAATTTACAGGTTCAAGAATCAAATGTGGAAATTAGTAAAAGGGTTAGAAGGATGTCATGTGCTTCAACAAATTTCCCTACATGCATAGGACAAATTCACTATGGGTTTTCCCTATGAAAGAAAATAGGGTATTATAAAAAGAAGACATCATCATACAATTAAAATAACTCTCAACAAAAATAATCAACAAGAAATAAAAAAAAACACCACAAAGGAAAATTTAAACAAAGTCGAGACCCCCCTTAACAGGGGATATGATTCACCTTAGTATAAGCACTCATGTTGTGATGATTAAATTATGATTCTTCTAGGTTCAAGAGTAATAACTCCACTATCCAAGGTTCCCTGAAATCCTCGGCCATCCAGCTACAACCATCCAATTACACCACTATAAAATAGGATTTATATGATCCATATCTTTCATTACAATCTATAATTGATAAAACTATCTAGATGAGTTTCCATGGTCTATGAATGTCGAATATGTGGGCTTCCCTTCAGGTTCAAGAATAAGAACCCACACTTCTACTCAAGATCGATCTCTGCATGCAGTATCTTGGATGCACCAAGGGATCTTCAAAACTCCTTCCCAACAAGGATGATCATTTAATATCCCTAATTCCATACCTCATCATCCCTGAACCATATCGATAAATGAGGATTCTCTCATAAAGGCAGAAAATCCATGAGGGCACACCTCTCTCTAGTGAAATAGAGACCCTATTTTTAGGGGCACTCCTTCACCCTCACCCTTTCTAAACCTGAAGAATGTATGACCAAGGAATTTATGACCCAAACATCATTTAAGAAAGCAGTGAAACATTCCCACATAGGGTGGTGAGAAACATAACTGGATACAAGGGCTCATGAGTAGAATGGAGCCACCACCTATAACACAAATTCTGAAACATATAAGGAAAAAGATCCCTTAAACAACACCAGTTATTTAATGGTGATATAGATAATGGGAATCAATGGAGATGATGAAGAGAAAACTATGGAGTAATGAGGGCTCATCAGTTATGAGGAAATGGTGAGGGAGTTAATCAATTGAAATATAGAGTCTTATGGGATTAACCCTTGACAACATGCCCACACTGAGGAGTGACTACCATGAGGAGGTGAAAACACAAGATCAAACTCCACCTCCAGACCCCAAACTCTATCCTCTTCAATTATGATAATAATTCATGGGAAATTACATAACTTCATGAATATAATTTATATAATTTAATATTAACTATTCTTTAAATTATGTGGTTTAAAATATTTTAATTTGTGATCCTCTTTTAATATATTTTATATACTTGTGTTCTTGATGTATATTCTATTATATCTCACATTTTACCTCATATTGAGCTTTATTTGTATAATAATATTTTCACCTTGTTAAATAATTCATGATTCATGTATAGCTCAGATTGGAAAGGGGGTCATAATTTAAGTAAGGAAAATTGTACATGGAATAATCAAATGATATATATTTTATAAATTTTTATAATTACATAAATTTAATGTAATTTTCCTCCTATAAAAGTAAATATAATGGTTTTTTAATGTAAGGTTTAGTGAATTATTTTATTTCATAATCCTCTAAAATAAAAATTATGTTCATGGTTGAGTTACTATTTTAATTTTTGTTAGTAAAATATATAATATTTGTTTTTTTATGTTAGGTTCATTATAGTTAGTATTAAGTAAGGGTTTAAGTAACTTTAGGGGTTATAATGTAAGTTGATGGATATATATGGAAACATTAATATTTCATCTTAGGTAGTCAAAATTTTCATACCCATTGTTTTTATTAGTATATTTTAATTAATTTTATAAAATATTAATCTTTTATATCTAATTCAATAACATTTTAGAATTTATGGAGGAAGTGGAAGTAGAAAATTGGAGTTTGAATATAATGTTAGAGATTAAAATTAAGAGAAAAAATATATTCTAAACCAATATCCTAAGTTAGAGCTAAATAATTTTTTTGTTTTGTTTTCTCAACTAGTTCATAAAATAGATTTTATCACAAATATGATGGTTTGATTGGCCTCCCTTAAGAATAAAATGTAAAAAAGGATCACTTTATTAGGAAGTATGTTGTAAAATTGATAAAATCTACATATATGGTTATTGATGATAAATGATTTAGAAAAGGTAATTAAGGCATTGGGTTTTTAGGATCACCAAAAGGAAACTCTTGAAATATAACACCTTGAAGTTGAATCTAATCAAACTTAGTCACTAGTAAATAAAAAACGAGAAGAATGATATTTTTAAAAAGGAGTGGAAGGTATTAAAAAGTTTTTTTATAAATCCTAGGATAGTTATGTACAACTGATAATGGGAAGGTGTGGTGAATTAGTGGTATAAATTTATGAATTTTATCTTTTTTAATTCAACCTATTGTAATGGTTAATGTCTTGAGACATTCACACTTGAATTAATCATCAACACGAGAATTAAATAATAAAAGTGAACTTATGAACATTGATATTTACGAGGTTCAAATAAAAAATCCTTCCATTTTTTGACTGGTCAATCATCTTAATAACATATTCTCCACTATAAACCCAAGTGGTTACACTAGATATGTTCTCAATACAATCACTATAGAGTCCCACTATGATTCTATTTCTAGATTCCCACTTTAAAATATTTCTTCTCATAACCAAGTATCATTTTTTTATTATAACTAGGAAGATCTATTTTACCTACTAGTGTATTTAAAACCACTCGAAATATACCTTCTTCCTCAAGCCTCCTATATTAGTAGTTCAACCCATGATCACTTCTTCAAGATCTTTAGTAGGTGATGATGATGAGAAAATATTCTTGTCTTGCTTTCCTTCAATGTATCTTAAAGGATCTTGATCTTCCTAGGTTCCTTGATTTCCTGGAACAAAAATATTATTCCTTATGAAAAGATCCAATATTTGGTATTTCACTTCTCTCTTTTATAAAATCATGTTTATGGTTCTTTGTTTCTTCTCACAAACAATTAACCTTATTTATTATTCTTTAATTTTATATTTACATAATATTACTTAAATGTTTTGAATAGTATTTAAATTTATTAAATTTGGAAATCCTATATGATTCTTGATAGTGAGATATCCATTTTTTTAAATTGGTAAAAATAATTCCCAATTTCATTTTCATATTAAAACTCATATAAATTCTTGTTCAATTTTCCTAAAAGACTTGAAATATCTTGAACTCACAAAATCTTAATGAAATCTATAACATTAAACTCTTTTAAAATTTTCATCCACATGAACACACACCAATGTATTGTGAAATGGAAGTGTGGCTTATAGTGCACTCTTTATTTAAAATTTCTCTCAGAATGAATTACATTTTTTATATTAATTATGATATTTTAAATCTATAAAGATTAATGAAACATCATCTGATTTAAATTTATTTGGAATAAAAAATTATTTAAATCTCTTCACATTTCTTAATACTTAGTAAGTCTTATATAATATCCCATTTTGGTAGAATGTGAAGTCTTACACATAAGAAAAAAAATTTTACATGTTGGATTGAATATATTAACCAGCTCATATAATCATTATGATAATGATTTAAGTCATAAAAAAAATCCTTAATGTATTATGAGGAAAATAATTTTTATAGAATACTCAAACTGTTTTTTGTGCACTGATAAAAAATTACCAACTTCTATATAAGTTCTTGCATGCACACTCACAAAGTCTTCCATACACTAGACATAACCAAATTTCATCTCCAGTAAAAGTTTTCAATAAATCATGTAAATAAACTAAAAATATATTCACATCAATAGATGACATTCTCAAACACTTTAAACACATGAAAATATCATCTAAATATATTTTTCAATGATTATCACATCCTTGAGTATCATGTTCATTTAAATGGATTGTCCACACTTATATGAGCATTTGGCCCTAACATTAACAATTGTAAAAGATTTATAATCTATCTAAAATAGTATTTTAATTTAATCCATTAGCTTCCTTCCTCAAGATTCCATTCAATAGTTTTATACAAAATTTCCACCATATGCATATATATTTATCATTAATATTATCTCAACAATAATCACAAATAAAAGGGTGTTTAAATATATGTTTCATTCAAAATGTATTCAATTATAAATACACATTGTCATTTTCCATTTATAATAAAAGAAACTCACTCATTATTCATTAACTTCACAAAATTATTATTAATGAAAAATAGAAAATTATCTTCGAAAATCCATTTGGGCACATCAATCTCCCCCTTCAGATTTGTTGTCAATACCAAATTTCCATATAATGTTAATGTTATATTCCCCCCTTGTGTATAATATATGAAATTTAATACAAGTTTATTATTTTATCATCTAATATTAAATATTCTAAAACACTTTTCAAAACAAAATCTTCTCACACTTTAGTGTAAAATTCCATTATAGCCCTCTTGTTGAGGGAAGGATGAAACCACACCAACTTAACCAAGTGCCTTTGGTTAATCTAATCTATGTATATGTGGGATAACCTTCTATAAAAATCAAATTGAATAATTAATGTGATAAAATCTATCCATAAACTACCATGTATGTGATACCATTATCAGTAACCTCAGTTTTAGTGTTTCTCTTCAAGATTTAACAAGAGGTTTTGGCTTACACTCATCTTTAAAAATTTTATTAGAAAATTTCAATTGTAATATTTTTCACCCCCCTTGTAAAATAAAACACCTTCACTTCCCATTCATATACATGTTTGGTGAAATAAATTTAGTGATTGAATGTTTTATTTTTTTACCTCCTTCTTTAATACCATAAAGTTCTAGAATTTATAGATTTTCTATAAACCAATATTCTTTTAGAATTCTCCTCATGTAAGGAACCCCTCAAGGGTGAACTGATGTTTTATCATTATAGATATAATAATCCATGATGAGAAACATTTTTTCAATACAATGTATAAAATACTCATCCATATCTTCCATTGATTCCTCATATTCAATACTTTTCATATGAGTTATGAATAAACACAAATAATTTAAATAAGGAGAGACATTTAAGTTACATAGTTATAATAAGAAGTCTGATAGTTCCCTCACAAATATGATCCATCATTTGTTAAAATCTCAATACGGGATATATTATTCATACATAATTTTATATTATCATCCTTTATAGTCTTCATGATCATTTTATTCCCTTAAACTATTTCCTTCCATGAAATTGTATTCATAATCTCAACCATTAATGAAAATATTTTTTTTACACTTTCATAATATGATTCATTAACTCAGAATTGGGAAAGTCGTATAGTCACATAATTTTTCATATCATGTCCATCTTGTTCACCTCTTCTAATATATTTTATTGAATATTTAGGTTTTCACTTTTGGAAACCTTCTCATAATCTTGGATATATTCATGTGAATTTACTTTATTTATTTTATCACTAAAATATTTTTTTCCCTTTCTGTATCTACTAATCCATTTAAAATTAGGGTATAATTTTTTTAAAACACATTCTTATCCTACCCAGGCTCTTTGAATTATTGAAATTATTTCCTTGCAGTCCCAAAAAAACACAACTTCTCTATTTTTACCATATGAACCTCTTTCCCTATCACAATAAAAGAAATATTTCTAGGTAGGAAATCCATATACTCCTAATATCTATGACCATACTATCAAAATATACCAAAAATCCCTTTAAATCATCTAAATTTGTTTTGGGTTGGCATATTTGATAAAATTTTGGTCACAAGTTGCTCCAATTGATAATATGTTAACATTTTCTCAGTATAACTACCCCTTATTTCATACCATTTCCCTTGTAAATACATATTAGACTGGAAATAGTTGGATTTATATTTGAAAATCCCAAAATAATATAATAATCCTTGAAACATTTTTCTTCCATATTAATAGTAATCTTGTCCTAAAGATTATTGTCGCTTTCCTACCATAACTTGAGCCCGAAATTTCCTAGGGGATAATGTTCTTCTTATCATATTTATATCTTAATTTGATGTTTTTGAGTGTATCTCACCTTTCTACATTGTACAAAGAGGTTTAGAATTTATTTTTTAACCTAAACTCTTAGAAATAACAAATTTAACCTTTGACTAATTAGGAATAAATTTCACATGTATTTTTGAAACCTTATTCCCACTAGCTTGATAAGACTCAAATTTAACCTCAACATACTTGATGAAATATTCTCTGATCATCATAAAATAATTATGAGCTACATTCTTTCCCAAAAAATTCTTCTTCATGTTCTATCACTATATCTTCTAACATGTCTAGTCTCAGTTTAAATTTATTTATCTAATAAATATATATGACTTATTTCTTGACATGGTCCTCTATTTCATAATTTTTTTTTATTTTATTTCATAAACATCCTCTCCTCATTATTTATTTTGGTGTTATACTTTGAAAATGATTTTAACTCTTACTTAACCATATATTTCCGATCAGTATGTTCCCCTTCTTCATTATCACTATATAAAGCATCAAATAATTTTTCAACATAAGCCATAAATTTGGTTTCATATTTAGATTTTATTCTTGATATTGAGTTATATTATTCCTTCTTATTAATCAAAATATATATCTTTTTACTAGAGTATTTATTTGTGCCCCCACACCACTTATAATTCTGAGGATTATCATCTTCGTTATATAATTCTGGTCAATTAACATTATTCTATGTGTAATTTATTAAAAAATTTAGAATTCCATTACATTAATAGCACCATGGTGATTTGTCTTTTTTTATACCACATCCAATTTTTAAACTTAATTGATAGAGGAGAATTTTTTTTATTGAATTCTTCACCATATTCCTCATTATTTGAATAACTTGATTTTTCATCTTCATCATCTTTGACTTTAATATTTAACATGTCTTTAATGGTAATCTATTATTTTTATTTCTTCTTGAAAACTAAAACTTTTATCATTTTATAAAGAATGAATATATTATACTGTCCACCAAAATTTTGAACCTCTATATCTTCTAAATATATAATATTCGGATAAAAAATTTCTGAAATATGTCTCTTCAATTTTTTGACAATAATATAATCATCCCACTTTTCTCCAAGTATGTTAATATTATTGATAATTTCATTGGTTCCAGTGAAGAATTCATCAATGTTTTAGTTAATATATATATTAATATCCTCAAACATGCTTATCCAAATATGAAATTTAACATCCTTGAATTTCACATTTCCTTAAAAATTCATCTTTAATTTATCATATATTTCCTTGTAAGGTTTAAGTATCATGGATTTTGTATATACATTTTCAAAAAGAGACACAAAAATAGAAGTATGAGGCTTTCCAGAAACATCTATATTCCAATTATTATAAAAACTGATAATAAAACCCTTATTAAAGGGTATAAATCCCACTATTTTTGTATCTCTTACAACCAATAAAAGTGTTAGGAGGTAGGGAAACATCATATTCCTCCAACCATTTCATTTTTTCCATAAAAAGTATGGAAAAATATGCTATTACTAAAATCTAAATTCTACACACTGATAAATTTCTTGAATCATTTAGAGGGAACCAAATTTTTCTCTGATAATGATGGTAGATCCAAGGAATTCCATCTACCATTGAGGGGGTGGGGGAGTGGGTGGGGTTTGAATCAATGTTACACTTTTAGAAATTTAATATTTTAAATTCAATGTCTTAGATTTTTTATAGTCTTGACCCACTCACATTAGAATTACTCATCGTAACCTGAATGCATTTAGAAAATGGAAAATATAAACAATAGAATTTACATGATTTAGCCTTAAAATCACATTTTTTACCATGATGGGTTAGTCACTACAATCATGGATTATCTACTATAAACTCATGTGATTCCACCATGGATCTTTCCAATTCCATCGGTATAGAGTCCCAATAATCTGTTGTTTCTAGAATCCCAAAGTAAAATACATTTTCCCACCACCAACTATAAAAATGTTTATACTAAAATAAAAATGATATCTATTTTCTCTATGTTACTTGAAAACCACAGGATTTGGACCTTCCTACTCAAGCCTCCTAGATCAGTAGTTCATTGTGTGCTCACTTCATAATATTTTCATCATCCGATGATCATAATTAAATATTCTAGTCATGATTCATATAGCTTGATCATTAATTATATAGATCTTCCTCAGTTCCTTGAATTCCTATTTATAAAAATATTTTTCTATTTTCTCTTAAATATGTTTTTGTATATCATTATCAGTATATTTTCATAAGAAACTCATATCCTTTATTCTATTGTAATTTTATATTAATATAATATTTTTTTGAATATTTTTAATATTATTTTCATACAAGTAAATTGAAAAACCTACGGGATTCTCCAAAGTGAAATATATATATTTTTAAATAAATAAACATAATTACCAATTTTATTTTCACATTGAAACTAATCTATATATTTGGTCAATAATCCCTAAATGTAGGATATATTTCTATCTCAAAATATCCCCATCAAATTTATAGCTTTAACTCTTTTTAATTTCCCATCCACATGATCGTGAAACCACACACTGTTACATGGAAGTGTGGCTCACGGTGTGAAGTTATTCTCAAATCCATCTTATCTTGAATAATAATAATCTTAGATTAATTATCAGGTTTAAAATCCATAATGGTTAGTGAATTATTCTTTTATAAAAATTTCTTCAAAAAAATAATTCTAGAAATTTACTCAAAAATCATAAGACATAGTAACTCTTATGAATTCTCCCATTTTGGTAAACTGTGAAGTCTTATGCATGAAAAAAGTATTACGCACTATATTAAAATTAATATATAGCTCAAAAAGTCTTAAAATACTACCTTAAGACTTAAATATATTCCTCAATGCCTCAAGAGGAACATAAGTTATACCAAATATTCAAAAAGTATCACATGTATATATATAACTGTCACGACCCCCTCCCACCAAAGATGCCCCTCCTGAGTGGGAAATGGTGAAAGGGAGATAATGACCCCATGAGTCCTGCCTCCAGTAGGCCCCGGAGTGGCAACTAGCACCAAGGGTATGAGTTTTCACAAATATGAGAGGCATTAACTTTTTTATTATTTAAGATCGGGAAATAGGACGAGTCAAACACTAAGAGAAAATGGAAACAAGTAAATGAAAATAAACCCAAACCAATCGTACATGCATGTTTAAACAATTCTGTAACAAAGTAAAAGTACAAGAAAACTCAAAAGTACAATACTAAAAGAAACAAGAGTACAACAACTGCAACAAATCCAACTATCCCGACTAGTAGGGTCCCGCACGGCCCTGGTAGTCCTCCTGGAAACCTAAAAGTAAATGTAGGGTGATCATACAAGTATACTTAGTAGGGAAACCTAAAGCTCTCATGCACAGGTGGGGAGACATACTAATGTCCCATGAGAACAACAGAAGAAACCAAAGCCTAGCAAGGAATTCTATCCGCCCAACCTCACCAGCCATGCTCACCAAAAACACAAAACAACAGGTAGTAGTATATAAGAACAAGAGTATTGGGTACCCCGCACCATTTCCCACTAGTTAGTTGCTCTTTCTAATAGCGAACGTCCTGACGCTACCACACTCTTCCCGCCCGCACACACCTGGGCCTCAAGAACCACATATCCCGCCCGCACACACCTGGGCCTCACAACCACATATCCCGCACGCACACACCTGAGCCTCACAAACCACAATCACATCCCCGCCCGAAAACACCAGGGTCTCATCCTGAAGATTCTTGGGAACAGTAAACCTACCCGAAGAGTCTTGGGTGTAAGGTCACCTCAAGCCATTACAACATATGGAAGAAGGATCAGGAAGGAGCTAGTAACTAAGGAAAAAACACCCTCTCCCCTGAAATGGGAGTGTTTGGCACTAATTTCTCAACATGGGTTGGGTGCGACAAAACACAAAAATACAGATACATATATATACCAAACACACAGCCCAAACTATGGATTATAAACAGAGAAACTGAGCACGTTCCTCGGCACTGCCACTATGAAGCATGCATACAACAAATAATCCCAACCCCATTTAGGTTTTCAAGTTTCCAAAGTATTGGTTTATTAGTTCCTTAACTACTGGGAAACTATCAAACCAGATCAAGTGTTTCATAGAACAAAACCCTGCCAACCACAAATCAAGTTAGATAAAACACAAGCAACACAAAACCAAACTTTTTATCATCAATCAATCCCCATTGATTGTTCCCGCGTTTAATTCATTATTGTTCCCCACAGTTCATTTATCAACTTTCTACTTTATTTTAATATCACAACCCATTACCGTAGCCCTACTGCCATTATGACCACATCTCCACAACCGTATCACAAGACAAGGCTTGTGCCACATCATTTCCCCTTTAAAATCATTTATCGGAGCCCCGCTGCCTATCCTATTCATAACAACCCAGGATTCACCCCCCTTTCACACACCACGTAACCAAAACAACACCCACATGTTCATTATTCCATTTTGTTCAGCTGGGGTGATCACACAAGTGTTCCGAATATTAATTTAATCATACAACTTTACATGATTAACCAATTTTTATCCAAAAAACAGTCTAGAAATATAGGGCAACATTTAATTGTGCAAGAAAAGGCCCCCAATGACCGTGATTTTCAGTAGGCATAAGCCTATTTAATTCATAACATAACAATAGGATAAAAAAAGATAAACATAATAACTTCCCCATCACCATTCTTTAACCAGTTATTATCTTTATTTATTGGTTCAACCATATATCATGAAAACAAGAGGATACCCACCCCGCATGAAGCACAAAAGAGAGAGACGGAGGTAAGATCCCTACCTCAATAGATTTTGATCACAACTCTCCCCCGGATCAACATTAGAAGACGTCCATCGACATTCGTCACTTCTGAAAAAACCCGGAAAAAACTTCCTCAGGTGGAAGCTGGGAAGTAAAGTCCAAAGGGAAACCAATAGATCTAATCTCAGAAGTTCCGCCTCGTCGTTACGATCTCGTGGCCGCTGATGGATCGTAAATCGGAGCTCAGACGAAGAAGTTATGGAATAAAGGAGCTTTGGAGTCTATTGGGAGAGCTTTGCTCGAAGGAATAGGGAGGAGAGGAATTATTTGAAAAGGAGGAGAGGCCCCCTCCTTTTATAGGTGAGAAAAACTAAAGTATACGGCATGTAATTCCTAGTACACGGCGTATACTAGGCCATTACACACGGTCGCCACGCAGCTTCCAACACGGCATTCAATGCGGCAGACGACCGTTGACTGGTCAACACATAGTTTGAGGGTAACGCGTATGCGGGGAGGAACTACACGACGTGTACTCATTTATTTCACGTGGCAAGGACATGGCTTCAACACAGCACACAACCGTTGACTGGTCAACACACGGTTTTAGGGTAACGTGTATGCGGGGAGGAACTACACGGCGTGTAGTATGGGCTACACAGCGTGTACTCATTTATTTTACGTGGAAAGGACATGACTTAAACACGAGGTATACCCAGAAAGGTGGTACACGACGTGTACTCACACTACATGGCGCGTAGTTACAAAAATTCAGAAAAGTGTGGGAAAATTCCATTCTACCCTCAAAAAACACTTCATGACCTTCTTTTTGACAAAGGAAAGGGCCGGAGAGGTCCATACCATTACATCAGATACCTCTTAAAACATTCTCATCCCCGAGAATTCAAAAACAAAACTAGAGGAACCCAACAAGAAACCTCTTAGGGCTCTATTTATAATAGGAACCCAACCAACAACCCTAATCATATGTGTTAGGAATTCCTTCTCCTATGTCGAGATATTATCCGCTTTAGGTGGCACTGACTCTCCTGCACGGGTTTAATCGCATCCACATTAATACGTCTTGATTAAGAATCAGGTTTTTCCTTTTCCCCACACATCCGGACACATTACACACTTCCAGAGAACAAGGAAACAAAACTTCTCACAACCAACAAGCCAAGCATTCCATATATCAAAGGTACATAGTATAACATCGAAACAAAGCTCATAAGAACAAGCAAAACACAAGTCAAAACAACTCTGGGTACTGAGCGTGCTTCTAAGACTCCCGCTCTCTAGTGCTCTCCCTGAGGCCTCCATGCCTCCACAACACATGGACCAAGGAAATGGTTCGTCCATGGAGCACCTTCTCTTTACGATCCTCGATTCTGACTGGTCCTTCCTCGAAGGTCACGTCGTATCCCATATCTAACTCTCCCCAGTCCATAACGTGAGAGGCATCGCGTAAGTACTGACGAAGCTGGGAGACGTGGAAGACGTCATGAACCTTCTCCAACTGAGGTGGCATAGCCAGCTGATATGCCACCTCGCTGACTCGCCTCAACACCTCGAAAGGTCCGATGAACCTAGGGGAGAGCTTACACCCCTTCCCAAACCTCCGCTTCCCCCGTCGAGGGGAAACCTTCAAGAACACATGATCTCCCACCTCGAACTCCAAGGGCCTCCTCCAACAATCAACATAAGACTTCTGTCGGTCCTAAGCCGCTTTCATCCTTTCACGCACAAGCTAGAATTTCTCTGTGGTGCTCTGTACTACCTCTGGCCCAAGAGCACCTGTCTCACCAACCTCTTCCTAGTAAATGGGTGAATGACATGGTCTTCCATAAAAATCCTCAAACGGTGCCATGCCAATAGTAGAGTGGAATCTGTTGTTGTAGGAAAACTCTAATAAAGTCAAGTATTGCACCCATGATCCTCTGAAATCTAGAACGCATGATCGCAACATGTCCTCCAACGTCTGGATAGTCTGCTCTGTCTGGCCATCGGTCTGGGGGTGGAAAGCAATGCTAAGGCGTAGCTAGGTGCCAAAAGCATGCTGTAACCCCTTCCAGACTCGTGAAGTAAACCGAGTATCCCGATCTAAGATGATAGTCTTCGGAACTCCATGCAACCACACCACCTTGTCTACGTACCTCTGTGCTAAGGTAATCACCAGGCCCAACTCCTTAATTGATAAGAAGTGAGCTGATTTTGTCAGTCGATCCACCACTACCCAGATAACATCATAACCACCCTGAGCTCTAGGTAGTCCTTTGAAAAATTCCATTAAGATGTCATCCCACTTCCACTCAGGGACATCTAGGGGATGTAACAAACCAATAGGAACAGGGTGTTCAGCCTTTAATTGCTGACACACTAGGCACTTATCCACAAACTCCGCCACTACCCGTTTCACCCCGGGCCACCAAAACTTTTCCCTCAGGCCTCAGTACATTTTTGAAACCCCCAGATATACCGCCAAGGATGAGATATGGAACTCATGGAGAACCCCCTCATGCATCGCCTCCGGAACAAACAACCTTCCATGAAAAAGCATCCGATGTCGGCTGTCCTATGACCATCCTTCTATAGCATTTACCTGATCGATACAATCCCACATCACTTCTACCTCGGAGTCTCCCCACTGAGACTCTTCCACCTACTGCAACAAGGAGGACTGCACCATCATCTGAAACAAACAGCCTCTAACAGCCTCTACCCTTGCATCCAAGTGCAAGGCATCCAATTCTCCCATCGCTTTCCAAGCATCAGTGGATTCCCAAACCACTTCCTTATGCGACTTCCTGCTCAGGGCATCAGCCAAAACTTTGCCCTTACCTTCAATGTAAGAGATCTCTAAGTCATAGTCTTGGAGAAACACAACCCATCTCTATTGCCGCAAGTTCAGGTCACGCTGGGAGAATATATAACATAAGCTCTTGTGATATCAGAAGACCACAAAGCACTCCCCAAAGAGGTAATGTCGCCACAAATTCAGTGTGAACACTAATAATGCAAGCTCTAAGTCATGGGTGGCATAGTTATGCTCATGAGGGCGCAACTACCTAGACCCATAATAGATTACACCCTTCTTCTGCATCAGTACGCACCCCAAACCAAGGCCAGAAGCATCACAAAACACCTCATACAACAACCCTTCCTCTGGCAACCTGATTACTAGAGAAATGACCAACTTCTCCTTCTGGTAGTCGAAATATTTCTGGCACTGATCACTCCATAGGAAGACCTGGTTCTTCCTAGTCTAAGCTGTTAATAGAGCAGCAACTTGAGAGAAATCCGAAACGAACCTCCGATAATAACCTACCAACCCCAGGAAACTACGAACTTCTTCCACGCTCTTGGGTGCTGCCCAAGAAACAACTAACTCTAACTTTGATGGGTCCACTGACACTCCATGCTGAGACACCACGTGCCCAAGGAAGTGTACTTATTACGTCAAGAACTTATACTTCGACAATTTCCCATAAATCTGGTGGTGTCGAAGGAATTCCAAGACTGCCCTGAGATGCTCAATGTGCTCCTCCTCTGATCTTGAGTAGATCAGGATGTCATCGATAAACACAATGATGAACCAGTCCAGAAACTCTCGGAAGACAAAGTTCATAAGTACCATGAACATAGCTGGTGCATTCGTGTAACAGCCTGAGATTTTATGAAAAATATTTTTTTTATTTCACTAATGTCTTGTGTTGTATGCTACACCAAAAGGAGCTTGCGCAACATGCATCCTTGACTTGCCTTGCATTACACGCAATCACGACCTTCCTCGATAGCGTGTGTAGTACGCAATACCGAGTTTCACTAAACAACGATATGCTATTAAAATATTATTATAACTAGCCGTTATGAATAGTAATAACCACCTTTTAAAATTTTAGAAATTTTAGCTCTCAAAATGGACTTCATTTTTGGATTTGGAGTATCAAATTTAGCCTAAGGTGAAATTTTGGTACTTTTCGGATAACTTTCATATTCTGATGAATAGTGAAAATTACTAAATTATAATTAAAAACAACTTTTTTAATCGAAATAATTAATAGTGATAAATCATTAATTTGAGTGGTTTTAAAGTATATTTAGAATATATTTTTACAATTCAATACAATGTTGGTCATTGTATGTAATTTCACATTTACACCAGACATAAACAAGTGTTAATCTTTTGATAGTTATTATCTCTTAAAAACACGCTATTTGTTGTGACAGCGGAAATTAATTATAAAATTAATTAATGAAACTTATATGTTGGGAATTTTGTAAAATAGAAATCATTTTTGAATTCAGAATATCAATTATAGCCTAGGGTAAAATTTTAGTACTTTTCTGAAAACTTTCAATTTTTGATAGTGAAACCACTAAGTGGTAGGTTAAAAACTGAATTTTGCATAAAACTTAATTTTACCGCTTCTGTGAATGGAATTTTGAAAATCCGACAGACACGGTTAATGTCAAGGACTAAAATGTGGTTCAATGAGATGAAAATAATTTTTGGTGAATAGTAACTTTTTACTTTTTTTTACCACGGTTAATAGTAAATAGGGTAACTAAGGGTAAATATGATATTACTATTACCCTAACACATGTACTAATTCTATTGGATAAGTGTAATTCGACCAAAAACAACCTTATGAATATAATATGACCATTTAGGTCCACTTGGATTAGATTATGACATTTAATATTATTTTATTTAATGAATAGTTAAAATAGTTAAAATCAAAGTTTAATAACTAAAACATTTTTAATATGGGGTTATACATAAGATAAATTCGACTATAAATATTCATTAGAAAGCTAAAAATATTTACTACATAATTATATTTTATTTATAATTTTTAGACTTTAAATTAATTAATGTATTTATGACACAACGATGATGCAGTAATTACCATTTTAAGGAAATATTAACATAATTGATGTTATAAATGCTCAAATGAATGTAATTTGAGACTTTTTATGAATTCCAATAATTTTCTAGGTTACTATGATATATTAGTGTTGATTTAATCAACTTGGTTTGAACATATAATTCTGTTATGACTTTCACAAAAATCATATATCAAATAGTGTCAAAATTGACACAAAATAGTTTTTAAATCAAATATTATATTATTAATTGTTATTTTATTCCTAAAAATCTAAGGTTCGTCCAAATGACTTAGATAAGGATATATATATTAATAATAAACATTTTGGGGTTCTTTTGGCATGTTATAGTAAGTGTATTAACCATATAGTGTAAGAAAACAAAAAGACACGGTAAAAGTTAAATTATTTAACTTAGAGTTAAATCTAATTGATAAGGTTACAATAATACCCTAAACTTGTCTAAATACTATTGGTTGATAGGATTTCTACCCATCCCCACTTTACCTTCGAAATAAGACCCTTTGGAACCATTATAAACCGATTTTGACTTTAATATAAAATAATATTTTGAGATATTCCTAAGGTGCCCCTCTCCTCCCTTATAAAAGGACACCTCCTCCCCCTCCTCCTCACACAAATTTGAGCACTCAAGCTCGTCCAACCCCTGCCATTTTCTCCTCTCCAATTCCCTAGAATAATCCTAGAGGTCCTGGTCTTCTTCAAAGACCAATCTTAGTTCCCTAAGTGGAGGATTCAAAGAGGCATTCCAAAGAAGAGGTAATATCCGTTACCGATCTTTTCAATTTCTTTCTTCTTCAACTTCTTCTTCTTTAGTTGTTTCATGATAAAGTAATAACATCAGTATTGAATACATACTGATATGTTATTATAAATACGAAACAACCCTAATTCACCTTCTATCCATCCTACGGAAAAATGAAATCACCGCGCGTGCGTACGTACGGAATACCGTCTCCACGCCGTGGTGTAATCTATTTTCCACCACCACCTTACAAGGATGGGTATAATTGTGTAATGAGTAACTATTTATGATTATTATAAAGTAATATTGATACTTAAATAATATATATGTACTCCAATACAATTCCACGATCATAGGAACGATATCATCACTCGTGCGTACGTACGGAATACCGTCTCCACGATGTGATGCGACTCGTTCTACATGATCATCATTACATAGTAATTATATAAATGAATTGAATGAATAAATATGATATATGTTACACTAATACCATTTTGGATATAAGGTATCTATAACCTTAAAAGAAGAATAAGAATTTATTTGGCAAAACACGCATAAGAACAAAAGGCAATAAAGACCCGAGTAACAAGTAATAATGAAATATTACTAACAAGAAGCTAAGAATATGACCATATATGATATCATATCAATATTTATGATTCTGGAATAAGTCAATAACACTATTTAAATCATTATACAGGAGGTTCGGACACTTACAAAGAAAGTCGGACCTAAGGTAAGGGAAATATCACAATCTAATTTTTATCCGAGATTGTTTATACTTTGGTATTTACTGGGGTGTATTTTATCATCCACATCCATGTTCCTCAATATGTAATATTATTTCCATCCACCCAAAATTGTTTAAAACCTATTTTACCCTTTGGTGAGTTTTTAGTAAAAGATATGAAAGGAATCTATTGTTGTTTTTCATACGAGGTACTTTTTGACTTTTCCAACAAAAGTACGAAGAATGTTTTTTTAACTTATACGGCATGAATGGATTTCTAAAACATTATTTCCAAGAAGATTCCTTTACAAGTATTCAAGTTAATTTTTAATCAACCTCTTTTAGTTTAAAATTTTATGACATGTTAAGAAAGGAAACGTGTTTTTGAAGTAGAAAGGATATTTTCCTCAAGAATGAAGTTCAAGTATTTTGTCAAAATTATTTTCCATCTAAGATAATAAAAGGGTTCTGTTTTTATCCCTATTATTACATGGATTTGATTATGTTGTGATGGAAATATTTTTATGAATTCCTTTATCTTATATGAATTGTTTTATGATGTCATGTTGTTTAATAATCCCATTTTTATTACATGGGTTACGCTATGATGTATGGTTTATGATTATGTGGCACACATAAGAAAGGATTCATTATAAGATGGGTGGGACCTATATCTCCCTCCAATTAATTGGGTAAAGATTTTATATCTCATGAGATAGACATGGCTGGAATGGTAGGTTATACCGGTACAGTGAAACAGGACTGAAACGAGGGTTACTCGATTCAGAAAGGGACTTTGTCCACTAAGATAGTCTTGGAAATGAGTCTTGACTAACAAGAAATGATTCTCTATGATTATGTGTGAATGACACAAAGTTTCAAGTTTCATGTTATGATTATGGGGATATCATTTTCACTTCTATGATTTGTTCCATGATATTATAATCTCTTTTGCAGGTTATGATTTTCAAAAAGATATGATATGATTTTTATTTCCTTTGTTTACCCTTACTGAGAATTTGAGCTCACCCTTTTATGTTTTCTTTTCCCCAGGATATAAAGAAAGGTTTTAGGTAAAAAAAAGGGAGGATCTTTATGGGAGATATTGAAGATCTTTCACCACGATTAGAAGATTATGTTCCGAGTTTCCAAAGACACTAAACTATTACGATCCTTGTGTGTGTGCTTTGGTTATGTACTAAGTATTCCGCAAAAGTAATGTAATGTCCATGTACGTTAAGCTTCGGGTCTCTACAGTTGGTCTCAGAGGAAAGGTTTAGTCAACCTTTGGAAACTAGGATGCGAAAACGTTAGTGAGATCCCTAGAGATATTTCTAAGGTATGTCTAGGGATGTTCCTAAGGATAAGTATACGTATAGGATATGGTCCTAGAACTACGGTAAAGATCTTAGAATTTAACCTAAGATGTTAGATATTAAGGGTACTCCCCCTTTACTATGTTGTTTTTCCTAGCATGATTTTTGCCTCTCACACTATTCTTTTTGGGTTTTAGACGATGGCTGGAACCCGAAGGAACCGTGTTGATCAATGCAATAGACAATGCAATGATTTTCCTCCTGAACAAACAAATGTTATGGGAGATGGAGTGAAAAATCTTATTGCTATACTTACACAAGCTATGAATCATTCTAGACTTCCAAATGAGCAGAGAAGGGAACAATATTCTATTGATTCCTTCATGAGGCAACGTTCACCTTCTTTCAGTGGGTCTTCTGATCCACTTGTTGCTGAACAATGGATCAGTACCACTGAAAAGATATTTTCAGTTCTTCAATGTTCTGAACATGATAAAGTCATCTTAGCAGTATATCGTTTGGAAGGTGAAGCTGATCAATGGTGGAATCTTATCAAGAATACAAGGCAAAGAGATGAAATTGAGTCCATGGAATGGGACGAGTTCAAGAACTTATTTTTCAATAAGTACTTCCCTCGTATTCTTCGAACAAAGATGGAGAAGGAGTTTCTTGAACTAAAGAAAAAAGATGATGAATCTGTTGGTATATACAAAGCGAATTTTACAAGACTTGCAAGGTATGAATCTGGCATTATCATCCAACCTGAAAGTAAAGTTGATCGATTTTTCAGTGGCTTAAAACCAAGTCTTCGAAGGGCATTAGCTATAAGAGACTTCAGTAGCTATGAAGAAATTGTGCGTTGTGATATCAAGGTAGAAATGGAAGTTGGTGTTACATATCCATCTCATGGTTTTGACAAGAAACGAAAGATGGAGTTCAAGGAGAAATCTCAGAATAATGGTGAAAAGAAGATGAATGTTTCCTTATGCACAAAGTGTGGAAATAATCATGGTGGAGATTGTCTTAAAGGGACTGGAAAATGTTTTAAGTGTGGAAAAGAAGGTCATCGAGCAGCTGAGTGTCGAAGTAATGGAAAAAGGGTTTCTAATGATGTGAATAAAGCAAACACTGCAGAGAACGCACCACCAACACTTCAATGCTTCAAGTGCAAGGAAATGGGGCATTATGCTAATAAATGCCCTAATCCAAGGGTTAGTGATGATCAACATGAGCAACCACTGAAGGCAAAGGACAAAGGGAAGTCACATGCGATCACTATTGGCAATGTTGAATATGACAACGATGTGGTGGAATGATTAAGTTTTTATGTAATGGGATTCCAAAATAATGTTGTATCATTGAGTATTGCAATATTTATTGATGTGGTATTCAAAGTGATTGAGATATTTTTTGGAAATAAGATGATATGCGCATAATGAAGGGAAAACGAGAAAATGAAATGTTTAATAGTATTCATGAGCTCATGATTGATATAAGGACTAAGTGATATCATGGTTTGAGTATATAGAATTTTGAGGATTTTGGTATGTGGAAAGTGTTAACTTTAAACTGCATTCATTTTTTCACTAAGGTATTCAAGAGAATACATGATTAAGGACTTTGAATGTTTAGAATGTGACCAACAAGACATATCTTATGGGGATCAACGATGGTATTAAATCTCTGGTAATTGTTTTCACTATATTATGAGAGTAGAATGCAGTATTATGGGTAAGCCTAAAGATTGGAATGGATTATGTTGGAATAAGTTAGTATTGTTTAAGGATAGAAGTTTTTTTTCTCGATATTATTGATGGGATGTTATAGTAATATAGTTTTAGAAAAAGGACAACCTGCAGGACGGGCGACAACCCATCGCCTCGGACAAGGCTGTGGGAATCGAACCCACAACCGAAGTGCGACTGGCCTTTATCGCCTACCACTGGCCTATAGGAAGTCCCTGTTTAGTAGAAACTAGTTTTATTATATTAAGCAGTATGATATATGAAGTATAAGTCCATTTTAGGAACCATATGTGATTAATCTCACTATAGACCGACTTATGTATATAATTTTTTCTAACCTTTTGTTTGAGACAGATGGAATGACCCGTCATTCTATCACATGATCTGCTAACACTTCACGAATAACAAATTCAACTTCATTTATTTAAGAGATGAAGTGGAAATTGTTCAAGGCATGAACAACAGTGAGATTGTACCAAAATAAAGAAAGTATTTATTCTAATTCAAATTTTCAACTTTAGGGAAATGATCTTGAAAACCAAAAATGTTTTCCTAGTGATCTTATACCTGATGAATCAGATGGTACCTTAGACTGTCACAAATTTATGGATTTGTGATTACTGGATTTTCCATAGCCATGTTCTCTACCACTCTCCATCAGAACATGATGGTTAGATTTCTCTTCCATATCCATATTTTCACCTATGTGGAAACCTAGTGATTAGTGTATTTGGGTAATCGTTACATTTCATACTTTAGTTTTTAAAGCCAAGTTTTGGTATTCCTTTTTACGATGTGGGTTTCTATTAAAGAAACTTTCGAATAGTAAACCATTTATAACCCCGACGAATTTCGAGGGCGAAATTCATTTTAAGGGGGGTAGAATGTAACAGCCCGAGATTTTATGAAAAATATTTTTTTTATTTCACTAATGTCTTGTGTTGTACGCTACACCAAAAGGAGCTTGCACAACACGCATCCTTGACTTGCCTTGCATTACACGCAATCGCGACGTTCCTCGATAGCGTGTGTAGTACGCAATACCGAGTTTCACTAAACAACGATATGCTATTAAAATATTATTATAACTAGCCGTTATGAATAGTAATAACCACCTTTTAAAATTTTAGAAATTTTAGCTCTCAAAATGGACTTCATTTTTGGATTCGGAGTATCAAATTTAGCCTAAGGTGAAATTTTGGTACTTTTCAGATAACTTTCATATTCTGATGAATAGTGAAAATTACTAAATTATAATTAAAATTTTTTTTTAATCGAAATAATTAATAGTGATAAATCATTAATTTGAGTGGTTTTAAAGTATATTTAGAATATATTTTTACAATTCAATACAATGTTGGTCATTGTATGTAATTTCACATTTACACCAGACATAAACAAGTGTTAATCTTTTGATAGTTATTATCTCTTAAAAACACGCTATTTGTTGTGACAGCGGGAATTAATTATAAAATTAATTAATGAAACTTATATGTTGGGAATTTTGTAAAATAGAAATCATTTTTAAATTCGGAATATCAATTATAGACTAGGGTGAAATTTTAGTACTTTTCTGAAAACTTTCAATTTTTGATAGTGAAACCACTAAGTGGTAGGTTAAAAACTGAATTTTGCATAAAACTTAATTTTACCGCTTCTGTGAATGGAATTTCGAAAATCCGACAGACACGGTTAATATCAAGGACTAAAATGTGGTTCAATGAGATGAAAATAATTTTTGGTGAATAGTAACTTTTTACTTTTTTTTACCACAATTAATAGTAAATAGGGTAACTAAGGGTAAATATGATATTACTATTACCCTAACACATGTCCTAATTCTATTAGATAAGTGTAATTCTACCAAAAACAACCTTATGAATATAATATGACCATTTAGGTCCACTTGGATTAGATTATGACATTTAATATTATTTTATTTAATGAATAGTTAAAATAGTTAAAATCAAAGTTTAATAACTAAAACATTTTTAATATGGGGTTATATATAAGATAAATTCGACTATAAATATTCATTAGAAAGATAAAAATATTTCCTACATAATGATAATTTATTTATAATTTTTAGACTTTAAATTAATTAATTTATTTATGACACAACGATGATGCAGTAATTACCCTTTTAAGGAAATATTAACATAATTGATGTTATAAATGCTCAAATGAATGTAATTTGAGACTTTTTATGAATTACACTAATTTTATAGGTTACTATGATATATTAGTGTTGATTTAATAAACTTGGTTCGAACATATAATTCTGTTATGACTTTCACAAAAATCATATATCAAATAGTGTCAAAATTGACACAAAATAGTTTTTAAATCAAATATTATATTATTAATTGTTATTTTATTCCTAAAAATCTAAGGTTCATCCAAATGACTTAGATAATGATATATATATTAATAATAAACAATTTGGGGTTCGTTTGGCATGTTATAGTAAGTGTATTAACCATATATTGTAAGAAAACAAAAAGACACGGTAAAAGTTAAATTATTTAACTTAGAGTTAAATCTAATTGATAAGGTTACCATAATACCCTAAACTTGTCTAAATACTATTGGTTGATAGGATTTAGACCCATCCCCACTTTACCTTCGAAATAAGACCCTTTGGAACCATTATAAACCGATTTTGACTTTAATATAAAATAATATTTTGAGATATTCCTAAGGTGCCCCTCTCCTCCCTTATAAAAGCACACCTCCTCCCCCTCCTCCTCACACAAATTTGAGCACTCATGCTCGGCCAAACCCTGCCATTTTCTCCTCTCCACTTCCCTAGAATAATCCTAGAGGTCCTGGTCTTCTTCAAAGACCAATCTTAGTTCCCTAAGTGGAGGATTCAAAGAGGCGTTCCAAAGAAGAGGTAATATCCGTTACCGATCTTTTCAATTTCTTTCTTCTTCAACTTATTCTTATTTAGTTGTTTCATGATAAAGTAATAACATCAGTATTACATACATACTGATATGTTATTATAAATATTAAACAACCATAATTCACCTTCTATCCATCCTACGGAAAAATGAAATCACCACGCGTGCGTACGTACAGAATACCGTCTCCACGCCGTGGTGTAATCTATTTTCCACCACCACCTTACAAGGATGGGTATAATGGTGTAATGAGTAACTATTTATGATTATTATAAAGTAATATTGATACTGAAATAATATATATGTACTCCAATACAATTCCACGATCATAGGAACGATATCATCACTCGTGCGTACGTACGGAATACCGTCTCCACGATGTGATGCGACTCGTTCTACATGATCATCATTACATAGTAATTATATAAATGAATTGAATGAATAAATATGATATATGTTACACTAATACCATTCTGGATATAAGGTATCTATAACCTTAAAAGAAGAATAAGAATTTATTCAGAAAACACGCATAAGAACAAAAGGCAATAAAGACCCGAGTAACAAGTAACAATGAAATATTACTAACAAGAAGCTAAGAATATGACCATATATGATATCATATCAATATTTATGATTCTGGAATAAGTCAATAACACTATTTAAATCATTATACAGGAGTTTCAGACACTTACAAAGCAAGTCGGACCTAAGGTAAGGGAAATATCACAATCTCATTTTTATCCGAGATTGTTTATACTTTGGTATTTACTGGGGTGTATTTTATCATCCACATCCATGTTCCTCAATATGTAATATTATTTCCATCCACCCAAAATTGTTTAAAACCTATTTTACCCTTTGGTGAGTTTTTAGTAAAAGATATGAAAGGAATCTATTGTTGTTTTTCATACGAGGTACTTTTTGACTTTTCCGACAAAAGTACGAAGAATGTTTTTTTTAACTTATACGGCATGAATGGATTTCTAAAACATTATTTCCAAGAAGCTTCCTTTACAAGTATTAAAGTTTATTTTTAATCAACCTCTTTTAGTTTAAAATTGTATGACATGTTAATAAAGGAAAAGTGTTTTTGAAGTAGAAAGGATATTTTCGTCAAGAATGAAGTTCAAGTATTTTATCAAAATTATTTTCCATCTTAGATAATAAAAGGGTTCTGTTTTTATCCCTATTATTACATGGATTTGATTATGTTGTGATGGAAATATTTTTATGAATTCCTTTATCTTATATGAATTGTTTTATGATGTCATGTTGTTTAAGAATCCCATTTTTATTACATGGGTTATGCTATGATGTATGGTTTATGATTATGTGGCACACATAAGAAAGGATTCATTATAAGATGGGTGGGACCTATATCTCCCTCCAATGCATTGGGTAAAGATTTTATATCTCATGAGATAGACATGGCTGGAATGGTAGGTTATACCGGTTCAGTGAAACAGGACTGAAACGAGGGTTACTCGATTCAGAAAGGGACTTTGTCCACTAAGATAGTCTTGGCAATGAGTCTTGACTAACAAGAAATGATTCTCTATGATTATGTGTGAATGACACAAAGTTTAAAGTTTCATGTTATGATTATGGGGATCTCATTTTCACTTTTATGATTTGTTCCATCATATTATTATCTCTTTTGCAGGTTATGATTTTCAAAAAGATAAGATATGATTTTTATTTCCTTTGTTTACCCTTACTGAGCATTTGAGCTCACCCTTTTATGTTTTCTTTTCCCCAGGATATAGAGAAAGGTTTTAGGTAAAAAAAAGGGAGGATCTTTACGGGAGATATTGAAGATCTTTCACCACGATTAGATGATTATGTTCCGAGTTTCCAGAGACACTAAACTATTACGATCCTTGTGTGTGTGTTTTTGTTATGTACTAAGTATTCCGCAAAAGTAATGTAATGTCCATGTACGTTAAGCTTTGGGTCTTTACAATTCGTAACTCCAAAAGGCATCACTAAAAACTCGAAGTGCCCATACCTACACCTGAAAGACATCTTTGAGATGTCACTGTCCTTTACCCTTAGCTAATGATATCCAGATCGTAGATCAATCTTAGAAGACCAACCTGCTCCCCTTAGCTGGTCGAAGAGACCATCTATCCTTAGAAGGGGGTAACGGTTCTTGACCGTTACCTGATTCAACATTTAGTAGTCTATGCCAAGTCTGAGAACACCATCTGCCTTCTTCATGAACAAAACTGGAGCACCCCATGGAGACACGCTGGGTTAAAAAAACCCTTCTCCATCAGATTGTCAATCTGAATCTGCAACTTCTGCAACTCCGAAGGTGCCATCCGATATGGGACCATTGAAATCGGATGAGCACCAGGATGTAAGTCTATCCCGAACTCAACATGACGTCGGGGGGGGGGGGGGGGGTAGAGTCACAACCTCCTAGGGAAAAACATCGAGGAACTCCCCAAAAACCTCTAGAACATCCATCATATCTGTATCAGCTGAAACCAATAATAACCTGCCTAACAAGGAAAGGTGAGGCTTCACATGCCGGCTTCCCACCTGATAGCTCCTCTCGCCAAAAAAAGATACATGCTACCCATCCACGTCGGAGAACACGACTCTTCTTTGGAAGCATTCAATAATGGAAATAACAGAAAACAGCCAGTCGATGCCTAGGATGACATCGTATGGATACATCTGTAGAAAAAGAAGATCCCCACTAGATCGATGTGGTCCCAACGTCAGCCCACATCCCTGGAAAACACAAGATACACTGGTCTGACCTCCAACTGGTGTACTCAGCACCAGGGGTACAGAAAGTCTCTCTATGTCTAGACCCAAAGCATGGGCTAGACCGGGTGCAAAAAAGGAGTGCGAAT
This sequence comes from Viscum album, assembly GCA_963277665.1. Lineage (NCBI taxonomy): Eukaryota > Viridiplantae > Streptophyta > Magnoliopsida > Santalales > Viscaceae > Viscum > Viscum album. The sequence continues at coordinate 990,306,257 of OY728159.1, read as the reverse complement.
CTCCTGAATCAAACAAAGCAGAAATGAGAGTGCTAAACAAAATAATCATACCACGCACCACCTCTGGTCTGGCTAGAGCTGCCAACTCTGATGCCTGCAACTATCCACGCCCAGCTCCTCTACCTCTATTATGTAGACCACCCCCCGACCACGCCCTGGTATAGGTCCCTAAGGAGAACCCTGAGGTCTGCCTCCTCCAACAAAGTCTTCCCTCGGAAAAGCAGGGTCCTACTACTGCTGGAAGGGCCTCTCCGACAACTGGTGCTGCTGAGGCAGGCGCTGAACCTGCCCACCTCCACCGTACTGATCTCGGGTCGGGCACCGACTCTAAATGTGCCCGAAACCTCAAAAAGAGAAACTCTTCAGTCCTTGGCTCGTGAAAAAGGGATGAGGACCCGAAGATCTGAACTAGAAATACTAGGGACTACTCCCTACAGGCCTGAATCTGGAAGGTCCTATCGTAGGAGACCTGCTGCTGACTGCCTTCCCCTTTGAAGAACCTAGCTGGATCCCATCTCGTGGTGCACCTCCCTACGAGTGAATCCTCTCTACAACCCTTGCCTTCTTCTGTACTGTCGAGTACGTTGGAAGGGTGAAGGGGGTGACAACATACTAGAGTGAAGGACGAAGCACCTCCTCCAAACGTCTCACCCGAGACTCCTCATCCAGAAAGATATCCGGAGAAAAGCGTAGGAGACCTTTGAAATTGATCCCTAACTCTCGTACCGACATACTCCCCTGTTGGAGGGAGAGTAACTCCTGCCGCTTCTCCGCCTTGACCATGGAAGAAAATAATTTCTCTCAGAACTCCTTCTCAATGTCATCCCATAGAACCTCTGCCTCTGACTTCTCCCCGAGGTAGAGCGTCCACCACTGACGCGTCGCACCTCTCAGCTGACTGATTGCTAGGGGAACCCAGTACTCCCTCGGAGCACAGATCAAAGTAAAAGCGATACCTTGCTTTTCAAGCCACCCCTTCGTCTCCATATCCGAAGTACTACCCTCGTACTTCTTGAGGGTTTGTCACTGGAAATAATAGAGAGTCTTCTGCCACTGATCATCTTCCTCCTCTCGGTCAATCTTCAACTGATCGACCACCTGAATCTGTTGGGCCTCGCCTGTCTGAGTCACCCAGGGACGACGTCCCGGTGCCATAGCTATACGGTAAACAAATATCTCCTAAGTCCAAGTAGAAAGGAAATTTCTCAGGGTTTCATTTTATTATTTTATTTCAATTTATTTCCCAGAACACCCAAATCAAGTAAAACACAATCATGATGATGTATGTACCTTCCCTAGGGTCTCTACCTTGCAATCAATGTCATCTCACTTGGTCATTCGGTAGGCTCAGAGTCCTTGCATCAGATCACAGGGGGCCCTAAAATTCCATGTCCTAGCCGGTCTTCCTTGGCCTATGTCATGCACCAAGATCAGCCAACACTATCGCCCTACCATCCCATGCAATCTTCACTGTGCCTAACTCTAGACTCCATCATATCTCTCAAAAATTAGCTCTGATACCATTCTGTCACGACCCCCTCCCACCAAAGATGCCCATCCTAAGCTGGCAATGGTGAAAGGGAGATATTGACCCCCCGAGTACCACCTCCAGTAGGCCCCGGAGTGGTGACTAGCACCAAGGGTATGAGTTTTCACAAATATGGGAGGCATTAACCTTTTTATTATTTAAGATCAGGAAATAGGATGAGTCAAAAACTAAGAGAAAAAGTGAACAAGTAAATGAAAATAAACCCAAACTAATCCTACATGCATGTTTAAACAATTCTAAAACAAAGTACAAGTACAAGAAAACTCAAAAGTACAATACCAAAAGAAACAAGAGTACAACAACTGCAACAACTATAACTGTCCCGACTAGTAGGGTCCCGCATGGCCCTGGTAGTCCTCCTGGAAACCTGAAAGTAAACATAGGGTGAGAATACAAGTATACGCAGTAGGGAAACCTAAATCTCTCATGCACAGGTGGGGAGAAATCCTAATGTCCCATGAGAAAAACAGAAGAAACCAAAACCTAGCAAGGAATTCTATCCACCCAACCTCACCAGCCACGCTCACCAAAAACACAAAACAATAGTTATTATTATATAAGAACAAGAGTATTGGGTACCCCACACCATTTACCACTATTTAGCTGCTCTTCCTAATGGCGAACGTCCTAACACTACCACACTCTTCCCGCCCGCACACACTTGGGCTTTAAGAACCACATATCCCGCCAGCACACACCTGGGCCTCACAACCACATATCCCGCCCGCACACACCTGGGCCTCACAAACAAAAATCACATCCTTGCCCGAACATACCTGGGCCTCATCCCGAAGATTCTTGGGAACAGTAAACCTTCCTGAAGAGTCTTGGGTGTAAGTTTGCCTCAAGCCATTACAACCTATGGAAGAAGGAGCGTGAAGGAGCTAGTAACTAAGGGAAAAGCACCCTCTACCATGAAATGGGAGTGTTCTTCACTAAGTGCTCAACATGGGTGGGGTGAAACAAAACAAAAAGATAGAGATACATATATATATATATACACCAAACACACAGCTCAACCTATGGCTTCTAAACAGAGAAACTAAGAACTTGCCTCAGCACTGATACTACAAAGCATGCATACAACAAACAAGCGCAACCCCATTTAGGATTTCATGTTTCAATAGTATTGGTTTATTAGTTCCCTAACTACTGGGAAACTATCAAACTAGATCAAGCCTTTTGTAGAACCAAATGCTGCCAACCACAAATCAAGTTAGATAAAACACAAGCAACACAAAACCAACATTTTTATCCTCAATCAATCCCCAATGATTGTTCCCGCGTTTAATTCATTATTGTTTCCCACAGTACATTTATCAACTTTCCACTTTCTTATAATATCACAACCCATTAATACAGCCCTGCTGCCATTATAACCACATCTCCACAACCGTATCACAAGACAAGGCTCGTGCCACATCATTTCTACTTTAATATCATTTACCACAGCCCCGCTGCCTATACTATTCGTAAAAACCCAGGATTCACCCCCCTTTCACACACCACGTAACCAAACCAACACCCACATGTTCATTATTCCATTTTGTTGAACCAGGGTGATCACACTAAGGTTACGGATATTCATTTAATCCGCCAACTTTACGTGATTAACCAATTTCCATATTCCACAAAGTTTCCATCCACAAAATGGTCTAGAAAGATAGGGAAACATTTAATTGCGCATGCAAAGGCCCCAAACGACCGTGATTTTCAGTAGGCATAAGCCTATTCAATTCACAACATAACAATAGGATAAACAAAGATAAACATAACAACTTACCCATCCCCTTTCTTTAACAAGTTATTATCTTTATTTATTGGTTCAACCGTATATCACAAAACAAGAGGATACCCACCGCGCATGATGCACAAAAGAGAGAGATGAAGTTAAGATCCCTACCTCAATAGATTCTGATCACAACGCTCCCCTAGATCAACTTTAGAAGACGTCCGTCGGCGTCCGTCACTTATGACAAAACCTAGAAAAAACCTCCTTGGGTGGAATCTGGGAAGGAAAAGACAAAGGTAAAGCAATAGATCCAAGATCGGAAGTTCCGCCTCGTCGTTACGATCTCGTGGCCACTAACGGATCATAAATTGGAGCTCGGACGAAGAAGTTATGGAAGAAAGGAGCTTTGGAGTCTCTCGGGAGAGCTCTGATCGAAGGAATGGGGAGGAGAGGAATAATTTTAAAAGGAGGAGAGACCCCCTCCTTGTATAGGTGAGAAAAACTAAAGTACATGGCGTGTACTTCCTAGTACATGGTGTGTACTAGTCTATTTCACACGGTCGCCACGCGACTTCCAACACGGCATTCAACGCGGCACACGGCCATTGACTGGTCAACACACAGTTTGAGGGTAACTCGTACGTGGGGAGGAACTACACGGTGTGTAGTATGGACTACATGGCATGTAGTATGGGATACACTGCATGTACTCATTTCTTTCACGCGGCAAGGACACGACTTCAAAAAGGCACATGACTGTTGACTGGTCAACACACAGTTTGAGGGTAACGCGTACGCGGGGAGGAACTACACGACGTTTAGTATGGGCTACATGAAGTGTACTCATTTATTTTATGTGGAAAGGACACGACTTCAACATGGGGTATACCCAGCAAGGTGGTACACGACGTGTACTCACACTACACGATGTGTAGTTACAAAAATTCAGAAAAGTGTGGGAAAAGTCCATTCTACCCTCCAGAACACTTCATGACCTTTTTTTTTGACAAAGGAAGACCCAGAGAGGTCCGAACCATTAAAATTACCTTACAAACTATTGTATAATTTTTTACACATGCACTAGAAATATCCAAATTTTAGTTCGAGTACATAATTTTTTGACAACATGCAAATAAAATCATAATCACTTCATGTAACTGGGTGAATTTATCAAAAAATTTAGACAACTCAAAAACTCATCCAAATATATATTTCAATGGGTATCACAACCCTGGATATCAAATTAATTCATAAGGATGATCTACTCTTCTACCATCCTTTTCTCTAACCTTATTATATCTACATGATTTATAACATATCCAATACAGTTATTAATTTTACTCCAGTAGCTAGCTTCCTCCAATTATATTAAGTGATGTAGAATACACTTCAACCATAAGTACATGTCATTATTTTTAAGATAATATAAAAGATAATCACATATAAAAGGTGTTATACATTAAATATCTATTCAAAAAGTTTTCAATAAAAGACACACCTTTTCTATTTCCATTTATACTAGAATTAACTCACACATTATTCCTTGACTTTACATAATGAATATTGATAAAAAATACAAATTTATATTCATAAATCCAATTTGTTACTTTAATTTTCCCTAAAAAATATATTCCTATGTTTCTTCAAATTTCTATGAAGAATTATTTTTCATAGATAAAAAAATGTAAGGGATTCCGTTTACATTTTTAATAATTTTTTTTGGATTTGTTAAGGTATAAACTAAATTTTTATTTAATATTACAATATTTTTTGTTGATTTCATAATGTTTTGAAGCAATGTTTATAAATTTAATTATCCAACTATGAATTTAAAAATTTTAGAGAGGTTTTTTGATATACTGATCATGTGTAAATAATGTTTAATAACTCCTATATTTCTCATAATTCCAAGGTTCATAATCAAAAAATATATAAATAAATCAAATTACACGATTAAAGAAAACATATGGTATATAACTCGATATTCACCATGTTGATAATGTCTAAAAAGTTATCAAGAAGTTGTTTTTTTAAAATTTAGCAAATATTAAAGGTGTGGTTAAATAGGGTACCACAATCACAACTATATATGGATATAATTTTAAAGAAGATCAAGGGGAAATGGTGAAAAAATAGACAATCAAAGTCGTTATTTATTTGTGAAATGTTTAAATTAAAATTATATAGTCCATTTTATAAATCTATATAGTGGGATTATATTATCAAGGAAACTTTATTTTAATTGAAATTATGTTAAATATAATATTCAAGGTTAATTTAGATTTAGGTTAATTGTTAAAACTGTATCATTAAAATCACTACGATTGAAATTATAGGAGGGAGTTTAGATTCTTGATAATTTGGATAAACTATTATAGAATATGAAAACATGTCTAGATGTGATTCTATAGAGTAATCATATGTTTGAGTAGACTAAAATATATTTTTATGAATATATGAGGAAAAATATCACCAATTATTTTTTGGAGAGTGAAAATTAAAAAGATAGAATTTATTAAAGGGGGGATGTAAGACCCTCACCATTTAAAAAAATCATGTGTATAATTTATTAAATTTTATTTCATAAAATTGTTATAATTTTTTTATATATTTTTTATTGTTAGTGGAATTTTTGTTTCTAATAATATAGTTAATATTGTTATTATTATTATTATTATTATTTTTTATTTCTATTAATGTTTTTTTGTTGGTATTAAATTATATTATTTTTTATATCGAAGTGTAACATATTTATATATGTTTTATAAAGAAAAATCAACCTAAAAATTTCACATAATGAATGTAAGGGGATTAAAAATATTCTTTCTTCACATCTCTTTAGAGAACCCCACCATAATTTTCTCTAATATCATTAATTATTAATATAATAAAAATTTAATTAATTTTTCTATCAATTCATATTTAATACACCCATTAGATTCATTTTTTTATCGAGGTTTATGTCTATTGATTTACATTTTTTATAATTTTTGAATATGAAATATTTTATTTATTTTATTAGTGTTATGTTTTTTTAAAATTAAATATGTTAAAAGAATAACCTAGTATTTTAATAAAAATGAAACTTCTATAAAATACATATGATTTTAAATTGAATAACATAATTTTCATGAAATAAAAATATAAAATAAATAATGATTCATTCCATTATGGTTATTTAATACATTATAAATGTAAAAAAAAATTAATAAATTATAAGATAGATATTTTTAAAATAACTATAAAATCCACAGAAGAACAAAAACATCATTTAATAAGAAGGTAAAAAAGTTGAAATATTTTTCCTTACGATATCGCTTGACAATTATACTCTAGATTTAATTGTAAAAAAGTAAAATATTAGAAATATGAGTGAAATTCTGATGTTGATTAGAAGGAATAATATAAATGATTTTTATATTAGTATGAAAAATTATATATAGTAATTAAAAAGTGAAGTGAGATAGTTATATAGTCATTGTTATATATATAGTTTTTTGGAATATTTATAACTAATGGTAATATTAAATTTATATATAATTATAATGTATTTATTTTGTTAAACTAACTAATGTATTTGTATATATATATATATATTATATGTATGAATAAATAATTAACATTCATGGAATGGTTATGTAAGGATAAGATATAATGATATAATCAATCATTATTAAAAGAATGTTATTATTTTTATAAATTATTTTTTATATATTATAGTTTTTATTTAAAAGTTAGAATTCCCGTATTTAAAGTTTTAATTTGATAAAATACATTTCAAAATAGACATCAGAATATTAAAATTATCTAATATTGTATATATTGAAGATTTGGTAAAAAATAATTACTTTAATAAATGATCAAATAAAGTTAAATATTTTAAAAAAAGGTAAATATAAAATGGAATTAGTTTTAAATAAATTAATTGATATTCAAATATTCTTAAAAAAAATTTATGTGAGAAATTCAATTTTTATATTACAAAACACTGCATTACCTAATTCCCTTGTGATTCAAATATTTCCCTTCACCAACCTCATGTTTCCAAATAAATGCACTTATTTTATCATCTAAAAAGAACCTTCTATTTCTATATGGAATTAAAATAAGATATTATTTAATAAAAAACATCATGTTGGGTGTGGTTGAATTAAAACATCAACTCTAAACACAACCTTTAAATGAACATTCAAGTTTAATGAAAAATTATAGTAAAATAGTAAAATATATAGTGAATAAAAATAAAATGTTAAAAAGGAGTTTGGGAATCAATATTCCAAATCATGTTCAGGAAATGATGTTTTCAGATAATTGAGATCATAAAATTTAATCCTCTAAGATGTGTTAACCATAATAAGTCTATATGTTAATGAAGTAGTCAAGATATCAGAAAACAAATGGATTTATAAGAGGATGATGAGTGAGAACATTCACAACTACTCTATATTTCATAATGATCATAAATATATTTTACATAAAATGTGGTAACATAGTAAAAGTAATAATGGTAAAGAGAAAGTTTTAAAATATCATAAGTATGGAGCATAATAAATACTAAAGAGTCTTGGGATAATAAATCCACACATCCCCTATTTTTTTAATGTGTAGAAGTTCTTCTTCCCAGAACATAATTTCTTGATAAATAAAATTTATATGAGGATATTATTTATAGATCTAAATAAAACTAAGTACAAGTAGGTTCTATTTTCCATTGAGATAAATATGTTCTTTTCCTTAATAAGTTTTCAATATGGAATTAATAGTGAATATGTTCATATCACCCAAACTTCAATGATCATTGATTATATATGGAAAAGTCTTTATCCCTAGGACTTCATTGATCAAAGATCAGAATTTGATAGATTAAAATAATATAAGGGTTTCTGGTATTCTTTTGAAATATATATATGATAAAAAAACAAAGGATAAAGGAGAGGAAGAGAAGTGAAATAAATCATATATAAAATAATACTAATATTTATATTTTATAAATAAGAGAATACAAGTGAGGTTTTATGATACACCATATTCATCTTTAGAATTTTATGTTTTATTTTATATTGAGTTATCTCTCACATTACTATGTCTACTCATATTTTCAATTCTTCTATGTACTTCATAGTGTGTGTATTTCACTTTTTCCCACCATTTCTCTTTGAATGAACTGTCATTGGGTATATATAAATATTTTTAATAATACCATTGATAAAAATATCCATTAGAATTATGATATGATTTCACATCAAAAAATTACTCATTTTACCACTATACACTTTATGAATCCATTAGTGATTATATATTATATTGATCATTTTGGAAAATGTAGCATCATCATAAGGCCTACTACTATTAATTTACTTGATCCATTGTGGAGTTACCTCATAGAATTCATGGAATTTAAAATATGGTCATTAAATTAATAAGTGGAACAAAATTTAGTTGTTAAAGTCTCCTAATAACCATAATCTAGAATCTATTATTATGGTCATTATGGGATACAAATATTTTTTCATTTATCAATTTCTGATAGGATTTATGTTTTGAAATAATTTACATACAAGATTTTAGAACTTTTTAGATGATATAAGATTCTTTTATTTTTATTTGGCCTTGATATTTAATTAAAATAAATTTAATGGGATGAATATGATTCCAAATCCATCACCAAACTCTTAGATATTATATTTAATATTTCATCTATTTATTTATGTATAACCAGTATATAATGACAAGATATAGAATTCGATTTAGTATGATTCATTTCATAGATCCTGTCTGATCTTTCTAGAACATATACAAATTATTTATTCTATTTTTATAATTTTAGTTAATATTTTCGAGTAAATTTCATGTAATTTTAATAATTAGGTTATTTACGCACCACATTTATGTTTTAATTATAGGTTATCTAGTTTGTGTATACCTGATGCCATCAAACATTTTCCTTTGTTATTTATTTTACACTATGGGATTCATTGATGGTTCATTCATCCTAATATTTTATTCTTCTCTACTATGGTTAAATATTTGTTCATTATCTAATCCTTTAATACAGTTTACTTTGATTTGTTTTCATATATATTATTATTCTCTAAACTCACATAAGCCAATTGGTTATATAAAAAGAAGATTTCTTTGTTATCATTAAAACAATCTAGTCTAGAAGATGTGGAATGTGGTGTTGAGAGATTTACATAAAAACATATCCCTTTATAATGATCATATGTAAAATTAAATTAAATAAAAAGGAGTAAAGAAAATAGTCTCTTGTGTTTAAGAAAAAATTCAATCCAGCAGATGGATAAAGGTAATATCGAGTGGATGACCTATCAATCTCATATAATTATCATAATATATGATACATTCAAAAATAACTCATGATTGGCCTAATTATGTATAGTTATAATCCAGTAAGACATATATATATATATATATATTATATTCCTTAATTATGTATGTAAAATGGTTTCAAAAAACTTTCCTAGTCTAGGTGTTGGGAATCTAAGGATTGAAAAACACTTCTACAACACAATAGAAGATATTAGAAACTATAAATAACAATATCATGATCCATGAAACTAAAACCATGTAAAAAAATCAAGAATATTTTATAGCTGATACTGATGATAGACACCACTTCTACCATCTTTAAACACATTCATGATGAAGTCCCCTTAGGAACAACCAATGGGTTACTTTGTCTATAGTGCATCCATAGGCTCACTAAATCACTTAAAATTTAGGTAGGACCCTACTCACATCCATGTTATTCTATTATATCATAGTGTCTATGGTAGGGGATAATAGATAAACATGGGTAATTATCTTAGAGAGCTCAGGCATGGAATTAAGAAAACATGTCAATGCCTCAAACTCCAATTATATCCCTTGAAGACACATTCTTATTTTAGATGCATTTACTCATACATTTCAAAATATAAGATTAATTAATATGGTTACAAACTCTTTATATCCACACAACCAATTCAATTATCAATCATTTCATTATAAGAATAAAAAAACAATGATTACCAATGTGGACGATTCAAATGATAACACCTAATGATCTAATTATTTAATCAACTATAAGATGTTTATGTGATTTTTAAATGATGATTTACTATAAAAAATTTCTTATTATATACTATGTCATAAAATTATAGTGTTTGAGGTAGTAGAATGATGTCTTATATAATTCCTTATAATATTTCCTTATCATTCCAAATGATACAATCATGCACACATCTTATATAAAAGGGTTTAAGGAATATCTATATCAACCTCTCAATTTCTCTAAATCCTCATATAATTAGTTCCATTTTACATTATATTGTATCATATATAATAAATCACGAATCCAAACCCAAAAATACCATTGTATATTCATAAAAAACTTTTTTAATGTTATCAACAATTTAAGTGTGTATCAAATTATATGAAATTCCTTATGATTATCCATCCAAAACTCTCTTTGGATAAACAGTAAAACACATTTAATGCATCTCTATATGTTTTTTAAAACTTAATCTCAATTAATTCAATCAAAAAGTGTGGACCCATAGGTCTTTACATAATTGAAAATAAATACGAGTTCTTGAATCCACCATTGTGATAAAATAGATGCCTCTAGAAAGAATTATTACCCCTCAAGATGTAAACGATTTTTCCCGATTTCTCTTAAATACATGGACATGTATACCTATATACCCAAGTTTTATTATATAAAATTATTCATTTTCATATTATCCCCCTTTCCAAGACACTAGGTAATCCCGAGACATGGAGTATTTCAATCCCATATAGCTATGCATATGTTCTTGATTATTGGATTATATAATGAGTGGGTCGATGAATACATCACATTTCATTCACCCTTATAGATAACCATAACACATGGACCTCATACAATAGAGAAACACATAACATTTCAAATTTAGTTACAACCATGCATGCCTTTATTATATCACAATTGAGGACCGATATATCATACTCTTTATATGAGAGGCCAAACCCCATCTTGGTCATGCTCTAACCAAAAAATGATGAGTAAAAAACCCAAAACCCTGTGATTATCCAATCCTCATCAATTTTAAAATAAAGGTATCAATGTTTGAATTTTCACATGCTAGGTTTCTCTCTAACCTCGGGTATTGAGAAAATACAAATATAAAAAATGAACCCAAACTAAACTGAAAAATATTGTATAAAATGATATGTTGTATACTTGGAGGTTCTATAAGGAATTTATTGAAACTTATTTCATGATCCATTTCATTTTTCTTGATACAAGACAATCTAAAAATTGGGTTTTTTATTTTGAGGGGGCTCATGGAAGAGGAAGACCAGTAGAGGCATGAATGGTCCAAAGGAGAATGTTCCAATAACCAATTGGAAAGTGATTATTTTTGGATAATTATAAACACTTTTAGATAAAATAGTATTAACTATAGGATAACATTTGATGTGGTTTAATCCAATGGGAAACTAAAGGTCTCCATGATCATTGATGGGCTCATCGTGAAGATTGGATGGTAGTGGAAAAAATTTCACTGGATAGAACATACTATAAATTGTTGGGGTGGGGATAATTTTAATGTGTGATATAATTGAAACATTATTATTTTTTAAATTAAATAATGTAACAATGTTATCCTATGGAATATGATTAATATTGACCCATGTAATTATTACTTTTTCATTCATTATACATGTTTCTCTTCTGTCCTTTTTCTAAGAGTTATGAGAGATTGGGTGTGATTCATTTTCATGTGGTGGATGGGGGTGTATTACCTTCTTAGTTATAGAACACTGATATTACATGTTTCTATGTTTTTCAATTTTTTTACATGTTCACTGAGTAATTATTTAGAGGTATTTTTAGGACTATGGAAGTTTCTAGTTTAATAAGTGATGTCAATGATTGTGATTCCACAATTATCAAATCACCCTAACACAAAAATTTTAGTAACATTATTATATTTATGATTATCTATTTTAGTGATATTTATATTTTTTATGATAAATGTGTAACATCCTGGTTTCGGAAGCCACCGAGAGGTTCCCCATACCCGGTTGGTCTCATGGCCTTAAGCGCATTTACCCGAACACTAAAGGCTGCTGACTAGTAGCGAGGGCCTTGGTTGTGATAGTGGGGAAACTATGCCCTCATTGGTAGAGTAACACAGTGGAAGAGAAAAAAATATACAATAGCAGAAGCAGTAAATATACAACAAAAATAAAAAATGGAATACTACGATATTAAACAACTGAAGCACATATATATAAAATGACACATGGTATATATGTCTAGGAAAATAGCCAAACACGTCACAATGCTGAATACAACCAGTACTAAACCAAGTACAAAAGAAACAAATAAATAGCTCCTCAGCATCTCAAGCCTAAGCTTGGTCCCAGGCTCTCCAGCTCTACAGATAGTCAAGTACTTGAAGTAGAAGGGTGCTTTCCCTTGTCTATACCTACAACAGTATAATCTGTTTGGGCCCAAAATCATGGACTAAATAGAGTGTGAGAATAAATCCTAGTAGGAAACCACCAGAAGATCTGTGCCTAACAGTCAGTGATTATATAGCAGGTAAAAGTACAGAAAGAATTAAACAGGGAAGCACTAAACAGTAAACAATCCACAGTTTTAAGCATTCAAAACACCACACAGCATGAAACGGCAAAGCAGATGACACAATAGGTAACCCTCTGGGAAGTACCCACAACCTATCCCCTCTGGTCCTACCTATCAAGTACAAGCAACCCTCTGGGAAGCACACACATTCTTATACCTTTGGTTCAGCTAAAGTATAGACTCTCTGAGGAATCACTCACTATCAATTCCCCCTATAGTCTCGTATCGTACTAAAGGTACTTTGGGGAAGCACTCAATGTCAATTCCCCCCATGACCCATGTCGAGGAACTACAGAAACTCTGGGGAAGTGCTCAACATCAATTCCCCCTGTGGTCTCACATTGTATAATTATAAAGACACTCTGGAGAATCCCTCAATGTCAATTCTCCCAAGGGTCTATACACCAGGTTCTCACAGACCTATGTAAGTCAAGCAAGTATAACATCACGTAACGGCCCAAGTAAACCTCAAGAACTACTTGGATAACATTCTATAGAATATCAGTATAACAGAACAATAGTCACACCATCCTACCATACTAGGCATGGGAAAGTAACAGTAGCCTATTAGGAAAATAGAACCCAAAGGTCAAAATAGAAAAAAAATGAATGGCAATACATCCGAAGCACAAAAATTCACCCTATTCACAATCAATAATCTTCCACTCAAGCATACCAGCATAGAAGAGAAACAATAGGGCTAAAATAGTAAACACACAATACCCTGTTCATGGGTATTGGAAAAATTGCACATATAACTCAAATAAATCCTACAGAAAGGCACCAAACACCAACCTCGGGGTTTGGAGATCAATATTCTTGAACCTCGAAGCTTGAATCTCCTTATAACACCGTAGATCTAAGAAAACCTCTAAAACGTTCAACCTACGATAACTTGGAAAAGAAGAGGAAACATGAAACAAGGTTCCAGCAGAACAGAGAAATCACCGATGTGATTCCAATGCAATCAATGGTGTTCAAATTGGAGGAAAAACAAAGGCTTCGGGGCTCATCGAAGATCCACGGCTGCTCGGTGCTCTTGGACAAACGAAACCTAGAGGAGGTGTGTTCTATCCGTCAGATGCGACCCTAATGCGTTTAATTAAAAAAACAAAATACACGGTGTATACTTTTGGAGTACACGACATGTACTTTATGTTTACGTACTCCTCATTAGGCGGCCTCCAGGTCATCACACATGGCCGTGTGCAAGGCCGCTACATGGCCAGCACACGACTACCCACAATAACCAAGTACACGGTGTGTACTCATAAAGTACACGACGTGTACTTCAAAATTTTCCATAAACTCCCCTTTTCTCAAAAACTCTAGGGAAAAGAAAAACTTACCTAAAAAGAAGGTTTGGGTTCTTAAAAACTTCCCCCTTAAAGAAATTCGTCCTCAAATTTACCTAGCAAGGCGGTGTAGAAAAAGAAACCCCAAAAAACTCCGGCCACTATGATCGTACATCAGTCTCCCTCTCCCAAGTCTCATCCTGCACCCGCCCGTGCTTCCATAACACTCATACTAAGGGGAAAGACCAGCCACGTAGAACCTTTGTATTGTGATCCATAATCTAAATATAATGCTCCTCAAATGACGTATCCACTTCGAGCTCAACCTACTCAGGTTGAAAGACATGATATGGGTCTGAAAAGTAATGTCTAAGGTGAGAAACGTGGAAGAAGTCATGCATAGCTCAGTACCTCTGAGGTAATGACAACTGATAGGCAACCTTCCCAACTCTCTCCAACACCTCAAACAGCCCGACGTACCTCGGCGAAAGCTTACCCTGTCTCATAATCCTCTTGTGTCTCAACCTCAGTGTGACATGCAAGAAAACCTAATCCCCAACCTCAAACTCCAGAGGTCATCTCCACTGATCATTATAAGACTTCTGTCGAGACTACGCAGTAGTAATCCTCTTCCAAATCAACTCTATCAACTCTGTGGTCTCCTACACAAGACGTGGTCCCAGAAAATCTGCCACTCCTGCCTCCAGCCATCATAAAGGTGATCAGCACGACCTACCATACAAATCCTCATAAGGTGACATCTGAATAGTTGCTTGAAAACTATTGTTGTAGGAAAAATCCACAAGAGGTATATGCTTCTCCCAAGAACCTCCAAAATCCAGGATACAAGATCGAAGCACGTCCTAATTCACCTGAATTGTACGCTCGGACTAGCCATCTGTCTGGGGATGGTATGTTGTTCTCAAAAGTACCTGTGTACCCAAAGCCTTCTAAATCCCCTGCCAGACCCGAGAAGTAAAATGAGAATCTCTATCTGAAACAATGGAGTGTGGAACTCCATGAAGACGTATGATCTCTCAGATGTACAACTGACCCAACTCGTCAACACTGAAGGTCTCCTTGATCTTCAAGAAGTGAGAAACCTTCGAAAGTCTTTCAATGACAACCCATACTGCATCATTTCCTCAAGGTGACCTCGGAAAACCGGACATGAAGTCCATCATGACGTCATTCCACTTCTACTTGGTAATGGGTACCTACTGCAAAAGCCCTACTGGTCACTGATGCTCCACCTTCACCTGCTGACAGGTGGAACACCTCATGAAAAAACCTGCAATTTCCCTCTTCATACCTGGACACCAATACTGACGGTGTAGATCATGATACATTTCAATGACAACAGGATGAACTTCCCAAACCGAGGAATGAAAATTCCGCATTAGCTCCTCACGTATATCTGCTGGAACCCATACGTGCCCATGGAAATAAAAGATCTCATCCTCGCCTATGGTCCATCCAGGAATAGGGTCCTCTCTGGACACACTCTCCCTTATGATTAGGCCTTCAGAATCTGATAGCTACCTCATTCGAACTCGATCCAGAAGAGTAGAGGTAACAAATATAGAAGAAAGAAAGGTCTTCCCCTATTTGTTGTGAACCTCTAAATGCATCTCTGAGAATAGGGCCATTAGCTGCCACTCACTACTGGCCTCCTGAAATGCCTGTATTTGAGTCCTCCTACTCAATGCATTATCCACTGCATTTCCTTTCCCAGGCGTATAGGAAAACTCAAAGTCAAAAGACTGAAGGTACTCAACCCACCTTTGCTGTTTCAAATTCAGATCACGCTGAGTGAAGATGTACTTGAGACTATTGTGGTTGGTGAAAACCACAAAAAGTTCTCATAGAGGATAATTTCTCTAATAGCGTAGGGAATGAACAACAGCTGCCAGCTCCAGATCGTGTGTCGGGTAATTCATCTCGTGTGGCCTCAACTATCGAGACACGTACGTAACGACTCCATCTCCCTGCATAAGCACAACTCCCAGCCCGATACCTGAAGCATCAAAATAAACAGTATAGCTCTTGCTCGAATCTGGAAATACTAGTATCGGTGCTGAAGTCAACCTCCCTTTCATCTCTTGAAAGGATAACTCACAAGAATTTGACCCTAAGAACTTCACAACCTTCTTTGTCAAACTCATCAGTGGTGCTGCTAAGTGTGAAAAGTCCCAAATGAAACGTCTGTATTATCGATCCATCTGTAGAAAACTCTAAATCTCAAATACGTTCTTCAGATGCTCCCAAGAAACTACAACACTCACTTTCTCTGGGTCAACCGATACTCCTGTCTCTGAAATAACATAACCCAAGAAGTGAATCTGATCCATCCAAAAATGGAATTTTGAGAGCTTAGCATATAACTGATGCTTTCTCAGTGTACTCAAAAAGATCTCAAGATGGGTAGCATGGCAGTGTCGAGTGTGAGAGTACACCATGATATTGTCCATGAAGACCACTATGAAAGAGTCCAAGTATGGATGAAACACTCGATTCATTAGTTCCATGAAAACTGCAGGCGCGTTCGTGAGAACGAATGACATAACCATATACTCGTATAGACCATACCTGCTCCAGAAGGCTGTGAGAGGTATATCAGATGGTCTAACGTGCAACAGATGATAACCAAACCTCAAGTCAATCTTCAAGAACATGCAGACCCCTCGGAACTGATCAAAGTGATCATCAATCCTAGGCAGGGGATATCGGTTCTTGACCGTCAACTGGTTCAACTTCCGATAATCCACACAAAGCTTAAGAGTACCATCTACCTTCTTCGAAAATAGGACAGGAGAACCCTAAGGAAAAGTACTGGGTCGGATGAAACCCTTTTCCTGCAACTCCAGCAACTAATTCCTGATCTCCTACAACTTAGGTGTAGCCATCCTATAAGGAGGAATTGACACTAGTGCTGCTCCTGGCAAAAGCTCAATAGAAAAGTCTACCTCATGCTCTAGAGGCAAACCTAAAAAGTCCTCTAGAAAGACATCCTTGAAATGATCCACCACTAGGGGAAAGTCCATCTATGAATTACCCTAGTCATCAAGATAAATAATAGAAATATGGGTTGTAACTGCTCCCAACCCATGATGCTCTGGACCCGCTCTGCTCGCCTTGACATCCCACTCGCCCTTATGAAGAAAAGTTCCACCCTCTGGGGATATGAAACTCACCCTATAGTGATAACAGTCAACGAATACCTAGAAGGGAACTATCCATTCCATTCCAAAAATGAAATCCTATCCTATCATCTCTAGGACATAGAGATCCCAAAGGAAGTGACACCCACCAACCTCAAGAGGAAACTCCTTGCACTGACATACACCAGATGTTCTTTTCCCCAACAGAGTGTCTAGTGTAAAAACATTGACAAAAGAAAAGATACATAGCCCAAGGATATCGAAAACAGTGACAAATATAAAGCTATCCTTAGAACCAGTATCAAAAAGAGCTAAAGATATAACCGAGGCCACTAGGATCGTACCTCGAACTGTAGAGGGAATGAGATCCTGCTTCTGATGGGCCTGCTCCACTGCAAAAGCCTGGACAACACTGCGGCCCTGTGACCCTATCTGACTACTCTGAGCTGATCCACCTTGTTGTCGTTGCAGGCCTGGTGACTGACCATCGTGGCCGCAACCTCTACCTCGACCTGAATAGCTGGAATAACTCTAGTTCCCAAACTGGTGAGAAACTGGTGGAGCTGCTCCTGTATGAGGGGTCATAGATGAACCCCGATCACTGGTTGCTGGTGAGAAGACCAGACAGAAACTTTGAAGGCGTCCCAACTTGTTGCAAGATCGACACTCCACCGGGTCTCTGTGGAACTGTGGCCTCGTATGTCCGCTTATCCCACACTAATAGCACACCACCTGGCTACCAGATGATGTGTCCCGCATACTCAGATCTCCCCATATAGTATCCCTGCGGTGCTTCCGGCTATCAACTGGCGAAGAAATAACTATGGATGTTGAGCCGCCCTGGTTCACAACTCCGGATTCCCTCATATTCTACTCCGTGATTAGTGCCTGGTTGACGATGGAAGCGATGGAAGTCAACCTGAAGATATTCACTTGAGAGAGGATGTCCTGTCTAAGGTCATCCTCGAACTTCCTTACCAAGAATAACCCATATCCTCCCCGGAAGGGTGTGAAACACTGAAGCTCGGTGAAATGAGAGGAATAATCCATAACAGAAATAGTACCTTGCTCTAGACTCATAAGCTCCCTAGATCGGTCATCCCTCAGGGTCTCCAGATATAAGTATTCATAGAAGATGTGCTGGAACTCCTCCCAAGACATAACCTACTGATAACCCACCTGTGAGATTACATCCCACCATCTCTTGGTGGAATCCCATATCATATAGGTAGAGAGCTTGAATATCCTCTCTAGAGGCGTCTCCGGATGCTCAAAGATTGTCAGCATGGCTTCTAGCCATGACTCTGCAGCCTGAGGTCCTCCTTCCCCTAAGAATGTGGGAGGATGCAACTACTAGAAGACCCGTGTCAAATCAGCCATCGACGAGGCATATCGAAACGCTCCCTAAAAAGTCTAAATCATCCCCATGAAGCCTTACCTGAACTGTGCATCAGCATTGGTAACAGGTATAATTGCTGGTGCTAAGACTGGCATGACAGGAGGATCAGCGAGAAGTCCCTGATCAACCATATCTGGTGTCTGATCACCGCCTGGCAATTGGTGTACAATCGGAGGACGTCTCGGTGGCATGACTCTGCAAGGTCAATCTCACACCTTAGATCAAGATTAACATGTACTGAATTAAGGAAGTGTAAGAAGAGAACAAGAGAAGGAAAACATTCAAGTTTTGAAAAACATGACTACACAGCGTGTACACTTCCTACACGGCGTGTTCCCAGAAGTCATTCACATGGGCATGTACTCCTGCCTAAAATGGTCGTGTAACACCCCAAACACACTACATGTTGTCTTAACACATGACATGTACTTGAATCCTCTTTCCCTACCTGAGTTCTTCTACACAGTTAAGCCACATGGATTTCCTAAAACAAGACTACACAGCGTGTTAAAGGTAGACACTACGTGTAATAGACAAGCTCCACCTATCCCATGTTGTTAGTGACACAACCTGACACATGGAATGACAATAAATAGCGTGTTACAAATGGACACAGTGTGTTTTTGAAGGGATAACACTGACCTGTGTTGTTAGTGACACGGCCGGGTACCTGGGTCAGACTACACGGCGTGTGAAAACCTGACACGGCGTGTACAAGAAGAGACTCCACCGACCCGTGTTGTTAGCTACACAGCTGGGTTCCTAGGATTATACTACAGAACATGTTTGATAGGGACACGACGTGTTTCCATGAGACATTCCCCCTCTTGTGTCTCTTCCCACACGGCCTATGACACAGTCAGAGACTACACAGTGTGTACATAGAGTACACAGTGTGTACTTAAGAAAAATTGTTTCTTCCTGAATAGAAGAACACTTGGCATGTACTTAACATTACATGATGTGTATTCTGGGTTTTTCTGGAAAGTAAGCCTCAGAAACTACTCCGAAACCTATAAAAACACTAAAACAAACATTGAAAGTGCCAAATTCCAACCCATGAGGGCCCATACTCCCCACGAATCAAAGTTTGGCATCTCATACATGTTATAAATAGAATAACAGTGCAGTAATCCACCAAATTCAAGTCCATGAGGGCCCATAACACCTCAAGAACCAAAGTTCGGAATTCATTCAACAAAACCTTACACACAATTCCTTATCAAACAGTAGGTATTTCTATCAAGGCATCTATCACACAACATTCATATTCTACACAACATCTATCACAACAACATGAAATCACTAATGCATCCTAGATGGCATGGAAAGAATGCATGGCATGTGATTTGTAACAAGTGCCTATATGATGCATGAGATGGCATACCCTCATCTCATCAGGTTGCGACAGAAATAGAACCTCAATAACATCAATGGAAACCGCACAAAACATGTGAATCACCCAATGGTGAAATCGAATCAATTGAAAAATTTCAAACCAGAAAAATTGCAATAACGAGGTAGATTGGATTTTCCCTATACACGGGTTAGCTACTCCCGAGAACAACTTATTACCAAGTACCTATTCCTTCCCATCCCTGTCTAAAGGCTCCAAATAGTAAGTCAAGAGAAAATAATCCTTTGATACCAATTTGTAACATCCTGGTTCCAGAAGCCACCTAGAGGCACCTCGTACCAGGTTGGTCACATGGCCTCAAGCACATTTCCCCAAATTCCAGAGGCTACCGACTAGCAGTGAGGGCCTTGGGTGTGATAGTGGGGAAACTATTCCCTCATTGGCAGAGTAACACAGTAGAAGAGAAAAAAATATACAATAGAAGAAGTAGTAAATATAAAACAATAGTAAAAAATGGAAGACTAAGAAATTAAACAACTAAAGCACATATATATAAAATGATGCATGGTACATATGTCTAGGAAAATATCCAAACAAGTCACAATGTTGAATACAACCAGTACTAAACCAAGTAAAAAATAAATAGATAAACAACTCCTCAGTATCGCAATCCTAATCTTGGTCCCATGATCACCAGCTGAATAATAATTATAGTACCTGAAGTATAAGGGAACTTTCCCTTGTCTATACCTGCAACAATATAATCTGTTTGGGCCCAAAAGAATGGACCAAACCAGGTATGAGACTAAATCCTAGTAGGCAACCACCGAAAGATTTGTGCCTAAAATTCAATGAGTATATGGAAGGTAAAAGTACAAAAAGCAGTAACCAGGGAAGCACTAAGAAGTAAACAATCCACAGTTTTAAGCATTCAAAACACCACACAACATGCAATAGCAAAGTTGATGACACAACAGGTAACCCTTATGGGAAGTACCCACAACCTATCCCCTCTAGTCCTACCTATCAAGTACAATAAACCCTCTGAGTAGCACACACATTCTTACCCCTCTAGTTCAGCTAAAGTATAGACTCTCTAAGGAAGAACTCACCGTTAATTCCCCCTATAGTCTCGTATCATACTAAAGGAGCTCTGGAGAAGCACTCAACGTCAATTACCCCCTGTGGTATCACATCATATAATTATAAAGACACTATAGAGAAGCCCTCAACATCAATTCTCCCAATGTTCTATACACCAGGTTCTCATGGCCCTGTGTAAGTCAAGAGAGTATAACATCGTGTAACAACCCAAGTAATCCTCAAGAACTACTTGGCTAACATTATACAACATATCAGCATAACAAAACAACAATCACACCATCCTACCATACTAGGCATGGGAAAGTAATAGTATCCTAATAGGAAAACATGACCCAAAGGTAAAAACAGGAAAAAAATGCATGGAAATACATCCGAAGCCCAACAATTCACCCTATTCACAATCAATAATCATATACTCAGGCATACCATCATAGCAGAGAAACGATAGGGATAAAATGGTAAACACGCAATACCCCATTCATGGGTATTGGGAAAATTGCACATATAACTCAAATAATTCCTATAGAAAGGCAAAAACCACCTACCTCAGGGTTAGGAGATCAATATGCTTGAACCTCAAAGCTTGAGTCTCCTTATAATTCCGTAGATCTAAGAAAACGAATAAAAAGTTAAACCCACGATAACTTGGAAAAGAAGAGGAAACATGAAATGTGGTTCCAATAGAAGATAGAACTCACTGATGCGATTCCAACGCAATCAACGATGTTCGAATCGGAGGATGGACAGAGGCTCGGGGGCTCATCAAAGATCCATGGCTGCTTGGTGCTCTCAAAAAAACAAAACCTAGAGGGGGTGTGTTCTGTCTGTCAGACACGACCCTGATGCATTTAATGAAAAAACAAAATACACGATGTGTACTTTTGGAGTACACAGCATGTACTTTTTGTTTTCGAACTCCACATTAGGCAACCTCCACGTTATCACACATGGCCGTGTGCAAGGCCACTACACGACTAGCATACGACTACCCACGGTAACCGAGTACACGACGTGTAATAATAAAGTACATGAAGTGTACTTCAAAAATCTCTAGATAATTCTCTTTTCTCAAAAACACCAGGAAAAAGAAAAAAAACCTGAAAATAAGGTCCAGGTTCTTACAAAATGGAATTATAGTAATGAAAGGTTTGGATTTATAAGTTATATGGGAAAAACATCATATTTTTGAGGATGATTGTTGGAATAGGAAAATGTGTGACATATATATTAATGTAGAAGACATGATATGGTACTGACATAGATAACAAAATTCAGGTGAATAAATAAAATTATATTTTACTATAAATAGTATTGAAATGGGATATACATGTTTCATATGATTGATCACACAATTAGGGATATAAATTCATAATTTTTTTACATATTCTTGTTATGTGGTGATGAGAAACTCCCACTGAGGGTAGGCCATACATGTCATCCAATTTTGATTATTTTTTTTAAAAACCATAAAACCCAATTTTTAGGGTCTTATATTCCCTTTTGGGATAATTTTTTTATATATAATCAAGTTATATATTGGGGTGTTTTTTGTTTCAGAGGCTTTGATTTGACTGGTTGTGGAGCCTAAATGAACAACCAAATCCAAAGTTATGGTTTCATAAAGATAGAACATATTTAGATAGATTAAATTATTTTTCCAAGGTAGGACCCATTTGCATGCCCAAGAATTTCATACACAGGTCTGTGCAGCTAGGTTCACATGCCCATGCATCATTCACCCGGTCCCTTGTGTTGAGTTTTATGCACTGAGGTTCATGTCCCAAAATGTCATTCACCTAAGTCCATGCACTAAGGTTTATTGCATGATGTAACATGACCTAGTCCTGTTGGGTCTATAGATAGACCCCCATGGGTCTATAAATAGACCCCCATGGGTCCTTATTTTGAATGATGATGGAGAATACTAGGAAATAAATGTGGTATGATCGGTTTTCACCTCAGTAATTATATAACCCCCTCACTAGGGTTCTATGAACCCTAGTCATCCCATGGATCAAATACTAAGGAGACACACACTATACTAATCCTAAAATATTCTTACATGAGTGTGAATTATCCCTGGTCTCTTATAAGAGTGAAAATTTTCCTAGGTCTCCTACCTGATCATGAAATCTCCCAAGTCTTCTACATGAGAATGATTTCAACCAAGATTCATTCTTATGCATAACTTATCCTTGGTATCCTACCTAAGAGTGACTTCCCTTAGGGATCATACACAAGCTTCACTTCACCCAGGTACCCCTATTAGGGTGATACTTCACTAAGGTATGTTCATTAAGGAATGAGTTTTCTATAGAACCTACACTAGAGAGAGGTTATTTCTTAGCCTATACACTTTTTAATGTTTTCTACCATGCCCCTATAATAGGATGACCCTTTTACTAGGACCCTATACATGGGAGACCCTTAACCCAAGCCTTAATACTTGGGTGACCCTTCACCCAAGCCTCAACACTTGGATGACCATTTCCCCAATCCTAACTAATTAGAAAACCCAACACCTTGACTCAATAATTAGGTTACCATTAACCCATGTCTTCGTATATATGAAGTACGCCCCCAGTATCATAACTATGATACCAATTATTCCAAATCACATAACTATCTCTCTAATTTAAATTGGTATCTATAACTCGACACCACTATACCAAAGTCTCTATTGCTTGGATTTAATTTTATATGATCTCTATACCTAGGTTCGAATTCACCTAGGCCCCTAAACCTAAGATCTAATTCTTTTAGGTCTCTATACCTAGGATCCAATTCTCCTAGGTCTCTATAACTAGGTATCCAATTCAACTTGGTTTTTATACCTAAGATCAAATTCACCCAAGTCTCTATACATTGTATCCAATTAACTGAGGTCCCTATACCTGGGTTCCAATTAAAAAAATATCCCTTTTCTTGGGATCCAATTCACCAGGTCACTATCAATGGGCTCTAATTCACATAGTTTCCTATACCAGGGATCCAAATTGTCCTAGTCCCTATACATGGGCTTCAATTCACATAGGTCTAGATACTAGAGTTAGAATTCACCCAGGTCTCTATACCTAATATTTAATTCACCCAAATCTTTATACCTAGGCTCCAATTCATCCAGGTCCCTTTACACATGCTTTAATTCATCCAGGTCCTCTACCCAGGTGCCTAACCCTATCTTATACATCATGAGTTAATATAATCCTCTTGGTTTCACATATTGTTTGATTTTATTTATTCATATTATTTTCCAAAAATTCCTTATGTTAAGATAATCATTTGGTTTCCCAAGAATCATTAAGTAAAGATAATAATCTTGGTTTCTTGAAATTAATCTAGTTAAGATACTCCAATTTGTTTCCTAGAATCTCTTGAGTCTAGCTAATTCTATTTTTTTCCAAAAATTACTTAAGTTGTGATACTCATCTTGACACCCCGAAATAACTTCACCTATCCCACTTACCAAATAAATACCACTATAGTCTTACAATTATGTGTAATATCAAACCATATCCCATCTTATTTAATTACTAATTAATGAGATGAACTAGAAAGTATGACCCATGAAAAATCCTCAATTATTCTCTTGTTGTTATCCATTTTACAGAATGGGAGTCCAACCATGGCCTCATATTATGTTAAATAACCAATAATATCTTATAATACTAAGTTACCAATTGATAGGATGCACTATATGGTCATACCATGTGTAATACCCACTCAATATCCATTTTTATCTCCTTTAATGACACATACATTACATACACAAACCTCCCACTAGGTGAAATCTATAACCTATCTAGTATTCCATCCTCATGTAGTTACCAATGGAAAAGGGGTAGACATCCACATATGGTCCTCTTATTAAACGAAATCCCAATTCATACCCTCTCTAGTTTAGTTACTAACAAACAAGATGAACTAATAAGTTTAACACATGCATAAGCCCTTCCTAGTATCCTATTGTTTCCACTTTTATGGAATAAGAATCCCACCAAGGCCTCTTAGTAGGTGTAATCCCCAAAATCACCTTCTCATAATTTTTTACCACTATAAAGGATGGGTCATAATAATTATGCCTATGTAAGCCTCACTAAATATTCTACTGTCACCCCATTTATGGCACATGCATTCTATACCAGGGCCCCCTACTTGGTTTAAGCCCCAACCATTCTAGTTCAAATTAATTATCTAATTACCAAAATATAAAAGGGTATAAATCCATATATAGGCCTCCAATTAGATGTAATACCAAACTATATCCTATATTATTTTGTTACCAAAACATAGGATGAACAAGAAACTGTAGCCCATGCATACACCTTGCTGAATCTTCTTTTTTCAAATATTTTATAACATATGTTTCACTCTAGGGACTCTTAAAAAAGTGTAAGTCCCAAAATTATCTTCTCATATCTATTTATTAATATAAAATATGAATCATATGTGAAAACCGAGCATAACAACCACCCAATATCCTATATTCACCCCTTATATAGAACAAGTATTATATATGGAAATCCTACTATGTGCAAGACCTAAACATTCAGGTCTCCATTGCCTATCTATTTTACAATAGATAGATTGGTAAAAATATATATATGGACCCCTTATTAGGTGTAATCAACAACCATAAAATCTCTTATTTATTTTCCAATAAACATGATGAACTAAAAAGGGATACTCATGTGTACATCCCACACCAACCATTTTTAGAAACCTTTTACATATTACTCTTGGAGACATGAATATAAATTTTATAGTGCCAACCATTACTTTATGACATTAAAATTAATTTATAGATCCAATTACATGAACATAAACTATGTAAACTCAAACAATAATGAACTTGATTAATATTAACAAAGACATATAATAATCTTATCAAATGCTCAATCCCAACAACCAATTGGTCATAGATGCATTGATGTAAAAGGAACTTTATTTGGTCATTGATTCATAACTTTAAAAGGCCCCATGATGGTATTTGTCACATGAAATTTAAAGGTACAATGTTTCCCATTAAGGGGCATTGAACTATATGGGTTACGATTCCATCTATAGGGATATGTTGGAAGCCCCTCTATTGTTCATGATACCAACCCCAAAAAACATTCTATGATATTTTTTTGGAACCTAGTTCCACCTTGAATGGTTGGAAACTCCAAAGTTATTACCTATATGTCTTTAAACTATAGAGTTTCCAAATACCTAGATCAAGAAGTATAAAATATGATCCCTATATGATGTTTTATTTTAAATTATTGTTTATAGTAAATCAATTTATTAAGTATAACTGATATCCTTACTAATGATACTAGGAAAGATTAATAAATACAACTAAAATCACTAAGAGAGTCCCATTGAAGGTAATAATTACCCACTAAAGAGTGAGATGAGCCTAATTTCCAATCCAATTGACCAATGAACAACCCAAAAATCACTAGTAAAGTAATATTAACCACCTTAAACTAGATACTAGGCCTATGATGACTAAAAAAATGAAGGCACAATTATACATCAATTATATAATGGTGTACATGATGTGAATCCTTAATTAGGAAAGAATTTTGTTTACTATTCATTCATATCAATGATACTGCAATGATAGTTTACTTTTTATCTCTAAAAATCCAAATAAAATCAATGAAAAACATTCTTCAAGAGACCCTATATTCTAGATATTCTAAAAAAATACAAAAAATGAGGTTATCATCTTTCTTCATCCAACAAAAAACAAGTATTATGCTGTTTTTGTTACTAAAACTACCTCAACTCTAAAGTATATAAGTACACTATCACCGACATAATGCCTCAACAATTAAGTGGTGAATTCCCTAGTATGGGAGTTCTATATCAAAGGATCCACCCTAAATTTAGAGGCTAATTTTTAAATCATCCAGTAGATGAATATCCTTAGGCCATCTTACCAACAATATGAAATAGAGAAGAAGGTGACCTCTATTTCCTTATAGAATAGCTTCGAGTTCCTATCCCAAAATTATAGAAACACATACCTTCCTTATATTATAAAGGTGCATAAGGAAGTCCAACACACACAAGAAACCACATAGGGGATTACTAGGGGACTTTAGCATTAACTAGGTCCATTTTTACTAACACATGACCCTAATTCTACATGAATATGTGGAGGAATATATGCATGTCCCAGTCATCTAGACAAAAAAAATCTAAAAATAGTGTCTATTGATGGTATCGAACCACTAAAAATTAAAATAATTTTTACATACCTACCATTTAAGTCCCCCTAAGGATTATTTTCATATCGTAATAATGTCCTGATAACAATTGAAGTTCACTAATAGCCAAAATATTCAAAATTCATCATATCTAGCTTCAGTGACTTCAACATACCAAGTGAAACTTCAACCCACAATTTTTACTTCATTTTTACCCCATTATTATATGTAGTATCATTAATTAGATTATAATATACATAGATCATAGATATACCTCCTAAAAATAAATCTTTATTTCTTACCAATAGTTTTAAATAAGTAAATATTATCACTGATGGCCCAATATTTTCTGGAAATTGTGATATTACCAAATAAGAATTACATGTGGCCACATTCATATCTCACCCATAAAAATGGTTAATTCATTTAAGCATAATATTATATTTCTTAGTTCAATTCCAAAATAGAGTATTTTGAGTCAATGAATGATGAATTTATTAGTGAAAACCTACCCATTATGTATGTTAATCAGGATGAAACTACCATACCTCCTTCCATTGACCATCTTCAATTGGAGGGGATTTATTTCCCCAAAAAGGTAGAATTATTCCACCCTTTAAACATCATGTCATAAAAATCTATCTATTTTCTTATTAAATAGATTAATTATGAAGAGTTTAAACCATTTGGGGGATGTAAAACACTAGTCCCATCAAGTCACTAGTGTTTAACTAAGGTGGTGTACCCAAATTTTTGGATACTATTATAGATCAGATAAATGTTTTGGTAAGGATAAAATGCAATGGTAAAAATGGATATAATTTTTTATCATGAGTGGGTTTATTCCAATCCTTTTTCCACCCATTTTTTGGTATCCTAACATTATAATAATTAATGTAATGTAGGTTTTAGAGCAACACCTCAAACCAATTTTCTTCAGGTGAGGTACAATGTTAGGATCCCCCAAAAAAAGAGGCTACCAAACTTAGATGATTTGTGTGGACCTTATAAGGACCTACATTTTATTTATACAAAAACCTTATATTCATATCTATTATAATATAGGAATACCTATATTATAAATTTCATTAACAATTTAACTCTAAGATGAGAAAAAACACTATCCCTAACCTCTAAAAATATAGGAAATAAAGAAATGAGAGGGCGATGGATTTCATTAAAAGATGGAAGGGTCTGAAATTTTAATTAGATATATTTATTCCCCAATTACTGTAGATATTTTTAGATAACCTATTGGATGTTTTTTCAACTACTCTCATCCTCAAGAATTATCATAGTGGGTTCCGAGTGTTCATGACTATAACATAACTTATGATTGATCCAATTCATAGAAACAAGTAAAGGGATCCTAAAGAACCATTATCATCGATAAATAAGTTAAGGATTAAAAAAATAAATACTATTACACTCAATATAAAAAAATAAGGTGATATTATTTTGAGAGAAGGAAGAATAAAATTTATCCCTTGTATAATGATTGAGTTCTTGTAACACCCCGACCATACCTCATTGGATTGAGGAGGCGGTGAGGGTTAATTGGCCTTAAGCTACATTCCCAAGGTGCCAAAGGCTGAAAATAAATGCCCAGGGCTTCAAGGAAAAGTGGGGAATGATTTTCCCTTAAGAAAAAACCAACCAAACCCACAACTAAAGATGCATGCACTTTCAAGCCCAAACATGTATTCCCAAAAGACAACCAAGTTGTTCCACAATACAACCCAAAACCAATACAACCGGGAATTTCCACACCACATCAGAGTATAAAGCGGAAACCAAACAAAAAAACACCACAGGCCATGACACCACCATAGCTCCACTCTAAGCTCCAAGCTCCAAGCTCCACCAAGACATCACAATCACCACTAAAGGAGGGAGATGCCTTAACTTTTCCCACATCATGGTAAACAAAATCTACAAAGACACCAACATGCCAAAGCAGGGGGTGAGTACTAAAACATAGTATGATTTCCCCAAATGACTTCCCTACACACGCCACTAGGATAAAACCGTTATCACATTTATATAAAATAGTTGATATAAATTAAATCACAAGTGAAACCATTACATAAGCTAATAATGCCCCTACCAAGCCATCACACCCAAACCAAGAAACCAAGGGAAATCCAAACAAACAAGCCACAAACCATTCCATCATTTACACATTAGCACAACAATTCCATCTTGCAAAGCAATGCACAACAAACAACCAAAACAACCAAACGGTGGAGCTTCCGTCCAACCCGTTCACCCATTCACACCAAGAGACACTTCCCATCCACTTATCCTTGATGGTGGCCCTTTTGTCCACTATACATCCCCTTTTTATAGTTGTACATCTCTCCACTTCTACACAAAATTCAAATAAATCCAATTCCAATCATATAACCCACCAAGGTCACAACCACATGCAATCAACCAATTCCATTGCATATCAATCCACTTCAATAAATCACCCATTTATTGAAAAACATTTTACATGAAAAAAACCCTTAAATAAAACAAAATCTTTATTGAAAACCATTTTCCAACAACTATTTTCCCAAACCAATCTTGACAACCCATTTTAAAATCCACGACAATAGCATTTCACCATAAAACCCCATTTTTCCCAAAAATACCCAAATGGATTTTCAAACAAATTTGAAAATAAAAACAAAATTAATTTCAAGCCAAAAAAATTAATTGTAACAAAGAACCATTAGTTCTAACCAAGTGGAGTCGAGAGAGAAGCCACCCACCTTTAGGGTTCCCGAGAAATCGACTCACAAACAACCGCGCCTCAAATTCGGCGAACGCACCACCAAAATATCTCTAGATCCCTTCCCCTAACATTAATAGGCCTTAAAATCATCATCCAAGGCAACCAAAATCCTATATCTACACACAAAAAGTGTAGATATAGAAAACCAGGAAAGAGGGAAGAGCAGATCTAGAGGAAAACACAATGAAATCATGAGAGAAGACTTACCCAGGAGCAATCACCTTCAAAACACCAAGAACCCTCTTCAAAATGATTCTAAAATGAGTGGGAGAGCCCCTCCAACCCCTGAGAACCAAAAATCACGAGTGATTCATGAGTGGGAGGAAGTTTGGAGTGAAATAGGTTAAGCCCGAGGGAGATGAGAACTTATAACCCTATTTTTAAGTGGCCGCACGGTTAGTCCGCACGGTTTGGAAAACAATGCACTAACCATGCGCACACTACTACCTCAAGAGAAAGGGCCCACATGGTTTCCTCGCATGGTTTGGAAAACCATGTGCAGGTCTTGCGAAGCCTAATGTCTCCCCCTGCATGGTTTCTTGGGGAATCCGCACGGTTTCCACTAACCGTGCTCAAACCGTGCTCCCTAAGAAAAGCCTCCGAACTCATTCAAAACCATTCCAAACTCTCCCAACCTCTTCCCATATCATCCCATGCACTTTAAACAAATAAAAAGGCATAAAAAAAGTCCAAATACCTCAAACTGGGGGTGCTACAGTTCTAGGGTACTTCCTCTTTACCTTAGTGAATAACTTTATATAGAAATCCTAAAACTATATGAATTAAGAAAATATAATCCCACCATTTTTTATACATACCATTATATACTGGGTCATATGATCCAAGAATTCTTCATCACCAATGATCCCTAGAAGAAGATATTCATTTATGGTCAAGTTCCTTTGGATAATCCCATGGCCCCCATTTTTTATGTGTTAACCATTATCACTGAAGTAGAATAAAAATAATGATAGAATTACCCATATAGAAATATGAAAAAGTTTGATGATAGGAATATTGAGAATATAAGGGATCATGAACATGCCATCATGACTGAATGATTGAGTCTTCCATTCAAGACCCCAATTCACTCTACATCTCTAATTATAGTGTCTTATACTTCTCAACCTCCAAAGATCCAATGCAATAGATATATGTGAGATAATGATAAAGAAGAACACCCTTGTATTATTTGACCTATTTAGAATCAAATAAAAATTATAACCTAAACATTGGAATATTGGGAACCAACCCACCAAATGAAAAAATGGAAACTTCCCCACCAAATGAAAGAATGTGAATTGTCCCACAAAATGGGATCAAATTATGATGAGGAGATTCTGTTAACTTCTATATCCATCAATATTCCATCAAAATTTCCTAAAGAATCATTTCCTAGAATAGATGATATCACTATTAATAGAGATTATTATTTAACTATCTAATCATCTATGGTTTAATAGTTTTTTTTCACCCTCAACATCTATCATTGGTAAAAGAGATTTTAGGGATACCCAACTTTCCTCTAAAGAAGTTTTCAAAAACTCTATTTATTCCTCATAACACAATGTTCATAGGGCAGCCACTTAGTTTCAATATTAGATCTAGTCACTAGGGTCATAATGGAACTCAAATCACCAGTGAGTAATATTTCTATTTGTAAAGGAATGGATATCAATATGACCACTTCTTATCAAGCCCCTAAATCAAAAAAATATACATCACCTAAAGAACATATTGCTTAGTTTTAGTA
Organism: Viscum album; assembly: GCA_963277665.1. Classification (NCBI taxonomy): domain Eukaryota; kingdom Viridiplantae; phylum Streptophyta; class Magnoliopsida; order Santalales; family Viscaceae; genus Viscum; species Viscum album. The sequence goes on along the minus strand of OY728159.1, from coordinate 990,274,282 downwards.
TGGAAAATAAAATATATTCAATAAATTTATGGTGTTTCTTTGGGTATCCTTTCCTCATGGTAAAATACTAGAATCTTCCTATAGAGGTTATATTTATAGTGAAGTACCCTAGCCTATTGTATTGGGGGAATTTTCATTTCTACACCTTATTGGGATGCATTCCAAATATTTTTTAATATAGACAATCATAGCATAATTCCCAAGATAGTCAGGGACCTCCATTATCAGGGTTGAACCATCGATGTCCCATTCATCAATAGCTTCATTTTACAACCACAAATTTATTGATATTATGTAACCATCTTTCATATCTCCAATTATACCTTATTATAATGACAATAAAGGCAAATATGTCCCAAAGGTCGGAAATATTGGCATAAATCTCTCAATGATAGATAGAGGGTGATATATTTATTTCAATCCGAATAGGTTCCTAGGTAATTCACTAGTACCTTAGAGATTAATTTGATTTAAATCCCAATGAACAGTAGACCCGAGGAGGTAGAATTTATAAACCATGATAATTACTACCCCTTCCATCGATTTTAGGGCAAAAATTTAGAGGTTATTCACCTTTAAAGATTAGAATAAAAATCATATTGATGAGGGAATAATGGATTCATTAATGCTTGAATCTATATTTCTGCCTTTTGAACACCAATAGTAGAACACACAATGTGTGAGAAAGAATAAAGGTCTCCCATATCTCAAATATAGGATTTTTTTGTTCATTTTATCATTAGCATATGGATTCATACATCACTTATTCATTTGAGCATAAAATGTTTGAGATTCTAAATATCACGAGACCTAAGGAGATAGTAATGATAGACTATTCGAATTATTGTACCTTCCATTGATTCTTGGTATATATGATTGAATGATTATTTATTATTAAATATTTCCCCATAATAAAATAGATAATGACATGATTAAGTTATACAATCCTAATATGAATGAAATGTGTACACAAGTCATTATCACTCCAACTGATGGGTTCTATGCCTGAATATTACATCAAATGAAGAATGTCCCAAACACATGACTTTAAATAGTGTATCATGAAATCATAGTATCCTAAAGTTAAACTATACAACCCAATTCCATTATACACAACTCTAAACTACTTAGATTTAGTCCTTATCAAATTACTTTAAACTACATGACATATAGTCATTATGTATTAAGTTTTCTCCATTTTATGAGGGAGATATATCTATATAGAAGGTTTATCAAGTGTATTACCATATCATGTGGAGTTATCTTAAACAACCCTTCAATAATACAACACTGTCTTCCATTGTCTAGGAATTTATACCTCATTCCCAATAGGCTTCCTTCATTTTTTAGGACACCTATCCATTTCCTTTCCTTTTCATTGAACTTGTGATTACTTAATGTGGAGAATTAAATTCCCCATTTAAGAACTAGGTGTAACTTGATTCACATACCATGGGGTAAGTAGTGATGCCCAAACCATATACTTTGGGTCTAGATACCAAATTTTATCACTATACACTTCCTATATGTATGAAATTTAACATGACCACCCTCTTTGGCCATGGTTTCATGAAATTTAATGGCATAGCCTCTATCACTTATGTATTTATTACCATAAAAGTAAATTTAATCGGTCTAAGAAATATGAACTTAAACTATGCATCTCATGAATTGTCTAAGGCTAGAATTCTCTTATAAGTATATGTAATACACCTTGGGAATTAAGGTCAATCAGATCTATTAGAGTTACACCAGACCAGTCCCTTCATCCATATGGGTCCCTTTTCTATGAAATGTGAGTAATTTTTCAATTTCCCCTTGTTTCTTACACTAATATTGACTCACATGGCATTGGGGGTTGTGGCTGATTGTTTCAATTTACACAAGATTCAACATAATTAGTATTAGGAGGCCAAATTTCTTACTATATAAATTTAAACTACATAACATGTGGTCCTCATTGTAAGACCTTAAACTTCTTGATGTAATTTACTTGTCACAAAACCTTAAATTTTATGACAAATGGTAATTTTTATATGAATATAAACTATATAGAATGTGGTCCAACCTATATGAACATAAAATAAATTGAGTGTTTATTTTTATATAACCATTAATTTCATGACCCCTTATCAGTTTATATAACCAATTATTAACATGACCCACTCCATATATTGATTTCTCACTCTATTTCTTATGATTTTTATGTCACCCTCCACTTTAATCATGGTATAGTCCTTTTTAAAAAATAACCAATATTTCACATAATGGTGTATACCAGAGAATTCCAAATGTTTTTAGACATCCCCCATCTACGAAACCCACTTCATAATTTTTATGTTTTATATGTCATCACTGATAACCTTGAGTTGAGATACACCTATTGGTTTATCCATTCACACAATTTGGTAACAAGGTTCCTAAATGATCCTAAAAGATCCCCTTCTAAATGGTGTTTTTTTCATTTAATATGATAATTAAACCATAGATTATTTTTTATTATGAGAAGAATTACCACTTAATCCCATTCATTATTCCCTAATTGTGTTGTATGGGACTCTCTATTATTAATGGTAGACCTATTCAAACCATCCCTGATGGTATTTAACTCATCTCTATATTACTAATGGTAGTCCTAATCCCACCATTAGTTACTTCATCATCATATATTAAGTCATATAAAGACATTATTTATGTAATAATATTATTTATTTTCAAAAATATTATAAATTATCCTATATATTATGACCTTGTACATTACATATGCTGTCAAGGAGGATCTATATCACATGATCATCAGCTGCATGAAGCATTGGTTGAAGATTTAATACCTTAAACTATGATACTTATACGTCCCTATAACATGATGTTAAATTATATGAAATCCAAGTCCTAGCTATAAGACTATAGGATATATAATGTGTATTCCTTATCACATGACATTAAATTGAATGACATAAAGTCCACCCCATATGACTTTAAATTGCATGGAAGGGTTTGTTTCATATGAACAAGATAAAAAATCCCCCTCCCCTATGTAGAGATCATCTACATTGGGGTAAATTTCCTTTACTATTAGATTCAATATGCATGGCCATACTAGCCCGCTGTAATATCATGGTTCACCTAACCAATGACTAGAATTTCACCTAATTAGAGATACATGTTTCTTTATTCTTGACAACTCCAGAAACATTGTGAGGCCTAGATATCCTATCCTAGGAAGATTTTTATCTCCCATTTTCATACTTGGTTCTTCTCTAGTGATGAGTATTTACTAGATCCATTTCATATTTTCATCCTTCTCTTACTAGGTAAACCATATATTTCACCCCCTTCTCTAGAACATCAGAAATATCTGTATCGAGAGATTCTATATCCACAAATAATATGTGGATTGAATCCTATAAAATAAGATATTTAGGTTTATAATATAAATTAATTTTGGAACTATCATAAATTCAGTTGATGTTTAGACCCTCATAGTTTATAGTATCATCATTAATGTTGATTAGTTCTATATCAGACTCTACACTAGGATGACATACATATACTAAGGAATACATGTGTCTTGATTTTTGGCAATCCAAGATACACAATGACACATGGATTTATTATCCTTATCCTTTCCAAAAATTTATATCCCTTGTTTTTTCCAATAATTATGAACATAAATTATTTACACCTCCACGTTATGAATTCTATACTAGTATTAGGGTTTATATTTAAGTCAGGTTTTCTTCACCATATCTAGATTGTCTATCTCACCCTTTAGTCCATGTCATGTGATCATAAACATTTATGAACCTTGGTTTGATCACTATGACCTTAAGATAGGAGAACCTATCTATGAGATATTCTATATAATCATTTAACTTTTCCTTTCCATTTATAGATAGAATATATCACTATATGGTCAAAATATATATGTCTATAAACCCCATCATGATTTGGATAAAGTTGTATGAACTTAAACAATTTTTTTAAAAAAATTTGTGAGAGCTCAAACCTAAGATATAATGGTCTGAATTACATGATCATATATTGAAAATACCAAGAGGCACAAGGTCTTGTCCAATTTTAAATCCATAATAGGGATACTTAAAAAAATTCAAGTCTCCACTCACTAATCCATTCAATTTCAAGGTTTATAAAAAAGTTAGTTTGTGATATGAAAATGGAAATAAAATTTTAGGGAATAACACATGGACCTTGAAGAATTTATGCAATTCCTGATAGACCCTAATAGTATAAGAAAATTATAGAGTATCATTTTCCCCCTTTATGTGGTATTATACTATTCTAGGATTAAATTGTAATTAATGAAAAGGTCACCTCTGTAAACTAAGTAGAACACCCATTTATGTCATTTTGTACTCATGAATTTAATTTTATATCCCTTCACCCTGAGAATGTGTTCATTACATGGTGATGTAACCTTAATAGTGCTCAGATCCTTCTGATATATAATTTTATATATAGAGATACTTCAAATACTTAATGTTTGAATCATCACAAACCCAATCCCATGAGCCAAGATAATCATCTTGTTATCCAATAACCATGAATTAATTATTCCTCTTAGTTCCAACTTTTATAGAAATATTGGTAAAAAGGATTGAAAGATCTGAATGGACCACTATATAAATTGATTTTTAAGAGAAATTTTTCTTTGAGATACTATGTGACCTCTTATAGATGTTTTGGTATCTAAAGAACTATCTCCTTTAACCCCAAACACTATTCCCTAATGGTGTGACTTTGGTATCTCCATTACTAATAGTCTACGCACTCCCACCAATTTCAATTTTCCATTGACTCAAAATATATTTATTTTAGGATTTACCTTTCCTATAACCTAACTATTAAAGTGGACTCAAATAACCTCGATGTTACACTTTATTTCATGATAGCCACTTTAAAATAAATATTATGAAATCCTATTCTTCCATCCTTTTATATATAGGTTTTAATTTTCTATGAAGACCCAAATTATCTAAATCAATACATTCCTTATGTAATTCACAAATTGTTGAGTTGAAATTCTCATCTTAGAAAAATCCCATTGGGTAATTGGTCCTTATCAAATGACCCCAAAGTGCACAATCCATTAGACAAATAACAATAACCATGAATTACATGCAATTATACCTGAGGATTTCTAGTTTATAGAATTCTATTATCATTTAAATTGGATTTTACTTCTCCCTTATTAGATATATTATCCCACTCTTTATTCAAAGCTGTATGACAATAAACATAAAAAATATTAGGTCCAAGAATTATGAATGTAAACTGTATGCACCATTCTCATTGGAGGTATATATTAGTGTCATTAATCTTTCCATCAACATAAAGTTTTGTTCCACCTAGGTTTAAATACATACAAGCAAATATTTTAGACAAATTTATCTAAACTTAAGCGATATCCACATTAGTCCCACATGAATGAACTTAAATTTCAAATGGAAAGAGATATAGTAATTCATAAGTTGAAAACATATAAATGGGATCTTGAGAAAAAGGATAGTCTATTCTATCTAGGAAAAAACATCACATAGCCTAGAAAAGATTCTGAACATTTAGAAAAGGAAAAGGAATAAAACTTTTAATGTTGAGGAATTAAAAATGATGACCCACAGAAAAGGTGAGATCCTTCACACTAGGACTCTTCATAATTAGGTTAGGAAAAATTTTGGTTGGAAATAAAAAGACATAATACTCACAAGGACCTCCACTTAGCTCTATAAAATATAGATCTATGCTCGTTTGGCCCGTTGGTCAAGCGAAAATTTATAAGGAACATTTTTTCCTAAAAAATATTGGTTTAGATAATCCATAAAAGGTTATAAGGTCCTAGTCACATGACCTTAAACTTCATGTCATGTGGTCCATCCTATAAGACCATATACTACTTAGGGTGACCTATTCTATATGAGGTAATTTAATTTTATATGAACCATACCAATGTAACAGTTCCTAGTGCAAGTTTTCACTATCTCATATAGAGGTTTATTATAAAAAACTCCATAATAGGAAAGTACAACTATAATTTATCTTACTCATAAAAATAATATACACTTAAACCCTTTATTAATAACTATGTGAGGATTGATTCTTATTCTCATTGGATTTGTAGTGATATTATGGTTACTTTTATTGGACCAACAATCCACACTTCTTAATTCCACATTTCTTACCATCCATGTATTTTGGATTACTGATTAGCCACTAAATGAGGCTAATATTCATTGTTAATATACCTAATTTTCATGTTCTTTGTTATTCATAAATACCATTTTAGTGAATTTTACACTTTGAACATCATTTCACATTATGATTGTAATACCTTCTTAAAATGCACTATTATGTGGTACATTTTTGAACATCATTTAAAGTACCCAATGATTCATCTGATTTTAAGGAATTGAATTATACATATTTTAATTTGATATTTTTGTAAATTTATCTACACTTAAATATGAACATGTTTGATTCAGGGATCAATGGAGAATTCATGGAGGATGATGGAGATATTTGGCAATGAAAGGAAGCAATTCTGGAGAAGGCAGATTGGACACCAGCCCAATGATGAGACTGTGGGGCCCAACATAAAGGCCCAATTAATCCCAAATTTCGTGGGATGCTAGAAGACATGTACAGGAACAAATCACTCTTCAGGAGTTAATGCTAATTCGGCCTCCATGGTGGTACTTTAGGCGGCCCAAGTTAGAGATACAATTCTGGGCCAGATTCTGCGGCCCAGAAAAACAGTCCACCAATTTGATCATATCTCGGAATAAAAAACTCCAAATGGACCCAAAATTTACAGGCGGTTAGCAGACATCCGGAGCTCCATTTTCTTCTTCTATGGCCCACCCTGATTCGGCCATATAGAAGGTCCTCCAAACGCGTCTGTTCGGTGGATGAAAACTGGCTGCCACCTCGGGTCAAACGTGAAAAAGTCCAAATTCCACAAGCTTTCCACCACCTATAGCCTACCAAAATTAATTAAGATGCTTTGTACTGTTGGTGGATCGACCCAAGGCTCCCAAAATGCCTATTTAAGGCAGTTGTGGTTAAGGAGTTTAGGATCTTGGATGCTTTGTTTACTTGTAATGTTATGCTGCATTTTTGTTGCCTCAATTTTGTCTTTCACATGTAAGTTGTTCAATTCACTTTAGTTTCTTAATAAAAGTTCTTCTTCTACTCTTATTCTGTTGATCTTAATATCACTTTGATACCGTTGGATTAAGGTGTGAATTTATTCACACCAACCCTTGTGAAATTATTCACACAACGGTGGAGTGATCATTTTATTTTTGTTGTTTTCTTTACTTCTCCATTTCCTCCCTTATGAGTCTACTTTCCGCTTCCATTGAAACCATGGGATCAATGGAGGGATAACCCACTTATGGGTTGATCCAAGGGAGTAGCAAGGGGCTGGATTGGATGTTATTTATCACCTAATTAATGTATAATCACTTCTTTAATTGGGATTTTTATTTGATGATTTTTAAACTCCATCATCCTTGTTGAATTTAACGCCACACACTTCAAGTACTAATACGATCCTTTACCTTGAAGTGCTCAAAAATTTGATCCTTCAAGTGTATAGGTGATTAGTATTAGAGGGTTTAGGCATTAAACCAGTAAGTTATGATGTTGTTTTATCTCCTTAAATGAACCCATCTCAAATTTAAGAAATTGAAATCATTAAAAAGAAAATACGTCCAATCCACCCCGAGTGATAACCTAGGATCAACTCATTCTTTTAAATTGAATCCACTTAAATCTTTTAGATATCTTTAAAACCCATCCAAAATCAATCCAAGTTGGCCACTTCATAGCCAAAAATCCATCCCTTAGGTTGTGTATCTTAGGTATCTTCTTTGGTCTCTGTGGAATCGACAACCCAAGCTACACTACAAGGACCGTTCTACCCTTCTTCTCTTGGGTAAATTTGGGCGTGAACCAAATTTTGGCGCCGTTGCCGGGGACCAAGTAAGTACCTTAGATCAAAAAAAAAAACCTTCTTTCCTCACCTCCATTCTTCTACTCTCACCCAATATCTCTTATCTTGTCCCTTTCTCGCTTTTTTTTGGCGCATGTCCGCCTACACCCGCGATTTCTCAAACAGACTAGTTAGGGTGGAAAGTCCTAGGATAGGGGAGTCAAGTGCACCTAAGGTATTGTTTAAATCAGATTCAAATATTCTTGAAACCCCAAAGTTAGAACTTGAAACAATTCCAATGGAGGGTCATCCACAAAATCAAATTGTAAACCCTAGGGGGAATCAAATGGGAAACCAAAACCAAGAAGCTCCAAACTTAGGGAATGTAGTTGATCAAACCATGAACGACTACCTCACTCCAGCTTGGACCAATGCCCCCTCATGCATTAGACACAATTCCATAGGAGACACCAACTACATATTCAAACCCCATGTCCTAAACCACCTTCCAACCTTTCATGGGATGGAGTCAGAAATGCCATACCTTCATGTCAAAGAGTTCAACGACATTGTTGAAACCATGTGTCCCCCACATCAACTAGAATCTGCTAAGATGAGGCTATTTCCTTTTTCATTAAAGGATCGAGCTAAAAATTGGCTAAACAACTTGAGACCTGCATCAATCCACTCTTGGGACCAACTACAAAGAGAATTCTACAAAAAATACTTCCCTCATCACAAAACAATTGCACTTAAAAAGAGCATCCAAAACTTTCTTGAAAAAGAGGGAGAGTCATTTTATGAAACATGGGAGAGGTTCAAAGACACCCTAAACATGGTTCCACACCATGGGTTTTCCATACCTGAACAAGTGAGAATTTTCTATGAAGGGTTGGGTCCGGGGAACAAACAGTTCATTGACATGATGTGTAATGGAACCTTTAAAAACAAGGCCCCAAATGATGCTTACGAGTATCTCGAAAGTCTGGCTGAACAAAACCAAACTTGGGGAACTTCACCTTATTCTGAAAAGCCACAAAGAACCACTGGAATTCATACACTTAGAGAAGAGGAAAGCCTTAGGGCTAAACTCGCAGCACTCTCTAGGAAGGTTGAAGAGATAGACCTTAGGAAAGTCCATGAAATCCAAAATGTAGACCTTGTTTGCACAATTTGTGACAAACATGACCATAAAACAGACAACTGCCCAACCATTCCATCCATCAAGGATGTTCTTCTAGGAGGACCCCCAGCAGAAGTTAATGCCCTAAACTTTCAAAAGCCCCAATACCAAAACACCTTCAATCCAAGGTACAATGACCACCCAGGCTTTCGATGGAAGGATAACCAACAACATAGCCAACCACAAGGGCAAAATCCTTACCCTCAACAGAACTACCAAACCCATAACCAGTTCCAAACCCAACCTATCCAATACCAACAGCCACCAGTCCATTTTCAACAAACCATCCCACCTCCAAAATATCCCCCTGGGATAAACCAACCTACTCAAACACCAACCCAAACTGTTCCACAAAGCCTACTAGAGCAACTATGCAAACAAATGGAGAGGATGAACTCAGAAGTCTCTTCCCTAAAACAAGAACTTCAAACCATAAAAAAAGGAAAGGCACCCATGCCTACTCAGGCGGTGCCATCCTCAACTTCAAGGGGAGAGTCAAGTTGTGCTCAAACAACTCATGAACAACTAAATGCTGTGACTGTTTTAAGAAGTGGGAAATCAATTGAGAAACCTGAACAACTAATTCAGAACCCACCTGAAGATTCAAACTTGGATGAGAATTCAAGTGAACCACAAGATCAAACTGATGAAACTGATAACAATGTGAAAGAAACAACTCTTCAACAAACAACCCCACAACCTGCACCATTTCCCCAACGCATGAGGGGGAAATCCAAGCCTGAACTGAGTGAAACATTGAGGGAAATCTTCTCACAAGTCAAGTTGAACATTCCTCTTCTCGATGCAATCCAAACCATACCTTCCTACTCAAAGTACCTTAAGGACTTGTGCACTTTTAAAAGAAAATTTTCACATAAAAACCAAGTCCTTTTGGCTGCTAATGTGAGTACCACCATTCAAGGGACCATTCCTCCTAAGTTGAAAGACCCAGGTTGCCCTTACATCAATGTTGAACTAGGAGAAAGCAAAGTTGTCAAGGCCTTGTGTGACCTAGGTGCTAGTGTCAATCTCATCCCATATGCTGTGTACTGCCAGTTAGTCCTAGAAGAGCTCCAACCCACATCTGTCACACTTCAGCTTGCTGATCGTAGCATTAGGGTTCCCAAGGGGATTTTAAAGGACGTTCTGGTAAAGGTTGAAAACTTCATCTACCCTGCTGATTTCATTGTACTTGACAACCATCCAAATTTAGGAAATAAGGAACAAACCCCAATCATCCTTGGTCGTCCTTTCCTTGCAACAATCAACTCTGTTATCCGAGTCCGAAATGGGAACATGACCATCACCTTTGGGAACATGAGTCTAGACTTGAACATCTATAATGCAAGCTCACAAATAGGGGATGACGAGGATATTCATGAAGTAAACATGATAGGAAGCATTGATAATGAATCCATGGAACATCAAGGAATATTTGATGAATGTTTAAGTCAGAATGAGATTGATTTCCTTTGTTCACATGAAGGAAGTTTATCTCCTTGGCTCGAATCATTTTCAAATTGCTCCTATAATGATGTCTTAGGACCAACAATCAGTGAAACCTTTCAGGAAAACACATTCATGGAGACAACTCAAACTCCCTTCCCTAACCCAGGTCAATACAATCTTGTGGCTGAAACTTCTACACATGGGGAATCAATTCAATCTGAAAATCTTGGAAACAAATTTGATCTTGATCCAATGCCCCAATATTCTGCTGAAATTATGAACCAACCAGATCTTGAATTGAAGGAACTTCCTACTTCCCTCAAGTATGCCTTCCTAGGGGAAAATCAAACACATCCTACAGTCATATCTTCTTCTCTTGAAGCCAATCAGGAGGGGATGCTTCTAGATGTCCTTAGGAAACACAAGAAAGCCATTGGTTGGACCCTGTCTGATATTCCTGGGATTAGCCCACTTATTGGAACTCATAGGATTACTCTTGAATCTGAATCCAAACCATGTCGTCAACCTCAGAGGAGACTCAATCCAAATCTTATGGATGTGGTAAGGAAAGAACTTCTTAAGTTGTTGAAAGCTGGTATCATCTACCCCATAGCTGAGAGTGAGTGGGTAAGCCCAATTCAAGTTGTCCCAAAGAAAGCTGGAATCACTGTGATCACTAATAAGGATGGGGAAATTCTTCCAACTAGGGTGAGTAGTGGCTGGAGAGTCTGTATTGACTATAGGAAGCTCAACTCTTGTACCAAGAAGGACCATTTTCCCTTGCCCTTTATTGATCAAGTCCTCGAGCGAGTGGCGGGTCATCAATTCTATTGCTTCCTAGATGGGTACTCAGGTTACAATCAAATCGAGGTCTCCTTGGAGGATCAAGGGAAGACAACCTTCACCTGTCCATTCGGCACCTTTGCCTTCAAACGCATGCCGTTCGGGTTATGCAATGCCCCTGGAACCTTCCAGCGGTGCATGATGGGAATCTTCTCAGATATGGTAGGGGATTTTCTAGAGGTCTTCATGGATGACTTCTCTGTCTTTGGGGATACATTTGAGGGATGTATTAGGAATGTGGAGAGAGTTTTGTCAAGATGTGAAGAAAAGAATCTGGTCCTAAACTGGGAAAAATGCCATTTCATGGTAAAAGAGGGGTTAGTCCTTGGCCATATAGTCTCGGGTAGGGGAATTGAAGTTGATAAAGCAAAGGTTGACATCATTCGTCACCTTCCATCACCCAGAACTGTTAAGGAAGTGAGGTCCTTCTTAGGACACGCTGGTTTCTATAGAAGATTCATTAAGGACTTTAGTTCAATCTCTAGCCCTCTTTGTGCTCTCCTAGTCAAGGATGCTCCATTTGTTTGGACAGAAAGCTGTGAGGGTTCATTTTCAACCCTTAAATCCGCTCTCACCTCTCCTCCCATTATGAAATCTCCAAACTGGGACCTTCCTTTCGAACTCATGTGTGATGCCAGTGACTTTGCTGTAGGAGCTGTGTTAGGACAACGGTGTGATAAAACTCCATATGTCATTTCTTATGCAAGCAAATCCTTAAATGATGCCCAAATCAATTACACCACCACTGAAAAGGAGTTACTTGCTGTTGTGTTTGCCTTAGAGAAATTCAGGTCCTACCTCTTAGGATCACCCATCATTGTATTCACCGACCATTCAGCTCTAAAATATCTCTTCCAAAAACAAGATGCAAAGGCTAGATTGATTAGGTGGGTCCTTCTTCTTCAAGAGTTCGATTTAACCATTAAGGATAAAAAAGGTGTCGAGAATGTTGTAGCTGATCACCTCTCTAGGTTGGAATTCAAGGACAAATCACATCACTTTTCTGTGTCTGATTCATTTCCCGATGAGAACCTCTATTCTGTGAGTGACTGCCCTTGGTATGCTGACATAGCGAACTTCTTAGTTTCAGGGGTCATTCCAAAATTCTTAGGGACCCAAGCTAGAAGAAAATTTCTTTCTGATGTCAAGCATTATGTTTTTGATGATCCATACCTATATAAGTTCTGTCCTGACCTAGTCATTAGGAGGTGTGTGCCAGAATCCGAACAAGAGTCCATCCTTAAATTCTGTCATAGTGAGGCATGTGGAGGTCACTTTTCCTCTAAAAAAACATCTGCTAAGATTATTCAATGTGGTCTTTTCTGGCCCACCCTTTCAAGGGACTCCTACACATATTGTCAAAGCTGTCCTAGGTGTCAACAAGTAGGGTCCATCACAAAAAGGAATCAAATGCCACTCACTCCTATCTTAGTGGTTGAAATCTTTGACTGTTGGGGAATTGATTTCATGGGTCCCTTCCCAAACTCTCGGGGATACCTCTACATACTCTTGGCTGTCGATTATGTCTCAAAATGGGTTGAGGCCATTCCTACAAAATCCAATGACCATCAAACTGTGATTAAATTCCTTAAAGAAAACATCTTCTCTAGATTTGGGATTCCTAGGGCTATCATTAGTGATCGTGGAACTCATTTCTGCAATCGCCCATTCTCATCGCTCATGGAGAAGTATGGAATTTCTCACAAAGTGTCCACTGCTTACCACCCACAAACCAATGGTCAAGCTAAGTTAGCCAATCGAGAAATCAAACAAATTCTTGAGAAAACTGTTAATCCATCTAGGAAAGATTGGTCGAGCAAACTCTTAGATGCTCTTTGGGCATATCGAACAGCATTTAAAACTATCCTAGGAATGTCCCCATATAGGTTGGTTTATGGTAAAGCATGCCATTTGCCAGTGGAGATTGAGCATAAGGCCTTTTGGGCAATCAAAAAAATGAACTTTGACATTTCTTTTGCCGGAATAAAGAGGAAATTGGATCTAAACGAGCTTGAGGAACTTAGGATGGAGGCTTATGAAAATTCAAGGATCAATAAAGCTAGAGTTCAAGCCTACCAGTCTAGGAATCTTAAAACTAAACACATTGAACCAGGGAAACCTGTGCTTTTGTATAGTTCTAAACTTCATTTGCACCCGGGAAAGTTGAGGTCTAGATGGTCCGGTCCATACATAGTGCATAAGGTGTACCCCCATGGGGCTGTTGAAATTCAAGATCCCACCAATGGTCAAATATTTAAAGTTAATGGTCATAGATTCAAACCATTCATAGAACCATTCCAAAAACATGAAGTTGATGAAGACCTGAGTGAACCTACCTTTGATGAAAAAACAACAACAATTAATCAATAAGGGGTTTAAGTCGAGCTAACGACGTTAAACAAAGCGCTGCACGGGAGGCAACCCGTGGTTTTTATGTTTCTAATATTTCTGAATCATCTTTATTTTTCAAATAAGATTACTTAATCATTTTTATATTTAAAAAAAAATAGACTTTTGACCTGTTCTTCTATTATGAGTATGGATGGGTACGAAAGAGGAGCACCATATTCATCCGTGTCACGTGGTGTGATCCTTGAGTAATACCTTACCCAGAAATTTAAAAAGAAGACAATGTATCATCAGTTTATTTTGTTTTTATTATTAAATAGGTTAAGAAAAAAATATATATATATATAATAATACAAAAAAAAATTCACGCCATAGGCCGTGGGGCAAACCCCGTCACAACCGGCGAAGCCGCGGGGACTCGAACCCGGGACCGAAGGGAGACAGGGGCGCGCGCTTACCACTGACCTGCGGCTTCTTGTGCTACCTTATTCTATAATTTTTATATATATTCTTATATTTTACTTCCTTTATTATATAAATATATATATATATATATTGTTTGTTTTTGTTTGTTTTGTTTGTTTGTTTTGTTTGTTTGTTTTGTTTTTTCCTTTTTCCACTAGGGAACTTTGCAAGCGACATGGATATCAAAGGAATAAATTCGAGCGGCAAGAACTTCAAACTTCAACCACCAGGTGACTTCATTCCATAAACCTCATTTTCAATTTACTTTTTAAATTTTTATTCCCTGCCTCTACTCCTTCTAATTTTTCATTTCTTCAAACACTGGGGACAGTGTTGTTTTAAGTTGGGGGGGAGATAAAAAAAAAATGCTTTTGTGTCAAAAACAAAAATTGAATGATTTGAAAAAAAAAGTAAATGGAAGGAAAAATTCCTTTAACTTTGAACATGGTAATACACATTTCACACTTTGAAACTGAATATCAAATAATTTAGCATGCCCTGATTCTGATTTTAATCCTTGTATAATTTCATGAGAATAGATTTTGGAAAGTGTGGCTGTCCAATGTGATATTTCATCGTTTATATATTCATCCAAATAAAAAAATGCCACAATGCACGTCCTCTAGACTGTGGGGTACTAATTTGAATTTTTGGGGTCCCATAATAAATAGCATAGGCTGGTTTTATTTTTATGAATAATATGAGTATTCAAAAAAAAAATATTAAAAAAAATAAAAAAAAAAAAATAAAATAAAAATTTGCGTGTAGAGCAATGGATTGATAAAATGCGAGGCTTTCGGCACTTGGGGATCGTGACTCCAAAGTTGTCTAGCCCTGAGTTTTTCAATCTATCTCTATTTATGGTAATATGAATTTGTTTTTGATTAAGTTAACTCGAGACGATGCCCGAGTATGTGGGATTCACTTGGTGCCCTAAGGCCTTTGAGTCTGGGAGTCATCAGCAAAGTCTTGCTACATGGGTTAATTTGATTAATTGCAATCTCAATTACTATAGAAATATTGCAAAAAAACAAATCAAAAAAAAAGAGGGATGAAGAATACTCATATTAGGATTAAATGTGATTCCACCTAGCGCTTCCATGATTTCCCCCTTGAATGAAAATGAACCCCCATATCTATTGTGATTCACAACACATCATTACACCTAATTGAGTTGGATGAAGTATGATGATGGATTTGATCAAAGGAATGAGCTTGGGATTGGGATCTGCTTATGAAACTATCTCGTATTAAAATATTTTGATGGGTTTCATGATTGTTTGGTATAAGGTTTTTGGTGATCATTGTGTATTAAAATGTTTTTAGAAAAGGGAATTTGAATTTCATTTTTTTGATGAGATATATTTTTCTCGGGACTAGCAAAACTCAAGTTGGGGGGTGTGATTAGCCACTAAATGAGGCTAATATTCATTGTTAATATACCTAATTTTCATGTTCTTTGTTATTCATAAATACCATTTTAGTGCATTTTACACTTTGAACATCATTTCACATTATGATTGTAATACCTTCTTAAAATGCAATATTATGTGGTACATTTTTGAACATCATTTAAAGTACCCAATGATTCATCTGATTTTAAGGAATTTAATTATACATATTTTAATTTGATATTTTTGTAAATTGATCTACACTTAAATATGAACATGTTTGATTCAGGGATCAATGGATAATTCATGGAGGATGATGGAGATATTTGGCAATGAAAGGAAGCAATTCTGGAGAAGGCAGATTGGACACCAGCCCAATGATGAGACTGTGGGGCCCAACATACAGGCCCAATTAATCCCAAATTTCGGGGGATGCTAGAAGACATGTACAGGAACAAATCACTCTTCAGGAGTTAATGCTAATTCGGCCTCCATGGTGGTAATTTAGGCGGCCCAAGTTAGAGATACAATTCTGGGCCAGATTCTGCGGCCCAGAAAAACAGTCCACCAATTTGATCATATCTCGGAATAAACAACTCCCAAGGGGCCCAAAATTTACAGGCGGTTAGCAGACATCCGGAGCTCCATTTTCGTCTTCTATGGCCCACCCTGATTCGGCCATCTAGAAGGTCATCCAAACGCGTCTGTTCGGTGGATGAAAACTGGCTGCCACCTCGGGTCAAACGTGGAAAAGTCCAAATTCCACAAGCTTTCCACCACCTATAGCCTACCAAAATTAATTAAGATGCTTTGTACTGTTGGTGGATCAACCCAAGGCTCCCAAAATGCCTATTTAAGGCAGTTGTGGTTAAGGAGTTTAGGATCTTGGATGCTTTGTTTACTTGTAATGTTATGCTGCATTTTTGTTGCCTCAATTTTGTCTTTCACATGTAAGTTGTTCAATTCACTTTAGTTTCTTAATAAAAGTTCTTCTTCTACTCTTATTCTGTTGATCTTAATATCACTTTGATACCGTTGGATTAAGGTGTGAATTTATTCACACCAACCCTTGTGAAATTATTCACACAACGGTGGAGTGATCATTTTATTTTTGTTGTTTTCTTTACTTCTCCATTTCCTCCCTTATGAGTCTACTTTCCGCTTCCATTGAAACCATGGGATCAATGGAGGGCTAACCCACTTATGGGTTGATCCAAGGGAGTAGCAAGGGGCTGGATTGGATGTTATTTATCACCTAATTAATGTATAATCACTTCTTTAATTGGGATTTTTATTTGATGATTTTTAAACTCCATCATCCTTGTTGAATTTAACGCCACACACTTCAAGTACTAATACGATCCTTTACCTTGAAGTGCTCAAAACTTTGATCCTTCAAGTGTATAGGTGATTAGTATTAGAGGGTTTAGGCATTAAACCAGTAAGTTATGATGTTGTTTTATCTCCTTAATTGAACCCATCTCAAATTTAAGAAATTGAAATCATTAAAAAGAAAATACGTCCAATCCACCCCGAGTGATAACCTAGGATCAACTCATTCTTTTAAATTGAATCCACTTAAATATTTTAGATATCTTTAAAACCCATCCAAAATCAATCCAAGTTGGCCACTTCATAGCCAAAAATCCATCCCTTAGGTTGTGTATCTTAGGTATCTTCTTTGGTCTCTGTGGAATCGACAAGCCAAGCTACACTACAAGGACCGTTCTACCCTTCTTCTCTTGGGTAAATTTGGGCGTGAACCAATTACCAATCCTAGCAGGGTTTTCCTTTATCAAACCTATTATTGGATGATAAAATATTTGATTTCATTATTACTCCTAGAAACCTAAAAACCTTGAGTATAAGTTCACCTTTTTATTCAAAAAATCCTTGAGTTAAGACCTTCCTCTTAGTGAATATACCCTCATTGGGGAAATTTATATAGAATCATACTATATGTTATGGTTATGTAGTAAAGTGACTTATATTAACTTATAATTAGATAATTTTTATTCCAAATTAATCCAATTTTTAGGGGAGGGGAGGGGATTGTATTGGTAAAAAAATTTGATTTATGCATTTTTCACAGAATCCATGATACAGTTCTCAATTGAATAACACAAGCCATATGTGAACAAAAAAATATTTTTATATATAAAGAAAACAGAAATGGGATTTCTGTTTTCCACATGATTTCTCATACACTAAGGGATGAAAATTCCTAATTTTTTTCCAGTCTGATGAAGTGGTGATGAGAATGTCAAATAAGGATTATTATATATATTTCATCCATTAATAATAAAAATATTGTACAAGACCATAAATACTAATTTTTAGAGTCTTTAAGGAATATTACAACTATGTAGAACACATACTATATAAAGAACCATACTATTGTAGTTTAAAGTCAGTGCCTTACATTATTACATTAGAATAGATACAATATTAAAATCCAAAAATACTGTTTATATTAGATTTTTTTGAATGTAGATTACATACACCAAACCTATTTGAAATTTGGAAAATTAAATTAAATATAATACATAAAAAAAGATAATAAAATGAATCCTTGAAAACTCATTCAAATATTTATTCTTTATAACCCAGGAAAAGAAAACAAAATAAGGGTGAGTTAAAATGTTCAGTAAGTGTCATGTATAGTTGAAGCTATCATAAATAAATAAGAATAATCAACAAGGAAAGGTAAATAATAGAGAATACATGGAATTAATCAATAAATTTAATATAATATGGAATGAGTAAAATATGATCAAATAATTCCATATAAATAATCACATGATATTGAAACATGATCATGGAAACTTTCACTAATAGATTAATCACATGGAATAAAAATAATGATAGAATGCATAATTTTAGATATCTGAACTATTAATATATATCCTCTAGATAGTTACTGTCAAGATCAATCGTCCTTATAGTTTAAGTTTGTGGGAAGAAACTCGTCAGATTTGGCCAAATGATTCATTTACTGAGACTACCGATATAGCCAGGGTCTTGCATTAACCATTACCCAACCCATTTCATTCATTTCTAAATAATTATCATATATCTAATAATCTATTTAATAAATAAATAATGTGCCTTATAATCAAATATCTTTAGTGAGTAATTAATATAGATTTAACCTTATTTCTTCAGTTAATAAAATTAATAAATTATATATATTCATTATAAATCCAAATAAAACAAGTGGAAATACTATATAATATAAAAAAAAGTCATTTCACACATAATCTTAGTATAAAATAATCATTAAAGTTGATGTTTTAACCCAATGAATGGAAATTGAGTTAAGAAATCTCTTACCACTTTGTAATCGGTTGAATCATATTCCCATAAAATTAATAATCCTCAAATGAAACATTGAATAACATTAATATAAATATATTCATGATATGATATATGGATTGAGAAGTAAACCACACAAAATAAATAATTGGTGAATAAGGTATATATCTCACAGAAATAAAAGTGAGACAAGAAACCCTCACCACATGCTTCCCTTTAGTGGTGTGTACTTTAACCCCCTGTATAATGTTTTAAATAATGTTATTTATTTATTACATAAAAGTATTCATATTTATGATATCATATATGATCATATTATATCATCTTATCACCAGTTTGTTAATAACATTTTTTTTATCCTTGTTTCGGGTGTTAACTATTTCATTTTCCTATGCATGTTTTTCCATGTAGGTACTGATATTTATGTATAAGATATAGTCACATAATTTAAAAAATGATATTAAGGTCATATATATCATATCTATTAATTATATACCTTTTTATATTCATTCTTGAATGGTGAACATGGAAAATTAATCGCATCCGTCATGGAGAGGGTTGACCATACGTACGCATGAGCGACAATATCCTTCCCTTAACGGTGACAGAGTAAGGAAGTGGTTGGCATATTAATTTTTAAAAAATAAATAAAATTTCATAATTATCATATATATTCATTATTTATATCATTATACCCTTCAAAGTAAAGTGGTGATGAAAAACAAATTACACCACAACGTGGTGATGGTAAGCCATACATACGCATGCACGATGATTCCATTTTTTATAGGATGGGTAAAAGGTGGAATATGGTTTTACTATAATCATAATAAAATCGTAGAATACATATTATTCTATATTTATTATTTAATTATTAAAAAAACACATTAAAAGAAATAATAATAAGAAATGAGCATGAATGAGTTGGTAAAAACGATTACCTCTTCTTCGGTGGAATTCCTTTTAAATCTCTTCTTAAAGGATATTGGGTTGTTATTTTTGAAAGAAAAGGACCTCAAAAACATGTATAAGGATGTTTATAAGAGAAATTATAAGGGTTTGGTCGAGATATATGACTCAAAGTGGTGTAAAGAAGTAAAGGAATGCGTATCCTTTTATAATTTAGGTGAGATCCACTTTTGGATACTCTGAAATATTAAATTAGTATAAAATAACTATCAATTAAAAATGAATATAAAATGATTTATTTTGAATAAAATATGAGTACGGGTCTGAATCCCCTCATTAAAAAATTTTATAAATGTTTTGGGAACATTATTATTCTTATCATTTTGTTTTAACCCTTATTTAATCCCTTTAACTTTTACCATAACAATATGGATTTTTACTCTTTGAGGGTTAATATAGTTACTTTAAAATTAAAAAAGACCCATAAATAGTTAATTTATGAAATTTTTAACCTTATCCAAATAATATTTTCCTAATTAAATATATTTATAAATTTTATATGATTTAATAAAATATTATTTATTTTAAAATATCATTATTTTCAATTTGGAGTATATTAATTACATTAACTTTTAAAAATATTAAAATAACAAGATAATTTTTTTAAAAAAATTAATACAACCCTAACATGTCAAATTAATCTATAAAAATATTCTATCACATTAATTATATAAAATTTTATTTATTTTAACATTATTAATAACATTTATTTGATATTTACATAAATAAAATAATTACCACATCATTGTTGTGAAAGAATTTAAGGTAATTATTTATTCACTAAAAATTAAAAATAAAATTCCATGATGAATATAAATATTTTATATTTAAGATTTTATATTTATATTTGAACATATTCTCTGGATAAACCCTTACTAAAAATATTGTATTTATTAATAATATGATTGTGACATCTTTGTTATTTCTTTAAATAAAATATTATAAATGTCATAATCAATTATAAATGGAATAAAAAGGCCATGTATTCTAAATTTTAATGATTATGGACGAAATTTACTCATAAAAAAATATTGTGACAAGTTTTAGGGTCATTTTATTATTCTTATCATATTGTT
Organism: Viscum album; assembly: GCA_963277665.1. Classification (NCBI taxonomy): domain Eukaryota; kingdom Viridiplantae; phylum Streptophyta; class Magnoliopsida; order Santalales; family Viscaceae; genus Viscum; species Viscum album. The sequence goes on along the minus strand of OY728159.1, from coordinate 990,253,288 downwards.
TTTACTCTTTATTACTCGATTGTTACCTGATTTACCCTTTTTATGGTAATAAAAATTTCCAAAGTTACTGTTCTTATTGGAAAAAAATAAAAGGTAAATATTTAATAAATTTAGACCTATGTTTTAAAATATGGAATACATTTTCCAAAATCTAATTCATATAATTTTTGGAAATTAATTTAAAACTGATCCCGTAGATGGGGAAAAATATCAAGTTTTTAAAGTGAATATGTTCAAAAGATTGAAATGTTTTTATATCCAATTTCAATGTGAAATTGAATAAAATGACCCAAATGGTATTTATATATGTATATTTTAACTATTTATAATTTAAAACCACTTTAAAATATAATTTTACTATATAAATAAATTAGAAAAAATGCAGTTTTCAATTAACATTCAACATTTTTCACTATTCATCAAAAAAATGAAACTTCTTAAAAAATAACAAAAATAAAAACTAAGATAATTTTTACATTCCAATTTCTAAAATGAATTTATTTTTTCAAATATAATTTTATTAAGTTTCAAAATTTTCTTCTAAAACATGTTTTTCATTAAAAGACGGCCAAAATGCCTTTAAAAAAATATAGCTTTTTATGCGTATAATTGAATTTATTATTTTCTTATGACTGTGAAATATATTGTATGAATGTACATTTTTTATTGAATATTTAATATATATTTATTTTATAGAGTGTTTAATAATATTAATTTTGACCAATTTAACAGCTAGGTTATAATGATCACATAATAATATTTGAATGATTGTTTAAACAGTGTGTTGCGTGCAATGTAAGCTATCAAAGATACTTAATATAAAAAGAGACATACCATAAAATCTTGGGGTGTTAGATAATACAATATGAACCTATATTTAATGAAAAATATTATTTTTTAGGATTTTATTTGACTAGTCGTGTAACTATAACATACACCTAGGTAAAAAATTACAGTTGTTTTATGTTTGAATGATTTTTTAAAAATATTTTTTTTTGTGTGAAGTTGAGATCCATTTTCAACTCTATTCTTGAAAAATTATGTCTGTGTTCCCAAGAATTTGTGCCCTTGTCTTCCTTACTCAAGTTCACACAATGAGTTTCATGTACTGAGGTGTATTTTACCCAAGTTCATGCACCCAGGTCTATGCACCCAGGTTCTCACAATGATGTGAGTGATGTCATGAGGCCCCTAGTAAAAAATATTTTGATATTTAATTAATGAAGTACATGTATGAATCATGGTTTCTCTAGAGAAAAAAGTGTTTGGTTGTGTTTTCTATTATTAAATAATATTTGTGAAAAAAATAATGTTTAAATTGGGTTGGTTTTAAATTCATTTTTAGTGGAAGTAGAATATCGTTTGATATTACCTCGCATACCCATTAAATAATTATTACCAAATTTAATCTCATGTTTTCTCTCTAATAAAGTTAAACCTTACTGATTTCCCTCACTTAGAAGTTTTTAATAAATTATAGGGAAGAAATTATTACTTCATTCTCTAATAAAACCTTACCTAGTGATTGGAAATATCCAATCACCAAAAAATAGTTCACTAATCACAGTCATGAGTAATGGGGGAAATCTAAGTGGATTGTTTGTGTATTCTTATTACAAATAGAAGAATAATTTAAGAGGAATAAAAATAAAGAAATATCTTAATTTATGAATAATTTAGATCATTCCATACATATGAAAAAATTTGTTTTACCAAAAATGAATTAAATTAATTAATAAGGGGTTTGGGGAATCTTCTTGGATCAACAAATGAAAACATAGGGTGATAAAAATATAAAATTAAAATAAAATAGAAGATATAAACAGGTAAAAATAAAACCAACATATTTGAGAAGTCATAGAACCATACTACTCTCTCAATTGAATAGTTTTTCATTTATAGATATTATCAAGACCGTGCTTGCATTAGATCCTCCTTTTGCATGAGTCTCAAGGACGCACATCTTTAAACATTGAAAATTTATTCAAATTTAGTGACAAACTACTTTTCATAACCCTCAACTTATTTCTTCCTTGATGATATCTACATGGATTATTGGAGAGAATATTTTTGATTTAGACAAACAAGGGAATGAGAATTTATTTTGATTTTAGGTTAAGATTATTTTGTTTATAATGTTTAGTTTTAATAATTATTGGTACCCTTATGATGCTATAGATATTTGGACCTACCTTTATGTAGAATTATATTACCTTGTCATGAGAATAGATTCTTAACCCTTATTCAACATATTTTGCTTGGAAAATGCCTTTATATGGTTTCGTAATTACCTTTATAGAGCCGAGTAATGTTCTTTTAGGTCCTCAACATAGTAGTTTTCACATTAAAATGATCCTTACGTAGTATGAGGTGAAAGTAAATGAACCTTATGTAGCACATGATTATAAATAATTTTTGTTCAGTAGGATCTTTATAAGTGAATCTTTGTAGGATTTCTACATTTCCACATTGGTTTTGAACATTATGCGTCATGTGATTTATACTAATCACCCTTATATATCCTATGAAACGTGATCTATACACTAACATATATCTATTCTTGGAAATTTTACTTTTTCACAACCTAAATAATGATATTTCCTTGACTTAGGTATCTATGAAATACTTATATCCTTTCATATCATAGAGGTACTAAATGATACCATTCTCCAACCTACCTTGTTCTTCCATTTGAACCACCACAATACCATGAATTCATTTTTGTAAATTAAATCCATAAAATTCATCAATTAAATTCACTCCAAAATTCAAAACACTTGTTTTATTTGACAATTTATTATCATGGCCATCAATAATCCTGTCATTCATTTGATCTAGACTCATTTTGAAAATTTTATGAGTAGATTGAGTGCATCTCTAAGAGAACTCACAGTTGGACCATTTTGAAGTGTGAGGCCCCATAATTATGCCCAATCAAAACCATTCACATAAAAACTAAAACCAATGATTAATATAACATCAAATTCATCCTTTTGAGCTTAGTTAGCCTCTTTGAACATCATAATTGACAATAAACTTTATAATATTCTCCAAGAATGCATTCTAAACTCACTTGTTCATTTAAAATATATCCTATGTTTTTATTTCTCACAAATAAATTTACTAATTGTGAAAAAATCAAGTTTATTACTTCTAGATTTTAAAAAATGACGCGGTTTATCATCTCCTCCATGTCTGGAAAAATATTTATCCATCTTAGACTTGTATGAAAATGTTGATCAGGGATTAGCTCAGTCAGATTTAATGAAGGTTGGATGATCTTTATATCATTTTGGTTTTTATAATTGTTAAATGGGTTCAAATTTGGTGAATAAACTTTTATAAACACCCCAAGAACCCCAAATACCAATATCTAGATACTCTATTAAAAACACCTCTTCAAATCAACTTGGGTTGAGCTAAGTTCATATCTAATTCTCTATTTCAATATTTATTAACATATTTTATTGACACAGATCAATCAACATAATAAAATGGACTTCTAAATTACACATTTAGGTTAAATATCAGGTGGTATATTGATGAAACAATTTATCAAGGGACTTTATGCATTTAGTTGAAATACCTCACGCAGTTGGTTGGGTTGGTGTCTCATTGGAGGTAGAATTCTCACAATAGCTTGATACTTTCAATTATTTAGTCTTCCTATAAAATAATTTATATTTCATGGATAGGTATCGTGGTCATTTGAATATATCATGCATGGTTGATTGAGTTGAATACCTATATTACCTTGTGAACTTGTGTTGTTAATCAAGATTTCTTCTTGTGGTTGGTTGAATTGGAGCTTGCAATCAGTTAAATAAAGTAGCATAAATATTGTGGTATATTGAAGATGATTTGGTGGGAAATACATTTGCATATGGGCTTCAACTTTATACAGCCTTGAGAAATTAACCATACATGATCTGTGGAACATTACAACAATATATACATGGATTATGGATATCACAAATTCAAAATTACATATCATATTCTAGACAATGGGAAGAACTTGATGTAACCTTCTGGAAGACCTTTACATTGCCTTCCCAATGTGAGGTTTACCCTTACACAACACATAAAAAACAAAAAAAATTAAATATAGTCCAAATTCAGATTATGTATAGAAAATACAATCAATTAAAATTAAAAATTAGATTCATTTTAACAATAAAATTATAGTATTTAAAATCAATTAAATTTTTTTAATTAATTACCCAAATTAATAAAATACATAAACACCATTATATGAGACATTTTTTTATTTTAATTCTAAATTTCACCTAAGAACGAAGATATGATGAATACCCAAATTTCGGAATGGTTTGAGGGGATTTACTCTAGGGATATAAAAAGAATTAATTTATTTTAAGAAATATGTCTAGTATAGAATAATGTAAAAGAAATAAAAAATGATAAAATCATAGATTCATCTATTTATTGAATTATCATGTCTCCTATATTAGTTAATTTTACTTTATACTTTAATTAAGTTCATGTTTATTTACCTGGAGTAAAATAGATAGATTAAAGTGGAATTATATATTTAATATGTGAAACTTCCCTTTATCCCTATTTAATGCGTTTCTTATTCCAAGTTTCCAATTACCCCTTCCTTAGTATAACTTAAATGATAATTTTATAATTCAAATACCCCTTCATCATTTGAGATCAATATTCTTCTCACCTGAATGAAATAATTTTCAAAAATTAGGAAACCATATAATTTTTTCCCTACCATGTATTGTGTAAAGAACTTGTTATATATATATATATAATTGAATTCATTACACACACACCTAGTGCCTAATATCTCAGAGCATAATTGTTAGAATTAAGTTTCATATTTTTATATAGTTTTGTAGGACTTATATAAATCTATTTTTATTTGGATCCATCAGGTTTTAGTTTACATAGAGTATAAGTTACCATGAATTATGTTCAACATTTCACTGTTCCCATGTTATAATTTAAATTCCACAAATAAAATACCATTAACACTAATTTTTCATGTTCTAAAACCAAATATCTTAGAAAAGAGTAACCAAAATCACTCAGTAATCATTTAAGATCACAATTTTAGAACCAATGAAATCCCTCCCATCTACCATGGTGATTTTAGATCATAGGATAACATTCAGATCAAGTTTTCCAATCCATTTAAACTCTAAAAATATATTCAATAATGAATTCATAAATTATTCACATATCTCCAAAAACATATTTGGATATTATTTGATCTACATTATTTTATGTAAAAAACACATATAAATAGACAAAAAAAATAAGAACAAGTATTTAAATCTAATGTCAATTTTCCTCCCCCATAGTTATCTATGAAACAATTATTGTTAATACTATCATGATTTTTTTAATAATATATATATTTTTACTAGTGTGAAATAATTAGAGAAACTGGGGTTTATTTATTCAATAATACTAGGGAGGATTTTGGATCCCTATATTATTATTTTTCAAAAATTATTCCTAATAATTCTTCACCTATTTTCCTTTCACCTTGAATGTATTCTTCAATTTAGTTCCCTTAATCTCAAATTCACTAAATGGTAATGTATTAGTTACTATATATAGCCTAGTCCACAAGAAATGAATTTTTCCTAGAATTAGATTCATTATTTAATAGAATAACAACAATTTATCACCAATATGAATGTATCTTATATATATATGATACTATCATAGATATATACATGGCGTAATCCTTGTATAGTAGAGTGTTATTATATCCCCCCTTATCATATCCCTATGTTCCTTTATCTAAAGCTTATAATTCTATCCATCCTTGAAAAACTCAATGTTCACTATCTTCATAGCCTAGTATGATTTATACTATAGCTATGGGGATAATATATAATTCTACCCATAGATAATTATATAAGAAGAAATTTGTAGGGGAGTTTTAAAAGTAGACATGTATTCCCAAGGTGAATTTTTAGGCTTCTTAATCCAATCATTTTGGGTGGGTTGTAATATATTCTCTAGAATACCTTTTGTTTCTCTATTTGGAACCTCTGTATACAATTTTTTTATGATTTATAGGTATTTAAGGCCTTATGAGGAACTCCATACCTCTTCATAAGGGATTTTGGTTTCTTATTGTAGAAGTGTGTTCCTTGGCCACTGATTATTTTTCGAGGAACTCCAAATCTACAAAAAAATGCTTTATTTGATAAATTTATTCAAAACTTTAGAATCATAAGTTCCTGTTTCTTTTTCTTCAATCAATATAGAAACATAAAACTATAATAATAATATTCAATAGAAAACAAATGAAACAATAAATAGACCGATAAAATTTAATCCTCATTTTCCAAATACATCATAAAATAATTTAGGTTTTTTGAGAAATTTCATGTATTTCAGAAACACCATAAGTATCTTGATAGTTATGCATTATTTATAGAATTTATGTGAGTATTTAAAAATTTATGGGTAAAATAAACAATCTTATAACACATTAATAACAATTTTATGATTTCAAAAACAACATCCACATGCAATTGTGTGATAAAATATAAGCACAACCTTAACTTCTTCCTCAGGGATGCATTCCGATTACATAGTTGTTAAATTTTTTTTTATAAATAAAGATATTCTCAAACATAAAAATTCAAATCAAATTTAAATTTAAATATTTTATTCCTAGTAAATAATGAGGTTACTTATACATGATAATATAATTCACTAGATTACTATACCCATTCCCTTGGGTGACATCATATAATTTCTCACCAAGGAGTCATCTAGGTTTAATTCATTGGGTGATTCTACCTCAATAGAGTGAGGAAATATAAACATGTAGTTTATAACCAGACATTCATAACCCTTATTTTCCTTGATTTACAAGTAAAACTCTTATGTTAGAAACATATACCACACTAACCTTGGATTTTCTTTATATTTCATGATCAACTGCCATAGTTCAACATGATCAGAATAAAGAATTGTTTTTCTTCCAAATAGGCAAGATAAAATCTTTTATAGAGAAATTATTATTGATAGAAACTCCTTATATATTATTTTTTAATATAGTTGGGTTGTTTTTAGGGTCTATGAATTTTATTACATTACTTTTTGGTCCTTATAAACATTCATAGAAAACAAAACTCTTATATATTTGTTTAAGTCATCACATGGTATCTCAAGGGGTTCATTTATATTATATGGGCATATCATGGAGGCAATGGCTAGGATGTATTTGATCTTATCAAAATCTATCATTTATTAATAATCAAATAAAAATTCATTCACCTTCATGAGTAGGTTAGTTAGGGGTAAATCAATATTGATAAAGTCCCTAATAAATTTTTTGTAAAATCATGCATGTCCTTAAAAAATATATAATGTGTCTCACAGTGGTGGTGTAAGTTATTATATAAATGACATACACTTTGGACCTATCCTATTCTATTCGATATTGTGAAATTTTTTGGCATAAAAAATTTTCTTTATCCAGTATGAAATGATTTTTTTTAAATTTAAAACAATATCATTCTCAATGATTTTTTATAACATTTTATATAATCTGAAGAAAAGTTTCAAATAATTTTATATAGACTATAAAATATTTATGGAATACCTATAAGTAGACCCAAAATAAGTATAAAAATATACATACCATGCAACATTGATAGGTATATATAGTATTAAAATTATCCAAGGGTATCTGTTGGTAAGAAAACATATAAAAGGGACAGGTGAAGGTGTTTTTGTCCATGTGTTTTGGAGCCATTGAATCCTAAAAACACCTAGAAAATCATTCAAGGAAGTAGTAGTGAGTATTAATAAATAGACTATATTATATTTTTGTAAAAATGTAATGGGGAAGTGTTCCTTTTAAGTCACATGATTCAATTCCATGTAGTTAATTCAAAATATTCATCTATTCTGAATCCTTATGGAAATTAACTCATTTTTCTTATTTTGTACTATTGTGTTTCTAGTATTCTATGGGACAACATTAATATGACTCAACCAATTTGGGATTGAGATATGGTATATGATTCTATATTAAAAATTCTTTTCTATATCGTTTGTTTTCAAATACTTTAGGGTAGGGTTAATTTTTATTTTGGGTTTTCTCTTTGGTTTAGATTTATATTCTATCAGAATATGGTAAATGAAGGTGGTAGAGATAATAATTTAAAAATACCATAAGTTCTAGACTATTACCCTAATTTTTTGTCTCAGAATTTTAAGAAGTTTGTTTTCTTGTTTGGGATTTAATTATTTTCAAATTACTCCTAATATTTCTCATTTTTTACATTAAAAAATAATATTTAATATTGAATAGAAGCAACATCAATTCCAATTCAGGGGGGTGGGGTAAAGATTTTTTAAACTTAGTTTTATCCATGATTACTGCCTACACCTGTATGAAATATGTGTTATTGATAGTTTTGTGTAAACTATCAAAATAACATTCCTTGAAATAACTTTCATCAGTATACAAAACAATTTCCCAATTTAACTAATTTTCATAAACCTAATTGATTTAAAAATCATTTGTTTCCCATGATTATATTAATTGAATTATTTTTAAAAAAATTAGTATATATTACATTGAAAAATATGGAAACTCAAAATGGTTGACTTTAAACATAAAATTCTCATCTTGGTGGTATTTCGTTGAATAATAAACATTAAATTTCATTTTCAATCCTTAAAAATTCATTTAAAGAGTTCCTTGATTAATATTTATTATTTTTTGGAAGTATAAATAAATGTCCCTACCAGTATGATAAAGGAGTAGAATATATTTTTCTATTCTTATATAACACATTTATAGAAATCAACAAGAAAAAAATCCCTTCATGCTTACTAGAATATCCTCTAGAACACTAACTATGAAGGTGGTGGTTTTTGTTAGATCCACTAGGTCAAATAACCTGAGAGGGAGGGGGGGGGGTCAATCAGGGTATGAAAGATTAAAACAAATTCCCCTTATAATATTGCTTCATTTAAAAAAAACTCTCCTCTCTATCTTTCCCATAGCAGGGTATGAATATAAATTAAAGCATGCATATGACACAATGATTTTACTTGGTTTACCTCACTGGGTTATGTTCAAGGAGAATAAAACAAAAATGTGCCGATGTACCAAATCCACTAAAAGAACATTTCTATTTATAATGTTTGGATCAGACTCACTATCCTTCCTAGTTTACAACCAATCACAATTTGAAATCTCACTGCTCTCTCAACTAAAGTGTGCTCACTGCTTCTTCAGAAGATCCACTCATAGTTTAGAGACATGTAGGTCTCTTCATTATCACTAATGAATGCATCCTAAAATATACATAGATTCTCTATTGATGTACCACTTTCATTCACTAATGAATACCACTTTACCAAAATATATTGGGAAATCCATTTTGAACTACTTTCGCAAAGCACATTTCCTTCACAAAGCTCCATATTCCGAAAAGCTAAAATAAACCTTCACAAAGTTCCTGCCTTTTAGAAAATCTCACAATTTAAAAAATATCAAAATATCCTTCATGAAGTACACTTTATTCGTGAATCTCAACTTAGCATTCGTGAAGTATACCTCTTTCATAAATCTCAACTATACTTCACGACGTCCCTTCCTTTTTCAAAGCTCAATTAGCCTTTGTGAATTCTCTTACTTTTGAGATGCTCACTGCCTTCATGAACCTCCTTCGCGATTCAAGAGCCTTATGATTTTCATTGAGTTTCTCTACTCTTCTCAAGGGGGTAGATTCCTATTTATAAGCGTTTCCCACCAACTCCAGAACCTTCTGACCACATCGACGCCATGACTGTACCATTTCACAAAGATACGAATTCCCACCTCAATGCTCCATTTTTCATGAAGATCCAAATAAATTTTCAGTTTTCAATGCTCATCATAATCATAGATCCTTATGTCAAAGCTTTTTCACCATCACAATTCTCTTTCTCACATAATCGTAGAGCTTCTGTCAAAAACTTTACACTATTACAATGCTCTTCACCTCTGTCATTTGCGAATCTCATCATAATCATAAAGATCATCATAATCTTTCTTTGATCCTTTGTGAAATTCTATTCATGATGTCCATCTTTTCGAAACTCATGATTTTTTCCATATTTTGATGAGATCTTCAAGGAAATCCATATTTCATAATTCTAGCCAAACTCTAAATTTTGGACCTTGAAAATTTGGCAAGCACTAGAAAATAGTGCCACATTATATCTGTTTTTTTGTACCACCTCCAGATCACCCATTCATTTGAAATGGTTTTTTGTCAACATTGATTTTCAATAATATCTCTGGAACACAACAAATCACCATAGAAACAAACCTTATCAACAAACACAACCAACCCAAAAATCCTGTAATATTACCTTGAGGGATTTTTTCCCTACAATTTTTTATAATATTGTAAAATCACCCTGGTGGGTTTTATTTCTCCAATATATAGGGATTAATAAACAAATAAAGGAGTTAAATTAATTTATGATTCTTATCACACTGTGCTTTTATAAAAGTGAGTTCTCCTATAGTTCAAGGGATTGTGAATGCACCTGGATCATATAATTTTCTAGGTATTTGTGGGATCATAAGGAAATATATATTTCTACATAAATTTATCATTTCTTTCGCTTTAATATCCTATTTATGATACAAATATCCTTTATAAAACTTGTGTACCTAAGGATTTGAGGGATTGCTTTTAGTAAAGGTATATTTATCTCTACTCTTTTCAATGTCTCTAATATATCTTATTGTAAGGTTTCATTGCTAGTTTTATTTTGTGGGTTTAACCTTGTAGGAAATGGAGTCTTGGGTCGATATAGTTCTTCCATCTTGTATTTTCCCCCACCTTTCTTCACTTGGAGTGTTTACATGGTCACTTCTTCTTCTAAATCCTTATCATGGACAAATTCATTAGGTTCACTAGGTTTTCCACTTATAGCTTAGGTTTAGGATGGTAATTATTCATTGTTTCTAAATTTATCACCACTAATTATTGAAATATAAAAAAAATACCTTTAATTTTCGGAATTTACTGATTAAGGATTTTATATAAACCATGATATTTCAACTCCTTAATAATAATCATGATCTGGATGTACTATTATTGAATCACCTTTAGTGTTGAATCGTGAATATTTTTAGACTTCATAGGCATTTTTAATAGGTCCTATATTGGTGTTATTTTTTTATTTTTTATATTCTGAAAATGGTTGAGTTCTCTTTCTCTAAAATGGTGTTAGATAGAATGATGTTTTAAAACATTAATGGAAGGGTGGTATTTGTTGTTATTAGTTCCTAGCACTAAATTGAGTTATAAAATACTCTCTAAATCCTTGATTTATACTTGTATTATTATTCTAAACTCCTTCGTACATATAATCATAACTTTATTTCACAAGTGGGAAAATATCAGTGTAGTGATCTAAGGAGTGACAGAACTAGAAGAACGTAGGAGGTGTATTAGGTCTGTTCACTGAAAAATTGTTCACAACCAACTATATCACTAGATAAAATAGGTATACCAAATGGTTTTTTATATAATGGAACATGAGAAAACTATAAATCATGAACTCTCCTTAAGTAATTTATTTTATATAATTATTTATATTTTATGTAAATCATCTATATCAACTCATTAACTTCAATAAGGGATTTATTGATTAATGCTTCTATAGAGGAAGTTCCTAAAATATTATGGTTTCTGTCCATAAATACTTTGTAGAAGAATACCAATAAATGATGTTATTAATATGGTTGTTGTGGGAAGAATATTACAAATTTATCTAATATTTATCAAAACTTATAAAGGTGTTTTTCAGTTTCTAGTTTTATTACATAAAACTTCTTTTTTAGGTGGGATTTTCTTGATGAAAAGAATTATTTTTGGGATTATTTCTAGAGGATTACCTTGTGCAGTTTGTTCCCAGGTGGTGATATCTGTAGTTTTGATATTTTAGAGAAACTCTTGGGAATACCCTTTAAGAGAGAATGATAACAATTTTTAGTTTAAATATTCTTCTAAAACTCCTCCAGGTTTGAAATTATAGAAAATACTATTAAATTATCTTAAGTGTTTGTTTGGATCCTCTCTATCCAATACATGAACCTTTGGTTGGAATTGGATTATTCAAGATCTAATATAAAAATTATTATTGGTTATTGGGTTGTTTAAGAAAATTATTAGAGTTAAATTTGGGTTTATATAATTCACTCAACATTCTGTTTAATTGGAAAATATTATCTTCTATATTTTCACTCCCTATGGAGACACTAGTAGAAGAAGTAGATAAGGAGGTATAATAAATAAATGTAATTGTGACAAAATATATATCCACTTATTTAGTGATTCTTAAATTCATAATTCATGAAAACATATTTCATTCAACCTATAGATCAAAACTAGTGAGATAAGATGAACTAGATCTCAACATTTTTGGAAATCACTTTGAATTAAAATAAAAAACAACAGTGAAATACTTGAAAATGGTTATAGTTTGATGATAATAATTTTTTGGGGACCTCAAAAAAATATATTTTATACCTAAATTAATAAAGGTGTAGTGGGATTTAGGTACCCTTTGAAGAGGAAAGTTTTTTGGGTGTGTTATTCTTATGTTTAATGGGTTTGGTGTGTTAAAACAGCGATTGAATTTCATTTTTTTAAATTTTAGTTTTAAAGAAAGTGTCTTAAAATTATATTTCACCTCACATTAACTATAAATAATTATTCCTTATTTAATATCCTATTCTCTATCCAATCAATTTAAACCTCACTGATTACCCACACTTTGATGTTTCATCTTAATAATGTGAAAAAATGTTTAATGAAATCTATAATATCACTAAACCTAGTGATAAAAAACCTCAAATCACCCTTAGATGATTCCATTACTCATAATTGTGAGAAAAAAGAGAATAAAGGTGGTTTTTGTGGATTATAGTTAAGAAGAGAATAATAATTTTAGATTCATATAAAAAAATGAAATCTACTAATTTTTTAAAAATGAAAAATAATTTTAGAGTGATGAAAAAAGTATTTATAAAATATTAACTAAATTCATTAATAATGGTAAGGTAAATCTCTATAGATCAACCACTAATGGATTAGTGTGACATAACTATAGTGTTACCAAAAAATTGAATAGATAAAGTATATAATTATAGACTATGTAAATTAAGAAGCTTAAAAAGAATACTCTTATCATGTTTGACCAATTAATTATTTATAGATATTTTTAAAACCTTGATTGTAATAGATCCGCCTTTTATGTGATTCTCATATACTAACATCCTAAATATTTTATAATTTTTTAAAATTCAGTACCCAATTCCTTTGGATTTCCTCCCTCGTCTTCCTTGATAGAAGATCACTATGTAGTCCATTAGATAGAATCTTCTAGATTTGGATAAACTAAAGAATGATACTTGATTTTCATTTTAGGTTGAGTTTATCTAATTTATAAAATTTATTTTTAATCCTCACAAGCACCCTTACTCATCTCCATATCTTTGGGACTAAATTGATATAATTTTCTCATACCCTTATGTGATATCTCCTAGTTGACTCTTACAAAGAATTATATTCTAGGATGATACCATTACATGATACATTAATCACATTAACATATATGAGTAATGTCTCTATATAACCATGATTCTATTTAATTTTAATTCATATGATCCTTACATTTCATGAAACAAGTGTTTATGAACCTTAATCAATGGATGATCATCCTTTATAAAGGTTAAACATGATCATTACATGAGTATTGGTGGAGTATTTATACCATTACATAGTAGTTCTGACCTTTACATGGCCTATTATTTATCATACTCACCCTTACATAGCTTATTAAATATTCCCTATACCCTAATGTAGCCCTGGTCGGGGAATATTTACTAAGAAATAGCATAAATCATGATATTACATTTATATAGTTGGAAAAGGCACAATTCTATCATTTTATAGGGTTGAGTTAGTGAATTATAACCATTCAACAACCTATATTATTCTTCTATTTTCAAACTAGACCAACATCATGACTTCATTTAGGGAAATTATGACCTTAAATTTCATTAATCAATCTCACAACCAAATTTTAAATACTATCTTTAGTTAATACTTCATCATAATGACATACAATCATTTTGGAATTCATTTGATTAGAACTAATTTAGGAAATCCAACAAGCTGGCTGATGTAACCCTCTGTAAACTCATAGCCAGAACATTTAGGAGTTTGAGTCATTATGATCATTTCTAATCGACACCCTGAAAAAAATAAAATAAAATAAAATAAAATAAAATAAAATAAAACTAGTGATAAAATTAACAACATATTTATCCTTCCAAGCCTGGTTGACCTTCCTTGAACAACATATTTCATCATTAACATCGATATTTTATTTTATCATGCATCCTAAAATAACTGGTTCTTTAAATCACTACTTTAAAATGTTTTTCCCACAAATTATGGCCTGAAATATGAGAGAATCATATTTACTACTCTTAGCATAAAAAACCATCCCCTATATACTACTTAAATAAATATTCATCCAACATTAGATCCTATAATTTTTTTCCAAGGATCATCATGGTATGACTTGATGAATTTATGATGATAGTAGGATCATTTAGGTTTTATTACTTACAAAATGGGTTAAAACATAGTGAACCAGATTTAGTTTATAACATAAGAACCCTAAATCCTTTTCTAAGTCTACCCTATTCCTAACATCACAATAAATATACTTGAATCAATATTATTTTATCTCTAATTCTCTATTTATATATTTTTAAACTAATTGAAAAGATGATAATTTATTAGTATCTTCAACCATGATTCAGTCATTCAATGTATGGTTGTCTATTGGTCAGTAGGTCAAAGTCACAGTTGATTAAGAGACTTTATGTTATTGGTTTAAATATCTCATGAGTTAGGTTGGGTTGGATCCTCATGTTAATTTTTATTCTCATGGTTTCATGAAGCATGAAATCAATTGGTCTTCCATCACATTTTTTTTGATTTTATGGATGGTGTTCTTGTTGATTTAAAGAATTTATGAATGATCAATCAAGTTGAATAATTATAGTATCTTGAGGACTTTCATGGGCAGTCAAGTTTTATTCTTCTAATATGTTAAATTGGAGCATGCAAAAAATTGAACACAGAAGCTAAATGATTTTGGTAACATAAAGGAGGTGCAATTATAAAAGAAATTATATAGGATATTAACCTTTTTGTATCCATGAGAAATAATCCTTATGCTCACTATGTAACATGATAACCACATATACTTATCTTTTAAATATCACACCTTTACCTTTATGTGGAATATTCTGGTTGATAGGAAAGCCATGAAGTAACCACATAGAGGAACATTTCATAGCCTATCAAATCCGAGATTTACCCATTTTTTACATACAAGGAAAGGTATAATTAAATATCAGATAAATTCATATTATGTATAGGAAAATATAAAAAATAAAAATAAAAATTAAATTCTTTCTAACAATTAAATTATTGGATTTAAAATCATTGTATGGCATGAAATTAATCCCAAAAAATAATTGAATGTGTAAAATACATGATTTTATACATTTATCATTTAAATCCCAAATTTCTCCAAATTTTGAAAATTTTATTAATACTCAGATCATAAAAATGGTTTGATGGGATTATAACTATTAATTACTGATAAAAATTTATAATTTCCAGATTTCATCATTCACATTAGCATTTCTCTCCATGGTCTATATGCCCAAGTTCATGTGACCATGTTCACATGAGACGAAATTATCCGCCTAAGACCACACACCCACATCCACTATGTGAAGAACCATGACCTAGTCCCAATAACTCAAAAAATAAACCACCAAGAGTTTTTATTTTGTATGATGAGGTAGGATTCTAGAAGAAAAATGGATCTATAGGCTTTGTTCAACTTATGTAATCTAATACACCGTTATTGTGTGTTAAGAACCCTAGTTATCACAGATATTGTATAATATAGATCCAAATTCTATATTAATCCTCACATATTCCTACCTAAGAATGATTTTCCCAAGAATTCTACTTGAGTGTGATTTTTCCTAGGTCTCTTACATGAGCATGACTACACTAAGGTCTCCTACTCGAGAAATGCTTCACCCGGGTCAACAACAAAACCATGTTTTTTCCTAGGTCTCATACTTGAGTGTGACTTCACCTTGGTTTCTTATTTGAGTGACAATTTTCCCAAGTATCCCCTGTAAGGTGACACTTTTACTAGGTATATCTATTAGGGAGAGCCTTGGCCAAGGCCCTATAATAGGGAGAGATTATTTACATACCCCTACACTAGGGTGAACTTTCTCTAAGGCCCCTACATTAGGGAAAACCATTTCCCAGTCCCCAATACTTGGGATAAACTTATCCTAGGACAAAATACTTGGGAAAACCTTCATATGAACATCCAAACATAGGATATACTTTGCCCACTCCTTAATAATTAGAGGAACCTTTACTGAATCTTCAATACTTATGTGACCCTTTGGCTATGAATTCATACATGGGTGCCAATTTACCCCTGTCCCATAACTAGGGATATATTTCACCCTAGTCTGATAATTAGGGATCCAATTCTTCTATGTCTCTATATCTGGACTCTAATTTTACCAATTCCCTTTACATGGGCTCAAATCTACCTAGGTCTCTATAGTAGAGCTCCATTCACCCATGAATTTGTACCCTAGATCCAATTCACCATGATCACTATACCAAGGCACTAAATCACCCAAGATTCTATACTTGGCCTCTAATACACTTAGGTCCCTATACTAGGGATTCAATTTTCCCTCGTCCCTAGGCATAATGTCTAATTAACCTAGGTTTCTATTCCATGGATCTACGTTACATAGGTCCCTATTCTTGGGATCCAATTCTTCGATGTCCTTATAGTTGGGATAAAATTCTGCTAGGTCCATATACTTGTGAACTAATTCACCCATGTCTCTTTATAAGTTCTCAAAATTCCCATTTTCCATATACCTGGGCTCTAATTCATCCATCCATTGTTTGTGAACCTAACCCTATCTTATACACCTTGAGAGTATATAGTCCTCTTAATTTTCACATATTCCTCAAGTGAAGTTACTTCCATTAGTTTACCAAATTTCATCAAGATCGGATACTCCTCTTAATTTCACAAAATTACTCAAGTCAAGATACTTTGAATGGTTTCCCAAAATTCCTCAAGTTGAGATAATCCAATTGGAATCCCAGAATTTCTCGAGTTAAAATAATCATCATGGAACCCTAAAATTATTTCATCCATCTCAATTACCAAATAAAAATTACTATGATAATCCTTTTAGGTTTAAAACCTAAGAATACACCCTCATATTTAGATATTAAAAAATAATATGAACTAGAAAGGGTATCCCATGTAAAATACCCAACATATCTCTTTTCTTCACCCATTTTAATGAAGAATCATCCTACCAGGTCCCCTTACTAGGTGTATACCCATTCTTTTATTCTATTTCCAAGTTTAAAATCTACATTATGGGAATTATGGGAATACTATGATTAATTCTCACTCATACTTCTATTGTCACCCCTCTTACATAACAAAAATTTTATACTAGGGTCTTCAACTAGGTGTAAACCCTAGACACTATAGTCTTACTTACTCATCAATTTACTAATATATATAGGTTTAGACATCCATATATTGGACTAAAATTGTGTGAAATACCCAACCATAACCTCAATATTTGGTTTCTAATAAACAGGATGAACCAGAAGGGGAATCCCATGCATACACCCTACCTAGTTTCAAGTTTCCCCCCTTTTATGGAATATATATCCCACCAAGGCCTCCTAATATTTTTAATATCCAACCTCAAATTATTATATATATATATATTCATATATATAGGATGATAAATAAGGATATACCATGAATAATCCCCACACAATATTCTATTTTTACTCCTTTTACGACCCACACGATCCATACTAGGGCCTCTAATTATGTATAATCACCAATATTCTCTCCCCCTTACTTATATCATTTCTAATATATAGTTATATAGACAAACATATATGGGACTCATATTTGGTTAGATCCCCAAACATACACTCTTTATTTTAATTACTAATAAATAGGTTGAAATATAAAGGTAAAATCATGTTTAAGCCTTAGTCAATCTCATATTGTCACCCATTTTAAAACATAGGCATATTCATAGAGCCTACTACTAAGTTTAAGCCCCTACCTTATCTTATCTTACTTTGTTACTAATATATAGGATGATTCATAGGGTCATAACATAGGTAATGTAAACTCAATCTTTTTTACCTCCCCTTTTTGGTATATGTCATATATATGGGCCTCATATTAGGTGTAATACCCTGCCATTATATTATCTTATAAATGTCAAGTAACTAATATACCTAGGTCTAGAGATCTATATTTGGGCCATATATTTGGTGTATTCCCAAACTATTCCCTCTCTTGTGTAGTTAAAAAAAAGGAAAAACTCGAAACAGTGGCTCATGTGGAAGTCCAACACTAACCATTTTTAAGAAATGTTTACCTAGTTATCCAAGTTAAAAAACTATAAACTATAAAGCACTAGTCCTTACTTCATGATGATATACTAAAAGTAATGGTCCTATCACATAACAACAAAATTTTAAAACCCTAACTTTATGGGATTTGATTCCTATTAACCATGATATATAAGATGCCTCTATTATGTTCAATCCCATCAACCATTTGGTCATGGACACACAACCTTAAAAAGAACATAATTTTCTTATGGTTACATGACCTTGAATGGTACCATGATGGTCCTTATCACATGATCATAAATGGAATGAAATTTATTTTTAAGAAGTACGAAATTATGTTTTTTTTTCATTTTATAGGGATACATAAGAATCTCATCTCATGGGCCTAATCCCAATTGAACAAGACCTCCTAACACCTTTTGTATGATATTAGTTTCTATTAATATGGATAAAAAATACAGAGTGCCTACATAAATGGAGTTAAACTATAGTGTGATTATATACCTTGATAAAATAAAAGACTATATAATTCACATATAAAATGTCATTTTAAATTAAAATTTTCTATCAATAAATTTATTAAGTACAACTAGATGGAATACTAATGATTTTGGGAAGGATTAACAAACATGTGATAAATATTTTAGAGATTCCTAGTTTTGGAAATAATTACCCCCCAATTAGTGAGATAATACTAACCTACCATATTATTAGCTAATTCCTGACATAAGCATCACTGGTAAAGTCCTAGTGATAACCTACCTTTGGAAAGAGGGTCTGCATTGGATAAAAAACATATGAACATTTTTGTGTCAGAAACAATGCTAAATGAGGATTATCTATTTAAGAAGTAACTTATGTATCAAATCAGAATTGTCAATATATATGAATTGAATATCTAAAAATGGGAAAATCATTATTGTAAGTCATATAGTGTGTTACAAATTTCATTATAAGGACATATTTCCTATAACATTCTCAAAGTTAAAGATAATTGGAAAATTGATAATGGAACTAACATATTTTTATGAGAATCCAACCATAATGAGATTTTTATGATGCTGGGGATATTCATCATGACAATTTCACTAGTAAGGACAATGAATAATCTTGTCAATGACTTCAAAATTATAAGAAGTTAGTAGGAAATGGTAGGATTAGAGTTTGTAAATCTAATGTAGGATTTTATGTTTCTATTACCACACCATTATTTTAGAGGCAGGTTGGTTACCACTATAAATAATTATTATATTAATACTAATCATTTTTTGAGGAATTTTTTGATCTTATTATGAGTAATGATATCAATAGGAGGGATGTCTAGGAAACTATCAAAACAGATCTCAATATGGAAGGTAGAGAATATTTCATTCCATAGAAAGGTTTTATGAAAGATAAGTAAAATAGGGAAATAATTTAAAATAAATCAACTAGGATTGGACCTATATATTGGTATAATATAAAGAATGGGTAACTAATGAAGTTTTTTTTTGATTTTAGAGTTATTTATAGAAGGAGTGATTCAAGAAGTCTATAAATACAGTAGTAGTAGATAAATTCACCTTACCTCTATGTTTAAATATTATATTAGAGTCATGTATCATTGATTATAGAGCATCATTACATTATAAATCTATGTGAGGAATCCTTAATGACTATTTTTCTAGAATATTTGGCAAGGTTCATTTAAAGGATAATGAGGCTCTTAAGAACAAAAATAAAATATATGTTAATGTTTGAATGTTTTTTAGAGTAATAAAGAGTTCAGAACATTCCCATATTATATAAGGACATCATTTCCCTTAAAAAAAATACAAAATAGGCCTTTAAAAATGCAAAAAATGGACATTATTTGTCCTAGAAAAGCACTTATTACATGAGAGAGGTTAAAGTCCCTTGTGTTATATCAGAAATTAAGAAGCACTAATAAAGGTGTCCTTTATCGGTGATAAAAAAATATTGATAAATGGGACCATTTATCAGCACTTTAATTTAGCACCACTAAAGAAACCGTTTATCAGTGCTTATAGAAGAACGAATAAATGTGTTGTTTATCAGCACTTGTAAAATCACTGATAAAGGACCATTCTACAGTGTGCTATAATAGCACACCGCAACACTACTACAATGTGCTATAACAACACACCACAACACCAGAAACACACTAGATATTAACAAAAATAAGTCCCAATACAAGATTTAACTAAAATAAAATTTGAAACACAATCAATAGAAAAAATACTATATTATAGACATTTCAAACATTGGTTTATACAATTACATAAATACAAATTATTTCATACATTCAAAAACATCAATATTCCTTTATATTTTAATCCTAACTCGACTCATGCTATTTCCAAACAAACCACCCTTGATTGAGAAAATTAACAAACCTGTATAAGAAAAAATTCTTATGTTAGTAATAATATATAGAAATAGATTAACAAAAAGTGTTAATTTTACTAAAATTGATGCCAATTTAAAATAAAAAGACAAACTTGGAGTCATACCAGTCACACCATGCATCAGATTGAGGTGCAGCTGATTCCAACATGTCTCAAATGACTTGTAGATCATTTTCATAAAGTATTTAAATATTTTGAATGCATTTGATTGGTTTTGAGTAGGTCATTTGGCCATTTTACTAAAATTGATGTCAATATTAAATAAAAACACGCACTTGAAGTCATATCGGTCACACCGTGGATCAAATTGAGATAAGACTGATTCATGCAAATCTCAAATAACATATGGATAATTTTTCTAAAGTATAAAAACAATATGAATGTGTTTGTTTGGTTTTTAGGTGCAGCTGATTCTTGTAAAGGCATGACACATTGAGTCATTGTGGTCACGCCATGCATCGAATTGAGGTGCGACTGATTTCTATATATCTCGAATGACTTATAGATCGTTTCCCTAAGTGTGAAAAACTTAAAAACCTATATAAGACTCTTTTTATAATAATATAAAACCCTATAATTTTTTTATTATACAAACAAAATATCTTGAACTAAACAACGAGCCCACACAAAGTGCACAAAGAGCGATTTCCAAAAAAATAGATATCTCCAATCAGGAATGATAGAAATAGGAGAAATAATTCATGAAAGGCTAACCATTTAAAGGATCACATTCAAAATAAAAATATTTGAACTATGAAAGGATGATTTCATCAAGCTTTTATAATGAAATATTAACTTACAGTAGCCACAAAAAAATGAGGAAACTCTAAACATCTTCACCCCAACACGAGATACAAAAACTTAGCCAATGTGATGTATACTTCTTTTAAAACAACTCATCCAAATATGATTTCTCCAAAAAATTCTCATAATGGAGATCCTTGGAGAAGAGGACATGCACTTTGATCCATGGATGGAGACCCCCAATGAAAAGAGAAGATTTCAACAGATCATACGACACCACCTCTGAAGAAAAGGAAACCATCTCTTTAAAGTGTTCAATATAAGCCTTCACTCTCTACTGACCTTGCTAGACACTCTTGAGCTCTTCCATTTTCTTCATCTTCATCTCCTCAGGTATAAACCATTGAAAAAATATGGACTTAAAAAAATTCCACATCATCCCAACTTGCATCTTTGGTGGGGAAAATAGCTCCAATTATTCTAAAGATGGTCCCCCAAAGAGACCCAAAACAACATGAACTCTAATGGATTTGGGGGTTCCTAACACTCTGAAGACATTATCAATTTCATTAATCCACTTAAATACCTCTAATGAACCTCAATTTCCACATAATATGGGATTAAACTAAGGAAAACTAGAAACAGGGTGAGACCCACTAGAAACTTTAGGGACCTTTCTGGGTGGCACATTCTGAATAACTCAAAAATCATAAAATCGGGTTCAGAATCAATTCCTGACATACACACACATATAAAAATTCTCATAAGTAATAATAAGGTTCACAATTATCACTTTATCATGAAACCCTATCATTTAAACAAATTTCAATCCAATACACTTTCCTTTAAAACTAATTTTTTTTTTCAATCTGAGACCATTTGAAAGAAATCATTTTAATTTTTAAAATCGTTTTCATTTTAAAATATTATTCAAAAAACCAAGACCAAAATAAGGCATAATTCATGCTAAAACACTAGAATGAGGAACTAGTAGTCATGATTAACCCGATGACATGGTAGGGGGCTATAGTTTACTTAGTATACAAGTTTACTATGATTAAAAAGATCAACAACCCCCAGAACTAATCAAATATAAAAAGTACCACCATATACATAATATTAGGCCACTGGGTTCTTTGTTGTGTTAATATTGTCCCTAATTATACTATACTATCAATAAGTACCTGGTCCTATTATATCATGTAATCAGTGCCTACCGCACAAGGGTACCTCTATCACTTCATGACTCTCTCCTATCAAATCCTCTAACCCCTCTTTTAACTCCCCTTCAACAAAAAACACACCCAAAATGAGACTAAGATACTAAAATTAAACGGTATTTCATGTTTAGATTGTATGGGGAATTTAAAACTTCCATATACTCAAAAATTTCATACTTAATATGATTCAAATGGAATATATTCAACCATTGGGTTTTTATATGTGTAAGTCGAGATGTTAATAAATTTCCTAGAATTTTCCAATAATTTTAAAAGTTTTGATGTATTTTGAGGTTAATTGTATCTTATTTCTAACCAATTATTGAACCAATCTCAAGGAAACATAAATAAAAACATGATAATTAACATTTAATTACAAGGGTCACCTCAAATGGTTACTATAGGACATTGGTTGACTTTGAGTAGTGTCATTTTTTATGAGATAACATCACTCTGTATATTATATCTTGGACAATACTATGGATATTCAAAGGATATTATTCAAAATTTATCCAACATAAAGGAGAGTGAAAATGAATTTAATATAATTCTTTATATGGGTATATCTGGATAATTGATTAATAACTACTTTTATTAGAGAATTACACCAAAAAAAATTAATCCTTATAGGAGTCACTAAAGTCAAGAATTACGACTCAAAGAATATTCTCCAATATCAAGATAGTCTAATTAGAATAACCTCTAGCATGTGGAATAATGGAAGTATAAAATTCCACCCATAACCTCATTGAAAATTAATTTCCTTTCTATGACCAAGATAAAAACATCATATCCCTATCAGATACACCACTTGATTGGACACCTAGAAGAATTTTTATCTCTCTGACATACAATTTATTAAGTTCATCAATTGAGGAAACCTCTTTAATATTTAATAAGTTGTTATTATTAGTTAGTTGATCCACTATATCCCACACTACATATTAATACTTAGTTGATCTAGAAAAACTGGTCAAGAAATCTATCATGATTTCATCCCATTTCCCGATATAAAAGAAAGTATTGAAAGAGTGATTTTTGTATTTTTTGTATTTTTACTTCACCAGATTATAGGTAAACAATTTAGTGAGGAATACTATTATTCATTTCATCATTACAGGCCAAAAACTTGATGACTAATATCATGGTACTTCTTTATGATCCTTACATTAACCTAGAGGAGTCACGTTGGCAGTGGTGAGGGGATGAGAAGTAGGGTTTATCATGGTTAAGAACAACATAAAATGTAAAATGAAAAATGAGGAACCTAAGAGATAAAACAATGATATAGGAAAATTAGAAAATAACATACATTGGATTCTATCCTTGATTCATCTGAGGGAACGTAGAAGAGTCGTGCCGACAACAGAGGAGTTCCACGAGATCTTGAGAATCACGACTGACTGAGTTCAGATTAGGTTTCTTTTAAATAGACCGTGAACACTTTTAATAGTTCTTTCAAAAAAGTGTTGATAAATATACCTCTTATTATAGTTAAATTTATAAGAACTGATAAAATGGATATTTATCAGTGCTAAGAAAGTGATGATAAAAAAACATCTTTATCAGCGCTAATATTTTAGCACTGACAAAGATTATTTTTAACAATGATTTTTTAGTACTGATAAATGATTTATTTAAATAAATTTATTATAAATTTATAATTATTAAATATATATAATTATTTATTTATAATTATATAAGTAATTATTTAAATAATAATAATTACTATTTATAATAATTATAAAAATATAAATTTATAAATATAGTTAATATACATTTTTAAATATATTTATTTATAAATATTTATTTACAAAATTAATTTATAACATTATTAGTGGATATATAATCTTAAATACATGCATTTTAAAATTTTTTGAAATTGAATAATTCAAAATGAGTACACTTTAAAAATACTTAAAAAATGGATAAGTTTTATTAATTGTATATATATTATTAAAAAATACGAATATATATATATATATATATATATATATATATATTGAATTAAGATGAATACATATTGAAAATACTAAAACATAGTAAATAAATATATATAAAAAAATAATAGAAAATGATCAAATCCAAAAAAATAAAAACAAATAAAAAAATCAATTCCCAAACTATAATAGTATTAAAAATAAATAAATAAAATTGATCGATTAAAAAAATATTATATTAAATTTATCATATTATAATGAAATTCTAAAATATACTAAAATTTGAATAAATTACATAAATATTAGGTGTATGTGTTTTTATATATTATGTAAATATATTTGTCTATGCTTTTGTATATAAAAATGCATTAATTCCACACACTCACACACACATATATGTACATAAAATCAATGTAACACATGAAATTTGATATATGTTAAATTGAAAAAGAAAACAACATTTGAAATGAAAAAGACAATAATATGTTTTTAGTTAACATTTTACTCATTTAATATATATTTATATATAATATGTATTATTTATTGCTATTTATTATTAATATATATATATATATTATATTTATTAATTTTTATTAATAATTTTTTCATTAATAACGTTTTAAATAATTTTATAATTTTTTAATTTTTTGTTCAATTATAAATTCATTTATATATCTATATTTAATATATACTATTTATCAATATTTATAATATATATATATGTAAATTAAATTTATTCATTTTTAGAGATAATTATTTAATTAATAAAATATTTAATATTTTTCATAATTTACTCATTTTATATTTTTATTCATTTTATTATTTTATTTTATTCATCTTACATATCTATTTATATAATATAAATTATTTATTAATTTTCAAAAAATTTATATAGATATATTCAATTTATTCATTTTTAACAATAATTATTTAATTAATGAAATTGTTAATTTTTATAAATTTTATTTGTTTAATTATTTCATTTTATTGTGGACGTTTATTGGCAATTTATTTTTATCACCCATAAAGGGAAATTTTTATTAGCGCTAAAAATAAAGAACTCATAAAGGTCCCACTTTATCAGTGTGAATTTTAGTGCTGATAAGGATGGACTTTCTTAGCGCATTTTTCAAGTAACGATAAATTCTAGTGCTGTTAATGGTTCTTTTTGTAGTAGTGATAGGTCAACTAGAAGAAGAAAGATTTAATATAACATTTTTAGAATTTCTTTGGAAGGTCACATCCAGATCCATGGTGGTGGCTAGTGGTTCCAAATATGAAACATTATACTTGGAATGAAAGTCAGATTGGTTAACAATTAATATGACACCAACTTCCAAAATTTCAAAAGTTATTGCATTTCCATCTTGACCACATAAGTGATAAGGACACGTGCCTCTTAGTGACTGAAGGGGTACTAAATCTCAGTCACATGGATTTAAAAACTAGATAGATTTTTGCCTTTGAAAAGAAAAAAAATTTATTTGTTTTCATAATCATAACGATACTTAAATCAAAGAAGTTAGAGCTCATATATATGGATTTTTTGGGTTCAAATCTTATATGAAATCTTGATGTGTTGATGTATTCTATTACCTTTATCAAGGATGTTTCTCAAAAGGAATGTGTTTACTTCCTTAATAAAAAATCAATGATTTTCAAAGGGTTTCTTTAATGGAGACCCATAATAGATAAATAGTGTGAAAAATAAGATTATGTTATTAAGTTTATACAATGGAAGTGAGTATGGTAGCCTATAATTACAATGGTTATCTAGGGAAAGGGAATCGATTTTGAGTATATTTTACCTAATATATTATAATAAAATGGTATGGTTAAGTGAATGGAATAGACACTGAATGAGAATTCTTAGAAAAAGAGGTTTTACACAGGGTTCCTAGGTGAGTTTTTTCCTATAGCCATTAATTTTCTTAATTTTTCCATTTACAAAATTTCTTAAACACCTATGGTATAATAGATTCTATAATAGTTGTGGTCTTCAAAACTGGAGGATATTTTCCTCATTTCTTTTTTTTGGGAGACTTCCATATGTTCATGTTGATTTCAAGGTAGAACAAAATATTGAAGAAAATACCCAATCAATTTTCATTATAGGGTATGAGAATTTTTTTTGGGTTTTAACATTGGGATAAAGATGAAAAATATCATTAAAATAAATTTTTTTATCTTCAATGAGAAAATATTTTGGAATGATCAGAACTTGATGGAAGATGGAGTTGGGAATAATGAATCGGGTGAACATATCCATGTTTATCTGTATAGAAAATTAAAAGATATGAAATGTTTATTAAGTATTGGAATTCTAGAAGATACAATTAGGCCAAAAGTACAAAAAATATATAAGGCTACATATTCATGGGGAAGTATTTAGAAATATGTAGCTTTAAAAGTATCATAACCTCAATGTAAAATAAGGAGGTTTACTATGATCATATTATCCGTCCAAATACTAAAAATATATCTTCACTATTTGATT
Source organism: Viscum album (assembly GCA_963277665.1). Taxonomy (NCBI): domain Eukaryota; kingdom Viridiplantae; phylum Streptophyta; class Magnoliopsida; order Santalales; family Viscaceae; genus Viscum; species Viscum album. Next base: position 990,225,913 of record OY728159.1, on the reverse strand, counting down.
TTAATAGATTAAGGATAACTTTAGTGTCTAAAAGAATTATAAATTCTCAAGAATTTAAAAAATTATAAGTTATATTTGAAATAGAAAATAAATTTGTTTCATGTAAACAAAAACTATGAGTTTATTAAATTACAATTAAGAATTAAGTCACAATAAATATATATATATACAGGTAAAAGGAGGAATAAAGTGATTGGAAATAGTCCAATTACTAGTTACTTGAAAAAATGTTTCAAAAAAAGAAAGAGATATATTTCTCAAATGTATTTCCTTATATATTTAAGCATATAAAAATACAAAAAAGTTCCACATCTTGAAGCATTTAAATTATTTCATCATGAATAGATATATGTGAAAAATATATTCATTGATGGTGATTTGGAGGAGGAAATACTTATGTAACATCTAAATGGTTTATTGATAAATGGAATTAAGGCTTGGTTTTCAATCTAAAAAGGAGTATTTATGGTTTAAACAATATTCTATAGATATTAATCTATAAATCTGATGCATTTATGGATAAGAGTTTTTTTCAAGATAAATGTAGATAAGGTGTTAAATGAAAAATGATACGTTGTACTTCTATTATGAATGGAGGATATTCCTATGGAAAGTATAAATATAGATTTTATTAAGGAGTTAAAATATAATTTTTCTAAAAGGATTGAGATGAAGGATCTCAGGGAGGCTAATTTTTTTTGGGATATAGATCGAGAGGGATATGTAGACCCAAATATTGGCTCTATATCATAAGCTGTATATCATGAAGGTCATTGAAAGAATAAAAATGAATTTATGTAAATCTGTGACCACCAAATTGGCCAGGAATTTCAATTTATCTAATGATTAAACACTTCAAAAATATAATGAGACTATACATATGAAAAATGTTTTGTTTTCATCAATAGTTAGAATATTGACCGTGGGGTTGGTTTTAATCTTATAAGGGATTACCATATGTTATATGTCACTATAATAGTTGGTAGTTTCACTTTTAACAACAGAAGTTGAGTACATACACATTCTATAATCTAGCAGAGAATTGTTTTGGATGACTTTTTTTATGGAAGTGCTCAGAATAAGTAAAGAAAATGTGTTATTATTGTATGATTATCATACAAATATTCATTTTCTGAATAATCCACAGTTTTATTCACAGACACAATATAAAGATCTTAAATATCACTTTATTCTATAATAGATCATGGATAGAGGGATAGATATATAGGTGAGTGGTATAAGAAAAAATCAAACTAACAAATTGAAAAAGTGTTTTCTATGAAATTTTGAGGTAAAATTGTGGATCATAAAGAATTGGGTGACCCTAGAAAAAATTGTAAAACATTTTTTTCTATATAATATGAAGTGTTGAAAAATTTCCTAAGTGTAAATTGTAACCTAAATCCTTGAAATTATTTTTTGAGTAGGATATTGTAATGAAAGTTTGAAAAATTATTTCTTTTTACATTTACATGATTATACAATGAGAGAATTTTAAATATTTTATTCTTATATGTAGGGGATAATATAAGAGGAATATTAGTACATGCAGGTCTAGTTAAAATAACAATGTTCTAAAACTGGTTGGAATTTGACTATTATTTGATGATGGAATATAATTTCAAACCAAAACATATCTGCTAGAGGTCAATAAATAAGGAATTTTAATCCTATGGGAATCCAAAGATGTCCATGATCAATTTCAGACTCCCTATGAAGGCAGGAATGTGGCAACACTAGTTTCACTAGCTAAACCCTATTATAAATATCTATGGTGGGATCAATTGCATATTTTGATACAATTGTGATCTTCTTATTCCATTTAATAAGGAAAGAAACAATGTTCTACCATGGAATAGTATTTTTTATGAAATATATAATTCTTCTAGTAATTCCTTTTGTGTGTTTTTATTGTATTCTCATTCCGAGAGTTGATAAAGAATTGGTGTGATTTATATATATATGGTGGATGGGGTGTATAATTCTCAGTTTTAGAACATTTAGTCCTTGCATCGCTACATCTGAAAGTTATAGTCTGTATCCCATGAGTTAGGATTCAAAAGGTGTCTTCTAGACCATGGGGATTTCTGGAACAATAGGATTAGTAAGCTCACAAAAACCCATTTTTTCACCTCATGATCATATTTCATATATATATATATATATATATAAATTATCGCTCACACTAATATTAACATATAATAAAAACTTATAAAAATCCACGATAAACTTCAGTTAAGGATAATTTAAGGTTATTCTTTGAGAGGTCAATTATCATTACACTTCCTATAACATATACATCAACTATAAAAGAATAATTTGGGGAGGATAATTTTTTTTAACATGATACCTTTTATATTTTTAAAAACATTTAAGGATATTAAAAAAATCACAAATAAGAACTCATATAATCACATACCATTTGATATATAACCATATCATCCTTTTGTTAACTACACTTTTGGGATTTTTTTAATCTCATTCCACTTTTCTGTAATTCCAATCAATTATATTCATGGACATCAAATGGAACCCACCCTTATAACTCATTTAGTGAGTAACATCTATAAATAATGTTTTTTTAACAATGTTGAGAATTAATAATCATATCCCTATTGTTTAACTCATTGAAAAAGTACTAAAACTATTTTACTTCACAAGATATAATGTTTCAATGTTTATAAATTTATTATGTCTACTGATAAAATTTCAATATACATTATATTCTTCATCATTAGAATATTTTTAATTAAATTTTACATTAATTTTTTTTGAACTAATGTTACTCTTTACATTATTCGTTTACCGACACATCCCAAACTCCTTTAATATATATTTTGAAATTAAAATTGAATTTTTAAAATAATAATTTTTTATTTTTCTCACTCAAATATCTCTACATCCACATATACTCCCACTAGTCTCTTAAAAACTACAATCTATTCCGAATATCATGATATGATACATAAATTATGTTGTGTTCAGAAAATAACAATTTATTCCTTTTAATGGGAATATTTAACAAATCAAAAACTTCTAGAGAGATATTATATGGAATTATTTGTGTTTGGAGAGTTATTCAAGATATAATTATATAATTCAAAATATCTAAGTAGGTGGTGGTGGGATAATATATCTTATATTTTAGAAAACATCTAGGTAAAATCTTCTATCAAGGATAAAACATTTTTATCCTCATTATCCTTTCAAGCATGTTAAATAACCTATTGAATCATATTCCATGTGAATTAAATGAAATTATTAATAAAAATTCCATGTTTACACAAAAATTTTCTTATCATATGAAAAAAATAATATGGAAGTAAAAAATCCTTTATAAATTTCCATCTGAGATTGATAATTTCCATTAAATTCAACTACATGTTTTTAAATTCTTTGTATGTTCATAATTTAATAACATTTTATTTTATTAGTTTAATTCAAAATATATTATTAACCAATTTTTTCCTTGATTTTGAGGTCCTGTATATTTTTAAAATATATATTCTATATTATAAAGCCTATGAAATTTAATAATTGATTTCTATAACAAAAATAATTTAAATGTACCATCAATGATGTTTATCATACCCTTTCAAGTATATTGGATAATTCCATAAAATATGGAATATTTTCATACCATCATGAAAACTCATGGTTTCAATGACTATGGATTGAGATTATACAAAAACAATATTATTTTTTATATCTCAAACAGTTACTCTCCTTTACTATCAACTTAGTAAAAGAACCCAAACAACACATTCCCAGTTCCTCTATCCCCAATACTTTAATAAAATATGATAAATATATAATTAACTCAATTAAATAGTTGAAAATTTTCTAGAAATAATTCTAGAATGAATTCCACAGACAAATTTCATATTAGAGTATATTTTCAATATTACCATGTCATTGTCACACTAAATCACATTGATTGTGTGAGTATGGACAAAATATCATTTTTTCGTCTTGTATTTAATGAATTTTTAAATCTTTAGTGAATCAATCTATTCTATTCATAAGAATATAGATTCAAATATTGAAAAATTTCAACAGATTCTAACTTAGGTAAGAGTTTTCTGAAACACAGATAATTTTGTCATCCCACTAAAGAACAATTCTAATGTTTCTATACATATCAATGTTTTTTACTACATTATGATTCTTTACTCATGGTTATATCTGAACCTAATGTACTCTGATAATGAAAATATTTATCTAACATAGAAGCTATTATTGGATACATGTCATATTGTAAAATCATTTTAAAACAATTTTTTAAATTTCCTATCTCTAAAATGATGAATCCTTTTAAATTCCTCACATATTTTAGTGGGACAAGATCCTTATATCAGTATTACATGTCCAAAAATTGGATTAAAACTAATAAAATTATATATTTAGGAAGAAAATCATGTCAATCATATCATATATGAATATTTTATAGTTGAGAGAAAACCTATTTATCTAATCCATCATATATATAAAAAACACTATTCCTATCAGATCTAAACTCTTAGGGTTTTACATATAAGTGTAACCTAAATAAAATTCAAAAAACGAATAACATAACTCTTAAAGTCACCTCATTACATTGTTTTCTTACACAACATAATCCAGAGGCACCATTAATAGAGGGAACCTTCCTAGTTAGATGGTTAAGGTCCTAAAAAGTGTTTACTTTTGAAGAAATCTAACACTTAGTATTTTTACTAAGGATTCGATCTCACCATTTTATCTATTTTCAATCCCTTTTCATGTATGCATGAATCTAGTGATTTTTTTTGATTCTATTCATTTAACCAAACCATTTTTTTCAAAAAATATTGATGTGTAACCCTTTAGACTACTCCTAGCACATGTTTCAAACCAAAATTAAAATTCAACTATATTCATATACTTTCAAATTCATCCTATTTACAAGGTATATAAAACTATTTCCTATTACTAATTGGAAACACATGAAATCAAAAATCCTTAAACGTTTAATGATAGAGTAAAAAATATCCAACCCTCACTTTTTTAGACAAAGCATAAGCCTCTAGTCCAGTGAGTATTCTAGCCTAATGTACCTCTAAAAAAGTCCATTTTACTCTTAATAGACAATAATTCAAATGAAATTAAAACACCAAATATGTATAAATTATAACTAACATTTAAATTCAGGCTCATATCCTCAATCAAATCAATTTCATTGTATAATAAAAAAAAAATTATTATACACAGCATTTAACTACATATATGAAAGTATGAATATATATTTAAGCAATATAATACATTAATCTAAAGAATATAATGTTTTCTAATATAAAAGTTATATAAATGAAAAAATAATGGAATTAAATAAACAAATTAACAACTCATATATTTAAACATGTGATATAAAATTTATGAACTATTCATACAAAAATTATAAATGCTTTATATTTACTTTTAATAATAATTCATTCATAGTATCTTTTATATGAAATTTATTTAAACTGTATGATTTCTAAAATAAAAAAAATTATATAAATGAACTATTCATATATAATGTAAAAATAAAGAATATAAAATATTTAATATTATTTATGTCATTTCATGCCCTTACCATGAAACCCTCTTAAGATGGCAGTGAAGATGAGTGTGAACCTCGAAGCCCCCCTACAATAGATCATGATTTGGTTACTAGTGTAATGGGTATAAAAAAGGGGGAATTACCCTCATAAATCACATAAAAATAAAATAAACCATCAACAATATCTATTAAATTTTAAATAAACCAAATTCACAATTCATGTAAATGGAATACATAACCAATGTCTCCAAAATATAATACCAAAAGATAACTTATATAGACATGAGTTTAAAAGTAACTTGATTCCTTGATATAGTAATATCCAGGTTGCTCCCCAACTCCTTCCCATAAGCATGAAACAATTATTTATATATAGAGATGAGAATACACATATACTCAGAATGATCCTCTATAAAACCTATCATGAAAATGTTGTAGAACAATTGTAATTCCATTTTGAATAAATAACAGGACCAACATTCACCTATACTAGGTAAAATATCATGAAAACTCACTGAGTCTCACTTAATTAATGTTGAATCCATGTATAGTAAAATTGTATTGAATGAATATATGTATATCAAGAATGTATCATGTAACCAAATTCCCACAAGTTTGTCTCTCTCATAACCTAACAATATACATCATGGTAATTTCTTCTCTTCTATAGTCATGAAACCGCTCATAATATCCCACATCATAACCACATGCTATATTCCAAACCCATATCATCACCCTCCTCCTCCTCATCACATATTCACCACTATATAACTTACTTCACAGCCTTATCATAGTTGGGTAACATGAAATTGGGGGAAATAAACCACATTCCCTCATCCTACCATTCATTTTGCCCACCATTTATCATAATCACAACCACATAACCAAGAATATTAGTATATTACATAAAAAAATTAATCCATTAAAACTTGTATAAATATACCTACCGAGAGACACCACAACCCGTGTTAAGTCTAGAAGAGATAATGAAAGAGATGAAGTAGTCAACCATCTGTTCCCTTACCAAGATTCATGTTGGAGAAGACAATTTATTACCCAAAACATATGGGAATCATTTAAGTTATCCATATTATGTTATGATGTGTAATAAATTAAAAGAAAATACAATTAGTATCATATTGTTGAAAACACCTAACCCAAGGGTTTGTTCCAAACTAACACTTCAACCACTCATAATATTCATCGCATCACTACTACTATGAAATAATGATTTCTTCCATCACTACACCAAAAGAAACCCGAACTAAAGATGCAATTTATCTATAAAAATCTTCCATAATAACTAATTTTATTCAAGTAATTATTAAATAATTATATAATTAAAATTTACTTTCCCAGATACACTAATTATGTCATTAATTTATCCATATTTAATGCAATAACATTCATTTTTCATTAGTTATATTTACCTCATCCATAACCACATCATAGTACACATCACTTTCAAATTATCATCCAATTTACCAGAATTCATTTACCTTTTAATTAAATTATTGATTCCAACCATCATCATTTATCATTTAACATCCCAACATTACCCATTTCATACCATTATCCCATTAAAAATTTAGTTATTTCCAGACACATTCAATGGTACTTCAAAACAATAACAAAAAGGAACAATAATAAGATCCTCACCATATAACTACCACAAATCTCATGTAAACACCCACCACTTCCACCATAAAATCACTTCTTTCCACACAAACTTCCATGAAACCACCACGATAACCACACAATAGTTAATCCATCACCACTATGACTGATCCACACTATATTTTCCCAACCAACCACTATAAATAGCCAAAACATTATAATACAAATGATTAAGAACCCATATTTAGTACAAAAGGAGGGAAAAACAACCATAATTAACTCTAAAGTACTTTTAATTAAGAATTATTTAATATTAAATATGGATTTCATGTTTAGGTCTTAATAATAATAATTTTAGATTTTCACAAAACCAATTATTTACCAACCTTAAGTTGTTACCCCTTTATAAATGTCAATCCCAAGATATCAATCAACCATAAATATTTATATCAGATATTAAAAAAACCTCTTATTATAATCATTAAAGAAGTAACAATCCATGATTAATCATTATTTTCACATAATTACTATAAGAAAAATTTTAAACATCCTGTCTTAACAAAATAATCAATAACTACCACATGAGATAAAGAAGAAAATCTAATCAAATAGTATCCAACAAACACAGATCAATGATGAGATAAATTCTTGACCATTCCCCACCAAAAAAATACTTAATCAACTCTACTATCAAAACCTCTCTATGAAAAAACAAGAGGGGAATCAAGATGTTAGGAAGAGAAATTCATGATGGATCTCAAGACGTTATTCTCATGAAATATGGCGCCAAATCCAATGAAAGTACAATTTTGGGTCTCTAAATACATAGTTGTAGTCAAATAGGGATCAAAGAAATATAATTAAATTTAGAGTAATTTTAATGACCATTTTAATTTATAATAGAATTAATTTTTTTGGAATTATAGTATGACAGGTCATGATCACTATGTAATGGGGATGATTTGAGAACATATTTAAAAATAAAACTACACCCTCAATTTATTTAAACCCAAAATTTTCAATCTAATCTACCTTAACTTCATGCATTTAATGATGTCCATGGCATAACCATGGTGGTCACACTGTGATACATGGTCCTTAGAGAAACATAGTGTAACCCAATATATCCTAAACTCAAACCAAATGAACCCCAACAAAACCATGGTGAAAGTGAAGGTACTATGGTGGAATAAACCTTAGATAGAAAATACCAAGAAATCAACTACCCCATAATTCACACTATAATAGGAAAAAATTTCTTAAACTACCGCTCATGTGATATTAATCATGATCACATGTCAGACTAATCCCCAAGACCCAACACAACATCCATCCTATTTAAGTGAAACTCAAAATACCTTATGACCACAAGGTTTTCATAAAAAAACAATGTAATAAATAGACTAATGTAAGGTGAAATAAGTTTTCTTAATTTCATAACAACTTGGAGGCTTCCTTATAAAAACAACATGGGAACCTCCATGATGCTTCCAAATTTCTCAAGGTAAAACCAAACTACCTTCTTGAAATAGTGATACAATGAAATTTCATAGTTCACACCCGACTCCACAACAAAATAAACACTCTATAACCCAATTATTTATGACATGACACACCAAACTACAAAAAATCCCGCTCCTCCATCCATCTCTTTATGGAGAAACACATATTTACAAGCTATAATGCATCTACCTAGATGAAATCTCAGATAAAAAACCACTTCCATTAATCCAACATCATCATGATTACTCCAAAACCTAAAAGTTACAATTTAAAATTTTAATAAATTCTAGGAAATTACATTATATACTATACAAATGATTTTCATTCCCAATAATCAAAACTAATCCCAAAATATGAACATTTCTCACCGAACCCAACATCACTATAAAATACCTATAAAAAATAAGCAACACCATTACCATAATAAAATGTAGTATATAGATATAAAAATCCCTAAAAAATCATCACTAACAATCATCTCAACATAAAGTAAAAAATACTCAAAATAAATTAGAGTACTGAGTGTGAAACTGTGAATAATTTTCCTTTATGCTTTCCTACATGGTACCATGATTCAATAAAACATTAAAAAGGAATGATTCTACCACAAAAAATCATATATCATTGATCATGAATCTAAATAGGTTACTCCATAATGGTTTTATCATCATTTTCATCCAAATCACCCCAATCAATGATATTAGAGTCATTGGGAATTTTTATTGATGGATTAACATATGAAAGACATTGTGGATCCAATCAACTATGGTTGACGTAAAAACTAACACAACATCTCAAAAACACCATCCAATATCTCTAAATAACCAATATACCAAGGGGAATACTTACACCCTCTAAAGAACATACACTTTCCACATGAGTAAAAATCACTAATAACAGTTAGAACTCAACCTAAAACTCTATAGGTAACCTCATACAAACTACATAAGACATTTAATGGCATTGTTTTTTCCTTTATCCTCTATTTAGTCATCTTCACATTCTAGATCATTCTCTCTATCGCATTTAAGGACTATCGATCCACTAACATCATTATAGTATAATAGAGATCTGTATGGACTCTCATAAAATACCTCAAACAGAGCCATGATGATTGAATTTTTATAGAAATTATTATAAGAAAACCTTAATAAAATCATGAGCCTTACCCATGATCCACTAGAATATAGAATGAATGCACGGAACATGTCCTCTAACATCAAAACGATCAATTCAATCTGACCATAAAATTGAGAGTGAAAAAAGGGTTAACACATTTCTCAGAGATAAGATCATGAAAATATCATCTTCATAAAAGAGAGGTAAAGTGGTTTTCTCAATCAATGGTGATAGTCCTCATAATCCCATGAGGATTCCCTATAACATGATTGTACCGCGTCACCAAAACAACCATAGTAATAAACTCATTAATGTCTATGAAATGGGACAACTTCATCAACCAATCAATGATCAACAAAGTAGATTCATATCCTCTATAATCCCAAGGAACAATAGTGATGAAATTCATCCAATTATCCTTCCACTCCAACTTGGGAACCTTTAATCAATTCAAAACAACTAAAGTAACATGATCCTATACCTTTGCTTATTATTATACTAAACACCATGACACAAATTCAACTATTGAAACCTTTATCCTTGAAAAAAAGAACCAATTACTCAATGAAAAATAAATCTTATATATAGGAGGATTCTCAAACATGGTTAAGATTTGAAACACATAAATAACCAACTCTCACATCACCGATAAGAAGAGAATATTCTTGAATAAAACATAGAATATCGATCATCTGTAGACCTTCCCTCAAGTATCTCACCATAAAAGACATGATCATACTAAACAAATAACCCAATATATGAAAACTTTGAATCCATGAATATATAAAACAAGCATAAATTCACAATAATATTCTAAAATAAACCCATATAATCAGCCTCCACCATTTTATTATACATCATTGAGAGACCCTTCATTACCCTCCACGAATCTTCATAATATCAAATAATATCTCTTCGTGATATTCTACTATGCACATTAGTAATGAATTACTTTTTCCTTAGGTTTATAAGTTCATGAATTCATAGTACTATATGAAATTAATCCACATACACTAAAACAAATCTAGATCGTAAAGAGAGTTGATATCCCTTAAGATTTTGTGACATGTGAGGACTACAAATCATTCACTAATGGAGTAACATGTAACTTTCCCAACCAGGTTCTCCCTCAGGTGACTAATTCATGTGGTTATATGACCGTAAGCATGGATTCCCATACACTAGAGAATATCTACTAGAATTGAGTGTATAAGGATTATAATTGGGTGAATATAACCTCTGGTACAAAGTTGAAATAACAGAAAAAAAATGTGATAGGAAAATAAAACATACAACATTACCTATAGATAACTAGCCCTAACCAAGTAAATAAAATATAATAAACCATAAAATGTAATACTATATGCAAATATAAATGTCATTCCGAAGTTATAAAATTAAAAAAAACTAAAAAAACTCTATAAACAATACTCTAAAAACCTTGGTCTAGAACCCATACATGGTCACATTTCCATGATTCAATCTTATTCAGCAAGTAATCAATCAAGCATTGAACCACTTTCCCTTTTCTAGACATGCATCCATGAATTCTACTTTGGTACCAAACGATGATTGAATAGGGTGTGAGTAAAACTCAGTTGGATAAAATCCACGATGTCTAAATAATCCCGTTTGAATATATAGAGTAAGATAAATTATGATAAAAAGGGGAATTAATTCATAAATTAATATAAAACATCAAATAACCCACCGACCCTCAAGCTCCGTGTTGACACCCAGGGTCATCCAAACCTACATTGACATGATTCCATATGGATTTATCCTTTAAACATAGTGTAAATATCTTTAAATGAATTTAATGTAAAATACCTTAATATAGCCATCAATAATGTCATGACACGTCCACATGCCCGTGCCATGACTACCCCAAGCCCGCCTTCCTTAGGCAAGGTGCTGACGACTATCACCAAAAAAGGAATTTCCCAGAGAATAGGGAAGGAATTGCGTTTAAACCTACAAAACACACAGACTGTACACAAACAAAGATAAACAAAAAGTACTAATAATGTAAAGAGTGATGAAAGTAAATGGGATAGTATAAAAACCCCACAGAAGTGCAAGTATAGGAAAAAGGGAAAACTGATCTTGGATTGTCCACCGGGAAATCCTACCTGAAGGGTAGGTATAGATCTCGATCAAGTTGTCCCTGAGGTATGTACCATCTAAGTCCAACTCCGAGTAGCCTCCTGTCCGTCTCTCTTAGCCTCGATCACTGCTGTCCATCGTCTGCATAGGACACAACAAGGTGCGGGCAAAGTCCGTGCATGGGTGAGTATAATGATACTCAGTAGGGACCCCAAGGCCCCCGAAGGTCTCCCAGAATCCACTAAGGATAAACCACAGTAGTAAGAATACAATAAAAAAGTATCATCCAACCTAACTTAGGTATATGCCCATACATATGCCTAAGTAATCAAATACAAACCGGCTCCAAATCTTGATCCCAAGCATAACCCATTCCACGAAGGAAGTAAGATAACTAATTGATAACAACATAGAGTCACGGATCAGATCACATAGGTATACAACTTATTTAGAGAGATAGAGATGATTAGATGTATCCACTGAATCATCTACTATGTCGAACCCACGTAGGATCATGGTACAGTAATCAGAGCTGTTGAACACACGTAAGATCCTGGAACAGTAATCAGAGTTGTCGAACCCACTTAGGATCCTAGAACTGTAGTTGGAGCTATTGAACCCACTTAGTATCCAAGAACAGTAGTTATTCCTGTCGAACCCACGTAGGATCCCTTTATTACAATGCAGCAAGCCACATGGTTCCGCACAAAGCACGCTTGTTTCAGGGAGGGTCCGCTCCTCAAGCCAAATGTCTATACATCAACTAACATGAATTCCAAAGTTGATGTATCCAAAATATCCATCTTTCCATAATAAATGCAATGCGATAGATGGCGCGTCAATCGAACGCATGGTCTAAGAGTTATTGACATTTCCGTTCTGAGGGCCTGATTGGATTTACGGTCAATCCAACCCAGCTGTACCCCAACTGCATCTAAACCTAAAGTGGGGTATACCAAAAGAACCATCTCCCTCCAAGGTTTCCGTCACTATAGATGGTTCCCCAATCAGATGCTCGTAGCTCTTGTTACAGGAAAAAGAGTGGAAATAGGTCAAAGTGGGTCTGGGTCCGGTCCGACCCAGTCAGACCGACCCAACCCGACCCAGCCAGACCCGGGTCTGGACTGGGGTCTGACCCAGTCCACAGGGGAATCTCGGCTCAATGGGGGAGGCCAGGCCCGTTGGGGCAGCCAGACCCGTAGTGGCAACCCGGCCCGCGCTAAGCTCATCCCGCGCTTGGACCGCGACTGGCGGCCTAGCCCATGCTGGGTTCGTCTCGCGCTGGGTCCAGCCTGCGGTCGGCGGTCCCCTTGGGGTCCGCCCTAGCTGCATCCAGGGGGGAGGCCGCGCCCCCTGGAGTCCCGAACGACTTATCCATTCGGGAAGTTCAGATCCGTCACCACGTGGCGCTGGTCCATGTCACGCGGGACCCCCGTAGTGTGTCCCGCTCTTCTCGGCTGGCCGAGTAGCCAGACGCCCCCCGCATAGTGTGGTTGCACAGCACCTCCTCTGGTGGACAGACTTGCAAGCCACTCATCCTCCATCACCTCGGCTAAGGCCACGACCCCTCGCTCCACCACGTGGCGCACGCTATTCCACACCTTCCCCATCAACCCGACGGCCCGAGCCGCCGGTTCTTCTAACGGCCGACCTTACGCTGGCTACCACTGCACCACCATGACCTGTCGGCCATGGCCTGATCCTCCTGCAGTGTGGTTGTGCCACCATCGTCTACGCGGCCGGCTAGAGTGCCGACCATCCTTCCCTTCATTCTTCCGGTGACGTTCGTCCGTTCTGACCGCCGGTGAACCTTCCGCGGGTCACCGGACGAGTTCCGGTTGCCCGATTCTTGTTCCGGAAGTATCCGCACACTCCTCGGGATGTATTTTTTGATCCACAACCATCTTTGAAGAAAATTTCTCAACCCGGATTCATTCTGTGATTAGCGTCAAAATCCACAAAGTAAGGTGGAGGGGTCATGCCATGTTTGTTCATCCTGCACCCTTTGCGTTAGAGTGATAGCATGTGGCTTCGAATCTTAATACACAAAGGTAAATGATGAACAAGAAACAAATAACAAATCATGAACCCTTACCTTGGATTCATTGAAATCTTGAAATAAGACGAAGAAGTCGAGGATGATTTCATCAGTGTTCTTTAAGGACGGTTCTTCCTCCCTTGTTCCGGTAGGAGATCAAAGAAGAAGAAGATGTTCATCGTTGGCGGAAGAAGAGTTCTTCCTCCAAGGTTTCCTCCAATAGCCAAAACACCAATTCCCACAACTCTCAAAGGAGGGGAATAAACACATCAATTTGAGGAGTCTCCCCCTAATCAATTCATTTAATGAAGGGGGGGGGGGATGGAAAGGATTAAAGTGGGGGTTTAGTTCGGGTAGACCCCACTTTAATTCAAAAATATTTGAATAAAATAAAATTTATGTTTTAAAAATTTTATTTTATTCCACCTTTTTTTATCATCCACAAAAGGTTGGAAAACCAACTTCCGTTCACGACCAAACGCAGCTGAGGTGAATGTCCGCTTAAGCAATCATCGGCGCTGCGAGTTCAACGGTACCATCAGATTTCAATTCCGACCACTAGTTCTAATGTCACCAAAACCCGCTCTTAAGTTCACTGAATGTACTCAGAAACTTTAGAAAAACAAATTCCGGGCACTCTGAGCCTCAGAATTACATGTCGTCAGAAAAAAAAGACTCAGAACAATTCCATATAATTTTAAAAAGAAAATTTTCAAGGATTTTTGGGTCCTTAAATTCTCTCCACCATAGAGCTTTGCGTCCCCGAAAGACAAAATAAAAACTAGGATAACAAATGGGGGTACTGAGCATGAATATGAGCCGCCCGCTCCCATGTGCTCTCATGGAGGTTCCTGTGCTGCCATCGCACACGCACTAGAGGTATCGATCGCCCACAAATGACTCTCTCTTGTTGATCCTTGATCTCTACTGGAACCTCCAAAAAAGTCTCCCCAACGTCGATGTCAAGCTCACCCCAGTCTGTGATGTGAGTAGGATCATGCACATATCTCCTCAGTCGAGATACGTGAAAAACATCATGCACCTGGTGCAATTGAGGGGGATGTTCCAGGCGGTAAGCCACCTCACCTACTCTGCTGAGTACCTGGAAAGGTTTGATGAATATCTAAGATAACTTGCTGCCTCGGCCAAATCTCTGCAGACCTCATCGAGATGAGACCCGTATAAAGACGTGGTCACCATCCTCAGACTCTAGAGGTCTCCACCTCTTGTCGTCATACGACTTCTGCCTGCTTTGTGCAGTCTTCATCCACTACTGGATGATCTTCACCTTCCCTATGGAAGCCCTTCCATCTCTGGTTCCACTAGTGCCGACTCCCCTGGGTCTGTCCAGCATAGTGGAGATCTGTAAGGTCGACCATACAAGGCATCAAAAGGTGCCATCCCGATGGTGGAGTGATAACTGTTATTGTATACAAACTTCACCAAAGGAAAGTGGTTCTCTTAGCTACAACTGAAGTCAAGGACGCATACATGGAGCATGTCCTCGAGAGTCTTAATAGTCCTCTTAGTCTGGCCATCCATCTGAGTATGGAAGGGGGTCCTCAAACGAAAATGCATCCCAAAAGCCTCATCCAACCGCTTCCATGGCTGGGAAGTGAAACATGCATCAAAATCAGATACAATCGTCGAAGGTACCCCATGTAGTCGCACAATCTCCTGCACATAGAGGCATATGAAGATCTCTACTTAACCCTGCTCTTTGATCGGTAGGAAGTGGGCCGACTTGGTGAGTTGGTCGACGATCACCCAAATCGAGTCATGTCTCCACGATGTACATGTATGTCCTATCATGAAGTCCATGGATATCCCAGCCCACTTCCACTCTGGGACCTCTAAAGGATGAACCAAGCCTGCTGGTACCTGGTGCTCTGCCTTCACTTACTGACAAGTGAGGCATTGAGAGACAAACTCCATTACTACCTTCTTCATACCTGGCCACCAGTGCTATCATCGAAGGTCCTGGTACATCTTCACCACACCTGGATGTACCGCTAGAGGTTACTTGTGGAACTACTTCAACACTAACTCCTGAAGCAACGTTGGTACCATGGTACATCCTCTAAAGAGGATGGCGTGCTCCCCACCTACAGAAAATCTATCAGGTGCCTGCCCGGTGGATATCTGTGCACGTCGAGCCTCGCAGTCAGCATCCCCACGCTTCACCTCCCTGACTCTTTGAAGGAGTGGGGGTGTGACTGTAAGAGACTACATGAAAGATTCTCCATCTCGGTCCACATAATAAATTTTCAAAGCGGCCAGCTACTCAGTCTCCTCACCTAGCAGCTGAATACCTGATCTCCTACTGAGAGCATCTTCTACAATGTTCCCCTTCCCAAGAGTATAGACTATCTCGAAATCATAGTCTTGGAGGAACTCAAGCCAATGCCACTGTCTCAGGTTTAGGTCCTTCTGTGAGAAGATATAACTGATACTCTAATGGTTATAATAGATTGTGAAATTCTCGCCCATCAGATAGTGTCTCCACATCTTCATGGCGAAGACCACTGCTACTAACTCCAGGTCATGGGTAGCGTAGTTTTTCTCATGCTGTCTCATATAATGAGAACCATAAGCTATCACTACTCACTCCTGCATCAGGATTCATATGATACTAGTCCCTGATGCATCACAGTAGAACACGTACCCAACTCCCTCCTCCGGTAGCCTCAAGATTGGTACACTACTCAGCCTCTGCCTCAGATCCTGAAAACTCCATTGGAACCTCTCTAACCACACGAAGGGTTTCCCCTTCATTGTCAACACCGATAAGGGTGTTGTAACTCTGGAGAATTCTGGAAAAAATCTCCGATAATAACCGGCTAGACCTAGGAAACACCGTACCTCCATTACACTCCTGGGTGGCTCCCAAGATAGCACAACCTCAATCTTCGCTGGATCCACAGCAACTCCAGCCTCTGAGATGACGTGTCCCAGAAAGTGAACCTCTCAGATCTATAACCGGCACTTCAAGAGCTTAACATAAATATGGTGCTCTCAGAGTGTGTCCAGTACTATCCGCAAATGATAGGCATGCTCCTCCTCGGTAGTCGAGTAGATCAGAATTTCATTGAAGAAGACTACCACAAAGCAATCAAGGTATGGATGGAAGATCTGATTCATAAGACCCATGAACAAAAATGGTGTGTTGGTTATGCCGAATGGCATAACCAGAAACTCATAGTGGCCATACCGACATCTGAAATTCGTCTTCTACACATCCTCGTCCCGTACTCTGAGCTGGTTGTAGCCTGATCAGAGGTCTATCTTCGAGAACCAATGTGCTCCACTCAGCTGATCGAAGAGGTCATCAATCCTCGGAAGTGGATACTTGTTCTTCAAGGTCACTTGGTTAAGGTTTTGATAATCCACACAGAGCCTCAAACTCCAATCTGCCTTCTTAGATAACAAAATCGGGGCTACCCATGGTGAAACACTGGGTCTGACGAACCCCTTTCCCGAAAAGTCCCCCAGCTGTACTAAAAACTCACGAAGCTCCGTGATTAGCCACTAAATGAGGATAATATTCATTGTCAATATATATAATATTAATTTTATTTATTATTCATAAACACCATCTTAGTGTATTTTACACTTTGAACATCATTTCACATTATGATTGTAATTCCTTCTTAAAATGCACTATTATATGGTACATTTTTGAACATCATTTAAAGTACCCAATGATTCATCTGATTTTAAGGAATTTAATTATCCATATTTTAATTTTATATTTTTTTAAATTTATATAAACTTTAATATGAACATGTTTTATTCAGGGATCAATGGAGGATTCATAAATGAGGATGGAGATATTTGGAGATGAATGGAAGTAATTCTAGAGAAGGCAGATTGGACACCAGTGCACTGATGAGAATTTGGGACCCACATTACAAACCCAATGAAGCCCAAATTTCATGGGATGCTATAAGACATGTATAGTAACAAATAATTCATCAGTATCCAGTGCTAATTCTGCCTCTATTGTGGTTATTTAGGCGGCCCAAGTTAGAGATAAAATTCTGGGCTAGATTCTATGGCCCAGAACAAATCCTACCAATATAATCATATCTCATAATCCAAAACTCAAAATGGGACTAAATTTTATAGGAGGTTAGAAAACATCCGGGGATCCATTTTATTCTTCTATGGCCCACTCTAATTCGGCCACCTAGAAGGTCTTCCAAGCGCATCTGTTCGGTGGTTGAAAGCTGGCTGCCACCTTGGGTCAAGAGTGGAAAAGTCCAAGTTCCACAAGCTTTTCACCACCCTAGGCCTACCATAATAAAGTGGGATGCTTTTTACTATTGGAGGCTAGACCCAAGTCTCCCAAAATGACTATTTAAGGTAGTGGTTATGGAGGAGTTTTTCATCTTTGAGCTTTGTTTCGTTTTAATGTTATGCTGCTAATTTGATGTTGTAATTGAATTCCCTCAATTGCAAGTTCCTTGAATTACCTTAGCTTCTTTATAAAAGATCTTCATATTCTCTTTTTCTATTATTATTATTATCACTTTGATACCATTGCCTCAAGATGTGAACTTTTTCATACCAAACCCTGTGAGATTATCACACAACGGTGGAGTGGTTGTTATTTCATTGTTTTTTTACTTCCCCAATTCCTCCCTCATGAGTCCACTTTCTGCTTCCATTGAAACCATAGAATCAATGGAGGGCTAACCCACTTGTGGGTTGATATAATGGAGTATCAAGGGGATGTATTGGATGTTATTTATCACCCCATTAATGTATAATTATTAGGACCAATAGGGGCCTATATACCCTGAGAGGGGGGGGGGGTGAATCAGGGTATGTATATTCTTTTTAAAAATTCTTCCTGCCCCACTGGATCATGACCTATTTATTATTAGGGTCATTTTGTTTAATCTTGTGTGTTTATGTTGATCACTTCTTTTCTTATTTATCTAATGATGATGCTTTGAATGCAATGTAGGGAAGCAAACAGGCAGACATAACAATTTTTACTTGGTTCACCCTCACTGGGCTACGTCCAAGGAGCATACAATGACAATGTGCCGCTGTACCAAATTTACTATGGCTCACTACTAATAATGTTCGGGCTAGATGACATCTATGCCCATAATCACTACCTTTACAATGTTTAGAGTCATCTCACTGCTTTCCCAATGGTCACTCCCTGTTTCTCTCTCTCTGGATCACTGCCGGTGGAGAGGATCACCTTCTTCCTCTTCCTTTGCTCACTACTTTGGAAAGGATACACTCATAGTTTATAGACTTGTAGGTCTCTTCATTATCACTAATGAATACATCCTCTGTTGTATGTGGATTCTCGGTTGAAGTCCAAATTTCACCCATAGATGAATCTCTCTTTGCACCGAAGGTATCAGGAAATCTTCCAGCTTCCATGCAGCCCTGAATCACTGCCGGAAATCACCCTTACTTGACGCACTTATCTAAGCCGGTGTGCAAGTCTCAGTGCACAAGTCATAACTGGCGCACAAGTCCACCTCAGCCACTTGTGCGACACAAGGTTCCTCAAATCCAAACATGTGCGACGCACTCCCCTTTATGCCCAATCCAATTTTGGCGCGCAACCAACAACTTTCACACATCTTAAAAATTTGGCGTGCAAGTGTCACTAGACCACTTGCGTGGCACTTACTTCTTCAGTTCAGAACATGTGCGACTCTCTTCCTTCCTCTCTCGGACCACCTTGGGCGTGCAACTATCACCTGGCGTGCAACTTACACCTTAGCGACCACACACCACTTGCGCGACCACCACACCTGCACGACGGGAGCTCTAATTTCCTCCATGTGTTGAGCTATACACCGAATGAGAAGGGTTATACCTATATTTATAAGAATTTGTACACTCTGCGTGATAGCGCGCAAGTCTCCCCTCGGTGTGCAAGTCTCGGCGCATAGGTCTTTATCCCTTGTCTCTGCCGTGCTAGTCACTTGTGCGACCTAACACAAATCTTGCGCGACCCTTATCTCTTTGCCATATTTTGGTGTTCTGATCTTGAAAAACATATGGCTTGCAAGTTTCCAAGCCTTCAAGTACACGGCTCGCAAGTCCCTTTTCCAAAAACCACTTTTCTTTATTTGTCGATTTTCTGGCCCAAAAATTTGGCAAACACTGGAAAATGGCAGCACCTTGTATCTACTCTTTTTGTACTATAACGACCCATACTTTACATACATTGTTAATACTTCAAAACTTAAGCACACGTATTACAACATATGAAAAAACCACAAAGGACCGTATAGGTATAGTGTCTTTAGAAACTGGGAAACATAAACAACTGGTTCATAAATCTTCTACAGTGTCTCCCATTTATTTAATCATATCTAGGGTCCCTTTTAGCATATTCTACTTAAAATCCATCTTCCTGACCTGGGGAAAAGAAAACATAAAAGGGTGAGCTCAAATGCTCAGCAAGGGCAAATAAAGGAAATAAAAATCATATCATATCTTTTTTGAAAATCAAAACTTGCAAAAGAGATCATAATATCTTAACATGGAATAAATCATAGAAGTGAAAATGAGATCCCCATAATCATAACATAAAACTTGAAACTTTGTGGCATGCACACATAATCATGGAAAATCATTTCTTGTTAGTCATGACTCATTGCCAAGACTATCTTAGTGGACAAAGTCCCTTTATGAACCGAGTTCACTCCTCGTTTCAGTCCTGTATCACTGAACCGAAATAACCTTCCGTTCTAGCCATGTCTATCTCATGAGATATAAAATCTTTACCCAATGCATTGGAGGGAGATATATGTCCCACCCATCTTATAATGAATCCTTTCTTATGTGTGCCACATAATCATAAAACATACATCATCGCATAACACATGTAACAAAAATGGGATTCTTGAAACATCATGACATCATAAATCAATTCATATATGATAAAGGAATTCCTAAAAATAATCCCATCACAACATGATCAAATCAATGTAATAATAGGGATAAAAACAGAACACTTTATTATCTTAGATGGAAAATAATTTTGATAAAACACTTGAACTCCATTCTTGAGGAAAATATCCTTTCTTCTTCAAAAACATTTTTCCTTTCATAACATGTCATACGACTTTAAAATAAAATAAGTTGATTAAAAATAAACTTGAAAACTTGTAAAGGAAGCTTCTTGGAAATAATGTTTTAAAAATCCATTCATGCCGTATAAGTTAAAAAAAACATTCTTCGTACTTTTGTCGGGAAAGTCAAAAAGTACCTCGTATGACAAAAGATTCCTTTCATAGATATTACTAAAAACTCACCGAAGGGTAAAAATGGATTTAAACAATTGTAGGTGGATGGAAATAATATTACATATTGATGAAACATGGATGTGGATGATAAAATACACCCCAGTAAATACTTATGAATAAACAATCTCGGATAAAAATGAGATTGTGATATTTTCCTTACCTTAGGTCCGATTAGCTTTGTACGTGTCCGAAGCTCCTGTATAATGGTTTAAATAATGTTATTGACTTATTCCAGAATCATACATATTGATATGATATCATATATGGTCATATTCTTAGCTTCTTGTTAGTAATATTTCACTGTTACTTGTTACTCGGGTCTTTATTGCCTTTTGTTCTTATGCGTTTTTGCCGAATACATTCTTATTATTCTTTTAAGGTTATAGATACCTTATATCCAGAATGGTATTAGTGTAACATATATCATATTTATTCATTCAATTCATTTATATAATTACTATGTAATGATGATCATGTAGAACGAGTCGCATCACATCGTGGAGACGGTATTCCGTACGTACGCACGAGTGATGATATCGTTCCTATGATCGTGGAACTGTATTGGAGTATATATATATTATTTCAGTAACAATATTACTTTATAATAATCATAAATAGTTACTCATTACAGCATTATACCCATCCTTGTAAGGTGGTGGTGGAAAATAGATTACACCACGACGTGGAGACGGTATTCCGTACGTACGCACGCGCGGTGATTTCATTTTTCCGTAGGATGGATAGAAGGTGAATTAGGGTTGTTTCATATTTATAATAACATATCAGTATGTAAGTAATACTGATGTTATTACTTTATCATGAAACAACTAAAGAAGAAGAAGTTGAATAAGAAAGAAATTGAAAAGATCGGTAATGGATATTACCTCTTCTTTGGAAGGCCTCTTTGAATCCTCCACTAAGGGAACTAAGATTGGTCTTTGAAGAAGACCAGGACCTCTAGGATTATTATAGGGAAGTGGAGAGGAGAAAATGGCAGGGGTTGGCCGAGTTTGAGTGCTCAAATTGGTGTGAGGAGGAGGGGGAGGAGGTGCCCTTTTATAAGGGAGGATAGGGGCACCTTAGGAATATCTCAAAATATTATTTTATATTAAAGTCAAAATCGGTTTATAATGGCTCCAAAGGGTCTTATTTCGAAGATAAGGTGGGGATGGGTAGAAATCCTATCAACCAATAGGATTTAGACAAGTTTAGGGAATTATTTTAACCTTATCAATTAGATTTAACTCTAAGTTAAATAATTTATCTTTTACCGTGTCTTTTTGTTTTCTTTCACTATATGGTTAATACACTTACTATATCATGACAAAAGAACCCCAAATTGTTTATTATTAATATATATATCCTTATCTAAGTCATTTGGCTGAACCTTAGATTTTTAGGAATACAATAAAAATTAATAATATAATATTTGATTTAAAAACTATTTTGTGTTAATTTTGACACTATTTGATATATGATTTTTGTGAAAGTCATAACAGAATTATATGTTCGAACCAAGTTGATTAAATCAATATTAATATATCATAGTAACCTATAAAATTATTTGAATTCATAAAAAGTCTTAAATTAAATTTATTTTGGTATTTATATTATCAATTATGTCAATATTTCATTAATAATATAATTACTGCATCATCTTTGTGTCATAAATAAATTAAATAATTTGATGTCTAAAAATTACAAATAAAATATCATCATGTAGGAAATCGTTTTAGCTTTCTAATGAATATTTACAATTGAATTTATCTTATGTATAACCCCATATTAAAAATGATTTACTTATTAAACTTTGATTTTAACTATTTTAACCCTTCTTTAAATAAATTAATAATAAATGTCCTAATCTAATCCAAGTGGGCCTAAATGGTCATATTTTATTCCTAAGTTTGTTTTTGGTCGAATTACACTTGTCCAATAGAATTAGGACATGTGTTAGGGTAATATTAATACCATATTTACCCTTAGTTACCCTATTTACTATTAACCGCGGTAAAAAAAAGTAAAAAGTTACTATTCACCAAAAAATTATTTTTATCTCATTGAACCACATTTTACTTACTGATATCAACCGTGTCTGTCGGCTTTTTGAAATTCCATTCACAGAAGCGGTAAAATTAAGTTTTATGCAAAATTCAGTTTTTAACCTACCACTTAGTGGTTTCACTATTCATCAAAAATTGAAAGTTTTCAGAAAAATATCAAAATTTCACCCTAGGCTAATTTCGATATTCTGAGTCCAAAAATGAAGTCCATTTTGAAAAATAAAATTTATAAAATTTCAAAAAGTGGTTATTACTATTCATAACGGCTAGTGTTAATAGAATATTGTTGTTTAGTGAAACTCGGTATTGCGTATGACGCAAGCTATCGAGGAAGGTCGCGATTGCGTGTAAAGCAAGCCAAGAAAGTGTTGTGTAGAAAAAGATTCCTTTGATGATTTATATAACATAAAAGTCTCGGGTGTTACATTCTACCCCCCTTAAAAAGAATTTCGCCCTCGAAATTTGTCACTTTGCAACAAGCAGATGAGGATACTTCTCCCTCATCATATCCTCAAGCTCCCATGTAGCTTCTTCAAGTTGGTGGTTTCTCCATAAAACTTTCACCAAGCGAGTGGTCTTGTTTCGTAGGACTTTTTCGCTACGATACAGAATCTCTATCGGCTGTTCTTCATAAGAAAGATCTTGCTCCAGCAGTACAACTTCTGAGCTGAGTACATGTGAAGGATCTGGTATGTACTTTCTCAGGAGAGATACATGGAACACATCGTGAACTTGAGAGAGATTCGGTGGAAGCGCCAATCGGTAAGCTACCTTCCCAACACGATCCAGTATTTCGAAAGGACCGATATATCTAGGGCTCAACTTCCCCTTCTTTCTAAATCTCATAACTCTCTTCCAGGGAGATATTCGTAAGAACACTTTATCTCCCACTTCAAACTCTAGGTCTTTTCTTCGGTTGTCGGCATAACTTTTCTGTCGACTCTGAGCTGCTCTTATGTGTTGTTGAATAGATCTGACCTTTTCTGCCATTTCATCAACGAGATCAGGTCCTAATAGCTTTCTTTCCCCAACTTCATCCCAACAAGTTGGAGTCCTGCATTTCTTTCCATAGAGAGCTTCATAAGGAGCCATCTGAATACTGGAGTGAAAGCTATTATTATAAGAAAATTCCACCAAAGGTAGGTGTTGATCCCAACCTCCTTTGAAATCCATAGAGCAAGATCTCAACATATCTTCTAGGGTTTGAATTGTTCTCTCAGACTGACCGTCTGTCTGGGGATGATAAGTAGTGCTGAAACTCAACTCTGTATCCAGAGTATGCTGAAGACTTCGCCAGAACTTCGAGGTAAATCTCGGATCTCAATCAGATATAATAGAAAGTGGTACTCCATGCAATCTTACCACTTCCTTTACATATATCCTGGCAAGCTGATCTAGAGAGAAATCCTCTCTAATAGGAATGAAGTGTGCAGACTTTGTAAGACGATCAACTATGACCCAGATAGCATTATTGCCTTTGGATGTTTTAGGAAGTCCTGTGACAAAGTCCATAGTGATGTTTTCCCATTTCCATTTGGGTATGGGTAATGGTTGTAACATCCCCTTAGACTTCTGTCTCCCAGCTTTAACTTGTTGACAAACCAAGCATCGAGAGACATATTCAACAACATCTCTTTTCATACCATCCCACCAGAAGTACTCTTTCAGGTCCCTATACATCTTCGTGCTTCCAGGATGAATAGAGAATGAAGAACTATGAGCCTCATCCAGCAGTTCCTTCTTTAATTCGGGGATGGGAGGAACACAAACCCGATTCCTGAACTTTATTATCCCATCACAATCAAGGTTGAATTCAGGAACATTTCTCACCTTCTTTTGTAACTCGACATCTTCTTTCTGTGCCTCTTTAATCTTCACATGTATAGATGGTTGAACATTCATTTGAGAAAGATAAGATTTTTCCCCTTCCATTATAATTCCAAGATCCATCCTTTGTAAATCCATAAATATTGGATCTTTTGTGATCCTCATCATGGATAAACTAGCATGGTCTTGTCGACTTAATGCATCTGCCACCCTGTTTGCTTTCCCAGGGTGGTAATGGATTGAACAGTCATAATCCTTAATCAGCTCCAACCATCTTCTTTGACGCATATTCAACTCCGTTTGTGTGAAAATATACTTTAAACTTTTATGATCAGTATAAATATCACACCTTTCACCATAAAGGTAATGCCTCCAAATCTTTAATGCAAAGATTACCGCAGCCAAATCCAAATCATGAGTTGGGTAATTTTGCTCATGGATTTTCAACTGTCGTGAGGCATAAGCTATCACCATATCATTTTTCATAAGAACACACCCCAATCCCTTCTTGGATGCATCACTGTAGATCACAAACCTTTCTCCACTACAAGGCAGTGTGAGCACAGGTGCACTGGATAACCTTCTTTTCAACTCCTTGAAATTCTCTTCACATTCCTCTGTCCAGACAAACTTAACTCCTTTCCGATTCAACTTGGTGAGTGGATTAGATAATCGTGAAAAATCTTTTACAAAACGTCGATAATATCCAGCCAGACCAAGAAAACTTCGGATCTCGGTTACTGTTGTTGGCCTCGACCATCTTTCGATAACCTCTGTTTTTGCTGGATCCACAGATATCCCCTCTTTTGAGATTATGTGACCCAAAAATGCAACTTTTTGAAGCCAAAATTCACACTTGGTAAATTTGGCATAAAGCTTCTCCTTTCTCAGGGTCTTCAATATAATTCTCAAGTGATCTTCATGATCTTCCTTGCTCTTTGAATAGACAAGAATATCGTCTATAAAGACTACCACAAATTGATCAAGATAGTCTCTAAAGACTCTATTCATTAGATCCATGAAGATAGCAGGGGCATTAGTAAGACCAAATGGCATCACTACAAATTCATAGTGTCCATACCTTATACGGAAAGCCGTCTTTGGTATATCCTCCCTTTTGACCCTTAATTGGTGATACCCTGAACGAAGATCAATCTTGGAAAAGTATTGAGCTCCGCGTAGTTGGTCAAATAAGTCATCAATGCGTGGGAGAGGATATTTGTTCTTGATAGTGATCTTGTTAAGTTCTCGATAATCAATGCAGAGTCTCATTGATCCGTCTTTCTTCTTAACAAATAGAACAGGTGCTCCCCAAGGTGACGCACTAGGGCGTATGAATCCCTTATCAAGATTCTCTTGGAGTTGCTTCTTCAATTCCTGCAACTCAGTTGGGGCCATTCTATATGGTGTCTTTGAAATAGGTAAAGCACCCGGTACGAGTTCTATTGAAAACTCAACTTCACGATTTGGTGGAAGACCCGGTAATTCCTCCGGAAAGACATCATCAAACTCCCATACAATGGGAATATTCTTAATCGTGAGTTTCTCACCAACCATTTGAGATAAATAACCTTCATTTAGTGGAATCAAGACCCATAAGATGGAAGAAATTTCCACTGGAAGGTTATGTTCATCCTTGCATTGATAGATGATCATAGATTGATCTGGAATATGAAATGTGACTTCCCTTCTTTGGCAATTGATATGAGCTCCATGTAGAGAAAGCCAATCCATGCCAAGAATCACATCAAATTCCACTAAAGGAAGGATCACAAGATTTTCAGGAAGCACTTTCCCACAAACTTCGATCGGAGAAGAATTATAAACTTTTGATGCGACTGTTGTGCCATTAGGTGTTGTCACAGCTAACTCAACATCTAATTGTTGAGGTAATACGGTGATTATATCATCCCGCCATTTTATAACATAAACTTTCATTACATTACACACAACTGAGGATCTTTAAGGTTTAGTGTCTTGGAAACCAGGAACATAATACCTGAAAACAACATAAAGCATTCTTCTTAAACACTTGCAAGGAGTCTCCTTAAGTTCATTCTAGGTTCATTACTGCATCTCATAACCTAGGGACATACATCAAAAGAAAGGGTGAGCAGAAGGCCCAGTAAGGGAAACAAGAGGAACATTTTACATGTGAACTTGAGATACTTCAATAAGGACATGAAAAGAACTTTAAGGCATGAGAAAGAAATCATGAGGCATTTCATAATAAAAATAACATTTTTCATAACTTGAAGATGTGGCTACATCATTTAACATAGACAATCATGAACATATCACCAAGGTCCATCCCCAAGGTGTCATTTGAAAATTACCAAGGTTATTCACCAAGGTATCGTGAAAATTGTAATCTCTAGTGGTTACATCATTACCCAATGCATTGGAGCGCTATCAGGGCACACCCTTAAATTTGCCTTTATTATCATGTGAGCCACATATATCATCATCAAACATTTCATAAAAAACCCATATAGCATAAAATAAATGGGCTTCATTTCATAAACATAACGTTTTAAAAACTGCTTTAAAGACATGATCTTTTCGTCACTTTAAACCCACGGAAAGGGAAAGAGGGTTTCATGTATGAAATTACCAGAATTTAAAATATAACATTTTGATATATATGTGAATACCCCTATAGAAATAAGAGCTTTGAGTATTCAATTTATAGCATAAAATAATTTTTAGAAAAGAGAGAGAGGCATTTTGAGACGAAAATTCTGCAGCATAACGGCTATGTTACAAGGTTTTAGAAAACATTGAGAAGAGAGGGGACATGGGTCAAACATTCATAAATGACCCATAAAACAGTAGAGGGACAAAATATAAGTTATTTAAGAACATGGTAATGAAATTTGAAAATATACCATATGAAATGAAGAACATGAAAGGAAGAAAAAAAAGATTTCTCTTGTGAGAATTCGGCAGCCTAACGGCGTCACTTTAACATCAACAAAATTGAATTGACAAGGTCAATTAGGGTCTCTCATCATATGAACATAAGATTACAGTATGATAGATACAGAGATCATACCCCAACATAACAAAAAAGAACTTGAAAGAATTGACATGAAAGTAGAACTTCAAAACGAGAATGGTGAAGAACCACTTAAAAATTCGGCAGCCTAACGGCGCCACTTAAACATCAACAAAATACTGAATTGAAGAGATCAAATGGGGTCTCTCATCATATGAACATAATAGTCCAGTATGATAGATATATAGATCATACCCCAATATAACAAAAAGGAACATGAAAGACTTGAATGAAAATAGAACTTGAAAACGAGGAAGGTGAAAGAATCCCTTAAAAATTCGGCAGCCTAACGGCGCCACTTAAACATTCTTAAAACGAATTGATGAGAGCAAGGGGGGGGGGTATCTCATCATATGAACATGAAATATGCAGTAGGATGAATATAAAAGAACATCCTCCAACATAAGAACATGGAGTATAAAAGAAAAGACATAACAGAGATTACTTGAAAAGAAAGAGAGAGGTCGGATCCCTTACCTTAAAACGTGACTCTTGAAACTCAAAGGATTGGACCTTGAGGGCTTGGGGGAACCTTGGGAGGACTCCTTGGAAGGTAAGAAGACCAGAACTTCGTTTGGGGAGAGTTGGGAGTGAAAACTAAGGGAGGAAAGGGTGGGTATTTATAGGGAAAGTGAGGGGACAAAACATTAATGGCCAAGGGACACCTCACTAGTGGTTTTGGAAAAACCATGGGCTAGCCCATGGTATTTGCCCATGGTATTGGCCACTTGGGACACCTCACACCTTATCTTACTATTAATAATTCGACCATATTGAATATATACTTAATACATCATTAAATGATGTCATTAAACACCCGTAACTTAAAAACTATACTTTCACTATTCACTGAAAATTCAACTTTCTCAGAATAATCCCAAAATTTCACCTTAACCAAATATCAATGCTCTGATTTCAAAAATGAAATCCATTTTATAAAAATAATTTTCTAAATATTTTTAATTTAATTTTTAAATAAAAACACTATTCATCGAAAATTCATTTTTTCAGAAAAAACCCCAAAAATTACCATAACATAATATCGATGCTCTGAGTTCAAAAATAAAGTCATTTTTATAAAAATAATTTTCTAATTATTTTTAATTAAATTTTTAATTAAAAAACACTATTCACCCGAAAAAACTAATACTTGAATAATAATTAATGAAACCGTTATTTAACTATTTTATTGAATCACATTACTTAATCAAGGTACCTAGATTATTTTAAAACATTCTTTAAGTGAGATTACTAATCCATTTGGTCATATTACTAATCCTAATCATAAAATCACTATTCATAATTTACTATTCATCAAAAATCAAGTTGATCTTATTAGACTCTAAATTTCGTACTGAACATAATTGTAGAAGACCATTTTTTGAAAATCATTACACATTTTTAATTATTTAAGGTTTACACAAACATTTTTAAAATATCCTTTTTCTAAAATTCATCAAAAATATGCATACAATATTTATCCGGTCATTTGAAAATTCATAAACATCATCATAAGAAGAAATCCAAATTTTTATTTAAAAAAAAGATTACACAAGGCAATTACGGTCTCGTTACATAACCCCTTATAATACCAGCATAGGACCTAAGAGTAAGGTGTGCTAGGGTGATAGAATTTTGGGGCGGCTCAGTCAACATTGCCCGAGTAGTAATTTCTATCAGTTTGAACTTCTCGCGAAGGCGATTCCGTTCTAGCTTCACATGATGAAGTTCGGCTTGGATTTGGTCCAGAGCAAAGCCCAATGGTGCTACCTCCTTCCCAATCTCTGTTAGATGGGCTTCGATCGGCCCAAGGATACTAGGTGAGGCCATCAAATCTTCTTTCTATAATAATTAACCAAGATTACTTAAATTTAGAGACAATAATCAAAACATTTTGTTCACGATGGTCATATTGACCAATGGTCATATAACACTCAAAAACCAATGGTCTCATTTTATTTATAATCATGTTTATCAAATAAAACATTTTTTTGAGTATAAAAAAATAACACATGAAATTAGGAAACAATATTTATTCAAAATTTCGGGTCGTTACAATCTTCCCCCCTTAAGAAATTGCGTCCTCGCAATTTTTTTAAATTGGGTTTTGAAATTTCATTGAAAGTCCCACATCGGAAAAAGAGTCAGTAACACCATTACTTTAAAAGAAAGAAAAGGAAGTACAAAGGCCACCCGAGTTAACCCACACTCAGGTTCCATGTAGGAAAACATGGACATGGAGGAAAAAAACAAAGGGTCAGTTCTGAGAGAGAGTGATAGAGAACATGATTAGGAGAAAGTTAACCATGGGAAAATCCCAAACTTATGATGTGTGTAAACGGTCTTTGATTACCTAGTAGGAAACGTAAACCAACAACATTTTTGTTTTACGTTTCTTTTCATAATTTTGAGGATTTCATTTACTACATAGAACAGAAACATAAGAAAATATACCTACCTTCAAGTAGAGTTTCATCCTTTAACAAGTCCCTACCAACACTAATCTTTTCTCCAAATGATGAGAATTCAAAAACACTTGGTCTCATAAAAGCACAAGAATCATCTTTTATAGAATCACATAATCTACAAAAGATTAACTATCTATTTCTTCTATCTTTAAACATTATCCCAAAAACAGAAAGGTTAAGGTAAAACAACTCTTCAAAAAGAAAGGATCCCATAGGAATAGAACCTACTTTTAAATCTTCAAAGTTCCATGGTACTACCCAACGTTCATCATAGACCACTCCATAAATAACGGTCCTTAAAATTCCTCAAAATAAACCAAACTAAGATTGAAACCCAAATACAAGAAGGATTTGATAACATAGTCTTCCAAAACAACTTCATTGTTCATCTCCAGACAACATCAACCACTCCTAACATCTTATAACAAAAGTAGCTAACCTAAACATATTTTACCCAAGATAGGTTAATCATTCCCAAAAGTAACCTAAATTACTATAAGTCCACCTTAAATTCATCAATTCTTCAAAATATAAGTCAACCTTACTCCTCAATGAAAATACTATAGTAATCTATTTACCTCGATCATATAGGGTCCCCAAAATAGTGAACGCCTTCCAAAATAATAATCATCTTTTAATCCCCTAATCATCTCTGACATATTAATACGGAAATTGTCGCATTTCCTATCACATTGGTTGTTGGGACACGTTATTCCATTTCCCACCATTAACTAAGAAGATAAAGTATAATTAGAGGCTTAAATACTTAACCAATAATCATGAAAAGGAACTTAAAGCATATAAGGATAACTTGTAGAAGAAAAGTATACCCTAACTTGTGATCCCCT
Source organism: Viscum album (assembly GCA_963277665.1). Taxonomy (NCBI): domain Eukaryota; kingdom Viridiplantae; phylum Streptophyta; class Magnoliopsida; order Santalales; family Viscaceae; genus Viscum; species Viscum album. The sequence continues at coordinate 990,194,417 of OY728159.1, read as the reverse complement.
AGGTTCCCATCTAGGTTATCCATGATCATATATTCTTATGTGAATCTTTATTTTATTTTATCTTTGTTCCCTTAATAATGGTTCATACCAAGCTTATGAATTTACCAAAGCATATCCCCCGGGGGTGTCGTAACCAAGAGTGCAGCAAGGCCCGTTGTCGTGTACCAGTTCCCGTTCGAGTCTAGCTCAAAGCGGTGTTTTCGGGTTTTACCCCTATGTACATCTGTGCCAGAGCCACCTCTACCTGCTCGTATCCAGACAGGGATGTATTTTCTTGGAAACCCCTTACTCAATACTCACCAAAATACTAGGAAGATTTCCTATATTAAACTTTTCTATAGGGTTCCTCCTAGAGTTTTCATATCCTAATTTCCACAAATAACTAAACCATCCTTTGATACCAACTATAGCATCCCGCCATTTTATAACATAAACTTTCATTACATTACACACAACTGAGGATCTTTAAGGTTTAGTGTCTTGGAAACCAGGAACATAATACATGAAAACAACATAAAGCATTCTTCTTAAACACTTGCAAGGCGTCTCCTTAAGTTCATTCTAGGTTCATTACTGCATCTCATAACCTAGGGACATACATCAAAAGAAAGGGTGAGCAGAAGGCCCAGTAAGGGAAACAAGAGGAACATTTTACATGTGAACTTGAGATACTTCAATAAGGACATGAAAAGAACTTTAAGGCATGAGAAAGAAATCATGAGGCATTTCATAATAAAAATAACATTTTTCATAACTTGAAGATGTGGCTACATCATTTAACATATACAATCATGAACATATCACCAAGGTCCATCCCCAAGGTGTCATTTGAAAATTACCAAGGTTATTCACCAAGGTATCGTGAAAATTGTAATCTCTAGTGGTTACATCATTACCCAATGCATTGGAGCGCTATCAGGGCGCACCCTTAAATTTGCCTTTATTATCATGTGAGACACATATATCATCATCAAACATTTCATAAAAAACCCATATAGCATAAAATAAATGGGTTTCATTTCATAAACATAACGTTTTAAAAACTGCTTTAAAGACATGATCTTTTCGTCACTTTAAAACCACGGAAAGGGAAAGAGGGTTTCATGTATGAAATTACCAGAATTTAAAATAGAACATTTTGATATATATGTGAATACCCCTGTATAAATAAGAGATTTGAGTATTCAATTTATAGCATAAAATAATTTTTAGAAAAGAGAGAGAGGCATTTTGAGACGAAAATTCTGCAGCATAACGGCTATGTTACAAGGTTTTAGAAAACATTGAGAAGAGAGGGGACATGGGTCAAACATTCATAAATGACCCATAAAACAGTAGAGGGACAAAATATAAGGGATTTAAGAACATGGTAATGAAATTTGAAAATATACCATATGAAATGAAGAACATGAAAGGAAGAAAAAAAAGATTTCTCTTGTGAGAATTCGGCAGCCTAACAGCGTCACTTAAACATCAACAAAATTGAATTGACAAGGTCAATTAGGGTCTCTCATCATATGAACATAAGATTCCAGTATGATAGATATAGAGATCATACCCCAACATAACAAAAAGGAACTTGAAAGAATTGACATGAAAGTAGAACTTCAAAACGAGAATGGTGAAGAACCACTTAAAAATTCGGCAGCCTAACGGCGCCACTTAAACTTCAACAAAATACTGAATTGAAGAGATCAAATGGGGTCTCTCATCATATGAACATAAGAGTCCAGTATGATAGATATAGAGATCATACCCCAATATTACAAAAAGGAACATGAAACACTTGAATGAAAATAGAACTTGAAAACGAGGAAGGTGAAAGAATCCCTTAAAAATTCGGCAGCCTAACGGCGCCACTTAAACATTCTTAAAACGAATTGATGAGAGAAAGGGGGGGGGGTCTCTCATCATATGAACATGAAATAGGCAGTAGGATGAATATAAAAGAACATCCTCCAACATAAGAACATGGAGTATAAAAGAAAAGACATAACAGAGATTACTTGAAAAGAAAGAGAGAGGTCGGATCCCTTACCTTAAAACGTGACTCTTGAAACTCAAAGGATTGGACCTTGAGGGCTTGGGGGCACCTTGGGAGGACTCCTTGGAAGGTAAGAAGACCAGAACTTCGTTGGGGGAGAGTTGGGAGTGAAAACTAAGGGAGGAAAGGGTGGGTATTTATAGGGAAAGTGAGGGGACAAAGCATTAATGGCCAAGGGACACCTCACTAGTGGTTTTGGAAAAACCATGGGCTTGCCCATGGTATTTTCCCATGGTATTGGCCACTTGGGACACCTCACACCTTATCTTACTATTAATAATTCGACCATATTGAATATATACTTAATACATCATTAAATGATGTCATTAAACACCCGTAACTTAAAAACTATACTTTCACTATTCACTGAAAATTCAACTTTCTCAGAATAATCCCAAAATTTCACCTTAACCAAATATCAATGCTTTGATTTCAAAAATGAAATCCATTTTATAAAAATAATTTTCTAAATATTTTTAATTTAATTTTTAAATAAAAACACTATTCATCGAAAATTCATTTTTTCAGAAAAAACCCCAAAAATTACCATAACATAATATCGATGCTCTGAGTTCAAAAATAAAGTCATTTTTATAAAAATAATTTTCTAATTTTTTTTAATTAAATTTTTAATTAAAAAACACTATTCACCCGAAAAAACTAATACTTGAATAATAATTAATGAAACCGTTATTTAACTATTTTATTGAATCACATTACTTAATCAAGGTGCCTAGATTATTTTAAAACTTTCTTTAAGTGAGATTACTAATCCATTTGGTCATATTACTAATCCTAATCATAAAATCACTATTCATAATTTACTATTCATCAAAAATCAAGTTGATCTTATTAGACTCTAAATTTCGTACTGAACATAATTGTAGAAGACCATTTTTTGAAAATCATTACACATTTTTAATTATTTAAGGTTTACACAACCATTTTTAAAATATCCTTTTTCTAAAATTCATCAAAAATATGCATACAATATTTATCCGGTCATTTGAAAATTCATAAACATCATCATAAGAAGAAATCCAAATTTTTATTTAAAAAAAAGATTACACAAGGAAATTACGGTCTCGTTACATAACCCCTTATAATACCAGCATAGGACCTAAGAGTAAGGTGTGCTAGGGTGATAGAATTTTGGGGCGGCTCAGTCAACATTGCCCGAGTAGTAATTTCTATCAGTTTGAACTTCTCGCGAAGGCGATTCCGTTCTAGCTTCACATGATGAAGTTCGGCTTGGATTTGGTCCAGAGCAAAGCCCAATGGTGCTACCTCCTTCCCAATCTCTGTTAGATGGGCTTCGATCGGCCCAAGGTTACTAGGTGAGGCCATCAAATCTTCTTTCTATAATAATTAACCAAGATTACTTAAATTTAGAGACAATAATCAAAACATTTTGTTCACGGTGGTCATATTGACCGATGGTCATATAACACTCAAAAACCAATGGTCTCATTTTATTTATAATCATGTTTATCAAATAAAACATTTTTTTTTGAGTATAAAAAAATAACACATGAAATTAGGAAACAAGATTTATTCAAAATTTCGGGTCGTTACAGTGATACCCTTAGAAAATTCTTTAGAAATAAAAGAGTGGGTGGATCCAGAATCAAATAAAACATTTGCTACTTTAGAGTGGATGGTAAGTGTACCTTTCACCACTTCGTTATCGTACTCCACATCGCTGATAGAAATTGCATGTGACTTTCCCCTGTCTTTAGCCTTAAGATTTTGTTGACGTCGACCATCATCATCAACCCTTGGATTTGGGCATTGATTGGCATAATGCCCCATCTCCTTGCACTTAAAACATTGAAGTGTAGTAGGTTCATTCTGTGTATCCCTTCCTTTGTTTGCATCATTAGACATCTTCTTCCCATTATCGCGGCATTCAAATGCCCAATGACCTTCCTTTCCACATTTAAAACATTTACTTGTCCCTTTAAGACAACTCCCTCCATGTTTCTTTCCACACTTTGAGCATAAGGGAAAGTTCATCTTCTTTTCAGTGTGCTCTTTAGAGTTTCCTTTGAATTCCATCTTCCTCTTCTTATCAAACCCATGCGACTGATGGGTTACTCCAATCTCCATCTCGACTTTGAGAGCACATCGAACGATTTCCTCGTAGCTATTGAAGTCCCTTATGGCTAACGCCCTTCGAAGACTTGGTTTTAAGCCACTAAAGAATCGATCGATCTTACTCTCAGGTTGGATAATAATACCAGAAGCGTACCTTGCAAGTCTTGTAAAATTTGCTTCATAGGTACCAACAGATTCATCATCCCTTTGCTTCAGTTCAAGAAACTATTTCTCCATCTTTGTTCGGAGAATACGAGGGAAGTACTTATTGAAAAATAAGTTCTTGAACTCGTCCCATTCCATAGACTCAATTTCATCCCTTTGCCTCGTATTCTTAATAAGATTCCACCATTGATCAGCATCTCCTTCCAAACGATACACTGCTAGGATGACTTTATCATGTTCAGAACATTGAAGAACTGAAAATATCTTTTCAGTAGTACTAATCCATTGTTCAGCAACTAATGGATCAGTAAACCCGCTGAAAGAAGGTGGACGCTGCCTCATGAAGGATTCAACAGAATGTTGCTCCTTCCTTTTCTCGTTTGGAAGTCCTGCATGATTCATAGCTTGAGAAAGTTGTGTGAGCATGGCTACAAGATTTTGCATTCCAGCTCCCATATCGTTTGGTTGTTCAGGGGGACAATCATTGCATTGCCCATCACATTCCGCATTAACACGGTTCCTTCGGGTTCCAGCCATTTACTAAAACCAAGAAGAATAGTGTGAGCAACACTAATTATAATAGGAAAACCACATAATCAAGAATAAAATTTCACACTTAAGGTCTTATCCTAGGGTATTCATGGCCATTTCTAAAACACTAAGATTGTGTTCTATGCTTAGACTTATCCTTAGGGTTCTTACTAAGGCTTTCACATCCTAGTTTCCAAAGGTTGACTATACCTTCCCTCTGATACCAACTATAACGACCCATACTTTACATACATTGTTAATACTTCAAAACTTAAGCACACGTATTACAACATATGACAAAACCACAAAGGACCGTATATGTATAGTGTCTTTAGAAACTAGGAAACATAAACAACTGGTTCATAAATCTTCTACAGTGTCTCCCATTTATTTCATCATATCTAGGGTCCCTTTTAGCATATTCTACTTAAAATCCATCTTCCTGACTTGGGGAAAAGAAAACATAAAAGGGTGAGCTCAAATGCTCAGCAAGGGAAAATAAAGGAAATAAAAATCATATCATATCTTTTTGAAAATCAAAACCTGCAAAAGAGATCATAATATCATAACATGGAATAAATCATAGAAGTGAAAATGAGATCCCCATAATCATAACATAAAACTTGAAACTTTGTGGCATGCACACATAATCATGGAAAATCATTTCTTGTTAGTCATGACTCATTGCCAAGACTATCTTAGTGGACAAAGTCCCTTTCTGAACCGAGTTCACTCCTCGTTTCAGTCCTGTATCACTGAACCGAAATAACCTTCCGTTCCAGCCATGTCTATCTCATGAGATATAAAATCTTTACCCAATGCATTGGAGGGAGATATAGGTCCCACCCATCTTATAATGAATCCTTTCTTATGTGTGCCACATAATCATAAAACATACATCATCGCATAACACATGTAACAAAAATGGGATTCTTGAAACATCATGACATCATAAATCAATTCATATATGATAAAGGAATTCCTAAAAATAATCCCATCACAACATGATCAAATCAATGTAATAATAGGGATAAAAACAGAACACTTTATTATCTTAGATGGAAAATAATTTTGATAAAACACTTGAACTCCATTCTTGAGGAAAATATCCTTTCTTCTTCAAAAACATTTTTCCTTTCATAACATGTCATACGACTTTAAAATAAAAGAAGTTGATTAAAAATAAACTTGAGAACTTGTAAAGGAAGATTCTTGGAAATAATGTTTTAAAAATCCATTCATGCCGTATAAGTTAAAAAAAACATTCTTCGTACTTTTGTCGGGAAAGTCAAAAAGTACCTCGTATGACAAAAGATTCCTTTCATAGATATTACTAAAAACTCACCGAAGGGTAAAAATGGATTTAAACAATTGTAGGTGGATGGAAATAATATTGCATATTGATGAAACATGGATGTGGATGATAAAATACACCCCAGTAAATACTTATGAATAAACAATCTCGGATAAAAATGAGATTGTGATATTTCCCTTACCTTAGGTCCGATTAGCTTTGTACGTGTCCAAAGCTCCTGTATAATGGTTTAAATAATGTTATTGACTTATTACAGAATCATACATATTGATATGATATCATATATGGTCATATTCTTAGCTTCTTGTTAGTAATATTTCATTGTTACTTGTTACTCGGGTCTTTATTGCCTTTTGTTCTTATGCGTTTTTGCCGAATACATTCTTATTATTCTTTTAAGGTTATAGATACCTTATATCCAGAATGGTATTAGTGTAACATATATCATATTTATTCATTAAATTCATTTATATAATTACTATGTAATGATGATCATGTAGAACGAGTCGCATCACATCGTGGAGACGGTATTCCGTACGTACGCACGAGTGATGATATCGTTCCTATGATCGTGGAACTGTATTGGAGTATATATATATTATTTCAGTAACAATATTACTTTATAATAATCATAAATAGTTACTCATTACACCATTATACCCATCCTTGTAAGGTGGTGGTGGAAAATAGATTACACCACGGCGTGGAGACGATATTCCGTACGTACGCACGCGCGGTGATTTCATTTTTCCGTAGGATGGATAGAAGGTGAATTAGGGTTGTTTCATATTTATAATAACATATCAGTATGTAAGTAATACTGATGTTATTAATTTATCATGAAACAACTAAAGAAGAAGAAGTTGAAGAAGAAAGAAATTGAAAAGATCGGTAATGGATATTACCTCTTCTTTGGAACGCCTCTTTGAATCCTCCACTAAGAGAACTAAGATTGGTCTTTGAAGAAGACCAAGACCTCTAGGATTATTATAGGGAAGTTAAGAGGAGAAAATGGCAGGGGTTGGCCGAGTTTGAGTGCTCAAATTGGTGTGAGGAGGAGGGGGAGGAGGTGCCCTTTTATAAGGGAGGAGAGGGGCACCTTAGGAATATCTCAAAATATTATTTTATATTAAAGTCAAAATCGGTTTATAATGGCTCCAAAGGGTCTTATTTCGAAGATAAGGTGGGGATGGGTCTAAATCCTATCAACCAATAGGATTTAGACAAGTTTAGGGAATTATTTTAACCTTATCAATTAGATTTAACTCTAAGTTAAATAATTTATCTTTTACCGTGTCTTTTTGTTTTCTTTCACTATATGGTTAATACACTTACTATAGCATGCCAAAAGAACCCCAAATTGTTTATTATTAATATATATATCCTTATCTAAGTCATTTGGCCGAACCTTAGATTTTTAGGAATACAATAAAAATTAATAATATAATATTTGATTTAAAAACTATTTTGTGTCAATTTTGACACTATTTGATATATGATTTTTCTGAAAGTCATAACAGAATTATATGTTCGAACCAAGTTGATTAAATCAATATTAATATATCATAGTAACCTAGAAAATTATTGGAATTCATAAAAAGTCTTAAATTACATTTATTTTGGTATTTATATTATCAATTATGTCAATATTTCATTAATAAGATAATTACTGCATCATCTTTGTGTCAAAAATAAATTAAATTATTTGATGTCTAACAATTACAAATAAAATATCATCATGTAGGAAATCGTTTTAACTTTCTAATGAATATTTACAATTGAATTTATCTTATGTATAACCCCATATTAAAAATGATTTACTTATTAAACTTTGATTTTAACTATTTTAACCCATCTTTAAATAAATTAATAATAAATGTCCTAATCTAATCCAAGTGGGCCTAAATGGTCATATTTTATTCCTAAGTTTGTTTTTGGTCGAATTACACTTGTCCAATAGAATTAGGACATGTGTTAGGGTAATATTAATACCATATTTACCCTTAGTTACCCTATTTACTATTAACCGCGGTAAAAAAAAGTAAAAAGTTACTATTCACCAAAAAATTATTTTTATCTCATTGAACCACATTTTACTTATTGATATCAACCGTGTCTGTCGGATTTTCGAAATTCCATTCACAGAAGCGGTAAAATTAAGTTTTATGCAAAATTCAGTTTTTAACCTACCACTTAGTGGTTTCACTATTCATCAAAAATTGAAAGTTTTCAGAAAAATACCAAAATTTCACCCTAGGCTAATTTCGATATTCTGAGTCCAAAAATGAAGTCCATTTTGAAAAATAAAATTTATAAAATTTCAAAAAGTGGTTATTACTATTCATAACGGCTAGTTTTAATAGCATATTGTTGTTTAGTGAAACTCGGTATTGCGTACGATGCAAGCTATCGAGGAAGGTCGCGATTGCGTGTAAAGCAAGCCAAGCAAGTGTTGTGTAGAAAAAGATTCCTTTGATGATTTATATAACATAAAAGTCTCGGGTGTTACATGTACCGCCTCCAGATCATCCATTCCTTTGTCGAAGTTTTTGAATCAAACATGGATCGTTAACCACAACCCTTGAAATTGAAATTCCACCATGAAATCCCCTTTGTCAACAAATTTGTGCATCATGGTTTCCATTGTCAACAATCACAACACAGATGTCCACTTTGTCAACAAACACAATCACCTCAAAACTGCTTCAATTATACCTTGAGGTGTTTTTGCCCAAAAATCTCCCCCTTTGGGTTTGTTGACAACTCTTCCATAAAGAGATATATCGTTAATTATTCTTTCATAATTCACCTATTGCGATTCCGATATCGATCAAGGATTACTCAACACATACACTAAGCCCACATGAGCAATGATCGACGTGAAAAACAAGAGTAAATGAAAAGTTCATCAATGAATCACTCAAAATATGACACCCATTGTTGACACCGAACAGATACCAATTTTTTAAAATATTCATACCACATTCCAACACCACTCTTCTGCTTTTATCACGATCTCAGCTTTCATGATATCTGTTCCCTGATCCATCACTTCTAGCATCGTCAAATTTAACATTCTCCCCCTGTCTCATTGCTCTACCCCTATCTCGTTGCTCCAACTGTCAACTTCTCCCCATATCAATCATGATTTATCAAATTGCCAAACTGTCTCCCCCTTGAATAATCACTATTTTCTTCCCCTTTGTCAATGAACCCAAAGGTCACTCCTTTGAAGTCTGTAACAGAGTAGAGAACGCATATCAACACATTAGAAAAAAACACATCATACCTCAGGGAGAGGGGGGGTTATCCACATCCACACTATTTCAAGTGCGGGGAGTCGACTGAACTCCCAGAGCTTGTCAATGCATTTCAAATGCTTCCTTGGGTAAGGCCTTTGTCAAAATATTGGAAACCTGTAGCTCTATAGGCACATAATCCAACTTCACAAGCCCTTGATCCACTTTCTCCTTGATGAAATGATATTTTATTTCAATGTGCGTTGTCCATGAGTGGTGAACTGGATTATTCCTAAGATTTATAGTACTTGAGTTATCACACTATATTCTGATCAAAGACTTCACTTCAACTCCCATATCTTTAAGCTGCTGCTTCATCCATAAAATCTGTGTGCAAGCTTGAGTGGCCGCAATATACTCAGCTTCTATGGTGCTCAATGAAATGCAATATTGCTTCTTACTTAGCCAAGAAATACATAATCCACCAAGATAGAAAGCACTACCTAACGTTGGTTTCTTTTTATCTGCTGAACCGGACCAATCTGCATCAGTATATCCCAATAACTCTGTCTGAGATTTGTCATTATCTTTCAATATGATGTCCATCATGCCCTTGATATACCAAAGTATTATTTTCATGAAAATCATGTGGCTTTACTTGGAATTACTCTGATATCTCACAACTTGGCATGTGGTGAAAAAAATATCAGGCCTTGTTGCGGTCAAGTACAAAAAGCTTCCAATAATTTGCCTGTATTCTGGGATATTAACTACCTTTCCATCTTCATCTTAGGAAAATTTCATCCGAGTAGCAACCAGAGTCTTCATTTCCTTAGAATTTTCCATTCCAAACCTCATCAGAACCTTCTTTTCATATTTATAAAAACCACCTTCACTATGATTTATTTGAAATATAGATTCTTCAAATAGTGATCCAGCATTGAATACCATTATCTCGTGCTTGTTTCAGCCCATATAATTCCTTTTTTAGATAACAAACCTTGTTCTCATCCTCATGAATGAGAAGACCATCTAGTTTCTCGATATACACTCCTTACTCTAGAATCCAATTCAAGAATGCAGATTTGACATTCATCTGGAAGACTTTGAACTTCCATTGCACTACAATGCCTAAGAATAATATGATTGTCTTCAGCCTTGCAACTGGTAAAAATGTCTCATCAACATCTATTCCCTCTAACTGGGGTATCCTTTTCACACTAGTCATGCTCTATTTCAAACCACTATTCCATATTCATTCATCTTGTTGTGATAGACCCATTTAGTCCCGATGACATTCTTATCTACTGGTCTCGAAACAATCTCCCACGTCTGGTTCTTCTCAATCTGATCAAGCTCTTCATTCATAGCCTAAACCCAGTTTTCATCTTCAGCTACATTAGAAAATAATTTCAAATCTACTTGAGATAGGAAAAATGTCTGCTGTAGTGACTTCATTATTCTTGTCTGAACTGAAGCTATCTGATCACCAATGATATTATTCCTATCAATTTCAGCTCTACTCTTTGGATTCCTTGCAAAAACAGACTTGACACTTTCTGGTTCATCATTAGTGTCTTCTTCTGAATTAGAATTTTCACTTCTACTCCGCCTAAGTATCTTACCACATCCTCACTTTCAACAGAAAAATTGTCACTGTTTCATTGTTCAATGACATCATTTCTTTCAACTTCTTCTCTCAGATTTTTGTTGACACGCCTTTGATTTTATATCACAGCTTCTTGGTATCCTGAAATATTTCAGATGATACCACATTGTTAAAAAAAATATATAATCATCAAATGCATGGTTATTGCTGCTTCTCCCTGTGTTTCTTTCTTCCCGTAATAGGCAACACCTGATCTGAGTCATCCAATTAATGCTTGAATAGATCTTGCATCTGATTTTGTAATTGAATGTTCCTCCTTTGTTGTGAAACACTTCATGGGATTAGGCCCACTATTTATACCCACAAACATTCTTCTTCTCATGCATATTTTATTATATAGAACTCAAAATTGATCCATTAAAAGAATATCAAAGCCTACTGAGTTGGAACTCGGTGTAGGAAAAAAGAGATAAAGTTAATAATACAATCACTTCTTATTGTGCTTTGCTGCTCCCTTTATTCTTCAACTTTAGTACCTGATTTGAATCAACTGAAACTCTAGAGAATATCACTTCTCCACTTTTCATCTTTAGATGCAACTTCCCCTTGGATCGTATCTCCCTCAAACCTGAAACATTTGAATCATTAGTTAACATCATTAATATACATATGGATAGGGGATATTGGAATCCTCAAGAAGAGGATTTTGGTTGATCCTGATTGGTAAACCCTTTGATTCTTTCTTTTAGAGCATCGCACTCTATCTTCGCTTCTTCTAGCTGCCTAGCCAACTTCAACTATTCTGGCCATATGACTAAGCATTCATCATCTGCATACTGAGTCTTTTTATAATATAAAGATTCTACAGGCCTAGAATTTCTCACCATTTGGGTTTAAACACACTAGTACACATTTTCATCTTTGATGTTCCACTAACATTCCACTTCCCCTGATTCATTCTCTGAGTAGGAATCTCTCTGCTTTTCATCTTCCTTTTCTTCTTCCACCATTGCAGGGATTTTACTTTTTCCTCCAGTTGACTCCGTGGCACACGACATGTGAATTTTCAATGCATTCTCTGTTTATCTGTCTTTTACCATATTTATGAGTCACCACACTATTTTTCACTGGTGGTGATTCCTCCACTGAGGGTTCATTCTTCTTTATCCCAAATGGAGTAGATCTCCCCTTAATCTTCCAGGTTTGATGACATTCTCTCCTTGAGAACTGTTGTGAGTATGATAGATGAGGTGACTGATGCACCTTTCATTCAGATCCATGTGATTCATCTGAGGCTCTAAGCCTATTCTTCTCCTTACCACTTTGTCTCCCAGTGTAGAATTTCTCATTATGCATCACTAGAATTGAGAATCTTCTTTCGAGTTCCTTTTACTTTCTTGCGTTCTTCTTGCTACAATTTCTTTCCAAATTCCCACAATCTGAAAATATAAAACATTTTCCATCAAAGGCATACCTCGTTTCATCATTTATATGTCGAGATGATGATACACCTTGCGTTCTTCTTCTAACATGAGGCTCTTGAGCTTCCTGACACATACTCATGGTGTGTCCCTTTCTTCCATAGTAATAGCCTCTTATGAATGTTTTCCTCTGAGAGACTCTTCTCTCTAATTTCTCATGACACTTCATCTTTTTCTCAGATTTTATACATTTTCTATTTTTACAATATGAAATGTATTCCTGAGCCTCTAAACAAAAACTTGATGTGTGTCCATGAATCCCACAGAAATAGAACATGCTATCATTTCTTCCTGTAAAATACTTGTTAGGTCTATCTATAGCACCTACAAGGTTTTTCTTACCTCTAGAGATTCTCACTGCATTTTTCTTTTCATGCATATAAGTGGGATCATCATATCCAGTTCCATACTTTCCAAAAATAGATGGCCTTTGGGATGATACAATCCTTTCATGATTCTCCTCTGATGTAGCATATTTGGCTATCATTTTATCATCACCTGATGAAGGATAATCAAATAATATGTGCAGTTCATCCTTCAACTTGGGCTTATCTTAAGATTTAGATTTCTCAATTTCTTTCTTGACTAATTCTATTTCTCCCCCCAGTTGATGAATATTTTTATCTCTTGATTCAAGTTGAGCATCATGTTCTCTCTTGAAAATCTTTCCTTTGCTCATTTCATCTTCCAATTCATGTGTCATCTTATCCACCATGCCACCTTTACCCTTTAATTTCAATTTTTTCTGAGCAACAGATTCAGAGACGAATGAATTCCCTTGTTATAGCCTTTGATTGTTCTGAACTAGCTCTGATAGCTGTGTAGCAAGATCAATATTTTTGTCTCTCAAAATCTCAATTTCATCTGTGTCCAAACTCTTTCCCTTAACATCGGTTTTGAGCTTTTCTATCTTTATAGATAGCTTTTGTAGTTCTTCGGCATGAGAATCATTATTCTCCCTTAGATTAGTGGCCACATCAATAAGCCTTTGATTTAATCCTCTTAGCTTGTTAACCTCAATTTCCATTGCTTGGATATTGATTTCTTTGGATTTCATCACTTCATCCAATTTTTGATCCAATTCCTTTTCCTTGTGGACAACTTCCACTTTTTGACTTCTTGGTGTTTCTTCATCATCAGTGGTTCCAACATCACTTGTAATATCAGGTACTTCACTCATTCCTTCAGAATCATTGAATGAGTAAGTATTTTCATAGTATGATTCATGCAAACCATTCTTCTGTTCACTACATGATTCCTTTAACTGAATCACACTCTTTCCATTAACACTTCCACAGTGGGTAATTCCACCATCTTTATACTTCTTCTTTGATGTTCTTCCCTTTTCCATGGAACAATATGATAAGAGCAGACTGGATCTTTAACTTGATAAATCGACTGAACCAAGTCAGAGAAAAAAAATCTGATAAAAGAAACCTTCCCTTTGACACCAATTTTTAGGACCAATAGGGGCCTATATACCCTGAGGGGGGGGGGGGTGAATCAGGGTATGAATATTATTTTTCAAAATTCTTCCTTCCCAACTAGATCTTGACCTCTTTATTATTAGGGTCACTTTGTTTTCTCTTTTGTGTTTATTTTGATCACTTATTTTCTTTTTTATCTAATGATGATGCTTTGAATGCAATTCAGGGAAGAAAATAGGCAGACGTAGAGATTTTTACTTGGTTCACCCTCACTGGGCTACGTCTAAGGAGAATAGAACGACAATGTGAAGCTATGCCAAATTTACTAAGGATCACTACCGAAAATGTTCGAGCTAGATCACTTCTATGACTAGGCTCACTACCTTTACAATGTTTAGGGTCATCTCACTGGTTTCCCACGGGTCACTCCCTGTTTCTCTCTCTCTGGCTCACTACTGGTGGAGAGGATCACCTTCTTCCTCTCCCTTTACTCACTGATCCGGAAAGGATCCACTCAAAGTTTATATACTTGTAGGTATCTTTATTATCATTAATGAATACATCCTCTATTGTATGTGGATGCTCTCTTGAAGTCCAACTTTCACCCGTAGATGAATCTCTCTTTGCACCGAAGGTATTGAGAAATCTTCCAGCTTCCACGCAGCCTTGAATCACTGCCGGAAATCACCCTTACTTGGCACCCTTCTCTAAACCGGGGTGCAAGTCTCGACATGCAAGTCACAACTGGCACGCAAGTCCACCTCAGCCACTTGCACGACACAAGATTCCTCAACTCCAAACTTGCGCGATGCACTCCCCTTTACACCCAATCCAATTTGACCTGCAACCAATAACTTTTGCGCTTCTTCAAAATTTTGCGCGCAAGTGTCACCAGACCACTTGCACGACACTTACTTCCTTCCTCGCCCGGACGACCTTGGGCATGCAACTATCACCTAGCACACAACCTCCACTTGGGAGACCGCACACCACTTGCACAACCACCACACCTGCATGACATGAGCTCTTATTTTCTCCAAGTGTTGAGCTCTACACCAAATGAGAAGGGGTCCACCTGTATTTATAGGCAATTGGACACTCTGCGGGACGACGTGCAAGTCTCCCCTCGGTGCGCAAGTCTCGGTGCACAGGTCTCTTCCCCTTGTCTCTTCCGCGCTAGTCACTTGCGCAACCTAACTCAAAACTTGCACGACCCTTATCCCTTTTCCATATTTTGGTGTTCTGATCTTGAAAAACATATGGAGAAAAAGTTTCCAAGCCTTCAACTACACGGCGCGCAAGTCCCTTTTCCAAAAACCACTTTTCTTAATATGTTGATTTTCAGGCCCAAACATTTGGCAAACAATGGAAAACAACGCTACCTTGTATATTCTCTTTTTGTACTGCCTCCAGATCATCAATTCCTTTTTCTACATTCTTGAATCAAACATGGATCGTTAACCATATCCCTTAAACTCGACATACCACCATGAAATCTTCTTTGTCAAAAAATTTGTGCATCATGGTTTGCATTGTCAACAATCACAACAAAGATGTCCACTTTGTCAAAAAACACAATCACATCAAAAATTCTTCAATGATACCTTGAGGGATTTTTCCCAACAATAATCACTTATTTTAATTGAGAATTTTGTTTTAAGATCTTTAAACTTCTTCATCCTTGTTGAATTTAAGGCCACACACTTTAAGTGATAATACGAACCTTTACCATGAAGTGCTCAAAACATTGATCCTTCAAGTGTATAAGTGATTAGTATTAGGGTGTGTAGGAATTAAACCAGTAAGTGATGATTTTGTTTGATCTTCTTAAATGAACCCATCTCAAATATAAGAAACTGAAATCATTAAAAAAGGAATTCATCCAGTCCGCCCTGATCGATAACCCAGGATCAACTCAATAACTTAATTTGAATTAACTTAAATCTATTAGTGATCCTTTAAAACCATCTTAAATCAACACAAGTTGGCCACTTCATATCAAAAAATAGTCCATAGAATGTACGTGTCTGTAGGTACTTCTTAGGTCTCTGAGGATTAGACAACCCAAGATAAACTACATGGACCGTTCTACCTTAATCTCTTGGGTAAATTTGAATGAGAATCAAATTTTGGCACCATTTCCGAGGACCTAAGTAAGTTATCTTAAACACTAGCATCATTTTCTCAGCTTTTTATTCTAATCCCCTATTTCACTCCAACAGAAATCCCTTTTGAAAAAACCAAAACAAGGGGAACCTCTCCCTACATTGATCACCCCACACCAAGTATAATGTACAATGATCATCCTAGTTACTACTGGTGGGATAACCAACAACAGATTGAGACACAATGCTTTAACTCCTATTCCCCACAAAACATTCCAACCTATTATGAGTTCCAATCCCAACAAGGCGAATCAGAACATCCTTCTATGGAATTCCAACAACATAGTTATCCTCCTGAAATAGACCATATGTCTCAACCCCTTATCCATCCTACTCCACATCCATTACTTGAAAAACTAAGTCAACAAATGGAGAAAATTAATTTTTAGGTTTCATGTTTGAGATTAAAACTACAAAGCATTAAAACTTATGAGGAACACATGCCTACACCAACTACCCCTTTCATAACTTTATGTTAAGTGTCTAGTTTCCCACAAACCACTCATGAATTTACTAAAGAGACAAGATTTAGATTTGGGATAGATGTAGAGGATAAAGGAATTGTTGATTGGTTTTTAAATCAAGAGGAAACTGATTTTTTATATTCACGAGAGGGAAATTTGATATCATGGATTGAGTCTCAAGAATATTACTCCATTTATGATTTTTCAAAAACACAAATCACCGAACCATTAAGATAAATCAGAAACATTGAGTCCATACCCATTCTTAACACTGATCTTTCCAATTTGGTGGATGAATCTTCTATTCAAAAGGAACCAATTTTGTTGAGAAATTTGGAAAATGAAATTGAGCTGGATTCAAAATATCAACTTGTGTCTAAATGTCATATCCAACCCAAGCTCAAAATTAGTGTCCTTACCTCCCCGCTAAAGAATCACTTTATAAGGTATAATCACGACCTTTCAATTGGAATTCATTCTTCTCTTGAAACCAAAAAAGTTGTAATGATCATTGATGTCTTAGGAAAGACTATAGAAGAAACTATATCCACCATTTTAGATATTCATTGGATTTACCCACTCAATTTTGAACATAGGTTTGTGAATGAAACAAATTCTAAACATAGAATCAATCTCAACCTAGTAGAATTGGTGAAACATGTGGTCCTTAAAATGTTGAAAGTTGGTATTGGGTAAGTTGTGGGGTTCATGTCGGGCTAACGACGTCAAACAAAGTGTTGCATGGGAGGCAACCCATGGTTTTCAAGTTTCCAATCATTTTGTTGTTTTAATAAACTTTATATTTTAAATAGGATTAATGAATCATTTTGATATTTAAAAATAAAAAAAATAGATTTTTGACCTTTTCTTCTATTATGAGTATTGATGGGTACGAAAGGGGAGCACCATATTCATCCGTGTCACGTGGTGTGATCATTGAGTAATACCTTACCCAGAAATTTAAAAATAAGACAATGCATCATAAGTTTATATTATTTTATTTTTATGTGTTTTTAGGTTAAAAAAAATATAATATTAATTAAAAAAGGGGACACACCATAGGCCGTGGGGAAAACCCCGTCACAACCGGTGAAGCTGCGGGGATTGGAACCCAGGACCGAAGGGAGACAAGGGCGCGCACATACCACAGACCTACTGATTTTTGTGCTTCTTTATTCTATAATTTTTATATATATACTTATATTTTACTTTTTATGAATATATATATATATATATAGTTTTCTTTTGTTTGTTGATTGTTTTCCTTTTTCCACTAGGGAACTCTCTGAGTGACATGGAAATCAAAGGAGTAAATTGGAGCAACAAGAACTTCGACTTCAACCACCAGGTGACTTTGTTCCATGTTTCTTATTTCAAATAGAACTCATCTCCTCTATCTCTACCTCCTTCTAAAATTTCTTTTCTTCAAACACTAGCGATAGTGTTATTTTATGTTAGGGGAGGAGATAAAATTAAAAAATGCTTTTGTGTAAAAAAAATGATTTGAAAGAAAATGTGTGTAAATGGAAGGAAATATTCCTTTAACTTTGAACATGGTAATACACATTGATCACTTTGAAAATGAATATCAAATAATTCAGCATGCCTTGATTCTGATTTTAATCCTTGTATAACTTCATGAGCATTGATTTTGGAAAGTGTGGCTGTCCAATGTGATAGTTCATCATTTATATTTTCATCCAAATAAAAAAAAGATCAAAATGCATGTCCTTTCGATAGTGGGGTATTATTTTGAGTTCATGGGGTCCCCCAAATAAATATCATAGGTTTGGTGATCATTTTATTTTTAATATGAGTATTCCAAAAAAATTTAAAAAAACAATAAATTTGCAAGTAGAGCAATGAAATGACATAATGCGTGGCTTTCAGCACTTGGGGATCGTGACTCCATAGTTGTCTATCCAAGATTTAGTAATTTTATCTCAATTTTTGGTAATTTGAATTTTTTTTTGACTGAGTTAACTCGATATGATGCCTGAGTATGTGGGCTTTACTTGGTGCCCTAAGGTCTTTGAGTTTGGGAGTCATCGGCAAAGTCTCGCTACAGGGGTTGACTCTTTTGAGTGCAATTTCAATTACCATGGAAAAATTGAAAAACAAAAAACAAAAAAAATAAAATATAAAAAAAATTGAATACTAATCTTAATATTGAAATGTGATTCCACCTAGCGCTTCCTTCATTTCCCCCTTGAATAAAGATGAACCCCCATGTCTATTGTGATACACAACACATCCTCATATTTAATTGATACTGGATGAAATATGGAAATTAATTTGAACAAAGGAATGGGTTTGGGATTGGGATATACTTAGGAAACTATCTTGTATTAAAATATTTTTATGGGATTTAGGATTTTTTGGTATAAGGGTTTTTGGTGATCATTGTGTATTAAAATGTTTTTGGAAAATGGAATTCGAATTTCATATTGTTGAGATACATTTTTCTCGGGACTAGCAAAACTCAAGTTGGGGGGTGTGATTAGCCACTAAATGAGGATAATATTCATTGTTAATATATATAATATTGATGTTATTTATTATTCATAAACACCATTTTAGTGCATTTTACACTTTGAACATCATTTCACATTATGATTGTAATTCCTTCTTAAAATGCACTATTATGTGGTACATTTTTTAACATCTTTTAAAGTACCCATCGATTCATCTGATTTTAAGAAATGTAATTATCCATATTTTAATTTGATGTTTTCGGAAATTTATCTAAACTTCAATATGAACATGTTTCATTCAAGGATCAATGGAGGATTCATAAAGGATGATGGATATATTTGGAGATGAATGGAAGCAATTCTAGAGAAGGAAGATTGGACACCAGCCCACTAATTAGAATGTGGGATCCAAATTACAAACCCAATGAAGCCCAAATTTATTGTGATGCTATAATACCTATATAGGAACAAATAAATTTTTAGGATCCAGTGGTAATTCTGCCTCTATTATGGTTATTTAGGAGTCCCAAATTAGAGATAAAATTCTGGGCCGCATTCTGCGGCCCAGAACAAATCCTACCAATATAATCATATCTCAGAATCCAAAACTCCAAATGGCCCCCAACTTTACTGGATGTTAGGAATCATCTGGGGATCCATTTTATTATTCTATGGCCCACTCTAATTCTTCCATTTAGAAGGTATTCCAAGCACGTCCGTTAGGTGGTTGAAAGCTGGCTGCCACCTCGGGTCAAGAGTAGAAAAGTCAAAGTTCCACAAGCTTTCCACCACCCTAGGCCTACCATAATCAAGTGGGGTGCTTTATATTGTTGGAGGATCTACCCAAGGCTCCCAAAATGCATATTTAAGGTAGTGGTGATGGAGTAGTTTTTCATCTTTGAGATTTGTTTCATTTTAAATTTATGCTATCAATTTGATGTTGTAATCACATTCCCTCAATTGTAAGTTCCTTGAATTACCTTATATTATTTATAAAAGTTATTCATCTTCTATTATTCTATTCTTCTTCTTATAACTTTGATACTGTTGGCTCAAGGTGTGAACATGTTAATACCAAACCTTGTGAGATTATCACACAACGATGGAGTGATTGTTATTTCATTGTTTTTTACTTCTCCAATTCCTCCCTCATGAGTCTACTTTCCACTTCCATTGAAACCATAACGACAATGGAGGGCTAACCCACTTATGGGTTGATCCAAGGTAGTAGAAAGGGGATGGATTAGATGTTATTTATCACCCCATTAGTGTATAATCACTTCTTTTAATTGAGAATTTTGTTTGAAGATATTTAAACTTCTTCATCCTTGTTGAATTTAAGGCCACATGTTTAGGAATTAAACTAGTAGGTGATGATTTTGATTGATCTTCTTAAATGAACCCATCTCAAATATAATAAATTGAAATCATTTAAAAAGGAATTCATCCCATCCACCTCGAGCGATAACCAAGGATCAACTCATTACCTTAATTTGATTTAACTTAAATCTGTTAGTGATCCTTTAAAAACATCTTAAATCATCCCAATTTGTCTACTTCATAGCCAAAAACAATCCATATAATGTAGGTGTCTATAGGTACTTCTTAGGCCTCTGAGGATTCGACAACCCAAGATAAACTACAAGGACCATTCTACCTTCATCTCTTGGGTAAATTTGAGTGAGAATCACTCCGCGGGATCCATCTGATACGCTGGTGTAGATATCAATGTTGTCTTGGGATACAAGTCGATGTAAAAGCCTACCTCTATGTGAGGAGGTATTCTTGACACCTTATCCGTAAAAACATCTGCATACTGATCCACCACAACAGGATTGCTCAGACTCTACACATCAATCGCTCGGAGGATAAGGCTAGCCAACTGATGAGTAATCGGCTGCCGCCTCCTCTAGGTAAGTCCATCATGCGCTGCAAAGGCTCTCTTCTCGCCGGTGAAGGTAAACCTAGTCCCATCCTGACAGACACACCACACTTTTCACCTAATACAGTCAATTTGAGCATGGACTGTAGATAACCAGTCCATACACAGGATTACGTCGTAAGGCCTCGACGCTGCTACTAAGAGATCCCAACCGAAGCTCTCACCACCTACAGTAAGCTCACATTTCCAGAATCAGTTCTTAATCATCGAATCCACTCTCGTAGGAGTCGCTATCCGTAAAGATCGAGCCAACGACTCCGTCAGAATCTCTGAGCTCCAAACGAGGGCAATGGAAATGAAAGAGTGACTTGAACCTGTGTCTATAAGTACTCCCGATTTACTCAGAGTGACTCGACTAGACTAGTGGGGAGTGCCTGGTTGTGGTGGCAGACCCATGATAGAGGAGCGCTTGGTTGTGTTAGTAGACCCATGTTAATCGACAGGAGGAGTACCTCTGCAGGCTATGAGGGGGAGCGCCTTGTTGTGGCGGCAGACCCACGGTGGGGAGCGCCTCTGTGTGATGCGGTAGACCCACAATACTAGATAGGAGGAGTACCTCAGCAGTCCATGGTTTGTGAGAAGCACGCTTGGTGTCACGACAGGCCCACTGTACTCGATTGAGTAGGAGTTCTTTAGTAGCCATGATTTCTATAATGTGAATAAAATCCTGGTTGAGCGGAGTCAGTTCTTTGGTTTTTTCCTCATGATTGGGATGGATCACTTGATAACTTAGGTATATATTTGGGCGTATACCTAAGTAGGGTTATCTGTTGATTTCATACTTTATGATTTATCCTTGTTGGCTTTTGTGAGACCTTGAGGGTCTCGGGGTCCCTACTGAGTATCGTTCTACTCAACCCTACATGGGCTATGCCCGCACCTTGTTGTGTTAGATGCAGACGATGTACAACGCTGACTGAGGCTGAGAGTACCAGGACTTGACAGTACCTGGAGGTGGACCTGTACGATGAGTTAGTTCACGAAGAAGATTGATGAATGTGGAGTGCGGAGGAGGCTATCTATACCTACCCTTTAGGAGGAATCATAGAGGACGACCCATCAACTGTTTTTACTTTCTTCAGTTGTACTAGTACTTCCAGTTCATTGTACTTTATAGTTGGGCTTGTATTTCTGGCCCCTTTTACTTTTCAGAACACTATTGTTATATATTTTACCATGTGTTTTGTATCTATTTGTGTACTCTGTTGTGTGCATTTACAGGTTATAAAGGCAATGCCTTCCCAGTTTTAGGGAATTATGCCTTTGGTGCTAGTCGCCAGCCCCTAGCCTATGGATGGTGGGCTTGGGGTAGTCACGGTATGAGCCCCGGGGGACGGGTCATGACAAATTGGTATTATAGGAGTCAGTTATACCATAAAACATTGAACTCTTATCTTTAAATGGAAATAGTGTTAAGTGTTTTGGGTGTGATTATCAGTTTCGGAAAATTGGTGTTGGGGCGGCAGCCGACATATCCATACACTAGGACTCTGACTTCGAATTTCTGACTCAGTGCACGAAAACACTAATTGCTTGTGTGTTTCATTTGAAAAGTTCTCTCTATGATCTCTTTGAGTCAACTCAATAGATATAACTTGTTGACCATGGAACACCTATTTCTTTTCAGGATGACCCCATGCAGAGAACCAGCCAGGGTTCAGGCTTTGTACGAGATGGAAACCCACCAAGCGATGAGGCCTCGGTGTAGGGCCCTATCACAATGGAGGAACTAGCGTTACCACTACCCATTGGGACACCGATGCCACAAGCCCCATCACCAGAGAGTGCTCGCCGCCTGAGCGCATTGCACAAGTTCCAGCACTAGAGGCCGCCCAGGTTCAGGGGTGAGACAGACCCGTAGGTAGCTGAGGATTGGCTGGAGGCTGTGGTGAGATTTATCAGACTGGTAGGGACACTAGCTGACCTTATGGTTATCCTTTCCATGATTATCCTTAGGCAGAAGCATGCAGATGGTGGAGCCTGATGCTCTAGGTGCATGGCAAGGGGACACTTCTTTGGGCAGACTTCGAGATACTGTTTCGGGCTGAGTTTTTCCCAGCCACCCAACGTGCAGTGCAGATACAGGTGCTACTTCATCTATAGTAGGGAAGCATGATGGTGGAATAGTACTCAGCGAGGTTCACCGACCTCTCACGCTACTCCAAAAATATGGTGTGGGACCCATTATTCAGGGCCTGGACCTTCAATCAGGGGCTCAGGTGAGAGATCAGGGCTTCAATGATCTCCCTCAGCATCCCGACACAGGCGGAGGTGTTCGAGCGAGCCCTATTAGTGGGGAGTTTCCTTGCTGAGAATTCAACAATAGCGAGACCCACCACCGGGCCTCACGTAGTGGAGTCTTATGTAGTTGGTAGCAAACAGATGTTGTAGAGATCCAAGAGAACCAGGCCATTCTGTGGATGACCTCAAGATACAGGTTCTGTGGTTTGGGGAACACGAGATAGAGCCAGTCATACAAGGAGAAGGTAGTGCTACGCATGCGACAAACAGGGTCACATGGCTCGTGACTGTCTGACCCACCGTGCAAATGATCATCCGACGGTCGAAGGACTGCCCAGACAGAGATAACGATTTAATTGAGGTGGTCCTTAGGGCGCAAGCATACGTGGAAGAGGAGATGGTCAAGCAGCTGGAAGTGGGTGACGTTTCTAGGTGTTACCGCCACCACCACCAGGAGGTCCACCCCGACCACTGGGAGTAGGTGGACATGGGAGAGCTCAGCTCCAGGCAGCTGAGGCTTACGATCCTGGCACTCTAGAGATGATTCGAGGTACGGTCCGTGTCTACTCCACCATAGCTGCAGTACTTATAGACACATGTGTTAGTCACTCTTTCATTGCCACTTCCCTCGTTCAGAGCTCAGAGATTCTGACAGAGCCTTTGGATTGATCCTTACGGCTAGAGACTCCTACGGGAGCAGATTCGATGATTACTCACTAGTGCTGGTAGTGTGGGCTTACTCTAGTAGGCGATATCTTCAATGGGGATCTCCTAGTAGTGGTGTCGGGGACTTACAACTTCATCTTGGGTATGGAATGGTTATCTATAGTCCATTATAAGATTGACTGTATTATGAGGAAAGTGCGGTGTGTCTGCAAAGTTGGGACTAGGTTTACCTTCACAGGCGAGAATGGAGCCTTTGCAGCACATGATGGACTTACCCAGAGGATGGGGAAGCCAATTACTCATCAGTTGTCTAGCCTTATCCTCAGAGTGGTTGATTTGCAGAGTCCGAGCTATCCTATTGTGGTGGATCAGTACGTAGATGTTTTTCCTGATGAGGTGCTAGGACTACCTCCTCACATGGAGGTAGACTTTTACATCGACTTGTATCCCAGGAAGACACCGATATCTATGCCAGCTTATTGGATGGCTCCCGTGGAGCTTCGTGATCTACGAGTACAACTGGGAGACTTGCTAGGAAAGGGGTTCCCCAGACCCAGTGTTTCACCATGGCCAGCCCTGATTTTGTTCTCCAAGAAGGTGAATAAGAGTTTGAGGCTCTGTGGGGATTACCAGCGCCTGAAGCAGGTGACCGTGATGAAAAAGTATCCACTTCCGAGGATTGATGACCTCTTCTATCAGCTGAAGGGAGCACGTTGGTTCCCGAAGATAGAACTCCGATCAGGCTACCACCAGCTTAGAGTACGAGACAAGGATGCATAGAAAATGGATTTCAGATGTCGGTATGGCCACTATGAGTTCTTAGTTATGACATTCGGTGTAAAAAACTCACCATTTTTGTTCATGGAGATTACGAACATGATCTTACAGACATACCTTGATCGCTTTGTGGTAGTCTTCATCGATGACATTCTGATATACTCGACTACCGAGGAGGAGCATGCCTATCATTTGCGGATAGTACTTGACACACTCCGAGAGCACCATATTTATGTCATGCTATCGAAGTGCCAGTTCTAGATCCGAGAGGTTCACTTTCTAGGACACGTCATCTCAAAGACTGGATTTTCTGTGGATCCAATGAAGATTGAGGCTGTGCTAGCTTGGGAGCCACCCAGGAGTGTAACAGAGGTATGAAGTTTCCTGGGTCTGACCGGTTATTATCAGATATTTGTGCCCGACTTCTCCAGAGTTGCAGCACCCTTATCAGCATTGGCGAAGAAGGGGAAACCCTTCGTGTGGTTAGAGAGGTGCCAAAAGAGTTTTTAGAAGCAGAGGCAGAGGCTGACTAGTGCGCCCATCTTGAGGCTACCAGAGGAGGGCGTTGGGTACGAGGTCTACTGTGATAAATCAGGGACCGGGCTCAGATGCGTCCAAATGTAGGAGCAAGAGTGATATCTTATAGTTCTCTTCAGCTGAGACATCATGATCAGTACTACGCTACCCATGACTTGGAGTTAGCAGCATTGGTCTTCACCTTGAATATGTGGTGACACTCTCTGATGGGCGAGCGTTTCATAGGTTATAAAGGAAACACCTTCCCAGTTTTGGAGAATTACACCTTTGGTGCTAGTCTCCAGCCCCTGGACTATAGAAGGCGGGCTTGGGGTAGTCACAGTACGGGCCCCGGGGGATGGGTCATGACAAATAATTAAAAAAAACATACATCTTCAGAAATAAATTAACTATATATTTAGCCCTTATCGAGTATGTATCCATGCGTCTGTCCCTCAGGCAATATGTATCCATGCACGTAGCCCTCATTTGGTCTATAACCTATATATCACTTAGGTGGTATGTGACCATGCATCTAACTCTCGCGTGGTACATTACCATGCATCTATCCCTTAAGAGGTATGCTTCCATGCATTTAGCCCTTAGGCAGTATGTAACCATGCACCTAGCTTCAGGCATCAAATATAATCAGAGTCACAACAAGACAATATAACAAGTAATCCATTTTTAATAAAAATCACTAAAAATGATAAACATATTGATATAATCTACATTGGTCAATTAATAAAATTATAAATTATCATTCCATTGATTCTATTAATCCATGTTTCTAATTTATATTTCTATCAAACTTAGTTTCCGTATACCATTTCATGCCAATGTGCCAAAGACAATCTAAAAACCATTTAAATGTCAAGTCACCAATTATCATAATTATTAAAATATTTTTTTCACATTTACTTTCATTAAAAATTAATGTTTAACATGTCATTATATCTATATATCATTATTCTATTATTCCAATAGCACTTACATACCATTCACCAACTTTCAAGCAATGTGATTCTTAATCAAGATAATTACCTCAATTAACATGAAAAGCCAAATTAACACTGTTAAGATAATTAAATAAATAATTTTCAATTAATAATAGGGATCTAGGTGCAATAGATGCAAGTTACAATATAGGTTCTAAGGGTAGACATACTGTTCGGGTGGCCATATGTTTATGACACAACACTGACAGACCCAATGGGATCCATGGGAGGTCAAAGAATATGATTTTAATAACTTCTATGAGTTACCAATTATAGTAGATCACATGAATGGAATATCATTTTCATCTCACATGTTTCAAATACTATAGAAAAAATATACTTTAGGGTTCTTTTCTAGACCACCCAACTCAAGAATGAAGGGGAAGAGATCAACGATCAAGTATCAGGATCAATGTGCAACATCATGATCCCCAAGTCATGTTGTATATACCTTACCATGGTTTAAAGAACCAATAAAAGGTGTTATAGAAGAATTAATTTTTTTAGAAAACATCACATTCATTAATATAGATTTAGGTATAAATTAGTAGTTAAAAGGTGATTAAAAGTTGTTTCAGGGGGGGTATGATTCTTCCCCTCTTAATCCTAGGGCAACCCAATGAAATCAGCTCATTGGTGGTTCCCAAAAGCTTACCACTAGTGTCTTAAAATTCACCTGAATTTCTAGGGATACCATATTATTATCTATGGGTCTCATGTAGGATACTTAATAGGGACAACTCCTCCATCTTGCCATTAGAATGCACTGACTAGCTGGTGGCACTGAAGCTTCTCCCAGGTTGTATTACATGATTAGACTCCCACTAGCCCATATTCTATGATTTATGTAGACATAAAAAATAATTTTACATGGTAAATGTCTTGATTATCAATTATTAAACAGTTTAAATAAACTAAAATATACTCAACCAAAAGCATAAAGACGAATATACCTAAGAAATATTGGATCTTATAACCTCCCCATAATATAACATCTCTTTCCTAAGGCATAATCCCAATAATCACTATGCGGTATTAGTGAAAAAGGTGGGGAAATATTCCCAATTATCAAAATACCATTTCTAAGTATCCTCTTGAACTCTCCCTTTATAATACCACACTCACACTAGAGGAATTTTTTTCCATTAGAGATTCTTCACACATTAGTTCATGAAATAGATCTGATGATCCTTAAAGGATGCAACAACATCAATCTCAACATCATCAACATATATCAAGTGATTAGGTTAACGGTTATATATCTAAAGTTTTGACACATTAAACATGTAATTCAAGGCACTAATGTGATATGGGAGGGCCAATCGATACACCAATGGACCAACCCTCTCCACTATCTTAAACAACCTAATGAACATGGGTGATAACATTCCCCTCTTTTGGATTTAAAATTTCTCTAAAATAGGGGAAACCTAAAGAAAAAACCAATGTACAAAATCAAACACCATAGGAAATATTCAATGGCCAACATATGAATTCTTCCTACTCTATGTGGTCCCCAACTACTTTCTGATCAATTGGACCAACTTAGATGTCTCCTAAAGGCAACTGTGATGTAAAATAGAGACCTTGATCCGAAACAATACTTCTCAAAACAACATTTAATAAAAATATATTTGGCACATATATAATACCCATATAATCTATAGTGGAGGTATACCTAATAGATAAGAAGTGGGATAACATTTTCTATCGATCCAAAATCAGCCATAATGCATAATTTTTCCAAGGTTTTCTAGATAATATTGCCATGAATTCTATGGTGATATCATCCCACATCCATTATGGAATAGGAAAGGGCTGTAGTATCTCAATAGTCCTATGATTCTCAATATTCACATTCTAATAGGTGAAACATCATTCCACAAAACCTATTATCACCTTCTCCATCCATGTTTATTATTATTTTCAATTATGATCATGATATATCTTTGTCAAAACAGGATGTACTTACAATTAAAAAGCATTAAGTTCCCTCATCATATCCTCAAGAAATATTATAGGAACCCATATATTTCCATAGAAAAGATGAACTCTGTCGCTTCTAAGATTCCTAACTGATGGTAACTCCATAGCATATAAGTTTTTCCTTAGAGCTAAGATATTAGGATAAGATAACTTCCCTCACTCAATCCAGTCTAGAATAATGATAACAACAAATTTCAATGCCAGATTCAATCACCACTAGGTATCATAAACATCTATATACATATCAAAAAATAGTTTCTATTATCTTCCACACCCCACAATATTCCAACATTTCTTTTGTACATGTCTTCCAACTGAAGGAATCAACATCAATGTTTACCTTACCTAGAGTGTAGGACAATATGAAGTCTACTCGACCAACCTCCTTTGTTGAAGGTTTAGGTCATGTTTTGAAAATATGTAATTGAGGATCCTGTAATATTTAAGCACTATAAAACTCTCTCATAATAGATAGTTACAAAAAAACTTAGGGAGTATACTATCATAGTAAAATCTAGATCACGAGTGGGGTCATTCTACTAATGAAACTTCAATTATCTAGAGCCAAAAGTTACCGCTTAATACTCATTCATTAGAACCACTTCAGGATAAACATCTAATGTGTCAAAGTACATGGTATAATCCTTAACCAACTTAGGTAAGGTGAGGATCACTGAAATGGTCAACATACTCTTCCATTAGTAGAAGGGATCCTCACAAGCATTTGAGCAAACAAAGTTCACACCTTTCTTGGACATCCTAGACATCGATGATGCTAGGAGGAAGAATCCTTGGATAAAATTATAGAAATATCCTACCATACCTAGAAATATCTTGATATCTAAGAAATTATTGTGAATTACTCAAGATACCATGACCTAAACCTTAATTAGCACCACTAAATATCCAACCTATAAGATAACATGACCCAAGAAGTTTAATTTTTCAATCTAAAAGTGAAACTCAGATAGCTTGGTATAATATTGATTCTATCACAAAATACATTGAATGATGTAATGATGTTTTAAATGATCATATCTATAATATTATTAAACCAATATGCCTTTTATGAAAAGAAAAAAAACTAGTCCATGAATAGATGGATGATCCAATTCATTAGGGCCTTGAATACCACTAGTGCATTTTTCAGAACAAATGAAATCACATCGAATTCATACAGTCTATATATACTCCTAAAAATAGAATGGAGCATGACATATGGTATCACAATCAAATAATGTCACCTTAACCTCATGTCAATATAAGAGAAAATC
The DNA here is from genome assembly GCA_963277665.1 of Viscum album. NCBI lineage: Eukaryota > Viridiplantae > Streptophyta > Magnoliopsida > Santalales > Viscaceae > Viscum > Viscum album. The sequence continues at coordinate 990,165,006 of OY728159.1, read as the reverse complement.
ATAGCACCTCTCAGCTGATCGACAATATTTCCAATGCCAAAAATTTGATACCAGTTCTCGATCATTATTTAGTTTAGCCATCGATAATCTACACATAATAATAAAGTCCCAAATTACTTCTTGGAATAAATAATGGGATAAACCCATGATTAAGTATTAGGTCTCATGAATCATTTAGTTTCTAGATATTATAATGATATTTTTAACTCTTTAAGATCCTCAAGTTCCATCCTGTAATGTGGAATAGAAACTAGATAATATTCTAGCACCAACTTGATAATGAATTAAATCTCCTTCTCGAATGGTAAGCTAGATAAATATCTATAAAATATATTATAAAATTATAGGAAAATTTATTTTCTCTAACTCACCATCATCAAAAAAATAATTTCTATCTATGTTGTGAGACAATCAAATATGCACTGAATTGGTCCTGCATGACTAGCTTGAAGATCCCATTCCTCATGATGGATATAACTTCCCCATTATTATTATAGAAAAGTCAATATCATTTGATATTAGTTGATATGTAATTGAAATACCTCGATAATAAAAACTAAGAATCAAATTTAATCATACTGTTTCAAGAACAATTATCTCCCAAAAGAAATTATCGCCTCCAACTTCAAGAGAAAACTCCATTCATCATCTGATACCCTCTTATTACACCCCAAATGGTGTGTTTATAGTCATATACCCATAAAAAATTTCTAAAAAAATATCTAATTCGTTGTTAAATTAAGTATATTTGAAGGAATTTTATTTTTCTATATCCAAAAGAAGAAATGAAATGGAAGATGACACAAGAATCATACCTCTACCAGTGGTAGGTCCTGCATCTAGATTGGTTGAAGTAGACTGTATAACATGAAGCTAGCTCACCACTATGACTTGGGATCTAGTATGAATCCTTTAATATGAACCCTCAAGTTGATACCAAAACTTCTATATTAGGGTACCAAATCCTCCACCATGGGTTGAGTATCTAACAAAACTCCAAATACCTATCTATTGAGGGGTAGATGAGTCCTTCCCAAACATTAGTCCCTACCTTGATCCTCTACCCCCGTTAGACTATGGTGTTCTTCTACATAACTTCCATATATGACCCATACTACTACAATAACATCACTACACTATATAGTAAAGACACTATGGGTTCTTTTGGATATCCCTTGCATATTAAAAACACCACACCTAATTGTGGTCGTGAGATGATTTTTCATGTCCCTAGATTCTCTCCCCACAACTTCCTTTGATGTAAATGTTAATGTGACACTTCTTTCATTGAAACAAATCCCCCTGATTATCTTGTAGAGACTTATTTCCCACTACTTGAGGCCTCTATCAGGTTCTCATCCATGATAGGATCCTGATTCATCACATCAGTGAAGTTTCCCAAGTGAAACATATTCACCTATACTCAATATCATAACATATACTATACTAGAATCACTTCACCATGGCGATATCATTTTATACCAAGGATGAATAAAAACACTATAGGTTGATAAAACATCCAGCATAGTTCATCACCTTCATGATCCACTATTCTCGGTTCATGAACTCTTGAGTCCTCTCATCCCTAAGTGTCTCTAAGTTGAAGTGAGTGAGGAAATTTTCCTCGAAGTCCTTCCAATTCAGCTTCTCTTAATGTCTAATTTTCTCTATGATGTCCCACCAGTTCTTGGTTGGTCCTTAAATCATATTTTCAATAAGATTCAAACACCAATTTTTGGGTGTTTAAAGGTGTTTGAAGAGCATCTAGATGAACTCAATCTAGAAGTTAGATTTATGGGGGACTCCCTCCCCAGTGAACTTGGGTGGGTACTACAGCTAGAACTCTCAAGTCAAATCAAATATCAAAATAAAAAAATGAGTATTATCCCTCTATATGGTTGTATATGACACCTAAAATTAGCATGAAGTTGATCCTCCATCCAGTTCCTTGGAGCCGTAGGATGTTCTGGATCAGCTGTATAAGGGGTGTTTGGATTTTCACTCTCCAGATTCTCAACCCAAATATGACACAATTTAATTTTATATACCTGGTTCAACAAACTCCATAGATCATAGGATACACAACATGATAAAGCTTATAAGAATAATACAAAAAATAGGGTAACACAAACACAAGATTACTCCAAACATAACTTAATAAGTGAATTGACAAATCATAAAAATTTCATTTATTCCATTTTATCGAATATATTAAGGAATTAATTTTAATAATTTAGATAGGAATACATGTCACACATGATAAATATATCCCTGTCATGAACAATTCATGTCAAAATATTTCCATAAGTTTCCACCTAGATGAATTTATACTCACCTCGTGCTATACTGTCCCATGATGGAAGTATCATCAAACCATAAAATCACACCAAAAGTGTATTAACCAAGGATAAATAACATATCAATAGTAATAAGAGAACAACAAGAATAAAAATATTATCCATGGGTACTTGGGGTTTTTCCGACACATGGGTTAGCTAGTCCCATGAATGAGATCAATGCCAAGCCCCAACACATCCTAGTCTCCAGTATACCTTCCTTAAATAGTAAATCAACATAACATACCTATTATATGATTCCACTTTTAAACATCCCATGACCATTTCTCCCCCATGTGACTGAGTTAGGTGGTTACATGATCTTAAACATGGATCCTCATATGCCAGAGGCTTCTAACTAGAAATAAGGATATATATAACATAGTTGGGAGACTATACCCACTTGTAAAAAGTTTCAATATCAAAGTAAATATAATAAATTAATTAAAAATAAAATTTTAACAGTAGATAAGAATACATTACCAAGTAAATAAAATATAATAAACCATACCATGTTATACTATATGCCAAACTAAATTCTATGATGAAGTCATACAATTTAAAAAAATAAAACCATTCCATAAATAATACTCAAAAAACCCCAATCCCAAACCCTTGATAACTTCCATATTCATGCTCTAATATCATACATTATGAAATCAATTAAGAACAAGTCCCCTTTCCATTGTCCAGACCAGCAACTAGGAATCCTGCCCTGGTAATAAATGATGCTCGAATAGGGTGTGAGTATAAATCAATAGGATAACATCGATGATGTATAAAAAATACATTTCAAATATATAGTTCATGAAACAATACAATAAACATGGGAATTAATTTATAAATTAATATAGAACATCAAATAACTCACTAACCCTCGAGATATGGGTTGACACCTAGGGTCAGCCAAACCTACTTTTTCACGATGCCATATGTCTCTATCCTTAAAACCTAGTGAAAATAATCTTAAATTAATTTAATTTCCAATATCAAAATCTCCCCTCAGGCATTGAATACAAACATACATATCTAAGCATCAACTTACCATATATCTAGACCTCGGGAAGTATATAACCATGAATCAATCTCTCAGGTGTTATGTACCCGTGCATCTGGCCCTTAGGTGGTATGTACCAATTGATTCCATTAATCCAATTTTCTCATTTATATATCTATCATACTTAGTTCTCATGTACCATTTCATGAGAAAGTGAAAAATACAAGGAAAATATCCATTTACATTCAAAGTTACCAATTTTCATAATAATTATAATAATTTATTTCACATTTCATTTAATTCCCAATTAACATTTAACAATTCATTATATCGAAATATCATCATTCCATTATTCCAATACCACTTACATGTCATTCAACCACTCTCAAGACAAGTTATTATTAATAAATCCAATTACACATATATATATGCTATTCCAAATTCAATTTTTTAATCCTATTACATTAAACATTTACAATTAATAATAGGATATAGGATCAATCAATTCATGTTCCAACCCAGGGTCTAGGGGTTGTAACACCTCTTCGGTGGTTGAATGTTTCAGTCACAATGCCAATGGACCCAAAAAAAATCCATGAGATGTCCAAGCATATGATTTTAACAATATCAATGAGTTAAAAATTCCAATTAATCACACACATGATGTTTTATATTTATTTAAATGGATTTACAGACTATAGGAAACCATAAAGACTTCAAGGAGTTGTTTTATACAACCCACCTCAAAAATAAAGGATAAGATATCAATAATCAAGAATTTAGATTAATGTGAAACACCACAATCCAAGATTCAAGTTATAAAAATCAAATAGAATATCAAAGAACCATGTAAAGCTATTCAAGGAGCCTCAAGAGACTTATAAAACCCTTAAAATTACTAAATTTCAATTTAGGGTCAAATTCAGGGGAAAAGGTGATTAAAATGATTTTTACGGGAAAAAATATGATTCTTCCCCTCCCAATCCTAGCCCAGCCTAATACCATTGGTTGGCTAGTGGGAACCACCAATGAGTTAGTGATGTCTTCTAGTGTTTCGGAATGGCTATAAATCCCACTAGATGGATGGTGGTTTTCTTATAGGAGACCCAATTTTGTGAAGCCCAACAACATGCTAGTGCTATTACAGCTTCTCCTGAGTAGCATGGAATGACTGGACTCATGATAGAATAACTTATCTGAGTCCCCAACACTTCAGAGACATAGTGTTACACGGGAAAAAAAGGAATTATTACCAATTATGAAATTGTTTAACAAAACTAAATGAGTCTTAAGGAAAATATTAAAGAGTAACATACTTGAAAAAATATGAGATCTTACATAATGTCACCAAAAATTTAGAGTAAAAAACACTACTACCAACTCATGATCTTGGATGAAATGGTTATTCTCATGAGAAAATAACTACTTAAAAAACCTTATGAGATACCTATATCTACTAACTCAATAAAAAAACTAAACACATTTGAGAAACATTACATAAAACATAAAACATAATTGATTTCTTTGGAAGTATAAGAATAGAAGCACTAGTCAACTTCTCCTTTAGGTAGTCAAAAGATATATAACACTCATCAATCAACATGAATGTTTGTTCCTTCCTATTCAATGCATAAAAATAAACTATAATCAGAGATAAATTAGATAGGAACCTTCCATAATATCATTCATAACGAAGAATTCAATGAACCTATATAATATTCATTACTGCTACCCAATAAAGGATCACCTTAGTCTTTAATGGATTAGTTTCAATTCCATATTGAGAGACGATGTTAACAATAAAATAAAAATCACGTGTTTAAAACATACAGTTGGAAATGTTACCATATATTTAGTGGTTCTATATTACTTTTAGGAAAAACCCTTAGATGCTCGCTATGATTCTCTGTTGAAATTTAATAAATTCCAATGTTGCTAATGAACACTACCAAAAACTGATCCAAGAAATCAAGAAATATAGAGTTCATGAATCCCATGAAAAAAGATAAGGTAATTCATTAAATTGAATTATATAACTATGAACATGAGGTTTCCAAAATGGCTCATAAAATAAGTCTTTAGGATATCCTCCTTATGGACCCTCATCTGATGATAACCATTGAATTGATTGATATTTGAAAACTAACTAGAACCCTTAAATTTCTTGAAATAATCATCTATCATTGATTGGGGATAACTATTCATGACCATCAATATATTCTACTTCTAGTAGTCTATAAAAAACCTCAAACTAACATCCACATTCTTAGAGAAAAACATTGGAGCACCCCATGGAGACACACTGGGTCAAATGAAACCCATATATATCAGGTCATTGATTTGTATCCTCAACACCCACAACTCATACAGTTCCATTAAATAAGGATCCATTGAAATCAAAAATATTCCACGTTATAACTCTATCTTAATAATAGTACCCCATCAGGTGTGTAGTGACATGACCTCTTTAATGAAAACCACACAAAACTCCCCAAAAACATTTGGAAACACTAACACCTAATCCTTGTAAGAGCACATTTGACTCATTTAGTTGAGAAGACAAGGGATCTAATTACCTATAACCCAATTAATGGACATGATCTCCATTGAAAACCACACTCTAGCCTTTCATATTATTGAATGAAACTCTCCTCTAGAATAAATTGGAGACATTATTCACATATTACATCAAATCCATTTCAATAATGACATTTTATAGTTTTATCTATAGTAAAAAAGTAATCCTATAATGATTAATTTTTATCTTCAACTCATAACCCTTATATGCATCAAGAAAACATGTCAAGACACCAACCAATATAGTCAACACCAAGGGAACTAGAATCCTCTCCACCTTGAGTTCCAAGGAACATACCATGGCTATAACAATAATGGAATGAAAATATCCATAATAGAAAAAATGAAAAAACTAGGGTAGTGGATAAGTAAAGGATACATTGAATGATCTATGGCCTACCTAGTTCTAGAATTTCCATAGAATGCAACTATTTTGATCCTTCTGACCTACCTCATTATCAATGATAATGTCCACCTCTATGACCATACCCACCCATATGTCCCTAAGGGATAAGAATTTTATGGGGTTATATTATACCTACTTCATCTCCTCTCTATAGACAAAAGGTCTACTAACCATGTTATTGATGAGGTCACATAGGTACCTTTTATTGAAACTAAAATGAATTTCGACCTCCTATTTTATGCTAGATAATGTGAATTATAGTGCATTGAAATTGATGATTTTTCATGTCCTCCATAAGAAAAGTATATTGGAGTAATACTCCTTGTCGATGCATGAGAACTACCAGTTATAAGGAAGAAGGAAGAAGGAAGAAGACAACTAATACCAACTATCCACAAATCAAAACCACAACTTCCATAATGTTCAATATCCTTCATATATAGATCCAATCTCTATGAATTTTTAATGAAACCCCTCAAAAAATGATCCAAACTACACATATATCCTCTAATTAAAATATTACATTTTCATGACTCCAAGATACATATGAAACCTAAATGCAGTAACAACATGAAGAATAACTAGACACGATGGCTCCTAAAAACATCAGTCTCTTTTCTACTCATCTGAAAAAAATATTTGGGTAAAAGTGAAGGAGGCCATTGAATTGAATAATATTTTTTTTGTATTCTCATTATATCCTGTTGAAGTGAAATAAAATACTATTTCATTTAAAAATTCATCATTAAAGAAGGAAACTCTGCTTGAATCTAATATTTGAAAGTCTTCTTAGGAAAATACTGTAAAGACCCAAAAATTCCATATAATATTTTTTAATTAAATGGAATTATTACGAGTTTTAGAAAATTGACGGCACGTGATTCCAAGGCTCAGAGAGCCCGAAACTGAATTTTTAACTTTTTAACGTACATTTAGTAAACGCGCCAATGAGATTTTCTAACTTTTGAACTAGTGCTTGGAATTGAAATCTGAGGGAACCACTGAATTTATAGTGCCAAGATTCTCTTAGCTAAATATTATCTTTGTTTGGAAAAAGTCGGACGAAAATGTTATTTTTCGGACTTCAGGAAAATAATAATAAAATAACTAAAGAAGTTATTTTATTCTTTTCAACTGTTGAGGGATGGTGGTGGGACCACAAAGTTGGTCAGACTTTAAGTGAAGGTCGTTAAATGACCTGTTACACTGGTTGTGTTACCACAATGTCGTGTGTTTAATAGGTTCATTAATTGAGATTCATTAATGATCCATAATAATTAAACATAGTGTGGGGAATTTTTTTAATTAAAAAAACCTTTAGCATTGGAATTGGTACCCCATGGAAGAACTCTTGAAGAAGTACCGGCGGAAGACCCTCTCCAATGAAGAATGAGGAACAAATGATACCATTGAGGATTCGATTTGGATATCGATGAACGCCGACAAACATCTTCGAACAACGGATTCTCCTCCTTCGTCATTAGTGAATCCAATGTGTTCAATGTAGGGGGTTTATTTGTTTATGAATTTTAAATGACTTCCTCTTCCACATTCTTGAATAATACGAAGAATGCGGATCAACTGACTAATGGGTTGATCCACAATTCATTCATTTGTAGGGAGGTTGTTACGAGCTTTCTTTGTAGAGTATTTCTAATTTAATATTATAATGTTTATTACTTAACCTCCATGTTATAAGTCTAATGCAGAAGGTTCAGGCTGAACTGAAAAATGATTAGACCCTCCGATGAACTTGTTCTTGGTGCATTCTTCAAGAAGAACCAAAAAACATGGTGGCAAGGTGTTTTTGAGGACCACAGAGTGAAGGAGGTGTCTTGGGAGACTCGTAGGCGCAGATAGAACAAAGAATGGACCATTAGGGCATGTTTGATGGTCTGGATAACATTATTTTAGGCCGTCGGCGGTGGCGGCCAGCAGTGACACACGGTGGTGGTGGCTGGGTGCCGGTCATAGGGTGGCGCACCATGGTGGCGCACCGCAGAGGAGGTAGATGCAGCCATCAGGCTTCCGTGGAGGAGGCTACACAGCTCTGGACACAACAATAGGCGGACCCACGCCCATGGGTCTTACCATTGATCGGTCCACATAGACTGATCATGTGAAGTGGCACCAGGATGGTGCAACTATTGGAGGAACCGAACAGAGCTCATCTGTTTGGGGGAGCGTGTGCTGTGCCTGGCCAGCCAGACAAGTATCTAGGTGGGCCGGACCCGCAATCCTGGACAGACCTGCTAGCCGGGCCAGACCAACAATCTTGGCTGGACCTACGGGCCCAATGGGCCGGCTGGGCCAAACCCCTACCAGACCCCTACTAGACCTGATCGGCCCCGTTTTACTAAAACTTGAGTATCTATTAAACTGGACGTCCATTTGATGAACTTTCTACGGTGTTGGAAGCCTTAGGATGAGATGGCCCTTTTTGGATACTCCAGTTGGGTTTTAGAGAAAGTTGGAGTATGGCCAGGTTGGATCGTACTCAAATCCAATAAGGCCCTCGGTACTGAAATTATTATAACATACAGACCGAGCATCTAATTGATTCTCTGTCCATTGCATTGGAACCCTTATAACATGGAGGTACTTCGAGTTACATCTTCATGGGACTTCATAGTAGTTGAAATAAAACTAGTGGCTTGAGGAGAAGAATATACTAAACTCAAGTGCACCAAGTGAGGGATTCCTATGGCTGGCTGTCAAGTTGAGAGGGACCCCCTTAGTAGATCGGAATTAGTGACTTACGACCCTATGTGGATCAAAAACTTATGACCCTGTCTAGATCAACGACTTATGACACTATGTGGATCAATGACTTACGAACCTGTGTGGATTAGAAGTAGCACGACTCGATTAGTACCAGCCTTAGAGCGACCCATCATGGATCAATGACTCATGAACCTGTGTGGATCGACAACTTACAACCCTGTGTGGATCAGCAGTAGCACGTCCCGATGGGGAACCATCTTAGATCGGTCTGTCTTAGTTCAGCGACTTACGACCCTGTGTGGATCAGTGACTTATGACCCTATGGGGATCAGCAATGGAACAACTTTTTCATGGTTCATTAGTGGAACTTCTCAATGGAATAAGATGATTTATCTTTATGACTAATAACCATTATTCCTGTTCTTTAATTCATATACCAGGTTTGAGCTGTCTTTTAGTTTGTGCTTCATGATTGAGATCATGCTTTGCGGTTTTTCCTTTGTGGAATTCTGAGAGACCTTCGGGGGTCTCAGGGTCCCTACTGGGTATTGTTATACTCACCCCTGCATGAGCTTCACCTGTAATTTGTTTTGTCTTTTGTAGAAAATGAACAAATTTGACCGAGATTTGCGATCCAGGACTAGATGGTGTACGGAGGTGACCAGTTGACTTGGAGAGTTGCAGTGATGAGTTGTACCAACCCTTCAGGTTGGATCCTTGGTGGAAAACCTCTGGAGATGTTTTTCCTTTTTTTCTATACTTTATTTTCAGTTGGGTTTGTATACTGGCCCATTTTTATTTCGGTTCGCACTTTTACTATCAGTAGTTCTACTTTGTGGTTTTCTATTTTAGTGTACCTAGTTTGTGTGTGTGAAGGTTTAAAGGAAATTCTTTCCCATTTTGATATATTCCTTTCTGATGCTAGTCACCAACCCATGGCCTATGGAAGGCAGGCTTGGGGTAGTCACGAAGCATGCCCTGGGGGACGAGTCGTGAGAAAGTGGTATCAAAGGAGTCGGTTCTACTGAATAAATAAGACTCTAATATTTTCAATGGGGAAATAGTGTTAAGTGTTTTGAGTATGGTTTTTAGTTTGGGGAGTCCAGTTTTGGTGTAGAGGCCAATGTATCCATAAACAAGGAACCCAAGTTTTGATTTCTAACTCGATACACCAAAACACTGATTGCATGTGTTTTAGAAATGTTTTTCTTTATATCTCTTTTGAGTCAGATCACCAAGTATACTTTATTGATCATGGAACATATTCTTCTTTTCAAAATTCCATCACGTATATAACTATCCAGGATTCCTTTAAGGGATCATGATGACGGCCCACTGATTGACGAGGCTTCAGTGTAGGGATCTCTTACGGTGATGGTACCTTTGTGTAGTGTACCAGCAACACCACTACCTATAGGGTAACAGTTGCCACCAACCCCACCAGTAGCCAGTGCACGCAAATTTTTCCTGATGCACAAGTTCCAGTAGTAGAGGCCTCTGAGGTTTCATGGTGAGAAGGATCCACAGGGAGTTGAATACTGGTTGGAGGCTGTGGCAAGAGTTTTCCGGTTATTTTGGACACCAACAGACAAGATGGTGATCCTAGCTACTAGTATCTTCCAGGTAACAATAGGGAGATGGTGGAGCCAAATGATCCAGTTGCATGATCGACCCTCACCTAGTTTGACTTCAAGATCCAATTCAGGGAGGATTTTGCTCCAGTGACTCTATGTTCTCTATGTATTTAGGAGCTCCTTCACTTATAGCAAGGCAACCTGATATTAGCCTAGTACTCGGCGAGATTCAATGACCTCTCCTACTACTCCACCGACATGGAACGATACCCTTTATTTAGGTCCCATACCTTTTAGCAGGGTCTCCGATAAGAGACTAGAGTGTCAATGATATCACTCAACATACTGATGTAGGCTGGAGTGTTAGAGAAAGGACATTTAGTGGAGAGATTCCAAACTAAGAAGGTTTTGACAGAGAGAGCCACCACCAGACAACACGTAGCCGATTCATCTACAACAGGCAGTAGGTAGATGACGCAGAGGCCCAAGCGGGCTAGACTGTCAATTGAATGATCTCAAGATGCAGGGTTGGAGGTGCAAAGATCATAGGATATAGGAGGTCAGTAGAGTAACAGACTCTACTACTCGTACGTTGGGCAGGGTCACATGGCTTTCAACTGCCCGACCCGCCACATCAATAATCAGCAGATGATCAAGGGACCACTGAGGTAGCAATAATGGTTCAAGCAAGGAGGTCAATTGAGAAACATACCTAGAAGGGGAGATAGATGAGCGGAAGGCGGTGGGCGGCAGTTTGAGGTTCTACCACCACCAACTTCAGGTGGTCCGCCCTAACCTCAGGGAGTAGGTGGACATGGCCGAGCTCAGATTCAGGAAGTTGAGGCCTATTACCATGATGCATTAGAGATGATTCAAGGTACAATCTATGTCTACTCCACCATAGCTGAAATTATTATAGACAAAGGTGATGGTCACTCTTTTATTTCCATGACTCTTGTTTGGATCTTGGAGATTTCGATCGATCCATTGGCTCAATCCATACATGTAAAGACTCCTACAAATGAGGATTTGATGATTACACACTGGTGGAGGTAGTGTGAGCTTACTCTAGGAGGTGATAAATTTGGCTGTGATCTCATAGTAGCAGCGTCGAGGCCTTACAATGTGATCTTGTGTATAGATTGGTTAACCATGGTCCTTGCTCAAATTGACTATTTTAGGCACAATGTGTGGTGTGTCTGCGAGGATGGGAAATAGTTTTTCTTCACCGGTGAGAAGGGAACCTTTTGAAGCTCATGATGGAATATCATGGAGGTGGGTGCAGACGATTACTAATCATTTGTCTAGTCATACCCTCAGAGAAGTTTAATAGAGGGGTTAAAACTATCATGTAGTGGTGGACCAATATGATGATGTCTTTCCTAAGGATGTTCAGGGACTACCTACTCACAAAGTGGTAGAATTCTATATTGACCTGTACCTTGGGACGAAATCGATATCTACACTAGAATATCAGATGGCTCCTACAGAGCTTTGTGATTTGAGGGTACAACTGGAGGACATGAAGGGGAAGGGGTTTATAAGGCCCAATGTTTCTCCATGGGCAGCCCTGATTTTGTTTTCCAAGAAGTTAGAAATAAGTTTGATGCTTTGCATGAACTATCAGTGCCTGAACCAGGTGACTGTGAAGAAAAAGTATCCACTCCCGAGGATTGTTGATCTCTTCGATAAACTGAAGGGAGCTCAATGGTTTTCAAAGATAGACCTCAGATCAGGCTATCATCATCTCAGGGTAGGAGACAAGGATATACCAAAGATTTCCTTCTGATGCTGGTATGTCTACTATGAGTTCTTGGTGATGCCTTTCGGTGTGACCAATGCCCGAGTAGTGTTCATGGGACTCATGAAAAAGATCTTCTAGCCTTACCTTGATCTCTTCATGGTGGTCTTCATTGATGACATCGTGGTGTACTCATTGTTCGAGGAGGAGCACACCACTCATCTGCAGATAGTTCTGGATACACTCCAAGAGCACCAGATTTATGGTAATCTCTCGAAGTGACCATTATGAATACGAGAGGTCCACTTATTGAGGCACATTTTCTCTGATGTTGGAGTTGTAGTGGATCCGAAAAAGATAGAGGTAGTGCTTTCTTGGGAGACACCCAAGAGTGTGACCGAGGGGCGAAGTTTTCTGGGACTAGCTGGGTACAACTAGAGATTCGTACCCGAATTTTCTAGATTAGTAGAACACTTTTCAGCTTTGACAAAGAAGGGACAACCTTTCTTGTGGAAAGAGAGATGATAGCAGAGTTTCCAGGAGATGAGGTGGAGACTGAAGAGTGCCCCCATATTGAGGCTACCAGAAGAGGGTATTGGGTATGTAGTCTATTGTGATGCATCAGAGACTAGACTAGGATGTGTCCTGATGTAGGAGGAAGTGGCGATTGCCTATGTCTCACAATAGTTGAGACAACACAAGAAGAACTGTGATACCCATGAACTAGAGTTATCACCAGTATTATTTGCCTTAAAGATGTGGCAACACTACTTGATTGGAAAATGGTTTAATGTATACCCTGATCACTAGAGTCTTAGGTATATATTCTCTTATAAGGACCTAAACCTGAGACAACAGAGATGGATGGAGTTCCTCTAGGACTATTACTTTGAGATAAACTACACTCCTGTGAATAGGAACATGGTGGAAGATGCACTCAGTAGGAGGTCTGGTTTACAGTTTCTGAGTGAGGCAACAGAGCAGCTAGCCATGTTGAAGCTATACTTCATGGATAGTGATGGAGCATCTTACCATAATTATATGACAGTCACTCCCCCACTCCTTTAGCGAGTCAGGGAGGCACTATAAGGCCCCAGCCTTAAACCTTACTTAATCTTGAGTTATTACAAGATTACACGTTGAGGATCTTTTCGGGTTTAGAGTTTTAGAGAATTAGATCATAAAACTTGGGTTACATTCCACATATAAACAAAGTGGTTACATAAAGATAGTATTCTTCATTCCCATCAGTGGAAACACATTTGAAATAAAACATGGATTCTTTTTGACACATCCTTGACCCTATCATCTTATCATGTACCTTTCCCTTGACCTGTGAAAAACATTTCAAAAACTTGGGATGAGCATAAAAACTCAGTATGGGTTATAAAAACATGGAAAGGAATCATGAGTTCATATATACATAAGAATGAAATCATACTTTACCCATAAAACATAGGCACTTTAACATACCTCATAAAAACATGAATAAATCATATAAATCATAATACGTAAAGGTAACTTGAGGCATTCATAACATTATTACATAGGGGGTAACCCTCTTGGTTACGTTTGGAATACCCATCACAGTATATTCCCTAAAATCTCTTCGGAGAAACCTTAACGTTTCACTCCTTCGCGTTACCCAATGCATTGGAGAGCTATAACGGGCTCACCCGCCCTTAGTTTATCACGGAACCACCCGTCTTCATAATAATGCCCAAGAACCATAACATAATCATATCACATAAAACATGCATAAAGGAAACATAAAATTTCCACATTTCAATCACGAGATATCAATACAACACATTGATATAAAAACATTATGAAAACCATTTTCAATACCAAAGTAAAACATGGTATTTATTTTTCTTTTAAAAAGAAGGAATGGCTTGTAGAGGAAGCCGAAACTCAAATAACGGTTACGACGGCGGAGAAGTCGTTGTCGCCGCATACGTACGACAAAAACATTCCCTTTTGTCATTTAGTAAACGCTTCGTATAAAAAAGATTCCTTTTGAATAAACTTAAATGTCAAAGGGGTTTATACACCGTATAAAAGAAAGTTGTGTATAAAATAAAATATGTCTCAACGAAAGGAGATTGAGACGAAGTCCCATACAAAGATAATTTTTAAAATAAAATAGATACATTATGTGTATTCACTATAAGTACACATAAATAAAGTACAAATACAAGATACGACATAATAATATAATGACATAATTTGAAAGTAGGAGATTAACCCAAAGAATGGAAATTGGGTTAAGAAGTTCCCATACCTCGTATCTGACTTGACCCGACCGTTCTTTAAACTCCTGAATAATAAACTTTAGTTAATCTCTACTTGATTATGAATCTTTTCCAAGTTCATTATTCCTTTTATACCATGTTATGAACATCATGTAATCATTTAAGTTAATAATGTTCATTTTGTCGGTATTTGGTTCTTAAGTCAAAAATAGACTTCTTACACTTACATGTTGTTAATTTGGTCAATGTTTCATTATATCCAGAATGTTATTCATGATGTAGATATCATATATGTCATATATATCCAGTACATACATGTATTTAAAATATTACATAATCATTTAGAGGTAAGAAATGAAATGCACCGTTCATGGAGACGGTAAGCCGTACGTACGCATGAACGCTACTTTCATTTCTTTGTCATATTAATGGAATTAAAACTAAATGAGACTTATGTATATTTTAATTCCAGAATTATATTCATCATTTAGATATATCATTAATTATATATATCCATTATATACATGTACTTTTAATAGTACATTACATTTGGGGATAAGAAATGAAATGCACCGTTCATGGAGACGGTAGTCCGTACGTACGCATGAACGCTACTTTCATTTCTATCTCATACTTTAATGGAAATAAATGATAATGATATATATAGGTATATTATAATTCCAGTATAACATCATATATAATAACTTTAAATCCATCCTTTACACGTCCCACATATGGCATTAACGAATCACATCACTTTGAGGGGGCGGTAGTCCGCACTTCCTTAAATGAAGATATCGCGTATACCCATAATGGAAGCCATAAAGGTAAGACACAAATGAAAAATACAGAAGCATAAGTAAAACATAAACATATTAAATATCATATATAAAAATAGTGACATCATAATGGCCACCTTTGAAGGTGTTAAATGAGTGTTGAACAATCATCGTTTCGGGAGGCAGAATTTCGCCATCCACGGAAACCTTATGTTCTTTAACCATTTGATGTAGTTGTGTGAGAGTGTAGCTCAAATAAATCTTATAACAACATCCTAGTATATTGAATATACTGGTGTTGTTACAAAATAAGTAAATAAAAAGAGTTTAGGGGGTCGGAGAAGCAAAATAAAACAAATGATCATGAGAGAATGAAATACCTTAAAAAGTGTAACTTCTTTTGGTTTGAGCCTAAAGGCTTCCTTTGAAAGGATTCTGCCCAAAGGGAATCCTCTAGGATGAGGAGAGGGATGTGGAGAGAGCAAATGGGCAGGGGTTGGCCGAGCCAATGGCTTGAAGAGTGTGTGAAATGAGGTAGAGGTGGGGGCCTTTTATAAGAGGAGAGGAGGGGCACTTTTGGAAAGTAAAGAAATATTACATTATTTGAAAATGTGTTTCGGTTTTAAAAGGTCCCACATTGATGGAATTCGTGGATAAGGTGATAAGGCATCGAAATACATTCATCCAATTGGTTTTGGCCATGTGTAGGTTTTAGATTTTACATTATCTTTCTGTTTTATTTAAATCGCCAAATAATGATGTCATCGCTGCATCATTATTATGTCATAAATACTTTAATTTATTTAATTTCTAAAAATTATAAAACAAATACTATGATGTAGGAAATCTTTTTAGCTTTCCAATGACTATTTATAATCTAAATTTGGACTTGTATAACCCCACTTAAAAATTGTTTTAGTAAAACAATTTATGTTAGTGTCATTTTCACTTTAACATTAAATAAAAAGTAATTTATGTTATTTCCCAACAAAAGTGGATCCATGGGGTCCCCAAGTTAGGCCATGGCTTGTCTTGGTCGGCCATGACACAACCAATGAGGTTGGGACATGTGTCTAGGTCATTTTATATTATTAAAGTATTATTTATACCTTAAACTACACTAATTACCACTAATCGCGATTAAAACTTAATAAGTTACTATTCACCAAAAAATTATTATAATCTCATTGAACCACATTTTACTTCTTAATGACAACCATGTATGTCGGATTTTCAAAATTCAGTACACATTAGTGGTAAACTTTCATTTAACTGAAAAATCAGTTTGCTTGATTACCACTTAGTGGTTTCACTATTCATCAAAAATTGATGTTTTTCAGAAACTTACCAAAAATTCACCCTAAGCTATATTTGATATTCCGAATTCAAAAATGAAGTCCATTTTACAAAATTCAAATCATATAAGTCACATTAATTAATTTAATAATTAATTCCCGCTGCCAGAGCAAATAGCGTGTTTTTACAAAACAATAAGTATCAAAAGATTGACACCAGTTTAAGTCTAATTTCAAATAGAAATTGATTCCAATGACCACCATTGGATAAAATGGTAAAAATATATTCTAATTTCACTTTAAAACCAATTCAAAACATAATCTAATTGTATAAATAAATCAGATTAAAAAGCAGTTTTGATGTAAAATACAACATTTTACACTATTCATAAAAAAAATGAACTTCATCAGAAAGGTACCAAAAATTACACAATGTAAAATTTGATGTCCCGATTCTTAATAAAAGTTTTATTTGGTCCAAAAGAATGTATAAGAGTGATCAAAACTATATTTAATGACGGTTCACCATTAAAAGGTGATAAGTGAACCTTTAGTGAAAATTAGAGTATAAAAGCCTAAAATTGAACTCTTTCCATATTTTAAGCCTTTATCTTTTATTGGGTAAATGTAAAAACATCTAAAAACATATCTATTCATATTTTAGTTATTTCTATTCATTCCCGCCAGTACAACGGCTACTTGTTAACTAACATAATATTATTATATTACTAGTGTGCTACGTAAGTTTCAAAGAAACTCATCGTTGCGTATCGGGTACGCTATCGAACATAGCAACCCCTTTTAATTAAAATTCATATTTAATTCTCTAATATTAATAAATATGAAAATTATTTATTCTTTAATTACCTGGGATGTTACATCCTTCCCCCCTTTTGGGAATTGCGTCCTCGCAATTTTATTCACTTATCAAAATAAGTGGGGGTATTTATCCCTCATAGCATTTTCAGATTCCCATGTTGCCTCTTCAATCATGTGGTTTTTCCACAAAACCTTTAACTGATGAATCACCTTATTCCGTAACACTTGATCCCTGTGGTCAAGAATCTGGACCGGTTGTTCCTCATAAGATAGGTTCTCTTCCAGCTGAACTACCTCTGGACTCAAAACATGAGATGGATCTGGCATATACTTTCTCAACATCGAAACGTGAAAAACATTGTGTACCTGAGATAAACTCGGAGGTAAAGCCACTCGGTATGCAACCGATCCAACTCTTTCCAGAATTTCGTATGGTCCAACAAACCTTGGACTCAACTTTCCTTTCTTACCAAATCTCATCACACTTTTCCAAGGAGAAACCTTGAGAAAAACATGATCACCTACCTCGAAAGATAGATCCTTCCTCCGGTTATCCGCATAACTCTTCTGCCTGCTCTGAGCTGTTCTCATGTGCTTCTGAATCAGCTGAACTTTTTCTGCCATCTCTTCTACCAATTCTGGTCCCATCAACTTCCTTTCACCCACTTCATCCCAGAAAGCTGGAGTTCGACACCGCTTCCCATATAATGCCTGAAATGGTGCCATCTGTATACTAGAATGAAAACTGTTATTATATGAAAACTCAACCAAAGAAAGATGTTGGTCCCAACTCCCCTGATAAACCATAGAACAAGCTCGTAGCATATCCTCCAATGTCTGAATTGTTCGCTCTGACTGTCCATCTGATTGAGGATGAAAAGCTGTACTAAAATTTAATTCAGTACCCAACGACTTCTGAAGGCCTTTCCAAAAGTTAGAAGTAAACCTGGGATCACGATCCGATACAATGGAGAGAGGAACTCCATGTAACCTGACTATCTCTTTAAGATACAAACGGGAAAGTTGACCAAGAGAGAAAGTATCTCGTATAGCAAGGAAATGAGCAGATTTGGTCAAGCGATCAACAATAACCCAGATTGCATTATTACCTCAAGATGTCTTTGGTAATCCAACAACAAAGTCCATGGATATATTCTCCCATTTCCACTCTGGAACTGGTAAAGGCTGAAGCATCCCTTTCGGTAACTGCCGCTCTGCTTTAACCTGCTAACAAGTCAAACACTTCATAGTAAAATCAGCAATATCACTTTTCATTCCATCCCACCAGTAATACTCCCGCAGATCTCCATACATCTTAGTACTGCCAGGATGAAAAAACAACTCATTCTTCAACTGTGAATCACAAGGCACACATAACGTCTTCACAAACCTTAAAACACAAACACAAACTTATCCAAGAACTCATGGAAATTTTTTTCATAAGGTCCATGAATACAACAGGTTCATTGGTTAACCCCAAAGGCATAACTACAAATTCATAATGGACATATCTAGTACGGAACACAATCTTCGGAACATCTGCTTCTTTTACTTTCAACTGATGGTACCCCGACCTCAAGTCAATCTTCGAAAAATACTGAGCTCTCTGGAGCTGATACCACTTCATTTGATGGCCCAACATCTGCTGAAGTAGTTGCAAAGGATTTCACCACCCCTTTCTGCTTGTAGTCTAACTGCTTCCCTTCACTCAAGCTCCTTGTCGGACACTCGTTTGCATAGTGACCCATCTCATTGCACTTATAACATTTCACTAACTGTAAATCAAATTTATTCTTACCTTCACCTTGATCCTTTTCAGTGCAATCACGAGCCTTATGTCCCATCTTACCACATCGGTAGCACTTCCCAGAATTCAAAAGACATTCCCCAGCATGCCTTTTGCCACATTTATCACAAATTGGAAACTTAGTTATCTTACCATCAGACCTTTTTGAAGAATTCTTACCATTCTCCTGCAACCTCGGTCTCTTCTTCTGCTGGTTGTTATAGGACACTTGGTCATCGGAAAACTCCATTTCCACCTTCTCAGCACATCGAACAAGCTTTTCATAACTTTTAAACTCACGAGAAGCCAATGCCCTTCGATACTTTGGCTTTAATCCTGAGTAAAAACGATTGATTTTACTATCAAGGTCCCGGATAAAATTTGGAGCATACCTTGCCAATCGAGTGAACCTTTCTTCATAGGCAGCCACTGAGTCTTCCTCTTGCCTCAATTCCAAGAATTGCTTTTCCATCCTAAGTCGAACAGCCTTAGGAAAATACTTCTCAAGAAACATACCTTTGAATTCATCCCAGTCAAGAGCATCAATCTCATCGGCATCCCTGATATTTTTAACCATAGACCACCACTGATCTGCTTCACCCTCCAAACGGTAAATAGCAAGACTAACCTTTTGATTGTCTGAACACCCCATGACATCAAAAATCTTCTCCAGTGCTTTAATCCACCCTTCAGCTTGCACAGGGTCAGATGATCCTCTGAATGATGGGGGATGTTGCCTCATGAAATGTTCCACCACTGACATGTTCTTCTGCGGTTGATCTGGCTGATCTCGTGCATGGATACCACCACCATTTATAGCCTGAGTCAACTGTGCCATCACTGCAACAAACTGTTCAGTTCCGATTCCAACCATCTCAGGTTGCTGATTTGGAAGGTTGTCTTCCTCCTGATGTCGTCCCAACATAGCTGCTTTGTTTCCCCTACGGAAAACCATTCTGAACATGGAAATATCTTAGGCGAAGCAACATGGTAATCCGTAAATGCTATATCATTTCAATCATATTATAATTTAACACTTTTCTAACTCCTAAAGTTGTCTAAACCGACCTTTGATACCAACTATAAGGCCCCAGCCTTAAACCTTACTTAATCTTGAGTTATTACAAGATTACACGTTGAGGATCTTTTCGGGTTTAGAGTTTTAGAGAATTAGATCATAAAACTTGGGTTACATTCCACATATAAACAAAGTGGTTACATAAAGATAGTATTCTTCATTCCCATCAGTGGAAACACATTTGAAATAAAACATGGATTCTTTTTGACACATCCTTGACCCTATCATCTTATCATGTACCTTTCCCTTGACCTGTGAAAAACATTTCAAAAACTTGGGATGAGCATAAAAACTCAGTATGGGTTATAAAAACATGGAAAGGAATCATGAGTTCATATATACATAAGAATGAAATCATACTTTACCCATAAAACATAGGCACTTTAACATACCTCATAAAAACATGAATAAATCATATAAATCATAATACGTAAAGGTAACTTGAGGCATTCATAACATTCTTACATAGGGGGTAACCCTCTTGGTTACGTTTGGAATACCCATCACAGTATATTCCCTAAAATCTCTTCGGAGAAACCTTAACGTTTCACTCCTTCGCGTTACCCAATGCATTGGAGAGCTATAACGGGCTCACCCGCCCTTAGTTTATCACGGAACCACCCGTCTTCATAATAATGCCCAAGAACCATAACATAATCATATCACATAAAACATGCATAAAGGAAACATAAAATTTCCACATTTCAATCACGAGATATCAATACAACACATTGATATAAAAACATTATGAAAACCATTTTCAATACCAAAGTAAAACATGGTATTTATTTTTCTTTTAAAAAGAAGGAATGGCTTGTAGAGGAAGCCGAAACTCAAATAACGGTTACGACGGCGGAGAAGTCGTTGTCGCCGCATACGTACGACAAAAACATTCCCTTTTGTCATTTAGTAAACGCTTCGTATAAAAAAGATTCCTTTTGAATAAACTTAAATGTCAAAGGGGTTTATACACCGTATAAAAGAAAGTTGTGTATAAAATAAAATATGTCTCAACGAAAGGAGATTGAGACGAAGTCCCATACAAAGATAATTTTTAAAATAAAATAGATACATTATGTGTATTCACTATAAGTACACATAAATAAAGTACAAATACAAGATACGACATAATAATATAATGACATAATTTGAAAGTAGGAGATTAACCCAAAGAATGGAAATTGGGTTAAGAAGTTCCCATACCTCGTATCTGACTTGACCCGACCGTTCTTTAAACTCCTGAATAATAAACTTTAGTTAATATCTACTTGATTATGAATCTTTTCCAAGTTCATTATTCCTTTTATACCATGTTATGAACATCATGTAATCATTTAAGTTAATAATGTTCATTTTGTCGGTATTTGGTTCTTAAGTCAAAAATAGACTTCTTACACTTACATGTTGTTAATTTGGTCAATGTTTCATTATATCCAGAATGTTATTCATGATGTAGATATCATATATGTCATATATATCCAGTACATACATGTATTTAAAATATTACATAATCATTTAGAGGTAAGAAATGAAATGCACCGTTCATGGAGACGGTAAGCCGTACGTACGCATGAACGCTACTTTCATTTCTTTGTCATATTAATGGAATTAAAACTAAATGAGACTTATGTATATTTTAATTCCAGAATTATATTCATCATTTAGATATATCATTAATTATATATATCCATTATATACATGTACTTTTAATAGTACATTACATTTGGGGATAAGAAATGAAATGCACCGTTCATGGAGACGGTAGTCCGTACGTACGCATGAACGCTACTTTCATTTCTATCTCATACTTTAATGGAAATAAATGATAATGATATATATAGGTATATTATAATTCCAGTATAACATCATATATAATAACTTTAAATCCATCCTTTACACGTCCCACATATGGCATTAACGAATCACATCACTTTGAGGGGGCGGTAGTCCGCACTTCCTTAAATGAAGATATCGCGTATACCCATAATGGAAGCCATAAAGGTAAGACACAAATGAAAAATACAGAAGCATAAGTAAAACATAAACATATTACATATCATATATAAAAATAGTGACATCATAATGGCCACCTTTGAAGGTGTTAAATGAGTGTTGAACAATCATCGTTTCGGGAGGCAGAATTTCGCCATCCACGGAAACCTTATGTTCTTTAACCATTTGATGTAGTTGTGTGAGAGTGTAGCTCAAATAAATCTTATAACAACATCCTAGTATATTGAAGATACTGGTGTTGTTACAAAATAAGTAAATAAAAAGAGTTTAGGGGGTCGGAGAAGCAAAATAAAACAAATGATCATGAGAGAATGAAATACCTTAAAAAGTGTAACTTCTTTTGGTTTGAGCCTAAAGGCTTCCTTTGAAAGGATTCTGCCCAAAGGGAATCCTCTAGGATGAGGAGAGGGATGTGGAGAGAGCAAATGGGCAGGGGTTGGCCGAGCCAATGGCTTGAAGAGTGTGTGAAATGAGGTAGAGGTGGGGGCCTTTTATAAGAGGAGAGGAGGGGCACTTTTGGAAAGTAAAGAAATATTACATTATTTGAAAATGTGTTTCGGTTTTAAAAGGTCCCACATTGATGGAATTCGTGGATAAGGTGATAAGGCATCGAAATCCATTCATCCAATTGGTTTTGGCCATGTGTAGGTTTTAGATTTTACATTATCTTTCTGTTTTATTTAAATCGCCAAATAATGATGTCATCGCTGCATCATTATTATGTCATAAATACTTTAATTTATTTAATTTCTAAAAATTATAAAACAAATACTATGATGTAGGAAATCTTTTTAGCTTTCCAATGACTATTTATAATCTAAATTTGGACTTGTATAACCCCACTTAAAAATTGTTTTAGTAAAACAATTTATGTTAGTGTCATTTTCACTTTAACATTAAATAAAAAGTAATTTATGTTATTTCCCAACAAAAGTGGATCCATGGGGTCCCCAAGTTAGGCCATGGCTTGTCTTGGTCGGCCATGACACAACCAATGAGGTTGGGACATGTGTCTAGGTCATTTTATATTATTAAAGTATTATTTATACCTTAAACTACACTAATTACCACTAATCGCGATTAAAACTTAATAAGTTACTATTCACCAAAAAATTATTATAATCTCATTGAACCACATTTTACTTCTTAATGACAACCATGTATGTCGGATTTTCAAAATTCAGTACACATTAGTGGTAAACTTTCATTTAACTGAAAAATCAGTTTGCTTGATTACCACTTAGTGGTTTCACTATTCATCAAAAATTGATGTTTTTCAGAAATTTACCAAAAATTCACCCTAAGCTATATTTGATATTCCGAATTCAAAAATGAAGTCCATTTTACAAAATTCAAATCATATAAGTCACATTAATTAATTTAATAATTAATTCCCGCTGCCAGAGCAAATAGCGTGTTTTTACAAAACAATAAGTATCAAAAGATTGACACCAGTTTAAGTCTAATTTCAAATAGAAATTGATTCCAATGACCACCATTGGATAAAATGGTAAAAATATATTCTAATTTCACTTTAAAACCAATTCAAAACATAATCTAATTGTATAAATAAATCAGATTAAAAAGCAGTTTTGATGTAAAATACAACATTTTACACTATTCATAAAAAAAATGAACTTCATCAGAAAGGTACCAAAAATTACACAATGTAAAATTTGATGTCCCGATTCTTAATAAAAGTTTTATTTGGTCCAAAAGAATGTATAAGAGTGATCAAAACTATATTTAATGACGGTTCACCATTAAAAGGTGATAAGTGAACCTTTAGTGAAAATTAGAGTATAAAAGCCTAAAATTGAACTCTTTCCGTATTTTAAGCCTTTATCTTTTATTGGGTAAATGTAAAAACATCTAAAAACATATCTATTCATATTTTAGTTATTTCTATTCATTCCCGCCAGTACAACGGCTACTTGTTAACTAACATAATATTATTATATTACTAGTGTGCTACGTAAGTTTCAAAGAAACTCATCGTTGCGTATCGGGTACGCTATCGAACATAGCAACCCCTTTTAATTAAAATTCATATTTAATTCTCTAATATTAATAAATATGAAAATTATTTATTCTTTAATTACCTGGGATGTTACAGGCACAACTTGGGGATGTTGACTACGAGACCTAATGTGCTTATATATCCTAAGGACCAGGTCCTGAAGGATTTTTTGAAGGTGGGGAGAACACCATCCTTTTTAGAGGACACACCATGGTACCAATTATGCTATGAGAGGAGGTGTTGAGGGAGTTACACACATCCCCTTTTGTGGTACATCCTAGTGTGGCGAAGATGTACCAGGACCTCTAGTGTTAGTACTGGTGGCCAAGGATGAAGAAAACAGCAGTAGAGTTCATTTCACGATGCCTCACTTGTTAGCAAGTGAAGTCTGAACATTAGGTTACAGCAGTCTTAGCACAACCATTTGAGGTGTCGGAATGGAAGTGGGATTTTATCTCCATGAACTTTGTGATAGGGCTACCATGTACGTCCATGAGCCACAATTCCATCTGGGTGATCATTGAATGACTCACCAATTTGGCCCAATTCTTACCCATATGAGAGAAAGGATCAATAGAGGGATTGGGACACATCCACGTATAAGAGATAGTATGGTTTCATGGGGTTCCATCGACGATAGTCTCATATCGTGAAACTCGTTTTACATCCTGGTTGTGGAAGGGATTACAAGAGGCTTTCCAGACTCAACTATGTTTTAGAACCACCTTTCATCCTCAGACAGATGGTTAGATGGAGTGAACCATAATGATGCTTGAGGAAATGCTCTGTACTTACATCCTTGATATTGGCCATTGTTTGGAGGATCACTTACCCTTGGCGGAGTTCTCATACAGCAACAAATATCACTCCACCATCGACATAACACCATTTGAGGACTTGTACGAGTGACCATGAAGATCACCTATATGCTAGACATACCTAGGGGAGTCAGCTCTTATGGGTCCAAAGTTGGTACAGTCCACCACCGAGAAGGTGCAGATCATCCAGGAGAAGATGAAGAATGCACAGAGCAGGTAGAAGTCGTATGCTGACAGAAGACGGATACCCTAGGATTTTGATGAGGAAGACCACGTCAACCTACGGGTCTCACCTCAAAGAGGTTTGCAGAGATTTAGCTGAGGTATAAATCTATCTTCAAGGTTCATTAGACACTTATAGATTCTTAGTGAAGTTGGCGAGGTGGCGTCCCACCTAGTTCTTCCCCCAGAGATGCACCAGGTGCATAATTTTTTCCACGCGTCACAGTTGAGGATATAAGTGCATGACCCATCGCATGTCATCGACTGGGATGAGCTAGACACTAACAATGGGGTGACTTTTGTGGATTTCCTAGTGGAGATAGAGGATCGATAAGAGTGGTTCCTTCATGGATGATCGATACCTCTGGTGCGGGTTCAGTGGCAGCACGAGAACCTCCAAGAGAGCACATAGGAGCGAGAGTCTTATCTTCATGCTTAGTACCCCCATTTGTTTTCTTATCCATTATTTTGGATTTCAGGGACGTAAATACATAAGGTGGGGAGAAGGTAAAGACCCAAAAATTCCATATAATGTTTTTAATTAAATGTAATTATTACATGACTATGAAAATTGACGGCACATGATTTTGAGGCTCGAAGGGCCCAGAACAGAATTTTGATCTTTTTTTAAGGTATGTCCAGTAAATGTGTGGATGAGATTTTCTATCTTTTGAACCACTACTTGGAATTAAAATCTGAGGGAAGTGTTGAATTATCAACGCCAAGATTCTCTTAGGAAAAACATAACTTTGTTCATAAAAGTTAGATGGAAAAGTTATTTTTCAGACATTCGGAGAATAATAATAAAATAACTAAAGAAGTTATTTTATTATCTTTTGCAACTATTGGGTGATAGTGGTGGGACCATAGAGTTGGTCAGACATTAAGTGATGTTTATTAAATGACCTGTTACACTGGTTGTGTAACCACAACGCTGTGTGTTTAATAGGTTCATTAATTGAGATTCATTAATGAACCATAATAATTAAACACAATGTGGTGAGATTTTATTTTATTAAACAAAGATTTGGAAAGGAAATTGGGACCCCACATAATAACTCTCGATGAAGCACTGATTGAAAATTCTCTATTGAATAAAAAAGAACGAATGGCGCTATTGAGATTCGAACTGGATATCGACAAACACCGATGGACATCTTCGAAAAATGGATTATCCTCATTCATCATCAGTGAATCCAACATGTTGATGGTAGAGGATTTATTTTTTACATGTTTTAAATGATTTCATCTTCCCTGGTCTTGAATAATATGAAGAACGCAGATCAACTGACTAACGGGTTGATCAACAATTCCTTCGTTTTTGTGGGAGGTTGTTGAGGGGTTTCTTTGTGGGGGGTTTTTATTTAATTTTATAATGATTATTACTACACCCCATGTTATAAGTATAATGTGGGGGGTGGGGGAAAAACTGAAGAAGGCCGAGACACTCTTCCGAACCTATTCTTAGTGCGTTTTTTGAGTCGGACCAACAAACATGGCTGCAAGTCATTTTCGAGGGCCACACAGTGAAGGCGGTGTCCCAAGAGGCCCGTAGGCATAGATAGGATGAAGAATGAACCACCATAGCATGTCAGGTGGTATGACAAACATTCTGTTAGGATGCCAGTGCCAGCTGTGGTAGCAGTGACATGCGGCGGTACTAGCCGCTTGCCGGTTGGAGGGCGGCGCACCGCGACGGTGTGCTGCAGTGGAGAAAGCCATCAGGGTGCTGTGGATGAGGCGCCGCATCTCCAGCCATGGTGGTAGGTGGTCCCATGCCTATGGGTCCTACCATTGACTAGTCAACATGGACTAGTTAGGTGAAGCGGTGCCAGGATGGTGTGGCTGTTGGAGGAACTGAACGGACTTCATCCGTTCGGGGGAGTGTGGGTCGTCCCTGGCCAGCCGGCTGAGTTTCCAAGAAAGTCGGACCGGTGAGCTGGGAAGAAACCACCAGCTGGGATAGACCAACAAATCGAGCTGGACCAGCTACCTGGGCCAGACCCGTGGGCCTAATGGGCCAGCCCGGTGAGACCCCTACCAGACCCGACTGACCCTGTTTCACTAAAACTTGAGTATATTCTAAACCAGACGTTCGTTTGATGGACCATCTATGATGATGAAACCCTTAGGATGAGGAATTCCTTTTTAGATATTCCACATTGGTTTTGGAGAAAGTTGGAGTATGACCAGGTTGGATTGGACTCGAATCCAATCATGCCCTTGGTACTAAAATGACTATAACTTACAGACCGAGCATTCAATTGACCTGCCGTTTATTGTATTAGAACCCTTATGACATGGAGGTCCTTAGAGTTACTAATTCATGGGACTTTGTGGTGGTTGAAATATGACCAGTGGATTGAGGAGTAGATTCTACAGATCTCAAGTGCACCAAGTGCAGGAATCCTATTAATGGATGTTAAGTAGAGAGTGAACCCCCTTTGTGGATCAACATCAGCAACTTACGACCCTGTGTGGATCCATGCCATATGACCCTATGTGGATTAGTGAATTACGACCCTGTGTGGATTAGTGACTTACGACCTTGTGTGGATCAGTAGTAGCTCGAACTGACAAGGACCAGCCTTAGAGCAGGCTGTCATGAATCAACGACTCACAAACCGGTGTGGATCGACGACTTAAGATCCTATGTGCATCAGTAGTAGTGCAACCCAATGAGGACCAAACTTAGAGCATCCCATCATGGATAAAAAACTTACAACCTTATGTGGATCGAAAACTTATGACCCTATATGGATCAGTGACTTATGAACCTATGTAGATCGAAAATGGAATGACTTCTTTGTGGTTTAGTAGTGGAACTTCTCAACAGAATAAGATGATTTAACTTTAAGAATAATCATTATTATTACAATTTTTAAGTCATATACCTGGTTTGAGCTGTCTTTTACTTTGTGATTCTTGATTGAGTTCATGATTTGTGGTTTTCCTTTTTGAAATTCTAAGAGACTTTCAGTGGTCTTGGGGTCACTACTAGGTATTGTTATACTCACCCCTACACGGGCTTCACACGCACCTTGTTGTGTCTTGTGCAGACGACAAATAGTTTTGACTGATATTTGGGAGCTAGGAATAGATGGAATACAAAGGTGACTGGTTTATGTGGAGAGCTTCAGTGAAGAGTTGTACCAACCCTTTAGGTAGGATCCTTGGAAGACGACCTCTAGAGATATTTTTCCTTTTTTTTCTATACTTTATTTTCAGTAGGGTTTGTATACAGGCCCATTTTACTTTCGGTTCACACTTTTACTATAAGCAGTTATACTTTGTGGTTTGATTTTGTCATGTACCTAGTTTGCGTGGGTATATGTTTAAAGGTAATGCCTTTCGTTTTTTGGGAAATGACTTTCCAGTGCTAGTTGCAAACCCCTGGCCCATGGAAGGCAGACTTGGGGAAGTCACAACACGGGCCCCGAGGGACGAGTCGTGACAACTACTGAATCATTGTGATTCCCCATAAAATATATAGTTACACTAGTGTGAAACTCCTCCCATCTGATTGAAATAAAACATGACTCTATTATCCTCCCCAGTATGTATATTTATGAAGAAAATTTAAATATCCACTATTTACTTATTCGTAAATTGATTAAATATTCTTACCTCATATTTCTCTAAACTAAAATTCTAAAACTCACTTGGTGTCTTCCATTAAGACTCATCATCCTTAGTTGGGTTAAAGCTCATATTGTTAACAAGATCATTCAGTTTCACCTTCCCAATCTGAACCACTAAATTATGAAGACCAACAACCATATCTATCCATGAGTAAAGAAAACTCATAAGCCTAATAATAAAGAATTATCAAAACATTATTTAATTAAATTCATTTTTAACTTCCCTAGAATCACTAAAATTCAAACACAATCATAATAAAAAAATATTCATGTACCTATCCTATGTATCTACCATACAATAAGTATTTCCATGCCTAGATTTTTTAGTAAGAAGATGGTTCTTAAATCGAATCACAATAGGATTTGTTCACAAATATACTAGCCATTCTCCCATGCTATATCACACACTATGTTCTATTGATACTACATCCATACCAAACCCATGAAATCCTAAAAAATTATTAACTCCAATATCTATCCAAAATATATTATATATATATGATACCCATATGTCAGTCTGACCCCCATTGGGAACCCATTATGAACTTGAAGGGAAGACAAATGTTACCCAACCAGACCTTCTCCAATTGTCCATGGATTAGAAACCAAAAATGAATGAATATAACACACAAATGTGAGGAATTACTGTAGAGACCCGAAGCCTGATGTACATGAACATTACATTACTTTTGCGGAGTACTTAATACATAACAAAAACACACACATAAGGACCGTAATAGTTTAGTGTCTTTGGAAACTCGGAATATAATCTTCTAATCGTGGTGAAAGATCTTCAACATATCCCATAAAGATCTTATTTTTTTTATACCTAAATCCTTTCTTTATATCCTGGGAAAAATAAAACATAAAAGGGTGAGCTCAAATGCTCAATAAGGGTAAACAAAAGAAATATCAATCACATCATATTCATAAGAACATATCTTTTGGAAAT
Source organism: Viscum album (assembly GCA_963277665.1). Taxonomy (NCBI): domain Eukaryota; kingdom Viridiplantae; phylum Streptophyta; class Magnoliopsida; order Santalales; family Viscaceae; genus Viscum; species Viscum album. Next base: position 990,134,973 of record OY728159.1, on the reverse strand, counting down.
ATTAACCTACAAAAGAGATCATAATTTCATAACATGGGATAAATCATAGTAGTGAAATGTAATCCCAATAATCATAACTTAAAACATGAAACTTTGTGGCATACACACATAATCATAGAGGATCATTTCTTATTAGTCAAGACTCATTGCCAAGACTATCTTAGTGGACAAAGTCCCTTTCTGAATTGAGTTCACTCCTCATTTCAGTCCTGTTTCACTGAAACGGTATAACCTACCGTTAAAACCATGTATATATCATGAGATATAAAATCTTTACCCAATGCACTGGAGGGAGATATAGGTCCCACCCATCTCATAATGATATCATTCTTATGTGTGCCACAAAATCATAAACCATACATCATAGCATAACCCATGTAATAAAAATGGGAATCTTAAACATTGTGACATCATAAAACAACTCATATAAGATAAAGGAATTCATAAAAATAATTCCATCACAACATAATCAAATCAATGTAATAATAGGGATAGAAACATAACCCTATATTATCTTAGATGGAAAATAATTTTGATAAAGCACTTGAACTCCATTCTTGAGGAAAATATCCTTTCTACTTCAAATTTTTTTTCCTTTCTTAACATGTCATACAATTTTAAACTAAAAGAATTTGATTAAAAATAAACGTGAAAAATTGTAAAGGAAGCTTCTTGGAAATAATTTTTTAAAAATCCATTCATGCCGTATAAGTTAAAAAAACATTCTCCTCGTACTTTTGTCAGAAAAGTCAAAAAGTACCTCGTACGAAAAACGACAAAAGATTCCTTTCATATCTTTTACTAAAAACTCACAGAAGGGTAAAATTGAATATAAACTATTGTATAAGGATATAAATATTACATATTGAGGAAACATTGATGTGGATGATAAAATACACCCCAGTAAATTCCAAAGTATAAACAATATCGGATAAACATGAGATTGTGATATTTCCCTTACCTTAGGTCCGATATGCTTCGTACCTATCCGAACCTCATGTATAATGATTTAAATAATTTTATTGACTTATTAAAGAATCATATTAATTGTTATGATATCATATATGGTTCACTTATGACTTTATATTACCCGTTCTTTTGTAAATTCCATGTTAAAGAGCGTTTTGGGTAAAATTGTTTCATTTGTCGTCCGTGTTTTGACTTGTAATTATTCATATGATTAATTAGACCATGATTACTTAATTACAGAATATAAAACATGATTTATATATAATATATATTCAGAATATACATATATATAATAAATCAGTAAATGGAAAGAAATACACCGTTCATGGAGACGGTAGGCCGTACGTACGCATGAACGCTGTTTTCGTTTCCTTATTGAGTTGAATGGAATTAAGTAGATGACATACATATATATACACATAATACAGTATCATTATTATGTCATATATTTCATTATTACTTATTATATATACTTTATAATCATTTATGAATGGTTAATCATTGAGAATGAATCTCATCGCGTCGTGGAGACGGTATTCTGTACGTACGCACACGCGGTGATTTCGTTTTCCGTAGGATGGATAGATGGTGAAATAGGGTTGTTTCATACTTATAATAACATATCCACATATGAGTGATACTGATGTTATTACTTCATAATGAGACAACCTAATAAGAATAAGTGGAAGAAGAAATAAAGTTGAAAGAATCGGTAACAAAAATTACCTCTTCTTTGAAGCGCCTCTTTGAGATCTCCTTTTAGGGAACTAAAATTGGTCTTTGAGGAAGTCCAGAACCTCTAGGATGTTTCTAGGGAAGTGGAGAAGAGAATTTGTCAGGGGTTGGCCGAGTTTTAAGGCTCAAAGTTGTGTGATGAAGAGAGGGAGGAGGTGCCCTTTTATAAGGGAGGAGAGGGGCTCCTTTGGAAAACTAAAAATATTATTTTATTATAAAGTCATATTCGGTTTTAAATAGCTCCAAATTGATTTATTTCTAAGCTATGGTGGGGATGGATCTAAATACTCTCAGCCAATATAATTTAGGCAAGTTTAGGTTCCTATTTCAACCTTATCATTTAGATTTAACATTAAGTTAAATAATTTTACTTTTACTGTGTCTTCTTGTGTTCTTACACTATAAGGTTAATAAACTTACTATAAAAAGCCAAACGAACCCCAAGTTGTTTATTATTAATATATATATCCTTATATAAGTAATTTGGACGAACCGTAGATTTTTAGGAATAAAATAAAAATTAATAATATAATATTTGTTTTAAAAACTATTTTATGTCAATTTTGACACTATTTGGTAATTTATTTTTGTGAAAATCATAACAGAATAATTAGTTCGAAAAAAGTTAATTAAATCAATACTAACATGTCATATTAACCTATAAAATTAGTGTAATTCATTAAAAGTCTCAAATTATATTTTTTTGGGTATTTATAATATCAATTATTCTAATTTTTCACTATTATGGTAATTACTGCATCATCATTATGTCATAAATAAATTAAATTATTTAATGTCTAAAAATTATAAATAAAATATAATTATGTAGGAAATTCTATTATATTTCTAATAAATATTTACAATTGAATTTATCCTATGTATAACCCTATATTGAAAATGTTTTAGTAAATAAACTTTGATTTTAACTCTTTTAACTCTTCTTTGAATTAAACAATAATAAATGTCCTAATGTAATCTAAGTGGGCCTAAATGGTCATATTTTATTCCTAAGGTTTTTTTGGTCGAATTACACTTATCCAATAGAATTAGGACATGTGTTTGGGTAATAATAATATCATTTTTACCCTTAATTACCCTATTTACTTTTAACCGTGGTAAAAAAAGTAAAAAGTTACTATTCACTAAAAATTATTTTCATCTCATTGAACCAAATTTTACTTACTGACATCAACCTTGTCTCTCGTATTTTTGAAATTCCACTCACAGAAGCGGTAAAATTAAGTTTTATGAAAAATTCATTTTTTTTACTACCACTTAGTGGTTTCACTATTCATCAAAAAATGAAAGTTTCCAGAAAAATACCAAAAATTAGGCCTAAGCTATATTTGATATTATGAACTCAAAAAAGATGTCTATTTTACCAAATTCAAAACATATCAGTTACATTAACTAATTTAAAGATTAATTCCCGTCGTCAAAACAAATTGCGTGTTTTTAAGAGATAATAACTATCAAAAGATTGACACTTGTTTATAACTATTTTAAATGTGAAATTAAATCCAATGACCAACATTGTATTAAATTGTAAAAATATATTCTAAATATAATTTAAAACCACTCAAATTAATAATTTATCACTATTAATTATTTTGATTAAAAAAGTTGTTTTCAATTAAAATTTAGTAATTTTCACTATTAATCAGAATATGAAAGTTATCCGAAAAGTACCAAAATTTCACCTTAGGTTAAATTCGATACTACGAATAGAAAAATAAAGTCCATTTTGAGAGATAAAATTTCTAAAATTTTAAAAGGTGGTCATTACTATTCATAACGGCTTGTTTTAATAATATTTTAATAGCATATCATTGTTTAATGAAACTCGGTATTGCGTACTACACACGCTATCGAGGAAGGCCGTGATTGCGTGTAATGCAAGGCAAGTCAATGATGCGTGTTGTGCAAGATACTTTTGGTGTAGCGGACAACACAAGACATTAATGAAATTAAAAAGAATATTTTTCATAAAATCTCGGGGTGTTACATTCTACCCCCCTTAAAATGAATTTCACCCTCGAAATTCATTGGGGTTATAAATGGTTTACTATTCGAAAGATTCTTTGATAGAAAACCACATCGTAAAAAGGAATACCAAAACCAATATTTAAAAACAAAAGTATGAAATGTAATGGTTACCCAAATAAACTAATTACTGGGTTTCCACATAGGTGAAAATATGGATATGGAAGAGAAATCTAACCATCATGTTCTGATAGAGAGTGGTAGATAACATGGCTATGGAAAAGCCAGTAATCACAAAGCCATAAATTTATGATGATCTAAGGTACCATCTGATTCATCATATATAAGAGCACTAGGACAACATTTTTTTTGGTTTTCAAGATCATTTCCCTAAAGTTGAAGAATTTGAATTAGAATAAATACTTACTTTATTTTGGTACAATCTCACTGTTGTTCGTGACTTGAAAAATTTACACTTCATCTCTTAAAGAAATGAAGTTGAATTTGTTATTCGTGAAGTGTTAGCAGATCATGTGATAGAATGATGGGTCATTCCATCTGTCTCAAACAAAAGGTTAGAAAAGTTATCAAAAAATACATAAGTTCATCTATAGTGAGATTAATGATATATGGTTCCTAAAATGGACTTATACTTAATATATCATACTGCTTAATATAATAAAACCAGTTTCAACTAAACAGGGACTTCCTGTAGGCCAGTGGTAGGCGATAAAGGCCAGTCACACTTCAGTTGTGGGTTCGATTCCCACGGCCTTGTCCGACGCGATGGGCTGTCGCCCATCCGGTAGGTTGTCCTTTTTCTAAAACTACATTATTATAACATCACATAAATAATATCAAAATTTCTATCCTTAAACAATATAACTTATTTACAACATAATCCATTCCAATCTTTAGGCTTATCTAAAATACTTCGGTCCAAGCTCATAATATAAAGAAAATTATTACTTGAAATGTCATCAACCAAGCATGTGAATACCATCATTTATCCCCCATATATCTTGTTGGTCACATTCCAATCATGTGAATACTTTAATCATGTATTCTCTTGAAAAATGAATACCCATTAAACCTTAGTGAAAACATGAATGCTGTCAAAAGTTAACTCTTTCCACATACCAAAATCCAAAAATTCTATATACTCAATTCATTACATAACCTTCTCCTTATATCAGTCATGAGCTCATGAATACTATAAAACATTTAATTTTCTCCTTATCCCTTCTATATTCCAAAAATATCTGAATATCCTTTAATGGATACTGGTACCATTAATCATACACTTTCAAAACTCAAGGAAATACAACAGTGTAACAATCCTTAGATGTCTCTTTATTCTATAGTACCATGAGATTACTTATACAACATTACACTTGATAAACATTTAACAATTCTTTCAACTCACATATCATTTGTAGTCTCTTCATCATCATCAACATAAATACTACTCATACGGCCATACTGATTCTCTTCATAAGACTTTCCCTTAGGGAATTGGTTTGCATAATGCCCATACATTCCACATTTAAAACATTTAACCATCGTTGATGTCGTAGAAATACCATTATCCTCATCCATAGTGTTAACTGAACCTTTTCCTTTTCACTTATTGGATTTGTGTCCTTCTTTTCCACACCCAAAGCATCTTCCGGTTCCCTTGAAACATTCTACTTGATGCCTCTTCCCACATTATTTACATAGGGGAAATTGAACTTTCTTTCCTCTATGATCATCATGAAACTCCATCTTTCTCTTATTAGTCGAGTCAGGAAACTTACCAAATTTGAGTTTATTGATCATATTATGAGATTGCTAATTCGGCATAATAATGATGGTTGGACTTCCAAATCCTATTTCATTTGGTTTCTCATGAAGAATATCATTCCATTGTCCATAATATCCTCCATTATCGCGAATCATCTTGTTTCCATCCATTTTCTAAAACCCAAAATGAATAGTGTTAGAGGAAAAAATCATAATAAAGGGGGAGTAACTTCAATATATAACATCTTAGGTAAAATTCTAAGATCGTTACCATAGTTCTAGGACTATATCCTATATGTATAATTATCCTTAGGAACATCCCTAGACATACCTTAGAAATATCTCTAGGGATCTCACTAATGTTTTCGCATCCTATTTTCCAAAGGTTGACTAAACCTTTCCTCTGATACCAACTGTAGAGACCCAAATCCTGATGTACATGAACATTAATTTACTTTTGTGGAATACTTAATACATAACAAAAACACACAAACAAGGACCGTAATAGTTTAGTGTATTTGGAAACTCGGAATATAATCTTCTAATCGTGGTGAAATATCTTCAAAATCTCCCATAAAGATCTTCTTTTTTTTTAAACCTAAATCCTTTCTTTATATCCTAGGGAAAAGAAAACATAAAATGGTGAGCTCAAATGCTCAATAAGGGTAAACAAAAGAAATATCAATCACATCATATTTATAAGAACATATCTTTTGGAAATCTTAACCTGCAAAAGAGATCATAATTTCATAACATGGGATAAATCATAGTAGTGAAATGTAATCCCAATAATCATAAATTAAAACAGGAAACTTTTTTTAATACACACATACTCATAGAGGATCATTTCTTATTAGTCAAGACTCATTTCCAAGACTATCTTAGTGGAAAAAGTTCATTTCTGAACCGAGTTCACTCCTCGTTTCAGTCCTGTTTCACTGAACCGGTATAACCTACCGTTCCAGCCATGTCTATATCATGAGATATAAAATCTTTACCCAATGCATTGGAGGGAGATATAGGTCCCACCCGTCTCATAATGACACCATTCTTATGTGTTCCATAAAATCATAAACCATACATCATAACATAACCCATGTAATAAAAATGGGAATCTTAAATATTGTGACATCATAAAACAACTCATATAAGATAAAGGAATTCATAAAAATAATTCCATCACAACATAGTCAAATCAATGTAATAATAGGGATAGAAACATAACCCTATATTATCTTAGATGGAAAATAAGTTTGATAAAGCACTTGAACTCCATTCTTGAGGAAAATATCCTTTCTACTTCAAAAACATTTTCCTTTATTAACATGTCATAAAATTTTTAACTAAAAGAAGTTGATTAAAAGTAAACTTAAAAACTTTTAAAGGAATATTCTTGGAAATAATTTTTTAAAATCCATTCATGCCATATAAGTTAAAAAAACATTCTTCTCGTACTTTTGTTGGGAAAGTCAAAAAGTATCTCGTACGCAAAACGAAAAAAGATTCCTTTCATATTTTTTACTAAAAACTCACCGAAGGGTAAAATTGAATATAAACTATTGTAGAAGGATATAAATATTACATATTGAGGAAACATTGATGTGGATGATAAAATACACCCCAGTAAATTCCAAAGTATAAACAATCTCAGATAAAAATGAGATTGCGATATTTCCCTTACCTTAGGTCTGATATGATTCGTACGTATCCTAACCTCCTGTATAATGATTTAAATAATGTTATTGACTTATTAAATAATCATATTAATTGTTATTATATCATATATGGTTCACTTATGACTTTATATTACCCGTTCTTTTGTAAATTCCATGTTAAAGAGCATTTTGGGTAAAATTGTTTCATTTGTCATCCGTGTTTTGACTTGTAATTGTTCATATGATTACTTAGATCATGATTAATTAATTCCAGAATATTAACCATGATTTATATATAATATATATTCAGAATATAAATATATATAATAAATCAGTAAATGGAAAGAAATACACCGTTCATGGAGACGATAGTTCGTACGTACGCATGAACGCTGTTTTCGTTTCCTTATTGAGTTGAATGGAATTAAGTAGATGACATACATATATATACACATAAATACAGTATCATTATTATGTCATATATTTCATTATTATATATTATATATACTTCATAATCATTTATGAATGGTTAATCATTGAGAATGAATCTCATCGCGTCGTGGAGACGGTATTCCGTACGTACGCACGCGCGGTGATTTCGTTTTCCGTAGGATGGATAGATGGTGAAATAGGGGTGTTTCATACTTATAATAACATATAAGTATATGAGTGATACTGATGTTATTACTTCATAATGAAACAATCTAATAAGAAGAAGTGGAAGAAGAAATAAAGTTGAAAGAATCGGTAACGAAAATTACCTCTTCTTTGAAGCGCCTCTTTGAGATCTCCTTTTAGGGCACTAAAATTGGTCTTTGAGGAAGAAAAGAACCTATAGGATGTTTCTAGGGAAGTGGAGAAGAGAATTTGGCAGGGGTTGGACGAGCTTGAAGGCTCAAAGTTGTGTGAGGAAGAGAGGGAGGAGGTTCCCTTTTATAAGGGAGGAGAGGGGCTCCTTTGGAAAACTAAAAATATTATTTTATTATAAAGTCATATTCGGTTTTAAATAGATCCAAATTGATTTATTTCGAATCTAAGGTGGGTATGGATCGGAATAATCTCATCCAATATAATTTAGACAAGTTTAGGTTCCTATTTTAACATTATCATTTAGATTTAACGTTAAGTTAAATAATTTTACTTTTACCATGTCTTCTTGTGTTCTTGCACTATAAGGTTAATAAACTTACTATAACAAGCCAAACGAATCCCAAGTTGTTTATTATTAATATATATAACCTTATCTAAGTCATTTGGCCGAACCTTAGATTTTTAGGAATAAAATAATTATTAATAATATAATATTTGTTTTTAAAACTATTTTATGTCAATTTTGATACTATTTGGTAATTTATTTTTGTGAAAATCATAACAGAATGATTATTTCGAAAAACATAAATTAAATCAACACTAACATGTCATATTAACCTAGAAAATTAGTTTAATTCATAAATATTCTCAAATTATATTTATTTGGGTATTTATAATATCAATTATTCTAATTTTTCACTATTATGGTAATTACTGCATCATTATTGTGTCATAAATAAATTAACTTATTTAATGTCTACAAATTAAAAATAAAATATCATTATGTAGGAAATCTTATTATCTTTCTAATGAATATTTACAATCGAATTTATCTTATGTATAACCCTATATTAAAAATGTTTTAGTAAATAAACTTTGATTTTAACTCTTTTAACTCTTCTTTGAATTAAATAATAATAAATTTCCTAATCTAATCCAAGTGGTCCTAAATGGTCATATTTTATTCCTAAGGTTGTTTTTGGTCGAATTAAACTTATCCAATAGAATTAGGACATGTGTTAGGGTAATAATAATATCATTTTTACCCTTAATTACCCTATTTACTTTTAACCGTGGTAAAAAAAAGTAAAAAGTTACTATTCACCAAAAATTATTTTCATCTCATTGAACCAAATTTTACTTACTGAAATCAACCGTGTCTCTTGGATTTTTGAAATTCCACTCACAGAAGCGGTAAAATTAAGTTTTATGAAAAATTCATTTTTTTACTACCGCTTAGTGGTTTCACTATTCATCAAAAAATGAAAGTTTCCAAAAAAAAATACCAAAAATTAGGCCTAAGATATATTTGATATTATGAACTCAAAAATGATGTCTATTTTACCAAATTCAAAACATATCAGTTACATTAACTAATTTAAAAATTAATTCCCGTCGTCAAAACAAATGGCGTGTTTTTAAGAGATAATAACTATCAAAAGATTGACACTTGTTTATAACTGTTTTAAATGTGAAATTACATCCAATGACCAACATTGTATTAAATTGTAAAAATATATTCTAAATATACTTTAAAACCACTCAAATTAATAATTTATCACTATTAATTATTTTGATTAAAAAAGTTGTTTTTAATTAAAATTTAGTAATTTTCACTATTCATCAGAATATGAAAGTTATCCTGTAAAGACCCGAAAAATTAAAGGAAATTTTTTTCTTAATTTTCTTTAGATTTTTACAAGAACGCAGTTTCTGACGGCACCTGATTTCGAGGCCCGGTGTGCCCGGAATCATTTTCCGAAGTTTGGCTCGGGTACGTTCAGTGAACGGACGAGCAGGTTTTTCTAACTTTTGAACCGATACTCGGAATTGAATTCTGAGGGAACCGATGGAATCGCAGCGCCAGTACTTGCTTAGAAACGCCTCTTCCGGAGTTGCGTTTGCTCGGGTGAGGTTTTTAATTTTCGGGCTTAAAGTTAAGAAATAAAATAATTGTACGACAAACTTTATTTTATTTCACTTAAGCCGCTTGGAAGCCACTTGAAGCCACTTAAAGCAGCTTAAGCTCAGTTGATGCGGATAGGGTACTATCAAGAAATATCCTACCCTCTTGGTAGGATATTTGTGAGGTGGGGCCCGCACGAGCCCCACCGTTTCTTTTCCGCTAAGTAACGCACCCACGAAAACCCGTCATCATGAAAGTCAACTGACGCGTTTTCTTAAATTCTTAACGTACCAATTAACTGGGCGGTTTTATTCGTTGAATTAATTGGGCGGTTTTCTTCGTTGAATTAATTGGGCGGTTTTCTTCGTTGAATTAATTCTATGAATTAATTTCATTCGTTTCTTAACCTGTTTGAAATCTGTTGGCATAATAATAAAATAAGACCAACGCACGACTTCTGGAAAAATACTCGTTGAGAGGATTTGACAGAAACCAAGAATTCTTCATCCTCCTTCACGAAGAACGCGAAGAACGCGAAGAACGTGAATAACGTGAAGAACGTGAAGAACGCGAAGAACACCGAACCCGCGGAAATCGACGGCGCAACGCCGTGTGCCGCAACGCCGACGTCTCCCCTCCCGCGACGTTCCTCTGGGACGTTCCTTCCTCCGCGACAAAAACCTTCGATCATCCGTTGAGGTGAGAGTTTGCGATTCTTTAAATTCCTTTGTGGATTTTAACTCAAGATGGATTTAATTATTAAAATTAAATCTGTTGTTTCTTGGACCTCGGAGTTCGTCGACGCAACGCCGGATACAACGATGACGCGACGATCCCCACATTCTATGACGATCAATTTCCACGAAGAACGTGCGTGTGATGACTTGACGAGGTAGGGGTTGTTGTGAAATAATCTATATTCCCGTGAACGTTTCTTTTAAATTAAAGAACCAGTTTCATAAGAACAATTTTAATTTATTAAAATTGTTGTTTGATGTGTTGTTTAATCCTCCCGATTGATATCGCCTAACGCGGAGGGTGCGGGCCAAACGAACACGGCCCGACAACCCTCCGAAGTTCTTCTTTGTTGTGCGGATTTGGCGGGTGATGACAAAACATGACGCAAGGGCGATTTGATGATCCCGTAGTGAAGAACAGAACTCGGGAGGAACAGCGGCGCAGACGGGAAGGAAAACGGACCACCGGAGCGACTCCGGTGCCCCGCGGAAGCCACTGGCGGCGCGGGTCGGCGGCGGCGGCGGTAGCGGACCCGCAGCTGCGCGGGTCCGGAGCACACGCGAGATGCTCCCTTTTCCGCGTCCGTTGACCAGGGCGGCCCCCCGCGGGGGCCGCGGTGCTGTCACGCGGGGGCAGCGAGCCCCCCGCGCTGCTCGGCAGCTCGGCCGAGCCGAGCCGGACCGGCCGGCCGAGCCGGGCTGCGCCCTGGCCTGGACGGACCGGGTCCAGTCGGGTTGGACCGGGTCGGGTCAACCCGGTTCGGGTTGACTCGGTTCGGCCAACCCAGGGGGGGGGGGGGGGGGTCGGGCCGGGTCGGCCCGGGCCCAGACCCCCTTATTCGGACCGTTTCGGTCTTTAGCCCGTAACATGAGCTACGGGCCTCCGAATGACGCACCGTTAGAATCAACGCGATCCTTGGATCGCGAAGGTCGTTTCGGTATATCGTACTCAAGGTTTCAGAATACTTTGGGTTTGGCCGAGTTGGTTCGTTCACAAAACCAACCGGACCCTCGGAGCGGAAATGCTCATATCTTGAGCTTCAGACGTCCAATCGATGTGTCGTCGACTTCGTTGTTTATCTCTAAGTGAGACGGATGTTTTTGCATACTCTGCCCAAGGTTTGGACGTAGGTGGAGTAAGGTCGGGTTGGTTTTGCCTTAAAAACCAACCGGGCCCCTGGGACGAAAAAGCCAATATCTCTCAGACCGGGCGTCCGATTGACGCGCCGTCTGCGACGTTGAGTTCCTGTCATCGATACGGACCTTTTGGATACATCAACTTCGGACTTTGTGTCAGTTGATGTATCAGCCCCTCGGCTCGTGAAGCGAACCCTCCCGAACGAGCTTGCTGTGTGCGGGAATTCTAGTGCGGGCTACGACTTCGACGACGACGACTGTGCAGAGATCCTCACTGGACTACGACGACGACTGTGCAGAGATCCTTAGTGGACTGCGACGACTACTGCACTCAGCGATCCTACGTGGATTAGTGCTATAGATCCTGTGTGGATCCGATCCTGTGTGGGTCAGCGCTTAGTGGTTCTGTGTGAGCCAGTGCCTACAGGTCCTGTGTGGGCCCGATCCTATGTGGGTCTTTGCGGGGGTTAGTACCTTTCGATCCTTTGTGGGTCCGATGACTTAGATGGATCGGTGATCATCTTTATCGTCATATGAATATGTATACCTGTGTGAGATGAATCTTGTGTTACTCTCCTTTGTGGATTGTGTTGAACTATCATGTGTGGATTTACGGTTTACTCTCCTTTGTGGATTGTGTTGAGCTATCCTGTGTGGGTATATGTTTGCTTTCCTGTGTGGACTGGGTTGTGCTTGGGCTCGAATGTTGGAGCCAAACGGGGATTGATGACTTAGGTATATGTATGGGCATATACCTAGGCAGTGTCAGATGTTACTTCGTGATTGTATCTTTCCTTTGTGGATTATCCTTTGTGGATTCTAGGAGACCTTCGGGGGTCTCGGGGTCCCTAGTGAGTAGCTTATACTCACCCCTGCACGGGCTATGCCCACACTACGTTGTGTTGGTTGCATACGACGAACAACACTGATCGTGGTGGAGGCTTGCGGAGCAGGACGGTACCAGGAGGTGGACCACTAGGTGGGACGTACTCAGAGCGGTCAGGTGGACCTGAGGAGCAGTGGAGGCTATCTGTACCCACCTTTCAGGTGAGACTTCCAGAGGACGGCTCAACGTTGCGGCTTTACTTTTCAGTTGCTGTTTTTCTCCTTTCAGTTGTACTTTACAGTTGGGCTTGTATTTTCGGCCCCCTTTACTTTTGCGCACTTACTGTTGTACCAGCTTGTTACAGTTTTTACTTAGTGTTTACTTTTCCGCTTGCTTACTCTGTGGTGCTTGTTTACTTTTCAAAGGCAATGCCTTCCCTTTTTCATGGATTTACGCCTTGGTGCTAGTCGCCAGCCCTTGGCCTATGGAAGGCAGGCTTGGGGTAGTCACAGCACGGGCCCCGAGGACGGGTCGTGAAAATTGGTATCAGAGGCGGTCGGTTCTACCGCAGACTCGGATCTTTCCTCTATGTGAAGCAATAGTGTTTAGCGTATTTAGTGTGGTTATCAGTCCAGGGAGTCCAGTGTTGGTGCAGCGGCCGACGTATCCGTACACCAGGACCCTGACTTCTGATTTCCAACTTAATGCACGAAAACAGTGATTGCATGTGTGTTTTCAGGATTTCTTCGTGATTACTTGTATCAGCTCACCAGGTATACTGTTCTAACCATGGCGCACTTGTTTCCTTTTCAGGATGGCCCCATGACGGCAGCCAGCTAGGGTTCCGAGAGTAGAGCGCGATGACAGCCCGCCGAGTGACGAGGCCTCGGTACAGGGCCCGTTGACAGTAGAGGCACCGGCGGTACCTTTACCCGCCAAGCCCCCGATGCTTCAAGCACCGACCGCTGACGATGCACGTCGCCTTAGAGATCTTCACGAGTTCTAGCGCCAGCGACCACCCAGGTTTCGTGGGGAGACGGACCCCCAGGCAGCCGAGGACTTGCTGGAGGCGGTCGTTCGAGTTTTCAGGCTAGTGAGGACACCAGCAGACCTCATGGTGATCCTCGCGGCGAGCCTACTGCACGCAGCAGTGGGACGATGGTGGAGCTTGATGCTCTAGGTGCACGATGAGGCATCTCTTATCTGGACGGACTTCGAGAGCCTCTTCCGCTCAGAGTTCTTCCCGACCACCCTCCGTGCGGTGCACATCCAGGAGCTTCTTCAGCTGCGGCAGGGTAGCGTGACGGTCACCCAGTACGCGGCGAGGTTTACCGATCTTTCTCGCTACTCGACAGATATGGTACGAGACCCATTCTTCTGGGCCCAGACCTTTAATCAGGGTTTGAGACATGAGATAAGGGCATCACTGATCTCCCTCAGCATCCCGACACAGGAAGGAGTACTGGAGAGAGCCCTTCTGATCGAGAGCTTTCTTGCTGAGTCTACTTCAGCAACGAGACCTACCGCAGGGTGGCAGGTAGCGGAGTCTTCGGCAGCAGGTAGCTGACGGATGACTCAGGGTTCCAGGAAGGCCAGACCCTCTCATAGACGACTTCAGGAAACTGGATCAGCAGTGTGGGGCACACAGCGCGGAGTCAGTCTTTCGAGAGGCAGGCAGTGCTACGCATGCGGCGGGCAGGGCCACATGGATCGTGACTGCCCGACCCGCCGTACCGAGGAGCAGCAGACGGTGGAGGGGCCACCTAGGCAGAGGTAGAGGGTCGACCGTGGCGGTCTGCAGGGAGGAGGCGGGCGAGGCAGAGGAGCTGGCCGAGCAGCAGGTGGTGGGCGACACTTTGAGGCTCTGCCACCGCCACCACCGGGAGGTCCGCCCTGACCACAGGGAGCTGGAGGGCATAGACATGCACAGCTCCAGGCAGCGGAGGCCTACGACCACGTTGAGCCAGAGATTATTCGATGTATGATCTATGTCTATTCCACCCCTTGCTGTAGTTCTTATAGACACAGGAGCGAGTCACTGTTTCATAGCCGCTGCCCTTGTTCGGAGCTCGGAGATTCCGACAGAGCCGTTGGCTTGATACTTACGGCTAGAGACTCCTATGGGAGCAGACTCGACGATTACGCACTGGTGCCGGCAGTGTGAGCTTACTCTAGGAGGCGAGAGATTCAGCTGGGATCTTCTTGTAGTGGCGTCGAGGCCTTACGATGTCATCTTGGGCATGGATTGTTTATCTACAGTCCATGCACAGATTGACTGTATTAGGCGCAAGGTGCGATGTGTGCGCACCGAAGGGAGTAGGTTCACCTTCACCGGCGAGAAGGGAGCCTTCGCAGCACATGATGGACTTCCGCAGAGGAGAGGAAAACCCATCACTCATCAGTTGGCTAGTCTCATCCTAGGAGCAGTGGACATGCAGAGTCCTAGTTTTCCTGCAGTGGTGGATCAGTACGCGGACGTCTTTCCCGATGACGTTCCAGGGCTACCTCCTCACAGAGAGGTTGACTTTTATATTGATCTGTACCCCGGGACTGCCCCGATATCCACTCCAGCGTATCAGATGTCCCTCGCTGAGCTTCGAGAGCTATGGGTACAGTTGGAGGACTTGCAGGGCAAGGGGTTCATCCGACCTAGTGTTTCACCCCGGGCTTCCCCGATATTGTTTGCCAAGAAGGCAGACGGGAGCTTGCGACTGTGTGTCGACTATCATCGCCTGAACTAGGTGACAGTGAAGAACAAGTATCCGCTACCTAGGATTGATGACCTCTTCGATCAGCTTAAGGGAGCACGGTGGTTCTCGAAGATAGACCTCAGGTCAGGCTATCATCATCTCAGAGTTCGAGACGAGGACATGTAGAAGACGACCTTCAGGTGTCGGTATGGCCAATATGAGTTCTTGGTTATGCCTTTCGGCATAACCAATGCTCCAACAGTATTCATGAGCTTCATGAACAGGATCTTCCAGCCATACCTCGATCGATTTGTCGTGGTCTTCATCGAAGACATTTTGGTGTACTCGACCACGGAGGAGGAGCACGCCTACCACTTGCGGGTTGTACTAGACACACTCCGAGAGCACCAGCTTTATGGAAAGCTCTCGAAGTGCCAGTTCTGCTTACGTGAGGTCCACTTCTTGGGGCACATCAATTCTGAGGCGGGAGTTGCAGTGGATCCCACGAAGATCAAGGCAGTGCTAGCTTGGGAGCCACCCAGGAGCGTGACGAAGGTGAAGAGTTTCTTGGGTCTAGCCAGATACTATCGGAGATTTGTGCCGGACTTCTCCAAAGTTTCGGTGCCACTCTCAGCTTTTACGAAGAAGGGGAAACCCTTTGTGTGGTCAGACAGATGTCAGCAGAGCTTCCAGAAGCTGAGGCAGAGATTGACCAGCGCACCTATCTTGAGGTTTCCTGAGGAGGGAGTTGGATACGTAGTCTACTGCGATGCATCAGGGACCGGACTCAGATGTTTCCTAATGCAGGAGCGGGACGTTATTGCCTATGGATCACGTCAGTTGAGGCCGCAAGAGCAGAACTACGCTACCCATGACCTGGAGTTAGCAGCAGTGGTCTTTGCTCTGAAGACATGGAGGCACTATCTGATGGGCGAGCACTTTATAGTCTTTTCTGACCACCAGAGTCTCAGGTACATCTTCTCACAGAAGGACCTGAACATGAGACAACGGCGATGGCTCGAGCTCCTCCAGGACTATGAATTTGAGATAGTCTATACTCCTGGGAAGGGGAACATGGTAGCCGATTCCCTCAGTAGGAGGACGTGCATCCAACTACTTGAGGAGGTGACAAAGCAGCTAGAAGCTTTGTAGATATCCTTCGTGGATAGAGATGGAGCATCCTTCCTTCAGTCTCTCACAGTCACCCCTCCACTACTGCAGCGGGTCAGAGAGGCACAGCGTGAGGACACTGAATGTGAGACGCGGTGTGCACAATTATCCTCAGGAAAGGCACCTGATGGATTCTCCTTTGGATTAGGGCACGACATCCTTTTCAGAGGATGTACCTTGGTACAAGTCTCTTTACGAGAGGAGGTTCTGAGAGAGTTTCACACTTCTCCTTTGGCGGTACATCCTGGAGTGGTGAAGATGTACCAGGACCTCAGAAGACAGCACTGGTGGCCAGGCATGAAGAAGGATGTGGCAGAGTTTGTTTCTCGATGCCTCACCTTCCAGCAGGTGAAGGCATAGCACCAAGTACCAGCAGGCTTGGTACAGCCCTTGGAGGTCCCGGAGTGGAAGTGGGACAACATATCTATGGACTTCGTGACTGGACTTCCATGCACTTCCAGAGGTCACGACTCCATTTGGGCGATTGTTGATCGACTCACCAAGTCGGCACACTTCTTACCCATCAGAGAGCAGGGCTCAATGGAGAGCTTGGGGCATCTCTACGTTCAGGAGATTGTACGGCTTCCCGGTGTGCCATCATCTATCGTCTCCGATCGGGATGCTCGCTTTACTTCCCGGCTTTGGAAGGGGTTGCAGGAGGAATTCGGGACGCGGCTACGTCTGAGCACCGCCTTCCACCCTCAGACGGATGGTCAGACGGAGAGGACCATTCAGACTCTCGAGGACATGCTCCGCGCATGTGTCCTCGACTTTGGTCGCAGCTGGGGGGATCACCTAACCTTGGTGGAGTTCGCGTACAACAATAGCTACCACTCCACCATCGAGATGACACCATACGAGGCGTTATACGGCAGACCTTGCAGATCTCCTTTGTGCTGGACAGACCCTGGGGAGTCAGC
Source organism: Viscum album (assembly GCA_963277665.1). Taxonomy (NCBI): domain Eukaryota; kingdom Viridiplantae; phylum Streptophyta; class Magnoliopsida; order Santalales; family Viscaceae; genus Viscum; species Viscum album. The sequence continues at coordinate 990,117,650 of OY728159.1, read as the reverse complement.
ACTTATGGGACCAAAGATTGTCCGGGCCACAACAGAGAAGGTCCAGGTCATCCAGGAGCGGATGAGGACAGCTCAGAGCCGACATAAGTCTTATGCTGACAGGAGGCGAAGGCCACTAGAGTTCGAGGATGGAGACCACGTCTTCTTGCGTGTCTCACCTCGACGTGGTTTGCGGAGATTTGGCCAAGGTGAAAAGTTGTCTCCACCCTTCATTGGACCATTCCAAGTCCTCAGTAGGATTGGCGAGGTGGCTTATCGCCTGGCTCTACCACCTCAGTTGCACCGGGTGCACGACGTCTTCCACGTATCTCAGCTGAGGAGATACGTGCACGGCCCGACACACATCATTGACCATGGGGAGCTAGATGTGGATGATGGGGAGACTTTTACGGAGGTCTCGGTGGAGATAGAGGATCGATAGGAGCAGGACCTACGTGGGCAATTGATTCCTCTTGTGCGCATCAGATGGCAGCACGGGAACCTCCAGGAGAGCACATGGGAGCGGGAGGCTCAGATGTGTGCTCAGTACTCACATTTGTTTCCCTAGTTTATGATGTATCTTTACGGGGACGTAAAGCCCTGAGTTGGGAGTGATGTAAAGACCCTAAAAATTCAAGGAAATTTTTCTCTTAATTTTCTTTGGATTTTTACAAGAACGCAGTTTCTGACGGCACCTGATTCCGAGGCCCGGTGTGCCCGTAATCATTTTCTGAAGTTTGGCTCGAGTACGTTCAGTGAATGGACGAGCGGGTTTTTCTAACTTTTGAACCGGTGCTCAGAATCGAATTCTGAGGGCACTGATAGAATCACAGCGCCAGTACTTGCTTAGAAATGCCTCTTCCGGAGTTGCGTTTTCTCGGGTGTGGTTTTTAATTTTCAGGCTTAAAGTTAGGAAATAAAATAATTGTACGACAAACTTTATTTTATTTCACTTAAGCCGCTTGGAAGCCACTTGAAGCCACTTAAAGCATCTTAAGCTGAGTTGATGCGGATAGGGTACTATCCAGAAATATCCTACCCTCTTGGTAGGATATTTGTGAGGTGGGCCCGCATGAGCCCCACCGTTTCTTTTCGGCTAAGTAACGCACCCGCGAAAATCCGTCATCATGAAAGTCAACTGACGCGTTTTCTTAAATTCTTAACGCACCAATTAATTGGGCGGTTTTATTCGTTGAATTAATTGGGCGGTTTTATTCGTTGAATTAATTGGGAGGTTTTCTTCGTTGAATTAGTTCTATGAATTAATTTCATTCGTTTATTAACCTGTTTGAAATCTGTTGGCATAATAATAAAATAAGACCAACGCATGACTTCTGAAAAAATACTCGTTGAGAGGATTTGACAGAAACCAAGAATTCTTCATCCTCCTTCGCGAAGAACGCGAAGAATGCGAAGAACGCGAAGAACGCCGAACTCGCGGGAATCGACGGCGCGACGCCGTGTGCCGCAACGCCGACGTTTCCTCTCCCGCGACGTTCTTCTGCGACGTTCCTTCCTCCACGACAAAAACATTCGATCATCCGTTGAGGTGAGAGTTTGCGATTCTTTAAATTCCTTTGTGGATTTTAACTCAAGATGGATTTAATTATTAAAATTAAATCTGTTGTTTCTTGGACCTCGGAGTTTGTCGATGCAACGCCGGATACCGCGACGACGCGACGATCCCCACCTTCTGCGACGATCAATTTCCTCGAAGAACGTGCGTGTGACGACTTGATGAGGTAGGGGCTGTTGTGAAATAATCTATATTCCCGTGAACGTTTCTTTTAAATTAAAGAACCGGTTTCATAAGAAAAATTTTAATTTATTAAAATTGTTGTTTGATGTGTTGTTTAATCCTTCCGATTGATATCGCCTAACATGGAGGGTGCGTGCCAAATGAACACGGCTCGAAAACCCTCTGCAGTTCTTCATTGTTGTGCGGATTTGGAGGGCGACGACAAAACATGACTCAAGGGCGATTTGATGATCCCATAGTGAATAACGGAAACCAGGAAGAACAATGGCGCAGACGGGAAGGAAAACGGACCACCGGAGCGACTCCGGTGGCCCGCGGAAGCCACCGGCAGCGGCGCCAGCAGACCCACGGCTGCGTGGGTCCGGCGCACATGCGGGACGCGGCCTTTGCCGCATCCGTTGACCAGGGCGGCCCCCTGCGGGGGCCGCGGTGCTGTCACGCGGGGGAAGCGAGCCCTCCGCGCTGCTCGGCCGCTCGGCCGAGCCGAGCCGGACCGGCCGGCCGAGCCAGGCTGCGCCATGGCCTGGCCGGACCGGGTCCTGCCGGGTTGGACCGCGTCGGCTCGACCCGGTTCGGCCGACCCCGGGGGGTCGGGCCGGGTCGACCCATGCCTAGACCCCCGTCTTCGGACTGTTTCGGTCTTTTTCCCGTAACATGAGCTACGGGCCTCCGAACAACGCGCCGTCAGCAGACATGCGATCCTTGGATCGAGATGGTCGTTTCGGTATATCGCACTCAAGGTTTCGGAATACTTTGGGTTCGTCCGGGTTGGTTCGTTCATGAAACCAACAGGGCCCTCGGAGCGGAAACAATCATATCTTGAGCTTCGGACGTCCGATCGACGTGCCGTCGACTTCGTTGTTTTACTCTAAGTGAGACAGATATTTTTACATACTCCACCCGAGGTTTGGACGCAGGTGGAGTATGGTTGGGTTGGTTTTGCCTTAAAAACCAACCGGGCCCCTAAGACGAAAAAGCCAATATCTCTCAGACCGGGCGTCCGATTGATGCGCCGTTTGCGACGTTGAGTTCCTGTTGTCGATACAGAACTTTTGGATACATCAACTTTGGAATTTGTGTCAGTTGATGTATCAGCCCCTCGGCTTGTGGAGCGGACCCTCTCGAATGAGCTTGCTGTGTGTGGGAACCCTAGTGCTGGTTGCGACTTCGACGACGACGACTGTGCAGAGATCCTCAGTGGACTGCGACGACGACTGTGCAGAGATACTCAGTGGACTGCGACGACTACTGCACTCAGCGATCCTACGTGGATCAGTGCTACAGATCCTGTGTGGATCCGATCCTGTGTGGGTCAGCGCTCAGCGGTTCTGTGTGAGCCAGCACCTACAGGTCCTGTGTGGGCCTGATCCTGTGTGGGTCTTTACGGGGGTTAGTACCTTTCGATCCTTTGTGGGTCCGACGACTTAGATGGATCAGTGATAATCTTTATCGTCCTACGAAGACGTATACCTGTGTGAGATAAATCTTGTGTTACTCTCCTTTGTGGATTGTGTTGAACTATCATGTGTGGATCTACAGTTTACTCTCCTTTGTGGATTGTGTTGAGCTATCCTGTGTGGGTATACGTTTGCTTTCCTGTGTGGACTGGGTTGTGCTTGGGCTTGGATGTTGGAGCCAAACGGGGATTGATGACTTAGGTATATGTATGGGCATATACCTAAGCAGTGTCATATGTTACATCGTGATTGTATCTTTACCTTGTGGATTATCCTTTGTGGATTCTGGGAGACCTTCGGGGGTCTCGGGGTCCCTACTGAGTAGCTTATACTCACCCCTGCATGGGCTATGCCCGCACTACATTGTGTTGGTTGCAGACGATGGACAACGCTGATCGTGGTGGAGGCTTGCGGAGCAGGACTATACCTGGAGGTGGACCACTCAGTGGGACGTACTCGGAGCGGTCAGGTGGACCCGAGGAGCAGTGGAGGCTATCTGTACCCACCCTTCAGATGGGACTTTCAGAGGACGGCTCGATGCTGCGGCTTTACTTTTCAGTTGCTGTTTTTCCCCTTTCAGTTGTACTTTACAGTTGGGCTTGTATTTCCGGCCCCTTTACTTTTCCGCACTTACTGTTGTACCAGCTTGTTACAGTTTTTACTTAGTGTTTACTTTTCCACTTGCTTACTCTATGGTGCTTGTTTACTTTTCAAAGGAAGTGCCTACCCTTTTTCTGGGATTTACGCCTTGGTGCTAGTCGCCAGCCCCTGGCCTATGGAAGGCGGGTTTGGGGTAGTCACGACATGGGCCCCGAGGATGGGTCGTGACATATCTGAAAAGTACCAAAATTTCACCTTAGGCTAAATTCGATACTCCGAATCCAAAAATGAAGTCCATTTTGAGAGATAAAATTTCTAAAATTTTAAAAGGTGGTTATTACTATTCATAATGACCAGTTTTAATAATATTTTAATAGCATATCGTTGTTTAGTGAAACTCGGTATTGCGTACTACACATGCTATCGAGGAATGTCGTGATTGCGTGTAATGCAAGGCAAGTCAAGGATGCGTGTTGTGCAAGCTCCTTTTGGTGTAGCATACAACACAAGACATTAATGAAATTAAAAAAAATATTTTTCATAAAATCTCGGGGTGTTACAATTACCCTCATAAATATGAATAACATAATGTAAAATAATAATAAATGCTGAAATATAGAAAATTAACACAATTAAAAATTCTATTAAATTTCATACATTTATAAGGTATCCAAAATAAAACAACAGAAGAAAAATCCTATGAAAGATAATTCGAGAGAAACTCCAAGAATTGTGCTAGTAAGTTCCAACATGATCACTAAATCCCTCTTGGAGACCAAAAATAAATTTATATATAAGGTTGAGAATAAAAGGATACTCTATTGGATCCTCTTCAAAATTTATGGTGAAAATGTTGAAGAAGTATAATAATGCCCCAATGAATGAACAACATAACAAAATTCCCTTATGAGAGGTCAATTGTCACCCAAACTCCCCATGACTCAAACACCCATTATCATATCTAATTATATTAACATATTATAGATTTGATATACATATATATGTCAATAAGAAAACATAAAACCACTTCCCCACTAGTTTTTCACTATCACACCCCAACGAAATATGTTCTCATACTCCTATCCCTTCTATAGCCATGCCACAACACATCATATGCCATATCACAACCATATACCACATACCAAAACCAAATTTTTATCATCAATGATAATCACATATTTACCATTATATATATATATATCATATACAACAATTTTATCATAACTGGGTAACATGAACCTGAAGGAAACAAACATCATGCTATCCTCACACCATATACATCTGCCACCATGTATCATCATCACAAACATAAAACCACGTAAACTAGTATATCAAATAATAAAACATTAAGACATTATCATTCATATTTATATACCTACTATGGTCCATCATAGACCATGATAAATTTATATAATAGAGCGAGGAAGAGGGAGTAGTTATCCATCCCTTCCATATCCGACCTATAAATCAGGGAAAACACCTAAATCCAATTTCCAAATGGGGGTTTTTGGGGTTGTATGACTTATGCGATGTTTCATATGAAATAATAAGAAAATATAGTGAATGTCATATTTCCAAAAAATCCAAAGCCATATCTTACTTTCTAAATAAACACTACCATCACCCATATCAGTCACAACAATAATACTATGACATAATAACAACTAATATAATCACTATTTGACAAAAAAAGCCCATATATTCATGGAATGAAGACATAAAACCCATCATTAACTACCATTTTAATCATTTCATCATTATATTTTTCTATAATTTCAATTTACTATCCATATTATATTCATTATTCCATTCATTTAACTGTATATAATGTCAAATCATTCATTAGTCATTATCCAAAATTACATCAATCACTATCATTTAATTATATACATCTATTTTCAATTACCATCCCACGTGAAAAAATTCATTTACCAATTTATTAAATTTTTAAATCTATCCATCATCATTTTCCATTTAACATTATACAATTAACAATTCGTTCCTAGTATCCTATTACTAATTTCAATAGTTTTAACCACACTCCATGCTTCTAAGAAAATACACCAAAAACCCAAGACACCTAACCTCTCACTACATAAATTGCCAATATATTATGTGAAAACCTTAACAAAATACCATAAAACCAATTACATTCAATAAAACTATCCCTAACACTACTATTATAACCAAATAATAGCTTATCCATGACCACCATGATCATATGACACCACATCCTTCCAACCATCCATAAATACTATCCAAAAAACCACTAATAATAGTTGGAAATACCCAAAAATAATGTAGTATACGAGGGAATTCATATAAAAAACATCACTTTTATAATTATCATTAATGATTTATTTTCATTAATAATGAATTTAATGTTTAGGTCTCAACAAATGTAATTCAATATTTCTAGAAAACGGATTCACTAAAAATATTATGTGATTATACATTTATGAATGGTGACCCCAATGTATGAAACATAATGAAATATACATATCACAATAGTTGACTAGACCAATTATAAATAACATCAAACAAGCCATCAATCATAATAAAATTCATTAAAATACATAAATCATAAGTGAATCACAAATTTCCCTTCAATTTATTTTAGTTTAATTTATTATTTTATTTGGGTTAATAAGTAACATCTAACCAATGAAAGAAAAACAGTGACTAGTTAAAAATTATCAAATAATTATTTTTGGATATTTTTCAAATCCCCTACTTAGAAAGTCCTATGTTTGACCATTAACCATCAAAATAATAATAAAATAACACTATTATAGATTTATATCTATTTTAATAGCCTCCCAAATAAATTAATCATTGGAAAAATCAAGAATATGGGAAGGGGATTTTACCTTGGTTCTCTGGGAGTTGTTCTTTATAATCGAGGAAAAAATACAATAAATAGAAAGCTAATGATATACACTGATAGACTTATGGTCTCATATGGTTTGAATGAAGATGAATTAATTTTAGATAATTTGAATGGTTTTTTTTATTTTCAATAGAATATAAATTTTATGGAATTATGAAATCATTGGGAATGATTACATCACAATGAGGATGAGTTAAGTGATTCTGTGAAACTCAAACCATGATATCCAGTTATATCTCTATCGATCTCATATTATAAATATTTATAACTCTATAAATTTAAATAATTTCATGAAGTGATCAAAGATACCACACTTTGATACATGATCCTCGAGAAAACATGGCATATACCCCTAATTACCCACCCCAAAAACAACGAACTCTAACCAAACAATGGAGAAATGAAAGGAACCATGGAATAACAAACCTATGGTAGAAAAAACTAAGAAATAAACCACCCAAAAATTCATGATTCAATTGTTAAAACAATGATATAATTACCACACATAGGATATTAATTAATTTATAAGTTAAGACTAATCCCAAACACCCCATGTGATATCTAACCTGTATAAGATAAACTCAAAATACATCAATACAACCACACAGTGGCCCAAACAACCATGGTGTGACTACAATCATATATAGTGACCTCTTAGGGACCCATTTTATAATAACTACAGTCTACCCATCATTTGAATAGAATTGGGTCCTAAAAAAACTATTATCCCTCTCACGACAGAACCAAATTCCCATCTTGAAATAATGTGACACCTACTCTCACAACTCCCACCCTATTCCACAACAAAAGAACCAAATTTTAGCCCGACGGTTCATAGAGTGAGACACTAAACTATGGATAAGCCATTACCCAAAGTTTAATATTAATTACACAACACATATAGCCATTACAAAAAGCATCCCCCCTGTAGAAAATTTTCTCTATCTCTACCTTTCTTTTCAAACCTCCTCCTGGTGCCTCCAATACCCGAAAGACACAATTTAATAGTCCAAGAAATATTGGTCCATTAAAATTTAAACCATTATAATTCCAATTATCAAAATTATTTTCCATATAGTATGAATAATTTTTCAAATAGAGTCCTTAATTAAAACAATTGAAATTAATTATTATGCATAATTCTTAATATTAAATATAAACTACTTTAGATTTTCCCTTATTTTATAATTTATAAACATTTTATAAATTATATTTCTAATTTATATATTAAAAATTTATATACATATTATATTCAATAAATTATAATTTCAAAAGGCATTTTATATCAATATTAAATATTTTGAATATATAATTAATAAATGTTTCCTAAAAATTTAATAGTTAATGATAAGTTTTTTACAAATAATTAATTTCCAAATTTTTTTATAAATTAAATAAATATCCCAAAATACCCTTTTTTATAATTTATAATTATTTTAAAAATTATATCATTCTATACAGAATTGAAATTAATTAAAAATAATTTTTTCTTATAGATTATATTGTATTATGATCAATGTATGTAATGTTACAACATCTCATTTTTTCTATCATATTTTATGATTGATGAACATGGTCATGATACAACCTTATGTTCATTGGGTTTCATATCTTACAATATAATCTATATCATATTTAAAAATTATATGTTTTAGTGAGTCTTCTAAGATTAAAATAGTTCCATCATAGGCTATGATATAAAATATCACACATTTTGATATAGTAAAAACTGATGTTTTTGGAACTATGCCACCACCTATGATATCCCATGTCATCATGCATGACCATATCACATCATACGATATCATATATCTTATATCCACCTATAATAGAAACTCTATCACTTTTATGAAATGTAATATGATATATAAAATGATATAAAAGTCCATCATTTTCAATAATGATTTTTTGAATCATTAAAAATTTTATGATCTTATACTATTGTTAGGTTTATATGGATATAATAATAATTATTTAAAACAATATAATACATTAGAAAATATAAATCCTAAGATAACCATACTTGAAAACAAATCCACTTATAAATAAGAAATTAAAAATAGTATGTATATTATAAAAATTATGGCCCCCACTTATATTTTCCTCAAAAAAATCTTGACAAAGATAATTTAAGAGAGAAAAACAAGTTATTTCCTTCAATGTGTATCTATAGATGAGTGAACCACCAATTTTTTTGAAAGACCCTCCTTGAATACACAATATTATAGTATATAATGGAGGATAGGGATGGAAGGGAAGATATAAATGAGGAAAATTGCATGAGATAAATGAGGAAAGGAACAAAATTATCATCACAATGCCTTAACCACCCTTTATAATATTTGGTGATACTCTGTGAGTTTTAATAATTTTACACTAATGTTACAAATAATATGATTAATACACACATATATAAATTATTTTTAACCAATTAGTCGATTAAATTCCCAAATGTATAATCATATGAAACATCACAACTGATGATTTCAAACATGGTTGATTTGAATTGTAACACTTAAAATTTTAATTCCTCAATCAATAATTGCATGTTTTTATAAATCATACAATATTATTTACTCAAAAATACCACGTTATGATATACCATTTAATACAATATAATAGAGTGAGGTCATAATAAGATATCATATATCATTACATATATTATACCCTCATATTAAAGTATTACACAACCATGAACACATTATATATACAAGGATTTATGGAACATATCTATTACTCAGACTATCAAATAGATAATAACAATGTTTAAAAATAGTAATTCCCCCCTTTAGAAAGTTCTCCCTACAAGTTTTATAGTGTCAGTAATGTTCTATATTTACTGAAAACTAAAATATCTATGTTTTATTCCGTTCCGTAATTAAAACAGTATACCTTACAAATAGTCACACAATACCAATAATGAAATGTTTAGTGTCCTTGAGGGCCAGTTACATCCATAACTTATTTTTCACAAATTAAGAACATTTTTATATAATCAAACCACACTAAATCAATTATAGAATTATCATAAGTTAAAATCATATTTATAACCTGAGGGATGAAACATAATAAAGGGTATAACACATATTCTATATAAGGGTAAGAATAAGCGATGACAATCAAAGATCATAAGTGAGTATAAAATGAGAATATGGGTAAAAACTGTATACATAAGAAAATAATACAAAACAAATAATAGAAAATAAATCACAAGTCATTTAATAAGTCTTGGAGGAACCTAATACATGAATCAAAAGAGTGTAGAAACATTAGAAAATATACATGAGGCATGATAACACTATATAGGAATAAGAATATATATAATAGTTTGGAATAAACATAGTCATAAGATAATATATCATTTTGAACATAGATTAACTATAATTAGGCACACACAAATACTTGTGATCAAAGATTAACTAAAATTATACACCAGCACAAACTTTTTAGCACAGTTAAAACAAAAATTATACCCACACAAAATTTTGTGAGCATAACTAAACTACAAATATACAAAAGAAAACCTGGAGAGAATTGATAAATCATAATTATAACCATGTAAGAACTTTAAAGAATAAATAGATAAAAATTATAACTACGAATAAACCTTTGAGCATAGATAAACCAAAATTATAACCATACATAACCTTGTGAGCATAGATAAACCATAATTATTCCCATGAGAAACCTTATGACCATATCTAAACAAAAATTATACCCAGAAACAACCTTGTGAGCATAGTTAAACTATGATTATACCCACTTAAAAGATCATTATCTTGTGAGAGACATAACCAATTCGTTGGTGTACAATATATGACCCCACTTGTCATCATCCATGAAAATTACCACCAAGTAAAACCAAACCATTCATCTTATAATAAATAACCCATTATATGAAAATGGGTTTCAAAACATTTCTAAATGGAATCACATAAGAAAAATTATTATTTTATACCAATAACATAATCTAATAAATTGATTATTTAAGATAACATATACAATGATTTATGAACCAATAATCCATTAGATAATAATAAATTTGAAATATAATAGAAATAAAAAAAAGATATTTATTAAATAGAATTTCATAATATCATATTAAGAACATTATTGTCAATTTAATTTTCAAAATCCATTTTATTTATGATTAAGATAAAAAGTCTCAAAAAATTAAATAAAAAGAATTTTGTTAAATATACTTTTATAATAAATAAAAAATATGTCAAAATTTGAAGTATATGGGAAGAATATAAGTTCACGATGAACCAAAACGTTTTAAGTAATTTAAAACACCTAAATAAAAACCCACATCATTTAAAGGATAACAAAACCTTTATTTTAAAATTAATAAAGAGGTTTAAAATGATAATTGTATATAAAAACAATTTTAGTTTGTACTATGTAAAGGATAATATTAGTGGTATGTCAAAACATGGATATGGATGAAAAATCCTTTAAAATAAATGGGAATTACTCTTAACAAAAGTGATTTTTCAAGAAATAATATAACAATCAAGGAAGAATAATTAAGTGTGAAACATATTTTACAAGAAAATAAATCAGAAATAAAAAATAAAAAATCATAGGTTATAATTGGTAAATCATGAAATATAATCATTGAATAAGAGTGATTATGACCCAAAGAAAAGATTTGAGTTATGAAAAACCCTTACAACCTTGGTATCCATTGAATAAAAAATCTATTTAAGTAAGTAAAAATATGTGGCTCTAAAAATACCATGAATTAATATAATATGTTAGAACTAATTCATTACATAGTAAAAACACCATATCAAATATATATTAGTGCAAAAAATGAAATATGTCTCAGGAAAATAAATTTGAGACAAAGAACCCATTTACTTTATTAATGTTAAGACAAAATCACTCTAACCACTAGTAAAAAAATATTATTATATTAATACACTATTACATACCCTTATTTATATATAATAACCTTTTATATACTCAATTTATGATAATTTATTATGAATATATTAGTAAGTTATCGCTTATTTTTACCATCAGTTTTTACTAACTTTAATTGTTTCACATATGATTTATGATGTCGATTTTAGTACCCATTATTTGACAAAATGGTTATAATTCATATATAATATAAGATACCTTAATTTATGTTTAATAATGACCAATAATTTTATAATCTTATTAAATGATATTTTCTCTGCATTTCATGAGGAACCATTGAATAATGAATTAGTTTCTGGTTATTTATCGATATTGACCGATTACTTAATAATGATCATTATTTTTTTTGTTATCCATAAAGAATAATATTAATGAAATTATTAAACTTATATAATATATATATTCATAAATTATATTTTTTAACCATCATTTATGGTGGTAGTGATAGATGGAATATATTATTCCTTTTAGATGATAGTCCACACGTACGTATGGATGGCGATTTCATTTTCATAACATGAGAGGAAGGAATAATATGGATTAATATTTTCAAACCTAAAAAGTGTTATAAATATCATACTTAGATATTAAATTCCTTTTTATAACTATCATTGTAAGGATACTAAGGAAAATGAATCATGTCTTGTCTTGGAGGCAGTAGTCAACGCATACTCAGGATTTTCATTTTCACTTTTCTTAAGGGGAATGAAATATGTGTTTAATATTTATTCCCATAATATAAAAAATTTAATTATACAATTTTTTAATATATTCTAGGAAATTACCGATTTATTTAATAGAAAAAATAGAACCCCTGTAAAGAATGGAAAAGAGGAAACCCATTACAAAGCCTAAAGACCTGAATGTGAAAATGGCTTAAAGAAACTTAACCTGAAGGCCTTGAGAGTGAAATAAGATTATAGGGTAATTATAGAGGTCAAAGTTTCTATGGGAAGATATCTTTTATAGTGGTATTATATGGGTGGAAGGATTACCTATTTATAAGTGGTGAGAATGACATTTTTTTAAATATTTCAATATTATTTAATGGGACAACATGTTAAATATGTCACGTGGCTCAAAAAAATAGATGATAATTGAGTAAGAGTGATATAACTTCAATAATATCCAAACTAATAAATTATAAATATTTTTTAACATGTTTCAATCCATTTATTCCTTGAATTATTTCTTTTCCATTTAATATTTTATTGTGGTAACTAGTTTTCAACTAAGGTGACTTAATTGTTATGTATATAAATAAAGTTTTCCTTATTTGAGAATTTGTAGCCACTAATTTTGAATTTGAAATCCACTTATTATGATTCAATTTCTAAAAGTATTAAAAATTAATTTTAATATAATATATATATATAATGTATTAATTATTTTGATAGAAATATTACCTGAATTAGGTTTCATAAATTTCTATGCAATATATATATATTAATAATGACATAAAAGTGGTAGTATCACTATTTGGAATTATTCACCTAAAAAGTAATTCCTTTAGAAAAATCTAAAAAATTAATATGAAGCTAATTTTGACATTATAAATAAAAAAATAATGATATTTTTATATAATTTAAAATCTAAAATTTATAAATTTAGAATTTAAATGAAAATTAAAATATAAATAAAAATGGGGTTTATTGAAAAAATGATGTTTTCAAAGATTAAGTTTTCTTAATATTATTTCATATCAATTTTAAATTTAACATATGTTAATATAAAAGTGAATATTTAATAATATTTTAAAATTTTCAATTAAATTTATTAGTTTATAAAATTCTTAACAGAATGGTTCTTTGAAAAAAATGAAATATTACTTTTATACTAAATATGATTTAAAAAATACCATTAAAATCAATTATTTATATTCCAAAATTTAATTTTTCTTATCCATTGATATTAAAATATTGATTATAATTTTATATATACATCATATCATATTTTGGAAATAATATTAATATTTATATACAATGTATAATCATATATACATATATAATATTTTAATATCATATTTTTATTTCATTGTGAGTTATATTATTTTAAATTTAATATATAACAATACATGATTTTAGTACCAATTGTATATATGAGAAACAACCATATTTAAACTAACCATATTTAAAAGCATGATATTAGTAATGACCATATTTCTAATGTTCATATTCTGTTCATATATATAACCTTACGAAACATATTCTATTCCCACTTCCAATTTCCATAGTTTTCATTTTAAATTTCACAACATGATCTCTATTGTAATGGTATTATTTATCATTATGGGTTTGGTTATACTTTTAGTGATTAATATAGTTGATAATGGTCTATGGGAGTTTTTGGTTAAAAATATATTATTCTCTACAATTTAATTTCCTGTTTTAATTTTCATAGTTTTAATGGTTGTAATCATCCATTATGTACTAAAATCCATTGTATGAGATACATGTTTTCATGTACCTCATTTGTAATGTAACATTATAATTGAATAAAGTTTCATTAGCTTTATTAATATCTTGTATAGACTAATCTCTAATCATGTATTAATTATTTTTATGGAAAAGAGAAAAATTCTCCATAATTATAGGGAAAACAATTATTAGTTCCTTAAATTTGGGATGTTACATTCTCATATCCTTAAATAAATTTCCACCTCATAATTTTAGTTATTATAAACTAATTAAATAGTTAAGGATGTCTACAATATAACCATGACTTTAGGTGTAAAGACCCAAAAATTTATATGTAATTTTTGTAAAATTAATTTGTATTATTAGGAGTCTGCGAATATTGATGGTGTGTAATTCTGAGGCCTAGTGTGCTTGGAATTAATTTTTGAACCTTTTTAAGGTATGTTCAGTAAACGTGAGGGCAACATTTTCTATCGTTTGAACCAGTGCTAGGATTAAAAATCCAAGGGCACTGTTGAATCCGCAGTGCTGAGATTTACTTAAGGGAAGCTTTAAATCAACCGCAGTAGGTCGGGAGAAAAAGTTAAATTTTGGACTTTATAGAAAAATAATAAAATAACTTAACAAGTTATTTTATTTCTTTTTCTCCAGTGGATGAGCAGTGGTGGTGGGAACTGGTCACTTTTCATGCCAATTAATGGCTTGAAACTCTTTTAGTTGTAACCACACCATTGTGTAATTAAGAGTTTCATTCATTAAATGAACATCATTAATTCCTCGGTGCATTACTCACCTTTCCCCTCTCTATTTAAGTGAGTCTTGGGGTGGCGTTTGGAAACGGCTTCACCAAGCAAGGAACCTCTGGCGAAGTGACGTGACGCCTTCCACCAACGGAGGACATAATATTGGGCGGCGATGATCTGGGACTGATAAACACTGACGACCACACTCCACCTAGGACTCTCCTCCCGCCATTGATCGAGATACCTCCAATGAATCATGAGGTATGGGTTTTGATTAAATTCACGTGAAATGTTTCTTTCCCTCGTTCTTGAAGAGGATGGTGATTCATTGATGTTATGATTTATTAATGTTTATGAAATTACCTCAAATTGATATAATGCAAACATGGGGGGCGTGGGTAAAACCAACAAGGCCCAAACCCTCCGCTGCTTGTTTTTTATTGCGTTCTTTAGAGGTGGGTAGTTCCAACTTGACACTTTAAACCAAGAGGTGCGCAATGACATTGGCATCTTGAGAGGACCGTAGGTGCGTCTGGAAGGAAGAAAATACCAGCGGAGCTCACCTAGTGGCCTGTGGGAGAAGTGCCGGTGACTAACACCGGCAGGTGAGGGCGGAAGCCGACATCCGTCGACAGTGGTGGAAGAGCAGTGCCGCTCGGCGCCGCGGTGGCCGGGCAGGCAACCGACAGCGACCGACTACGGAGGTGGAGGCGACACACCACACTGAAGGAAGCCATAGCAATGTAGGGACCCGCCCCCTGCGGGTCCAATGGGTGATGTGGAGACACCACCTGACACCACCATTAAAGGATCTAAACATCTATTTTAAGCCATTTGGGTGCAGAGACCGCGCGACCCCACACGGGTCGTGCCAGCCAGCTTACCAGACCGCCTGACGGGCCGCACCCAGCTAGTGGGCTAGGCCATTCCACGACCTAGCGGGCTGAGACCAGCACGAACTAACTCAACTGGGCCAGGTCAGACCCAAACCGGGTCGGGTCGACCCAAACTAGACCTGGACCCCTCTCGGACCCTGGAATGCTTAAGTGACCGTATCTTGCAAACCAGATGTCCGTTTGACTAACCGTATGCGGAAATGGGATACATGGAGTGAGATAGTCATTTTGAGATACCCTATGAGAGTTTTAAAGAAATATGGAGTGCGGTTGGGTTGGATGGACTCTGAATCCCACTGGTCCCTCAATACTAAAATGCCAATAACATACACACTAGATGTCCGGTTGACGTGCTGTTTGTTGCATTGGGACCCTTATGACGTGACAGATCATCGGGTTACTTCTTCATGGGACTTAGTGCTGTTTGAAATACAACCGATGGATTGAGGAGCAGTTCTACCAGATTTAAGTGTACTGAATGGGAATCTAGTGGCTGGAAGTGAGGTGGAGGTTGGAGACAGATCATACAGAGGTTAGTACTGAACAAACTTGTGTGGGTTAGTGATATACCGATATGGTGTGGTTCAGATACTTTGTGGGTCAGTAATCCATGATCTTGTGAGGGTTATAGCATACTGATCCTGTGTGGGTCAGATCCTATGTGGGTCAGTGCTCAACGATCCTATGTTGGTCAGCGCATACCGATCCTTTTTGGGTCAGATCCTGTGTGGGTTAGCACCTATTGACTCCGGGCGGGTCGGATCCTATGTGGGTCTTGCGTGGGTTAGTACCTATCGATCCTTTGTGGGTTAGACTCTGTATGGTCAGTAGCAGTTCCTATCAATAGAATAAGATGATCTAGATTCTTGACTAATCATCTGCACTTCTGTGCATTACTTATACATAGTTTGAGTTGGGTCTATTTCTTTGTGATTTGTGATTGTGACCATACTTGTGGTTTCCCTTTATTTAATTTGGAGAGACCTTCAGGGTTCTCGTGATCCCTACTGGGTAATATTATACTCACCCCTACATGGGGCTTCACTCGCACCATGTTATGTCTTGTGCAGACGATGGGTAGCCTTGACTGAGACTTGGGGAGCTAAGGCCTTATGGTGGACGACGGTGATGGTTGATGTGGAGATATTTGGAGACGAGTTGTACCTACCCTTCTTATAGGATTCTCGGTGGAAGATATCAGGAGATGTCTTTGGTTTTCAGTTTTAGTTGTATCTTTTTAGGTGGGCTTGTATTTCGACCCCTTACTTTCAGTACAAAATTTTACTACTGCAATTTTACATTTTGGTTGCATATTTTTTCATTATAGTCTCTGTGTTGGTATTGGATTAAAGGAAAAGCCTTCCCATTTTAGGGATACGCCTTTCCAGTGCTCGTCACCCATCCCTGGCCTATGGAAGCCAGGCTTGGGGTAGTCAAGGTACGGGCCCTGGGGGACGGGTCGTGATAAAGTTGTATCAGAGGAGTCGATTCTACTGGAGAACTAAGACTCTGATATTTTTAATAGAGAAATAGTGTTAATTGTTTTGAGTATGGTTTTTAGTTTGGAGAGACCATTGTTGGTGCATCAACCGACATATCTATACACCAGGACTCTGAATTCTGATTTCCAACTCGGTGCACAAAAATACAGATTGTGTGTGTTTTGGAAATGTTTTTTACTTTGATCTCTTTCGAGTTAGCTCACCAGGTATAACTTATTAACTATGGGGCACCTATTTCTTTTTAGGATTCTACCGTATAAAAATCCAACTAGGATTCTTGAGAGAGTATACGATGATGACCCACAGAACGATGAGGCTTTGGTGCAGGGCCCTCTTATAATGGTAGCACCTTCGGGTGGTGCACCAACAACACCACCACCTATTTGGAAGTAGATGCCACCAGCCCCACTAAAAGACTGTACACACCGACTGAGCACGTTTCACGATTTCTAGAGATAGAGGGATCTAAGATTTCGAGGCGAGACAGATCCCCAGGTAGCTGAGGACTAGATGGAGGCTGTGGCTAGTGTTTTTCGCTTGGTTGAGATACCAACAGAGAAGATGGTTATCCTATCATCTAGAATTTTCTAAGATACAATAGGAAGATGGTGGAGACAGACACTCCAAACACATGACAAGGTGAACCTAACTTTTATGGGCTTTGGGAGCCTCTTCAAGGTGGAGTTTGTTCCAGCGACTCTATGCTTTGTGCGTATTTAGGAGATCATGCACTTACAATAGGGCAGCGTGATAATAGCCCAGTACTCGGCGAGATTCACTGACCTCTCACGATACTCCATCGAGATGTTATGGGACCCATTCTTCAAGGCCCAGAACATTGAGTAGGGTCTCCGGAAAGAGATCAGTGTATCAATTATATCAACGAATATTCTGACACAGATTGGAGTGCTCGAGCGAGAATTGTTGGTAGAGAGCTTCATAGCTGAGCATGCAACGATGGTGAGAGCCACCACTGGACGACAGGTAGCCAAGTCATCTGTAGGAGGCATTAGATAGATCCTATAGAGGTCCAAGTGGGCTAGACCCACCAGTGGACGACCCCAGGATTCATGGTCGGAGGTGCGGAGCTCTTGAGGCAGAGAAGGTTAGTTGGGAGGCAGATTGTGCTTCAAGTGCAGTGGTCAGGGCCACTTCGCTCGCAAATGCCTGAACCACCATACCAATGATCATAAAATGGTCGAGGGGCCACTTAGGAAGAGGTATAGATTCAAGCGAGGAGGTCCATAGGGCGGCAGGTGTGGTAGAGGAGAAGGCTGTGCGGTAGGCGGCGATTTGAGGTTCTACCGCCACCACCACCAGGAGGTCCACCCCAACCACAGGGAGCAAGTGGACTGGGGCAAGAATAGTTACATGCAGTAGAGGCCTATGATCATAGCACTCTGGAGATGATTAGAGGTACGATCTATCTATATTTCACAATATCTATAGTACTTATAGACACAGGTTCTAGTCACTCTTTCATTGCCACATCACTCGTTTGAAGCTCAGAGATTCCAGTGGAGTCGTTGGCTCAATCCTTGCATTTAGAGACTCATATGGGGGAATATTCGATGATTACACACTGGTGCAGGCAGTGTGAGCTCACTCTAGGAGGTTAGAGCTTTGTTTGGGATCTCTTAGTAGAAGGGTTGAGGCCTTACGGTGTTATCTTGGGTATGTAATGGCTATCCAAAGTCCATGATCAGATCGATATTTTTAGGCGCAAAGTGCAGTGTCTCCGCCATGAGGAGATCATGTTTTCTTTCACCAGTGAGAACGAAACCTCTGCAGAACATGATGGGCTTTCTCAGAGGAGGGTGAAACCGATTTCTCATCAGTTGGAGAACCTCAACCTTAGAGAAGTTGACATGAGGAGTCCGAGTTATCCTAGAGTGGTGGACTAGTATGCTGATGTATTTCCTGATGATGTTCGAGGACTACCTCCACATAGAGAGGTAGAATTTTACATCGACCTATACCCTGAGACGATACCGATATCTACACCAACATATCTAATGGCTCTTATGGAGGTTTGGGAGTTTCAGGTACAACTGGATGACTTACAAGGAAAGGGGTTCATAAGGAATAGTGTTTCTCTATGGGTATCCCCAATCTTGTTCACCAAGAATGTAGATGGGAGCTTGAGGATTGTTTGGACTATCAGAACCTGAACTAAGTGATTTTGAAGAACAAGTATCCACTCCTAAGGATTGATGATATCTTAGACCAGCTGAAGGGAGCTCGTTGGTTTTCAAAGATAGACCTCAGATTAGTCTGTCATCAACTCAGAGTACCGGATGAGGATGTATCGAAGATAAAATTCAGATGTCGGTATGGCCATTACAATTTCTTGGTGATTCCTTTCAGTGTGACCAAAACTCTATAAGTGTTCATGGGGATCATAAACATGATATTTCAGCCATACCTCGATCGATTTGTGCTGGTATTCATCGACAACATCTTAATATACTCGGCATTAGATGAGGAGCACACCACAAACCTGTAGATAGTTCTGGATACAATTCGAGAGAACCAGATTTATGGAAAGATATCGAAGTGCTAGTTCTGGATACAGGAATTACACTTCCTAGTGAATGTTATCTCAGAGGCTGGAGTTGCAGTGGATCTGGAAAAGATAGAGGCAGTACTTATTTGGGAGCCACCCAGGAGTGTGACCGAGGTCCAGAGTTTCCTAGGATTGGATGGGTAGTACCATAGAATTTTACTTTAATTCTCCAGGGTAGCGGTACCCTTGTCAGATTTGAAGAATAAGGGGGGGCCTTTATTATGTAAAGAGAAGTTCCAGCAGTGTTTCCAGGATCTGAGGTAGAGATTGACGAGTTCTCCCATTTGGAAGATACCAGAAGAGGGCATTGGGTACGTAGTTTACTGAGACACATCAGGGACCATACATGGTTGTTTCCTAATGCACAAGCGAACGGTGATCACATACGGCTTATGGAAGTTGATACAACATGAAAAAAACTATGCTACCCATGAACTAGAGTTATAAATATTGGTCTTTGCATTGAAGAAGTGGAGACACTACTTGAAGGGTGAATGGTTTACTATTTACTCTGATCACAAGAGTCTCAGGTATATCTTCTCACAGAAGGACCTGAACCTGAGAGAGAGACGATGGCTAGAGTTCCTCGAGGACTATGACTTTGAGATAGTATACACTCTTGGGAAAGGAAACTTAGTAGAAGACACACTCAATAGGAGGTTGGGTCTATATCTGCTGAGTGAGGTGACAGAGCAGCTAGTCGCGTTGCAGTTATCCTTCGTTTATAGAGATAGAGTAGCTTACCTCTAGTCTATGATAGTTACTTTCCCACTTTTTCAATGAGTCAGGGAGGGAAAATTTTGGAATGTTGACTGCGAGGCCCAACGTGCTCAAATATCCTCAGGACGGTCTCTTGAAGGATAACCTGAAGGTGGGGAGCACGTCTTTCTTTTTAGAGGATGAACCATGGTACCAGTGACGCTACAGGATGAATTGTTGAAGGAGTTTCACACATCCCATTTAGCAGTACATCATGGAGTGGAGAAGATGTACCAGGATCTATGGAGTTAGTACTGGTGGCCAGGGATGAAGAAGGAAGTGGAAAAGTTTATATTTTGATGCCTCACTTCTCAGCAAGTGAAGGCCGAGCATCATGTACTAGTGGGATTAGCACACCCACTTGCGGTACCAGAGTGTAAGTGGGATGGTATCTCCATGGACATTGTGAAAGGGCTACCACATATGTCCAAGGGCCAAGATTCCATTTGGGTGATCGTTGGATGACTCATCAAGTCGGCCCACTTCCTACCCATCTGAGAGCATGGATCAGTAAAGAGATTGGGAAACCTCAACGTGCAGGAGATAGGGCGACATCACAGAGTTCCATTGACAATAATCTCAGATTTCAAGACACATTTTACATCATGCTTATGGAAGGTATTGCAGGAGGTGTTCAAAACTCCGCTACACTTGAGCACCGCTTTTCATCCACATATAGATGGTCAGACCGAGCAGACCATATAGACACTCGAGGAAATGCTTTTTTCTTGGGTCCTTGATTTTGGCCGTAGTTGGTAGGACCACCTATCCCTAGTAGAGTTTTAATACAAAAATATTTATCACTCCACCATCAGCATGGACCCATTTGAGGCTTTGTATGGGTGACTATGCAAATCACCTCTTTGCTGGACATACCCAGGGGAGTCAGCACTTATGGGTCCAGAGTTGGTATAGGCTACCACAGAGAAGGTCCATATCATCCGGGAGTCGATGAAGACTGCAAAAAGCTAGTAGAAGTCTTATGCCTACAGGAGATAGATACCCTTAGAGTTTGAAGAGGTAGACCATGTCTTTATATGTGTCTCACCCCGACAAGGATTACCAACATTTGTTCAGGGCAACAAACTATCTTCAAGGTTCGTCACACCTTTCAAGATCCTCAGTAGAGTAGGCGAGGTGGCATACTGTCTAGCTCGTCACCCACACATGCACTGAGTGCATAATGTTTTCCACGTGTCACAGCTGAGGAGATACGTGCATGATCCATCACATGTTATCGATTGGGGAGATCTGGACATCGGCGATGGGGCGATGCTTGTAGAGTTCTCAGTGGAGATAGAGGATCGACAGGAGAAGATCCTTTATGGGATGTCGATTCCTCTGGTTCAAGTTTGTTGGCAGAACAAGAATCTCAAAGAGAGAACATGGGAGCGGGTGAATCAGATGTGTGATCAGTACCCCCATTTGTTTCCCTAGTTTTGTTATAGATTTTGGGGATAAAAATACCTAAGGTGGGGAGAATGTAATGACCCAAAAATTTCCATGTAATTTTTTCAAATTATTTTGGATTATTACGAGTTTGTGTACTTTGACGGCACGTGATTCTGAGGCCTGGTGCGCCCAAAATGAATTTTTGAACTTTTTCTAAGGTACGTTCAGTAAACGTGCAGATGGCGTTTTCTATCTATTGAACCGGTTCTCATATTAAAAATATGAGGGCACCATTGAATCTGCAACGCCCATATTTTTTTTAAGGGAAGCATCTCTTCAACCGCAGTAGGTCGGGAAAAAAAGTTAAATTTTTTACTTTACAGAAAAATAATAAAATAACTTAACAAGGTATTTTATTTCTTTTTCTCCAGTAGATGAGCGGAGGTGGTGGGGACCGGTGACGTGTCAAGCCAATTAATGTCTTGAATCTCTTTTATTTGTAACCGCACCATTTAAGAATTAAAAGGTTCATCCATTAAATGAACCTCATTAATTCATCAGTACGTTACTCACCTTTCCCCCCTCTATTTAAGTGAGGCTCGGGGTGGAGTTTTGAAACGACCTCACCAAGTAAGGAACCTATGGTGAAGTGACACGACGCCTTCCACCGATGGAGGATAGAATCTTGGGTGGCGACGATCTGGGACTGATTAATGGTGATGAACTCACTCCAATGAGGACTCTCCTCCCGCCCATGACCGCGATACCTACAATGAATAACAAGGTAGGGTTTTGATTAAATTCATGTGAAATGTTTATTTCCCTATTTCTTTAAGAGGATTATGAGTCATGGATGTTATAATTTATTATTGTTTCTTAAATTACCCCAAATTGTTATAATGCTAACATAAGGGGTGCATGCTAAACAAATAAGGCCCAGACCCTCCGCCGCTTATTTTTTATTGCGTTCTTCGGAGGCAGGTAGTTCCAACTTGACAGAACATTGAAAACGAGAGGCGCGCAATGAAGGAAGCATCCCAAGAGGAACGTAGGAATGTCCGGAAGGAAGAAAGGACCACTGGATCTCATCCAGTGGCCCGCGGGAGAAGCGTCGGTGACCAGTGCCAGTGGATGAGTGCGAGGGTAGTCATCTGCCAGCCGCGATGGAAGATCGGTGCCGTGGTGGCCGGGCAGGTGGCCCGCAGCAGCTGGCCGCGGAGGTGGAGGTAGTGTGCTGTCACGCGCCATGCTGAAGGAAGCCATGGTGATGCAGGGACCCGACTTCTACGGGTCCCACGAGTGATGAGGTGGTGCCACCTAGCGCCGCCATTAAAGTATCCAAACAGCTCCTTTGAGCTCTTTGGGTGTAGCAGACCGCGCAACCCCGCAAGGGTCACGCAAGCTAGTGGGCTGAACCACCCGGAGACCCAGGCCAGTCTGCAGTCCATCCCAACTGGGCCGGGCGAGGTCAGACTCAAACCATGTCGGGTCGACCCGAACTGGACCCCTCTTGGGCCTTAGAATTATTAAGTGACCATATCATGCAAACCAGACATCCGTTTGATGAACCGTCTGCGGCGCTAGGATCCTTGGAGTGAGACTGTCCTTTTGAGATACTCCATGAGAGTTTTAGAGAAACTTGGAGTGCGTCCAGGTTGGATCAACTCCGAATCCAACCAGGCTTTTGGAACTAACATGCAAATAAATTATAGACCAGATGTCCATTTGACGTTCCATCTGTAGTGTTGGGACCCTTATGATGTGACACATCATCAGGGTTACTTTTTCATGGGACTTTATGCCAGTTTAAATAAGACATATGGATTGAGGAGCGGTTCTCCCAAAATCAATCATACTATGAGCATGAATCCAATGGCTGGCAGTGAGGCAAAGGTTGGAGACAGATCATACAGAGGTTAGTACCAAACGATCATGTGTGGGTTAGCGATGTATCAATACTGTATGGGTCTGATCCTATGTGGGTCAACGCTCAGTGATCCTATGTGGGTCTGCACATACCGATCCTTTATAGGTCAGATCCTGTGTGGGTTAGCGCTCAATGATCCTATGTGGTTAACACATAACGATCCTCCATGGGTCAGATCCTATGTGGGTCTTGTGGGGGGTTAGTATATATCTATCATGTGTGTGTCAGACTCCGTATGACCAGTAGTAGTGCCTCCCGGCAGAATAAGATGATTTAGCATCTTGACTAATCATCTGTACTTCTATTTTTACTTATACCTAGTTTGAGCTGTGTCTATTTCTTTGTGATTTCTGATTGAGACCATGATTTTGGCTTTCCTTTTTGGAATTATATGAGACCTTCGGGGGTTTTGGGGTCCCTACTGGCTATTGTTATACTCACCCCTTCATGGGCTTCGCCCGGACCTTGTTGTGTCTTGTGCAGACGATGGGAAACCTTGACTAAGACTCGGGGAGCTAGGACCTGACAGTGGATGGTGATGGTGGTTGATGTGGAGAGCTGTGGAGATGAGTTGTACCTACCCTTTAGGTAGGATTCCCAGCAGAAGATCTCATGAGATGTTTTCTATTTTCAGTTTTAGTTGTATCTTTTCAGTTGGACTTGTATTCTAGCCCCTTACTTGCAGTACACACTTTTACTACAATAGTTTTATTTCGTAGTTTCATCTTGTTGCATTCTAGTCTGTGTGTTTATACAGTTTTAAGGAAATGCCTTCCTGTTTTAGGGATACACCTTTCCGATGCTAGTCGCCAATCCCTGTCCTATGGAAGGCAGGCTTGGGGTAGTCACGACACGGGCCTCGGGGGATGGGTCAGGACACCGGGTTTAATTTTTAATGATGTTTCATCTACACTATCCATGGATTGACTAGTGAAATCATATTTTCCTTCATAATGGGAATAGAGATAATGTTGATTTTTTAACCATTTGTGAAAAATTCCCCAATATAGTGGGAGTAATTTTTTATAAGGGGATTATAGTCAGAATTTTATTAATTGGTAACCATGGGATAATATTTAGATGTGATATTTCTATCTTGTAAATTATCATTACCAAGAGAGCCAATGAATTCCTATTATCACAATAAATTTTACTAAAATATATATAATAGGATTTTATAGGAGCCCATTCCTTTAAACATATATTAGAGAAGAGTTATATACTTGGGATACAATAATCATAACATTATATTTTTTTAATAATAATTCAAAATATATTCTTCATGATGTTGGTTTTATGTTTTTTTTGTAAACATTCAAGGTATAAAGGAGTAGGTTAAATAATATAAGAATACGAAAGTCATATTTCTTGAGTCAGTGATCAATGTTCCTCATTCTACATATTTTTCAAAACCCATTTCTATAGTTGTAGTTCCATAGGCTCTACGTTCTTCCATTAGTATAAGAGGTTAACAATTCCTATTATACTCTATAGTATAGGGTTAGAAAATCAATTAGCATAATTTCAAAACTCCTTTTATTTGATGCATCAAAGTTTGGGTGTTTTATTAGTTGATACTTTTATACATTCTTTTATATTAGCAGAAATCTTTATCTATCTTTGAAAATAATAATCTAAATGTCCAATACATCCACATTCTAATCCTTTTTCTATTCCTTTGAGACAACGCGCTTTGTGATTCTTACAAAATTTTTGGTATGAAGTAAATTATTCTTTTTTTCCTTCATCATCTTCAACACCTAAAATTTTGTGTGAATCTACCCTTCTCTTCTATTGTGTGTTTAGAAACTCAAATAATTTCACATTATTAATAATATTTTGTGATAGATGGTTTGGCATAATCACAAGTCTTCTCTATCTAGATCCCATTACGAAGGGTTTTTCATTGATGTAATATCTTCATTGTCCCTCTCACCCATGGGTTTACCTAGTTCCAGCCACTACTAAAACCAAAAGGGTTGACATGTGTGATGAAAAATTAAAAATACATGGGAATTATAGTAATCATAAATGTAATTCAATCTTAAAATTCCATGTTCCTTTACATTATCACATTGTACTATAGTTCCATTAGTTCAACCAATATCAATATTTGTTTTACCGTGGTCACATTAAGTGGGGTTATCTTATTCTTATCAACCTAATGTTTTAAATTAACTTAGAAAAAAATCATCCATAATATTTCAAAAAGTAAATATGATCAACCAAACATATCCTTTGGGAGAGTCTAGACATGTGTGCAATCTTAGGTATACTCATTGTGATTTGGGTTGATGTCTGAGTCAATTCTCAACCAAACGTTTTTGAGGTGATTACCCCTAGCTGAATCTGTTCTACAATTGTATCCATATCACAATGTCCAGACCAGGATGTCTTTATTTGAAAAACACATTATAAAGACTTTACTAATACTTCAAGATACTATCCTATACTTAAACTCGTCCTTAGGGTTTTCAGTAAGGTTGTCTAACTTTAATACCAAAGGTAACTAAACAAATATCAAAATCTAACTAAACCTTATTATGATTCCAATGATGGAAAACCAATCTAATATTATATTTATTTTACATTATTTCCATAATCTAATCATTAAAACTCATATATAATCACACAATCCTAAGAAAAAAAGTTTAGTGTCTTTGAGGACTTGCTACACAAGTAACTTTACTTACACAACTTGCGAAAATTTTATCGTAATCAAACCACACATGATATCTTATAGAATTATCATAAGTTAAAATCATATTTAAAACCTAGGGCATGAAAATATATGAGATTAGTGAGTTTAAAGGATCCATAAGGGTAATCTTAATTGATAACAATCAATGATAATAAATGAGAATGAAATAATCATATGCATATAATAAAGATAGATAAGAAAATAATACCCAACAAAGAATGGAACATAAATCACGAGCCAGGGAATAAGTCTTGGAATAACATAAGATGGGAATAAAAATGGGGTGGATACATTGGTAAATAAAAATGATCTATTGGATCATGACATAATTATAGTAATATGGATTAGAGTGTGGCCTAAACACAAGCATAAGAAAATATATCATTTTGAACATAGATTAACCTAACTAATATATACTTAAAACATTATAATCATAGCTTAACCACAATTATATTCATGCACAACCATTTGAGAA
This sequence comes from Viscum album, assembly GCA_963277665.1. Classification (NCBI taxonomy): domain Eukaryota; kingdom Viridiplantae; phylum Streptophyta; class Magnoliopsida; order Santalales; family Viscaceae; genus Viscum; species Viscum album. The sequence continues at coordinate 990,090,655 of OY728159.1, read as the reverse complement.
AAAATAAACCACAATTATACCAACACATATATTTTTTTTATCATATCTAAACCACAATTATACCCACACATAACCCTATGAGCATTTCTCAACCACAATTATACCCACACAAAATCTTATGAGCATAGATAAACTATAGTTTTTTCCCCAAAAAATAATCATGAGGATAGATAAATGATAATTATATAGATACGCATCCTTGTGAAAATTTCTAAACTATAATTACACCCATACATAACCCTGTGATTATAGCTATAACATAATTATACCCACTCAAAACCTTTTGAGTATAGAAAAACTATAATTATACCCAAGCACAAGATAATTATTTATTGAGGTACATAAATAATAAATTTATGGTAGATATAGGAGCCACCATTCATCATCCATATATATTAGTTCCATATAAAATCAAATGATAACTCTTATCATAAATAATCAATGAGAATAAAATTGGTTTCAGAACATTTACAAATGAAATCACATAAAAAATACATTATATTTGATATAAAAAAAATCCCAAAAGTAATTTTATAAATATAAAATATAGAGTTATTTATAAACCAATATTCCATTAGAGAATAATCCTTTTAAAATTTAATGTAAATGACATAAAATATTTTTTAAAATAAATTTCTTGATATCATTTTAAAGAGATGTGATTTTCAAGTCAACTTCTAAGAAATTTTTTTCCAAAGATAAAGATAAAAATTAATAAGAAATTAATTAATAATAAATTTCAATAAATACAACTTAATAATAAATATAAAATATTTAAATTTTTTATGTTTAATGAATTAAAATAAGATCATGGTAAGGATAATCCATTTAATTACTTTAAAACACATTAATTTAAACACACATTGTTAAATGGATAACATATCATTTGTTTTAAAACGAAGAAAGGATAGTTAAAGGATCATTGGAAATAAAATAAATTTTATTTTCCAGTAGGTAAATGATAATATTGGTGGGAAGTAAAAACATGGATATGGAAGAAAATTTCATTAAAATAAATGGGAATTACTCTTAATCGAAATCATTTTTCAACAAACAATATAATGATCAAGGAAGAATACTTCATCATGAAACATGATTTCCTATAATAGAATGTGTAATTACAAAATAAAATCATAATATGATATAATGTATCAATCATGAAATATAATAGTAAAATAGGAGTGACTACGACCCAAGAAAAATATTTCAGTCATGAAACCCATTGCAACCATAATATCATTTGAATCAAAATCGATTTAAATAATAAACACTATATAGATATTAAAACCCATTTAATTACATTAATACGGTAAAATAAATTTATTATGTAATAAAAAAACCATATTAAATATATCATGGTGTATGAATATAAATGTTTCTAAATAAATTACATTTGAGATAAAGAACCTAGTATCGTTATTCCAACTTAGTTGAAATTGACCTAAACTCTTGTAAAGAAAACATAACTATGTTAATAATCCTTAGAAAAACCTTATAAATATAAACTAACTATTTATATAACTCATTTATGGTCATTTATTATTAATATATTTGTTATTTATCCATTATTTTTACCATCAGGTGTTACTAATTATATGTTTTTTTCACATGCTTTATGGTGTCAGTTTTGGTACCCATTATTTGATAATAAGATTGTCATTAATTGTTAATATAAACTAATGAAAATTATTTATTATAATTAAATATAACATAATAATTTCATTATATGAATTTTTCTATGTTTTATGAAAATTATATTGATGATGAATTATTTTCGGGTTGTTAATCGATACTTATGGATTACCAAAAAACAATCATTAACTTTTTTTCCATAAAGAATAAAATTACTGATATTTATTAATACTATATGTCATATATAATTATAAATTATAATTTATAACCATACATGAAGGTGGTAGTTCATTATGAAATATACTGTTCTTTTGAGGCAGTAGTTCGCACACACGCATGGATGCTGATATCATTCCCATAGCATGGGAGAAAGGAGTAATATTATTTATTATTTGAAGAAGCTAAAACATGTTATAAATATAATAATTATATATATATATATATATATATATATTAAATTCATTATTAATATCATCCTTGTAATGTGATGAAGAAAAATGAAATATGTTTTGTCATGGATGTGGTAGTCCGCACGTATACATGATTAGCATTTTTTCTTTTATTAAAGGAAATGAGAGAGGTGGTTAATGTTTATTAAAAAAAATATATAAAAATAATTATACTATTTATTCTGAAATAATAATATAGTATTGGAAAAACTAAAATTTTAATGGAATGATAAAAGGAAAATATGTTAGAAAAAATATTGAACTTATGTTGAGAAATTTTGGTTTCTCTTGGAGGATTCCTTGGAAAGGAAGGGATAAGGATAAATTATTATAACCAGAATATAATTAGAGTAAAATATTATTCTAGGTAATGTAATGTTTGTATTTTTTCAAGGGGAAAATTTATTTTTAGATTTGTATTGAAGGGGTGGTAAGAGGGCCCTTTTATAAGTTTTGAAAATGATTTTTTTGTAAATATTTCAAATTCATATAAAGGGATAACAAATTAAACATGTGAAGTGGATCAAAAATAGAAAATAATAGAGTTTATGGTGAGATATTGTTAATAATATCTCAAAAACTTAATTATAAACACTTTTTTAACACGTTTCAATCCTTTTAACCATTGAATTATTACCTTTTTCATTTAAGATTTTATTATGGTAACTAGTTTTTACCTAAGGTAACTTAATCATTATGACTAAAAAAAGTGGTATTTATAAGGTAATTTTTACCCAATGATTCTAAATTGTAAATCATTTTATTTTCATTCAATTTATAAAATTGTTAAAAATCTAATTTAAAATAATAAATGTATAATGTATAAATTTTATTTGAGAAAAATATTACTCCAGTTTTAAACTATAAAATATAGATTTATAAACTATAATAAATATTTTATAATGTATAATATGAATTTCAAAATAATATTTTTCAATTAAATTGTTTCATTAAATACTAATTCATAATTATATACTAATAATGGCCCAAAATTCATAGTATTGGTATATGTCACCATTCACCTAAAAATATTTTTTTATTAAAATCAATGAAATTAACACTAATAAATTTTAAATAGTCTAAATAAAAACATGAGATTAGTTTTATACAATTCAGATTCTTAAAGTTATAAATTTACATATTAAATTAAAATACAAAATATAATGAAATACTAATTTTTTGAAATAAATGAAATTTTTATATGTTTGGTTTTCTTAAAATTATTTCATATAAATTTCGAATTTAAAAGATGTAAATATACTAATACTTATTTAATAATATTTTTAAAAAGATTCAATTTAATCTTTTATGAAAAAATATAAAATTCTTACAAAAAATGATTCTTTTAAAAGAAGAAATATTACTTTTTTTCTAAAGACACTTTAAAAAATACAATTAAAATTAACTATATATATTATAAAATTAAATTTTACTAATCCATTGATATTAAAATACTCCCTTTAATTTTATATGTAAATCATATCATATTTTAATTATAATATAAATATTTATTCATAACACATAAGTATATATGTTAATAATTTTTTAATATCATATTTTTATTCCATTATGAGTTATATTATTTTAAATTTACTACGTAGAAATACCTGAATTCAATATACCTAATGGATATATGATTGAAAACCTTATCTGTAATGACCATATTTAATATGAACATACATTAAATGACTATAAATCTAATGACCATATTTCATTCATATATATATATAACCCTATAGAACTTATTACATTATTTTGTCTCATTTCTATAGATTTCATTTTAGATCTCACAACATTATTTCTCTTTTTTTGGTATTCTTTATCATTATAGGTTTTGTTATACCAATAGAGATTCTTAAAGGTGATGGTGGTATAATGTATTTAACAGTTCTAAAGATATTATTCTTTTCGATTTATTTTTGCTTTTTAATTTTTGTAGTTTTAATGGTTGTAATCATTCATGATGTGTAATAATCCACTATATATGATACATCGTTTTAGGTACCTTTATTGTAATTTTCAATTATAATTGAATAATATGTCAGCTTTTTCTATATCTTATATGGTCCAATATAAAATAAAGTATTAATTATTTTGAAATAAAGAAAAAAATGTATTTATAATTATAGGAAAAAATTAATTTCTTCTTAAAATTTGGGTGTTATATGATCATTCTTTGTGATTGGTAAAGGATAAATAAATGTTTATCAACCTATAAAATAAGTCTTATCAACAAGTTTCTAAGAGTTAAATCTTCCCATTTTTCAAATATCATAAGCATGAGAGTTGTGTAGACATTGATTCTCCATTGGATGTACTAATTCTAATAGAAGTTAAAAGGATAAAATTTAAAAATATATAAATTCATATCTAAAAAGAAAAATGAATATGAATGAATTTTAGATAATTAAAATATACTACTATAAAAGTATAATATTATATTTAAATTACCATATAATTTGGGTTGATACAAAAGAATTAATATTCTCATGATTTTTTATATATTCACACCAAACATATTTTTGAAAATATGATGTTGATTATAATAATTATATTTTTTAATCATATTTGTTTTTATTTTAGATCAAGAATATTTTTAAATTTTTTTAAATGTATAATTTTATCTTTTGTTTCCATATTTATGGAAATATAATATTTTCATGGAATTATTAAAATTTAATTACTAAATTTATGGCTCTACATATGATTATTAAGATAGAATAAATTTTTGAGTCAGAAGTATTACTTGTTACTTTTCCATTACTTTAAATTTAAAAATAAAAAACCTTTTTAAAAAATGTTTATTAACTTTTTATCTCCTAAGTGTCTTAGTATGTTTTTTAGGAAACATTATCTTTTACCATACATAGAAAAATTTCTAATGTATTATGAATATAAACAGTACATTATTCAATAAAATAATTGGATTGAGTGTGGGTCCAATTTATTAGACTAACCTTTAATTAGGCCAGAAGTTAGTCTTTTTGCTTGTCTATCATACGAAAACAAGTTATGACCATCAAACTGATTATAGTATCACAATAATAGGACTGAACCTCATAAGGATTATCATATTGATAGATGATATGGGTGTCCATCAGATTGACTGAAATTTATAATCAAAATGCATAAACTTATTTCTATCATAAGGAATACCTTTTAAACTATAATGGTGTTAAAAAAATGAAATTATAATTTCATTTATGTGAGTTAACTTTGATATTTCAAGCGCCAGCTGTCTGATTATATTAAAACAAACTTGAAAATATGACCGTTAAAGCTTCTCCTATATATAGTTGGTCATTTGAAGAGTTTGGAGCTGATACATTTCTCAACACAAGTCTTCAAAAGTTTTCTCTGCATAAACATCTCATTGTTAGTCATTGTAATAATTTAGAGATTTATATTTCTAAGAAATCATTTTTAAAGTTTTTTCCTTTATAAAAATTTTATTTTTATTCTACATTTGATTATTTTTAATTTCGAGGGATTTTGGGGATAAGAATATGGTGAATCTGATCAATCAAATTGTGGGTTTTCGGGGCTTGGAAGACAGACGCCAATTATTGTATTAAGGGATTCCAAGGATATGAAGACTAATATTATTCCGATCATCATATCAAGGGTTTTAATAGTAATGAAATAAATAATTTATATTAAGTTTAAAACTATGGATACCTTTATTCAAGGTTACTTACAACCTTACTCCTCAAGTTAAAAGAGTTAAATATTTTTTATTATAGCTTGTATGTTATTATTAATATTACTGGCTATTGGATTGCTTGTTTTTATAAGTTTTTACTCCATTGTGCATGTTATATAAAGTTAGTATTTATATTATTCTTTATATACTATTTTTTATCGGTATAACTCTAATTATGATCAAACATACTCTAATATAAATCAGATCCATTGTGATTCTAATCTTCACTATGATAATCTGACTAATTTTGAGTCTGATAAATTTACTTTAAGAGGCTTTGGGTTTTTATTAGTTTAATGGGGTTTTAAACCAAAATTTACCCCCTCTTGTAAGTATATCCTTATAAACATAATATTATTATCCTACAATTGGTATCAGAGAAGGTTTCCACTGCTTATATACTTGATGAGTTTTTAATTTACTTATTTCAAGTTGTTTTTTTGATATAATTTTTTTTGTTTATAAAATTTAATACACTAAAACATATTTTTAGAAAAGAAATTTATATATTTAGTATGCTATTTTTATATAATTTAAAGAAACTTTGTATTCTTCTACATTTATTTTTGAAAATCATAAAGGAGGAGAGTGATATATAAAGGGGGAGAACATTTTATCAAAGGGGGAGAATGCTTTATTATAGGGAGGAATGATATATTATGGGGGAGATACTATCCTAAGGTGGAGTATGTTTTATAAAGAGGAAGAAGTTTTTTCTTTAAGGATGATTAATTATAATACTCTCCATAATATTCAAAAAACTTACAAAATCAGGGGAGTTAATTTGATAAGAATAAATTCATAGTTCTAAAAATAAGAGTGGACTATATGTTTTTTTAAATTATTTTTTAATTTATGTATTCTGGTTTGTGCTTTCAAAAAATTTAGATATTATTGAGTAAAAATTATTACTTCTTACTTTTTCTATTCCTTTATTTTTTGGAAAAAAACACCATCTTAAAAATGTTTACTAACTTTTTATGTCCCAAGTGTTTTAGAATGTTTTTATAGAAAAAAATATATTTTACTCTATATAGAAAAATCTATAATGTATTAAAAATATAAACATTACATTCTTTAATACAATCATTTAATTTAGTGTGTGCTTAACTTATCAAACATACCTTTAATTATAACATGATTGATAATCTTTTCTTGTTTATTGCACTAAAAAAAGTTATGAACATCAGACTGATTTTGGTAAAATAAAAATTGTATTGATGCTCATAAGTATTATCATATTGATATATAATAAAGAATTCCATCATATTGACTAAAGTTTATAATCAAAATAAGTAGAATTATTTCTATCATAAGTAATACCTTCAGCATATTAATGATGTTAATCAAAAAATATGTTGGACTTTACATTATACTATTTCATTATGATATATCAATCACTAAATTTCTGAGGCCATTGAAACAAACTTGGAAATATGACCATTCGAGATTCACCAATAAATAACTAGTTATTTGGAGAGTTTGGAGCTGATACATTTTTCAACTCAAGTCTTCTGATGTTTTATTTGAGAAAACATATAGTTATTAGTCATTAAAATAAATTATAGAGTTTTAGTTCTATGTAATCTTATTTAGGGTTATTTACTTTAGAATAATTTCATTTATACTCTTTTTCTGATCATTGTTACTATTGAGGGATTCTGGGGGTAGGAAGATGGTCAATATGATCCATCAAATTGATGGATTTTTTGGATATAAAGAAAGATTCTGATCATCATATTGAGGGATTCTAAGGATTGGGAGATATATATTATTCCCGTCATCACATCTATGGTTTTTCTAGTAAGGAAATAAAGACTTTACGTTAAGTATAAAACTTTGGATACCTTTATTCAAGATTATTGACTACCTTACTCTTAGGGTTAAAAGAGTTCAATATTTTTAATATAGATTGTATCTCATTATAACTATAACTTTCTATTTTTTTTCTTCCTGAAGATATGTATGTACCCATAACAAAATGTTATGATGGGGACTGGGTAGTATATCCTTTCTATATCATGAAGGAGGTATCACAGTTAGGTCATTCATGTTGGGTTAGCCATTTGTTTTCTCAAAGATGAGGTTACACTGATTAGGTTGATTTCATGGGGGTTAAATGGTATGAAATCACTGATATTGGGTATAACATCTTCGAATGGTCTTGGATGGGTTTGTTTATGGTTCCAGAAATACCAAATGGATCCACATCCATGACTCATGGACCTAATTTCCAATAAAAGTAATTAGTTGGATGATTTGTCCAATGACATTTAAGAACTCACATTGGTTGATAGGATGGGAATTCTGGCTCATCACACACATTTAGGGGGAACTATTTTCTTTTTTTGGGACTCTCTTATAGATTTAATATTTGTTCATGAATCCTTAGTTCATTCCAAAGAATGTTTCCTTGGATTAACCCTAAAGTAACAGTTGATCAGGAATACGCATGGGTCAGGGATCATATATATGTATTTGATGTTCACCAGCAATGGAGGTTACTATATGTATCCAACGTTCTCCATCAATGTTACCATTTTGTGGACACATTGAAGATTACTTTTTTTATTTATAAAATGATGGTTTTAATCCACATGATGGGGAGCTATGGATTTTAACATCATCCAAGGGGGATGTGAGTAATTTTGAGGTCGATATTGAACCCATAAGAGGGGCTTTCAATGTAACCTTTTGAGAGGAATTATAACCCTTGTAGCTTGATGTGGATCAACTGGACACACAACCTTTTAAGTTCATGTTTTGAGGGATCGAACATGTGGTTAAACATCATGTGGTAAGGACATCCAGGAAAAGGGTTACTAGTCAAGGATGGGGTGGGGCTTATTCCAAGGAAACCTAGAATACCCAAAAGAGATATGGTCTTCGAGGTGGAAATGACCCTAATGGGAATGTCAATCATGGAACATTAGGGTGATTTGGTCATTGTTTTTGGACCACAAATAGGCTTCCTACGTATCCTAGTAGGTTCTTATCCAAATCCCTTGTAGTTCAGTTGGAGCTAGGGCTCACGCATTAGAGGAGTCCCATCCAAGGGGGAATGATTGGGGATTACACAAGGGAGATGCCCACTTGGTGATACGTCATTGAGAATATATCCCTTTGAATGTTGAGGTATAGTTTTTGGACTTATACCATAGAGGAGGCCCATTCAATTGAATTTGGGTCTTAAATCAATTAGGAAGGCCCATTTGATAATTTGGAATCATGCATATGTCAAGATCACCACCAACCTCTAATCCCATGTGATTCATGCTTGGTATGAGAGATAAGAAGAGGCATCGAATGTGAATATTTCACATCCTGATCCACCCACTGATAAATAGAACTGGATCCTAATGGGATAGATAAAGAGGGCATTGAATGTGACCATATCTTATACTATTTTGGTAACTAGGATAGTCATATATAGTGATCCATCCAACAATGTCCTGGATATAGCCAAAGAGGAGAAAAATTTCTTCCTCCTATAAGAAAAAATATGGTATTACCTCAGGAGGAGTTCCCTTTAATTGGTTATAGGGGAGAGGGTAATGTTCAATGCTCATCCTCATTGAAGGGAAAAGCCAATGGTTACTCTAAATTCCTATAATGTTTAGGTTCAAGTGAGTATCCTAAGACCAGAACCCGTGTTACCATGAGAATGTAAACTTGTGGACATTCTAATGATCCAACTTTCAATGTATATTTCCCATGTGACACTACATACTAGGAGTATATGAACATGAAAGGAGATGCTAATGTTTCCGATGATCTTAACATATGTGTTAGGAGGATTTGGAAGGGGCCTTGTCCTGATACCATTGGAATGGATCGCAGAGGGGCCAACATGGGGGCTAAAAACATGATGAAAGATGATGGTCAGAGCTTAAGGGTAGAATTCCCTCGGATGCCCCAATACACGTAACATTTTCTCACATGGGGTGGGGTTCCCTCCACATAGCATATTTCTATGCATTTAAGGTATTTATTTGTATACCATCATGGTATGTGGACCTATGTTTGGTCCACATAACGTTTTAATATGCATGGAAAAGTTCCATCCGCAAAACATTTTGATATGCATGGATGATTTCTTTCCATGTTGACTACATGGGGTGGGGATCCACCTAGATATCATTTTTCTATGTAGGTAACCTATACACAAAGGGGCCATTGGTTTTCACCTTGTAAGAATTACACTTGTAGAGGGTTTTTTGGATTCCTGGACAACTGAATGAGTTTTTATTTTCTCCTTCATGCTATGCGGTGGGATTTACCTATGGAGAATCTTGCAAGGAGTCCATCTTTTGTTGTACCTCACTTCATCTCTCCTCAGATTCATTCAGCCAAGTGTGTCCCTCTCTCTATTTGTTAATCATTATTTTGGTTCACCTTGAGTTCTATTTATAGATAAGCAGAGGTACTGAATACCGGTGTAGCCGGTCATCCGTAGTGGGTTGCAGAGCATATTTTTTGAGAGCTCATGAAGGACTTAGTTAGTGGGGGGGGATTGTTGGTGCTGAAATACCTACCTAGTATCTCAAATGAGTTCATATCATTTGTAGGATCTGATGAGATTTACTCTGTCTGTGAAGGATTTATTACACGAGGGGAGTTTTTTTTTGAGGAATCAAAAATCACTACCTCTTTCTAAAATTGACTCATTTCATTTGTGGGTGATTCTAGTTCCATTTTTAGGTGCCTTGTAGTCGGGAGGAACTCCATATAGATTGGTGGTCAGCGAAGGGATTTTCCATTCCTAGTTTTCTTCATCCTTCATGTCTTCGTTCCATTGAACATTTTTCTTGAATTCTTCCTTCAATTTGTTTTTATTTATTTTCCAAATTGATGGATGTATCTTTATCCCTTCTTTAATGAATTTTTTGGACCCAAAAATTTCCCCCATAATAATGGGTTCCAATTGGGATAAATAGGAGGCTATTCCGATTTAGAAGTGGTCCTGATTTGAATAGAAGATCATATAATGCTCTAATTTTTACCTGAGCCAAGGGACTCAACAATCATAGTTCTTACTATTTATAGGGTTACATGAAAACCCCTATAAACATTGCGTATTTTCTATTATAACTATAATTTTTTCCTAAGTCCACAGTGGTGTGGGCCTAGTGGCTCTAACTTAAATTTTTCTTAGGCTTCCCATTGTAGGTTTTTTACCTAAAAATTTTTGTGTCTCCTTTATTTTTCTGATTGATCTATATTTTTCCTAATCCATATGAAATGTAGGTTTAGTGAGATGATACTCAACTTTTACCTAGGGTTTCCATTGAAGGTTTTTATCCCAACAAGTTTTGTATCTCTTTTCATGGGCAGTTTAAAGTATTATGAAAAGAACTATCATTAATGAGTTTTTTTTCCGAACAACATTGACCAAGAATTGTGGGGTGAGGAGCCAAACGATTTCATAGGCTGAGAACGTCCAAAGAGTTTCCAGACATGAATGAGGAATTTTTATTAACCATATTGTTTGATTTCTGGTTAAGAGACATGATATGAGGCATTGAATCCATGGTGCATCAGGATGTGGAAAAATCTTCTCCTAAGGATGAATTTTACTTCAATTGACAAGAAACCCCTTTTTTGGGGTGAATTATGAAGAGGAAACTAGGGAATATTTTTCATTGTAAAAAAAAGTTGTTATTAGGACACTTATCTTTCTTATCTAATGGACAAGTAATTTTATGGGAATTTAGATTTTTTTTCTTATCTTAAGGCCACCCACCATCAGGGGGAGATTGCTGAAAAATATGAGGGTATCCATATCATATTTGGATGGGAAACCACTACCACATGAATTCTTCTTTTGCAAAGGAGGGTTGAAGCATGGTGCAGTTTAATGTATTACTGCCAGGACATTCCAAATTTTAATGAAAACTAAGGGGTATAAGATTCACCATATTCACGATAGTTTGACCAGGAATATTATATCATGTTAAAAAATGAATGGGGTATAGGTTGTAAACTATAATTTTGGTTTTTTATGAATCTAGAAAGTGATATGGGATGTCATCATAAAAGGGTGTATGGAGGATGAAAAAGCATCTCCGAAGGAAACATTTGTCTCTGTTTGATATAATTTTGTCTGTGGGAAACTTATGCAAAGACACCGGGTCGTATTTTTTATAGTCAAATAGAGGTATCCCCAGGACCTTGAACATCCATCTATGATGGTCGGGGAAGGTTATGGGGATTTGGACCTTTCCATATATAGAGTTTGGTTTGTTAATGGATGGTTACTGGCCATTAATGGGGTATTCCAAGTTGGAATTTACCATGAAAAGGATAGAGACATTCCCCTACATAGGTTCCAGGTGGTTCCTTACTTAGATCTGAACCATGCACTAGGAAGGGACATTATTCATGTGATTTAACATCTTGCAGTAAGGAAATATGCATAGGGGAAGGGAATTTTTTAATTTTGTACGAGCTAACTAATGGGTAGGGGATCATATCATAATTTCCTATAAATATTTATTTCTTTCATAGAAACATAGGGGAAAAATTCTTTGCTGTGTTTGTAAATTTCCCATGTAGGTCTAACCCATATATTGAGAAAGATAATTTAACATTTTTGCTATAGCTGGACCCAAGGTTGAACATTGGAATTCAATTATTATGTAATTTAATTTCATGTGATCAAGACATTGTTATAGAATCCATGTTTAACTGGATAATAACCGGGTTAGGAAGTTCTGATATGCCTCAGATGTGAGGGGGAAGGAAGGTGTGAACCATGATCCTAGTCATTCTCTAATCAAGATGAATGACATGGGGAATGGAAGCCATTGGGGTATAGAGTGGTAGGAAAATCCTATCCTAAGGATGAATTTTCCTCTAGTTGATAGAACATTTTCATGGGAAACGTATGTAGAACCTCCATGGCATTTTTTGTATAGTCAAATAGAGGTGTCCTTAGAACATTGAAATTCCACTTCCGATGGCCATGGAGGTCTTTGTAGATCTAAAATTTACTAAGGTATGGAGTTTGATAAATGGAAAGGAGGTGTATGTGAATATAAGAAACATTCAAACCATAACAGTCCGTGGAATTGGAATCTCCCTAAATAGAACTGACTCATACATAGGGGAATATCTTTCCCTTTAATGGATCTCAAAATGAGGGAACCAAATTTGAAATCCCATGCATAACTCTGTACGCAGTAGAAAAGAAAAAGTTTCTCTTCTTTTCTCCATAGATGGGATTAGGACACATGACCCATGAGTCACTACATATCTTGTATATAAAGGAATAAAACCACACATAGTAACAGAGAAGGGGTATCCTTGTTCATATTTGACTCATACATAGATAGGAGGGAATTTTTGAACATGACATGGTGGATGATTGATGTTTGGGGTGATGTCCTCTCCGGTGAGGGCATCGTGATGGGGCTATATAGTTTATCATTGTATGTCTTGGATTTAGGTAGCATAATTTAATGCCATGTTGAGAGGATATGTACATCACTATGTATCCCATGTGGATGGGAATCAAGCTATACAGTTCTTGAGAGGAAAACTCCCTGTATAGGTTTGGTCCCTATGTGGTGAGAGGGGAATTTTTAAATTGTTGGTGGCTGGGCCAGGATGTTGAATCCATGAATCACTACATATCCTATAATAAAAGGAATCAAGACATACATAGTTCTTCAATATTTCATGGTGGATGAATGAAGAAAATGGACATGTTATGTCTAGTGAGAATACCATGGTGCTATTTTGTTCAATGTTATGTAGTGACGACATTTATCAGGGAGTTTTATGTCATGAAATTAAGAAATTTGTTGTACATATTATCATCATGTGGCAAGGATAAGGATAAAATTTAGTTTATCATGATATGGTTAGGATGAATTGTCACTGAAACCATGATTAAAATGGAGGCTAATCCAGCCATGATGTTCTAACATGACCTGGATATGAAGGGGGGAGAATGTGTAAACCATGATCCAGAGGATTCTCAGACTAATAGGAATGATACGGGGAATGACGACCATTAAGGAATATAGATGTAGGAAAATAATCTCTTAAGGAAGAATTTTCCTTGGGTTGATAGAACTTTTTTGTGGGAAACTTATGCAGAGCCACCTGTTCATATTGTGGATAGTCAAACAAAGGTGTCCTCGGGACACTAGCCCTCAATTCCCTATGGCCATAGAAGGATTGCGAAGATTTAATATTATCCATGGCACAAAGTTTTTTTAATAGAATTGATTTATCCGAACATTTTATAAACATACATACCATGATTGTTTGTGATGTATGAATTTTCCGACATAGATCTAAATTCATAAATAGGTGGGACATTTCTATTCCTTGATAGATCTCTAATGTGGGATTCAGACATGAAACCTTCTACATAGATCGGTATTTACATAGAGAATATGAAGATATTTTTCTTTGTCTTTTCTCCAAGACTGGGACTAGAATTCAAGGCCTAAGAGTCACTATACATGTTTTTGAAACAAGAATCAAGCCCCCCATATTTCTTAAAATCACCCCTGTGCAGATTAAATTCATACACATGGGGTAATTTTGATCATTTGTTGCAGCTGAACTTGTGTTTAGAGATCTGGGTGTCACTATGTGTCCTATGTGTAAATGAATTAAGGAACACATAGTTATAGATAGCCATATTTGTACAGATCTAGTTTATGCACCAGAAGAGGGTGCCTTGTTTGAGTTGGCCCTATGGGTAGGACCTAATTTAGAGTCCACTACATCAATTTTGTGTGCACACATGGGAGGGAGCATCTTATGTATTTCATAGATGGACCCAATCATAGTTTTGGGGTGTCACTATGTATATCATTAAGATGAGAATCAAGCTGGATATAGTTATTCGTAGTTATTTTCATAGGTATGACCATTATGCAGAGAAGGGCCATTTTTTTGGTGGCGTCTAGACCGGGATGTAGAATTTGAACATCAAGATGCATCTCATCAGAGTGAGAATCAATCCACATATAATTCTAAATGAAAATTCCTTACTTCGGCCTGATCTATGCACATGATGGGGAGAAAAAATGACTTTTTATTTCAGATGGATGAAGCAAGATATAAAATTTGGGCATCTCTAAGTATCTTGTATGGGCAGGAGTCAAGTTGTATGTAGTTCTTGAATGACCGTGTAGTTTAACATCGGGCGGTAAGGATGTGGATCACCAGGAATGAAAGATTATGAGTCTATAGATTTTTATGTCACAGAGTGATGATGATCAGGAACAATTTAACATCACATAACCAAGATGAAAGGTGTTAGTTGTGGAAAGTATAATGTCATAAACCAGTGAGAAACACAATCCTGGCACGAAAAGATACCCTGAGGCCAAATGTTGGAAAAAATCATCTACTAGATGAGGGAATTTTTTTACTGGGCCTATCATGAGAAGTATGGGTGTCACTTCATATATCATTGAAATGAGAATCAATCCCCACTTAGTTATTAATAGGAACACCCCATGCAAGTCTGATCCATGCTCAAAGAGAAAGAGGAATTTTAACCATTCTTTTGGGGTGGATAAACTATGATGTAAAATCTATGAATCTCTATGTATCCCATATAGACAAGAATCAAGTAGTACATAGTTATTGAATGTGTCATGGTAGATGACTGATGCTGGGTAAAATTTCCTCTTGGGTGAGAACACTATGATGTTGCACAATTTAATATCATATAAGAAGGAAATCCATCATGTAGTTTAACATCATTCAATATGGATGATTTTCATACAAGTTAGTGTCATGTTGAAAGGAAGAATATGCCCATAATTTTATCATCATGTGGTTAGGATGTAACTTTCTAGGAATTTTAGTGTCATGAAACTAGAACATACACCTTTCAGATTAACATAATGCGATCAGGACATGAAATCCTTTTGGCTATAATAAATATTTCTTCAGGAACCTTGCATTGGTGGGGGCTATAATGATCTTCCCTCCCACTAAAATAAAGGAATATGCTCCATTGTAGAAGAACTTAGGTATGGTGTAAGGTATCTCCCATGTAGGCTCTAACATCTGAGGTTTCTTTTTTTGGTATCATCGGAGTCCTGAATACTAATACCATTTCTCCTCAAGGAAGGATCAAAAGTGGGTTTTTTTGAAGAGTCGTGTAATCTAGTTTTGGTGAACTTCCAAAAGATGAAAGGTATGAAATATTTTCTCATCCAATCACTCCAATTCATCTATCCATTTCTTGGATTACTCATATGTAGATATTTGATAATAGATGGAAATGTAAAGTGAGGGAAATTGAACTTTTATGGGTAGGATCACCTATGTTCCTTACACTAATGAGTATGGAGTTGCTTTTATGGTGGTAAAATTCTTGTTTTGGTACTCTCACAATGTATGCATGAGTTTTTATGGCCACGATTTCTTGTCCTTACCTACCATGTTTTGGAGTATATTGTATATGTTCTTATTGAAGGCCTTTGTCTATATGTTAGCCACAACATGGTAGTGGGATGAATGGTTGGTCTTGATACCATACTCCTGATATAGTTTCTCTAATTCAGCATAATGGAAATTGATGTTATTGTTCATCAGTATTGTATAAGGTCCATCAAATCTAGTAATGATGTTTTCTTTCACAAAGATGACAATGTTATTTTCCCAAACCTATTTAAGGGGTATAACTTCTTACGATTTGGAAAATAAGTCATTCTCTTTGAGAATATACTTTAATTGTTTAGATGTAGTGGGAGGATATGTTCCCACAATATCTATTAACCATATAGAGAAGGGCCAGGAGTACATGGCTGGGTGATGTAGCTTTGGGATTTGGTGGATGAAATTATCACAACCCTATTAGGAATGGAAATTCCTATTGAATTTCATGAGATTTTTTGTTATAATGGGCCAATAGTATCCAAGACTTCAAATTTGATGGGAATATTGAATCGTGATTGCTGGGCACCATATGCTATATTGTGCACTTCTTTCATGTCAATAACAGTCTCTTCTCTATCAATGCACCTAAGAAGGACACTTTGAAGGCCTCATTTATAGATGCAATTTTTTTGAATTGTGCCATCATGTAGAACAAAATTAATTGCTCGTCTCTAGATTTTCTCAGTTCTGACCCTATCTTGCGAGAGTTCTCCCTTTTGATGTTAGTCCTCAATAAGTTTCATCTAAATAGTGGTAGGACCATATAGACTAGGTATGGGATTGATCTCATTGATTTATTTTGTGTTGTCCTAAATGAATGGTCATATCATTTAGCGGTACACAATACTAATGAACGTTTCATATTGGTCTTGAACAACCAAAGTTGTGGCTGCATTTTCCAATGGATTAACCTATGCATTCTTTGATCGAGGGACATGAGTTATTATTGTATCTAAAAAAATTTCTTCCATTAGTCCATGGGCATGGTCTAAAAAAGGGATTAGTTCTTCTTTTCTAATAGCATTGTCATCGTTAACCTTCTTAATGAGCAGTTATGAATCATATTTTTTCTTCAAGTGTCTTACTTGTACTTGAAGTGCTATCTGTATCCCTGTAATGAGAGCTCGATATTTGGCTTCATTATTTGTGCACCCCTATGACAACATGAAGGAGTAAGGTAGGTACACCTTTTCTAGAGATATTATTATGACTCCCAACCCTACTTTTTTGATCTTGTGGTCTTCCATCATTTTCCCTGTTGGGATTCTAGATGCACACTCAAAACTCATCTTCTAGATCTGGGAATCCTATTGAATAGAGAAAACCTATTCATCAAGAAACATAGTATCCAATGAGTCCATTTCATTTGAGGGAAGATCTCCTATAAAATCTACTAACACCTGACCTTTGACATATTTCTAAGGCACAAATTGCATGTCAAACTATTGTAGGATGACCCCCACCGTGAAAAATGTCCAATCAGTATTATACTATAGAAAATGTAATTGAGAGGGTTTCTGCATGAGACTAAGTGGAACTCATGGTGCTGTATATACTACCTTTTCTTCTAGAATGAAAATATTAGTTCTAGACAACTCTTCTCAATAATGTAGTAATGAGTCTCCACATTGATCATGGTTCAACTACTATAATAAAGTTTATTTTCACTTCTTGCATTGTTATTCTATGTGAGGAAGGTACCAAGGGATCGCTCCAGTGCAGTCACATACAAAATGAAAGGTCTTCCTTTGACATGTGACATTAGCAGTGGTGGGCTTTAGAGATATTTATTGAGATTGTCAAATGCTTCTAGAAAATTATTAATCCGTTAATCTAAAAGCCCAATTTTCTTCAAAATAGTAAATGGAAAAAAAATTATGCAAGGTTGTCTATGAAGTGTCAAATGTAGGATAAATTTATTTAGAGTTCTCTAAAATATATGAGGTTATGAGGATGTGATATTCCAAGTATAGCCTTTTTCTTCTCGGGGTCGACTTCGATGCCATGATGGTGTACCATGAAGCGATGGAATTTCCCTAAGGTTACTCCAAAATCACATTTCAAGGGGTTTATTTTCATACTATGTTGTCTCATTTGTTGAAGATAGTTTCATGATCCACCAGGTGGTTTGAGAATTTCCTCGATCTAACCACAATGTTATCATCATATAATTAAAAAACCTTTTCTAGGAAGGTCTTGAAGATGTGATTCATGACACATTGATATGTAATGCCAACATTTTTCTAGCTATAGGGAATCGACCAATAGAAAAATAA
This sequence comes from Viscum album, assembly GCA_963277665.1. Taxonomy (NCBI): domain Eukaryota; kingdom Viridiplantae; phylum Streptophyta; class Magnoliopsida; order Santalales; family Viscaceae; genus Viscum; species Viscum album. The sequence goes on along the minus strand of OY728159.1, from coordinate 990,072,179 downwards.
TCCCTACGGGACCTAAAAGTGGGGTATTCTTTATCTTCTCAGGGCATTAAGATTTTAATTTATCCTAAATAGCCATCCATGAAAGATAGATCCTGATATCCAGTGGTTTCATCGATCAGTAGTTCAGTAATTGTAGTTGGGAAATCATATTTTGGGATGTTTCAGTTGAGATCTCTAAAATTGATGAAAACATGATTTTTACATGTTTATTTCTGATGGGAATGATTTTAGCCATCCAGATGGGATATTAGACCACCCAAATGAAGTTGGCTCTGATAAGCTTGTCAACCTAAGCCTTTATCTTGGCATCATGTGTTGGGTGAATCCCTCTGGATTATTTTTTATAGTCTTGATGATCTTATGGAAGGACCAAGTAGTGAGTAGCCACATTGGGACCAAGGCATGGAATATCTGTGTAGTTACAAAGAAAAAATCTCGATTCCACCTTATGAAGGTGGTGTATTTCTCTTTCTATTCAGAATACATGGTTACACTAATTAGGATGGGTGACTGATCTTCTTCCCATACCCAGATTTATTTCCCTAAGCTCATATATTGTGGTAGACATGCCCTCCTCAAATGCCAAAGGGAAATCCATAAGGTCATTTTCCTCTTCATATTCTGATCCTTCTTCCTCTTATTCATATTCTTACCATTTTTCCAATGGAGAAAAAATTATTGAAATTAGATATTCATAATTGGGAGAAGAGTCGATATCTCATTGTTTGGAAGGCGAAGAGATTCTTCTTACTTAGCTGACATTGGGAAATTTTATGGAGAGGTTGGAATGGGGGATGGAAGAGTGTATTTTTCTTCTTCAGCCTTAGTGAGTGAGTCATGAGTTTTATAAAGCTATGAGGATGGATTTAGGGAATTTCCATTTGAGAATTTATGATTTTCTTGAGGGTCAATGGATTTTTCAACACTGTTAGACTCAGTGGACATGAATAAAGTCACGAGGATTATTAACTATGCATCCAAACATGGACTCGAACACCCAACCTGGTTGATGGGAATTATGTATTCTTAACTGTACTATTTGAAGGGGTTTGCTGAGACCATTTCCAAACTATTTGGGGTAGTGAATCACTCAATTAAATTAACTGAGGGTTTCTTCCATTAATTCTCGTAGAATCCTGCATTAATGTAGTTTGACTTGCATGATTAAAGTGGGGATTTATCAGCATGAAACATTCCATTTTGTCCATTAATATAATATTTGATGCACTAATGGTATTATGAGGTAATTATTGTGCGATGATGAAACCAAGGGCTTCCTAATAGGACTTTGAAGGCCATGTTTTTTTGAACCACCAAAAATTACGAGTCATCTACGAGGTCTCGAAACTGAGTTTTGAGCATGATTCGGCCTAATGGATTCTACTCAATTTTTTTCATATCCCAATAGGGTTATAGAAGAGGGAATCAGGTTATCCTTATTATAGAATAGCTGAATAAGTGTTTTTTACTTAGATGATATTAACTATAGAGCCATTATCAATGAAGAAATTTCAGATATTGACACCATTTATCCTGCCAGACAAAAAAAGGGTCTGATGTTTCCTTTCAAAATGGAATCTTCATCTTGATCATTGAATGAGATAACTACGTGTCATTCTGTAGGACCATTCTCTATCCAATAGACATCAGTGGCAGGAACATCATCTTCAAACTCTTAGGGGATTAGAAGATCCTCTATGTGTACTTCCCAAATATCTTTCAACAGACCTAGGGAATCTAAGATTGATAGTTTGGATGGTAACAAGGATATCTATTCAGGATATCATATTTTTATTCTAAAGGCCGATACTTCCTAGTGTGGGGATTCTATTTTTCAGAAACTTTAGGTGATTGAGTATTAAAAGAATATGGATTGGCCATCGAGACTATATCTAGATGGGATTCATTTATTTGTGGGTTGGGTTGGGCATCTCTGCATGCATTCCAAGGAAGATTAAACATATCTTCTTCTTCTGATGGATATTCCATAATGATTGAGACGAAGTGGTTTTTGGAAGGTGCATGGGAGGTTTTTGGTTCTTGTTGGGTCCACTAAAGGTCGCTTTTGCGAGTTTCTGAAACATTGATGGTTTGAGCAGGAGTTTGACCATAAGTTTGGTTTCTACCATGGATGAATCTTCCTTGGTTTCCCCAGATTATGTGGCCTCTTCCTCCAGTTCTCCGATCGGGTGAAGGGAACTTAGGTTCATATCCATAATATTTTTTATAGAAGGGATCCATTAAGGGAATTACATTAATAGAGCTGAATATCAACTCCTCATTTGATAATGATTTTGCCTGACTGACTACTTCTGGTGGTGCCATTGGGTGGGGCAGTCCCCACTCTTTTAGGTCTCATAGAATAAAGTCTAAGAAGGTTGATGCTAACTTTGAACCTGACAAAACATCATCCTCTTTCACTTTCTCTCATCCTTTATGGTCAGACTACTCCTTAACGGTCTAATTTTTGAGGGTTGTGGGGATAAGGGTGGCGGTTGTATTGTAGTAGGAGCTATTGGGGGCATAATTGGTACTTTCAACTGTTCTTGGAGAATAACATGAGTTCAATTGTTTTTCATTCGATTAATCCAACTATCAAATTTTTTTTCTCTCTTATTGAAAACTTTTTTCCACTCATCTCCATCATTAGGGAAATTAGTGGATATATATGCCACTTATGCCGATGGTGGTCCCAATTTTACTTGTCCATAATCTTTCATTATCTATAGTAGGACTTTTAAGACAAAAAATTCATGAATAGTGTGTGAAAATATCAAATGAAATAGAAAACAAGATATTCGGTCTTCAAGACTGGCCTATTCACATATTTTAGGACTCATAGATAGAGAAAATTACAATTCATAGTGGGTATAAAATATCCACATACTTGGTCATATCATAATGAATAAACTGTATTAATATTTTACTTTAATTGATTTCTCAAGGGTCCCATTCACTCTTCTTGTCAATGATAGGGATATATTTGATGCCCAGGCCCCCCCACATGATTCAGTGCAGGTGTTAGAGCTGGATTAGGTGGAAGGTAAATATTAATCGTGATAGATTCCACTTCAATTATACCCAGTCTTTTTCTTGGGACAGGTGGGGTTACATGAGACTTGATCTTATTCTGTTGTATGAAGTATTTTATTCTTTGGTAAATAGAGGAGAATTAAAAAGTCCCACATGTATATTTCACATGTATGAGTGGAGTTCATAGCTCATCATGAAGTTTATCGATGCACATAATAATCATCTCATATTAGGGGAGTGGCCAGTCCAAAGAGTAGGCTAGCCCTTTCTATCTGGAAATGTAGTATGAGAATATATCATTTTCTTGAAATTTGTAGTTTGAAAGGTATCTAACTATTTTATTTGGAATTTTTGAGCTAAACTAAAAAAGGAACTACTGATGGAGATCCTCCCACTCCGTTATTGACCGATTCGGTAGACTGGTGCACCATACAAAGGCTGACCCTTGAAAAGATCACACGAAGCATCACTTATTTATTATTATTTTTCATTGGGGTTAACATAATGGGATGAAAATAAGATGCATAGTTCCTTAGATGTTGTTCTGGGTTACCTGATCCATTGAGTACAGAGAATAAGGGACTCTCAAAATTTGGTGGAAGTGGAGTGTTTCTCACCTAAATGGGGTAATGTTTCCATTCCGACTGTATTAGTACACATCGATCTTCCATGTATTCCAATTGAGATGCCAATTTATCGATGGTATATATGAACCTTTGATGTGCGTCCTATTGAAACTGGGTATGGATGGGAACAATAGGGATTGAGATTTTATGTTTCATTTCTACTGTTACTTGAGGTGAATATCCAAATGGGGGCATATTTTTAGGATTTTCTCAAACCTCTTTGGTTTTTTACTTAATGGTGGAAAATATTGATATCCATCCATGATTGGGTCCAGGTAGGTTGATGGTCCAAGATCTGTGATAGATGGATGCCCTCACCTCACTTCATTGGCTTGGGTAAACACTTGTGGATGAGGTACACCTATTGGAAGTGTACACGCAGGCTCTACCAATGGAGAATATTTTATAGGACAAATTCCTCACAAAATCTCAACATTGATTCATCTCAACTCTTTAATTTCTTCCTACTACTGAGCGAATATTTCCTTGAGCATAATGGGCTCATTTTCAGTTAGAGGAGAAGGTGAGTCATATGTGACTTTGTTTTTATTATTCTCATTGCGAGGGATTCACAGAGGAGGTGTTGGAGGATTGATTGGGGGAACACCCAAATTTTAGGTGAACCTCTAATTTTGGGTAATCACACCTTCATTTTCATTGTGGAATAGATTTTGAGAAGAACCATCCTGTACTTTCTCTTTTACATCTACATTATTTTTAGTGTAGTTTATAGGATTGACATCAACAATGTTAGCCGATGCATAAAGCATTGTTGGTGGAATACTAGCCACCGAATGGTAGGGATCTATTTGCATCCTTTGTTGGATCTTCTCCTTCAGCTTTGGGATCTTCTTTAGGATTCTCAAAGATGGAAAAGTCAAAGGGAAACTCTATACAACCTTTCCATATTCCACCCTTATGAGGGGAATGATTCCCGAGGCATGGAAGAATGGGTGACCGCTCTACATTTCTTCCTCCTCAAATGGGATAAGAATGAATTATATTGGGTAGGTAGTTGAGGTAAAAATGACCCCAGCCCTATGGGATGGGGTTGATCCCATTCTCTTATTATTGTTCCTTATCCTAGATATTTTAGTCTTATGAGGTAATTTTGTGATAAAAATTCCCCCTGCCCTTTGGGTTGGGGTTGATCCCTTAATGCAGAAATTGCTGATGCTATTTCCTCGATCTTGATCTAGCACATTCCCATTCGAGTGTGAGATAGATATGATGTCGAGTCTACATTTGAAATATTTTTTTGATGAAATAAGTAATTATTGATGGTTTGATTCTCTTAGAAGATAAACCTGATGAATGTTCTAGGTTTCCTGGTTTATGAATTTTTCGATGGATTTCTCACATCAGGCCAGCCACTTTTGAGATTACTCAAGGTCAGTTCTTGTTGAGCTTGTCATCTTTCTTAAGAAAAGATTTCATTTGGTTGATTCCTTGAGATAATGAAATTATAGGATGTAATTTCCAATTGGTCATGTCATCTGGGACATGGGGTGAAATTCAGAGCTCCATGCTCTCCCCATCCTCAAATAGGAATACTAGGCGAGGGATTGGTGATTAGATGACACAACTTATGTAGTGAATTGAGGTAGGTTAATTCAAGATCTTTCTTCCGCATCTCTGATTGTGGTTTCCACATAGACAGAAGGGATTCCAAATCGATTTTAAAATGATGATCTTCCACTATTTTGACATGGTATACTTACCCCTTATAAGGAATTAAATTTATTTTATAGTGGTAGAGAGTTTTCTATATTTTTTGATAAAAGTTATGTATGCATTATTTTGGAAACTCCCTTGGTATGTTGAACTGAGAAGTAGCCATAGAAAAAAATAACTATTATTTCATCCATGGATAATTATATTCTTAGAAGCAAAATGACTTTTTGTTCCTCCATGATAGAATCCTTTACTTGATCTTCCCAACTTGGATTCTTCATGATGATTTTACCATGAGTAGCGGGGCAAGTAGGGGTCTCGTTGACATTTGAACATTCCATAAATGGATGAGAAGATGAGTGTAGCCTCAGAAATCTCCTGGTTTAGATTGAATATAGTTTATTATTGATATGGTATCCAACATAATCAATCCCATAATTTCAAGCACCTCAGTATATGAGAGCTTTCTTGAATTTGATTGGGAAATGGTGGACTATCCTACTGATATAGAACATGACTATGGGGAGGACCTTCATAGATGGTGCTACAATGGTGATGACTACCATCATAGTACGATTTACAACTATTGAGAGAATTATTTCAATGCATATCATGGGGAGGACCTTCATAGAATGAAAAAAATGTGAAGGAACTTCTTACTATACTGAGATGTCGTTGAGGGGAGGACCTTTGTAGTTGATGCTATCATGTAGAGGACTAGCATCAAAACTTTATGTTTAAATGAAAGGAGAATATATATTGTGTATACCATGAGGAGGACCATCAGGGTAGATAATAGAAAGGGGAGGACCTTCTTTCTGTTTGATGTTCTGGTTATGTGGAGGGATATCATGATGGTTATCAAGAGGCAAGATCTTTTGATCAATCATTTCTTGTCCACAAAGTAAGCCTTTAGGGTAAATGCTATGAGGATGACCTTAAGATATACTATTAACAGTATTATAGAGAGGTCCTTTGCAACTACTACTCCCATAATCATAATATGGTAATGGATTGGAAGGAGATCCACCAGAGATAAGTGTTTTATAACATTAATAAATATTTCTTAATGTAGAGTAGGGTCATGAATATTCTCTTTATTTTACATCTGTCTTTGGAAAGACTTATTTTTGGGTGCTCTCTTTTGGGAAATTAGGCCTGCTTGCTGTGGGTGAAGGCATTCATGTTTGAGTTCCTATTCAAGTGAATTTTTTCCCACTTATGGGATATGCTTATGAGTATCTTGAGTTCTAGTAGTGACATATGCCTACCATAGAGCATCTACCTTGGTGGGCCTATGTCCCCTAGTTGGATCATGTATTTTTTTCCCAATCTGGTTGTCCATTTATCATGGAATATTGTTGATGAACCTCCTAGAATGGAGAAGGGAGGTCTGTCTGCTCCTGAGTGACCACCATAATATGTGGATGAGTCACCCATCTTAGGGAGGTGGGGTTGTGGTACTGTCCACTAGCTATTACCCCATAAATTATTACATCTCGACAAGTCTACAGGATATGGTCAAGAATTTATGTTTGATCCTTCATCATCATGAAGATTTTTTGAGAGATTTTTTTGATGGAATGAGAATATAATCCCATTATAATGTCGGAGTGGGAATATGTACCTACTCCAATGCTCCATTTTATACTAGTGAGTATTGAAAGTTATCCCATGTCGGGTTAGAGGAACGATTCTACCCCTAGTTTATAGTTGGGATATTCCAGTAGTTTTCACGAATTTCCACCGTATTTGATTGGTGGGCTTCATATTTATGAGCATGGATTAGTGTCTAATCATTTTACACTATAGTTTTCTAAAAATATTGATATGAATATGAAGGAATTTGACACTTCTTGTATTTGGGTGCCACCATATTTGACTTAAGGGCTTGGTATTTGCGAGCAGGTATTTAAATTTACTCATTTTCTGTCATATTTGGATGAAGAGATTGTAATGAGGTAGTATGAATTAGAACATATTCATAGACATCTTCCATCCTATTTAGTTGAAGGGATTTATGTACATTTTTAGGTATTTTCAACTACCTAAAATGTTCTTCCCTATTTTCACGGTGGTTTTGGTGAGAATTAGCAGGAATTTTTGACTTCTTGTAATGTGACACTATATTTACATGTTCTAATTCATAATATTGAGTGATAATATATGTACCCTCATAGGTTGGCTCCATATTTCCATGGATGTATTATTTATTAGTGATTAGGGTAATGAACTATTCCTAGTTGTCTGATTGTCACCCTCGGTGAGCTACATGAGGGTCTAGAGTTCGTTGGACTTCAATAAGATCCCTCGGGGTCATATCCTCTTCATAGTGGGGATAACGAGCCACATGTCATGGAGATCAATGATTTAAAATAGAGGAACTTTAGCGTGACCCCTATGCATCTGGGATGAAATAATTGGTGATGACTTCATCATCCTCCCTATGATAAGGGTGGCACTTATTATAACATTCTGGGTATAGGCTCCCAAAATAGTTAGAGATGGCTAGTGGTGCCACATGATTCTGGACCACCGACCACTGTTGAGTTGATGGATGGTGGGGATTCATGTCCTAGAGGGCCTTCCTTTCTACATCCAGGGTGGAGAGAATGCCATTTTTATGGTACTCCCTTACCATTACATTTGAAACACTATGTTGAAGATGTTGGGTGGGCATTAGAGTCCTATGCTTCATTGAGGAACTAAGCGCTTGTGCAATTGCTGATTTTCATATCTAAGATAACTAGAAATATACCATTGGATTAAAGGAATCTATGAAGAGTACCTGAAATTTATGTGAAAATTACATAAAACAAAACCTTTTCAAAGTAGCATCTCATGACCATATGCATAATTGGTGATCTCGCTTGGCCCTCTTCCATTTTGGATGTGAAAAGGGCCTGAAGTGGGGTGAGACCCCCACATTGGTTAATGATTTACATCAGGTTAACCATTTTTGTTATACCAAAATATGAGTATATAACCAGAAAAAATGGTCTAATAGTGACTAGGTGGTATATCATTTTTATCTCATGAAGGAGGCACCGTTGTCAATTCATTCATGTCAGGTTCTCCATTTTTGTTTCACTCAGAGATGGGGTTATGCCCAATATGGGTTGATTGTAGGGGGTTTAATAGGTATTAAATCATTGATATTGGGTTTAACATATTTTAATGGTCTTCAAAAGGTTTTTTCATGGATCCAGAAACACCAAATGAAGCTTACATCCATGATTCATGGACCTACTTTGCAAAGGAAGGAATTATTTGGATGATTTGGCTAATGAAACTTAAAAACTCACATTGGTTGAGAGGATGGGAAGTTGGTATCATCAAACCTATTTATGGGGGACATATTTCATGTTCCTGGACTCTATTATATATTTAATATATGTTAATGAATCATTGGTTCATTCCCAAGCACGTGTCCATAGACTACCCCTACAGTAATAGTTGATCATGAATACATGTGGGTTTGGGGTCATCTATAAGTATCCAAGGTTCTGAATGTATATGAGGTTCTCCATCAATGTTACCCTTTTGGGGACACAATGAATATTCATTTATTTATTGAGACAATGCTGGTTTTAAACCATATGGTGGGGCACTCTGATGTTTACCGTCATCCAGGGGTGAGAGTTTTGTTGACGTTAGGATTGAACCTGTAAGATGAGCTTCCAATGCATCCTCATGAGAGGAATCAGAACCCACATAGTTCATTGTTTTTTAAATGTACACATATCCTTTTAAGGTCTTGTGATTAGGACCTAACCATGTGGTTTAACGTCAAGCAATAAGGAAATCCAGGTGAAGGTTTCCTGGTCAAGGATGGTGTAGGGCTTATGCCGAGGTAGCCCAAAATAACCAGAAGAGATATGGTCTCCCGAGTGGATATGAACCTACCGATAATTTGTCCTAAATATAATTTGGGTAATTTAGTAATTGGATTTGAAACTCAAAGAGGATTCCTATGTATCCTAGTTAGTTGGGATTCAAAGAAATCATAGTTAAGTTGGAGTTAGGACTCACACTTTAGAGGAGGCCCATCCAAGGGGGTATGATTGGGTCTTACTCATGGGAGATCCCCACATGATTCTACTTCATTAGGAATATACCCCTTTGACATATGACATATGGTTTTAGGACTTATACCATGTAGGTGGTCCATTTTTATTGAAGTTGGGAATTATAACTATGAGGCAGGTACATTTGATACATTGGGATCATGGGTATTTTAGGATCTTTACCAACCTATAAGCCTATGTGATTCATTCTTGGTGTGAGAAACTAGAATAGGTAGTGGACCTGAATATTGCACATCCTTCTTCAGTAAAAATCTTTTAGATATATTATTAAGGAACCTAGGGTTGTTATTTTGGAAGGAAAATAACCTATATGACTTATATAATGTTGTTTATAAGAGAAATTGGAGGGTTTTGGTTGAGGGATATGGATGAAAGTTGTGTAACGAATTGAGAGAAGGGGTGTCCTTTTATAAGAGAGGGGAGATGATTTTTTTGGAATCTCTCAAAGTATAAAATTAATATTAATTATTTTTCATCTCTAAATGGATATTTTTTTTAATTATAATATAGAATGATTATGAGTCAAAAAATTCTCATAAAAGAAAATCTAGAAAACTTTCAGTTGGGTTTTCACCCTTATGTTTTAGTTTTAACCCCTCGTTAACCATTTTGACAATTTCCACAATATTAAAATTTGCCACTATTTAAGGGTTAATAATATTACTATATTAGAATAAAAGACACATAAATATACCATGGTTGATTTTTAAACCATATCCTGTTAATTTTTATCCATCTAATATTTATTTTTATTTTTATATCAACTAATAAAATATTATTTATTCAAAAATATCTTTAATATCATATTTAAAACTATTAATTGATTTTGACTTTAAACACATCAATACAAATATTTAATTTAAATATAACTCCTTTACATAACCCTAACATGTCATATAGATCCTAAAAATTCATGGGATTCAATAAATAATTCAAATTATATCACTTTTAATATTTTTGAAAACATTAATTTTATTGTTCTATTAATTGAATAAATATTGTGATGACGTTGCACAAGAATTTAAGGTAGTTAATTCACCCCTAAAAATTATAAATAAACTACCATGATAAAAAATATATATTTTAAAATTAGTATTGAGAACTAAAAATATCATCTTTTTATCCTTATGTTAAAAATATAATGATAATAAAACAAATAGAATGATTTTTTGACATTTCTTTAAATAAATCAATATAAAGGTCAAAATCATGGTAAAATAGAGAAAAAATGCCATATAATCCTCATTTGGATGATTATTTTTGATATATACACAACAAATTAAATTAATATAAGTGTTAGTATTAATTTTGAGTCCTGATAATTTTATTTTTAACCTTAATTACAAAATTTAACCTTTACTGTACTAACAAAAATTACAAAGGTTACTATTCATAGTGTCCAAATAAAAAAGGGAACTATTTAGAAACTTTTGACCCACTAATTCCAAATATGGAATAAATTTTATAAAATTCAATTCACATAAGTGGTAGAATTTAATTTAAAATAAAACCCACAAAATGTGATGAAAAACTTTTTTTTTTCATAAAAAGGCCTTTTTAGGGAGAGGATGAATCTAGTGGATCAAGAGAATCAAGTATGTCCACTAAAATAAAATCATGGATGTGATATAGGTTTAACTTAGAAACAATATTTTTATGATTTTACGATTGGTTAAGATACAATCCTTCTAAAAAATTCTATCCACAGAGGTGGGTGAACAATCTGATTTCCGAGGAGGGATGTTAGGGCTCTTTCTTTAGAATTTTGTTTATCCCAAATCAATATGTTTCAAATCCATCATCCCTCTATTATGATTCTAAAAAAATATTATGATTCTATTATATTTTCTATTTTTAACCTGGGGCTCCATTATTCCCATAATGTTATTAATATATTTTCAGTGGAGGATGGTTATTATAGATGTAGGGTTTGGGGTACTTTGTTTTTTATGTGTTTCCCTATGAAGGTAATCATGTGGCCCTCAAATTTTGTTTGTGGTTCCAAACCTCCTTTAACCCTAGTATGGTTATGTTTTTATGGTATTATAATTTATCACTTCATGCTAATTTTCCTCAAAGATCTCACATGAATCATTAGATGACTAATTAAACATGGTGTAGAACTAAAAATCATTCCCAACCATTGGTGTTTAGAATATGTGTTGAAGTTAACTTGTCCAATATTCTTATTCCATGAATCTTGTTTCAAAATAGTGACTCCATATTTTGGTAGTACAGTGATTCAGAAAATATCCTAGAAAATTTCTTTTTTTAGTATGGTTATCCCTCTAAATCCTATGGTTTTTAAAATAATAGTTTTCATTTCCCAATTGATAGGCCTCTAACTCAAAGCATGGAGATTCGTGTTTAGAAGGGATTCTTGTAGGATTATATAGGTCCTCACCTATAGTTTTTCTCAAGTAAATCCCTTACTATATTACTATCATTGTTTAACAGGCTGAAAGAAAATGTGATTTGAATTTGGGTGATGATTTTGATCTAAACATAGATTATAATTATCTTGAATATTATTTACAAGCTTCACTTATTGATAAATCTCAATAGGTTGAGGAATTATTTCTTAATGTTTTGAAAAAAAATGTAAGAATAAAATTTTATATTTAGTTGGTTTTATCAATCCTCACCCAATAAAGACTCATAAATGTGTTGAATACATCAAATTGGAAAGAACTATTGTCACCAAATCTTATATAATACATCTAAAGGTCCAATTTCACCTTCCCATTCTCAGGAGAAAAGGAAGGATGTTTTTGGTAAGGTTAGTACCTTGAAGGAATTTGAATGTATTAATTTATCTTTCATGGATGAAGTGGATTCATATATTGACTATTGTAGTGAAGAAGATGAATATTTTGACCCCAAGGTGGGAAATTCATACTAACTTATGGATGACCTTGGGGAGGAGTAAAATTCTTGGCAGATGAGAAACATGAAATTATATTTAGAAGATACAATAATGGAGAACTCACTATGGAGGTATATATTTATATTATAGAATGGATGTCCACTAATTTGATGGAATAATTTAAACAAAATCCTAAACTTATTTTTAGATACATCTCATGGATTTGATTTCCTTCATTATTTTCCTTACCAATGTTAGTTCATTTGGAGTTGTTTTTCATTTTTCCCAAGATATTTGAATGTGTTTTGGATTTATTTTTCTTGGCTATGTTGGTCCTTAATGATCCATTTTTTTTATTTTCTCACATTTAATACTAAATATATCCGATTTCAATGAGTGACAAAGATCAATGAAGCATATTTTTTTCATTATTGTTTTAGTGGAGTTTTTCTACATGGATTTCCTTTCTTCAGTATTGATGAGATGTTGACCATGCTTGGCTTTTTAATGTTACTGGGATCCTTTAGACTCCATTATGGTTTCCACTATATCATACATCACATGATCATCATAATTCATACACTTGAAGAAGTGTAAGATGTTTAACTTTTTGTATTGGTTGAATGGATCAATATTATTTTTTGGTTTCTCCATAGTGTCTTCTAATCTAGAAAATTCAACTTCATATTGAGGAGGGATTCAATGACTAGCTAAATAAGTGCCCTTTATTTTTCCTTTTTATGTGTTTCAACCTAATTTATGTTTCATTCTCTTTGATTACCTTGCTGGGGAATGGTCTTTGTACATCTTTTATTCATTGTTCTTGAAATTTATTTAATAAAATTTTGAGGGTGTTTGGTTTGGAAACCAACTCAGGTCTCACATCCTTCCTAAAATAAGTACAATAATATTTTTATACTTAATTCAAATATAAAAATCATTCCAAGGATTATAATTGGACTATTAATAATACAATAGAACTAATTTTACCTTGAAATAATTTAAAATAATATGGAGATTTATAAATTCTTGAAAGAAAACATTTTTCATTAAAAAGTTGTGTTTTTCACTAATAAATGAAAATCAAACATTTCAAAAAAACCTAAAAATCAACCATAAGATAATATTCATATAATGATTTTTCATAAAATAAATTTTCAAATATTTTTAAAATTAATTATACTATTTAATCAAAGAAATTAATAATTTTTTTTGAAGAAAACAAATATTTGAAGAATAAAATGACTTATTAAACAAGTTAGTGTTTATTTCCTAAGATTTAATAAAAAAAATTAATATTGAGTTTGAAGTTCATAAATATTTCATAATTTAGATATTATTATTCATACCCACCAATTCAATGGCGAGTTTATAATGATCATATTTAAATAATAATATTTCACGGTTTGTTTAGGCTTATTATGGCATGTCGTATATGCTATTGAACATTATGTTCCTTAAAAACATGTGATACTTCATAATTACCTCCTAAAAAACTTTACTCATTGATATTTTTATGAATATTACCTTTTAAATAGGTGAGCGTATTTCTTCGTCATAACATCCTCAGTTTCCCACACTTTTTACTCTATTTTATGATTTCTCCTAAGTACCTTTTCCAGTTGAGTGATTTGATTCCTAAAAACATTATCTCTAATGTCAAGAATTTGGATAAGATATTTATAGTTTGATTGATCAGGTTAAAGTTCTATTTATTCATAGGTGATATCATGCATTGGGTCTTGCATATACTTCCTTAACAAAGGGACATGGAACACATCATGCAATTTAGAGAGGCTTGGTGGCATTTCCAATCGGCATGACAGAAAACCATTTTTTTGTAGAATTTAAAAAGGTTTGATGTTCCTGGGGCTCGATTTTCCCATCATATTGAACCTTATGACACCCTATCATGGAAATAATTTTAGTAAAATTTGATATCTAACATGAAATTCCAAATCTTCCCTTTTTTTATCAGTATTCATTTTTTATTAATTTGAACTGCTTTAATATGAGTCTGGATAACCATTACCATTAATTTTTTCTCCTAAAAAAGATGTTTATTCACAAGTTTTGATTACCAACTTATTCCCAAAAAGTTGGAGTATAATATCTCTTTCTATATAATATTTCACACAATGCCATTTGAATACTTGAATAGAAACTATTATTATAGGATAAATCTTCCAAAGATAAATAATGATCCCACATACCTTGAAAGTCAAGTGAAAAATATGTCAACATGTCTTCCAAAGTTAGAACAATACTTTAGGACTATCCATCAGTTTGAAATTGATAGGTAGTGCTTAAATAAATCTCAGTATCCAGATCCTTTTGAAAAAATTTCCAAAACTTCTACATAAATAATGTACCATGATTAGACACAATTTAAAGAGGCACACCATGAAGTATTAAAACTTCATTAAAATATTTTTTTTGAGGAACTCAATAGGTAAATATTCTCTTACAATGAGAAAATGTGTAGATTCAGTAAGACAATCTACAATAACCCATATTAAATTATTTTTTGGGGATTATTGGGTAATCTAGTGAAAATGTATATAGTAATGTCATCCCATTTCCACATATGAATAAGTAGAGGTTTCGGGACTTCTTTTGGATGATATGTCTTAACCTTCACTTGGTGACAAACCAATCATCTAGAAACATAATCAACAATTTCCTTCTTTATATTTTCCCACAATTTTTTTTTGCATCAAATATATATACATCTTGGTGCTACCAAAGTTTATGTTAAAATTCATGATATAAACATCATCTAATAATTCGATTTGTAGCTCAGGTTTATATGGAACAATTAAACTCTTTCTAAATTTTAGAATTCCATCATCATAAACAAAGTATTCCGATTTCAATCATTTATAGATTTAATTTTCTTGTGAAAATTCTAATCACGAGGTTAAGAACTTTTTATTATTTCCAATAAAGATGGTTTAGCGGTCATTTGAAAAAAGGTGTGATGTCTCCACTTAATAATTCCTATATCCATATTCACTAAATTCATGAACAGAGGATCTCAATTAATCCAAATTTTTGTTAGTAATCCATGAAATTTCCTTATCAATTCATCCATAACATTATTTTACTTCACTAGATGATAGTGTATTAAGAAATCACAATCCTTAAGATGCTCATGCCATTACCGTTTCCTCATATTGATATCATTCTATGAGAAAATGTGTTTCAAAATCTTATGATCTATGTATATCTCACATATTTCACCATAGAGATAATGTCTCCATATCTTCAAAGAAAATAATATTGATGACAAATAAAGATCATGAGTTAAGAAGTTCTCTTCATGAGTCTATAGCTGTCTGGATGCATATGCAATAAATTTAACGTTCTTTAAAAGGATACAACCAAGTTCCTTCTTTGATTCATCACTATATTTCAAAAATCCATCATTTACTGATGATAGAATCAAAATTAGATCATTGAAAATAACCTCTTTAATTCCTTAAAACACTATTCACATTTCTCTAAACATATAGAATTAACCACTTTATGAGTATGATTTGTTAAGGGGATATTAGAATGAGAATTTTTTTGAACAACTCACCTGTAGTAACCTTCCAAACTAATGAAACTAAATACCTCAGTTGTAGTCAATGGAGTAGTACATTATTTTACTACTTTTATCTTTGGAGGATCAACTGAGATTCCATATTTGGAGAGAATATTTCCAATAAAATAAACTTTCTAAATCCATAATTCAGACAAGCTAGATTTCCAATATAACTATTTTCATATAATATTATCAAGAATGACATGAATGTTATTCTCACAATCCTCATAGATTTTAAATTATACCAGTATATCATCAATAAAAAAACAAAAAACTATCCAAATATTAATTGAATATTATATGTATTATATCCACAAAAATATAGGTTGAATTAGTCCATGAAAATGGAATTGCTGTAAATTTTTATTGTCCATACCTTATACCAAATTCCATGTTTGAAATATTTTCCTTCTTACTCATAATGGATGATACCCAAACCAAATTTTAATAATTGAAAAATATTTAGCTATATAAAGTTGATCAAATAAGTAATCAATGCGAGGTAGAGGATACTTATTCTTTGTTATAATAACATTTATTTCCATATAATCAATGAAAAGATAGATAGAACCCTCTATCTTTTTAATGAAAAGAACAAGGTGTCCATGAGGTGAAACACTAGGGTGTACAAATCCATTTTCAATTTTAGTGTAGTTATTTATTAAAATATTATAATTCCATAATGGCCATTCTATATGGAGTATTTGATATAGGTCTTCCATTAGGGATTAAATCAATGGAAAATTCAACATCACGTTCTGGGGGATATATAGGTAATTTGTTAGGAAATACATCAATGTATTCACATAGAATAAGTACATCCTCAATTAAAATAATAATGTTTTCATTCATATAACATGTCTATTATTCCACCATAAGAATATCATTCAGAAGCGCTACTAGAGGTGGATCTAAATATGAATTAGGTGACTAATTATCCCCTCTAAAGACAAGGAATTCTACACCATCCTCACAAATCATAATTCACTTCTCTTTGTGATAATGTTTTCATTATATTTTAAAATCCAATACATACCAAGGGTCATATAAAAAATAAACCATATATATAAAAATGAAGTTCTCAAATAGGTTATGCTTATGGTTTATAATAGAAACTAACATGCACATAATTTTTTGGTGAGATTTCAAATAGGTCTTTTAACTAATATCTACCTTATTAAGGATAAAAGGAAATATCTAATTTTCTTAGAAAAAGGATTATATAATAGAGTGTGAAGATAAAACGTCAAGTAGGAAATTAGCTAAATTTGAGGCTATGATTAATGTACCTTCCCCTACATCGTTGTGAACTTCAACCTCATCTCTAGTGATCACATAAGGTTTAACTTTTCCCCAAGACCTCTTCTATAGTATATTACCTTGATACATGGGGAATTGATGTGAATAATTCCCCATTTATCTAAATTTTAAACATTTTAAATCATTTATCTATTTCTTCCCATTTTATTCATTGTTATAATGAACCTTATCTCTACACTTGAAGAAAACTTATACTACCTTCAATCATTTTTCAAGATGTTTCTTTGCACAATTTTTACATGATGGGAATTTCTTCTTCCCATCTTCTTCTTTTATTCTTTAAAATTTTTAGGGTTCCAAGTTAACATTTTATTCTCTTTATTTCCCTTAAAGATATAGGAAATAAAATGGTTTCTTCTATTTGTTCATGAAATATAATACTATATCATCATACGATGAAAAGGTTTGAGAAACCAATTCACTTTAGAGAATTTGATTAAGGATTTTTAATAATTCTTCAATATTTCTCTCTTGATTACATATATAATCCATATCATACAAAGATATTATTGTAAATATAGACTCATACTATGAAAAAATTTCATCGTTGGTTTTATTTAAGCTCGTGAACTTTCTCTTCATTTCAATTTTTTCTCATGAGGGAAATATTTATCAAAGAATATTAATTTAAATGGTATCTACTCCATATGTTCTATTTATTTTTCCTCTTTAATATTTTGGATCAATGACCATAATTTATCCGAATTTCTTATAATATAGTATACTACCAGCATAATATTTTCCCTCTTATTTCACCATAAGGTGAGAAATAGATTTTCATGATACTTGATCCGTTGTTTAGCTACAGCTAGATTAGTAGTTCCACTAAAAGATAGAGGATTCTGTCACATGAAACAATCTAATATTGGTGTATCATGACTTATAAAATCATGTTACTCAATATGTTCATGGTTATTATAAATAACCTAGGTCATCTACCCTAATATGTTCATGACCTACTAAAATCCAACACCAACTGTGTTGTCTTGACCAGTAAGGAAATCCCTACATTGGCCATAAGTATAGATTCTATTTCTTCAATTAGGAATCATCACTAAATAATGTCACACACTGAGTAAGCTTATAATCATCAAGAATATCATGCTATAAAATAAATATCAATCTAAAAATTTCTCAAATAATATATAGAATTATAATAATTCTCATGTTTTCTATGTTTATTTAAAATGTAGTTCCCAAGGTTTCTACTAAACATGATATAATACTAACTATAACAATCCAATTCTAGTAACACAGAACTAGTGTATACTTTATTATACTGGAATAGATACAAGGTATCTAATCCCAAAAGATTAATCAATTTAGAAATATTATAGAACTGGATACATAGATGATACTCATTTTATATTGGGATTATAATATAAAAATAATAAAAGTATACATTTTACATCCTTGAAACTTATTCAAATATTTCTTCTTCATAACCTAAGGAAAGGAAAAAACAGTGACACCAAATGCTCAGTAAGTGTTATATACAATGGAATCTATCAGGATTAAATAATTCATAATAAATATGGATATGTAAATAACTATAAACACATTCCATTTAAACAATAACTTGATCACAAAATGCATACATGGATAATGTCAATATAGTAATCTCATAGAAAATAAAAATATAACTAAATTCCCAATGAAGGAAATGGATAATACTAGATTTCATGATCTCAGGCATCATGATATCTCTACCATCAAAACCTTATGCTGAGATAGTTTAAAACTACGGGTAAATACCCATTTAATTTTGAAAAATGATTTGTCTCATGAGACCTATTGATGCATCAAGGGAATATATAATTCAATCCCCCAACCATCACTACATGTCCAATACAATCCTTTTATATCCCATTCCCTTTTTATTTTGTGAAAAAATTTCATATTAAAAAATATCTATATAGAGTAAATAATAAACATTTACCAGGGTTTTCCAAATTTAATTAAATAACATTCAATGTAAAACACCATATATAGAAATGGTATACAATTTATGAAATAATCATATCTGTGATACACATAATATGAGTATTTAAGTGAAATGTGATGTCCAATGAATAATTATTATATATATATATATAATGGAAGTACATACATGTAATGTATCATATTTTCTATGAATTTTTTATATATTATATGGATTATTTTCAAGGACAGGTGTTGGTACAACATGAAATTTAGAGTACTAGTGTGCCCAAAATATATTTTTAAAATGTTTTAAATATATTAAATATCACATGTGCATTGTTTTCTTGAAAAATGAATTAACTTCTAAATAAATGTATGGATAAAAAATATGAGGGAGATGTTGAGTTCATAATGGATGTTTTACCCTCGGAATGACTTAACCTTAGACGATGTAGGTCATTTATGGAAAATCCATCATAGGCATAAAATGAATAAAATAATTTAATTAAATTATTTCAATTTTTCTGTTGACACATCAACACAATGACCTAATTTATATTTCATTAAATTCACACTTATGGAGAAGTTTTAGGTTTAGCCTAATAACCCACCAAATAATAGTAAATCATCTAGAGATTTTTTAATTAGATCCCATTGAGGAACGACAAACAGATTGTGGATCGACAATTTATGTGGAATGGAATTGAAGGATCTCACCAATGAAAAAAATTCATATAATTATTAATTAGTGATAAATCCAAATTGAGGTAAGGAGTGTGTTTTATTGGGATTTATTCCTTGTTATTTATTTCTAATATGAACATGTATCAATCAACGAATGGATTGATTCACATATCGTGCATATAGTGGGATGTGTTTAGTTGTGGGGATTTATTTGGGAGAATTACTTTGTGATTATTGATTCTTCAGTTTTCATTCTAATGGAAACAAATTTTGATTGAAATGAACATATATAGAGGTATATTCCCCCCTTTTTTATTTTTATTTTATCCACCCAATTCTTCATTCACTGTGGGCGTTCTTTGTTTGGACCATGCTTCAACATATCTGGACCAATTGATCATCGTGAATGCATTTCATGGTGAAATTTCCAATATCACAGATCTGTGATCGGAACAACACAACAGTGGTGTGAAAATGGATGTGGTGATAAAATGGATTATAATGCATACCCAATTTCATGTTCATCAGTGTTCTTCAGAATCCTTTGATGCACAATAAAAAAAGACACTAAGATCCATTTTAAGATAAGATTTGATGATGGGACACATTATTAGATGATGTAAGGTCTTGTATGATATAGGGAATTTGATTACTAGAATGGTTGTCAATGGATCAAAGGCTAGAGAATCGGTTGATATGTGTGGAGGAAGAATATGGAATTCTAGAAAATCCCATGATACACAATGTGTAACTCAGATTTACACATCGCATGGGCCCCCCTTTTCAGCAGCTAGGGTTTTATGAGTAAGTTAAGTATCTCATGGTGTGTGAACCTTATCACACAACATGTGGAATTTCCCAGGTGACTAGATGTGTAATTTGGGATGTACACAAACACAAGGTGGACTAAACTGGTATCATAATTGCTGTGTACTTCTACACAAACATAGGATGAAGAAACGATCTAGTAACATGGGTAGGACCCAAGGTCAAGGGACATGGTGTGTGGCCCATACTATGCATTGTGTACTATTTTATACATGGATTAGAGATATTCTCTTTTATATCATGGAAAATATTTGTTATGGTGTATTCCCATTATCCATTCCCTGAGGGTTAGTATGGAATCGTCTCCTACTCATAAGACTATGATCCACTCAGTAGGACTTATTGGATAGAGTTTCGGGAAACCCTCTGAGATGCCTGAAGTGATAAACTCAATACAGATTCATCTCCTAGGTGGATATCTTTGTATTGATGTGACCGATATCATGCAGGAACTGATCCACTACTCCGCGGGTTAACCCAGACTGATTTGTTGGTTTCACCCTATGGCCTCAGTAGTGACCCTCATATGTGTAGTTTATTCTATAAAAAACATTAGTATATACATCTAATAATGCGACCCAATGATCACTTTCTCTTATATGGATGTCATCAGTGCTATCATACATAGGAGTGTGTTCTCCCAGATGAGTACTTTTTGGAATATTCATGATAGAATCCTAGGATAGTATAATATGGTAGTGACTTACATCTAAGTTGTGTTCCTTTTTTGAGTATATCTAGATATTATTATTATATGTGCTATATAAATATACCTTTGTATATATGACAATATTATCCTTTCTTATATACTTTGTGTTTTCAGGGTGTCCTGCTGAGTATTACTATACTCACCCCTGCATGGGATATTCCCACACATGTCATTACTTGTGGAAGATGATAGACCTTTTTACAGAGTCCCAGGAAGACTAGGAACAGATGGTTCTTAGTGATACCAAACAGGCTGAGGTGTCTTCCTGCGACTTTCTAATAGCAGACTCAGTACTTACTTTTAGGCTGGACTTGTGTTACAGACTCTTTGTGGTGGGAATGTATTTAGACCTATTTAACATCATTTACTTACTGTCATACTATGGTTATGGGATTTATATGTATTCATGCATGGTTGTTTTGTTTTTTTACATTTTATTATTTTATAGTTTTATAGATGTGTTTGTGTGTACAGATACTTAGGCTAAGGCATCCAATGTCAATGATATGCCTACTCGGCACTAGTCACCAGCCCCTGGCCTATTGGAGGTAGGCTCAGGGAGTCTTGGCATGGTCCCCATAGGGACGGGTTGTGAAAGAGTGGTATCATATCATTTAGTTCTAATTTTGGACTAGATTCCTTGAGATTCATTTGTGAAAAAAGTGTTAAGTATTTCGAGTTTGACATTCAGGACAGGGAATCCAGTGTTGGTTTGGTGGCCTCTATATCCATACACTAGGAATCTGACCACCTACCTTTCAACTAGGTATATCACTATTTGTAGAGAAAATAATGGTACATTCATCATATAATAATAAGTTGTGGTTTCCATTTCCTTCATGAGTCAACTTTCTAGATATACTCATTGACCATTATACATCTTGTTTACTTTCTGGATGCCTCCATGATGTATGCTAACTAGGATTCTGTATGATCATGAGGATGATCCACTCAGTTATGAGGCATTGATAAAGGTACTATTTTTTGATTTGTTACCTCTAAGTGGCACACCAGCTATACAACCACCTGTAGAGAAGAACATGGTACCTGAAGACAGCTGAGGACTGGCTTGAGGTAGTGACCAAAGTTTTCTGTCTAGTCCGGACATCAGTAGATTAGATGATTGTCCTGGTGGCGAGCCTTCTACAGGGATTAGTAGAGTGATGGTGGGGTTCAGTGTCGCAGTCTTATGAAGATGTGACTCTTTCATGGACATATTTCAATCACCTTTTCAAAGAGGTGTTATCATTAGCTACTCTTAGGGTTGTACATATCTTGGAGATTCTACAGCTCCAGTAGGGAAATCATGATAGTAGCTAAGTACTCATTGAGGTTTACCAAAATTTCTTGGTACTCGATGAATATGGTTCACGACTGATTCTTTAGGGATCAGACCTTCGAGTGAGGTCTACATAGATACATCTGGGCCAGTGTCGTATCTATATGTATTCCTATATATGAAGGGGTTCTAGATTTTGATTTGGTGGATGAGAGTTTCTTGGATGAGAATATACAGCCGGTGGTTGTCATTAGTGGGAAAGAAGGATCAAAGACCTTGGCCATAGAGATATGATGTCGGTATTAGGGACTTGGATGTGTGATATATTTCTGTAGGAGGTCCGAAGATGGAGGGTCTCTGATTTAGGGATCACAAGGTGGGATGATTAATCCCATAGAGAAGGGGTGATACTCATGATACAATAGAAGATATCTCACCCAAGATTGTTTGACCAACCATAAAAATAATAGAGAGACTATAGATGGGATGCCGAGGTAGTGGAAATGTCTATAGAAGGCAGTTTCATAGGGTGAAAAATGTGGAAGAGGAGATGTGAGAGCAGCAGGAGGTAGTTTACATTTGGAGTTGTTACCACCACCACCCCATGTGGTCCATGTTGGGCTCAGGGAGCTAGAGGAAAAGGGTGAAGATAGCTTCAGGAAATCAATGCATACGACCTAGAGGCACTAGAAATGATTTGAGGTGTAATATATTTCTTTTATACCTTAGTTTAAGTACTGGTAGTCACAAGTTCTCTTCATTCATTTCTTACCATATACCTTATTTGATAATTATAGGTTCTAGTTGAACCTTTGGATCAACACGTACAATTGGAGACTCCTACTGGAGAAGAATCAGTGGTCAAACACATGTGAAAATAGTGTGAACAGACTCTTGGAGGTGAGAGTTTCTATTGTAATATATTGGCAGCAGCGCTGAGGCCTTACAAAATCATTCTTTGTATGGATTATTTTCCTACAGTTCATTTGAAGAGTGACTTTTTTTATGTGAAGGACGCGATGAGTCTGTAGTGATGGAACCAGATTCTCTTTTCTCAGTGAAAAGGAAACCCAGACAACACATGATGAATTTCTACATAAGTGGGTGCATTTGATTACTAATTAGTTAGCTAGAGTGACCCTTGGTGTAGTGTATTTTATTAGTTCATAGTTTCTTGCAGTGGTGGTGGAGTACAGGGGTGTCTTCCCTAATTATGTTCTAGGTTTACCTCCCCTCTGGGAGATAAACTTATTCATTGATATACACCCTCTTATGACACCAATATCTTGAAAAAAATATCATATGTATCCCATAGAGATTCTCGAGATGAAGGTGAATTTAGAGGACTTGTTGATGACGTGATTTTCTAGACCCAATGTTTCCCCATGGGAATCCCCATTTTTATTTTTCCAAGATGACATATTTGATCCTGAGGTTGTGTGTGGACTACTAGCACGTAAACCAAGTGACTATGAAGAACAAGTATCCACTATGGAGGATCTATGACCTCTTTCAATAGTTGGTAGGGGAATGATGGTTCTCTAGGTGTGACCTAAAATTAGGTTATCACCAGCTATGAGTACATGACGAGGATATACCAAAGATGACATTTAGATGTCTCTATAGTCACTATGAGTACATGGTGATTCCATTTGGTGTGATGAACACCCCAGTAGTTTTTTTGGGACTCATGAGACTGATCTTTCAGCCTTACATAGACCGATTCATGGTAGTCTTCATCAATGATATCCTTGGTTACTCGGAATCCAAGTAGGATCACATGAGACACATGAGGATAGTTACAAACATACAATGATAGAACCAACTTAAATGAAGGATCTCGAAGTGCTAGTTATGGATTTAGAGGGTCCACATTATGGGACATGTTATCTCAGTGGATGGAGTGGCGGTGGACCCAACCAAGGTTGAGGAAATTTTAGCTTGGGAGACACCCAAGAGTGTGACAAAGGTGAAGATATTCCTTTGGTTTATAGGATATTTTCAGAGATTGATATATTATTTCTCCAAATTATCATCACCCATGATAGCTTTGACTTGAAAGGGGAAGCCTTTCGTATGGATAGAGAGGTTCCAAATGTTTTTAGCAGTTATGATAGGGTTTGATGAGAACTCCCATATTAAGATTTCTAGAGGAGGGTGTCAGGTACGTAATATTTTGTGATGCATTAGGTACCAAGTTTGGTTGTGTTATGATGTAGAGGGAAGCTATGATTGCCTATAGTTCATGCCATATGTTACCGCATGAGTTGAACTACACCACCCAAGATCTTAAGATAGCAGAAATAGTATTCACTTTGATGATGTGGAGACACTACCTAATGGGTGAGTGATTTATCATCTACTATAATAAAAAATAGTATCAAGTATATATTCTATATGATGGATCTAAATATGAGATAGATGAGATGGCTAAAGTTACTCTAGGATTATGACTTCAAAATGGTCTATATTCCTTGGAAGGGTAATGTGGTAGCAGATGCTCTCAATAGAAGATCTTTTCTACAGTTGATGAACGAGGCATCAAAGTAGTTAGAAACATTGTAGTTATCCAATGTGGATAGAGATGGATAAGATTTCCTCCAGTAGAAGGTTTTCACCCCTCTTCTCTTATAAGGATTTAGGGAGGTACAAATTGGAGATACTGATTGTGAGACCCTACATACTCAAATATCCACAGGGCATGAACCTGAAGGAATTTTCAAATTTAGAGAGCATGTCAGTTTTTTCAGAAGACACATGACGGTACCCAAAATGATGTGGGAGGTGGTTCTGATAGGGTTTCATACATCTCCTTTGGCGATACATCATGGTGTAGAAAAGATGTACTAGGACCTTTGATATTAGTTTTGATGGCTATATATGAAGAAAAGAGTTTCACGTTTTGTCTCTTGATGCCTAACTTTTCAGAAACTAAAGGTTGAGAACCATGTTCCAACAAGTTTAACCCAACCCCTTTAGGTTTTGAAATAGAAGAGAAATGAGATATCTATGGAATTACTAATTGTCTTATCACATACATCTAGTGTAAATGATCCCATCTGGTGATCCTAGACTAAATCACTAGGTTGGCCCACTTCCAAGATATATGAGACTAGAGTTTAATAGAGAGATTGAAAAAACTCTAGCTATATGAGATAGTCCAACTCCATGGAGTTCCATCAATGATAATTTCTAACTATGATTCTTGCTTCACATCCCAATTGTGGAAGGGATTAGAGGAGGCCTTTGGGACTCAATTATTCTTGAGCACAATGTTTCACCCATAAACTGACATCCAAACCAAATGAACCATTCAGGTTTATGAGGACATGTAGTGAGATTTCATGTTGTACTTTTTCCTTTGTTGGGAGGATCACCTAACACTGGTGTAATATACTTACCACAATAGTTACCATTCCAGCATCAGGATGGAACCATTCGAGGCTCTATACAAGAAACCCTTTAGGTCACCACCTTGTTGGACTAACCTAGGAGAGTCGACACTCATGGGCCTAGATTTGTTTTGAGCTACAATAGATAAGGAACAGATCATCCATGATTGTGTGAAGACTATACATATCCATTGTAAGTTTAATGTTGACAGGAAACATTGGACTTTGGAGTTTGATGAAGGATATCGTGGGTTCCTATAGGTTTCACCTCAAGATTATAGAGGTTCGGCTAAAGAGAAAGGGTATCTATGAGATTCATTGGCCCTTTATAGATACTACATAGATTTTGTGAGCTAGAATACCACTAATCTCTACCTCTATAGTTAGACTAGGTACACGATGGTTTCCAAGTGTTGTAGATGAGGAGGTATGTGCATGA
The DNA here is from genome assembly GCA_963277665.1 of Viscum album. Taxonomy (NCBI): domain Eukaryota; kingdom Viridiplantae; phylum Streptophyta; class Magnoliopsida; order Santalales; family Viscaceae; genus Viscum; species Viscum album. Next base: position 990,045,729 of record OY728159.1, on the reverse strand, counting down.
CCAATCTCACATTATCGACTAGGGAGAGTTGGACATCGAGGTTGGAGGGAAATTTTCTGAGTATCTCATAGATATCAAGGATTGGTAGGAGGGGATCCTTCGTGGGTGATCAATTCCTTTGGCATGTGTCTAGTGGTAGCACAAGAATATTCAGAAGAGAGTATGAGAGTGGGAGTCTCAGATTCATTCTTAGTACCCACATATTTTTTAGTAACACTTGTTTTTTCCTTTTTAGTGACATAAATTCCAATGTTGGGGTGAATTTAAAGAATATAATTTTACGTTTATTATTTTTAGATATGAAATGGATTATTTTTTAGACCAGGTGCAGGGAAAAAGTGTTATTATGTGGACTGATGGGTCCAGAATAAATTCATGAAATATCTTAAATATATTAAATATTACATGTCTGCATTTTTCTAGGAAAAAATGTAATAACATCTAAATGAGTGCTGAAATCAGAAATATGAGGGCACTGTTGAGTTCTGAATGCAGGTTTTACCCTAGGTGTGACTTAACCTTAGTCGAAATGGGTCGTTTTGAGGAAAATTCCTCACAGACATAAATAAATAAAATAATTTAATTAAACTATCTTAATTGTTTTGTTAATGCAGTGATGCAAAAACCTAATTCTGATTTCATTAAATGGATGCTTATGGTAAACTTTTAGGGTTATCCGCATAACCCGAAAAATCGTTGGGAAGAATCTAGAGAGAATGGAACATGATCCCATTGGAAATCGATGATCAGATCATGGATCAAAAATAGACGCACAACAAAATTTAAAGATCACACCAAAGACAATGACGTCACATTGTTCTTCATCAGTGATTGATCCAAATCAATATAGAACATTTTTTTTTGATTTTTTCCTTTTTATTTATTTATTTGATGAACTTGAATCAATATATTAATGAATTGATTCACAAATCATGTGTATCACGAGATGGGTTTATTTGTGGGGATATATTTGGAAGAATTACTTTTTGATTATTGATTATTAATTTTTTATTAGAATGGAAATAAACTAAGATGAACCCAAAAATAGATCGAGGTCCGTTTCTCTCACTGTTCCTCTGATCCCCCCCCCCCAAATTCTCGATTCATCGTGGGAATTCTATGTTTCACCCACGATTCGATATATCCCAATCAATAAATTTTTTCACACCCATTTCTTGGTGAAACGATCCGATATCATAGATCTAGGAATGGAATGAAATGAAAGTGCTGTAAAATGTTAGTGGTGATGAATCATATAACGATGGATACCTGATTTCATGTTCTTTAGTGTTCTTTGATGTTCTTTGGCACACCGTGAAGAACGACACTAAGATCTATTTTTTGAGAATATTTGAGATGGGCTGTGTTATTTGAAGATGGAAAGGATCAGATGAGACATGATAATCAATTCCATTCAAGGAAGTAAATGGATTAAAGGCTAGATAATCAAGTGACATGCACTTAAGAAGAATATGGAATTCCAAAAAATCACACACAACCCAATGTGTAACTTGGATATACACACCATGTGAGGCCCCCTTTGCGGTGGCTATTGTTTTGGAAGGAAGTTAAGTATCACATGGTGTCTGAACCTTTTCACATGACATGTGGTCTCTCCCAAGTTACTTGATGTGTACTTTGGGAAGTACATAGACATAGGGTGGACTACATGGAAAACCTCTACATAGACACTTGATGCGACAGAGAATAGTTACATAGGTAGGACCTAGGGTTAAGGTACACAATATGTCCCCCCTACTTCAAGTTGTGTACTCTTTTATACTTCTATTAGAGGCATTTTCCTGCGAATCTTGGATTGGTTTTGTTAGGGTGAATTCCCCTTTTCCTTTCTTCAAGGGTTGTTATGGGATCATCTCCTACTCCAAAGACTACAATACCTACATCAAGAATTATTAATAGAGTCATGGGAATCCCTACGAGAGTCTTGGAGTGAGATCCACTATTCATCTCTGTTCCCTAGGTGGATTTTTTGGTATCGACGTGACCAAAACTTTGTGGGCACTGATCAAATACTTAGAAGGTTAATCTATATTGAGTTTTTGGTATCACTCCATAGCCTTGGCTATGATCCTCATCTGTGTATTGTATTCTCTTCAGACTATCATTATATACTTATAATGACAAGACCCAATGAACATTTCCTATCCGATGGTTTTCATTAGTTTTATTAGACTCAAGCGTGTATTATCCCAGATGAGTACTCTGTGGAATCTTCAAGATGGAATACTAAGATGGTATTATATGTTTGTGACTTACCTCTAGACTATGTGTCTTTATTGAGTATATCTGGATATTCTTGTTATATGTGTTATAGACATATACCTATGTTGAGATGAGTATTTTTTCCTTTGTTGTATTCTTTGTGTTTTTGGGGTGTCCTACTGAATATTGTTATACTCACCAATACATAGTATTTTCACACATGTTTCATGTATTGTGCATATTATCAACCTTTTGATAGAGTCCTAGATGAACTAGAACCAGATGGTTCTCAGTGAGACCCGAAAGACTGAGGTGTATTCCTTTAGCTTTCTGACAGTAGTCCCAGTATTTACATTCAGGTTGAACTTGTGTTTCATAATATTTGTAGTGGGATGGTATTTGGAACTATTTATATTACTTTACCTTTTGTATTACTCTATTTATAGAATTTTGATGTATTTATTCATGGTTTTTCAGTTGTTTTTACATTTCATAATTGTATAGGCTTAGAGATTTGTGTGTGTACATGTACTTAGGCTAAGGCTTCCCATACCAGTGATATGCCTACATGATTCTAGTGTCCATACCTAGGCCTATTAGATCTGGGATTGGGGAGTCACATAATGAGCCCCACTAGGTTATGTTGTGGTAATAACTCACATAAAATTAAATCAATGCATATTACCAAATATGTCTAAATGGAGTGGAAATTAAGGCGAAACCCCTTACCTCATGATTCCTATTAGTTGAACACGATTTAACCTCATGAATAATAAATTTTGATTTATTATAATTACATAAATAAACATATACATATCTATAATGTTATATATGATCCATTTATAACTTTTTATGACTGGTTTGTTAATAGTCTTTTATTATTACTGTTATTTTGGGTGTTCACTACTTCATTTTTCATATATGTTTTGATTTTTTAGTTATGGTTATTCTAATTTAATTTTTGTTAAATCAATTATATAATTTTATTATTGGTATAAATATCATATAAATATTAAATATATTGATATTTATAACTATCTATATAGTATAGATATAGAAAAATTAATTACACCATTCATGGAGATGGTCGGTCGTACGTACGCATGAACACTATTTTCATTTTTCGATGGATGGAATGAAAGAACGGTGAATGATAATTAATATTTATAGAATATTTAATATAATATATATATAATATATTTTTATTAAAAAAATAATTGTTACGATCTTTATAAAGTGTAAATGAAAAATGAATCGTATCACTTCGTGGAGGTGGTAGTCCACACGTCCACATGAGGGACATTATCATTTTCCAACTGATTAGAAAGTAAGAAGGTATATATGATATTATAGTTCTAGAATAATATATATTTCATAAATATCATATATACTCATTATTTCCATATTTATAACCATCAAAATAACGTGATGATGAAAAATTAATTAAACCGCTACATGGAGATGGTAAGCCATACCTATGCATGAGCAACATTTTTACTTTTTATAGGATTGAAAAGAGATGGAATATGATTGTACGATAATCATAATAAAATCTTATTATATTGATGATACTATATTAATTATTTTAATACAGGTATAACACATTAAGAGGAAGTAGAAGAATAAAAAACTTTAAAGAGTCGATAAATTAGATTACCTCTTCTTTGGTAGACTTCCTTTAGATATATTCTTAAGAAGTCTACAATTGGTAATTTGGAAGAGAAAAATATATAAAACATGGATAAGGGTTTTTGAAATATAAATTTTTAGTTGTTTTTGAGATATATGGAAGAAATTAGTGTAAATAATTTAGATAATGGGATTCCATTTATAAAAGAGGGGAGGTAAATTCTTGGAATTTCATAAAGTATTAAATTAATATAAATTATATTTCATATATAAATATATATAGAATGATATAACTTGAATATAGGATGATTATGAATATAAATAATCTTATAAAATAAAATATGTACAAGTTTTTATTATGTTTTCACACCTATGTTTTAGTTTTAACCCATCGTTAACCCTTTTGACAATTACTATAATATTAAAGTTTTCCACCCTTTAAGGGTAAATAATGCTAATATACGAGACAAAATCGCCTTAAATGGAACATGTATTATTTTTTAAAACATATCTCATTAATTTTATCAAATATATTGTTTTTATTAATTTTAAATAAATTAATAAAACAACATTTATTATAAAATATCATTAATGTCATTTTTAACACTATTCATTTTACTTGACTTTAAATACATCAATAAAAAGAAGGAATTTGACTATAAAACATTATAAATACCCTAAAATTTCATATATATCATTAAAATTCATGGGACACATTAACTCCTTGAAATTACAACTATTTTAATATATTTTTCAAAATATTTTATTTTTCTATTAACTGAATAAATATCGTGTCACTGTTGCACAAGATTTTAATTTAATTATTTCATCCCTAAAATTATAAATTTTATACCATGATAAAAAATTCACTTATACTGCAATTGAATATTTATTACTAAACATTTCCAGTTTTTATCCATTTGTCAAAAATTTAAAGACAATAAAACAAAGAGAATAACATTTTTGACTTTTCTTTAGCTAAATTAGTATAAAGTTCAAAATCACAGAAAAATGAAAAAAATTCATATATTATAATTTTATAGGATAATTGTTGATAAATACTAATAAAATTAAATTAAATCAAGTTTTAGGGTCATTTTTTAGTCCTTATCATTTTATTTTCAACCTTAATTACAAGATTTACCATTTACCATAGTAATAAAAATTACTAAGATTACTATTCATAATATGAAAAAGTAAAAGATAACTATTGAAAAAATTTGAATCCAATGACAATAAATATAAAATCATGTATTAAAAACTAAATTTAAAGAAGTTCCATAATTTAATTTTAAACAAAACCCACAAAATGTGATGAAAAATATTTTTTCAAAAAAATGCCTTTTGAAGTGAAAAATGTTTTTACAATAAAATAAAGTATAAAATTATTTCCAAGGATTATAATGGGATAATTAATAATATAGTAGATATAATTTTAGTTTGAAACCTTTTTAAAATATAATGGAACTTTTTAAATTCATGAAACAAAAGTATAGTTTACAATTAAAAAGTTGTATTTTCACTTTTAATTGAAAAGTAAAACTTTTCAAAAAATTACCATAAATTCACCCTGATCTATTTTTCACATGTTTATATAAAAAATTAAATTTACTTAATAAAATTTATTTTAAAAAACTATCAAGATTAATTATATTATTTTTCTGTAAAAGAAATAAAAATCATTTTTGATAAATATTTTTGAAGAATAAATTGACTTTACTAAAAAAATTGTTTGTTTATCTCTGAAACATTAATAAATAAATTTGAATTGAATATGAAATTTATTTATATTTCATAATTTTTTAGTTCCTATTCATTACTAATAATTCAAAAGATTCGTTATAATGATCATATTTAAATAATAATATTTTAGGGTTCATTTAGTCTCGTTGTTGTATGTTGTATGCATTATCGGATATAATGTTTTTAAAAATTAAGGATATTACAAATGTGTAAATTTATTGCCACTTAATTTTTATAATGACATAGATATTATTTTAAGTTGAGAATCAATATAATATGGCACATTATTTGTTTTAATATATGAAATATTTTTTCATAGTGATAAAAAGAGGCTATGTTCAGTTTTAAATGTTTAATTTAAATATGATTGAAATTATTTTATAATGGTAATTTATTTTTAATTTTTATTAATGTAAAAATTACCTTAAATTTTTAGGCAATGTTGCACCTAATATATATTGACTAAATATTAAATGTTTATGCAATGGTGACACAATGATCATCCATGTAGTAGAAAGATTGAGAAAATGATTTCAAAAAATAAAACATAATATTTTTCTTGGGTGAGTTATTGTAACACACCAAGATTTTATTTTTGGGTGAGTTATTGTAACACACCAAGATTTTAAAAATAAGTTATTGTAGCACGACTATTATCACTTAGCCATTGGATTGAAGAGAATGAATGAGATTAATTAAATTATGAAAATATAGTTTAATAATGTTTATAAAATGAATTCATTTGTTATAAATTAATTATAAATTTAAATAAAAACCTACTGAATAGAAATGATCTATTTTATAAAAAAACTATTTTTATGCCCACAATGATATTTTTTCTCAATAAATTAAAATAATTAATATTCAATAAACTGTATTTAACTTCGTACAATATGTTTCAGAATCTTAATATAAGAATAAATCAAATTTTAAGTATAAAAGCTATATTTTTCTTAAAGGCAATTTTAGTGTCTTTTAATGGCACATCAATTTAAAATTTTTCTGAAACATTTATAAATTTAATTATAAAAAATAAACATCATTTTTGAAAGTGTAATATCAAAATTAGGTTAGGGTGATTTTTTGTTATTTTTATGACAAGTTTCATTTTTTGATGAATAGTGAAAAATAATGATTTTTTTGAAAACTGAATATTCTTCTAAATAAATTATAAGGATAAATTATAATTAAAATTTATTTTTAGTTAAAATTATATTAATTATACATATATTTATCCAATTAATGTCATTTTAATTGTTTTATATTTAATTTATATATAAAAACTCATTAAAATTTTGAACATTTTCACTTTAAAAACATGCATTCATGTCCCTTCCATGAAATTAATTTTAAATATAATTTTTCAAATTATTTGAATTAAATTTGATGAAATGGATTTGATATTTGGAATCATAAGGTTTTAATTATGTTGAAAAGTTATTTTAATTTTTAGGCATAGAAAATTACAATGGTAAACAGAAATCTTTATTGTAACACCCCGAGATTTTATAAAAAAAATATTCTTTTTAATTTCATTAATGTATTGTGCTGTATGCTACACCAAAAAGAGCTTGCACAACACGAATCCTTGACTTTCCTTACATTACACGCAATCACAACCTTCCTCGATAGCGTGTGTAGTATGCAATACCGAGTTTCACTAAACAACGATATGCTATTAAAATATTATTAAAACTAGTCGTTATGAATAGTAATAACCACCTTTTAAAATTTTAGAAATTTTATCTCTCAAAATGGACTTCATTTTTGGATTTGGAGTATCGAATTTAGCCTAAAGTGAAATTTTGGTACTTTTCGGATAACTTTCATATTCTGATTAATAGTGAAAATTACTAAATTTTAATTAAAAACAACTTTTTTAATCAAAATAATTAATAGTGATAAATTATTAATTTGAGTGGTTTTAAAGTATATTTAGAATATATTTTTACAATTTAATACAATGTTGGTCATTGGATGTAATTTCACATTTAAACCAGTTATAAACAAGTGTTAATCTTTTGATAGTTACTATCTCTTAAAAACACGCCATTTGCTTTGACGACGTGAATTAATTTTTAAATTAGTTAATGTAACTGATTTGTTTTGAATTTGGTAAAATAGACATCATTTTTGACTTTATAATATCAAATATATATTAGGCCTAATTTTTGGTATTTTTTCTAGAAACTTTCATTTTTTGATGAATAGTGAAACCACTAAGTGGTAGTAAAAAAAATGAACTTTTCATAAAACATAATTTTACCGGTTCTATGAGTGGATTTAAAAAATACTAGAGACACGGTTGATGTCAGTAAGTAAAATGTGGTTCAATGAGATGAAAATAATTTTTGGTGAATAATAACTTTTTACTTTTTTTTTACCACGGTTAAAAGTAAATAGGGTAATTAAGGGTAAAAATGATATTATTATTATCCTAACACATGTCCTAATTCTATTGGATAAGTGTAATTCGACCAAAAACAACCTTAGGAATAAAATATGACCATTTAGGCCCACTTGGATTAGATTAGGACATTTATTATTATTTAATTCAAAGAAGAGTTAAAAGAGTTAAAATCAAAGTTTATTTACTAAAACATTTTTAATATAGGGTTATACATAAGATAAATTCGATTGTAAATATTCATTAGAAAGCTAATAATATTTAATACATAATTATATTTTATTTATAATTTTTAGACATTAAATAATTTAATTTATTTATGAAACAATGATGATGTAGTAATTACCATAATAGTGACAAATTAGAATAATTGATATTATAAATACCCAAATAAATATAATTTGAGACTTTTTATGAATTACACTAATTTTCTAGGTTAATATGACATGTTAGTATTGATTTAATAAACTTTTTTAGAACTAATAATTCTATTATGATTTTCACAAAAATCAATTACCAAATAGTGTCAAAATTGACATAAAATAGTTTGTAAAACAAATATTATATTATTAATTTTTATTTTATTCCTAAAAATCTAAGGTTTGGAGAAATGACTTAGATAAGGTTATATTTATTAATAATAAACAACTTGGGGTTTGTTTGTCTTGTTATAGTAAGTTTATTAACCTTATAGTGTAAGAACACAAGAAGACACGGTAAAAGTAAAATTATTTAACTTAATGTTAAATCTAAATGATAAGGTTAAAATAGGAACCTAAACTTGTCTAAATTCTATTGGATGAGAGAATTTCGATCCATCCCAACCTTAGCTTCGAAATAAATCAATTTGGAGCTATTTAAAACCCAATATGACTTTATAATAAAATAATATTTTTAGTTTTCCAAAGGAGCCCCTCTCCTCCCTTATAAAAGGGAACCTCCTCCATCTCTTCCTCACACAACTTTGAGCCTTCAAGCTCGGCCAATCCCTGCCAAATTCTCTTATCCACTTCCCTAGAAACATCCTAGAGGTTCTGTTATTCCTCAAAGACCAATTTTAGTGCCCTAAAAGGGGATCTCAAAGAGGCGCTTCAAAGAAGAGGTAATTTCTGTTACCGATTCTTTCAACTTTATTTCTTCTTCCACTTCTTATTCTTAGGTTGTTTCATTATAGAGTAATAACATCAGTATCACTCATATAATGATATGTTATTATAAGTATTAAACAACCCTATTTCACCATCTATCCATCCTACGGAAAACGAAATCACCACGCGTGCGTACGTACGGAATACCGTCTCCACGACGCGATGAGATTCATTCTCAATGATTAACCATTCATAAATGATTATAAAGTATATATAATAAGTAATAATGAAATATATGACATAATAATTATACTGGATTTATATGTATATATATGTATGTCATCTACTTAATTCCATTCAACTCAATAAGGAAACGAAAACAGCGTTCATGCGTACGTACGGCCTACCGTCTCCATGAACGGTGTATTTCTTTCCATTAACTGATTTATTATATATATGTATATTCTGAATATATATTATATATAAATAATGTTTTATATTCTGGAATTAAGTAATCATGATCTAAGTAATCATATGAATAATTACAAGTCAAAACACGGACGACAAATGAAACAATTTTACCCAAAACGCTCTTTAACATGGAATTTACAAAAGAACGGGTAATATAAAGTCATAAGTGAACCATATATGATATAATAACAATTAATATGATTCTGTAATAAGTCAATAACATTATTTAAATCATTATACAGGAGGTTTGGATACGTACGGAGCATATCGGACCTAAGGTAAGGGAAATATCACAATCTCATTTTTATCCGAGATTGTTTATACTTTGGAATTTATTGGGGTGTATTTTGACATCCACATCAATGTTTCCTCAATATGTAATATTTATATCCTTATAAAATAGTTTATATTCAATTTTACCTTTCGGTGAGTTTTTAGTAAAAGATATGAAAGGAATCTTTTGCCGTTTTTAGTACGAGGTACTTTTTGACTTTTCCGACAAAAGTACGAGAAGAATGTTTTTTTAACTTATACGGCATGAATGGATTTTTAAAACATTATTTCCAAGAAGCATCCTTTACAAGTTTTCAAGTTTATTTTTAATCAACTTCTTTTAGTTTAAAATTGTAAGACATGTTAAGAAAGGAAAAATGTTTTTGAAGTAGAAAGGATATTTTCCTCAAGAATGGAGTTCAAGTGTTTTATCAAAATTATTTTCCATCTAAGACAATAAAGGGTACTGTTTCTATCCCTATTATTACATTGATTTGACTATGTTGTGATGGAATTATTTTTATGAATTCCTTTATCTTATATGAATTGTTTTATGATGTCACGATGTTTACGATTCCCATTTTTATTACATGGGTTATGCTATGATGTATGGTTTATGATTTTGTGGCACACATAAGAATGGTATCATTATGAGATGGGTGGGACCTATATCTCCCTCCAATTAATTGGGTAAAGATTTTATATGTCATGAGATAGACATGGCTGGAACGGTAGGTTATACCGGTTCAGTGAAACAGGACTGAAACGAGGAGTGAACTCGGTTCAGAAAGGGACTTTTTCCACTAAGATAGTCTTGGCAATGAGTCTTGACTAATAAGAAATTATCCTCTATGATTATGTGTGTATGACAAAAAGTTTCATGTTTTAAGTTATGATAATTGGGATTACATTTCACTACTATGATTTATCCCATGTTATGAAATTATGATCTCTTTTGCAGGTTAAGATTTCCAAAAGATATGTTCTTATGAATATGATGTGATTGATATTTCTATTTTTTACCCTTACTGATAATTTGAGCTCACCCTTTTATGTTTTCTTTTCCCTAGGATATAAAGAAAGGATTTAGGTTTAAAAAAAAGAAGATCTTTATGGGAGATGTTGAAGATATTTCACCACGATTAGAAGATTATATTCTGAGTTTCCAAAGACACTAAACTATTACGGTCCTTGTGTGTGTATTTTTGTTATGTATTAAGTATTCCACAAAAGTAATGTAATGTTCATGTACGTCAGGCTTCGGGTCTCTATAGTTGGTATTAGGGGAAAGGATTAGTCAACCTTTGGAAACTAGGAGGCGAAAACGTTAGTGAGATCCCTAGAGATATTTCTAAGGTATGTCTAGGGATGTCTCTAAGGATAAGTATACATATAGGATATAGTACTAGAACTATGGTAACGATCTTATAATTTAACCTAAGATGTTAGATATTGAAGTTACTCCCCCTTTATTATGATTTTTTCCTCTAACACTATTCTTTTTGGGTTTTAGAAAATGACTGGAAACAAGATGATTCACGATAATGGAGGATATTATGGACAATGGAATGATATTATTAGTGAGAAACCAAATGAAATGGGATTTGGAAGTCCAACCATCATTATTATGCTGAATCAGAAATCTCATAATATGATCAATAAACTCAAATTTGGTAAGAACCTGACTCGGCTAATAAGAGAAAGATGGATTTTCATGATGATCATAGAGGAAAGAAAGTTCAATTTCCCCTATGTAAATCATGTGGGAAGAGGCATAAAGTAGAATGTTTCAAGGGAACTAGAAGATTCTTTGGGTGTGGAAAAGAAGGACACAAAGCCAGTAAGTGCAAAGGAAAAGGTTCAGTTAACACTATGGATGAGGATAATGGTATTGCTATGACATCAACAATGGTTAAATGTTTTAAATGTGGAATGTACGGGCATTATGAAAACCAATTCCCTAAGGGAAAGTCTCATGAAGAGAATCATTACGGCCATATGAGTAGTATTTATGTTGATGATGATGAAGAGACTACAAATGATATGTGATTTGAAAGAATTTTTACATGTTTATCAAGTGTAATGTTGTATAAGTAATCTCATGGTACTATTGAATAAAGAGACATCTAAGGATTGTTACACTATTGTCTTTCCTTGAGTTTTGAAAGTGTATGATTAATGGTACCAGTATCCATTAAAGGATATTCAGATATTTTTGGAATATAGAAGGGATAAGGAGAAAATTAAATATTTGATAGTATTCATGAGCTCATGACTGATATAAGGAGAAGGTTATGTAATGGATTGAGTATATATAATTTTTGGATTTTGGTATGTGGAATGAGTTAACTTTTGACAGCATTCATGTTTTCACTAAGGTTTAATGGGTATTCATTTTTCAAGAGAATACATGATTAAGGTATTCACATGATTGGAATGTGACCAACAAGATATATGGGGGATAAATGATGGTATTCACATGCTTGGTTGATGACATTTCAAGTAATAATTTTCTTTATATTATGAGCTTAGACAGAAGTATTTTAGATAATCCTAAAGATTGGAATGGATTATGTTGGACATAAGTTAGTATTGTTTAAGGATAGAACTTTTTCTATTATTTATGTGATGTTATAGTAATGTAGTTTTATAAAAAGGACAACCTGCAGGACGAGCGACAACCCATCGAGTCGGACAAGGCCGTGGGAATCGAACCACAACCGAAGTGCGGCTGGCATTTACCGCCTACCACTGGCCTACAGGAAGTTCCTGTTTAGTAGAAACTAGTTTTATTATATTAAGCAGTATGATATATGAAGTATATGTCCATTTTAGGAACCATATATCATTAATCTCACTATAGATGGACTTATGTATTTTTTGATAACTTTTCTAACATTTTGTTTGAGACAGATGGAATGACCCATCATTCTATCACATGATCTGCTAACACTTCACGAATAACAAATTCAACTTCATTTATTTAAGAGATGAAGTGGAAATTGTTCAAGTCATGAACAACTGTGAGATTGTACCAAAATAAAGTAAGTATTTATTCTAATTCAAATTCTTCAACTTTAGGGAAATGATCTTGAAAACCAAAAAAAAATGTTGTCCTAGTGCTCTTATATCTGATGAATCAGATGGTACCTTAGATCATCACAAATTTATGGCTTTGTGATTGCTGGATTTTCTATAGCCATGTTCTCTACCACTCTCCATCAGAACATGATGGTTAGATTTCTCTTCCATATCCATATTTTCACCTATGTGGAAACCCATTGATTAGTTTATTTGGGTATCCGTTACATTTCATACTTTTGTTTTTAAAGATTGGTTTTGGTATTCCTTTTTACGACGTGGGTTTCTATCAAAGAATCTTTCGAATAGTAAACCATTTATAACCCCAATGAATTTCGAGGGCAAAATTCATTTTAAGGGGGGTAGAATGTAACACCCTGAGATTTTATGAAAAATATTCTTCTTAATTTCATTAATGTATTGTGTTGTATGCTACACCAAAAGGAGCTTGCACAACACGCATCCTTGACTTGCGTTGCATTACACAGAATCATGACCTTCCTCGATAGCATGTGTAGTACGCAATACCGAGTTTCACTAAAAAACGATATGCTGTTAAAATATTATTAAAACTAGCTATTATGAATAATAATAACCACCTTTTAAAATTTTAGAAATTTGATCTCTCAAAATGGACTTCATTTTTGGATTCAGAGTATCGAATTTAGCCTAAGGTGAAATTTTGGTACTTTTCGGATAACTTTCATATTCTGGTGAATACTGAAAATTACTAAATTTTAATTAAAAACAACTTTTTTAATCAAAATAATTAATAGTGATAAATTATTAATTTGAGTGGTTTTAAATTATATTTAGAATATATTTTTACAATTTAATACAATGTTGGTCATTGGATGTAATTTCACATTTAAACCAGTTATAAACAAGTGTCAATCTTTTGATAGTTATTATCTCTTAAAAACACGCCATTTGTTTTGACAACGGGAACTAATTTTTAAATTAGTTAATGTAAATGATATGTTTTGAATTTGGTAAAATACACATCATTTTTGAGTTCATAATATCAAATATAGCTTAGGTCTAATTTTTGGTATTTTTCTGGAAACTTTCATTTTTTGATGAATAGTGAAACCACTAAGTGGTAGTAAAAAAAATTAATTTTTCATAAAACTTAATTTTACCACTTCTGTGAGTGGAATTTCAAAAATCCAAGAGACACAGTTGATGTCAGTAAGTAAAATGTGGTTCAATGAGATGAAAATAATTTTTGGTGAATAGTAACTTTTTACTTTTTTTTACCACGGTTAAAAGTAAATAGGGTAATTAAGGGTAAAAATGATATTATTATTACCCTAACACATGTCCTAATTCTATTGGATAAGTGTAATTCGACCAAAAACAACCTTAGTAATAAAATATGACCATTTAGGCCCACTTGGATTAGATTAGGACATTTATTATTATTTAATTCAAAGAAGAGTTAAAAGAGTTAAAATCAATGTTTATTTACTAAACCATTTTTAATATAGGGTTATACATAAGATAAATTCGATTGTAAATATTAATTATAAAGCTAATAAGATTTAATACATAATGATATTTCATTTATAATTTTTAGACATTAAATAATTTAACTTATTTATGACACAATGATGATGCAGTAATTACCATAATAGTAAAAAATTAGAATAATTGATATTATAAATACCCAAATAAATATAATTTCAGACTTTTTATTAATTCCACTAATTTTCTAGGTTAATATGACATGTTAGTATTGATTTAATTAACTTTTTTCTAACTAATCATTCTGTTATGAGTTTCACAAAAATCAATTACCAAATAGTGTCAAAATTGACATAAAATAGTTTTTAAAACAAATATTATATTATTAATTGTTATTTTATTCCTAAAAATATAAGGATCGGCCAAATGACTTATATAAGGTTATATATATTAATAATAAACAACTTCGTGTTCGTTTGGTTTGTTATAGTAAGTTTATTAACCTTATAGTGTAAGAACACAAGAAGACACGGTAAAAGTAAAATTATTTAACTTAATGTTAAATCTAAATGATAAGGTTAAAATAGGAACCAAAACATGTCTAAATTATATTGGATGAGAGTATTTAGATCCATCCCCACCTTATCTTCTAAATAAATCAAGTTGGAGCTATTTAAAACCGAATATGACTTTATAATAAAATAATATTTTTAGTTTTCCAAAGGAGCCCCTCTCCTCCCTTATAAAAGGGCACCTCCTCCCTCTCTACCTCACACAACTTTGAGCCTTCAAGCTCATCCAAACCCTTAAAAATTCTAATCTCCACTTCCCTATAAACATCCTAGAGGTTTTGGTCTTCCTCAAAGACCAATTTTAGTGCCCTAAAAGGAGATCTCAAAGAGGTGCTTCAAAGAAAAGGTAATTTCCGTTACCGATTCTTTCAACTTTATTTCTTCTTCCACTTCTTCTTCTTAGGTTGTTTCATTATGAAGTAATAACATCAGTATCACTCATATACTGATATGTTATTATAAGTATGAAACAACCCTATTTCACCATCTATCCATCCTACGGAAAATGAAATCACCGCACGTGCGTACGTACGGAATACCGTCTCCACGACGCGATGAGAATCATTCTAAATGATTAACCATTCATAATTGATTATAAAGTATATATAATAAGTAATAATTAAATATATGACATAATAATGATACTGGATTTTTGTGTATATATATGTATTTCACCTACTTAATTCCATTCAACTCAATAAGGAAACGAAAATAGCGTTCATGCGTACGTACGACCTACTGTCTCCATGAACGGTGTATTTCTTTCCATTTACTGATTTATTATATATATGTATATTCTGAATATATATTATATATAAATCATGTTTTATATTCTGGAATTAATTAATCATGATCTAAGTAATCATATGCATAATTACAAGTCAAAACACAGACGACAAATGAAACAATTTTACCCAAAACGCTCTTTAACATGGAATTTACAAAAGAACGGGTAATATAAAGTCATAAGTGAACCATATATGACATCATAACAATTAATATGATTCTGTAATAAGTCAATAAAATTATTTAAATCATTATACAGGAGGTTAGGATACGTACGAAGCATATCGGACCTAAGGTAAGGGAAATATCACAATCTCATTTTTATCCGAGATTGTTTATACTTTGGAATTTAATGGGGTGTATTTTTTCATCCACATCAATGTTTCCTCAATATGGAATATTTATATCCTTCCAAAATAGTTTATATTCAAATTTACCCTTCAGTGAGTTTTTAGTAAAAGATATGAAAGGAATCTTTTTTCGTTTTTCGTACGAGGTACTTTTTGACTTTTCCGACAAAAGTACGAGAAGAATGTTTTTTTAACTTATATGACATGAATAGATTTTTAAAACATTATTTCCAAGAAGCTTCCTTTACAAGTTTTCAAGTTTATTTTTAATCAACTTCTTTTAGTTTAAAATTCTATGACATGTTAAGAAAGGAAAAATGTTTTTTAAGTAGAAAGGATATTTTCCTCAAGAATGGAGTTCAAGTGTTTTATCAAAATTATTTTCAATCTAAGATAATAAAGGGTTAGGTTTCTATCCCTATTATTAAATTTATTTGACTATGTTGTGATGGAATTATTTTTATGAATTCCTTTATCTTATATGAATTGTTTTATGATGTCACGATGTTTAAGATTCCCATTTTTATTACATGGGTTATGCTATGATGTATGGTTTATGATTTTGTGGAACACATAAGAATGGTATAATTATGAGATGTGTGGGACCTATATCTCCCTCCAATGCATTGGGTAAATATTTTATATCTCATGAGATAGACATGGATGGAACGGTAGGTTATACCGGTTCAGTAAAATAGGACTAAAACGAGGAGTAAACTCAGTTCAGAAAGGGACTTTGTCCACTAAGATATTCTTGGAAATGAGTCTTGACTAATAAGAAATGATCCTCTATGATTATGTGTGTATGACAAAAAGTTTCATGTTTTAAGTTATGATTATTGGGATTACATTTCACTACTATGATTTATCCCATGTTATGAAATTGTGATCTCTTTTGCAGGTTAAGATTTCCAAAAGATATGTTCTTATGAATATGATGTGATTGATATTTATTTTGTTTACCCTTACTGAGAATTTGAGCTCACACTTTTATGTTTTCTTTTCCCCAGGATATAAATAAAGGATTTAGGTTTAAAAAAATGAAGATCTTTATGAGAGATGTTGAAGATCTTTCACCACGATTAGAAGATTATATTCTGAGTTTCCAAAGACACTAAACTATTACGGTCCTTGTGTGTGTGTTTTTGTTATGTATTAAGTATTCCTCAAAAGTAATGTAATGTTCATGTATGTCAGGCTTCGGGTCTCTACATTTACTGTGGTATAGGTAAAATAATGAGGCGAGTTAATGTTAAAGGACAAAAGATTAAAATAACGAAAAGATATAATATTTAATGGGAGGATGATGTGGTTATTGAACTTAAAAAAACAATAAAATATTAATTATCATCCAAATTCCTGTAAATTAATTCCACCTCAATGTGGTTGGATTTAATTATAAAATAATCATTAGTTAATCACATAAAAGAACCCTCCTAAAGTATAAATATAACCCCTCACCACCCCTCACCACCCCATTTCTCCTCACCAGCCTTGAAGATATTAAAATTTATACCAAAATATATCCTCCCAACTATCTCCAAATTTTAATTCTCTTGGTCTCACCAAAATAAAAAATTCAAGGTCCTCAAGGGGTCCTTTAAGGAGGTGATATTAAGGGGTAATTTTCTCAAAACACATCTCTTAATTTATTTAACTCTGTGACTTTGTCCTCAACTCCTTCGTCCATCATGGAATTATAACTCTATAATCTTGTATATACTAGAAGGTTATGTTGCTAATGAAATATATTATTTCATTCATGAGCCATCATAAAGGGGCTTGTGTCGCGAATCCCTAAGACAACCTCAAATATGCCATGAGCTAGAAACTAG
Source organism: Viscum album (assembly GCA_963277665.1). Taxonomy (NCBI): domain Eukaryota; kingdom Viridiplantae; phylum Streptophyta; class Magnoliopsida; order Santalales; family Viscaceae; genus Viscum; species Viscum album. The sequence continues at coordinate 990,027,804 of OY728159.1, read as the reverse complement.
CACCAAGTAAGCATATCACTAACATGGGAGGTGTCATCCAAATTACCTAGAAACATGCACACATATCCAAGCCCAGATAATGCTGAAATGTAAAAAATGACCTACCAACATACATCTAAATACAATAACCAGAGTATGACATGAATTAATGGAAAGTAAATAGGGACAAATACAATCCCACCACATGAGTCTGGAAAGAAGTCTAAAACAAATATAAATATAGGGACTACAGTCTGGATACCACAAGAACACATCTTGGTACATCCTATCTCACCAATCAATAACTAGTCCTAGTCCATCTAGGACTCTATTAAAAGGGATATCGTCTGCACAAGACACCATACGTGCGGGAAAAGCCCATGCAGGGGTGAGTATAACAATACCCAGTATGAAACCCCAAAACAAAAAATAATACAAAAAAGGACTAACTGTTAGATCTAAAAATTCATATGTATACAGAACATAAAATAATAATATCTAGATATGATCAATAAAGACATAAAATATAAAGGTAATTCACAATCATAATGCCTACCTAGGATTCCATCTTGATGGTTCTGTGAGGCACTCATCTAGAAAAACACACTACATGAGTCAGATAACACCGATGAAATTTATTAGAAATGTAATTCTTGTCAGGTCTTGTCATAGATGTACATACTAATGTCTGAAGAGATACGATATATAGATGAGGATCACCCCCAAGGCCATGGGGTATTTTAACAACTCAATTTGGACCTACCTGATAAGTATATGATCAACACTCACATAGTTTTAGTCATGATGATACTAAGAACTTCCCCAAGGATAAGAAGATGATAGATGATCTCACTCTGGGCCTCACAGAAGGATTCCAATAACTCTATCCCAGAATCCATTTTTAAGGGATCAATTTCCTTTATGTAGGAGGCGATTCTTTAATAACCCTAAGGGAATAGATATGGGAAACACATCCCAATGAAACAATTAAAATATGTAGAGTACAAGGTCTCAAAGCTAAAATTTAGAGAGTACACAGTGTGTAGTAGGGTAACATGCAGTGTCCCTTCGACCCCAGCTCCTTCCCGTATAAACAACTCATGTTTGTGTCTATGTAATAGTATACGGCATACTGCTATTTGTGTATTTCATCCCATGTGCCAGTACATAGATTAACCCATGTATGCCCATCCTAGCTATGTATGTGTAGGAGTACACGATGTTCTCGTGCCCATGGACTCCAGACCATGTCCGTGTACCCTCTTAGGTACACACCAAGCCTTAGGGGAGGGGTCATAAGCCTTTTGATACTTATCTTCATCCCAAAACCATAGATTTTCCTAGGAGGTACCCAAATTCCATGTAATCCAAGATTACACACTGTGTGGTATTATATTTTCTTGAATCCCATATCTATTTTAGGTTTTTTTAGGTGCTCCTACGACCCTCAATCTAGCAAGGTGGATCTCCAAAAAATAAAGAATAAAGACCCAATGAGTAATTAAATAATCAATCAACTTCATATATCCCTCAGATTCATTTATAAAAGGAATTATAATTATGTTCTTCATTATGCATTAAATAACACAAAAACCAGGTATCTACATTGAACCATAGATCAATATGTTGGTTGATTGATTCAAATTCATCATAAGAATATAAAATGGGGAAATAATCCAATCAAAACAACATCCTACCTTGATTCAGATTGATCACTAATGTTTAATAGAGATTTAATGAGATCATTGGTGAGATCCTATGATTCTATCTCACACAGATCATTGATCTTAAATCTGGTCGTCTTCCACCAATGGAATCTCCTTCCATGATCTCCAAAGACTCTCCAAAAATTTATAGGGTTATGTAGCTAACCCCAAAAATTATCTTTAAGTGTTTATTTAAAGAAATCATTAGTTCACTATGTCAATGTTTAAATAAAATAATTTTATTTATTTTTACATCAACAAAAACTTTTCCACAAATTCCCCATATCGAAAAAGTTATCTCACACATAGGTTAAAAACTGCTTTCTATACATTGGAAGGATTACAAGGAATCAAGTCCTGAAGGATCAATAAGTTTAGCAGTCATGGAAAATAGATTACATACATGAACTTTACATTACATTATAAAATGAAAAAAAAACAAAAAACAACATTGTCTCCATTGACCACATTCATATCCCTTATACTATCCCTGTAGAGAAGTTATAATATACTTCTTCGCAACCTGGGATAAATAAAACATAGAAAGGGGTGAGCTCATATGCTCAGTAAGGATAACAATATAGTGGAAACATTCATAAATAAACATAAACATTTAAGGCAATGTATAAAACAAAAACATAAGCCTTTTAAACATAAAATTCTGCATAATATGGACAATAGAAATCAAATAATTCAATTTACTTATACACATGGATATTCTAATAGTCGAATACTCACATGAAATACAATATACAATTTTAGAATGATGGAATGCATAATGTCATACTTCATAACCACATAGTTAAGGCCACATGCCAATACTACAAATAAGATTTGAACAAGGCCTTATGCCAAGACACTAGTTTGTCTCATGAGACCTACAGATGCATTGAGGAGCTATAGTAGGCTCCACCTGTCACTTACTAAGTCCAATGCATTCATCATATGAAAAGTTTTAAACATAACATAAAAATTTATATTAAAACTAGAATACGAAATGAAAATACTTTATCCATAAACCATGAATGGTATAAAAATAACACATCCACATTCAAATATATCACAAAGCCTTCAATAAAATATGGAAGATTTGTATCATAATAAATCAACCTCGATCAAGAATAATATCCCATAAAGGATGTTGACATAGTAGAAAATGATCAATAAAAATCTTTGAGAGAAATATCCCTTTTCATAAAGTCATTTAAAAGTCATATAAAGGATGTCATTTAAAAGATAGTTTTGAATCAAAGTGTCCCATACCACTTTGAAACTTTTTTAAGTAATTAACATTTTCAAACATTCATGTCCATATAAATAAATCCTTAAATCTATTTTGAAAACAGGGACATTAATGAGAAAGGTTTAGAAGAATAAATCATTAAAACATTTGAAATGATGTTTTAGTAGAAACTTCACTTAAAATAATACCTTTTAAAACTTCTTTATGAAACATGGACATGGGTAATAAATATTTCCCAGTAGATACTTACATAAAAACATCCACGGATAAGAAAGTGATTGAGAAATTAACCCTTACCTTGCACTTTCCTTTGGTCGAGGGTATGTTTAGCCTCCTATATAATGAAAATAGTATGTTATTAGATTATACCATAACCATATCCATATTTATTATATCATACATTATTCATTTATGACTCTATACTACCCATTTAATAATGATTTCCATGTTAAATTATCATTTTGGGTAATAATCGCTTTCTTTATCGTACGTGTTTTAACTTGTTATTATTGATCGTATCATTTAGATAATGATTTAAATACTTATAGAATATAAAAAATGATTTATATATCATATATATTTAGAATATAAATATTTATAATAGATATATATATATATATGAAATGGAAGGCACCATTTATGGAGACGGTAGACCGTACGTATGCATAAACAATGTTTCTGTTTTCATATCGTATTGAACGGAAGTAAGTGAATAAGATATATGTAAGTATATATATATATATTTCTAGTAGAATTATTATTTTATAAATTACATAATTTTTAATAATATATATATATTTTTATAATCATCGTTGAATGGTGAATGTGGGAATGAATCTCATCGCGTCGTGGAGATGGTAATCCGTACGTACACACGAGTGACAATATCATTATATTGATGGTAAAATAGTATTTAATTGGACAGTATATCATATATAAAGAATCATTATGATGTTATATTTTTTATTTACATCATTTATACTCATTATTATACCCATCCAAATAATGAAGTGTTTGAATAACAAATTACACCACGACGTGGAGAGGGTAAGCCGTACGTACACACATATGGTGACTTTGTCATTTATAGGATGGATAAAACAATGAATATGGTTGTAACATATTTATAATAACATACAATTATGTAGGAGGTACTTTATTTATTATTTTGGTATGTAAACAACAAAGAAAGAGGAACTGGAAGAAGAAAAGAACTTGAAAGAGGGTGGTGAAATTATTACCTCTTCCTCGGGTGTTTCCTTTTGAGTTGATTAAAAGGGATCCATAGGTTGGATTTATGATAAAATTAATGACTCTAGGTTGATTTGAGGGAATTTTTGAGGATATATTTGTAGTGTTTGGCTGAACCAAATGGCTTTGGAGGTGTGATTTTGAGAGATGGGGATGTGCCTTTTTATAAGAGAGGTCATGGTCAATTTAGGAAAAGATAGAAATATAAATTTATTATACAATAATATTATGTTTATAATGGATCCAAATGAATTTATTTCGATCCTTAGGTTGTTATGGGTCAAAAAACTCTCAAATAATAGGTTTTAAACAAGTTTAGGTAACCATTTTAACCTTATCTTTTAGATTTAACTCTTAGTTAAATAGTTTAACTTTTACCGTCTCTTATTGTATTCTTACATTATATGGTTAATAAAATTACTCTAAACGTCCAAGAAAACCTCAAGTGGTTAATTAATGACACATATCATATTATTTAATCCCTTTGGATGAACCTTATCTTTTTAATAAAATTATATCAACCAATAATATAGTATTTTTTAAAAAAAACTAATTTATGTCAACTATGACACTATTTGGTATTTTGTTTTTGTGAAAGTCATAACAAGATTATAAATTAGTAATAAAATTTTCTAATCAACAATAAAATTTAATATTAACCTAGAAAATTAATTTACTTTATCATAAGTCTCAATTTACATTTATTTGAATATTTATAATATTAATTATTTTAATATTTCATTAATAAGGTAGTTACTGCATCATCATTGTGTCATAAATAAATTGCATTATTTAATGTATAAAAATTATAAATAAAATACCATTATTTAGGAAATCTTGTTATATTTTTAATGAATATTTATAGTCTAATTTATATTGCACGCAACCCTATATAAAAAATGGATTTGTTATTAAACATTGAATTTAATACTTTTAACTATTCTTTAAGTAAAATAATAACAAATGTTCTAATCTAATACCAGTGGACCAAATAGGGTCATATGTTATTAATAAGGTTGTTTTTGTTCGATTTATACTTATACAATATAATTAGGACACGTGTTGAGGTAATTATGATATCATTTTTACCCTTAATTACCCTGTTTACTTTTAACCGTGGTAAATAAAAGTCCAAAGTTACTATTCAAAAAAAATTATTTTCATCTTATTGAACAAAATTTTTCTTACTGATGTAAACCGTGTCTCAAGGATTTTTTAAATTCAACTCACAGAAGCAGTAAAATTAAGTTTTATGCAAATTTTCAAAAACTACTAGGAGGTGGGTAAAAGAGGTTAAAAAGTTCAATAAAATTTAATACATCTAATTTTATTATAAAATTACTCTAATTAATTACATTGAACTTATATAGGTATTATATATCTATTTTTACATAAAATAAATTTAAATAAAATAAATAATTATTCAAATAAAAAGTCGGTTTTATATAATAACGCTGTGTTTTTCACTATTCATAAAAACTTTAAAGTTTTCAGAAAAATACCAAAACATTACCCTAAGATAATTTTGATATTATGAATTAAAAAATTAAGTCCATTTTAACAAATTAAAATAATATAAGTTTCATTTATTAATTTAAAATTAATTCCCATTGTCAAAACAAAAAAGCAGGTTTTTTAAAAAGTAAAAACTGTCAAAAGATTTGCATCTGCTTATGTCAAATTTAAATGTAAAATTACTTATAATGACCTAAATTGTATTAAATTATAAAAATATAATCTAATTATACTTCAAAACCATTCAAATTTATAATTTAATCCTACAAATTATTTTTATTAAAAAAGTTTTTTTCAATTAAAACCTAGTATTTTTCACTGTTCATCAAAATATGAAAGTTATCAGAAAAGTACCAAATATTTGTCCAGAATAAATTTTTATGTCTTGCTTCTAGATAAGAATTTTTTTTAAATTTAATATAAAAGTGTCAGATATTTCATTTAAAAAAAATTCACCATTAGTAGGCGGTAAAATTGCATTTTTGAAAAACACTTCCTTTATCTAAAAAATTGAATTTGTTCTTATATTATGTCTTAGAAACACATAATATGGGTGTTAAAGTTATATAGAGTATATAAGATTAAAAATTAAGTTAATACTATTCATAACCGCTTTTTGAACGACTAGTTTGTTAAGTTGTGGTGCGGTTGAACTCTGTGTTACGTGTAGTGCAAGCTATTGAATTACTTTAATGAGATAATGTACTATGAAATCTTGGTGTGTTACATTATCCTCTCCTTCAAAAAATTTCATCTTCACAATTTGAAATTTTTCTTTGAAAATAAAAGTTTAAAAATAGAAAAATACCTTTGTGGAAAACCCACATCAGAAATTGGGTAAATAAAATTTAGCCTTAATAAGAGGGAAAGGGAATGCAAAAGTTACCACCAAATTATGATCTCGATTAAGAGAACATTGGAGGAAATTAGAGACCCATAATTTGAGGAAAAACGTAAATTTTTATAGGGAGTTATTGTGGTCATCAATCACAAACAAGTGTAAAGTTGAGGGCCTCAAAACCATCAATCTATGATGATTTAAAATATCGTTAGTTAAAAAAAACATAAGGTTTTAGTATAACATTTTTTTTGTTTGAAGATACCTTCCCTAATGTTAAAGAATTAATTTATTCATAGAATAAGAGGAAAAAATGTACTTGACAAGTAGAGTTTTATCCTTTAACTAATTCCTACCACAAACTCATCTTTCACTTAAAAAGATAATAGAATTCAAAAAATATATTATATTTATCCTAATTGTATAGGGTTTCAAAAATAATGAATTTATAATTCATTTTTCAAACTATTTAAAAAAGTATTTATTATACAAACTAGGGCATCATGTATGCCAGTGGTAGGTGATCCACCCTTGTTGCCCTTCGGTTGCGAGTTCAAGTTTCACAACCTTTCCAGACGTGACAGGTTGTTGCCCGACCCTATCCTTTTTATGAAAATCCAAAAATAATCTCAAGAAATGATTTAACCTTAAAAAACATAATCAATTACAACCTTTAGACTTATACAAAATTCTTCTGTCGAAACTCACAGTCCAAGATTTATAAGGAAGGTGAACACAATGAAGATTCTTTTTTCCATGTAATAACATGTGAATACCTTCATCATGTATTCCTTTAAAACACTGTAATACCCTGAATTACCATAAAACCGTATTGATTACATTCATGCTCCCTTATTCCTTATAGAATACTGGATATACTCCTTCTATCCAAAAATGTTGTAAACTACATTAACGATGGAATATACAAATCATTAATCAATTTCAAGGTAGTCAAGAATATCTAATATAATTTATCCAAATCAATCATATATTATTCCAAAATCACTACCTCAATATCATAACCATATTATGGTTTATCTTTCTCTCAAACATATATTTTCCAAAAAATTTAACCTACTATTGAGTAACTTTTCTTGTTTCCACACAATCTCAAGTCCTTAATGAAATAGTACTATAGTAAAATCCTGTTATACTCTATAATTCTTATAACATGTATATCATTAATAAAATTCTCAAATCACATAATACTTTAATAACAAAATAATAAATCTAATCATTCCTCTTCATAATCGGTAGTATCATAACTTGATTATTATCGAATACCAGCATTTTGGGTATACTCGGATGATTTGGACATTGCTCTGCGTTGTGTCCCAACTCCTTGAAAATGAAGCATTGTATTTTTGAAACCATTTTCTTACACTTGAAATCACGTACTTGGTGTCCTTTTTCTTCACACTTATAACAAACTCCCAGTCCTTTCAAGCATTTACCAAGGTAATTCTTTCCACCTTTATCACATATGGGTAAATCTTTTTCCCCCTCTTCCCTTTATCCATATTTTTCTCTTTCATCCTTTTCTTCTCTTTCTTACTTTAAAAACCATAGTACACAAAGAATTATTTACTTATCTTATTAACACATGATAATATTTCTTCATATGATGAGAATATGCGGGAGACTGTTTTCCGTTTAAATGTTGTCTTAATACCGTGAATGATATGATCATTCTTAATCTATCGATCATGTGTATTCCTGGAATTCTTATTCCATATACTAGGAACCATTTCTAAACAATGGAATACACTAGGTTAGTTTATGAATCACAATGCATAATTCAAAACTTGTGTAATACCTAACATAAATTGAAAAGATTACGAATATAATCTATAATCATGGACTGTTTTCTATGAGGAAGTATTTACTCCTAAATCCTTCATAATGGCTGGTAATGAAAATGTGAATTATCCTAAGCATATTCCTCATGAGTGTCATAACCCAGAGTGCATCAAGGCCCATTGATGTGTACCAGGATACCCAAGGTCAAGCCCGAAACTCCATGTTGATGTTTTCACTCCTACGTATATCTGTGCCAAAGCTGCCTCTACCTTCCCATATCCAGACATGGATGTATTTCTTGGAAAATACACAAAATATCTACATTACCAGAATTCTAGGAAGTTCTTCTATAATGATCCTCAAAGTCTATCATAGGGTAATGTTCTCTAATCAAAGTTTAGATAATTCTATTTCCAAGGTTGTTGCTAAACTTTATCTGATACCAACTGTAATTCCCTAACCCCAGTTACCTAGAGACGATGCATTATTTTAATACATTGTCATGATTATAAGGAATCAAGTCCCAAAGGACCGATTAGTTTAGCATCCTTGGAGAATAGATTACACACATGAACATTACATAACATTATAAAATGAAAACGATAACAACAATAATGTCTCCATTGACCATATTAATATACCCTATACTATCCATGCAGATAATTCATAATATACTTTTCGCATCCTGGGATAAATAAAACATAGAAAGGGGTGAGCTCAGATTCTCAGTAAGGATAACAATATAACAGAATATTTCATAAATAAACATAAACATTTAAGGAAATGTATATGACTAAAACATAATCCTTTTAAACTTAAACTTCTGCATAATATGGCCACTATAAATTAAATAATTCCCTTTACTTATTCACATAGATATTCTACTAGTATAATAATCACATGCAATATCAACATACAATTTCATAATGATGGAATGCATAATGCCAGACTTCATAACCACATAGTCAAGGGCTCGTGCCAAGACAGCCGATAAGATTTTGTCAAGGCCTTGTTCCTAGACAATAGTTTGTCTCACGAGACTTACTGATGCATCAAGGAGCTATAGTGGGCTCCACCCGTCACTTACAAAGTCCAAGGCATTGCACATATGAAAAGGATTAAACATAACATTAACATTCGTATTAAAACTAGCATACTAAATGCCAATACTTTATCCATAAACCATGAATGGTATAAAAATAATACATACACATTCAAACATATAGAAAAAACTTCAATATATTATGGAAGATTTGTATCAAAATAAATCAACCTCCATCAAGAATAATAACCCGTAATGGATGTTGACATAGTTGAAAATGATCAGAAAATATCTTTGATAGAAATATCCCTTTTCATGAAATCATTTATAAGGAATATAAATGAATTCATTTAAAATATAGTTCTGAATCAAATTGTTCCATATCACTTTGAAAATTTTGAAAGGCATTAACATTTTAAAACATTCTTTTCGATATAAATAAATCCATAAAACCATTTTGAAAACGTGGAAATTAATGAGAAAGTCTTAGAAGAATTAATCTTTAAAAAATTTAAAATGATGTTTTAGTAAAAAAATCCCCTTAAAATAATCCCATTGAAAACTCCATTATGAAACATGGACATGGATAATAAATATGTCCTAGTAGAAACTTACGTAAAAACAACCTCGGATAATAAAGTGATTGTGGAATTAACCCTTACCTTGCACTTTCCTTTGGCCGAGGGTACGTTTAACCTCTTTTATAATGACCACAGTATGTTATTAAATTATACCATAACCATATTCATATTTATAATATCATACATGATTCATTTATGACTTTATACTACCGATTTAATAATTATTTCGATGCTAAATTAACATTTTGGGTAATAATCGCTTTCTTTATCGTACATGTTTTAACTTGTTATTCTGGATCGTATCATTTAGATAATGATTTAAATAAATTCAGAATATAAACCTTGATTTATATATCATATATATTTTGAATATAAATATTTATAATAGATAGATATATGAAATGGAATACACAATTTATGGAGATGTTAGATCGTACAAACACATAAACGCTGTTTCCGTTTTCATATCGTATTGAACGGAAGTAAGTGAATAAGATATATGTAAGTACACACACACACACACACACACATATATATATATATCTCCAGTAGCATTATTATGTCATATATTACATACTTATTAATAATATATATATTTTTATAATCATCGTTGAATGGTGAATGTGGGAATGTATCTCATCACGTCGTTGAGACGGTAATCCGTACATACGCATGAGTGACAATATCATTATATTGATGGAGAAATAATAAGTAATTGGATGGTATATCATATATAAATAATATTTAACAAGTTATATTTATTATTAACATAATTTATACTCATTATTATACCCATACAAATAATTATGTGTTTGAATAACAAACTACACCACAACGTGGAGACGGTAAGTTGTACGTACGCACATACTGTGACTTTGTCATTTATTGGATGGATAGAATAATGAATATTATTGTACCATATTTATAATCACATTATAGTATGTACTAGGTACGAGAGTTATTATTTTTGTATGGAAACAACAATGAAAGTGGAAGTGGAAGAAGAAAAAAACATGAAAGTGGGTGGTAAAATTATTACCTCTTTTTCGGGTGTTTCATTTTGATTTGATCAAAAGGGCTCAGTAGGATGGATTTTTGATCAATGTAAAGACTCTAGGATTATTTGAGGGAATATGGGAGGATATTTGTGTAGGGGGAGGCTGATCCAAATGGATTTGGAGTTGAGGTGTGATTTTGAGAGAAGGGGAAGTGCCCTTTTATAAGAGAGGCGAGGGTCACTTTAGGAAAAAATTAAAATATTAATTTATTATACAATAATATTCTATTTATAATGGCTCAAAATGAATTTATTTAGAGCCTTAGGTGTTTATGGGTCTAAATAATCTAATCCAATAGGTTTTATACAAGTTTAGGTTATTATTTTAACCTTATCATTTAGATTTAACTCTTAGTTAAATAGTTTAACTGTTATCGTGTCTTCTTGTATTCTTACACTATATGGTTAATAAACATACTATAAAATTCTAAAATAACCTAAAGTGGTTCATTAATGACATATATAATATTATTTAATCCCTATGGATTAACCTTATATTTTTAATAATATTATATCAACCAATAATATAATATTTGTTTTAAAAACTAATTTATGTCAATTATGACACTATTTGGTATTTTGATTTTTTGAAAGTCATAAAAACCATATAAATTCTAAAAAAATTATATAATAAACCCTATGATGTCATATTATCCTTGAAAATAAGTGGAATTTATCATAAGTCTCAATTTATATTTATTTGGATATTTATAATATCAATTATTTTAATATTTCGTTAATATGGTAATTACCGCATCATCATTGTGTCATAAATAAATTAAATAATTTAATTTCTAAAAATTATAAATAAAATACCATTCTGTAGAAAATATTTTTATCTTTCTAATTAATATTTATAGTATAATTTATATTGTGTACAACTCTATATAATAAATGCTTTAGTTATTAAACTTTCAATTTAACACTTTTAACTATTCTTTAAATAAAATAATAATAAATGTCCTACTCTAATAAAAGTGGACCAAATAGGGTAATATTTTATTCCTAAGATTTTTTTTGATCTAATTATTCTTATCCAATAGAATTATGATACATGTTAAGGTACTTATGATATCATTTCCCCCTTAATTACCCTATTTACTTTTAACTATGGTAAATAAAAGTCAAAAGTTACTATTCACCAAAAATTATTTTCATCTTATTGAACCACATTTTACATACTTATTTCAACCATTTCTCTTGGATTTTTTAAATTCAACTCACAGGAGCGGTAAAATTATGTTTTATGATAATTTTCATATGCTCCTAAGAGGTGGGTATAAGAGGTTAAATAGTTCAATAAAATTTAATACATCCAATTTTATTATAAAATGACGAAAATGAATCACATTGAACTTATATAGGTATTATATATCTATTTTGACTTAAAATAAATTTATATAAACAAATAATTATTTAAATAAAAAGTCAGTTTTAAATAATAATGCAGTGTTTTTTATTATTCATCAAAAATTGAATGTTTTCAGAAAAATACCAAAAAATTACCGTAAGCTAATTTTGATATCCAAAATTCAAAAATGACTTCCATTTTACCAAATTAAAAACATATATGTTTCATTTATTAATATAAAATTAATTCCCGTTGTCAAAACCAAAAAGAGAGTTTTTAAAAAAGTAAAACTATCAAAAGAATGACATGTGTTTATGTCAAATTTAAATGTGAAATTACTTACAATGGAATAAATTGTATTAAATTATAATAATATAATCTAATTATACTTCAAAACCATTCAAATGAATAATTTATCACTATAAATCATTTTTATTAAAAAATGTGTTTTCAATTAAAACCTAGTACTTTTCACAATTCATCAAAATATGAAATTTATCAGAAAAGTACCAAAAATTTGTCCAAACTATATTTTTTATATACTGTTTCTAAATAATGAATTTTATTTTTTCAAATTTAAAATAAAAGTCTCAGAAATCGCATTTAAAAAATATTCACTATTAGTAGGTGGTAAAATTGCATTTTTCAAAAATATTTCCTTTATCTAAAAAATTGAATTTGTTCTTATATTATGTATAAGAAACACATAATATGGGTGTTAAAATTATATAGAGTATTAAAGATTTAAAATGTAGTTAATAATATTCATAACTTCTTTTTGAACGACTAGTTTGGTAAGTTGTGGTGCACTTGAACTCGGTGTTGCGTGTAGTGAAAGATATTGAATTACTTTAATGAGATAACGTACTATGAAATAATGGGGTTTTACACATTGAGAGATTGAATCCCAACCGATGACCACTCTCCCTCTTCATCAACGATTGAGGTAGGGTTTGTTATTTTAATTATTTTCACTGTTCTTAGATTTAATTGATGAATTTGGATCAACCCATGAACAGGTTGACCCAAAAATCGTTTTTTCTTGTGAGATGGTATGTTATTTGGGTTATTTTGGGGAATTAATCTACACATGATTTGATTTAATTTTATTAGCTCTGTTTGATCCTTCTAATGGGAGTGGATAAACATCTTGATGAATGACGCCGGAGGTTCATACCTCATTTCATTGTGGGAATTTCTTCTTCCCCAATTTACCCCGTGTTCTTTGCAGGGTTATAAACAGCAGATCACTGTGCATTAATTTCTCAATGCAATGATCCCAAATTGGATATCTGACATTGTGACGACCTAATGGTGGTGAGACAATGTTGGAAGTGGACGAATAGACCCAGTTTGAGAGAAATCATTCTTTAATGGTCCTTCGTGCTGGTGGATCAAAACATGTTTTCGAGGATGATCGGAGGCCCCAAACAAACGGAATCAGCATTGCAGTGTCGGGGAGACCTAAAACATTGAGTTTCATGGAGATCAGATGGACAGATTGATAAATTTAAGATCAACCGAGGAATGGGAAGAAGAACTATGATTTCTAAAAATTCCCAAAGAACACAATGCGTGGGACCAGTCAAGGGGCAGCTAGGGTTCCACATGATAGGAAGCAATTAAATGGTATGTGAAAACTGTCACATGGAATGTGGGTCCTTACGCAGGACATGGAATGTATCTTGGAAGATACAAAATCATGAGGTGTAGTACATGGCATGTAATCCATCACATGGGAAGACCAAGCCCATTATGCGGGTTACCCTGTTTACTGGTACACGAGTTGGTAGACATGTGTTGAAATTGTGTATGGAAACACAACCAATATACATGGATGGAACCCGAGATAGTAAGTAATGGAATGTCACATAGTTACACGCCATGTATATCTATTTCTACATGACATGCTCTTCGACACGGGCCGTTGTACATGTGCAGTACCCAGGGACATAGGACATGACATGTGACCTTTCTACATGTCATGTAATTTATATACATGGATTGATATTCTTGTCCTCAATTCCTTGGACAAGTTTTTATTGGGTTAGTTCCCCCTTTACTCGTTCCCCTGAATGTCGTGTATCATTTCAACGCACATGAGTTTGATCCCTTCAGCAGGACTTTCTGGATAGTGTCAGAATCCCTTTGAGGGGGATGGAGTGAGATCCTCTACCCATTCTTGACCTTGGTAGAGTCAGGTATTGATGTTACCAATCCTACATGATGCGGATCCTGTACTTATCAGGTGAATCCAGATGAGTCATGGTATACACCACGACCCTAGAAGTGATCCTCATCAATGTTTCATGATCTTTCCCAACTCAGAATGAGTTCTCCAGGAATGGGTGTTTTTATTCTCTCTTCAAATCTATCGGTGCATATATCTCTCTCATGACACATCGTGATGAGAATACTTCTTGAATAGAAATCATCAGAGCTATCAAACTTGTGAAGGGAGTTATTTCAGCTGAGTGCTTTGTGAAATCTTTAGACTGAATCCATAGTTTGGGTATGCGGTTGTTGTGACTTACCTCTAGACTATGGGTCTGGGTTTCCAGTATATAAAGATATGTTTCCCTTGTTATATGTTATGTATACATATACTATGTAAATATGACTATAAATTTACTTTGTGTTTTGGTTTTTGGTTTTCAGGGTCCCCAACAGAGTATTGTTATACTCACCCCTGCATGGGATTTTCCCACATGTTTCATGTCTCATGTAGACGAGCATCCTTTTAGTGGAGTCTAGAGTGGACCAGGACCAGACCAAGCTTTGTGAGATTTTATACAGACTGAGGTGTTCATAATACAATGATTATTAGTACTAATACCTACTTTCTTACTTACAACTTGTAATTTGTAGTTTTTAGACTCTTTATTTAGGTGGTATTGTATTCTGACCCAATTTAATTTCCACACATTACATTACATTGTACTATGTTGGTTGGGTTTAGTTGTGTATATGCATGAATTTTGTTCCTTATTGGATTTTACATTTTACCATTTGTGGGTTTGGAGATGTTTATGCATGCACAGGTACTTAGGCAGTGGCTCCCATGTTAGTTATATGCTTACTCAGTGCAAGTCACCAGCCCTTGGCCTATTGGTGGCAGGCTTGGGGAGTCGTGGAACGTTACCCACTAGGATGCATTGTGAAAGAGTGGTATCTAAGGTGGTCTGTTCTACCATAGGACCAAGAGTCCGTAATATTTGTTTGGGAAAATAGTGTTAAGTGTTTAAATCTCGGATTTTAGGCCAGGGACTCTAGTGTTGGTGTGGGTGGATGATGTGTCCATACACCAGGGCTCTGATAGCCTATTTTTCAACTCGGTACATGAGAATACTAGTTGTAGAGAA
Organism: Viscum album; assembly: GCA_963277665.1. Taxonomy (NCBI): domain Eukaryota; kingdom Viridiplantae; phylum Streptophyta; class Magnoliopsida; order Santalales; family Viscaceae; genus Viscum; species Viscum album. The sequence continues at coordinate 990,012,079 of OY728159.1, read as the reverse complement.
ACAAAATAATAGTACATGAATCATATAGGAATGAGTTTTCTTTTCCATGTCTTTTAGTGTCATCTATCCAAATATACTCTTTGATCATGGTACATATTTTTTCCTTACAATATTCTTCCGTGACACATTCTTGCTAGGATTCAGAAGCTTGATCATGAGGATAAACCCCTCAATGATGAGGCTTCAATTCAGGGACTAGTTCCCCAGACATTAACATAAGGTGGTGCACCTTCTATACCACCACTGGTGGAGTAGAACTTGGTACCTTCATTACCCAAAGACAAGGGGTGCATGCTTAGCATGCTCCATGAGTATGAAAGATAGAGAAACCTTAGGTTTCGAGGAAATCCTGACCCTCAGGTGGCTGAGGACTGGCTTGAAGTGGTGACCAGAGTTTTTCATTCAGTGAGGACACCAGCGGACCAGATGGTGATCCTAGGAGTGAGACTTCTTCAGTATTCAGTGGTAAAATGGTGGAGTTGGACTATGCAGACTCACTACGAGGAGAATCTTTCGTGTATGGAGTTCAAACGACTCTTTAGGGAGGAGTTCTCTCCGGTTATGCTGAGAGAAGTGCATATCTAGGAGATTCTTAAGCTTCAGGAGGGTAGTTTAATAGTGAGTGACTATTCATAAAGGTTCACCAACCTCTCCAGGTACTTAATGGATATGGTCATGGATTAGTACTTCAGATCTTGGACCTTTGAGTGTGGTTTACAACAGGATATTCGAGCTAGTGTTGTGCCCTTATGGATTTTTGACTTATGCAGGAGTGATCGAGTGAGATTTGGTGGTCAAGAGCTTCTTGGTAGAGTTGAGACATTTAGTTGTAGTCAGCAGCAAGAATATAGGTATAGAGAACTTGGAAGCATAAAGTTGACGTCAAGCATAGGGATTGGGGAGTGGGGGATATCACAAGAGGACCTAAGATAGGGGATCAGCGGTCTAGAGCTCTTAGGCTGGATCTAGTTAGCATAGGGAGTGGTGATGCTACATGTATTACGGTAGATAAAATAACTCTAGAGACTGTACAAACCGTCGAGTTGCTGATAGGAAGGTGGTTCTTTGACCACTGAGGTAGAGGTAGAGATTGGATAAGGCAGTCCCGCTAGGCATAAGACAAGGCCGGGGATAAGGGAAAGCTACAAGAGGTGGAAGATGCTTTTACCTAATTCCACCACCACCCCGATGAGGTCCTCACTAGGGTTAGGTATCTACGGGATAGGGGTGGGGGAAAATACATGCAGTCGGGCATATGACCTAGATACTCGAGGGATTATCTGAGGTACAACCTGTGCCTTTTCTACCTTGGATGTCATACTTATAGAAACATGTTCCTTTCATTCTTTTCTCGCCACATGTCTTGTGTGAAACCTTGAAATTCTGGTAGAGCCATTGACTCAAACATTATTCTTGGAGACACCAATTAGTGGAGACTAGATGATAAAATATCTTTTCTGATAGTGTGATCTTACCATTTGAGGTGAGAGTTTTGGTTGGATCCTTTTGTGGTTGTGTCGAGGCCTTACGACATTATTCTCACCGTGGGTTGTTATCTTCGGTCCATGCTTAGATTGGCTACTTTCGATGAAGATTGTGGTGTGTATGCAGTGATGGAATGAGGTTTTCCTCAATTGGAGAAAAAGAAACACACACATAATAGAATGGGCTCATGCATATGAGGGTGCAACCGATCACTCATGAGTTGGATAGACTCACTCTCAGAGTGGATGATGTTGTGATAATTCAGTTCCTAGTAGTAGTGACAGAGTACGAGGAAATCTTTCTAGAAGATATTCTAGGATTACCTCCCCACTAGGAGATCTACTTTTTCATATACTTACATCCTAGGATGATACCGATATCCTCACCAGCATATCAGATGGCTCCTGGAGAGCTTCTCAAGCTGAGGGTGAAGTTGTAGGATTTGTAGAGGAAGTGATTCACAAGACCTAGTGTTTCACCCTGGGAAGCACCGGTTTTATTTCCATGAAGGAAGATGTGAATTTGAGGTTTTTCATTGATTACCGGTGCCTAAATTAGGTAATAGTTTTGAAAAAGTATCAACTAATGAAGATCTATAACCTATTCGATCATATAAGAGGGGTTTTGAGGTTCTGGAAGGTTGAACTTCGATTATGTTACAACCAGTTTTGAGTACGTGACAATGATATACCAAATATGGATTTCAGATGATGCTACTGTCAATACGAGTAATTGGTGACGCCTTTCGGGATGAAGAAGACCACAAAAGTGTTCATGGGACTTACAAACTAGATCTTTCAGCCATACCTAGACTGGTTCAAAGTGTTCTTCATCGATAGAATCCTAATGTACTCATTGTTAGAGGAGGAGCACACAAGACACCTACAGATGGTTCTAGACATACTATTAGAGAACCAGATTTTGGGAAGCTCTCAAAGTGCTAGTTCTGGATATAGGAGGTCCAATTTTAAGAAAATGATTTCTCAGAATAAGGAGTAGTAGTGTACCTAGACTAGGTCGAGGCGGTGTTAGCATGGGAGGCACCCCAGAGTTTGATAGTGGTGTGGATCTTCCTTGGGTTGGTAGGATACTACCATATATTTATCCCAAATTTATCATGGATATCAGCATTGTTAAAAGCCTTGACCTGAAAGGGACAACCTTTTGTATGGACGGAGAAGTGCCAGCAGGATTTCTAACAGTTGATGAAAAGTTTGACGAGTGCACCAATCTTGAGAAATCGAGAAGCGAGTATCGTGAACATTGATTTATGCAATGCATCAAGGACCATACTTGGATATGTCTTGATGTAGAGATAGTAAATGATTGATTATTGTTCGCACCAAATAATGGTGCATGAGAAGAACTATGCAACCCATGGCCTTGAGTTTGCAGTGGTAGTCTTCGATTTGATGATGTGGAAAAACTATCTAGTGGGTGAATAGATTATTATCTACTATGACCATAGGAGCCTCAAGTAAATATTCTCAAAAATGTATCTGAATCTAAGGTAGAGGAGATGGATAGAGTTCCTCACGGATTATGACTTCGAGATCGTCTATACTCTCGGGAAGGGGAACGTTGTGGTGTATTCTCTCTATAGGAGATCAGAATCACAACTTTTAATAAAGGCATCAGAGTAGTTGTCCTCCCTATAGTTATCTATCATGGATAGAGATGATAAATATTATCTTCAGTCTATAGTGGTCACCCCTACACTAATACGATGAGTCAGGGAGGAAAAACTAGGGGATGCCAATTGTTAGACTCTATGTGTTGTGTTATCTACATGAAAATCTTCTGATGGACATTTCAAAGGTGGGGAGCATGTCACCCTTTTTAAAGGATGCACAGTTGTGCCAGTGGTGTTGTGGGAGGAGGTTGTTAGAGAGATTCATACATCCCCCTTGGTGGTACATCTTGAAATGAAAAAATTGTACCAGGACCTCAGGTTCTAGTTCAGGTGGACAGTTATGAACAAGGTAGTAGCAAAGTTCATTTCTTGATGCCTTATTTTTCAGCAGGTGAAGGATGAAAACCAGGTTCTAGAAGGGTTTTCTAATCTCCAAGAGGTTCCAAAGTGGAAGTGGGATGGAATATCGATGGAATTAATGATAGGCTTACCAAAAACGTCCATTGGACATGACTTTATCTGGTTGATCATTGACCGACTCACCATGTCGGCCCACTTCCTAGCTATTAGGGAGAAGAGTTCCATAGAGAGCTTGGGATGCCTCTACATGAAAGATATAGTTTGGATTCATGGCGTACCTTCTACTATATTCTTAGATAGTGATTCTGATTTCACATCCTAGTTTTTGAATGAATTGTAGGAGGCATTTGGGACTTAGCTATGCTTGGGTACAATGGTCCATCCCTAGACAGATGGTCAGATGGAGAGAACCATTTAGGTTCTAGGTGATATATTGCAGGCCTGTATCCTGGACTTTGGTCACATTTGGGATGAACACATACCACTGGTGGAGTTTGTGTACAACAATAGCTACCATTGCACAAATGGTATGGTACTATTTGAGGCTTTATATGGGTAACCCTGCTGGTCACCGCTTTACTGGACTGGCCCTGGAGAGTCAACACTCATGGGACCAAAGTTGGTACAATCTACCCCTAAGAAGGTGCAGATCATCCAGGAGTAGATGAAGACTACTCAGAGCTGGTAGAAGTCTTATTCTAATAGATGGTGGGGACCTCTGGAGTTCGAAGAGGGAGACCTTTCCTTTCTTCAGGTCTCACCTCATCAAGGGTTATAGAGATTTGGCTAAGGTGGCAAGTTGTCTCCAAGGTTCATTGACCCTTTTCAGATACTATGCAGAGTTAGCAAGGTGGCATACCGCCTAGCTCTATAGTTACCATTAAACCAGGTACATGATGTCTTCCACATGTCAAAGTTGAGTATATAGATTCACGACCCATCGCACGTCATCAACTGGGGAAGCAGGACATCAAGTATGGAGTGTTCTTCACAGAGTACCTAGTAGAGATCAAGGATTGACATGAGATGATCCTTTTTGGGAGAGATATTCCCTTGGTTCATGTTCGGTGGCAACATGAGTACCCTCAAAAGAGAATGTGGGAGCGGGAGGCTCAAATTCATGCGTAGTACCCACATCTGTTTGAGTAGTCTTTTGTTTTGTCTTTTTAGGGATGTAAAATACCTAAGGTGGGGAGAAAGTAATGTCTATTATTTTTCATGTATTTTCTATAAATATTATATGTTATTATTTCGAGACCATTCCTTATGATGGAATATAATTCCAAGTCCTCGAGTGCCCAAAATAAATGTTTGAAATAAATTATAATTTTAAATAGCGCATGTGAGAAATTTTTCTAAAAAAACAGAATAACTTTTAAATGGGTGCCTAGATCTAAAATATGAGGGCACATTTTCATTTAGAATAGTGACTTTAATTTAGGTAGGGCCTTACATTGAATGAAAAAGTCATATACAAAAGTTAATTTTTGGATGTTTTAAAGTAAATAATATAAATTTAATAGTTTATTTTATTTTATAGTTTACATAACGCAGGAATGCGTTATATGGTTTTAAATAATTTGGGGCCCAGGTTTAGGCTCATAAAATTGGAAAATTTCCCTATAATATTATAGAACTTTGGAGAGGATCCACCCAGGAGAATTCCTGAAGAACAATGATGAACGACGATGAGCAGATTATTGCGCAACAAGTTCAAACCCCGACAGACAACTTCTCTCCCTCTTCATCGATGATCACGTAGGATCGAAATAACGATGTAGATGCTCAATATACAAGAGGGGGGGGGGGTGAATTGTACACTTTAAAAATTTCCTTAGACAAGGAAAAAACTATGTTTAACAAAGTTGAACTAAGAGAATTCACAACACCTCTAATCACAAATTGGAGAATTGGAACCAAAGTTTACAATATGACATTCTACCTTAAAGTGTATAGAATCTAAACTAATCAGAGTATAAGTGTAAGGAAATATAAGAAGGTTATATTTTCCTTACAATACAATTTGCAGTGGAAAAACAAGTAGTAAAACTACAAGTAACAAGATATGAATCTTTTAACCCAAAGAGAAGGGTATCCAACAACCTTGGATAAAGGTCCCTTGATTTATACTTTCAAGCAAGTCTGTCTAACCCACCCCAGAGTAAGCCCTCGATATAAAGATCAGAATCTCTGCCTTGCTGTCCCCGCAAGCCCTCAACTTCAAGGTAGTTGGAACCTCTGTCTTCCTCAGCAAGGAAGCCCTCGAACATCAAGGTAGTTGGCACCTTTGTCTTCCTATCCCCGGAAGTCCTCGAATGTAATCACCAATATTCGGAGTCACACAAAGCAATCTGAACGAGCGGTTCAGTATGCACAAGGCCTGAAAAGATTCTCTCTCTAGAAATCACCTTAATAGCGTGTGGTCTCTAGATCGATCAACTTATTTTTTGAGCTCTTTCAAATGAGCTCCTATTTATAGGAAAATTTCCAACGGTAGGCTCCCTCCCCCATTGGTCATATTTTCCATGAAATTCGGAGGGACCTATACATATGTAACTCAACCAACGGTTAATTAGAAATAGAAGGAATGCCATCATTTAATAATAAATCATGTATAACTGAATTCACGACATCATTTTGAAATGAAGCATATGTAAGTAAAAGTTATACAACATTTAGGAGTATAAGAAAGTAAAAAGTTCAGAGTCTAACCAAAATGAAATTCAGAGTCTATGTTAAGAAATGTTCGGATTCTGTTTTATAGGAATTCAGAGTCTAGTTTAACCAGAGATCGAAATATGAAATTGTAGAGTTCTAAGTCGAACTAGTAAAAGTTCGGAGTCAAACTTCATAAGATTTCAGAGTCGAATTACTTAAGAGTTCGGAGTCGAACTGCTTAAGAGTTCGGAGTCGAACTGTTTAAGAGTTCAGAGTCGAACTACTTAAGAGTTCGGAGTCGAACTTCATACGAGTTCGGAGTCGAACTTCATAAGAGTTCAGAGTTGAACTACTTAAGAGTCCAGAGTCGAACATCATAAGAGTTCGGAGTCGAACTACTTAAGAGTCCGGAGTTGAACTTCATACGAGTTCGGAGTCCAGAATTCAGATTGGAACTTCATTACAGTTCACATCCAGAATTCGGATCCTAAAAACAGAATTCTCCAAATCTTTACATTAATTGACTTATGGGATTTTGGGTATGAATCCGGTTTTTGTACTAAAGAAAAAATATTTCTATGTATATGAAAATCTAGGTTAGGGTAACTTTCCTTAAAGAAGTAAATTTTCCTTATGGAGGTAAAATTTATATTTTCTTAAGTATAAGGTGTTTGTGATTTTCAAAACAAAAAGGAATGGAAAAGTCATAAGGAAAACCTTATTGACTCAACAATCTCCCCCTTTTTGGAAATCACAAACATCCTTTCGAAAAAGCGTATAAGGATTTTGGAAAAAATTCATTAGACTTTGAAATTAAATCTTATCTCCCTTTGTTCATGGAAGAAAATGAATACAACTAACTCCCCATTAGGAATTGAAACTCTAAGGATTGTATTCTGAGTTTCCGGATTGGAGTTTTCATTATTGTAATGAATGAAAAACTTATTAGTGGGAAACTCCCCCTTTCTTTAAGAATATTTCTCTTAGAAATTTTTCCTTTCTCCTCCTTAGGAGTAGTTCTTTTTCCTTCTCCCCATTTGTGATTTTCAAAAATAATTGAAGGGAATGGAAAACAAATTATGGTACCTGAAACATTAGTATATGACAAGATACAACCAACCAAATAATCATTTCATTAGAGTTGAAAAATTTTACAAAGAAAGTCAATTACAACAAAAGATCTGAGTGGGTTCATTTGTCTTCCTTTTCCTTCGGGATGAGCTTCTTTAAAAAGTTTTTGAGTTTCTCTAAGTCTCTTTGATCTTCCTCGACTTGCCTCTCCAAGGCTTTTGTCTTTTCTTCTTGAACTTTTAAAGCTTCTGCCTGAGTCTCCAAGGCTTTTTTCTGCAGCTTTATTATCTCATCTTGTTTTTCCAACTTCTTCTGAAACTCAATCCAAAAATATCTTTCACTTTTCCTATTCTGAGATACTGAGTTAAGCTTCCCATTCAGGTCCCTGACCTGTTGATTCCAAGAATTTTGCTCCTGGGTCAGATTTTCATAAATTTCGTTAACCTTTTTATCCTCCATTTCAAAAGCATTTTTAACTTCATCCGGAAAACTCTCAAACTGAACTAAATCTTCATGAACTATCTTAGACCACTTGGTTACCTTACTGCATGACTTTCTATGCACATCATAATCGATAAGAAAACTTTTCTGTTCAGCTTCCAACTTCACAAACATATCCATGACCATGGATAAAGAATCCGATTTATGATTCATAATTTGTTGCATCATCTGGAATCTAGAATATATTGTTGGAAAAATCGGAATAGAGTCCACCAACTTCTTTAGAGATTGAACCACAAAATCATTCCCATGAGATGATGATTCCGAATCAGAAACTTCTCTTAGAGACTGCTCTTCTTCAACTTGCACCAGCTTTCTTCTAGAGGTACCACCAACTTTTTTCTTTCTGATGAAATATTTTATAGTTATCTCCATGAGAGTTTGCTTCCCCTTATCAGCTCTCAGAATAGGTTCTTTATTAAGGGATACTTCCTCAGATTCAGACACTTGGATAATATGGTCTTCATCTGGTTTATGTTTTTCTTATCCTTACTCAAGGAAATTCCTCTCATAGGATTCTTCCTCATCATACAAGACATCTTCTTCTTATTATAGTTGTTGCTTATCATCATTATTATTAGCTTCCTGATTTGCCTTTCCTGGAGATACTAACTTTGCAGATTCAATCTTATCTTTGTAGTCCTGTACTTCCTTGATCATATCCAAATCCTCATTTTCCTCTTCTTATTATTCTTCTTCTCCAACTTCTTCCTCTACTTCTTCAGAAACTTCTTTCTCAACTTCTTTAACTATTTCTTTACCGTTGGATCTATTTGGAGTTACATAGTTCTTGGCTGGAGTTTCCGGTAAATAAGGTTCAACACCAAAAGTTTCCGGAACGGAAAGCATTCCGGAATCCAACTCTGTAGATTTCAGCAAAGATTGCACTACTTCGTCTTCAAACATATTCTTTTTCATCTTCTTTTATTTTTCTTGTTTATCTAGCTCTTCCACAACTCTTTCCTTTAAAGCCTTAGCCTCTGCAGGGTCCAATCCGAATTGTGGATCCCCTTCCTTCCTCTTCTCTTTTTCTTCCCTCCACTTGGCTACCACTACATCTGTATATGTTTTATACTTCTTCGGCTTGGGAGGAGCAGACTGAGTTTCCTTAGCTTGAGGATTTTCTTCATCAGCAACCACTTCCTTAACCTTTCTCTTCCTCCATTTCTTTTTGGATGGTTCCGGATTCTGTGTTTCTTTCTGAGCTGTCTCAACCTCTTCCATAGACATAGCGTAAAATTCTCTGGATTCACTGGAAAAACCCATCTTCATCCTCTTGAGGGTATCATCACTGACTAGCAGAAGCTTGCAATTCCAAACTTTTTATTTGCAAGAGGCCTTGAAAGATTCTAAGAATCGAACTATCAGCTTAGATAGTATGGCAGGAAACATTATAATCTGAGCTCTCAAATTTCCTTCTTTGATGTTCTTGATCGTAACCAAGACATGCCTCATCAGATTTATCTTTCTTAGATTTACGAATAAATCTAAGACATAGATATCACTCTTCTTAAAATTTTATTTATCATTTCTTCTTAGAACCAGAAAGCCTTGAACCCAAAGATGAAGGATTCTATTGTTCATAGTTAGACAAGAAATCTTGATAGTTGAATCATTCTTAAGACCAAGAAACTTCAGTGCCTTCTCCTTGTTGAAACTTACTTGCACATCGGGAAGTTTGTGAGTGTAGAATTTGGCTTCTCCTTCATTGGATAAACCAACCAAGCTCGCGGACTTGGTGTAAGATAGCTTATAAGTCTTCCCATAAGACTTGAAAGAAAACCATTCTCTGCCATCTTTCTTCTAGAAGGAAACAGACTTGTAGAACTCGATCAGCAAATCAGTATAAACTGGATCCTGTTTATCTGACTTTCCTACGCAGACATCTTCCCATCCATTCAGCTTTATATTCTTTGTTTTAAGGGAATCAACCTTATATAAATCAAAATGAACTAACCTTTCCCTAAATACTAACCACTTAGAGATTGGTTTCACAATTGACATATCAGGAGATGTTGCTTCTACATACATTCGGAGTGAAGAAATATGAAAGATTCGGAATGGATTTTCAAAGTTTGTAACAAGCCTTAAGATGTGAAGCAGGGCTTCGAGATGAAAAAGATTGAAAAACCGATGTGGGATGAGTCTCGGGGTCCCCTTTATATAGGTGATGGATGTGACCTTTGGTCTTCTAAAATCCATCTAACGGCTGAAAAAGCTTTGATCTGATCTGACGGTTGAAAACAATCCCGCAAGGAAAACTTGAATCCGATCTTTTGAGGTTTTTTTAAAGAAAACATTCGGATTTGAAGAAAAAAACTAAAATCCGAACTTTTAAAAAACAAGGAAAATACCAGCATGAAAAAATTGATTACGAAACTATAAGTAAGGAAATCATTGCTTTCAGATTGGCTAAAAACATTGTTCGTAATTTGTAATATTCTTCTTGAAAAAAAAAAAAAAAAAAACTCAATACGAAAGTTCTAGTATGAAAACTCGTTACAAAAATGCCATTCCAGAAGTTTTCAGTATGAAGATTTCCATTACGAAAGTTCTCAGTACGAAGATTTCCATTCTGGAAGTTCTCATTCTGATAATTTCAATCCTGAAAATTTCAGTTCCAGAAATTCCCATTCCGGAAATTTTAGTTTCTGAAATTTCCATTCTGGAAACATCAGTTCTGAAAAGTTTGAAAAACTAACTACAAAAATTTTAGTTACAAAAAAATGAATTACGGAAATTTTAGTTACACTAACAATCAAATGTAATCCCCCTATGAGAAGGAGTTTATTACTGTTAGGAGAACTGTTCAACAAGAAGTTAATGAAGAATGATTACCTTACAGTTATCATTCCTAACTTTTTTTAATGTATTAAAATCTATCAGAGGGTAATGACTTTGTAAAAATATCAGCAAGTTGATATTACGTTCCGATAAACTGAAGAATGATATCTCCTCTTAGTGTGTGATCCCTAAGAAATTGATGCCTAATGTCTATGTGTTTTGCACGAGAGTGATGTGCAGGGTTCTTAATTAGGGAAATGGAACTTGTGTTATCACAAAAAATTTGAGTCTTAGTAAAACTCAGGCCATAATCTATGAGTGTGTGTTGCATCCACAACACTTGATCACAACAACTTCCAGCTGCTACATATTCAGCTTCAGCAGTGGAAAGTGCTACATAATGTTGCTTCTTGCAGGACCAAGAGGCTAATGAATCTCCTAAGAAGTGACAAGTTCCGGATGTACTCTTTCTATCCATTCTACATCCACCAAAGTCAGTATCCGAAAATATTTTTAGAATAAAATCATTTCCAGAAGTATAAAATAATCCTAGATCCATGGTTTCCTTGAGGTAGCAAAATTTTTTTCCGCCTTTAAGTGAGATTACTTAGGATTGGATTGATATCTTGCACATAAGCATAATGAAAACATTAAGTCTGGTCGACTAGCTGTTAAGTAAAGTAGACTTCCTATCATACCTCTAAAAGACGTTTGATCTACTGGTTTCCCAGCTTCATCAAGATCTAAAGAGTTTGAGGTACTGATTGGAGTACTTATACTCTTAGTGTTTTCATAACCATACATTTTGAGAATATCTTTAATATACTTATGTTGAGATATATAGGTTCCTTCTGATTTTTTAGAAATTTGAAAACCAAGGAAAAAAGTTAACTCACCCATCATACTCATTTCAAACTCAGATTTCATTAGACATGCAAAATAATCAGTTAAAGATTGCTGAGTTGAACCAAATATGATGTCATCAACATAAATTTGAACAATCAAAACATTTTTCTTATCTTTCTTTATAAAAAGGGATGGATCTGCATTTCCCATAACATAGTTATTTTGAAGCAAAAATCCTGTGATTCTATCATACCAGACTCGTGGGGCTTGTTTAAGACTGTACAAAGCTTTGGTAAGTCTAAAAACATGATCAGGATGTTTTGTATCTTCAAAGCTAGGAGGTTGTTCCACAAAAACTTCCTCTTGAACAAAACCGTTAAGAAAGGCACATTTCACATCCATTTGAAAAAGTTTAAAATTGAAGAATGCTGCAAAGTCAAGTAGAATACGAATAGATTCATGTCTAGCTACTAGAGCATAGGTTTCTTCATAGTCTATTCTCTCTTGCTGATTATTGCCTTTAGCAATGAGTATATATTTATTCCTTACTATGACTCCATTTTCATCACACTTGTTTCTGAGGACCCATTTTACCCCAATGATAGATGTTTCCTTAGGTATTTCAACCAAGGTCCAGACATTATTCCTCTCAAATTAATTTAGTTCATCTTGCATGGCTTTGATCCAATCATCATCACCTAAAGATTCATTAGTGATTTTTTGTTCTAATTGGGAAAGAAATACTAGATGTTATACATCATTTCTTAAGGAACTTCTAGTCCTTACAGGTTGATTTACATCCCTAATGATGATATCACTGAGATGATTCTTAAGAAACACCTGATTTGGGTTTTGTAAAACATGTTAATCAACATAGGGTAGAAAGTCTTCTGGGGTAAATTTTTCAGAAGTAACTTCTTGAAAATTTTCCTTATCAGAAGGATCTTCCATCAAATGTTGACAATCAGTTTTTGAAAACACATCCTAGGATGTATATTGGAAAGGATTGAAAACAAAAGGATCAGACTCATCAAATTTTACATGCACTATTTCTTCAACAGTACACGTATTTTTATTGAAAACTCTATATGCCTTAGAAGTTGTGGAGTAGCCTATAAAAATTTCTTCATCAGATTTTGGTGCGAATTTATGTAAATTATCTTTAGTATTCAGAATGAATACTTTGCAACCAAAAACCTTGAAGTAGTAAAGTCTTGGTTTTCTACCGTTCCATATCTCATAAGGAGTTTTATTAAGAAAAGGTCTAATCAAAACTCGATTTATAGTATAACAAGCAATACTTACAGCTTCATCCCAGAAATGTCTAGCTACATAATATTCACTCAACATGGTTCTAGTTATCTCTTGAAGAATTATATTTCTTCTTTCAACTACACCATTTTGTTGAGGAGTTCTAGGTGCTGAAAAATTGTGAGTAATATTTTTTCTACTACAAAAAGTTTCAAAATCAGAATTTTGAAATTCTCCTCCATGATCACTATGAATAGTTTTCAGTGGAAGATTTTTCTCATTTTTAACTTGTGCTCTAAAACTTTTGAAATAAGAAAAAACTTCAGACTTCTTTGCTGGAAAATAGACCCAAGTAAATCTAGTATAATAATCAACTAGAACAAACACATAGTATTTGCCTCCAACACTTCCAGCTTGTGTTGGACCAAAAAGATCCATGTGCACTAACTATAATGCATCATTAGTTGAGACTTCACCAATTGATTCAAAACGAGATTTATGTTTCTTTCCATATTGACAAGGATCACAAACTTTAGAATAATCAAATCTAAGCTCTGGTAGATCCTTAAATAGTTTCTTCTTAGAAAGTTTACATAAATTTCTAAGGTTACAGTGACCTAGTATTCTATGCCATAACCAGGAATGATCTTCCATTTCACTTCAGCAAGGTAGGTCTTGAATCTTGAGGTCTTCTAAGTTCAAAGTGTAAACATTCTCTTGTCTATTGGCTGAGAGAATAAATTCTTCCTTGGAATTATGTACTAAGCACTTATCATTCCTAAAATTCATAAGGTAACCTTCATCACATAACTGACTTATGCTAATGAGGTTGTCCTTAAGACCCTTAACAAATAAAACATTTGAAATCAAAGTTTTACCTAGAAGAACAATATTAACAATACCAACAATTTCTCTTTGAGCATTATCTCCTAAAGTTACCTTTCCTCCTTTCGTTTTGATAATCTTTTCAAAATATCTTTTTTTACCAGTCATGTGTCGGGAACATCCACTATCCATGTACCATGTATTGTTGTTGGTACTTCCTTTATCTTCCCGAAAATAAGAAAATAATTTAACTTCCAGAATCCAAACTTTCTTGGATCTGATATTTCCAGACAACAAAATTTTAGGAACCCACACTTTCTTAGAAAAATAGGCTTTATGAAAACCTAGAGATTGGGTTTTATTTAAAGAAAAACTCTTTGCCCAGTGACCACCACATTGACATTTGGTACGAAATGGGGAACTTTGTGGAAAAAAGTAGTTGTTACTAAAAATTGGTTTTGCATGGGTATAACCAAATCCTAACATGTTTCTTAAAGGTTGTATTTGAGAATACATTTTATCAAAATTTTCTTTACCACGGGTAAAGTTTGATAAACACTTCTTTGAGGAAAAAATTTTGGACTTGAGTTTAATAACCAAGTTTTTATCTCCAAAAACATTAGATTTAGAACTAGAGCTAGGCTCAAAAACAATTTTCTTAGAATTTAATTATTCTAACTCTTTAGAAAGTTCGTTCTTCTCAGAACTTACTTCCTCAAGATTTTTTGAAATATTTATAAAATCATCATTTTTCTTATCATAGAAAGATCTGATATTTCTTTTTTAAGAATATAATTCCTAGAGTTTTCCTTGTCAAGTTTTTTATTGAGTTTAGAATTCTCAATCTCTAGAAGTTCAGAAAACCTAGAAACTTCTTCATAGGTAGGTGAAATATTTTCTTCATCAGAAGAGGATTATTCATCAGAAGAGTTATAATACTTACTATCATTAGAATTTGAAGACACATTGGTCAATGATTCAGAATTTCGTACCTTAGACATAAAGAAATTATTGTTAATGGGTAATCTGTCTATAAGACCAAGATTCTTCTGTCCTGAAGAATCATAATCAAAAAATTCATCTGAAGAGTCACCACCACTGGCACTCCAGGTGTCATTTCCTTTCAGAACTTTCTTAGCTTTGGTTTTTTAATACTTCTTTCTATTCCTCTCAGAATTCCTTTCTTTCCTTTATTTCTTTTTGAACAAAGGGCAATATGGTCTAATACGTCCAGCTCTCTTGCATTCATAACAAGTAACTTCTCCATCTTTCCGGTCTTTCCTTTCCTTTTTATTATATTTGGATTGGAAATTCCTCTGGCCGGCTATCTTGTTCATTCTTCGAGAAAGATTTTATAACTCATTTTCTGAGAGTTCACTTTTACTAGAATCTTATTGAATAACCACCTTCTTAGACTTGGATCTGGTTACTCTCTCAGGAGTCTTAGATTTAATATGATTTGATGTTGTTGTAAAAGCGACAGTACCATTCCCATTATTCTTTTTGATGTTGTCAACATCTCTCTTCATTCTTGTTTCATGTTGGAGAAGAGTTCCAAATCGCTCATCAAGAGAAATTTGAGTGACCTTCCTGTTATCATCTATAGCTGTTCTCATTGATTACCATTCATTGGGCATAATATCAATTATCTTATCCACAAGGGATTCATCATCTAACCCTTTTTCTCCCATATACTATAAGCTGTTGACTGTAGTCATAAATCTCTATTGAACTTTAAAGATTGGTTCTCCATAAAGAAATTTGAATCCATGGTATTTAGCTCTAAGCATATCTCTCCTAGTTTTAATCACTTTAAAAGTGCCAAAGTGTGTAACTTCTAACTTCTTCCAGATACAATTAGCTGCTTCACAAGAAGAAATTTGGCTATATATATTTCTAGTCATTGAACATAGTAGAGTATTGCATACCTTATAATTGAGTTGATACTCTTTCTTTTCCCTGTTAGTGAAATTTCTAACATCCTTATCAGGAATTTTATAATCACCAGTAAGCATAAAGAAATTATCCACTCCAGTATTGATAAAAAAAGTCTTAATTCGATCTCTCTAGTACTCATAGTCATTACCATCTAATATTGGTGGTCTTGTAGGGTTTAGAATGTCAATAGAACCAACATTGATTCCTGCCATTCTCAAAACAAACTTCGGCAACCAAACTAGTTAGTAGAAAAAGTTCGTAACCACAAAGTTCGGAATGACAATTCAGAATGATAATTCAGAATGAAAAAGTTCTTTCAAAGAAATGATGTAGAACAAATAAAAAATGATCACGAAAAACCTATACGTGAGTATAAGTATTTCAGAGACCTGCTCTGATACCAATTGTAGGATCGAAATAACGATGTAGATGCTCAATATACAAGAGGGGGGGTGAATTGTAAACTTTAAAAATTTCATTAGACAAGGAAAAAACTATGTTTAACAAAGTTGAACTAAGAGAATTCACAACACCTCTAATCACCAATTGGAGAATTGGAACCAATGTTTACAATATGAGATTCTACCTTAAAGCGTATAGAATCTAAAGTTATCAGAGTACAAGTGTAAGGAAATATAAGAAGGTTATAATTTCCTTAAAATACAATATGCAGTGGAAAAAAAGTAGTAAAACAACAAGTAAAAAGATATGAATCTTTTAACCGAAAGATAAGGGTATTCAACAACCCTGGATAAAGGTCCCTTGATTTATACTTTCAAGCAAGTCTGTCTTACCCACACCAGAGTAAGCCCTCGATATGAAGATCAGAATCTCTGTCTTGCTATCCCCGCTAGCCCTCAACTTCAAGGTAGTTGGAACCTCTGTCTTCCTCAGCAAGGAAGCCCTCGAACTTCAAAGTAGTCGGCACCTCTGTCTTCCTATCCCCAGAAGTCCTCGAATGTAATCACCAACATTCTGAGTCACACAAAGAAATATGAACGAGCAGTTCAGTACACACAAGGCATGAAAAGCTTCTCTCTCTAGAAATAACCTTAAAAGTGTGTGGTCTCTAGATCGATCAACTTCTTTTTTGAGCTCTTTTAAATGAGCTCCTATTTATAGGCAAATTTCCAACGGTCGGCTCCCTCCTCCAACGGTCATATTTTCCATGAAATTCGGAGGGACCTGTACACGTGTAACTCAACCAATGGTTAATTATAAACAGAATGAACGACATTGTTTAATAATAAATCATGTATAACTGAATGCACGACATCGTTTTGAAATGGAGAAAATGTATGTCAAAGTTATACAACATTTCTGAGTGTAAGAAAGTCAAAAGTTCGGAGTCTAACCAAAATGAAATTCGGAGTCTATGTTATGAAATGTTCAGATTCTGTTTTATAGGAATTCAAGGTATGGTTTCTCCAGAGATCAGAATCTGAACTTGCAGAGTTCGAAGTCGAACTAGAAAAAGTTCGGAGTCGAACTTCATAAGATTTTGGAGTCGAACTACTTAAGAGTTCGGAGTCGAACTGCTTAAGAGTTCGGAGTTGAACTACTTAAGATTTCGAAGTCGAACTACTTAAGAGATCAGAGTCGAACTTCATACGAGTTCGGAGTCGAACTTCATAAGAGTTCGGAGTTGAACTACTTAAGAGTCTGGAGTCGAACATCATAAGAGTTAGGAGTTGAACTACTTAAGAGTCCGGAGTCGAACTTCATATGAGTTCAGAGTCTAGAATTCGGATTTGAACTTCATTACAGTTCACATCTAGAATTCAGATCCTAAAAACATAATGTTCCATATCTTTACATTAATTGACTTCTGGGATTTTGGGTATGAATCCAGTTTTTGTACTAAAGAAAAAACATTGCTATGTATAAGAAAATCTAGGTTAGGGTAAATTTCCTTAAAGAATTAAATTTTCCTTATAGAGGTAAAATTTATATTTGATTAAGTATAAGGTGTTTGTGATTTTCAAAACAAAAAGGAATGGAAAAGTCATAAGGAAAATCTTATTGACGCAACAGATCAAGGTAGGTGTTGTTATTTCAATTCTTTCCCATGTTATTAGATTTAAATGATGAATTTAGATCAACCCACAAACAGGTTGACCCATGAATCGTTCGTACTTGCAGGAGGGTCCTTTATCGGGTTAATTTTGGAGAATTAATCCATGCATTATTTAATTTAATTTGTTTTTCTTTATTTGATCCTTCTAATGGGAGAAGATTAACATCATGATGAACAACAGTGGAGGTTCATTTCTCAATTGTTTTACAGATTTCTTCTTCCCCTTTTTACCTTATATTCTCCATATTTTTCCTGGGGTTATGAACAATGGATCGTTTCATGTCTGTTTCACAACACAATGATTCCAAACTGGAGATCTGACATCATGATGACCCAAAAACGGAGAGAAGATGATGAAGGAGGAAGAATTGACTTGGTTTAATAGAATGTTTTCTTCAATGGTCCTTCGTATGGGTGGATCGAAAAATGTTTTCGGGGATGATCAGAGGCCCAAAACCAATGTAATCATCTTTGTAGTGTCCGGGAGACCTCTATCGTTGACTTTCATGGAGATCGTCGAACATGATAAACATATCTAAGATCAACCAAGGTGTTGGAGGAATAAAAACGATTTCTAGAAAATACTAAAGACCATGAAATGTATCATGAAGAACATGGTGTGTGGGACCAGTCTAGTAGCAGATAGGGTTCCACATGATAGGAAGCGATGACATGGAGTGTGACAACTATCACACGACGTGTTGGTCCATATGTGAGACTCGATGTGTATCTCAGATGATACAAAGATATGGGGTGGAATACATGACATGTAGTCAACCA
Source organism: Viscum album (assembly GCA_963277665.1). NCBI lineage: Eukaryota > Viridiplantae > Streptophyta > Magnoliopsida > Santalales > Viscaceae > Viscum > Viscum album. The sequence goes on along the minus strand of OY728159.1, from coordinate 989,993,870 downwards.
CATGACCAGACTAGGCCTGTTATGTAGGTTACCCCATGTTCTACTACATAGGTCGACAGACACGGGTTGAAGCTGTGTATGGGCACAAGACCAATGTACATAGAGCATCCCCCTGATAGTAGGACATGGCATGTCATGTTGTTACATGATGTGTATATCTATTTCTACATGACATTCTCTTTGACATGGACCATTGAACATGGGTAGTACTCAAGGTCATAGGGCATGGTGTGTGACCTTTCTACATGCCGTGTACTTTTCTATACATGGATTAATCTTCTTGTCCACCATTCCATGGACATGTTTAGTTTGGGTTAGTTCTCCTTTACTCGGTCCCCTGAAGGTCATGTATCATTTCCACCAACAAAAGTATGATCCATTCAGTATGAATTTCTGTATAGAGTTAAAATCCCTCTGAATGCCTTGAAGAAAGATCCTTTACCCATTCTCGACCCTAGGTAGAGTCAGGTATCGATGTGACCAATCCTACAAGACACCAATTATCTACATAGTAGGTGAATCTAGATAATTCATGGTATACACCAAGGCCTTGTAAGTGGTCCTCATTAGTGTATCATGATCTTTCCACACTCAGTAGTGAGTTCTCCCAGAATTAGGGTTTTTGTTCTCTCTTCAGATATATTAGTGCATCTATATCTCTTGCGACACTTACCGATGAACATACTTCTCATACATACGTCATCAGAGATATCAGACTCGTGGTGTGAGTTCTCACAGATGGGTGCTTCGTGAAATCTTTAGATTGAATCCATAGCATGGCTATGTGGTCATTGTGACCTACCTCTAGACTATGGGTCTATGTTTCGAGTATGTTTGGATATTTTTCTCTTGTTATACGTTCTATAGACATATATTGTGTAGTGATGACTGTACCTTTAATTTGTGTATTTCTTTGTGGTTTTTAGGGTCTCCTAATGAGTATTGGCATACTCACCCCTGCATGGTTTTTTCCTGCATGTGTCGTGACTTGTGCAGATGTGTGGAATTTTGACGGATTCCAGGGAAGACGAGGACTGGACTGAGATTTGTGAGATTTTTTAGAGGGCTAGTTATTCCTATGTCTATGAGTAGGAGTCCCAATACCTAAATTCCTTCTTATGGGTTGGAATTTGTAGTTTTTAGACTCTTTCTTTTTATGGTCTTTTATTCTGGCCCACTTTACTTTCCGCACATTACTATCCATTGTACTATGTTGGTTGGGTTTAGTTGTATGCATGCATTTTTTCCCTTAGTTGTTTTTACATTTTAATATTTGTGGGTGTGGAGATGTGTGATAGTGTACAAGAAATAAGGAAATTCCTCCCTTGTTAGTGATATTTTTACTCGGTGATAGTCAGTAGACCCTGACCCATTAGAGGTGGGCATGGGGAGTTGCGGCATGGACCCCACTAGGATAGGTCATGTCAAAAAATATGCACACTTTATATTTAATATATTTAATATGTTTTAAACATTTATTCTATAAACACTGGGCCTCAAGATCACATGTCGTCTAAGAACCTGGTCTAAAAAGTAATCCATAAAATATACAAAATTAAAACATGGAAAATCTGAGTCATTATAATATCTATCCCTTTTATTAACTCCTCTTATTCAAATAAAAGAAACTATAGTCCAAATTATGTCGGTTAATCACCTTCATGAATAGTGATTTTGTTCGTTTTCCATTATCGTCTCCATGGCTGGTCATAAAAATATTATTCTATATAAATAACATTGTAATAATGACATTATAACTCATTCCATATTCTAGAACTAATATGTATACCTAATATTAAATAAAAAAGAAGAAGTTCGTGATATTCATGAAAAACACCCAACAATGAACTAATCATTTATCATTAGAATATTATCAAATGAATCATACTAATGTATGAAATAAAAATGAGAAATGAGACCATTTGAACTTATAGAAGTGCATGAATACCACTCAATTTCACTTTTGTAGATTTATTTACATTTGACAAGAAAATCAATAATTATAAGAAAATAAATCAACCATGAAACCATGAAATGAACACACAATATTATTAATGAACAGGTGGTAAGATGTTATAAAAGGATCATATATGGTATTATAAATATGATTATATTTCTATATTGAATTAATAACCTGATTTAAACTATTTTATAAGAGTTTAAATAAGGCTATACTAAAGGGATTTTTGAGGTAAGGGATTCTCATCTCAAATTTAATTCTATGGCATATATTCCTTAATAACCACTTATTTATTATGTGTGTTGTCTATACTACCCTTTGATATTTCATATCTTTATTCTCATTATCTTCATAGTATTAAATTTTTCATTTGATAATTATTACATTTACGGGTCATAATATTTGACTGATTATAAGTGGTAAGGGATTTATTAACTGAATTTTCACTCATTGGGTTAAAATTATATTTCATTGATTATGCCAATCTATGGTTATGTTTGAAATGAATTTTGTTTTCATTTACACGTTTTTATGTGTATTTAGAATTAATGCACATATAGGAATCATTTCATTAACTATATGATCTTTGTAAGGGAATTTCTCTCAATTTCACTTCATTATGAAATATTTTAATATTATGAACCTAATTTATTTTCTTTGGTGAATATACTTCCCCATTGTTTTTTTATCATCATTAATGGAAAATTTCAATTATCTTTAATATTTATATTTCTTATATCCTGTATTTTATTATTTCTTTATTTATATACCATTTTATAAATGGTTTTTACTTTGAATGTGATTTGATTAATTGTATAAATAATGTTAAATACACATCTTTTACTCAATATGGATATTTATTGACAATTCCCATTGATTGAATAATTAAAATGATTATTCAATATATAATGAATTCTTATGACATGATAGAATAAGTTGGGACCATTTATATAAAAGCGACTCGATGCATCAGTAGGCTAATGAGACGAATTAGTTGGCCAAATAAGACAGGAATCTACCCACAAACACAGAATCACAAGAGGATTGATCTTTATAGAAAATATCTAAACGATACATATTGATAGATCAGACATCTTACATTTTTATTCCACAATTATTTTTATTCCATGTTTTTATGGTCATTTTCCAAGCTTATGTGATTCTTTAAATGGAATTATTTGATCATATTTTATTCCTACTATATTATGCTACGATTATTGATTAACGACATATTTTCTCAGTTATTTACCTTTTCATATTGACTAATCTTATTTATTAAAGATATATTCTGATATATTTAATCCTTAAAGAGTATTTTAGATCACCTTTATTTTGTTTCCTTTCCCCAGGATTTGAAGAAGAGAAATTTGAATAAGGTTTCAAGGATGAAGTTTATTATATTTTGTTATGTATTATATTTTATCTTCTATTGCCAATGTAACATGGGAATCATGTATATAATATGGTTTCACAAAATTGCTAAACTATTTAGTTCATTGGGATTTGAATAATTTATCTATGCCAATATAATAAAGTAAGGCACTGGATCCGAGATACTGGAGTCGGGGTGGTTACATTTGATATCATATAATGTTTAGTAGAAATAATAGGAACTATATTTAGAAAAACATATATTAATAAACATATAGATATGATATACTTTGAGTATAAGTATATATGAACATCTCTATGAAATCATTTTTATGATTATGATATTAGGTATATAAGAAATTTTCAATTTGGGTTTATCATTTCAATAGTTTTGAGATTATACATAATGACATGAACTAATCTAGTGTTTTTTGTCATTTAGAAATGGAACCTAACAGAAGGAATGTGAACCTCACAAATTCAAAGAGTAAGAAGAATCATATCTTTTATGGTATAAAGCCAATATTTCGAAGGTAACCGGTCTCCAAAAAATTCTCAACATACGAGGACATAATATCACGTGATAATGATATAGAGAAAGAATTATCTAACTATTAAGGATTCAGATGATAGAATAATAAAAATAGTTAATATGGAAAAAACATGGATTAAATAAATATGAAAAAAAATTATTTTCCCATATTCAATAATTTTGGAAACCAACACCCTGACACTTACTTAAAAGGAAGGAGAGTTTTATATAAGTGTGGGGAGAAAGGCCACCATGATTGTGATTTCAAGGTTAAGAAAAATGTTTCAAATGCACATGTTGTCAAATTCAAGGAGATGGGACACTACACAAAGAAATGTCTCAAGTATCAATGGAATATTACTCAGATGAGGTAGAGGCATCAAATTCAAGCTTATTTTCTTACTACAGTCAAAGTGGAATAATTTAATTATTTTTATTTTTGGATTCAATAATTATGTTGTAAAAGTATTTTATTAATGATATTCTAGTTATAAGAATAATGAAATATATAAGTATTATACTGCAATACTTCTTCTGTATAGATTTAGAAGTAGAAATGTTTACATTAAGGATTTAAGGTGATCATGTTATTTGTTTTTTTTGATATGTGAAATATAAGAGAAATATTATATTCATTGGGGAACTTAAAGTTAAGTTTATTTTAGAAATTTAGTGACCCTACTTCTAAATTTTTGGACTTTGAATTTGGACTGATGTATTTTGGAAAAGAATTAAAATTAACTACATATGGAATGTATTAAGTTGAACATTGGATATTATTGTTTGAGGTTAACGTATGATTTATTATATTGGATTTAATGATCTAACCATGTTATTTTCAATAAACATTTAAAGGCTAAAGAAATGACTTGCAGATCTTATGATTTATTAAATTTATTCAAGAATAAAAAATATTCATCATGAACATTCATTTCCTGGTGTTAGGGATGGAGTGAAGATAGATCTAAGAACAACTAAATGATGAGATAATTATTATGACATGGAAATTATTCAAGTAAGTTTATTTTATAATGTTACTATCAAGATAGTACAATAATACCTTAAATATATAAAAAAGATTTTGGAAAAAATGTTATCAATTTAATTTACTTTTTTAGAAATCAATGATCTTTTAACTAATAAAACATTAATGGTTTTGTGATACATAACTTTCTAATGAAAATGTTTTATATCACTCTCTATTAGTACATGATAGGTATCTTTATCTTCCATTTCCAGGTTTTCACTTTCCACTAATGTTATCATATTCTAATGCCTAATTTTTTGGTGACTTTCTCATTTCCTTTTCCCTATTTTTAAGAGTACGCTTTATTAACCCTATTTACAATGTGGGTTTTCCATAGAGTAATTATCAAGTATCAACCTTTTATTTTCAAATATAAATTTCAAATTATGAGGATGAAATTGTTTGATGGAGGGGACAATCTAACAACCTAAGATTTTATGGCATGTCTTTTTTTAAATTTAATCTCTCCCATAACATACATTTCAAGAAACACCGAGCTTAAATGCACCATGATATACTATTATTTTAACAAAATTGTTATCACCTAGCCATTGGAATGGAAGGAATGACTGAGATTAAATAAATTAAAAAAATTTATATTACACATGTTTATAAAATTAATTCACTTGTTATCAATTAATTATAAATGAAACTAAAAACCAATTGAACATAACAGATGTGTTTTATAAAAAAATATTTTTATGACCAAAATTGAATTTTATAATAATAAATTAAACTAATTACTATTATATAAATTTATTAATAAAAATTATATGTAATATATAAAATAAAATGTTTTTAAATTCATCTAATAAGTTTTATAGGATAAATATAAATATAAATTGAATTTTAAGCATAAAAAGAATTGTTTTTTTTCTAAAAGGAAATTTCGTCACCTTTTAATGGAACACCTATTTTAGAACTAAATTTGGATAATTTTATAAATTTAATTTTAAAAAATAAACATAAATTTTTATAGAGGAATATAAAATTTTTCTTATGGTTATTTTTTGGTATTTTTTGAGAAGTTTCATTTATTAATGAATAGTGAATATACTGAATTTTAATTGAAAACAGACTTTTCATATAAATAAATTACAAGGATGAATTATAATTTTAGTTGGTTTAATAGTTTCATTAGATAAATTATACATATATTAATATAATTTATCTCATTTTTATTTTTTTTTATAGAATTTAGATATAAAAACTCATTAAACTTTTGAACATTTTAATTTTTAAAAACGGCTTTCTCATTCTGTCTATGAGATTAATTTTAAACATAAATTTTCCAATTCTATGAATAAATTTTTTAAATAGATTTTATATTTGGAATAAAAATTTTCAAATTAGGTTGTAACATAATTTTTATTTTTAGGCATAAACAATTACCATGGTAAAATGAAAGATTTACCGCGGTATAGGTAAAATAATGAGACTTGTTAAAGATAAAAGTAAAAGGCATAAAATACATAAAAATTACAATATTAGATGGATGTTTGATATTTTTCTCAAACCTAACCGTAATTTAAAACATTAATTATCATACAAAATTTTGGAACCTAATTCCACTTTATTGTGGTTTTCTTTAATTATAGATTAATCAATTTTAATCACGTATAACCACCCCTCTTCAAGTATAAATACCACCCATCAGCACGCCATTTCTCCTCAAATGCCTTGAATCTCTTAATTTTTTCAAAAAAACCTCTATCACAAACTATATCCGTTTCCATGTTCTTATGGTCTCACCAAAAGACAAAATCCATGGTCCTTAAGGGGTCCTTAGAGTAGGTGATATTCAAGAGGTAATTTTCTCAAAACACCTCTATTAATATATTTTCTTCTTCTACTTTCTCCTCATCACATTCATCAATCATGTAATGATAAATATAGAACCATATATATACTTTAATTATATTTTTCTAATGGAAAATCTAATATCTATCCCTTTTATTAACTCCTCTTATTCATATAAATGAAACTATAGTCTAAATTATGCCAGTTAATCACCTCTGTGGATAATGATATTGTTTGTTTTCCATTACCTCCACCATGTATAGTCATAAAAATGTTATTTTGGATGAATATAACTATAATAAGTATAATATAACTTATAAAATTTTCTTTAAATAATATATATATAATATTAAACAAAATGAAACTTATTTGGGATGTTAGAAAAAACCGCTAAAAAATAAACTAAATATTTATCAATAACATTTTATCAAATGAATCATCCCCATGTATGAAATAAAAAAGATAAATGAGACCATTTTAAATTCTATAAGTTCATGAATACCATTTCATTTCATTTGTAGATATTTATATCCATTTGATAAGAAAATCAATAATTATATGCAGATGAACCGACCACGAAACCATGTAACAAACGCACCCAAAACAATGAAAATAATGAAATATTATTAATGACTGTGTGGTAAGAAGTTATAAAAGGATCATATACGGTATTATAAATATTAATATATTTATTTAATTAATTAATAAAATTCATTAAACCAATATATAGGAGGTTAACGAACTCTACACTAAAGAGAAGCACGATGTAAGGGTTTCTCATCTCACTTTTTCTTCCATGAGATATATGCCTTAATCAACACTGATTTATTGTGTGTGGTGTCTATTCTTCCATTTGATAAAAAATTTCATAAATCTAATAATCTTAATCATATTCAATGTTTCATTTAATAATTATTACTTCTATGGGGCATATGATTTGACTGATTACAAGTAGTAAAGATTTTTTAACTCAACTTTCATTCATTGGGTTAAACATCTATTTCATTGATTATTTCATTCTAAGGTTATGTGTGAAATTAATTTTGATTATCTAATTTTTTATTTAATTTTTTTTATCTGGATTTACAGTGAATGCACATAATATATTTATTTTATTAATGATATGATCTTTTTATGGGACTTTATATCAATTTCACTTCATTGAGGCATATTTTAATTAATGAACCTAATTTATTTTATTTTGTGGATATACATACAATTTGTTTTATTTAAGATCATAATTCCTGGAAAATTTAATTTCCCTTAAATATCTTTATTTGTTTTACTAGGGATATTATTATTTCATAAGCCGTATAGCATTTTATATAGAGTGTTTACTTTGAAAGTGATTTGATTAACTGGGGAAATATTATTAAATGTTTTTTTACTAAATATATATATATATATTGATAATGCAGAATGATTCATAAATTAAACTAATTATTTGATATATAATGAATGATTTTAACAAGAATTAATGGGTGGTGACCATATATATAAAACCCCCTCGATGTATTTTTATTCTTATGAGATGAATTAGTTGGCCAAAGCAGACGAGTTTCTACCCACAAACATAAACTAGCAAGAGGATTGATATTGAAAGTAACTATCTATGGGATATATCTTGATATGTAAGATTTCAAACATTATGCATTACATCATTATTGTTATTCCATGTGGTTAATCTATTATTTATAATATCCATGGTCAAGTTCCAAGGTCATGTGATTATTTATATGGAATTATTTGATCATATTTTATTCCTTCTATATTATAAAAAAGTTATTGATTAATGTAATGTGTGATCAATTATTTAACCTTACATGTTGATTATTATTATTTATGCAAGATATGTTGCATTATATTTAACCCTTACAGAACATTTGGGCCCACCCTTATTTTGTTTCCTTTCCCTAAGTAATGAAGAAGAGAACTTTGAATGAATTTTCAAGGATGTAGTTTATTAGATTTTGTTATGTATTATGTTTTATCTTTTATTTCCATTGTAATATGGGTATCATGTATGTAATATAGTTTTCAAAAACTAATAAACCATTCGGTCCTTTGGGATTTTAATCTTGTATCTATGCCAGTATAATAAAGTAAGGCACCAGCTCCAAACTACTGGAGTTGGGTTTATTACAGTTATGGTGTTAGAAATTTTTATATAAATATATTATATGAATGATATGTCAAATTTTTAGTTTTTTACTACATTACATTATCGATATTTTTTAATGTAAAATAATGTGAATAGTCTCAAAAATTACATTAATGGAATTTTATGTCAAATAATATTCTATTAAATTATTAAAAATTAAAACATAATATAATTGGACAATTAAATGGGATATGGTCATGTATATCAACTATTTCCCTTTTTTGAGTCATTTTTCCTTTTATTGAAACTTTCTTAACCCCAAAAGAGTAACAAACATAGTTATCATGGTAATCAATAACATGGTTAATGAAAGGTTAAAACTAAGAGATAACAGTTAAAAGAACATGTACATTTTTATATTTTATAATGATAGGTTGTATAATATCTCCATTTTATCATGATAATATATCAATTTGGTTACACTTGAACATGATATTTAATTTATATTAATTTAATACTTTATGTCATTTCTAGAGTACTCTTATCCTCTCTTATACAAGGAAACCAACTCTCCTCCATTCCTCACACTTCTTGATCCACTTAGTTCATGTTGACCATATAAAAAACTATTCTTAATATCATTAAGTAAATTTTAAAGGTTGTTTTTTTATTAATAGATAACCACTAGGGTCCTTAGGTAGAGATCCATTGGAGTTTCTTCAAAGAGGAGGTAATCATCTCTGCTGAGCATTTTAATTATATTTCATCATCCACCAAATTCAATTCAGTACTAAAAATTAAAATATAATAAAATCAATATATCATATGTATTGATATGTTATTATGTTGATTTAATAACCTTTATCAGTATATTTTTCCATCAAATGGTAAACAAAACCATCATTAATGTGTAGGCGTAGACAATTGCATCACAAACTGATGTATATTGTTTTTTATCACCACATTTCAAGTATGGATATTATGGTCAATTTATTATATATATATATATATATATTATATTATTAGAAGAATTATGATTATAGAAATATAATATATCATATATATCTATACCATTCGAATCAATAAAAAAATCATCACACTTGTGTATGTACGGGCTATTATTTCTATGTAGCAATGTACTTCATTTTTCAAAAACAACCTCTCATGGATGTTCATGGGGATGTATTTATATATTTTATTTTATTTTATAACAAAATAAATATTCTGTAAAGATAATTTTTTTATTTCTTTATTTCCATATAGTAAAAAGTAAAAACATTTCTCATCTGTACCTACAGACTACCACATCTCGAGCTGATGTATTTCGTTTTTCATAAACAATTTTTATTGATGAATATAAAATTTTATTTGATAAATAAAAAGGATAATTATTTCATGATTAATATTATAGATATTATGGAATAATCACCCATTTACCATGATCAACCTACAAAATTTATTTTACAATTATGAACTAAACATCATTGAAGAACATGGTGTGGACTTAACTGATTAAGTAATTAAATATACTATATAAATAAATGAAATTAATGATTTAATGATATAGTAGTATAACAATAAAAGGTTCTTTAAAAATTAAATAAAAATATAATTTTATTTAGTTGGAGATAAAAGACTTAAATAGCATGTTTGGACCCAAGGTAAGGGGTCTCACAACCCAATTTCATTTCACTGGGTTATATTAGTTCTTCATTCTCTATGATATTCCATGATTATGTGTGTAATTAACTATAAATATTTTATGTTGTATTCACAATTTTTTATTATATTTAATTTTTTACACACAATCACTTAATTTAGTAATTCTCACTCCAATGTTATGATCTTTTTAAGGGTTTCATGTCTCACTTTTTTTCCACGAGACATATCCATTTTAACCACTTATTTACTTGATGTGGTGTATATAATAATAATTTGATATGATATATAATGAATTGATTAATATTAATGATACTTAAAGTTTAATTTGATGTTATTTATTTCATTGGTGTTATGACTCCAAAGTTACCAAAATGGTAAGAGTTTATTTCATAATCTCATCCTTATTTGCGATTGTTTGTGTTTATATTTCATTTGGATGAATTATATGATATTTATTTCATAATCCCAATATATTATATTTTCCATTATTAATTTATAAAAATTATAGTTTTTCATTTCATTTTTCTCTTTATGTGTACTAAAAATTATAAAATAATGTTTTTATAGAAGACTTACATTGTTTTTCTATTTAGTTTGAAATATTTTTCTTCCATATAAAATATTTCATTAAAATGTTTTAGAAAAATATTTTATTATTTTAAAATTATTAATTTAATTCATTTTTACCCATGTTTTACTTTTTTATAACCATTTTTATAAGTAATTTTCTTATTATTTTCCAAAACTGGCACTTTCAACTAAATGTGTGAACATAATATTTGTTTAAAATATACCATGTGGTCAAATTTTCGAACTATTACCCCTATTATTTTCCTTGAGGATAACATTAAATGTTACCATTGTTATTTTTAAATAAAATCCTATTATAAATATTTTTTAAAATTTTAGTTTTTAAAGGCACCGTATGAAAATTTTATTCTTCCAGTTTTTAAATAAATATTTTAAATTTTCATTTAAAGGTGTTTTCATCTATGTCAAAAACCCTTAATTATTCCTCACCATCAAAAAATATAATATTATTATACCAACCACATTATTTCTCTGGATGGATTGTGATAATTTATTTGAAGATATTATCCGAAAACCTATTTCTTTTATATTTTTAAACAACGTTACAATGAAAATAAAGTTTTTAAAATATAGTTGATGAGAATTCAAGATTCCATGTGTTATATTCATGTAAGGTACTTGAAAATTATTTATAATTATGGGTGTTCCCGATATATCTCATGATGATGGGAAATACTGATATAGATTATATGATGGGTGAGACTAATATAGATCCCTAATACAATAGGTAGTGTTACTTGTTTTTAACAGAAATAAAGGGGGAGTTAACAGTGGGGTTTCTCTTATGGATTTTACTAGGATCATGTTATTTTGGACATGGGTGAACACGAGTGATAAAAATAATTTTCCAAGATACCAACACATTTTATCTATGATTTCAATTATTTTTTAATTGTTTATTTGATCAATATTGACATTAAACGGCTTCTAATTATGGATTATAATAACTATTACCTATTTAAAATATTTATGAATAATCAAATGTTTAATGATCCATGTAGAAACTCTAACCATAGTAACACACAACTGATGTTTAATTTATTATATTGGTACAAGATATAAATGATCTCATCATGTAGGATCCATCAGTTTAACAGTATTAAATAACTATATAAATACATGGTTCCCATATTAAATTGAAAATATATAATATATAACCTAATAAAAATTCTCAAAACCTTGATATTATTCATAATATCTTTATTTATATCTTAGATAAAGGGAAAAAAATAAAGTGTGTGCTCAGATGCTCAGTAAGGGTTATGTATAGTGAAAGCTATCACTAGTAAATAATGAATAAACAATATGGAAAGGTAACTAACTAAAAACACATTCCATTTAATTAATAAATTATGTAAAAAATGAATCAAAGGGAAATATCAATGCAGTAATCTCATTTATAATATTAACTAAATTCTCAATGAATGAAATGAGTAATGTATGCCATGATCTTTGGAATCATGATATCTTTACCATCTAGACCTTGCACTAATATAGTTAATCAATAGGAAGGTATACACTAAAAAATCCATTTAGTATGTATAGAAAACTAGTTTTTCTGGTGTGACCTATTAATGAATCGATAGACTCTATAATTTTGGGACCCACACATCAATACATGTACAATTCATTCCTTATATATTTATTGATGAATTTAACTCATACACAATATTCCTTATCAAAAAATATCTATATTGAGAAAATAATATTTATTATCAATATTTCACCAATCATTCGAATATATTTCATGATAAAAAACTATTTTTAGAAATGGTATATAGTTTAGGAAACAAGTATTATAACATCTATGATTTTATTTTTTGATATTAATTTTGTTTATTTTGGTATTGCATGTATCCCTTGTGATCCCTATGTGTTTTTGGTGAAATGTGGAGGTGTTGGGATTTAAAGTAGGTGGAAAACGGTTGGTGCATGGTTAGGGGAAATTATGCCCTCTTACCCAGGTAACTGTGTAACCAATTTCATTTTTGGACACAGGTGACCACACAGTTAGTGCATGGTTTTTTCAAACCATGCAAGATAACAACGTGGAATGTTTCTATTGGGTAGAGAGGGGTGCATGATTTCCGCCAAGTTTTAAAAACAATGCGGGATAACCATGCGAATTTTCCAGGTCATTAAAAAATTAGAATTTTCCTTTCTATCCTCTTCAGTTTCTTCCAAAATCACCTCTATTCCACCCCATTTAGGATTTTTATCCATGCGATCTACCTCCAATCTTCTTGATACCTCTTGTATCTCAATCCATGTGTGTTTTTTATCCTGATTATTGAAGGAAACACCAAGTAATCCATTTTTTTCTTGCCTTTTCCCTATTTCTTGGGATCCACTTCCCTTTTTCTAGAGTTCCTACTTTATAGCATGTTATTTGACCTAATAAGGGTTTGTTATTGTGTTGTTGAGTGGCGTATTGATGGTTTTTGTTCAATACTACCTATTTAGGGTCTTTTTTTTGTATCATTATGGTTTCACACCAATTTCTGGATGTTTCCAATTGTGAGGCAGGTGGTTCCATGCTTTTACATTATTTTTGGACTTTGATAAGCTTTATTGAGTGCTTAAATATGTTATATGGATTATGTGTGTGGTGAGAAAAATGTTTTTGAAATGTTTTATGATGAATACATAATGAAAATGGGTTTTTATGAAGAAAAGTGGTTAGGTTTCATGTGTGTTTTGTTTTAGTGTTTATTAAATATTTTTTATGACTAGTTTGGAAGGTTTGAAATAAATTTTCAAAGACATTTAAAGGTGAAAATGTAATAAAAGTGGATTGTATAAGAAAAATTTCTTTTTTTGAATATTGGATTCCTAATTGTGTACCTTAAGGGTGTCTTGAATTTTGAATCATGTTATAAAAGCTGATTTGATGTGAATATGAATTTTAAATTTTATTTAACCATGTAAAATTACTAGTTTTCACAGGTATATAAGGGGATATTATAAATTGTGAAAGTTGTCAGAAATGTTTTTCCAAATGATTTTAGTGTGTGTGTGAAATGGAAAGAGGTGATTTACTTGTGTGATTAAGATGTTTGGAATGTTTATTTGAAATTATTGATTTATGTGACATGGAAAATGGAATTTTAGGAAAAAGGGAATCCAGAGTACCTAGGTGGGTGAACTAGGACTAGTACACTAGTTGATACGAAGGTGGCTATGGCAAAAATTTATCTTGAAGGGTTAATGATTACAACACAAACTAAACATGTGATATGACCAGATACCACTAGAATTTTGGATGAGATCCTCTCTAGGGGATTTTGAATGAGAATTCTATTGGACCACTAGAACATTTCCTGACATCCTTTCCAATGGATCATTCAAGAGAACATTGTTGGTAGTTGAGTTGGAATATTTTGATCATGGAGTTATGATGTTCATAAGGTCCACTTGTTCTATTTACATATAGGTAATTTACCATGGTGTTATCTTATGTCATGATACTATGTTATATGGTTCTAGATGTCAACATATGGTATACATTTGGTATACTTTAACTTTAAAATGATTCAAATTTTCTTTTGAAAATGTTCATGTTAATTTATCTTATAATTTTATATCTTTGAATATTATATTTTGTGTGCAATCCTAATGGGATTTGGCTCACACCTTGCATACACCTTTGGGTTTATGTAGACATTGTTATGTATGACCTAGGTAAAGGAAAGATGTGTCATGGTGGTGATGGTGGATCCATTTTCTAGTGATCCACTCTTTTTAGGTGTTCTTAGTGGAGGATTTAGGGTGATGAATCCCTTTTCACATTGAGGTCTTTAGGATAGTTGTTTGTTCCCATTATATTGCAGCACTTTTGATTTTGTTTAATGTTGTGAAACATTGAATATAAATATTATTTTACCTCATTTGAGTATGATTATCAATTATTAAGTTGTTTATTATTATTTTTGTTTCTAACCATATAAATGTGTGAAATAATTCCCATTGTATATTTTTGATACCCAAAAACTGGTTTCCAGCCCATGCGGATCAGGAACACCCTTTGGGTCATACAATAAGTTGGGTCAAATGTTGGGTTGGATGGAATCCCAAATTGTTGAAAGAAATTATATCCATGATACAACCAATATTTGTAACACCCCAAGCTTCTATGGTACAATTCCCTTTGAATAATGTTGTAGCTTGTGTTGTACGCAACTTGGAGTTTTAACACACAATATCCAATCAAACCAGTCGTTATGAATTATAATACCCAATTTTTAAAATTATATACATTTTATTTTTCAAAATGGACCTCACTTTTGTATTCGTTATACCAAAATTATCTTAGGATAAATTTTAGGGATTTTTCTGATAACTTTCATATTTTGATGAATAGTGAAAAATACTGAATTTCAATTAATTTTTTTAATAGAGATAATTTACAGTTTTAAATTATACATTTGAGTGGTTTTAATATTCCATTAGATTATATTTTTATCATTTAATATAATTTAGGTCATTTTATGTAATTTCATATTTAATCTGGACATAAACTAGTTACAATCTTTTGATAGTTATTATTTCTTAAAAACAAACTTTTTGTTTTGACAGAGAGAATTAATTTTAAATTAATTTCTGCCACTTATGTGTTTTGAATTTTGAAAAATGGATTCCATATTTGAAATCAGGATGTAAAAATTGTTTAAATAGGTAACTTTTATTTTTATACATTATGAATAATTACTTCGGTTAATATTTTATTTACCATGGTTAAAGGATAAATCCGGTAAATAAGGGTAAACAAATAATATTATAATAATAAAAAATTATCCTGACATGTGTCCTATTCTGATTGGATGATATATGTTCGACCATTGGAATCATTGTGTCTATTTAGGGACCCCATGGAGCCACTTTGGAGTGATAATGACATTTTATATTAAATAATCTAAAGTAAAGACAAAAATAACAAAAGCAAATATATTTTAGTAAAAAAAATATTATATGAGGTAATATAATTGATCTATTTGACTATAAATAGTCAATAGGAAGATAAAAATATTTCATACATCCTGATATTTTATTTTTAATTTTTAGACAAAAAATTAATATATTTATATATGACACAATAATGATGCAGTATTTTCCTTATTAATGAAAGAATAAAATAAATGATATTATAAATATTAAAATAAATATAATTTGAACGTTTTGATACCATAAAATAATTTTATCGGTGAATATGACATGTTAGGGTTTATCAAATGATTTTTTTCGAAGTAATCATGCTGTTATGACTTTAACAAAAACAAAATATCCAACAGTGTCAAAATTGACATAAAAAGAGTTTTAAAAATAAATATTATACTATTAATTGAAATAATTTTCATAAAAATATTAGGTTCGTCCAAAAGACTTATATAATTATTGGTGTATTATTGATGAACCACTTGGGGTTATATTTAATGTTTATATTATGTTTATTAACCATATAATATAAAAATAAAAAGAGACATGGTAAATGTCAAACTATTTAACTAAGACTTAAATCTAAAAGATAAAGTTAATATGGTGACCTAGACCTATCTAAAACCTATTGGTTGAGAGGTTTTAGACCATCCTACATATTATCCTCAAAATGTTTCATTTTGGAGTCATTAGGAACCGAAAATTATTTTATTATAAAATAATATTTCAAGCATTTTCTAAAGTAACCCTCGGCACTCTTATAAAAGGGCACTTACCCTTCACCCAAATTCATACCTCCAAAGCCTTTTTTATAGGCCAAAAACTTTCCAAATATCCACTAAACTACCCTACCTTAATCTTGGAGTCCTTACTTTTGACATAAATCCAACCTAAAGATTCATTTTGATCAAATAAAAAGGAATAACCCGAAGAAGAGGTAAATATTCCACCACCTCTTTAGAGTTCTTTTCTTCTTCCACTTCCTCTTTCTTGGTTCTTTCTATTATAAAATAATAAATCTAGTATCTTCTATATAATTTTTTTTATTATAAAAATTGTACAACCATATTCATTATTCTATCCATCATATGAATGACAAATTCACCATACGTGCATACATACGGCTTAGCATCTCCACGTCGTGGTGTAGTTGTCATTCAAAACATTATTATTTTTCGACGGGTATAATAATAATGTACAGTTGATGTAAATAATAAATATAATATTTTATTGATTCTGTATATATGATATAACATCTATTTACATACTATTTTAAAATCAAAATAATTATATTGTCGCTCGTGCGTACGTACGGATTAACATCTCTACGAATGCAATGAGATTCATTTACCCATCGTAACCATTCAAGAATAATTTTTATTTTATGATTAAGAATAATATTTAAGAACTAAATATCATTTTGGATATGAATAAAATAAATCCTATCCTTAAAAAACACGTCTTATGTAACAAAAACATATAAATAAAAACAAATCAGTTAACACCCGAAACGACGATAATACAAAAATATTATTAACAAAGAAATATTAGAAGATGATATATGATACCATATTTATTTATGTAGTTGTTGTATAATTTAATAACAACAATTTAACTATTATATAGGAGGTTAAAGTACCCTCAACCATGGATAAGTACAAGGTAATGGTTAATTTCAAAATCTCTTTATTATCCGAGGTTGTTTTTACGTAAGTATCCACTGGGACCTCTTTATCATCCACATATGTGTTTTATTAAAAATGTATTTCAAATTTTTTTTACTATTTATTAAAAAATGTGTTAAAGTCATTTATACCCATGTTATACCTTATATTTTTTGAATGGAATCTTTCCGTCATTTTCCAAACTAGGTACTTTATGACCTTTTCGACAAAATTAAGGAAAAAATGTCTTTTTTATCTAATAAGGCATGTGCATTTATTTTACACCATTATAAAATCGTCAAAGCTTCCCTTACAAGATTATAAGAATATTTTTAAAATAAATGTTTCCTTTTATAATTATATGACTTTTAAATGATTTCAAAATAGAAAGAGATACTTCTCTAATTTTTTTTGATTTCATCTATGTTAGCATCCTTTTGATGAATTTTAAGCTTGTTTGAAGTTGATTTATTAGGATAAAAATCTTACATATTTTATTGAAGATTTTGTGATATGTTTGACTATGGATGTGTTATTTTTATACCACTCATGGTTTATGGATAAAGTATTTACATTTCGTATGCTAGTTTTATTACAAATATTTATGTCTTGTTCAAACCTTTTCATATGAGGAATGCATTGAACTTAGTAAGTGACGAGTGGAACCTACTATAGATCCTCGATGAATCAGTAGGTCTTATGAGAGAAAATAGTTTCTTGGCACAAGGCCATGAAAAAATCTTATTTGTAGTCTTGGCACAAAGCCTGTGGTTATGAATTCTTTCATTATGTATTCCATTATTATGAAATTGGAAATTTATATTGCTTGTGATTATTCAACTAGTACAATATCCATGTGAATAAGTAAATGAAATTATTTTGATTTATATTTTCCATATTATTATGAAGTTTAAGTTTAAAAGTATTTTGTTTCCTTAAATGTTTATGCTTATTTATGAAAGTTTCCGCTATATTGTTATCCTTACTGAGCATCTGAGCTCACCCCTTTCTATGTTTTATTTTTCCTAGGATGAGAAAAAGTATATTATGAATGACCTACAAGGATAGTCTATGGGATATGAATTTGGTTAATGAAGACAATGTTGTTGTGTTTTTTCATTTTATAATGTAATGTAAAATATACGAATGTATCTAGTACTTCCAAGGCTACTAAAATGATTGGTATTTCGGGACATGATTCCCCTTTATCATGCCAATGTTATGTAATAATGCACCAACTCTAGGTAACTAGGGTCGGGGCGTTATAGTTGTTGTCATAGGAATTTTAGTACAAACCTTGGAATCTATATTTAGATAATCACTGATTAGAGAACATTACACTATGATAGAATTTGAGGATTAGTATAGATGAAATTCCTAGAATTTTGGTAATGTGGAGATTTTGTGAGTTTTCCAAGAAATAAATCCCTATCTAGATATGATCATATAGATGTGGCTCTGGAACAGATGTACCTAGGTGTAAAACCCAAAAACACTGCTTTGAGCTAGACCTGAACGGGAACTGGTGCACGACAACGGGCCTTGCTGCACTCTTGGTTAGGACACTCCCGGGGGGTATGCTTAGGATAATTCTCATTTTCTTTACAAAAAATTATAAAGGGTTTATGATTAGATAATTACTCAAATAAAACATTTTTACGCTTATGGATTTTATCCATAAACTGTTCAATTTATGATAAGTGTTTTACAAGTTTGGAATTATGTATTGTGATTCATAAACTAATCTAGTGTATGACATTGTTTAGAAATGGTGCCTAGTGGAAGGAATGGAAACTGTATCAATGAATGTAATCCATTTAGGGATTTCCCTCCTACTCAATATAATTTTACTAGAGTTGGTCATGAATCTAGTGCTGATTAGATTATCACCATACTGGGATAACTAACTCAGGTTATGAATAATAACCTTACTTGCATGGGGCACCCTGATCCACAATGCAGAGGATCAATGTTAGTCTAATTCATGATGCAAAAACCACAAAAATTCAATGGGACTAAAAATCCATTAGTAGCTGAGCAATGGATAAATTCCTTAGAGAAAATATTTCACGCTTTGGGGGGTAGTGAAAGGGAAAAAGTTATCATGGCAGTTTATCGCCTCACGGGAGATGCAGATCAATGGTGGTCATTGATTGAAAAGACAAAGGAAGACGATGAAGTATCAAATATGGAATGGAGGGAGTTTAAAGAGATTTTCATAGAAAAATACATTCCTCATGACCATCAAGAGGATATGGAAAGATAATTTTTGTGTCTGAGACAAAAGGAGGATGAGAAGGTCGCAAAATATGAGGCTAACTTTACATGGTTAGCAAAGCATTCTGCTAATTATATACATAACACAAGGAGTAAGATAGATCAATTATTTGATGGGTTGAAACCCTTTCTCCAGTGAGCATTAGTCTCACAATCCTTCTTATCATATGAAGATATTGTCTCATGTGCTATCGAGACAGAAAAACAATTCTTTAAGTCTTACAACTTTAAAGAAAAGCAGGAGAAGAATAGATCTTTCAAACACTCTAGAAATTAAAATAAGGGGAAGAAAGGAAAATTTGAATATCCATCCTATGGTAAATGTGGGAAGAAACACCCTGGTACTTTCCTAAAGGGAATGAGAGTCTGTTACAAGTGTAGTGAAAAAGGCCACCAAGCTCGTGATTGCAAGGGGAAGAAAGAGGCTGTCAATGTTGAATGCTACAATTGTATAGAAAAAGGGCATTATGAAAATGAATGTCCTAAGCACCAAGGGATCTTACCTCAGAAAAGGACAAGGTATCAAGGAAAATCTTATGTAATAACTACTACATATGTTGAAGCTCTAAAAGACGTGGTGGCAGGTAATTTAATTGTTTCCTCAAGTTTAGCCAATGCTTTATTTGATTCTAGATCATCGCACTGTTTCATATCTTCCCAGTTTTCTAAGAAAATTAGATATTTCCAATTTGATTTAACAAGGAGTTTTCAGTAAAAACTCCTAAGGGAATTATCATTGCAAAAAAGTTTTGTGAATCAGTCCCCATTAGGGCATATAAATGTTCTTTATCTACTGATCTCATCATCATACCCATGATTGAATTTGATATAATCATCAGAATGGGTTGGCTTTTAGACCATGATGTGAAATTTTTTTTTAAGAAGAAGGAGGTTACAATTTTTGATGATGATAATGAGTACCTTATCTTTAGAGCAGAAACGTCACCACTCGAATCTTATCTAGATCCACCCCCATTAGCACCACTAAATTCAATTATTGGGGAAGAAGAGAATGAAATAACCATGGGTGAGGAAAATAATGTTCTAATAGAGGATGTACCTATTGTGAAAGAATATGTTAATGTGTTTCCAGAGGATTTACCTGGAGATCCTATAGAATGAGAAATTGAGTTTTCCATTGACTTAATTCCTGGTTCAAGGCCCATATCCAAGACCCCTCATAGAATGGCTTCTGTGGAATTAGTAGAACTAAAGAAAAAACAAGAGAAATTGAGTAATAAGGGATTTTTTCGTCCTAGTATTTCTCCATGGGGAGACCCTTCCCTTTTTGTTAAGAAGAAAGGCGGATCTATGAGGTTGTGAATTTACTTCATGGAGATCAATGCTATAACAATAAAGAACAAGTATCCCCTACCTCGCATTGATGATTTATTCGACCAAATTCATGGAGATCAATATTTTTTCAATGATTGACCTTAGATCTGGATATCATCAGTTGTGTGTGAAGAAGGAAGACATTCCAAAAACAAAATTTCAAACCAGGTATGAGCATTACGAGTTTATAGTAATGGCTTTTGGGCTGACTAATGAACCCTCTGTTTTCATGGATCTAATGAACATAGTTTTCAAATAATATCTTGATGACTTTATAGTGGTATTTATTGATAATATATTGGTATACTCAAAGAGCTATGAAGATCATGAAAATTAATTGTGCATTATCTTAAAGACTCTTAGAAGAAATGAATTATATTGGAAGTTTAGTAAGGGTGAATTTTGGATTTAGGAGATTTCTTTTATTGGACATATTGTCTCTATGGATGGAATCTCTATTGATCCTTCCAAGACAAAGGTAATCCAAGAATGGACAGAACCAATGAGTATAACTGAGCTACATAGTTTTATTGGTTTAGCAGGTTATTATCGGCATTTTGTCTAGAATTTTTCCCAATTGGCTAACCCATTAACTAAGCTCACACGTAAAGGGGTTAAATTTGTTTGTAAAAATGAGTGTTGATAATGTTTTAAAGAAATGAAGAGAATATTAGTTAATTCTCTTATCTCAAATCTACCATCGGGGAACAATAGGTTTGTTATTTATGGCGATGCTTCAAAGAAAGGACATGGTTGTGCCTTTATGCAGAATGATAGAGGTATTTCCCATGCATCACGAAAGCTAAAAATTCATGAGAAAAAAAATCCCACTCATTATCTTGAGTTAGCAGTTGTAATATTCACTTTGAAGATATGGAGACACTATCTCTATGGTGAAAAAAGTGAGATTTATACTGAGAACAAGAGTTTGAAGTATATTTTCTCACAAAAAGACCCAAAAATGAGGCAAAGGAGATGGCTTGAACTAATCAAGGATTATGATGGCACTATACACTACCACCCGAGGAAGGCAAAAAAGGTGGAATATGCTTTGAGTAGAAAGGATCATGGAGTTTTGAACAAAATGAGAGTTGAAAAGGATCGTATTTTCATTGATATAGTAATGATGGATATGGTAATAACCATGTAAGGTGAAACATAATTACTTTTTCAAATGGTTTCCAAACCATCTTTACTAGAAAGGAAAATTAGTTCTTAAAATGATGATGAGGAGTTTCAAAAGAAGTTTAAAGCTTTAAATGATGGGAGATTGAGTGACTTCGTATGTGAAGATGAAATTTTGAAATTTGGGAAGAGAATTTGTGTTCCTAATATACCTGATCTAAAAAGGGAACTGTTGGATGATTCTCATAGCTCCAATTTCTCTATACACCCTTGTAGCACCAAGATGTATGGAGATTTGAAAGAACATTTTTGGTGGGAAAACATGAAGAGAGAGATTGCTGATTTTGTGTTGAGATGTACGGTTTTCCAATAAGTGAAAGCTGTAAGACAACATCCTAGAGGAGTCATGCAACCTATTCCTATACCTAAGTGGAAATGAGATGATATTACGATAGACTTTATTCTGGGGTTACCAAAGACTCCTAGAAGGAATGATGTAATATGGGTCATTGTTGATCATCTTACCAAGTCAACACATTTTATTTATATATGATAAGATTTACCACTTGAACGTTAAGAAAGAATATATATATTAATGAAGTTTTAAGACTTCATAGAGTACCCTTATCGATTATTTCTAATCGTGATCCCCATTTTACATCATGATTATGGAAAAGTCTTTAGAAAGCCTTGGATACTGAACTTCATTTGAGCACTGCCTGGGACCCACAAACTGATGGACAATCAGAACGGACTATTCAAACCTTAGAAGACATGCTGATATCTTGCTCACTTAACATTCAAGGTATGTGAGATTAATAATTACCTATGGTATAATTTTTCTAAAACTGTTGTTTCTATTCAAGTATTCAGATAGCACCATATGAAGCATTATATGGAATGAGATGTCAAACAACAACTTGTTGGGATGATGTTGGTGAAAGAAAACTCGTAAGCCTAGAAATTGTTGAGGAAACAATGGAAAAGTTGAAGGTTATCCAAACTCACATCAAAGTAGCTCAAAGTAGGTAGAAGATCTGTACCAATAACCGAAAGAAGGACTTGGAATTTCAGGTTGAAGATCATGTTTCTTTGAAGGTATATCCATGGAAGAGAGTTATACAATTTAGTAAGAAGGGTAAATTAAGTCCCAGGTACATCAGAGCTTTTGAAATTCTTGAACGAATTGGGGCTGTAGCTTACCATTCGGCAATGCCGCCAAGTCTCTCCAAAGTTCACGATGTGTTCCACATATCACTGTTGAGAAAATACATGCTTGACCCAACACATGTACTCACCTATGAGGAAATTGAACTGGAACCTGATTTGTCTTATTGTGAAGAGCTTGTCAAGATTCTTGTTACCAGAGAACAAGTGTTGAGAAACCGGACAACTCATCTGGTAAAAGTTCTATGGAGAAACCATAAGACGGAAGAGGCGACATGGTAACCCAAGGAACATATGATGAAGAACCACCCGATTCATTTTATGCAATGATATTCTTGAAATTTTGAGGAGAAAATTATTTGAAGGGGGGAATAATGTAACACCCCATTATTTTACAGTACATTTCCCTTTGAATAATGTTGTAGCTTGCGTTGTACGCAACTTTGACTTTTAACACACATCAACCAATCACACTAGCTGTTATGAATTGTAATATGCACTTTTTGAAATTCTATAAATTTTATTTTTCAAAATGGACCTCATTTTTAGATTCGTAATATCAAAGTTATATTAGGATAAATATTTGGTATTTTTTTGATAACTTTCATATTTTGATAAATAGTGAAAAATACTAAATTTTAATTAAAAACAAAATTTTTTAATAGAAATAATTTATATTGTTAAATTATAAATTTTAGTGGTTTTAATATTTCATTAGATTTTAGTTCTATAATTTAATATAATGTAGGCCATTGGATGTAATTTCACATTTAAACTGGACATAAACAAGTGTCAATCTTTTGATAGTTATTATTTTTAAAAAACACACTTTTTTGTTTTGACATCAGGAATTAATTTTAAATTAATTTCTTCCAATTCAGTGTTTTGAATTTGGAAAAATGGATTCCATATTTGGAATCAGGAGGTCCAAATTTTGTAAATAGGTAACTTTTATTTTTATACATTATGAATAATTACTTCGGTAGATATTTTATTTACCATGGTTAAAGGGTAAATCCGATAAATAAGGGTAAAAAAATTATATTATAATAATAAAAAAGTACCCTAACATCTGTCCTATTTCTATTGGCTGATACATGTTCGACCATTGTCATATTTGGGTCAATTGTTGGACCCCATGGCGCCACTTGGGAGTGATAATGACATTTTATATTAAATAATCTAAAGTAAGGACAGAAAAAACAGAAGAAAATATATTTTAGTTAAACAATTTTTATATGAGGTAATATAATTGATATATTTGACTATAAATAGACATTATAAATCTAAAAATATTTCCTATATCATGATATTTTATTTATAATTTTTATACATAAAACAAGTATATTTATATATGACATAATATTGATGAAATATATTTCTTATTAATGAATGAATCAAATAAATGATATTATAAATATTAAAATAAATATAATTTAAAATTTTGGATGCCATCCATGAATTTTATATGTGACTATGACATGTTAGGGTTGATTAAATGAATTATTTTCTAAGTAATCACGCTGTTATGACTAACAAAAACAAAGTACCGAATAGTGTCAAAATTTACATAAAAAGAGTTTTAAAAACAAATTTTATATTATTAATTTATATAATATTCCTAAAAATATGAAGTTCAGAAAAAAAGACTTATATAATGATATTTGTATGATTAATTAACCACTTGGGGTTCTCTTGGAAGTTTATAATAATTTTATTAACCATAAAATATAAAAATACAAAGAGATATGGTAAATGTCAAACTATTTAACTAAGATTATCAAGAGAGAAATATTCTCTATGTAACATCCCAGGTAAAATATATATATGAAATTTTCATATTTAATAATATTTTTAAATTAATTATTAATTTTAATTTAAAGGGGATGCTATGTTTGATGGCATACCCGATACACAACAACGCGTTTCTTTGAAATCTTACGTTGCACACAATGTTGAGTTGTATTGAAAAATAATATAATAATATTATTATTTTAAATGGTAGTTAACGCCTAGCCGTTGTAATACTGGGAATAAATTAATCAAACTTCAAAATTATTATACATGTCTGTTAGATAGTTTTACATTTATCTAAAAAAAATTAGAGGTTTAAAATGTGAATGAATCTAATTTAGTTTAAAAGGTTGATTTACCACCTTTTAACGAATTCCCCTCATTAAATCTATTTTTTCACTATTATATGTTATATTTGAAAATATAAAATTCTTCTATTGAATGGGGACATCATAATTTACTTTGGGCCTTTTTTGGGTATTTTTCTGAAAAAATTCATTTTTTAATGATGAGTGAAAAATACTGTATTTTAATTCAAATATGATTTTTAATCTAATTTATTTATATGGTGATATTATATTTTTAATTGGTTTTAAAGTCTAATTAGATTATATTTTTACCATTTAAACCAATTGTGGTCATTGGAATTAATTTCACTTTGATATTGGATATAAACAAGTGTCAATATTTTGATAGTTAATATTTCTAAAAAACAAGCCTTTTCATTTTCATAATGGGGATTTATTTTAAAATAATTTCTAACACATATGTGTTTTGAATTTGGGAAAATGGATTTAATATTTGTAACCAGGAGGTCAAAATTGTGTAAATAGGTAACTTTTATTTTTAGACACTATGAATATTTACTTTAGTAAAAGTTTTATTCACCATGGTTAAAGGGTAAATCTGGTAAATAAGGGTACACAAATATTATTATAATAATATAAAATTACCCTAAAATGTGTATTAATACTTTTTGTTGATAAATATATGACCATGGTCATATTTTTGTTGATTTTGGGACCCCATGGATCCACATGGGAGTGATAATGACACTTTAGATTAATTAATTTAAGGTAAAGACAAAAATGACACAAACAAATATCTTTTAGTAATGTAATTTTTACATGGGTTTATAAAAATTATATTTTCGACTATAAATATTAATTGTAAATATAAAATTATTTCCTACATCATGGTATTTTGTTTTATAATTTTATACATCAAATAAATAAAATTAATTATGACACAAAAATGATGCAGTATTTACCTCATTTATAAACGATTTCAATAAATAAGATTATACATATTAAAATAACATACAAAAACTATACAATTATTATTGTATGGATTTATTTAGACCATTAGGAATCTTATATTTTACATTAATTTGTTTCGGACCATTATAAACCGAAAATCATTATATAATAAAATAATATTTTCGCAATTTCCTAAAGAACCCCTCCTCCCATTATAAAAATCCATCATCTTTAACCCATTCCTCACACTTCACAAGCCCCATGTATCATCCAAACCCTGAAAAAATAATATCTTAATATCCATCTCTTCCACCTATAATCCTTACCTTTGGAATAAGGCACTTCCAGAAGTCATTTTGGTTCAAACCAAAGGGAGTTTCCTGAATTAAAGGCAATAGTTTCTCTTAAATTCTTTTGTTTTATTTTGTTTTATTTTATTTCTCCAACCCCATAAACTATTTTTATTACTTTATTTTATGTAAAAAAAAGAGAACTCAATATAATAATTTTTTTATGAGAATTATTCGAACTAAACTTACACAAACCTCTGTCTAAAGGGTAAAGAACATACTGTTTCTGTAGACGACGAACTACTACCTCACAAAATGATGATTGTTCAAATATCTCGAAACACCACTCATGGTGGCCATTATGATGGAACTGTATTTATATATAATATATAATATATTTATATTGTTTCTATGATTATTTATTTTCTTTTATCGAATACCTTTATGGTTTCCATAGTGGGTAAATACGATAATCTCATTTGAGGAAGTGCGGACTACCACCCCCTTAAAGTGATATGACTAATTCATTCCTTATGTGGAAGGTATTAAGGGTAGAGTTATTGAAATTATATATTATATTATACTAGAATTATAATATACTGGGGTATCATTAAGTTTCCATTCCATTACAATATGAAATAGAATTGGAAGTGGTGTTCATGCGTACATACGACTTACCGTCTCCATGAACGGTGCATTTCATTTCTTATCTCCAAATGTTATGTAATATTATAAATACATGTATATAATGGATATATATTATATATATTATATATAAATAATGAATATAATTCTGGATATAATGAACCTTTGAACACATGAACAACTAGTAAATATAAGAATTCCATTTTTGACTCAAGTACCAAATATCGAAAAACGACCATTATTAACTTCAATGATTACATAATGTTTATAACATGTTAACAAGTTATTGAAAAGGAATTAAGAACATGAAAAAGGGTTTTAATAAGGTATAAAATATATTTAGTTTATTATTCAGAAGATTAAAGAATGAACGGGTCATGTCAGACCCGAGGGAAGGGGTTTTTTATCTCACTTTTTATTCCGTAAGATTTCCATTGTTTTCCACTTATTTATTGATTATGGTGTATTGTGTAGTGAAATTTGATATAAATTATCATTATTTTATTTATATTCATGTTATTCTATGAATAATTTGTTGGTTATTAACTTTTGGTCACACCACTCGATTGATTACAACGTGGTAAGGGATTTTCATCTCACTTCTTATTTCTGCGAGGTTCGTGCTATATTGAAACTATTTCCTTTTATGTGGTGTATATACTGCCCATGATTGTATTAATTGTGTAATATACATTAATTTATGGGTAATTAAATATTTATTTTATGATCCTTCTTTAATATGGTGAATGTTTTATAAGTTACCAAATCGTTAAGGGAACCTTTCACCCTTCTTTTTTTAAAGACTTCTTTTTGTTATGTCTTTTAATTTACATCTTCTAATGTAGAGATATTTTCTTATATATCCTTAATGATGAAAGATTAATGTATAAGTGATGAGATACCCTTTTCTCTCTCATCAAAATATTTTTCAGAATTTTTAAGTGACACTGTTAGGCTGCCGAATTTCTGTAAGGGAACTTCTTAACCCAATTTCAATTCTTTGGGTTGAACTTATACTTCTTGATTATGCCGTGTTATAAATATGTGTGAATTACCTATGAATGTTTCACACTTAATATCCACTTATATTTAGTGTATTATTATTTATCATACAAAATAATGTAATTGATTTATCCTTAATCTAAGGATACCATCTTTATACGGGATTTCGTCTCAATTTATATTCCCTTGAGAATTCATTGTTATTATTCTCTAATTCACTTTTATATAGTGTATATAATACCCTTTGGAATATTATATCATGAATATATTTATTTTCATGATATTATATGTTTTGTTTTATTCTATTCATCAATTATGTATTGTCAAGTGTTTCTTAAGTGTTACAAGACTCTTTAACTAAAACATCGTTTTAAAAGATTTAAAGAATTATTTTTATAAATATTTATCATTAATGTCCATGTTTTCAAATTTTTTTTATTTTTTATTTATATGGAAATTAATGTTTTGAAACTTTAATTCTTTTAAAATCTTCAAATTGGCATGGGACACTTGGATTAAAAAATCACTATATTAAATGTTTTAAATGGTTTTGAAAATGGTTTGATTAAGCATTGATTCTATCAATATATTGAAATGATAAATTGTAATTTCAATTTGGAAATGTTATTAATGAAAATTTTATATTTACAATATTTTATGTGTTATAATTTTATAATGGTACTTGGACATTTGACGGGTGGTTACATGATAAACCAAATGATGGGTGGTTCCGTGATAAACTAGGATGGGTGGTTATGTTATAACCTACAATTCATTGGGTATGGAATTTGGCCATATGGCTATTCAATTTTGTTAATATGTGTGTAAGTCAAAAGTATGATTATTCCATTTAATTATGTTTATGTCCCAAGTTATCTCTATATGTTTTGTGATCTTTATATGGGTTTTATAGTAATCTTTTGGTTACAAATGGGTAAGAAATGATCTTTTATTCAGTGAATAGTATTTACTACTTCATAAAGGTGAAAAGTATTACTTATGATAAAGTATTCGTGGTTTACTTTTTGTTTTAAAAAAACTAACAATTTTCCTTTTTTGTGTATCCCTTAACGAAAATTTTATTATCATCCCATGTTTTTTAAAAGTTTTTCACTGGACATAAAGTGGAATAGGGTCAAGGATGGGATCAAGGAAAATGCATTCTATCTAAAACAGGTAACTAGACATGAATTTTTTTTTTCAAGATTTTTTATTTTTTGAAAAAATGGAAACTAGGTAGATGTGTCCACCTGTGATATTC
The DNA here is from genome assembly GCA_963277665.1 of Viscum album. NCBI lineage: Eukaryota > Viridiplantae > Streptophyta > Magnoliopsida > Santalales > Viscaceae > Viscum > Viscum album. The sequence continues at coordinate 989,964,075 of OY728159.1, read as the reverse complement.
AAGCTGTTATGACCTAATTATCTAAAGATATAAACCTGAAAAGATCCTAAATGTGAATTATTAACCTAATTCAATAATATGCAATGTTTAAGTCAGGGTCCTTGCAGTTGGTATCAGAGGTCGGTTTAGATAACTTTAGATGTTAGGGAGTAATTTAAGCATGAGTTACATAACCATAATGGTTAGTATATTAGAAAGAGTCATTGTTATTTTAGAGATGATAAATGGTTGTTACATTTTGGGGTGAAAAATGAAAGGTATTAGATAACCTTTGAGGATACATTATTTTATTGTTATTTTTGAGGAATTTGTCTATTTTTTTTTGGAATTTTCTGAAATTTTATATCTTTTTAAAAATGACAACACGCAGAACATGTGACAACTTGTTGCGTCAGACAAAGATACTGGAATCGAACCCATAACCAAAGTGTGATTGGGATTTATTGCCTACCACTGGCCTACGTGAAGTCCCTGGTTATTATGACTAATTATTTTTAGTTAAATGATTTTATGAATCAATAATAAGTTGAACTTATGTTTTATCAAATGGATATCCTTAGTATAGGAAAATGATTTTGTGATTAGGTGAAACAAGTTATTTTGGAAGTCGTTCTCTCTTTTGGGAACACTATATGCTTAAGGAAAATAGAATACTATGGGATCTCATTTATAGAGTAATGGTTGAAATTTTATTTTGTAAGAATATATGATTTTATTATGAACATATGGTGATTTGGGATATTTATGTAAATGATTAACCTATCATATATAATATGTGATTAGGTTAATTACACTTCAGTATAAGACTTTAAGAGTAGACGATGTTTTTGGAGATAAATGTTTAGATTTAGTGTGGAAGACTATGTGATTTAAATCCTTACGAGTTTTAGGTTTCAATTTTAGTTTTGATTATTTTGAAGAATTTTAAGGACAATTTTATATTGAATGGACTTTCATGAACTTTGGGTACTTTTGTTGGATTTTGGTGATTATGAGTAGTATTTATTTTTATAGAGGATTACCCTTTTAGGGATTATCTGATCTCATACTAACCAATTTTGGTTTTGGTTAATATATAAAGATAGGGGAAATATATGGTTCATATTTTTTGGATCCTGTTATTCTCTAGAACTTGATTTTTGCGCTTTTGATGTGCCAAGTCAACTTGAATACTCGTCGTTTTGAGAAAAGAAGAGTTTGTGGTAGAAATTTAGTAAAGGATGAAAGTCTACATGAAAAGTAAGTATGTTTCCTTATATTTTTAGTTACGATCATAAATAAATTCCCCAACATTATGAAAATTAACATAAAACAAAAACGCTGTCTGTTAACTTTTCCTACTGGGGAATCAAAGACCATTTAACCCATTACAAGTTTGTGATTTTCTAGTGGTTAATGTTCTCCTAATCATGTTTTCTATCACTCTCCATCAGAAAATGATGGTTTTATTTCTCCTCCATATCCACGTTTTCATGGAATCCTAGTATCTTTTTTCTTCGGTGACCTTTGTACTTCTCTTCCATTATTTTAAAGTGATATATTTATTGACTCTTTTTCCGATGTGGGACTTTCAATGATGTTTCTGAGCCCAATTTTAAAACTGTGTGGACACAATTCCCAAAAGGGGGGAAGGATGTAACATCCTAGGTAAATAAAGAATATAAAATTTTCATATTTATTAATATTTTAAAATTAATTATTAATTTTGCTTTAAAGGGGATGCAATGTTAGATGGAATTCATGATACACAACAACATGTTTCTTTGAAATCTTACGTTTCACACAATGTTGAGTTGTACTAAAAAATAATATAATAATATTATTATTTTAAATGGTAGATAATGCCTAGCCATTGTAATGGAGGGAATAAATAGAACTAACTACTAAATGAGTATACATTCTTGTTAAATATTTTTACATTTATCCAATAAAAGTTAGAGGCTTAAAATATAAATGAATCTAATTTACTTTAAAAGGTCGATTTACCAGCTTTTAATGGAGAACCCTCTTTAAATAATTTTTTTTTCACTTTTATATGTTATATATGAAAAAAATAAAATTCTTCTTTAGAATAGGGACATAAAAATTTAATTTGGGTAAAGTTTTGGTATTTTTCTGAAAAAATTAATTTTTTTAATCATGAGTGAAAAATATTATACTTTAATTCAAATATTTATTTTAATCTAATTTATTTATATGGTTATATTATATTTTTAATTGGTTTTAAAGAGTAATTAGATTTTATTTTTACCTTTTAATCCAAATTTGGTCTTTGTAATTAATTTCACTTTGAAATTGGATATAAACAAGTGTTAATTGTTTCATTGTTAATATTTCTAAAAAACACGCTTTTCTTTTTGACAACAGGAATTAATTTTAAATTAACGTTTTCCACTTCTCTATTTTAAATTTGGAAAAGTGGATTTAATATTTGGAATCAAGAGGTCCATATTTTTTAAATAGGTAACTTCTATTTTCAGACATTATGAATATTTACTTGAGTAAAAGTTTTATTTAGCATGGTTAAAGGGTAAATATGGTAAATAAGGGTAAATAAATATGATTATAATAATATAAATTTACCCTAACATGTGTCCTAATCATATTTTTTGATACATATCCGACCATGAGAACCTTTGGGTCTATTTTGGGACACCATGGAGCCACATGGGAGTGATAATGACACTTATAGATTAATTAATTTAAAGTAACGTAAAAAATGACAGAAAAAATATCTTTTAGTAAAGTAATTTTAACATTGGGTAATATAAATTATATTTTTGAAAATAAATTTCCATTATAAATCTAAAACTATTTCCTACATCATGGTATTTTTTATAACTTTTATACATCATATAATTAAAATTAATTATGACACAAAAATGATGCATTATTTACCTCATTTATAAATGATTTAAATAAATAAGATTATAAATATTAAAATAACATCCAAAAACTATTCAATTATTATTGGATGAATTTATTTAGACTATAAGTCATCTTATATTCTACTTTAATTAGTTTTGTACATTTATAAACAGAAAATAATTATATAATAAAATAATATTTTCACACTTTCTTAAAGAACCCCTCCCCCCCCTTATAAAAATCCCTTTCCTCTAACCCATTTCTCACAATTCAAAATCCCCTTGTCTCATCCAAAACCTACCCAAGTAAGCTCTCAAGATCCCTATATTCCACCTAGAAGCCTTACATTAGGCATAAGACACTTCAATATGTCCTTTTGGTTAAAACAAAAGGGAGTTACCTAAATTAAAGGTAACAATTTCTATTAAATTGTTTTGTTTTATTTTGTTTTATTTTATTTTTACAACAACATAAAATATTTTTATTACTTTATTTTATAACATAAAAATTATCCTCAATATACTAGGATTTTTTACGATAAGTATTCTAACTACACTTACACACACCTCCATCAAATGGGTAAAGAGCATACTGTTTCTGTGGACGACGGACTACTGCCTCATGAAACGATGATTGTTCAAATATCTTCAACCGCCCCTCACGGTGGCCATTATGATAGAAATGTATTTATATATAATATATATTATATTTATATTGTTTCTATTCTTCTATTTTTTCATTTATAGAATACATTTACGGTTTTCATAGTTGGTAAATATGATAATCTCATTTGAGGAAGTGCGGACTACCGCCCCCTCAAAGTGATATGACTCGTTCATTCCTTATGTGGAACATATAAAGGGTAGATATAATGAAATTATATATTATATTATACTGTAATTATAATATACTTAGGTATAATTAAGTTTCCATTCCATTACAATATGAAATATAAATAGAAGTAGAGTTCATGCGTACGTACGACTTACCGTCTTCATGAACAGTGCATTTCATTTCTTATCTCCAAATGTTATGTACTATTATAAATGCATGTATATAATAGATATATATGATATATATGATATCTAAATCATTAATATAATTCCAGATATAATGAAATTTTGACCACATGAAAAACTTGTAATTATAATAAGTCCATTTTTGAATCAAGTACCAAATATCAACAAATCTGTCATTATTCACTTAAACGATTACATAATGTTTATAACATGGTAATAAGCGATTTAAAAGGAATTATAATCTTTAAAAAGGTTCTTAATCAAGTAGAAATTAACTTTAGTTTATTATTCAATGGATTAATGAATGAACAGGTCAAGTCGGACACGAGGTAAGGGGTTTCTTATCTCATTTTAATTCTGTGAGATTTCCATTGTTCGCCACTTATTTATTGAATGTAGTGTATTGTGTACCTAAATTTGATATAAAATATCATGATTCTACTTATATTCATGTTTTTTGGTGAATAATTTGGTGGTTATTAACTTTTGTTCATATGAATTGATTGATTACAACATGGTAAGGGATTTTTATCTCACTTCTTATTTCCGTGAGATTCGTGCTATATTGACACTATTTACTTTTGTGTGGTGTATGTACTGATCATTATTTTATTCATTGTGTAATATAAATTAATTTATGGGTAATTAAATCTTTATTTATTATCTTTATTTCATATGGTGAATGTTTCATAAGTTACTAAATCGTCAAGGGAACCTTTCACCCTCCTTTATTTAAAGACTTCTTTTTGTAATGTCTTTTAATTTACATATTATAATGTTGGGATATGTTATTATATATCCTTAATGATGTATATTTTATTTCCTAGTGATGATATACCCTTTTATCTCACATCAAATTATTTTTCTAAATTTTAAAGTGACATCGTTAGGCTGACGAATTTCTGTAAGAGAACTTCTTAACCCAATTTCAATTCTTTGGGTTAAACTTATACTTATTGATTATAACATGTTATAAATACGTGTGAATGAACTATTATTATTTCACACTTAATATCCAATTATATTGAGTGTATTCTTAATTTTCACACATAATTATGTAATTGATTTAACCTTAACCCAATGATACCATCTTTATAAGGGATTTTGTCTCAATTTACATTCACTTGAGACTTCATTGTTGTTATGTGCCAATTCACTTTTATATGGTGTATATACAACCATTTGGAATATTATATCATGAATATCCTTATTCTAAAGATATTATAAGTTTTTTAATTCTATTCTTTGATTATGTTTAGTCAAGTGTTTCTTAAGTGTTACGAGACTCTTTAACAAAAACATCGTTTTAAAAGATTTAAAGAATTCTTCTTCTAATTTTTTCCCATCAATGTCCACGTTTTCAAACATGTTTTTTAGTATTTATTTATATGGAAATAAATTTTTTGAATCTTTTATTCCTTTAAAAGCTTCAATGTGGTATGTGACACTTTGATTCAAAAACCTCTTTATTAAATGTTTTAATTTTTTTTGAAAATAGATTGATTAAGCATTGATTATGTTCATATATTTAAATGATATATTGTAATTAAAATTTCGAAATTTTATTAGTGACATGTTTATATTTAAAATATTTTATATGTTATGATTTTATAATGGTAGTTGGAAATTTTATGAGTGGTTACATGATAAACCAAATGACAGGTGGTGCCGTGATAAACCAGGGTGGAGGTTACGTTATAACCTCCAATGCATTGGGTATGGAAGTCGGCCATATGACTGTTCCATTTAGTGAATATGTGTGTAAGTCGACCTTATGGTTATTTCATTTAAGTATGTTTATGTCTAAAATTACCATTATATTTTATGTGTTCTTTATATGGGTTTTAGGGTAATATTTTGGATACAAAAGGTTAAGAAATGATCTTTTATTCATTGAGGAGTATTTCCTAATTCATAATGGTTTAAAGTATTACTTATGATAAATTATTCATGGTTTACTTGTTGTTTTAAAAAAACTAACAGTTTTCCTTTTTTGTGTATCCCTTACTGAGCTTTTTATGATCATCCCCTATTTTTGAAATGTTTTTCACATGACATCAAGTGGAATAGGGTCAAGGATGGGATCAAAGAAAAGTCATGGTATCTAAAACAAGGAACTTGACATGAATATTTTTTTCAAGAATTTTTATTTTGTGAAAAATGGAAACTGGGAAGATGTTTCTATATGTAATATTAATGTTTTTATGACCTAATTCTCTAATGCTCTAAACCTGAAAAGATCCTCAATGTGAATTATTAACTTAATTCAAGAATATTCAATGTTTAAGGCCAGATCCTTACACTCTAACAATAATAAAATGATTTTATTTCATAAGGGAATTGACTAAAACCCAAATAATATTTTTAAATTTTCATGTTTTGGGGATTCTGATGAATAAATACATGGAAATGTTTTCTGATTTCCATTATGTTATGTTTAATGGTTATAACATACCCTTAATATTATGTCTCTTAGAATTAAATTTCTAACACACCAAGCATTGGGATGCATACTTTTTAATATCCATTTTCATGTTATCCCAACATAAATACTCTTTTATATCTCTATACAAATTCACACTTCTAGGATGAGTAGATAATGATGAACTATAAATCTCATAATAAATCTCCTCCAAATATGGTTTTGATGGAACACAAACCTGGTTCCTAATCATTATCATTCTAGCAAGATCATGATTGAAATTGGGAACATTACTTAGCTTCTTTTATAATTCCATATCTCTATTTTATTCCTTTTTAATTCTCTCACACATGGATAGTTAAGCATTCATTTGATAAAGGTACTATTTTTCACATTTACTTATGATTTAGAGATAAAAATTATATTTTCCACAAATATTAGATATATTTCAATTCACATCATAGAAAAACTAGTATGACTTTTTTAACACAGTGAATCATCCCCATTGTTTTCCATCCCAAGGTGGTAATTTATTGACTAGTCGTAACCATTAACCAACTATATCCATATTATTTAGAATATATTCAACCATTTCTATAAAAATATATACTAACCAATTTTACCATCAGTATATATAAAAAAATTTTACCATACAAAAAATGTCACCATATCTTTAATGAAAACATTACCGCTGCTAGCTCAAAATCATTAGTCGAGTAATTCTTGTCATTAATTTTCAATTTTTGGGTGGCATATATTATCACTATTTAATTCTTCTTTAGGCCACATATCAATCCATTATTTGATGCATCACTACATATCATAAACCATTTTCCACTATATGTTAGTGTAAGAACATGTTTTCTAGCGAACCTTCTACTTATTTCTTTGAATTTATCATTATATTAATACTTACTCAATAATCAATCCCTTGTAATTCATCTTGGTGAGTGAATTATATATTTATGACAAACATCTCACAAAGAATCCATTGTATCCATCGAACCCATGAAAACTACAGATCTTAGTTTCCTTGGTTGGTGTGGGCCATTTCTCAATAAATTCCATCCTTGAAGGATCCACCAATATACCCTCACATAATATTATATGACTATACAATGAAACTTCCTAAATCCAAAATCCAGACTTCGTAAATTTAGCATACAAATTCTCTTTCCTCAGGGCCTTCAACATAAGTCTAAAATTTACTTTATGTTATTTCTTTATCTTTTAATATATAAAAATAATATCTATAAATATTACCAAAAATTGATCATGTTAATCGCTAGAATATATTCATTAAATCCATGAATATAGTAGGATAATCAGTAAGTTTTAATAGAATTATAATAAATTTATAATGTCCATTCCTTATATGGAAGGATGTGTTGGGTATATCCTATTTCGTGACCCTTATTTGATGATATACAGATTGAATATCAATCATGGGAAAATATTGTGATCCTTTTAATTGATTAGAAAGATAATATATATGGGGTATATGATACTTATACATAATAATGATCCTTTTAAGTTACTGATAATCAATTCATAGAAATATTGGATGATATTTATTCTTATGTAATAGGACATGTGGACCCCAGAATAAAGCACTAGGATGAATAAATCACATATATAGATTTTACTGGAGTTTGTTCATCAATTAATATCACTCAATCAGGTGCATTATAGATATTTTTTTGATATAGGTGTAGAACCAAGTTTGGGTTCTATTGAAGACTCAACTCCACAATTTGGGTGAATATTAGGAAACTCATCTGGAAAGACGTTAAAAAAATATCATACAATAGTCACATCCTCAATGATGAGATTCTCACCAAATATATTGGATATATATATCCCTAATTAATATGTAGGAAATCCCATATGATGTATGTAATTTCCATTAGATTTTAGGTTCATCCATGCACTGAAAGACTATCATAGGTTGATTCAGATTATCGAATGTAACTTACCTTCCTCGATAATTGATATGAGATCTATACATAGAGAGACAATCCATTACCACAATTACATGAAATTCAATTAGAGGGAGAAGAACAATATTGGTAGGAATAAAATCACCAAAATATTCTATTTGAGAGGATATATTGTATTGATATGTGATCATCTTACCATTATGTGTTTTTACTACCAAATCAACATGTAATCATTGAGATGGTGCTATGATACCATTAGAAAATCCATTAGATAAAAAAGAGTGGGTACAACTTGAATCAAATAAAAAAAATTCACTTCCATTTTGGATGATAAGTGTTCTTTTCACCCCATCACATGAAACTTCCACTTCATCTATAGAAATTAAATATAACTATCCATATACCTATGTATTATTCTATAAAATGTTTTCCATGTTCTTGGGGAACTCGTTTGAATAATTCCCCATATCTTTATAGTTGAAGTACTTGATGGTAATGGTTTCATTCTTTACCATATAGTCATTATTCTAAGGATCCTTATATCCTAAAATTTAATAAAATCACGTTCCCTTAAATTATTTTCTATGTAATTTATTTTCCTAATTTCTATATTATATAAGCTTCTTCATTCCCATCTTATTATTTTGGATGTATTCCCTTTTTCTTGGCCATCAACCGACCTCTTCTTCTATTGATTTTCGATGATGATATAAGAGATAGAAAAATCATTTTATTTTTTAATTGAACATGATATTATACTATCACAATATAAAACACATTTAAAAACCAGATCCATAGGATACTCCACTTTAGAACATCAAATAAGCTGTCAATCTTGATTTTCAGATTACATATGTATCTATATCAGACCTAGCTAATATTTTAATGTTAGACTCATACTCTGCCACACATTATTCTTCCTTATACCTTAAAATGAGTAACTTACTCCCTATTTAATATTATTGTTCTAGAGGTAAGTATTTCTTGATTAATATCACTTTAAAATTTTTCTATTCTGTAACTTCAATTTCTTCTGCCTCTTTAGTGTTTTGGATCAATGACCACCATTAATTGATATCTACTTTACAGAAATAGACTACCATAATTACCTTTTTTCATTCATTACATCCCAAATCCATGAATTTATTTTTGAGGGAATTAATACATTATTAATCCACCAATGGATTAGTTTTTCCACTAAAATATAGAGTATTTCTTTTACTTGTAGAAATTCAACATTCGTAAATCATGCAGTGGAACAATATGTTGTTCCATATGGGAAAGATTATTTGTTATATCTTTCGCCAGTTAGCATAATAAGGCCATGATTTTATCATTTACAACACTAGATATATTGGATTTATCAATAGGCAAATCCCTATATTTTTTAAACATGTTAATTCCATTTCTTCCATTAGGTTTCATCACTAAAAAAATGGAACACACTGATTTAGGTCATAATAATCAAGAATATTGAGTCATAAAATTGAGTTCCCTATTATGGTAATTTTTTTAAAATATTATAAAGTATTATCATTATTATCATGATGGTTATTTTTATTTGAAATCTAGTTCCTAAAGTTTCCACTAAACTTCATATGATACCAATAGTAGAAATCAAAATTTCAACAACCTGGAGCTATTGTTTACTTTATTAAAGTGGAACAATATAGAAGGGATATGAATATGGAGGATCAATTAGTTTAGTAGTATTAAAGAAATAGATACATATTTATTTTCATATTACCTTATAAATATAAAATACATATCAAAAGAAATATTCTTGTATCCATGATATTAATCATAATATCTTTTTTCATACTAGGGGTAAAGAAAAAAACAATGGGTGAGCTTAGATGAAAAATAAGGGTTATATACAGTGAAATCTATTATGAGTAAATAAGTAATAATCAATAGAGAAAGGTAAATAACTAAAATCACATGGAATTTAATCAATAACTAGAGTAAAAAATGAATACATGTATAATATCGATGTAGTAATCTCATGGATAATAATAATATAATTTTCAATGAAAGAAATATATAATATTAGATATAATGACCTCATACATCATGATATATTTACCATCATTTCCTTATTCAAATATAATTTAATCTATGGGTATCTATACACCAAAAAATCATTTAATAACTTTGGAGAACTATTTTGTCTTCTGAGACCAGTCGATGCATTGAGGGTCTATATTATTTAGGGCCCCACCTGTCACTGCATGTCTAATGAATTCCTCATATATTAAAAGATCAATTTGATTCATAAAAAATTTTATTTATAAATAAATATTTCAATTGAGAAAATAATATGGAATATCAAAATTTCCCCAGTCAATCAAATAACCTTTATGGTTAGACATTTTATGTTCATATGGTATACAGTTTAGAAAATAAGTACATCCATGATACCAAGAATATATATATTTAATGGAATTTTAATTTATAATGAAATATGATCACAAAAAAGTGAATATTTCAAGATAAAGTGAAGGGACACAAAATTAACCAAGAGATAAGGTTTGGCCATCAATTCATTAGAAAAGTAGATTTTGTAGTAAAATAAAGTATTTTAAAGAATAAAATAAATTAGATGAGAAAAATTTAAAATAATTTTTCTTAAATATATTCTTTTATAAAAAAAATGGAAAAAATTATAATCATATAAATACTATAAAATGGTTATGGAGGATATAAAATCCTTTAACACCATATATGATCATAAGAAACATTCATGTTTTATGTTTTAAAAATAATTTTAATAAATTATCTTTCAAAAAAAATTAAAAATATAACATTAAACCATTTAAAATTTAAACGATGACATAAAATTTCATTTATAAATAATTTTATTAAATAAAAATTACCTTTTTAATATAATTTTTAATAATATGGACATGGAAGAAAAATATATCCCGTCAAAAAGGGAAATAAGATCGACTTTTATTTCAAATATTTATTTTCATGATTCATGTTCCAAAAGGGGTGAAATATTTGTAGGAAAAATAGAAACTCCTTGTATTTATAGAGACTATAAAAAATACATGGGGTTTATGAAGGAAATATTGTTGGTTTCCTTTAAATAAAATATAGTCAATCTTAAAAGAAAATGAAATTGTAAAATAAATTCTTACCTATTTGGTATCTTCTAAATTTTAAAATTGTGAATGAAATCATTTGAATCATTAATAATAATTAAAAATTATATATTAATGTTAAATAATTAATACAATAATTATATACACCACATATAATAAAATAGGTATATAATCCAAAATATTTCTCAATGGAGTGGTCATTGAGATGAAATCCTTTACCTCAAGTTCCACTTCCCTAAAAAGTGTTTTTAAACTCTTGTATAATACATTTATATTTATTATAATTAATTAATTAAAACATATACATATATATAATATCATATATTATCCATTTATAACTTTTTTTCACCCTTTTGTTAAAAATATTTTATTATTATCATTATTTTGGGTATTAATTGCTCCAATTTTCATGTATGTTTTGATTCTGTGGTTTTGTTCCTTACATATTCCAAATGGTTCCATAGTATTTATAATGTTATTGGTGACATAAATATCATATATAATCAATTTATATATTTTTATAGTCATCCATAAAAGGTAGAGATATAAAAATCAATTACACCATTCATAGAGATGATGGGCCGTACGTACAGATGAGCGCTGTTTTCAATTTTCGAAGAATGGAATGAAAGAAAGGTAAAAAATAATTAGGCAACATAAAATAATTATTATATTATATATATAATATATATTCATTAAATATATCATTTTTTCCATCCATGTAAATTGTAAATGAAAAAGGACCACATCACTTCATGGAGGTCTAAGTCTACATGTATGCACGATCAATGTTATATTTTCTAGGGGATTAGAAGGTAAGAATGTTGATATTATATAATTATTTAAGAATAATAATGATTTTGTAAATATCTTATATATTTATTATTTTTATCATTATATTAATCACTTTTTAGTGGTGATGAAAAATTAATGACACCACTATGTGGAGATGGTAAGTTGTACATACCCTTGAGTGACATTTTCACTTTCATTGGATAAAAAAGAGATGGAATATGGTTGTAACATAATAATAATATCTTTTTATATTTATGATAATATATTTATTATCTTATGATGTATAAAATATTTTTATATTAAGTATAATAAGAAATAAACATGAATGAGTTAGTAAAGACGACTAACACTTCTTTGGTAGAATTCCTTTATATAGAATCTTATGGGACTTAGGGATTGTTTTTTTATGAAGACAAAAGTATATTTAAATTAGATAAGGATTTTTAAAAGATAAATGGTCAGTGTTTGTTCTATCTCGGCTTCTCAATGTAGTGTAATTAATGGAGAGAAGGGTTTTCCTTTTATAAGCGAGGGTAGCGAAATTATTGGAATTTCATAAAGTATTACTTTAATTTAAATTATTTTTCATATAAAATTGAATAAGAATTTATATAATTATAATTTTATTTTAGTAAAAGAATAAATATTATTATATAATAAATATTTGAAAATTATTGGTTATCTTTTCTTCCTTTTCTTTTAGTTTCAACCCCAAGTTAACCCATTTTAAAATTACCATAATATCAAAGTTTTCTATTATTTAAGGGTCAAGAATGTTATTATATATGGTCCCATATTTATTTTTTAAACCATATACCATTAAATTAGATTAATATATTATATTTAAATTATTTAATAAAATAAAATTTATTATAAAATATCCTTAATCAGATTTTTAAAACTATTCATTTAATTTGACTTTTAAAAACATATGAAAACAAGTTAATTAAAATATAAACCGTTAACACATCCTATATATGGTTTAATCATATATATATATAACTGGTTGGGAAATATTACCCACTAATAAATGTTACTTTTATATTTTTTAAAATCATTTACCATATTTTTCTACAGCTTGTAGAAGAACTTTGTTGGCATTGCATATGTATTTAAGGCAATTATTTCAATCAATAAATATTTAGAATAAATTACCATAAAAAATAAGTTCAATAATATTTAAAATCACCATTTATAATAGAATATATATATATATTTTTCTATGTCACAAAATATTATAAATATTAATAGCAAGAGAGTGACATTTTTGAATTTATCATTTACTTAAATTTTATAAAGGTCACAATCAAAGATGAAGGATATTAAAGGATATATTCTTGAGGTTTAGATGATTATGTATGAAATATGATCATAAAAATAAATAAAAACATGTTTTGGATATATTTATAATTCCTTATCAAATTATGTATTACCATAATTACCATATTACCCTTTATTGAGATGAAACAATCTTCCATGATTACTATTCGTAATGTATAAAAAGGGGACATATTTACTGAATATGATAATCTTGATTCCAAATATGGAATCCAATTTATAAAAATCAATTACTATATGTTTTTGAAATTAATTTAAAAATATTCCCACCAAATGCATCGAAAAACAGTTTTCTAGAAAAATTTGTTTTTAAGCTTAAAAATAGACATATATTAGTCTTATGTAAAATTATGATCCTAATGTAAATAAAATGGAACCTATATCACTTTAATACCAAATTATATATAGAATTTAACTTTTTAAATAACTTTATTTATTGAAAATAAATGAAAATTTACAAAATTTTAAATGCTTCACTATTCACTTAAAAATATTTTTTTTAGAAAAATTATAAAAAATAAAACGTAGATAATGTTAAAATAATGATTTAAAAAATTATATAATTTCCATATAATAATTAATCAATATATATTATCAAACTATTTGTAATATTTTGTGTGTAAATAAAGTTATCAATGGAATTTTATTTAAAGGGAATTTTGTCTTAAAATATTAGGCAATTACAACCAAGGGTTTTATGGGTATGAACTATATTATGTAATGATGATGGAATTTAAATATGTTCACATATACTAATGGTTATATTGTTCCTACTGAATATATTCAATTTTTAATGCCAAATTTTACCCCCACTAGGTATTTGACCTCACCCTTCTCACGTTTCACATCCCTATCTTATAAAGAAATATGTTATGTAAGATATATGTAGAAGGGTTTCATGTGGGTGATGATAATGAATTTATGTGAAAAATAGAAAAGATGGGTATAGTGTAAAAAATTCTCACTTAAAGGCTTGGGTAATTCTATGTAAGTGTTTTTCCTGATTTAGTAAAACTTTATACAAAAAATGTCCTTGGATTTGTAAGTGATCCAATATTTTATGATGAAGTTATATGTTTTGTATGGTTAAATTTGGGCCAGGATTATTGTATCAAATCCCAAAATGTAAATATTATATATTTATCACCAGAACTAGGAGTGTGGGTTCAAGGCTCTTATAGATGGTATTAGAAATGTGATTAGATAAAATTGGAGACTATGATTATTTCATGAGTGGTCATCTTAAGAGTAGTGAATGCTATCATGAGTTTATTATTTAAGGTTGATCATACGTTCAATGTATAAAATTCACCGTTTAAGGTTATAAATTATTATAAATTGAAGTTATTTGAACTTTTTACTAGGTTTTAGGAAAGATACTCCATTGAGGTAATTATAAAATATTTGATTTTATGTTCACCTTGATGGTTAAAAAGTGATTCTGTTATAAGTTAATATTTTTCAATATATTTATGATCTAGATGAGGATAAACTTTTAGGTTAGTATCTAAAGATGATTCTTGTTATTTTTGTGAATTTCTCTATGTTATATGATCATTTAGTGATAAAATTTATTTTGGAAAAAATATATTCTAAAGAGGTTTATTTATTACCTATTTATTGAATGATATAATTTAAACCTTAGGTGTTATTATTTAAGTATTTGATATTAATATTTTTAATATTTATATAAAGAGTTATTTGGCTATTAACTTATCATGTGATATCCTTTTTGGTTTTAGTAAATATAGAAATACTATCTTTAAATCCTTTTATATACCCCATTGTCAATCCAAAGATTATTATAGTGCTTAAGGCATTAAATCTTCATAAACATAGTTTTGAATAAACAATGAGATAAAAGTGGTAATTGTTTCAAATATAAACCCAAAGTAAGAATATGAAATTATGGATTTTAAGTAAATCATGTAATTATAATTCCTTATCTTCTTAGTGTAGATGTTAAAGGAATTCCTCAACTATAGAAAATGTTCAAGAAAGACTTTTTTTCTATTAAAATAATTTGTGACTAATTTATTGTATTAAAAAAACCCTAATGTCCCACCAAAATGGAAATAGAATCAATCCTAACATTGACCAAATGGTGTTCTCGATCCCCTGGGATAATGTCTAGAGGCTGGGTATCAAATACAATTATAAGGGAATAATTTAACCACATGAAAAATTAATGAAATGATGTAGTGGATAAGATTAATTTTTTTGGCATTCCATACAATCAAAAAGAGAAAATCACTATAAGTAGATATATAAAAGTTCCAAAAATGGTTCATCAACCTAATTTATCAAATATAACCATCAAGAAAACAACATAAGACCTCCATGTAAGATTATATCATTCAATCTCTCTATCATCATTAATTCCCAAGGTCCCATTAATAAATACCATTTATCACCACTAATTGGATCTTTCCCTTTTCCTAGACCTACCATAAAAATTCTACAAACACATAATAGAAAAGGTAAGGTGTGAGAAACAATAGTTCAGTAGGATAAAACCAAAATATTTATAAGAAATCCAGATTAAGTAATCCATATATGCATGATAATAAGTACAACATGTAATTTTAATCATTTAAAAATTAAAAATTAAAATATATTTATAAAAAATCACAATTATTGGAGTTAAAATGGTTTAAAAGTAAATTTTCATCAAACATTCATTAATAATAATTTATTTCAAAATAGAGAGGGTTAGAAACATTCATAACATAGGTATGTTTAAATCATTTATCAAGAACTCATTTTCCATCATAACACCATTGTAAAGAGACCCAATTATAGTTTTATATAAGGATTATCACACATCTTAGTGAAGTACGACTCCTGATGTACACACATTCCTAGGTCCTAGGCCTAAGGGGGATAAAATAAAATCTTAATGAATGAACTCCCTAATCTAATGTAGGTTAGTATTATTGTCATCATCAATCAATTTCCTAGTAAAGCTAATAAATTCCTACATTTTGTTCCTCCAAACTTATTACATTGGTTCCCATGTGTTTTAAGGAAGTCAACCATACAAGGAGCTATCATTAATTTTAATCAATCTAAAATCATTTCAAACAATCAATCATTTCATCATCACAAAGTTTAAGTTTAAAAAATAAGAATTATCTTTTCAAAAACCAATATCAAGTTGGTTTTCATAAAAAATCATGTATTTGAAAACATCATGTTTCATTGAAAATTCAAAATCATTTAATTCCATCATTTTTCTTGATACAAAATATAAATCTTCCTTTACATCATTATTTCATCTAATGCCATTTTTTGGAAATCGATAATTCATTTGAAATTCCATACTATAGAGGTTCAAAATAGACACACCATTCCATTTAGAAAACAATAGTCAATAATAAGAAATCACGATTTGGATATAAATTGGAAATCCATTTCAAAATAACCAATAATTAAAGGTTTCAACTAATAGAGTTTTCCTTATGAAACCACTTACCACTGTAAACATAAAAAATCACCCACGATGGGGTCTTATAATCTAGTTTTGATAGATATAATGGACAATGGGGAATCTTAGAAATACAATTAATAAATTCATGATCTAAATACATGAATGAACTTAGGATCCACTGCTCTCAATGAGGGAGAGAGATGAAGAGAAGACAAAACTTGAGAAAATAGAGATTACATTTATTATAAGGGATCCAAATCTTGAACCAAAACTTTGATCTATAAAGAATCAAGGTTAGGAGTGATAAATAGTCCTCTAGATATTCTTCGAGGAACAAATGATCCAATTATTTTTGAATATGAGGATTTTAGAGTAAAAATAGAGGTTTTTTTTGACATAAATAACGAATATTTGAGAATTAAAATCACATTACATAATTTGACCTCACATTTTTTCAAACTGTAAACCCATTTATGGGATACTAGAAGAGAAATATACTTCAACCACATAGTTTGAAAAAGATATGTGGCAACCTTTAAATAATTCACTTCCTTAGGTATTACAATTTCTTTAGATGGACTCCATGGTTTACACTAATCATGTGACAACCAAGAACCCTCCTATAGAACACCAATTCATAGAAAATATTTTCCTAGGTAGACCTGCAAAGATTTCTCTAACCATTAAACAACCTTGAATAGGTCCAAAAAAATTTAAAAAATAAATAAATCACTGAAAATAACCCAAGAAAATATCCAAATAAAAGATGATATAAATAATGAAATATGTGTTCCTAAAAGTAAGTGTTAGATTTTACAATTCTACCAACCATAAATTATATCTTTATCTATAATTATTCTTAAAAATACTCCAACCCAAAGATATTATGCCATTTCTCTCCCATAAATTCTTACTCTCCCACATCTTATAAGAATCAGAGCCATGTTTCTATAGAACCCAAACCAAGGGTATGGAAATTTTATTATGAACCTTTATTTAAGAATCAATAATCTAAAATAGATACACAATCAAGGAAAAATCAAGTTACACATCAAGGCCCTCCTAGCTCAAGACATGAGATGGGTTCAAAATATACTTTCTAATCTTCAATATTTTAAACACATCATTAATTGATGTAATATAGGGTGAAAAATCCAAATGGTAATACACCTTCCCTATACTAATGATGACCTCAAACGCCCCCCCATATCTTAGTGAAAAACACCCCTTTTTTCCAAGACAGTGATTACCTAAAAGCGCTAAAATTCTAAAAGTCACCAGGTTACCAACCAAGAACCACATAGTTAAGAGGGATGATCAATATAGTATTTATACCATCCCCATGCTATTACTATTATATGATGAATCAGTTTAACCAATACCATCATCTCCTAGGCCAATCTAGTTTCCACCAGGGAATATTCACTATTATCTAACCAACAATGTAGTGATTTACAAGGGTTACTATACAAAGCCTCAAAGGGATCCATCTTAAAGGATTAATAGTAAAAAATTTATAGGAAACCTCAACTACCCCAAGTGACAATTACAAACTCCTAAAAAGTCAATGAAACAAGCTCGATGAATTTCCTTAACTATCAATATTTCTCATTCCATCAAACCATATATCTAATAGTGGTACACCATACACAAATTTACTTGGGATCCCATCACCTCTTAGAGGCCATTACAAAAATGCGAAGTGAACTAGAGTCCCCTATCAAAAGCAATGGAAAATATACCACCATGAAATATATTGATCTCCTCCACACACATATTACCTCCAAATATATATATTTTTATTTTTAAAATCCAATTTATGGCTATGTGGTAACCTCATATTCCATAAATAAAAACAAAACCACATGAAATTATAAAATTCAAAAGTAGGAGAGTGGTGGATATTTAAAAATATAACCAGGTCCCAAATTGGAAATTCAAAATTAGCCACCCATCAACATCGAACCACCATGAGTGATTAGATCTCAAGTTGAGAGTTTCCTCCAGAGAAGCCCCTAGAAAGACATCCTCACCATCATTTTTACCTCAACGATGGTGAGACCCACCAACCATCTTCCACTGCATCTTCAAACCACCATTTCAGAGATAGTTCACCACATAAATTCCAAAAAATCATTAGAACAAAATTGTTATGAACAAAATTGATGAACACCACCATAAACCAAAATAAACAATTCAAAAACAATAAACAAAAATTAAAATCTTCAGAAAAGAGAATAAAACTGATCGATCACACGTAAATACAAATAAAAAATGTTCACCACTGGCTTGATGATGGAACACTAAAAAAAACGAGTAAAACCAAAAAAATATCTATTTTCATTGGCACTTATACCTCTGAAAGTAACCAATGTCAATGAGTAAGAGAACGAGATCATTTTCATAAGAGAAACTGACTCCTATCGCCCAAGGAACATCATAAATCTCTAAATCCCACAACCCAAAACCTAGTTTTTCTACCGATCTAGATCCAATTGAGGGAGGAGTAGAGGAACATGAGCCCCGGGAAGAGATTTGAGAAGTCGAGGGATCCAGGCTTTGACGAGACTAAAACCGGTATCCAGAAAGAGATATCTGATGTGGGAGTGCATGGAAAAACCATCGACCATCAAACCAAAAACCCCAAAATCACTTTGTTACCCCCTCATGGGATCTAACATAGAGAGGTGTGGAGGAACAGTGAGGTCGGAGCAGGTTTGAGCGGCCAGGGGTAGCAGTAGGTAGAGACTATTAATTGGTGGTTTCTACATCATATAAATAATCCCTAATTCCTCAAAGATCATCATAAAGATGTCGATTCTACAGAATAATATCAACGAGTGAGGTTGTGAACCAAACACAAAAAAAAATCTGAATCTCATACTATCATACTATGAAATGAATATGAATAAAGAGATCCATTAGATTCTACTACTTAGAAGATTCTTTCAATTCCAAGAATGGATGTTTCATTCTTAAATCATTAGAGACAACATCCCCCTTACCAAGGATATACAATATTTCAAAATAAAATGATTACAGGTTCTCAAAAAATCATCTCTGATAGAGATTGTAATATTTTTTGGTGGGAGATATAACTCAAGATCTTCTGATCATAATAGATAGAAAAAACCCTCTCTAAAAAGGAAATTATGCCAAATCATAGGAGAATGGATCACTGTTGAGAGTTTGAGATCATGTGTGGGATAATTATTATTATGAGTCTAATTCTAAAAAGAACTATAAGCCACCATAGAATCACCCTACATGTGAATGCATCCCAAACTTGAACTTGATGCATTATAGAAGACCACAAATCCCTGAACTACCTCTAGAATATTCAACATTGGATATGAAGTCAATCCAGGATTCAAATCATAAATGGAATACTTACATCAAATTTTCTATAAGAAATTTAAACCTTTTTGTGTAATAGTAGTCAATGGAGAATTCAAATTTGAAAAATCCTATAAAAATGATGATAGTTCCCTACCAATCCTAGGAATCTATAAATCTCAAAGAAATTTACTGGTTTCTCCTATGAAATAACATATTTCAAATTTTCATGATCATTTGAGGTACCCTATTTAGAAAACACATGTCCCAAGAACTATACAACTTGAATCCAGTTGTCGAATTTAGATAGCTTAACATAAATATGGTGGTTTTTGAAGATGTCAAAAACTATTCTGATGTGATGCACATGTTCCACCAACATTTTTTAATAAACCAAGGTGTCTTCCACAAATTTCATAAAGAAATAATCAAGGTACTAATCTAATACACTATTAATCAATTCTATAAACATATTAAGAGCAATGGTTGGACCAAAATTCAAAAAAATGTACTCATAATGGCTATAACTACTATTGAGAGTGGACATAGGGATATCAGACTACCAAATCCTAAGTTGGTGATAACCAAACTGAAGATCAATATTTTATAAACCCTTTCCCCCTTTCAATAAATTATAAAATCATCAATACTTGGAAATAGGTTCTTGTTTATATTTGAAACCATATTGAGCATTCAGTAGTAAAAAAAGTGAATAGTGCAATTAGGCTTCTTGAAAAAAGCACTAGTACTTTCCAAGGGAAAGAACTAATCAAAATAATTCCTTTGGATATTATATCGTCCAACTGATTCATTGATTCCTTTAGTTTAGTTGGTTCTATGTGATGAGATGGAATAGAAATAGGATTGGTATCATGCACAAAATAAATAGAATAATCTACCCCCACACAAGTGGAAAAGAATATAAGTCTGATAAAAAGTCAACTAGAAACTCATATCCAACTATAAGAAGATAACCACTAGAATAATAATACTCTAATTCAAAAGAAAACATGGAAATTAACATACATAAAATTGGAAGAGGCGGTCCACCCGGTCTCAACATCATCTCCCATTCACCTAGAAAAAACATAGCACTCTCCATCAAGGGTAATAAAAGAGACCTTATAAAGGTAACTATTTATCCATTATTTATGAAAAATCTTCCAATCCCTCAGGTGAATGAGTTGTATAGGTTTCATATAAAAAAACCAAAATGTCTGATATGAGATCAATCTTAGATATAGGGAAAGTACAATTAGGGAATCAAAGACCCTTCCCTCTCTTCATCCCAAGAGGTGTACTGGTCCCCTTTACAAAATCCATGAGGTATGTATAAAGATTTAATAAGTCCATAATACAGGTAGCTGGGAATTAATGATATAAACAAATATCAAATAAAGTACTCAATAAAGATGAAACAATGGTAATGGTAACTATCACTATTATAGGACCCACATCATCTTGGATCAGAGACTCATCATCTTCATGAAGAAGATTCATTCCAGATGACTATAGATAGAACCCCTTTATATTGAATCATATGACTATTCCATAGAGGATCTTGATACTGATGTTTCTATTCCGTTATGTACAATTACAAAAAAATGGAAGAACCATTGTAGGTGGAATGGACATCAGTACATGTATAATAACCCTACTCTTTATTAAACACATAAACATGATTTATTACATAAACCTTCACTTAAGACAACTACGAGGATGGAGAGGTCAAGTATCTTGGGGAATTAGAAACATTACATAACAACTTAGAACATAAAACACAACATCTTTATTAAAAATTTCTTTTACATGACAAGAACATTCCATCGTATTTAACATTGCATGGGATAACCTGAGGACATGCATAAGAAAAGGGTGAGATAAAAAGCCCCGTAAGGGAGTAAATAATGAATAACATGAAGAATATAGTACATTTTAGGAAATAGTAATATCAATTCATAATAGTAGAATTATGAACATAAAGGCATGATATAACATGATTATCTTAACATGGAAATGTGGTAACAACATTTAACATGATATTAGCATGATCCAAGGCTAATTGCACCAACAGAATGAGAAAAAAATCATTTCACTTGAATTATCATGGATAAACCCTCATTGCAATTGAATTATCACGACAATAATCTTTACCCAATGCGTTGGAGCGCTATCAGGGTACACCCTTCTTAATCATTTAATTTCATGAATAAGTGTGACACACAGATCATACATCATGTATTCATTAAACATCATAATTTATTCCATGATAAAGGAATATGGAATTCATACATTAAAATCTTTAATCAATAAGTCAATGTGCATAATGGTGAATACCCTTGATAGAGAAATGGGCATGGTATTCACTAAATAATTACTTTGGCTTGGAGAATCACAGTGTAATTTCAGCAGAATAAGGGTGTGACATAAGAATTCATAAAAATGGTTGATGAGAGAAGATGGGTATCTTATAATATATACATGAAATGGACAGTGAGGGGTCATATAGATACATGTACCAAAATATGTAATGTAATTTAGAAGCATAATTTAAAATAATTGCTTGAATGTAAATGAGAAGAGAGAAATTCCTTACAGAATTTCAGCATGCTAATGGGTGTGCATGAGAGTCATTAATGATAGAAAAAGAGGTATATCATCATTAAAAAAATAAGGAGTGCAGTACAGGGGAGGTGTGAAATCATACACCAACATATTTAATTGAAAAAACGGGTATAACAATATAAATATTTTTGGACAAAAAAATAGAAAGGAAGAAATCCCTTACGTGGAAGTGTGACGCCAAAGGATTGGGAGAGCCTTGATAGAGGATTCTTGGGATCTTTGGGTTACTAGGTAAGATTCTAGATAGAGGAGGGAAGATGTTTGTCGAGCTCGAAATGGTTTGAGTGAAGAGGATTGGGAGATTGAGTGGGTTTATATAGGAAAGGAGAGGGAATTATTTAGTATTCAGGTTTTGGATACCACACATTAAACTAATCAAAAACACAAACCATCCCATGTTTTTTTACAAATTGGAGTGGAAAAGATTATATTATAAGGAAAATAGCCGAACATATTAATATATTAGGCTTTCTTAGGTGGAGGTGAGTCAGACTCTCAAGGAAATCATTTTAAATTGTTAAAATGTTTTATAAGTTTGGAGGGTTCACTAAGGATTTGTAAAATAAATCAAAAAACCCTAAAATAAAATTATTTTAATGTTAAAAAATATATTGGACTAAAATACCATTTATATTATTTTATTACATCACTATTGGGTCATTAGGATGTCATAAAACACATTATATATTTAAACGGTATTTAATTTTTACACAAAAATTTGCTTGTCTCAGAAAATTATGAAAAATTAATTGTTGGATAATTTAAAAGTCGTGATTCCAAAAAATAATATTCAATTTATATAAATAATTTTCTTTGTATGTGAATCTGTACTTTTAAAATATAAACCAAAATTTATTGAAAATTCATTGGTTTTGACAAAAACAGCTTTCCAACCTTAAAAATTACAATTGTATTCATAAAAATTATACAATAATTTATATTTAATAAAAAATAATTTATTAATAATAATTTATTTATATTTTATTTAATTCAAAAATCCATTAATTCATCAAAATAGATTTCTTAATTGAATATTAACTAAAAAAACTATTTTTTCTTTAAAAAATATTTACCATTTAAGAATAATAAAATGAATGTATATTCATTATTCTATACAAAAATAATGCACATAATCATAGTTATAAGGTCTTCAACATAACCCCTTATAACACCTACATAAGACCTAAGGATAAGGTGTGAGATGGTCACAAACTCTTGGGGTGGCTCAGATTACATCCCTCAGGTGGTAATATCTATTAACTTCCACTTCTCTCGTTGGTGGTTCTGTTCAAGCTTAACATGTTGAATCTTAGATTGGGCTTGGTCAAGAGTGAATCCCAGGTTTGCTACTTCCTTTGTGAGATCTGAAAAATGGGATTTTTATGGAGTAATTATACTGGGTGAGGCCATTTCTTCCATTTTCTGAGTAAAATGGATTTATTAAGGCCCTATATTTTCAATAATCATGTGATCACTGTTCAATGACTATATTAGCAACAGTAATATTTCATAATGGTATTTTAAAATCCAAAAATATAATACCAAAGAAGTCTATATGTTTTATATAACCATTTTACATATTAAGAAATTTAATTAGATCGAGAGTAATTTTCATTAATAAAAGTTTTGGTCATTAAAATCTTCCCCCCTTAAGAAATTTTACCCTCAAAATTTCCATTTCACACACTAAAACAGTTGAGGGTAACTCTACTCCATCACTTCCTCAGATTCCCACATTGCTTTTTCAAACATCTGGTTTCACCAAAAAACCTTGATGAGGGGAATTTTCTTATTTCATAGAACTTTTTCTATACGATCTAAGTTCTTCACCGGCTTCTCTTTATAGGAGTGGTCTGTCACAACCCATCCCTCGGGGCTTGTTCCATGACTACCCCAAGCCCGCCTTCCATAGGCCATTGGTTGGTGACTAGCACCAGAAAGACATATCCTTGAAATGAGAAGGCATTTCCTTTTAAACCTGTACAGGCACACAGTCCAAGAACACAATAAGAAGAAACAACAAAGTAAACATATTTAGTAAAAGAGTTTTGGAAGTAATGGGGCCGGAATACAAGCCTGAATGAAAGTAAAAGTACATCAGAAAAGTAAAAATAAAAATGGAAAGTACAAAACAGCTCCTGGATCATCCACTGAGGATCCTTCATAAAGGGTAAGTACATCTCACGATCATTAGTCCCTGTGTCACATCACACCAAATGGTCCACCTCCGAGTACCGTCCTGTCCTTGCTCCCTCAGCCTCGATCAATACTGTCTGTCATCTGAACAAGACACAACAAGGTGTGAGAGAAGCTTGGGTAGGGGTGAGTATAACATTATTCAGTAGGGAACCTGAGTGTCACGAACCAAATCTAGTCGCCGCCCAAACCGGCACCAAACCCAGCCCATGACATGACCCGAAGGGTGTTCCCTATCCCCACGGGCTGGAACAAGTGCCCGGGTATCTTTTTTTTAGGTTTGGGAACGATTTACCCGAATATGAAGTCATAAACCATTAAAAACAATCAATAAACTGAATCTGAAAATTTATACCAAATGATGTTTAAAAAAAAAACCAGAACGGAATACATAGGTTTAGATTCAATACAAAAGGTCCAAAGACACAATGTAACAGAAACAAAACAGCCCCATGGACTCCACATGACAAGGGGTCATCACCCCCAAGTCGTCTCCACTACTCCGCCCCAAGGATGAGGACTAACACCCTGAACCGCCATCACCCTTAGCCTTTCCTTTACCTGGGTCAAAAAAAAGGTCTACTTGCACCCAAGGGGTGTAAGTAGGGTGTGATCATAAGCCCAATAGGATACCACCCTATGATTCCAAGGTGCATGCAATACAAGTTGAAAAAGCAAGCAGTTTTAATATGCAATTAAAAGCGGTGAAAAATTCCACAAAATGAAACTTTATATTGAAAACATTTCTCCAGATAAAACTTTCAGAATGTAAACACATTTAAATAGGAATATTAGATACTGCATTATAATTCCAAAGACACCCAAAAACAAGGTCAAATACCAAAAATCCACTGAGCAACAAAACCGGGAACACCCCTAGGCACTAGATAGTCTCAGGACCCATGTACCTCGTACCTCAGTGTAATGTAACCATAGTAAAATCCTTTCTCGTGCACGAGCCACTAGTAGGGAACATACCCATAACCTAGTGGTCCCCAATCATCATCCACAAACTTTAGTTAGAGTTGTCGTTATCCAAATGCTAAGTGAAACAGGGACAAAACTCATCCGGTCCACTAGCCGTACTAGTACAAATCCGCCCCACCTAGGTACCCGAGCTTCCCCCTTTGTGCTCAAACAATTTCAGGATTTAACACACATCCATTTTAATGTAAAACACCACTACTGGTCACATACACCAAATACAGAAGCTATCTCATTTTATACCACTTAAAACACACAACAAACTCTTTGAATTTGAATAAATCAATTTCACAAAATCTCGTGTAGTTTTGCACACAAAACCCCTTAAGAAACCCACTTGTACATGATGTTCACAATTTTAAGTTAGCAAAACAGTAAAGTCAGCCCAATAAATATCAATTAAAACAACAAATCAATTTTTGGGCATCCTTATGTTAAACAAGAAGTGTTATCTTTGTAAAACCTTCATTTTCACACAAAAGTGGAACCAAAACATCACTTTCTTTACAAACACAATTAAAACCCATTTTTTTGAAGCAATTACCAAAGGGGATAAACATTATAAACAGTATTTTATGCCTTATTACAGATCCATAAAAACAACTAAGTATTTATAGGGCATCCCCAAATAAACAAAAAAAACACTTCTTTGGAAAACCCCCAATTTCACACCAAATTGGCATTTTAAATTCAATTGTAATGGAAACATCATTAGAACCAATTTTTTCAGAAATAATAAAATTATATAAATTTTAAAATATGATAAATACAGCATGCTAATACACAAAGATTGCATCAATATTGGAATCACCTACCAAATCAAATGAAACCATTGAATCCTTTGTGCGAAAACACAAACGCACCACCGCCACACCTCAAGAAGGGTAGATCAAACCTAAAATAGAAAATTGGTGCAAGAAAACCCAAGGTTAAACCTTAGGTTCGAACCCCTACCCACTGGTCATTGTTCAAATCAATAAAAAGGGAGTAAACCCTAAAAAAGTAGAATGAAACCCTAATCAATTTGAAAGGAGAAAAGAAATGGACAAACTTACTTGAGAAATCTAGAATTAATCTCCCCAAAACACCAGTATCTGAAATGGAAAACGGCCAAAACACAGGGGATGTTCTCACAAGAATTATTAGGTCATTTAGGAATTGGAATGGAGGGAAAAGAGTATGAATTGAGAGAGTTATGATTGAATGAACATACCTCATCAAATCTGCCCGATTTTAGAAACCCTAAGATGTGCGTCCCTAAATCGCATTCCTAAGAGCTCCAAAGAGGGGGGTAAAGAGGCTGGGGGCGAGTCTGGGTGTAATGGCCGCATATGAGGCTTGTAATCACCGAAAACATGCAAATATTGAAAGAGATATTAAAGAATTAAAATTTCTTTTTAATGCAGAAAATGGGCTTTCGGGCAGACCCAATTCCCTAACTAAAAACCCATATCCAACAAGATTATGGATTGATAAAGGCCTAAAATTTAAATTTGGGGTGAATATATCAGGGGAGAACAATTAGGAGTTGGAATGAGTCAAAAATATTAAAAATTGAAAATGTTATAAATGAAACAAAATTTATTTTTAAATCTGGAATTGGGCTCGCAGTTTGGCCCAATTCATGAAAACTCATCTATTCTCAATAAAACCTTTGGAAACCACCAAAACAAATCATGAGTGGAAAATAAATTTAAAATAACCCTAAAATAGGTTATGTACGTGAAAATTCTCCCCACCTTGAAAACTTTCCGCCCCGGAAAGTCACAGCAAGGTCAAAGCAATAACCAAACCCAACTGAGAAACCAATCGGTACACCCTTGCCAGGTTTCACCCCCAAAGGTCAAAACACCTCCAGGGATCAATGAAGGAAGTAATACTCTCACAAATCAAACATACACCACTTTCCTAAAACCATCAATAACATTCAGGCTTTATCCCAAATAAAAACTCCTCAAACACAATCCGAACAATACTCAAGCAATTCACCCAAACGAACAACAACTTTGAACAAGGTTACACTTACCTTAATTTAACTAAACCATTGGGTGCTCTCTAGTCCCAATGTTTACTCAAGAATGATGTTGGTAGCTAGATATATCTGAACGAGACTATCAACACCAAGCCAAGATCATGGAAAAATCTATGTTACTGGTACGGGGGGGGGGGACACAAATACGCTCCCCACCATAAGAGACAACCAATATTTTTTTGAGACATAATCAAGAGACTAACAGTGGAGGACTAAATGGACTCACCGGTACAAAGGATATACTTCCATCAGAAATTTACAAAAGATATTATATAAGACTCATAGTGGGTCTCCCCACCATAAGAACAAATCATCTTAACCAACCATCACTGGCCGGTAAAAAAAAGACCCCGAAATTTAAAGAGTTGGGGCGACCACATAGTTAGTTTGCATGGTTTGGGAAGCCATACACTAATAGTTGGGATCCTTATTTCCGCATGGTTTTCTGGGGCATGGTCACTATTATCCAAGTGAAAACTGTGTTCAAAAACAGTGTAGACAACCAAAAGGGGGAGGGAATAACATTGGGTGATGACATGGGCACACAACCCTCCACCTATTTCCACCGAACATGGACAATAGAAGAATGATTATGACACTATAGGTTTAAAATCTTCCTAACTTTCATACTGTGGATTGGACTTTGTACAAGGGTTTAAATGACACTGGAGTTTCCCCTGACTACGCGCTAGCTTCTCTCCGAGACCTATGGCTAGAGCTCAAATGATTGAAGCATCTTCGGCCTCGCGGTTAGGCTTTGGAAACCCCATGAACGATAATTCTTCTTTCAATGAAACTAACAACTACAACGCAATCCCAGATAAGTTTTCCAGACATAACACATTCCAAACTCACTTTAACCTATCCCGATATTTCACTGAAACAAGGGCTAATAAGATATACACACATCACACCTTGTTTCTTTAGGTGAGAAACAATAGAAGTAAAGAACACCAACACTCACCTTCGTCTAAAATGGAAGATTTTGAAGTTTTTCCTAGGGAGACATTCTCACAACATAATAGGGACTCTCAGAGGATTTCACGACTTTCACCTATATGGTCAATCGAGCACATGACATCATAAGGCATCACCGAACATGGCCATTGTGACTGATATAAAAAATGCATGGAGAGGGACCTTATACAACATCCCCAAACAACACACAATTCTATAAAGTGGCCACAATATCCTTTTGTGACCATATTTCTCACACTGGTGGTTTAACATGAACTCATGCTTCAAAGAAACTTTGAAGAACCCAAAGGTCCTCTTAGACACCATCGAGACACTCATCCACACTTACAACCAAAGAACACTTCCACCTTCGACGAATCATGAAACTTTAGAAACTAAGGTTTCTTTCAACCTTCCACAATAACTTTACCACTACAAGAGGATCAAAAAATCAACGAAATGAATGGGTGTAGACTCAATCAACAATGATCGATAAAATATTTCTTATATTGATCAACTGGAGGACTTTCAAATGGCGAAACAATATGGATTGCACTTCCGTTGTGCATTAACCCTTAATGGGGGCATACCTTATCCAATAAGAGAACCCAAGGACCCAACCAAGCTGGTCCATTAGTCAAAACATGCCTCAAACCAGATCCAAACACATGAATGGAACCATCGTAAAGGCATCCCAAAACATTTTTCAGAAGAGACCACTAATCGTCCCTACAACATAGCTCACCGACCAAACACAAACCTAAAACACAGTTCAAACAGGAGGGGTTCTTGGACTCAAAACATCCCACAACATCAACATTATCAAAAACCCATAATAAAAACTATACCAAACTATTCATCAATACATCATGTTTTTCTTTAAAACTACTTCTTTGAAAACAAACGGTTTGGCAGTAAGCGTATCCACCAATGGTACCCCATGGGCCTCACACATGCATGTTTTTGTGTCACACCGGGCACCCTCCTCATAACCATCCCAACACTCATCCAGTCATTCCATCAACCATCCATCATCCCATATAACCCCATGCATGTGGTCACTCATGGAAATACCAAAGGGTAAAACAAAAATTTGTTCCACTTTTCAAAACCAAAACGGTCAACCAACACATCCTTTTTTCTCAAAATCGCTAACCACGAGATCAAAATCCCAACTCACATCTTAAAAAAAATTCATAAAGTCACAACCATTTAGAAAATAACTCACTTTCAAGATATTCAAATCAATTTCAAAACATCTCATCCCATTAAAACAGACTCTGATTGTTTAGAAAACTGTATTGGAAACACTTTTCAAAACCAACTTCAATATAGTTCCTGCTTTCAAAGAGGTGTAAGCACACCATTTTATATTTCAAAACAATTCTAAAAATTCATTTCTGCCATTTCATAAACCCAAACATTCCCTCTTTATTTGAAAATCATTTCATAAAAACTTTACGCTTCTTAAAACCAAGTCACCTTAAAACCAAAATGCCAAGATTTCAAAACTAAAGAACACTAGACAATGCGAGAGGAAACTAGTTTCAGTGGGTGACTTGGACATATGGTTGGCGGCCATATTCCAATCACTTCACTGTCACAGAGAGTGTTCTAGGGAATATCCCCGGCTCCACATGGCTTGCCAAACCCTGCGATCTCATTGAGACCATTAACCCAACTCTCTTTTCATTTCCCCTAATCATCATCAAACCAAGAAAACCAAAAGCCATAGACAAATCCCAACTTACCCTGGCGACTTGAATCCTGAAATGAGGTGTGGTGATCAAGCACACTACCCATAACTAGAATTCCATGTCCCAACAATCATAACTCTAGACTATCATGACTATTTCCCAAAATAACATGACCCAAAGAGTTAACCAGAACCTCCTCTGATACCATTTTGTCACGAACTAAATCTGGCCGCCGCCCAAACCGGCACCAAACCCAGCCCGTGACATGACCCGAAGGGCTTTCCCTATCCCCACGGGCTGGCACAAGTGCCCGGGTATCATTTATTTAGGTTTGGGAACGATTTACCCGAATATGAAGTCATAAACCATTAAAAACAATCAATAAACTGAATCTGAAAATTTATACCAAATGATGTTTAAACAAAAACCAGAACGGAATACATAGGTTCAGATTCAATACAAAAGGTCCAAAGACACAATTTAACAGAAACAAAACAGCCCCATGGACTCCACATGACAAGGGGTCATCACCCCCAAGTCGTCTCCACTACTCCGCCCCAAGGATGAGGACTAACACCCTGAACCGCCATCACCCTTAGCCTTTCCTTTACCTGGGTCAAAAAAAGGTCTACTTACACCCAAGGGGTGTAAGTAGGGTGTGAGCCTAAGCCCAATAGGATACCACCCTATGATTCCAAGGTGCATGCAATACAAGGTGAAAAAGCAAGCAGTTTTAATATGCAATTAAAAGCGGTGAAAAATTCCACAAAATGAAACTTTAAATTGAAAACATTTTTCAAGATAAAACTTTCAGAATGTTAACACATTTAAATAGGAATATTAGATACTGCATTATAATTCCAAAGACACCCAAAAATAAGGGCAAATACCACAAATCCACTGAGCAACAAAACCGAGAACACCCCTAGGCACTAGATAGTCTCAGGCCCCATGTACCTCGTACCTCAGTGTAATGTAACCATAGTAAAATCCTTTCTCATGCATGAGCCACTAGTAGGGAACATAAACATAACCTAGTGGTCCCCAATCATCATCCACAAAGTTTAGTTAGAGTTGTCGTTATCCAAATGCTAAGTGAAACAGGGACAAAACCCATCCGGTCCACTAGCCGTACTAGTACAAATTCGCCCCACCTAGGTACCCGGGCTTCCCCCTTTGTGCTCAAACAATTTCGGGATTTAACACACAACCATTTTAATGTAAAACACCACTAATGGTCACATACACCAAATACAGTAGATATCTCATTTTATACCACTTAAAACACACAACAAACTCTTTGAATTTGAATAAATCAATTTCACAAAATCTCGTGTAGTTTTGCACACAAAACCCCTTAAGAAACCCACTTGTACATGATGTTCACAATTTTAAGTTACCAAAACAGTAAAGTCAGCCCAATAAATATCAATTAAAACAACAAATCAATTTTTGGGCATCCTTATGTTAAACAAGAAGTGTTATCTTTGTAAAACCATCATTTTCACACAAAAGTGGAACCAAAACATCACTTTCTTTACAAACACAATTAAAACCCATTTTTTTGCAGCAATTACCAAAGGAGATAAACATTATAAACAGTATTTTATGCCTTATTACAGATCCATAAAAACAACTAAGTATTTATAGGGCATCCCCAAATAAACAAAAAAAAAAACACTTCTTTGGAAAACCCCCAATTTCACACCAAATTGGCATTTTAAATTTAATTGCAATGGAAACATCATTAGAACCAATTTTTTCAGAAATAATAAAATTATATAAATGTGAAAATATGATAAATACAGCATGCTAATACACAAATATTGCATCAATATTGGAATCACCTACCAAATCAAATGAAACCATTGAATCCTTTGTGCGAAAACACAAACGCACCACCGCCACACCTCAAGAAGGGTAGATCAAACCTAAAATAGAAAATTGGTGCAAGAAACCCAAGGTTAAACCTTAGGTTCGAACCCCTAACCACTGGTCATTGTTCACATCAATAAAAAGGGAGTAAACCCTAAAAACAATAGAATGAAACCCTAATCAATTTGAAAGGAGAAAAGAAATGGACAAACTTACTTGAGAAATCTAGAATTAATCTCCCCAAAACACCAGTATCTGAAATTGAAAACGGCCAAAACTCAGGGGATGTTCTCACAAGAATTATTAGGTCATTTAGGAATTGGAATGGAGGGAAAGGAGTATGAATTGAGAGAGTTATGATTGAATGAACATACCTCATCAAATCTGCCTGAGTTTAGAAACCCTAAGATGTTCGTCCCTAAATCGCGTTCCTAAGAGCTCCAAAGAGGGGGGTAAAGAGGCTGGGGGAGAGGCTGGGTTTAATGGCCGCATATGAGGCTTGGAATCACCGAAAACACGCAAATATTGAAAGAGATATTAAAGCATTAAACTTTATTTTTAATGCAGAAAATGGGCTTTCGGGCAGGCCCAATTACCTAACTAAAAACCCATATCCAACAAGATTATGGATTTATAAAGGCCTCAAATTTAAATTTGGGGTGAATATATCAGGGGAGAACAATTAGGATTTGGAATGAGTCAAAAATATTAAAAATTGAAAAAGTTATAAATGAAACAAAATTTATTTTTAAATCTTGAATTGGGCTCGCAGTTTGGCCCAATTCATGAAAACTCACCTATTCTCAATAAAACCTTTGGAAACCACCAAAACAAATCATGAGTGGAAAATAAATTTAAAATAACCCTAAAATAGGTTACTTACGTGACACCGAGACCTCCATAGTTCTCCTAGAGTTCCACAAAAAAATACCACAAAGCAAGACCTCAATCTCAAATCATGAAGCAATAAACATCAAATCTACTTTGGTATATGCCCATAAATATACCTAAGTCATCAACACATACTTATCTCATACATGAGGGAAGAATACATCAAAGGTAACACAAAAAAGGTAGAAGTACTACACAGGTAAAACCACAGAGACAACACCACGATGGTATAAGTACCTCACAGGTAACACCCCAAAGATAGAAGTGTCACATAGGTAACACCATGAAGGTAGAAGGACCACATAGGTAACACCACAAAGATAGAAGAACCACACAGGTAACACCACGAAGATAGAATTACCACACAAGTAACACCATGAAGATAGAAGTACCACAAAGGTAACACCATGAAGATAGAAGTACCACATTGGTAACACCATGAAGGTAGAAGTACCACACAGGTAACACCATGAAGATAGAAGTACCACACAAGAAACACCATGAAGATATAATTACCCCCTATGATACACCACTGAGATAAAAGTACCACACATGTAACACCATGAATACAACAACACAAAGGTAGAAGTACCACACATGTAACACCACAAAGGTAGAAGTACCACAAAGGTAACACCATGAAGATAGAAGTATCACACAGGTAACACCATGAAGATAGAAGTACCACACAGGTAACACCATGAAGATTACACCATGAAGTTAGATGTACCACACCGGTAACACCACAAAGATATGAGTACCACATAGGTAACACCAAGAACGTTGGAGTACCACATAGGTAACACCACGAAGATAAAATTACCACACAGGTAACACCACGATGATAGAAGTACCACATAGGTAACACCACAATTGTAATGGACTCAAATCAAACTAGGTATAAGTTATGTACATAAGTACAGAATATTAGTCTTAAGTTAAATCATCTTACTCTATTAAGAAGCACTTCTACTGACCCACATATGATCGATTGGTACTAACCCCCACAATGACCCACACAGGATCTGACCCACATAGGATCCGTATGCACTGACCCACACTGGATTGCTGAGTGCTAACCCACACAGGATCTGACCCACACAAGATCGGTATGCACTGATCCACACAGGATTGAATAGCGCTGACCCACATAGGATCTAATAGATGCTGACCCACACAGGATCAGTGTTCTTTCTTCATGTTACTTCCAGCCACTGGGTTCCTCGCACCCTGTTTTCTCGAGATCCATAGAATATGCCCCTAGAGATATCATTCGTAACTTGACTTCCACTAATCTCCAAAAAGGATTAACTCAAAGGACTTCCATGTCATAAGGGTTCCAATGCGACAGACGGTACATCAATCAGACGCCCAGTCTATGAGGTATAAGCATTTTAGTTCTGGGGTCCCAGTTGGATTTGGGTTCAATTCAACCCATCCATACTTTGAATGTCTCCAAAACTGAAGAGGAGTATACCAAAAGGATGGTCTTGATCCAAGGATCCCAATTCCACAGATGGTTTGTCAAATTGACGTCCGGTTCTCATGATATGGCCCTTTAGGTGTTTCTAGGCCTGGATGGGCCCGGTTGGGCTCGGGTCCGGTTGGGCCTAGGTCCAGTCTGACCCTGTCTAGGCTAGGCCGCGGTGGGCTCGGCCTGATGGGCCAAGGTTCGACTGGGCCCATAGGGAAGGGGGGGGGGGGGAGGGTGGCTCGATCAGCAAAGGGGGTGGCCCGACCACATGTGGCATGGCCCGCAAGGTGGGCGACCCGACTATGGAGGGCGCTACCTACAAGGGGGCGGCCTGGCTACGTGAGGCGTGACCTACAAGGGGGGCGGCCCAGCCACTATCCGCTCGGGCTGGCATGGGGGGAAAATTTCCCCCCAATATCCCAAATGACATGGAGGCCGTTTAGTTTTGTGAAATGGTGGCACCACTTGGGCACCATCCGGTCGCTATGGAACCCAAGCGGCGGGTTCCTTCTTTGCCACAGATTCGGCCGCAGCCCTCTTCTTACCAGTGGCACGCTGGTCATGTCGGCTCCCCTTCTACGGCTGACCGATGTGTCGGCCGCCTCCTCCAATCGTCACAGCTATCGAGTCGTGACCCCTTGCTCACCAGCGACACATGACGGCGTGATGTACCTCCTCCGTGGCCGGCCGGTTCTGGCCGCTACGATGAACGCCACAACTTTGTTCCATAGCCTCCTACCGTGGTGTGCATCAGTGCACTACCTCCTTCTTAGCTAGTCGGTGCTGTTTCGCCGGTGGTCTACCATGGAGGGCGTAAAGTTAACAAAGTAGCGGAGGGTTTGGGCCAGGTTCATTAGGCTTGTGCCCTCCGCGTTAGCTTGTAATCATAAGGGTGGATTTAAGGGTTCAAGAAATTCACTTGAAGTAAACAAGAATCAAACCCCTACCCGTGGTTATTAGAGAGCTTGTGCGCTTGAGGAAAGTTGGTCAGCGTTCACTGTCCTCTGCAACTAGATTTCAATGACGTCGCTCATACATTGTCCTTCGGTTCATGGATCGGTGTCTCCCATCACCTCCCATTAGAACCGGCTCCATCCTCCAAGATTTTGGCATCTCAACACTTTTTGAGCACTACGTTGTTCGGCGAAGCAGTGCTGACACCTCTCCCCAAGCTCCTTATAAATAGAAGAGGGGGAGGGTGTGAAATGTTCATGGAATTGATGGTGGCCCATTAATTATGAACCTTCCTAATTTCCCAATGGTAAAGTAACATATAAATGAATGGTCAAGCCATTTATTTTCTAGACACATCGTTGGTCCCACACTCCGCTTGTCCGTTGGAGGATAAGAAAGAAAATCAATATTAACTAAGTTATTTTTATTGTTCTTTTAAATATCCCAAAACACTACTTTTCTCCAGTCCTACTGTTGTCAATGTGAAGCCTCCCTTAAGTGAATCCATGTGATGTAGATTCAACGGTGCACTAAGATTTTTAATCCGAGAACAAGTTCAAAAGTTATAAAATGCTTCTCGCCTGTTTACTGAACGCACCTTAAAAAAGTTTAATACATTATTAACATTCACCCTTGACCCGCGACGGTCGAGGTTAGGATTTTCCTAATGGAAAAAATCCCCAAAGAACCCAAATGTACTCTCAAATTTTTAATCTGAGTTACCGTTTAGAAGTTATGTATTTTAAAAATAAAATAATTTTTGATTAATTATTTTATTTACGACCATAAACTAACTTCCTCAGTTGGACCACACTGAAAAATGTTAGTATCTTCCTAAAGATAGAATACCCCCACAAACTCAGTGGTGGTCTCTGATTTTTAATCCGAGTTACCGTTCATGAGTTATAATCATTTTAAAAATAAAATAACTTTATTTAATTATTTTATTTATGGTTATGCCATTTTTGGGTTTTCTCACAGGAGGCCTATGCTAACTAAGCTTAGGTCGCACCTAGGGTCAAACCGCCATCTTAAATGCAATGGTTCTCTCATATTTCTGATCTAGGAAACCGTTTAAGAGTTATTCTACTTTTTCATGAAACTTGTTTATGCATGTTAATTAAAACTTAACAAAGCCTTGACGGATCATTCCAGGCACACCGGGACTTGGAATCATGCATCGTTAGATTTTGTGGTCTCACAATAATTCCACATAATTAAAATAAATTACATTGAAAATACGGGTATTTACATTCTCCCCACCATAGGGATTTTCATACCCGAAATCCACAACATAGTATAAGAAAACAAATGGGGGGTACCGATAACGAATCTGAGCCATCCTCTCCCATGTGCTCTCCTGAAGGTTCCCATGCTGCCAGTGAACGTGCACTAGAGGTATCAACCGCCCATGAAGGACTTGCACTTGTCGATACTTAATCTTTACTGGATTCTCTGTAAATGTTTCCCAATCATCAAATTCTAGCTTTCCGTGGTCGATGACGTGTAATGGATCATGCAAGCATCTCCTTAGCTGAGACACATTGAAAATATTATGCACCTGGTGAATCTGTGGGGAAAGAGATAGACGATACGCCACCTCTCCTACTATCCTGAGAATCTAGAAAGTTCTGATGAACCTCGGAGATATCTTTCCACCCTGGCCAATCCTCTATAATCCTCATCAGGGTAAGACCCATAGGAAGACATGGTCTCCCTCCTCCGACTCCAAAGGTCTTCGTCCCTTGTTGGCATAAGAATTATACCGGCTCTATGCATCCTTCACTTGCTGATAAGTGAAGCATCGTGATACAAAATCTGCCACTATTATTGGTAACTAAAAACCCAAAACTCTTTCAATAATGAGGGTAAGGCTGGCTGACTCAAGAGTGATCCACTGCACCCTCCTTTCCATGAGTTTATCCTATACTGCCTGGGTTTCCCTTTTTGCTGACCAAGGAAAATCTCATTCCAACATTGTAGATAAACCACAAAATTTTTTCCTAATACAGTCAATCTGAGTATGAACTATGGATGACTATTCTATACCCAAAGTAATGTCTTAAGGCCTCGACGCTACCACCTAGAGGTTCCAACCAAAACTCTCACCTCAAGGGATAGATCACACCGTCAGCATAAGTGTGATTATGGAGTATCCTCCCAAAGGTATCTCCAGACGTAAGGGTCATGTATTTGGTTTAACTAGAAACTTAAGGTCTTGAAAAATATTCCTGGTTAGAAGGAATTATTGGTACCTATGTCTATTAACACGATATCTCCAAGTAGACTTAGATAGTACCTCTAATCATTCTTGGAGACCTTGGGTCATACTCGTTGACCACATGAAGCTACTCCCTTCCCCTGTCCTCTAGTTTTTTAAGCCTGGTGGGGACCACATTGAGGTGGTGGTTGTAACATGTCGAAATGTATACCACCTCATGCTGCTCTCCTAGCTTCACCTCCATGTCTGCTACCTTGTAGAGTCATCTGTCCCTATCACTTCCTATTCCTGAAAAATTTTACACTCCCATGTCTCTGAGACTGGCATCATTTTCCTAATTTCCAACTCTTAACATTCACTGACTGCATTTTCTCAGCCAAAGAAATTTCAACCACAAAGGTTCTCTCTAGCACCCTAACATTACTAGGAATGCATAGAGGAATAGTGCTGGCTCGAATGTCCCAAAACTCACCTCACTCAGAGGTCTGAGCCCTGAAGCACTGACCGTATTGTATTCATTGAGTACCTAGGATGGTCGGTATGCCTCGATGAATATTCAGCTACCGACATGTCATCCTGCCGAAGCTATAGAATCTCTAGGGAACACTCATCCCTTAACTCTTTATAGCAAGAGACCCCCTTCTCAGAGGAAGGTTCTAAAGCTTGTCCATAGAAAAAGTCACCCCTTAGCATTATCAGGGTAATCTAAACCCTTTCATCGTCTTTCTAAGCCACGTAGAAGAATCTCTACCTAGACCACCATCTGATCGAATGGTTCCCAAGATAGATGGAAACTAGGCCACCTCTTCATGCCAGTCCTTAGTTGCCTGTGAGTTAGGATTTCCTTGGAACCTAAAGGGTATCTGATGTTGAAACATGTATAAGACACGACCTACATGTGTCCTCTACCAGTACCGCCAGTTGTAACTACTGACTAATGGGAAGTGGTATAGCTGGTACACCACCCAAAGTTTCTAATGCCGTAATAGGGCCCTGCACGAAGGCCTCATCACTCGGTGGGCCGTCATCATGTACTCTCTCGGGAGTCCAAGCTGGAGGTCTACGTGGAAACATCCTGATACGGAATTTGTGATCCACATTCATTATGTTATACCTGGTGAGTTGACTCAATGAAATCATAAAAAAACTTTTAAAAAACACACGTAATTAGTGTTTTCATGCGTTGAGTTGGAAATATGAATTTAGGGTCCTAGTGTATGGATATTACAGCCGACATACTGACACTGGATTCCTAAAACTGAAAACCACATTCAAAACACTTAACACTATTCCCAAATAGAAAAGATCAGAGTCCTAGTTCTTCCGTAGAACCAAATCCTCTAATACAACTTTGTCATGACCCGTCCCTCGAGGCCCATGCCGTGACTACCCCAAGCCCGCCTTCCATAGGCCAGGGGCTAGAAACTAATAACAGAAAGGCATATCCCTAAAACAGGAAGTAATTTCCATTTTAACCTATATAGACACACAGTTCAAGAACACTTCAAGAAGCAACCACAAAGTAAAACAATGTAGTAAAAGAGTTTTGGAAGTAAAGGGGCCAGAATACAAGCCCAACTAAAAGTGCAAGTACAATGATAAAGTACAAATAAAATGGAAATGTACAAAACAACTCCTTGATCATCCACCGAGTATCTTACCTGAAGCGTAGGTACATCTCACGATCAGTAGTCCCTGTGTCATGTCACACCAAATGGTCCACCTCCGAGTACCATCCAGTCATGGCTCCCTCAGCCTCGATCAATGCTGTCTTTCATCTGCACAGGACACAACCAGGTGCGGGAAAAGCCCGTGTAGGGGTGAGTACAACATTACTCAGTAGGGACCCCAAGACCCACATAGGTCTCCTAGAGTTCCACAAAGTAAATACCATAAAGCAAGAACTCAATCTCAAAGCACGAAGCAATAGAAATCAACTCTGCTTAGGTATATGCCCATACACAAACCAAAGTTATCAAGACATACTCATATCATACATGATGGAAGAATACCTCAAGGGTAACACCATTAAGGTAGAATTACCACATAGGTAAAACCACAAATACAAAACCACGAAGGTAGAAGTACCACACATGTAACACCACAAAGCTAGAAGTACCACACTGGTAACACCACGAAGGTAGAAATACCCCATAGGTAACACCACAAATATAAAAGAACCACATAGGTAACACAACGATGGTAGAAGCACCATAAAGGTAACACCACGAAGATAGAAGTTCCACACAGGTAATGTCATGAAGGTTGAAGTATCACACAGGTAACACCATGAAGATAGAAGTACCACACAGGTAATACCACAAAGACAACACCAAAAAGGTATAAGTACCTCATGGGTAACACCACTAAGACAACATCACGAATGTAGAAGTACTACATAAGTAAAACCACGAAGATAGAAGTACCACACAGGTAACACCACGAAGATTGAAGTACCACATAGGTAACACCAAGAAGACAATACCATGATGGTAGAAGTACCATAAAGGTAACACCACCATGGAAGAAGTACCACATAGGTAACAACACAAATGTACCTGTACCACATAGGTAACACCATGAAGGTAGAAGCATCACACATGTAACACCACGAAGATAGAAGTACCACATAGTTAACACCACAAAGGTAAAAGTGTTGGAACCACGCATGCAATGGAAGCCCAAAACAGGTGGGTTTTAAAATTTTTCCTCCGACGGTTGACGTAAACATGTAGACATCGGAGAAGAGTATCCCGATCTTAGACGAGGACCACACTTGAGGAATTTAAGCACAAAAATTAAACAGTAAAATACCTGGTTTAAATCTGAAGCCGCGCATGACGTCTACTCATCATTGGCGATCACTGCTCGAAGATTCCGAAGTCAAATTCCTCTAGATCTTACACACGCACTTCAATAAATCTGTGGTAGTGTCCTTCGTTATAATCCGGGTGATAGCACAGATTTTCGACGATGCCTTCGGTGCTCAAATGACCACCGTATCGCGTCGCTAGTGATGCATGAGAGAGAGCTCCATCTGAGCTCCTTGGATCCCGACCATCTCTCTCTAGAATGTGGGAGATAGAAGAGGAGATATAATCTCCATGAATAGTGTTTGGAAAATTCCCCTCCTCTTCAATTTATAGTGCTCAATTAAAATACTCGGTATCACCTCGCCAACCCCAAATACATAACGCACTGTTAACGACATTTTATGACTACTAACCTGAGTCATAAATATTATTATCATTTACTTGTAATATATTAAAATATATTACATGATAATAAGTGAGTCATTACCTCAACTCTTCGCTCCCCTAAATATTAATTGAACCTTGAATAATTTAATATTCGTCAATTAATATTTTTTCACGTATTTAATTAAAAACTCATAAATACATT
Organism: Viscum album; assembly: GCA_963277665.1. NCBI lineage: Eukaryota > Viridiplantae > Streptophyta > Magnoliopsida > Santalales > Viscaceae > Viscum > Viscum album. The sequence continues at coordinate 989,922,512 of OY728159.1, read as the reverse complement.
TAATAAATAAATTCAATACTCATTATTCTAAACTCAAATAATATGAATTTATTTATTTCATTGGTGATCATTTAACTTTGGACAATTCCTGGACCCTTGTGGTGGGGCCCACTATGTCCAATTCTCTTATTCAACTGAATAAGGCAGATTCTTGAATATGCTATTGTTTGTGACCCTCTAGGCCCTTATTTCGACAGTTGTGAATAGTATTCACAGACTAAGAGTAGGATCTAGCAACCCATCATGGCCCTTGAAGAAATAAGGATTGTCATAGCAGCGACAACCATCCTACGAACACACACTCTGTAATATAATCTCTTTGCCTATAATATCACATAAAGTAGGACGCACTCTCGTGTCATCGCCCTTTTCTTGCTTTGTTGTTTGTTGATGTAACTGGATGGATTTACCCTCAACTTCCATGGACATGTTCTTATAAATGTACTACTATCCATATCAACATGGCTAGAGATATATTACTTCCATAAACCGGAAGCGACAAATCCTTTCTTGACCATTCAACCAATGTCAAACCACCAATGACGCACCTGACACAAACTACCTCACCACGACTTCATTGCCATGGTTTTCTTCATGCATCAAAGTACGTAATAAAGTGACATACATTGGTAATGATCTCAATTCAGGAGACCATTACACATGATCGTAGATAGGAACATCCAATGACACCTGAAACATGTGGTGTTCCTATTGGCGGGCCAGTCCTCATGATCTCACTACTAAAGATCACCAAGTGCGAACATCATGAGAAGAAGTCTCAATGCTTATGAGCCCCCAACACCTGATAGTCAGACATCTACTATGTCCAACTGGTAATATGTATCTAGACCATTAAAAATATATATTTAAGATTAATGTCATAGTATCTAGAGGTTCTCATTATAGCCTGGGAACAACTATAACCTTTCGATACGACAATTAATCTTTGGACATTACCATTTCAATAGTGGACGCAGAAAAGATTACACTATAATGGTAAGATGACATCATGTATACCTTATTGAATACATGATATGGTAATCAAAATCACATAATAGTTGGGTCTAGGGAACCCACTATTTCAACAAAAAAACCATCTCACACCAGGTATAACTTAAGTACATAAGTATAGATGATTAATAATAAGCTAGTTCATCTTACTCTGTTAAGAAGCACTACTGCTGACCAAACAGGATCAATAGGTACTAACCACCTCAATGGCCCCCACAAGATCTGACCATCCTAGAGTCGATAAGCACTAACCCTCGCAATGACCCACACATCATATGACCCACACATGATCGGTATGTGCTGACCCACACAAGATCGCAGAGCGCTGACACACACCGAATCTAACCAACACCAGATCTTTATGTGCTGACACACATAGGATTGCTGAGTGGTGAACCACACATGATCTATTAGATGCTGAACCACATAGTATTGGCGTTCTTTCTTCATGTTTCAGCCAGCCACTGGATTCCTCGCACCCAGTGCGCTCGAGCTCCGTAGAATATACCCCTCGAGATATGGGTCGTACCACCACAAAAAATAAGCTCCACAAAGTAGTAACCTGAAGGACCGCTATGTCGTAAGGGTTCCAACATGATAGACTGTGCGTCAATCAGATGCCCGGTCAGTGAGTTATAAGAATTTTAGTTACAGGGGCCAGATTGGATTGGGGTTCCATCTAACCCATCCATACAACACCTGTCTCTAAAACTCTAGAGGAGTTTATCAAAAGGACTATCTCAATCCAAGGATCCAAATTCTCTAGACGGATTGTCAAACAAATTTCCGGTTCTTATTATATGACCCTTTAAGTGTTTCTAGGCCCGGTTGGGTGTGGGTCCGGTCTGACCCGGGTTGGGCGGGGCCACAACAGGCTCAACTCGATCTGCAAGGGGGTGTCCTGGCTCATAGGGGGGAACCTGAAAGGGTGTCCCATAAGCACTTGGCGTGGCATGACCGCGTAGGGTGCAGCCTACAAGGGGGAGGCCCGACCACATGAGGCGCGGACCGCAAGTGGGGCAGTCCGACCGGTGTCTGTCCGAGCTGGAAAGGGGGGAGAGTTCCCCCAGTATCCCTAATAGCCTGGATGCTGTTTGGTTTTGTGAAATGGTGGCACCACTTGGGCGTGGCCCGGTCATCACGGAACCCACGCAGTGGGTTAATCCTCCGTCGCGGCTTCAGCAGTGGCCCTCTACTCGCTGGCAGCATGCTTGTCGCACCGCCTCCACTTCGGCAGCTGACCGATGCGCCAACCGCCTCCTCTGGTCGTAGTGAATGAAGAGCCATGACCCCTTTCTCATCGGTGGCACGCGACGGTGCACCGCACCTCCTTCACAACCAGATAGTTCCGGCCACTACGATGACTATTGAGGCTTTGTGTCACAGCCTCCTCTTATAGCGTGCGTTAGTGCACGACCTCCTTTGTAGCCAGTCGGTGCCGCCGTACTGACGATATTCCATGGAGGGCGTAAGGTTAGAAAATTAGTAGAGGGTTCAGGATGGTTTCATTAGGACCGCGCCCTCCATGTTAGCTTGTAATCATAAGGGAGTATTTAAGGGTTAAAGAAATTCTATTGAAGTAAACAAGAATTAAACCCCTACATGAGGTTGTTAGAGAGCCTCTACGCCTGAGGAGTGGGGGTCGGTGTTCACTGTCCTCCACAACTAGCTTCCAACGAAATTGCTCGTATGTCATCCTTCGGTTCATGGTTCGGTGTCTCGTGTCACCTCCTGATCAAACCGGATCTGTCCTCCATGGCTTTGATGTCATGGCACATTGTCAGCACTTCGTTTTTTGGTGAAGTAGTGTCGACACCTCTCCCCAAGCTCGATATAAATAGGAGAGGGAGAGGGTGTGCAACGTTCATCGAATTGATGGAGGCCCATTAATTAAGAACCTTCCTTGTTCCCCAATTGTTCAGTTACTTATAAATGAAAGGTTAATCCATTTATTGGCGTGACACATCGCATGTCCCAAACTCTGCATGTCCATTAGAGGAGAAGAAGGAAAATAAAAATTAACTAAGTTATTTTTATTATTCTTCTAAAAGTGCCAAAACATAACTTTTTTCCAGACCTATTTTGTTCAAAGTGAATCCTCCCTTAAGAGAATCCCATCACTGCATATTTAAAATTTCCCTTAGATCTTTAATCTAAGCACTGGTTCAAATGTTAAAAAACTCTGCTCTCATATTTACTGAACGTACCTTAAAAAAGATCAATAAATTATTAACATACACCCTTGACCCGCACTGGTCAAATTTAGGCTTTGCCTAAGGGTGACATGCCCCAACGAAGGCAATGGTACTCTCGGATTTTTAATCCAACTTACCATTTATAAGTTATGGATTTTAAGAATAAAATAGTTGTTATTTAATTATTTTATTTACAGCAAAAAACTAACCCGCACCGGCTAATGTTAGTATCTACGTAAAGAAAGAATACCACCACAAGCTCAGTGGTGGTCTTAGATTTTTAATTCGAGTCACCATTAGTGAGTTATAATCATTTTAAAAATAAAAAAAATCTATTTAAATATTTTATTTACGATTATTCAATTTTTGGATTTCTCACAGGAGGCCTGCACCGAAAAATGTTAAGTCACTCCTAGGGTAAAACCACCATCCTTAACATAACAGTGCCCTCAGATTTATGATCTAGGAAACTATTTATGAGTTATTACATATTTTAGGAGAACTAATTATATGCGCTAAATAAATATTAACAATACTTTGACGGATCATTCTGGGTACTCTAAGCCTTGGAATCGCGCTCCATTAGATTTCGCTGTCTCGAAATATTTCCGTATAATTAAAAAAAATACATGTAAAATACAGGTCTTTATAAGGTCATTATCCAATGGAACCACCTCTGGATTGATTACATGTGATGGGTCAGATATGTACTTCCTCAAGAGTGATACATAGAATCCATCAAGTACTTGAGATAGGTTTGGTGGGAGTTCTATTCGATAGAACAATGCTCCAAGGTGATCAAGGATCTCAAAAGTCCCGATGTACCTTGACTAAGCTTTCCCTTCTTCCCAAATCTCATAACTCACTTCCACGATGATATGCGGAAGAATACCATGTCTCTAACATAAATCTATAGGTCTTGTCGATGATTATTATCATAGATCTTTTGTTGACTCTGTGTAGCTTCAATGTGCAGCTGGATGGTCTTAACCGTATCCACCATTTCTTAGACCATTTCTGGTCCTAGGAGTTTTCTCTCCCCAAATACATCCCAACATGCCGGTGTTCTGCACCTCTTCCCATGAAATGGATTCATAAGGAGCCATTTGGATATTTGAGTGGAAACTGTTATTGTAAGAGAACTCAACTAGAAGAAGATATTGATCCCATCCTCTTTTGATGTCTATTGAACATGTTCTCAAAATTTCCTCAAGTGGTTGGATAGTCCGCTCAGATTAGACATCAATTTGAGGATGAGAATCTATAAAAGAGTTCATCTCAGTATTCATTGCATGTTGAAGACTCTTCCATAACTTAGAGGTTAATCATGGATCTCGATCATATTCAATAGATATTGGTACTCCATGAAGGCTTACTACTTATTTGATATATATCTGTTCCATTTGATCCAATGAGAAATCTTCTAAAATTGAAATGAAGTGTGATTTCTTTGTAAGAAAATACATAACAACCTAGATAGAATTGTTTCTTTTGGATGTCTTCAGATGTCTAGAGAAAAATTCCATGGTGATGTTCTCCCATTTTCTTGCTGGTATGGGTAATTTTCGCATCATCCCCTTAGAGTTTTTCCTCTTATCCTTCACTTGCTGACATACCAGGCACATTAATATATACATAGCGATATCCTTCTTCATGTTATCCCACAAAAAATTCTCTCAGTGATCTCGATACATATTTGTGTTTCCTGGGTGAGTGGAGAAATTTGAGCTATGTGTATCATCCAAAATTTATTTCATAAACTCAGGATTTGATGGAACACATAGTCTTGACCAAAATCTCCAAATTCCTTCTTCAATAACATTGAACTCTAAGGATTTCCCTTTTTTGATAGTTTCCACTTTCTTCTGAATTCCCACATCATCCATTTGAGCATCCTTTGACCTTTCAAAAAGAGCTGGTTGAGAAATCATTTTTCAAAGGATTGATAATTTTCCATTCTTTATGATTCCCAAGTCCATATTCATCAAATACAAGAAGATTGGATCCATTTAAATTCTCATAAATGATAGAATCATTGTGTCCTTTCTACATAGAGTATCTCCCTCCTTTTTATCTTTCCCAGGGTGGTAATGGATTGAGCAGTCATAGTCTTTGATCAGATCTAACCATCTTTGTTGGCACATGTTGAACTCTTTCTATGTGAATATATACTTGACTATTTTTTGATTCGTATATATTTCAAACTTCTCCCCAAAGAGGAAATTCCCCTAAATTTTCAAAGGGAATATTACTGCAGCCAACTCTAGATCATGTGTTGGATATTTTTTCTCATGAACATTCAATTTCTTTGAAGCATAGACAATGTCTTTGTCATTTTTCATCAACACACAGCCTAGACCCTTCTTTGAAGCATCACTAAATACCAAAAAAAGTTATCCCCTTGTGGGTAGTGTGAGAACGGGCATAGTGATAAGCATCTTTTTCAACTCCTTGAAGCTCTCTTTACATTAACCACTCCAGGAAAACTTGACTCCATTCTGAGTTAGCTTGGGATGGGGGTTTGAAAATAGTGATAAATTTATCACAAATTGGTGATAATATACAGATAACCTAAGGAAGTTACAAATAGTTATCGCCAATGTTGGCCTCGACCATCCCCCAAATGCATCTTTCTTGGAGGGATCCATAGATATTCCATTTCTTATGATGATATGATCCAAGAATGAGACGTCCTTCAACCAGAACTTACACTTGCTGTACTTTTCATAGAGATTCAACTTTTGCAAGTAATCTAGTATAGTGCTTAGATTCTCCTCATGATACTACATGGTTCTAGAATATATTAGAATATCATCAATAAAGAATACCAAAAATTTGTCAAGGTAGTATTTAAATACTCTATTCATCATGTCCATGATGATTTTTGGAGCATTATTGAGTCCAAAAGGAATTACTATGAATTCATAGTGCTCAAACCTTATACGAAAAGCAGTCATGGGGATATCCCCCTTCTTCACCCATACTTGGTAATATCCCGACCACATATCCACTTTGGAGAAGTATTTTGCTCCCCGTTTCTGATCTAACAAGTCATCATTTCGGGGCAGAGTATACTTGTTCTTTATCCTGATTTTGTTGACCTCACGATAATAAATGAAAAGGCACCTTGACCCATCCTTCTTCTTGATGACAAGGATTGGTGCACCCCATCATGAAACACATGGTCATATAAACCCTTTATCCAGAATCTCTTCTAGTTGTTTCTTCAGCTCCTCAAGATCCACAACAACCATTATTTATATATTCATGGATATTGGCAACAACCCAAGTATAAGATCAATTGAGAATTCAACATCTATTCTAGGATGAATAGTGGACAATTCCTTAGGAAACACTTTAGCGAATTCCCTCACAATAGGAATGTCTTCAAGGATGGTTTCTTCCTTAGACTCAATCATCTGAGCAAGATACGCATACTCATAGAGTAGTAATATCAATTCTTGAGATGATGGTGTTAAAGATGATTTATCTTCCTCCTTTCACATGTGTATAATCAGGGGTTGATTCGTCATATGGTGAGTAATTTACCTCTCATGGCAATTTATGTTGGATATATATAGGGAAAGACAATAAATGATAATAATTGCATCAAATTACACTAAAGGGAGTATGAAGAGGTTCTCTAGGAATTTCAATCCACAAACTGTGACAGGGGAGGAGTTACATTCTTGGGATGCAATAATTTCCCCATTTCCCATTCTCCCTAACATCATTACTTCCATGATGTGTGGTGGTTTTGGAATTTTTCTACATAACATTTGGGATATAAAAGAATGCATAGAACTAGAATAAAAAATTACATTTTCTATTCTTGAATGAATAACTAACATACCTGTCACCACTTCATTTTCGGGGTTTTCTTTGTCAATATTGATGGTAAACAATCTCCCTTGTTGTATTGAAGGTTATTGGTTGTCTCTGAATACCCTTTTCTTAGGTATCAGGTTTGAAAAGTGTCATGGTTCTTTACTGTTGAAGCAATGAACAATGTGTTGAAGGTCAAAGGGAGAATTCCTATCCTCTATCGCAACAGCGGGTTTTTCTTGTCTCTAGTTAATAGCTAGGTTCCCTTCTCTTTCACACCTAAAGAATTTCCTCGCCCCCTTCAGGAAATTTCCGAGGTGCTTCTTTCCACAACTTTGGAAAGCGGGATGATGGAATTTCTTAGCAGCATTGGATTTAACCATAGGAACACCAGAATTAAAGTCCACCTTATACTTTTATCCCCATGGTAACCTTGAGATTCACCGATATCTATTTCGACTTTGAGGGAACATCTGGAAATTTCCTCTTAGCTCTTGAAGTGATGGATCACTAGGGCTTTCTATAGGCTAGGATTTAGCCCACAAAAGATGCGGTCAACCTTCAATTCGGGGGGGGGGGGGGGGATGACAATGCCGGAGGCATATCGTGAAATCCTTGTGATGATTTCCTCAAATGCTCTAATGGATTCTTCATCTTTTTTCTTGAGGTTAAGGAAGCCCCTTTCCATCTTAAGTCAGAGGGTGCGAGGAAAATATTTATGAAAAACCATTTTTGGGAAATCCATCCATTCCAACACCTCGATATCCTCCTTAGGTATCGTATTTTTAATCTATGTACACCACTTATTAGCTTCACCCTCCATACGATAAGCATCAAGAAGTACCTTCTCTTGTTCAGAACAATGAAGGATGGAGAAGATCTTTTCAATGGAGTTGTTTCATTATTTGGAAATTGAGAGATCAGATGATCCATTAAAATTATGAGGCCTTTGTATCATTAATCTCTCTATTGTGGATTGTTCTTTATGGGGTGGGGGGTGTTGAATGTTCTTCTTAAGAAATGTTTCAATTAAAAACATCAGTTAACTAAGAGAGTATCGTGATATTTTTTTCAATTCTCACTCCCATCAGATTGGGTATCTCATATGAATAGTCTTCACATGGATCTTCCCATTAGTTGTTAGCCCGAGTCCTCCTATTACTTTCCATTGGATTGAAAAAAAGGAATGTTAGGGGTAATACATAAAGGGGAATCTAATTAAAAAATGGATAACTTATAAATTACATTTATTTCCTTGACATATCTATGTTATCCATGATCTACTTCCCAACATATATTATTAGGGGAATTTTTTTAATTCCCTTAATAATTGTTCATTATGGGATTATGAATTTACCAATGCATATCCCACATGAGTTTCATAACCTAGAGTGAATCAAGTCCCGTTCTCATGCACCAGTTCCTGTTTGAGTCTAGCTCAAAGTAGCGTTCTTAGGTTTTACCCCTCGATGCATATGTGCTAGAGCCATCTCTAACTGATCATATCTAGACAAGGATGCATTTTATAGATAAAAAATTTACTCAATACTCACCAAAATTTAGGGATCTTTTTATTATACTTAGTCTTATCCCTAAGAATTTTACTAGGGTTTTCTAATCCTAACCCTAAAAATTACTAAACCTATCCTCTGATACCAACTATAACAACCCTGATCTTTATTACACACATAATCATGATTTATTACATAAAAATGCACTTAAGAAAACTCTGAGGATCATGATTTATAGTGTCTTGGGAAATTATGAACATTACATAACAACATAGAATATAAACCAGATCATTTTTATTAAAAACTTCTTTTACATAACCAAAAAATTCCTTCGTACTTAACATTGCATGGGATAACCTGAGGACATGAATAATAAAAGGGTTATCTAAAAAGACCAGTAAGGGAGTAAATAAGTAATAACATGAAGAATATAGTACATGTTAGGAAATAGGCATATCAATGGATCACAAGAGAAACATTAACATAAAGGCATGATATATCATAATTGTCATTACATGGAAATGTGGCAACAACATTTAACATGATATTTACATGATCCAAGGATAATTTCACATGGAACATGAGTAAAACCTCATTGAACATGAATTAAAAGGAGTAAAACCTAATTTTACTTGACTTATCATGATACTAATATTTACTCAATTCATTGGAGCACTATCAGGGCACACCCTTCTTAGTCATTTCATTTCCTGCATAAGTGTGCCACATAGATCATACATCATGGATTCATTAAATATAATCATTTATTACATGATAAAGGAATTTGGAATTCATATATGAAATTTTTTAAACAATATGTAAATGTTCATAAATGTGAATACCCTTGATAGAGAAATGGGAAAGGTATTCACCACACAATGGCTCTGGCTTGAGAATTGTGGTGCAATTTCAACAGCATAACAGTGTGACATAAGAATGAATAAAAATGGTTGATGAGAGAGAAATGACTATCTTATAATATGTACAATATAAGGACAGTGAGGGTTCCATATAAATACATTTTCTAACATATGTAAAGGAATTTAAATGCATAATTTAAAATAATTTATTGAATGTAAATGAGAAGAGAGAAATTCCTTACGAAATTTTGGCATGGTAACGAGTGTGACTGGGGGGCATTAGTGAAAGAGAAAGCGGTATCTGATAATTCAAACATAATAACGAAATTATGGAGGAGGTTAGAAATCATACCCCAACATTTTTAATTGAAAACAAAAGCGTATAACAAGATAATGATATTTGGAAAAAAATAGAAAAGATTAAATCCCTTATTTCGAAGTGTGATCCCAAAGGCTTGGAAGTGGCTTGAGAGAGGCTTAGTGGGATCTTAGGGGTCCCTTGGAGGATTATAGAGAGAGTAGTTCATAGGTTGGTCAAGATCCAAACTGTTTGAGTGAAGCGGAATGGGATATTGAGTGGGTTTATATAGGAAATGAGATGGAATTATTTATTATTTAGGTTTTGGACACCATAAATCAAAGTAATAAAATCACAAATCCATCCCATAGTTTTTGACCATGGTTTTATAAAAATTGGAGTGGAAAAAATTATTTTATTAGGCCAATGACCGAAATTATTGAAATATTATGCTTGATTATTTAGAGGTGAATCACACTCTCAAGGAAATCATTTTAAAATGTAAAAATGTTTTATAAGTCTTGGAGGGTCCATTAAGGCTTTGTAAAATAAATCAAAAATACCTAAAATAACATTATTTTAAAGGTAAAACGTATATTGTATGAACATCCCATTTATATTATTTTATTACATCACTATTTAGTCATTAAGATGTCATAAAACATATTATATATTTATACATTATTTAATATTTACCCAAAAATTCGAGTGTCTCAGAAAATTATGAAAAAATAAACATTGGATAATTTTGATATACTGATTTCAAAGATAATATTCAATTTATCTAAATAATTTTTTTAAATATTTTATTTTTTTACTTTTATAATAAAAACCAACATTTATCAAAAAATCATGGGTTTTGACAGAAACAACTTTCAAACCATAAAAATTACCATTGTATTCATAAAAATTATATGATATTTTATATTAAATAAAAATTAATAGCGTAATAATATTTTATTAAAATATTATATAATTAAAAAATCCATTATTTCAAAAAAATAGTTTTCATAATTCAATACTAACTAAAAATACTATTTGTGCTTTAAAAACTATTTACAAAGTCACAATAAAAAAATGAATATATATTATTTATTCTATACAAAAATAATGCACACAATCATAGTTTAAGGGTTTTGTTACATAACCCCTTATAACACCCGTATAAGACCTAAGGGTAAGGTGGGCAATGGTGAAAGACTCTTGGGGTGGCTCGGATAATTTCGCTCAGGTGGTAATCTCTATTAATTTCCATTTTCTGTAGGCAGTTCCATTCAAGCATAATGCATTGAATATCAACTTGGGATTGATCAAGAGAGAAGCCCAGTGATGTTACCTCTTTTTCGAGCTCCAAAAAATGGTCTTCATATTGATCAACTCTACTAGATGAGGCTATTGTTTCCTTTTTTTTTGAGTAAATTGGATTTGTTAAAGCCCAATATTTATATTAATCATTTAATCACTGTTCAAAGACTATATTAGCAATGGTAACTATTCTTAATGGTATTTTAAAATCCAATAAACATAAAACCAAAGAAGCGCATATGTTTTATATAACCATTTGATATAATAAATCATTTAATTAGATCAAGAGGAATTTTCATTAATAAAAGTTTGGGTTGTTACAACATGCTACAAATATTTGGTTATTCTATGTGGGTATGATTTGTGTGACTAACCATTACACATTTAAAACATGTCAATGGACCCTTTTGGTACATTACAAAATGTTTAGAATAAGTATGTTGTTGAGAACCATTACTATGAGACTCACCCCGCTTCCTCTTTCCCTTTAAGGGACTACCATAATTTCCAAATAGATTAGGAGAAAATACCATCAACCCCAACATACCAACAAAATAAAGTTCCACCATCAAATCTATATATATAATATCATCCTATGAGGTAAAATTTAGCATGAAGACCTAATATTAGATATCAGATCAAATACCCATCTTAAATCTTCAAGCCTTTAATTTATTATTCAAAACCACCTCATATGAAAACTAACTATGTTCAAGAATGTGATTGTCATATTGAGTTGTTGTCCAATCACACAATTGAAAGTTGGGAAATTATATAGACTTAGCCAAAACTATATATTCAGAATAGAAATTCCCTATGAAAAATGGTCTGATGTCCTTCCATTACAAGACCTTATTCTTATCTACTATAACTATAACACATCAAAATACCTTACTTGGAAATTATAGTTTTAATAAAAAACATTTTACATTAATAGAATTTGGAATCTCTATTAACTCATATATTAGTTTAATTTTTTTAACTAATTCACTCACTGTTTAGGATCATTCATTCCTAGGAAGGATTGTGTTTTATATCAAAGAAAATCATGGTTACGATCTCAACTATCAAAAATTCAAGGTTATGATAATAGACCATGAATGAGAATGGGTGTGACAACTTTTCCTAATGCTTTAACTGCACACACCACTATCTCAATGATGTTCTAATCAATAACAACATTCACATTTTATGGTTCATTAGAATATTTCTCATGAAACCTATTCATCGATATTCAAGGGGGTATGATACTACACAACAACAATATATAGTAGATAAACATCAGTAAAGAGACACAATTTTATTAACTATATCAATAATATTTCAATAGGGATACCAAAAATTAGTTCAAATATAGTGAAAATTATAGAATTAAATCATCATGTTTCCTTGAAGTCACCCTTCCCTAATATCCCATTGAAAGGCAAGGCTTGTTACAATTAGAGTTGTCTTAGAAACCACTAATAACCTGCCCCTTAAGTCTCAAAAATCTTATCTTTTATCTATCAAACCATTATAACATCCATTCAAACATTAAAAAGGGAGTTGATTGACTTTGATATAAATTTATCATTAATCAACCCAAAAATCCCCCATAAACAGTACCTGAGTCAATATTGAAACACCCCAAAGTGCATTATTAATATACCCTGGATGGTTAATAGCACCATCACATCAAATACAACTTGGATGGAATGATTTCTGCATAATAAAAATGGAAGAGAAAAGTAGTGGATATGAATACAATAAACAATCAGTATTCCAAACACATCACAATAGAAAAGTACCATAGTTATATACATATTAGTTCCAAAAAAGGTTCATTAACCAAATAAACCAAATGTAACCATGAATACAACAATATAAGACCTCCATGAAACAAGTAGATCATATGTTCCATTGGTCACCACTGAATTCCATGGTCCATCTAATCATGAACACCCACCACCTCCATCTAGTGTTTTCCCTTTTCCTAGATATAATAAAAGAAAATATAAATATTCACAAAGTAAAAGGTAGTATGTGAGAAACAATATCATAGTAAGTTACTAATAATCAATTTATAAAAAAATCTATATCATGTAAACTAGATAAGCTCCATTTTAAGTAAAAAATGGCCTTGCAATAATTTCAAAATTTAATACAAAACTTACTTTAAAAAACATAACATTGGATAGTCTAAAATAGGATCAAACATTCATTATCATAATATAATAGTGAATAAATATTTCTATCAAAAATGACATGAGTAAAAACATTCACCATTTTGCAATGTATAAATCATTTGTAAAGAACTAATTTTTTTTAAAAAAATGTAAAAATTTCCTTGAGGATAGGTTTATATAGGGGTTATCACACATCTCAGTAATGTACGACTCTTCATGTGCACACATTCCTAGGTCCCATGCTTGAGGGGAATAAGAAAAAATCCCAAATAATGAACTCATAGACCACAAGTAATTTAGATCATTATCATCATAAATCCATATTTGGGTAGAGCTAATATATTCCAATCATGTGAACTTCCCACCTTTTTAACCATGTTCCGATGTGATTGAAGAAAATCAACCATTCATGGTGATATCTATCATTTAAATCAATCTAAAATTATTTCGAGATATTAATCATTTCATAATCCCTAATTTCATGTTAAAAAAATACTAAATCTTCTTTCAAAAACCAACATCAAGTTCTTTTTTATAAAAATAATGTCTTCCAAAACAAAACAATTCATTTAAAATTCATAAATAATTTTATACCATAATTTCTCTAGAAAAAACATCAAAATATTTCAGTAAATAATTCAATCATCTAAATCATTGTTCCACAAATAGATATATTTTTTTGAAAATCCATAACCAAAAGGTTTAACAAACACAAAAACACCATTCCATTTATAAAAATTTAATACTGAAACTAAAATCAATATTTAGAAATAAATTATAAATCTAATTAAAAATAAAAAAGCATCAAAGGTTTCAAGTGATATATATTTTCTTATAAACCACGTACCTCTGTCAAGATCTATAATCACCCAAGATGGGATCCAATAATTGAATATCAATAGCTATAATAGACAACGAGGAATCTTATTATGACCATTCATCTAGTTATAATCTAGATCCTTCAATGGCATGAGGATCCTCCACTCACAAATATATATAGAGGGAATAATAAACTAGGGAAAATATGGAATGGATATTACACTTACCAAAAGATATCCAACACATCATAAACAGTTTGATCCATGAAGAATCTAGGTTGGGAGAGATAAATTTATTTATAGATATTACCCAAGGAATAAAGAATTTATTTAAGTTTGAATAGGAGGCCATTGCAGTTAAAATAGGTCCTTTTTTGTATTCAAATTAGGAAAATATGAGAATTAAATTTGATTCGCAAGGTTTGGATACACCGTTTTTCAAATAGTGTGCCTCTTTATAGATACTAGAAGTGAATGGTGGTTTATTAATATGGATTGGTTTTTTTCCATCTCTGAAAATCCAAACATCCTAAATCTAAATCATTTTTGAGTTAACTGATATGATTTAAACTAACTAGGAACCAACTGTGATCCCTCTTCCGGATCACCAACTCGACGCTCATGATTTCTCAGGTAGTACCACACAATTTTATCCAACTATCTACCAGATGTGTGTAGGAAAACGTTTCTTTAATGAATGAAAAAATGAACCAAAAAACTGATAAAACATCCAAGAAATATATTATTAAAAAAATGTAATTCGAGAACCTAAAATTTATTATTAGGATGTTAATTAATATTATTAATTCTCACTTGTTAATTTTTTATTTAATAGTAATTAAAATTCTCATGATGTAATTCACTATAACTTCCCATAATTATTTTACATTTATTTTTATCCACAATATATATATTTTTAATTACCATAAATTTTATTTAATTTGGGATCATATTTAAGTGTTATTCTAGATGACATTAAAATTAAAAATTCCCACTTTGCAAAAGAAAATTTTATTAAACCTTTTCAAAGTGTGGGTTTTCAAATAAGCTATTTTCAGATATTAAATCCATGAATTTTTAATATTACGGTCAACTATCGAGGAAGAAATTTATTTAAGTGGGGGAATATGTAATACCCTAAAATCTTAAAAGAAGTCTATGTTCTATAACATACATTACATTCCACAATAAGCATAAATGAATCATGAAATAATATTATTTTAATTATGAACATTGTAACATAGCCATAAAATTTTTGTGCATGAATAAAAGTAAAAGAATTTTGATATATATGTATAATTTTCCTACTCAATTGAATTATATTGATTAATTCTCAAGGAATAGGTAATCAAATTTTAGTGTGGTTGTTTTATTCCTCAAAAATATATATTCTTCAAAAATGGTTTTCGATGACTTTTTTGTAAGGACATTATAACTAATTCTTACCACTTTTAGAATTTTTATACAATAAAAAGGATATAATTTCTGAAATCATCATATTAAAATTACATTAGGTTGATGTGTTACAATTTTTCCAAAATGAATACTTTTATAGTTAATAATGAATAATATTGATTTAATAATAATATATATTTTGTTTTTAAGTTTTTAAAAAGTAAAATTTTATTTTTAATTGGTTTCAAAATTTCATGATTTAATTTTTAATATACATAATCCCATTAATTTAATTTTAATAAACAATATTATTAATTGTGATATAAATAAATTTATTTAAATAAAATTCATTTTTATGGAAATAAAATTTCATCATATTGTGTGGGTTTATTTTAAAAGTAATTTCTACCACTCATAGGAATCTAATTTTATAAAATTAATTCCATATTTTGAATCATTATTATTATATTAAGTAAATAAGTCCACTATATTTTCAGTTGTTAAGAATAATAACCTTAGAAAAAATTTTGTCACCATGGTGAGGTTAAAATAGGTAGAACATGATTAAAACTATGACATTAGTATTTAAAAATCACTAAAAAATTCCATTTTTAATAGGATGAGTCTTTTTGAACCATAATCATCTGAAATTGGTAAATTTGGAAATTTATTTCCAATTTCATTTGATAATTATATGAATATTATTCTATGTAAATAATTCATAAAAAATTTCACTCTATTTGTTTTAATATCTCAAATAATTTTTCATAGTTGTAAAAATAGGTTATGTTTTGTTTTAAATGGTTATATGAATTTTGAATGCATTTTTTATCATATTAGTATGCATTTAATTTTTAGTGATGGAATGATTATCTTAAATTCATACTCAATGCTGATACAGTGTATGTTCAAGAAATAGAAAAATCAAGTAAATGATTTTAAAAAACTCACAAAATAATATTTTTAGGTCAGTTATGGTGTTCCGATTTGTTTTATATAAATACAATATATTAATTATGTTTTAATACTTTATATATTAAATAAATAACTATATTTATATTTCTTAATGTAAAATTATATGAATAGTCCAAAAAATGACATTAATTGAATTTATATTAAATAATATTTTATTAAATGATGTAAAAGTAAAAAATACTATCATTGTCTAATTGTACAATATATAGTTGATTTTATCAAAACTTTTCTATTTATGGGTCACTTTTCCTTTTATAGTAACTTTTCTGACCCCTAAAGAGAAAAAATATTATTATTATGGTCATATTTAAATGTGATAATGGAAGGATAAAACTAAAAAAAGGGTTAAAAAAATTCTAAACAAGTATAAATTTCACTGTATGAGAGTATATCAACTTATATCTATCCTACATTCTAAATCTATTAGTTTAGAGATAATTTACCATTAAAATTAATTTATAATGATTTAATAATTTAGTAAATTCCAATAGTGCCCCTCTCCTAACTTATATATGGACCCAGATCCCCTCTCTCCCTCATGATAAATAAGAATCATAGATATAAAAAAATTAACAAAAGCTCTTCTTAACATCAATATATAAATTATCAAGGTTAGAGTTCTAATGACCTGGTAATTTCAAGGGATTTTTTTTCTTAAATACTTTGGAATTTTACAAGCTTTTGGCTTCTGACGGCACTTGATTCCGATCCCGGTGTGCCCGGAATCATTTTCTGAAGTTTAGCTCAGGTACGTTCAGTAAACGAATGAGCATGTTTTTCTATCTTTTGAACCGGTGCTTGGAATTGAAATCCAAGGGCACCGATGAACTCGCAGCGCCAGTAATTGCTTAAGGGGACCTTTACCATAGTTGCGTTTTAAGTGGGTTGAGAATTATTATTTGGGTAATTAGTTTAAAATAAATAAAATTGTTAGAACAATTTTATTTTATAACTTTGGAAGTTAAAACCTCCCATGGGAAGTTGTTGGTGGGGCCCACAACCACCCAACTTCCTATGTGTGGATATATGAGAGGTGGGGCCCACATGAGCCCCAACCTTTTATCTCCCATAATCCTCTTTAATCTCCCCAAATAACTCCCTTAAACCCCCTTCATTAATTTGTAAACTCCTCTTAAATTGTGTAAACTCTTCTTCTCCCTCTCCCCCTCTTTATTATTTTCCAACACATGTTAATCAATTAAAATCAAACTCTTCAATTATTTAATTAAGGGTTTTGAATTTTGAATGATTTACAAGTTTATTTAAAATAAGGGGTAGCCTTATTTTAATTTGGTTGGCACATGTGGTGTTGGGGGAAATAATTTGAGAGAGAGATCTTGGGAAAGAAGAAGAGAGTTTATCCTTTGTTGAAGTACACCGACCCTCCGACGAAGAATGGTGTCTTCTTCAACGAAGAACGCTGGATCCACGAAGAACGATCAACGTTCCATCCTTTATTTTCTCGGCGACAAGTGAGGAGACACCGCTTCCTCCTTGGACGCACTCCGACGTCACCTACGAATCCTTTCCTTGTGACGCTGTCTTCGGCGATGCCTGATGTACGACGTCAATTTTCGAGGTAGGGGGTTAAGAACAATTTTTGTTTGAATAAAAATTGTGCCTCGTTCTTGTTTAATTTTAAATCCTCGTACCTCAACTTTTAATTGTGGTACATGGTTTTCCGAATGTTATCATCTAACGTGGAGGGAGCGAGCCGAAAAAACACGACACACTGTACCTCCAATGGTTCTTGAATGATTGATGAAGGCGGTGGCACAATGATGCCACCGGTAGAGAGTACCGCAGAAGAAACCCGCAACACATTTTTCACCGGTTCGCCATACTTGTGCGAAGAATGGGGTCGTGGCCACCACGGGCCGAAGAAATGCCGAAGGGGCGGGGTGCCATTTCACCGTGCCAGAGGAGGAGGAGGGCCGCAGCCATGCGGGCCACGGCTATCGGAGGAAAGCGCGACGCCGTCACGCCGCGCGGGAGAAGGGCCGCTGCCATGATGGCCGCGGCGCCGTCACGCCTTGCCAGAAGGGACGCCGTGACTGTGTCGCGGCGGTTAGGTATCAGGGAGGCTGGCTGAGCTGGACACTGGTGAGGGGGCACTAGGGCGGAACCTGACGGGTTCCATGGAGAAATAACTGGCGCTTCCCGGTTCCGTTACAGGAGACAAGGGGGTGAAATCCGACCCCTTGATTGATTATGGCGGGCCCCGCCGCCGCCCGGTCAGCATGACCAGGCAGGCTTCACCGCCCTATCCACGCGGTTGGGCCACCATGTCATGCATACTGGGTCGCCGCGCCGGCCGGGCCGTGCCCAACCGGGCCAGACCCGGACCCGAGTCGGGTCAACCCAGTTCGGGCCGACCCTGGGCGGGTAGGGCCGGGTCGGACCGGGCCCAGACCCCCTATTTCAGACCGTTTTTGGTTAAACGGCCATTACATGAGATACATACCTTCGATCGATGCACCTTCTATTGCTTAGGATTCCTTGGATCGAGACGGTAGTTTCGGTATATTACACTCAAGGTTTCAGCGATGTTTGGGTATGGCAGGGTTGGTTTGAACCCGAAACCAACCGAGCCCTCGGAGCGGAAACGCTTATAACTTAAGGACCAGATGTCCGATTGATGTGACGTCATCTATGTTGGTTTCCTTTTGTTGAGGAGGCTCTTTTGGCATAGTCCACGTTGTATTAGGATGATATTGGAGTATGGCTGGGTTGGTTTTAGCTTAAAAACCAACCGGGCCCCAGAAACAGAAAAGCCAAAAACTCACAGACCGGGCGTCCGATTGACGCGCCGTCTATTGCGTTGAGACCCCTATGACGAGGCGGTCTTTTGTGATACTTCTACGTGAGACTTAGTGACAATTGGAGTATCGGCTTGAGGCTCCTGGATCGGACCCTCCCGGTTACGTGTGAGCAGATTGCAGAGACCTCGTAGCTGGCTGTGACTTGACCACTACGGATCGATCGACTCAGAGTGATTCGGATGGCCTAGTGGGGAGCGCTTGGTTGTAGTAGCAGACCCACGGTGGAGGAGCGCTTGGTTGTAGCAGCAGACATGTGGTACTCGACAGAAGGAGTACCTCTATAGGCTATGAGGGGGAGCGCTTGGTTGTAGTGGTAGACCCATGGTGGGAAGCGCTTGGTTGTAGCAACAGGCCCACAGTACTCGACAGGTGAAGTAATTCAGCAGTCCAAGCATAGTGGGAAGCGCTTGGTTGTAGCGGAAGGCCCACTGTACTTGAAAGAGGAGGAGTTCTCCAGTAGTCGTGGTTTCGACTTTGTAAATAAAAATCCTAGTTTGAGCTGAGTCAATGACCTTTGTGTTTTCCTCCGAATTGAGATGGGTTACTTGATAACTTAGGTATATGTATGGGATTATACCTAAGTAAAGGTTATCTGTTGAGATATTTCTTTTTGTTTTATCCCTGTTGGATTTAGTGAGACCTTGAGGGTCTCAGGGTCCCTACTGAGTATCATTATACTCACCCCTGCACGGGCTATGCCCGCAGCTCGTTGTGTTGGATGCAGACGACGGACAATGCTGACCGAGGCAGAGTGTAGGAGGACTGGACGGTACACGGTGGTGGACACTCGGCATGAAAACACATAGAGTGGACCGATAGATGCGAAGTGCTGAGGAGTATATATGTACCTACCCTTCAGGTAGGATTTCAGAGGATGATCCAGGAGATGCTTCACTACTCAGTTGTTTGTCTTTTCTGTTGTACTTTCTTTCAGTTGTAGCTGTACCTTTCCATTGGGCTTGTATTTCTAGCCACTTAGTACATTCAACACTATTGTTACTGCTTTACTTAGTGTTTTCTTCCGCTTGTACTCTGGTTGTGTGTGTTTACGTTTTATAAAGGCAATGCCTTCCCAGTTATAGGGATTTACGCCTTTGGTGATAGTCCCCATCCCCTGGCCTATGGAAGGCGGGCATGGGGTAGTTACGACACGGGCCCCGAGGGATGGGTCATGAAAAATTGGTATCAAAGGACGTCGGTTCTACCACAAAACATAGGACTCTGATATTTTCTTTCTATGAAGTAATAATGTTAAGGGTACTATGTGTGGTCTTCAGTTCAGGGAGTCCAGTGTTGGTGCGGGTGACTGACGTATCCATACACCAGGACCTTGAATTCTAATTTCCAACTCAGTGCACAAAAACACTAATTGCATGTGTGTTTTCAAAAGTTTTCCTTTAAGTCATCTCAATCTAGGTCAGCTCACCTGGTATAGTCTTTGACCATGTCACATCTGTTTCTTTATGGATGCCTCCCCGTGGACGAAGAGCTATGGCCTCAGGAGTAGTACGTACTAACAGCCCACTGAGCGACGAGGCCTCAGTACATGGCCCTATTACAGTTGAGGCACCAGGGGAGGCACCAACGGTACTACCACCCATTGGGCCACCGATGCCACCATCCCCACCAGTAGTGAGTGCACGCCGATTGAGCATGATGCACAAGTTCCAGCATCAGAGGACACCTAGGATTAGGGGATAGATGGACCTGCATGTGGCTGAGGATTGGCTGGAGGCTGTGGTGAGAGTCTTCAGACTGGTATGGACACCAGCTGACATAATGGTGATCCTTGCTGCCAGCCTCCTTCAGGAAGTAGCAGGAAGATGGTGGAGCCTGATGCTCCAGATGCATGACGAGGCGACACTTCTATGGAAAGACTTCGAGGGCCTGTTCCGGGTGGAGGTTGTACCAGCCACCCTTCGAGCGGTGCGTTTACAGAAGCTAATGCATCTACAGCAGGGCCGCATGACAGTATCACAATACTCAGTGAGGTTCACAGACCCCTCACGCTACTCTACAGATATGGTACGGGACCCGTTCTTTAAGGCCCGGACCTTCGAACAGGGGCTCATGTGAGAGATTAGAGCTTCATCTGTTTCTCACAGTATCCCGACGCAGATAGGGGTGTTGGAACGAGCCCTCCTAGTGGAGAGTTTCCTTGCTGAGAAATCTCCAGCAGTGGAACCCACCACTAGTTGACATGCATTGGAGTCTTCTGCTGCTGGCAGTAGACAGATGATGCAGGGGTCCAAGAGGACCAGACCCACGGGTGGTTGACCGTATGACTTAGGATCATGTGTGTGAGGAACCCTGGGTGGAGAACGACTTACCTGGAGAGGAAAATGTTACTCCTTAGGCGGGCTTGGTCACATGGCACGTGACCGTCCGACCCGCTATACTGACGATCAATAGATAGCTGAAGGACCTCCCAGGCAGAGGCAGAGGTTCGATCGAGGTGGATCACAAGGAGTTGGAGACCAAGGCAGAGGAGCTGGCTGTGCAGCTGGTGGTGGAAGATGCTTCGAGGTGTTGCCACCACCACCACCAGGAGGTCCACCCCGACCGTAGAGAACAGGTGGACATGGGAGAGCACAACTTCAGTCATATGAAGTATATGACCATGGAGATCCGGAATTAGCTGGACAAGAGCAGGGCTAGTTCCAGGCATGGAGGCCTTTGTTCTTGGTGCTTCTAGCTTCGTTGTTGTTGTTGTTAGTTGTTTTTTGGGTCTTTGTACTTTGAGATGCAGTAATAAAAGACACTTATCCTTGTGATGATTACTTTCCGGACCTTTTTGTTTGGTTGATACTGAGAGGTTCTGGTTAAAACTGTTGACTTGACCCTCACTTGCGAGATTCCTACTGGAGAAGACCCAGTAACCATGCACTGATTCCGACAATGTGACTCAACCCTTGGAGGTGAGAGTAACAGTTGGATCTCTTGGTAGTAGCGTCGAGTCCTTACGACATCATCCATGGCATTTATTAGTATCATTCATGTTATGATTGATTGTATTAGGCAATGAACGTGGTTCATCCAGGGGATGAGACCAGATTTATCTTTTCGGCAGAGGAGAAATCTCAGCGGCTCTTGTAGAACGCAGACGAAGAAGGTTGGAGATGAGTTCTTACAATTGGCTAGTCTCACCATTGTTCGTTGAGTGAATGGTTTACAGTTTACTCTAAACTCAATAGTCTCGGGTGTGTCTTCTCACAGAAGGACATGAACTTGAGATAGCAGCGATGGATTGATTTCCTCCAGGACTACGACTTCAAGATAGTCCATACTCCTGGGAAGGGGAATGTTGTAGCAGATGCGCTCAGCAGGAGATCAGACATTCAGTTGTTAGGAGAGGCGAGACAACAGCTAGCTGTGTTTCAGATATATTTTGTGGATAGTTATGGAATCAGCATGGGTACAACCAGATATTGTTCAGGCTACGGCGAAGAAGGTGCAGATCATCTAGGAGTGGATGAAGACTGCATAGAGCAGACAGAAGTTCTATGCTGATAGGAGATGAAGATCATTGGAGTTTGAGGATGGAGACCAGGTCTTCCAACGAGTCTCACCTCGAAAAGGTCTACGGAGATTTGGCCGGGGTGGGAAGTTATTTCCACATTTCATCGGACCTTTCCAAGTCTTCAGTAGAGTATGCGAGGTGGCTTACCGCATGGCCCTTCCACCTTAGTTGAACCGGGTGCACGACATCTTCCACGTATCTCAGTTGAGGAGATGCGTGCACGACCTGTCCCACATCATCGACCACGGGGAGCTGGAAATCGATGATGGGGCGACAATCACGAAGGTTCGAATAGAGATCAAGGATTGACATGAGAAGTTCCTACATGGACGGTTGATTCCTATGGTGCGCGTTTTCTGGCAGCACGAGGACCTCCAGGAGAGAACATGGGAGTGGGAAGCTCACATGCGTGCTCAGTATCCTACAGTTTTCCTAGTGTGTGTTGAAGCTTGACAGGGATGTAAATCCCTGAGTTGGGAGTAATGTAAAGACCCTGAAATTTCAAGGAATTTATTTTTTATTAAATACTTTGGAATTTTATGAGTCTTTGGCTTCTGACGGCACTTGATTCTGAGGCCCAGTGTGCCCTGAATCAATTTACAAAGTTTAGATCGGGTATATTTAGTAAACGAATGAGCGGGTTTTTCTATCTTTTGAACCAGTACTCGGAATTGAATTCTGAGGGCACTGATGAACTCGCAGCACTGATAATTGCTTAAGGGAACATTTACTGCAGTTTCATTTTAAGCGGGTTGAGAATTATTATTTTGTGAATTAGTTAAAAATAAATAATATTTTTAGAACAATTTTATTTTATAACTTGGGAAGTTAAACCCTCCCATGGGAAGTTGTTGGTGGGGCCCACAACCACCCAACATACCATGTGTGGATATATGAGAGGTGGGGCCCACATAGACCCCAACCTTTCATCTCCCATAATCCTCTTTAAAATCCCCAAATAACTCCCTTAAACCCCCTTCATTAATTTGTAAACTCCTCTTAAATTGTGTAAACTCTCCTTCTCCCTCTCCCACTCTTTATTATTTTCCAACACATGTTAATCAATGCAATCAAACTCTCCAATTAATTAATTAAGGGTTTTGAATTTTGAATGCTTGGAAAGTTTAATTAAAATAAAGGGTAGCCTTATTTTAATTTGGTTGGCACATGTTGTGTTGGGGGAAATAATTTGAGAGAGAGCTCTTGTGAAAGAAGAATAGAGTTTCTCCTTTGTGGAAGTACACCACCCCTCCGACGGAGAACGACGTCTTCTTCAACGAAGAACACCGATTCCATGAAGAAAGATAGATGTTCCATCCTTTTTTTTCTCCACGACCAATGATGAGACACCGCTTCCTCCTTGGATGCACTCCGCCGCCGCCTACGAATCCTTTCCCCGCAACGCCGTCTTCCGCGACTCCCAACGTGCGACATCAATTTTTGAGGTAGGGGGTTAAGAACATTTTTTGTTTGAATAAAAATTGTGCCTAATTATTTTTTAATTTTAAATCCTCGTACCTCATCTTTTAATTTTGGCACACAGTTTTCCGAATGTTATCATCTAATGTAGAGGGCGCGGGCTGAACAAACATGACCTGACGTCCCTCCAATGGTTCTTGAATGATTGACGATGAAAATGGTGCAACGACACCACTGGTAGAGAGTACCACATTAGAAACTGGTAGAGAATTTGTCATCGGGTTGCCAGAGTTGTGCAAAGAACGGAGCCACAACCACCACGGGCTGTGGCAATGCCGATGGGGCGCGATGCCGTCACACAACGCCATAGGAGGAGGAGGGACGTGACCATGGGGCCACGACTGTCGGAGGAATGCGCGACGCCGTCGCACCATGCGGTAGAAGGGCCGCGACCATATGGGACGTGGTGGTCGGAGACGGTGCGACGTTGTCACGCCGCACCAGAAGGGAAGCCGCGACTATGGCATAGTAGTTAGGCAGCAGGGCGGCCGGCTGAGCCGGCTGCCGATGAGGGGGCTCCAGGGCAGAACCTGGTGGGTTCCGTGGAGAAGGAACCGACGCTTGACGGTTCTGTTACCGGAGAAAAGGGGGGTGAAAACCACCCCCTTGATTGATTATGGCGTGCCATACATGGCACCACCGCCGCTTGGTCAGCATGACCAGGCATGCTTCACCGCCCCAACCACGCAGCTGGGCCACCACGTCACACAGACTAGGTCCCCGCACTAGCCAGGCCGGGCCGGGCCACGCCAGCCGGGCCGTGCCACGCCCAACCGGTCCAGACCCGGACCCGATTCGGGTTGACCCGGTTCGGGCTGACCCAGTTCGGGCCGACCCAGGGCTGGTTGGACCGGGTCGGACCTGTCCCAGACCCCCCTATTTCAGACCATTTTCAGTTAAATGGACATAACATGAGTTACGTACCTCCGATCGACACACCTTCAGTTGTGTAGGATTTGTTGGATCTATACGGTTGTTTCTGTATATCACACTCAATGTTTCGACGAAGTTTGGGTACGAGAGGGTTTGTTTGAACCTGAAACTAACTGGGCCCTCAGAGCGGAAACACTTATAACTTATGGACCAGACATCCGATTGACATTCCGTCAAATACCTTGGTTTTATTTTGTCGAGACGATTATTTTGGAATACTCCATGTGGGATTCAGATGATATTGGAGTATGGTCGGGTGGGTTTTAGCTTTAAACCAACCGGGCCCCTGGAACGGAAAAGCCAATAACTCACAGACCAAGTGTTTGATTGATGCGCTGTTTGTTGCATTGAGACCCCTATGACGAGGTGGTCCTTTGTGATACATATATTTGAGACTTTGTGACACTTTTAGTATTGTATTGTGGATCATGGAGCAGTCCCTCCCATTTACGAGCGAGCAGATTGCAGAGACCTAGTAGCTGGCTGAGACTTGACGACTGCTGGTCGATCGACTCGGAGTGTTTCAGATGGACCAGTGGGGAGTGCTAGGTTGTAGCAGCAGAACCACGATGGAGGAGCGCTTGGTTTTAGTAGCAGACCCACGGTACTTGACATAAGGAGTACCTATATAGGATATGATGGGGAGCACTTGGTTGTAGCGACAGACCCATGGTGGAAAGCACTTGGTTGTAGCAGCATGCCCATAGTACTCGACAAGTGGAGTACTTCAGCAGTCCATGGTTAGTGGGAAGCGCTTGGTTGTAGCGGCAGGACCACTGTACTCGACAGAGGAAGAGTTATTCAGTATCCGTGCATTCGACTTCGTGAATAAAAATTCTGGTTGGAGCTGAGTCAATGACCTTTGTGTTTTCTTCATGATTGAGTTGAGTTACATGATAACTTAGGTATATGTATGGGCATATAACTAAGTAAAGGTTAATTATTTAGATATTTATTTGTGGTTTATCCTTGTTGGATTTAGTGAGACCTTGAGGGTCTCGGGGTCCCTACTGAGTATCGTTATACTCACCCCTACACGGGTTATTCCCGCACCTCGTTGTGTTGGATGCAGAAGGCAGACAACGCTGACCGAGGCAGAGTGTATGAGGACTGGATGGTACCCGGTGGTGGACACTCAGCATGACAACACATGGAGATGACTGATAGACATGGAGTGCTGAGGAGGACATCTGCACCTACCCTTCATCTTGGAGCCCAGAGGACGATCCAGGAGCTGCTTCACTACTCAGCTATTTGTCTTTTCTATTGTACTTTCTTTCAGTTGTAGCTGTACCTTTCCGTTGGGCATGTATATCCGGACCCTTTTTACTTTCAACACTCTTTGTAGAGACCCGAAGCCTGACGTACATGAACATTACAATACTTCTGTGGAATACTTAATACATAAAAAAAACACACAAACAAGGACCGTAATAGTTTAGTGTCTTTGGAAACTCGGAATATAATCTTCTAATCGTGGTGAAAGATCTTCAAAATCTCCCATAAAGATCTTCTTTTTTTTAAAACCTAAATCCTTTCTCTATATCCTGGGGAAAAGAAAACCTAAAAGGGTGAGCTCAAATGCTCAGTAAGGGTAAACAAAAGAAATATCAATCACATCATATTCATAAGAACATATCTTTTGGAAATCTTAACCTGCAAAAGAGATCATAATTTCATAACATGGGATAAATCATAGTAGTGAAATGTAATCCCGATAATCATAAATTAAAACTTGAAACTTTGTGGCATACACACATAATAATAGAGAATCATTTCTTATTAGTCAAGACTCATTTCCAAGTCTATCTTAGTGGACAAAGTCCCTTTCTGAACCGAGTTCACTCCTTGTTTCAGTCCTGTTTCACTGAACCGGTATAACCTACCGTTCCAGCCATGTCTATCTCATGAGATATAAAATCTTTACCCAATTCATTGGAGGGAGATATAAGTCCCACCCATCTCATAATGATACCATTCTTATGTGTGCCACAAAATCATAAACCAATACATCAAAGCATAACCAATGTAATAAAAATGGAATTCTTAAACATCGTGACATCATAAAACAATTCATATAAGATAAAGGAATTCATAAAAATAATTCCATCACAATATAATCAAATCAATGTAATAATAGGGGTAAAAACAGAACCCTTTATTATCTTAGATGGAAAATAATTTTGATAAAACACTTGAACTCCATTCTTGAGGAAAATATCCTTTCAAATTCAAAAACATTTTCCTTTCTTAACATGTCATACAATTTTAAACTAAAAGAAGTTGATTAAAAATAAACTTGAAAACTTGTAAAGGATGCTTCTTGGAAATAATGTTTTAAAAATCCATTCATTCCGTATAAGTTAAAAAAACATTCTTCTCGTACTTTTGTCGGAAAAGTCAAAAAGTACCACGTACGAAAAATGACAAAAGAATCCTTTCATATATCTTACTAAAACTCACCAACGGGTAAAATTGGATTTAAAAAATTGTAGGTGGATGGAAACAATATTACATATTTAGGAAACATGGATGTGGATGATAAAATACACCCCAGTAAATACCAAAGTATAAACAATCTCGGATAAAAATGAGATTGTGTTATTTTCCGTTACCTTAGGTCCGATTTGCTTCGTAAGTGTCCGAACCTCCTGTATAATGGTTTAAATAATGTCATTGACTTATTCCAGAATCATAATCATTGTTATGATATCATATATGGTTCACTTATGACTTTATATTACCCTTTCTTTTGTAAATTCCATGTTAAAGAGCATTTTGGGTAAAATTGTTTCATTTGTCGTTCGTGTTTTGACATGTAATTATTCATATGATTACTTAGATCATGATTACTTAATTCTAGAATATAAAACATGATTCATATATAATATTTTTTCAGAATATACATATATATAATAAATCAGTAAATGGAAAGAAATACACCGTTCAAGGAGACGGTAGACTGTACGTACGCATGAACGCTGTTTTCGTTTCCTTATTGAGTTGAATGGAATTAAGTAGATGACATACACATATATACAAATAAATACAGTATCATTATTATTTCATAAATTTCATGATTACTTATTATATAAACTTTATAATCATTCATGAATGGTTAAAGTGGAGAATGAATCTCATCGCGTCGTGGTGACGGTAGTCCGTACATACGCACAAGCGATGATATCATTCTCATGATTGCGGGACTGTTTTGGAGTGTATTTATACTATTTCAGAATCAATATCACTTTAAAATAATCATATATAGTTATTATTTACACCATTATACCCATCCAAGTAAGGTGGTGGTGGAAAATAGATTTCACTATGGCGTGGAGACGGTATTCTGTACGTACGCACGCGCGGTGATTGCATTTTCTATAGGATGGATAGATGGTGAAATAGGGTTGTTTCATAATTATAATAACATATCAGTATATTATTTATACTGATGTTATTACTTCATAATGAGACAACCTATGAAGAAGAAGTGGAAGAAGAAATAAAGGTGAAAGAATCGGTAAGAGAAATTACTTCTTCTTTGAAGCGCCTCTTTGAGATCTCCTTTTATGGCACTAAAATTGGACTTTGAGGAATACCAGAACCTCTGGGATGTTTCTAGGGAAGTGTAGAAGGGAATTTGGCAGGGGTTGGCCGATCTTGAAGGCTCAATGTTGTGTGAGGAAGAGAGGGAGGAGGTGCCCTTTTATAAGGGAGGAGAGGGGCCTCTTTGGAAAACTAAATATATTATTTTATTATAAAGTCACATTTGGTTTTAAATAGCTCCAAATTGATTTATTTCGAAGCTAAGGTGGGGATGGATCGAAATCCTCTCATCCAATAGAATTTAGACAAGTTTAGGTTTCTATTGTAACCTTATCATTTATATTTAACATTAAGTTAAATAATTTTACTTTTACCGTGTCTTCTTGTGTTCTTACACTATAAGGTTAATAAGCTTACTATAACAAGCCAAAAGAACCCCAAGTTGTTTATTATTAATATATATAACCTTATATATGTCATTTGGCCGAACCTTAGATTTTTGGGAATAAAATAACAATTACTAATATAATATTTGTTTTAAAAACTATTTTATGTCAATTTTGACACTATTTAGTAATTGTTTTTTGTGAAAATCATAACAGAATTATTAGTTCGAAAAAAGTTAATTAAATAAATACTAAAATATAATATTAACATATAAAATTAGTTTAATTCATAAAAAGTCTCAAATTATATTTATTTGGGTATTTATAATATCAATTATTCTAATTTTTCACTATTATGGTAATTACTGCATCATTATTGTGTCAAAAATAAATTACATTATTTAATGTCTAAAAATTATAAATAAAATATAATTATGTAGGAAATCTTATTATCTTTCTAATGAATATTTACAATCTAATTTATCTTATGTATATCTTTATATTAAACATGTTTTAGTAAATATACATTGATTTTAACTCTTTTAACTCTTCTTTGAATTAAATAGTAATAAATGTCATAATCTAATACAAGTGGGCCTAAATGGTCATATTTTATTACTAAGGTTGTTTTTTGTCAAATTCCACTTATCCAATAGAATTAGGACATGTGTTAGGGTAATAATAATAACATTTTTACCCTTAATTACCCTATTTACTTTTAACCGTGGTAAAAAAAGTAAAAAGTTACTATTCACTAAAAATTATTTTCATCTCATTGAACCACATTTTACTTACTAACATCAACCGTGTCTCTCGGATTTTTGAAATTTCACTCACAGAAGCGGTAAAATTACGTTTTATGAAAAATTCATTTTTTTAACTACCACTTAGTGGTTTCACTATTCATCAAAAAATGAAAGTTTCCAGAAAAATACCAAAAATTAGGCCTAAGATATATTTGTTATTATGGAATCACAAATGATGTCTATTTTACCAAATTCAAAACATATCAGTTAAATTAACTAATTTAAAAATTAATTCCCGTCGTCAAAACAAATGGCGTGTTTTTAAGAGATAATAACTATCAAAAGATTGACATTTGTTTATAACTGGTTTAAATGTGAAATTACATCCAATGACCAACATTGTTTTAAATTGTAAAAATATATTCTAAATATACTTTAAAAGCACTCAAATTAATAATTTATCACTATTAATTATTTTGATTAAAAAAGTTGTTTTTAATTTTCACTATTCATCAGAAAATGAAAGTTATCCGAAAAGTACCAAAATTTCACCCTAAGCTAATTTCGATATTACGAATCCAAAAATGAAGTCCATTTTGAAAAATAAAATTTACAAAATTTCAAAAAGTGGTTCTTACTATTCATAACGGCTAGTTTTAATAATATTTTAATAGCATATCGTTGTTTAGTGAAACTCGGTATTGCGTACAACACACGCTATCGAGGAAGGTCGTGATTGCGTGTAATGAAAGGCAAGTCAAGGATGCGTGTTGAGCAAGCTTCTTTTGTTGTAGCATACAACAGAAGACATTAATGACATTAAAAAAGAATATTTTTCATAAAATCTCGTGGTGTTACAATCTACCCCCCTTAAAATGAATTTCGCACTCGAAATTCGTCAGGGTTATAAATGGTCTACTATTCAAAAGTTTCTTTACTAGAAACCCACATCGTAAAAAGGAATACCAAAACCAATCTTTAAAAACAAAAGTATGAAATGTAACGGTTACCCAAATAAACTAATCACTGAGTTTCCACATAGGTGAAAATATGGATATGGAAGAGAAATCTAACCATCATGTTCTGATGGAGAGTGGTAGGGAAAATGGCTATGAAAAATCCAACAATCACAAAGATATTGATTTGTGATGATCTAAGGTACCATCTGATTAATCAGATAAAAGGGAACTAGGACAACATTTTTGGATTTCAAGATCATTTCCCTAAAGTTGATGAATTAAATGAAATACTTGCATGATTTTGGTACAATCTTACTATTGTTCGTGAATTGAACAATTTCCACTTCATCCCTTAAAGAAATGAAGTTGAGTTTGTTATTCATGATGTGTTAGCAGATCATGTGATAGAATGATGGGTCATTCCATCTCTTTCAAACAAAAGGTTAGCAAAAGTTATAAGTCCATCTTATGGTTAGATTAATCGTATATGGTTCCAAAAATGAACTTATAATTCATATATCATATCGCTTAATAAAATAAGACTATTTTCTACTAACCTAGGACTTCCTGTAGGCCAGTGGTAGGCGATAAAGGCCAGTCGTACTTCGGTTGTGGGTTCGATTCCCACAGCCTTGTCCGACGCGATGGGCTGTCGCCCGTCCTGCAGGTTGTCCTTTTTCTAAAACAATATTACTATAACATCCCATCAATAATATCGAAAAAAACTTCTATCCTTAAACAATACTAACTTATGTCAAACATAATCCATTCCAATCTTTAGGATTATCCATAATACTGTAGTCCACTCTCATAATATAGTGAAAATGATTACTAGAGATTTAATACCATCGTTGATCCCCATATATCATAAGATATGTCTTGTTGGTCACATTCCAAAAATTCTAAGGCCCTAATCATGTATTCTCTTGAAAAATAATTACCCATTGAAACTTAGTGAAAACAAGAATGCAGTTAAAAGTTAACACTTTCCACATACCAAAATCCTCAAAATTCTATATACTCAAACCATGATATCACTTAGTCCTTATATCAATCATGAGCTCATGAATACAATCAAACATCTCATTATCTTCTTATTCCTTCATTATGTGCATATCATCTACTTTACAAAAATATCTGAATAACCTTTCATGGTTACCGGTACCATTAATCATACACTTTCAAAACTTAAGGAAAGACAACAGTGTAAAAATCCTTAGATGTCTCTTTATTCCATAGTACCATGAGATTACTTATACAACATTACACTTGATAAACATGTAATCATTACACAGCCTTCTTAAACCGTTGACTAAACTTCACAAATTCTTTCATCTTACATATCATTTGTAGTCTCCTCATCATCATCAACATAAATAGTACCCATACGACCGTACTGATTCTCTTCATGAGACTTTCCCTTAGGGCATTGGTTTGCATAATGCCCATACATTCCACATTTAAAACATTTAACCATTGTTGATGTCGTAGCAATACAATTATCCTCATCCATGGTGTTAACTGAACCTTTTCCTTTGCACTTATTGGCTCTGTGTCCTTCTTTTCCACACCCAAATCATCTTCCAGTTCCCTTGAAACATTCTCCTTAATGCCTCTTCCCACATGATTTACATAGGGAAAATTGAACTTTCATTCCACTATGATCATCATGAAACTCCATCTTTCTCTTATTAGCCGAGTCAGGAAACTTACCAAATTTTACTTTATTGATCATATTATGAGATTTCTGATTAGGCATAATAACAATTTTTGGACTTCCAAATCTCGTTTCATTTGGTTTCTCATGAATAATATCATTCCATTGTCCGTCATATCCTCCATTATCATGAATCTTCTTGTTTCCAGCCATTTTCTAAAACCCAAAAAGAATAGTGTGAGAGGTAAAAATCATGCTAGGGAAAATAACATAGTAAAGGGGGAGTATCCTCAATATCTAACATCTTAGTTTAAATTCTATGATTGTTACCTTAGTTCTAGGACTGTATCCTATACGTATACTTATCCTTAGGGACATCCCTAGACATACCTTAGAAATATCTCTAGGAATCTCACTAACGTTCTCGCATCCTAGTTTCCAAAGGTTGACTAAACCTTTCCTCTGATACCAACTGTAGAGACCCGAAGCCTGACGTACATGAACATTACATTACTTTTGTGGAATACTTAATACATAAAAAAAACACACACACAAGGACCGTAACAGTTTAGTATCTTTGGAAACTCGGAATATAATCTTCTAATCGTGGTGAAAGATCTTCAACATCTCCCATAAAGATCTTTTTTTTAAACCTAAATCATTTCTTTATATCCTGGGGAAAAGAAAACATAAAAGGGTGAGCTCAAATGCTCAGTAAGGGTAAACAAAAGAAATATCAATCACATCATATTCATAAGAACATATCTTTTGGAAATCTTAACCTGTAAAAGAGATCATAAATTCATAACAAGGGATAAATCATAGTAGTGAAATGTAATCCCAATAATCATAACTTAAAACATGAAACTTTGTGGCATACACACATAATCATAGAGAATCATTTCTTATTAGTAAAGACTCATTTCAAAGACTATCTTAGTGGACAAAGTCCCTTTCTGAACCGAGTTCACTCCTCGTTTCAGTCCTATTTCACTGAATCGGTATAACCTACCGTTCCAGCCATGTCTATCTCATGAGATATAAAATCTTTACCCAATGCATTGGAGGGATATATATGTCCCACCCATCTCATAATGGTACCATTCTTATGTGTGCCACAAAATCATAAACCAATACATCATAGCATAACCCATGTAATAAAAATGTGAATCTTAAACATCATGACATCATAAAACAATTCATATAAGATAAAGGAATTTATAAAAATAATTCCATCACAACATAATAAAATCAATGTAATAATAGGGGTAAAAACAGAACCCTTTATTATCTTAGATGGAAAATAATTTTGATAAAACACTTGAACTTCATTCTTGAGGAAAATATCCTTTCAAATTAAAAAACATTTTCCTTTCTTAACATGTCATACAATTTTAAACTAAAAGAAGTTGATTAAAAAATAAACTTGAAAACTTGTAAAGGAAGCTTCTTGGAAATAATGTTTTAAAAATCCATTCATGCCGTATAAGTTAAAAAAAACAGTCTCGTACTTTTGTCGGAAAACTCAAAAAGTACCTCATACGAAAAATGACAAAATAATCCTTTCATATATTTTACCAAAACTCACCAAAGGGTAAAATTGGATTTAAACAATTGTAGGTGGATGGAAATAATATTACATATTGAGGAAACATGGATGTGGATGATAAAATACACCCCAGTAAATACCAAATTGTAAACAATCTCGGATAAAAATGAGATTGTGATATTTTCCCTTACCTTAGGTCCGATTTGCCTTATGACTTTATATTACCCGTTCTTTGGTAAATTCCATGTTAAAGAGCGTTTTTGGTAAAATTGTTTCATTTGTCGTCTGTGTTTTGACTTGTAATTATTCATATGATTACATAGATCATGATTACTTATTCCAGAATATAAAACATGATTTATATATAATATATATGCAGAATATACATATATATAATAAATCAGTAAATGGAAAGAAATACACCATTCATGGAGACGGTAGGCCATACGTACGCATGAACGCTGTTTTCGTTTCCTTATTGAGTTGAATGGAATTAAGTAGATGACATAAACATATATAAAAATAAATCCAGAATCATTATTATCTCATATATTTCATGATTACTTATTATATAAACATTATAATCATTCATGAATGGTTAAAGTGGATAATGAATCTCATCACGTCGTGGAGACGGTAGTCCGTACGTACGCACGAGCGATGATATCATTCACATGATCGTGGGAATATTTTGGAGTGTATGTATACTATTTCCAAATCAATATAACTTTAAAATAATCATATATAGTTATTATTTACACCATTATACCCATCCAAGTAAGGTGGTGGTGGAAAATAGATTTCACCACGGTGTGGAGACGGTATTCCGTACGTACGCACGCGCGGTGATTTCGTTTTCCGTAGGATGGATAGATGGTGAAATAGGGTTGTTACATAGTTATAATAACATATCAGTATATGATTGATACTGATGTTATTACTTTATAATGAAACAACCTAAGAAGAAGATGTGGAAGAAGAAATAAAGGTGAAAGAATCGGTAACAGAAATTACCTCTTCTTTGAAGCGCCTCTTTGAGATCACCTTTTAGGGCACTAATATTGGTCTTTGAGGAGGACCACAACCTCTAGGATGTTTCTAGGGAAGTGGAGAAGATAATTTGTCAGGGTTTGGCCGAGCTTGAAGGATCAAAGTTGTGTGATGAAGAGAGGGAGGAGGTGCCCTTTTATAAGGGAGGAGAGGGGCTCCTTTGGAAAACTAAAAATATTATTTTATTATAAAGTCATATTCGGTTTTAAATAGATAAAAATGGATTTATTTCAAAGATAAGGTTGGGATGGATCAAAATACTCTCATCCAATAGAATTTAGACAAGTTTAGGTTCCTATTTTAACCTTATCATTTAGATTTAACATTAAGTTAAATAATTTTACTTTTACTGTGTCTTCTTGTGTTCTTACACTATAAGTTTAATAAACTTACTATAACAAGCCAAACGAACCCCAAGTTGTATATTATTAATATATATAACCTTATCTAGGTCATTTGTCCTAACATTAGATTTTTAGGAATAAAATAACAATTAATAATATAATATTTGTTTTAAAAACTATTTTATGTCAATTTTGATACTATTTAGTAATTGATTTTTGTGAAAATCATAACAGAATTATTAGTTCCAAAAAAGTTAATTAAATCAATAATAACATGTCATATTAACATATAAAATTTGTATAATTCATAAAAAGTCTCAAATTATATTTATTTTGGTATTTATAATATCAATTCTTCTAATTTTTCACTATTATGGTAATTACTGCATCATCATTGTGTCATAAATAAATTAAATTATTTAATGTCTAAAAATTATAAATAAAATATCATTATGTAGTAAATCTAATTATATTTCTAATGAATATTTACAATCGAATTTATCTTATGTATAACCCTATATTAAAAATGTTTTAGTAAATAAACATTGATTTTAACTCATTTAACTATTCTTTGAATTAAATAATAATAAATGTCCTAATCTAATACAAGTGGGCCTAAATGGTCATATTTTATTCCGAAGGTTGTTTTTGGTCGAATTACACTTATCCAATAGAATTAGGACATGTGTTAGGGTAATAATAATAACATTTTTACCTTTAATTACCCTATTTACTTTTAACCGTGGTAAAAAAAAGTAAAAAGTTACTATTTACCAAAAATTATTTTCATCTCATTGAACCACATTTTACTTAATAACATCGACCGTGTCTCTAGTATTTTTGAAATTCCACTCACAGAAGCGGTAAAATTAAGTTTTATGAAAAATTCATTTTTTTAACTACCACTTAGTGGTTTCACTATTCATCAAAAAAATGAATGTTTCCAGAAAAATACCAAAAATTAGGCCTAAGATATATTTGATACTATAAACTCAAAAATGATGTCTATTTTACCAAATTCAAAACATATCAGTTACATTAACTAATTTAAAAATTAATTCCCGTCGTCAAAACAAATGGCGTGGTTTTAAGAGATAATAACTATCAAAAGATTGACATTTGTTTATAACTGGTTTAAATGTGAAATTACATCCAATGACCAAAATTGTATTAAATTATAAAAATATATTCTAAATATACTTTAAAACCACTCAAATTAATAATGTATCACTATTAATTATTTTGATTAAAAAAGTTGTTTTTAATTTTCACTATTCATCAGAAAATGAAAGTTATCCGAAAAGTACCAAAATTTCACCCTAAGCTAATTTTGATATTCCGAATCCAAAAATGAAGTCCATTTTGAAAAATAAAATTTACAAAAATTTCAAAAAGTGGTTATTACTATTCATAATGGCTAGTTTTAATAATATTTTAATAGCATGTCGTTGTTTAGTGAAACTCGGTATTACGTACTACACACGTTATCGAGGAAGGTCGCGATTGCGTGTAATGCAAGGCAAGTCAAGGATGCATGTTGAGAAATCTACGTTTGGTGTAGCGTACAACACAAGACATTAATGAAATTAAAAAAGAATATTTTTCATAAAATCTCGGGGTGTTACGCTCTTGTTACTGATTTACTTAGTGTTTGCTTCCGCTTGTACTCTGGTTGTGTGTGTTTACATTTTATAAAGGCAATGCCTTCCCAGTTATAGGGATTTATGCCTTTGGTGCAAGTCGCTAGCCCCTGACCTATGGAAGGCGGGCTTGGGGTAGTTATGACACAGGCCCCGGGGGACGGGTCATGACAAGAGTTTTCTTAGTAGACCATCTCAAGGGATATTAATGTTATTTCAAATGGAGGTTCTTCAAAAAGGAGGTAATCATCTCAATAGATTATTTTCATTTTATGGCACCTTATACCTCCATAAATTTTGTCTAAAACAATAATATATAATTAATTTATTATATCCAATATTTATATATGTTATAATGTTGATACAATAGCCTTTTTCCACAAAATTTTCCATTTAATGGGAAATAAAACCATCATTTGCGTGTACTTGGAGACTACCTCCTCATGAACCGAAGTATTTAGTTTCTCATAACCACATTTAGTTGATGGCTATTATGATAAATTTAATATATATATTTATATATATATGTGATATTAATGAAATAATTATAATTTCATAAATATAATATATCATCTATCTTCATACCATTTCATTTGTTAAAAATGGAATCATCACACATGCATACGTATATACTAATGTCTTCACATAACAATGTACTTTTTTTGTTCAAAATACGCCTCTCATGAATGGTAATGTTGATTTATTTAACTAATTTATTTGAATTTTATAGAATTATAATGATTCTATAATGGAAATATTTTTTTTATTTTTTTTATTTTCCATCCAATAAAATTTACTAAAACATCACTCTAGTGTACATGCAGACTACTGCCTCATGAGTCAATGTATTTTTTTTCATAAACTCTTTTTTGTAATGACTCTAAAATTTTATTTTATGTATAAAAAATATAATTATTTCATTAATATTATTCTATATATGATGGATCAATGACCCCTATGACAATGATCAATCTACCAAATTCATTTTTCAATTATGAACAAAAAATCCTCAAAACACCCTGACAAGGACGTAACTGATTAATTAATTAAACATGTTATTAAAATAATTTAAATAAATTGATTAATTATAATGTAATAAATTTTAAATATGTTATTAAACAATTAAATAATAATAAATATTTAATTATATAGGAGTTAAAGGATATACACAACATTTTTGTCCTCAATGTAAGGGGTTTTAAAACTCATTTTTTTTCATTTGGTTATATTACTTATTCATTGTATATATTATGCCAAGAATATGTGTGTAATGAAATATACTGATTTTTTGTGGATAAAATTGTTTTATTTGAATTTGAAGTTAATATAATAATAACTTTATTGATTAATTATCACTTCAATGCTATGATATTTTTAATGATTCTCGTCTCACATTTGTTTCCATGAGGCAGATACCTTATTCACCACTTGTTTCTTTCATGGGTGTATATAATGCACATTTTATATGATATATCATTAATAAAATTGTATTAATTGTATATAAAGTGTCATTTGAATATATAAATTTCATTGGGGTGGTAATTCAATATTTACAAAATCAGTAAGGGTTCATTTTATAATCTCACCCATATCTGGGGTTGTTTATGTTTAAGCTTACATTTGGGGAATTATATGATAATTCCATATTGAACCACATTAATTCTCTTATCACATGTTTACTTATTTAAATTTCACATTTTCCTTTAATTATACTCTCTCTAAGTACTCAAAAGTCTGAAATAACATTTTTAAATAAAACTGACATTGTTTTTATTTTCAGTCTGGAATATTTTTCTTCCATGTCTAGGTTTTATTAAAAAAATTTAAATAAAGTATTTAATACTCTCAAATGGTTTATTATAGTGATTTTTACTTATTTTAACTTTCTATAAGATGTTTTAAAAGGAATATTATAGTCATTTATTGAAGGATGTTCTTTTTAACAACGGTGTGAATAAAATATCTATTTTAAAATAAACCATATGAATGGATTTTACTATCATCATATATGTTATTTTATTTTAAGATTAAGTAAAAAGTTTTCAAGGATATTTTCAATGAAAATTAATTCCCAAATATTTTGTAAAATTCTAGTTGTTAAATGTAACCCAAGAAAAGGGTAATTTCTTTTATCATTAAAGAATTTTTTTAAATGTTCATTTAATGGTGTTTTTTTGTATGAAAATATCCTCAAATGGGTCCTTTACTTCATTGGGAATAATATATTATGATATCATCCATCTTAGATACATTTATGGCATAAAATTCTCATTTTAAAAATATATTTTCCTGAAACTTATGTCATTTCCATGGTTAAATAAAGATATAAAAAAATGAAAACTTTTATTAAAAATTGATAATGAATATCAAAGCTAACCTGTTTCATATTCATTAATGGTACTTGGAAATTATTCAAAATTATGGATGTGACAGATATAGAACATGATGATGCGTGATCTTAATATAGATTACATGTTGGTTGAGACCAATATATATCTCCATTATATTGGGTAAATTTCATTGTCTTTAAATCCATGAATGTGGGAGTAAACTAGGAAGGTTTCACTGGGGACTTTATTGGGCTCTAGTTATTATTGAAAAGAGTGAAAAAAGGTGATAAAAATAACGTTCCAATGTACCAAAACGTTTTCTAAATTTTTTCTATGAGTTTTAAATGGTTCCATTTATAAACATTGAAGCCGTATGGTTTATGATTCTTTATTCTTATAACTCTTGACTTTGTTAACGCTTCATGTAGTGTCACATGTTTAATGATCCCAAATTTTATGGGTCTAAATAATCCAATGTAATTCACATGAAATTTTTATATATTCTCAAACCCTTATTATTATCTTATGATCACCAAATATATTAAATTTTTAATTCCCTTGTTTACCCTTACATATCATTAGAGCTCACCCATATTATTTGTTAAACCCCCAGACCCGTGCAATTGGATCTGGGTAAAAAAAACATAAAATAATGGATTTGACACACAAATATGATTATAATATATTTATAACATTAAAAACCTAAGTAATGTTTTACAGTTTTATAGTATTATAAAAAATAACAAACTAATAAATATAAAGTATTCTCTTCAAATGGAAACTTTTTTCTAACTTTATAAGAAGCTAAAAAAATTCATAATAGGACTTTAATATGTCCTATAAAGTCTCCAAAAAATAACCCATTCTATACAAACCATATATATTACTAAATAACCGTGGGAAAATAACACATAAGAAGGGGTGAGATTAAATTCTTAGAAAGTGTAAACATAACAATAATGCTTAAGATGAGTGACATTGGTAATAATCTGATATCGAACTGAGTATAATCAAAATAATGGTTGAATGGAATAAAGATATGATATCATATAAACATGGAATAAAAAATGACCATAAAATAAAATAATTTAATCATTGGAACATGAAGACAACATAAACATGACATCATAATTCAAGGATCCCTTTATTGTTAAAATAATATAGTTTTCCCGGATAACTACCATAGTACCATTGTTGGGTAGGATCACTACCCAAGAACCATTATATATCAGTTCAAGTTAACATTACACAATTAGGTGTAGGGATATATAATTATTGGACCATCCACTACTTATTGAAAATCATATATATGTGTTCCACATTGTTTTAATCCACATATCATAAAAAACCATGTAAATAAAATCGGGTTTATATCATTTTCATGTTGTTTCATAAGGAATAATTCATGATTTAGTTTATAAACATGACCTAATAAACCCATAAAAAATAAATGGGTAACCAATATCTTTATGCACGATTCTCAGAAAATACCACTAAAAAAAGATTTCAAATATGGTATTTACACCATATAGAAAATTAATATACGATTTCAACAAAACTTTTCCCAATCCATTGAAGTATTGAATATCTCGGTGAACACCCTTAAATAATGTAATGGATCATAGTGACTTTATATAGGAAAAAAATTGTATTTAAATCATGCATATACAAGTTTATGACTTGAAAAGACAAAAGAAATGACCATAAATGTAAAAGATAATTTCATTAGCAATCTATATAAATAAGGTGGATGATATCATTTGATGAATACCCATGATCCAATATACGTCATAGATAAAGAATGATCCTATATGAATTAGATAAAATGCTCTAAATATATTAATTTCAATTTTATTTTGAAAATATTTTAAAATAAATATTTTATTAAACCATGAGAATGAGAGTTTATTTTTTCAGAAACACGAAACATATAGACGAATTATAATAAAAACCGACAAATGAAGAAAAAAGATATATCCACATGAGAACATGTATTATAAATAATTTCCAAAGAAAATTACCTATAAAGAAAATATTATAAATATTTTATTTTAAATAATTTTGAATTAAATAAATTTGGAAAGAAATAAAATGAAAATAATTTGGAAAGAAGGCATTTTGAAGAATTGTATTAGAATAAAACATGTTTGAGAAAATAATCCTGTGGAAAATTTGTAAATGCCATTAATTTTTTTTTAATAAAAACCACATTGTAGAAAGGATGATAAAAAATTTCATTTATACGTGATGAAGAGAAGTATAAAGTGAATTTGAAACATCATAGAGAATATTTTTGTTTGGTAAAACATATATATGGTATAGAATGAGTTATATACATTGGTTTGGATTCATTCCTTTCAAAGACACATTTTAAAGAGAACAAGTTCCCATAAAGAGGTTTTTTTTAAATAAAAAGAGATTAATTTCATCAAATAATAAGGAAATAATTAACATTTTAATGGGATGGTAGTTATTGAGATACTACTAGATCAATCTCAAGTAGACAATTCATGTCTGGTGGAAAAGTAACTTGTGTTGAGACTTGATTAATTTTTTAACCAAAACCCTTGGAGATAAATTGATTTAAAAAAACCTAAAATTACATGAAAAAATATATTTATTGATATCATAAAATCGGTTAGTATTTAATCTATATTAATATAAAGTGTGGTATAAAGTAAAACATATCTCAAGGAAGGGAGTTTGAAACGGTAATCACATACATTATTTCACCATTTAGTAAATCACTCTATAAATTAATATGAAACAACCCTAAATATATTAATAATATATTTTGGTACTTTATTAATCTATATAACCCTTTTAAATACTTCATTTATAGTTATTTACTATAAATATAATTGTTAATTGTAGTTTATTTTTAACATCAGGTGTTAAACATTTTAATTATCTTTTATATACATTATAATGGTAATTTAGATCCTTGATCATTGAAAAAAATTTCATTATTACTTGATTACCTATGGATATATAATTTATATCCCATTATGAAATATAATTTTACACTTTCATTTCATTATATTTTTAATTATGACTCTTTAAGATGATGATGGAGACAAACTTGTTTCCTCTATTTTTCAAGAATGAAGATGCTACATTATTGAAAGGTTTATATATTAATATTAATAATACATAAAAATAAAAAATATTTAGTACTTTATTTTTACATTTCATTAACAGTATATAAAAATCCTTAATCATTCACTATATGAACATTATAACATCGCTCAAGTATGTAGTAAACTGACAAAAATAAAAGTGTGTCATGATGATCGAGTCTATAATATGGTAATAATAAATAATGTTGATATAAAATATAAAGTGTATTAGAAATTTAATTTATATTATATATCTCTATAAGTATATTCTTATAACCATTAATTATGGGTGATTATTAAAAATTAAATCTATCATTTGTGGAGGCGATAGTCTGCACGTATGCATAATTAACAGACCCATTTTTTTTATAAATGGACAGAGTGATGATATATGAAAATTTATTATTTCATAGATTAAAAAATTTCATAAAAACCATATTAGTTCATTATTTATACTTTTAAATCCATTAATTTTAGGTGAAAATGAGAAATAAGACATGTACTTTATAGAGGTAGTAGTCCGCACTTACACATGATTAACGATATCATTTTTTAAAGAATGGACATTATGGACGTAAATGTAAATGTCAATAATTTTATTATTTTATAATTTAAATAGAAAATATTATTCATGAAACCCATCATTGATACTAGATAGAAGATTCAGTTATGAAAAACATACCACATTGTGTCATGGAGGTGATAGTCCACATATATGCACGATTAATGCATTTGTTTTTATGAATAGATGTTATGGAATGAATGCATAATGTTTTTATAAATAATATAATGAAATTTAAGTATATATATGATACCTAATTCATTATATTATCAAATTTATGGAATATTAGAAATAATAAAATTTAATATAAATACTAATGGGAAAGTAATACTAACATCAGGAACATTGATTTTCCTTGTAATCATCCTTGTAAATAAAGGGATTATGCCACATAAAGAATGATAATACATTAGAATTATGAGAGTTTGTTATATTATGATTAAAAGGTCATATTTTTTGCTTATTAAACCGAAGAAAGGTTTTACCTTTATGTTGTGGGAGTGACCCCTTTTATATGTGAAAGAAAGGGAACTTTCCATGGTATAAAAGGTTAAATAAGGAGTAATAATGGAATAGAATAAAAATTAGTAGTGGTTGCTGAGGAAAGGTTGGAATGAAAATTATGTTAGACTTCGAAACCTAAAAAATTAATTCTATATGGTGTATAGGTCATGTAAACATTGAAAAATTTATTCCACATTAGATTACTCCCTTAAACACTAATTAGTCCAAATTAAATATTAATCATGGTAAATAATTTATAAGTAAATTTAAAACTGGAACCTTCCAACCAAAATTCAACTTGAATTATCCAAATTTATCTTACATTTAACGTAATTATGTTTTTAAATAATATAAAATTGACATTGAAATTATAATGTATATTATAACAAAAAACAATATTATAATAAAATATCTCTTATATTGTAAAATATTAATCATTATTTTCTAACAAGTTATATTAACTATATTAAATAAAAATATACAATAGTAGATAAAAATGGGTTCATAATTATTTAATTCATTATTATATTATGATAATATCATAATTAGTGATAAAATTAGCTAAAACTGGATTTTCTCCCAGCTAACTTAAAAATTAAATATGTTAGAAAAATTCAAAAAACACATAAAAAGTTAATTTTAGTAGTATAAATTAAAATATGATGTTAATTTTAACCATTTATATTTTTAAAAATTATATATTTATCTATAAATATACAATAAAAATAAAAACTACTTTTATTTTAAAGAATGCCCATTTTAACATTAAGTGTTTCAAACATTATTTCATATCCATTTTTTAATTTAAAAATTTCTTATATCATATATATATGTCTTATATGTTAAAATAATTATATTTTAATGATTATTAATTTAATTTACTAATATATCATTACATAAATTTTAGTTTTTCCTATAAAAGTTATCACATTTAAAATTATTTAAAGGAAATTATATATACTTAAATATCACGTTGTTACATTCTCCGCCTTAAGTAAATTATATCCTATTTTTTTACAAATATATTAATTAATTATTTCATCAATATATAAATTAATTAAGTTAAAATTTCAATTTAATTATCTACATTAATATCATAAGTAAAACTTGAAGAAAAGTGTTAATCTTCTAATGAGTTAGGTGATTGATTCATTTTCTCTTAGAAT
Source organism: Viscum album (assembly GCA_963277665.1). NCBI lineage: Eukaryota > Viridiplantae > Streptophyta > Magnoliopsida > Santalales > Viscaceae > Viscum > Viscum album. The sequence continues at coordinate 989,877,842 of OY728159.1, read as the reverse complement.
CGAGATGATTTATTTCCTCCATTTCACACATATTTTTTATATTTTCTTTGAGACATTAATCAGTGTGTTTCTTCACACATTGTTTCATGATGGAAATTGAATATTTTGTCTTTTATCATTTTCGTCATTGAAATGTTCATGAAAATCCATCATTATTTTCTTTAGTGTGTTTTGGACATCAAATTTGTTCACATTACTAATCATATTTTTTGATAGTTTATTTGGAATAATAATAATATTTCTTACCCCATTTATTATAATAATATATATCAGGTTCGAAAAAAAACTACATTATCTATTGAATCTATTATTAGCTTTGTTTAATATTTCTACATCTATTAGTTTAAAATAATTTTTAGGTATAAATTTTTTTAAATTATTAAATATAAAAAGGGGAAACTATGATATTAGAAGAAGTAATTCATAAATGATGTGTATACCCTAACTTATCCGTCTTTAGATTCAATAGTGATTATCCATATCTCTTTTACTATTAGATTCACTAATATATTTAACTTCTATAAAATCATATGTTCAAATCATATATAATGGATTGTAATAGATTATTAATTAACCCAATATTATCCCCCAAGAGTGTCTGTATAAGTTCATAGTTTGGGGCCATTCACTGTGCACCTGAGTCGTGACCAAGAAAAACCAAACCAAATCATTCCAGGGTTTCTACCCCTAGATTAATCTATGCTAAAACTATATCCACTTTATAGTATCTATATTTCGATGTTATTGTTAGAAAAACCACACATTCTGTACATAACAAAAATTTCAGTTGGTTCTCCTATACTTAGTCTTATACATTAGCTTTTCAGTAAATGTCTCTTATTATAATCCCTACACAACATAAGATATTCAACACTTCCAATGTAATGATTTATCTATAACCATGAAAATAAGACCATTTTTAGACAATATACCATTCAATTAATTTATTAAACTTAAATAATCCTCAACCAATAACATGAAAAACTCTAAATTTATCTAAACACTAATATTATAAATAAACCCAAGGCCCATGTTCCAAGATTCTGTGTTAAAAATACATAACTTATAATAATTTATTTAATACACATACAATATTATAATATCTTAAAAAAATTTCAATCCAAGGACCTTTTAGTTTAGAGTTTCATAGATATAAGAAAAATAAATAAATAATAAACATCATGTCTTATAATAAAATGGATTTTTTTTCTACTCTATAATAATAAAATAAATAAAAAACAGGCCTTCAATAAATTCTATAAATACTCCACATAATCTACTCCTACTAAAAAACCATAGGTATTACTTTCCATGATATCCTAGCTAAAGGTAAACATAGAAGGGGTGAACTGAAATTTAATTTAAGGGTAAAAATAATAGTAAATCATAAGATGATATACATGAAAAATAAGATGATATCTTAATGTGGATGATCATAAGCATGAAAGGATTAATCAAATTTATGATATCTTATGTACATTGATTAAATAATGATTATAACATAAGAGAGGGGCCTCATAGGAATTTTGGTAAAATTTAAATTGGAAATCATAAGTTATGTCTCCCAACTGCATTAACATAATATAGTTAGCTAGGCTAATTAGCCCTGAAACATAGTTTTCTAGGGCCATTTCCCACTCACTATGATATATTAGGAGATGGAAAAATTAACCAATGACTTTTCGGCTATATAATTCTATTCCCACCCAACACAAAATTGAATTCATACATATAGGTTCCACATGGTTTCAATAAATATAAAACAACACCAAAGGAAATAAAATGGATTTTATATCCTTTTAAAGTGCCTCCATAAGGATTTATTCATTATTTCATCAATAAATATAACATTATAAACCCTTCGATAATAAATGTGTAACTAATTACTTTAATAGTCCTTTTAAGTAAATACTTCTAAAAAAAATTATTTCATTTATGGTATTTACACAATATAGAAAATAAATATATTGTATAGACAAAAAATTCCATAAGAAATCAATATATTGGATATATAATTGAAAAACCATAAATAATGTAATGAAAAATATGTAACTAATAGGATAAATGATATATATATATATAAATAATAACAATACAAGAGGATGATTTGTGTAAATAAAAGTAGTGAAATATCATACCACATATTTAATAGAAATATTCATAATAGATCTTGACGAAGAATATGGATGTTATAATTTAAAGAATATCCTTGATAAAACATGTATCATAGATAAATAAAACTCTTAAAATAATTAGTAATTTTTTTTAAACATAATAAATTCTATTTTATATTTTCTATAAAGTAATTTTTTATTAAATCATGAGAATAAGAATTTCATTTTTCTAACTTGAATGAATAGAGAGGACGTCTCTTAGAAAATGAAAAAATTGGTGGTAAAATAATTTCATATGAAAACATGTAAAATATATTCCTTCCATAAAAATATAACCCATGTGGAATGAATAATATGATTTTATTTTAAAATATTTTTAATGAAATCCAATGTAGTTGAAAATAACATTAAATTAATTTAGAATGAAGAAATTACAGAATATTACATTAGAAGAATTTTTTATAAAAACAATCATGTAGAAAATATTTAAATTACATTAATTTAATACCCAAAGAATATATAATATAATTTATTTTAAATTAAATTCAATATCTTTTACATAATGTGATGCACAGAACATGGGGTTTAAACGAAACATAATACATTATTAAAATATTATTATTTAATCACGACCATTATAATGATTCCATTAAGTTAGTGGTTATTTATAAGACTAATTTTTTTAAATTATATGGATTAAACATTTATAAAATAAATTCAATGTTTATATATTTATTAGAAATTAAATAAGAACCATTTTATTGAACAAAAAATGTTTTCTGAAAAACTGTATTTTTCTAAAAGGCGGTTCAGTCACGCTTTTCACACATAAATTAAAGTTATTTTCTCTCAATTTTAAAAAATTTATTTTAGAAAACGAACATAAATTTGGAGTAAACAAATATATACTGACTTAGTTTTAATTTTTGTGATTTTTTATAAAATATTACTTTTTCAGTGAATAGTGAGAAAATATATATTTTTATAAAATTATCATTTCTTTTTAATACATCATATCACATTATTTTTATAATTTGATTTACAATTAAAATACACTTTATTTAGTTATATCAATTATAATTTTTTATATTTACATCATCTTAATACTATATTATATTATAAGTTTCTTTCTTGGCTTTAGAATACCTTTTTTTCTTCTGAAAACATCCTTAAAATGTATAATATTTATCCATTTTAAATAATTAAAATATCCCCTAATAAGAAATTATTTAAATTAATTGTATATATTATATATCAATAAATTTTAATTTAAATTAATATAATTTTTTTTATTTTTCATATAGTTAATATGAAAAAATGTTTTCCATAAAAATGCATTTCAACGAAAACCATTTTTAACACATCTACAAGTTTAATTTTAAAAAAAATTCTTCAAATAATGTGAGTATAATATGAAGAAATTTATTCCATATTTTTAATAATAAATATTTAAATTTTTTAATATGGTGAACTTAATTTTTGACAATAATAAATAGTGAAAACAGTAAATATTATTTACCATAGTTAAAGTAAAAACATGTTTATTAGGGTTAAAATAAAACAATAAGGGTTAAAAATGAACCAAAAAATATATAATTCATATTTCATTTTAATATATATACAATAAATCCAATAATATTTTTATAATCGTTCATTTTTATAACTTTTCTCCGGAGAAAAAGGAGTTTGAAATTCTTTCTTTTCAAACATTTCAAGCGTCTCCTCTTCCCCACTTATAAAAGGACACCCACTCCCCTTTACTTCAAACCATTCCAAAACCAGTTGGTTCATCCAAAAACTACCCAAATAAAATCCCTAATTCACTACCTTCATCTTATAATCTATGGTTTGGTTAGAAATCAACCACAGGAAGGCTTTTGGTGCAAACCAAAAGAACTTCTCTCAAGAAGAGGTAACATCCTAAATCTTGTGTTTTATATTATTTCTTATTACACTTAATTAAAATATTATTAAAACATGAATATTTAATAATACATATATGTTTTATGTTATGGTCATAACCTATAACCATCTGCTCTTACCTCACATGGGAAGCAAAACCATTGATCATGTGTACATTGAACTACTGTTTCATAAAACGATGTAATTCGTTTTCCATCACCACTTCTCAAAACTGGATATAAATTTTTATATAATGTTTAGATATTATATTTATGATATAATTATAATTATATAATTATAATATAATATATACCTTCTTACTTCTAATTCTGTAGATAATATGACATTGTCGCTTGTGTGTACGACAGATTGTCATCTCGCTAAGCGATGTGATTCAATTTTCACTTATGTTTTACATGGAAATAATAAATTTTAATTCAATTTTTATATATTATCTTAATAAAATATTAGAAATTATGTAAACTAAATATATCATATACTTTCTTACATTACCATTCAATGAATAAATGATAATATCATTCATGTGCACGGTGGACTACCATCTTGTGAAGCGATACGATTCATTTTTATTATCCCATCACATGGATGGTATATTTAAGTGTATTTAGAGATGTAAAATTATATTTCTGGTATAATTATCATATTATAAAGATAAAATAATAGTTAACTTATTTCTATCATGATCTTTAAAAAATGGAAATGCTACTCATGCGTACGTTTGGCCTATCATCTCCATGGTTGAAATGTAGTTCATTATTCATCACCATATTTCACAGAAGGTTTAAGAAGTATAATTTATGTATAAAAATTATTATCATGTCATGTTTACAATTATATATAAGATTAATTAATATTATCCTTGACCATTTTCAACTTACCGAAGTGATTTTGGACATATGATCTATTTATCATTAAAACATATGATGTGAAATTAATTGGATAAGTAATTGAATATGAAATGGTAAGAAATAAAATAAATGTAACATTAAACATGAAATTATATATTAAGTATGTAAAAAATTAACATAAGTTATTTATTTATGGATATAAAGAAATCACGAGAAAAATTGTGTTCGAGGTAAGCAATCTTTATATCCTACCTTTTTCATTAAGTTATGATCATTATCCCTCTAACTAACATTTTATATATGAATACCATTTCATACTATGGGTAATTATTATATTTATTCGTTATTATTGATATCATTATGTGGATTTAATTTTCATGTACATTAAATTAATGTGATGGGTGGTCCTAGAATTATATATCCCTCCAATGTATTGGGTAATGTTTTAGTCTCATGAGATTTCATGTATGGGATTAGGGAGTAAACATTATCCATTATGGGACTCTTTCCACCATTTTATGTTGTCATGATATTTATCCTTGAATTATTTTTATGTCATGTTTTATGTCATTTCAAATATCCCATGATTCCATGATCTTTTGATACCATTGTATTTTTGTTATTACTCTACTTTAATACTCATATACACTATATTTTATGATATCATGTATTACATTTGACTCACATGTTATGATTACTAATCTTTTCAATTCGTATACTTGGTTTTTTAGCTCACTTATTTATTTATGTGTTTCCTAGGTTATCCCAGACAATTTTAGGAGCTCAAATAGATTTTTGGAGCTCACTATGGAAAATTAAATAAGGATTATAGGTTTTAGTTTTGTTTAATGTATTTTGAACCTCGTATTAAAAAGAAAATTGGAATTTAAAATCATTGTGTTGTAATTATTAGATATTTATGTTTAAAAATCATGAAATAATACGTGAAAAAGGATTGTGTCACCATATTTTTTTTATCAAAGTAAATTTTTAGTTAACCATTGTAAACTAGGATATGAAAACTTTACATAAGTGCTAGGGATAAGTACTAGGGTAATATTAAGTATAAGACAATGTATAAGAAAATATCCTAGAATTTTGGTGAAGTATAAAGAGAGTGGTTTACAAGAAATTCTATCCCAATATAAATACTACAAGTGGACCTAGTTCTTGAACAAATATTCCTAATAGAAATATATATAATGAAAGAATTCTTACCTGGTTTAACACTAATGGGGGATAAGTTTTTGATATTTAGAAAATGATTTACAAACCATTATAATGGGATCAAAAAATTCCCATAAGATATTATATTTGGAAATAGATCATGGATAACATAAATTAAAGCGTAGAAATTTATAAGTAAAGGAATATATTTTATCCATTTATTGTTCATAGTTTCTTATATATGTGTTTAATACATTATAAATACTTATCCATAATTATCCTTTTATTTGATAAAAATGGATGAGAATAAGAGAAACTAATTCAAAAACCATAGTGAGGTGAAATACAATGACTACCCAAATGATATTCCCAACATGATGGAAGCTGGAGTTTGTAAATTCATGATAATAATTTCTCAGCTAAACCATGTTATTAATTGAAACATGAATTATGAGGAACATTTGGACCCCCCTAATAAATATCATGTTGTAATTGAAAACATTATGTAAAAAATATCTCCAACATTTAGTGGATATTATGATCCTTTAATTGTGGAATAATGGATAAACTCAACTGAAAATGTCATCTCTATCATTGAATTTTGCGATCAATATAATGTTTCACTATAGGTTTATCATATGGAGGTAGAATCCAATCAATGGGGTATTTTGATTAAAAGTATGAATCTTGAGGAATATATCAAAGAGATGGAGTAGAAGGAATTCCATATAAGGGTTTTTGACAAATATTTCCCATAAAATCTTCATTATAAAATGGATATGGATTTTCATATCCTGAAGAAAAATCATGATAAATAAATTGGGGAATACAAAGAAAACTTCACATGACTTTCATGATACAAATATGGCTTTTTCATCTCTAAATAAATTAAATAAGACCACTTATTTGATGGAAAAAAAATCCTTGTTTGAAAATATATTTTTTAATTTGAGACTTTTACAGCCATGTAAATTTTTTCCAATTCTCCTTCAAAGTGGAGACAGGGATTAGAAAATATAAAGGCACTCATAGGGATAAGAAGTGGAATATGGAGTTTAACTACGGTGTTATTATGGAGAAATATAATAGTGATAAGAAAATGAAACATCCCACTTTTCAATAGTGTGGGGAGAATTATCTTGAGTTTTTTAAAGGGGACCATTAAGTTTTTTAAGTTCAATAAAGAAGGGAACCTAACAAGAGATTTCAAATGGGAGAAACCATATACTTTGATGGAAGAAAGAAATGCTCTATCCCACACTCAACCTATTTTCCACTGTTTCAACTACATTGAATAAAGAAAATATGTGAACCAGTGCACTAAGCCAAGGGTTTCTTATGAAAACTAACGAAAAAAACTGATAATGACTAGAGAAAAAGGGAAAGATTATTCCATCACAATAGTAGAGGAGGATCCCAATAATGTTGTTGTGATAGTTATGATAGTTATTCATTAAAGAATAGGGAATTTAGTTTTTGATTATGGTTATATGAATTATTTATATCATGCCAGGATAATATAATTATTAAAGAACAACCACAACATTTTGAAGTCCAGTTATCAATGAAGACATCAAATGGGTAAACTATTGCCTCCTAAGAATATAACTCATCACCTGTTTATATTTTCAGGATGAACTACCCAAAAATCCTTATGATAATTAATTTAATATAATTTGACACAATTATAGTCATGGATTTTATTTCATTATATAGATCCAACCTAAAATTCATAGAGAATTAAATCACCATCTAAATCACGAACCACACTCTAATTCAATCCATTTTCAAGGATGAGGATGAATCTCCTTTGGTATAATCATATAAAATATGGATATTTTTTATTTCTAGGATAGTGTATCCTGTTAAATGAATGAGATGAGAAAAATGATCATTATTTAAGACATGCCCATTATGAGGGACTATACCGATGAATTACCTAATGAGTTTCCTAGTCTCCCTCATAACTGAGAGTTTGAATTTTCAATTGATCATATACATGGATCATTGAAAATATCTAAGACTTCATATAGAATAGAAATTATTAAACAATAATATCTGAAGAAAAAACTATGTGAGAATATAGATAAAGGGTTTATACACCTAAGTGCTTCACCGTGTGGTGCACCAGTCCTATTTCTCAAGTATAAGGATAGGTCAACATACCAATGCATTTGTTATCATGATCTGAAAAAAATGATATGGAATTAGTATCCCCTACCATAGATAGATGACTTATTCATTCAACTATATAGGGATCATTATTTCTCTAAGGTGGAATTTTGGTATGAATTTCACTGGATTAGTGTGAAGAAGGAAAATATTACTAGAAATTACTTTTAAATATGGTGTGGGCACAAAAATGTCAAATTTATTACATTCATAATCACTATTTATCATGTAATATTTATGGACTTCATGAATAGATTCTATAGATATTACCTCAACAAATATTGGCAATCTTTATAGATGATATTATAATATACTCTAAGATAAAAAAGGATCCTGGGTAGTATTTTAATACTGTGTCAAAGGTATTGGGAAAGGTGAATCTATATAAAATTATAGGAACTGTGAGTTTTGGATGAAGGAAGTTCATTCTTGGGGAATATTATCCATATAAAGGGATATTTGAAGACCCATCTTTGATAAATTAAATCTAGGACTATCCTAGACCAATATCAGTATTAAGGATATATAGTTTCCTTGTACTATCAGGGTATTTCTGAATATTTTTGAATGTTTTTAATGATTTTAAACCCCAATAACCAAGATAACAAGGAAGGTAGTAATGGTATTTTCGACCAATAAATTTGAAGATATCATTATGGACTTGAAAAAGTGGCATATTATTTCACCAGTACTTACACCTCCATTAAGTGGGGAACATTTTCTGGTATATAATGATACTTCAAAGAAGGGTTTTGGATATATACTAATGTATAATGATAGAGTTATATAATATTCCGCAAAGAAATTTAATTTTGATTATTAAAACTATAGAATGCATCATATAGAGTTGACAACAGTGATATTTACATTGAAGATCTAGTGATATTATCTCTATGGAGAGAAGTGTGAAATATATATAGATAAAAAAATCTTAAAATATAAATTAAAAAAACGAGAAACTAAAAATGAACCAATGGAGACATAAGAGATGACCAAGGATTATGACTATTGAATCCATTACCATCTTAAAAATGAAAACAATGTGGCTGATACACTAGGTAGGAAGGATCTAGCGATTTTATCAATGATGAAAATTGAGAAGGATCCAATATTTTTATGTTTACAAAGGGCGTATATAAAAATAGTAAAAGGATACACATCATAACATTATCAAATTATTTCTCACCCATTCTTTCTTGAAAGGATAAAGGATTCCCAGAAAGAGGATGACATGATATAAAAATGTAGATAATATTCAAGAGTTCAAATTTGCGGAAGGTGGGTTTATAAGGTTTGGACCAAAAATATGCATCGCTTCAAATATAGAGTTTAAGAGGGAGCTTATGGATGATTCTCATAGCTAATAATTCAATATTCACACATGAATAAATAATATGTATAGAGATATGAAGAGAAACTTCTTTTGGGATAACATAAAGAGGGAGATTATGGAATTTGTATCTCGATTCTTGGTATGCCAAAAATATAAGGCAGAATGAGATAATTAAAAGGGTATGATGTATCCATTTCCTATAATTTTATGGAAACAGGAAAAAATCAAGTATTTTTTCATAGGAATCCCTAGGACAGCAAAACAAAATAACACTATCGGGGTGGCAGTCAATCACCCTACAATGTAGGGACATTTCAATAAAATCATGGAAGATTTTTATATTGACCAAATAAATATGATATATATAAGGAAAGTGGTTATATTTAAAATTGATCCAGTAAATATTGTATCTAATTGAGATTTAAGGTTTACCAAAAGGTTTTAGAGAAATATTCATCAAGTTTTAGATATAGATGTCAATTTCAGAACTTCTTATCACTCTAAAATGGATGGTCAATATAAGAGAATGCTCCGAAACACTAGTGGATATTCTAATATATTGTTTAATTTATTTTCAAGGAAATTGGGATCAATAACTTCCCCTAGTATGGTTCTTGTAGATAAATAGTTTCTATTCCAGTATTTAAATGAACTTTAGGAGGCTCTATAGGGAAGCTATGAATACCCAATCATTTTACTTGTATTTTTATGCAATTATTAAATATAAATAACCATAAATATGGAATTGGGATCATAAATTCCTAGTGTATTTGAAACACTAGGTTCTAAATACCTAAAACATGGAAAATGTTTTTTATTTTACATATCCTAAATCTTCATTTGATCACATATGGAATACATAAAGAATGGGACGAACTAAAAATACTAGTAAGGGAATAAACATGATAAGACCACATGATTTGTGTGTCAAAGCTATAACATGATATCATAAATGGATGTAATCTTAGATGGAAAATTATTTTTAAAGATCACTTTGAAGATTTATTCATGAAATTATCCATGAAATTATTAAAAAACTTATTTAAAATAAAAAAATTTCTCAAAAATTAAAGGAAATGTTTTTTTGGATATAACCTTTGAAACTTAAGAAGGAATATTTAAAATATTGAGTTGTCATGATGTAAATAATTATATTCATTCCAAATATGTTAAAAAATATTCCATTCACATTTTTGTATGAAAAGTCAAAAGGTACCTTTTTTGTAAAAATAAAAGAAGGTTAATTTTAATTTTAATTAAAATAAAATTAATGGTAAATATTACATTAAAAAATCATAGTATGTTTTTAAAAACATGGATTTGAAGAAAAATTATTTTTGACCGAATAGATAAATGAAGTTGGATTTTATTAAAAAACTTTTCTTAATATATTTAAGTAAAAAAGAGATTATACTAGTACAATTAACTAAAAATATAATGAATAACCATAGGAGAATAAAATTTAATGGGTTTATTACAAAATTATAAAATAATATCCTTCATATTAAATTCAGGAATAAGAAATCCCTATAAAAATAAGATTGAAAAATATACCCATACCAGTTTAGTAACATTTTATTCATAGATTCTAAAAAATTATATAGATGAATTATAACTTAAAATCTCATGATTATTTAAGGATTCATGCTATAGTATCTAAAGGGTTAGTATATACACCATTCAAAATAAATTAGGTGAATAAAAGAACATGTGTCTCAAAGAAGGATGTTTGAGACAACACCCATAAGAATTTCATATCAATGATGTCATAGTTAATAAATAGCATGATTATGTGTAAAATATTTATATACACAAAATGTGTAAAAAAACATAAATAAATGAAAATTAATTTCCTATTTTTTTTTCATAATATAATAAATGAATTACTTTTATAACCCAATGATTGGAAATTGAGTTAAAACACCACTTATGTTGAACTTCCTTCTAGATGAGAACTATTTAATCTTAAATATTTTGGATTTAATCCCATTATTGACATATAAAAGAATCATATTTACAACTATAATATCATATATGACCCTTTTATAACATCTTATTACCCTTTCATTACTATTCGTTCATTTCACTATTGATTGAGGTGTTAATTGTCTTGTTTTCTCCTACCTATTTCATAATGAAATTTATGGATCATGAATATAGTTTATAGTTACATCATCTCTAGAATTATATTAATTTTATAAATATAATTTTTTTCATTAGATAAATTATTATAATTATTATTGATTTTTAAACATAAAGAATGAAACCCGTCGCTTTGTGGAGATGGTAGGCCGTACGCAGGCACGAGAGACATTATCATTTCATAAAAAGTGAAAGGGTATGGAAATGGATATTATTTTAATTATTAAGAGTCAATATAATGTCATATATATCACACATATTCCTTAAATCTATCCCTTTTTTACCTTCCATGTAATTATTTAGTGAATGATGAACCACATTGCATTGCAAGGCGGTAGTCCTCCATACACATGAATGAGGTTATCATTTATTCATTTGATGGTAAGGTAATAAATTATAGGATATATTTACTATAAATAATTATTATTATTTCATGAATATTATATATAAAATTAAAATTAATCCTTATTACCATTCGCATAAAAATTAAGTGAAATATAAATCACATCGCTTCATGAGGCAGTAGTCCACTGTACACACAAACGATGTTATCACATTATCTACAGAATGGAATGTAAGAATTTATATATGAAATTATAATTTAAGAATTATAATTATATAATAAATATTATATAGAAAAATTATATACATCATTATATCCTACTGTGAGAATAGGTGATGGAAAATGAATTATGTCGTTTCGGGAGGTGGTAGCCCGCCGTATACATGATCAATGGTTTCAAATTTCCATGTGATAGAGGAGGAGATGGTTTTAGGTCATGAAATTAACCTAAAACAATTTAATTATATGTAATATATTTATTTTATTATATCATAAGGGTTTAATATTATTTTATGGAGGTGGAAGAAGAAATAATATAAAAAGCTCAGCTAAGGACATTACATATTCCTCAGCAAAAATCTTTTAGTTCCCCATAAACTCCTGCCTAGAATGGATTTATAAATAAAAAATGGATTATAGGGTGAGATTATGGAATAAATTAAGTTATTTGGGAATGTATTTTATAAACCAATAGGTTTTAAAGTGTTTAATTGATATGGGAGTGGGTTCCCTTTTATAAGTGGGGGAGAGGACACCCATGGAATTTTGGACAAGAAAGAATTAAAACCGATTTTTTATCATAAAATAAAGTTAAAATAGAACATTTCTGGACCTTATAAGACAAAAAATCTAACTACGGCCATAAAATAGTAATTAGATAATTTTTCAGTATTTTTAACCCTTATCTTTTTAGTTTAACCCCAAATAAAACCGTTTTTACTTTAAACGTAGTAAATAATTTTAACTTTTTTTCACTATTTGTTTTGACAAAAAATTAAGTTGAAATCATTATATAATAATAATTATGATGATTCCAAATATGTAATATGTTTTGACAAATTCAAATCAAAGAAGTGGGATAATTTAATTTAAAATTAAACCCGTAGATGTGATGAAAAAAATGGGTTTTTTCAAAATAAAAAAATTTAGAAGTTTAAAAATATTTTATACCATTGTTTAATATAAAATTGATTCTGTCACAACCCTTCCCCTAGGGATAATGTTTTGACTACCCCAAGGTTGCCTTTTATAGGCCAGGGGAAGGTGACTAGCTCCAGAAAGGCATATACCAAAAAGGGAAGGTAATGGCTTTAAACCTATACACATAAAGACAAGGAAAACTATACAAAGATAACCATAAATGAAAAAAAAGTAATAAAACCACCAAAAAGTACCACCAATAAGAGTAAAGTGTGTAAACTAAAAGTAAATGGGGCCAAAATAAAACCCCAACTGAAAGAATGGTACAATAAAATAAGTATAAGCTCTGGAGGTTGTCCTCCAAGGATCCTACTTGAAGGTTAGGTAAAACTCTTCGTCAGATGTCACTGCAACACACCATGTCTATTGATCAACTTTGAGCATAGTCTAGTCATGGCTCCCTAATGTCGAGTTAAAGCTACCCGTTGTCTGCACAAGACTCAATAGTTTTGGGTGAAGCACATGCAGGGGTGAGTTGAACAATGCTCAGTAGGGACCCTGAGACCACCGATGGTCTCTTAGTAATCCCCGAAGGAAAAAACTATAGAGGAAAATACAATAGAGGTAATACCACCATGAAAGATCTATAACACATAGCAAAAAGTAAAAGACACAGATTCCACCATTTGTAACATAAGTAAAAAAGTAAGTTTGATAAGTTGTAAATCTTGATGATCTTATTCTATCGAGAGGCTCTACTGCCGATCCAAATATGGACCCTTGGTGATGACCCACACAAGATCTCTAGGTGATGACCCACAATAGATCACTAGGTACTAACCAACATAGGATGACTAGGTGCTGAACCACACAGGATCACTACGTGCTGACCCACACATGATCTCTAGGTTCTGACCCATATAGGATCACTAGGTGCTAACCCACAGAGGTTCCCTATGTGCTAACCCACACATGATCTCTAGGTGACGACCCACATAAGATCGCTATTCATTCTGCACATCACAACCAACCATTTGATTCCAGCACTTAACTCACTTGAGTCCCTAAATGTTCTTATCCTCAAGACATCTGTCATATCTGAACCACTGTGATGTCCCACATTAATGTAACCTAGAGGAACGTCTTGTAATAAGGGTTCCAATGTAATAGATGATGCGTTGATCAGATACTTAGTCTATAAGATAAGGGAATTTTAGTAAAAAGGGGGCCATTTGTGTTTGGGATCGGTCTGACCCAGTCAGACTGACCCAACCAACCTAGCTCGAGGGTCCCCAAATAATCTAGTTCAATTAGATAGACTCTACCTGACCCGTTTCGGGTTAGGGTAGGTCTAGTCTGGCCTGCCCAATAGGCATGAACCAACGGGCCTCACTGGACCAAACCCGATTTGGCAAAGGGTCCAGCCCTCTAGGTTTCCTGGCAAACCGGTCTCATTCAGCCCGACCCGAAGGGGGTAGGTCTGCTATGTCAGTGTGAGTCTAGCCTCCTAGGTGTGGGTTTGAACCGCCAGAGTAGGTCTGGCCCGTGGGTGCGTTACCTGCCAGCTGGGCCGCGGGTCCAGCTCTCTGGTGTGGGACTGACTCTCTGGATGGGGGTGAGGCTCGCCAGCCTGAGACCCGATCACAATTGTGGCCACTGGTGCACCGTCCAGACAGGACGCAATAATGACGTAGTGTCCGTCTCCTGCTGTCCCCATGGACGCAGGGCCTCATCCAGCCGGGGTCGATGAACCACAGCTTTCTAGTCGCCCGAACGGTCTAGACGTGGGATGTCCCTCCATGCAGTGCCTGACACCACGTCTCCTCGCCACCGCGTTGTGCCGAAAGGCGCACAACCACCCTCCACCCACGATCACCACTATCAGTGCCTTCAACGAGACACCAGATTCGCTCCAATGGTATATTTTTGGAGCTATCTATGCATACGGTCTCCATAGGGCACCACCATATCCGCGAAGCCTATGAATTCACCTTGCTAACAAGTTTACTGGTCAACATCAAAGAACGAAGCAAGAAAAATTATGGCAGAGGGACCAATCCCTGTTCAGGTTGGCCCGTACCCTCCGTGTTAGCATTTAATCATGGGAATAAGTATGATGATAACCAAACTACTAGAAAAACCCCCAAATAAAAACCCTATACAATATCTACTCGCAAGAATGGGCAATTCACGGATCAACTCGTCTATCAATTAATCCATGTTCGTCATTAATTTTCAAGAATGAGGAAGAGATCATCAAATACTTAGAACCTAGAATACCCTACCTCTTTGATGTTCGATGCCATGAAATTTCCTCCTCCTGGTTTCAAGTTGTCGATGTCCTTCATCCATTCCGGATCTAATATTCGATGGGTGTCGAAGATATTGACGTTCGTCAGCATTCATCAATATTCATTGTAGAGAAAGTCTGCTAGTGGTTCAACAGATATTTCCCCATGTTCATTAATATCCAAACTCTAAGAAGTAGGATTATTAAAAGAAATAAAAAATGTCGTGATGTTGTTCCCCTTAATGATTCTCATTAAATGAGCCACATTTAATGATCCATTAAGATAATAGTGTCACCATTTCAAACGATCCATTATTGATCCTTTATTAAGGTGCCTTGTTGCCACCTCATTGTTGCACCACAATGTCACTGTCCACCACTCAATGGTGAGAAAATAAATAAAATAATTCCTTTAAATTATTTTATTAACTTTTTCTAAATGTTCGAAAAATAAATTTTGTGCTTGGACCTTACCGGCCAATGTTAATTCATTTCATATTGAATCTAGTTGTTTCGAGCTAAATGATGCCCTCCGATTTCATATCAGAGCACCGATTCAAAAGATAGAAAACCCTTCTCGCATGTTTACTAAACATACCTTAAAAGAAGATATAAATTATTTTTCAGGGTCTCAGGGAATCAAAATCACGTTCCGTCAGATCCTGTGGTCTCAGAATAATTCCATATAAATAAAAAAATTTATAAAACATTTCTAAGACATTTTATTCTCCCCACCGTAGGGATATACGTTCCTAAAAGCCAAAACAAAACTGATCAAACATATGAGGGTACTGAGCACGAATCTGAGCCTCCCTCTCTAATGTTCTCTCTTGGAGACTCCCATGAAACCACCAAACATTCACCAGAGGAATCAATTTCCCACGTAAGACCTTCTCCTATCGATCCTCTATCTCCACTGGGACCTCCGAAAATGTTTCCCAATCAATAAAGTTCAGCTTTCCCTAGTCGATGAAGTGCGATGGATTATGTGCGTACGTCCTCAACTACGACATGTGAAAAATATAATGCACCCAGTGCATCTATGGTGGAAGGGATAAGGGGCACACCACCTTTCCAACTTTTCTCCAGATATGAAAAGGTCTGATGAACCTCATAGATAGTCTTCCACCCCAGCCAAATCTCCATAATCCTGTTTGGGGTGAGACCTGAAAGAAATCATGATCGTACTCCTAAAACTCCAAGGGTCTCCATATCCTATCAGAATAAAAGTTCTTCCTGCTTTTTTCAGTCCTCATCCACTCATGGATGATCTGAAACTTCTCAGTGGTTTCCTATACCAACTCCGGACCGATGAGTGCTGACTCTCCTATGTCTATCTAGCATAGGGGGATCTGCAAGGCCACCCATAAAAGGCCTTGAATGGTGTCGTGCCAATGGTGGAGTGATAGATGTTGTTGTACACAAACTCCACTAGTGGTAGGTGGTTTTCCCAACTATGAAGAAATCCCAGACAGAAGAAAGAAGCATGTCCTCCAAGGTCTGTGTGGTCCACTCCGTCTAACCATCCGTCTATAGGTGATAAGTTGTGCTAAAGCAGAGCTGAGTCCCGAATGCCTCCTACAACCCATTCAACAACCAGGATTTAAAGAGTGAATCACTATCCAAGACGATCGTAGAAGGTACCACGTGAATCCACACTATATTCTGGATCTAGAGGTGTCTCATTCCCTCTACTGATCTCTACACCTATATGGGTAGGAAGTGAGCCAACATAGTGGGTCGATCAACGATCACCAAGATAGAATCATGACCCTTGATGTACGTGGTAACCCCATCATGAATTACATTGAGATACCATCCCATTTCTACTCCAGAACTTCGTATGGATGGGCCGATCCTACTAGAACCTGATGCCCGACCTTCACTTATAGACATGTGAGGAATCATGAAATAGAATCAGCAACTACTTTCTTCACCCAGGCCACCAGTACTGACATTGGAGGTCCTGGTACATCTTATCAACTTCAGGATGTACCTCCAAAGGGGATATATGGTAACCCCAACACCTCCCCCCCTAATGTCACTGGTAATATAGTGAATCCTCTAAAAAGGATGATGTGTTCCCCACTTATCGAAAATACATCAGAAGTGAGTCCCGAGGATATCTAATTACATCAGGCCTCACAATCAATATCCACAAGATATCCTCACTAAGTCACTATAAGAGTGGGGGAGTTACAATCATGTACTGAAGGTAAGCTTCTCAATCACTATCCACGAAGGATATCTACATCAATGCTAGTTTCTCTATCACCTCACTCAGTAGTTGTAAACCAGAACTCCTATTGAGTGTGTATGCCACCACATTCCCATTCCCAAAACTATAGAATATCTCCATGTAATAGTCCTAGATGAAATCCATCCATTTCTTCTATCTCTAGTTCATGTCCTTCTGTGAGAAGATATACCTGATAAAATTGGGGTCGGATTAGACAGTGAACCATTCACTGATCAAGTAGTTCCTCCACATCTTCAAGTCAAAGACCACTACTATTAACTCCAGGTCATGGGTTGCGTAGTTTTTCTCATACTTACTCAACTGGTGTGATCCATATGTGATCATTACCAGCTCTTTCATAGATACATGCATGGTCTTTCCATTCTTGAAAATTTATCCCAGAGGTGGTAAATAAAAATCCAAAAAGGATGGGCTGGCTACTGATCATACCACCTCAGAAAAGTTCTTCTTTGTGCTAGAATCAGAATCAAGGGACACCTCTTAAAATTTCATTCTACAAATTAGAACAATTCCTTGTTCCCTACATGATCCCCTAGTGACAAAAAATTTGAATTTCTAATATGTTTTTTGTTCTTGTAAGTATCATGATCATCCTATTGAGGGTTTTTATGTTTATCCCTTTTCACCGCAATGTTCTCCCCTCATATTGCACATATAATTTTTTAATGTAAAATTAAAATTTCATAAAAACTAATGTTTCTACACTCTTTTATAGAAATATAATAAGATATTGAGAAGGATTATACATCCGTTAAGTACATGAGATATAAAAAATGATTCCGTAAAATATTTCCTGTAATAATAATTTATTCCATGAAAAATATCAGAATTATAAAGATCAATTAAAATGTAAATTTTATGAGATTTAACTTTTTGAAATGTGTTTAAATAAAGATAAATATTTCATGATTTGTTTCCCAAATGGGTCATTTCTCTATAACTTTTTAAAGATCAAAAGTAATGGCTTTTAATAGTTTTCTACAACACCAATTATTGATTCACGAAATTAAAGTGAGATTGAATTGAGTAAAAAACTTAAGGATGTGGTTAATAGAATTGATAAATATAAAAACACATTAATAAAATTATTTTTTAATGATAAATTAATATAATATAGAAAATTAAAAATTATAAATGATAGAACCTGAAAAATTAGTTATGAAATTATCAAGCCAATAAATTATTGTGGAATTAATTTTTTTGATAATTAGGATCACCGTTTTTATCTAGAATTAACTATTAAAAAAAATAAGTTTAAATGATAATAAATTAGTTAATCCATCAAGAAATAGTGGAAAAACATAGATAATGATGATGAAAAACGTTAATACCCACTATATGCATTTGAACATGATCATAAAATATATCTATGTAAATAGAGAGAAAATCTAGAAGTAAATCCAGTATGGAATGTAATGACCTTGTCAAAAAGGATCTAACATAACAAATATTAAAATTCATTTAGAATAATATATTTAGAAGCCCTAATTTGATATCTAGTAGAACATCTTATCTACAAAATTAATTCTCTTTAAACCAATTGTATATGGAGGATCTTATTCCCAAATAAAAAAAACATGATGTATAAGTAGAGATGATTTTCAATGATATGGATAAGTCTTTATATATGACTTATCTTTTATATACAATTGGATTTGTTTATGTTCTTATAATCTAATGTTCTTGGTTCAAAAATCAGTTTTATGGAAGTCTCAATATCCACATCTACTTCAATCAATGATTTTTTATATATGGAGTGAGTATAATATAGGGGTTTATTATTTCAATTTGATATAAATACAAGATAAATGGATAAAACATAAAGGTAGTGATGATTAAGGAGGGAAAGTATAAATGAAATGATATTTCTCCTTGAAAGGGAGTCGTAATGTAATATATAAGCTATTTTTTGATATGTGGTAATATCCTCTAGATTTCTCCCTACACTGTATTACATAATTGTCTCTAATATGGTAATCTATATTATTGTTCTTCCATGTAGTTATCTATGTTTTTTTAATTCACTTCACCACATCTATTCTCTTTGAATGATCTCCCCTTAGGTCTTTATTCCATTTAATTTTTTTCTTTGTACTATGTATATTTTAATCCTTTTACCTTTGTGTACGTTTTCTTTTATAATAAATTCTTCTAGTTCATGGATTTGGTTCTCCAAATATAATGAATAATATATTTGGTTTTACTTATGTTTTAATATAGTGTTTAAATTAGATTAATAGGAAAAAATACTTATTGGTAATTTGGATATGGATTCTCATCTGATTGTTATTTATTTGATCATTATGGCTTTAGTGAAATTACTTATAACCATACATTCATAAAATTTTCATTTCTGACACAGATGCATATTTATATCTATTACAATGAATTTATTTGATTATATATAGAGATAATTTAGTAACATAACACCATTTTAAATTAAATTGTTAAAATTATGAGATAGAAAAAATAAATTCATTGAACTCATTCATTCATTAATGTTGCAATTTGATGATATTTTTCAATATGGATTTCAGAGATTTTTTTTCATATATCAAGGCCTAATAAGAATTAAGTACATGATTTATTTTTTGGTTGGATTTTATGATTTCATTAGATGAATAATTATTTTATATTTATCCTTAATAATATATCTAATAAATTTAAGAGGAAGATGATGATGTAGATTCACCACCCGACTCTTAGATATTTTATTTAGTATCTCATATATATCTTTATATTCCCTAAAAATATGAAGTTCATGAGTAGAAATTAATTCAGCATGATACACTTTCTAGATTTTTTTTATTTAGAGAGTTTAACATGCAAACTATCTGTTATTTACCCATATGATTTATGTTAACATTATATAAGAAAATTCGTGTAGTTTACATAACTAAGTACTTCATTAATTCAATTTATATTCCAATTATAGGTTATCAGTTTCAAATATGTTTGAGTTATTCAACTTTTTTCCTTTTTTATCTGACAAAATGAATTTTTTGATTATTCATTCTTCTACACAAGAAATTATTTTATGATGTCCATGACAATATAGTATTTATTTAGTAATTTATCATGAAATTTATTAATTTTTTACATGCTCATTTATCTGATTCATCATTAATATTATTTAAATAGACAATTTAGATACAAATATGATGGTTTAATGACATTTAAAACCAATAAATAAATTGAAATATAGAATGTGGTACCTAGTGTATAACCCCACATATTCATATACCTGTTCTAAACCATCATGTTTTATAACTTTACATTTGAAAGTTTCTTTACACTACAAGACATCCCAAAATTAAAGATCCAATTGACATAAAAGTTTTGCCCCTGGATATCAAAATAAATAAGGTAATAGAGTGGAGTTTTTTCTATTATATATAGGGAGTCATAGAGTTTTTAAATGAGTTAATGGTTAATATAATGGAATTATTACCACAATGTTACCCATTTCGCTAACATTTCCTAAAATTAATATTTATTACTCACTATTTTGAATACACTATACATGTAGAGTATATAATTCAAATTTTCTTTTAGTTTTTGGGATTTAATTTTTGAAAATATATTTTCTATAGGAATCATCCAAGATACCTTTTAAATTAAGATGTATGTAAGGGGTTATTGTTAGATATCTATTCTTTATTGAGCCTATCTATGTATAATATTCCTTCAGTGAAATTTTATTTACATTCATTTTAAAAAATCCCCCACTTATTGTTTTTATGAACTTAATTACTTTTTACTGTTATCCTTTAATGTATTAATACATCACATAGTTGGATGTTTATAAAGGAATTTTTCTCGATATCTCTCTTGACATAAAATTTATATTCTACAATCGTATTTATTTTCATTTATTCTTGTATATTTATTTATAATATTATTTCATAAAGTTATTTTATTTGATTTATTTTTCATTTTCATATTTATTTACAATCCTTGAATTATATTCCATATATATCCCATATACTATAGAAATACCAAAGATATTTATTTTAAACTTTATTATAATTACTTATTATCTTTATCAAATTTTTTGTTCTAATGACTATATTTATATTATGTATTTTAATGAGTAGTCATATTAAGAAAAACATTTTTTTATGAAATTATTTTTATTTTTATATCACTCCTTACAAATAATTGTTTTCATTTTTTTTATTATTAAAACATTGAAAAAATATAAGAATTCATATCCTTATATATTATATAATTTTTTCATTCTCTCCAAATTATTTTACATATATGTCAATACACATTTATAATTTACTCTTTAATAATTACATATATTATTTTCTCTCTTAATAAACTATTTAGATAATATTTTAAATGCTTAAACTAATCCCATAGTTAATTATACCAATTCATATATATATTTAGTGTGTTGTAAATAAAATTCATAGGAGTGGTTTTATCAATCACCTTAATTTACTTGATTTATCATTAACTATTCGTAATGAAAACAATGTTTCTAGTATTTTTCACATTATCCAGAATGTAAATATCCCATACATTAATATTAATATTGAAGGGTATTCACTTAGATAGTGTCACCATTTGACTAAGTATGTAAAAGTATTAATATTATTATATATCATTATTTATGTGGGATGTCCTTATCACAAAAACATAGATTATTAGTCTATATGCTAATATTTGTTTCATTATAGAACATTTAAATATGTATCAGTTGACCATTTTTGCATAAAATTTAATATATTGGATGATTTATATGATTTTTGTTGTGTATAAATATATAACCACCCATTTAATGGTAGGCCTCATGAGATTAATGGTTAGCTGTAATGGGAATGTTCCTAACATTAATATACTATATATTGGAATAAGGAATTAGAAGTATGATTATGTATGATGTCTTGTTACAAGGAATTAAGAGTATGATTGTGATGTATTTCAATTCACAATTACATTAGAGTGGTCTATATTCATTATCCATGATAACATATTACTTATAATATTTTAATATTTCCTTTGATCTAGATTTATGATGATTGTTTAATAAAAGAATAATTTTTATTTTGTTATCATTTTAAATTGATTATCTAACATAACACTTTACATATGTTTTCCATTATTCCAGGGTTTCAAATATAATGATATGTGTAGAATAGACTATTGTGTGATTAGTGTTTTAGAGAAAATGGGCCATCATAATGTGAAATAATTTGGAATTGTGTCTAGTCTTAAAAACCAAAATCCTTTATATTATTTAAGTGTCTTTTTATCATGAATTTATGTTTATATTCTTAAAAAATTATTCAAATCCATCAAGCCTCACAATTGGTATTAGATAATGAATGAAAAGTGTGTATTTGTAGCACTAAACCCAAAATCATGGTTTTGAGGACACTACAAATGGAATTATAGTAGGGTTATGATAATCTTCAACCATTATGTTAAGAATAAAATTATTATTAATTGTTTTTTAGATTAAAAAAAAGTTTCAAAGGATTGGACATCATTGGAATATTTTGTAAAATTTAAATGACTATGACATAATTTTTAATATATATTATCATTAATGAGTCAAACCACATTAGTTTTATTCAATAGATTAAAATAGGTGGAATAAAGAGAAGGATGAAATCTATGTAAAATATAATGATTTTACCAATGACCAACAAAATTGGATTAGAGATAGTGTTGGAAATATTACAGATGTGATTACCAATATATCTCATGTTGTGAATAAATTATTATATAATGGAGAACTTTAATAACACCCCTATGATAGAGACACTCACTATTGAGTCATTAATATGATAATGATTACAATCCTTTAGTTGATCATTGGATCCCATAAATTTTAAAAATGAATCAATGCTTCAGAAAAGTAAACCTTTTTCCTTTCTAAATTCATGTAAAATTATCTCTATCATCACTAATTGGGATGTGAAGTGAATATGCAGGGTTATACTAATCTATATCATAATTATTGGATGTTGAGTTATTAAGTTACACATTAAGTAGTGAAATTAATGTATCCAATGATTTGAAGACATCTTAAAATAATATTTTTTTGGAAAATATATCCTATAATTCTGTAATTTTTCCATTGGTTTAATTCAATAAATTTTTTCATTGATTAGTTGTTAGTAACTATATCCGATGTAACGTATCCATCATGAGGATTAACCGAGGTCTAATAATTATTTAGGGAAGTGATTAATTAGTTCATTTCCAAAATGATTACACAACTACTGATACTTGTTAATAGTAAATTCGTAAATAAAGATTACATGAAACTATAAATGAATGTGTAGAATATTATTGCGTTCATAAAAAATATAATTATAATATTTGGAGAAATAATATGTGTTTCTTCTATGATAAAATTGAAGATATATATATTGGATGATTCACCTAGCTCATTATTCTCTATTCACCCAGGATGCACTAAAATTTTAAGAGATATTTGAAAGCACTTATGGTGGTGAAACATGAAGAAGTTCCAGAAATTTGGGAAGATTGGAAAGGTTTCCTTTAGTTACATTGGTCAAAGTGAAATTTTTATTTACAAAAGAATAGTAACTTTTAAACTAGTTCTTGCAATGAACCACTCATAGGCCTACAATGTGTTTAATGAATTATTCTTATTAATGTACATATTTGATATATAACATTTACTAAACTCATAGGTTGTATAAATGAATTATTATCTCATATATAGAATAAGGTGGGATGATAATAGATTATAGATAAAAAGTACAACAAAACATGAATCATCTCCATATAAATGCAATAAAATGGAATCCTTAAAATGTTAAAAACATGGGAACCTAGATATTTTAAAACCTATATAAATTTTCATTTTAATAGTATATTTTTTTATGAATTTTATCTTATAATGGGAGAATGTAATTTCTTTTATTTTAACATCATTTTTAATAACATCCATATGTTAAAAAATTTAATAACTTGTTTCTAAAGAAACATTAATATAAAATATATAATAATTTATTTCATTAATTTGGAATATAATATCTTAAAAATAAAAAACATTAAAAAATTAAATTAAATATATAAGGAACATAATTATGAAAAAATCCAAATGAAAATAAAAAAACATAAATAAAAAAGAACAAAATCATGAAAAATTATTCCTCAAGGATAGTCATGAGAATCAAAACATAGAGTTTATTTATATAAAAACTATAAAATATAATACACACACCTTTTTGGGAAGGTTATAAAGGAATAAGATGAATGGTTTTTAAAAAATATAAAATTTAATATATTTAAATTTGATTGTATAATGTGATTACTATATGTTCACTTAGTATATATATTATTTATTGATATATATATATATATATAATTGATGGGTATAACTATATATAATTGGATTATGATCCTTATATAGAATATAATAATATATTATAAATAATATATATTTTACTTTTAATTATAAACAATTAACATCTATGAAAAATAAAGGTTTGATATAAAATACAAATAAAAATTTTCATTTTCAAAAGAAATTTTTTATTCTTAATTTTTTTAAATTTTAGGTTTTTTATTTAAATGAAAATTTTTATATTGAATTTTAAAAAGGTTGATCCCAAATTTTGAATTATAAAATCATAATTTTATAAGAATATATGTTTTATTTTTATAAATCAATTCATTTTTATGATAAATAATAAAATAATGTAAAATGAAATGTAATAAGATAAATAGAATATGGCATGAATTTTAATTATGTAAATTTATCTTTACATATTTTATAAGATATTTACTAGTTTTTGAAGTTAATTTCATTATTAAAAAATCAATTCATCATATTTATGTCATTTCATTCATTTTTTCCCATTACATGCATGATGTTTCTAATTAAATTCCCCCCATTTTCATACAAAAGAGGGAACATCTTATATCCATTATATACCACTTAGTATTTTAACATCACTCTTCTTAAATTCAATCCCTTATCGTCCCCATATTTTTAAGAACCTTTTTTTATAAAAATGTATCGTGGAAAATAAAACCAAAAGGAAATATGATAAAGGATTAAATAACTTCAATATTGGAAGTCAGATTGCATTCAAGCAAGCTATAAGTTAACATAAGGGTTTTTAGCCTCAATATAACCTCTTATGTTATGTTTTAGACACTACTTATAGATCAATCTCAATTTTTAATATATTTTAAAATAATATTATATTATTTTATTTTCCTATAAATTTTGACGATTTACATTTTTTTCTCATATTCCTTCTTTGTTTGATCCTTAATACCTTATAAATTATGATATTTTAAATTGATCTTCTTTAATGTATCTTCTCATTTGATATTATATATATTTAATACTTATTTTGAGAAATTTTATATAATTTCCTAATAAAAACCCATATACCTTTATTTAGCATCCATTTTAAGAATTTAAAATTGTTGTTATTATTATTTTCTAATTGATTTATACCTCTCTCATTTTACTATTCATAGAGAGAAATTTTCTTAATATCTCCTTTGACATGATATCCTTTTAAAAAATCAACATTCTTTCAATCCTATTCATTTACATGTATTTGAAATATTACTACATAAATTTATTAATTCCATTTTATTTCATTTCATCCATTATTTACATTACTTTAATTCTATTTTTTAGAAATTTTATATACTCTGAAAATACTAAAGTAATTTTTCAAAAAAATTCATAAAATATCTAACCTAATTTCCAACATTGATATTTTAATGTCATTATTTCTATAATATTTTGTAATCGTAATCTATATTTAAGTCAAATTTTTTTTTTGTATGAATTTATTTTTCATGAAATATCTTAAAAACGAAGCTCTCCTTATTTTTTTTATTATTTTAGCATTGCATGAAAACTAAGGAATGAATTTCTTAAATCATCTCAAGTATATTATCATCCTAAATAAGATTTTATATCTGTGAAAAAAATCCATTATATGTTAATCCGTGAATTTTTTTATTGTATTCTATTTCGTCATACAATTTTCAAAATTCAATACTATTAATAGATAATATTATGATCCATTTTCTGAATTCATGTATTTATTATGATATATATAAAATATCTAATAGAAGATTGATTCATTACTAAATTGTTCTTTACATATCGTCAACAATTGATAAATAAATTTTCTTTAAAATGTCTTTTTAGATACTCTATATTATCGAATACTCTATAATCCATTATTTTGATTAATGGTTATTCACAAAGATAAAAATATAGTTGGACTAACTGATGAATGATATTGATGTGACAGTATATTAATTTATTATATAGAATGAAACATTTTATGTTAATGAATAATCCATGTATTGATATGTTTATTATTATAAGGTCCTGTCCTTAAACATTTCATAATCTAGTAAATTCTTTAAGATTCACTTACTTACAGTCACAAATATCATTTTAGTTAAGAGTTTTATTGAATTAAGACACGATTATTATAGATAAAACCAAAAGTATACAAAGTGGGTACTACTAAAAAAATATCCATTTATTCCATAATACCCATGTTTTTTATAGAGAACGAAATATTTTCTTGAAAAACCTTCACAACATTCAACTTGACTTTTTTTTTCTCTTACCCATCCTTAAACCTTATGAGAAATGTTTTAAAAAATGGGATGAACAACAAATTCTCAGTAAAGTAAAGAAATTAAATAAAATTGTTCATCCATTAATAATAATAAACATACTAAATAAGTTTCACAAATACACGCTTCTCAATCACAAAGTATCATATCATTAACTTTTGGAAAAAAGATATTTCCATAAAACATAGAGAACATAAATAAAAAATTAAAAGTAAATTGGGGAATTAATTACCTAATATTTCAACCCTTGTGGATACCATAATAATTTTAACCCTCATTACTTCCTTATAATGTAATACTCACGTAAACTTGATGGTTTTACCACCATGGCTACATTATTCTGTAACCATCACAATATCACATAAAATAACCATTACGGTCAAATTTCAACATAAACATACCCAATTAATGTGAGAGATATACAGGTCCAAAAATTCCTCATAAATAATTTCCAAGAACGTTAACATAATCATAAAGCATACAAAATTTCATCACTAAAACATTTCTTTTGAGTTTTGTAAAAATAGATTTTTAAAAGATGATTTTTAAAGGAATTATGCTTACCTCGGGTTCATCTTACTTAAATAATTTCTAAAACTCCTATATAATGGTTTAAAAAGTGTTATTAATATATTAATGAAATATATTAATATTTATTATTCCTTATTTGGAATTATTATAACATCATTCCACACATTTATTAATTATATTTCCTTATTTTCGTAAATTCTCATGCGTTCTCTTCATGGTTTCCACGGTCTGTTCGTTATGGATTTTCTTTTGAAATGAAAAAAATAAAGAGGTGAAAATAAATGGTATTAATATTTTTATATAATTTTAAATTATACCATATATAGTTTTTTATATTATTAAGAGGATTCATTAGATAAAACATTATTAAAAATGATTTAATTTAATTTGGTTATTTTTATGACCATCATGAACTTATATCATTTTATTTATTATCATATATTTATATTGGTTCCAAAATATTTATAACCTATAATATGTATAGTAAAATCTTATTTAATCATAATAATGTTTTTATGACCATATGTGAAGGCATTAAAATAATATTAAAACACATCATCCACGATGAGGGTAAATCGACACGTCATAGACAATGTTTCCATTTTTTAGAATAAGAGCTGAAGAGGAGATTTTTTATGATGTATATTCCATTAAAACAATAAATTAATATCATATGTAGGATAATGGAGTTATCAAGTCACTTGTATGAGGGGATGTGAGGAGAGAATAAGAAAAGAAAAGAAATTGAAAATAAAATAAAGGAATATGATAGAGGATTTTACCTCTTGAATTCTTCTCCTTGAGAAACTCCTTAAGGTTCAGGGTTTTAGAATTTTGGTGATACCGAAAGGTCTTGGACATGGGTAAGAGGATTGGGAAGATAAATGGGTATAAATTAAACAATATACAATGTTTTTAGGTGTGAGGAGAAGAGATGGTGAGGGGTTGTATTTATATTGGAGGAGGGGGTTTTCAGAATATTTTATTCCTTAGTTTGTTATTTTGGATCAAGGATATGAATAGTTTGAGAATTATCAGAAAATATATTAAAATAATTAAGTATAGTTCAAGATTATGGGATTACACCACCCATAAATCATCCATGACTCACAGATTAAGGTATTTATCTTCTATCATAAATTATAGTATTTCACTGTTCACCAAAACTTTATCTTTTTCAAAAAAACACAAAAAAATTCTCCTTAATTGTTTTGACTATTATAATTTGAAAATGAACTCAATTTTATGAAAATAATTTTATAAATTTGAAAATTTACTTTTTAACTAATATAATTATTTATTCAAAAAATAATAATTTTAAAATTAAAACCGATTTTACATCACTTTGAAAAATTAATCAATGGATCATAAACATATCTTATATTCATATGATAGGAAAATATTAATTTATGAATATATTTTATGAATATAAGTTTTATTTTAAATCATTATATAAATTATAAAATTGTTAATAAAAATCTATGTGTCACATAAATACCGGCACTTAATTTATAATTTTTAAAAAATTTATCTACTTAATCCATGGTATAAATATATCAAATTTTGTCTTATAATATGATTAAATTTTATTTATAATATCATAGATGACATTAATATTATATAAGTATAGATTCCTTAATTTCTATAAATACAACTTATTTCATTATACTTTTATAATGAATTTAACTATCTAGTTCCAGAATGTAAAATAATTATTTTATAATTACCTTGGTTGTTACATTATCCCACCTTATGGAAATTGAATCATCACAATTAATATTTACTGTTTTAGAAAGACTTGATACATTTACCTTATAACAATTTCAGATTCCCATGTTGCTTCTTTAACCATGTGGTTTATCCAAAACATCTTATCCTTGTGAATTACATTGTTACACAATACTTTCTCTCTACGAACAAGAATCTAAATAGAATTTCCCCCACAATAAAGGATCTATTCCAAATTAACTACTTCTAGGATAGAAACATGAGATGAATCTCGAAAATACTTTCTTAACATAGAAACATGAAAAACATTATGTACTTGGGAAAATTTGGTGGAAATTCCACTATATAGGCAGCTGATCCAAACATATACATGATTTTCTAGGGTCTAGTAAACTATGGACTCAATTTCCCATTTTTAGCAAAACCCATCGCAATTTTACAAAGATAAATCTTGAGAGAGACATGATCACATAACTCAAAATATTTTTTACTCTTGTAATTTGTATAAATTTTCTTCCTACTCAGATCTTTCCCCATGTGTTTCTAAATTATCTTTACTTTAGTAGCCACTTCCTCAACTAATTCTTTCCCATTAACTTGCTTTCCCTCAATTCATCCATAAATTCTATGGTTTAACACTGCATTTCATATAATTACTTAAAATGTTTTATTTGTATTCTAGAATGAAAAATGTTATTTTAATAAAAATGAACTGATTTTTTTTCTTATCCACTCTTCCTTGGTAATACGTTGATCAAGAATAAAGCATGTATTTAATGATCTAAATTATTTTCTCGGTATGTCCATCAGATTAAGGATGAAAGGCTGTGCTGAAATTTAATTTATATCCCAATGACTTCTAAAAGACTTTATATATTTAAAAGTTGACTTATGATCATGGCCAGATAAAATATAGAGAGGAAATCTATATAACATGAAAATATATTTGATGTGCATGTGAGAAAGATGATCTAGAGAAAAAGTGTTTCGAATAAGAAGTAAATGGAAAGATCTAGTCACACGATCAATAATAATCCAAATTGCATTATTACCTCAATAAGTCTTTGGTAGTTACACAACAAAATCTAGGGATAGATTTTACTATTTCCACTCTGGTACTGGAAAAGGATGAAGCATCCCCTTTGGTAGTTCCCACTCTACTTTACCATATTTATGTGTGAAACATTTCATGGGAAAATAACCAATATTTATTTTTGTTTCATCCCACCGACAATAATCCCAATGGTCTCTATACATCTTAGTGCTCCCCAGATGAAATGAAAATGGAGAACTATGACCTTATTTTAAAAATTCATTTTTTATATGGGAATAAAAATTCACACCTAATTTCTTTCGAAATCTCAAAACACAATCTTTATCAACATTATATTCAGAAAATTTATGATTCATAACATATTATACCTTTTTCTACAACATAATGTCTTACTTATTCACAAGCTTAATTTGATCTTATAGAGATATTTATACAAACAGTTAAAACAAAATGGAGTAATTTCCAATACCGAAACATCCAAGACAAAATTAACCAAATCAATAATTGAGGGGTCATCTTCCAAAAATAACATGGTTATTGTCGCACGATGTTTTTGAATCAAGGCATCCACCACTTTGTTAGATTTTAATGAATAATAATTTATTATGAAATCATAATCCTTTATCAGTTTCAACCATCTTTGATTACTGATGTTCAATTACTTCTAAGTGGATATATAATTCAAAACATTTATAGTCTGTATATATTTTTCATTTGGATCCATCTAAATGATGTCTCGAAATTTTTAAAGTGGACACCACAGTTGCTAATTCTAGATCATGTATGGGATAATATATCTCATTAGGTTTCAGTTTCCTTATAACATAAAAAATTACCTGATCATGAAGCATCATAAAAGAACTAAGTCCCTTCAATGAATAATCACTATAGATTACAAAATCACTATTTCTAGAAGGAATGGATGAAACTGAATCATTAATCAAACTTCTTTTCTTTTTCATAAAAAACACCACAATATTATTTCCAAATGAATTTAAACCCATTTTG
Organism: Viscum album; assembly: GCA_963277665.1. Classification (NCBI taxonomy): domain Eukaryota; kingdom Viridiplantae; phylum Streptophyta; class Magnoliopsida; order Santalales; family Viscaceae; genus Viscum; species Viscum album. The sequence goes on along the minus strand of OY728159.1, from coordinate 989,846,174 downwards.
TGTTAACTTAGTTATGGGTCAAGATAACCATGAAATGGTTTTAACAAACCATCAGTAATAACATAAAAATCTAGGAAAACTATGAATCTTAGTAACATTTGTAATTCTTAACAATTCATCATCCACTTTTGTTTTGTCAGGATCAACGTTTATGACATCCATATTTAAAAGGATCCCAAGAAATAAAATCTTTTGTATCTAGAAATCATATTTGCTAAATTTCTCATATTACTTATTTTATTTTAGTGTTTTTAAGAAAATAAATAATTTTTTTTAGGATCATCAAATTTTTTTGAAAACACCAAAATATCATCAATCAAAACAATTTTTTTTTCCAAATTTTAATGGAATATTCCATTCATAATATCCATGAATATCTTAGGGGAATTTTTCAATTCAAAGGGAATAACAAAAAACTCATAATTCCCATATCTATTTTGGATCACTATTTTTGGAATTTTATCCTCCTTCACCTTCAGTTAATGGTACCCAAATCTCAAGTAAATCTAGGTAAAATACCGAGCTCTCTAGTTCTGATCAGATAAGTCATCGATATGAGGTAATGAATGATTATTGTTAACAGTAATTTTATTCATGGATATATAATCAATTCAAAGTCTCATAGAAACATATTTATTTTTAATGAACAAAATTTTAAGTTCCCAGTTAGGATAATTGTATCACAGAGAGGGGGTGGGGGTTAATTAGTGGTAATTTTTTAATGTTTCCTTACTTTTGAAACAACCTTCACCTCATGTTAAAGATTTCATTGCCTACCAAAATCAAATATAACACACATCCACATAAAACAAAGTGTTTATAAGGTTCACTATTCAATAATAATAGCTACATCCTTGTTATAGTTTTTAAAAAACACAATTCCATTCTATCCACTAGAAAATAATCTTTTTGTGTGAAATACAACAAGTACGACATGACCTTTTACTCATGTATCACTACGTAAACAATCCAATAGTGTGTTTGATCCTTCTAGATCAAGTGATATAATACAATGTTTTTGAAACATAAAATGTTATGGTGATTCAGAATAATCTTTCAAAAATATAAAATTTCAAAACAATTATTCGCTTTATTACCCATAAGCTACTAAAAACTTCTTGGACTTCATAATAAAACTCAGTCCAATATTCTCAGTCCAATTCTCCTAGTCAAATGGAAAATATACCTCTGTTAGAGTACGATTGAGAAAATTATGAACAATTTCAACTTTAGTATGGAAATACCAATATGATAATCCTTATAAATATGATAACTGTCTGAATATGATAATCATATGAATATGATGAACTATAGAATATGTTGCAATCATGTCTCTTCTGCTTTCTCTAATATCGAGCAATTCTTCTTCAAGAAAAACAATCTAGAAACCTATATTATCTCTAGATATAGACGTTATATCTTCTTCTAATGAATATTACTCTAGTTTTAGAAGTACAATGTACTTTTATCCTTATATACTCTCCCAAAATATGGTTTGGTGGGTATTCCTGAAAATTTTCCCGCTCAACCAAATTACCCAAAATTCCATGTTTCCTTGAATTTTGGGGAATCTTGAGTTTGTCAACATTTCTCAATTATTATTGTTTCATTTCGATCCTTCTTGAATGTTCTAAACACTTTAGCTCTCTTTGTATTTTCTTCATAAGCACCTTTCTGATTTTTATTACCCTTTCTAATTCACTCAGTACAATTTTTTCATTAAGATGATCTGTACTAGTGGAATATATGATGAAATAGACACTATTCTAATTTCTAGATACATTTTTTTTTCAATATGATTTTTTATAACAAATCATATTCATTTAAATTAAAGCTTCCCCTTTCTAGCACTTTTGTTTCTCCTACAAACTCTTTGAAGTTTGATTCCAATTCAGATTTCGATTGTCCTCATTACAATATAGGTATATATAAATCAATAGATTATTATTTATCTCATCTCTTAAGGGATGAATATGATGACATACTCAATATTCTAGAATGGATTTAACTGAAATTCTGATTATCCTTATCATCATTCAAACAAATCTATTCTTTGAATCATCACTATGATGATCTTGAGACTGAAAAGCTTCAGCTTCACCAACTTTCATCTTCTTCAATATTTCATGAAGCATCATGAATTCATTCATGATTATTAATACAATTAAGATCAACTTCAACATCATATCATTTACAATAGAAAATATTGTGACTTCCTAATTCACAGCTTTCATTCTTTATCAGCTAGAATATGATTAATATGATTACAATTAGACTGAATAAATTTTTTAGCACATTTCCTCTCTTTCAATCTAGATACGATTAATTTGAATATGACTGGAAACACATATTCCCCCCTTTATTTCACCAACAATGAATTAAAAGTTTCACAACATACTAATTATTTATGATAAATATGAAAAATCAAAGCATCATCATATTTACAACCGATCCATGCAACTCCAAAACTCATTACGATAATATTTTCCTTGATTGGACCCAAGGTGGACTCGATGATCATTTACTTCCCATAAACAACTAGGGAATATGATAGACCTTCTTATGTACTATGAGTTAGAATTCCTGGATATAATGAAATCCAAAATTTGATGAATTGTTGAATATGTTGAAATATTGAATAAGTTTTTTGAGATTGATCACCGTCATTTTCAAAGCAAAGAGACTTCCTTTTCTAATTTGTAAGAAAAATCGATCACCAAAAAAATTCTTCCTGATTATGATGTTGAATCAAATTTCTACTATATTATAATTTTTTATCAATAACCCAATATTATGAATCCTATTGTCTCATCAAAATGTTATAGATCCAATTATCATCTGGATCTGACTGAAAACTTTATTTAATCTAGATTTCCATGCGTCATCTTCTCAACACAATGATATATTAACAAAAAATACAACCAAAAAAAAACATGCTCATAAAAATATCCCCCTTTATTTTGGTTGTCAATACTCACTTAAACCACTAAAAAACATTAAGTGGTATTGTTTTATTTTTTCACTTATTCTTCTCTCCATTATTGTCATGTTCCCCCGATTTATTTTCTCTCCCATTTTTCTTATCTATCCCCCTTATTGAAAATAAAATTCAAAGGGGAAATCATGGAATGTTTCACCCTTACATACAATTGATCAAATTTCCATGTGTTGGAACTTTTCTTCAACAAAGGTATCACATGAGTTTCTTAACAAAGAACATTTTACTAAAAAAACTCTAAGTCTACGTGAGTGTACCCAGTGTATAAAACAAGAGTGAATAATCATGTTTTTCAATGTTTTCTATTGTATAACTATTATATAATACCCTTTTAATGTTTATTACAACGTCATCTTGCTTGGTGGAATCCTTGAAAGAATTTTTTTAAGATAAAATTAACCTACAACATCTCAAAAAATATATTAGAATGTTTAGGTGTATAAAAAATAAACATTCCAAAATAATCATATTTTTTATAACCTCATTAAATTCTGTTATAAGAATAATAAGAGGATCCTCATCAACTTACTTATTTTAACTCATTAAATTCCTTAAAAGTCAGTGCAATGTACAAGAATTTTTTTGGCATAATAAGTAACCTTGATTGTTTCCTAAAAAAACAATCATACTTATATTCCTCTCTCAGTCTTGAATTTTTCTTCTTTATCTTGGATTTTGCATTGGATGTGATTTCTTCCTTCTAGTCAAACATCTTAGTCTTTTTAACAACATGATTCTTATATGTAGAAGCTTTTTATGAGGATGTTGACATTTATTAATATTTAGTAACATTTTCGTAACATTCAGTTTGTGACATTTTTTCCAAGCTAATCTTTTGTTCTAGAAATATTATTGAATAACTTTTGACAACATCTATTTTTGATTATATCAAAAATCTATTGATACATTTTTTGTAAAAATTTATTATATCTTTAGAATTCTATTTCTTCCCCTCTTCATTCATTTATTTTTGTTCATCCACTATCTTCTAAGCCAAGTCAACAAGTTCTAGCCAGATAACTAAGCACTATTTGTTTTTGAACTTATCATATATATTAAATTAACTTCCAAAAAATCCAGCTTCTGATAATTATTCAAAAACTTCTATTATTCCAGTAACAAAACAAGACATCCTTTAGAAAGGTATCTAGGATTCTCACATCTTTCATAAATAGTTTCCTGGGTTTGGAACCCATTTTCTAATTTTACTCCAACATTCTTAGGTTTCTTTAAAACAAACTTCATAGACTTCTTACCATGATTATATAGATAACCCCCAAAAAATTTCCTTCTTTAATTTATGAAAAAATTGTTATATATTTTGTTGAACTAACACATGTGAGTGGTATTCCAAAATCCACTACAATGCTATAAGTTTCATAGAAAGATTATTTTATTATATAACTTCCATAATGAAATAAAATGTGAATATGTTTCTTAGTAACCTTATTAATAAGAGATTAATAATCACCATAGTTTCTATTTTTTGTTGGAAAGTTCTTCTTTATCTTGGTTTTATTTTCAGACTTATCAAAACCTGAAGTAATAAAAACAATTCTATATTCATAATGTTTAGAAACTTTTTCAAATTCATTTTCTTTAATGAATTATGAATTCTCTACTTTGTTAATATTAAACTCATATATAACATTACAAATTCCTTATTTCAGATGCATCTTTAGATTTATTCTCAACTTTTGATGGTATATTTTTGTTGATCATTCTTAGGTTTATCCTTCCATTAACTTTCAACAACATAATATATAGAGTTTTTAGAACATTTATTTTTATGTTCATATTTAGATTTTTTTTGTTGGACAAGTTATGGATCTTAATATTTTCCCTCCAGGTTCACTTCCAGATGTTTATTATGATAATTTGTTTCCTCAAGATATTTATTTAAATTTCTCATAAAAAACATCATTGATTGTACGTTAAATATATTTTAATTTTCAAATCTGTTATCTTATTTTAAAGTCTCCCAATATTCCTCATAAATTATTTCAATTATTCTCTATGGTGAAGTTTTAATTGAATTTATTCTTCTGAAGAACTTCTGCTTTAAAATTTTTTATTGGTAACTATTGCAGTGAAAGTATTCTCCCCAACATACACAATAGATTTTTAGGATTAATCTTAACATCATTCTTATTCTAGAAAACAACTTTCAATGCTATAAAAACATTACTCATTAACTATTAAAATAAAAATGTTCTCTTCAACACCATTTTTAACCTCCTCACTATCATAATTCTTAAATGAAAATATTCTACTTTTGGATTTGAAGAACTTATTATCTTCCCTTTTGGAATATAATTTTTCATCATCACCTAATTTTCCCAAGATCTTCTTGGAAATATTTTTTCTTCTTCATTTTCATCTTCATCACTTTATTGATCATCGCCTATTTGAGGAAAATGTAAAAAAATTCCCAATGGCTCCACATCCAAAAAATTTTAAGGAAAGTTTCCCTTTAAATCTTCCACTACCAGGTTTCACATTTTTCGAAAACAAGGATAAAATTTAATCAAGATTTTTATATACGAAATATTAAGAGTAAGATTCAGAAACATCATCTTCCCTAGAAAATTTTATTACCTACTATTTATTGTCGGCTTGGAAAGAAATTTCTTTATAAATGTTTGTTTTTCCCTTCCCATCTCATATGTGATGAGAGTACTATGTAAATAATTTAGAGATAATGTATCAAGATATTTATCATCCAATGAAGAAACATTGTCATAAGACATGTTGGGAATAATTCTTAAGTTATTTTCAACACTAATAGAATCTTATAACCCTAAACTAAAACCTATGATAATACTAATAATGTCATTAAACCTGGTAATGAAGTCACCAACAGATTCATACTCTCCCATATTTAGATCTTATTACTTCAATCTCCATATTTTTAAATTTTCTTTTTTTAAATTTATATTTCCTTCATAAATATTATTCAACCTATCAAATTTACCTTTTTAGTTGGAATCTCATTTTAATCCTAGAAAAACACTTGCATAATGTGATGAGAGTAAAGAAATCTTACCCATTCCATCATTCTCAAGGTTTTTCTTATCTGAATTAGTGAGAGGAACATTATTAAAATGGGGAGGGAAATAATATATTATATCTTTATAAAAATAATACCCAAGATACATAAGATATAGAATCATTATTTTTTTCTAGATATGGTAAATCATATCATTTAATATCAGAATCCTTTTACTATTCACACATCTCATATTATCCAAAAATATTCTTCTTAAAAACTTAATAAAAGAATAAATGATGGGAAAATTCACCTTTGATACCAATTGTAAGTTCCCAGTCTGGTTAATTGTATCATTGATAATGGGAGGGGTTGAATAAGTGGTAAATTTTTTATTTATTTTTCCTTTACTATGAAACAGCCATCACCTATTGTTAAAGGTTTCATTCCATGTTGCAAATAAGTCAAACACACATCCATAGAAACACAATTATTTACAAAGTTAAATATTCAATAAAAATTGCTACATCCATGGTAATGTCTAGAAATAATTATATACCACAAAATCTATTAGAAAACAATACTTTTGTGTGGAATACAACAATAATGATATTCCCTTTAAAACATGGACAATTATGTAAACAATTCAATATTGTGTGAGATCCATCTAGAATAAGTAATATAATAAATAGTTAAAAAACATTTTACGGTGTTTCTATATCAACATCAAAAATATAAAATTTCAAAAAAATTGTTCTCTTTATTAACCAGTAGCTGTTAAGAACTTCTTGGACTTTGTAATAAAATATAGTCTTATTTTCCCAGTCAGATGGAAAATATACTTCTATACAAAAATTGTTGAGACAATTATGAAAACTTTCTAATTCAGTCTGGATATCCCAATATGATAATCCTAGACAATAATATATCCATCTGAATACAATAATCATCTGAATATGATAAACAACTTAATATGCTGCAATTTTGTCTCTTCTCCTTTTTTCTTCTATTCAACACAATTTCTTTAGGAAAAATAATTTGGAAAAACTTATTCTCTCTAAATATATTCCTTCTCTCTACTTATTGTGAATAATACATCATTCATAAAATTAAAATTTACATTAATCCTCTTATACTCACCCCAAATGTGGTTTGGGTGGGATTACTAAATTTTTTTCCACGCAACCAAATTACCCATATTTTCATGTTTCCTTGAATTTCGGGTACATATTGAATTTGTCAATATTTATAAATAATTATAATTTCTTCTTGATACTTCTGAAATATTCTAAACTCTTTTTATATGATCTGAATTTCTTTACAGGAACCAGTCTGATTCTAATTAGCCATTCTAATTCACTCACTGTGATTTCTTCATTATGGAGATCTACACTGGTTTTATATGTGAAGAAATATACACTATTCTAATTGACCGATAGGTTTTATTAATAATGATTTTATGTAACAAAACATGTTATTCAAAATTCAAAATCCCCCATTCAAGCACTTTTATATGTCCTATATGCTCTCTAATGTCCGATTCCAATTCCGATAACGATTTGTCTCATTACAATGATGAGAAGTGAAAATCGATAGATTATTCTTTATATAATCTATTGACTGATGAATATGATTACATAATAAATATGATATAATAGTGTCAGTAGATATTATGATCATCCTTCAAATACTTTATACAAATCTTCATTTAGAGTGATTATTACAATAATCATGAGATCGGAATGTTTCGGCTTCACTAACATTCATCGTCTTCTATCTTTTTGCAAGTATCATGACATCCTTCAATACTTTGAATACATTGAAGATTAACTTCAGCCTCTTAAAATTCATAATTTAAATAATTGTGACTTACTAATTCACATCTTTCTTTCCTTCTCATCCTGAATACGATAGAAATGATTACAATCTGAAAAAATAATGTTTCTAGTACCATATATCTCTTTCATAACAGATATGATTAATCTAAATGTGTTTAGAAACACCTCTTATCACCCTTTATTTGATCAATATTTCATCACAATTTTGACAACATACATATGATTTGTGAGAAATAAAAAAGAGTAAATCATCATCATTTTTAAAATGGAGCCATGCAGACTCTAAAAATAATTATGATAATATTTCCATTATTGAACTCAATAAGGATTCAATGTACCTTTACATCTAAAAAAAATTCTAAATATGATGTAATTTCATAAGTATTGTGTTTTAGAATTCTGGAATTCAAATAATACATGAATACGATGAATTTTTGAATATATTGAATTTCAGAATATGATTTTTGAGATCGATCACCATATTTTATAAATTAATGTGATTTCATTTTCCTCTTTGTAAGAAAAAACGATCACTAAAAAAATGTTCCTAATTACAATGATGAATTTGATTTTCACCAACTCTAAATTTTTATCAACATTCCAATCTTATAGATCATATTGACTCATCCAAATATTTTTGATTTGATTCTCATTTGGATCTTACAAAAAACATTATTCAATACATATTTCGATCCATAATCTTCTCAAAATACTGAAATATTGAAAACAAATATAGCCAAAACAAAACTTGGTCCTAATGTTTTTTGTATCATAATGTATATGATGATGGATAAATAAATGTGGGGGAGGGGGGGTGAATTTTATTTTATTTTTAAACTAAAAGGAACTTATTTTAACAAGGTTAAATGAATCATATTCACAAAACCTCTTAACTATTTAAACGGTAATAAAACACGTCCCTTAGTTCTAATAAACAAAGTATCGTAATCAAGTAGATTCTGATATGTATTGAATATGTCATAATTAGGAAATGATTCTACTTTAAAAGCATATAGAATCACATTCAGTAAGTATTGGTGAAATATTTATAGTTTAATTGTATTCACGTAAAAAACGATTTAATCAGAGTAAACACAAAAAGAATCATAATAAAAATTGTTATGATAAATCATTGTATTAAAAAATTAGAAGTTATATATTAAATCATACAAAATCATAATCAGAGTAATAACATATTCACAAAGTAATATAGGTTAGAGAAATTGTATCGTAATCAAAGCAATTAGGATTAGTAGGAGTCAAATAGAAATATGAATATAAAAGAGTTCACTTTCTATTAAAATTGTAAAGGAAAAAAAACACATATAATACAGTAAGTAAAAAAAATGAATAAAATTATTTTAACCCAAATAGTAGGGTATCCAATAACCTAGGATAATGGTCCATAATTTTATACTTAAAAATAAAATCTGTCTTCCCGTTACTAGGGAAATCCCTTGATATGATGATCTATCTGGCTTTCTATCCCCGTGACCCCTCAATACATGGATATGATTCTCTATCTCACTATCCCCATGATCCATCAACACAATGATTGGATTCTTTATATTTATATCCCCATGAGCCATCTATAAAATGATATGATTCTCTATCTGAAAATCCATGCAAGCCCCCAATCATATTTATGTGATTGTTCAATATGATTACAAACTCAAAAATATTACAAGTACGAGGAACAAGTAGTCTACTCTTGTAAGATTCAGAGATCTAACACACTGAGATACATGGAGCTAATAAAAAAAGTCATTGATATGAGTTAATAGGAAAATATACTTAATATTAATGTTATTTAATGCTCTATAATCAATTTGATGTCTCATGGAATTATCTTTATTTTTAAAGAAAAAATTGTATCACCTCATGGTGATGTTATAGAATGAATGGAACCATTATTAAACAAGTTATGCAATTGATTTTTTAATTATAAAAGTTCTACTTGATCAATTTGATAAAGGGGTTTTGAGATTGGATTAGAATCAAGAAATAATTCAATAGCGAGTTCAACATCCCGACTAGGTATAACACCATGAAACTCATCGGGGAAAAATTCTCCTATTCATTCACCACTATAACATCAATCATTAGAATAGTTCCATTGTTTTCAACAATATGTGAAAATAAACTTCATTTTAATATTTTAATATTTCCCAACTTCTTCATATGTTATAAATGGTATGAGTTCATTCATTCTTATAAACTGAAACTATTTATAAAAAATAACTTCTTTTTCACTATAATCAATCATAGTATGGATAACAAATGCCAATACATACCCAGAATAACATCAATCTTTACAATGTAAAAAATTGGGTTTTTTAGTAATTAATTTCCAAAAAAAAACAAGTGGAATATTCTTATAATTCTTTTTTTCCTTATTATTTCACCCACATGTTTTTTACTATAAGATACAATTACATTTCTTGAGGTGAAATTTCTAATTTACCATAAAATTCTTCATAAATAATTGAATGTGTAGACACCATTCGAACAAACATTATCAAAATGTGACTAAACAAATAATTTACCTGATACCACCTCATTAGATGGACAAACATCTGATAATGTAGTTTCAAAGGATTTCACTACACCATTCGGCTTATAGTTTGTCTTCTTCCCATCATTCATTTCTTTCTTTGGGAAGGTATTTTATTAATGCCCCATATCACCACATTTTTAACACTTTACAGTTTTTTAATCCTAATTAGATACACAAACACTATGACCCTTTTAATTTCAATTTTTGTCCATATATCTAAACATACCACAAAAAAAACACTTCCAAGATTTGTTATGGAATTCAACTTGGTGATTTTTACCACACTTCCCACAAACTAGAAATTGGACTTTCTTAGCTTCAAATTTAATTGATTTATTCTATCCAATTTATTTCCATCTGGACACTTTGTTATACTTGTTTTAATGTAAAAATTTTCTTTAGAAAAATCAATTTCTACCCACTAAGCACATCATAAAACATTCTCATAAATTTTAGAATTCATGGGAGGCCAATGGCCTTCGATATCTTGGATTTAACCCTGAGTAAAAAATGATTTATTTTACTACAAAAATCACTAATAATATTGAAATAGTATTTTTACAATCGAGTGATGTTTTATTCATAACCTACCACTGAATCTTCCTACTTTTGTTTCAATTCAAGGAATTTCATTTCCATCCTAAGTCAAACCAACTTAGGAAAATATTTTCAATGAATAAGTCATTAAATTCATCCGATTCTAAGACATCCATCTCCTCAATTTCCCTGAAATTACTAACCATCGACCACCATTGGTCAACTTCACCTTCAAAATGATAAATAAAAGGATTTAAATTTTTATTATTTAAGCAAAATAAGGCATACAATATATTTTCAAGGGCTTTAATCCACAATTTTTCCACCACTAGGTCAGAATATCCATTGAAAGATGGAGAATGTTGCCTCATAAAATGGTCCACTATTTTCATGTTTCTTTATGGTAGCTCTAGTTGTTCTCCTGTATATATTACACTACCATTTATATCTTGAATAAACTGATCCATTAACTTCACAAACTACTCAGTTCCAATTCCCGCCATTCTAGGCTGCAAATTCTGAAGGATACTTCATCTTCACTATTTCTTCTATGGGAAACCCTTCAAAAAAGACATATATTAAATGAATCAACATGTAAATCATTAAATTATATATATTTTCAACTTAAAAATAATGTAAAAATAATTTATGGTATTCAATTTGAATCATACTAAAACTTAGAGTTATCTAAAACATGATCTGATTCCAACTATAAGCTCCTGACCTTAAATATTACACAATATAGTAAATTATTTTAGAATTCACTTCCTACCATTCCCAAAGATATTTTAAATTTAGAGTTTTATTGAATTTATAAATAAATCATATATATCATACCAAAATAATACAATGTGGGTACTACTAAAACAATATCTATTTATTCCATAATACAATTTTTGTAATAAAATTAGGAATCTTTTGATGAAAAATATTCACAACATTCAACTCGAAATATTTTTTTCTCTTACCCATACGTAAAATCTAGGATTTTTTTAAAAAATGGGATGAAAAAAATATTATTAGTAAGGTGTAAAAATTAAATTAAACTGTTAGTCCATGAATAATCATAAACATATGAAATCATTTTCACAAATAAATACTTTTTACTCATAAATTATCATATACTTATCTTTTGAAAACAAAATATTTACATAAAATATAGAAAAAATAAAAAAAGAAAAGGTAATATGGGGAATTACTTACTTAAGATTATATTCCTCATGGATCTCATATGATTTAGAACACTCATGGATACCTTACAATGTAAACCTCACGGTTACCTTATGATGTAACCCTCACAACTACCTTATGGTGTAACCATTATAGTTACATTTGGAATAACCATTAAGATCAACATCCATCGTAAACATACCCAATTCATTGGGGGGAGATATAGGTACAAAAAATAATCACAAAAAATTCCCAATAACCAAAAAAATCATAAAACATGAATACATTAATTATTATAAAATTCCTTTTGAATTTTTTTTTAAAAAAAATTTACAAGAATATTTTTAAAAGGAAAGTCCCTTACCTCAGCTTCGTCTTAATTAAAACATTTTAAAAACAACTATATAATGGTTTAAAGAGTGTTATTTATATATTATATAAAAATATTCATATTTATAATTCCATATATGATCTTATTATATCATATTTCCACCTATTTATAAATATTTTTTTCTATTTTCATTATTTTAGGGGTGTTCTTTTCATGGTTTCCATGGTTGGTTCATTAGTGATTTTTATATCGAACGGAAAAAAAATATACAAGTGAAAAAAAATAGTATTAATATGATTCTATAATTTTAAATGATACCATATATAATTTTTTTTATATGAGGATGATTCATTAGATAAAACATTAATGGAGATGATTTAATTTATTTTTGTGCCTTTTCTGACCATCTAGAACTTATATCATGATATTTAATATCATGTTTATATATTGGTTACAGAAAAAAATATAACTTATAATATGTATAATAAAATATCATTTAACCATAATAACGGTTTTATAACCAGACATAAAGGGATTAAAAGAAAATGGTAACACATCATCCATGATGACGGTAAATCATCAAGTCATAGAAAATGTTTTCATTTTTTAGAATAGGAGGAGTAGAGGATAGGTTTGATGATGGATATTACATTAACATAATAAAATTATAGTATATTCAAGATAATGGAGTAATAATTTAACTTGGATTATGGGAGGTGAGTATAGAATAATAAAATAAAAGAAATTGAAAAGAAAACAAAATAAAATGAAAGTGTATTTTACCTCTTGAATTCTTCTCCTTGAGAAATTCCATAAGGCCCCTGGTTTTGGCCTTTTTGTTAGACCAAAAGGTATTGGATGTGGGGAAGAGGATTTGGAAAGGAATTGGTGATAAATTAAATAATATACAAGGCTTTGAGGTGTGATGATAAGAGGAGGTGGGGGTGGTATTTATTGTGGAGGAGGGGGTGTTTGTTGAATATTTTATTCATTAGTTTTTTGGATCAGGATTATAAATACTTTTAGAACTATGACTAAATATATTATAATAATTAATTATATTTATATAATATGGTATTGCCTCAACCATACATCAAATATGATTTAAAAATTCATTTATTTAGCTTTTATCATAAATTATGGTATTTCACTATTCAAAAAAAAATTCCACTTATTTAGAAAAATCCCAAAATTATACCCTAATCGTTATTTTATGTGTATAATTAAAAAATGAACTCCATTTTTTGATTTTTTTTAAAAATTTGAGAAATTTTATTTTTATCTAAAATCATCATTTATTCAAAAATACCAATTTTAAAATTATAAAAGATTTTATAACACTTAAAAAAATTAATGGAGGTCTCATAAAGTTATATTATATTCATAAGACAATAAAATATTAATTTATGATTCTCTTTTATGAAAATATTTTTTCTAAATCATTATATTAATTATAAAACTTTAAACAAAACTCAATGTGTTGTAAAAAACCTACATTTAATTTTTCATTTTCAACAAATTTATATACTTAATTCATGACATAAATATATCATATTTTCCATTATAATATAAATGAAATTTATTTTTACTCTCATAGATGATGTTACTATTTTATTAGTATAGATTTTTAAATTTCTATAAATACCATTTATTTCATTATACATTTATAATGAATTTAACTATTTAATTCTAGAATAAAAAAAATAGTTTTATAAGCCCCAGCGTTGTTACAATTATTATTGAAAAACTTTATATATATTAATTATGAATTATTTTCAAATACTATAATGCAAATTTTTTAAAAGGTGGAGATTAAAATTATTTATACCCTGAACGTAGTGGTAGGTGTTGTGTGACAACTAGTTGGAGTAATTGGTGCATCCCAATATTTAATGCTTTTTTAGGTTCTCAATTATATGTTTATAATATACGAAATTATGCATTCCAATTTGATTATACTATAGAATTAATGAAATTAAAGTATCCAATGATATATTCCCTCATTTTATTTGTATGTTTCATGAGATATCATTAGTTCATAATATCCAATGATTTTCTAATAAGGTGATATTTCTATAAAATATCCCTATACCAAAAATTATTTCATAATAAAGAGGAAATATAAAGTATAATAATAAAAATATATTTTTAATCACTAAAAAACAAATATTTTATATTTGGGAAGTTTTATTTTTATGTTTATCTATTATATATAACCACGTAAAATTGTTTAAAATCCATGGATTATCTAATTTTGCATTAAATAATTATAGAATTTTGTATTTATTCCACCCAAAAGACACATGAGTCTGGGGTAACTATATCAATTCAAAGTACTTTAATTATATACCATTTTATTGAGTTTGGTAAAGTAATTATTCTTTATCTATGTTATGTTATATGATTGAAATGATGGATTTGATATTTTTATAAGATTTAATGATAGAATTAATTGATATATGAAAATTATGTATGAAATTTTATCTATATTATTCTTTAAATTACAGGATTTTATATATGCTTTTATGACCACTAATAATTTTATTCACCCAATAGTATCACTAACATATACCTTAACTTATCATATTTTTAACCCTTATTGAGAATTATTTTATCACTCCAATCATATATTTGAAAATAACACTAGAATTCATCAAAGATTTAGATTAGTAATGATGATAAAATATGATATATGTTATTTTTTCAAGTGATAAAACCTGATATATATTATATAGAATTCATAAAAATATGTAATGTTGATGTGTTGATCTTTCAGTAAATATAAACTGTATTTTTTTAGAGGGTATGTTTTTTTTGGAATGAGTTTATTTAAAAATATTATGAAACTACTTGTCATGATCTTGGGATATTCAGTGTTTTAATATTCATAATTCTACATGTAATTGTTTTTTATTTGGTTTATTACATCTTATCATATTTTATTATCTTCTAAAGTCCATTAAACAATGTCATGTTATATTAGCTATAATCAAGATAAAATATAGAATTAATATTACTTTATCATCATTGAATACGTATAAAATTATACAGAATTTATAAATATTCATTATTTTTTCTAATTTATAAATCCATGAATTCAGTAATCTCATGTGTTTTGTTACCAGTAATGTGTAAATTTCCCAACTTTTCATGTACATAATTTATTACAACAAAAAATCAAAAATTTTCCGAATATGGAGGGACAATTTGGGGTCAAAATTTTCAACCATCATACAAAAAATATTCATCTAAAAGTAATAATACATAAAACTTTCTACTCAAACCATGTATCTAAAATATATTAATTTGAAATTTCAAACACAATGACCCAATATTTTTTGTTAGTTTGACTAAAAAGTTCTATATTAAAGGATCATAATTTGAAGATGTGTTTACATACCAACAAACCACTAACAAACTATTATATTTAAAATATTTTTGGATCACATTATTATCAATTTAAAGGGAAATCCCTCTTTCTACCTTTTTTCTATGTATTTCACGATAGATTCAAAAAAAAAATGACTCACAAGGCATTTAAAATTTTTACATAAGGATTAAACATCGATGAAGTCGAGGGTCAAGGCACACATGAGTTGGTACAAGGTTAGATTCCATAAAGGCCCATGGAATAAGAAACTATTCCAAAGACACAAGTACTACATAGGAGTACAAGAGAGGATAGAGAACAACAATGGTATGTTTTTCTAGTTATTACGGATGGTGACTCATTATTAGTTGATAATAATGATCCTCTAAACTACATGGATGTATTAAATGGAATATATTCTTCCAAGTGGAAAGAATCCATGAATTATGAAATGGATTCCATGTACCAAAAGCAAGTCTGTATTTTGTTAGATCCTCCAGTGGATGTAAAGACCATTGGTTGAAAATGGGTATTCAAGATGAAACTAGACATGGAAGGAAAATTCAGTACCTATAAGGTGTATCTATTTTCAAAAGGGTTTAAATATCATCATGGAATTAACTATGATTAAAACTTTTCACCAATTTGAATGCTTTAATCCATCATAATGAATTTTAAATCATTGAATATGTATAACATTATATATAATTTATAACATTATGTAGAATTTATATAATGTTATATATAATTTATATAAAAGGATCATAATTTGAAGATGTGTTTACATCAATGAATATGTATAACATTATATAGAATTTAAAAATATTCATTATTTGTTCTAATTTATAAATCCATGAATTCAATAATCTCATGTGTTTTGTCATCAGTAATGCGTAAATTTCCCAAATTTTAGGATACATAATTTTTTACAACCAAAAATCCAAAATTTGCTGAAGATGGAGGGAAAATTTGGGGTAAAAATTTTCAACCATCATAACAAAAAATATTCATCTAAAAGTAATAATACATAAAAATTTCAACTCAAACCATGTATCTAAAATATATTAATTTGAAATTTCAAACACAATGATCCAATATTTTTTGTTAGATTGACTAAAAAGTTCTATATTAAAGAATCATAATTTTAAGATGTGTTTACATACCAACAAACCACTAACCCACTATTATATTTAAAATATTTTTGGATGAAATCATTCTAAATTTAAAGGGAAATCCCTCTTTCTACCTATTTACTATGTACTTCATGATAGATTCACAAAACAGATATGACACACAAGACATTTAAAATGATTACATTAGGAGTAAACTGTGATGAAGTCAAGGCTCAAGGCATGCATGAGTTGGTATAAGGTTAGATTCCATAAAGGCCCATGGAATAAGAAACTATTCTAGAGACACTAGTACTACATAGGAGTACAAGAGAGGATAGAGAACTAGAATGGTATGTTTTTTTAGTTATTGCAGATGGTGACTCATTATTGGTTGATAATAATGATCCTCTAAACTACATGAAAATTTTAAATGGAATATATGTTTCCAAGCGGAAAGAAGCCATGGATTCTGAAATGGATTCCATGTACCAAAAACAAGTCTTTATTTTGTTAGATCCTTCAGTGGATGTAAAGACCATTGGTAGAAAATGGGTATTCAAGATGAAACTAGACAGGAAGGAAAAGTCAGTACCTATAATGTGCGTCTACTTTCAAAAGGGTTTAAATATCATCAAGGCATTAACCTTTATTAAAACATTTCACCAATTAGAATGCTTTAATCCATCATTATTCTATATCCCATTATATATTAACATGACTATGAGATTAGGAAAATGGATGTTGAAATATCCTTCCTTAACGAGAACCTTCCTGAAGATGTATACATAACACAACCTAAAGGGTTTGTGACCCCATAGGATTCCAATAAGAAATGAAAGTTGCAAAAATCCAATTATGGAATAAAGTAACCATATAGATCATGTAAAATTTACTCAGTTGGAATTCTTTAATCCATCAATTTCTACCTACTAAGAACATCATAAAACATTCTCATAAATTTTGAATTCATGCGAGGCCAATGGGCTTCGATATCTTGGCTTTAATCATGAGTAAAAAATGATTGATTTTACTATAAAAATAATTAATAAGATTCAGAGAGTATTTATACAATCGAGTGATGTTTTTTCATAAACAACCATTGAATATTCCTCCTTTTGTTTCAATTAAAGGAATTTCATTTCTATCCTAATTCAAACCAACTTAGGAAAATATTTTCAAGGAATATATCCTTAAATTCACCCCATTCCAAGACATCCATCCCATCAATTTCCCTGAAATTCCTAACCATTGAACACCATTGGTCAACTTCACATTCAAAAAGATAAATAGAAGGATTTAAATTTTGATTATCTAAGAAAACTAAGACATAAAATATATTTTCAAGGGCTTTAATCCACAATTGTTCCACCACTAGGTCAGAATATCCATTGAAAGATGGAGAATGTTTCCTCATAAAATGGTCCACTATTTTCATGTTCCTTTATGTTATATCTGGTTTTTCTCATTCATATATTAAACTACCATTTATATCTTGATTCAACTGATCCATTACTTTCACAAACTATTCAGTTCCAATTCCCACCATTCTAGGCTCCAAATTCTGAAGGATACTTCAGCTTCCCTATTTCATCTATGGGAAACCCTTCTAAAAAGAAATATATTAAATGAATAAATATTGAAATCATTAAATTATATATATTTTCAACATAAGCATAAGGTAAAAATAATTTATGGTATTCTATTTGCATCATACAAAAATGTAGATTTATCTAAAACATGATCTGATTCCAACTATAAGCTCTCGACCTTAAATTTACACAATCTTGTAAATTATTTTAGAATTCACTTCCTACCATTCCCAAATATATTTTCAATTTAGGGGTTTATTTAATTCAGAAATAACTCATACATATCAAACCAACATCATACAAAGTGG
The DNA here is from genome assembly GCA_963277665.1 of Viscum album. NCBI lineage: Eukaryota > Viridiplantae > Streptophyta > Magnoliopsida > Santalales > Viscaceae > Viscum > Viscum album. The sequence continues at coordinate 989,827,375 of OY728159.1, read as the reverse complement.
GTAATACTGAAAAAGTATCCATTTTTTCCATAATATTTTTTTAATAAAATTAGAAATCTTTTGATGAAAAATATTCACAACATTCAACTTGAAATATTTTTTTTATCTTACCCATACTTAAAATCTTTGATTTTTTTTAAAAAATAGGATGAGAAAAAAATTATTATTAAGGGGTAAAAAATAATGTTAACTGTTAGTCCATGAATACTCATAAACATATGAAATCATTTTCACAAATATATACTTTTTACTCATAAATTATCATATACTTAACTTTTGAAAACAAGAGATTTACATAAAACATAAAATAAATAAATAATAAAGGTAACAAGGGGAATTGATTACTTAAGATTATATTCCTCATGGATCTCATATGATTTGGAACCCTCATGGATACCTTACAATGTAAACCTCATGATTACCTTATGATGTAACCCTCACGACCACTTTATGGTGTAACCATTATAGTTACACTTGGAATAACCATTAAGATCAAATTCCAACATAAAAATTCCCAATGAACTGGGAGGAGATATAGGTACCAAATATAATCAAAAAAATTTCCAATAACCAAAAAAAAATCAGAAAACATGAATACTTTCATTATTATAACATTCCTTTTGATTTTTTTTAAAAACAATTTAAAATAAGTTTATTAAAAGGAAAGTCCATTACCACAGCTTCATCTTAATTAAAAAATTTTAAAACCAACTATATAATGGTTTAAAGAGTGTTATTAATATATTAGATAAAAATATTCATATTTATAATTCCATATATCATCTTATTATATCATATTTCCACCCATTTATAAATATTTTTTTTTATTTTCATTATTTCAGGGGTGTTCTTTTCGTGGTTTCCATGGTCGGTTCATTATAGATTTTTATATCGAATGGAAAAAACTATACAAGTGAAAAGAAATGTTATTAATATGATTCTATAATTTTAAATGATACAGTATATATTTTTTTATATGGGGATGATTCATTAGATAAAACATTAATGAAGATGATTTAATTTATTTTTGTGCTTTTTATGACCATCTAGAACTTATATCATGATATTTAATATCCTGTTTATATATTTGTTACAGAAAATTATATAACTTATAATATGTATAATAAAATATCATTTAACCATAATAAAGGTTTTATAACCATACATAAAGGAGTAAAAGAAAATGGTAACACATCATCCATGATGATGGTAAATCATCAAGTCTCATAAAATATTTTCATTTTTTAGAATAGGAGGAGTAGAGTTTAGGTTTGATGATGGATATTCCATGAACATAATAAAATTATAGTATATTGAAGATAATGGAGTAATAATTTAACTTGTATTAGGGGAGGTGGGGATAGAATAATAAAATAAAAGAAATTGAGAAGTAAACAAAATAAAATGAAAGTGGATTTTACCTCTTGAATTCTTATCCTTGAGAAATTCCTTAAGACCCATGGTTTTGGCCTTTTGGTTTGACCAAAAGGTCTTGGATGTGGGAAAGAGGATTTGGAAGCTAATTGGTGATAAATTAAATAATATACAAGGCTTTGTTGTGTGACGATAAGAGGAGGTGGGGATGGTATTTCTCATGGAGGTGGGGGTGTTTGTTGAATATTTTATTCATTAGTTTTTTGGATCAAGATTATAAATACATGGAAAATTATAAATACATATATTATAATAATTATGTATATTTATATAATATGGTATTTCCTCACCCATATATAATATATGATTTAAAAATTCATGTATTTAGCTTTTATCATAAATTATTGCATTTCAGTATTAAAAAAAAATTCCACTTATTTAGAAAAAATCCAAAAATATTCCCTAATCATTAGTTTATGTGTATAATTAAAAAATGAATTCCATTTTATGATTTTTTTATAAATATGAGAAATTTTATTTTTATCTAAAATCATTATTTATTCAAAAATACCAATTTTAAAATTATAACTGATTTTATAGCACTTAAAAAAATTAATGGAGATCTCATAAAGTTATATTATATTCATAAGACAATAAAATATTAATTTATGATTTTATTTTATGAAAATATTTTTTTTAAATCATTATATTAATTATAAAACTGTAAAAAAATCTATGTGTTGTAAATAAACCTGCATTTAATTTTTCATTTTAAACAAATTTATATACTTAATTCATGATATTAATATATCATATTTTCCATTACAATATAAATGGAATTTATTTTTACTGTCATAGATGAGGTTACTATTATATTAGTATAGATTTTTTACTTTCTACAAATACCATTTATTTCATTATACTTTTATAATGAATTTAACTATTTAATTCTAGAATAAAAACAAATAGTTTTATAAGTACCAGCGTTGTTACAATTATTTTTGAAAAAAAAATATACTTATTAATTATGAATTATTTTCAAATATTATAATGAAATTTTTTAAAAGGTGGAGATTAAAATTATTTATACCCTCAACGTAGTGGTAGGTGTTGTGTGACAACTAATTAGAGTAATGGGTGCATCCCAATATTTAATACTTGTTTTTTTGTAAGGGTCTCAATTATATGTTTATAATATATGAAATTATGCATTCCCATTTGATTGTATTTTATAAGTAATGCAATTGATGTATCCAATGATATATTCCTTCATTTTATTTGTATGTTTCATGAGATATCATTAGTTCATAATGTCCAACGAGTTTTTAATGAAGTGATATTTATATAAAAAATCCATATACCTAAAAGTATTTCATAATAAAGAGGAAACATATAGTATAATAATAAAAATATATTTTAAATCACTAAAAAAAATATTTTGGATTTTGGAAGTTTTATTTTATGTTTATCTAGTATATATCTCCACATAAAATAGTTTAAAATCCATGGATTATCTAAATTTTCATTAGATAATTATAGAATTTTTTATTTATTCCACCCAAAAGAGACATGAGTCTGGGGTCACTATATCAATTCATAGTACTAGAATTATATACCATTTTATTGAGTTTGGTAAGGGAATTATGTAAGATCCCAGTTTTTCGAAAGGTATGTTTTGTTGTGTTTTGGGTTGAACCCTTTTCTTTTGGGACTTTATAAGGTATCTTGGAAGTGTGAGAGGCCTTGGGGGTGTTCCGGGGGCGCGGGGCATAGAAGAAGGGAAGTATGGGAAAAGCAGACCAAGGCACATGACCTGCACATAGTCAGCCAAACTGTGCGGCCTGCCCAGACTAAGCCGTGCGACCCTCCCTCCTCTGGACAGAAGCGAGCGCAAAGTTTTCCAAACTGTGCAGCTAAATTGTGCAAATTCCCCTCCTCTGGGAAGTGGCGTGCTCACGGTTTGCGCACGGTTTTTCAAACCGTGTGGCTAAACCGTGCGGCAACTTAAATTTGGAAAATTTACAAAATTTACACTCGGGGCTTTATAACCCCTACTCGGGATTTTCTTCCCATCTTCTCCACTTCACCCAAGGTGTGGACCAAGCCTCCCAAGGACTCCAAGAGATAAAACTCTTTCGATTATAAGGCGGTTTTGGTGCTGTTGGTGGCGGATCGAAGCTCCGGGTAAGGCTAACCACAACCTTGCTTCTCTTTTTGGTTTAGGGTTAGTATCTTCCGTTCCACTTTTTCCGAAACCCTAAAACCCTATGTTTTGGGTGAGATATAGGTTTAAGCTCCAAGGGTTGGTCGAATCGAGGTCTAAGGACTAGATTGAGAGTGCGTTCAACCGAGGTTTCGAGGTAGGTGGTCTACAAGTTATATCCCATTGTTATTTGGGTATTTTTGTTCATGTTAATTTGTGTTCTAGCTTTCCATTGGTTATGTTGTGAATAGACTTGGCATGTTTGAGAATAATGATGTTTTAAATGGCTAATGGGAACCCTCACGATCCCTGTGGAATGTGATGGGAAGGACATGACCTAATTGGGGCCATCCATGGGTTGTGCCGGCTTATCCCGGGTTTAGGGATTTCCATTAAACGTCCAAACTTTTTGTAATGAATTGTAGAACCCTTGATAAACATGTTGGCATGAATGGTTGATTCATGGAAATGGTGAACGAGTTAAATGGGTTAATGTGAAAAATTATTCAATACCATAATGTTATAGTTTATAGGTCTAGGATGGAATGCTTAGGGAGATAGGCATAACACATGGGAATTGGGTTAATGGTTAAATGATGTGAAATGGTAAGGTGTTAATGGGTTATGGAATGATGTGGTTTCTAATGTGGGTGGTTGTGAATGAAGTTTGCCGATGAGCAAAGGTTGGAAGGTTTATGGTTACTTATATATAAGCATGTGCACATGGCTTGGTAGAGTGGGGTATGACTTGAGGATCTATGCCCATGTGTCGAGTAGAGACTGAGGCTCTAAACTCCACCCAAAATTCACAGGATAGGAAAGGGGACTGAGGGTCTATTTTTCTAATGGTTGCATCCACCTGGATTGAGGCTTCAAGGTGAGGATATGTTTGCTATGAAGGGTTAGTCCTAGTAAGATAGGATAACGATGTTTTTACCCTCTTGCGTGTGATTATTGGCCTTAGACCCATGTAACATGATGAATGTGATTAACCCATGGAATGTGATGAAATGGTAAGTGATGATAATTGGTGTGAAATGAATGGTAATGGAAGTAGAAATGGCTTGTATATGGACTTGTTAATGGAACCTAAAATAATTACTTGGCATTTATCATTCATTTTCCTTTTGCATGCACTACCTGTTTATACTGGATATTTTGTAGACACCGTTGGTGGTGGCCTACTGAGTTATACTCACACCCTTCTTGGGCCGCCATTGGGTACCCTAGAAGACTTCATGTTTGCAGGTAATGAGAAGGGTAAATGTCCTTTCTAGGTAGTGAGTGGACATGGGTAGCACTTGGTGGAGGATCCAGACTTGGAGTCGGGACCATTTTGGGGATTCTGGCCGTGTCTTTATTTTGGGGATTTTGTTCACTCTTCCACTTTTAGTATGACATGGAATATTTATTGTTATTGAAATTGGTTGTTATACATGTTCCTTGTTGTTGGTTATTGTTTCTGGTATTTGGTTTATTTCTGTTGTGGCTTACTCTGATAAAAAGGGGGTATAGTCTCCCCACTTGAATACATCGACCCCCGCTGCTAGTCTATAGCCTTTGGCGTATAGGGAGGCGCGCTTAATGTTATGTAACCACCCGGCTCGGAGCACCGGTTAGTGGCTTCCGGGACGGGGATGTTACAAATTATTCTTTATTTATGTTATGTTATATGATTAATATGATGTATTTTATATTATTATAAGATTTAATGATATAATAAATTTGATATATGAAAATGATGTATGCAATTTTATCTATATTATTCTTTAAATTACAGGCCTTTATATATGTTTTTATGACCCCTAATAATTTTATTCACCTAAAGTATCACTAACATATACCTTAACTTATCATATTTTTCACCCTTATTGAGAATTATTTTATCACTCCAATCATAAAATTGAAGATAACACTAGAATTCATCAATTATTTATATTGGTAATGGGGTTAAAATATGAGATATGTTATTTTTTAATGTGATAAAACATGATATATATTTTATAGAAATCATAAAAATATGTAATGTTGATGTGTTGATCTTTCAGTAAATATAAAAAATATGTTTTATTAGAGGGTATGTTTTTTTGAATGAGTTTATTTAAAAATCTTCTGAAACTAAAAGTCTTGATCATGGGATATTCAGTGTTTTAATATTCATAATTCTACATGTAATTGTTTTTTATTTGGTTTATTACATATTATAACATTTTTTTTTATATTCTAAAGTCCATCAACCAATGTTATGTTATATTGGATATCATCAAGATAAAATATAGAATTACGATTCCTTTATCATCATTGAATATGTATAACATTATATAGAATTTATAAATATTTATTATTTGTTCTAATTTATAAATCCATGAATTCAATAATCTCATGTGTTTTGTCACCATTAATGTATAAATTTCCCAAATTTTCGGATATATAATTTATTACAACCAAAAATCCCAAATTTTCGGAAGATGGAGGGACAATTTGTGGTAAAAATTTTCAACCATCATACAAAAAATATTCATCTAAAGGTAGTAATACATAAAAATTTCAACTCAAAACATGTATCTAAAATATATTAATTTGAAATTTCAAACACAATGACCCAATATTTTTTGTTAGTTTAACTAAAAAGTTCTATATTAAAGGATCATAATTTGAAGATGTGTTTACATACCAACAAACCACTAACCCACTATTATATTTAAAATATTTTTGGATCAAATCATTCTCAATTTAATGGGAAATCCCTCTTTCTACCTACTTACTATGTAATTCATGATAGATTCAAAAAAATAATATGACACAAAAGACATTTAAAATGATTACATTAGGAGTAAACTTTGATGAAGTCAAGGCTCAAGGTACACATGAGTAGGTACAAGGTTAGATTCCATAAAGGCCCATGGGATAAGAAACTATTCTAGAGACACAAGTACTACATAGGAGTACAAGAGAGGATAAAGAACTAGAATGGTATGTTTTTCTAGTTATTGCAGATGGTGACTCATTATTAATTGATAACAATGATCCTCTAAACTTCATGGAAGTATTAAATGAAATATATGTTTCCAGGTGGCAAGAAGCCATGGATTCTGAAATGGATTCCATGTTCCAAAAACAAATCTGTATTTTGTTAGATCCTCTAGTAGATGTAAAGACCATTGGTTAAAAATGGGTATTCAAGATGAAACTAGACATGGAAGGAAAATTCAGTACCTATAAGGTGTGTCTAGTTTCAAAATGTTTTAAATATCATCAAGTCATTAACTATGATTAAAACTATTCACCAATTGGAATGATTTAATCCATCATAATTCTATATCCCATTTTAGCTTAACCTGACTATGAGATTTGGAAAACGGATGTTGAAATATCCTTCCTTAACTAGAACCTTCATGAAGATGTCTACATAACACAACCTGAAGGGTTTGTGACTTCATAGGATTCCAATAAGATATGAAAGTTGCAAAAATCCAATTATGGATTAATGTAACCATATAGATCATGTAAAATTCATTTTGATGAATCCATAATGGAATTTGGTTTTATCATTATGAATGTGAGCCTTGGATCTACAACCAGGTGTCAATGTACAAGAGCTATATGAAATAACCTTACCCCATTTCATCAAAACCCATCTTAATCCCAGTCTTGATGTGTCATAATACACAATAGAACCAAATATGTTTTCATGAATATTAAAAATTATAGATTAAGTAATCCCATTCTTGAATTCCAAAAATTATTCCTTCTACTTTATACTCCATTCTAACTCTACTCATTTTTGAGTGAAGTCCTTCATTAATGATTATAGTTCTGAAAAATCATTACTGATTCTCAATTAAAATCCATATATAGCTAGAAAACACATTACCTTTAATATGTTCAAAGATATTTCCTAATACAACACATATTTTACCTTCTTAAGAATAATTGAAATTACTTCATTGAAATATAAATCCTTGAAATTTTAATTCATGATTTAAAGAGTTACATTTCAAGAACATGGAATAAAATTCATACTCAAATAGTGTTTTAACAAATATTTTTGTTCACCCATGATCTGCCAATTTTCACGATCATATAATAATATCATCAAAAAATACTACTACAGATGTATTTAAAAAAATATTGTAAAATTAGTTAATTATTATTTTTAAATAATAGTAGTTTTGTAACATGAATAAGAATTACCAAGAAGTTACAATTTCCCCACTAACATCAAAATTCCATTTTTATAACACATAAGTTTTATGCCATTATCTTTTGATACATCCAATGAAGTTTAATTTGGGAAAACTGTGATATCTATTTAGATGGTTAAGAAATCAAAACTTTTCGATAAGTAATAATTATTCAATAATGTTAAATTTTTTAGGTGTTAATATTCAAATCATAAATGAAAACAACTAATTATTTCATTAAAAATAGAAATGGTGTTTGCTATAGAAAACTATTGGAACTAATGAATACCCTCTACTCAAGCTTATATATCTACACCATCAACTCTTATAATGTATTTTATATAAAACGATATAAAGGTATATAAATGTGTCTAATTCCTGGTACTATGTCAATAAAAACAATTCCATAACCATTATTATAGATAATATTAAAAAATAATTTAGGAAAACAACTCTATATAAATACACTCTGGACAAGGTTGGTTGATACATTCCATATATTTATTAGTTTACTAAAATTAATAAAAAAATATTTCAACATATCAACGATAAAAATTATACCTACCCTATATTCATGAATATCCTCCTCTTCCGTGAAGGGATGGTTAGTATCATATATTACAATAAATATATCTCTATAATTCTTATAGATAATGTGATAATTTAATCTACATTGAAAATAAATAAAAATAAAAAATTCAAACATATTCATCTTAATTACTAATAATTCCTATGATATTTCCACATTACTAATCCATATCAAAATATATCAACACATGAACCCTTGAAATACCCTTTCACCCATTTTAAAAATGTATATATAGAATTAAATAACATTATTGGAATCACTAATTGATTGGATAATCACACAAATATATATGAACGTAATGAAGTAGTATCAAATAATATAAAAATAATTATATAATTTATTTGGTTTTTTCATAATTTCATGGAAGTTATTAAATTGTTCTCCACCACATTTAATGGATACACAATTATGAATGTTTTTCTATGAATATTATATACCAATAAAATTCCGACAATATATGGCCTCCTATATCTTAAAATAGTTTGAAACATTGTCTAATTTTTTCTTTCAAAAATTATACGAAATCTTTATACATGATTTTATGTTCCTTCAATATTATAAACTAAGAATATCCATTGATATTTATTTAAATTACCCAAAGTTACATACTAAAATCATGGAAATTGTGGGGATTGAAACTTCAACATTAGACTTTATACTCCACCATGATGGAAAAAATATATTAATCTACTACCCTTATGGATGTGATAAAATGGATCCATGTATTTTGTCTAATTTTTTTCTTCCTCTTATAACTAATTAATGAATATATTCCTCACAATGAATATGGAATAAACACTCCCTCAATACACATGCCTAAATTATCTCCATCATTTAATGAATTTTTTCAAATATTTTCCATGTAAGTATATAACATGAGTAAGATGATATTTAACCTTATTTTTTATTAAAAACACATATTAAAATATCTAAACTAGAGGGTTTCATTAAATACTAACCCTAAAATGTAATATAAAATATCACTAAAAATTGGTTCGTCCTCTATTACTATCATATTGGCTATCATAATATCAAAAAATTATTATTTCATTACTTGTTTAAATTCCATGTGAAAATACAGTCGAATAAATATTTTCTAGAAACCCATTTAATTCAAGTTACTTACGAACAATGGATTTTGTTACTATCTCCCACTAATTATGATCTGTCAAATCAATTAGATAATATTTTAAATCTAATGTTATGGTTTTTATCATTCATAAAATAATTTTTTTATTGATTATCTTCAACTATTCCCTCTACCATCATAGATCCTACATCACCTATAAAATATGAAGGACTTTATGCCTCAAAACTACGATAACCGATATTTTACCCACAACATATCGTGATTGGATTATGTATTTAACACTAAGTCAATATGAACAATCTTTTATACCAACCAATAAATTAATGAAGTAACATCCAATACTCCACATCTATGTCCATATAGAACTCATATTAGATAAATAATTCATTAACACACAATAGAATTCATTTAAAATCAAAATATTCACAATTAAAAATTATTCAGAAAACTACAGTATAAACTACAACATGGTTTCCTTATTTTATTAAATATATCTAATATCACTTACTATATCTTTTATAAACAAACATGTTTTCAAGAATTCTTTCCAAAATAACTATCATGATAATAAAATTAACGTGTCATAGAATTTTTTAAAAATAAAAAAACCATATCTTCAAAAATTTGGTCATATAATATAATTTATTACCATTTATATCATGATGCATTAAATATTTACCGATTGGACCCATCATTAGTTAACAAGTTATAAATACTGATATCCCATAAGGTTATTATCAATTACTTATTTACTTGGGCATATTAATAACTCATGGTTTTCCAAAAGATGTTTAGATATGAATTTATATAGTTAAATTTATTTGTCATAACCATTATATTATCCATGAATAAACACTTCCTTGAATATAACAAAAAAACTATGATATAATACCATTTTCTATCACCCCATCCTGAGACCATATAATGTGATATATGAATTAGAGTGTTGAATGGCCCAAATAATGTTTATCAATCATGTATCCTGGGATACAAAAAATTTATGAAATTATTTTCTTCAAATACATAATAAACTATTATAATTTTATATAGGTGGATAGAGAACACTTTAATTAAAAACCAATATATCTATAATTAAAAAGAAATATAAATTCAAAAAATAACCTTAAGGAATGAAACCATAAATTGTGAATAAAAAAAATAAATTGGTGTATCCCATGGAAATACCACTAATTGGACCTATGGGGGTTTTTACGAGTCAATTATTATTGGGTTATGTTTTTGAGTTTTAGAGTTAAGGATCCTTTATTATTTTAATTGAAAATGGGGAGATGCAAGTTGATCTCAATCAAATTTTAGTGAGTATCGTCTTGAAATTTACTTAGAGTGTCATAGAAATCTGAAAAACGTAATTATAAAATATTATATTATGTTTCTATAACTTACATATTATGATAAATCAAAAAATTTATTTTATAGACAAAGAATATTTGATCATAGAAGTAATTTTCATGTTCTACTAATCAAAAAAATTCATATGGATTAGTTAGAGGGAATTGGATTTATCTTGGAATAAAAAGGAATGATGATTTTGAGAATATAGGACATTATATTCTAAAGTATATTATTCAACCTTGATTATATTAAACCATATGATTATTTTAAGTAAAATAATATATTCACAATGTAATCTATATAGGTCTCATCATGATGTTTCTCTATGGAATTAAGGATATAAGGTTGATTTTTGATGATTCACCTATGTTAAATTGGATTATTTATATTTAATAGAGTGAAAGGATATCACATAATAATCCCTAGTTCTATTATTTCATTGATTAGTTAATGTTATAAAATGATGACTCCTAATTTGTTTTCTTCATTAGAGAAGAGAAATGAAAAAGATTACGTCAAGGTCATTATAGTGATGTCAATATTAGTTTTATTAATATAATGATTTTTACTAAGTGAACTTTTTTGATAATGGTGATAGAAATTTGGGAAATATGACCATATATCATGTGGAGTGTTTTTTTCAATATTTGTTTTCATGATTCAGGAGGGGAAAATGATTTCAAATTTGATCTAAATTTTATATGCACTTAAACTGGGTTGCAGATATTGATTAATTACTTAAAACCTATATAAATATTATTTATAATTAGAGTTTAAAATTATATTTCAACTCTATTTCGTGTCTATATCAATAATAATATAATAATATAAAAATAATTTCACCACTATTAGACTCCAAGGATTTTCCACATGATAAAAATAGTGAGTAAACCATATAAAATCCCATTTATAGTAAAACACATCACTTTACATCTCACCATTACTATATTTTTTTGATATACAATCACACATTCATGTTAAGTGAAAATAATTTTTTTATAGTTGGTGCTATATAATCTATTGATTCTCTACCTACTCTATGAATTTGACTACTCTTACCTTGTATGAACATCTAGAATTAGACCATTCTTGATGAAATTACAATATTTTTCCACATATATGAGTTTTCACATTTTGGATGATATCCTTTTGATAAATTAGAACTATGGAAATATTTACCATAACTAACAATAAAAGAGTTACCCTAATTTATTTGAAAATATTTTACCAATGCGGGTGAGAATAGTTCTATATCTTGTTTATCATAGAATATATGTTTTTGTAATCCTTGAAAATGGTGTAATTATTTATATTGATTTTATATCTTATGTACATATCAATAATAAGAAAACTAATTCTCATTAGGGAGTGCATAATGTGTTGTAGTCCTCTCTCTAAGAGAAGGATTTGAAATTAGTAATGGGTATAATAGTAGAAAATAGAATTTAGATAAAACTTCATGACATCAACAATGGAGTTAATAAAGTAAAACTATCATCAGTTGAAAACATTTAGGGATCAATATAATGATATTTATATTGGATAAGATGAGATGATGAATGAATTATACATTTGGGGGAACAAAATAGTAAGCTTGATATGATGTTATAGATAATTTTTTGATTACTACATGGTTGTAATGAAATTACTAATTATTATTTTGGAAATGTTTTCTGAAAATATTTTACCCTTTTGGATCATGAAATTGATGAGTATATAATTGATAAGATCAGTAATATGTCTATTTATCATGATATGACTATATGGAAAACCAAAAAGATATTCCAACATTGGAAATTTGATTGAATTTAGTTATTATGATTTTTTGAAACTCACAGAACCGTTGATATATAATTATTATTAAACTAATTTTTAAGATGATTCCATAGATTTTTAAGAAATTATATCATTATTTTATAAATTCATTCAATGAGAAGATGTTAAATAAAATGTTCATATTCCTTTTATTAATTTTTCTTATTCAAATATTGGACACTTTTCATTAACCTTCACTGACAAGAATGGAGAATTAGTGGAGCGTGGTCAAACTCAATGACTGTAAAGGATAAACAATAAAGTATATGATCATAATTAATCAATGCATATTAAAGAATAAGTAAAGTACTAAATATTATAGAAAATGAAAATTCCTTAAAAATATAATTTCTAATAATTGAATAAGGAAATAAAAAATAAAAAAGGATACTCTACCAATTAAGGATTTAAATATTTTATAGTTAAATATAAATATCACCATAATTACAATACATAATTAGAAGAAATAAATGAATATGTAAAAGATTAAATAGAAAGAAAATTCAACAAGGTAATAAAAAAACTCTAATTGAGAATGGAACTTTTAAAGTTTAAAAGAGATTTAGAAACATGAAAAGTAGAAAACTTATTTGATTAATGATAATTAATATCCCCATAAATAAATTGATACATAAAAATTTAAAGTTATTTATAAAATCCCAAGTAAGTAATGAATAATAGATATTTTTATCTATGTCTATTAGTGAATTAGATACTGTTTTAGAGGCTTAAAATGAGAATAAATCCAATCTTAAGCATGAAATACACTAATATTTTTAAAAGATTATTTTACTGCCTTTTGATGGCAAACCATTTTTAAATATATATTTTGACAATTTTATAAGCTATTTTTGTCAAAATAAACATATTCTTTGTGATTGGGAAATAAAAATTTACTTTGTGTGAATTTTTGGTATTTTTCCGATAAAGTTCATTTTAAATGGATAGTGAAAAATGTTGTATTTTAATTCAAAACCTCTTTTTAATATAATTTATTTATATGATTAGATTATCTTTTGAATTGGTTTTGAAGTGAAATTAGAATATATTTTTAACATTTAATCCAATGGTGGTCATTGGAATCAATTTCACTTTGAAATTGGACTTAAACTGGTGTCAATCTTTTGATATTTATTGTTTCATAAAAACAAGCTATTTGTCATGACATCGGGAATTAATTATTAAATTAATTAATGTAACTTATATGATTTGAATTTTTTAAAATAGACATCATTTTTTAATTCATAATATCAAATATAGCCTAGGGTGATGTTTTGGTATTTTTCTGAAAAACTTCAATTTTTGATGAATAGTGAAACCACTAAGTGGTAGTTAAAGAAACTGATTTTTCATTTAAATGAAACTTTGCCACTTCTGTGATTTAATTTTCAAAAATCTGACATACATGGTTGTCATTAGGAAGTAAAATGTGGTTCAATGAGATTAAAATATTTTTTTGGTGAATAGTAACTTTTAAGTTTTTAATTGCGATTAGAGTTAATTAGTGTAATTTAAGGTAAAAATAATGTTATAATAAAATGAAAATACCTAGACACATGTCATACCCTTATTGGATGTGTCATGGCCGACCAAGAAAAGCCATGGGTCAACTTGGGGACCCCATGGAGCCACTTTGGTAGGAAAATGACATTAATATCTTTTTATTTAATGTTAAAATTAAAATGACACAAACATGAGTTGTTTTACTGAAACAATTTTTAAATGGGGTTATACATATCAGAGTTTTCACTATAAATATTCATTAGAAAGCTAAAAATATTTCCTACATCATGATAGTTTTTTTATAATTTTTAGACATTAAATAAATTAAATTATTTATGACATCATGATGATGCAGCGATTCCCTCATTAATAATGGTTTTAAATAAAATGAAACGATAATGTAACATCTATGAACTAAACATGTCCAAAACCTATTGGATGGGTGGATTTCGAACCCTTATCACCTTAACCTAGAATTATATCAATGTGGGACCTTTTTAATCCGAAACCCATTTTACAATAAAGTAACATTTCTTTACTTTCCAAGAGTGCCCCTCCTCTCCTCTTATAAAAGGCCCCCCCTCTACCTCCTTACCCACACTTCCAAAGCCTTTGTCTCAGACAAACCCTACCCATTTTGTCTCTGCACATCCCTCTATTACTCCTTGAAGCCTCACTTTGGGAATAAGTCTTCCCAAGGAATCCTTTGTGCTCAAACCAAAGGGAGTTACCCGATTTTAAGGTAATGTCTTCACTTGTGTTCTTTTGTTTTATTTTGCTTCTCCAGCCCCCTAAACTCTTTTTATTGATTTCTTTTGTAACAAAACCAGTGTCTTACATATACTAGGATGTTTCTATAAGAAGGATTAGATCTAAAATTACACACACCTACATCTAATGGCTAAAGAACATACTGTTTCCGTGGATGGCGAATTTCTGCCTCCCGAAACGATGATTGTTCAACATTCTTTTAACACCTTCCTAGGTGGCCATTAAGATGACACTATATTTATATATGATATATAATATGTTTATGTTTTACTTAAGCTTCTGTATTTTTTATTTTGGGCATATCCTTATGGTTTCCATTATGGGTAAACGCGATATCTTCATTTAAGGAAGTACGGACTACCGCCCCCTCAAAGTTATTTGATTCATTAATACCATATGTGGGACGTATAAAGGATGGAGTTATGATATTATATATGATATCACACTGGAATTATAATATACCTTTATATCATTTTGATTCCATTTCATAAAATAATAAATAGAAATGGAAGCAACGTTCATGCGTACGTACGGCTTACCGTCTCCATGAACGGTGCATTTCATTTCTTACCTCTAAAGGTAATATAATATTATAAATGCATGAATGTACTGGATATATATTATATATATGATATCTACATCATGAATACCATTCTAGATATAATGGATTCCTGAACAACTTGTAATTATAAAGGGTTTATTTTTGACTCAAGTACCAATGATTGTTAAAACGACCGTTATTAACGTAAATAATTACATAGTGTTCATGACATGGAAATAAGTGATATAAAAGGAATAATGAACTTGAAAAAGGTTCTTAAACAAGTACAAATTAACTCAAGTTTATTATTCAGGAGATTAAATAACGACCGAGTCAAGTCGGACCCGAGGTATGGGACTTCCTCTCAATCTCATTTCATTGAGGCATATTTTGTTTTATACACAACCTTCTTTTATAAGGTGTATAAACCCCTTTGACTTTTACGTTTATTCAGAAGGAATATTTTTATACAAATCATTTACTAAACGAAAAAAGGGAATGTTTTTGTCGAACGTATGCGACGGCAACGACTTCTCCGCCGCCGTGACCATTATTTTAGTTTCGACTTTCTCTAAAATCCATACCATTTTTTAAAAGAATAATTAATACCATTTTTTAATTTTCTTTTATTTTGGTATTGAAAATGGTGTTCATAATGTTTTTATATCAATTTGTTTTATTGATATCTTGTGATTGAAAGGTGGAAATGTTATGTTTCCTTTATGCATGTTTTATGTGATACAATTATGTTGAGGTTCTTTGGCATTATTATGATGATGGGTGGTTCCGTGATAAAATAAGGGCAGGTGAGCCCGATATAGATCTCCAATGCATTGGGTAACATGAAGGAGTGAAACGTTAAGGTTTCTCCAAATAGATTTAGGGAATATACTGTGATTGGTATTCCAAACGTAACCAAGAGGGTTACTCCCTACGTAAGAATGTTATGAATTCCACTAGTTACCTTTATGTCTTAGGAGTTATATGATTTATTCATGATTTGATGAGGAATGTTAAAGTGCCTATGTTTTATGGGTAAAGTATGATTTTATTCTTATGTATATATGAACTCATGTTTCCTTTCCATATTTTTGTAACCCTTACTGAGCTTTTTATGCCCATCCCAAGTTTTTTTGAAATGTTTTTCATAGGACAAGGGAAATATACATGATATGCTTATAGTGTCAAGGAAGTGCCAAGAAAGATTCCATGTTTTTTATTAAATATTTTTCCATTGATGGGAAAAATGAATACTATCTTTTATGTAACCACTTTGCTTAAATGTGGAATGTAATACATGTTTTATGATCTAATTCTCTAAAACTCTAAACCTGAAAAGATACTCAAGGTGTATTCTTGAAATATCTCAAGATTAAGTAATGTTTAAGGCTGGAGCCTTATAGTTGGTATCAAAGGTCGGTTTAGATAACTTTAGAAGTTAGAATTCTATTAAATGATTATCCAATTTTTTTTTGAAATGATATAGCATTTGAAGATTACAGTGTTGCTTCATCTAAGACATGTTTGTTCAGAATGGTTTTCCGCAGAGGAAACAGGGAAGTAGTGCTAGGAAGGAATAAATAAGGAAATAACCTTCTGAATCAGCATCTTGAGATGGTCAGAATTGGAACTGAACAGTTTGTTGCAGTAATGGAGCAGTTGACTCAAGCGATAAATGGTGGTGGTATCCATGTGAGAGATCATCCAGATCAACCGGAGAGGAACATGTCAGTGGTGGAACATTTCATGAGGCAACATCCCCCATAATTCAGAGGATCATGTGACCCTGTGTTAGCTGAAGGGTGGGTTAAAGCACTGGAGAAGATTTTCGATGTCATGGGGTGTTCAGACAATCAAAAGGTTAGTCTTGCTATTTACCGGTTGGAGGGTGAGGCAGATCCGTGGTGGTCGATGGTTAAAAATATCTGGGACGCTGATGAGATTGACGCTCTTGACTGGGATGAATTCAAAGGTATGTTTCTTGAGAAGTATTTTCCAATGGGTGTTCGACATAGGATGGAAAAACAATTCTTGGAATTGAGGCAAGATGAAGACTCAGTGGCTGCCTATGAAGAGAGGTTCAATCGATTGGAAAGGTATGCTCCAAATTTTATCCGAGACCTTGATAGTAAAATCAATCATTTTTACTCAGGATTAAAACCAAAATATCGAAGGGAATTAGCTTCTCATGAGTTGAAAAGTTATGAAAAGATTTTTTGATGTGCTGAGAAGGTGGAAATGGAGTTTTCCGATGATCAAGTGTTCTATAACAACCAGCAGAAGAAGAGACAGAGGTGGCAGGAGAAAGGGAAGAATTCTTCAAAAAAGTATGATGGTAAGAAAACTAAGTTTCCAGTTTGTGATAAATGTGGTAAAAGGCAAGCTGGGGAATGTATCTTGAGTACTGGAAAGTGCTACCGATGTGGAAAGATGGTACATAAGGCTTGTGATTGCACTGAAAAAGATCAAGGTGATGGTAAGTCCAAATTCGATTTACAGTAAGTGAAATGTTTTAAGTGAAATGTGATGGGTCACTATGCAAATGAGTGTCTGACAAAGAGCTCGAGTGATGGGAAGCAGTTAGACTACAAGCAGAAAGGGGTGGTGAAATCCTTTGCAACTACTTCAGCAGATTTCGGGCCATCAAATGAAGTTGTATCAGGTACTTTGTTTGTTTTTTTCAGATTATGCCAGTGTTTTGTTTGATTCGGGGTCTACACATTCTTTCATCTCTGAAAACTTTTCTAGTAAAATGGGAATACCATCACAAGAAATGACTCCTGAACTTGTGGTAAAAACACTTGGGGGGAAATGTTGAGGCAAAAAGAATTTATAAGAATCTTCCTATCCTTATCTGTGGAAAGAACCTTCTTGCAAACCTTATTGTTCTACCTCTAGTAGAGTTTGATGTTATCCTGGGTATGGATTGGATCTCTATTTACCATGCTAAGATTTACTGTAGAGATAAAGAAGTTTCTTTTCAGAAAGAATTTCAGTTTGTGTACAAGAATGAACCCTTACTGTTGATAACTTATCAAGAGGCCGAGAAACTTGTAAAAGATGGAAATGAATGTTACCTTGCAAATATTGTTGAAAACAAGGGAACTGTTTAGATTAATGATGTGTCAGTGGTAAATGAGTATCTTGATGTTTTTCATGATGAGTTGCCTGGAATAATACCAGATCGGGAAGTTGAATTTACTATTGACTTAGTTCCTGATGCTAAGCCAATTTCAAAACCCCCTTATCGAATGGCTCAAATTGAACTTTTAGAGTTGAAGGAGAAATTGCAAGATTTATTAGAGAAAGGTTTCATTCGACCTAGAACATCACCATGGGATGCTCCTGTTTTATTTTTTAAAAAGAAATATGGTTCTATGAGACTTTTCATTGATTATAGATCCTTGAATAAAATCACTGTTAAGAACAAATATCCTTTTCCTCATATCAATGATTTGTTTGATCAGCTCCACGGAGCTCAGTTTTTTCAAAGATTGACCTGAGATCGGGGTACCATCAGCTGAAGGTAAAGGAAGCAGATATTCCGAAGACTGTGTTTCGTACAAGATATGGCCATTATGAATTTGTAGTAATTCCTTTTGGGCTAACCAATGCACCTGCGGTATTCATGAACTGAATGAATAGAATTTTCCATGAGTTCTTGGATAAGTTTGTGGTGGTTTTCATTGATGATATTTTGGTGTTTTCTGAAAGTAAAGATGAGAATGAAAGACATTTAAGGGTTATTTTTCAAACCTTAAAAGAAAAGAAATTGTATGGGAAATTCAGCAAGTTTGAGTTTTGGTTGCAACAAATTTCTTTCCCAGGTCACATTGTTTCTAAAGATTGGATAACCATTAATCCTGCAAAACAACGGTTGTTGAAGAATGGCCAAGACCCACAAATGTAACATAGATTCATAGTTCTATTGGTTTGGAAGGCTATTACCAATGTTTTGTAAGAAATTTTTCACGGTTTTCTAGTCCAATGACTAAGCTAACTCGGAAGGGTGTTATGTTTATCTGGAAAAAAGAATGTGATGATTGTTTTTGGGAATTGAAAATAAGATTGGTGAATGCTCCAGTTTTGGCACTACCTTTCAGGAATGGGGAGTTTGTTATCTATAGTCATTCTTCATTGAAAGGACTTGGTTGTGTCCTAATGCAGAATGATCAGGTAATTGCTTATGCTTCACGACAGTTGAAAACTCAGGA
This sequence comes from Viscum album, assembly GCA_963277665.1. Lineage (NCBI taxonomy): Eukaryota > Viridiplantae > Streptophyta > Magnoliopsida > Santalales > Viscaceae > Viscum > Viscum album. The sequence goes on along the minus strand of OY728159.1, from coordinate 989,807,738 downwards.
GGTAAATTACCCTACACATGATTTGGAATTAGCTGCTGTTGTTTTTGCTTTAAAAATTTGAAGGCATCATTTGTATGGAGTAAAGTGTGAAATATATACCGATCACAAAAGTATAAAGTATATATTCACTCAGAAATAATTGAACATGAGACAGAGGAGATGGCTAGAATTAATCAAGGATTATGATTGTACAATTCATTACCATCCAGGAAAAGCAAATAAAGTGGCTGATGCTTTGAGTCGAAAATGTAATTCTTCATTAGCAATGTTGCATTTGGAACGTGATCCTTTGGTTAAGGATTTGATGAACATTGGCATAGATATTGTTGGTGCAGGATGTTCTTCTGTTTTGTTTCAGGTATTAGTGAAATCTTCTCTATCAGATAGAATCAAGCAAGCATAGAAGCAAGACAGTGAGTTGCAGAAAAAGGTAGAGCTGGTTCAGAAAGGTAATTTTCCTGAATTCAACATTGATAATGATTGCGTTTTGAGATTTGGGAAGAGATTGTGTGTGCCTAGTAATTCACAGTTGAAGGGAGAGTTGTTATGTGAAGCTCATAGTTCTCCGTTTTCAGTTCATTCTGGTAGTACTAAAATGTACATAGATCTGTGGGAGTATTACTGGTGGGATGGAATGAAAAGAGATATTGCTGATTTTACTATGAAGTGTTTGACATGTCAACAGGTTAAAGAAAAGCAGCAGTTACCGAAAGGGATACTTCAGCCTTTACCAGTTCCAGAGTGGAAATGGAAGAATATATCCATGGACTTCATTATGGGATTGCCGAAGACCCCTCGAGGTAATAATGCAATCTGGGTTATTGTTGACCGCTTGACTAAATCTTCTCATTTCCTTACTATACGAGACACTTTTTCCCTAGATCAACTTTCCCATTTGTATCTTAAAGAGATATTTAGGTTACATGGTGTTCCCCTCTCCATTGTATCTGACCGTGATCCCAGGTTCACTTCTAACTTTTGTAAAGGCCTTTAGAAGTCGTTGGGTACTAAATTAAATTTTAGTACAACTTTTCATCCTCAATCAGATGGGTAGTCAGAACGAAAAATTCAAGCATTAGAGGATATGATACGTTCTTGCTCTATGGATAATCAGGGAATATGGGACCAACATCTTTCTTTGGTTGAATTTTTATATAAAAACAGTTTTCATTCCAGTATACAGATGGAACCATTTGAGGCGTTATATGGGAAGCGATGTCGAACTACAGCTTTTTGGGATGAAGTGGGTGAAAGAAAGCTGATGGGACCAGAATTGGTAGAAGAGTTGGCAGAAAAATTTCAGCTGATATAGAAACACATGAGAACATCTCAGAGCAGGCAGAATAGTTATGCGGACAACAGGAGGAAGGATCTATCTTTTGAGGTAGGTGATCGTGTTTTTCTCAAAGTCTCACCATGGAAAACTATGATGCGATTTGGTAAGAAAGGAAAGATGAGTCCAAGGTTCATTGGACCATATGAAATTCTGGAGAGAGTTGGATCAGTTGCATACCGGGTGGCATTACCTCCGAGTTTATCTCAGGTACACAATGTTTTTTATGTTTCGATGCTGAGAAAGTACATGCCAGATCCATCTCATTTTTTGAGTCCAGAGGTAGTTCAGCTGGAAGAGAACCTATCTTATGAGGAACAACCGGTCTAGATTCTTGACCACAGGGAGCAGGTGTTACGGAATAAGGTGATTAATCAGGTAATAGTTTTGTTGAAAAACCACATGATGGAAGAGGCTACATTGGAATATGAAAATGCAATGAGGGATAAGTACCCCCATTTATTCGATAAGTAAATAAATTGCGGGGACACAATTTTCTAAAGGGGGGAAGGATGTTACATCCCAAGTAATTAATGAATAATAGATATTTATATATATGTGTATTAGTGAATTAGATAGTGTTTTAGAGGCTTAAAATGAGAATAAATCCAATCTTAAGCATGGAATACACTAATATTTTTAAAAGATTATTTTACTACCTTTTGATGGAAAACCATTTTTAAATCTATCTTTTGAAAATTTTATAAGCTATGTTTGTCAAAATAAACTTATTATTTATGATTGGGACATCAAAATTTACTTTGTTTGAATTTTTGGTATTTTTCCGATAAAGTTCATTTTTTAATGAATAGTGAAAAATGTTGTATTTTAATTCAAAACCTCTTTTTAATATAATTTATTTATATGATTATATTATCTTTTGAATTGGTTTTGATGTGAAATTAGAATATATTTTTACCATTTAATCCAATGGTGGTCATTTTAATCAATTTCACTTTCAAATTGGACTTAAATTGTTGTCAATATTTTGATACTTATTGTTTCATAAAAACACGCTATGTGTCATGACAGTGGGAATTAATTATTAAATTAATTAATGTAACTTATATGATTTTAATTTTGTGAAATATACATCATTTTTGAATTCATAATATCAAATATAGCTTAGGGTGAAGTTTTGGTATTTTTCTGAAAAACTTCAATTTTTGATGAATAGTGAAACCACTAAGTGGTAGTTAAAGAAACTGATTTTTCGTTTAAATGAAACTTTGACACTTTTGTGATTTTATTTTAAAAAATCCGATATACATGGTTGTCATTAATAAGTAAAATGTGGTTCAATGAGATTAAAATATTTTTTTGGTGAATAGTAACTTTTAAGTTTTTAATCGCGATTAGAGGTAATTAGTGTAATTTAAGGTAAAAATAATGTTATAATAAAATGAAAATACCTAGACACATGTCCTGCCATTATTGGATGTGTCATGGCCGACCAAGACAAGCCATGGGTCAACTTGGGGACCCCATGGAGCCACTTTGGTAGGAAAATGACATTAATATCTTTTTATTTAATGTTAAAATTAAAATGACACAAACATGAGTTGTTTTACTAAATCAATTTTTAAGTTTGGTTATACAAGTCATATTTTTGACTATAAATATTAATTAGAAAGATAAAAAGATTTCGTACATCATGAATTTTTTTTTATAATTTTTAGACATTAAATAAATTAAAGTATTTATGACATCATGATGATAAAGCGATTACCTCATTAATAAAGGATTTAAGTAGAATGAAAAGATAATGTAAAATCTATGACATAAACATGTTCAAAACCTATTGGATGGGTGTATTTAGAGCCCTTATCACCATACCCTCGAATTATATCAATGTGGGACCTTTTGAATCCGAAACGAATTTTAAAATAAAGTAACATTTCGTTACTTTCCATGAGTGCCCCTCTCCTCTTATAAAAGGCCCCCACCTCTATCTCCTTACCCACACATCCAAAGACTTTGGCTCGGCCAACCCCTGACCATTTTGTCTCTAAAAATCCCTCTCTTACTCCTTGAAGCCTCACTTTGGGCAGAAGTCTTCCCAAGGAATCCTTTGAGCTCAAACTAAAGGGAGTTACCCGATTTTAAGGTATGTCTTCACTTGTGTTCTTTTGTTTTATTTTGCTTATCAAACCCCCTAAAATCTTTTTATTAATTTCTTTTGTAACAACACCAGTATATTCCATATACTATGATGTTGTTATAAGAATGATTAGAGCTACACTTACACACACCTATATCTAATGGTTAAAGAACATACTGTTTCCGTGGATGTCGAATTTCTGCCTCTCGAAATGATGATTGTTCAACACTCTTTTAACACCTTAAAAGGTGGCCATTAAGATGAAAATATATTTATATATGATATATAATATGTTTATGTTTTCCTTAAGATTCTTTATTTTTCATTTTGGGCATATCTTTATGGTTTCCATTATGGGTAAATGCGATATCTTCATTTAAGGAAGTGCGGACTACCGCGCCCTCAAAGTGATTTGATTCGTTAATACCATATGTTGGATGTATAAAGGATGGAGTTATGATATTATATATGATATTAAAATGGAATTATAAAATACCTTTATATCATTATTATTCCATTTCATAAAATACGAAATAGAAATGAAAGCAGCATTCATGCGTACGTACGGCTTACCGTCTCCCTGAACGGTGCATTTCATTTCTTACTTCTAAATATAATATAATATTATAAATGCATGCATGTACTGGATATATATGATATATATGATATCTACATAATTAATACCATTCTGGATATAATGGATACATGAACAACATGTAATTATAAAGGGTTTATTTTTGACTCAAGTACCAATGATCGTTAAAACGATCGTTATTAACTTAAATAATTACATAGTGTTCATGACATAGAAATAAGTGATATAAAAGGAATAATGAACTTGAAAAAGGTTCTTAAACAAGTATAAATTACTCAAGTTTATTATTCAGGAGATCAAAGAACGACTGAGTCAAGTCAGACCCGAGGTATGGGACTTCATCTCAATCTCTTTTCATTGAGGCATATTTTGTTTTATACACAACCTTCTTTTATAAGGTTTATAAACCCCTTTAACTTTTAAGTTTATTCAAAAGGAATACTTTTATACGAAGCGTTTAATAAACGACAAAAGGGAATGTTTTTGTCATACGTATGAGGCGACAATGACTTCTCCGCCGCCGTGACCATTATTTGAGTTTCGACTTCCTCTACAAGCCATACATTTCTTTAAAAGAAAAATAAATACCATGTTTTACTTTTCTTTTATTTTGGTATTGAAAATGGTTTTCATAATGTTTTTATATCAATGTGTTGTATTGATATCTTGTGATTGAAAGGTTGAAATGTTAATTTTCCTTTATGCATGTTGTATGTGATACGATTATGTTGAGGTTCATGGGAATTATTATCAAGACGGGTGGTTCTGTGATAAACTAAGGGCGGGTGAGCCCGATATAGCTCTCCAATGCATTGGGTAACTTGAAGGAGTGAAACGTTATGGTTTATCCGAAGAGATTTAGGGAATATACTATGATGGGTATTCCAAACGTAACCAAGAGGGTTACTCCCTACGTAAGAATGTTATGCAGGCCTCAAGTTACCTTTATGTCTTATGATTTATATGATTTATTCATGATTTGATGAGGAATGTTAAAGTGCCTATGTTTTATGGGTAAAGTATGATTTCATTCTTATGTATATATGAACTCATGTTTCCTTTCCATATTTTTGTAACCCTTACTGATATTTTTATGCTCATCCCAAGTTTTTTTGAAATTTTTTTCACAGGACAAGGGAAAGGTACATGATATGATTATAGTGTCAAGGAAGTGTCAAGAAAGAATCCATGTTTTATTTTAAATATGTTTCTGTTGATGGGAAAAATGAATACTATCTTTTATATAACCACTTTGCTTAAATGTGGAATGTAATACATGTTTTATGATCTAATTCTCTAAAACTCTAAACCTGAAAAGATCCTCAAGGTGTATTTTTGAAATATCTCAAGATTTAGTAATGTTTAAGGCCGTGGCCTTATATTATTAATGAGATAGAAGTATTTTTCACACAAAATATGAGTGATATAAATTTAACACATAATGATATTAATAATATCATAGATATTTACATATTGTTATTGAGTACTAAAATTGGGGAATTTAAGTCTATTGATGAAATGTTATTTCATGATATGAATTCCTTAGATAACACGCACATTGAGTTTCAAAAATCTATATATGTAGTTAGAAAAACCACTAAATTAGCTAAAAACATTTTTTTAGTTACTATGAAACATGAAGTATATTGTATAGTACCACCATCTATTACATTGGATACTCAGTACTGAAATCCAAATGGTGTAATAAACAAAAAGAAGTGTAATAAGGGGATTAATTCAAATACGAAAGAGAAAATACCCATTTATATTTTAATTACTAATGACAATACTTTAAAAGGTAGTAATGTTTATAATGAGATAAAATTTATGTCTAATACTAAAAGAAATGATAAAGTGAACATGAATTATTACAATAATTATAAAATAGATAATATGTAGTGTATGTCACATTGGAAAGAAGTTTAATGAGAATATTTTTATGAAGCACATTTATTAATAATGAGGTTATATTATTATGGATGGTGTTTTAACTATAGAGCCTATTGGTATAATTACATAACTTAAAAATATAAATTATGACCCAATAGATTGACGTGAATCCATGAATATAGTGCAAGTCAATTTATTTTTCATGAGGATATGTGGGCATGATATAAATATGAAACTAAAACTATATATTTTGTTTGATTATCCTAAGTAAAGTTATTGGATTTGTGATCAACATAATTAATCCTCCAAAAAGTGTCTCAGTATATTAAAAAAATAATACTTGATGAATCTTAACTCCATATATATAAATAGGAGGATTGGTTATGAGAAATCATTGGTTTTTGAGGTAGATTGAAAATCTTTAGATAAAATCCTTGGATACTCAACAATGGAATCTCAATACACATGTTAATTTATAAGAAATTTTTGAATTATATAAAAATTAATGATGGTGGAGAAGTTAATTTCAGTCCTATTGTATTTCTAAATGTCAATAGTGGTGGGTAAAAAAAATAGTAAAAAAAATATAGAATCAATTGGTGTTGTCCTATGTTTGAGGCAAAATCTCTTGTGTTCCTATAAAATTTGGGAAATTTGGAATATGATTATTACTTATATGAAAGGATATTTCATAAGAAGATTAATGTATGGAATAAAATTCATGAATGGAGTGTAAAATATTAGTAATCTATTTTAAATTTTTGTAATGATAAAAATTAATAATTATATGACCAGAAAAGAGGAAAACCAGCTTTGGAATTTGAGACTTTTACATTTGTGTTAAAATAAAAGGGATTTTTTTAAATATATTGTTATAAGGGAACTACATTATATGAATAAAAAATAACTCAATAACCATTATACCTTCAATTAATGAAAAATATTGAACAAGTGTCCCAAGGTTATGTAGATAAAAATAAATAATCCACTTGATTAAATACATTAAAACATGTGCGGTTTGATTAGATTTAAACAAAAATGATATGAATTAAATTAGTTTTGATGATGTATTTTCTATAATGACTTATTATTATTTTATTTAAAGTAAATCAAAATCACTTGATACATTTAAAACCTTTTTAATGTGTATTGAAAATCAAGAAGAATATGATATCAGAATATTTTGATTTGATAATGGATCTGAAAATACTAATGGGGAGTTTGAAGAAAATTATTAAATGAATGGAATAACGAATTAATATAGTGATCCATACACACACTTATAAAATTAATTAATTGAGTTGGAGAACATTATTATAATAGATGTGGGAAGAACCGTACTATTTGAGTATATAAATATGATGTATTGTTTATAAAATCCACAAAAATAGATTTCTATATCTTGAATGAATGGATACTTCAACCCAATTCAATGAATATTCTTTATTAGTTATATTTTTTGTTGAATACAATCCTAAAATGAATAATGTTATTTGACATCCCATATACAACAAGATCAATGAATTGAATATCGGTATTTTTTGTGAATGAGTCCACAAGGGGATATTCCATAGATATACACCTGGTGGATTGATTCAAAAATTTTATAACAAAAATATAAGGAAAATAATTATTATTATGATGTTATTATTTTGAAAAATAAAAACCCATGGAAAATTTCTTTCCCAATTTATGATGATATAGAATAATATCAAGGAAAAAGTACTATAAAACATTGGACATACTTGAATCTTATAGTATATTTTCAAAGTTCTCAAGTTTATTATAAATTTTCCAGTAATGAGAATTCACCAAAGTAAGAGTAATTTATGTTTATAAGGCTAAGAAAAAATGTTGAGATGAAAAAAATACTTGGATATAGAAAGAAGTGGTGTTCAATCCTTGATATGTTTGAGACTTTATAATAATATAATCCTATTTCTTAAATGTTAAAACAAATATTGTTAAAGATTTAATATGAAATGAGGATTGGATTATAGTGATTGTTGAATAGTTGAATTTTATTTTGAGGAATATGAAATTGGATTTAGTGTCACTTTTAATTACAAGAATGATATACAGAAAAAATTGGTATTATATAAAAAAGCTCAATTTTTATGATGTGATAACATGGAGAAAATCTAATCAAGTATACATGGAATACTATAAAATTAAAGTTATATATTTTGATTAGAATTTATCTCCCGTCAAAATTATGAAAATTATTAGGATCTTTCACGATATGTTTTATCGATGGAATTACATGATTTTATGAGTGGAAAAGAAAATATTATTCTTGAGTTGTGAGATTGAATAATATATCTTAATTTAATAAATAAATAGTTTTATACTTTATAAAATTAGTTTTTGATTGTATAAGATAAATAATATTCATTCTTATATTGAAAATGAGTGTCAAGAATGAAATTTAAAAACAAAACAGTAGATTATAGGGAATGAAATTTAAGAAAATAAATGTGTATATGAATATTTATGTCAATATAGACGACACAAACTCACTCATAGTGATTATTTATATTGATGATATTTTTTATAGAAATATATAGAAGGATTGTGAACAATTTTGTTTAGGAGAAATTAGGATTCACATCAAGATATTTTTTATCAGAGATATGATTTTTGTTGATATTATAAGTGATAAAAAAATAGATTATTTCTTTACATTACATAATTGTTATTATATTGAGTCATTAGAGAACTTAAAATTGGAATAATTGAGAGAGGCCTCTAATCTCATAGCACATGATAATAAGTTTTCCATAGATAAATATTTAAAGAGTGTCTACCAAATAGAGATTATGAGGCTTATTAGTATCATACATTACATGTATTTTTCTAGATTAGATATCTTTTTTATGTAGATACTTTGTTTGATAAAATACAATGTAATTGGAAGAATCCACATCCAATGGTGTAAAAGAAGACCCTGTGAAACACCAATAAAAATCTTAATTATCGGATAAAATATAAGAAAGAAAACACTTTTAGATTTGTGTATATTCTAATTTGGATTGATTAGGTGATTTTGGGGATCAAAAATATACTTCTAGAGGTGTATTATTTATAAGAGTAAGATGAAAATATTTGAACTCTATAATAAAAATTGTGTGACATTAAGTACAATAGAATCTGATTTTGTTTCGGAATTATAATCGAAAAAGAAAATGTTATGGATAAATACCAAACTTGAATACTTATGGATGAATATAACATACCTATTTATTGTTAGGGGTGATAATAAAACTTCCATCAATGTGAAAATTAATTTGATAAAATATTTTCTGTTGAATAATATTGACATCAAGTACTAAATCATTAATTAGATGGTTGAATGTGGTTCCCTTTCATTATAATAATTTTCACCCAAGGATAAATTAATTAATATCATGAAAAATACCATATTTAAGGACACATTATGTAACTTTATAATGGTTATAGGATTGTATTATCTCTGAAAATACCTCTATTTTTTTCTACATTTTTCCTCTTCAATTCCATTGAATTCATTGACTAATGAAGAAAATAAAAAAGCAATCATTTTTTGGGGTATACTCTAAATATTATTATTGGTGATTATTAATGGGGAAAGGGAAGTGTATTTATTATAGTTTCTATCATGAGGTGTTGGTAGATAATGATAGGGGAATAACTCATGTTTTGTTTCCCATATTGAGAACCAATGCAAAGGGAGTGATTGGAGTGCCCATATTGACTATTGAATAGTGCATGATTCTTGTGCAATTTTCATGTGTCTTAATTATGATGACCCCTCATGGTATAAATTAAAAAAAGATGATATTTATGTTGATATAAACTGATGAATTATTAGTATAGTTGTGATATTTACTATAAAGATGCGGTGAACTCTCAAAAATAAAATTATATCAAATTATGTTGTATTTAGATGACATACATAATGGGATCATGCTTGGTATTGTTTCATAAGATAACCCATTCAAGAGTTATGAAGATTTTTTATTAATTTATTGAAAACATGCTCATGGATTAGTTGAAGACAGATTAGTACCTAGTTAATGTAAAATGGAATAATGTTTTTCTTAAAAGAATGAGTTCATAGAATGAAGGATGTTATTACACCCTACTATAGTTAAATCATATGATTATTTTACTTCATCCAAATGGTTCATTCCAAAATATAGGTACATTGAATAATAAGTATATTCTTGGAGATTTTAAGAGATTATGAAATGTCATGATGAATAGCTCGTGTGTTTTTGTGTGTCACTATTTAAGGGAGATTAAGGAAATCCTGAAAAAAATGATTCCACCCCATGATGTGGGAGTTCATGTCCTAATATTTTTTTCCAAGAAAAATTATTATACAATGTAATAGTATAAAAATAATTGAACGACATAATAATACCTTCATAATGAAAAACTATTGAGACTAGCAATGGGTTACACTCACAAACATGAGAGGAATTAACTATATATGAAACATATCACCTTATATCCTATATATAAATCCCCCAATAAATGAATTAAATATAAAAATGAAATTTATATGTTACACATGTTATATAAAATCTCTATGATATAATGTCAAATGATACTTATGAATAACCATGTATAGATATCACATCGGAAATAGATTCTACCCCGAGTAGTGATGAAAATAAGGAAGGGTTTATGATGTGATATTCACCTAAGAATCTATCAAAATCATCCGTCCATATATCAGATTCAAGACCATTCATCCTTCAAAACATCTAATTTGCACGAACACAAGGGGAACAATGTGAAACTACATATATAGTAGAGTGTACAATAATACTTTTTATAACATTCCAATTTAGTTAGGTAACCCATAAAAATATGATGTCTACCTAAATTAATATAAACTAAACTATGGACTAACACACATCCCTCAATATTATTAAAAAACGTGAGAAAATTCACATTAAAAGGTATCCAACTACACATGCCTCAAATTCATCACACTGACTATAAAGAAATTATTATTTTTATTAGAATAAAAAACAAATCCAAAAAATTTCACAGATTTCAATCGCAATACATACCCTATATTTTTCGATTCTATGATATTTGAGGAAATATAAATCTTCATCCATAACTTGAGTAGTGGAGGAAATACCTCTCTCTAAATCTAGTAGCATTATGCAAGTTTAGACACCGAAGGAAATACACATATCAAAGGATAGAGATTAATATTTATTATTGATAAATATGAGATTTGTGGGGAGGATATGAGATAATATCTGGTACATCAATATTTACCACAATCACAATTCCTTGGGAGAGTAGTTTTCCCCCACAGAAATTATAATCCATTGTGTTCTCGTATTGGGGACACTGGATGAATTATAAATCTATATATATCTCTTATTAGAGTTTATATATGAATTACCAATATCCAATATACTCTGACAAGTAACTAATCAATCTAAACCCAGAGCAGTGGATGAGGAGTGCCAGATACACGAATAGTTTATTATCAATCTCTTCTTAAATTAATGGGTTAGAAGGGGTGTGATCAATATCTTCCCACTCTTACCCCAGAAAGATAATTCTTATAAAAGTGATCCACTATTATATACCATCATTTCCAATAAGTATCCATCATATACTAAATCATATCTTTTATTAAAAGTGTATAAAAACCATTATATTATACACAATAAAATATCCCCTCTCTGTCAATCATGACTTACAGTGCAACAATATATCCACTACTTCATCCCCAAATGAATTCGATATCCCAAAATCATTGAAAGTGAGGAAAAATTAAATAATAGGTATATATTACTATTTAATTATCAATTTTCCACATCGCATCACAAATGATATAACATTCTTTATTATAATTCATGTTAGTGGAATCAAAAGTAACTCATGTACATCAAATATATTTCCCAGTAAACACTATCCTATATGAATCATTATCATAACTATTTTTTCAATTTAATGTTTTAGGTGAAAATCCCCATATCTTATTGAATTAATTATTTTCATAGAACATACATGGGAGATGTATAATACTTTTATGGACATTTTTCATTGTTAGGGTAATGATTATTTTTCTACCTTTAGTATCACTTTATCTTTGTTGAAGAATTCAATCAATGATCATTACAACCTAATTTTATAATTTCATATCTTATCCAAATTCATTAATCAAACAAATATCAATCCATTTTTGTTATAAATTATTACATTTAAATCATTCAGCTAACTCCACTGAGATCGATTCTTGATGTCACATTCATAGTGATTTCTAATTCTCTTTAGAGGCACTCTTTATTCAGAACGTTGACTCTCATCAGTCACATGTCACATTCCTTTATCAAGGATCTTATCATAATTCTATTTATAAAATGTAATCATTATGATATTCCATTATTTTTAACTTAACATTCACAACAAAACATTTTCCATTTATACTTTAACCAAGTAAATTAATTTATATTAAATGATATAGCTTCCATAAGTGTTGTTAAAATATCTGGAATAAATTATTTATAAATTTTATTGATATCTTCCCCATTGTTGTGAACCCTTTATTATAACCACTAGGTTATGGACCTAGTAAAATCTCCACCTATCATGGTTAATAAACTCAGCCATTTTATTAATTAAGACTCCTCCTCCTAATAAATAAATATCCTTTTTAATATTTTATTATTATCTAATTAACATAATTAAAAATTTCAGTTATCCCCTTGGTAATTATCACATCAAAGTGTTCATTTCTTAAATAACATAAATATCAATGAATAAGGGGAATAATTTTTTTACCCAAGATCTTATTATTATAATCTAATAATAATTAATTTCTATATTTACTATAATTTTAGTAACAGAATTTATCTATCAATCATTTCCAATATAAAAAACTCAATTTTGTAGGGTCTGGGAAATCAAATCAAGTACAGTGATATTTCAGTGCCTAAATTACGCAAACAATATTCCCCTAAGAATTACTATCACTACACCATACCATGATTCAATCATTATTATTTGATCAGTAAGTTAAATTTCCCATCCACTGTATCATTACCCCATCTTATGGAAACCATATGAAAAACCAAATCCATAAAATATGATGACCAAATGAATAATTATTACATGGATTAGGGGTCCATTTTTCTCTAATAAGGTCACAATTAACACACATGACGTCATCTCATCCAAGGGATTAGACAACCATGGATTACACAATTTACCTATTTTATCTACCCATGATAGGGTTTTAATGGAATCTTATATGTCATTTACTAATTTTTTTCAGATGGATGATCGAGCTCACACTACCACCACATGTATTAACCAAATAATGGATGTTAATAGGGAAACATTAACCCATCTATCTCATCATATCTTGCATATGATGGAAATTTATTTTCTTGAGAGATATGATGCATCTATTTCTACACATCATGTGGCATCATCCATGGTCGTTGAGAAAAATATATCACCTAAGATAAACAAAAAATTTCCTACATTGGAGAATTTTAATCACCTTATTAATGATCAATAATTCTTTTAAAATGACTCAATCAGTTAGATCACAAATATTTATGGAGAAGGGTTGAAATATAGAAATATGTCATTAATATTTCTCTTTGATAGAAAAAACTATTATAGTTATTCCAAGGGAATTATATCCCTATTGTTGTAACATTTATATCCATGTATAGTAGGTCCCACCATTCAACTTAATAAATAATTTATCATCACTTTTTGTAAGAAGGACCTAATAAATTTTCTCAAGGTTATCACAAAAAAGTTATTAAAATTTCCATGAGTCCCAAAGAAATATATTCATTATGAAATGGGGGATAACATTCAAAAATATAATTTTAATATTTGGCTGATAAGATGTAGATTATAAAGATAGGAATTTATTCTTTAAATTAACTCATCATATTAAAGTACCATTACTTGTTTTCAAAGATTCAATGGGTTATAAGTTGTATTTCCTTCTTCCTCTGACTCCTCTATGGTAGATCCATTATACTATATACCTTATCTCCCTCAAATTTTATATAATATTTGAATATAAAATAATTGATATCTTGTTAAAAATAATTAATGATTTATTATTTAAATTTTAGTAAATAAAAAAAAATTTCCTCACCGACTATGCAACACCTAAACATAAACCGAGAATTACCAAAAATATTATCCATGCATAAAATCAACATTATGGATCTGAAAACATAATATATTTTTAAATATAATATTTTGTTATGGAGGAATATAATTTTTGATATTTTTAATCAATAAATAGTATTCTTATATAAAAAAAATCATATCCATCAATCTAATCCACCAGATCACATCATTTAGTATAATTGAGTACTAATCAATCCAGTGATACAATAGGGGGTATCAAATTTTGATAACATGGAATGTATTCAATGGATGAATACCCACACTGTTATATCCTCGAAATATTAAAACATTTTATCTTTGGAAAGAAAAAAATCATATACAACATCATCAATAAATTCATCAAACTTTTCATTTTAGAAGAATAATATTGACAAAGAATCCCAAACCCATACATTAGATAAATAATTAGTGACATTTTCAACAAGTGATAAATTAAATATATCCATTAATTGATTGAGAAGACATAAAAGGGGATATATACACACTAACCAATCTCTCCTAGGTATTTTAGTGATGAAATATTTTGTTTTAAATCTAAATATGGAAGGAGAATCATATTTTCTATACCCATGCCACTAATTGGACACCATTATCACATGGCTAAGAAATATTCGTATCACAAACAACTAACTAAAGAATCCAAAAACATCCAATTCAATTTTTAGTTAAAATTTGAAAACAATTCCATTAATATATTAAGATGGAACCCATAATCGTGTATTAAGATCATGCTATTTAATAATGAGTGAAAAACGCAATGGAAAACACCCATGTCGAAAAAACATTCAATCCAAGATAAAAGTATCAGTATTTAAAATATAGGATCATAATATCAAGATCAGGATGAGTCTACATGTGTTTATTGCACATACATTTTATTAAACTGTAGACTACCAAGTAGTCATCAACAAAGAGAGTTGATATGACAAAATCTAGAAATATAACCCCATGTTGTCTAAAATACAATTTTAAAAGTTCATCATAAATGCCTTAGAGATCTCTTGTATAGATTGTTTTATAAGGATATTATAATATAATATTTTAATAAATAGTATGAACGTCATTACATATATTTTTAGTTGTTTAATGAATTTATAATTGGTTAATTTCATCCTTTAAGATAATAAAGGGGAATGAAAATCACTATCTTTCTTATCCTTCCATGTCAGGGAGATGGGCCTTGAGTCTGTAATTATTGAGATATAGTTCCTAAAAAACCTCTTTATATAGATCCATAGACAAAATTGTTTCTCTTGGTTTATGATTTTTTATCTGCTTAGGACCAGGATCTATTAACTATTTAATTATGGCCAAATGAAACTTCTTTTGTCCCATTTTTTACAATAGTTTTTCTTTATCGATGGAATATATATTCTATATTCTCATTGAATTCCATTGAAATACACTTGATAACTAGGATACCTTAATATATATTAGGCTTAGATTCATTAGAGTTAAGACCTATCTCCTGAAAACACATAAAATTCCCCCCTAATCTAGTCCCAATGGTTTTAGGTAAATGGGAACATCAAATACATTATACGGATTTATTCCATCCAACCATTGTGTAATATTCAACATTAGAATTTACATTCATTATTTTATTCATTATTATAAAGTTAAAATATTACACCAAAAAATACTCTCCATATTCAGAAGTGACCCATAAGGGAATATTTTACCAGACCTCTCCTCAAATGGAATATTACTTTCTTACAGCCCCACTAATTCACATATTTGAATTGATTTAACACATGTGCCTATAAATAGAACATTATTCATATTATTCTTATCTTTAAAAACTATAAAATTTAATTTATCTATTTCTAAATAATTATAATCAGGTTACTAAAAAAGAATTATTTTGTTATAGGTTGGAAAACAAGATCTTTTGGGATCAAGTTCCCAATACATCAATCCTAGATGTGGGGGATGAAACTAGAAGACCCACTATAAACTGTTGATTAACCTATATTATTAGTTAAATAGGAGTAAGATATATTTATTTTGTTGTATCCCCTCTAATATTACCAATATAATAAGAAAATTATTCTACTAAAATCCTTAAATCATACTATAGTTATATAGAAATATTTTAGGATAAACAAAAAAATTAAAGCACAAAAAATTACTTCTTTTAAGGAGGAATAACATTCCCAGAAATCCCTTTATATAAAGAAAACAAATCCCAAAATGAATGGCGGATGTCAAACCCAATGTTTATAACTCCAAGAGAATCTAAAACTTTATCTATATAAGAATGTATATAAGATCTGGAACCTCACATTGTCTTAGTTACAACAACCCTACCAAAATGAACCCGATGATGAGTTATAACATCTTTTAATGGATATAAATGATTTTAGGGGTCCAAGTAGTAAAATATTAAAAACTAAAAACATGGAGAGAACTAAGCTTCAAATAATTGGATACTAATCAAAATGAACGTAAAGTATACCCTAAAAAATTGTAAATGGAGAAAAAAATCAACCCATGATTCAAATCTCATTGATTTAATATAGTAGTAATCATCCTCCATTTTAATCCAAAAAAAATCCACCAGTGGTTTTGAAATGTTGAATTTAACAAATTTTCAAGGGGATGTAGTATAAAAGAGTTATCTTGTCTTATTATTTGAGAATAAGTACCAAACCGCCAAATTCATGGTAATTTTGATTATTTGTTTTGGAATGAATATTGTATGTCGGGGAAACTAATGAAGAGTGCTAGGGTCAAAGGGTCTTGTTTCATGATAAAATTATAAGGCCAATAGAAAGGGATAAATGAAAACAATCAATAGAACACATAGATATATATTTTTTTATAATAAAATATTCCCCAACTATGAAATAAATAAAATAATGAAATAGATACAATAACCTAACTAACTCATAGTCATTAAAACCCTAAAAATCATCAACATACCTATTGAAATAGTTGATTGAGGGTCAAATTCATCCAAAATTTGAAACCAGAAATAAATTTAAGAGGGTCATGGTTTTAATAAACTCCTAAAATAAAATAAGAATCATGAGAATTCTATATTTTAGTGAGGGTAACTGAGGGAAATATGGAACCTTGAGAAATTTCCGGAGATAATACTTGTCTGTGAAAGTGGAGAAATTCCATGAACAAGGTGGAAAAAAGCTAAAGGATAACCCCCACATAGGTGGGGGAGCACCAGAGTGGTGGTTAGGCTAGCTTCACCATGTAAATATGATAGAAAACAAGATACCTATGTATTTTTATACTCCCTCTTACCTAAAGAGGCCTCTTACATAGATTCTCTGATATGGAAATCATCGTACCAAGTTAATCATCAAACTATAACAAAAACCCCATTTTTAGTTGTTTAAACCCCTTCCAAATGGTTTCACAATGTTTTTCCAAAGAAGAATTTTAATTTGGGGTTTTGTTTTTTTTTAATTTGAGAAATAGTCACAAAATTATTTTGTATCAATTTTTAAAATTTTAAAATTTTTCTAATATTATTAATCTTTTCAATTTAATTATTCCTTTTTTAACTTTATTTATTTATTATTCTTATCATTATATATCTCATCCATTGACAACCTATAAAATGATAAATATATATGTTTGTGGTGATAGTTATAGACCTAACCTCTTTATTATTCTATAATTTCTTTAAGAGTCCCCTAAGACCTTAATTTGGTGATTAAACTGACATTAATATACTTATAAAAATATATAGATAAATAATTCTTAAGAAATAGAAGCCCAAAAAAATATATCTATGTGTTTACATATATTTAATGAAAATATATAAATACATATAATTAAAAATATTACTACACATAAATAAATATATATATATATATAAACACACACACACACACATTTTCTATATAAATGTATATGAAAATAAATAAATAGATATAATTAAATATAAATATATAAAAAAATATATAAATATAAGTAAATAAATATAAATAAATATAAATATAAATAAATACATATGAATATATATAAAGAAATATAATGAATGATAAATAAATACACACATACATATAAAAATATAAATAAACACATGTAATTATCTATAAAAACATATAAATCTAAATAAACATACAAAAATATAGATAACTACATACATATATATATATCAAGATTAAATATATAATTGTTTTTTCCAATATCTAGTTTGAAATGCCTCATTTTTTATTAAGAAAAGAAATCCCTTTTTATATACGGATTGCGAGGAATCCTAGAACATGACCCAAAGCCCCAGTGGATCAAAGTTTCAAAATAAAAAGACTTGAAGGACAAGTGAGAAAAGGTGAAGATAATGACCTGATGGACCATGATGAGTAGTCAAATTATGCATCATGATCCTAGTGATTTTTATGCAAATACCCTTTCCAGAAACCACTACATAACACATCCTCATCAGGAAGACATAGTAGAATAACCCACAATAACCCATGCATGGGAGTGGTCCAAAGGATTGGGTTCATAAAATTCATCGTTCATTCAAGCTTCCCACCAAAAAATTCATGAATGTTTCTATTTCACGTTGCACTAAGATGTGTTGCATCAACTATCAAGTCATTACCATCCACATAATGCATCAACCCCTCTAAAAATGACCATCTTATTTAATTTCAAATTTTAACATCTCATAATAGCACCCCTCTGTTCCAAATTGAAGGAGTGTAAGTTAATAGGTTCGAGCGCACCTATCGCTATTTCGACCAGCCTGCCCGAAAATGCAGAATTGATCTAAAATGAACCGCTAAGATGATTCATTGCACCGATCAACTTGATATCGTATATCACATACAACATAGAAGCCAAAACTTCTAGTGCTAAAAAGTCTATAAAGACAGCCCGAAGGACCATAAGAAATGAAAACCCAAAATAAACATCCACCTATGTCACTGCAACAACCACCAATGCCCAAACCACCTAAACCATCTCTTCCCACCTAGACATTCAGCACCATGGAATAGTTGTCAGTGATATTTTAATCCACCAAAGATGTAACATGAGAAAATAATTCCCCCTCCCCCAGTACCAAGTGTACACAAAATGTCAGCCAAGACCACAGAATCCCTAGGCTCCCCTGCCATTCACCCAGACACTTGCCAGAAATAAAGCCTCACCACAGACCATGCCCTTAGATGCTGTGAGATTTTCATGAAGCCAAGGACACTTCCACTGACCATGACCAAGCATGAAGTGATATTCATAATGGAAATTGTTTCCTTTGAGTTTTATACCCATTTTTTGGATTTTTTTAAAAACGTAATTTATTTTGGGTAATACACTGTTAGTCCACATGGTCAGGTAAATTTTATAGTGACAATATATTTAGGTTTTATGTTAAATAGAATATTTTTCATGGTTATTTCAAAATTATTATTACTATGTAATGACTACCCTGAATATACCATAGTGTACCCGATGACAGGTGTGCAGTTGGTGCAGAGTTTTCTATAGAAATCATTCATTTTAACCGTTGACATAAAAATTGAACTTTTTTTTAACATTTTCAATTTTATGAAATAAACTAGGATACTCTTACCCATATATAATTTCACATGGCAAAAAACCAATCCCTTTTAGGACACCCAAAAAATGACCTCATCCCTCATCTCTCCTCTAATTTCTCTGCATCGTTACAATTTCAGGAAGGTTTTATATTGGTTAGGGATCACATCAAATTATATCTTTTTTCCATACATATAGTTAATTTTCACCCCAATTGGTATTTAATTTATTTTCTAAAAACTAAGGGTTTCAAGAATGACACGTTTTTTATTTCCTATTTCTTACGGGGTGTATGATTCTTTCCTTGAGTATTGTTTAGCTTGTGTTGAATATCTCAGACTAATAACAGTTGAACTGTGGTGTTGTCCCATCAAAATTAAATTTAAATTTAATAACATAAATGATTAAATTGTAAATATTTTTTATGACTATTAACAATATTCAATATTTCTAGTGTGTATTTGAATAGAAAATAACGTTTCACAAGATTTTCACTTCAATGAACAAGATTTTATCAATTTTTAATGATGGTAAAATATAATTTTTGTTAGTTGATTGCACAATTGTTATTATAAATATCCTAAATGGCCATTAGAAATAAAAATTTATGTTTTAAATTGTATTTGGTATAAAATATGGTTTTCAATGGTCTTTATGGATTTTAAGGTGTCTTCACGGTTTCTAAAAGAGGTATTTTAAACAACTAAAATGTTTTGGAATTTTTTTAAATAGATTTTAATTGGTTTTGAAACTGTAGTTACTATTTTTAATTACAAAGGAATGAATATAGTGCCATTTTAAACAATCAAAATATGTGTTTAATGTTTTAAATTTATTTTATGGGAAAGTTCATTGGTTTTTTGGAATTTCATTCTAAATGGATTTGAATGGTTGGTTTTAATTTTATCTTGGATGATTATTGATTTCATAGGTTTATGATGTTTTAAGATTTACCAAGTGATTCTTTTCATACCTTTATTATGGTTTTTGTTATTATCAAAACCAAATTGGATGTTTGGTAACATGGGTTGGTGAATATAGTTTTGGATGAGGTTCCCCCAAATCAAGTAATGATGATTTAGTATTTACATAGAGCCCCCTATATAGGAAAATGTTGTAGTATTTACATGGAGCACCCTATACTAGGAAATGATTAATTACTAGACACATTCCACTTTTTTAGGGAAGAAAATAAATTAGTGACATACATGTTCTATGTGCATGTGGCCTAGGTGACCATATAGTGTTACTCCCATGATTTGTATTTTAAATTCCCCTTCATATGGGTTTTTCTTCTTCCTTGTGATTTAGTACATTATTGTTTTATTTTATTATTTTATGATATTTAATTATAATTGGTGAATATTTTTAAGTGAAATTAAAATTATATTTCAAATATTGTTTGAAATCAGTTTTCAGTTGATGGATTTTATGAAATGAGGTTTTTGATTCAAAAATGATTTCAAGGTGAAAATTTTCATTAAAATAAAATTAGAATAGAAAAATTATAAACTTATAATGAAAAGATATTGTCTTTTGTATGATTTTACAATGAGAAACTATTTTGAATAATTCATTTCAAACCATCATTTAATGGATCTCTAATTTAGAGAATAATCATGGGTCATAGTTTATCTATAATTCATATTAAGCTCTCTTCACAAGTATATTTATATATTTTCATTATTGGTTGCATCTCTACTATTACATACTAGTGGAATATGTTTTCATTAAAATTGGATGATAACTCATAGATTCACATAGAGGCAAATTATTCACATTTCATTTTCATTCTACCTTATCTGATCAACTAATCTGTTCTTCATACTTTTAGTTATGGTTATTCATCGTATACTTTATTACCGAGTTATGGATGTGGAATATATATGGTTGTTTCTATAATGTGTGTTTGATATGAGTTGAGGGATTTTATTTTGTATCTATTATATATTTTTATCTATATATGATTTATTGTTAAAACTATTTATATATATTTTTTCTCTTTTCTATTGGAATGTGGAAATCTAAAAAATGAGTTTTAATGCCCAATGTTTTTACTATAAGATTAATTAATTTATTGGTTAAAATAATACTCAATGATTTCTTTTGATCCCAATGACGATTTTCATTGACTTTGGGATATTGGGTATGCCTTTAAGGTATTTACAAGATGTTTAGATACTATATATAAGGATGAATTATTAGGTTCATGGAAATGTGACATTAGATAATAGGTTGTTAAGAGGGATTATGTTCTATAATTCCCTTTGTTTTCTAGGAATTAATGATAGATCATAGATATTAACTACCAGGACTCAAGTAGTATCTTTAAGATGATTCTATCTAACTATTTCATGTTAGAATACTTGAGTATTCATAGGATGTAAGAATCTGCGATATTTTAAACTATTTTGTTTCTTATGGGATGAAAAGTGGAGTAAACTAGGCGTACCTAGTGAGATCTTAGGTGATCAAAAGTGTAATGACCTGCTAATTTCGGTTGGCTAGAGAGTTTAAAAAGTCATCACTGGACATTAAGAAACATCCCAAAGACACCAAAGGATTCTAATAAATGCCGAAGGGTTTCTGAGAAAGTGAGGTATAATTTAACCTTTAATGTCTAAAAACAATAATCCAATAAACCATCCACAAATAGCTCGCTATATGATGCTTGAAATAAACAAATCCATTTCAATTAAATCTCTTTAAAATAGCCATCCAAGGTATGCTACAACATAAGAGAAACCAACAAAAAAATAAATAGAAGAAAGACAATGGATAAACTCATAGATGACATCAAGAATCCATGATCCACATTCTCCATGCAACAACACCCCCTAGTAGTCCAAATTGTCACGACATAATGCCAGCGAAGTGTGATACTTTACCTTTTCCCAAGTCCCAGAAGGTAGCATCTGCAAAAGAAAAAAATTTCCAAAGCAGGATTGAGTATAAAACTTAGT
Organism: Viscum album; assembly: GCA_963277665.1. Lineage (NCBI taxonomy): Eukaryota > Viridiplantae > Streptophyta > Magnoliopsida > Santalales > Viscaceae > Viscum > Viscum album. The sequence goes on along the minus strand of OY728159.1, from coordinate 989,785,167 downwards.
AGGTTTTCCCCAATGACATCTCAACTCATTCCAGAAGGATATAATGGTTAGAACATTATATTAAACAGTTTATATAAAACAAAATACAACACCTGTTTATATTCAAATATAAACATGTTTGAAAACCAATTATAACCAAGTGAAAATTAAAGTAAACGGAACCAATTTTCATCAAATTATATTCCAGAAAATAATTAATCAAGGCTTATAAACAAATTTTGATTTATTATTTTGGCATACATATTCCATAGTTCACAACTCACCCAAACATGCATGCTTCGTTTGATAGTTCCATACTCATGAGGGGTCTCTTGTCCAATTACCTTAAGTCCAAATGACACACGATCCTGATCTAGGGTCACACACCTAGCACCCCAATCATAAAAATACCTTATTTAGGTTCTTGTAAAACATAAACTAACAAAACCCCATGTATTCCAAACCATTTCAAATCACCAAAACAAACCGTTTCAATAAAACTGCATTTTTATTGAAAACCAAAGAACAAACCAATTTCAATGATGTCATTTCAGTTCAATAAAAATTTCCAATTTATTGAAAACATATAATAAAAACCATGATCCAAAATTAAAAAAATCCCCAGTTTAAAATATCTAGTTTAAAATTAAGAACACAGGCTCTTTATTCAAAAACCAGATTTTCCAAATTTCCCCAATTTTCTAAACCATCTCAAAGAAGGATTTCCAAGGATTTATAAAAAGAAAAATCACAACCAATTAAACACATGATGTTAAGTTTTAAATTATTCCCATTTGTTCTATAATGTGAAGTTAAGAGGGAGGACACCTACATCAACGGTTTTGATAAAAACTGACAAAAGATGAAGAAAACTAAAGAAAACTGAGTCGATTATTCACAGAACCTCCTTAAATATCTTATCCAAGAAAGATCAAGACCAAATATAAACTTATATAGAATAAAAACTCGTATATCAACCAATGAAAAGAGTATATATGAGAAACCATGAATATAGGATAAGTAGATCTAAGTAGATCTAGGAAACCGATTAAGAATGATGAAGAACGAACACATAACTCAATAATTTGGGTTCAAAACACCAAGTGAAGCATTCATATTGACTCAAAATCACTTGGGGATGTTATTATACCTTCAAAGAAGATAAATACTTAGTTAGGGATTCTTAGGATAAAAAGTGAGAAACTTAGATGCAAAAACGTGTGAGATCCACTTTTTTAGGATTTCATTTAAACCATGCACGTGGTCAATTCAAACTATTAGACAAACCGTTCACTAACTATGCGTTAGATACTACCTAGTAAGACCCTCATTTGAAATCCTAACATGGTCTCCCTTACCGTGTGCACACCATGCGAAATCTCTCTTCCTCAAATATTCTCTTTTGCACAGTTTCTACTTAGATTTCTACACGACTTGGATTAACTGTGAGCATCCCATGCCCCTCTCCTATTCTCCCTAAAACTTTTTAAAATATTGAAAAACTCTCCAAAATTTCCCCTTTATAATTTATATCCTTCTAAAAACAAATAAGGGGTTACTTACCATAAACTCAGGTTACTAAAGAATGCTATGTTAATCACGAGTTCATGGTTCAATAAATCTCTAAGTAGAGGTTTTATAGTTGGAACAAGGTCACTAAATCCACATGGCCATTATACAAAAATTAACTAGTCACCTACTTAAAACATGTGATTTTTTATTTTGATTTAATTAATTTTTTATTATGACGTGTCTATGTTTTATGGGGGAAATTTATTTTTTAATTTTGAAAATATTAGGTTTTAATTATTAAATATAGATTAAAAATATTAATGTTTTTTTAAATATTATACATGAGTTCCCATAAAATTAATTTTAAAACAGTTATGGTGTTTGTATTTCTATGTAATAGGTTTTGATTAAATTAGATTTGATTTATTTTTTCTGATGATATTTGGTTTCAATAATTTTTTTGGGTTTTAAAATATTTTGAGGCTTTAAATAATTTTTTTTGATTATTTTAAGAGGATTGGAATGATATTTTAATAAAAATCATTTTTTTCCAGTTAAATGTATTCTAAATGATGAATTTAAGGGTTGAATTTTTCAACTCTAAGGATGATTTCTTCTATAAAAAATTGTTTTAATTATAAAATACTGATCTTTTTTACAAATATATAAGATAATACTTGAAATTATTGTGTAGGATTTATAAAAAATGTGAAAGTAGTATTTTAAATTGTAGATATGACATTAGAATACTATTATGTAACATCCCAGGTAATTGTAGAATAAGAATATTTGATATCTTTTAATATTTATGAATAATATATTAATTTTACATTAAAGGTGATGTTATGTCTGATAGCATACCTTACATGCAACAACAGGTTTATGTGAAATCTTATGTTGCACACAAGATTGAGTTATACCAGAAAATTATATATTTAAATATTATTATTTTAGGTTGTAGTTTTCGTATAACTATTAGGATGGAGGGAATGTATGATTCTAACTGAATTATAAAAATATGGATTAAACATGTTTATAAAATGATTCATTGGTTACCAAATTAATTAAGAAATTAAATAAAAACTAATTAAACATAAAGGATGTGTTTTTTCTAAAGAGCTATTTAAATAATGAAATTAAGTAAGATTATAAAATAATAAATTCACTGTTGATGTATTTTATTAATGAAATATATATGTAATATATTAATTTTAATACTTAAAACTCATCTTATTTGTTTTCCATAAATTATATAAGAAAAAATATAAATTTATAAATAAAAGAGGTAATTTAAAAAATAATGTTATACCACCTCTTGATGGGAAAACCATTTTAAATATAGTTTTTGACAATTTTAAAGGTTATATATGAAAAACTAAACTTTTTCTTTTCAATTATTAAATCAAAATTTACTTGGTTGGAAATTTTTATATTAATATGATAAAATTTATATTTTAAGGAATAGTGAAAAATACTACATTTTAATTCAAAACATATTTTTCTTATAATTTATTTGTGTTGCTAGATTATTATTTGAATTAGTTTTGAAGTAAATTTAGATTATTTTTTACCATTTAATCCAATTTTTGTAATTAGATGTAATTTAAAATTGAAATTAGATATAAATGTTTTCCAATATATTGATGTGTTTGACTTTTGAACAACAAGTTTTCTCAATTTGATAACGAGGATTAATTTTTAACTAATTTCTTCCAATTATGTGTTTTAAATTTGGGAAAATAAATCCTATATATGAAATTATAAGGTTCAAAATTTTAAAATATTTAGTTTTTATTTTTGGACAATATGAATAGTAAATTTGGTAATAAATTTTATTACCACGATTAAATTCAAATCATGCAATTAAAGGTAAAAATAATATTATAATAATATAAAACTATCATAGAAGATGTAATAATCTAGTTTGATGAGTGTATACCAACCATGAGAATCCTTGGGTATATTTTCGGAGTAATAGGAGCCACTTGGATGACTTTATTGCCTTAATAATATTATATTCAACAAATAGTTATTTTTGTTATAATTTTTGTCTGTTAAAAAGTAATGTATTTTAATTTGGAGTAATATAGGGGATATCATGGTCTATAAATAGTCATTGGAAATTTATAAATATTAAATACATCACAATAATTTATTTATAATTTTTATAAATTATATAATTAAATTTTATTATAACACAAAGATGATGTTGTAATTTATTAATTAATGAATGAGTCAAATAAATGATTTTATTAATATTAAAATAAATATTATATTACATAATTTATGTCATCCAGAAATTTTATAGATATGTTTTACATATTGGTGATGATTTAAAGGAGTTTGTCCAAACATATCTTTCTATTAAGATATTATTTTAATGTCAACTAATGAATAGTGTATGAATTGAGACTATTGGTATTTTAAAATATAAAATATATTATAAATTGTTATAATTTTTTTGAAAATATAATATTCAAAAAAATTGATTTTATAAGTCTAATGATTTTATAATTGAATCCTTTTTGGGTCTTTTGACATGATATGGTAATTACATTAACCTACAAATTTTAAATAATATAATATCATGATAATATTAAAACAGGTAAAATAAGTGTTACCCAAAAATTTTAGGTAATAAAAAATATTCAAAACATGTCTAACATTTCTTGGATGATGGAGATTAGGCCAAAAATCATTTTATCTTCGCAATAAATGTCATTGGGACCATGTGAAACTGATATTGAATTTATATTAATTTAATATTTTATGAGTTTCTAAGGGTGTCCCTCCTCTCTCTTATAAAAAGGTATCCTGTCTTCTCTAATACCAAAACTTTCAAAGAATTTTTTTTCAAAAAATATCTACTCAAAACACTTCCTTGAATCCCTACCAAAATTCATGGGGCATTAGTTTAGGCATAACACCCCCTTGGGGGTGTTAAGGCGTTCTTTAATGGTGATCAACCAAAGAAGAGGTATCATTTTATGTGTGTTTCAATTTTATTTCTTCATAAACATCTTTCAAATATACATAATACATGATGAAATAATAACTCCAGTATCCTAAATATATTTAGATGTTATTATGTTAATACCATCACCTAAATCCATCTCAAATTTCATCAAATGGGACGTGAACATTTTGTTCGTGTGTACTACCGACTACCGCCTCGCGAACAGATATAGTTCATTTTCATTACCATCTATCAAGAATGGTTATAATGATATAAGAAATGTTTATATATGATATTAGTCACAAATTCATATTCTAAAGAGATTAATATTTCAATTATTTTCCAACCTTCCTTGCACAAAACATTATATTGTTGTTCATGCGTATGAGTGAACTATCACCTCCACGAAGCGATGTGAACGGTTTTTATTCACCACATCACTTGTATGATATATATTTTTATATTTAAATGATAATAATTACGTAAATAATAATATTATAATCATTTTAATATAAAATAATAGTTTCTATATTTCCATAATGACAATGAAAAATAGAAATGTTACTCATGCATACATACGGCATACCGTCTCCATGATGGTAACATTGTTAATTTTTAATATATATATTTAATAAATGGATTTAAAATTATAATTGATATAAAAAAGTTATTATTATTTCATTAATATTATTCTGAATATGATGTACATTTTTCCACATGGACTAGTGACATCAAACCATGTTCATTTTTGACTCAAGTATCGAATACGAACAAAACATACGATATGAACTTAAATAATTATATTGTTTTGAAAACATGGAAAAAGTTATTTAAGAGGTAAAATAAACTTGAAAAATGTTATCATGAAATTATAAATTAACCTATGTTCATAATTCAGGATGAAAAAGGAACATGTGTGATGAATCGAACTTAAGGAAAAGGACTTCATCTTAATCTCTGTTCATTCAGGAATATTTTGATGTTATACAAAACCTTATTTTATAATGTGTATAATAAACCCCTTTTAATTTTAATTTCATTAAATTGTTTTCAAAAGGAATATTGTTTTATTATGAATCATTTTACTAAATGAAAATAGGTTTTTTTACGTATGCGGCGACAACGACATTTCTACCACTATGACCATTTTGGTATTTTCGTCTTCTACAATCCAAAAATGTTTTTAGATGAAAACTAAATACCTTATTCCCTTGTTGGGTATTTTCTATTGAAAATGGTTTTCAATTTGGACTTACTATTCCAATATCTTGAGATGATTTCTTGTTATTTCAAATGAAATTTTATGTGTAAAATGCTGATAATCAAAATATTTTTTTTGTTATGATTATATAATGATACCTGGACATTTTAAGAGTGGTTACCTGATAAAACAAATAAATTTTGTTATGTGATATAACCTAGTTGGGTGGTTTTTTGATAAACCATGGATGGGTGGTTACGTTATAACCTTAAATTCATTGGGTATGAAAGTTGGCTGTATAGTTGTTCCATTTAGTGATATGTGTGGAAGTTGACCGTATGGTTATTACATTTAATTATGATTATCTCCAAAGTTACCTTTATATGTTATATGTTTCATTATATGGGTTTTTGGTATTATTTTGGTTACAAAAAAGAGTAATAAATGGGATTATATTCAGTGAAAATTATTTACTACTTCATAAAGGTGGAAATCATTACTTTATGATAAATTATTCATAGTTTACATGTCTTCACTAGGATAATAGTTTTAATTGTTTTTTGTATGCCTTAATATTATTTTAATGCTCATCCCATGTTTTGAATTTTTTTAACATGATTTAAATGAGAATAGAGTCAAGGATGAGATCAAGGAAAAGATATATTGTATAAACATGAAAAGAAACCATGTTTATTTTTAAAAGTTTACGTTTTATGGAAGAAAGGAATACTGTTGGAAGTTATCACATTGTATTTATATGATTTTTTATGTATTAGTTATCGACTAATTCTCTTGATCTCTAAACATGAACATATCCCCAGTGTGAAATAAATTAAAATTATTAAATTAACTCTAGATTATATAATCTTTAATAATTGGGCCTTATATATAATTTTATTGGTTTTATAAATAGGGGAGATTATTTTTCAGGGTAATTTAGTTCATTTTAAATTCAATTTCTATGATATTCATTTATATATAAATAATTTTTTAGAATTTTGAACTGAAATTAGTGGGTTATAAAATGGAAAAATAAGATGTTGATAAAGTGTATTAATTTTGTGTGTTCTCTTTTGGTCTTGCCTCTTGGTGTAGTTAGAACAAAATGATTTGAAATGTTATATATGGATTTATTGGGCCTATTAGTTATGTTAGTTTATATTTCCACTAAGTAAATGTTTGATTAAATAGGGTGAGTGTCAATCTTTTAGGATAGTCTAGAGGATGTGTTATTGTGTTTTCTAGGAGCAGAACATTTTTCTTGGTTATGATTATATGTTTTATAGAGTTGTTCATATCGATCCTTGGGTAAGTTGTATTTTTAGGGCGATTCATGGTTGATTAAACTCTTTGGGGTTCTTTTGAATTTTATTGATGGGATGTTCACCATCATGAATATGTTCATTCATAGTTGTTTGTTTATACTTTTTTGTAAATTATAGAGTGTGTATCCTTGGTGTTTTGTATTATTCCACTGAAATAAAGGTTGGTTGATCAATTCTTGGATTTTATGAGAAGTTATCCTAGTGAAAAGGTTTGATAATTGAGGGGTGGAAGGCATGGGGAGATTTGATATTTCAATTGAGAGACAAGGAAAAGTGAAATTTTTTATTCATTTGGATGGGTTCACCAAGAGATGGTATTCTGGATTCATGATCATTGGTTACACTCTCTCCAGACCAAATTCTAGAGCCATGTTGTTCATATTAAGTCATGTTTTTTCTAAATCGCTTCTAGATAAGTCTAGTTTTATCCAGTCTCGCATTTCTTGATTGTACTTGATTGAGGTTATGTCTATTTTATTCGCTTACCCTATGGTGAACATTGAGAATCTATTGTAGATGGGATGAGATTATGGTATTCTGAATTTTTTATATATCCCACATGAACCCTTCTACCATAGGGGAAATCATTGTATTACTTACTTCTTAGACTAATTTATTTTTATGTGAGTTGGTGAGTTAGTGGAATTATAATATAGCAGGAGACCATATTTGACATTTCATTTATATGGTTCAAGTCACCATTAACTGGGCATCTATATTTTGTATCATGAAGAGGTAGAGATGTATTTTTGGGGACTAATTTTGTGATTCATTCCCATCCACTCTTACCCAAAGGAAGAGTTTTTATCTTTGGTATTTTTTTGTGCCGTAGGAATTTTTTATGTCTGGTTATTTAGTTTTGATTGGTTCTTTTAATTATTCCCATTTTTAGTAGGATTGTTCCTTGGGTAGTATTTTTTTGTTTCGATCCCTTATTAATATAACTTTCTTTTACTTAATTTGTATTTTTGATGATGAAAAATAGTTAATTTTTCTATTTTTCGTTTCCATGTTGTGGATGGAATTTTATGTTGTTTTCAATAATTCTAGCAAGTTTTCACGTTTATTGTCTTGTATCCTGAGTATAAGAGTTTGACCACATTTCTTTTTGAACCAATAATTTCATCTAAGGAATTGTATGGGAAAAATTCAAATGTTAGAGATACATTTCACACCAAACATATATGTTCCTAATTTAAATATAAATTTATTCTCGACTAAAAATTAAATTTTTTATTATTCAAACACTTTGGAGGAAAAAGTGAGAAACCGAACAAGACTTCACAACATAATCAAAAGATCACCATGGAACAAAATGTTTAAGCCAACAACACCACTCCATCACAGAAGAGCCCCAACCCAGCATCAAAGACGATAAAAATAGCTTTCTCCTGCTCCTCGCTGCCAGCAAGCTATCCCATGCATGAATGCACGGGCCTGGTACCAATGGAAAAGCCATACCCTCTCAAACATCCAAATCCGTTGTGATGTCCAGGAGAAACCCACTGCTCTAAACCCCATCTGGAGTAACCCCTTGTGAGACAAATGCATCAAACCAACCTCGAAACATCATAGACCCAAAATTTACAAAGCCAAAAATCCCTTAAATAGATTCAACACATTTATCCATCCACTCCACCATTTCCAAGAACATATAAATTTTTTGGATATTATTTATTCCATGTTTTTTTGTGCTAGTATTTTTAGTGATTTTTGAAATTTTATGGATTTTCTTTTTACTAGGTTAGAGAAAATGGTTAGGTAAAATGTGTGGAGATCGTTTGGTGGTTGTGTATATGGGTATATAGTTTTAATAGATATATTTTGAATGGTTGGAATATAGTTAATCTATCCATGTTACCCAAACATGTAAATGACTATTTTTACCTAGTGATGGGTGTATAGTTGTAAATAAATTTTGTAAACTATAAAAAAACTCCATGTTTTATCCAAAAACATAAAAATTTGAATTTAAATATTTAACCTGAAATTATTATACCGAAAATATCATGATATTCTTCACCATACCCTATTAACGTGAAACAAAAATTAACCTATGTAGGACTCCCTCATGCGAGGTATCTATCCCCCTCACATATTATACCATTTTAGTCCTCAATATTTATGATTTTGAGCATGTTTCATATAGGATAGGCCTATATACCCTTTCCATCCTATATATTTTCCTTCATTATGGTTTATCTTCATTCTAAATTATTTTTTTACATTCTCTTGAACCCATGGGGTGTCATACCCAACCAATATTTGGTGGTTTCAATCTTCAATTGTGTGTTTCCATAACAAAGTATTATTTATCAATATTCAATGTCGTAGATAACTTTTCATCCGTTGGAATTATATTTCCCATTTCATTTCCATTTAAATTTATGAAATATATTTTCTTATGTTTAAAATTAATTGTGTAGATCCCTAATAATAGTGTTACTTCTTATTATGGTGTATTTGAACGGGTAATAAAACATCTCTTGATTTTAACTTTAATAAAAGGATTGTATAATTTTAGAAACATAACAAACCTCATTTTTTTTGTTAATTGTGCCCACCAAATATTTGATAAAATTATTTTATGGCCTTTTAATATCATCCATGTGGTTTTAAATTATATTTCCTTTTAAAATATTTATTTATAGATATTTTTTTTATTTTAAGGTGTGTTCCTGGTTTTTAAAGTTGTGTTTGAAATTACCAAAATGATTAGGATATTTTTTAAATCTTGTAATTGATTATGAAAATTAAATTAATTTTTTTATTATAAGTGAATGAATACACAACCTGGTTGGAAACCACATTATTTTTTTTAATATTTAAATAAAATTTGGTGGTAAATTCAATCATAATAATTATTTGAACATTGAATAAAATTTTGTGGGAAATTCTTGTGTTTTATTTTGAATTTCATTCCAAAAAGTCTTGGATTAGTGTTTTATACCTTCTATTACATTATTATTGATTTAATTTGTTTATAATGATAGAAAAATAAATTGGTGGTTTTTTACATCCTTGTTTTATGGGTTTTTATATTATGAAAACTTATTGGGGATCCCATGTAGTTTGGTATAATAACATATAGTGCGATAGAGTTCCCCCACCACTAGCAAAGCTAATTATTCATGTATATAGAACCTCCTCTAGTGTCCATTGAAATTTTACTAGACTCAATCCAATACTTTAGGGGATGAACATAATTAGTAATGTATAATTTCAAGGTACCAAATCCTAGGTGACCATATGATTCTTACCCCACATTTACTATTTTAAACTATAAATATCATGGTCTGTTATGCTTCCTTATGATCATGTAATTTTATGTTTTATATAATTGTCATTTAATATATATATAATATTTAGAGGAAATAATTTTTTAAGTTAATTGAAAAATAATATTTTAAGTATTTTTTAAATGTTTTTTTCAAATTAATTTTTAATCAAGGGAGTCCTTGGCCTGAAAAATTATTTAAAAGTGATTTTTTTCATTTAAATAATATAAAAATAAAATTTTGTAAAATTATTTTGAAATGATATTATATTTTTTATTGTTTATGGGAATCCTATTTTTAATAATTTATTTTAATAAATTATTAATTCTTCCTCTTATTTAAATATTATACCCGAGGGCAGTTTATCTAACATTCCTAATGAGCTCTTTATTCACACACATATATATATACATATATTATTTATAGGCTTTGGTTTTGTTAATGTTTTTATATAGAATAAGTAATTATTAATGGTTTATAGTGAATTATAGTGTTTCATTAAGGTATATTGGTAACATTGTTTTATTTAGTGTACCTTGTCACCTTGTCCAAGTAGGACTTTCATATATTCAGTTATAGTTATGGGAGGTATACTTTCATGTGGAGTTATGAAAATAGAATTAAAGGTGTTGCTTGTATGGAATGTTTTGTAGGATGTGCTAAAGGATTTGATCTTTGATTTGTTATATATAATTCATTAATTATGTTCTATTATTTAAATGTCATATTCACTATTTTAATTCTATAATATGGTTTGATGAGCCTTCGAGGAATAGAGTGGTTATGCCCAATTTTTTATTAACAATTTAATTTATTTTTTTGAAGATATCCACACAAATAATTGCTTTTTATGCCTGTACTATCATCAGACCCATTCTACTAGATAGAATTCCAAAAAACATTACTTACAATATTGTATCTAATACACAAATATGATCACAATACCTTTAAATATTTTAAAATCAAATTATATTTTAATTTATAGTTTTATATAATTAAAGAAAATAACTAACTAATAAATCACAAGTCTTATCATAAACTGGGAACCTTTTTATCCACTATATATAAAGATAATATACCCACAATGTTTCTTGAATGTAACTATTATATAATACAAATAATATATTATACTAGGATTAGAATACTTAATAATTTATTTCAAAGCCTAGTGAAATACAAACACATGAATTGGGTGAGATCAAATAATCATTAAGGGTAAACATAAAAATAAAGTATAATAAGAGAGACATGTGGTATAAGATGAAATGAAAATGAGGATAGTCATAATAATTTATGTGTGTAATAAGGAGATGATATCATATATAAATGGATTAAACAATGACCATAACATATTATCATAACATAGAAGGAATGTATGGCGTAAATAAACCTACCATTATAAACATAAGTCAAAGAACCCTATGTTGATAAAATAAAAATTGTAGCTAGGATAGTTGACCACACACCATAGTTGTCTAGGATAATTACCCACAAACTATGGTATCTCATGGGGTAAAAACATTACCTAATTCATTAGAGGGATATAGAATTCCAATCCCACTCCCACCATCACATAATAAAAATCATATAAATGTGTGGTAAATTATTAAATTAAATATATAGTAGAAACATGGGGAAATAAAATGGGTTCTATCAATTTTTCATGTGGTTCCATATGGAATCATTCATGATTTCATCAATAAACATGATATGATAAAATGATAGAATATAAATGTGTATCGAATAACATTAAAAATCAATCAAGGTATACACTACCAAATAAATATTAATTTTTATATGGTATTTACACCTTATAAAAAATGGATATATGGTTTAGGTAATGAATCTACCCAATAAAAAGATTTATTTGGTATTTATACGAACACCCTACAATCATTTAATTTAAGAAATTGAAATTATAGGGTAAATGAATTGGAAGAAAATCATGTAGATGTTTGTGGAAGGTTATGCATTATAAAATTATTAATGAATTATCCCATAAATTCAAAAGAGACTCTCATTATACATAAAAGTTAGCAAGGTGATTGGTATGATTTTAAGAATACAATTGATCAAGAATATGAAATATATAAATAAAAATCATAGAAGTGATAGTAAAATTTATTTGAAAATATAAATTTACAATATACTTTGAAAACATTTTAAATGGAACATTTTATTAAACATTGAGTAAAATATCATCCTTTTTGGAAACATGAAATAATTGAGAGGAAATATCTTATAAAATGGTATAGGTGATAGAAATATACATTCACTAGAAAACATATAAAAGATATTCCTTCCATAATAAATTATCCATGTTGATAATAGAAAACAAGGGAGGATGTAATGTTAACTCAGAAATATGTAAAAGATATTCCTTCTATATAAAAATATCAATGTAGAAAACATTAAAAATATTTTATTTTAAATCAATTTTTAATAAATGTAAATTTAGATGAAATAACAATAAAAAATTTTGGAATGTAACTACTGTTGAAAATAATATATAATTACTTAATAATAATTTTTTTAAAAAATAATCATTATAAAAATCATTAAAGTCAATTGAAATATTTTATTGAAACCCAGATCACAAAAATAATGATAAAACCATTCATTTGTAAAAAGTTAAGAGAACTGTTAAGATGACCTGATACATTATAGGAGATAATTTTGATATTTAAAACATTTATATGGAATAAAAAGATTCATGTTATAAGAAATTGAATCATGTATATTGAAATGGAAATGGTATGAGACAAGAGACTTATAAGATCATTGTCAAGCAGAAAATTCAAGACTCTTGAAAAAAGAACATGAGTTGAGACATTAGTAAATTTTTTTCTAAAACAAAAAAATGAGAAAGATAATTGAAATGAACCTCAAATAATATGAATAATTTATATTTCATGATAATATAACAATTGATATGTATATACCACAAATAAAAGTAAATTGGTGCATAATGTTGAATGTGCCTCAACAAAGGGAGTCTGAGACACAAATAATTTACCTTATTCGACTTCTTAGTTGATCATGTTATAGTTTATTTTAAAAAAATAAATATAACAATAATATATTTAAAAACCATATTTTCAATATGAACCATTTATATAAATTTTAATAATTTTTTACTAAGAAGTTAATGGTTTGTTATAACACATTTTTATCATCAGGTGTTAACAATTTTAATTATCATTCACATGATATGTAATATTAATACTGATATATGAAATTTTATACCGTGTTAATCATTCCTAGATTACTTATGTCTCTGTAATATATATATAATTATAACTTATAATTTTCCACTTTCATCCCATGAGATTTTTAATTATGACACGTGAAGTTTAAGTTAGAGACAAACTTGTTTTGATTGTTTTTAGTGAATGAAGATGATATATTATTAACATGTTTATAAGTTAAAATGATAATTACAGATTCTTGAAAAATGTATTTAAAACTATATTGCTATATTCTATAAATATTATATAAAATTCCTTAATCATTAACTATAGGAACATCATAACATCACTAAAGTAGGTGATAAACCGACCAAAACAAAATCATTCCATAATGATCAAATAAGTAAGAAAGTGATTTAAATATTTTTGATATAAAATTTAAAGAAACTTATAAATGTAACATATATAATATATATTCATATAAGTCAATGTTATTAACATTATTAATGGGGTGTTTTGACAAATGAAATTCATCATCCACCGAGGTGGTAGAAACCTCGTATGCTTGATTAATGAACACATTTCTCAATAAATGGATGTAATGATGATATATACAAATTTATCAATTTAGAATTATAATAATATTATAAAATTTATATTAATAAATTAACTAATCATTTATTTTCATCCTTTTTATGTTGGGTAGTGAGAAAAGAAACATCATTCACAAAGGTGGTAGTCCACACATATGCATGATTAATGATCTAATTCCTTAAGAAATAAAAGGAATAAAGGAATAGGTAAAAGGTGATCATTTATGAATTGTAGTGGTGAAATAAAATAAATTATTAATCAAATGAATCCTTGATACCATCTATAAGGGTTAGTGAGATATGATAAACCGCATCATGTTGTTGCGGCGATAGTCCACACATACACATTAATGTTAAGTTTTTTTCTTAGTAGATCTTTTAGAATTACTAAATAGCTATTGTAGAATTGTCATAATTACTTTTAATTATATAAATGATACTTAATTTATTATATTTAACATGTTAGGAATGATTTTAAAGATAAAAATCGAAAATAATGATTAGAAGGAGAGTAATACTCATGTTTGGAACTTTGATATTCTTTGGATTTATCCTTGGAAATGAAAAGATTAAGATAAATAATTAAGGAAAAAATAATATTTTAATGGGGCATAAATTTAAATGATTAAATTAGATTTTTTTTGAGGAAAATTAAGGAAAGTGTATACATTTAAGGGGTGGGAGTGCTCCCATTTATAAGTGAATAAAAAATCATTTTCTAGGGAAAATAATGTCAATTTAGGGTCCAGAATGGAATGTAAATAATGTTTGGTGAGGTAGGAAAGGAATGGTGAACATTAAAAGAATGTATAAATTTGAAACCTAAAAAATGAGTTCTAGAATGTCTATAGGTCAGGTAAACAAAATAAAATTTGTTTCTTATTATATTACTCTCTTAAACACTATGTAGTCATTATTAAACATTATTCATTGAAATTAATTTATTATTAATAATATAAGAGGACCATTCCCACCAAAATGTGACATGATAAATAAAAAATTATACTCTATTTAATTTAATTAAATATCATAATAATATAAAATTTACTTTTAAATTAAAACATATAATATATTGAAATAAATATTTAACAATATAATACCTCTTATGTTAAAAACATATTAATCATTAATTTTTAAAGAAGATATATTAAAATATATTAAGTAAATATATATAATTTTATAAAAAAATGGTTCATATATATTTAATTCATTGTTATTTTACAATAATTTTAGTATTGGTGATAAAATTAGTAAAAATTGGTATTTTTAAATATTGAACTAAAAATTAAATATTTCATAAAAATCCTAGTAATTCATTATAAGCTAATTTCTGTATTATAAATTAAAATATAATGTTAATTTTATATAAATATATTTAAAAAAATTATACATTTACCTTTTAATTGAATCAACAAAATATAAAGAGAAACTAATTTTATTTTAAAAAACCGTCCAAAATATTAATTATTTATAATATTATTTCAAATAATATTTAAAATTAATTAATTTCAATATATATATATATATATTATATATTATTAAATTGATATTATAATGTTGAATAATTTAATTTTATAAGGTTTCATGAGTTTTGTTTTAGTGTGCGGAGAAAGTTATCGAATTTATTATTAATTAAAGGGAATATATATATACTAGAATTGTAGGATGTTATATTCCCCCTTAAATAAATTACATCCTCATTTTTTACACATAAATGAATTAAATTTGTTCAAAATATAAACATGAATTCAGATAAAATTTAAAATGAAATTTCTATATTAATAACATATGTAAAAGTAGAAGAGAAATCTTCTTCCCTTATTTAGTGAACTCAATGCATCATTTTACCTTGGTATATATATTATTTATGCCCTCATTTTACACACATAAGATAATTTATGATTTATTTGATAAATTCCCTTATGTGATTCATTCCACATTTCTTATAATAATCAAAATTTATCTTTTTTATTTTATCATCTTTGACAGCCGAATTTTCAGAAGACTCCATCTTTCCCTTCTTGGAGTGATAGGGAATTCAAATGTATTCAATTTTTTAATTATAACTAGATATAACTCATTTAGAATAATAAAAAAATTTCTAACCGTTGTTCATGTCTCAATAGATCATAAGTCATGAAAATCACTTCATTTTACACTGTATCTATTATTGTCTAGGTTCCTTCTTGATCAAACCATTACATGGAAAACAAGCGATGAAAAAACATAAATTAGTAAATTTACACAAGAAAAACTACAAGAATAGAAGAAATAATTTATAAATAATGTCCATATACTAACTTATGAGTCCTTATCTTCAATATAAGTTATCCATGTTCATTTACAATTATGTTCAATAATGAAGTTAACTTTCATTAAACCATATTTTTGAATCCTTCATAATGGTTTGTAAATAGAATGTCAATTAACCAATGCATATACATGAAGAGTGTCTATCTAGGTGAGATGTTATATCCCATTCACCATGCAACAGAATATTGATTGAGATATACCCACCCAACTCTTTTTTATGGTTGTTACCAATAGATGTATCTATGATAATACCTCACCCATTTACCAGTATTTAAACATGGTTGTAATTTCAAGTAATGGTGCACCATCATTATTTAAATTTTTTGGAGGTTCTTGAGTAATTAGTATAATACATTGGGTTTTCTCTGAAGCACTATCATCATAATACTAAAAAAACATAAGATATTAAACATTTACAACATAAATATTTATCTATACCATTGAAACTATGAACAATTTTAACTCATAAACCCTTTATTTCATTCTTAAATCTAAATAATCATCAAAAAGTATTATAATAACCTCTTTATTTATCTAAAAACTTCATAGATACCAATTAAAGAACCCCCATAACCATACTCATGAATCTATTACTGAAGTAAAATAAATTGAAAAACTATTTTGGATACACTTCTATGATTAAAATATAGTTCAGACATTTAAAATCATAGTAAATTTTAGTCTAGATATTTAGAGAATTTGGGAAAATAACAAACTAATAAATCTCAAGTGTTCTAATCATATATAATTTTTTTCTCTACTATATAATACTCTAATAAATTCCATGTGATTCTTCAGTGTCTCCAATAAACCTCCGTGAATGATACTATTATAGTCTTAATATACTTTATACATTCTTTCATAACATGTGGAAATAGAAACATAAGAAATGAGTGAGGTCAAATGCTCAGTATGGGTAATCATAAAAACAATGCATAATATGAGAGACATGAGGGATTAAAATATATCATAACAATTATGATCAAAATCATGGAAGCATGTTATAAATAGATGATATCATATTTTCATAGATTAAATGATGATCATAACATAAGATCATTTCACATAACAATGCGGATAAAACATAAACCTGACATTATAAACACATGTATGGGATACCTAACTTGTTAAAATAACAAATATTTCCAGGATAACATCCCACAGAACATAGTTTTCTAGGATCACTTCCCATATACCATGATATCTCATGAGATGGACACATTACCAAATGCATTAGAAATATATGAAATATTATAATAAATTATTTACCTAGCTCATGTCAAATGGTTCAAAAATGACACATATTCAAATATATGGATTAATAGGTCTTAGTATAATCATCCAATAAAATTTATAAATGTTCATATATCATTATAAACATTATATTTTTTGTTAACACTTATATTAAACTCTTTTAACCTTAAATAATGTAACAGATTTTTTAAATTTAATGGGTCATAAATTTAAATACAAGGTAAAAATTGGATCATAAATGGAAGTGGGAATACATTTTAGACCAATATTAAATATAATAGTTGCATTAAAAGTTTTTTTGGATTTTAAAATAATTTTAGTAAATATTATTTTTTATAAAACATCATTAATTTCATTTTTGAAACTATTTACCTTTTTTAAATTTTAATGACATGATTATAGTGTTTTGATTTGAATATAATAATTTTCAACATATATAATATTTTATATTCGTGAATAAAATTTTTGGGGAACTATAAATCACCAATAAAATATTAATTATAGTTTTTTTAAAATTTCTACCATGATTTTTCTCCTGGTTGTAGAAGCACTATGTCGACTTTCTGTAAGCAATTAAGGCAATTATTTTGTCCTCAAATATAAAAAAAATAATTAATATGATAAAATAATTAATATATATTTCACATAAATAATTATAATTGAATATATCCATGTTTTATCATTATATAAATATATTATCGATATTAAAGTCCAGAGACTGACATTTTGGAATTTTCATTACTTAAAATAATATAAATATCTTTGACATTGGTAAATAGATTCAAAATGACATATATTATAACATAATATTTATATGGTAAAAATTATCCTATAAAATGAAATTAAGGAAACTTTTGGTTTGATTTTGAGAACTTATCTCATGGTTATATCCTTGTTTTACCAATTTTACCCATTTTGAGGCGAAACATATTTACTATGGTTACTATTCAAAATAAAAAAAATAAAAGAGATCTATTTAAAAACAATTATACATACTAATCTCAAATATGGTATCCACTTTTAAATATTCAATAACTTGATGTGAACTAAATCAATTTAAAAAAAAATTATAGTATTCCATGAAATTCAATTTTTAGAAAAATGTGTTTTAAGAATAAAAATTAACATATAAAGAATTAATTTATGGTTACCATTAAAATGATATAAATTTTATTATTATAATTATAATTGATGATATATCATATTAATAAAAAATAGAAAATATAATGTGGGTTCTAAAATACTTGATTTATTGAAAATAAAAGAGAGTCTATGAAAAATCTGCAATTTAAAGTATTCAAAAAAAAATCAATCGTTTCATAAAACCGAAAAAATTACACCTTAAGTTAATTTTTATATTATTATTTCAAATATGATGTTTTTTATAAAATACACTTTCTAAAAGTGTCATAAATTAATCACAATTTTCACAAACTGAATGAGATAAACTTTTTTTTGAAGAAAACATATTTTTGATGTATTGAATGATTTTACTAAATATTGAGTAAAAATTTGTTGTTAATAAATACATTACATTACTAATTTATAAATATGATTCATAATTCAGTAATAAATATCAATATTATTCATTCCAATGTGTAGGAGATAATTGTTAAATTAAATAATATTATTTTAATAGTATATCAGTATTCACTTAATTCTCGGTGTTACTTGTTAAGTAAGCTACTGAGCAAAGTATTATAATTTTTTATGGTGTTATATTTTCCATCGTTAATTAAATTTCTACCTTAAAATATTATCATGGTTATCAGAGGTTAAATGTTGGAAAATAACTTTATTTTAAACCCACATCATATAGAGGGATAATAAAACATATTTTAAAAAGGGGAAGTGAGAAACAAAAATAATAAAGTAAATAACATATAATAGGGTTACATGATAAAAATAACATTGGTGGGAAGTTAAAATATATACCTAGAGGAGGAAACCACAATCTAATAACTAATAGAGAGTTAAAAATAACACAATCATCATAATTTTAATAACAAGAAAACCCTAAATCTATGAGGGGTGAAAAGACTATAAATTCATCACAAATAAAGGTAGAAGTATAATAATTTTATATCAAGATACATTTGTTGATGTCGAAGGATTATTTATTGTATCAAGATAATGAATATAGGAAAATATAATCACTTAATTTATATCCATTTTTTAAGCACGATTTTAATGTTTTGGTTGTACGAAAATAAATTTATACTTCATCTCTTATCCCAAGAAATGAATATTCAAGGTAAAAGTTTCATTTATAAAGGAATAAAATTAGATTTTAATGGATTATAATATCCATAAAAAGATGGTAAATTATCCATCATGTTTCTATCATAACCCCAAAAAAATGGTTAGAAAAAGAAAAAACAATTACCAGTAGGAAAAAATCATCTTAAGAGGAAGATACTATGTCAATCCCCACTACCTCAATAACAACACTCAATGATTCACATAAATAAATCTATAAGTAATTTACCTTAAAATATATCAAATATCTTATTAAATAAGTAAAAAACCAAAATATTAGCAATATTTTATAACATATTTCGGCAAGTTTGATTTAATATTTATCTACAAACAATATTAATCACCCATAACAAGATGAATATACCCTAATCATAAATTTCTGAAAATATTCATTTTTTCAATAAATAACATTAATCACCATAAAACCACAAAAAACTCATATTTATACAAAATTTAAGTAAATTATTATTCCTAAAAAAATCCAATGGTAATGTATATGATAAAATATATGTTTCCAAATTATAATAACCCCTTTACCACAATTATCCTTAAAACATTACAGCATCCCTAAAGGTTATCAATACAATTCTAATAATTCCCACAAAATATAAAAGTGTTCTTACTCAAATGAAATTTTCGCAATAACACATTTCATACATAAGTGTTATGTACACATGAAATATTAATTTAAACTGAATAAATTTATCTATGGTACTCCTATCACATAAAACCACAATGAGGTATCTATTCTCTAAACATATGATTAATCTTAGTCTTACTAAACCATGATGTTACCTAAAAATATTGAACTATTCTCATATGAATCATAAACATAGTGTCTTTGAGACATATCCTTAAATCTTAAAAATATTTTTAAATATTTCATAATGGTTTATAAATGATTTAAGAATTAACTAAAGAATATATTCTCAGATTATAAAACTAGATATACTATACTATAATATTCATTATGCTCCAAAATGATCTTTGAGATATACTCAAACCAATATTTTTGGGGTTATTATTCCATAGTTCTTCTATAAAAATACCATGTCCACTTGTAGTATCTAAACCGAGATGTATTTATTATAAGAAAATATAATATATACCGTATTAATATTATTTTTGATATTATCATATGATTTGACATTTTTTTGAAGTACGTAATAGAGTAATGTTACATAATATATATTTTTTAAAAAATAAATCTCAAGGTTTATACTAAACATCCTGTGATACCAATACTAAATACCTGAAAACTAGAAGCCTAGATCTATTGGTTATTTTATTATGTTTGTACTAGATACAATCAATAACATTAAGAAGGATCAAACCGTTTATTATGCTTGAAATCCAAGAAACATTCTTGAATCTCATATTAAATTTGAAGGCATAAGAAATGATTGGATTTTATTTTAGAATATAATTGTTCCTACTGGAATATATTTTCATATCAATCATAATAAATTTATTTGAATCTTGGTGAAAAGAAACATATGATAGGGGTGAGCTCATATTCTCAGTATGAGAATTCGTACAATTGAAGCTATAATAGAATAACAGAGGTATACAACATATGAAGGGGATAAATGTTGATCAAATAATGAAATATAAATAATCATAACATATTGAAACCTATACAAATATTCAATAACAATTCAACTAATAACTTTGATATCAGTAATTGATTTGATAATGATGGAATGTATAATGAATGACATCAAAATTATACATTTGAGGCCTTGTGCCAAGAAATTTTATATAAATGGGTAAGTCCATGGCTAAATACCCAACCCATTTTTCCTCATGATACCTATTTGTAGAATAAAATGATATTTAATTCCATTACTCATCCATCACTTAATAACCCCAACATATTCATCATGTGAATTAATAATATAACTTAATCATTATTCCGTAATAATTACAATCGACCCTTATAGGAAGAACTAGAATATATAATGTCAATACTTTCCATATTCAAACTGATCATAAACCATACGAATAAATAATATAGAACCATCACAACATATCATCAAGGGAGCATATTTAATATAAGTTATTGTTTTCATTGATTAATATAAATATCATAACTATTTCATCAAAAACATTCATAGGAAAAATATAATTTCCATTTTTCAATTCATTTCTAGAAAAATAATAAACGATTTACTTGATAATTATCATGGAAAATTTTAAAGAAATATTCAAATAATTGATCGGTTATAATGGTGGGAAATTTCATTTATACCATGCACATTAAAATAATGATTCATTTTACATTTTTGATAAAAAGTCAGAAGTTTATTGTTCATGGAATAATAAGAAGATTTATTTTAAACTATTTTGTAAAAAAGAAATCATGGGTAAAAGTTAATTTTAACTATCAATGGATAATATTAATTTTTTTTTGAAATTTTTATTATAAAACAAGGATATAAAATAAATAGTATTTTCTGTCGAATTGAGAAATATAGTATATTTTCCTAAAAAATATACGTTCATTCTCTTGATTTCTCAAAGAGAGGACAATGAAAATAAAAATTGTAGTTTATTTAAATGAACATTTGAGTAGAAAATAGATTGGGTATAGTATATTAGGATCAAGTAAATTTTCGAAAAAGGCTTAAACATAAATAATACCGAATAATGTTGAGATTGTGAAACCAACTCATGCCACTTTGGTTACTTTTGAATCTTAATCCCCATAAAATAATAAAAAGTTAAATTTTTTTAAATGTCATTAAGATAATTATATTTTGGATATATCAAGACAAATTATCATTATATACAGCTCAGAAAAATAAATAGGTTCATAACATCAAATATTTTACAATGAAAAGAAAGTGAGAGGAAGAACGCTACCTCATGTTTGAATTGATTCATGTATACTTTTAATATCATATATAATAAATATAAATGTATTATATAACTATACCATAAACACATAAAAACTTATAATGTAATATATGATGCACTTATACCATTTCAAAACTTGATTATTAATAATTCTTTATGAAAATCCTCGTTATCGAGTGTTAACTATCATATTTTTCAGGTATGTTTTTGTTTAGAAGTTTTGGTCCATGTTTATTGATCATGGTTACATCATATACAGAATTTTATTTATGATATAAATATAATTTATATTCATTATTTAAAAATTTACATTTATCAGTAAATTCTAGAGAGAGAGAGAAAAGTGATTTACCTTGTTTATGGACACAATAAGTTGCTCTACAAGAAGAACAATAGGCATCTACGTTACTGTTTTCATGTTAATTTTTTATAAAATGATGTTAAAATATAATAGAGAACCTTTTATTATAATTTTTAAGCAAAAAATAATTTAAAAGTACTTATATAAAATATTCAATTTAAGTTTTTTGTAAAATTGATGTCAATAGAAATAATTATAATCTTTTAACATTATTTTTTTTACAAAGCGAACATTCAAATTGGTAAAAATTAAACATGACCACCGAAACACTCATTTATTTAACTCAATATTTCTATGACCCTTATTATCTACCCCTGATACAAGAATTTATTACAGTAAATAATTACTTTCTGTCTATTTTCATTATCTTTTAACATTGCATGTCCTCAATATTTCATTCTTCATCCAATTTCCATGATCTTTGACATTATTAAGTCCATGGAAAACATAATCTACTTATACTGAAACCATTATTCGTGTTTCTTGTTTAGTCGTAATTATAATTCATTTTTCAATTTTTTCTCTTCTATAATGTAGTGTTCACCCAATTTCTATAGTTTCTGAGTGTGTTTAAAAAAAAATTAGCTTTATTTATGCCCAATTTTTTTTTTGAAGAAAAATTAGTTCTTTCTTAATTATAAATTACATTTATCCATTAATTTGTTTGAATTAATTTTATTATATAATATATATATATATATATATATATATATATATTAATTATTATAATGTTAGAATTTTGTTTATGGTTGAATATTTTTATGACTGTTAATTGTTTTTGGTTGTAATATTGTTATTTTTATTTGTTTTTATTTATATATCTTTTATCATTATAAGATATTTGTAGATGAAATAATTTTTTTATTGATTTTTTTTTCTGTAACTTGTTTTTTTTTTCAAGATATAATATTTTTAAAATTTTTTTGCATGTCAAAATTATTTGTTTTTATATGTTATAATTTTTTTAATTATATATATATATATGATTAAATTTTTATATGTAATAATATATTTATCTATTATATCACTATTTTTTGTAATAAATGGATTTCAAAAAGAAAAATTCATGAAGAAATAGAGATGAATATGATAAAGGGGTTAATAGTTTCTTAGAATTTTCCAAATGAAATACCATAAACTAAGATATGATTTGTTGTCCATGCATGAAATATTTGAGTATGAGTAAATTAACGTGTAATGAAATCAAACACAATATGATTATTTATGATTTTAATAGTAATTATTCGAACCATATCTGGGAAGGTGAAATAATATACAAGTGAGGTTCAAATAATGATAAATACATTCTGCATCAGATAACATATTATATTGAAAAATTAATCAATGATATAGGTGTTGAAATAATTGAAAAAAAGTACTGAACAATTAGAAAAATATTTTAACATACCACCATTCTCTAGTAGAAACAAATTTACAGTGTTATTGGCAGTGATTATTTTAGTTTTCCTAAAAAGAAATATATGGTTGGAGTGAAACAATTTCCCAATAATTTATTGTAATTTTAAAGGAGATACTTCCAAAAGGAGACATGATTCCATATTATAATTATCATGGAAAAAATTATTTGTAATTAGATTGGGGTATAAAAAGATACATGATTTCCCTAAAAACTATATGTTCTATAGCCATAAATATGGTTGTTTATTGGAATATCCTAAATATGGTACATCATGATATAAAATGGTTGAAACATTCAACTATGATACATTCCCAATAATATTCACCAAACCTCCCTCTAATGAAATAGGTTATTATAGTGTCCTAGGCTTAACATAATGGGTATTAAATCATTTTATATGAATATTTTGTAAATTAAAAATACATTCACAATGACTATAATAGTTTAGTGTCTTTGGATACATGGAAATAGAATCTTTTATCTGAGTGAAAGATCTTACACATAACCAATAAATATCTCCTACTTTATTACTTCTATCTACAAACGTTATTCATTACCTTTTGAAAGGAAACATAATAAATGGGTAAGCTCATATGCTCGGTAAGGGTAAACACGAGAGATATGTATGTTTAAAAACGAAAATTATAGTATAATAACATGATCGTAACATTGTGATTTCATAACTTGCATATCAAAGACATTAAACATGAATTGTGGGGTAAATATTTGCAGTTCATAAGACATGAATCATATGGAAATAAATATCATGAGCCATGAAATCATCACTATGGAATAAGACATAGGATTTGTGGCATACATATAAAAATAGAAACTTTTACCTAAAGGCTACCTACTATGAAATTTATAACATGTTAGGCTTGGGCTATGACCTATGTACCTACTTCGAGAATGAGATATAAACCCATGTAACCAATTTCATTTAGTCATGGGATAAAACCCATTTAACTTATTATGTTGGGCTTTTCCTCCAACTTGTGTACCCTCTATCTTTAAGGATTGGGCTACAACCCATGAACCATCTTTCATTTTGGATTGTGATACAACCCATAAACTATCTTTCTTTTAGGATTGGCCTAAAACCCATGAACCTTATTTCCTTAAGGATTTTTCTAAAACCCATGAAATTTAGTTCTTTTAGGATTGGGCTATAACCCATGAACCTTATTTCTTTTAGGCTTGGGATATAACCCATGAAACTCTTATAATTTTTTCTTGGGATAAACCCCAAGAAACATATTTCTTTTAGGTTTTGGGATACAACCAATGAACCCTTTGAGCTTATATAAAACTTATGATTACCCAATTCATTGGAGGGATATATAAGTCCCACCCATCATATACTGAAATCATACATGCATGAGAAATAAAAACATTCATCATATCATGATCCATGAAAAGAGATGGGTTCTATACACATCAAATTATATCCCAAAAAATGAAATGGAGATAAATAACATTTTATAACATCTTAACCTATATTAATGTTATAGGTTTCATAATCATCTCATCGAATCACAACTTTTGAAAAGAAGCGGGTTTGGAAAGCATATAACCCATGGAAAATAAATGAATTTCATTAAGACCATGACATTAAGAATAACCCATCCATAGAAAGGATATGAATGGAACCTTTAGATAATTTCTTATAATGAAATTAGTAACATCAAATGTGTCATATTTGATGGAATATAATTTTGAAACATCAATTAAAAACATTTATTGAATAAAATAACCTTTATTTTTTGAATAAATATTTTTAATACATAAAACCATTTAAAATTCATTTTCTTAGAATAAAATAATAAAAATTATAAATAATACTTGATATAATTTTTAAAACTCTTTCCATTTAAAATTAATTTTTTAAAAAATTTCTTAAATATTAAACTTTTAAAAGTTCAAAGGAATCATCAAAGGTATTACAACAAGTAAATCCAGACATGTCGTACAAGGTAAAAAGAACAATTGTTTTCAAGGTAAAAAGTTTAGAAAGAATGTCTTATTAAGAAAAAACAAGAATATTCCCTTTAAAAGATAGGTAAAATGAATAAAGGGTTAAAAAGTATTAAATTATATATTAAAATGGTATAATATTATTGGAAACCCTTTTATGAAAACATATATTTCTGACTGGACGGAGGGTAAAGTCATGATTTCTTAAAAATAGTTTCTTAACTATCTTTTGTATCAAAGAGTATAAAAATGGAACCAATAATTTATTATATCATGTATAAATAGAGGTCAATAAATTTCAAGAATTAATATGAGATATGGATCATAATATTTCAAAAAATGAAGAATAACATAAACGATATGAAAAAGTGATGAGCTTGTCTCAATAATCTTTTATAACTTTGTAAATTGGGGTCAGAATATCCATGTAAGTGATTAAATAAAGTGAAGATTAAAATATCATTAAAATTTAGGGATTCAGGATATAAAATGTAAAATGTAATTTTATACATCTTGAAGAAAGTGTTTAGGTGCATCAAAAAACATGAATTTCAACGAAGGAAAATTGAGACAAAACCATTTTAAAGATTTGGTGGAATTTGAAAGTCAAACCCCTTTAAACAAGTATCATAAAATGGAAATCTGAATAACAATAAATTTATGTATTACATACATATAATTAAATCATGTTACGTACATACACCATAAAAAAGGAAAGAGTTTTGAAAGCAACATGTATCTCTTGGAATTTAAAAGTGAGATAAAATCCCCTTACCTTGTGTCATGACTCTCATTGTACTCATTAAATCCACCAATATAATAAATATAAATTTTTTATAATTCTTTTAAATAACCAAATTATTATATCTAATTTCATATATTATTTTATTATGACCTTATATTACCTTCTTGTTAACGATGCAAGGTTAAGGTTTCACTTCGGGTAATATTTTCTTTGTTCATTGCATGTGTCTTAATTTGTTATATCATTGGTCCTTATACTTATAACATGATTACGTAATTTAGATAATGATATAGATATCATTTAAATATATTATATTTAAATTAAAACCATTTATAGAGTAAATAAGTACAAAATGGAATACATCGTTCATGGAGACAGTTAGTCGTACGTACGCATGAATGTTTTTTCCGTTATTATTATCATATTAAAAGAAAATATTTGAATGAAATGTGTGTGTATATATATATATTTATATATATATATATCATAATTATATTATCATTATTATATCATATATATCATATAATTTCATTAAACCAGTCCTTAATACATTCCATGATGTGTGTTAACGAATCATATTGCTTTGAGGGGGAAATAGTCTACATTCCTTCAAACAAGATTATTATATTAAAAACAAATAGAAGGTAAATATATGTATGTTTAAAAAGTAATAAATAATCTTAAATAAATAATAATTATATAATATAACATATATAAATAGAGTGTCTTTCATAATGTCGAACTTGATTGATGAAAAAGTAGAAATGAATAATAATCATTTCGTGAGGCAGCAGTTCTCTGTACACAGAAAGAGTATGTTCGATATCCATTAGATTAAGGTGTGTGTAGGTGTAGGTATAATTATTTGAATAAAAAAATATTATTATATTTTTTATATTGGTTTTTTCACACAATCGTGGAATAAAGAGAGTGGAGGGGGTGAATTAGGGAAATAAAGGAAAGGATCTTGATAGAAGACATTACCTCAAAATTGGGTAACTTCTTTTTGTTTGTACCAAAAGGCTTCATTGAGAGGATTTATGACCAAAGGTGGGATTCAATAATGAAGGGAGGATTTTTGGGAGGCTACTTGGGAATATAATCTCCAAACATAAATGGGTTTATATGTGTGAGGAATGGGTAGAGGTGGTGGCCTTTTATAGTAAAAGTGGGGGTGCCACTCTTGTTAATATTTGAAAAGAGAATTCCACCAACATTTTTCATGAGGAAAATGAATCCCATAATGAACCAAGGTTGATAAAATTGACTATAGGGTCGAAATATGTACCTGAAATGAGTGTTTTACATGAGTCTATGTTTTTTTTGAATCTGAAATATAATGTTTAGTACTTTATTAACCTAATTTTTCTCTTAATAGATGTAAATAATTTTAATTGTTTTCAATAATATTTAATCATCAAAAACAATTTTTACCTTATTAAGAAATATAAATTATTCTTCTTATAAATATCTAATCCATTTCATAAAATTATAATAATTTAATTGGAAATAATTAATTTAAAATTAATCATACTGATTGGACAACACTGCATGTTTTTAAAGTAAAAACACCCAAACTTTTTCTTTGATTTGATATCCAATATCAAGGTGAAATTGGTTCCAATTACCTAAATTAGATTAATTGATAAAAAATTTATCTACCTAAACTATTAAACCAATGAAAAAAATAATTTATCCCTATAAATAAATTTGATGAAAAATAGTTTTGAATTAAAATCTTATATTTTTAACTATTTAAAAAAAGACGAAACCTTTCATAAAAATTTCAAAAACTTATCCATACATAATTTTTATGTTTAACTTAAAAAAAATATTTTTGAAATAATATATCTATAAGAGTTACAAGAAATTTTATTTTAATTTGGATCTCTCTTAAAAGGTTGTAAAAGTACATTAAAAAAATATCATTTTACGCATAAAATTGGTTTCGTTCTTATCTTATGTCTATCAAATATATTGGAGGAATATAAAAAATATTTTAATTCTTATATAACATATTTATTACATTAATATCACTTACCAATTTTAGTAATTTAATTTAATAGGTTAAAATAACTTTGTGACTATAGTAATATCGTCTTTTATATTCAACAGATTTTCATATTAATTAATTCTTAACCTATGAATTATGCTTTTATTTATATACACCAATTATTTTTATAATTTAGTTAAAACTATTAATATCCATAAACTTAATGTCTAGGTTATATTCCTTTATAATAATATTTTTAATAATATATTATAACTAGGTTACACTCGCTGTTTCTTGTTATGCAAGCAATCAAAGAAGGACAATATTGCATGTTATGTATGTTAACCTTGTTTTTCTGTGTAATGTAATCAAAATTGGGATTTCATGTAATATAAACCAAGTCATATCTATTTGAAAGGAATGTTTTAATTAGTGAAAATCTATTTCAGGTTTTGCATGAAGTGATAACTATCGAGAGATTGAATTAATTTGAAGAAAATTTCACCAAAATCTCGGAGTGTTATAGGTATCTTACAATAATTACTCATTTGAAGAAATGATTTTGCAATTCAATTAATGAATTAAGGATTATATGGAACCAATATGAGCACATCTATGATGGAAACCTATTCCATTCTATTGATTCACCGCAATAAAAATGATTTTATCAAAAGATTCCTAATTTTTCAAATTAAGTTAGATATCATAGAAAGGGTTTATAAAAAGATGGAATGAATTCATATCAGAGTATCATTGGCCCAAATAGTTTATGGATTTTTTTCTACAACTTTTCCCCATAAATATGTATCAAGAGGAGTAAATTCATTGTTTCAGAAAATATATTATATTTGAAAAACCATTCTATTTGTCATAGAAATTATTTGGAAAATGTATACAACTTTATGTCCCCAAAAGATAATGGAATGAATATTTATATGAAATATTATGGATATTAAAGTAGTATCTATACTGAAATCAATGTGAATTAGTACATAAATCAAAACAGATATTTCAGTTCGAGAATCCCCTCACATTAATTCCCATTATATTTCCTCTCATTTATATCTCCAATATAGTAAATTTTGTATTTTTAAAACATGTTACCATATGTGAATTATATATATTTATTTCACTATTAATAAATTATAATTCATGGATTATATTTTACAATACCTTTCCAAACCAGAATGGTTTTGAGGTCATGTTTCTAATAAATTATATCACCATATTTTGATTTCATTTTATTTTTCCAAGATAATTTATACATAAGGGAAATAAAGTCCAAACTCCTAAAATAAATGTCATAATATATATATATATATATATTAAATAAAATTCCTAATATCTATCCATTGTGGTGGTGATAAGAATAGTGTTGGAAATGTACTCATAGAAGATTATCTGAACAATGATAGGACATTATCAAAGAAGTTGAATGGAAGTATGACATATAGTATACGATTAATATAATTTTAACAAAATACTAAATTAATATCCAAATATTTGTGTTTTAAATTAATACATAAAAGTAGGAATAGGAAAATGGGATATATAGTTGGTGAATCCTTACTAACTTTTGGTGTTTCTTCCTATCTATGACAATACACTCTTTGAATGCATGGATTTGAGAGACTCAAGAACACACCTAATTATGCTAATGGGAATATGATATGGATTTTGGAAAATCAATTGTGTTTGGAAAGTGTGGTAGGATCATTATTTGAAGTGGATGGAGATAAGGGTTTAATTGATATGGAGAACAATTTTTTTGTTCTAATTGTGATTAAATTATTATATCCAATGAAAACCTTTTAATAGAATATTTGAAATATTATGACATATATTTTTATAAAATAACATGTTTTTTTGGACTTTAAAATACATTATAAATAAAATTTATATGTTAAATAAAAATGAAAGGAGAAAATAAAGTTTAAAAAAAAGGATATTTGAAGGGGTATATTTGAATTTGAAACATTGGAAAATACTTTTTCAGTTTGTAAGTATATATTTATTATTTAATAGACCATTTATTGTATGAAATAAATTTTAGTTCGATATTTTTTTTTATATTTTGTTATGTCGTTAAAATATCATTATTAAAAAATAAAACATGTGGTCTTTGTAAAACATATTTTTTTACTGTTCATGTAAAATTGATGTTTCTTTGAAAATTATAAAAAAATCTACCTGTGTGAAATTTCTAAGTGATGGTTCCTAGAAATCCATTAATTTCATCAAAATATATTTCTAGAATAGTTTATTTTTAATTTTAAAATAAATATATTTTTGCATAGTACATTAATATGTAGTTTTTTATAATTTATTTGTAATTTCACCTAGTTGTTTATATTGGTATTTATTATATTTCATGAAAATATTTAAATTACATTTCATTACTATTGATAAATATTAATTATATTAATTATTATTCTTTTGAGGTCAAATTACTATTGCGACATTTTGGTTTCAACTACCATGATCATGTTAATATTCCAACGGTCACATTACTATTTCAATGATCATATTAACTCTATTAAATACCTCTTCAATCCTTTATACACAATTAAATAAAAATATTATCATGGGTATATATTATCATTTCATAAAATTTATATTGGTCTATTATTTTTTTTCTTTTCTGTAGTTTTTTTATATGATCGATAATTCTAACCGATAATTAAAATGAAAATATTACTATTCTAGGTTTTCTATTTTCTATTTTTCCATTTGAATATCTAGTATTTTATATTTTGTTAGTGTGGACTAATGTAACAGTATCCATCAATGAAATAATGTTTTGTTTGTTTTTCTATTGGTTGAATGGGTAAAACACTAACAATATAAAATAAAACATACTTTTTTAATAAATTAATATCATTTATAATGTTTTAGGCATAACACATGGGGCCATTTGAGGTTACAAAAATCTCTATAAAAACAATTAATTAAATTTGTTTTTTTAAAACATGTATTCTTTTAAAATTATCCTTGGTTTATTAAAAATGTTTCTAATTTAGCAGGGGGTTTTATCCCTATCTTAAGATGTGGACAATTTATATTATCACAGTTTTGTTACTATATTTTGAAGAAGTGTAAAATTTTATGGTCAACAAAATATTTTCATGTAACTAAATTTAATATAAACATACTTTTTTTAAAATCACAATTTACATTATATAAATTGTCATATAATGGTAATAATATTATAAATAATTAAGATATATAATATTATTACATAATATTAATAATAATATAAATGGTTGATTTATATATATATATATAATAAATGTATAATATTACATGTAACATTAACGATAAACACCAGTTATATAAAATTATTTCATATACACATATATATTTGAATTTCTCCATACACACTCTAGAATTAAATATTAATTATAATTAATTAATAATAAAAATATAAAAGATCATTAATAAAAAATGATTAAGAATAAGTAAAAATATAGAAATTCATATATATATACATACATGCTTATATATAATTATAATACTTTATATAAAATTTATATATAAATATACATAAAATGTTATGCACCCACACACATATGTGTATCAATATTTCAATTTATATATAATTATATATATATATTTGTATATTATATATATATGTAAAAATTTAGAGACATAAATATAAATGTAAATATAAATATTTTTTTTATATACATATAAGTTAATTTAAATTTTAAAATAATATAAATATATTAATATTGATATTTCAATTTACATATAAATTTATATGTTTATATTATATATAATTATAGATTTATAAGGTTGTATAATAATAGAAAATGTGTTGACTAAGTTGAATGTGAGTCCAATCATTAACCTCATAACAGGGTCTCAAGACATATGTAAGGAAGAATTATGTTTTGAAGGGTGTTGGGAGACATGGGAAGGAAGAAGACACTGGAAGGAGGAGGGATGAGGGGGAATGTTGATGTCAATGGTTTTCAGACGTGCATACTATGTAGGATGCATCATCAATAGGTATTATTGGGTTAATGGACATGGGAATAGACAGTTTCAATCTAGTGGTGGTTGGGGGGGTAGGGAAATTTTGGTACAATACATCAAGATATGTTAGGAAATTTTTGTGGTTCTATTAATTTTTTATAAAAAAATCATGTTCAGTTAGAAATTTAAATCCTGAATTTCATAGAAATATATTTAAGTATAAGGTTATTTACTAGACCTTATAGAAACTTAGATAAGATGTGTTTGAGATGCATGTAAATTTACCCATTCCATATATAATATTTTTTTTGCAATCATGGTATGATAATTTCTGTGATATTTAATAATAAATATAAGGATAAATATAAACACAACAAAATTCATTTTTTTTGGAATGAAGTTCGATAAAAGGGTGTATTGGTAAGTTCATCTTCGAAGATAAGGTTCTATGAATGATGTATTCCATATAAATATTCATTAATGACACCATAAAAATCCATATCACATGTTTAGCTTCATGGAGGTTAATTTCTATTTGGATGCATTTTTTGAAAAATAATTGATTCTGATAGTGGACTGAAGATAAAAACTCACATATGACATGCATGTTTTTTTTATGAGTGTAGTTTATGTATGAGAATATCATTCATGATATGTATTATTAGAAGTTATATATGTAGGTGTTGTGTGAAAATAATGCCACTAATAATGTTTGGTAATGTTTCGTGGACTATATCAGGGGTGAGATGCCATATAGTTAGTTGGTTATAAGACATCACATACATATGAGTTGTGATTTTGATTTAAATTTTACTTATCCTCATTTTTTTCTTGATTTGGATCATTTGTGGTGTTGGAGCGGACACATGGGTCTTTATTGGATAGTTTGGATCCACCTAAGGGTTATCCATTGTGAGATTGATAACATCGGGTACGTAGAGGTCTGATAAAAAGTTCTGAATGTAGCCCCATGTCATGGGTGACCATTTATTAGGTATACTTGTTGGATGATGCCCTTGGTTTGGGTAATTAGTGCCTAGAGGTTACCTTACTGCTGGCTAGAGAGATCATCATGGGGGTGTTTTTCGTTGTTTTTTGAAAAATATTGAAAAATTAATTAATTGTTAAAAAACAATTTTGAATGAGGATTTACAATTTTTTAGCCAAAAAAAATCCAAAGAAAGTCCAATTCCTACATTACTTCGTCATTCTAATATGGTAGTTCTCCTTTATTTAGTCTCAGAAAAGAGTTTATTTCACTATATTTGTTTCAACTATATGTGTATAATAGTCCTTCATCTATTATTTATTTTCATTATGATGTTGTGTATTCTAAATGATGAAAAGTTATATTATTTTTTCATATTTTTTAATTCCATTAAGTTGAGCCCTTAATAACAAGTGGTTTTAAATTAGATGGACCAATCTAGAACATGGTTTTTGGTCCCTTTCTTTCTGATAGTATTCAATCATTTTCACATGTTTTATGATTTATAGGATATGATACTTTGTTTTGAATGTCGTAAAACTAAATGATTTTCCAC
The DNA here is from genome assembly GCA_963277665.1 of Viscum album. Lineage (NCBI taxonomy): Eukaryota > Viridiplantae > Streptophyta > Magnoliopsida > Santalales > Viscaceae > Viscum > Viscum album. The sequence continues at coordinate 989,750,435 of OY728159.1, read as the reverse complement.
TTAATTAACTATGGTGTAATTGGAACTTAATAGGACATGAGTGGAATATGTAAGGTGTATTGAAACCATTGGTCACCGATGACCAATTAAATTTTGTAATATGTTATGAAACCATGACATTAGATCTGGTATGGGAGCATATGATTGAGAACTAAATCAGGGATGCCTATGTATCAACCTAGGGTAAATATTGTTAAAGGTTTTAGTACGCTTGGGGTAGAAAATATAAAAATATATTAGACACATTAATTTTAAATATATTATTATCTTTGATTCAAACCTAAGTAATTACTAATAACTATAATTTTGTTATATTAGTTTTAAATTATTAAGATACCATTATTATCATGGGCTTGTAAATGGTGTTATCAAGTCCAATCATAGTGTAGTAGTGAAATATCATCAACTCTATGTGGGTTGGTGGTATCCCATCCAACCAATTCAGGTTGACGATCCCTTGATCATTAAGAGGATAATGAAGTGGTTTATTTTTATAAAAATTGAGTATCATGTTAGTGGTATAGCAACCAATTTTTTTTTTGTTAGTGGAGCATCCTCTTGTAAAGAGATTTGTCCCATTGATGCATCAGCCACCTAAGGATTTATTTGGGTGGTATACTATAAACATGGATATTATATCAATGGTTTATCAACAACATGACATGTGATAATATTGGTACATCATCAACCGAGATGATAGTATTGGTTGTGAATCATCCACCCATTAGTGTTGTCCAATTCCAGTCTTATCCACCTTGGTTACTTCAGAAACATGTATGAAGTCCTCATATAGAGTCATATACATGGTATATCATCCATTAGGATAAAATTATTTTATATTTCCTCATCCACTAAAGTTGTGTAATGGTGATATATCATTCACCAAAGAATGGAAAAGGTTGTGTATCATTATCATGTGTTGTTTGATTCTTAATTCATTGGTGATGGATCCAGCAATGATATTGTTTTGGTGATGGCTTGTTCAACATGATAGAATGTAATGGTGATGTATCAGTGAAGTTGAATATATTATCTGGATAACTCACCCTTCAAGGAATATATAATGGTTATATTTTATTCACTTAGTGGTTTTTAATGGCGACACCACATTCACTTTGGTTGAATTATAAGGATGAATATGTAATTCATCATATAGTTGAGTACTAAAACCATTTGTATATAATCCAATTTCAGAACAAGATAATGAATTTATAGTAACCATTGGTTTGAGGGAATCACTCAAATATGTGACATGTTTTATTTATTTATTTAATAATTTTTATTTAATGTAATTTTCATATCATCCATGAACTTGTATTTGCTATATTTTCTAGGGATATCATTCAGCCTGAATGGCCAGAAGGCATTCATTTTTATTGTTTTATGATAACCCCCCTTTCAAGGGATGAGGGGGAACCCTTAAAAGTCCCATAGGCTCAGAGATTACATGGCCCGTAGGCTTAGCAGATTACATGACGTGAAGGTCTTAGGGAATTAAACCAGAATATCTACAACGAATAGCCCCTCCCTAGCATCTTTATCCTGATAGTAGCTCACCACCTTTTTATGACCGTCTGGCTAGGCTTCCTATGCAAGAATAAGCTGGTACCTATGGCATAGCCATACCCTCTCATTCTGACAATCCATTTGGCAAAACTTTGGTGAGTTCACCTGCCCAGACACCCTAATTCAAGATAATATGTCATACTTCATTTCAAAGGTAAGGGAAATGGCCCAGATATTGTGTATAATTGAACTAATAGATCTTGGTGGGGGTTTTGAGAATGATTAGGATATAGGAATGGGACTATCTGTGGAATTATTCTTTACGTTTTTATATTTTTGATGAAATTTCAACGGATCTTCCCATAGGTAATCCTAGTCATCTTGTTTGACCTGAATGACATGCATTGTTTTTAATTTTTATTATTGGAAATAAGTTAAAAATGTAGTCAATTTTATATTACTATTGTCCTATGATGAAAAATTTATGATAATATTTCTATAATATTTATGTTTCTATTTATAGAGGGTGTAGTCTATCTAACTATTTACATATCAACCCTCCCCAATAGTAAAACACCTTTGGAATATTGGGTGGAATGACTGAGGTTTTTATACAATAGTCATGTAATAGAAGTTGTCAATTGGACCTTGGATAATACAAACAATATTAGTGATTCATAGGTGAATCAAAATAGAATTTATCAATATAATTATATGAATGGACAATGCTTTAATAATAGATTACATAATGTATGAGTAAATATACTCTAAGGAGGTATTAGAGGGTAATATAAAGTAACATTACTACAAAATGTTGGTCATCCAAAATTTTATGCCTTCATAACCCCTGTTGATTCTCTATAGAAGCACTATATCACATTATCCATTTTCCATTCAATGGTACTAAAAATTTTTCATAGTGTTGGGTGTCTCAAATAAGTATATGAGGATTTATTTGAACCCATTGATACACCTTGAAGGAGGGAGTCTTATGGATTCCTCTTATAAATCTTCCATAAGAGCATTATAGAAAATGAAAGGATTGGAATGCATCAGTTCTAGTTACACAGTAATGATATATATTTATATATTCATGGCCTTTTCAATTTATGGTAAATCATTAGAAGCATGGTTTCTAATTTATTCTTACGTGTTGATCAAATGTTTTTCAATATTTAGAAACTCATCAGTTGTACCATAGCCTCACCCAATTAATTGAATATCTAAATCATGTTAATGAATTATGAATTAACATATCTTCTGATAGTTATATATCTTAGCATATAATTTGATTAAAATATTGTACATTATCATATCTTTTGATATTAGATATCACATTCTACCAATAGGGCACTCTATGTAATATGTGATGTCATATCATGTGTTTTGATTTGATTCTTTTATTTTATACATGTCATTGCATGTGACATGGGAAGTCATATTTTATGGTATTTCCACTCCATGTATGGAAAATATAGCATCACACCATAGATATAACCTACTAGATATCATTAGGGATCACATACAAGGTATTAATATGTTTATTATTATAGATGGAACTGGATAAAATGAGTTAATGTATTGTAGAAGAATGTTAACATCATAATGGCCACACCATATCATATAGAGAAATATCAAACCATCATGATTCTTGCCGCATTTAAGAATTATCAATTATTATATTGGATTGATAATGAATCAAGATGCACATTACGATATGTTCATTTCATTAAATATTATATATATATACATATTTTTATATTCGATTTATTATTCAATTAGATATATTTAAAAATATATTTAAAAATATATATAAATTATGTGGAATAATATTATGATATTTTATTTAATTTTTAATGTTATTATAATTTTTTAATTTTCTATAATTAAATATGATGTTTTATTAGGCAATTTATTGAATAATTATTTGATAATATTATATTGTAATAATAATTAGCTTTATAATTTATATGGTGTGTCTTTGAGGCATGATATAAAATCCTTATATTTAAATCATATGTGTAAATTATAAAAAGTTGGTAAATTTAAAAAATTTAATAAATAAATGGGTTTATATTTAATATTTTGATTTTGTTAAGATATATAAATTGAAATATTCAAAATAAAAGGCTTATTTTAGGAATTATTTAAACCATATCAAATGGATATTTAATATTTATATGATAATGTTTTATATAATACTTAATATGTGATATTTAGATTGTTTTAATTTTTTACATAATAGTCCAGAAATATGAATGTTTATTGTTTTTTATTATATTATATTTAATTTAAACCCCAAATAATAAATATTATGAAGGAAATAATATTTTCAATGAATATTAAAGGTTGTTGTTTATTTAATAATTTATTTCCACAATACTTCATTAAAATTAGATTGAATTAATAATTATTCGTTTATCATTTTTTCTTTTTTATCTCATGTTTAAATATATTAATGGTTCATCTATTTAATTTATTATATACTTTATTAAAAAATAAAATTATTATATAATGATTTTATTTATATTTTAGTTTAATATATTTAATTTCTTTTATATATTTTAATACACGTGTCTACATAGTAATTTTCTTGGTATGATAATTGTGTTTATTTTTTTCTACATTGTCATTGTCTTGAACTAGGTTACACGGATGAATTATGAAATTAATTATAGTTTATAATTATTTTTTTAGAATTATAATTTAATTTAAATTTTCATTGAGTAAATAAATACATGGTAGAGGGACATTGGGTAAGACTAATCACTATCATAGAGGATTATTCCCTGTCAAGTAATGTGGGGGTCGTAAATCTGCAATACCAAGCATACTTATCTGTGTATTGTTGAATTCAAATAATTCTAAGACATTATATGAAATATTTTCATAAAATTATACATGATATTTATTTTTATATGTGGTAATATATATTTTAATTTATATTAGTAAAAAAAGATAAGAGTTGTGCTAATATTTTCAAATCAATATGGTTTAGAAAAAGGGATTTTGTAAGACAAGTAGGTATTCAAATCTCAATAATTAGAAGCAGTCATACATGTAAAGGATATACATGAGATAATATAGTGGTATTAAATAGCCAATAATAATAATATTTTTCATATCCTTTCATATAAATAACCTTTCATGACCTTGATCATTCAATTGGGTATGTTTTACCAGTGTAGGATACCCCCTGGACTATATCCTATAATTTAAGAACATAATGAGGTAACCCTTATAGTAAAGTGCCTTATTTTTGGAATTTTATTTTTGGTAAAAAAAGTTTATATTCAATGAAGTATGATACTAGTGGAATTATATTGAATTTATCCCTAAGAATGATTAGAACAAAGCAATATGATCATTCTTACTAGAGTCATATGGGATATGATTGGCATGAATAAAAACTTAAATAACAGATTAGTTTGAAGAACATTAAATTAGACATAAGTATTTTTGATTTAAGGATGTTGAATTACTAATGAACATGATAAATATAAAATGGGTAATATTTTTTGTGGGAAAAAATTAATCAAAATTCCTTATTATATAAATGTAAATTATGATACCCATCTACTATTTTTTTTATCATAATGGGAATGACATTACCATCAAGAAAAAATTGAGGTAAATAGTTATAAAGGGTATTAGTAAAGTAATATTATTATTAGGAATAAATTTAAATTATAACATGAAATTTAGTTATATAGAAATTCCATGTGTTAAAAAGTCTTCCCAATGTAACAAACTTTTAACCTTTTTTCAACAAGTTGATATTGATGATAATGAGAAGCAATGAAAAATTCACACATAGTTTCTAATCCATTAGATACAATATGGGAAAATGAAATTTTTTGAAAACTTTTTAAACGCCCTTAATTTAGTATCCTATAGTCAGTTTTCACAGAATTACATTGGTACTTGATACAAGAGATAAAATCTCAAAGGATCAAATAGGTAAGTTGTCTTGAAAAAAAAAAGACACATACTATAATATCAGATTATATTTGAAATAATAAAATACAAAATATTTTTTTAGAGAAAAATATTATTTCCTTGAGAATATCCCTTCATATAAATCATAACACACTTCCAAATATCCTGGGAAAAGGAAACATAAGAATGTGGTAAGCTCAGATGCTCAAAAAGGGTCTGTGTACAATAGAAGCTAATAAAGCATGGACTATATGGAAATAATAAACGATGATAAAATAATTACATAAAAATAATCACATGAGCTAGAAAAATTTCAAGGGATATAAAAAATAATCAAATAATCAAATGGATATTTATAACAAATTTTATAATGATGAAACGTATAATGTGAGATATCAAAAACATACCATTGAGGCCTCATTCCAAGACAAATTAAATAAATGGGAAATTCAATTAAAAATACCCATTATAGTTTGACTCATGAGATTTATAGATGCATCTAGGTTCCTTGTAATTATTTTCCCCACCAACTACAAAAAAAATTCAATAAATTAATCATATGAGTAAACAATATAACTTCATCAATAGGGATTAAAAATCAGTAACTATCGGTATTGGAAGAACTAGCATAAAAAATATCAATACCTTCCACCATCAAGATGGTTATTGTCCATATATAGCTAAATTATATACTATATCATAATATTATAACCACATTAATGTATGATATTTAAAAAATGATGTTGACATAGATGACTTCACTCTCAAATGAAAATTAGGAAATTCCTTGAGAAAAATACCTATTTTTTAAATTAAAATCATTTATTTAAAATATATCTTACTAAAAATATTAATGAAAAATTTTATTTTAAAATAACCTCATAATCTTGTAAAATAATTTTCATTGAAATTATTTACCTTAATGGTAGAAAATTCTATACATTCTATATAATAAAAAAAAAATATCATTTAAAACATTTGTAAAAAGGTGAAAAAGTACATTGTTTAGAAAATTAGATGAATATTAATTTTAAACCCATTATTAAAAATAAAATCTAGGGTAAAAATAACATTAATAAATAAATATATAATATAAAAAATATATTTTAAACCATTTTAAGGAAAATATTGATAAGGAAGAAAAGTATTTTTATTGAGTAGAAAAACATTGTCTGTTGTCCTATATAAATTATTCTAGATTCTTGAATACATAAATTGATAATAATGTAATGAAAACATTTTATTTATGGAGAAAACAAAAGTAAAATAAAATGTATTGGTTTTAATGTATAAATGTGTATTAATTCCTCTAAAAAAGGCTTAAACGGAAACAATCCTAAATAATTATGAGACTTTGAAATAGAATATTAAATTAGGTTCTAATTATATCATATGTTTCAAAAAATACTGAATAATAATTATATATTTATTAAAACAAATTCCAAGAACCATAATAATATATATAATACCAAATATTACTTACTTATAATCTTTTATCACCCGTTTGTTAACAATTTATTGTTAATAATCACTGTTCGATGTAATAATAACATTGTTTTTCATGTATGTTATTGTATGGTTGTGTATGTAATTTTAATCTGATCGTGGATCCATAATTTTCATAATTTTAATCATAATATATATATAATATAATTATTATATTTTAATTTATATTATTGCATAAATGTTATAGATTGAAAAAAATTCACTATTCATGGAGATAGTAGCATATATATACTCATAAATGATATTTCCATTTTTAAAACGATAGAATGAAATAAAGGAAAATAATAATTCAAATTTATAGATTTATATTAATATCAAATATATCATAAATATTCAGTAAATTTATAATTTTTTACCATCCTTGACAATATAAAATGAAAAATATCTCACATCACTTCGTGGGGGTGGTAGTCCACATGTACGAATGACTGACATAATCATTTTCCAATTAATTGGAATGTAAAAAAGGAATATTTTATAATATAATTATTTAATAATAATTAATTTATAAATAATATATATGTATTTTAAATCTATAATTATATCTATTCATGATATTTGGTGGTAAACAACGAATTTCATCAATTCTTAAGGCAGTAGTTGGTCATACCCATGATTGAAGGTTTCATTAACCATTTGATGGAAGAGGCGGTGGATATAGATTATTAAATTATTCTAAAAACATATCAATATGAGAAATATTATTTTGTTTTTATTTCAACACTTTCTAATTATATTTTATGGATGTAGTTGAAGAAATATAATAAAGACAAATAGATAAGATCTATACGTCTTCTTCAAAAAACGTAATTTAGTTTATACTTAAACCCATCGAAGGATTATTTTATAATAAAAAAAGCCACACTATGACCCGGTTATACATTTAATTATGTTATTTTTTGAGTTATTGGATGAACCAAAATTTTATTAAAGTGTGGATAAGAGAGAACATAGAGTTTCTTTTTATATGGTTGGGGGAGAGGACATAGATGGAATTTTGAAAAGAATCAAATAATTTAATGTCTAATTAACTTCAAATGGATCCATAATGGAAGACTAAAGAATGATAGATGATCTAATTTATATTTAGTTCTATAAAAAAATTATTATAAAAGTTTTAATGGATTTTTAACCTGAAAATTTTAGGTTTAACTCCATGGTAAACCAGTGTTATCCTTAAACACAATAAGATATCTGTATTTATTTTAATATTACTTATTTTTAAAAAATAATTTTACCTTATTAAATAATATTAATTATTATTATTGAAAATATGGAATCCATTTTATGAAATCTAATTCAATTAATTGGTATAATTAAATTTAAAATATAACCCACAAACATATAGAAAATCAATTTTTTTGAAGATTATTTTTAAGTAAAACATTTTTATATCAAATTATAAAAAAATTGATTACAATAATATAAATTTTATTATTAATTATATAATTGAACAAATATTAATTTTGGCTCTATTTTGAAACAAAATTTATCCTTTTAATTTCTTAAAATTCAAAGATAATTGATAATAAAAAGAAACATTTTTCAATATTCAAGGAAAAAATAATATTTTTAGAAAATAATAAAAAAATAACTAAAAGATAATTTTGAATATTTTAATTAAAAAATGGTGTTTATTTTTTCAAATACATTTTATAAAATTGGAAAATATTTATTTTAATACAAGTATGAAAAATGTGATTGAACTGCTTTTATAAAAAAAACATTATTATACATAAAATTGGATTTATACATATCCAATGACATAAAAAATAATAAATTAATGGTAAAAAACATGAATTAATATATAATATATAAGTTTTATTAAAATAATTTTCCAATAATGATTAATTATTTTACGATAAAACCACATTGCAGGCATTAGAATAGTTTTTCAGAAAAACATTTCTTTCTCTTTCAAATATTTTTTATTTTCTTTTCTATTAGAATGATACTTGTCTAAATAACAGACTTTCAGAACATAGTTATTCCCATTCATAAAATATATTACATTATGTTACACTTTTTATAGGTACATTTTAAAATATGCTGTGGTTTTCTTAATTTTGGTTGTCTGGGTAGGGCTAAATTGGAATTGGGAGGATTCCAATAATGTTTAAGTAAGATATTTTTTGGAATCTCAACAAAAAATCGGTTAGTTATGTTCATTATTGTTGTTTACATGCCGTGTAATTTTTTAAAATGATTTTTAGGTTCAAAAATAACAATAAACCTATTTTAGTTAAAATGAGATGAGTTTTTTGATGAGTTTTTGAATTTTTAATTACATGACGTGTAATTAGGTTATAAGTGGCGTGAATACCCAAAATTTGTTTTTTTAAAAAGGTTAATTGGATTAATTTCTACTTACTCTTTCCATATTTCCATTCACTCTACCCAATATCATGTAATAGTAATTTTTTGGAGCCCTAAAACCCATCTGATTCATTTTGATCAGTGATTGATAATTGTTATAGTTGCAGTGTGACTCACCGAGTAAGAGTTTTGTCTCTCTCGTAATATATTTATCTCTCCCACATGGATTTTTATATATCATATTTTAATTTTTGGATCCAAAACTTTTTTTTGAATCGTCCTTCTTGGTTGAGTTCCTATATTTTTTGTTACTTTACTCTTGTTGGTGAGTTCTATTCCAGTCCTTGTTTTTCGGTAAAAAGTGGGTTGTTCTATTATCATGCCCAATTTATGTTAACCCTAAATTGGTTTATTTAATTTTTTTAATTAAATGTGAATTTATGATATAAATTAAATTTATTTCAATTTGATTTTGGGAAAATCTCAATTTCATTGTGTTGGAGTTATAAAATGAGGATTTTGTGTGAAATTGGGATAACCCAAAACTCCACTGAACTAGGATGTGTGCAAAGAAAATTTTTAAATTTCAATTTTTTAAATTAAATAATTGATTAGATGAAAAAAGTGTCAATTATGTTTTTGAATTTAATTGAGGAAATGGATTTGGTGATTTTTTTATAAAAATCCCAACTCCATTTAATTGAGGGTTTATTGTAAAATTGATGGTATCTTGTGAAAAAAATTGTATAATTTAATTTTTGAAATTTGATTATGAAATTGAATTGTGAATTTATTTAAAATACTTATATTTTGAAAATGGATTAAAATGTTTTTAATAAGAGTATTTGGGTACTATCTTGGTAAAATCAATATTTTTTATAAAAATATCTTCTTATGGGATTTAAATGAAAGTTTGAATATTTGAAATTGGTAATGAGATTAATTGTATTTTATGGTCGATATAAATAAATTAAAGATAATTGTTTTATACTAAATAAAATGTAATTCTTAGGTTGTTGGAGTGTTTTCTAGGAGACACTTTACACATTAAAACATTCCAAAACACAAATAAATCACGTCACCTTCATCAGGTGATGGTTATGAGACCTATTTGTCTTCAGATGAAAGGGATGTATGCAAAAATTACCATGTCACCTTGATTGTGGAGTCCCTATGGCCTATAACTATCATGCCTTCTTTTTAATATGACTATGTTTCTCTCTTGTTTATATTTCATATGAATATATGCCATTGTTTTAAACTATTTTACATCACTTCAAATTTTTATAAACTAATTTATATATAAGTGTTTATATAATCCATTTTAATGTATTTCCTTCATTTAAAATGTATTAAATCTTCTAAAACATGAAGAATGATCTATTTAATTTTGATTTCGAAATTCCAAACCCATTTATTTGAAAATTTAAATATATTTATTAAGTTATTTGAATTTTGGAATATAATACAGAATCTTTAGTGAGAACCTATTATGATTTTAGCTCACACACTACTGGTTCCTTTGAGTGTTTTTATATTATCTCTTTTCAGGTTCGAGCAGGGTAAAAGAAATCCTTGGATATTGTGTAGCTGTTGATCCATGAATTTCTAGAGTTATTTCCATTGTGACTTAAGCTATTTTCTTAATTTTTCTGGTAATTTTATGTAGTAATGTTGGTTTTTTATAGCTATTTGACTTCATATACACTTCTCCCAGTATAGTTTCTCTTATATTAATATTATCTTATTTTTCTTCTTTATAAATTTTTATTGAAACATCATTCCCACATTCAATTTTTTTAGATTCTAGTTTATATTCGATAACCCATTGGGATAGGGAACACCCTTCATTCCATGTTAGGTTTTTCTATGTTATATGGTGACCAGGGTACCCGAGTTGGTTCTTGAAAAGTGGTATTATAGGTTTAGGTAGAGCTTCTTTTCATGAAATGAGTACGATTATGTGTATTCATATCCGGACATAGAATGTGGTTGAGATTTTTTGTATGAAAAAATTTCACCACAATGAACCTTAAGTCACAAAGGGTTGTTTGGAAAATAAAACATGAAGAATAAATATAGTATTTTCCCTTCTTTTGGTTTTGATTGATTGAAATAAAAATCTTTTTATCTATCTGTTGGGATATATTTTTTCCTGGTTTCTATGTTTGAGTGTTAATATGAAGCATTCATTATTTTATATTTATTTGTTATAAAATAATACATTTGAGAATATGTGAATATTGGATCAATGAGGATGTTATTACTGAAACTTAGTGAGAAAATCCTCCTGTGGACCCCAAAAATGTTGATGTGATTGTGCATGCAATCTGAGCTCTATCAAAAACACAACCACGGGTTCTTATTCAGGCTCTAGCTATGGAAACTCATAGGGATCATCTCAAAAATAATTTTTATGAATTATTTCACCAGAATCCACCAAACATTGAGGGATGAAATGATCCTCAGGAGGATGATGAATAGTTTATCAATATCAAGCATTTGTCAAGGTTCTTGGAGATAAATTAAGAGATCAAGGTGAAGTGTGCCACCTTCATTATGGAAGTGAAATTATAAATATTATGGGTTATAGTGGTGAAATAAAATAAACAAGAGGGAATAGAGTGTAAATATATTAAGTATCTTTTTACTAACTAGTTCTATCCAAAGTTGATAGTATTGGCCAAGGATACTAATTTTTTCAAATTTGAGAAGACTTACAGGTCCATAAAAGAGTATGAAAATCATTTTGTTGATATAGTAAAGTTTATACCTAAGATAGTATAAAATGTGAAGAAGAAGAGTCAATGGTTTTATTAGGTACTTCTATAGGATATTTGTTCTCTTTTTTTATGTAGAAGATTCCTTCTTATGATGATGTGCTGGATAGAGCACTAATGGTCAAAATGGACTTTGATGGAATATCAGGGTTATTGGGAGTTCCTTCTCTCCTAGTGTATGCATGGGTTCCTCTAATGTAAATAAGAATTGTGATGACCCTAATGGTAGTTATCAATAGTAGGGTCATTGCTAACCCCTTACCATGCTTGGAAGAGGTCATATAATTTTCTGCTAGTATGGAAACATAGGGAATTAAATGAGGGTTTTCAGTGAGGCACCCAATAATTATGGATCATTAGGTTGTTTGGGTCACTTATTGTTGTTCTTCCCTATCTATTCCACTCAGTGTAGTAGAACATTATCATCAACTCCTTCTAAAAATATAGGTAAATTAGATGCTTCATGTACAATATGCTTCCATCCATATGCATCTACAATGAAGCTTCTTCATGCAGAGGGAGAGTCTCTAGAGAAATATTATATGGTTCCTGGCACCGTGAGAGGTACCATTACTATATATTCATCCTTAGTGACTGTTTTTTATTCTAGTTCATACCATTTATTTATTTCAACTAGTATTGTTAATCTTCTGAATATTCATATGGAGCTTTTGTCTTATGTCATAGATATTACTACACTCCTTATTATGAAGAGTGAGAAGGTTCTTTATAGTCCAACTTGTGTTTATCTCTATAAAATGTCAATATTGCATGGATTTTTCTATTTCATGACATGTAACAACTTGACTTAATAATGGAGATTGATTATATTATTTGTAAAAAATCTCAGATTGATTTCTATCATTGATGGGTATCATTTACTAAACCCAGTGGTGTGTGCTATGACTTTTAAGGAGAATAAGACCCATGGTTGAGTTGGGTCGAACATTCTTATATGAATTTTTGGAAATTAATATCATTTGTATCCCTTGAATTGGAGAAGTAATCATTGAGTGGTAATTTCCATTCAGTGGTTGTCAATTTTCTCAATGTGTTTCCCTCTTAATTATCTACTTTTCCACTAATAAAGGAGGTAGTGTTTTCTATAGACATAGTTTCTGATACTAAAAATGTTTATTTTCCCAATTACCACATGAAACCAGCTGAACCATAATAGCTGAAGACTCAATTAGATGATCTTCTATAAAAAGGCTTCAAATGCCTGACTATATGACCTTGAGCTGCACCCATTCTCTTTGATATGAAAGATTATGGTTCACTACACCTTTGTGTTGTTTATGAAAATCACAATCAATTTATGATAAAGAAAAAAATGAATATTTCCATATATATATGATCTTTTTTATTAGTTTAAAGGAGAGAAGTTGTTATTGAAGATTGATATTCGGTCTAGATACCATTGGTTGAGGATAAAAGAATCTAACATTCTAAAAACTGCCTTTTAGAGAAGGTATATCAATTATGAGTTCCTTGTCATTCCCTTTGGTTTAACCAATTATTTTTTAATCTATATTTATTAGATATATTTTATTTTCCATGAATATATTTATACCTTCATGGTAGTCTTTGTTGATGACATCCTTATTTACTCTTTATCTGAGGTTGATCATGTGCATCATCTAAGAACAATTTTGAGTTTTTTGAAAAACCACCAACATTATTCAAAGAATTTTAAATGTGATTTATGGATTTGAGATGTTATATAACTGGGACATGTGGTGTTATAACATAGGATATTATTTGATCCTAAGAAGGTAAAGTAATTTATGACATTGTAACAACCATAGAATGATTTTGATATTTGTATCTTCTTGGGTCTAGTGGGATCTTATCATTGGTCTATTAAGGATTTCTCAATGATGGATTCTCTCATGACTACTCTGACATAGAATTGAGTATAGTTTCCTTAGGATGGAAGATTTAAGAGTTATTTTGTTGAGGTAAATTTTATTTTGACTACTACGCTGGTGTTGACTCTTCTAGAGATAGAGCATGGCTATTTGGTCTTTTCAGATTCATCATGATTAGATTTGGGCTGTATTATTATGTGGGGTGATCATTTTATTGCCAATGGATCTTATCATATTAGGCCACATGAGAATAATTATATGATCTCTAACATTGAATTTGAAGTTGTGATATACTCGCTTAAGAGATGGTGATATTACATTTATATAGAATGTATTACTATGTTTTCATTCCACATGAGCATAATTTATATATTCAGTAAAAAATATTTAAATCTCCATTAGAGGCATTCAGTGGTATACCTGAAGTATTTAAATTTGGACATCACCTATACCCTAGGTAAATAGAATATTATTGTAGAAGATTTGATTAAGAAACAGTTGAGTTAGGAAGTTAAAGAATCATAAGAATAGTAGGACCTGGTGGAACACTTTCCACATTTTCATATTGGAGTCCATGAATCAAGGGTATATGTTTCCATGGCTAGTGATCAGTGGAAATCCACTCTCCTTTAAATGATTCATAAGGGAGAACATCTTTATGAGGAGTTCCATATCATTAGAGACTCTTTTAAGGTTGGGGAGACCGTTCTTAACTGGTTATTCTCTAAATAAGTAATTATTAAATTTTAGAGCCGTTTTGTGGTTCCGTCTTTGGTATGAAAAGTTGTAATGGGGGATTTCCATAGTTTGTAGTGGTTAGTGCACCCAAGATCCAAAAATATGTTCCATGACTTGCCATGGTAGTTCTATTTTCCATGTATTAAAGGGGGTATTAATCATTTTTTCTCTCATTGTTATGTGTGCCAACAGGTCAGGATAAGCACCAAAAACCATTGGGTTTTCTTCATCCACTTACAATGACTAATTGGACGTGGAATGAGATATCTATGGACATTATAGTTGTATTTCCATGAACCTGTAGAATAAAGAATGCAATATGGGTTATGATTGATTGGCTGACAAAACTGGAACACTTTATACCCATTCATGAGAAAACCAAAGTTGAGGGGTTGGTAAATCTCTATGTGAAGGAGATTATTATTTTTTATGGAGTTACTCAAACTATAGTTCTTTATATGGATAGCTTTGTAACTTCTCTATTTTAGAGATCTCTTTAGTAGGCACTAGGATCTCATGTCTGTTTGAGTATAAAATACCATCTATAGTCAGATGTCTAGAAAGAAAGAGCTATATAAATTCACGAGAATATTCTTTTCACCTGTGTTATTGAATTTGGTGTATATTTGGATGACCACTTGGGACTAGTTGAGTTTTATTATAATAATAGTCTGAAATCTGTTATCATAATTTCTTCTTTTAGGGCCTTGAATGGATGTACATGAAGATATACATCTTATTGGTATGAGATTGAGGAAAGTTCCTTGGCTAGACCAATCTTCGTTCAAGATATGAAAAAAATATTTATTTCGTTCATCAACGAATGTTGATGTAACCAATTATATATAAGTTTTAGGGTGATGGTCATTGTAGATATTTGGAATTATGGTTTGTTGATTAGGTATTCTGGAATGTTTCACCACATCTTGGTCATTGATGGCTTGGGTGGAAATGGAAACATGATCCCCACTTTGTGGTACCTTTTGAGGTGGTAGAGAAGGTGGGAACAGTTTCTTACAATTTAGAGATTCCACCACAAACGACATCAATACATGACATGTTCCATGTATCTCAGATCTGTATGTATCTATATGATCCATCTCATGTTCTGAGCTTTAGTGATCTTGAGGATGAGTCTTATTTATCCATGACTGAATGACTATTCAGGACAGTTGATTCTAATAACAAGGTACTTCATGGTAGGTAAATACCTTTGGTTCATGGGATATGATAACATGGTTCTAATTTTCAAGAGATTTTTGAGTGATAGGAACTTATGAGAGAGCAACAACATCACCTTTTCGATATGGTATCATCATGATAGGGTTTCTGGGGTAAAAATATTTCTATGTTGGGGGGGGGGATTGTGATATTACATTACTCTTATTGTGGATATAATTTATAACTTTTTTTCATTCTTTTCATTGTCTCGGTACAAATGAGAAGGAATTTAGAGGATACATATAATTTTGAACTCAATGATTTATTGGATTCTCATAATAAAATATGATGGTTATGCATCCAGCTAGGTATTTACATGGTGTGTGATGTGTTTAAATGGCAGATAAGTTCTAAAATAATAATAAATCCATTATTATAAGAAGTAGATGAGGTTTTTAGTGAATTTTTTATATTTCAATTACACAACATGTAATTGGGTTACACACCATGTAATGAATAAACTTTGGTTCTCAAACTATCTTCCCAGCTAAATCACTATTTCCACCATTCCAGATTTATTTTCTCTCATCCTAAATGCCCTCCCTTGGTTATTCTTTCAATAAAACTCATCTGAGTCATTTAGATCAATGATTGATCATTGTTTTGGTTGAGGTGTGACTCATCAGGTAATCATTATCAAAATCTTTTAATATATTTCTCTCTTACTCATTGTTGTTTGATATATTATCTTTGTATTGATATATGCAAACCACATGTTATTGAATCTTATTTCTAGATTGAGTTCCTATATCTTCCTTTTTTTGTTTGTGGGTGGGTTCCATTGTAGGTCTTCTGTCTCCATGTAACGTGGGTAGTTCCATCATGATTCCCAATTTATGTTGACCCTAAATTTCTTTATTTAATTTTAATTATTTGAATTAAAATCAATCCCAATATTTTACTTAAATGTATTTCAATTGGTTTATTGTAAAAACCAAATTCTAATGAGTTGGGGATTTAAAATGTAATTTTTTTGTTATGAAATTAGAAAAACCCCAAATTAAATTTTATTGGGATATATTTATTGAATTTTTTGAAAATTATATTGTCTCATATAAATTGGGGATTTGAAGGAAATAGTTTCGATGAAATTGTGTAATTTAACTTTGGAAAAGGTTTTGATGAGAATAGTATAAAAAACCCATATTCCATTGAATTAAGGTTTTACTGGGATATTTATTGGATCTTGTGAAAAAGTAAATATTTGAATTTAATTTTTGAATATGGATTGTGAAATTGAATTTTGAATTGATTTATATTTTTTATATTGTGAAAATGATTTAAAATGCTTTTGATAGGATCCTTTATAGTTTATATTGGAAAAGGATTTTTTTGTTTAATAAAACGTGTTATAGTTTTAAATGGAAAATGGAATATTTGAATAAAAGAATGAGATTAATTGTATTTTATGGTTTCTTGAAATAAATTTCCCATCATTTATTTCACTAGAGCACATGAAATCCTTAGGTAGTTAGTGAGTTTTTTTGGATTAAAATTTACACTTTACAATGTTCCAAAACATAAATATAGAAAGTCACATCCCTTTGGTGATGGTGATGTATCCTCTTTGGAATATGTTAATAGGGAAGTATGTACATAATGCCATGTCACCATGAGTTTAAAGTCCCTAAAGCCTAAAACTGTCATACCTTCCAAGGAATATGACCACGTTTCTCACATATACATATTTCAAATGAATGTATGCCATTGTTGTAAACTATTTTACATGAATTCATATTAATATAAACTATTTTATATAAAAGTGTTTATTTGATCCATTTGTTTAATGTATTTAGATCAGTTGAAATGTATTCCATGTCTTGAAATGTGAAGAATTGTTTTTTTTAAATATTTTTTTGAAAATAGAAAGATATTTATTTAAAAATTGAATTCTCATTATTTGGTTAAAAAAACGTTGTCATCATTTATGGAATCCCTGTTGAGGCCATACTGGGATTTTATGTCAAAATCTACTGGTGACTTTGGGTGTTTATTGATTATTCCATTATGGGTAAGATAATGGTTAAAAAACCACTTGTAGGTGGTTCTAGCTATTGATCTATAGACATGGAGAGTTTCATTCCTCAGTACTTGATATATTTACATTAATATTTTTTGGTACTTTTATATAGTAATTTGGTTTGTTTATAACTATTTAACTTCTTGTACACTTCTCCTAGTGGATTTTATTTTTTATTCCTAATGTCTTGTTTTTCTACCTCAACAATGTTTTTTGATGAATCATTCCCACTATAATTTTTTATGATTACATGTGCTAGCTGCCATCCCATGGGGATCAGGAATACCCCTCAGGACATTCCCGGTATGGATTAGTTATTAGGTTACCAGGGTACCTAGGTTGATTCGTGACACCTTCCAATGTAATGGTTAGGTAATAACAGTATATAATATTACAAATCATTTAGAATTGTGGTTTTACATATCACAAGATACGAAGGATATTAAAGTTATTTAAAAATAAAAATTTCACAAAAACATAGGGTGTTACATTATACAACCCTTAAAATGAATTTATCCATCAAAATTTAATTATTTTGATATAAATAATTAGGATACCACAATTGTATCACATCTTGAATTTCCAATGTTGGTTATTTGAAATTCTTATTCCTCTATAGATCTTTATCCAAGCAGTAGTCATGTTCCGTAAGAAATTATCGCTATAATAACCTTTTAGTTTTTTATATCTGACGGATAACATATTTATTTCCTCCATAGATATACAAGGAAAAAAATCAAAAACCTTAAAGAGTATTGGTAGAAGATCCATGTAATAAGATTCCATCCCTAAAAGATAAAGAATATTGAAGGGGATAATATAAATCAAGCATAAATTTACATTTTTACTAAATCTCATGGACATATTCAATAGAGAAATTCAACAAATAATCTTCTCACAAAATCAAACTCTAGATCTTATTGATGATTATCAGAATAACCTTTCCATAAATTATAAGAATCCTTGATGTATTTCTGAATGATTCGTATATTCTTCTGCATTTTTTATCTCGCAGAGGTCCCAAAAGAATGATTTCTCATTCTTAATCTAAAAACAAATTGATATTTACACTTCATCCCACATATGGATTAATAAGGATATTTATGAATGCTCAATTGGAAGATATTGTTATAATAAAAAATGACATGAGGATGGTGTATATCTCAACTACCATTGAAATCCATAGAATATTATTTTAGATTATCATATAGTGTTTGAATGGTTTTATTAGTATGACCATATATATTAGTATGATACACTAAACCAAAACACAAGTTTTTATCCAATACTTACTGAATAATTTATAATAACTTCTTGGTAAGCCTTAGATCCTGATCATATATAATAGAATGTGGTACTTCATGAAACATTACCACTTCCTTAATGGATATACTGGAATTATGGTCAAGGGATAAATATTATTAGATAGTAATGAAGTGAGATTAATTTTCAATGAAATTGACTACAACCCAAATATCATTATATACTTTAGATGTTTTAGGGAGTATGAAGAAAAAATATTGGTGATGTTTTCCCATTTACATTATGATATTGGTAATGGTTGTAACATATCCTTAGACTTCTATCTATCAAACGTGACATATAGACATACCAATCCCTACGTGACATACTCTATAATATTTCTATGCATGTTTTACCACTAAAATATTTATTTTAGATCACTTTAAATATTCTTACTTCTAGTATGAATAGTGACTAATTAACTATGAGACTTATTCAATAAATCCTTCAAGTAAAACACTCATGAAATACATACATGGTTGGGGAACATTATAAATCCATAAAAATCATGTTTTATCTCATAAAGATATACTACCTTATTTTATAACATTACATTTTCATTCCATGCCTCTTTAGTTGTCACTTGGCTTATTAGTTTAACACACATTTGAGTAAGATAATATTTACTCCCTTAATTCAAAATTTCAATATCAATCCTTTGAAAATATAGTTTATTTATTTATTTATATGATAATCATCGTGGACAAGTTATCATGTTCCTTTTGATGGAAAACATTGGTCACATTGTTCACATTCTTAGGGTGGTAATGCATTGGGAAGTAATAATATTTCATCATTTATAACCATCTTAAATGAAACATATTCAATTAATTATATGTAAATATATAATTTCATATTATATAATCACTTTATTTATCACACCCTTCACCATATAGATAATTAATCTATATATTTTATGCAAAAATTACCATTGATAACTCTGAATAACGAGTTGGGTAATTTTTCTCATGAAATATCTATTTTCATGAGTCATAAACTATAACCATATCATTCGTTATGAGGACACATCCCAATCCATTATTTGATGCATCACTATGGATTTGTAACCCTTATCCACTATATAGTAGTGTAAGAATAGGTGTACTGACTAAAATTATATTCACTTCCTTGAAATTTTCATCACATTCATTTTTCCAAAGGAACATGGATCCCTTATGAGTTAACATGGTAAGTGGATTTGATAGAAATGAGAAATTTTCGAAAAAAATAATCTATAATATCTAGCAAAAAAAAACTATGGATCTCATTCACAGTTATTGATATTGACCAATGATAAATAACAATGATATTTGAATGATCCACTATTATACCTTCACTTGAGATTATATGACACAATAATGAATATTTATAAAGCAAAAATTCCCAATAGATAAAATTGGAATAAAATTTCTATATCCTCAAGTTATTCACTAAAATTCTGAAATGTGATTCATCATATTAGTTTATTTTTGAATTTATAATAATATCACATGAAAATACTAATAAAAACAGATTATGGTAATCTATAATGATTCTATCCATTAATTAAATGAGGATATCAAGGGAATTAGTAAGTCCAAATGGAAATACTATTAATTTTTCATGAAAATATCTCATACTAAAGGCCATATTTGGTATAACCACCTTATTTATACTAAACTAATGTTACCATTATTAAAGAACAATATTGGAAAAATATAGATCTATTCATAGTTGATCAAACAAATCATCAATATGTGGAAGATGATATTTGTTCATAGTTGTGATATTTTTATGTTTCGGATAATTAATATAATGTTTCATTGACCCATTTCTCTTAAAAAAACAAATTGGTGAACCGCATTGTGAAAAAATAGGTTGAGTGAATGCCTTATATATATTCTCCTGTATTTCATTCTTCAATTTCTATAACTCAATCAGGGTAATTCATTATGGGTTCTTTGAAATAGTTATGTCACTAGGTATGATTTCCATCGACAACCCAACATCATGACTTTTTAGAAGACACAACATGTCCTGAGGAAAAAACTAACCCATTCTCGATCAATATGAACCTTTTTAATGTTGAGTTTCTCCCCAACCATTTGAGAAAAATATAAATCATGCATAGGTTGAAAAAACCATAAGATGTAATTAATTTCCATTGGGTGTTCAGGTTCATTCTCACACTACTACATGACTTAAGGATAATTGGGAATATTGAATAAAAAAATCCAATTCTCAATAATTGATATGGGTGCTACACCAGGAGTGAAAATCCATATACAAAATTTACATCAAATTCAAAAATAAGAAGAATAAAAGGATTCATATGAATTATAATGTCAGAAACATATATCAGAGTGGAGTTTTATACTAGAGATTCAAACACGTTACCATTAGTATTTTTCACCACCAACTCAATATCTTATCATTGAGGTGGTAATTCGATACCCATAGAAATTTGTCCAGTTATAAAAGAGTGGGAAGAACTAGAACAAAATAAAATATGTGCAATACTCAAGTTAAACATAAGTGTATCTTTCACCACATCACTAGGAACTTCCACATCAATAATAGTAACTAAATAATTTTTACCCTCTACCCTTGGTTTATGTTGAGATCTGTGTTAGTATGTTAAATTGAGTTTAATACATTAACTTGTTTTCTATTTTTTGATAAATTATATCCATATCACATTTAGTTAAATTAAAAATGGTTCTTAAAATAATATATTTCATTTAAATGTTTTAATGTTATAAATTATGGAATGATTGTTATATTTATTTATTTACTATATATTGTTAATAATTTTTATGGAATATGTAAAAAATTTTCCATCTATTTAATCCTCATAGGCTAGAAACACTATACCTCCTAGGGGACCAATGGTCAACCATGCAGGAGGACCAACCCCAGAAGCCTACACAGAGGTTGGTTACTAAGAAAATTGGCTTCTGTGTAAGTCCCTATGGATCAAACCTAGAGGATTTCATGGAACAATCCTTGTATTCTCACTGGGTTATAGGCCATGTAGTGTGTGATGGGGTGCAAGCGTCGAACCTTACTGAAATATCAACAGTGGGTTGTTGTGGATTGTATGTGATATTAGAGGTAAGCCATTTTAATTCTCCAATGTGGAATTCTTGAGCTTCTATGCTATTATATTTTTAAAATAATATAGATATTAACTCAATAGACTAATTGGTTAAATGTTAACTCTAAATTCACATATTTGATCACCTTATTACTTTAGCACCTCCCAAAGCCTCATCTGTGTCATTCAGTTCACCCACATTGAAACAATTTCTTTGACGGATCAAATAGAGATACTTAATTCTTCCCATGCTATTGGTATAATTTATTTTTCGTATAAAAACATACATAAATTTAACTTTGTCATGAATTATATTTTTTCATGATAGTGATATTGATGAGATTTTCAACGCACTATAAATATTCACCATCATCGAGAATAAGTGAACCTACCTATCCAAGATCTTCTCCAACACTGAATCCACATCTCTATTATATCAATGTCTTTTAAATCCTAATTTTATATTGGTTTCTGAGGCATGAAAGAAAATGAAAATATCGTCATGTTACATCTATCATTGGACACCAGTAGATCAAAAAAATAATGGTAGATATTTTAAATGGTAGACTGTTTGACCACTGGTAGATTGGGTTCCACTGGTTGATCTCTTCTACAATTGATCGGTCGATATCTTAATTATAAGAAGTGATTTTTGAAGACAATATATTTATTATATATTTTCATGCATAATGGTACCTTTATCTACAGTTAGTCTTCACTGGTAGATCACCATACTACAACAATATTTCTGTCTATCATTAAACACCACCGATAGATCCTTTGTTTTGTTACTTAAGGGTATATCCCCTTTAAACCCACAATAGATCTTTATCAACACTACTAGTAGATCTATTTACTACTGAGGAATGGTAGAAAAATATTCCACTAGGAATTTACATATACTCTTAGTTCAATTTATTTTTTAAAAATTTATACATCTTATATTTTATGTGATGTTATTAAAATAAACATTTAGATAAATGTTTTATTATATTTTGACAAAATATAATTATATTTTACGGAAAAATAATTGTTATTTTTTTACATATATAAAATAAGAACATATATTATTTTAATTATTAGTTTTATAATATGTTTACACTCTTAATAAACTAAATATTTATTAATTATATTTATACTATTATAAAATTATTAATTGTACATATTTTTTTTTAAAAAAGTGTTTTTAATGTTTTAGATTGTTATATCATGTAAAAATAAAGTGTATGATCATTCTTTGTTATTTTACATGAAATTTATATTAGAAGGTAACCATAATATTATTTTGTTGTTATGAGTTAAAAATTTTCCTTTGGTAATTGGCTTTAAAGATGCTCATAAAATATAATGGTTTTAATTATGAAGGATTAATTTATTAGATACATCTTTGATGAATCAAAAAAATGCTTGTAAATATCATGCAATACATTCATAGAGATACTACTATGACCCATTTCATGATAATCTCATTTGTTCATAAAACTATTACAACTTCTGTTCCTGGGCTACAATCACTAAAGAACTTCAACATTCACTATTCTTCAATTTAAGTGACCAAACTCATAAGGATTCATCTTCTTTAATATATTTTGATAATATAACGGTTTTTTTATATGATTTTCTTCATGAAATATTTTATTTCTTTTTTTTCAATTATTTAGGTATTGTTTAATATTTTCACCAATAAATAGAATATCTCGAATTTTCATGTTATTCAACCACCAAATAATAGTATGGTAATTGACTCCAGATCAAAATTCTGGTCACAATGCAGATCTGTTTCTACTATAAATTACTCAGTTGTGAATTTGGGTTTTTTAAATGGTAGTTTCTATAACATTTCTATTGTATTAATAAACATGATATTTATTAATTTTATTTTAAAATTATTATAATTATGAATTGTTTATATTTTGTACGTAATTTTTTAAATTATATATATAGATATTTCATGGCTAAATGAAGATCACAATTGTTCTTTGTTATTTAGTGCAGAAATTAAAATCAAAGGTAATAAAAATATTATTTTATGGTTATACACTCACATGTTGAATGGTGATTTTGGGGTTGAATACACGACTATAATATATTTATTTTAATGATGAAGGATTAATTTTATATATACATCTTAATGGGATAAGAAAATTTCTCTACTAATCATTTAACACATTATTAGTGATGCAACTTTGACACAATTGTTACTGGTCCCATTTGTTCAAGAAAGTACTATGACATCCATTCCATGGATATGATCACCTATGAACCTAAAAGTCTAAACTTCTTCCATTTATGGTGACAATGATCACCCCGATTCATCATCCTAATCATCTTTTTATCATATTCTGGTTTTGTTGTCTTTTTTCCATTAGGTAATGTGTTACTTTTTTTGTTTATAATTCTTCGATTATGGTATAATATTTTTATGAATAAGGTGAATATATTGAATTATCCATTTATTTCAATTCTAAAAAGGAAGTCTCAATTGTAACTCTTGATCAAATTTAGTAGAACAATATATGTTTGGTATTTATAAAAATACTTGGCTTAACATCTCAATTTAAAAAAATAGACAGTGTCTGTAATAGTTTCTCTCTACATTAAAAGGTAGATTTGTAGTATGTACCAATATCATGGAGGAGTACAGAAGGTCTAGGATTAGACTAGAATTTTTTTTGATTTCAACCTATAAAAATATTTGTGTTCTATAATTCCATTTGTGTGGTACTTCTTTTCAAGGGAACATCACTCACTAGAGATAATTATTTGATAAACACTTACTGATTTGTCTTTCAATTTTTAAATGAAAATTCACCCTCTATTAAATATTTCCATCACTATCGATTCAATTGTATGTTCACCTAAATTTTGGTAATTGGTTGTAATAGTTACATATCTCCATATTGTCAATGAAAATTAGTTTGATAGATTCTCCCTACCCTTAAATTCATGAGTATGATGAAATTTTTCTCCACACATGATGAAAAATACTTTTCATTTCAAGAATGTAACAATATGTATCCTTTTAAAAGTATCACATTTTAGAAAACCCCTCTTTATATTCTTTATATTATCTATTTTTAGTCTATCATATTCTTCTTCATTGGTTTCTATTTAAATCCGTAAGGATTGGTGAATTCTTTCTCTATCTTGAAAGAATATGATACTATATCCTCAAATGATGGGAATGTTTGGGAGACTAGTTTCCTTTGAGTAATTGACTTAAATACATCAATGAAATGGTCAATAATCTTATTTGGATTGTTTATATAGTCCAAAACATAGCTTGATACCCTTGTAAATTCATCCTCATAATTGTAACATTTTCCAATTCAATTTGTATCAGACTCAATATTTTTCTCTCTATATATATCCAATGTTCATGAGGAAAATAAATTTTCAATAAAAGATCATTAAAATATGTACATTCCATTTTGGTAATTACCTCAACATTCATTTTATTTTTCATCAAGGATCACCATTGATTTGCATCCCCTATGAAATGATAAAATCCCATTAAAACCTTCTCTCATTCATTAAATCCCAAATCCTGAAATAAATTCACTAAGGATTATATCCATTTCTTATATGAAAATAGATTTATTGTACCACTAATTGATAGAGGCTACTAAAGTATTAATGTGTCTACCATTTTTAAAAATAATTTTTTATTTGAATGCTACTTCATATGGGAATGATATTTTTTTTCATAACCTGTGTGAACTTCTCCACTATTGGTATGATTTTTTAGGTCCAGGAGCAATTCCATCTCATGATTCATTATTTTTCCTAGGAGGGAAATACCTATATAGACTGCATGCAGTTTTATTGTTCCATTCCATCCATTATGAACTATTTATAAATATTGGATTGCACAATATTAGATCATAACATTATTAATTATAACGTATAATTTTGAAAATAGTGAAACACTTAGCCAAAATTATGAAATTTATGCATTGAAAATTGTAGAATCCTAAATTTGGTTTATTTGGGAATAATATCAAATAATTAAATTAATTTTAATTAATTCAATATTATTTATAAATAAAAATGAGAATTAACCCATAATATCACTATGCAGTGTCAATCCAGGTTTGTTTTAAGGTAACACACACATCGTGTAGTAGAATGACAGATGAGATACAATCAATCCGATTCTTTTCAAGGTTATTACCCTAGAACAATCTATTACAGAACCATGTATACTTTTTGTGTCGAGACATGGATGTATTTTTTAGGAAAAACACATAATATATACCTTAAAAAAATATTACTATGTTATAAAACTGGTAGGCTTATCCTCAACATTACTCAAAATGTTATATTCCCATATCTATGTATTTATAAATCTAATTCCCAAGGTTTCCACAAAAAATTCATCAAGACCAAATTTAATTTCATAAACTATATAAAACCATGTTCTATGGTTACTTGGTTATATTTTCACTAGATATAAGTGATCACATCCCAACATATCAAATATTTTTGAAGTGATGAAAAAATAGATATATAATTAAATATAACATTACATTTGGAATCATTTCATGGAGAACAACATAATTAACATTAAAAAATCCACATATATTAATTATTATGTAATTCATATAATTAAAAGGAAAGGAAAAATAAGAAAGGGGTGGGCTCATATGCCTAGTAAGGGTTTTCATATAACAAAAGCTAATAAGGGTTGAATAATATCTCAAGAAACAATGTGGATAAAACAATTCCATATAAATAAGCACATGTGATATTAAATCATCAATGGATATAATAACTACTAAAATAATCATACATAAATTAATAAATTATTTTATAATTATTGAATATAGAATATAAAATATCTTAATCTTACCATTTTGGCCTTATGCCAATACATTTTACAAAAAAACAGGTAATGCATTAGACAAATTCCTAACCAATTGTGTCTCATGAGACCTACCAATCAAGAAAGGTGATATTAAATTATATTGACAACAATAAATTAACAATTTAAATTAATCGATCATATGAGTAAACACCAAAATGTAATCAACATGGCATAAAAATAAATAACTTCCAGTAGTAGAAGAATGACTATACAAAATATCGATAATTTCCCAAGTAAATATGATCATAAAACATCTATATAAACATGTTTAATTTTATCATATAATAATTACCTCAATAAATTATAAGAATTAACAATTCACATTGTCCTTGATGAAAATACTTTTAAAATATCACTGAAAATTTTCATGATGAAAATATAGTTTTCACTTATATAAATCAAATATTTTTAATCATGAAGGAAAATTTTTTCTTTGAAAGAAATCTATTAAAATTTAAATGGATTACTCAAATAAATAAGTTTTCATGATTATGAAAAACTCAGTTCATGCTATATAACTTAAAAAACATTCATTCCAAACATTTTTCATAAGGGGAAAAGTACCGAATTTGGAAAATCACTAGAATATTACTTTAAAAATATTTTTTTATGAATTAAAATATGGTTAAAAATTAATATCATAAATAATTGGATAATATTAAAAATATTATTTAAAAAATTTAAATTATAATAAGGATATGAATGAATAATATTTCTATGAGTAGAAAAACAAGGTATATTTTCCATAGAAGCATTATTTCGGTGTCATGTGTACTTAAAGAGAGGAAAATGAAATGGAAATATTTAATTTATATAAGTGAAACAATTATAACAAAATATATCGGTTTTAAGATATAAATGTCAAATAATTCACCCAATAGATAAAAAAATGTAAACAATCCCCAATAATGATGAGATTTTGAACTAAATTCTTCTGTTATGACTGAAGCCCTTAGTATGTGTTCAAAAAACCAGTATTATAAATATAGATATATTTTAAATAAATTAAATAACCATAAAATATATATATTATACCGTATTTTATTACGTATAGTTTCTTTATCATCTTTTTGTGAATAATTCAATTTTAATACTCACTATTCAGGGTAATAACTACTTCATTTTTCACAAATGTTTGGTTCAATAGTTAAAGTACAATATAATATGACCATGGTTACATAATATACATAAATTTAATAACAATATTAATATAATATTTATTGATTATATTTTTTATGTTAATCCATAAAATTTAGAGATCGAAAAATGAATTACACTATTCATGGAGATAGTAAGCTGTACATACGCATAGACACAATTTATATTTTTTCAACGAATGAATAAATGAAAGCTGAATACTAATTAAATTTTTAAAAATAATTTTATATATTATATGTCTTATATATTCAATATATATATAAATTTTTTTAAATCCCTGAAAATGTAAAATGAAAACCTGTATTTCATCGCTTCGTGGAGGTGGTAGTTCACATGTATGTACGGGCAACATTATCATTTTTCAAAAGATTAGGATGTAATAAAGTAGATGTGATAATAAAATTTCAGATGTCTAGTTATGTCAAAAATATAATATATAAACATTAAATCCATAAATATATTTATATATGTGAGGTGATGATAGAAAACTGATTACATCAGTTCGCGAGGCGATTGTCCTACCTACACAAGATCAACAATTTCTTTACCCATTTGATAGAAGAGGATATGGATAGAGGTTATTAAATTAATACAACAAAATCCACGTATATAGAATATACTATTTTTATTTTTTTTATAATAGTTTATGAAGATTTTAAGGATATAGAATGAGAACTAAAATAGAAATTCATGTTTAAGAAATATTCTTATTCTTCACACAACCTCATTAGGTTTATATGAGAAGAATTAATAGGATTATTTACAAATCAAAAAAGTGACACAAGGTAATGGGGTTATATGTAAGTAAGGGAATTTATGAAGGATTTGTGAAATTAAACTTCTCCTGAATTTTGTATATGAGAGAATATGGGGTGACCTATTATTTGTGGGGGAGAGGACAGATAATGATTGTTTGTAAAAAAATAAAATAATATATATTATATTCACACCTAATGGATCCAAATTAGACCTTTACAACATCCTAGATGATATAAGGTCTAAATAATTATATAATATTTAAATTAGATATGTTTTTATGTTATTATAACCTTTTTCTTTTTAGTATAACCCCTGATTAACCAATTTTAACTATATCCATGATAACATATTTTTAATAATTTTACATTCCATTATGAAAAAAATGAAGTTAAACTTATTTAATGATATTAATTATGATGATTATAAATTTTAAACCTGTTTTTATAATTTTAATTCATTGAATTGGGAGAATTATATTTAATGTTAAACCAACAAACATGAAGAAACATTGTTTCTTAAAGTGAAAATTTTCAAAACTATAAAAAGATATTATATAAAATTCTAAATAAAATTGATTGAAATTATCAAGATTAAATTAATGATAATAAAATATATTAATTTTTACTTTCAAAACAATTTTAAAATAAAGTTTATCTTTTTAAATTAAATAAACACAAATCAATATATAATAAAAATATCTATTTTTCTATATTCATCAAAAAATTAAACTTTTCATAAAATTATTAAAAATAACCATAATATAATTTTTGAACGATTATTTAAAAAATTAAATTTATTATATCAACTAAAATATAGAACATTATAAAACATATTTCTAAGATAAGTGCACAAATAACAATGAAATTGTTCTTTTGAGGAAAAAATGTTTTTAAGCATAAAACTAGATTATTTGTTATACAATGAATAAAAAATATTTGATGAATGAGGAAATGTTTTATTGAATATATTATATAGGAATTTCATAAAAATAATCAATCAATTGTTATCAATTTAATTTGAGAAATAAAAAAAAAATTGTGTTCATAAAACAATGCCTCAAAAATATTTCTTTTACATTCAAAAGCTTTTTCCAAACGAATTAATACTTATGTAAACCATATAAGATATATAATTTAGTTAGTCCTATTAATACCCCTAAATTAAAAGGATATGATGTAATGGAATACTATAATATTGTTTTCTAAAGATGATATTACATGTATCACAAGATATTTAATAGATTAAATTATTTTAAAATGAAATATAGTATAAAATATAGTGGTGATACACACTTTTATACTGTATATAAATGACTGTTATTATGAATTAGATAGAATAAGGTTTATAATATATATTTATTTGGTTTTGTAACATATTCTAAAATAATTATTCGAAATTTTCAAACAATTTAATTGAGTATGAAATGTTTTTTTTTCAATTTTAATTTAGTGTTGAGGTTATATAAACAGGGAAACAAATATTTTTGTTCTACCACTATATAAATTGAACAAGCATGAAATATTAAAAAAATGGTTAAAAAATAATTTGGAATGTCTAAATACGGTTTCACCATATAGATAAACATGGAAATTTAAATATAACGGTAATATTTAGAGTGTAGGATGTTGTTTCCATATGATTAAATTTCCTAGGATTTGTGATGGGATTTGAGAAACTATAATAAATATCCATGTATGGTTTTAGAGTTTTATTAATAAATTATTCATTTTATAAAAGTTATATAATACAAAATATATGATTTCAATTATTATAAATAAACAATAGTTCAAAATCAATGTAAAAATTGAATAAGTTTTTAGTTTTTATTTAAATTATAAAGAAATTGGTCCCTATGAAATTGAATTTAATGAAATTGAAAATATGAAACCTAGATGGTTCTAAATAAAGGATGTGTAGTTTTATGGTATTTCTATTATATTATAAGAGAAATTGTTTTCTTAGAAAATATTTTTCAAGAATAAATTACATGATACACACGTTGTTTGATTAATTAATTACTTTATATTACTTTAGTTGAAGACATTGAAACAAATATTTTATCCAGGATAATGAATCTTATATATATGTTTATTAAAATGTTAGGGATTTTATCAAATCAAAATAAGTGGCCTAATTTAATGTATAAATTCATATTTTTAGGTTATTTCTCTAAAAAATAGATACTCACATATAATATAGATAGAATAGATTATTTTTTAAATACTCCCAAAAAAAAAATATGTGTTTTCTATAACATAAAATTATTTAGAGTGTCAAAAAAATATATTCTAAAGAGAATATAGAGTATAAGAGATTAGTGGTTGAATTTTAGAAATAGGATTCAGATGTGCCTATATTATTTAACCAATATTAAATCATAGATGTTACTCACTAAAGAGTTTAAAAGAAGGGTTTTATATATTAATAATGTATATATGTACTAGGAAATACATATAAAATTAATTATTCTAACAGAATTCAGAAAGGGAAACAAGTATAATGATGACTTGGAAGCTTAAAAAATATTATATGATTAAAATGAACTTATTTATGGGTTTTTATATTTGTTAAAGGTGTTTCATAATATTAAATATATTATTTTACTCAAAAGTAATTCTTCATATTTATATTATTTTATATTGACTACATATATTCCTGAAGTTATAAGAAAATTAACAAATGCCCTTGAGTTACCCCTATATTTTGATCATTATAGAGGATGTTAAGATGTAGATATTTTATAATTTAGTATTGATGAGATATTATTTAGAATAAAAAATCTCAGGAGGCACAAATAATGTTTTTTATGTTTGATAACCCAATTAATATACAATAAACATTTTTAGACAATACGTATTTGGTATAATATGGGTGCATGATTCATATTTCAATTTACTAAATACCTAATGTTAGAGAGATACCTAAATTATGACCTTTATAAATGGATACGATTCTTACAAAAACTTTGGGGCATAGATAATTAGTTTTTGGTTTAGTATATTGTTGATTACACCATTAGTTTGAGCTTAACCAAGAGAAAATTTCTCCTATGGGATGAAGAGTCTCAGATCTAGAACCCTGATTGTCATAGAATAAGGAATTTTATACCGTACTTAGAAAAAACCTATAATGTTATTATATATTAAATAAGGGGTATTCTATGTTATTAACTATAAGGGTAAATGACATGTGATTTACTAATCAACCAATCAAATCTGTAGTCCTGAAATTATGAATTTAAGACTAGGTATATAAAATTTCCATTTTTATTTCCTTTGGTTACCTGATGTCATGAGAAAAAGGGATCAAATGATAGTTAATTATTCTATTTGATTCAAATGGGTGACACAAGTATAATGAAAAATCTATCTGATGATGTCCAAGATAGATTCCATCAAAACATGAATCAGACTGAATATTTTATAGAGGATTCTCATTATTTACTTTTATGGATTTAGGAATCCATTTTTCTTTTCAATAATATATTGGATTTTGGGGTCGTAATTTGTGGGTAACATTATAAGAACTATTATTACATAACATATTGATCCACACTATAAGTTTTTTGGAGTATATACCATAAGATATTTGGATAGGTTTTCACAAGGTATTACATATTATCATACCCATAGTAATGTTTAGTAAAAATTTATGAGAGTGTTATAGAAGATATCAAAAAGGATTTTTGGATAATATTACAAAAAATATTATATATAATAAAATATAAGCGGGAATTCAAGGAAATTCAGTGAAAGTTTGATATTATTATTAATATGTCCTAAATCAATGAGATTGACTTGGATATATAACATTGCATGATATATATATTTTATGTATAGTATTATTGAGTAATTTCCCTTGAAGAACCAATATTTATGATATAAATAATACTACTGAATTCATAAACATTAGTACATTGAAATTTCACACAATTGATACTTTATATAGAATAAAAAAACCAATATCTAAAAGTTAACATTATCATGATTGAGTGTACAAGAAGTATGTTTTATATGAACCTTACTAACCATAAAAAGACAACCTAATATACACACATATAGTTTTATTTTTTTAAAGGTGATTCCTTTTTCAAAAATGACCAAAGCACATATGTTATTAAAAGAAACATTACAAGAGTCTAAAAAATGGGATTATATTACAATTTTCTCTTGAAAGGAAAGAAGATTAGTGGGGTGGTCTTCGAACCATGTAATGTATTTATTGACTCCCATGTTGGCCAGACCATCTACAACCGTGTTTTCTTCTTGATAAGAATTCGTGATGAAATAGTGAAGATTGATATGTGAATGGGAGAATTCCATCCAGTGGGTATTAATGTACAAATTAAGGTGGATTATTCCATTCCAAATTGCTTGAATGATAGTTGTCATGTCACTTTTTATCCGAAGGTTATTCCAAACAAAGAGTTTGTTAAAGGTAATAGCATTTATCAAACCCAAAATCTCACCTTCAATGGAGGTGGCAATACCACATTTACCGATGAAGCATCCAAGGATCCGACCGAGGTGGTTCATGAAAACAGCAACACATCCTCTAGGTAGCGAATTTCCCTATGAGATTCCATAAATATTGATCTTGATCCATCAAGGCAGGGGGATTTGCAGAACACCTCCAGTGTGCGATGTAGCTGACAAAAATTGCATTTAATCCTTAGACGCCTCTGGATCGCAAAGTCATGCATGGTGTTGTGGCAATGTCCCTTTTGAATTGAGGTAACATCTTGTATGGAAATTAGGATCCTCATTTGTCATGAATTTTGATTAAATAAGTAATTATTATGAGTAATAGAATTCCAATCATACCAGATCACATGGTGGAGCTCAGCAACCGCAACAAGGAAGTTGTTCTTGACTTCTTGAGAGCCATATATTTCAGCACATTTTTAATATTGAGCTTTGACAAAGTCATGACTAAACCATCTGCAGTAAAAAAATGTCAAGAAAATAGTTCCAGAGAGAAAAAGTAGTATCGCAATAGAGAAAGTTTTGGATATAATATACTCTGTGTTGATTACAGATTTTTCATTTAGAGCATAGTTGAATGCTAAAGGATTGTAGGCAAAGGTCAGTGGGTGCTCTGTTGCGAACAAGAAGCCATACGAGGTTGAATCTCGAAGGTTTTATCCATGGTTTGGGGAACTAATTTAACCAACTATAGTCTCTTTCAATGTTACAGAAATAATGATTGTAGAAATGTTTTTAGTTGAGCATACGATTTTGTGTAGGTTCCCATGTTAAGAAATCATTTTTATGAGAGAAGGGGTAGTTTTCGATGACATTCAGAATAGTGTTAGGAAGGTAATCATGTTAAGAGTTTAAGAAGTCTCTGATTGAGATGTTGGTATTATTAAAGGTTTGATCAGAAGGAATCATTGAAATTAAAGGCATTCCAGTCTAGTTATCCAACCAAAATTTCATAGAGGACTCTCTGGAGACCATCCATCTAGAGTTATTCATAATGTTGGTGAAGGTGTAATTGATGGTAGGCTAGACTGATGAGTTAATGAATTTCGAATTTCCCATTTTATGTTTGTAAAGAAACCTATTTTTTAGAAAGGTAATTGCTTCAGAAGTATTTGGAATAATGTTCCAAGTGAGTCTTTCATGAAGGGCTTCATTAAAGTATTTGATATTTTTATACCAATACCACCATTTTCAATGGGCTTGCAACAAGTTGACCAATGTATAGTCACAAGTTTTATTTCTAGAATTCTACCTGTCCAGATAAAGTTCTTTATGGTAGTGTTTATTTTTTATTGAGGGAAACTAGCCTTTTATAGATGGTCATGAAATATACCATCTTGAAGACAATAGTGGATTTACCAAGGCAAGTCCTACCTACCATAGAGAGAGATTTACCTTTCTAAAAAGATATCTGCTTTAGAACATGGTCAACGATATCCACAAAGTGACAAGATTTGGGTCTACCCCAAAAAATGGAAACACCTAGATAGGTGAAAGGGTGCATACCTTCTTTCATACCCAGGTCACTAATAATGTTAAATTTTCTGCCGGGAGGTAAATTCTTCCCAAATAAGATGCATGATTTGTTCCATCTAAGTGTTTGACCAGAAACCTCTTCATAGTGTGAGAGCATGTTTTTGAGGTTAATAATGTTTCTTTTATCCCCCTAAAGGAAAATGATGATGACATCAGTATAAAAGAGATTAGTAGAAGCATTCATTTTCTTAGATACATGTATGGGATTTAGTTTTTTCTGGTCCACTAGTCATTTCATTAGACGACTGAGGTAGTCTTCTGCTATTAAGAAGAGAATGGTAGATAAGATTTCACCTTTCCTGGATCCTTTTTTACGTTTAAAATATCCATGAGAGATGATCCATTGATTAGGATAGAGATAGATGCCTAGTTGAAGAGGGTTCTAATTACAGTGATAAAAGAGGTGTTAAAACCATAACCATTAAGGAAATTGAAGATAAAACTCTAGTCCATGGTGTCGAAATCTTTTCTGATGTCAAGTTTAATAGCTATGTTCCCTCCCCTATCAGTTTTATTTAAATTATTAACACACTCAGTGGTGAGGAAAATACAGTCTTGATTGGATCTGCCCATTATAAAACCAAA
Organism: Viscum album; assembly: GCA_963277665.1. Classification (NCBI taxonomy): domain Eukaryota; kingdom Viridiplantae; phylum Streptophyta; class Magnoliopsida; order Santalales; family Viscaceae; genus Viscum; species Viscum album. The sequence goes on along the minus strand of OY728159.1, from coordinate 989,714,771 downwards.
TTGGTTTCAAGAGACAATTTTGTCTGTGAGAGTTGAATGTTTGTTGGAAATGATTTTTTTGATGATATTAAAAATAGTGTTGATTAGAGAAATGGGTCTAAACATATGAATCTCAGAGGAATTATCCACTTTCAGTATCAAGGTGAGAAAATTGATGTTTAGAGCATAAGGGAGAACCCAATGGTGAAGAAGGTTTTTACAATTTTACAAACATCAATCTGAATCACATCCCAATAATGTACAATAAAACCTTTATTTTAAGCCATCAGGACCCGGAGCACTATTGAGATTCAAGATAAAGATAATTTCCTTGATTTCATAATCCATAAGGGTGTTGAGAAGGAAGGAGTTGTCCTCATCATTTATCACAAGGGGAATGACCTCATGTAGGAGGCCTTTGTTTATATTAGGACCATCAAAAATGGATTCATAGTAGGAGACAATATGATGAGCGATGTCATCCTTATTGTCAAGGATCCTATCCTCATCCTTTAAAAGAGTTAACCGCCCATAGGCCTTCCTGATTCTTTGAAGAGAATTGTATAATTTAGTATTTATATCACCCTCTATTAACCATTTAGCTTTATAATTTTTTTCTCTTATTTTCTTATAACATGAGTAGGGAGTTTAGTTTGACCGCAATATTTAGTTCCTGAGTAGGATTGGTGTTGAGTTCATAGGTGATGTTTTTATTTTGAAGATCATTGATATATTTCTCAAGAATCATGATGAAATTATTAATTTCTTTTTCTTTGGAGTTGCACCAGATTTTTAGAGTCTATTTTAGATGTTTTAATTTGAGACTATAGTCATGGACATCATTGTTACGAGCCATTATGGACCAAAAGTTTTGTATGATATGAGAGAACATTCCATCAGACAACCATGAATTGTTAAATATAAAAGGCATACAAGGTTTCATGACTTTGCTGGAGACACAAACCAGGACGAGGTGATGATCAGAGTTAAGCCTATGAATGGTAATATTGGAGAGAGTGTCCCATTTATCTATACCAAGTACATTCGTGAAGGCTCTATCTGGCTTAGAGGTAACTACTTTGTTGTCTTTTCTTCTATACCTGGTGTATTTTTCACCAGTGAGATTGATTTCTATGAGGTTATTGTCATCTGATAAGGCTTTAAATTCCCTCGTGGAAATAGAAGCGTGAGAGGGACCAATTTTTTTGCTTGAGTTGAGAATGGAATTAAAATAACCCATAATAAACCAGGGTGTATTAATATTCATTCCATGGTAAGAGAGTTAATTCCAAAGATTTCTTCTTTCTTGATATCTATTCTTATCATAAATAAATGAGCAGAAAATATGTGTGTCTTCTATATTAAAATTTCATGTAAAAATCTGATCAGAAATATTGTAGACACTAATATCCTGTAAATATAACTGCAAGAAAATACGTAAAGATTCTACCTTGAGTTTATTAGTGATTGAACCTGTAAAAACATTATTTTTTTGACATTAATGAGATTATTTAGAGTCATAGTTAATTATTGGCTCCATAATATAAAATAATAAAGGATGATGAGGGTCAGTCATTCTCTTTAACACAATGAAGTTGTCAGAGTTATAAATCCCCCAGAAATTCTAAAAAAGGATATTAAGTAAAGTCTAGTTTTGGGGTTATAACCGTCCTTTTTCAATTTTTCAAAGACTTTATTTTGGGAGGACTTTCTAAATTCTTAATTATCAGATGTCTATTCCTGTTTATTGCTTGATTTTGTGGTGTTCTTAATTGCATGGTAAGGTATTAGATTACTCATAGTAGAGTTTGTATATTCCTCAGAACACAACATCAAATCTTTGGAAATATGATTCGAAACAGAGTTTCTAGATTTTGTAGCATATTACTCACTATCTATAGGTAGAGAGAGAGAGAGCTGTACCTAGTTCCTATGAAGTAACTTCATGATGTTTCTTGATTTTTTTCTAGATGTGGAGAACACAACATTTTCTCTATAGAGACATTCATAACAAACATTGGCTTAATTTTCTATATTGATAGTTTGATACCATGATCAATAGATTCAGGTGCAATGAAAACATTATTACATGTCTTATTTAGTGTCTTAGCACCCCCAGAAATGGAAGGATTTCTAATAGTATTAGAGTGAGTTGGGAAAACAGAAACCTGTTCATCATTATTAATTTTGATTTCATATTTTAGGCTTAGAGAGGTGGAATTGTTAGCAGTTTGTATCGTTGAATCCTTAAGGTTTGGATCTATAGGTTTCATATAACATAACATCATAGAAAAAATATTAACACTACTGACATTAGGTTAAGACCCATCAGAAAAGTAATTTTTAATAATGGAGATGCATGTATTAAGTCCCTTTTCCACCCTAGGTTTCTTGACGACTATCTGCTTTGTGAAACTATTGATGTTTTGGCATTGTGTAAGAACCTATACCTAGGGTGGAGTTCCCTTAAAAGGGTTAACAGATTCCAGTTTTTTGGTGATAGTTTCAGTCATTTGAGTATTAGTAGACTTTATTGTGTACTAAATCTCTTTCTGGTAGGTAATTAGTTTATCAGATTTTGAATTGTGTCTAGTGGAGTCTGGAGTTTTATAGAAAATAAAAGATGAGCCTTGAAAATGGGGGTGAGAGTCTACACTATATGTTATATTTCTAGATTCAGTCTTTAACTCTGAAATACCAGTTTCATTTAAAAGATATGGATTCTCAATCTATCTGGTACCTGAATCTGGGGTGTGTTTCACCACATTTTGAACTAAAAAAATCTCAATACAATCATACTTATGTAGAGTTGTAGTATATGTATTCCATGTATTGAAATTCACTTTTTCATGTGACTTATCCCTTTTACTCCGGTTTTGTTCTGCATCTTGGATGAGGAGAGGCCTTGAGGTTTGGTCAGATTCTTCCTTCTCATTGTGCATCCTTACAGTGTCTAAAACAAGTTTTTCTAGTTCTGCCAAGAGGCTTCGGTCTTTAATAGGGTTTTCTTACTCTAGAGAAAAAACTTCCCAGTTTATACCCTATGTGTACCCTATGTGTGTTATACTTTGTTTTTTGACCCATATTTCAGCAATATTTTTGGGAGGTTCACATATCTTCATCACAGGAGCTGTATCTTTTTTATTTATCCTTGATTCCTTCTAATCATTTTCAATTGGTTGGATTATATTCCTTATGATCACCCTAAAAATATATATTGTGTGACCAATAATCATACAAAGGTCACAAAAGGGAGGTTTATCTAATATTCAATTCGAATTTCAGTTTTTTATTCATTCGTGGTGAAGTTGATTGTATTAGGGAGATTTGAATCTAAATTAATTTCCACCATAATTCTTGCAAAGAGCCCAAGATCAGCATTTAAGGTTTTGTGGTAAATTTTCAGAGAAGTCCCTTTGCATGAAACAATGTCATTTTGAATTTTTGGATGCCAAAAGAACCAATTAAGGTCATGAAGTTTAACCCACACTTGTTCAATTTTATTTCAATATGTGTGTGGATTAAAATTAGAATCCCAGTCAGAAATTCTAAGTAGTCCAAACTTTAGATTAAGGTTTCTAGTCTTCCAAACATTCTCTAAGTCATCTTGTGATTTTACTAGTATGTGAAAGTAGCCTTTCCCTAATGGAATCAGTTTCCAATTCAAAATATTCCAACAAATAATGAATATGTGTATTCAATTCAGAAAGAGGACAAGGATGATCAAATTTAACGTTGGAGATGCGGCCCATGACAGGGAATTTTCACTTTTGTGTGTGTTGATGAAGTGCATCCAGATCTGCTTCCACCAAGAACCCACCATCATCAAGTCGCTTGACAAGAAGAAGCTTCATCGTAATTTCTGTGTTTGGATCAGTGCTCTTCAGTGCATCTTGAAACGAGATCCCTTGGGATCTACCATAGAATGGTCGGGTGCGTGTATTCTCTTGAGGGAGATATTCCATTTGGACTTGCGTGACAGAATCTTGTAAATGGGGTAACTGATTCATCCTAGGAGTCGAAAAATTGTGGGATTCAAACCTCCCGGGCTTGAGGAAGTCCACAATGTATCTGCGATCAAGGGATTTAGGCTAAGGCGCCCGAAGCGCTCAAGGGTTCTAGTGATAGAACTTCTCCCATATCTCCTATCGATTTTCAGAGAATAATTCACCTAATACACACACATGAAAATCTTAAAATTAAATTTTATCAAAACATATCCAATAAAAGTAAATAAAATGGAAATATATAAAACAGGAAAGAAAATGCATATCTAACATTCTTCAGAAAATGGACTATGTTCATAGGGGGGAAGACAATACTTTTTTTTATTATGACAATAAGATTTTAGGTGATAAGAAAAGATAAAAAAACATAATAATAAAAAAATTCCACACCATTAAATAAATTATTTCATGAACCAAAATTTTCACTAAAGGTAAATGATACCAATATCATTGAATAAGTTCTTATGTGGATCCATATTTTTCATGTTCAATTCATCGTCTATCACATCAAATTTTATTGAGCCTAATTCTAATGGATGAAATTACAATTAACTAAAATATATATCACCTAAAAAATCTCACACTTGATGTTTGTTATGGAATCTTATAAACTCTTCAGCACTTAGAATTATCAAGAATTACATATTACTTTCCATACTTCATCCCCCAAAGTCCCACTGAATCCCAATGCTACTGTAATATTTTTTAATTTATAACACTGGTGAAAGTATCTCACAAATTATTACCTTATTGTAATCCTATATAGCTCCAACTCATTATCCTCAAGATTTGTTTTGATGAGATGACACATTAAGATGGAATTCTTTGTTTGAGCATGGAACAATGGATTTTTAGCCATGTTAATATCACTTTGGTTGTTATAATAGAGAACAAATTCTAATTGAACCATTCATAGATCCTTTAACAATCACACTAACCATTCCAATTCCTTACTACCTTATACTTCTTCTATATATATATATATATATATATATTCCATTAAACCTATAGTCACATGATTTCGTAAATTTTAATACTAGTTTCCAATCCAGTAAACGAAGTGACAATGATAATAATCAACCAAATACACCACCCACACACCAATGCTTCAGTTTTAAAGAGTATGGTCATTATGTCAACTGGTGGATGAATTTTAGGGGTAATGATGATTATATCATCTTCCTTCGATTAATCCAAGAGACAATAGGATAGTTCACGTGATCTCAATCTCTAATGTGGGGCATGAATAATAAGTGGTGAAATGTACACAAATTATCAACTCCAAAACTCAAAATATATTATTTTATCTAAGATTTAAATACTATTTTACATCTAAATAATTTTGAAGGATTAACACATCACCATCTGAAAAATTAGATGTTTAATTATGAGGAAAAACATATAATGGTACAATGATCACATTGATAACTTCACTTTGATTGAAGTTTTTTATAATGCGTATCCTAGAAACTGTATATTAACACTATGGTTGAATTTGATGTGTTTTTGGGAATGGATTGTCCCTCTCTAAATTGATCCCTTATCAATTTTGGAGAAATGGAATTCAAATTTCATATTCTGAATCAACAAATCATAGTCTATTGGTGTGAGGGAAAATAAGAACATCCAATGTAAATTAAGTACATTTTATCAATCTAAATAATTATTCTGGATGGGTATTTATATCCAATGGTTGGGGAGAAACATGACATGAACGATATAACTATTTCTGGGTATATTTTGATGAATGTTGTAAACATTTACCATTGCTCACTAGATTGATGAATTTTATTTTTCAATTGAACTAATACTTGATTCCAAAAATATTTAAAATAATCATTATAGAATGGACCAAATAGAGTTAATGTACATGAAGAATAAAATCTAAGAGAATCTGGATAAGTGATTTATTCGACCAAGTGTGTCAACATGGGGTGAAACTATAATTTTTATTAAATGATAGATTTATTAATCAATATTTTCATTGATTATCATACAATAATAATTCTATGATGAATAATATGTAGCATCTATCCTTTATTGATTATTTATTTGATCCTATATGAGAATATAATACATTTAGATTAATATAAATATCAACATATCATTAGTTAATGGTCAAAATAGAAGAAAAATCAAAGATACCATTCTATATGAAGTTTAGTCACTATAAATCTATAGATATTCTATTTTAACTTGTAGATTACCCTTATAAAATCATGGCTATAATGAATAGTGTCAATATAGATTACCTCAATAAATTAGTGATTCTATTTAGAGAAGATATTATTTTTTATTAAAAAATAAAGGAAAGAGTTAATGTATATTGAATACGTTTTTTGAGACCTTGAGAGAGAATAATATTTATTCCAAATCATAAATGTCTACATTTTGAATATATAATGTATCACGATTGGGTTTTATAATTAAATATTGGGGAATATTGAAAAATTTTCAACTATTGTTATTATTTAATGTTGGGATACACCGACCACAATGACTGATATTTATAATTTCCTTGATTGTATATATCCTATCAACACTTTATGTGAAATTTATCATGGATATCAAATAAAAAAACAATTTGAAATCAAAAAGATTCAAGTTCGTTTATACTAAGTAATTTGGATATAATTTTTAGGAACTAATAAATGGTTGGTAAGTGAAAATATGGTCACACTGTGCAAGAGGGGATATGTGTCTACAAATTTTAGTAAAGAATCAATGTAGTGATTGCGATGTGTTCTCATTAATTTTTTTGGTGGTAGTGTTTGCCTCCCTCCAATTGCAACTCTTTTTGAAAGATTTCCCAACTCCTGGTTGTGATCTAGCATCATTTATTTTTTATTTTAATATAAATTTGACTTATATATGTGGTGAATGTGTGATATATATAATGATATGAAAATCATGAAGTGTATATTCAAATATAAAGAGATAAATTTGTTCCAAAAGAGATATTGTATTTGTTTAATGATTATTACATCTCTATAAAATACCATCTGAGGAGGGAAAGCATTTTGGATGATTCTTTGATCTAGAAGGACAATGAAAAAATTCACAAGACAAGGATCGAAAGAGATCCAATATTTATGTATTTATAATGGATAGATACTAAAATCATGTGGGACGGGCGAAGATCCAATCTTTTTCATATTAATGTTCAACCATACAATTATATAATGACTAAAGAGGCAGAAAACAGTTATTCAGAGCTATATATGTTAGTATAAAATGTTTTTAAATTTGTTTATGCTAGTGATGCAATGATTAGGTTCAATAAGGACGTTTATGTTCAATCAACACCATAATTGAAGAATTATTAGTTCCATAAATTACTCAATTCATTATTACTTATTCATCTAGGGAGTATAATGATGTATTGATATCCTAAAAGGGATTTTATAGTGAAAAAACATGATGATAGATTTTGGGCTGTATGTATCTCAATGCATGGTATGTTAGTAAGTTATGGATAAGCATAAGATGTCTAAGGTGGTTGTGACTCAATTAAAAATAGCTTTATAGAGATGATGAAACATCTAATGATTTTTATACAGGACTCCCCAATAAATCTAATGTATATAATCTCATTTGGGTTATATTCAATCCCCTTTAAGATGTTATCACATTTCATTGATATCCGAGAATATTTATTACTTAATAAATATGAATGGATATTCTTTATAAATGTGGTTTGGATGTATGGGGTACTGCTCCTATTAACATCTAATAGATACGTGGGGTTTCCCTTGACATTATAGATATTCCTTCATAAATTATTAAATATAAATTTAAATTTTCCACCTCATATCATCCTCAAATAGATGGTTAGTATAAGAGATCAATTCGTACCCTAGATATTATTCAAATATCATGATCGATGGAATGCATAGGAAGATGGGATAAACACATTACTTTAGTTGAATTTTCATAAAACAATATATTTCACTCAATAATTAAGATTGTATCTTATAAATCCCACTATAGATAAATGTGTAAAAGAAAAGATTATGGGATGAAATTAGAGAATAAAATTCACTAGGACATGAACTAGTTGATGAAATTGGTAGAGAAAATTGAATCCATTCACGAGTACATTAGGGAAACTAACACTAGATAAATGAGTTTTGTTGACGATGTTTAATGAGATTTATATTTTTTTCTTTTGATTGAAGGTATTATAACATATATCCCCGAGGATGAGTTATTTGATATTTGAAATAAATGTAAAAAATATACATTGAAAAGTTATCCCCTTGGATATTATTGATCAAGTAGGGATAATAGATTATAACATCAAGCTTAAAATGAACATATCCCATGTTCATGATATATTCCATGTTTCTCTTTTGAGAAATTGAAAACATGATCAATTAAATTTACATAAATATTATGGGGTACCAATAGAAGATGAAATTTATTATATATAGAAATGGGTAGAAACTGTTGAACAGAGAGATAATGTCTTTCGAAATAAGACAAAAAACCTTATCAATATTTTTTGGTTGAAACCAAAAATTTGGTTCATATATGTGGGAAATAAATGGAGTAATGATGTAGAGGTATAATAATTTTTTTTTAAGTTTTTTAATTTCACTATTATATTCTTATAAGGGGGTAGAATGTAACACCCTGATATTTTAGAACATATTTTTATTTAATAAAGTTAATGTGTTTCATAGCTTGTGATGCATGTAACCTTGATCTTATGGTAATAATGACTTATTAAAAATATAAAATTGAATAAATTAGTATAAAATTAATTGAAAATTTCTAAATTAATGTAATAAAACATGTAATAGTAATCATGAAATATTCTATAAAAATAAAGAATATCAGTCTAGAAATTCCAAGTTAAATAGAAATTCTTTATTTGTAATTTTTTTGTTATAATATATTATATTATCTTATATTGATTATTAAAAAATAGAAAATTATTTTTATCATATATAAAAATGTCTGATCATTTAGGCATTAATGATCAAATGGTTATAAATGAAGATAAAATCATTTGAAGGTAAAAAATTATATTCTTTGAAAGTTCTTTTTATATGAGCAATTTGTTTTTATATAAATAAATTAAATTAATCACCATAAATGAATAATAATAATGGAATTAAGTGAAAATATATTCAATAAAATTAATTTAAATTCATATAATTTTTAATACTACTCAGATAATGAGAATAAAATCATTTTTATTGTTAAAAATACAATATTTTCTTCTAAAAATGAGTTTTGTGCATTTTTTTGCACAGATGTTTGGACTAATTTCTATCACATATATGAATTGAATCCTGAAAAATGGATTCCATTTTTTACTCATGGTAATAAATATTATACTATAAAAACAACAAAATTATTTTCCATAAGGAATATTGAACATGGAAAAAATATTTCCACCATGGTAAGGGTTAAAAAAGGTTGTTGAAGCTATTAAACTAAGAAAAATGGATTGAATTTCCAATAAAACAATTATATATTTGAATGTTTAATTGTATTTAAACACTAACTTATCCAATATTCTAATACATTTCAATTTTCATTTCGTTTCCCATGAAAACGACTTTACCTTTTTTTTGAACATTGAATATTTAAAATGGAACCACTCACATGACCTATAAAATTGAATTTCCATTCCTCAATTATTAACACACATTGAGGACACTATCATGGCCCAAATGATCCCAAATATATTTCTAAATTTCCTCTAAACTTCTTAAAGGTTTGGTTATTCACAAATTAAAGTGCTAAAAAGCATTATTTCATAAGCCAATAGAAGATACTAATAGGAGAGTCAATTATCTTTACTGATCTATTTCAAGTTTCTTTATTCTTCCACATACAAAGATTAATATTAAAGTTTTTTTAATATATTTAAATTAGTATATTTGATATAAATAAATGTCTTTACATTGATTTAATAACCATTAAATATTCTATTTATATCTAATGGATGTTGACAGTGTTTCCCATGCATACGTTGAGACTACCATCTCCAGGAAGCAACATGTTTCATTTTCCATCACTACCTCACATGGAGAGTCATGATAATGGATTTAATGAATATATATAATAGATATAGTATAATTGTAAATCTATAATGATAAATTATTATTTACCTTCATCTATTTTAATCCATTGAATAATGAAAGCATCACCTATGCGTACGTGTAGGCGACCCTATATATGAAGAGATGTCATTAAATTTTCCTCACCACCTTTAATAGACTATTATAAAAGTTTCTATAATGAATAATTATTATACTTATGAAATTTTAATGATTATGGATATGATGAATCCTTTAAATTTGTTTATGGAATAGAATATCCAAATTTTACATCTATGAAATCTTAAAAGGTTAACACTAAAAATATTTGTTTTAGTACAAAAATAAATATAAATACCTTATTGAAAAATATTAATGAATAATATTTGGTATGATTAATATTAATAATATATATATATATATCAAGTAAATATTTCTTGACCTGGAGTAAGGGTTTTTGTTGCAATCTCAATTTTATTATCGATTTTTCATGTTTGAATATCTCTTATAGAAATGGTTGGATATCTCTATACCTTTATCAATCTGATTATATTTTCTTCTACTCTTTTCAATATTTTTATTTCATGTTTTATTTCATATTTATACTATTTGGTACTCAAAAATATCAAAAGAATATTTATTATTGAAAATTGAACACGTGTATCTTCATTTTTTTTTGAATATTTTTATCCTCCAATGGACAATAGACCTTCATTTTTATTTATTTTTGATAATACACCTTTCAATGGGTAAGGTGGAACCCTTAAAAGGCATGTAGTCATAAGTATTACATGGCCCAATGGCCTTAGAGTAATTCATTTCCCGTAGGGTTCAAACATTACTTACAACCTAGACTAACTACTTAAAACTGCTCCTTCCCAACATCTTCATCGTGAAATCAGCTCTCCACCTTCACATGGCTATTAGTATAGTCTTTTTAATGCATGAACATGATAGTTCCAATGGCAGGTGTCGTACCCTCTCATTCTTGCAACTCATTTAGCTTCTGCAATGGCGAAAGCTCCTTACTCATCCTCCTTCTGAAACTTGTTCCTTGTAGTTTGTCTGGTTTTCCTCTCCATGTAAGGTGGCCTGAAGGCCTTGAGGTGGCCCGAAGGCCTTACTAACCCAAAGGCCTAGGTGGCCCCAAGGCCTTAAAGGACCCGAGGACCAAATCGGTGGCCCGAATGCCCAAACAGGGGAATAATCCCACCTTTCAGATTCCATGAAATAAAAAGTTGTTTATGTTTTTTATAAAGGATAACTAAAAATAAATGTAGAATTTAACTTTTCTTGGACCCTTTTTTTTATGTTATAAACAAAAATACAATAACATACATGCTTTCAATGTTATAAAAAATTAAAATAAAATATCTAATTCACTATCCATACGCTAATTACAAAAATAAATATTGCCATTATAATAATTTTAAGATACATATGAAAACATTTAAACCATGTTATGAACATTAAATTTCCCAAAAAGGCATTTTAAAATCAATGATATACAGTTAATGGAATTGGTTTTGAAAAAAAAATTGGGAAATAATTATAAAAATATCATAAAAATATTTTTGAAAACACTTAAACTTTTGAAAATATTTCATTACTTCGAAATATTGAATCATTTAAAATAATTTAAATTTAATATAGTGTTTTTCAGAAAACATTATGAAAGGTTTTGAAAAATAATCAGAGAGGCCACTTGAGACATTGATGGCTATCTTGGGAATAATCTGTAACACCCCAGGTAAATAAAGAATATGACATTTTTATATTTATACATATTTGTGAATAAAATGTTAATATTAATTTAAATGGAATGCTATGGTTGATGGCGTACCCAATATGAAACAACGAGTTTCTTTGAAATCTTACGTTGCACTCTAATAATAAAATAATATTATTTTAAATGGTAGTTAACATGTAGCCATTGTATTGGAAGGAATGAATATAACTAACTAAAATATGAATATTTATGTATGTTAATTTTTTTTACATTTATCCAATAAAAGATAAAGGCTTAAAATAATAAAGTAATTCAATCTTAAGCATAATTACTCTAATACTCACTAAAAGGTCAATTTATCACCTTTTGATGGGGAACCCTCTTTAAAAATAGTTTTGGTCACTCTTGTACTTTATCTTGGACCAAATAAAATCTTTCCTTAGAATCAGGACATCAAGATTTACTTTGTGTAAATTTTTTGTATTTTTCTGATAAAGTTCAATTTTTAATAAATAGTGAAAAAAGTTGTATTTTAATTTAAGACCTCTTTTTAATATAATTTATTTATATGATTAGATTATCTTTTGAATTGGTTTTAAAGTGAAATTAGAATATATTTTTATCATTTAATCCAATGGTGGTAATTGGAATTAATCTCACTTTGAAAATGGACTTAAACTGGTGTCAATCTTTTAATAGATATTTTTTCTTAAAAACACGCTATTTGTTTTGACAGTGAGAATTAATTATTAAATTAATTAATGAAACTTATATTTCTTGAAATTTTTAAAATATAAATCATTTTTGAATTAGGAATAACAAATATAGCTTTGGGTGAATTTTTGGTATTTTTCTGAAAAATATCAATTTTTGATGAATAGTAAAACCACTAAGTGGCAGTTAAAAAAACTAATTTTTCATTTAAATGAAGCCTTACCACTACTGTGATTTGATTTTCAAAATTTCTACATACATTTTTTTCATTAGGATGTAAAATTTGGTATAATGGGATAAAAATAAATTTTTGGTGAATAATAACTTTTAAGTTTATTAACCGCGATTATAGGTAATTAGTGTAATTTAAGGAAAAAATAATTTTATAATAATATGAAATTACGTTGAAACATGTCGTACAATTATTTTATGTGTCATGGAAGACCAAAAAAATCCATGGGTCAATTTGGGAACCCCATGGAGCAACATTGGAAGGAAAATGACATTAATAACTTTTTATTTAAAGTTAAAATCAAAATGTCACAAACATGTATTGTTTTGCTAAAAAAAATTTACATGGGGTTATACAAGCCATAGTTTTGACTAAAAATATTAATTAGAAATCTAAAAAGATTTACTACATCATTAAATTGTTTTTTATAATTTTTATACATTAAATAAATTAAATTATTTATGACACCATGATGATGAAGCGATTACCTCATTATTTAATGATTTAAATAAAATGAAAAGATAATGTAAAATATAAGACCTGAACTTGTCAAAAACCTATTGTATGGGTGTATTTAGAAACCTTATCACATTATCCTCGAAATATATCCTTCTGGGTCCTTTAAAATCTGAAAATAATTTTATAGTAAAGTAATATTTTATAACTTTCCAAGAGTGCCCCTCCTCTTCTCTTATAAAAGGCCCCCACCTCTACCACCTTACCCACACCTCTCATGCATTTTTCTCGGCCAACCCCAGCCCATTTTGTCTCTCCAAATCCATATCTTACTCCTAGAAGCCTCACTTTGGGAATAAGTCTTTCCAAGGAATCTTTTGAGATCAAATGAAAAAGAGTTACCCGAATTAAAGATAATATCTTCACTTGTGTTCTTTTGTTTTATTTTTCTTCTAAAAACCCATAAAATCATTTTACTACTTTATTTTGTAACAAAACAAGTATCTTATATATAATAGGATATTTTTATGTGAAGTATTCGAGCTACACTTACACACACCTCCGTCTAATGGTTAAAGAACATACTGTTTCTGTGGATGGCGAATTACTACCTCACAAAACGATGATTGTTCAATCTTCTCTTAACACCTTTCATGGTGGCCATTATGATGTCACTATATTTTATATATGATATATATGGTATTTATGTTTTCCATATTATTATGTATTTTATATTTAAAACATACCTTTATGCTTTGCATGTTGTGCAAATGTGATAATTCCATACGAGGAAGTGTGGACTACCGCCCCCTCATGTGATGTGACTCGTTCATGCAATACATTGAAGGTATAAATAATGAAATTAATTAACTTATGTGACCTATAAAAAATATAAATTATACTGGAATAATAATATATATATCTCATTTATAATTTAATTCCATTAATATAACAAAGAAATGAAAGTAGCGTTCATGCGTACGTACAGCCTACTGTCTCTATGAACAATGCATTTCATTTCTTTTTATCTCCAAATGTTATGGAATAGTATAAAATGAATATGTACTATATATATATGATATTTAAATCATTAATTATAATCTGTATATGATTTACTTATAACTACATGGACAATCATTTTCAAACAAGTTCATTTTTTACTCATGTACCAAACATCGACAAAAATGTCTGATATGAACCCACATTATTAACCAATTATTATAAAATTTTAATATGTGATATGAACTGAATAATAATATTTAAAGGAGGAAATTAAGCAATTATAAATTTACCATAGTTTATTATTCAGGAATATAATGAAACGAACAAGACAAGTTGGACTTAAGGTAAGGGATCATACCTCTCTCTTTCTTTTTAAGCACTCTCTTTTATGTCATTTATTTTAAGATCATATTTCTTATGTTTGGGGATGTTTTTTTATATTCATATTACTTACTTTTTATTTTCATATGATGAGGGACCCTATTTGATCTCATCAAACCATTTTTGGAAGTTTTAAGTGGCACCGTTAGGCTGCCGAGTTTTCGTAAGGGATTTTTCATCTCACTTTTATTCCCGTGACATTTATGCTACGTTTGCCACCATTTACTTTGAGTGGTGTATGTACTGCACATTATTATACTCTTTGTTTAGTATAATTTCAATTATGTGTATTTAAATCTTCATTGTATGACCATTATTCCATGGGGTGTATGTTTTGAAAGTTACCCAAGTCTTTAAGGGAACCTTTCATCCTCCTCTTTTTAAAAGACTTCTTTTTTATGTCTTTTAATTCACATAATATTATATTGGGATAAGTTATTCTATATTATTATTGATTTAAATTTTATTTCCATGTGATGAGATACCATTTTCTCTCTCATCAACTCATTTTCTGAATTTTAAAGTGACGCCGTTAGGCTGTCAGATTTCTGTAAGGGAACTTCTTAACCAAATTTCAATTCTTTGGGTTAAACCTCTACTTCTTGATTTTATTATGCCAAGATTATGTGTAGAATCTCTATGTTGTAATTTCCACAAACCTTTGTGTGGATATACTATTTCTATACATAATCATCTCATTGATAAATTCTTACGTCATGTAGACGAACTTGTATGGGAAATCATAACTCAATCTCATTTCATTGAGTTAAATATATATGTCATTGGTTTTGTTTTTCCAAGAGTATGTGTGAATTACCTCTGATTGTTTTACCCTAAATATCCACTTATATTTGGTGTATTCATATTTTCCACACATAATCATGTAATTGATTTATCCTTAATCCAAGGATACCGACTCTGTAGGGGACTTCGTCTCAGTCTCTTTTCATTGAGGAATATTTTGTTTTATACATAACTTTCTTTTATACGGTTTTAAACCCCTTTGAAATTTAATTTTATTCAAAAATAACCTTAATATATGAAGCGTTTTACTAAAAAAAGGAATGTTTCTATTAACGTACGCGGTGAAAAAGACCTTTTCCGCCGCCGTGAGTATTATTTTGTGTTTGGATTCCTCAACAAGCTGTAATGTTTTTAAAATGAAATAAATACCATATACACTTTTTTATAGTTTGGTATTGAAAATGGTTTTTATAATGTATTTTTT
The DNA here is from genome assembly GCA_963277665.1 of Viscum album. Lineage (NCBI taxonomy): Eukaryota > Viridiplantae > Streptophyta > Magnoliopsida > Santalales > Viscaceae > Viscum > Viscum album. The sequence goes on along the minus strand of OY728159.1, from coordinate 989,698,990 downwards.
ATGTCAATATATTTAAGTGAAATATTGTGATCGAAATATGGAAATGTTTTATTTCCATTATATTTGTTTTATGTCTTATGATTTTATAATGGTACTTGGACATTTAACGGGTGGTTACGTAATAAACCATATGACGGGTGCTGCCGTGAATACCTGGATGGGTGGTTACGTTACAAACTCCAATGCATTGGGTATGTAAGTCGGCTGTATGGCTATTCCATTTAGTGATATGTGTGGAAGTAGACCATATGGTTATTCTATTTAAGTATGTTTATGTACCAAGTTACCTTTATATGTTATTTGTTCTTTATATGGGTTTTATGGTAATCTTTTGGTTACAAAAGGGTAAGTAATGATCTTTTATTCAGTGAAGAGTTTTTTACTACTTCATAAAGGTGAAAATTATTACTTTGATAAAGTATTATTGGTTTACTTGTTGTACTGAAAAACTAACAATTTTCCTTCTTTGTATATCCTTTACTGGGCTTTTTATGCTCATCCCATGTTTTTTTAAATGTTTTCCACAGGACATAAAGATGAATAGGGTCATGGATGGGATCAAGGAAAGACATGATATCTAAAACATGGAACTATACATGTATATTTTTAAGAGTTTTTATTTTATGGAAAGTTAGTAGAAGTGTCTACTTTGTAATCTTTGAGATGTAATAGTTATGTCCTAATTTTCTAAAATGCTAAACCTGAAAAGATTATCAATGTGAATTATTAATTTAATTCAATATTAAGTATGGTTTAATGCTGGGGCCTTATATAATCACTTTCGGAGGGATATTTTCATTCCGCAATTCCATACCTTATTTACAACATTCAAGTGCATATTTTTTGTTAAAACATTTTAGTATTTCATTACTTATACGTACATTATTCAATGGGTTTTCTACTTTGATAACATTGAAAATATGTTCACATATTATTATAAATATATTATTAATTAAAATTTAATTTAAAAATCATCTAATATAATGGAGAAACAAAATTTCTCCACTTTTAGAATTTTAATAAATACATTGAACGTTAATTAAATAATAGTTATCATTCTTGAAATAAAATTTTAATTTTTTAAAAACCTATTAACCATTTTGAAATTAATTTCCTACATAAATATGATTTATTTGATACACATATATATAAAAATAATAAAAACTAATTCATTATTTATACATCATGTGTTAAGGATTATGGCCATATCTTATATTCGTGGTTGTGCATGTACTTTCTGAAAAAAAAATATAGTTTTTATTATTTAAAACATGCTTTAAAAATAATGTGATAAGTTATAAAATTAAATTTTATTTAGGCTGAAGAGCATAAATTGTCACATACTGTATCATGTTCATAAATAAAATAAAAGTTATTTTATCAAAATAATAATGAATGTAATGACATTTCATAACCTATATCTTTATTCATATTGAATGGAATATATTTAAAAAAGACAAAATAAATTGTATTGAATATATATATTTCTTCTTTAAATTTTAATTTCACAAAATATACTTATATTTTAATAAAAAAATAATAAAATGAAATTAATTATTGAACATAATAACAAGGATGGATTTGATTGAAAATAATTATAAACTGTCCTATATAAAATAAAATTTTCCTCAAAATAATCAATCATATAATGAAACCCTTATTAAATTGGGAAATAATTGATCATAATTTGAAAATAGATAATGATAGCATATCCCTTCTCTAAAAGACTCTTAATAAATCATGTCATCCTTACAGCCTAAAATAAGGATGTATGAGTTTGAGCGCTATTATTTTGAAGAATTTTTCCTCTCATCACCTTGGTAGAAGACTCAAACATGATATCAGATACCCACTATCTCTCACAAAGGGAAAACATAAATGAATGAAAATAGTGCTTTGAACCTCTACTTTACTCCTCTTACCAGCACTCTGCACACCATTATCTATACAAATAAACAATTAAAATAGATGAAAATTATAATATTTATATACAATGTGATTTTTTTATTTCTACCGGTTTGTGGAGGTTTTAATTGTATATCAACAGAAAACAAAATATAGAATCAGATTTATTCTCTATGTTTAAAATGATTGTGATAAATTTTTTAATTTCCTTGATTATGATGGGATGAAATCATCGAAGAAAAATCCTAATGGAAAATAAGATATTGATTATGAATAATAAATATTCTTCATCAATCATAAATCTATAGAAATACATCAAACAATACAAAACATATCAGAAATGTTGAAAATAATTATAAAAATTTCTTAATTTAATAATTTCTTTGAAAATCCCTTCCAATAGGTAGAAAAATTAAAATAAGAATCAAAATGTGATATCCAATACTGAAACATGATGATATCAATGAAAAAAGATGAACCAATGAGTTAATACTACAAAATTTATTATAGAAAATATTTTAATTATGGTTCAAAAACCATGATATTAAATAATCACACCAACTTACAGATCTGGATAGATTTCCCTTCATAGTTGAACCCCTTCATGACTGAAGAGTATACTACACTCAACCTTCCCAAAGAAGCCATCGACCGAGCCTACAGTGTTAAGTCTACCATCATCAGCCTTAGTCTCACATTGGTCTCCCAAATCAAATCCCTCAACCGTGGTCGATCTTGACTCTAACCTCAGATCCACTCAAACCCGTCAGCATCGATGGTGATCTGGTTTCTCCAGAAAATTAAGGCTTCAACTTGCATAGATCCACTGTAACCCCTCCAAACAAGTTCGACACTCTTTTCACAATATATTTTAAAAAAGAACATTTATTTTTAATCATTTTATTATTATTATTTGTATTTTATATTTTAAAATAATAAATAACTAATTTCATAATTAAAAAATAATAACACCTTTATAATTATAATTTCATAATTTATATTTATTTAATATTCATATTTTTGATTTAATAATTTTTATCATAATTCATATATTAATATATTAGTAACTCTTAAATAGTAAAATATTACTTATTTTTAAATTTAGATAATATCATTAAATTACATAACTATATTCAAAAAAGTTATTTATATTGTTCATTATTTAAAATAATATGTCTTATTATTTTATTATCTTATTTTTAGTATTAAAAGGTTTTATGTTTAATTTATATTGATGTCGTTGACTTTAATTTCCGAATTTTCTAAAACAAGCAATAAATAATTGTCATAATTTCTTTTTATAATAAATTGTGCAATCACATTTTATGTGTTAATATATATATATATATATATATATATTAAAACAAAATATTATTTAATAACCAAAATTCAATACTAAAATGTTAACTTATAATCATCATTGAAAATAATATTGTTTATTAAAGCCTATGAAATTTGATATATAATATTTTAATGTATTGAATGATAAAATTAAAAAATTTAAATCTTATTTAGAATATTTTAATATAATGTATATCTAAAAAATTATAGATATTTATTTTCTTACTTTTGTGAAATAAAAACTGTTATATAATTTCTTTGAATTATTATTTAATTTTACATTTTTAATATTAACATATATTCAAAATATATATTAATTTTTTTTTAAATTAAAAAAAAATCATTTAATAAATATAAAATTACAATTTAAATTTATTAGGATGGTACATTCTCACCCCCTTAAATGAATGGAACCCTATAAATTTGTTCGTTAGACTTTTTTTTATTTCTATTTAAATAATTATGAAGGACAAAAGTTTCGATGTGGACTTCATTATAAAAAGAAAACTCTACCGTGAAAATTTTTATTTCCTCAAATGATAACATCTAATTTACAATGTTATTTAGTCCATTTCTATGATACTAATTATAACACCCTGAACCCGTGCTTCCAGATTTAGTGTAATAAAAGGCTATGAAATTTTATTAAATAAAACATAATTGAAAATACACGTATAATATTACATTTCCAAGACCACTTATAGTCTAGATTCTCTATAAATCACATGAAATTGCATGTTTTTAGAGTTATAAAAAATTAAAATTAAATATCTACCTCAGTATGTGAGCGCTAACTCCAAAAAAGTATACATCCATTCAAAGACTTTCAGCATACCTCTTAAAAAATAAAAATGTGGCATGATCATTCAATTTTATATTAAGGGGTTTTAAAATCAATGAAATTCTATTTTTGAAATATATTATAAAAATATTATTTGAGAAATATTTTTCAAAATATCATGAAAATATTATTGAAAACACATTGAATGTTAAAATCACTTCATTAATTTTATAATATTTACACTTTCAAAATGCTTTAAAAATAATACAGTGATTTTCAGAAAACATTACAGAAGATTTTGAAAACATCAATACTTAGGCCACTTGAAACATTCTAGGATCTATTGGGAATTCCCACTTTCTAAGTGACACATTCACTCTGCAATTCCCTACCATATTTAAAATGTTTAGGTCCCTGATTTTGATAAAAGCATTTTAAGAATTTATTAAATATACATTCATTATTCACTGGGGTTTCTAATTCAAAAATATTGACAACATATAAACATATGATAATAAGTAAATTTTCATATATAATTTAATTATGAAAACCTCGGGTAAACTAGAACCACAAAATTTATCTTCTTTTTAACATCTCATATATACATATAATTTCAATGATATAATAATTAGAATTATTTTATTATAACTTTAATTCATTAAATTCAAAAAAACCTATTTTAAAAATAGTTTCCTATATAAATATGATTTATTCAATACAAACACATATATATACAAATAATAAAAAACAATTCATGCTTTATATGTCATGTGTTAAATATTATTACAATAACTTATATTCATGTTTGTACTTCTACATGAAAACCTAAAATGATTGTTTTCATTATTTAAAACATACATTAAAGATAAAATGATAATGTAAAGAATTATCCTTTATTTAGTCTCATGAAAATTAAACAATTACCCTTAAAAACATGTTGTAAACAGATAATTTTGAATAAATTGACAACATTATTATGTTCTATGTTAATAAATAAAAACAAATAGGTTTTATTAAAATAATTTAAAATGCAATGACATTCAATGACATTTAGGTTTATTCATATCGAATGAAAGATATTAAAAAATAGATCAAATAAATTCTATTGAAAATATTTCTTTTCCATTTCAATTTAAATTTCAATGAATTGATTTATGTTTGAAAATAAAAACAAGAAAATCCCAAATACATTTTAAACATAATAATTATGTTGTATTTGATAGATACTAATTTTAAACTCTATTTAATAAAATTAAAATTTTATAAAAAATAAAAAAATAAAAAAATAATATCTAATTAATTTGAGAAACTATAGAACATTATTTGAAAATATGGAATGAAAGTATGTTCCTTACCATAAATTTTATTAATAAATCATTGTTTCCTTTTAGTATAAACTAAGTAAGAATGCCTTTGAGAAAACTTAATTTGAATAATTTTCCTTCTCCTATCATTTGAAGAAGACTCAAACATGATCCCCGACACTCACAATCTCCCACAAAGGAAAAAAGACAAAAGAAAGAAAATAGGGCTCTGGCCATCTACCTTACTCCTTGATCAAGTCCTCCACACACAAATAACTATGAAAATATACAATTCCAATATATAGAAATTAAAATATTTTTTTACAATACATGTTTTTTCTTTTTTCAAGTTGGAGGAGGTTTGAAATGGATATCAAAATAAAAAATACAGAATTATATTGATTCTCTGTGTTTAAACAGATTGACAGAAATATATATTTTGAATTATTGATAGTTTCATGATGGAATAATTTAAGAAAAATCTAAAAGAAAAGGAAGATAATTATTTCTAATAGTAATGCATCTTCAGAAAGCATAAATCTATAGCCACACATAAAACAATAAAAAATAGTTCAGAAATGTTGAAAAATAGTATATCAAAACACAATTAATTTAATATCATGGTCTAAAATCAACATCTAGATGTAGAAAAATTCAAACAAGAATCCAAATATTATTTACAATAGTGAATGATGAATAAATAAAAGGAAAATGATGAACCATGGAGTTAATACACTGTAAATGATAATTTAAAATATCATCGTTAATATTTGAAAACCTAGAAATTAAATGCTCGTGACTACTTACAAATCTGCTACAATTTACCTTCTCAATTTAACCCCTTCATGACCAAACCACAGACAAAACTCAACCTACTAAAAAAATCCCTCAGCTAACTCCATAACGCTCAGTCTACACTCACCAGCCACCATATTTTTTGAATCTCCTAAATTGAATCCCTCATCTGTGGTGGATCTTGACTCCAACCTTAGGTCTTCTCGATCCCCTTGGATTCAACTGAGATATTGTTTCTCATAAAATTTAAGGGTTTGCCTCAATAATATAGTGACCCAACCTTTTCTTACATTACTATTTCAAAATTTTAATGATAAACAATATAATAGTATTACACATAGTGGATCCAAAGGTTTATTGTAATGTGAAACTAGGAACATACATAACAATGACAACATCTTGCATAATCATTTATTTAATTCCTTATTCTCTAGCTTCTTATTAGAACTTGACCACTACAAAGTACATTTTGTCACCAGAGGATATACGTAAAAAGTGGGGAGCTAAAATCCCAATAAGAGGTTAGATAAGAACAATATAACAAATAGTGAGCAGGACCATAAAATAGGTAAATAATCTTGAACATGAGAGGAAACATTATTAAGAGGCTTGAAATAAGGCATTGCAAAAAAATGAAACATCATGTCTTAGTGATTAACTACTACACATAATTGTGAAAAAATATTTCACTTGTTCACACAACATTTGACATTAAATAATGAGATTAATAACTTTACCTTATGCATTGGAGGACTGCATAATTTCGGGCGCACCCAGCACATTGAAACATTCATATTTTTCTATATAATTCAGGGAACACCTGTCACATCATAACATTACCATTTATCTTGCATTACATAATGCAAATATATAAAAAATGAACATAACTAACCCATTTAAAGGAATGGGTTTCATCCCATAAGAACACATTCATAAACATTGGGTTCCCAAAATTAAGTGGGAATAACATACTTGATATGATAACCATCAACTTTGAGTGAGAAGTAAAATGTGTGTTTTTGAAAGAAGAGTTCTTTTGGAAAAAAATTGTTTGAAAAAAAATTTAGTAGAAAATAATAATATCCCTAAAAGGATTATATAATTATGAAAAAATTATTTTTAAGGAGTGACCATTCCAAAAATGGAGTGAAAAAGGGAGAACCAGAAGAAAGAATGTTGGGTTCAAGATTTTCCCCTTACCTTGTATCCAAACACTTTCTTCACATTAATGTCTTGTATAACCATGTTATATTCATTAATTTACAATTCCATAACCTTTATTACATGAATATAGATAATTATGGTCTTATTATGTTATTTTATGGGCCTTTGTATGAGTTATAGAGTGTAAAAACATTGTTTGGGAATGTTCATTTTTATGGTTATCCAGAGCGGTTCACAAGTATTCATTAATGGAAGTTCGTGTAGAGCACGAATACAAATAAAAAACTAAAATTTCATGTTATTTATGATATTATAGAGGTTTAAATTATCTTATAATGAATTATATTATATACCTTGTGGATGAATCATTAGACAATAATTAAATGATGATTGTTGGAGTAAATTTGGGTGGTTTTTTGACCACAAGGAACTTGTTTTGTTTAATAATTTATTAAAATGTACCTAAGTTAGTTCTAAAACATGAAATATGATATAATAATAATAATATAATCTGGTTCAACCATAAAAATTGTTTCCCGAACATATCTGAATGATTTAAATGAAATTGAAAACATGTCATTCTTGAAGGTGATATATTAACACCACACTAACAATGTTTTCATTTATAAAACCAATGGAAGAGGAGAAGGGGGTAGGATGGTATAATATCAAATTTGTATCATAAAATTAATTTAAATTTATTATACAATAATTACCATACCATTTGGATGAAGATGGGTGGGGAGAGAATAAGAAAAGAACAGAAAATAGAAAGGAAATTAAAGGAAAAGAGGGAGAGAAATTACCTCTTGAATCCTCCTCTTGAGATCCTATTTAAGGGACCTAGGAGTGGTATTTTGATGAGACCATAAGATCTTTTATACGAAATGAAACATCATGTCTTAGTGATTAACTACTACACATAATTGTGAAAAAATATGTCACTTGTTCACACAACATTTGACATTAAATAATGAGATTAATAACTTTACCTTATGCATTGGAGGACTGTATAATTTCGGGTGCACCCAGCACATTGAAACATTCATATTTTTCTTCAAACTTGTGGTTCCTCCACAACACTTTGACAAGGTGTGTTTTCTTGTTACGTAGAATCTTATCTCTCCTTTTCAATATATTCACTTGCTGCTCCTCACAGGAGAGATCATCTTATAGTTGTACCACCTTTGAGTTCAGTTCATGTGAGGGATCATGAATGTACTTCCTTAGGAGTGATATGTGAAACAAATCATGAAATTCATCCTTATTTGCTATAAGTTCGAACCAATAGGCCAAATCTACTATGTGGTCAAGGATCTTAAAGGGGCCAAGGTACCTTAGGCTTACCTTCCCTTTCTTTCAAAACCGCATGACTCTCTTTTGGGGTAATATTAAAAGGAAGGCTTTATCTCCAACATCGAACTCCAATTCCCTTCGATGGTTGTCATTGTATCTCTTTTCCCGACTCTGACTAGCTTTGATTTGTTTTTGGATGACTTGATCCTTCTCTGTCTTCTCTTTCACAAGATCGGATCCAAGTAGCTTTCTTTCTCAAACATCATCCCAAAAGGTTGGAGTTCAACATCGATTTCCATATAATGATTCATATAGAGCCATCTGAATACTCGAGTGGAATCTATTGTTGTATGAGAATTCAACCAATGGGAGATGTTGATCCCATCCACTTTTGAGTTCTAGAGAACAAGCTCTTAGCATATCTTCCAGAATTTGAATAGTCTTTTAAGATTGCCCATGAGTTTGGGGGTGACAGGCCGTGTTGAAATTTAATTCCTTACACAAATCATACAGAAGACTCCACCATAATTTAGATGTGAAACATGGATCATGATCAGATACAATGGAGAGTAGATGTCACGACCCCCTCCCACCAAAGTTGCCCCTTCTGAGCTGGAAATGGTGAAAGGGAGATAATGACCCCTGAGTCCCTCCTCCAGTAGGCCCTTGAGTGGCGACTAGCACAATGGGTATGAGTTTTCAAAAATATGGGAGGAATTACACTTTTTATTATTTAAGATTGGGAAATAGGATGAGTCAAACACCAAATGAAAAAGGAACAAGTAAAATAAAATAAACCAAAACCAATCCCACATGCATGTTTAAACAATTCTGAAACAATGTACAAGTACAAGAAAACTCAAAAATACAATACCAAAAGAAACAAGAGTACAAAAAATTGCAACAACTCCAACTGTCTCGACTAGTAGGGTCCCACACGACCCTGGTAGTCCTCATGGAAACCTGAAAGTAAATGTAGGGTGAGCATACAAGTATACTCAGTAGATAAACCTAATGCCCTCGTGCACAGGTGGGGAGACATCCTAATGTCCTCTGAGAACAACAGAAGAAACCAAAACCTAGCAAGGAATTCTATCCACCCAACCTCACCATCCACGATCACCAAAATCACAAAAAACAGGTAGTATTATATAAGTACAAGAGTATTGGGTACCCCACACCATTTCCCCCCACTAGCTAGCTGCTCTTCCTAACAGTGAATGGCCTGACGCTACCACACACTTCCTGCCCACACACACCTGGGCCTAAAAAGCCACACATCCCACCCGCACACACCTGGGCCTCACAAACCACAATCACATCCCCGCCCGAACACACCTGGGCCTCATCCCGAAGATTCTTGGGAACAATAAACCAGCCCCGAGAGTCTTGGGCTAAAATCACACCAATCGAAACCTACCTGAAGAGTCTTGGGTGTATGTTTGCTTCAATCCATTATAGCCTATGGAAGAAGGAGCAAGAAGGTGCTCGTAACTAAGGGGAAAACACCCTCTCCCATGAAATGGGAGTTTTCGGCACTAAGTGCTCAACATGGGTGGGGTGCGACGAAAAAAAAAAGATACAGATACATATATGTATATCAAATAGACAACCCAACCTATGGCTTCTAAATAGAGAAGCTGAGCATGCGCCTCGAAACTACTAATACGAAGCATTGCATATAACAAACAATCCCAACCCCATTTAGGTTTTCATGTTTCAAAAGTATTAGTTTATTAGTTCCTTAACTACTGGGAAATTATCAAACCAGATCAAGCATTTTGTAGAACAAAAACCTTCCAACCACAAACCAAGTTACATAGAACACAAGCAACACAGAACCAACCATTTTATCATCAATCAGTTACAATTTATTTTTCCCGTGTTTAGTTCATTATCATTCCCCACAGTTCGTTTATCAACTTTCCACTTTCTTTTAAAAATCAAAACCCATTACTGCAGCCCTGCTACCACTATAACCACATCTCCACAACCCTATCACAAAACAAGGCTCGTGCCACATCATTTCCCCTTTAATATCATTTACCGCATCCCCACTACCCATCCTATTCGTAATAACCCAAGATTCACCCCCCTTTTAGACACCACGTAACCAAACCAACACCCACATGTTCATTATTCTATTTGTTTCAACTGGGGTGATCACACAAGGGTTCCAGATATTCATTTAATCTGCCAACTTTATGTGATTAACCAATTTCCATATTCCATAATGATTCCATCCACAAAACAGTCTAGAAATATAGGGAAATATTTAATTGCACACGAAAAGTCCCCCAACAACCATGATTTTCAGTAGGCATAAGCCTATTCAATTCACAACATAAAAATAGGAAAAACAATGATAAACATAACAACTTTCCCATCCCCATTCTGTAAGCTAGTTATTACCTTCATTAAACTGGTTCAACTATGTCTCATGAATGCAAGTGGACACCCATCCTGCATGATGCAAAAATTAGAGAGACGAAGGTTAAATACCTACCTCAATAGGTTCTGATCACAACAATCCCCTAGATCAACTATAAAAGACGTCTGTCGGCATCCGTCGCTTCTGTCAAAACCTGGAAAAACCTCCTCGGGTGGAAGCTGGGAAGGAAATGCCTAAGGTAAAACAACAGATCCAAGATCAGAAGTTCTGCATCATCGTTACAATCTCATGGCCACAAATAGATCATAAATCGGAGCTCGGATGTAGAAGTAATGGAAGAAAGGAGCTTTGGAGTCTCCAGGGAGGGCTCTGCCTGAAGGAATGGGGAGGTGAGGAATGGTCTGAAAATGAGGAGCGGCCCCCTCCTTTTATAGGCGAGAAAAACTAAAGTACACAGCGTGTACTTCCTAGTATATGGCATGTACTCATCCATTCTTCACGGTCGCCATGCGGCTTCCGACATGACATTCAATGCGGCACACGACCGTTGACTGGTCAACACACAGTTTGAGGGTAACGCGTACGCGGGGGGAAGCTACACGTCATGTAGGATGGGCTACACGGTGTGTACTTATTTATTTCCTGTAGTAAGGACACATCATCAATAGGGCACATGACCATTGACTGGCCAACACACGGTAACGTGTACGTGGGGAGAAACTACAAGATGTGTAAGATGGGCTACATGGAGTTTACTTATTTATTTCACACGGCAAGGACACAACTTCAACACGGCACACGACCGTTGACTAATTAACACACTGTAACACTTACATGGGGAGAAACTACACGGAGTGTAAGATGGGATACACGGTTTGTACTAATTTATTTCACGCAGCAAGGACACAACTTCAACACGGGGTATACTCGGCAAGGTGGTACACGACGTTTACTCACACTACATGGTGTGTAGTTACAAAATTCTGAAAAGTGTAGGAAAATTCCATTCTAACCTCCATAACAAGTCATGACCTTCTTTTTGACAAAGGAATGGGCTGGGGAGGTACGGGCCATTACATCAGATACCTCTTAAAACATTATCATCCTCGAGAATTCAAAAACCAACCTAGAAGAACCCAAAAAGATACCTTTTAGGGATCTCGTTATCACTGGAACCCAACCAACAACACTAATCATATGTGTTAGGAATTCCTTCTCCTATGTCGAGATATTATCCGCCTTAGGTGGCATTGACTCTCCTGCAAAGGTTTAATCGCATCCGCATTATTGCATCTTGATTAATAATTGGGTCTTCCCACTTTCATATATTAGGATTTTTTATCCAACTTACACTGCCCCCAACACCGTACAACCAACACACCGCCTAAACACATGGGTTGGGGAATTCCTTCTCCCATGTCGAGATATTATCCGCTTTAGGTAGCTCTGACTCACCCGCATGGCTTCAATCGCATCCGCATTAATGCGTCTCAATTAAGGATCAGGTTTTCCCTTTCCCTACGCATCCGGACACATTACACACTTCCAGAGAACAAGGAAACAAAATGTATCACAATCGACAAGACAAGAATTCCATATATCAAAGGTACAAGGTATAACATCAAAACAAATCTCAGAAGAACAAATCAAAAACAAAAGTCAAAACAACTCCGGGTACTGAGCGTGCATCTCAGCCTCCCTCTCCCAAGTGCTCTCTTCAAGGCCACCATGCCTCTACAACACACGAACCAAGGCGATGGTTCATCCACAGAGCGCCTTCTCTTTATGATCCTTGATTATGACTAGTCGTTCCTCGAACGTCGCATCGTCCCCCATATCTAACTCTCCCCAGTCAATAATGCGAGTGTCATCATGTATGTACCGATGAATCTGGGAGACGTGGAAGACGTTATGAACCTTCTCCAACTGAGGTGGTAAGGCCAGCTAATATTCCACCTCACCAACTAGCCTCAGCACCTTGAAATGTCCGATGAACCTAGGGGAGAGATTACTCCCCTTCCCAAACCTCCACTGCCCCCGTTGAGGGAAAACCTTCAAGAACACATGATCTCCCACCATGAACTCAAAGGGCCTCCTCTGACGATCAGCATGAGACTTCTATCGGTCCTGAACCACCTTCATCCTCTCACATAGAAGATGGAATTTCTCTGTGGTGCTCTGTACTACCTATGGCCCAAGAGCACCTGTCTCACCAACCTCTGCACATAAAATGGGTGAACGACATGGTCTCCCATACAAAGCCTCAAACAGTGCCATGCCAATAGTAGTGTGGAAGCTGTTGTTGTAGGAAAACTCTACTAAAGGCAGGTGTCGCACCCATGATCCTCCGAAATCTAGAACGCATCTTCACAAAATGTCCTCCAACGTCTGGATAGTCTTCTCTGTCTGCCCATCGGTCTGGGGGTGGAAAGTGGTGCTGAGGCATAGCTGGGTGCCAAAAGCATGTTGTAACCCCCTCCAGACTTGTGAGGTAAACTAAGTATCCCAGTCTGAGATTATAGTCTTCGGAACTCCAAGAAAATACCCCACCTAGTCTACGTACCTCCGTGCTAAGGTACTCACCGAGCCCGAGTCCATAATTGCAAAGAAGTACGATGATTTCTTCAGTCGATCCACCACTACCCAGATAGCATCATAACCACCCTGAGCTCTGGGTAGTCCTGTGATGAAGTCCATTGAGATGTCATGCCATTTCCACTCGGGGACATCTAAAGGATACAACAAACCACTGGCAACACGGTGTTCAACCTTTACTTGCTGTCACCCTAGGCACTTAGCCACAAACTTCGCCACTGCCTGTTTCTCCCCGGGCCACCAAAACTATTCCCTCATGCCTCAGTACATTTTTGAAACTCTCGGATGTACCACCAAGGATGAGCTATGGAACTCATGGGGAACTCCCTCACGCATTGCCTCCAGAACAAACAACCTTCCATGAAAAAGCATGCGATGTCGGCTGTCCTCTGACCATCCTTCTAGAGCGTTTCCTTGATCGATACGATCCCACATTACTTCCGCCTCGGAATCTCCCCACTGAGACTCTTCCACTTGCTGCAACAAGGAGGAATGTACCGTCATCTGAAACAAACAACCTCTAACACCCTCTACCCTTGCATCGAAGTGCTAGGAAGCCAACTCTCCCATCGCTTTACAAGCATCAGTGGATTCCCAAACCACTTCCTTATGTGACTTCCTGCTCAGGCCATCAGCCACACCATTTCCCTTACCTTCAGTGTAAGAGATCTCGAAGTCATAGTCTTGGTGAAAATCAACCCATCTCTTCTTCAATAAGTTCAGGTCATGATGGGAGAAGATATAACATAATCTCTTATGATCTGAGAAGACCACGAAGCGCTCCCCAAAGTGGTAATGTCACCAAAATTTTAGTGCGAACACTACTGCTGCAAGCTCTAGGTCATGGGTGGTATAGTTACGCTCGTGAGGGCCCAACTTCCTGGACCCCTAACAGATCACACCTTTCTTCTACATCATTACACACCCCAAACCAAGGGTATAAGCATAAAAAATCACCTCATACAACAACCCTTCCTCTGGAAACCTGAGTACTAGAGCACTGACCAGCTACTACATCAGGTAGTCGAAAGCTTTCTGGCACTGATCACTCCATAGGATGACCTGGTCCTTCCTAGTCAAAGCTGTCAATGGAGAAACAACTCGAGAGAAGTCTGAAATGAACCTCAGATAATATCCTTCCAACCCCGGGAAAATACGAACTTCCGCCATGCTCTTTGGTGCCGCCCAAGAAACAACTGCCTCCACCTTCGGCAGGTCCACTGACAATCCATGCTGACACACCACGTTCCCAAGGAAGTGTACTTATTGCGTCAATAACTTACAGTTAGTAAATTTCCCATAAAGCTGGTGGTGTCTAAGGAATTCCAAGACTGCCCTATGACGCTCAACGTTCTCCTCCTCTGATCTTGAGTAGATCAGGATGTCATCGATAAACACAATGACGAACCGGTCCAGAAACTCTCGAAAGACAAGGTTCATAATTCCCATGAACACAGTTGGTGAATTTCTAACTCCAAACGGCATCACTAAAAACTTGAAGTGCCCATACCTTCACCTAAAATCAGTCTTCGAGATGTCACTATCCTTTACCCTCAGCTGCTGAAATCCAGAATGTAGATCAATCTTAGAAAACCAACCTACTCCCCTTAACTGGTCGAAGAGAGCATCTATCCTTGGAAGGGGGTAACGGTTCTTAACCACTACCTGATTCAACCATCGGTAGTCTATGCATAGCCTGAGACTACCAACTGCCTTCTTCATGAAAAAAACTAGAGCACCCCATGGTGACATGCTGGTCGAACAAAACCCTTCACCATCAGATCGTCAATCTGAATACGCAACACCCAAAACTACGAAGGTGCCATCCGATAAGGGTCAATCGAAATCGGACGAGAACCAGGCTGTAAGTCTATCCCGAACTCAACGTCACGTTAGGGGGGGGGGGAGAGTCACAACCTCCTCGGGAAAAGCATTGAGGAACTCGCCAACAACCTCTGGAACATCCATCATATTTGTATCAGTTGAAAACACTGATAACCCACCTAACAAAGAAAGGAGATGCTTCACATGCCAACTTCCCACCTGATACCTCCTCTCACCAAAAAAAGCTACACACTACCCATCCACTTCGGAGAACACGAATCATCTTCAGAAGCAGTCGATAATGGCATTAACAAAATGTAGCAAGTTGATGCCTACGATGACATTGTATGGCTGCATCTGTAGAAAAAAGAGATCCCCACTTGGATTGACATGGTCCCAACATCACCCCACATCCCCAGAAAACACAAGATACACTGGTTTGATCTCCAACTGGTGTACTCATCACCAGGGTTACAGAATGTCTCTATACATCTATACCGAAAGCATGGGATAGACCGAGTGCAACAAAGGAGTGGAAATCTCCCGAATCGAACAAATCAGAAACGAGAGTGCTGAACAAATAAATCGTACCTCGCACCACCTCTGTTCCTGCCAGAGCTGCCAACTCTGCTGCGTGCAACTGTCCAAACCCAGCTCCACTGCCTCTCTGATGTCGACCCCCTCCCCGACCATGCCCTGGTCGAGGTCCCTGAGAAGCACCCTGAAGTCGGCCTCCTCCTGCAAATTATTCCCTCGGAGGAACAGGGTCCTGCTGCTGCTGGAAGAGCCTCACTGACAACTGGTGCTGCTGAGGCGGGCACTGAACCTACCCACCTCCACTGTACTGAGCTCGGGTTGAGCACTGACTCTGAATGTGTCTGAGAACTCTGCAAGAGAAACACTTCTAACTTGGGCTCATGAAAAAGGGATGAGTACCTGAAGATCTGAACTCGAACTACTGGGGCCTGCTCTCTACTGGCATGAATCTGGAAGGTCCTATCACAGAAGATCTGCTCCTGACTGCCTTCCCCTTCGAAGAACCCGGCTGGATCCCCTATCGTGGTGCACCTCCCTACGAGTGCATCCTCTATGAAACATCTTGCTTCTTCTATACTGCCAAGTACGTCGGAAGGGTGAAGGGGGTGATAGAATACTAGAGCGAAGGATAAAGCGCCTCTTCCAAACATCTCACCCGAGACTCTTCATATGGAAAGAGATCCAGAGCAAAGAGTAGAAGACCCTTGAACTTGATCCCCAATTCTCGTACTGACATACTCTCATGCTGTAGGGATAGTAACTCCTACCACTTCTCTTCCTTGATCATGGAATAAATGAATTCCTCTCGGAACTTCTTCTCAAAGTCCGCCCACAGAACCTCTACCTCCGACCTCTCCCCGAGATAGAGCATCCACCACTGACGCGTCGCACCTCTCAGATGACTGACTGCTAGGGTAACCCAGTACACTTTCGGAGCATGGATCAAAGTAAAATTGATCCCTAGCTCCTCATGCCACCCCTCCATATCTATATCCGAAGTACTACCCTCATACTTCTTAAGGGGTTATTGCAGGAAAGAACAGAGAGTCTTCTTCCACTGATCATATTCCTCCTCTCGGTCAATCCTCAACTGATCAACCACCTAAATATGTTGGGCCTCGACTGTTTGAGTAACCTGAGGATGACGTCCAGGTTCCATAGCTGTAGATAGAGTAGCAGGTTCTTTTCTGCATAGAGCATCAGCTACCTTGTTTGCCTTTCCAGGATGATAGTGAATATAGCAATCATAATCCTTGATTAGATCTAACTATCTCATTTGACACATATTGAGATCCTTTTGTGTGAATATATAATTTAGGATCTTTTGGTCAGTGTATAAGTCTGAATTCTCTCTATAAAGGTAGTTCCACTATATTTTCATGGAAAAAATCGTACCTTCCAGCTGTAGATCATGCGTCAGGTAGTTCTTCTGATGGATCTTCAACTGACGTCAGGCATAGGATATCAAAATATCAATTTTCAGGAGTACGCAACCCAATAGTTTATTTGAAGCATCAATGTATACCAGAAAATATTCTCCACTTTTTGGTAGTGTGTGTATAGGTATAGTAATCAAACTTCTTTTTAGCTCCTTAAATCATCCCTCACATTCTTCTGTCCATACATACTTTACCCCTTTCCCTGTTAACTTAGTTAGAGGGCTTTCCAATCCTGATAAATTTCTCACAAAACATCGGTAGCACCACGTTAATCCATGAAAACTAGAGATTTATGTGATACTAGAGGGCCTATGAAATTCTTCAATCACATTTGTTTTTGAAGGGTCTATAAAAATTTCTCCATTTGTGATCACATTTCCAACAAACATGACTTGATTCATCCAAAATTTGCACTTTCTAGACATGGTGTATAATGTATCATTTCTAAATGTCTCCAACACAAGTATTAGATGTTCTTTATGTTCCTTCTTTCTCTTTGAGTAGATGACAATATCATCAATAAACACAACTAAAAATTTGTCAAGGTAATGTATAGAGACTCTATTCATCCAATCCATGAATATTGTGGGAGTATTATTAAGTCTGATTGGAATCAACAAAAACTCATAGTTCCCACACCTTGTACGGAAGGAAGACTTCTTAATATCTTACTTCTTCACCATTAGTTGATGATATTCAGAACAAAGATCCACCTTTGAAAAGTATTGATCTCCTCATAACTAATCGTATAATTCTTCAATCCATGGAAGAGGATACTTTTTCTTTATGGTGATCTTATTGTGTTCATGGAAAATGATACAAAACCTCATTATTCCATCCTTCTTCTTCACAAAGAGCACTGGATCACCCCAAGATGATACACTAGGGAGTATTAACCATTGATCCTTGATTCTCTTGCAACTGCTTCTTTAAATCCTCCAGTTCAGTAGGAGCCATCCTATAGGGACACTTTGAGATAAGAGTAGCTCTAGGTATGAGTTCTATTGATAACTCTACCTCACAATCTAGGGGAATTATGGGTAACTCTTTGGGAAATACATCACCGTATTCACTCACGATGGACATTATCGCAAGGTTGGTACCATCCTTTGACTCAACCATTTGGGCGAGGTATGCTTCTTCATAGGGAATCAACACCCACACAATTGATGGATTTTTTCAAAAGATATTCATGATCTCCCATGCATTTGTATTGGAGCATCAGATTTTTTTGAATATGAAAAGATATTCCATTTTCTTAATAATTAATACATTCTCTATATAATGAGAGCCAATCCATTCCCATTATAGCATTTAATTCTACCATAAGAAGTATTACGAGATTCACTGGAAGAATCTTCCCAGAAACGGCAACATGAGAAGATTCAAACACTTAGGTTGCAATGATTTCACCATTGGGTGTTTTTATAGATATCTCTACTTCAAGGTTTCAGGGCATCAATTCTATTGTATTAGAAAACTTGTAAGATATTAAAAAAAGTGTAAAAATAGAATCAAATAAGACTTTTTACATTGTTGAGTGAATAGGAAGTGTACTTTGTATGAATTCATTTTCTTTCCCCACTTCTGCAGTAGTGATGTCATAAGCCTTCCCTTGTTCCTTTGGATTTGGTGGCAGCAGACGCTGATTACCCTTGAGAACTCAAGGTTTAGTGCACTAGCTTGCTCAATACCCTATCTCCCTACTATTGTAGCATTGAACCAAGGGTGGTTATCTCCTTTCATCTGATACATTCTCCATACTTTTCATTTATTTTAGACACTCTTGATCATGGAGTCCTTTTTTCACATACTTGAAGCACTTCCCCATCCATTTGAGGTTGTTCCCATGGTGTATCTTCCCAAATTTTTGGAATGTGGGTCATTGAGTTTTCCTCCCACCTTTTTCATTACATCCACTGGATTGAAACTCCATCTTTCATTTATTATCACCATAGATAAGAGACTAATCTCCAAACTCCATCTCCACTTGAAGAGAACATTTAACAACTTCTTCATAACTCCATTTGTCTTGAATTTCAAGACTCTTTTGAAGGTGTAATTTTAATCCCCTAAAGAATCTATCAATTTTACTATCATTGTAGAAAAAAACCTGAAGCACACCATTCAAGCATTGTTAAATTTTCTTCATTGGTTCTGATAGATTATCCTTATATTTTTCTTGAGATCTATTAATTCTCTCTCTATCTTTGTGCAAATATTTTATCATAAATACTTTTTAAGAAACATTATCTTAAAGTCTTTTGATTCCACCCTTTCAATTTTATCCCTTAGATTGGTGTTCTTAATCTATTACCACCATTGATCGACCTCTCTATCTAGATGATAAATGGATAGTGTCACCTTCTCCATCTCAGAACAATGATGCACATAAATGATATTCTCCATGGATTTCTCCCACTTCTCTGCAACTAGTGGATTGGAAGATCCACTAAACCTCGGTGGTCGTTGCCACATAAAACACTCGATAGCTAGCTTCCTTCTCCATGGTGAAGGAAAAAATTATCCTTTATTATGGTTATTGTTCATAACCTGAGATAGTAGGGTAAGAATTGTAATGAAATTTTCAATTCCACATCCCAAATCATTAGGGATGTCATTCGGCCAATCATTTCATTGGCCCTCGCATGAGTTATTGGCCTGGTTTCTCCTGGTTCCCACCACATTCTAAAATAGAAAAGGTTAGGAAAAATCATAAGTCAACAAGTCATGAATAACATATTCATTTGTATGATTTATACTAAAATAATAAAATATGGGATCCCAATGTAAATATTCTTGTATGAATATTTTTACTTAGTCACACGCTAGAGGTTTTCTCTAGGGTTCACTAATCCTAATTCCAAAATTAACCAAACCTTACCACTAATACCAACTATAGGGACCAATATTTTTCATAAATTATTATTAAATCATTTTAAATATAAAAAACACATTAGAATTAAACACAAAGGATCCAAATGTTTATTATCTTGGGATAACATGGACCATACAAAACAATTACAACATCAAGCATAAACATTTATTTAATTCCTTCTTCTCTAGCTTCTTATTGGCAGTTGTCCACTACTTCGTACATGTAGTCACCTGAGGATATAAATCAAAAGGGGTGAGCTAAAATTCTATTAAGAGTATATATAAAAACAATATAATAATGGTTGAGAATATCTATAACATAGGAAAAGAATCATGAGAATGAGAATGAAACGTAACATTAATAAGATACTTGAAATGTGGCAATGGCTAAAAATTAAACATCATCTCTTAGTGGATAACTACCAAACATACATTTGAACAAAGTTGTTATATTTTTTTCACATCATTTCGCATTAACTGATTAGATTCATCACTTTACCCAATTAATTAGAGCAGTGTATAATTTAGGGTGCACCCGTCACATTGAAGCTTCCATATTGCACTATATAATTCCAGGAACACCTGTGACATAATAACATTATCATTTATCTTGCATGAAATAATGAACATATATAAAAAAAATGAACATAATTAACCCATGTAAAGGAATTCGTTTCATCCCATAATAACACATTCATAAACACTGGGTTCCCATAATTATGTGGGATTAACAAACATGATATGATAACCATCAACCTTGAGTGAGAAGTAAAAGGTGTATTTTTGAAAGAAGAGTTCTTTTGGAAAATATTTGTTTGAAATAAACTTTATTAGAAAACATTTATATCCCAGAAAAGGTAATATAATGATGAAAAAAATTATTTATAAGGAATGACCGTACAAAAAATGGATTGAAATAGGGAGAACTCGAAGAAAGAAAGCTGGGTTCGAGATTTTCCCCTTACCTTGTATCCGAAATCTTTTTCCACTTTAATGTCCTATATAACCACATTAGATTAATTAATTGAAATTTAAAGAACCTTGTGTACATTAATATGGTTAATTATGGTTTCATTATGTAATTTTATGGGTTTTTTTGTCGTGTTATAGAGTTTAAACACATTGTTCGAGAATGTTTTTTATGGTTTTCTCGAGTGGTTCACATGTATTCCTAAATGGAAGTTCGTGTAGAACATGGGTAAACATAAAAAACACTTATTTCATGTTATTAATGATATTAATGAATATTAATTTATCTTATAATGAATTATATTATATACCATGTTGATTAATCATTAGACTAGAATTAAATGATAATTGTTTGAGTTAATTTGGCCTGGTTATTGACCACAACGAACTTGTTTTGTTTTATCATTTAGTAATATATACCTAAGATAGTTCCATAAAATGAAATATGATATAATAAATATAATATAATTTGGTTTAACCTTAAAATTGTTTTCATGACCAGATCTGAATGCTTTATAGGAAATTGAAAACATGTCGTTCTTGAAGGTGATAGACTAACACCTCACGAACATTTTCTTTTATAAAAAAAAGGAAGATGAGAAGTGGGTTGGATGGTATAGTATCCCATTAGTATCATAAAATTCCAATATATATATGATACTAGAGTTATAATACCATTTTGATGAAAATAGGTGCAGATAGAATAAGGAAAGGACTTGTAATTGAATTGAAATTAAAGGAAAATATGGAAAGAAATTACCTCTTGATTTTTCCTCTTGAGATCCTCCTTAAGGGATGTAGGATTTTTCTTCTGATGAGACCAGAAGCTATTGTATGTGGGGGAGGGGATACAAAATATTTTTGGGCAGATTTTAGTCAATTATTGAATCTTGAGAGATGAGACGTAATGAGGGTGTGAAGGGTGGTATTTATAGTAGAGGGGAGAGGGGATTTCTCAATATTAAATTCATTAATTTTTTATTTCCCCAAAAGACAAGGAATAGTGTGCATTCCATGAGAAAGAATAGTAATTTTATCTTGTGAAACCATACCAATTGGGTATGTGTCATAAGAACATCATGCATGTCTCTATAATTAGATTATTTTGCTTATTTTTTAAATTATGGTATTTCACTATTCATCAAAAAAATTCAATAATTCAGAAAAATATAAAAAAATCAACCCAACCATTTTTTTAAGTGTAGAATCAAAAAATGAATTTCATTTTTCAAAAATAGTTTTTTAAATATGAATAATATAATTTTTAATTAAAATCATAATTTACTAGAAAAATATTGTTTTTAAAATTAAAACTGATTTTATAATGCTTTCAAAAATTAGGTAAGGTCTTATAAAATTATCTTAAAAGAAGAAGAAATAGAATTGTTAATTTATAAAAACATTTTAAAAAATAAATTTTATTTTAAATTAATTAATTAATAAAAATTTAGTATTTATGACTTACAAATAAATACCTATACTTTTATTATGGTCAAATTAACACTTTCTAAGATGCCTAAATTTTATTTAATTATTCATGGGTAAGGTTATTCATATTTTGGATGATTTACTATTCATAAGGGTTGTATTACTATTCATAAGGGTAGGTAACTATTCATAAGGGTAAGTTACTATTCACCAAAAATTATTTTTTTCTAATCGAACACCAAATATCTTTCTGATAACAACCATGTATGTTAGATTTTCAAAATTCAAACCATAAAAGTTGAAAAATTATGTTTAATGGTCACATGGTATTTAGTATCATGATATTTCACTATTCTTACTAATGTAATTATACTATAGGGCATAATTATAAAGAGGTATTTCCCTTAATGAAACATCGGGTTGTTAAAAATAATATCATCTTAAACCCCTCTAAACGAGGAAAATATGCCTTTCATGATTTTTCTTTTAAAAAATCATTCTCCATCACTTTAATATTATTATTTACAATACATATATTATAATAAGAAATTACCAATTTCAAAATTAAAATATACTAATACCATTATAATTATAATATCATAATTTATATTACTTTAATATTCATATTTTTAGATTTTATAAATATGATCATAATTAATATATTAATATATTTGTAATTATTAAATAGTAATATATTTCTTCTTTCTAAAATTTGATAATATCTTTTAAAAATGTAATCATATTCATATATTTTATTTTTATTTTCTTGATTTTAAATAATATTTCATACAATTTTATTATATTATTACTTTACCATGTTTTACGTTTACTTAATATTCATGTGATTGGTGATAATTTATCCATTTTCTATAAATATGATATTATATAATTTTCAAAAATTAATTTTTATAATGAATTTAAGTATTATTTCTTTTGGGATAATATATATTAAGACAATCTATTATTTCAAAACCAAAATTCAATAATAAAATTTTAACTTATAGCATTGAAAATAATTTTAGTATAAAAAAAATAGTAAAACATATGAAATTTGATATATAATATTTTTATGTATTGATTGACAAAACTAACTAATAGAAATCATATTTATCAATTTTTTTAATTGTGTTTACATAATTATATTTATTTATTTAGTTTCATTAAATAAATAATCTAATACCATGTCTAAGTATTATTATTTAATTTTAAATTTTAATCTTAATATATATTCAAAATATAGTTTGTATTATTGAAATTAGGACCAAACTATATAAAAAATATAAAATAAATATTTAAATTTATTAGGACCTTACATGTATAGTTTTCATAATGTGACTAGTTGGAATTAAATTATATAGAAATCCAATTAATTTGGAAAAAATTGATTTATCATGAGAAAATATTAATGGGAATGGGGAGTGAACCTAATATAATATTGGAAACTACCCATAATTAATGGAATGGGGTTGTGATGTGAACCATATGAAATATTTGAGTTCTTAATCAATGAATGAAATGGGAATGGGGGTGAACTCAATCTAAACATGGACTCTATCCACTATGAATGAAAATGAATTGGATAGTGAAAAAATACACTATGGGATTCTATCCACTATGTTATGAAAGTCATGTTACTAATCAATTAATAATAAAATGATTTTCTATAATTTTGATTATAAAATGTTAATGTGACATTTTCTTATTTCTATGATATGATATCATGGATCATGATTTATTATTTATGATTCTGTACTCTTATTACTCATATAATGGGTTAGGGTTGTGTTTTATGCCATGAATCATGATTTATGATCTATGACTAATTGTGTATGAATATTTTAAGTAATGATATCAAACCATACCCTAATTATCTTTCTAAGATCACATATGATATTTGATTGATGTCTACCACTACTAAACATATTTAGAGTACAATCTCACACTTTCTTATGTCTTAGTTTCCCCAGGTTATGATGAAATATATTAAAAATATGTCGATGCTGGGTGCTACATAAAAATAACTCTAGGGGAGATATTGAAGATATTTTTTAAATAAGTTATTTTTGTGTCTAGATTTCAAAATCACTAATCCATTATTGTTTTTGGGAATTTATTATAGTGATATGTATATAATATTCATGAAATATGGTATTATATTTTTGAACATAATTCTTTAGTCATATTAAAATGGTTGAATTAATTAGCTCATTTACTATATTTTTTATAACATTTAGAGGAGAGTGATGCAGTTTAATTCCACGAAATTATATGATAATTATTTGATGAAAAAATACCAATATATATTCCTTACCTAATAAGGGACTGGGTTTGTTCCCATTTGATAGGTCAGATTTTTATTAAGAAATTAATCACAATTAAAATGAATCATGATGGTCATGATGTGACTCATAGAACATGGATTCATAATTTTTTCCAACATCATAGATTAATTCTAGGAATCATAGTCCATGTTATATATATAAATACCAAATAAATATTATATATTTTTAATCTAAAATATATATTTATTTAAAATAGAATTTAGATATCCTTCCATTACCATAAATTATATGAATAAGAAGTTTTATGAATATAATACTATGAGAATGTTTTTTAGTGATAAAAAATATTTTAATTCATATATTTTTTTTAGAAATTAAAATTAATATATTATATATTAATCTACCTAATAGAATATTTATATTATAATAGTGACCTATAATAATCCCAATAAGTTTATATTGGACAGTTTGGAGATGAAGGAAGATACAAATGAAGATAATAAAGATTTTTTCCATACATTGATGTGTAAATAAGAGTGAATGTATTTATTTATAATAATCATATAATACTGTTTATTTTTTAGAATTAGTTGACAAAAACAAATGAAAGGGGATCTAGTTATCGGGTGTACTGTCTTCTATAATTTCTATTTTAATTGAGAATTATATTTATATATAAATGTTTTAATGGTTTTATGATGTTGGATATAGAAAATAAATTTAATATCAATGATTAAAATATAGAAAACTAGTTTTAAATGAGAATAAAACATCAAATTGATTTTTTAAAATTAGGATCATGTAATATATTATAAATACTTTTTTCATGCTTTTGAATAATTCAAAGGAACAATGATGATTTGAAAAGTTTGTGAAATTATTTGAGTAATGTCCGAAAATAATGTGTAGGAACTGGAAAAATAACTATGTCCTTATGTATTCAAAATATATTCAGTTTTTATATGAATCATTTTGTTTTTTCCTATTCTAAATTCATGAGTGAAGAATTTGACAATATCCAATTCAGAGAAGAATATTGAAAGACTCCATGCAGATTTTGTATGTATATTGAAAGGTTTTGTAATGATTTTATGTTTCTATATAGAATTATTGATGGTCATAGAATATAATATCTAAATTAGGAAAATAATTTTATATCACGTAACACATTTCTCATATCATGTAAAAACGTTTTTCAATAGATGTAAGACTTATCGATGAGTCATAATTTTCCAAAGGAATTAGATCATAAGACTCATAAACTATTTCATAAGACATAATAAGCATTAAAAAATATCATTAAAGTCTAAAAATTATATATAAACAAGGATTTATAAATATTGGAATAGAGTTACATAGTCTTCCAAAAATAAAATTAAATTACATTTACTAAAGGAAAAGGGAATCCATGTGTTTCATAATACATACTGATATTATAAGTGTGAAATAGTTCAAAAAAATATTATAAATTCACATAGTGAAATATTATGAAGGGAATTGGATTTATATTTTGAAAAATATATTCCTAGATGTATTTAATATAATAGTACACAAATTAAAATGTGGTTCATGATGATGAATTTAGTGTATGTTAATAACTATAGAACATTATACAAATTGATAGGATCCACTGAATGATTCCATTCAAATGTGGAATTAACGTCATAGAATTTATATTGAAATATTTTTTAAAAAATATCTCATAGAAAATGAGATATTTTATATCATGTTAATTTCAATGGGATTAAAATAATAATTAAGCTAGTTGATTATATTAACCAATTTCTAGATTATATGATTATATGCCACAAAAAATAAAGGAGAATTTTTATATGTTATATATATAAACAATATCATCATGATTTAATATAATTATAAAAGTGAGATGTAGAAAGATAAATAGTTCATTAATCAAGAACATGTAATTTAATTATAGAACAAAATACATTCTGTGTATTAATGAAATAGGAGAGGGTGAGGAGTTCAACAGACAATTACATGTTAGTAAAAGAAAAGGGTGAAAGAGTCATATGATACATCAAAATTATTTAATGATTTTTAGAATAGTATGTGCATGGAATAACTAATACTATGTAAAATATCACGAATATGTGAAAAATATGAAAATAACCATCTCTATGACATTCCAATACCATATAATATTAGTTGTAAGATTACTAGAGTTCATTGAGGTGGATAAAAATGTCAACTCTCTATAGAAGGGGAGAAACAAAAAATTCAACGTACTATTTTTAGGTTTGTTGGATGGAATCATTGAAGGCTATTGGGAGGAAAAAAATACCCAATTTAGAGATTGATATATATTTTTATGAGATATCTAAAATATTAATCCACTTGAATAATGAAACCATTAGTAGAACATTATGGTATTTTTAGGAGATATACCGCCATTTTACTCTCCCATAATTACTAATTTTGAGATAAATTTTATAATTATACTCAATAGCGATTAAAATAATAAAATTATGTATTGAGATAATATTCCAACCCAATAATGTGTATATGAAACCATTTATTTTGATCATTATATAAAATATTTTTCATTTTAATACTTTCATTTAATTAAATACTAAAATTGGTGATATAGTTTCAATAACGTGGTTCAGACTTTAGTCATTCATAGATGTGTGTTTTAAAGATTTAATCTTACAATTGTTAACAATGATTCTCCCATACATAACACAGTGATACAACTGAACCTAAGAACTTAATATGGAATTATATATTACCATGATCTTTATGAATGATATAACTATTACAGATTATTATTATGGAATACTGGAGTCGAGTAAATTATATTGGTGTTCCTATATTTGAAGGAAAACATATCAATGTATAGATGAATATAATTCATGATTTTCTCTAATAATAACTCCTAGATATTATATATATTTTACTCAGTTTTATTCTAACATAAAAATGAAACTCCCTTGACTTGTACAAAAAAGATAAATCTAGAAGTATATATAAATTAATGAAGTTTCATTATGTCATCCATATATGATATAGGGTACATTAATGATTGGGACTTATGAAAAGAACAGATATGTTGGATAATCATGAGAATATGTAGGAATGGAATATGAAAACTAAAAAATAAAAATATCGAATCATGATAGATAAATATGAAGATATTGGAATGTTTGATGATAAGATAATATAATACTATATTATTAGATAAATGAGATAAGAAGTTATATCATGAGATTTGGAAATAAATTTGAAGATCAAAACAATATCAATAACTTGATAAGGAATTTTCCAAATAAGTTGGACCCAATGATATTAGCTCTAGAAGAGTGTGAATATTATACCACTATTAGTTTCATAACATAATCCTCTATAATTATATGATAAATTTTCTTATTTTATGAAAGATTGAAAATGAGTAACTGAAAATGAAATACATTAGAGAACATAATCTAAAATAAAATATTTTTGAATATATCATGATTCAAAAACTAATTGAGGAAAATAAAAATGATAATATGATCATGTATTTTATTTCAATAATATTATAAGAGGACGAGCAAAATACAAAATTATTTTTCCTCTTAAATTCTTTAATTGGGGTGGAATTGGGGAATTTTTAAATATCTACTCAAAGTAGAGATATAATGAAATATAAAGTGATGAATAAGATAAAAAATATACTAAATAAATGTTTGAGGAAACTAGATTGGTTTAAATTATCATGAAGAAGTATCAATGAAGTTTGAGAATAAATTTGTTGACTAGGGGAGTAGATGGACATTCATTAGCATGAATTGAATCTGAAGATGAAGTCACTAGTCAAAATCATAGTAAACTGAAAGATCATTTTAAAAATAATTAATCATCCTATAATAGGGATGTTGAGGGATTATATATCTATAATTAATATATATTAAAAAATAAACACATATCAAGTATGAAGAAAGACACCCAATTAAATAAAAGAATCTAGATACATGTGAAAAGAGGCATTTTAATGATATTAGGAAGAATGACTTCATTTATCAGATCAATAAATTTAAGGTGATGATTCCAGAACCTGATAAGATATTGGATGACTCTAATTCATATCTTAATGAAAAATTAACAATTTAATGAGACATAAACAATTTTAATTTCAGATAAAAATACCTTCATAATAAGGGAATAATATTATGATAATGTTGTGGTGATCCCTCTTCAATCATCCAAACCTCCCACGTAAACTAGTCAAATTAGTAATGTGAATATTATTTTATTATTATTATGATTCTTAATTTGTTTAATCGATAGAAATATATTGTTCTATTAATGATGGATGAGTTTTAAATAAGGGACAATATAAACATTTTCCTTTATTTACAAGGGAGGTTAGAAATAACTTCTGAAAATAATATTAAATGATATAGAAAAAAATAATATTATAGAATGGTCCATATAATCAAAAGATTGTACACTATTAGAAAATCGAATTTATGAATTATGTATCTTTAAAGGACCTTGTGGGCATTGTTGAATATTTGGACCCAAAACATAAAACTATTTTCATAAAATTTCACTTTAATTTTATTTGTGTGATTCAACAAAGATCAATTAAATATAGAAAAGATTAAGATATTTGAGAATGATAAAATTTATTATAAATCAAAAAATTATAGTTAGAAAACCATTAATTTAGTTTAGCAAACAAAAATTTCCCCATCTTAATGGAATTTATATATTAAATTACTATAATCATCCCTCAACCAATGATTTCACGACTACCCATCGAATATTGATAATGAATGTTTCTAGAGGCATTGAAATAAAACATAATATAGAGAAAACTTTTCCATTATATTTAATGAATTATTTATCAAGAAGGGAAGATAGATAAAGCAAAAGAAGGTTCCTGTTATAAGGGAATACAAGGGAGTCCAAATGAACAATGAGTTTTTTAAAAAATATTGAACAATAATACCATTAGATTTTATGTGGATGGATTAAGAATCCTTAAAATAAATCATATAAATTATATATAATAAATCCATATTAATTTGAAAAGAACAAAAGGAAAATAAATCATATGGGGTTGAATATTCTTTTATAGACCTTAGAAAAGAGTACCATCACATCATGACCATTTAAATGAGGAGTATGGCAATGATTTATATTATATAAATTCAAAATATATAATAGGAAGTATTCAACCAATGTATTATCAAGAATAAATTACAGATCTTGGTTGGGAAGAAACTCTCGAATTCTATAGTTTTACTAAAGAACTAAGAAGTTTCACCATATTAAAAAATTTATTTTCTTATGAATATTTTTAGGGAATAAAAGGTGACGATTTAAAGAAAAGATTAAGATTTTTGTTTTAATATCTGTTAAACATGAAGTATTATCCATCATATAATAATTTGAAAAATATGTTAAATAAATTTTTGAGTACATTCATTGAGGGGGAGAGGATATTGTAATAAAATTAAAATCATATAATTCTATGTAAATCAAAAAAATCAGGGATAATGTAAATGTAAGGATTAATAAATTTCTTGAAAATTAGTTTGAGTGGCCTGTACAAGAAATATTTTATTTGGAATCATATTGTGGTTAATATATGGATAGTTAATTAATTTACAGATCATTATTATGTAAAGTGTTATTCCTCATTTACCTCAAGGAATATTGGTAAATATATCGTCAACTAGGATGAAAAATAATTAAGGATAACAGAGGGGAGAAGATTACCTTTAAAATCAAGTAAGTTAATAAAATGATAAAATATTACATTGAGATATTACCATTTAATTTAATATTATTAATGGGGGGAGAGACTATAATATCCTAAATACATATTGATATGATTTTCTTAATGATTTAGCTCAATTAATTTATTCTAAAATTAATAGGGAAATTGAAGTACCCAAAGGATTCTAATAGTTTCATTTTTATGGAAAATATTTTCTATACATTTTCTTGTACTATTTGGTGGTAAAAGAGGAAAAATTGAAAAATACAATGGTGACTCCCAAAAATTATAGGATAATGAAATGTGTAGCTATTACTTGGTGTACAACATGAAAATTATATTATTGCTAATCTAGAAATTTATGAGATGAATTAAATGTTCAATAGAAATTCAGTTCACTTTCTATAATATGTTTCAAGTATATTTACAATTTTTTCCATATATGATAGATTAAATGGTTTGAAGATAAATTATTTGGAAAAAAATATTTAAGAGTAGTGATTTAAGGGGTGAAAAGGAATAATTATTTTGAGAAGAAACCGTTATATGGTTACTGAGATTCATGTTTTTTATTGTATACTATAAATGTATTTGGATTTTGTTTTGAATAATTTTGAAATCCCTATAATGATTTTTTTTATTTTGAGATGATTTTTTTAAAGTTAATTTTTTTTTGAAACATGAACAATTTATCTATCCTATAGTTTTCAAAAGACATTGAGTGTCTCTATAAAATTGTAAATTTCATATGATTTCAAAATTTCAATGTGGAAAATTTGAGAATGTACTCTTCCAAATTATATATCATTTGACATCAATTATTTTATATAAATCCCATGGAATATATTTTTTTAAATTTTAATTTTAATAACACATAGTTAAAAATTTCATAATTCTTTGTTGACGATCACATATGACTTTGATATTTTTTATGATTTTTTTAGATCACTTTTTACATTTTTGTAAATAAAGAAGTGTTTTATAAAACTCATAATTTTGAAAAGGAATGAGATTGTAAAACTCTCGGAATATTCCAAAAGACATACCATGGATAATGAATAATTATTTGAGGAATGAAAAATGTGGAAAATGAATAGAACTATGAGGAGTTCATGAGACTCAAATTGTCTTTTGAAAATTATATGGTGACCAATATTTTGGAAATGAATGGAGACTCAAGGTGCTGTGTATGAAAGTTGATGATATCTTATGTGCCGATCAATTAAATAAATATTTAATGAATTCCAAAATGAAATATTTTGAATGGAAGTGAATTTGAATGATGAACAACCAATTCCTAGATGTATTAAATATCATAATACACAAATGATATTATGATTTATGTTAAAAAAATTAAAGGATTTTCTCCACTATAGAACATGTCATGCCAAGAATAGAACAAAAATATGATTCCATAGAGATATAGAACATAATTTTCAGATTTTATGGAGGAATGTGATGTTTTTTATATTTTAGAAGGAGAATGGAATCATGAATTTCATATGAGATCTAAATATATTTGAATAATAATTAAACAATCATGATTATTTTGACAAGTTTTAAGATAATAAAGTGTTGTGAGACTCAAAATAAAGGGGATCATTCATATACCAAATATGGAATCAATATCATAAATATTGTATGTAGGTATATGTTGGGAAAAAATTCCCTCAAGGTAAGCTTTCATCATTTTTGGGATGGTTTTTTTGTTGATAATGCAAGTTTTCAGGGTGAATTGTTGAATTCCAGATATGTTGTTGAGAATCCATGTTGATAAAGAACCATGAAAAAGTAATAGAAGATTTGGAGGTGGTACAAAAGAACAAATACAAAGTGGAACCATTTTCTAGTGTTTTCCAAATGTTTGGGGTAAAATATTTGGGATTTGTTGAGCATCGCAAAAAGTGGATTTCCATGAACATCTCCTCAAAATATGTAGAAGGAATGTTTTTTGCAAATACGGGCTTTATAAATATGATTATTTAGTGAATAGATGATGTTAGTGGTGATATCTATAATTACGAAAAGCGTTGTGAATAACAGAGGTGAGGAGCATTGTGAGGGAGCATTGCGGCGGTGACACAAAGGAATTGACCATAGGATCTACGATTACGACAAGCTCTGTGATCCAAAAATTACCGTGGTGCTACACAATATAGAGAGAGTTTTTGAAAGAATTTCAGAGCTTCACGAATTGAGATGACGTTGCACTGAATTTGTGTGGAAGGTTCTTGAGTCGGTGGAATCTCCTATAAATTAACCTCGACCAATTTGAGAGAAGTAAAGAGATAAAAAAACTTTATTATCTCGAATTGCAAAGGATATTCATGGAGTAGGGTGCTTTGTGAAAGAAAATGGAATTCAGGGAGGCTGTTGAGCTCTACAAAAGGATGGTGTTCCCTAAAGTCCAATTTGGCTTTGACGAGGATGTGCGCTTTTCAAAGGCTTGTTTAGAATTGCAAAATTGTAGAGAACGGTGTGAGATCTATGAAGTAGTGAGATCTGTGATCTAGAGATATCTTTAATCTAGTGATCTTTTTATACCTGTGAGCTTTGTGAACCTGTGAGCTTCATGAAGAGGTTGGATAATTGAAAAGGCATGTTCTAGCTTTGCAAAAGTGGGAGCTTCACAGTTACAATGTTCTTTGCGAAAGAGTATTGAAAGTGATTGCCCATTGTTTGGAGGCAAGTTGTCATTAATCATTGGATAAAAGTGCACCTTAAACTGATAATCTTTCTATAATGGAGGGTGTATTCATTAGTGATAGTGAAGAGACTTACAGGTCTATAAACTGTGAGAGGATCTTCTAAAGAAGCAGGGAGCTCACTTTAGTTGAGAGAGCTGCGAGTTCACAAATTGTGAATGGTTATAAAACAGGAGGGGCAATGAGTCCACTTTGAACTTGTAAATAGATGTTCACATATAGTGGATTTGGTACATTGGCACATCTCCAATGTATTCTCCTTGGATGTATATAATGAGGGAGAACCATGTAAAATTTCTTTATCCTGTTCATTCTTCAAGATTAATTCATACTCTACAATGGGAAAGAGATATATAATAGAGTTTTTTCTTGACAACAAAACAATATCAAAAGGGGTGTAAATTTTAATTTTCCATACCCTGATTCACCCCCACTTAGGGTATCTAGCCAAGTGGACCTTATAATTGGTCTCAAAGAGAAATGTTGATATTACCGTTTCTCTCTCGATGGAGGACACTAATATCAATGGAATTCTAATCTTTGATGGAAACAATTTTCATCTATGGAAGAACATGATGCAAAAATACTTCTAATATTTGGGAATGGATGTGTTTACAGGTTAAATGCATGGTTTCTCACCTGACATCAATAGTGGTTCTTTATCATAAGATGAGAGAAGTGAATTGGATACTGACTCTAAAGGAATTAATGCTTTTAGAGGAGTTCTTTCAAATGATATTTATACGAAAGTGATTTCATGAAAAACATCACATGCTATGTGGGAAAATGTGTTTAACATATATGAAGAAGGTAAAAATTCCATATAGGAAAAGCTGTGAGTGTTGTGGAATAAGTACGAAGATCTTAAAATGAAGCTGAATGAGTTTGTTGATAAATTATTTTACAAGGTAAATATTGTTGTGTAAGATATTATAGGTCATAGAGAAGTCAATTATGACATAAAAATATTTAATCACATCTTTAGAAAACTTCCACATCTGTTCAATCCATTTTATTAGTATTGGAAGATAAGGATTTGAAAGAGATTACATTGGACAATTTTCACAATATCATTATTGTAGATGAAATGAGGAACGATGATAATGAGGATTTGGAAAAGGTGAAATCCAAAGTGGTGGCATTCAAGGCCATGAAAAATCTCACCATTGATGATACTCATGAATAAGAACAGACAGATGGGGTGATGTCATTACTCTCTTTAAATCAACTAAGAGTAAAATGAATGATTAAGGGGAAACTTCCACTAGAATGCTTTATTTGTGGAATGGTTGGTCATCATGTGGCAAGGTTCCCCAAAAATATTCAAAATTATGATAATGATGACGACGATGTGGAAATTACCAAGAAGAATTATTCAGCCTATGTAAAAGAGAAGAAATAGTTAAAGATAAATTTCTTCAAGATGAAGAATATTCTTTCGCAAGAAGTTAATAGTTCAAATGAGTCTATGGTTGAAGAGGTTAAGGAGATTTAAAAATAAAGATCATGGAGAAAATTCAATGGTGGATGTTTTAGGTAGTGATCATGAAAATGAATAATCCTACATTGATAAAGATGATAAAGTTGAAGGAATAATTTACATGCAAGCTGAGTTAGATGTCACTTTTGAAGAGATAGATGTTTGGAGAGCCAAAAAAGAAATCCAACAAAGTTATCCATGATGTCAAAATCTTCATGCAACACCAAGAAGAAGAAAAGTCTGATCTTATGGAAGAAATTGAGAAACTCAATTCATCATAACTAGCGGAATCAGAATCGATATGTGAGTATAAAATCATGGTTGAAGAGTAGAAGAGGGAGATTTATGGCATGAATAACACAATGAAATTTCACATCAAGAATATCTAAGATCTTTAATTGCAAGTTTTTAGTCTATGAAAAAAAGTTAAGGACCAAGACAAACATATGATTCCTAGCATGTTATTGAGAAAAAAGATCATTCAGAAGATAGAAAGGATGAAAGAAGAACCTATTAGTTCAACAGGAAAGAAGCAGCAATCGAGCTTAGATATTAAGGCTGATTTGGGGATCGATCAAAAACAAAAAGTAGCCAGGGATGAAGTTAGACTGCAAGATCTAGTTGCAAGGATGCAAATTGATTTGGGTGAAAATTAGAATAATAATATTCAAATAACCCCAGGGAAAATTGGCAGTATAGTAGTGACACACAAGAATTCACCTTTCATCAAGTGCTATTGCTATAGAAAGATGGGACACACAAAAAATGCATGTTCTATATCCTAGAGATATAGAACAGAATAGGAAAAAATGTTGTATCCAAATAAATAATAATTCTCTAGAACACATTTTGAAAGAAACTATTTTAGGTGTGGAGGATTTTGGCACATGGCTAGATACTACATATCGACCATACAAGGGAATGCGCCAAAGCAGAATCAAAATGTTTGCAAGAAGCAGATCAATGAACCAACTGGTGAGTTGAAAATGAAAATTTTATTTGTATAATTGGAAGATGAAGTCAGTCCATCATAATATGATAATGATTAGAAGTCTCAATCTCTAATAATATGGATCCCTAAAAAGAGAGCATTGAAGGAAATGGTTGCTGAAATTTCCCATAAAGCATTAGACCGTTATGGTGTATGGATCGTTGATATTGGCTGCACATATCACTTGATAGAAAATAAGGATATGGTTATAGTAATAAAATATGAAAAAGAAGGAGTCGTAAGATTTGTAAATGATGAAGGCCTGAAGATAATTCGATAGGGAATGTCCGGGTTTGGGGTAATGAAATAAGACGTGCTGATGTCTTGGTGGTAGAAGGTCTCAATCACAATTTTTTCAGCATCAGTCAAATGTGTGACTTATGGAATTCAATAAAGTTTTCCAATAATTTTTCTCTCATCATGGAATGAGATGGTTCAATGATCCTATAGATAAAAAGAACAAAGGGTAATCTCTACCTAGTATGTGGAGAAGATGATATGTGCTTTTAAAATAGAGAGGAATGAAACAAGTTGTAGCATAAACAACTTAGTCATCTATGCTAGCCATCCCTAGAAGATTTGGTAAAGTGTGATGAAACTAGAGACCTTACTAAGATATCACAGGATCATTCTCATACGTGTGATGCAGTCCAACAAGGGAAGCTCCTCATAAAGTCGCACAAGGCAAAGGAAAAGAAGCCAACAAGAGTGCTTGAATTGGCGCATGTTGATGTTTTTGGGCCTATCACACCAAGAGAATTTGACAGAAAGAGATTATACATTTTTTCATTGATATATATAAAAGAATGGAAGAGGTATTTCTTATTGACCATAATTCTGATGTGTTTATCTTCTTAAAGCAGTATTGGAGGGAGTTTGAAAGGATTCTTGGTTAGAAAATTCTGC
The DNA here is from genome assembly GCA_963277665.1 of Viscum album. Taxonomy (NCBI): domain Eukaryota; kingdom Viridiplantae; phylum Streptophyta; class Magnoliopsida; order Santalales; family Viscaceae; genus Viscum; species Viscum album. Next base: position 989,662,251 of record OY728159.1, on the reverse strand, counting down.
AGTTTCTTACTGATAAAGGTATGGAATTCACAATCAATTAGTTTGAAGACTATCTCAAGAAACCCGTGATAAGGCATCATGTTTATTCAGTGAGAACTCCCTAATATAATGGAGTGGTAGAAAGGATAAATCAGATAATCAAAAACACACACAATATGATGCTTATAGAAAAAGTACTACTAGAGAATTTTGGTAAGGAAGTAGTGTTGACATCGGTCAACATTTCTAACTGAGCTGTATTATGTCCGAATAAAGGAAAGACTTTTTGTGAGATGTGGTATGGAAATATGCAAACAATGAAATAATTTCGAATATTTGGAAGTAAGTGCTTTATCCTAAATAAGGAGAAACACAGGAACTTTTAGTCGTGTGGAGATGAGGGGATATTCCTTGGCTAATCAGGAAAAATAAACAAATGAAAATGCTTTAATAAGAGGATGGGAAAGTAGTTGAGAGAAATAATGTCACTATTATGGGAAATGAAGAGAATAATCAATATCACAGTGAAAGATTTCTTGATGAAAGTGATGAATAGGAATTTTACATAGGAAGATATGAAGTGGCTGATGCTGATTCAGAAAAAGATAATGATGATGAGCATGAAGAAGTAAAATCCATATATACACAGAATTCAAGGAGTCATGCAAGAATTGACAGACAAAATATCATTGGTGATCAGTCAACTCCAGTTCAGACAAGAAGAATAAAATTACTATAGAATACATCATTCCTATCTCAGGTAGAGCCTAAATGCTCTGCTGATGCAGTTGAAGATGAATACTGGGTTCAGGCTATGAATGAAGACCTAGATCAGATTGAGAAGAACCAAAAGTTGGAGATTATTTTGAGGCCCTCAAGAAAGAATTTTATTGGGACTAAATGGGTCTATCTCAACATGAAAAATGAATAAGGTACAATGATTCTTAAAAGATAACTACTAGTGTGTAAATGATACTCTTAGATAGAGGAATAGATGATGATGAGACATTTGCACTAGTTGCAAAGCTGAAGATTTTAAGATTATTCCCAGCCATTACAGTGCAATAGAAGTTCAAAGTGTTCCAGATAGATTCCACTATTGCATTATGGAATGGGTTCTGAAGGAATAAGTGTATATCGAGTAGTCGTATGGTTTTCTCAATCATGAGAATGAGAACAAGTTTTGTAGGCTGTAGAAGGCGTTATATGGGATGAAACACACACCAAGAGCATAACACTCAAGGATTGATTATTATTTTAAGAAGCATAGTTTCCATCGTGGTGGAGTTGATTACATTCTCTATTTCAAAAACTATAGTAATCAAAGGATGATGGTGCTGGTTTATGTAAATGAAATAATATTTGGTGGATTAGATGAAGCTTAGTGCAGACAGTTTTCTGAATTCAAGAAATGTGAGTTCAAAATTTCATTGATTGAAGAGCTAACATTTTTCCTTGGTTTATAGGTTCCACAAGGAAGGAATGACACTTATATTTCTCAATCCAAATATTTCAAGGTGGATCTAAGAAGATTTTGAATGGAAAATTCAATGTAGATAAAGACTTCAGTTGTTACCCGGATGAAATTATCAAATGATGATGATGTCAAGGCAGTTTATATCATAAAATATAGGTAGATTGTTAGAAGTTTACTATACCTAACAATGATGAGACCTGATATTATTTTTTCCACTTTCCATGAAACGTGATATAAAAGTAATCTCATGGAAATCCACAATCATTTAGTTAAAAGGATACTTCGATATATCAAAAGAATGATGTATTTTGGTTTTATGTATAATGAAAAATCTCGGCCTGATTTGTTGGGATATACAGATGCAGATTGGGTTGGATCAATGGATGATAGGAAATCAATGTCAGGATGTGTTTTCTATATTGGTGGATTGCATATTTCTTGAAAAAAAAAGATTTAATTTCATAGAGCACCGTAGACGCTGAGTAAATTATGGCCACTCAAGAATGCACACAATTATTGTGGATGAAGTATCAAAATGAAGATATGGGAGTTTAAGTGATGTATTTGATCATAATCTAGTGCGATAAATCGAGTGATATAAATCTCAAAAAAACCTCGTCCATCATTCCTGGACAAAGAACATTGAGATAAAGTATCACTTAATCATGAAGAAGGTTGAGAACGGAATCCTGATGTTGGTGTATGTGCCTACAAAACTATAGATTGCATATATTCTGACAATGGACTTACACAAGGAAGATTTAGGAAGGCATCAAATGCATCTAGTGGTTCATTCATCTCCACACACTTGAACAAATGTGGATGTGGGACCCCATTCTTCCTGTGGTATGGTGTGTTTTTCCCTAATGTGCTGATATGTGTTCTCTACTCTATTACAGACCAAAATGGAGTGTTATTTGGGTTTGTTAAAAAAGGGGAAGAAATAGTTCCCTATGGGGGACAATATGTGGCTAAATAAGGGAGGATATGACTTAGTCAAAGACAGATGGAGAATCTGACCGGTGGAGTAGCGAGATACGGGGAGAGGAACAAGATATGGGGAGTATGAGTTTGAAATATGAAGATTTTTGTAGTGATCAATCAATGATTTTATATCACAACAGCTGTGGTTTATGAATAAAGTAGTTTATTGGTATCTATATGGTATCAACAATTTCGGTTAGGAATGAAGTGATTCATTGAGGAACTTTTCATACTACTCTTGTTTCTCATGCCGAGCATTGCTCATGTTGGCTTAGAGTATGTGGTGATTGAATATTTGGTCGATATATAATTTTCAATATGTGAATGGTGGTAGATGATGGAAGGAGATTCATTGAGGTATCACAGTGTAGAGAATCATTTTGAGAAGATTTGTCAACAAAAGGGGGCGATTGTTGGGAAAACAGTCCCTCAAGGTAACATTGCAGCATTTTTAGGTTGGTTGTGTTTGCTGACAATGCATGTTTTCATGATGAATTGTCAAGTTCCAGGGATGTTTTTGATAATACATGTTTAAAAACAACCATGAAAAGGGAAAAGAAGATCTGGAGGTGGTACAAAAGAATAGATACATGGAGGTGTCATTTCCAGTGTTTTCTAATTTTTTCAGGTCCGAAATTTTAGATATTGTGGGAATTGTGAAATGTGTATTTTCTTAAATATCTCATAAAATTTTGAAAAATACATGAGTTTCAGGAATATGGGCTTCATGAAGTGCATTTCAAAGTGAAAAGAAGACTTTTGGCTGGGAGCTCTGTGATTATGACGAGCTTTGTGAAAAATAGAGATGAAGAGAATTACGAGGGAGAATTGTGGTGGTGGCATAATTGAATAGATGGAATACTTCATGATTACTATGAGATATACGATCTGAAAATTTCCTTCGTGCTTCATGATATGGAGATATTTTCAGTGGGAATTTTAGAGTTTCGCAACTTGAGTTGATGTGGCGCTGGCTTTTCACGGAAGGTTCTTATGTCAGTGAAATAACCTATAAATAGACCTCAACCCCTTGAGATAAATAGGGAGATCAAATGAAAAACGTTAATCTCTCTAATTGTGAAGGAGATTTGCAAAGCCGGGTGCTTCATGGAAGAAAATGGAATTCAGAGAGGCAGTTGAGCTTTGCGAAAGGAAGGCACACCGTGAAGTCCAGTTTGGATTTACGGAGGACATGTGTTTCCCAAAGGGTTGTTTAGCTCTGATAATTCAAAAAGGCCAGTGTGAACTCTATGATCTAGAGAGCTTGGCGATCTAGTGATATTTTTGAACCTGTGAGATCTGCGAACCTATGAGATTTGTGATGAGGTTGGAGAATTGTGAAGGCTTGTTTCAGCTTTTCAAAAGTGGGAGCTTCAGGAAGGTAGTGTGCTTTGTGAAAGGGTTTCCAAAGGTGTTGCCTAGTGTTCAAAGAAAAGGTGTTATTAATTTGTGGATGAAAGTGGATATTCAACAGAGCATCTATCAACAATTAAGTACATATTAATTAATGATAATGAAGATACCTATGAGTCTATAAATTGTGGGTGGATATTCTGAATATGCAGGGATCTCACTTTAGTTGATATGGTAGTGAGTTCTTAAAATGTGAATAGTTGTAATCCTTGAGGGACAGTGAGTCCACTTCGAACTTGTAAATAGAAGTGCACTTATAGTGGATTTGGTAGATCGACACATCACCAATGTATGTTTCATGGACATATTTCAGTGAGGGTGAACCATTAAAAATTGCTTTTTCATGTTCCTTCATTAATATTCATTCATAATCTACAATGGTAATAAGGGAGAGAAGAGAGTTTGTTCTAACAACAAAAAAAGATAAAAAGGGGTAGTTGTTTTAATTTTTCATACATTGATTCACCCCCCACTTAGGGTATCTATCATAGTGGACCTAACCATATAATGTCATAAAAATGGAATTTATGTATTGAATCAATCAATAATCTGATATTTCATTCCAAAAATAAAGTCTTTCATATAAAAAATTAAAAAGATAAGATGACAGTATACTGGAAGAAGAACATCCTAATTGAGGATGATATATGCATGCTACCATAAACAACATAAATGGTGATTGAGGAGAGGAATAGTTTAGAAATACTGTGGCTAGGTTGAATCCGATGGTGGATATAGAATTAGGAGATACACCTACCCTAATATATTCTATTATCACATGATAATAGTAAGAGGACTACTAGTGAATATTTTGATGGAGAACATGTCTCACTCTACACTCTTAAATGAATAGATGAATTTAAATCCCAATTCATAGTTTTTTTATAATTCTTCATTGTAGAATATCAGGGCATGGTATAAAGGCCATATCAAAAGGTTTAAACTTATTTTTAGAATATAAAAAACTAGACATATCAATTATAAATTTCACATCAGTAGGTATCTAATGTTTTTTTGGAGACCACCATATGCTTTACTCATTCATATTCAATATTTTCATGTGATAGATTAGAAAATTTTTCAGTGTTGTTTACTAGTATAAATATGGTTAGAAGATAAAAATCCAATGTACTAAGAAGTAGGTATCCACATCTAAACCAAAATCACTAACTCATTTTTTTCTGTTTTGTGCCTTTATCAAGGGGAATAATGGAAATATGAGATATTATCAAATAGAATATTAATAATTTAACTAGTAAAAGAGGATAATTTGAACAAATAAATCATAAAAATCCTATCACGAATTCACCCCAACTAATAAAACCAAACCCAGTAGCAATATATATATATATATATATATATATTATTTTTTCTTATTAAAAAATTAAAATAGTAAAATTCAGAAGAGAACTCATGAATTTAAGAGAGTGGTGAAGAGACCTAAGGTATAAAATATTTTCAAGGAACAAATATTATTGAATTCATATTATTTAAGGAAATGTTGATCAATGTGGTTGGTAATATTATGTTTCTAGTGACTGGGATCATTAAATGAATGATTCAAACATGTTTATGTTGATTATAAAAATATCACCCTCTACCACCTTAATAAGAATTTCAAATGTGACAATTATTAATTCTGAGATTTAATATATAATTATAGATATATCAAGAGGATATTTTTATGATAATTAAAAATGGGAAATGAAGAGTTTATTTAGATGTAAATTTCTAATGATCAAATGTTTATAGTGGATTCTTCTCGTACTCATGGTCTCGATATACAATAATCTAGGATTATAGATCCCTAACCTATATATAATTTAATTTTAAATCCTCTAGTTAATGATCTTCATTATGGTGATCCCTATTGATGTATATATTTATAATAACCATTTAAATAATGGGATATAAATATATACCCAATTATACCAATATTGAATAGATCAGGTCAATGTACCTATTAATTGTGATTGGGTTTTGGGGATAGTACATGACATGTAATCTGGTATGACTTGACCAACAATGTTAGGATATATAAACCCATTTATATATTTTATATTTAATTATATATATATATATATATATATATATTAATTTAATATGAGTATACTATTAAATGTATAAATTAAAAAATGGAGTGGTTCCATGACTATAGAATAAGGAGAGTGTGGCAGATGCGTTTGAAAATGTCTACAGACATGTCTGTAATTGCTAACATGTTTTGTAGTCTCGCAGTCTTTCATATCTACCCCACTACCATGACTCTATATACTAATATTAAATTAATTATATCGAGATATATAATGTTTTGGATTTTTAAATGGGATTTATTTTGAAATCATAATAGGGTTATGATAAATAAAAAATGAGTTCTTGTAGGTTAGAGATATGGTTGGGGTAGTTATTTTTAAACGGGATTAGTTTTAGGTATCAAAAAATTTCCATGCAATTGACCCATTACCATACCAAATTTAAACATGTGTTAATATGTTTATTTAAAATATATAAATTATTATTTATTTATTTTTTGTTTTAGTTTTCTATGTTTTTTTTCATTTTTTTATTTTTTTTATGTTTTTCAGTTGTTGATAAAAGTCATCATTGTTTTTTCATTTTCATGAATTATAAAATATAAAATAAATTATTTTTAATGCAATATATGTGAAGAAATATATTATTATATACTTTTATTTGTTATGTGTGATGGAAATAATGATGAAAGTGTTAAATAATTATAGAATACTCATGTGATGTGACTAATTTTAGTGTATATAAATTTATTTAATAATTTATATTCATTGAAATAATTTAATTTGGACAGTCAATGTACATATCTACCCAATAACAATATATGGAAACATGGTATAAAAATAATCATAGTTGTAGTGTAGTATTATTGGAATCCCTACTTATAAGAAATGTCAATTTTCATAATGTATATATAGTAAATATTATTTTCTTCTATAGAGTAGTTTTATTAATGTATAAGAAATTTATATTTTTTTATTTATTTATTGTGTTTTTTGGTAGTAATAAATGATTTTTTGATGAAATCATAAGGGTTAAATGTTGTAAAACTCATATATTATTCCAATTACCGATTTTATAAATTAAGGAATCAATAATTTTCACCAAATATCCATCAGAAATGATAATGATTTAAAAATAATGGAATCTTACAAGGGGTTTTCACAATTACATAATCTAGTATCATTTTTTAGTTATTTAATTTTAATTCTTATTATTAAATTACACCCCCATATTTTCAATTATTTGAAACAATTCATTTTTTTCTTAACTTAAGGGAATGCCACTATCACATATTTTTAGTATTGAATAATTTTTTCACAATTTAGGTAATGGCATGGAATTTTCATGTATATTTTTTTTAAATATATGTGAATTTTATGAGTCCTTGAAAATTAACGGCATGTGATTCTTGAGTCACGGTGTGCCCAGAATGAATTTCTGAACTTTTTTTTGGGTATGTTCAATAAACGTATGAGCAATTTTTGGTAGCTATTGAACCGCTTCTTGGAATTTAAATACCAGGGCACCATGGAATTTACAGCGCTGATATTCACTTAAGAAGACCATCACCTTGACCATAGTGTGTCTAGAGTGAAAAATAATTTTTTGTGCTTTTCATGAAATAACTAAATAATATAAAAATGTCTAACTTTTTTATTTTTTGAAACTCTTCAACAAGGGTGGTGGTGGGGAACATCAGAGCCCTCGAAACCTCCCAATTTTGAATTCTAGTGGTGGGGACCACCCGAACCACCTATAATGGGGGTACACCACCCAACCCCCCAACATTAATTACCAACTTGATACAATTAAGTATACCAATGTCATACAATTAATTGTGTCCACAATTAATTGTGCCAACGTAAATTAAATTGGTGAACCTATTTTAATTTAGGATGGATCCTCATTTTATTGTTGTGGAAATTAATTTTTGTCAAAGGTGGGAGCTTGATAGAACATGTTAGAACACATTATCCAACAAAGAAAACCAATAAAGAACTATACTCCTTCAATGAATATTTCTCCAAACTCTGTCGAAGGATCTCCAACGACAAACTAATCGACGATCAAGGAAAATCCATTGTCACCGACTTCATATTTTTCCTCTCCTCACTGACATCATTTGAGGAGACTTGTGGCGGGATCAATAAATGCCAAACCTTCTCAACCGCAAACATTCTTCAACCGAAACATCGAGGTAGGGTGGATGTTGGAATTTTTTTCCCCTCACCTGATTTTGATATTCTTCGTGATTCATGTTTTTGTTGAGCCACTTACAACCACTCTAACACAGAGGGTGAAAGCCAAACAAACATGGCCCAACCCCACCGCAGTTTTTCATAAATGGTGTGTTATTCACGATAGAAGAAATAGACTTTGTGCCATGACGACGAAAGAAGAGCGGTTTGCTGAACAGGATGACAGCGAAGGCGCGACGTGTGACCGCGCCGCGAAGAGTGCGACCATGCCACGCGGAGAAGACGGCTGGCCAACTGTCCAGCCACAGTGGACAGCTGCATTGCGGCCACCCCGCCGCACCATGGAAGCCTCTCCAGACCGTGGCCACAATGCTGCCTCTAGCCATCGTGTGGTCCCCACGGCCTCCTCCACAGTCCCTGTGGCCTCCGCCGCGGCCCCCGCGGCCTCCGCTGTCCCTCAGCCTTCGCGGCTTCATGGCCCCGCACCTCCTGAAACCTCAACCTCTTCGCATCCCCCATGGACTCTGTGACCTATGTGGCCCTTGCGGCATCCCCTCCTACAGCCTCTGCCGCCCCGTTGCCGGTGTCGCCCTACAGCCGGCGTCGCCCCACAGCTCTCGCCGCCCCATGGACCACGTGGCCTCTACCTCCCCGTGCCCAATGCGGTCTCCGCCGCTACCCTGGACGGGCCGCCCAACGGGCCGAACCGCCCAGCACGGCCCATGTCGGGTGAAGTGGGTCCGATAGGGTCGGACCGGAACTAAACCGGTTTCAACCCTATATTCTTCTTTGGCCATAACTTTGGCACCAAGCGTCCGTTTGACGAACTGTCTACAACACCAGAAACCTTGGAGTGGGACGATCCCTTTTGTATAATCCACTCGGGTTTTGGATAAAGTTGGGGCATGGTTGGTTTGGATCGAGCACGAATCCAACCGGACACTCTGGACTAAAAGGATAATAACTTACAGACCGGACGTCTGATTGATGCACTGTCTACTGTTCTGAGATCCCTATGACATGGTGGACCTTTGGAATACTTCTTCTTGGGACTATGTGATAGTTAGAGTTTTGAAAAATGTCTTGGGGAGAGGTTCTCCCAAGCGTGATACGTACAGAACCCTATGACTGGCTGAGACTTGACGACTGTGACCGTTTCAACTAGGAGTGATTCAACAGGCCCAATGGGGAGCGCCTCTGTGTGACATGGTAGACCTACGGTAGGGAGCACCTCTATGTGATGTGACATACCCATTGCACTCAATAGGTGGAGTACCTTAGCCATCCACGAGGGGGATCACCTCTGTGTGATGCGACAAATCCATAGTGGGGAGTGCCTCTCTGTGATGCGAGAGACCCATGATACTTGACAGGAGGGGTACCTCAATAGGCTACGAAGCGGAGAACCTCTATGTGACACGGTTGACCCACTGTACTCGACGGGAGGAGTACCTCAGCAGGTCACGAGGGGGAGTGCCTCTGTGTGACATGAAAGACCCACAGTACTTGACAGGAGGAGTAACTCAGTATTCAATGGTTAGTGGGAAGTGCCTCTGTGCGACGCGACATGCCCACTATGCTCGATAGAGGAGGGATTTTCCAACAGCCAAGGTGTTTGATTATGTGATTGAAGATGTTACTTGTTACTATCCCTAGAATAAATCCTGGTGTGAGCTAAGTCTGTACCTTGTGGTACTTACCTTCGTGGTAATTTTTCCTCTGTGGAACAGTTGACCTTGGGGATTTGGAGTTAGAACCCGTGTTTCCTCTTGATTTAGTTGGGTATACATGATAACTTAGGAATATGTATGGTCATATACCTAAGATGGGTTGTCAGTTGATTTCATGCTTTGTGTTTTATCCTTTGTGGATTTTGTATGATGTTGAGGGACTTGAAGTCCCTACTGATTATTGTTATACTCACCCCTGCATGGGTTATTCCCGCACCCTACTGTTTTTAGGGAAGACGAAGAACAACACTAACTGAGGATGAGAGTACCAGGACAGGAGGTAGCTCAAAGGTGGACTTATACGAGGCGTACCATAGATACAACCATTCGAGAGCTGTACCTACCCTTCATGTAGGATCCTTGGTGGGTGATCACATGAGTTGTTCCAGTTTTCTTGTACTTTCTATTTCTTGTTCATTCTAGTTGGTCTTTATTCTGAACCCTTTTACTTACTATAATCACTCTATTTACTATTTAGTTTACCTGAGTTTTTATCTTACTGTGTTCTTGGTTGCGTGTGTTTACAGGTTATAATGGCATGCCTTCCCAATATTTGGGAATACGCCTTTGGTGCTAGTCGCCATCCCCTATCCTATGGAAGGCGGGCTTGGGTAGTCACGCCACAGGCCTTGGGGGAAGGGTCGTGAAAAATTGGTATCAAAGTAGGTTCAATATATAAAATAAGCCTCTGATTTATCTTTTAACAGTAGTATTGTTATGAGTAGTGAGAGTGGTTATTAGTTTAGGGAACCTAGTTTTGGTACGGTGGCCGAAGTATCAATACAACAGGACCCTGACTTCGGATTTATGACTCAGTCCACAAAAAACTGATTGTGTATGTTTTTAAAGAGATTTCCTTGTGATCTCATTGACTCAGCTCTGTAGGTATAAATTGTTTACTGTGGCGCACCAGTTTTTTTTCAGGATGCCTCCACGCATATAGCCATCTAGGGCTATGGATATAGTACGCACTGATAGAACACCGAGTGACGAGGCCTTGGTGCATGGCCCTCTTCCAGTAGAGGCACCAGTGGAGGCACCATCGGTACATTACCCATTGGTCCACTGATGCCACCATCCCCAACACCAGAGGGTGCAAGCCGCATGATCGCATTTCTTGAGTTCCAGCACTAGAGGCCACCCAGGCTCAGGGGAGAGACGAACACCCAGGCTACTGAGGATTGGCAGGAGGCCGTAGTGAGAGTCTTCTGTCTGGTAGGGACACCATCTGATCTCGTGGTATTCCTTGCCTCCAGCCTTATACAGGAAGCAACATGTTGATGGTGGATTTTGATGCTTCAAGTTCAGGACGAGGTGATGCTTCTCTGGGAAAAATTCGAGAGCCTGTTTCAGGTAGTGTTTTTTTTCAGCGACTCTTCACGCAGTGCGCATACAAGAGCATCTTCATCTGTAACAGGGTAGCATGACTGTGGCTCAGTACTCAGTGAGGTTCACTGACCTCTCACGCTACTCCACAGATATGGTGTGTGACCCATTCTTCAGGGCATGTACCTTTGAGCAGGGACTCAGGTGGGGGATCAAGGCTTTTATGATCTCACTCAGCATCCTGACGTAGGCGGGGGTGTTAGAGAGAACCCTCTTAGTGTATATTTTTTTTGCTGAGCGGTCACCAGTAGCGAGACCCACTACTGGACGTCACATAGAAGAGTCTTCTATAACTGACAGTAGATAGAAATCACAGAGGTCCAAGAGGACCAGACCTACAGGTGGACGACCGCATGACTAAAGTTTGGTGGCGTGGGGCTCTCGAGAAAAAGCAGGACATGCAAGGATCATGCAGTGTTACTCATGTAGTGGGCAGGGTCACACGGCTCGTGACTATCGTATCCGTCATATAGATGATCATAAGATGGTCAAGGGACCACCCAGGCAGAGACAGAGGTTTGACTGAGGAGGTCCACATGGAGCAAGTTGACATAGCAGAGGAGCTGGCCGTGTAGCTAGCAGTGGGAGACGATTCAAGATGTTACCGGCACCACCACCAGGTGGTCCATCCCGACCAAAGGGAGTCGAAGGAATGGGTAGAGCTCGGCTCCAAGAATATAATCCCTATGATCACAGTGCTTCGGAGATGATACGAGGTACGATCTGTCTCTACTCTACCTTAGTTGTAGTACTTATAGACACAGGTTCTGGTAACTCTTTTTTTGCCACTTCCCTTGTTCAGAGCTCAGAGATTATGATGGAGCCATTGGCTCAATCCTTAAGGATAGAGACTCTTACAGGAGAAGATTCGATAATTACGCACTGGTTCCGACAGTGTGAGCTTACTCTATGGGGCGAGAGCTTCGACTGGGGTCTCCTAGTAGTGGCGTCGAGGCCTTAAGATGTCATATTGGGTATAGACTAGTTATCTACAGTCCTTGCTTAGATTTACTGTATTAGGAACAAAGTGCGGTTTATCCGCACGGATGGGACCAATTTTACCTTCACAAGTGGGAAGGGAGATTTTGCAGTGCATGATAGAATTACCTAGAGGAGGATGCATCTGATCACTCATCAGTTGGCTAGCCTTACCCTCAGAACGGTTGATGTGGAGAGTCCAAGTTATCCTGTAGTGGTGGACCAGTATGTGAATGTCTACCCTGATGATGTCTCGGGACAACCTCATCATAGAGAGGTATACTTTTACATTGACTTGTAACATGGGATGGCACAAATATCTACACCAACATATCAGATGGCTCCCACGGAGCTTCGTGAGCTGCGGGTGCATCTAGAGGACTTATATGGGAAAGGGTTCATTCAGCCATTGTTTCCCCTTGGGCAGCCCCGATTTTTTTCACCAAGAAGGAGAATGGGAGGTTGATACTTTGTGTCGATTATCTACGCCTGAATCATGTGACCATGAAGAACAAGTACCCACTCTCAAGGATTGATGACCTCTTTGATAAGCTGAAGGGAGAACGATAGTTATCAAAGATAGACCTTATATTGGGCAATCACTAGCTAAGAGTACAAGAAGAGGATGTGCAGAATATGGCTTTCATATGTTGGAATGGAAATTATGTTTTTTGGTTATTCCATTTGGTGTGACCAATGCTCCGACAGTGTTCATGGGACTCATGAACATGATCATTCAACCATACCTTGATCGCTTTATAGTTGTCTTCATCGGTGACATTTTGATCTACTTAGCTACTATGGAGGAGAATTTCTATCATTTACAAGTAGTTGTGGACACAGTCCGAGATCACCAACTTTAGGGTAATCTATCGAAGTGCTAGTTCTAGACCCAAGAGGTTCATTTTTTGGGACACGTCATCTCAGAGGCTAGAGTTGCGATGGATCTAGTAATGATTGAGGAGGTACTTTCATGGGATCCACCTAGGAGTGTGATGGAGGTATGAAGTTTCTTGGGTTTGGCTAGATACTACCAGGGGATTGTGCTATATTTCTCAATAGTTTCACCCCCTTTATCATTGTTGACGAAGAAGGGACAACCCTTCGTCTAGTCGGAGAGATGCCATCAGATTTCTCAGGAGCTGAGGTAGTGGCTGACTAGTGCATCCATCTTAAGGCTACCAAAGGAGGGCGTAGGGTACGTTGTCTACTGAAACACATCAGGGGCTAGGGAACGATGTGTCCTGATGCATGAGCAAGCAGTGATTGCTTATGGTTCTCGGCAGTTAGGACAACATGATAAATACAACAACACCCATGGCCTGGAGTTATCAGCAGTGGTCTTCGCCTTAAAGATGTGGTGACATTACCTGATTTGTGAATGTTTTACAGTGTACTATGATCACAAGAGTCTCAGGTATATCTTCTCTCAGAAGGTCCTGAACCTAAGACAATGACATTGGCTTGAGTTTCTCTAGGACTATTACTTGGAGAGTGTATATACTCTTGGGAAGGGAAATGTTGTAGCAGATGCACTCAACAGTAGATCTGTTATATGACTGCTAGGCGAGGTGATGAGGCCGATGGCCGCTTTGCAGATATCCTTTATTGATCGAGATGGAGCAGCCTTTCTTCAGTCTTTTACAATCACTCCCCCACTTCTTCTGCGAGTTAGGGAGGCATAGTGTGGGGTAACTGACTGCGAGGCTTGACGTGCCCAAAAATCCACAAGACATGCACCTGATGGATTTTATGATGGTGGGGAGCACGTCACCATCCTCAAAGGACGTTCCATGGTACCAACGTCACTTCGAGATGAAGTGATGAGGGAGTTCCACACATCCTCTCTAGAGGTACATCCATAAGTGTAAATGATTTACCAAGACCTCCGATGACTTCACTGGTGGCCGGGAATGAAGAAAGAAGTAGCAGTGTTTGTCTCTCGGTGCCTCATCTGTCAGCAAGTGAAGGCAGAACATCAGGTACTAGTAGGACTAGTTCATCTTTTTGAGGACCCTGAGTGGAAGTGGGATGGGATATCCATGGACTTAATTACAGGACATCCAAGTACATATAGAGGCCATGATTCTATTTTGGTGAACGTTGACAGACTCACCAAGTCGGTCCACTTCCTACAAATCAGAGGGCATGGTTTAGTAGAGATCTTGGGACAACTCAATGTGTAGGAGATAATGAAGCTTTATGGAGTCACCTTGACAATTGTCTCTGATCGTGATAAACGTTTTAATTCCTGGTTATGGAAGGGGTTGTAGGAGGCTTTGAGGACACATCATCATTTGAGCACTTCCTTCCATCCCCGGATGGATGGCTAGACTGAGCGGACCATTCAGACCCTTGTGGTCATGCTACATGCTTGTGTCCTCGACTTTGGTTGCAGCTGGGAGGATCGACTTCCTTTGGTGTAGTTTTCATTCAACAACAACTATCACTCCACCATTGGGATGGAACCTTTTGAGGCATTGTACGAGTGACCATGAAGATCACCTTTGTGCTGGACTGACCCAGGGGAGTCAGCACTAGTGGGACCAGAGATGGTACGAGCTACCACAGAGAAGGTGTAGATCATCCTAGAGTGGATGATGAAAGCACAGAGAAGGCAGAAGTATTATGCCGATAAGAGATGGAGCCCTTTATAGTTCGAGGGTGGTGACCACACCTTTCAATGGGTCTCTCATCAATGAGGTTTGCAGATATTTGACCTAGGCTGCACGTTATCTCCAAGGTTCATTGGACCCTTTCAGGTACTCATTAAAGTTGGTGAGGTGGCTTTTGCCAAGCACTTTCCCCTCAGTTGCACCAGGTGGATGATGACTTCCACGTATCCTAGCTGAGGAGATACGTGCACGACCCTTCTCACATCATCGACCACGTCGAGATGGACTTCGATGATGGGGTGACATTTTCAAAGATTCCAGCGAAGATTGAGGATCGAAAGGAGTGGGTCTTTAGTGGGCGTTCGATACCTCTAGTGCATGTTCATGGGACGAATGGGAACCTCCAGGAGAGGACATGGGAACGGGAGGCTCAGATGTGTGCTCAGTACCCCCACTTGTTCCCTTAGTTTGAGTTATGGATTACAGGTACACAAAGACTTGAGGTGGGGAGAATGTAAAGACCCAAGAATTTCCATGTATTTTTTTTAAATATATGGGAATTTTACGAGTCTGTGAAAATTAACGGCGCATGATTTTGATACCCAGTGTTCCCCGAATGATTTTCTGAACATTTTTTCGAGTATGTTCAGTAAATGTATAAGAGAGTTTTTTAACATTTGAACCATTGCTTAGATTTGAAATCTGAGGGCACCGTTGAACTCGCAACACATGTATTCTCTTAAATAGACCTTCACCTCGAATGCAGTGGGTTGAGAGTGAAAGATAAATTTCTTTGATTTTCGAGAAAGAATAAAATAAAATAAAATTGTCTATCATTTTTATTTTTTTGAAACTCTTCAGCATGGGTTATGGTGTTGGGGACCACCTAATCCCTCAAAACCTCCAGATTTTGAATTTTAGTGGTAGGGACCACCCAAACCCCCTTTAATGGTGGAAAAACTCCCAACTCCCCTACTTTAATTACCAAAATGATACAATTAAGTATTCCAATGTGATACAATTAATTGTGTCAACAGTTAATTGTGACAATTTAAATTAAATTGGTGAACCTATTTTAATTTAGGTTGGATCCTTATTTAATAGTTGGGGAAATTAATCATTGGAAAAGGTGGGATCTTGGGAGAACTTGGAAGAACACATTATCCAATGAAGAATTCTCACAAAGAACTCTTCTCGTTTGACGAATATTTATCCAAACTCTATAGAATGATCTCCAATTATGAACAAACTGAAGACCAAGGAAATGACGTCATCATTGACTTCATATTTTTCCTCTCCTCGCCGACGTCGTTGGAGGAGACTTGTTGTGGGGTCAACAAATACCAAACCATCTCAGCTATATACAATCTTAAACCAAACCATCGAGGTAGGGTCGATATTTTAATTTTTCCCCCTTACCCGATCTTGATATTCTTCGTGATTCATGTTTTTGTTGATCCACTTGCTACTGCTCTAATATGGAGGGTGAAGGCCAAACAAACATGGCCCGATCTCTCAACTATTCTTCATAAATTGTGTCTTCTTTGTGATGGAATAAGGTGACTTTGTACCATGGAAACGAATGAAGAGCGGACGGCCGAACCGGACACCGAAGAAGGCGTGGCGCGTGACCGCGCCTTGTAGAGAGGACAGCTGGCCATCCGGCTCGCTGTAGAAGACCACCACACCGCACCACGGCTGCCCCGCTAGAACACGTCCATCGCTTCGCCTTGCACTGTCCCACGACCTACGCGACCCCCATGGCCTGCACCGCCCAGTGGTCTTCATCACTCCGCGGTCCTGCGCCGCCCGCATCCTCTGCGGCCCATGTGGCCTCCACCGCTGCCTAGGCCGGACAAGACCCGGACCAACTTCGACCCTATACTCTCCTTTGGCCATAACTTTGGCACCGAGCGTCCATTTGATGAACTTTCTGTGGAGCAAGAAACCTTGGAGAGATATTGTCCCTCTCGTATACCCCAGTCAAGTTTTGGATAAAGTCGGGGTACATTAAGGTTGGATCGAGCACGAATCTAACCGGGCCCTCGGGACTAAAAGACTAATAACTTATAGACCAGGTGTCCGATTGATGCACCATCCGTTGCGTTGAGACCCCTATGACGTGGAAGACCTTTGGGATACTTCTTAGTGGGACAATATAGAAGTTGGAGTATTAACCTATGTCTTGGGGAGAGGTTCTCCCAAGTGCGATATGTATGGAACCCTGAGACTTGATGAGACATGATGACTGCTGACTGTTTCAACTCAGAGTGACTCGACAGGCCCAAAGGGGAGCGCCCCTATGTAATGCGGCAGACCTTCGGTGGGGAGAGCCTCTATGTGATGTGGCCGGGATATGGTACTCTACAAGAGGTGTAACTCAGCAGGCCACGAGGGGGAGCACCTATGTTTGACGTAGCAAACCCACGGGGGGGAGCGCCTCTGTGTGATGCGGTAGACCCACATTACTCGACAAGAGGAGTACCTCAACAAGACATGAGGGGGATCACCTCAGTGTGACGTGACATACCCACAATACTAGACAGAAGGTGTACCTCAGTAGGCCATGAGGGGGAGTGCCTCTATGTGACGTGGCAGACCCAGGGTGGGGAGCACATCTAAGTGACGCGACATACCCACTATACTCGATAGGAGGAGTACCTCAGGAGTCCAAGGTTAGTGGGAAGCGCCCCTGTGTAATGCGGCAGGACCACTATGTTCGATAGAGGAGGGGTTATCTAGTATTTGAGGTGTTTGATGATGTGACTGGAGATGTTACTTGTTACTACCCCTGGAATAAATCCTAGTGTGAGTTGAGTCTTTACCTTGTAGTACTCACCTTCATGGTAATTCATACTTTGTAGAACAATTGATCTTGGAGCTTTTGAGTTAGAACCTGTGTTTCCTCAAGATTGAGATGGGTATACTTCATAACATAGGTATATGTATGGGCATATACCTATGTTGGGTTGTTTGTTGATTTCATGATTTTTGGTTTAAACTTTATGGATTTTGTGAGACCTTGAGGGTCTTGGGGTCCATTATAAGTATCATTATACTCACCCCTACACGGGCTATGCCTGCACCCTATTGTGTTTGGTGCAGACGACATACAAAGCTAACTGAGGACGGGAGTACATGGACCAGAGGTAGCTCAGAGGTGGACTTAAATGAGGCGTACAATAGAGACGAATGTTTGAGAGTTGTACCTACCCTTCATGTAGGATCATTGGCAGGAGATCACATCAGTTGTTCCAGTTTTCTTGTACTTTTTGTTTCATGTACCTTCCAGCAGGGCTTGTATTCTAGCCCCTTTTACTTTCTGTACTCACTCTATTTACTATTCAGTTTAGTTGAGTTCGTATCTTGTTGTGTGCTTGGTTGCGTGTTTTTATAGGTTATAAACGAAATTCCTTCCCTATTTTAGGGAATACACCTTCGGTGTGAGTCGCCCGCCCCTAGCCAATGGAAGGTGGGCTTGGGGTAGTCACGGCACGGGCCCCAGGGGGCAGGTAATAACAATTTATCTCTTACCTATCTTTTACATTTCAATTTTTTATATTTACCTTCATATGCAATAAGAAATTTGTCGTTATAAGGTAAAAAAACATGGCCTAATAGGATATTATTTTTTCAAAATTTAGTAATAATGGCTTTAATTTTTCTAAATAATTCAGATGTAGTGATATTTTCCCTATTTAATCCACATTACATTAGCTTGGTCAGATTATAATTATTATCCCATTTTTACATCTTATTTCTCTTTTATTTTTTTATTTTTTATTTAATGGTATAGATTTTTATTTAGAAAACATGTGTGCTAAATTGATTTCTTCTATTAAATCCTAAATATAAAATAAAACGTGATACCCTTTTAGTTTTCCCTCAATAATTTCATGTTTAGATCATAAATCATAATTTTTTATGAAATAGTCTATAAAATTGAAAGAAAATTCACACCCATAATTCAATAAATAGAGTACACAATTTAAAACAAACTAAAAAAATAAATAATGAAGATAATCAGTTCATATTTTTTCAAACCTAATTGTAAACCAACTCATAATCATGAAATAATTTTAATAATAAAAATACTACAATAGAATTTTGTGCACTCGATTTGAAGTTTAAACCTATATACCTCTAATATTTGAAATGTTTCATTGAATTTGAATTGTGAATATCCATTATTCACATGTTGTATAAATTTTAATAACCATAATTATGAAGATACTTATAAAAACATTAATGGGTTCTACCTCAATTATTCCACATTAAAGTTACAATAAATGATTGAAAATGTATTAAATATTAAATATTTACATTTTACATTTCTATATTTATGGAGAAACCATAGATTATATGTTCCACATATTAGTGCCAATTAGGGGATAAAATGACATTATATTATTATTTTAAATTTTTTTATCATTCAAATATAAATAAATTTAAAGTAACATATATAGTATAGTAAAATCTAGAGGGAATCATTAAAATAAAATTTTAATTAGTTTTAACACATTGGTTTGAGTTTCCCTCAACACCATAATAGTAAATAATTGATTATTCATTAAATATATGAGGGTTTTATTCCCATGTATTAATCATTATTTTTTTTGGGAAAAAAGTTATTTAGTGGATATATTCCATGTCGATGAGTGTGTATCTATAAAAAACATGGAGAAAATTACAGAACATTTCAGGAGGAAAATGATAAAACCAACCAAATATAATGATTATTTAAAAAATTAAGTCATAGAAAAAAAATTCAACATAATTATTAATGAAATAAATTATGTATTCTATGAAATTACTACTTGTTAGTGTTATGAAAAATATATATGGCTAATACATTTTAGAATTTATGCAATGAAAATGTTAAACAAAAAAATTACCAATTCATCAATAGCTGATTGAATTTTGTGTTAGGATATTCTATGGTAATCCATTATATAATAAAAATAAGAAATATATAGATCAACCCCCACCTAGATCATGTTTATTGGACCCACAGAGTTACCACCAATTTTTTTCATGAATACACTACAAAATATTTCTATCATACTCAGAACTATAATAATCGTACTTTACCACATACAAGGAAATCACCTTAACATCTCCCCATATTTGAAACTAGTTATATGAATACAGTTAATTAAATGGAACCCAAGAAACAACTAATTAGAGTATAATACACAATTATCCATCCATGATATGGTGTCCCAATTTTTAAATTTAGAAAAGATTATAAATAAGATAAATTATTCAAGGTTATGATGTAAAATAAATATATACTATAAATATTATATCATATAGAATGATATATTTTTTCAAAATATAAAAAAAATTATTACGATATAGGAGGGTATAAAATCTATTATATCATCCTATATAATTTTTCAAATATAATCTATAATATTAAATTTGTTAATATTTCAATAGATGATATGTAGATGTGATTATATTTTTTTTAATAATTTCATAATATGTTACCTGATTATTGAAAGCTTATTGGAGTGGTATTGTATATTTTTTATAATTTTAAATTTATATGAGAAATTCTTGAATCATTATTTCAAAATAATAAACTTTAAAAAATGTATTTAATTTTTTCTTTCGATATATAGTGTATAAAATACTTTGAAATGATAATCCGATTAAAAAAATTTAAGATCAATATTAACTATATTTCCTTATTTCCATTAATTTCATACTTAACAGCATACTTTGGTAGCGAGTTTTATCAGACGCATTCAATGTATGTCTCAAATATATTTTACATTATCAATGAAATGATAATGTTTACTTGGTAATCCTTTTCAAATATTATGGTGTTAGAGTTTCATATCAATATAGTCAAGGTACCCATTAGTATTTTATGTCATTAATTTATATTTTGATACAGTTCTTAGAATAGAATAGTGTATGTGTTCAATTTTTTAAAATCATTTATATTATTTATAAGTTATAAAAATCATTTAGTTTTATTACAACATGATAAATTTTTAAAAAAATTATTCAAGACATTGATTCTCATGACCCGGGTTGGGATACAACATTACCTCAAGCATTCTCCAAAATCACAAGAGGATAATGGAATGATATAAGTGGAAATAATGAACTTTTTGGGAAAACTTTTACCATGAAACATAAGAAAAAAATCATTTGAATGAAAATATCATTAAATAAATTGTAATTTTAAAAATATCTATTGATAAAAACTTGTTTAAAAAATCATAGTCTATTGTAGTTTAAAAAAATTGTTTTCATGAAAATAAACTGAATGTTGTGCCAAAAATACTCTACAATTTCTCTAATATATATTTGTATCTCACCACTGAAAATGAATAAAGTATTCCCCTTTCCATATATATGGTCAATAATGTTTAAATGTTCAATTATGGTCACATATAGGGGTTTGTATAAAATCATGATTATTTCCTCTATGAATGCAATATTTCTCAAGAGAGATATAAATAAAAAAAGTTCAAAAATACATATTATAACTCAAAATTTGTTTGAAATTACATATATGATTTTTAAACATATTTTCTGAAGTAATATATGTTTGGTAATAAACATAAATTCCTTTTAATAATTAATAAATTTTTTCATATAATATTAATTATAAACCATTAACATAAAATAAATTTCATAAATACTAATGACATCTAAATGAAAATTATTTCTAAAATTTCATTATCTCCTAAAATTCAATCAAGATATTTTATTTTAAATTTTTTTGATATAAAATCTTATTTTTGATAAATTTATTGGAAACTAATAATTTCCTAAGATATAATATAAACTATTAAATTATATAAAATCAAACATGTTATGGAATCCCAAAGAAAATTCCAATAAACCCTAGCTTTCTATATTTCACACATGTGAATAACCATACAATAATCCAAAACCACACTATAATGACATTTTACCATTAAATTACATTATTCAATCTATATTATCCTATCAATTTCTCGCCATATTAATGAAATATTATTCTCCACTTTATCAAGATAAATATTATATGTTTCAAAACACATCTCAACAAAATCCATTTTACACAAACATAAAGAAAACATGTTTGAAAAATAATCCATTTAAAACATTTTCCAAAAAATGACCCCTCAAGTACATTTTCTAAGAAATACCTATACTAAAAATAGAAATTTTTAAATATTTTTTTAACATTATATGAAGACAATTAATTATTAAAATAACTAAAGAAATTCCATAAAATAATTTGTGGTTTATATTCAAAAAAATAATGGTTGCGAAAAAAAATAATTTTTATTTCAAAATAATATTTTTAATAAAATAACGATTCCACCAAAATCAAACAATTTCATTATGTGGAAAAAATTAAAATAGCCATGAAAATAGGAGTATTTACTCCAAAAAAAGATGATGAATACTTATTTTTATCTGTATTATTCTAAAAATCTCTTAGATACATGATTTTATGTAAAATTCATTAGAATAATGTAACAACCCAATAAAGTTAAAGGGTTATAAGAATAAATGTTATTACCCATGTCAATAAGGGGTATTTTATTTTTAGGATCTTACATGATTAGAATTATATAAGTAACTATGCTTTGATTTATTGTAGTGATCGAGATGGGCGACCTCCTGGGATGTTTTCCATAGTGTGTGTGAGTGAGGAAAAAGAACATTGAATGTTATTGTGTAGTCATGTGGGAAAGACATTAATCTGAAGACCTATTCATGAATTGGGTGGGACCCAGGGAGGGGACCACATGCTTGCAAGGAAACATGAGGTTCCTGGATGGGGATGACCAAAAATACATATTAAGATGGGTTTTCTGTCTTATTTATATGGGAAAATTGCTACACTTTTATTTGATGAAGAACCTAGCTGGAATTATGGGGGAATCACCTTGGTTGAGATGTTGGGTACTAAATGAGTATGTTGTGCTCTGGGGGGGGGGGGATGCGACACCCTATATTGTTTAAGGGTTAAAATACTATATGTTACTACCCATTTTAACAAGGTGCACCTTTATTTATTAGGTGATTACCGGATTATAACACTATAGTTAAAAGTGTTTGTATTGGATTAGTGATCGAATGGGTAAACTCCTTGTAAGTTTCCAGGGTTTTGTTTCAATGAGGGGAAACACACTGAATGAACATGTGTTGTGATGTTGGAAAATTCCTTAGTCTAAAGACCCGTTTTGGAATATGGGTGGGCCATAGGGATGGGACCACATGTCTATGAGGAAATTAGTGGTTCATGGCGGGTCAATACCTGATGACCATGTTAAGACATGATCTATATGATCTTATCAGGGCCCACTTATTATAATGAATCATCAAATTATTAATATAATGAATGATATACCTCAATAGAAACTTCCAGAATAAATAATTCAATGACTTCATGTATCTATCTTTGAGATAGAATGATACATATCAAGGGAGATAAAACTAAGCCATGATCATAACATGATTTGACTTCAATAGTATTATCTATGCACAAAATTTATTAAATAAATTATGATGATAAACAATTAAACTTAAACTAGTATGTTAATAACCATATAATTGAATGTTCATGGAAGAATATGACATTTTATTGTGACTAGTAGAAAATTTATGTAAGTTAGTCCCAATAGTGGGGTGGTTATGCATGGTCCGAATACATTACAAGTGACCATGTATTATCTACTAGATAAAAACATTTAATTTTAACAATCATATTTCTTGATCCTTAGGACCTTTCATGTGGCCTTATAAAACCTATTTGCTCAAAAATATCAGAATTCATGTTCCTATTGTAATGATTTTGAGATTGCGTAGGTGTCAATGTATCCCACCTTACCTCAATGACCCTAAATTAGGAGATTTATTATATAGCCTCCATTATATATTGAATTACTATTACAAACTAATAAAAACTCTCCAAAACACTACATCGTTCCATGATTATAAGAAACCATTAACCCAATATAAAAAACCGCACATAGGGTATAATATTAAAAAGTTACTTTTTATATTATCTATGAATAAATTTATGAAAACAAAAGATGAAAATTCATTGAAAATCATTAAAAATTCCGAAGAAAATTTAAATTCTCCACCGAAAAAACATATTTTATTAGTAATAATGCACTAGGTAGTCTTGCTATAGAAATATTGGTAACCCCAACACATATTGACTTATCCCTACTATTTTTATTCACTAATCATCCCATGATTCTATAATTCTCATGCAAAATTAAAACTCTATATTATTAATATTTTTACTCTATAGTACAAAACATGGAATGATATCTCCAAATAAAAAGAATCCTGATCCCAATAAAATATCCCAAATCTCAATATATGACTCGTGTCTGGTTGGTACTTATACAAATAAGAAACATTGATTTTTTTTTGAATTATTGAGTTATATTGTGAAAATTCCAACTAATAAACCAATTCACCGATATAATTAATGATTTTAAAGTACCACATATACTATGGACACAATTTCCCTTAATTACCAAGCCTTTTATGCCCAAAATTATGTGACACTTTTAAGAACTAATGATCTTCAAAATCACATATTAAGATTATTCATCTATGATCAACACTAGAGTTCAACAAAATAACAGTGTAAGTCACTTGTTTCAAAATTATATTAATATGATCCTATAATTTTTATACCAAATAGGACACAACATGTCCAACTGAGACAACTCTTAGGTTGAGACATGCCAAGGGTTCAACCCCAAGACCACCTCCAATTGGTTAAGAGAAAATGAGTGTCACCCTGAAGGCATAAAATATTCTTTGGATGGAATAAACTAGTAATCCCATAGTATATAAAAACAAACAATTCCCATGAATAATCCCAACAATAAATGATATACAATCTTTCTAAAATGTAAACACATGCTTGTATACAACCACGAACCAATTAAGAGATATAAAACAAAAATGTAGTATGAATTGGTAGAATAAAAGGACCAATAATCCAAAATAATTACTATACATAACCATTAGGATATTGGGGGATCAATATGTCATTCCATCCATTACATTTAGAATCTTCTAAAACTAACCCATTTATAATCTCTTATTCCCTGACACCATCGACTCTAATAGCCTTACTATCTCCACATCCTTAAAATATACAACATACTAATACATTATTACCATAGAATAACCGTGTTTGGAAAACAATGTATCATCATAATTATTTATAATATATTCCCTTAAAATAAATTTTAATTTTTCAAAAAATTGTCTGACACACAATACCATGTTTAAAATGAATCCAGATTATTTATAAAGTAGACATAAAATTCATGTGTATGTATATAACTAACCAAATTATGAAATATAAATATAAATTATTTAATAAAATTAAAATCCTTAATTAATTGATAAAAATTACAATAAATATTTCAAATTAAATGTAAGCTTTAAAAAATATGTTTACTACAAATGTTATTTTTATTAAATTTTGTGCATATAAATTATAATTAATTTCTTCAATATTGATAAATATATTTGAGGAAATTATTTTCATATTTGAAATCAACATGTCAAAGTTTTCCTAGGATAATATTTTTGGAATTTTTCTAAATAGATTTATTTTTATATGAATGTTGAATAATGGATTTTTTTTTAAAACATCAATTTATTTCAATTAAATTTAGCAAATTTAAAGTCTCATTTTATTTTTTATTAAAATTAAAAATAATTATCCTAATAAATATTCCATATAATTACATTAGAATGAATATTATGCTATATTTTTATGAATGTTATTATAAATGATTAAAATCATATTTTTATTAAAATTATTTTTAAATTATTTTTATGTATTTTTATTTATATTGATTTATAACACTTCAAAAATTTGGATCTCTGAATATTTATTCAATATTAAAAATCAAAATAATTGAATTTGATAATTTGTTCCATTTTAATATTATCATTATGAATTCAAAATACAATAAATATTTGTCATCATAGTAAGTGTAAAATGTGTAAAACATGGTTGAAATAATCGGGAAAGACCATAAATATCCAAGAAAAATGCCTTTCTTTCCTAGGATATGTTCGATTAAACATTAATCATCCAATATTTGAATTTTTGTTAATTATATACTTCATTAATTGTTTAAATTACCTTAATATTATTTCATGTAATGAATAAATAAAATATGTACCTCTCTTTGTTTTAATATCTTGAATATATTTTATATGGATATATAAAAGTCTTGCTTGGTTTTAAATAGGTATGTGAAATACTAAAAACAAATTCATAATAATTTATCTTTATTTTTTTGGAGTAATTAATTGATATACATACCCAACATACACATAATGATTATCCACAAAATAGAAAAATAAAATAAATGATTTTAAAGAATATTAGAATTAAAACAACTTTGAAGATTTATTGTGTTCTATAACAACCCATAATTTTATCAATATAAATTTCCTTATTAAAATTATTTCATATATCATAAATCACATAAAATCACCTTTATAGCACAATAAAAATATTTTAAATTAGGAATTAATGAAAAAAGAGTTATTTTTAGAAATTAAGAAACATATACCAATAGAATAGTTATTCGATAATTGGAATAGTAATGTGGCCATTAGGAATATTAATATAGGGAATAGAATAGTAAACTCACCTATGAAAGTATAGATAAAATTTAGGTATCTTTTAATTGAAATGTTGATACATTTATATCATGTTATAAGTAAGTAGATGTTTTTTAAATGACAAATTACATGTTGGTGTTTTTTTAAAACATATTTTTTTTAAAAAAATTTGTAATTAATATAATGATTTAAAAGAAAATTTATATCCATAAAATAGAATAATAAATTAATACTTTCTTTCTAATGATAATAAGATAATTTTAAGAGACCTTATTTAGTTTTTCAAAATGTAATTAAATCGATTATAATACTGAAATCAGTATTTTTAGAATAAATGATTATTTATTTTAAAATAAAATTTATCATATTTATATAATAATT
This sequence comes from Viscum album, assembly GCA_963277665.1. Taxonomy (NCBI): domain Eukaryota; kingdom Viridiplantae; phylum Streptophyta; class Magnoliopsida; order Santalales; family Viscaceae; genus Viscum; species Viscum album. The sequence goes on along the minus strand of OY728159.1, from coordinate 989,635,439 downwards.
TTCCTAAAATTAAGTCCATTTTAGCAATATAAATGTATAAAAATGGAATGGGTAAATTTTTGGGATTTTTTAAAATAGTTTAATTTTTTGTAAATAGCGAGATACAATAATTTACTATATTTTAAAAATACATGAATTATTGAGTCGTTGGTGAATTATGGATGAGGTAAGTACCCATTTGTTTGAACAATACTAATATTTTTTACTTTATATAGTCATCGGAATCAATACTATTGATATTATTTTTCCAAAATAATAAACTAAAGTATAAACTAATAAAAAACACACCTCCCCTCCCACTATAAATACCACCCACACCACCTCTTATCCTAAAACCATAAAATAATTTAAGATTGTAATGATTATAACCAATACTTTTTACAAGTCTATACACCTCAAAAATGATCATTTTATCTCAAAAAAATGCCAATCCCTATTTCCCAAAGGAGGTTCTCAAGGAAAATCAGTTCTAGATGTAAAATAATTTTTCATTATAGTTCAACTCCTTTTAAATTTATTTTCTATTATTATCCTATACACATACTCCCTAATCTAGGAGACATGATAAATAAAATATATTATATATATTATAATATTTTTGTTTTATTGTAATATTCAACATCAAACCACTTGTCATGTCTCTTTTATTCAAAAAATCAAATCATTATACGTGATGTGTCAATTTTGCATCATCGTGGAAGATGCGTTTCCATTTTCCATTACCTCCTTAAAAGATGTTCATATAACCATAATAATGGTTTATTATGTTTTTTATACATATTATATGTCGTATGATATTCTATTCAAATGTATAAAAATGATGTTAAATAAAATCATATAAGTTTGTGATGGTAAAAAATAGGCAAAATTAATTAAATCATTTTCATTAATGTTATAGCTCATGATTCATCCTCATACCATATTAAAAAATGATATATAATATAGTTTAAAAATAATTTGTTAATTAATATCATATAATTTTAATTTCTAATAATTATTCTCATTTTAGATGAACTTCGGAACTTGTATACAGAAGAACCAATCATTAAATCCTTGAAATGAATGCTCTCGGAATGATGGGATTAAACTCTATAACTCATAATAATGGACATAAAAACAACAATAAATTATATTTAATAAAATAAAAGTACATAAGGTTCTGAATTAATTAATTACTGGATTTAATTTGATTATCCAGGACATTATGTACAAGTTCAGAACGCATTAAGACATAAGGTAAGGAATTATCTTTGAACCATAATTTTTCATTCAGGTTTAATTTTCTCTCTCTTTTCTCCATTGTAATTATTAGTTTATCTTATTTTTGACTCCTATATTCTATGTATGTGTTCCAAAATTATGTATCTATTTCAATTTCTCTTTATTCTGGGAAGAAATAAAAATTTTATAAGGTTCCCTTTTCAATTACTTCTAACAAGAAAGCTCGATTGAAAGGAACTTCCCAATTTCTTAACCATTTTCAAGTACACTAAATAATATATTTTAAGACACCTACATTTTTATTAAATCACAGATTTAATAAATAAAGAATAATTTTTCATTTATCATTTTATGAATTCAATTACACTAATGTAAACTTTAATGAATCTAATATTTTCCATAAAACCGCCCGGAAGATGCTCATTTATAAAGTTTATTAAACACTCTTTTTACATGTTTCCACTTATATTGGACATAATTTATAATTATATATGAATATTTTCTATAATTAACTTACAATTATTATTTAAATCCATTCATTCAATGATATATTTATGATACAAACATTTTTTATTCTTTATGACATGATTATGATACACATTTCATTCATTAGGATTCCATTATGTATATTTCTTATGTGTGATTGTTTATATGGTACAAATATCCATGAACATAAAATAATTGTTATACCCAAATATTTATATAATGAATTCGGTAATGATTAGCCTCATTATATGACATGTTGGGACAGAGAGTGAACATGATTCATTTATTGTACATTTTACTCGATGTGTAAAAGTTTTGGTCGTTATACTTGACTAATATTTAGGTTAGGTTGTATATTGTTTCCAGATTTCTATGATTCATTGATAACATGATCCCATTTTCTATTTTTTATTCTTCCATATTTTTATTCATATTTCATGCCCTTTTATGTCATCATAGTATGGCTCCCATCAAATGTTCTGTGGTTTATTTCTACGTTTTTTACCTTACTAGGAATTTTAGCTCATTCCATTATTCATGTATTCCCCGAGTTATCCTATGTAGTTGTAAGATCTCAATGGAAGTTAGAATATCATTATAAATATTAAATAAAATATATTTTCGTTTTGGTTTCATGATTTCTAGGTATGTACCCATTCTTCTTGAGGCACTAGACTTTTTGATTCATGGTTCGTATTTGATGACTAACTATGGTTAAAATCATGTAAAAATATATGTAAAATTCTAGGGTAATTATAGCTCGAATCATAGAATGGTCTTGTTATTTTTGAAGAATAGTATTAGAAAACATTACTAATAACTTTAGGGAAAATTCTATCACCACAGATTACATAGATTAAAACTTTGGGAATCAAAATATAGGATATACTTTCCATTAGAAATTTTAACCGTATATGATCAATGATTTCTTTTAAAATTATTATTTTCTAATTATTAAAGCCCCCCCCCCAATTTTATATTTATATTTCTTATGTTATGGGGGGGAATATGAGAATTGATGCCTACAATTAATGATACAAGAAATGTGATGATTGAACTAATGGTATCCTCAACTGGATTAAAGATGGAGTTACACATCTTATATTAATTATAATACATTTATCATAAATTACAATTAATAACTAGATCATAGTGGAGTTTCCCAACACATCCAATAAAATAGGGATGGAGTCTCATATATTCTCAGGTACTAAAGATGGTAATGAAAAGTAGAATAAATTCCCTACATGTAAAAAATGGGGGACTAAGCATATTAGATGATGTATCAAGGGTACCAAGATATTATACAAATGTGAAAAAGGTTATAATGTGGCTAATTTAAAAAGTAAAATGAATATTCCCACTAATAATATAATGTTAAATAAAATTAAAACTAGGGTAACATATACGATTCTATGCTGTAAATGTGGAGGAGTTGGGAATAATCCAGGTCAATTCTCTATTCAAGGGTCTAGAAAGCATAATGAACAACAAAAATCTTGATTACCAAGGGAATACGAAATACCCTATGTTAATATGGATCATTATGATTGAAATAAAATTAACCTATAAACTATAGTTGTGTTTGTATTGTTTATATTCTATTCATACAATATTTTCATATCTTGTATGTTTTCAATGTACATTGAGTCACCGAACCAAATTAATTGATTTTATAAGGGATCAATTTTATGATTATTGTATCATGTGTTTATGTTTAGGGAAATTAACTTCTTAAACAACATATTTGACTTCATTTATTTGAGTTCTATGTTTTATTGGGCATGGATTGACTATATTTATATAGATTGTATATCAATTATTTGGAAAGTTAGATCAAAATTAAAATATCAAGGAATCCTATAATTCTTTACAAGTTTTTGTATGAGGATGAATCTCCTTAATAATTATCATCTCAATTTGGGATATTATTTCCATAAGAGAAATCATATACAGCTCAAACAATTGAGACAAATGAGAGAATGATGCTTGAAGATATTCTAATTGAAAGGGACTACATTGATGTGTTCCATAATGAATTTACCTATATTATTAATGGATAAGAGGTTGTTTTCTCAATAAAACATACTCCTTGATCTTGTATTATATCAAAGACACCATATCTAATTTCCATTATTGCATTTCAAGAACTGGGGAATCACTAATAAGAGAATTTGGACAAGGGTTTCATATGCCAGAGTGCATCCTCATGGGGTTCACTAGTCGTATCTATCTAGAATAAGGATATATAAATTCACCTATGAATAGAGTATTTAGAGATTACCTTGAAATTTTTTTGGTAGTCATTATTGATGAAAATATGATATAGTCCAAGAGAAAGGAGAAGCATGAGGAAAATTTGAATAATGTGCTAAAGACATAGCAAAGGGAAAAATTTATCCAATGTACAGTAAATGTGAGTTCAAGATAGAAGAAATATCATTATTGGGGAGTGTTATCATCATTAATGGAATATCTATGGACCATTATAGAATAAAGGAAATCTAAGAGTGGCCTAAACCAACATCTATAATAGAGATTCAAACATAATTTGGTCTAGTTGGGTATTATAAATGTTATTTCCTGATTTTTAAACCCATTAACCATGATGAATCAAAAGGTAGTAATGTGTATTAGGAAAGATCAATGTGAAGACTGCTTCAAAGAGTCAAAATAAGGTATATTAATGCATCTATACCCACACATCCAAAAGGAGGGGAACACATTGTGGTATAAAACAATGAATCAAAAATTACTTAGCCTATTTAATGATGAAAATTCATAAATTGAGAGCATAACCCTCAAGGTAGTTGAAAATTCATGATGAAAACTATCCCACACCTGATCAGGAGTTGGTGGATATGATATTCTTGTTAAAAATATATTGGTATTATCTAAATGGGGAGAATTGAGAGAAATATATTGATCATAAGAGGCTCAAATATATATTCACACATATGGAGCTTAGCATGAACCCATGAAGAAGGTTGGATCTCATCATGGATTATGTCTGCCCAATCCACTACTATCCTGGTAAAGAAAATAATGTGAAAAATTATCTAAGTTGAAAGGATCTGTCAACTTTATCAAAGATGACAATTTATAAGTATCCAATCTTCATAGAAATGAGAGGAATGGACATGGGAAATCATTTTTTAAGGAACAACATGAATACTTTATCAAATTATATGGAAACCATATTTTATTGAGAATATAAAGGATTCTTAATGAAATGATTGGAAAATTCAAAAAAAGTGGATGCTATCAAAAATGGGTAATCCTTATAATTCAAAATTTACAAGGAATGAGTCATAAAATTTGTGTCATGATTATGTTTACCATTACATCCATGGATAAAGAAATCTCTTTTGAGTGTTTCACATAGGTTTACATTCTCTATTCACCTAGGGAGCAGAAACGATTTATTAAGATCTCTGAGAGTGCTATTAGTAGGAAAATATGAAGAATAAGATCAATTAATATACATCAAATTGTATGGTATGTCAAAAAGTGAAAGATTAAAGAAAAATATCCTAGGGTATGATGAAACCATTACCCATACAAACATGGAAATGGGAAAGAATCACCATGAACTTCATCACTAGACATCCGAAGACATCGTGAGGAAATAATGCTATATGGGTTGTTATGGATCATCTTATCAGGATAGATCATTTTTATTGTAATTCTAGAGGAATAATAACTAGATCAACATTCATGGTTATATATTAAAGAATTAGTAAGGATTTATTGAGTACCTCTATCGATTGTATCCAATAGAGTTTTAAGATTCATCCCCATGTTTTTAAAAAGAATCCAATATTCTCTAAACACTGAACTAAACATCCGTATGACCTATCGTCCTCAAACAGATGTACAATCTGAATAGACTATTTAGAAAATTGATGACATGTCGATATCATGTTCTATTATCTTTAAACGAGGATAAGGTCAATATCATCTTCTTTCCAAGATTTCATATAATAATAGTTTCCACTCAGGAATATGAATTTCTCCATATGAATCCCTTTATTTGAAAAAGACATACCATTGGGATGATGGGATGAATTCAGTGAACATAAGATGTTAGGATCCAAAATGAGAAAAGAAATTGGAGAAATGGTAAAAACTATTCAGTAGCATATTAAGGTATCCCAAAGTCAACATAAGAGATATGAAAACAATTATTGATGTGAACTGGAGTATATGGTTATAGATAAGGTATTCCACTGTATATCTCCATGGAAGAGTATCAGGATATTTGGGAAGAATGGAAAGTTGAGTCACTGGTACATCAGACCCTTTGAGTTTATTGATTGTGTTAGTGGTGTGGCCTACCGACTAGAACACAGAACAACCATGTATCATGTACATGATGTATTTCCCATATTCCTCCTATGAAAGTACATACCAGATCCCTCACATGTACAAAATCTAGAGGTGGTACAACTATGTAACGACCTCTCATATGAAGAGCAGCTAGGGGAGATATTGGACCATATAAATAAAGTTATACAGAGAAAGACTACTCATATAGTAAAATTACTATGGAAAAACCATATGTATGAAGAGTAAACATGGGAACTAGAGGATGGTATGAATGGGAAGTGCCCTTAACTTTTTCAATTTAGTATGTCAATCGAAATATGGATGGGGAAATTTCTTAAGGGGGAAATAATGTAATGACCAAAAAAATTTCTAATGGAAATTACCTTCTTATAATAACTTCATAGAGAATAAATCACATAAAATCACATAGAGATCACAATAAAAGAATTATAAATGAATAATTAATGAAATAAGATCAATTTCCAGTAATTATGGTACCTATAAAAATGGAATAGTTACACGACCATTGGAATAGTAATGACCATTATTAATAGTAATTGGGACCAAAGGATAGTAACCTAACCAATGAAAGCGTAAATAATATTTAGGTATCCTATATGTGAAAATATTACATATTTATATTATGTTATATATAATATATTTGTAAAACAATTTTAAATTAAGTGTTAGTATTTTTTAAAAACATAAATGTTCATTCACAATTTTATAATTAATAAAATTATTTAATTTAAAATTTATTTTCAAAAAATATATTCATAAATTAATATTTTTTAGTTTTATTATTATAATATAATTTTATGAGATCTTATATAATTTTTTATAATGTCATAATAATTGTTATAATATGAAAATTGTTATTTTTTTATAAAATGATGATTTTATTTAAGAATTAAATTTATCATATTCAGAAATTATTTTAATAAAATAGAGTTCATGTTTAAAATCTTCATGTCAAAAAATTATTGGGATAAATTTTTTGGATCATCTATAATAATTGAATTTTTTGGTCAATAGAGAAATACGATAGTTTACGGTATTTGGAAAATACTTGAATAATTGAGTCATGGTGGATGTATGGATGAGGTAAGCACCCACTGATTCAAACACTCATATTTTTTTCTATATTTATTTATGTTAATCTACATTACTGATAGTCTTGATCCAAAAAAACAATCCCAGGAATAAAATAATAAAAAAACAACCCTCTCCTCCCACTATAAATACCACACCTTACCATCTCCTATCCTCACACAATCCAAAAAATTATTTTTATCCAAATTAGGACCAATAAAAATACTAAGTCTCTAACATAATTCCATAATCATTTTTTCTCAACAAAATACCAAACAAACATCCCCAAAGGTTGTTCTCAAGGAGAAGAAGTTCAATAGGTAAAATCCTATTTTGTTTTGTTTTAAATTAATTTCAATTTCTTTTCTTTTTCTATCCACTCATCATATCCACTTATTAAAAAGCCAAGATAACTCTAGTATCCAAGATATAATTGTATTTTAATATTATAATGGAATATACATCATCAAACCTCTTCTATTATCCCTTTCATCCTAAAAATTAAAACATCATCCGTGATATGTAGGCTTACCGTCATCATGGATGTTGAATTTCAATTTTCAATTACCACCTTCAAGGATGGTCATAAAATCATAATTATGGATAAATAATATATTTTATAAATATTATATGTCATATAATGTTATTTAAAAAATTTTTTAGAATGATATTAAATAAAAATGATATATGTTCCTAATGGTCATAAAAACTGCAAACATAAATTAAATAATTTTCATAAATGTTTTATCTAATGAATAATCTTAATACTATACCAAAATATTATATATGATACTATTTATAAAAATTAAATTTATTAATATCATATAATTTAAATTATGGGGAATTATTCTCATTTTAAATGAACTTCCATACATTTATACAAGTCAATTGAGCATGAAAACCATGAAAGAAACACTCTCCGAATGATGAAAGTGAACTCTATAAATCATCATAATGGATATACATAAACCTAAAAAAATTATAATAAATAAAATAAAAGTATAAGATGTTATTAATTAATTATATAATGGTTTTAATTTTATTATCCAGGACTTTAACTACATGTTCAGATCACATTCATACATATGTTAAGGAATTCTCTCTGAACTATTATTTTCTGTTCATGAAACAATTTATATCTCTTCACTCCAATGAAATTAATAATTATTCTTATGTAATCATTATAAATTATGTGTATATGTTCAAAAATTATGTTCCCAAATCATTAAATCATTATTTTATGGGGAATTATATATTTTCTAAGGTTTTTTTGTTAATTCCATCTAATATGAAAACTCGATTAAAAAAAACTTTCCAATTTCTTAACAATTGTTAGGTACACTCCTAAACACATTTTGATCCAAATTTATTATCCTAAAATCATTCATTTTTTCCTGATTAACCCAATTTATTATTTTTAGGTTTTATGAAAATTATTACTCCAATTTACACTTGAAAGACTATTTTATAATTTCCCTTAAACTCCAATGAAGTTACTAATTTCTAATGTTTTTAAACACTATTTTACATGTTTTAAATTATAATAGACATAATTTATCATGATCTATTTCTATTTTACCTTATTATTTTCCATGCATGATTCAAATCCATTATTTCATGGATACCTTTACGATACACACATTTTTATGCCTTATGACATGATTATGAGACCAATTTCCTTCCATGGGTAACCGTTATGTATATTCCTTATATATGATTCTTAGTGTAGAACACATCTGAATATACATGATATGATTGGTTCACCTTGAGAGTTATCTAATTCATTAGGTAATGTTTTGTCTCCTGATGTGTCATTTTGGGATAGGGAGTTAACCAGATTCCTTTATGGGACTTTGTCCTCCATAAGAAAAATACATTTATAGTTATCCTTGAATCATGCTTATGTGATGTTGTTTCAAAATTTCTATGATTCCATGATTATATGATCCAATGTTTTATATGTTAAAATTCCATGTGTTTATTAATATTCCATTCCTTTTTATATCATCATGTTATCCCTTCCAACCAATGTGATTATCTTTATTTATATGCTTATTCCCTTATTAGGATTTAAGCTCTTACCATTGTTCAAGTATTCTCTAGGTTATACTGTGTAGGTGTAAGAGTTTAAAGGATGTTATTATCTCATTATTAATATTAAATAAAAAATATATTTTATTTTGGTTTTAGGTTTTATAGATATGTACCTATTCTAACAAAGACACCAGACGTTACAATCCATGGTTTGTGTTTGATGATTAATTATGGTTAAAATCATGTTATCATTTATGTAAATGGATTGAGTCATTATTTTTTAAGGCAATTAGTAAAAAATAAAACTTATTAGTGACGTGTTAAATTTTTATATATAAATTCAATTTACATCTTTATCTCTCTAAATTAAAACAATGTGAATTGTTCTGAAAACGACATGACTCATTTCTTATATTAAATAACAATTTATTAAATTCATTATAAATAATAAAAAATGAATTGTTTTACAATATAATTTATTATAGTCTATAATATCAAAAAATTTACACCTATGTACCAATTTTCCTCTTATATTAATAGTTTGTACCAGTAAAGAATAAAATGCATTGATATTGTAATAATCATCAAAAGTGTTAACAAGAGGTTATAACAAATAGATAAGGATGCAAATGAAACCAAAAACTATCTGTGTTTTTGTGATATTATTTCCCATAATATTCATCATATATTCAAAATATATCATACTGGTGACACTTTCACATGAAAATCAATTTAAAATATTTAAATCTTTTAATAAATTCGAAGAGTGTCCTTTCTATATCTATAAAATGACAACACCATTCCTATATTATTCACAAAAACATGATCCACTTATCACAACCAAAATGTACCAAAAATTCCATATCAAAAAACTTATTTTTGTTTTATAGGATATTTTTAAGACCATACCCATGGTCCAAAATAATAAATCCAATGGAGGAGGATTTTCATTGTGGGGAAGTCATTTTAACCGATATCTTTCATTTTACAACTTATACTAATTGATTCCTTATTATCATCAACTTTTCAATAAAATTAAATAATATATCAAATCAAACAATATGTTAATTGATTAATATATATCTATATTCTCTTCCATAAAATTGGATATGAAATTATTTCTCATGAGTACATGTGGAGTACCGTCTCCACATAGAGATATGATCCCATTTTACATATTTAATGAATATATATGATGTTTATGATAAAATAATTATTTATTAAATGTAAATTATTATTTACCTTTTTTTCATTCCATTAATTGCAAACTGAAAATTTCTCTCCTGCGTACCTAAATACTATTGTGTCCTTAAAGTGAAGTAATTTATTTTTAATCCCCAAATTATATACGCGACTGTATAAGTGTATATGATTAATATATATGATAATATATCATGAATATCATTCTAGAGATAATGAAACCATAACCAAGGTTCATGTAACAAAACCATTGAACTAAAACATGTCTAAAAAATGTACCAGTTTTCATTAAAATGTTCATTTTAATGATGAAATTCTAAAAAAAGGATAGTTAAAAATTATCAAGGAATGATAGAAGATAATTTATTAATTATTATAATTATTTAATATATTTATATTATAAATCAATATTTATTTTAAATTATATTATAATATTTATGAAGAAATACCATACTTGAGGTCTGTGTTTTCATTTCAACTTTGTGTACATGAGAAAAATGACATATTCACTAATAGTTTCATTCACATGGCACACAAAATACAAATTTGATATGATATATAATTAATTACATTATATTATTGGTATTTATAGATACAATTTATTATATTTATTTCATGGGGTTTATGATTTAATGGATAACAAAGCGGTAATAAATTTAGGTAACACTCTTATTTCATTTTTGAGATTTTCTATATTAAATTTTCATTAAGGTAAATTTTGTGCATATTCTTCATTGAACCATATATATTTAATTCCCCTTTTAAGTTTATATTTGACATAAGTTTTTGTTTTTTCATTTAACTTTTGATTCATTGATACATTTTTCCTATACACCACTTTTTTCAGTCATATATGGTATATACTACACCATTGATATGATATGTCTTGAAATAAATGATATTAATGGTATTTAAATATTGATTTAATGTTATTTATTTCATTCGGGATAAGATTTTAAATATACCAATGTGGTAAGAGAATTATGTTTTAATATCATTTCTTTTAAAGATTTTAACTAAAAAGCTATCATTGAAGTAAATATTATATATCTATTACTTTTAAACAAATGTATATTATTCTCATTCGGTTAATAAAATAATTATTCAGTTACTAGTTCCATGTTTATATCATTTTTATATTAAATTATCAAGAAACCATTTTTAAATAATACTCAATCTTATTTCCTCTTTGGTTAGAATGATTTTTCTTCCATGGCCAATGTTTTTATCATCTAAAAGAAAATGTTTATTCAAGAAAACGATGTACAAAGACAAAGGGAGAAACCTGGGAATATGGAGGCCTAATGTAATGAAGACTGAGGGAATCCCCTCTGATCAAAGAGACCCCATCACATCTCATGTAATTAATATTTGAAAGGCTTGTGAAGATGGACCCATGATCTGTCAAATATGCAAGGTGATCCACAACCTTATTACCCTCTCCCCATGTGTGGGACACATGAATATTATTATTGAGGAGGGTTCTAAATTTCTTGATATTGTTGGACATTGAACATGGGGTGGATCTTTTTCCATAGAGGGAGTCATATAAGATCAAGGAGATCGTTTTAACTTGAGAATGATCTATATTCTCCTTGTTGCATAGAGTTAACCTAGGGAGCATTGCTTTGGCCTCAACTTTAAGAGAGTATCCATTAAAATAAAATATACTGAATTATTGGATGACACTTCCCCAGGAGTCATGAACAACTCCCCATCCATGCATGTAACCAAATGAGTAGGAACTGTCTATATTGAACTTCTAGCCAGTATTAGTGGGTGCCAATGATCGCATTGTCAATATGGTCTGTCGATGAGGGGGAAGGGGGGGTTGAACCAGATATGTGTTATCCTACAACAACTACAATGTAGGATATTCCTTCCAGTTGTTGTAGAGTGTAACCATGTACAATAGCAGGTTCCTAGTTCTAATAATCATTGACCTCCATATGGAAATAGATCCCTCATACTTACCAATTGTTTTGGCCTGCCACAAGAACCAACATCCAACATTGGAAACAATTGACCTCTCCATCTTTTCAATACATGAATCATGAGTCCCATGGAAGAATCTCTCACAAAAAGGTGAATCAAAAGGATAATGAGAGGAGAAATCAGTAAAATCATTAAAGAATGTCCATACAACATTAACCCATTCAACATCAAAGAAGCGATGGTTTATACATTCCCCCACTTGTTTTTACAATAGTGTAATTTGGATACCATGCCGATTCCAACCTTCTGGATGTTATCATTAGTAAAATAATTCATGGTTCCTTATTCACTAGGGGAGAAAGATATATTTTTATGATATCTTTTTTTTCAGAAAACCGTTCCGTTCCAAAAATCCTAATGTTATTTCAAAGACAATATCCTTTAAAATTATCTGCTGGTGAATGTATCCAATAAGGAATGAGTGAAAACAAACTTGTATGATTCTGAGTTATTAAAAATTGAATCAATGATGTATTTATGTTTCCTTTCAAAAAAACCATGATAAATATCAGATAGAGGTTTTCCTCCAATGAAATTGTTGGATCATGGATCCCGTGGAAGCCAATAACATATCCTACCTAGTTGTGGGGACAGAAGATAATGTCACCTTCTCCTACTATCCATCGCTAGTTAGGTTGGAGGATCAGGATGAGGCAGGTAAATCATAGAGAAAAAATGATAGGAATGGGAACTAAAATCTACCACATTACCTACACAATTATGGGACATGATCTTCCCCCATACTGTTAATTCTTGAATAATATCCCATAGTAGTTTCACATTCATGGAGTGGATCATGTTTTTGAGACTCCTCACATTAATCCCCCCATCATGGATGGTATTTTCTGTTCTTACTTATGATACCCAAATGCCTCCTTCCATCATAAAATGTATCCCATATTATGATGGAAAAAATCTTGTCGATGGTTATAATGACACCTTTATGAACATTGGTTGTAGCTAGGGCATGGATGGGTATGGATGACATGACATTTTTATCCAAGTAAATCCTTCCCGTGAATGAAAAATAGTGGTTCTCCTAGTTACGTATGTGGCATGTGATCTTGTTCATGATATGATCAAAGTCCCGTATTCGATGTTTACATAGGGATATTGGAGTGCTGAGGTACTCCATTGGTAAGGAGCCTCACGAAATATCCAGTCTGTCGAATAAAGATGAAATCCGACTACAAGTACATCTATTGGTTAATTGGAGGTTTCTTTTGGATTTAATGATATCCTGTCCACTCTTGTATCTATAATCTTCAAGGATCTTACTGATTCTATAAACATATGGTTATTCCTGATTTTCAATGATATGGGAAATATGTAGTGATCCATGATCTACTATGATATGATGGAATTTGTAGTTATCATTGACATATTATATTGTTTCTATTTCTATAAAACTGCCACAATCTTATGAAATGTTGATATTTCTATGATTTCAAATCGGGGATGATTATTAAATTTATTATAATTCCTAAATTTTGTGACATATTTATGTCTTTTTTCATGAATCATAATTATGCTATATGAATTGTTGGGTTTGATTTTCTATTGATAATAGAATTTCCTCATATACTTAATTTCCTTATATTCTTAAATATGATCACTGATTGGACTCTCCAATATTATAACATACTATGTATATGGGATCACCCATTCTTATATTTTTAATTTTTGTCACTCTATATAGAAGGGTAAAGAGTATGATGAGTGAGGAATAGTCCCTAATATAAAAAAATCCATTAAGATGATGAATATTATAATTAGATAGGATGTTTCAAAATACAATATACCTTTTTGGATTATGGGCATGTTTATTTGGGAGATATATTAAATATTTGTCAATGTAACGTAATATAAATGTATGTTATGCTTGGTATTCCTCACAAAATGAACATGCAAGGGGGATTATAAAGATACCTAATTGAATGAACTAAAAATGAATGGTAAATAACGCCTCAATTCGTCAAACAAATATGGTTGAACTATACAACCACCAAACATATCGAAATTAAACTCTAACATAGAGATATTCAATAAATCAACTCCCATATGTAATTAACATCCTATATCGAATAGAAAATATTGGTATAAACCAACATGTCACCCATCAACAACACTGGGACACATGAAATGTGTCCCATCACCTAAGGAGAGACACCTATATTATCATCATCTACTATTAAATACCAACATAAATAGTCCAAGAAAGGGAAACACCTCACAACACAATCAAGAATCCTAGGGGAATTTGAGGATATTCCATTTCAAAGAAGGTAACACAAAAAATGAACCCAAAATTAATGAATAGAACCTCCATCAATATTTAAGGTAATTGATCGAAATTAATGTAACACTATCATTATTTGATTGAGTCCACATGACAAAAAAAGGTTATCAGAGCACAAAACCAATAACACCAAGTATTCCCGATTCATCTAACAAAATAAAATGCATCATAGCATCATGAGGTAAATGTATTACTCAGAAAAAAATTTGTTTTATTAGAACCATGGATTACATAAATACTCAAGTGTTAAAGAAACCCATCATTTTATGACTAGACACTACCTAAACCCACTCTTATCTAGATGGATAATAGAGACTTAATGAACCTTATAATACATGTATCATCAAATATATTATTACATGAACTGTAAAATAAGGTCAAAATTCATCATCGCCAATAAATTTATTTTATAACTAATAGTGGAAACCCTATAACTCACTAGTGAAAGAAACTTTTCTAACGGGTACTGACAGAGAATGTGGACCCACCTCTATTGAAAAACCAATGCCAATAAAAAACCTATTCTGAATCCACTTCAATTATCCCATTAGACTCCAAGGGGTGAGATGAGTTATAAATATTACTATAACCATCAATGAAATAAATTCCCAGACCTTATAAGAGTTTAATTTGAGATATTATAACCTTGGCATCTACTGTTATTTTTATATAAAATATACTCTCTACTATGTTCTTTTATTTTCACATAACATTGCACTAAATACAACATCCCTACATACGATGATTTTTATCCTATCACTATCAAATAATCATTATCCAAAATTTTCATCTCCATAATCGAGGATAATATATGCATATTTATTCTATTTTATCATAGTCTATAGAATTTAATGATAAACATGAAAAACTAAAGATCAAATTATGATATCAAACATTCTATCATTTTCTATACCGAAATCCCACTATATGTTCCCTTCCATGTACCAATGGGGAGGAGACTACGTTTATCCGTATGTTTTTTTCCTATTTAAGGCTCACAGAACAACTCTACCCTATAGAGGGTAGTGCTATTCCTAGTAGAATGCCAGTTTTTGAGACCCACAATCATTTGAGGTACCCAAATCCACCAAAAACATTTGGAAGGTAATAACCAATAAATATATGTAATGGAAAATTACAATTTTATTATTGTGATATAACAATTATACATCCCTCACACCTTCTTAGATCTATAATTTGAATCCCATTTCCTTCACCAAGTGATAATGATATAAAACTCTCCTTTTGTAATCATTCGAATGGATTATAATAGAGATCATAACCCCACTATAATGTTTTTCATGTAAGGATAAACATAATGGAATAATTACTTTTCCAAATATATTTTATTGGTGATTAAAGGTTAAAATATAGTAAAATATGGATCTACATAGTATCTACAAGGAGTAATTGATGTGGAACCAAAATGCCAATGATGGGCTTGTACCCCAATCTAAAATGGTGTATACATTTATAGTAACTAGGGTGTCCATACCCTATAGTGAATGTTGGGTAAATGGGTACTTGGTGTTGTCCCTTAGCTAAAGTCGTGTCATGTAACCCATCATGTAAAATCCAAGCACTTGTTGTGTCTCACAAATTAGGTGTATAGAATTTTATATTTCTAGGCCTAGTGTCTTGTAACTTAGACTCTATCATTATATATATATATCTTATATCATTCCATGTAGACCCCATATCAGTCCTAAGATACACGACAACACTGTATGTCATGTGTTTATAAGGACAAATGTCATGTACTCATAAATTCAAGGAAATTTAGGCCTATAAATAACTTGATTTCACCCAAAACACATGGAAATCGATCTGAAACCAAATGAAAAATAATTTATAGGATATATGTATATATAAACTATATAAAATATAAAGTAAAATGATTTAATAAATAGTAGTATGAATTAATTGTTACATTCACTAGATGATGTTGGGTTTTTGTAGATTCGTAGTGACAAATTTTAGATCCCCAATCCGTGGTCAGTGTGCCTAGATTCATTCTTGGACCATCCATTGATAATTATTTCCCCCTTGATTGCCTCATCATACCCCACTACATCATAAATGAAGGGGATGGGGAATGAACACCTTCTATAATGGGTATGGATAAATGGATTATGAATATGGGAAAAGGGTTAATTAAAGACCTATATAATTAAATGAATTACCCATTAAACTGTCCCTACTAGAGGCTTGATACTCACACCAATATTATAGCTTCCCTATGTAAAAACCCTTATTACAAACCCAACTGAAATGATAGAATTATAATCAGGATATTTTTATGATATATTAATGCTCAAACTCATGATAATAATTAATATTTATATTATTAAATACTAAATATCTTTAATAAATGAATGGATTTTAATAACACAAATTTTTATCCTAATGGGAAAGACACATTAAATTATCAATAGTGTAATAATTAATTACTTTTAAAGTTGTTTAACACAATAATATTAAAATTTGGAACATCAATATGGAATAGAACTCAAAAAAATACTAAATAATAAAAGCCTACCTTTTAGAAAAAAGTCATATAATTATATTTTCCTGACCATAAGGATTTTCATCCATGGAAATGAAAAAACTACATTGGCCCTTTGAGAATTACTGAAGCTGACCTCATGTGGAAAAAATTCACAGCACAACATGAGCTCCTCTATATTTGGAGGTCGATCTCATATAGGGCTTCAAAATAGATCAGACTTGAGAACATTTTATTTCCCATTGTTTAGGCATGGAAACTAAATATGATATTCTCATTCATACATTCCATCGTCCATGATCATTGAATATCACGGGAACCTTTCAAGACAAATGAAACATTCCATGAGTAAACTATCCAAGGATTCCCACCAATATCCCTTATCCCACTGTGGTCCCCATTAGTTTGATGTGCAATGATCCAATGGTTTCAACCAAATATGGCTCATTAAACAGGGTCCATAGTAGTGTGTCACACTGACCACCTTAGTAGAAGGGAAAATCTATAAATTCGTTTAATAAATATTCAACTAAAATTGACATCCTCCCTCAATCTTTTTAAAAGAAGGATCACATTGAATCATGAAAGCACATCTAAATATTTAATAAATATTAAACAAAAGGACACATCAATTCTGACTAACATAAGGTACATGGGAATTATAAACCCTATCATCCATTCCTCATGAATGGCTGTATACATAACATTTCAGTACTACTGATCCTTACTGAGTCCTCTTACATTTAAAAAAAACTAATATGCTTTCCTTAGGACCAAAAGATTAAATTTTAGCAATCCAAAACAAAAGAAATTTTTTTTATGTAGTCTAGAAGACCCAAATTCCCAAATAATCCATATAAAATCTCCAAAAAAACCATACACCACAGAAACTATAATTGAACATAAATTAGGAGACTAACTACTATTCTACTCAGCAAAATACATACCCAAATGCACGTAGTAAAATGTGTATGCATCCAAGTGAATATGTAATTCTAATGCTAAGGGAATCACAAGATACTACATTCTTAGTTCCATAGTGGAAAAATAGAAAAATAAAATCATAGATCATTTGGTGTTTGACTACACCAGAAATATTGTTGGTAATCTATAACCATTCCTGAAAACCCATGTTGAAACTAGTTAAAACCTCTCACGGTTGGTCTGGAACACCTACTAGGTACCACTCCCATAGAATTAGACAATGATCCATCTAATATATTTCCAAAATGCCACACAAAACTAGTCACACATTAGAACCTGGTCCTAGGGTAACAAATTATCACCAAGATAACCCCATTGGTTCTCTACCCAATCCAGGAAAAAAATCTAGACAAAAAATTTCCAAAATCATCTCTTAGTATTAGCTGATACAAAGATTAACTATAACCACCATGGGATACCTTCTACCACACCAAACTAGTCAAAATTCCATATAAGGATATTCAAAACCCTGATTAGTAATGCAACATAAATATAAAATAGTATGAAACTATTAATGAACATAAAAATTCTAATAAAAATTCCTAGATCCCACTTTAATCCTATCAAAACCTACCATGTCCATCCATTTACATGTTATACTATAAGTCAGGAATAATGGTTATCATTATCCATAATTTTCCTAAATGGGTAATCACATAGTACAAGAATTTACCAATATTTACTCAGTGAATCTATTATACCCTATCTCCCATGATAGGCATATAACACCCCACTAAAATCTCTCTCTAATCAAAATAGAAGCCTATACAACACAAACCTAAATTAAGGGTTATCTAGAAAAACACTAATGAATAAGTGATCACAAAAAATTCTATGCCATGATAAACTCATGTTGACAATAAATTAATTGTAAAGGATACACATATATGGATATGACCATAAATCGATAAAGTGGATATTGACCCCACCTATGGGGAATCTCCCACCAGAAACCATGGGTGAACTATCATGTAATATTTTTTTAATGAATATACCATAAATATTACCAAAAACCATTATCTATAGATGATGAATGCTAAAATTTTTAATAGGTGTACTAAACCCATTATAGTACAAGTGATCATCTCCTCATAAGGATTTAGAGGATACATCCACATGTATTAATGGAACATGAATCATCATAGAGAAATCATACCCTTCTATATAGGACCCATTCAATTTATAGAAAGGGGATACCGACTCATATTGATAAAGAACCACATCACATATCATCAAAATACCTATCCACAAAACAAAGTGGATCCAACACTTTCCTAGATGGGGATTGAAAACATTATGTTATATGGGTTACCCATACCTCATTAGAGTTAATGAAGCTTCAACAACATTCCAAAATGAAGTAACCACACACCATGATTAGTAGATATCCTCTTTATTTTCATGGGGGTGTACCAAAATCCAAACACACATAAGAGAGACCCATGCATCATATGTTATAATTGGAAAGATAATGGGATATTAACACCAATGTGTCCTTACCATATCATATCTCTTTGGATAGGTGGAATGTCGAATCCATAGATTGAGGATCCAACACCACATATAATGAAAAGAGGGGGGAATTCCAACTCATTTTAAAGATGATATTGAACATTATATTATTAAGATAGATCTTATTAAAAATACCACATTTTTGTAAGATGTCTAAAGGGTATTTATATCAATAAAATATTTTTTTCACACCACTCTGGAATGATTTACTATAAGAGAAATCATCATCATAGTTTTATAGAATCAACATATTAAGTATAATTCCATGTTGTGGTGTCAAAAAAATTTCAAGGAAATAATAGATATGATATAGCTTTGACGTGAATCGACCCAATATGACTCATCTAGGGAGGTGATAGACTAAAGGTTCCAATATATACATAACTTCAAAAGGAAAAGGGTTAGAGACAATGATAAAAACGGAATATCTATCCCATGGGAGTCCATATCCTAATATCTTTTTAGAAGATAAAAATCACCAGTCTAAAAGAATAACCTCAACCATGTTGGATATAAAAAACTTTCTAGAATTTAAAGACATGTATAAATAAAACTACTAATAGTAACAAAGACAAATAATATAAATGGAAGAAAAATTAACGGAATAAAATTCCAATAAATAAGAGTTAAATATATGTTACAACCATATAGTGAATGGTTGATTACAATGCCTTTTAATACTCTTCCCTCAGAATCATTTTCATTAAGACATGTTCGATTTTTCCACCAGCTAACACCCCAGCTAAATTCCAATGCTATCTCCAAATCATTTGAGGATATTGTATAACATTACCTCATCTACACTGATAGACACTTTTTAGGGATGGATAACCATTTATGGGTGATAATAATGATACCTAGTATGATGTGTTGAAAATGAATGGGAAACATGAATAAAAGTAAACACAAAAACTAGGAAAAACAAAAAAAACTACCCAAAAAAACCTAAAAACACATGCATGAAGACAATCCTTAGGTAGACTCCCATGTATTATTAAAAAACTATACAGTATAAATTATCAATGTGTAAACCAACTGGGTACTCATATAAACCAAGGGGACACTATAAACCGGTCCCATGACTCTAAGGGATACACCTCCCATCTTATCTTTCACCACAAAATACCAAATTAAATTGTATTAGAGAAGAAAACATGCCATAACTCCATGAACACACCCTAAGTAATTTTATGAGATCCACAGTCATTGATGTTACACTAAAACATGAATAAAATTTTCCATATTTGAACAAATACAAAGAAATAGTATTAGTAAAAAAACAACATGCACACCGTCATTATGTGAATGAGGCCCCATGGTATACTAAACTCACCAAATCAGACATTCAACATCTCCCAGTGATCCCAAAACTTTTAATGGGAGGCTGTGATTCATAAAATATTTAAGGAAAGTAATTCCTCTTGAGAAACACAATATAGAAACTAGAGGCCCAAACTCTCAACAGTTTTAAATGAAATAATCATTAGAAGATAAAGCACTAACATAACCTCCTCTTCTCTAGAAGGTAGACTGATATGAAATAAAATTATGTGTCTCATGATCCTTAATAATCTCTTATAATGTGCGATATATATTGTTAAAATAACATAATTATTAATATATGAAATACAATATTTCATGGGAGTCCCAAACATCACTGGTACACACAACCTCACTAAGGTGGTGCCGACCCATGAAACTAATTTGCATTTTTTCTAAAAATGAATTCAAACATTGAGCTACCACAACAAAACATTCTAGGTTTTCCAAACCATAAAAAGAGGATATATGATATATTAATAGTACAATATCCGTCCATGAATTAATAGATCAATTCTCAAGAGAGGGGGTATGATAAATCAAATCATAGCATTGAGAACCCACACCCTACCAATTGTAGAAGACAACCTCTGAAAAAAAATATCTACATATGATAAAATCATTATATTCTCATGCTCCTATTCAACTAATGAATTTATTCTTCAAAAAATATGTGAACTAGAATACAAGAGAAAATATACCCTACCCACCTTACTATGTTTACCACATACACACCACAAACTAAAAAAATAGAGAAACGTGAAAGAGAAATAAATAAATATGTCAATTAACATATGAGAATAATGTGCATCGAAATTATAAAATATGTGTATAAGAGAAACCAATGTCACTTAATTATATTAATAGATGGAAAAAAGGGATACATAAAAATGAAAAGGCATTCATTAAAATTTATTAAATAATTATTAACACACTCTAAAACCACACTCATATAATTCATATTCCTTGCTCAGTTTCATTTTGTAAAACAAGGATGCACTATCAAGAGTTGGACATCGCTTATTTTTATAGGAAACATTTTACAAAGATTCTGGTCGCACTCCATTCCCGTATTCATGGATTATAACTCATATGTAACTTTATTATTGATCACCCATACCATTATTTACCTCAAATTATTTCCCTATAAACACTTCAAGATTATTCTTTCTAGATAATTCATTCTAGAGATTTTTCCTATATTCTGGCATACATTTGATGTAATAGAATGTTGAAAACCTCCAATTACCCTAATACTATAGAAGATTGAAAATCCCACTAAATGCACACATACTCTAACCACCCACCACTGACCAATGTTTTGGTGAACACATTACTTCTTCTTTCAACCTCTTATTGTATGAGTCAAGGATTCACATTGAAAACATATCCCACTTCAACAAAAATTCAAATTGAATTTTGGAAGCCTTATTAGTAAATTTCCTTAATTTCTCTTCTAGTAGTATTCCTATACCATTTCTTTATTCTTCCCACCATATCCCTACAGGGTCATGATGTTTACTAAGGCATTCATGATCCAAATTCTTAGTCACCATGTCCTCAAGATTTTAGGTATAAAAGATCTTTCGTAGGCCTAACATTATATTCTCCATCATGTACTTGATTATAAGGTAGTTCATGTACATGTTCTTAGTTATTTAATAAAATACCAAATATATAACCAATTTAATCACACTTTCTCTATAATATAAAGAATTTTTTTTCATGATTTGATTATTTCCATTTATAATTACTTTAGTAAAACCGTTGTCTTCTAGCTTCAGTTGAAGATACATAATTATATTTAATTTTAATTAATTTAAAATTTTGAAATATCAATCCCATCAAGTCAACTATAATTTCTATGTATGTAAATATAGACCCTAGTATTCTATTCATATGTTCTGATTCTCAAATAATGAAATTATTAAAAGAAATTATAACATTTTATCATACATAAAAAATGTTCTATATATTTTGATCCTTTCAAAAGATGAATATTACACTCAAAAGATTCCATATGTTACATTACATAGTTATACATAAATATTCTGAAAAATCACACTTAAAACAATATTATGTAAATTGAAAATAATTTCATATTTTATACTACTGTTAACAGAATCATAATGATTCTCCTTTATGTACTGATGATCATCTTTTGTTGTACTATCTTTAACCACGGATAGTTTAATTTGTTTGGTGAGAGGAGAAGTTACTAGTTTTCATTGGATAATTAGAAAATAAATAATTATTTCTTTTGTTATCAACTAGGACTAGTGTATCACATAATCAAGACATCTTCAACAAAATATTTGTTGATCATTTATTTATTTTATCATAGTTTGTGCTTGAAATCATAAAATATTTCTTCAATTTACCAAATAAATCCATACATATTATTCTTTTACACACATTAGATACATTAAATAGATTTCCTTATCCAAATTACTACGAATAAAAGTTATCTTAACATTCTCCACTTCTTTATATAGAAAATAAAATGCCACAATACTTTTCATTGTTAAGATGGTAAAATGTTTAAATTCTTATGAGAAGAACAATAAGAAATATAATCCATTTTTTTCAAAAACAATTTACTATTTATAGCGATTTCCATCTTTTATTTTAACCATATTATTCCTCAATATTTTAAATGAACATATTTTATTGTTTCTATTTTTCCTTTGGATGTTCAAACATGTACCATGTTTTATTTAATGTCAATGAATCAATAACTAAATTCTCGGATAAAACCTGTTATTTTATTTCATTATAAGAAGACACTTTCTTCAGATTATTTTGTTTTATTGTATATATTAGGAGAATAAATTTAATTCATTCCCAAACCACTATACAAAACCCATTATTATAGTTGATCTCCGCATCTGAATAATTTGAAATAAACAATTTTACTCTAAACATACTTCTAGTACATAAAATATTGGTTCCATTACTTATGAGTCATCTACATTTGGTGATACCACTAGAGACTTATATTCTATTAAACATTCTAGTATTTTTGGTAGTCTTACATCTAGACTTTTAGTTCTTTTAACAAAAATATTTCAGATCAATATTTTTTAGAATTACTTGTCATATGGTCAACCAGGACTTCATCTTTTTATTTTACCAAAATCACGTGTTTTACAATGTTCTAGTATTTTAACACAACATTTGACTAAATAATATATCCCTTATTATGATTATTTTTTTACAAAAAACATCCCACAATCGATATCCAAAATTTTTATCCATATAATTGATGAATTAATATATTTTTTATTTTTATTATAATTTATTAGAATCCTCAAAATTTAAATTTAATCATCATAAACTACATAACATTTTATTATGTGAAACTTATTATCATATTAATAAAACCAAACTCCTCTATATTTTCCTTTCCATTAATTGATGCTAGGTTTCTGTTGATGAGAAATTCTTCAATGTTCAATGCCTCTACCCAAAACACATTACACATTCTTAATTTAAATGTCATACTTCAATATATCTCTATAAAAGTACAATTAATTACATTATATATTCCATTTTATGTGTGGGTTTTTGATAAATATCATATGATTCCATATTCTTTTATTACAGGATATGTTTTTTAAATTTCATTTAATATACACATGATTATTGTCTTCCTAGACACCCTTCAACATCTGTCCACACTACCTTTATATTGTTACATTTCATTGAGTAAACACCTAAAATAATTCATATAAATATTATCCCATAAGTAGATCCAAATATTCCTTCAGGATTGATAAATAAATTTATGGATGTGAATATAACCACCATATTATTAAAAATGGGTATTACCCAAATATATAAGTGTACATGTTCCAACATTAGATTCCTAGGATTCTAAAAAACTCTGTTGAATGATATAATTTTATTTATTCTCAAAATACAATATTGTCACATTCAAATTTTTATGTTATCTAGATAAAATATTAATTTTGTTCTTATAATACTCAAGTTATTTTAAATAAGGGTTTTGAACCTATAGTTTCTTAAATTTGGATCATTGGATGTTGTACTTTATGAAAAAAAATCATCACATTTGAATGTATTTTATTGTAAATGGTGTAATACATCATTCCTCATAATATCATTCATTATTAGGTAAATTTACGTAACCTGTAAAAAATTTAAGTCCCATAGTCTTTATCATTATGTTCTTTAACAACAATTAGATATATTCTATTGTCAGGGATACGATGAACTTCCATTGACTTTATGAATACCCTATTATTCATTTTGATATTTTCCCCTCTTTTTTAGTAACATCTAGGTATTTACAATCAAATAAAAATAATTTTTCATAATTCTCAAATATGTAATTGAATATGAATCATTGATCACTAATTTAATTGAATGATGCTCCCGATTAAATCATCCATGCTTCTTCTGGAATTTTAAAACATAGTATATAACCCTTTATTCTACATATAGTTTTAACATAGTATAAACTACGCGATGTTGGTGACTTCCCAATGTTCTCCATGTGACCCTTGCAGTCATTATTGATGTGACAATTCTTTAAAAAATTTACACTTGTTTGATTATGTTGAGTTGACATTCCTCAACTTCTTTTCCAATGCATTTCTTCAATTTCTTTCAGGGTACTACCATTTTATGATGATAACTTCCCTTTCTATAAGTATTAAATTCATTATCCATCAAAAATTGAACACCAATATTTAAAATCTCATAATTCAAGAATATTATTTATATATCATCCAGTAAAATATATATTTTCATTCCAGAGTTACCAAAACATGTAACACTAGAATCCTAACTCTCCAAAAGTTACGACAATAGTAAAAACACCCTTACATAATTTAAAATGTCAATTTTAACAATTAGAGAATCCTATGGAATGTATTAAAGTCATTCACACTATTTTCCATTATCTTCCTTATAAAAACCATGATCTAAAGATCAACTAAAACATGAAAACCTTGTCTTGGGTCATTGGTTTGTCAAAAATATCCACTAACTACCATGAATCTTTTTCTATGTTCTTTTTTTCAGGAATATTGAATGAATTTTTTTTCTAGATACATTAAAACTATAACTAATTTTTTTTGGAATTTATCAATTCCAATTAATCTTTATTCATTACCATCAAATTTTACAGGGAAAATAGGACTCCCATGTATATCTGAATCATATTGTCTATTATTTTCTTTTTCCAAAAGCTAAAATCAGTACTATAAAATTTATTGATCTAGTATATTCATCCATCTAATACCATGTTTTTGATGTTGGCTTCTTGTAGAACCTAAAAAATCAAAACTATCAATTTGATAACATATGTTGGGGGAAGAATGCCTCTAAGAAACCAATCACTACATCAAATAGAACTTTTGTATTCTCACAAGTTATTCCACCATATGATATACACCCCCTTGAATATGTGTACCAATAGTTTGAAAGCATTATAAAATACTCACTTCACTATGTCAACCTCATACACACCTTATAAAAAGTGGAATATAATTAAACATAATTATATAAATTAGTAAAATAAAAAAAGATATTAACATGCTTTGGAATATTGTTCTACATGAATGAGGGGACCCAAAATGACTTCTTTCTATTTTCAGATGTAAAAATATTATATAAAAATAACAAACCCATCAAGAAGACTCATTATTTAATTATTAATAATTTTTAAAAATTCATGAATATGACTAATTTCTCCACACTTAGGATCACTATTTCAACACAAGATGCATTATTTTGGGTCAGTCCCCACATTCTTTTATACATATGAATAGTTGGTTATTCAATTCATAACATTTACAAATATTTATGGTTGATCCTCAATATATAATTTTACTGGCGAAGACCTATAAAATTTTTCTCCACAACCGCTTTAGCCAGTAAAAAATAATAGATTCATGTGTATAGTAAATTCCTTTTATATTATAAGAAAATATTCTAAACTGGCACTCATGTAATCGAATGATATTAACTTATAATAAATCTTCTACAACATAGAAGTGAAGAATTTTCTTTCTTCACACTAAATCTACCATTATACTATTGAATAAAATTCCAGTGAACTTATTTTCAATTCCCTGAACTTCTAATGGTCTGAAATAAGGCTTCAAATCCTAACATTATCCAGTTGGCGGATCAGAAACCATCAATTTTTATAAAATTACCCCTACTCAACCTAGTACCTAGGAACATTGATTGCATCTAAATCTAGATTTTATATCACTGCCACAATATATGCAATTAATTGGATGATTCTGTTGTAGGGAATGGTAGATAATAGAAAAAAAGGTTCCCTATCTTCTTTAGTTATAACTCAATATGAAATTAATAATGAAGAAGATATCATCTATCGAAATAAATACTGGCCATGTTGGTCATATTGGATATGGAGTGAATGTCCAACTAATCATTTATTTAAATAAAATCTACATGAATTATTATGTACTCTAAGTTTCATGGGGCTACTAGGGGATTATAACAAAGGTCCAACACCATTTTAGACTCACAAAACTACTCTAATATTAAGAGGGTAACATCCATGCAAGGATGAACAACATCGTCTTTAGTACCTATCCTCTCAGATACATGAATACACTAACATCTCTTAGAGTGCACTAACATATAATGACACATTATTGTACCATTATGAGTTTTTTATTTCAGTAAAAGAAATATATAACCCTCTCTTCTACTCAATTACATCATCAAAATCTTATCATCATCACTAGGGGATTATGCTATATAAAATTCCTCGAATATTCTTAACCATGGAATCCAATTTCTAGAAGAACCATACCATCAAATTTTACATGGAATGATACTTAGATTGGAATAATAATTTTCCTAAATTTGTACCTATAGTGATAAATGGTTCAAATCCATTTAAATATGGTAGTACAATATGTGTAATAGGTGTACATGATGTGCCCACCCAAACACCCATCCTTGGGTGTGTACCATGTTCCAACTCAATGTGTGCTCCCCCATTACATGGGTGTTCTAACCACACCTCACATGTGGAATAAACTAGAACCTAAATGTTTACCCTAGGATTGGTAGTTTCATGTAATACTATATAACATATCCAATGTAATATCTCTAATTTTCCGAAGTACTACACTACATAGTTTTGGTTGATCTTATTTTAGTTGGGTTTAATTTTATTTTCTAATCCCTGGTTGTTGAGTATCTTTTTAGGATGATGAGTTTTTTCTAGGGAAAAAATATTAGGGGATTTATGTTTTTTTGAATTAATGTAGTCGAAGAATAATTATGTAAATTTGTTACATGGGATCTCTAAAGGATTGAAATTTTCAAAGGTGGCTCATGGTATTTTTGTAGAAAATGTGTTGTGATCTATCAGTTGGACAATGTCACATCACAAATGGGTTACCTGACGTGAATATGTCGCAAGGAACATTTTTTTAGGTTGTTCACAATGTGTAAAATTTCATGTTGTAAAACCATTTATCATCATGAAATAGTCAATCGAGGTTATTTTAACCAGAGGTTACATGTTTTCAATGTAGCTTATTAATGGTGAAATTCAAACTGTGAAATATTTTATTGTCATAAATATATTATGATAAGTGGTTTTAAGCCATACAGTGAATATAAATTAGTTTCATTTCTCATCAATTTTTCTCTCTTGAATACTAGGGTTACACTTGGTGATTTGGATCAATTCCATCCACTCTAGAATCCATAGTCCAAAATTAAATATCTTTTGAGTCTATTACTTATGTTTTATCCCCCTTATTTTCTTCTTTATTATCACAGTGTGATCTATTTACGACAATTGAATTGGGTTTCAATCATGATGCATGTGATCTAGATTTTTCCTTATGATCACTGTCACATTCATTCTTTAAAGTTGTAACATATTTAATGATTTTCTATATTATCAAAATTAAGGTGAGTGGTCTAAAACATATACCAAATGTTAGATTTAATTATCCATAGTATGTGATATATGTGTGATTGGGTGAAAAATGTCATGCCCACAACCTAAGAGATTGGATAAATACAGTTAAATAACAATACATATCTTCATAGATATTCCATTAGATCTAATTGGGTCTATAGGAATGGATAGTAATATTTTCAACCAATTGATGGATGTTTCACCCTCTAACCTTGTTAAAACATTGTTAGTATAAAAAAAAATAATTGAGATATATTGAATATTAATGGATAATGTTTTGTATTAGTAATATAAATTGGCATAACATGTATATTGTTTGATTTCTTAAGGTATAACCACCTCATCTAAATTTGGATTGCTGATATGTTAATGAATTCAGGGTTAAATGATAAATTAAAATATTTTTATATATTTATTATTACAGTTGGAAAAATTGATTTATGAATCATAAAATTATAGAGAAAGGATAATTTGATGAATTGATTATTCCAGCTAGTAGTTGTATATCTTCGGTGTTTTATTTTCAGAATTTAAAATTTCATGATTATCTTTTGAGCTTATGTGAAATCAATGTTAATATATTACGGAGGGTGGGATTATTATTGGAATGATGAGTTTGTTTGGATACAACTCTAGATATATGTTGACTCTAAAGGGAATGGTGCATGATTTCATTCCACCAGAGGGCTAGGTGAACTGGTAAATGATGCCTGAGGAAATATTGTATGAATACATCAAATGTATAAGGACTACATGCATAGTATATAGACCCTAGGGAGAGATATTATAAATATATTATGGGGAGAGGTAATTTTTTAATTTTATTCTTAATAAATTCTACCTTGGAGGGACAATATTCCATTGGTTGGTCGATTAATCCTAATGCCGAAGGATCTTCATTTAATCAGAGATACCCGACAGGGAATCGATGTAGGTTTGGCCAACCCTTGGTGTCAACATGGATCTTAGGGGATCAACAAGTACAATTTCTATGCAGTATTAAATTATTAAATTAATATTTAGTTTATAGTTATATTGAATACACTATTGCTACCAAACTGTATTATTTTTGAAACTATGATGTTCACCTTCTATGTTATACTCACAACCATGAAGAGACACCATTTTGTACATAGAAATATCACAAGGATTCATGATTGGATAAGGGAAAGAGACCTTGTTATTGATTTGTAGCTTACTGGACGGGTTGGATATGGGATATGGGAATGATATAGGGTTTGGGACCAGGGTCTTAAGAGTCTTCATTTGAGTTTTATTTGTATTTTATTTGTATGAAATTCCGAATAGCATTTAGTTACATTCAAAATTTCATTACAATATTCCATTTTAATTGAATTTATTCTATATTCCTTTCTCCTTTTTTCTTGGTTTCCAGCTAAATTATTCATTTTGTTTCCACTATTTAGATTAGTCTAATATTATTTTTCATCTATTATTGAAAATATTTAACTGTGGTAATATTCTTTACCACTATATTCCTGAAACCCTCACTGCAAGTTGGACTCCTCTTATATATGTGGAGTCTTTTCATAGGATACATCGTCATGCGGTATAGTCCATTGAGGGAGAACAATGTCGAGGACATTAACAGGTGGTATTAAAGGATCATGTTTCATTTCAGTTTCATTTCTATTTGGGAATGGAATAAATGATAATAGGATATTTTGAGACTTGGTAATGAGCATGTTCATGGGTGTAGCTATCCAATGTAGTGGGGAGAATTATAAATGTCCAGGGATGGGAATTTTTTGGATTGATGTTCCATTTTTATGGTTTATATTATTTCACATTGAGTGATTCACATGTTGTGTGATGTTATTGTTTCTTGAGATTTATAATAGTGGAATGGTATGGTGTGGGATGAGTATACATTCAACATTATAGGAATATAGGGATATATATTTTCATGATTTTTTCTTATTAGGGATATATTTATCTTATGTGATATATTTTCTTTTACGAAATATATAATGATAACCCTTGAAAAAACAGATTAGTAAAATGAATGAAACTGGTATGTTATGCTAATTCACTTGTTAAGAATTAATTATAGTTTCCATGAGTTGGTGTTTTTTAGGTTTAATTTTATGTTATATTTTTTTCTAAGGAGTGTATTTTTCTTATATAGAAAATGCCTCCTTTAAATCATAGAATTGAGCATCAGGAGAGTGGAAAATTGACATGCTCCTAATGCCGATGAACCAGATATTCGTATATATCATGAGAATCAGAGAGATTTTTGACACCATTAAATCTTCATGATGGTCATGTGATCTATGGAATGGGAGAATGTTTACAAAATACCTTTGATGTCAGAGTTGATAATAGATTCCCAATTATAGAATTCACCATTATTCACATGGTAGGGAGGACCATAGGATGTTGAATTCATGATAGAATCAATTTAGAGGATATTCACACACCTTAAGAAACATATAGATAGGATAGAGATTCTTGCGGCTTATATGATTCATGGACCTTCCATGAATTTGGGGGACATTGCGGAGTAATCTAGGCAGTAAGGGGAGTTTTCATGGCTGGAATTCTGGGAAACAATTTTGAGCCACTTCTATAATGAGATGTTTGAGGGATGGGAAGTCTTGCATGTTCATATACCTAAAAGTAGATATATTTTCAGTGATTGACTCCACAAGAGGCTTTAGTGAACAAGAATACTTCATTCCTTCCTTAGCTTCTGATGAGATCTCCAAGGAGATACAATTTTAGGATGGAATTCTTTATGAGATCATATCACATGTGATAATATTTATCTTGATCAGCCTCTGGGACAAGATGAATCAAGATCTCATCATGGAAGGGAATACAGGAGTGTCCTCAAGTGGTGTCCATATTGTTTCAATAAGCAAATGATATAACAATTCCTATAATTTAATTAATCACCGTAATGACAGTTATTGCTCATTATGTAGTGGTATAGGCATAAAAGGGAGTGGAAATCCACCTTAAGGTTGTCGGTCAGTATATTTTCTTCAGTGTAGTGGTTGGGAAGTATGTTCCTACAGTTTAATCACCCCACAGTGGATACTGTAACTATGGAATGTTGGGTTATCATCACAAGTTTTTTTGGATATTTAAAAGTAAATTATTGGTGGAGAGGGTAGGTTCTTGACGAGGGTTCGACACTTGACCAGTGACGGCGGTGGCCTCAGAGAAGGTTCCTACCCCCTCGAGGGCGGGACCTCCACTGTCTTTCACACGAGAAAAACCCTCTTTTCTCCCATTTTCTAACCTGGACTTCCTTCCTCTGTTTCCACCTTGTTTTCTGAGCCCTAATGTGCAAGATCTCCATGATGGGCGTCCCAGTCTTCCAATTTCAATCGCTAAGTTTAACGAAGCATCAGACCTCCAAATCTTGTCATTAATGACTCGATTCTCGAAGAGAATACCTTAAGTCAATATTTTTGATAGATTTTTGTTCGGTTCTTGGGATTTTCAAGAAAGGGAAACCATATGTTTGATAGAAAACTAGACCATCTTGATCTTTTTTTATTTGGAGGAAGATCTGATAAAAGCATGGTCGAGGGCTCCCCACATCTGCAACGACTCACAATTGTTCTTGTCCTGATGGTCGTATGACTTTCACATGAAGCACGACTCTACATCAGTTGCTGCTAGGTATGTTTTCCGAATATTCCTCTTCCATTTCAGAATCTGTCGATTGTTAAAATTCTTGGGAACCTTCTGGGTAGATACTTGTGTTTGGATATCCATACCAATGCGGTCTCCCACTCGATTAGTCCTCAAGTGTGTGTGGAGGTGGATGCATCAAAGTCTCCATTAGACTTCGTCTGGATTACTGTCGGGGAAGAATTATAGAGTAAGCAGCCTGTGGTATATGAGTCGTGGCTCCAGTTTTGACAGATTTTCAAATGATTGGGTCATTCATTGGAGAGTTGTAGGCGGGACGCTAAGAATACCGAATATCCAGATGATGTATGCCATGGTAATCGTGGAATTCTTGAGAATGGTGTGGTGGTGGGTGTTCTAGACGAAGGAATTGACGGGGTTAGATGCAATTGTCTTGGTAAGGGAAGTGGTCCATCGAGTGCTGCTACGGTGGCCCAAATTGTAGTTCTGGACAAAGGTGACACAGGTACTGGCACAAATGCAATTGACACGGGGCTTTCATCCAGTGCCAACCAAGGGAGGCAGGAGAAACTGCATGTTTTTCCTACTAACTAGAAAGTTCAAGATGTGTTTAGCAGACTGATAAGTGACCTCAGTGGCGGGAGAAGACATGTCACAGGGCGTAATGGAAATGCAGCGGCCATGAATGATCAATATCAACTTGTTGGTGACTACTATCCTGGTATCAACATGGAGTGTCCTAGAATGAAAACTACTTGTGCTACACAGAGTGTGTTTCTTGAGTACTTTTGCACACAACCTCAGTTCATGGGGCGTGGCTTCACACAACCCATCCGAACTGAGAATCGTGGTATTACGTCACTGGATGGGGAGGATGATTTGAGTATGGAGAATACTCCGTTGGGCGATAATGATGATAAGACTGGAAGGATTTTTCAAATGGTGATGGAGGTAGGGGGAATGACCCCGATCCAGACCTCGGTTCCCTTGTGATATAGGTTTGAAGGCCTCCTAGAGGCCGATGTGGATACTGTCCTCATTTCCACAGCTGGAGGAGACGGGGCCGGAGTGAAGGTCTCCAAGGGAATAGAGCATGGCCAAATTGCAGATGAGGAGTCTCCTACAAAGAGTAATAAGGGTTTCAGAAAGTGGAAGGGGAAGAAGAAATACTTCTTGTTACCATTGCCTCTAGAGACCCGATCTGTGAAGAAGATGAACGAAAAAAAGAAGGAAGAGGAGCCTTTGTATTCTCAAAGTCCAGTGGAATAGGTTGACCATGACATGGTTATCCTTTTACGCTCTGAAAAAGAAGTGCTGGAGCAGACCTTGATTCTCAATGCATCGAAGGAGGAGGCAACCAGGATGATGGGGAGGTCGCTGGAGGTGCCTCTTAATAAGGAACAATATTCATGGATTGACAGACATGACTCCATTCTGGTTGGGGGTTTCAATAGAGGGATAATCAGCGTTGAAGAGTACCTTCAGAAATGGGATCAACTTGCTTCTACATTAGAGAAAATTAGTTTTTAGGTGGCTGATTTACATGTTCCTTCCATATCCTGGAAACTTTTCTGGGAGATAGAATCAGGTAATATTATGTTCCCCTTTAATGATCCTGGTTAAGGGTGGATTTTGCCAGGTGTTTTGAGAGGGTTGGTTTAGGTGCAGCTGTAACACCCCATGTAAATAAATAATATAAAATTTTTATATTTATCCCTATTTTGGAATAAAATGTTAATATTAATTTAAAGGTAACGCTATACTCGATGGCTTACCCAATACGCAACAACGAGTTCCTTTGAAATCTTACGTTGCACTCTAATAATAAAATAATTTTATTTTAAATGGTAGTTAAAACCTAGCCGATGTAGTGACGGGAATGAACATAACTAACTACAAAATGATTATATAGGTTTGTAAAATATTTTTACTTTTATCCAATAAATGTTAGAGGCGTAAAATGCAAATGAATCCAATTTTAAGCATAAATCTTCTAATATTCTTTAAAAGGTCGATTAACCACCTTCAGATGGAGAACCCTTTTTAAATATACTTTTGACAATTTTATATGTTGTATTTGACAAAATAAAATCCTTCTTTAGAATCTAGGCATCAAAATTTACTTGGTGTAAATTTTTGTTATTTTTCTGATAAAGATCATTTTTAGTGGAAATGTTGCATTTTAATTCAAAACCTCCTTTTAATATGATTTATTTATATGGATATATTATATTTTTAATTGAGATTAAAGTTTATTTAGAATATATTTTTACCATTTAATCCAATGGTGGTCATTGGAATTAATTTCACTTTGGAATTGGACTTAAACTAGTGTTAATCTTTTAATTGATATTGTTTCTTAAAAACACGCTCTTTGTTTTGACAGTGGGAATTAATTATTAAATTAATTAATGCAACTTATATGTTTTGAATTTTATAAAATAGACATCATTTTTTAATTCGGAATATCAAATATATCTTAGGGTGAATTTTTGGTATTTTTCTGAAAAACTTCAATTTTTGATGAATAGTGAAACCACTAAGTGGTAGTTAAAGAAACTGATTTTTCGTTTAAATGAAACTTTACCACTTTTGTGATTTTATTTTCAAAAATCTGACATACATGGTTTTCATTAGGAAGTAAAATGTGGTTCCATGAGATTAAAATAATTTTTGGTGAATAGTAACTTTTAAGTTTTATTAATCACGATTAAAGGTAAATAGTGTAATTTAAGGTAAAAATAATGTTTTAACAATATGAAATGACCTTGACACATGTCCTACCCTTATTTGACGAGTCATGGCCGACCAAGACAATCCATCAATCATCTTGGGGACCCCATGGAGCCACTTTGGTTGGAAAATGACATTAATAACAATTTATTTAAAGTTAAAATTAAAATGTCACAAACATGTATTTTTTTACTAAAACAATTTTTAAATGGGGTTATAAAAGTCATATTTTTGACTATAAATATTAATTAGAAATATAAAAATATTTCCTACATCATGATATTTTTTTTAAAATTTTTAGAGATTAAATAAATTAAATTATTTATGACACCATGATGATGCAACGATTACCTCATTATTTAACGATTTAAATAAAACGAAACGATAATGTAAAATATAAGACCTACAATTGTAAAAAACCTATTGGATGGGTGGATTTAGAAATCTTATCATCTTATACTCAAAATATATAATTTTGGGACATCTAAAATCCGAAACGCATTTTATAATAAAGTAATGGTTTATAACTTTCCAAGAGTACCCCTCCTCTCCTCTTATAAAAGGCCCCAACCTATACCACCTTACCCACACCTCTCAAGCCTTTGTCTCGGACAAACCCTACCCATTTCATCTCTCCAGATACCTCTTTTCATCATTGAATCCTCACCTTTGGGTAGAATCCTTTCCAAGGAAGCCTTTGAGCTCAAATAAAAAAGAGTCACTCGATTTAAAAGTAATGTCTTCCCTTGTGTTCATTTGTATTATTTTGATTCTCCAACCCTCTAACCTTTTTTATTCCTTTATTTTGAAAAGATAATAGTATATTCAATATACTAGGATGTTTTTATGTGAAGTATTCGAGCTACACTTACACACACCTTCGTCTAATGGTTAAAGAACATACTGTTTCTGTGGATGGAAAATTTCTGCCTCAGGAAACAATGATTGTTCAATCTTCTCTTAACAAATTTCATGGTGGCCATTATGATGTCACTATATTTTACATATGACATATATGACATTTATGTTTTCTATACGCTTCTTAATTTTATATTTAAAACATGCCTTTATGCTTTTCATGTTGTGCAAATGCGATAATTTTATACGAAGAAGTGTGGACTACCGCCCCCTCAAGTGATGTGACCCATTCATGCAATACATGGAATGTATAAAGAATGAAATTAATGAACATATGTGACCTATATAAAATATATATTATACTGGAGTTCTAATGTATATATCTCTCAATTATTTTTAATTCCATTAATATGACAAGGAAATGAAAGTAGCGTTCATGCGTATGTACGGCCTACCGTCTCCATGAACGGTGCATTTTATTTATTTTTATCTCCAAATGTTATGGAGTTGTATAAAATGAATATTTACTGGATATATATGATATTTAAATCATTAATACTATTCTGTAGATGATTTAGTTATAACTACATGGACAATCATTTTCAAACAAGTTCATGTTTGACTCATGTACCAAACATCGACAAAAAACGTCTGATATGAACTCACATTATTAACCAATTATTATAACATTATAATATGTGATATGAACTGAATAATAATATTTAAAATAGGTCATTAAAAAATTATAAATTGACCAAAGTTTATTATTCAGGAATATAAAGAAACGAACAAGACAAGTCAGACTTGAGGTAAGGGATCCAACCTCTCTCTTTCTTTTTAAGTACTCTCTTTTATGTCATTTCTTTTAAGCTCATCTTTCTTATGTTTGGGGATGTTATTTTATGTTAATAATACTATAATTTTTATGTTAATATTTTGAGAGACCCTATTTGATCTTATAAATCCATTTTTGGATGTTTTAAGTGGCGTTGTTAGGCTGCCGAGTATTCGTAAGGGATTTTTCATCTCACTTTTATTCCCGTGACATTTATGATACGTTTTCCACAATTTCCTTTGAGTGGTGTATGTACTGCCCATTATTATACACTTTTTTAGTATAATTTCATTTATGGGTATTTACATCTTCATTGTATGAACCTTATTCCATGTGGTGTATGTTTTGAAAGTTACCCAACTCGGTAAGGGGACCTTTCACCCTCCTCTTTTTAAAAGACTTCTTCTGTTATGTCTTTTAATTCACATACTACTATGTTGGGATATGTTCTTATATAACCTTATTTATGTAAATTCTATGTCCAAGTGATTAGATACCATTTTCTCTCTCATCAACTCATTTTCTGAATTTTAAAGTGACGTCCTTAGGCTGTCAGATTTCTGTAAGGGGGCTTCTTAACCCACATTCAATTCTTTGGGTTAAACCTCTACTTCTTGATTTTATTATAAAAAGATTATGTGTGTAATATCTATGTTGTAATTTCCACAAACCTTTTTTTAGATATACTATTTCTACATATAATCATCTCATTGATAAATTCTTACGAGCTTGTATGGGAAATCATAACTCAATCTCATTTCATTGAGTTAAATATCTATGTCATTGGTTTTGTTTTTCCAAGATTATCTGTGAATGACCTCTGATTGTTTCACACTTAATATCCACTTATATTTGGTGTATTTATATTTATCACACATAATTATGTGATTGATTTATCATTCATTTAAGGTTACCATCTTTATAATGGATTTCATCTCAATTTACATTTCTATTGAGACTTCATTATTGTTATGCAACAATTCACTCTTATATGGTGTGTATACTGTCCTTTGACATGTTATATCATGAATCCCTTTATTCTCATGATATTATACAGCTCAGATTAAATGTTATTCCAAAATTATTTCTCTTCAAGAGTCTCTCATTTTGTTAAAAACTCTTTAACAAAAATATAGTTTTAAATGTTTTAAAGATTCATTATTCTAAATATTTATCTTTAATGAATATGTTTTCAAAATGGTTTTCAGTATTTATTTATATGGACATTAATTTTTTAAAATTATAATTTCATTAAAAGTTTCAAAGTGTTATGGAACACTTTGATTCAAAAATCTCTTTTAAATGGTTTTTGAAAATGGATTGATTAATTCAACATCTTAGAATTACTTATGG
The DNA here is from genome assembly GCA_963277665.1 of Viscum album. NCBI lineage: Eukaryota > Viridiplantae > Streptophyta > Magnoliopsida > Santalales > Viscaceae > Viscum > Viscum album. Next base: position 989,597,104 of record OY728159.1, on the reverse strand, counting down.
TGATTGAAAATGAAATGTTGTTATTGAAATGTTTATATTTTAAATATTTTATGTGTAATTATGGTACTTGGACATTTTACGGGTGGTTACGTGATAAACCATATGATGGGTGGTGCCGTGAGTACTAGGACGGGTGGTTACGTTATAACCTCCAATGCATTGGGTATGGAAGTTGGGTGTATGGCTATTCCATTAAGTATGTGTGGAAGTCGACCGTATTGTTATTACATTTAATTATGTTAAGTCCCAAGTTACCTTTATATGTTATGTGTCTTTATATGGGTTTTATGGTAATATTTTGGTTACAAAAGGGTATGTAATGGTCTTTTATTCAGTGAAGAGTTTTTACAACTTCATAAAGGTGAAAATTATTACTTTTCTAAAGTATTCATGGTTTACATGTTATTTTGAAAAACTAATAGTTTTCCTTCTTTGTGTATCCTTAATGGGATTTTTATGCTCATCCCAAGTTTTTGAAATGTTTTCTATAGGACTTAAAGATGAATAGGGTCAAGGATGCGATCAATTAAAGACAAGCTATCTAAAAGATGGAACTAGACATGTTTCTTTTTAAGTGTTTTATTTTATTTTATGGAAACTTAGTAGAAGTGTCTACTATGTAATCTTTTGAGATGTAATATTTATGACCTAATTATCTAAAACTATAAACGTGAAATGATCCTCTATGTGAATTATTCATTTAATTCATGATTAAGTAATGTTTAAGGTCAGGGCCTTATAGTTGGTATCAGAGGTCGGTTTAGATAACTTTAGAGGTTAGGGTATTCTCTAAGCATAAGTGACGTTTCCATAATGGTTAGGATTTCATAAAGAGTCCTAGTTTTAGATAAAGTGAATGAGTAAGTATATCTTAGTGTTTATCTTCCTCATTAGTACATGATGGTTTTTTTGATATACTCACACTGAACTTTTTGGTTTTAGTAAATGGTTGGATCTAGAAGGCACCAAAGTAACAGTGGATGTGAAGGAAACTGTGATAGTTTTCTGAGCGAGCAACTGAATGCTATGGGAGCTGCAATGAGAACTCTTGTGTTTATCCTCAAACAACAATCTGGAGTCATGATTGACCACCTAAACCTTGGTGATTTCTATAAGGAATCATATATGCAAGAAACAAATCCCTACAAAACTACAGGTAATAATCATAAAGGTAAGTGTGTTCAAAAACCTATGTGTCAAAGATGTGGAAAGAAACACCTATGAAAAAGTTTCAAAGGGACAGAAATATGCTATAGATGTGGAAATGAAGGTCATAAAGCAAGAACCTACCATGGAAGAAGGAAGCATCTGGTTGACTCGAGGAAAGGGAAAAAGTTCTTTCTGAGGGATCAATTGAATGTTTTAAATGTGGTGTGCATGGTCATTATGCAAACACAAGTCCTATGAAGAAGTTTCGGGAATCGGATCACCAAGATCGTACAAATATTCGTTTACCAATACTTAATTTCATTCTGATTGAGGATGAAGAAACTGACAATGACCAACCAAAGGTATAGATTATTTCTTAACATTTTTTTTATATTTTGGAATCTTAGGATATGATTTATGATTTTGTTTATAGGAAGGAAGTATTTCAGAATAAGTTGGAATGGAATTGTTAATGGATCATGAAGAATGTTGAATGAGTAAGAAGTCAACATATAAGTGCTTCAAGAGTTAAGGTGAAATTCTTAAGAGCATTAAGTCTCTTTTGATGATGGGGTTACATTAGAAGACTTTTTATAGTATTTGTAACCCTGATGTTTGATATATGAAAATTTTATTCAAGGAATTGTTTTCTGTTCTTTTGTGGACATAGTTATAAAGAACCATTTATGTTTACATGATCCTTAATTTTGAGGTAATTATGGGTTACTATATGTTATGACGGAAAATGAATGACATGAGATAAACATGAGGTTAAATTATGTTATGGTTATTTTTGATGATTTTATATCTTTTTGGGGAATGATTTGAGAATTATATAGTTTGGAAAAATCCCAACACGCAGACCGTGTGACAACCTGTCGCATCGGACAAAGCTGCGGGAATCGAACCCACAACCAAAGTGCGACAGGTATTTATCACCTACCACCAGACTACATGAATTCCCTGGTTAGTTTGACTAATTCTTTTTAGTTAGATGATTCTATGAATTAAGAGTAAGTTGATTTTGGGTTATCTATGGAAATTATTAACCTATCATGGAGGATATGTGATTAGGTTAATTACATTTCAATATGAGACTTTAAGAGTAACTGATGTTGTTTGGAGATAAATGTTACTATTTAACATGGAAGTCAATGTGATTAAATCCTTCAAATATTTGGGTTTCAATCTTAGTTTGGTTTACTTTTGGTATTTGTTGAACTTTGGGTCTTGTTGGAAAAATTTTGGAGATTAAGAATAGATTTCCTTTTTATAAAGGATTATCTTTTTTGGGTATTATTTGATCTCATACTAACCTTTTTGGTTTTAGTTTTGGTTAAGTTCAAAATACATGCGAAGTATACAGTTCTCTTTTATGGATTAGGTGATTCTCTAGAAGTTTATTATAGATCTCTTAATGTAAACAAGTCATCCTAAATACTCATCTTTTGGAGAATATATTAGTTCATGTAAGAAAGCTAGTAAAAGTTGAAAGTAAATATGATAAGTAAGTATGTTTCCTTATGTTTTAGTTAATCTAAAAAATACATTCTTCAATGAAAAGTAACTTAAAAAAATGTTGGCTGTTAACTTTTCCTACTGGGGAATCCAATACTGTTTAACCCATCACAAGTTTGTGATTTTCTAGTGGTTAAATTTCTCCTAAACATGTTTTCTATCACACTCCCTCAGAACATGACCCTATGTTTTTTCTTCCATATACATGTTTTCATACATGGAATACTAGTATGGGTTAACTCAGGTGACCTTTGTACTTCCCTTTCTTTCTTTTAAAGTGATAGTTTAATTTACTCCTTTTCCGATGTGGGGATTTCAATGAAGTTTCTGAGCCCAATTTTAAAATTGCGAGGACGCAATTCCCAAAATAGGGGAAGGATGTAACACCCCGAGTAAATAAATAATATGAAATTTTTATATTTATCCCTATTTTTGAATAAAATGTTAATATTAATTTAAAGGGAACGCTATGCTCGATGGCTTGCCCAATACGCAACAACGAGTTCCTTTGAAATCTTACGCTCCACTCTAATAATAAAATAATTTTATTTTAAATGGTAGTTAAAACCTAGACGATGTAATGACAGGAATGAACAGAACATACTACAAAATTATTATATAGGTTTGTCAAATATTTTTACTTTTATCCAATAAATGTTAGATTCGTAAAATGAAAATGAATCCAATTTTAAGCATAAATCTTCTAATATTCTTTAAAAGGTCAATTAACCACTTTTAGATGGAGAACCCTTTTTAAATATACTTTTGACAATTTTTATGTTGTATTTGACAAAATAAAATCCTTCTTTAGAATCTGGACATCAAAATTTACTTTTTGTAATTTTTTTTATTTTTCCGATAAAGATCATTTTTAGTGAAAATGTAGAATTTTAATTAAAAACTTCATTTAAATAAGATTTATTTATATGGATTGATTATATTTTTAATTGATATTAAAGTGTATTTATAATATATTTTTACCATTTAATCCAATGGTGGTCATTGTAATTAATTTCACTTTGAAATTGGACTTAAACTAGTGTTAATCTTCTAATAGATATTGTTTCTTAAAAACACGCTATTTGTTTTGACAACGGGAATTAATTATTAAATTAATTAATGCAACTTATATGTTTTGAATTTTATAAAATAGAAATCATTTTTTAATTCAGAATATCAAATATAGCTTAGGGTGAATTTTTAGTATATTTCTGAAAAACATCAATTTTTGATGAATAGTGAAACCACTAAGTGGTAGTTAAATAAATTGATTTTTAGTTTAAATGAAACTTTACCACTTCTGTGATTTGATTTTTAAAAATCCGATAGACATGGTTGTCATTATGAAGTAAAATTTGGTTCAATGAGATTAAAATTATTTTTGGTGAATAGTAACTTTTAAGTTTTATTAATCGCGATTAAAGGTAATTAGTATAATTTAAGGTAAAAATAATGTTTTAATAATATTAAATGACCTTGAAACATGTGCTACCCTTATTGGATGAGTCATGCCCGACCAAGACAATCCATGGGTCAACTTGGGGACCCCATGGAGCCACTTTTGTTGGAAAATGACATAAATAACTTTTTATTTAAAGTTAAAATTAAAATGTCACAAACAGGTATTGTTTTACTAAAACAATTTTTATATGGGGTTATAGAAGTCATATTTTTTTTTATAAATATTCATTATAAAGATAAAACAATTTACTACATAATGATATTTTGTTTATAATTTTTATACATTAAATAAATTAAATTATTTAGGACACCATGATGATAAAGCGATTACCTCATTATTTAACGATTTAAATAAAATGAAAAGATAATGTAAAATATAAGACCTATACTGGTCAAAAACATATTGGATGAGTGGATTTATAACTCTTATCACCTTATCCTATAAATATATAATTTTGGGACCTTTAAAATTAGAAAACCATTTTATAATAAAGTAAAAGTTTATAACTTTCCAAGAGTACCCCTGCTCTCCTCTTATAAAATGCCCCCACCTCTACCACCTTAACCACACCTCTCCAGCCTTTGGCTCGGCCAAAACCTGCCCATTTCATCTATCCACATCCCTATGTCCATCATTGAAGCCTCACCTTCGGGCAGAATCATTTCTATGGAAGCCTTTCATCTCAAATCAAAAAGAGTTACCCGATTTAAAGGTAATGTCTTCCCTTGTGTTCTTTTGTTTTATTTTGATTATCCAACCCTCTAACCTCTTTTTATTACTTTATTTTGTAACAAAACCAGTATCTTCAATATACTAGGATGTTGTTATGTGAATTATTCAAGCTACACTTACAGAAACCTTTATCTAATGGTTAAATAACATACTGTTTCTGTGAATGGCGAATTTCTGCCTCACGAAACGATGATTGTTCAATATTCTATTAACTCCTTTAATGGTGGCCATTATTATGTCAATATAAATTATATATTATGTAGATGGTATTTATGTTTTCTATATGCTTCTGAATTTTATATTTAAAACATGCCTTTATGCTTTTCATGTTGTGCAAATGTGATAATTTCATATGAGGAAGTGTGGACTACCGCCCCCTCAAGTGATGTGACCCGTTTATGAAATACATGGAATGTATAAATAATAAAATTAATTAACATATGTGACCTATATAAAATATACATTATACTGGTATTATAATATATATATCTCTCAATTATTTTTAATTCCATTAATATGACAAAGAAATGAAATTTGCGTTCATGCGTACGTACGACCTACCATCTCCATGAACGGTTCATTTTATTTCTTTTTATCTCCAAATGTTATGGAGTAGTATAAAATGAATATTTACTGGATATATATAATATTTAAATCATTAATACTATTCTGGAGATGATTTACTTATAACTACATGAACAATCATTTTCAAATGAGTTCATTTTTGACTTATGTACCAAACATCGACAAAAAACGTCTGATATGAACTCAGATTATTAACCAATTATTATAACATTATAATATGTGATTTTAACTGAATAATAATATTTAAAATATTCCCTTAATCAATTATAAATTGACCAAAGTTTCTTATTCAGGAATATAAAGAAACGAACAAGACAAGTCATACTTGAGGTAAGGGATCCAACCTCTCTCTTTCTTTTTAAGTACTCTCTTTTATGTCATTTTTTTAAGCTCATATTTCTTATGTTTGTGGATGTTATTTTATATTACTCATACTTTAATTTTTATCTTCATATTATGAGAGACCCTATTTGATCTCATAAATCCATTTTTGGAAGTTTTAAGTGGCACCGTTAGGCTGCCGAGTTTTCGTAAGGGATTTTTCATCTCACTTTTATTCTCGTGACATTTATGCTACATTTTCCACTATTTAATTTGAGTGGTGTATGTACTTAACATTATTATACACTTTGTGTAGTATAATTTCATTTATGGGTATTTACATATTCATTGTATGACCCTTCTTCCATGGGGTGTATGTTTCGAAAGTTACCCAACTCAGTTAGGGGACCTTTCACCCTCTTCTTTTTAAAAGACTTCTTTTGTTATGTCTTTTATTTGACATAATATTATGTTGGGATATGTTCTTCTATATCCTTTTTTATGTAAATTATATTTCCAAGTGATGAGATACCATTTTCTCTCTCATCAACTAATTTTCTGAATTTTAAAGTGACGCCTTTAGGCTGTCTGATTTCTGTAAGGGAACTTCTTAACCCACTTTCAATTCTTTGGGTTAAACCTCTACTTCTTGATTTTATTATGCCAAGATTATGTGTGGAATATATATGTTGTAATTTCCACAAACCTTTGTGTAGATATACTATTTCTACACATAATCATCTCATTGATCAATTCTCCCAAACTTGTATGGGAAATCCTAACTCAATCTCATTTCATTGAGTTAAATATCTATGTCATTGGTTTTGTTTTTCCAAGATTATGTTTGAATGAACTCTGATTGTTTAACAATTAATATCCACTTATATTGGGTGTATTTATATTTCTCACACATAATTATGTGATATATTTATCCTTAATTTAAGGATACCATCTTTATAATGGATTTCATCTCAATTTACATTTCCATTGAGACTTCATTGTTGTTATGCACCAATCCACTCTTATATGGTGTGTATACTGTCCTTTGACATATTATATCATGAATCCCTTTATTATCATGATATTATAAAGCTCGGATTAAATGTTATTCTACAATTATTTGTATTCAAGAGTCTCTCATTTTGATAAAAACTCTTTAACAAAAATATCATTTTAAATGTTTTAAAGATTCATTATTCTAAATCATTATCTTTAATGTCCATGTTTTCAAAATGGTATTCATTATTTATTTTTATGGAAATTTCTGTTTTAAAATTATAATTCCATTAAAATCATCAAAGTGTTATGGGACACTTTGATTTAAAAATCTCTTTTAATTTGTTTTTGAAAATGGATTGATTAATTCAATATCTTGGAATTTCTTATTGTGATTGAAAATGAGATGTTGTTATTGAAATGTTTATATTTTCAATATTTTATTTTTAATGATGGTACTTGGAAAGTTTACGGGTGGTTACGTGATAAACCATATGACGGGTGGTGTCGTGAATACCAGGACGGGTGGTTAGGTTATAACCTCAAATGCATTGGGTATGGAAGTTGGTCGTATGACTATTCAATTATATATGTGTGGAAGTCAACCGTATGGTTATTCCATTTAGGTATGTTTATGTCCCAAGTTACCTTTATATGTTATGTATTATTTATATGGGTTTTATGGTAATCTTTTGGTTACAAAAGGGTATGTAATGTTGTTTTATTCAGTGAAGTGTTTTTACTACTTCATAAATGTGAAAAGTATTACTTTGGTAAAGTATTCATGTTTTACTTGTTGTTTTGAAAAACTAACAGTTTTCCTTCATTGTGTATCCTTTACTGGGATTTTTATGCTCATCCCATGTTTTTGAAATGTTTTCCACTGGACTTAAAGATGAATAGGGTCAAGGATGGGATCAAGGAAAGACATGTTATCTAAAACATGGAACTAGACATGTTTCTTTTTAAGTGTTTTTTATTTTATGGAAACATAGAAGAAGTGTCTACTATGTAATCATTTGAGATGTAATAGTTATGACCCAATTCTCTAAAACTCTAAACCTGAAAAGATCCTCTATGTGAATTATTCATTTAATTCACGATTAAGTAATGTTTAAGGCCAGAGCCTTATAGTTTCCCTTGGGATCTTGTTGTTTGCCTTTATTTGGTTCTTTTGTGATTTTTCCAACTTTCTACTTGGACCTACACCATAAGGTGACCGGAGCACAATGTATTCATCGATGCAGGACTTTTGGAGTGGGATTCTGAGAGGGTATGGCTTTTCCATCGGTACAGTTCCCGGGAACTTCGGCACGAGACTGATTACTGAAGAGCCATGCATCTGTGAGGCTTTTCTGCAGGATTATCTACTGGGGTGGGGTAGGTCTGGTGGTTTTCGATGGTTTTCCTGTGTTGTCCTAAGCATTGTTCAGACTTTTTTATGGTTTCTCAATTTCTTCCACAAATGTGATTTGATAATAAAAAAAGTAATTCTTATTCAGTAAAAAGTAAATTATTGACATGGGACTAGGAAAGGCACCTGGGTGATGAAAAGACTCAACTATCTATTGGAAGATTGACAACTAGAGTTTCACTAACCATTTAGGTGATGGTAGAGGATTAGGTTCACTAGTAAAGAAGGGTAATTATATATTAGAGGGAGTATAATGGGGGATTCATACAAGAGCCCAGGGTATTGGGAATTTCTGTTGCATGTTATGCATACTTGTTCAACTATTTTGGATTCAATAACTTCTATTTTCAGAGGTACTATTCTTGTTTCACCAATATTATGTTTATTTTTTTGATATAAGTTCAAAAAATTCTAGCTTATCTATTAATTTTTTATATATTTTAGTGTATTTGTGGAAATATTGGTTGGTTTATTCACCATCGATAAGAAATTGAGAGCGTGGTCAGAGAATATCACGCGTTGCAAAGAGTGTTCTTTTTAAATTGATGGTTACCATTTCTTTTGGAAACCATTTGTGATAGAAATTATTGGATTATATTTTATTAAGGAATGTATTGATTTGTTATATACTATAATTAAATTGAATTCTATTAGATAAGAGTTACATTTATATCTCTAGAAGGAGGAAACTATTTTCACAAGGGTCAGTGTGATCATTATGTTATTTATGTCAAAAAATGAAGCAGTGATTAGATTACAACAAGGATCAAAGAGAAAACCTAGTTATGTGTTAGTGAGTAAGAAAGTGGGATAATTTTACTCTAGTGGTATACCATTATCAATATATCTTTATTGAGGAGTTCTATAGATTACCACCCATGAGGGTGATCGAGTGCATGAATGAGTTGGAGTCAGGAGTAGAGCTAGTTTCTAACCTTCCTTATAGGATGGTACTAGTAGAGATTTATGAGTTGAATGTTTAGTTAATAAATCATGAATATAGTGGTTTCATATATCTTATTATGTCACCATGGTTCCTCTTTTAATTTTTGTCAAGAAGGATGATGTAACCTTTCGCTTGTGTGTGGACTATTAGAGATTGATTCAGATGAAAATAAGTAACTAGTATCCCCTTCCACACATTGATGATATATTTGACCTACATTGAGGTGAAAATATCTTTTGAAAGATCAATTTGATATCAAGATACAACTATTTGAGCATAATTTAATTATTCATGCCTCATATTTATTTTTGGAGAAGGTATGGATTGTACATGTTTATAGTGATGATGACCGGTGTGATGAACTAACCAATCGTATTCCTAGAGTTGAAGAATTAGATCATTCATCCTTACATGGATCATATTCTGGTGGGTTTCTTTGGTGATATCCTATTTCACGCCCAGTTAGTAGATAGTCATGTTCAATTCCTTGACATCATTTTGAGTACATTGAGAGAGAATCGTCTTTACACCAAGATATTCAGATATAGTTTCTTGATTGATAAAATGCACTTATTGGGAAATTTTATCTCAGGGGATAGAGTGTTAGTGAAACCAATAAAGGTTGCATCCATGTCATCTTGGGAATGATCAAATAATGTCTTTGAGATTTTCCATTTTCTTGATCTATTAGATTATTACTGGTGCATTATCGAAGAATTATCATGTATGACAACACTAATGTCTGGGATGAAAAATAAAGGGTGATGTATTTTCAGTTAGTTTATTTTGAGAAATATTTCAAAGATAAAGACAAGTATGGTGTCCACATAAATCCTCATCTTACACAAACCCAATAAAGAGTATACCATGTACCCTGATGCATCCGGAGTCAATCTTCGAGTTGCTTAAGTGTATGATGGCTGAGTGGTTGGTTATGGCCCTAGGCAGCTAAGACCGTATGGAGGGATTATTACACTAAAAATATAGAGTTATCTTTGGTGGTACAAACCATTAAATACCGGAGGCACTATATTTTTGGTGAGAGGTTTCTGGTTTACATGGACCACATGATAATTAGGTAAATATTTTCTCAGCAAGACCTAAACCTTCAGTAGAAGAGGTGCGTTGAGAATCTACAGTATTTTGAATTCTAGATGGATTATACTCCAAGAAATGGAATAATTTTTTTCTATTCCATGACCTAAAATACACATAAATAGGCAATGTGTGAGTCTTATAATGAGATTAAGATTTTGAAACTCTTTATATACATTCATATAGGTGTCTAGAGTCCTAAGGATGAGTATCTATGACTTCGACATCTATTATACCAATGACTCTCAGCTTGATCAAGGCAGAGAAGTTATTAGATAAGGAGGTATTAGATCTATGGGTTTTCTTATATGATGGGGAGCCACCACTTGGATGGCCTCTTGTTAGTGGTGATGATATTCATAGCCTTGAATGATTATGGGATCATACATGCTTGGGTAAATAGTTGAGGAGAGAGTTTCATGATTCTATATGGGATGTACACCAAGGTTTGGCAAGAATGTATTGTGATTTCTATTGAAATTACCGATGGAAAATAATTAATATGGTGGTAGCAAGCTTCATGGTGAGATATTTATCTTGTCATATGGTGAAGGACAAGAATCAATGTCTAGCTAGACTGTCACAACCCCTGCCTATTCCAGAGTTTAAGTGGGATGGTGTCTATATGTATTATTTGATGGGATCACATAGTAATCCTCACAATAATGGTGTAGTGTGGTCGATTTTGGATCAATTGATGAATATAACATACTTCCTTCCTATATATGAGACCATCATTGTTGATGATCTGGGCAGTTTTTACTATGTGATGTTTTTTTTGGTGTAAGGTTTTTTGAGGAGCATTGTTTCTAATTGAAGCAATTATTTTACTTCTCAATTTCAGTTTTGTATACACGAGGAATTGAGATCACATGTTCTAATGAGTACATCTTACTACCCTCTGACTGATTGAAAATCTAATAGCACTATTCCGATTCAGGAGGATCTGTTATGAGCTGGTGTTTTTCTTTTCTATGGTTCATGGGAATAACATTTTTCACTCAGTGAGTTCACCTATAATAATATTTTCTAGGAATATATCAAAATGGTACGTTTAAATGATTTTTCTGGTAGTTCATTTCATTCGAATCACTATTGGTTAGAGGTATGTGAGTGAGTTCTTATGAGACCCAGCTTTATGGGGGAGATGTATAAGTAGGTTTAGTTGATAAGGTACTATTCAGTGAAATCATTGAGAAGGAAAAAAATCATACACTGACCATAGGAGGGTACCTAAAGAATTTTATTTGGGTCATCCTTTTTTTCTTTTGGTGTAACCTATGGTGGGGAAATTCAATAGCAGGAAACATGGGAAGTTAGGTCCCAGGTTTGTTGGGTCGTTTGAGAGAGTGGGAAGTGTCAGTCTAGTGGAATACCAATTCGAACTTTAACAATGAATTATTTCCAATAACAACATGTTTCATGTTTTAAAATTTTGGATATGTCATCCATAATCTTTTCATGAGGTAGACATTGATGACGTCAAGCTTGGTGTAGATGCATCCTTTGATTAGTATCCAATGTGGACTGTGGACCATGGAGAGTTGTTTCTCAAGGGGTAGACTTTACCTATAGTTTTAGTACCATGGTAGCATGAGTATGTTCATGGGGAGTCATGGTAGAAGGAATCTGATATGAATGAATAGTGGATATATTTTACATGTGAGGATCCATAGTGATTCTTATAGAAGCTTGGGGACATGCTTTTATATGGCGAGAAGGTTGTAAGATCCGATATTTTATTAGGTACGTCCCTATTGAGTTTTTTTAACCTATATTTGTTATGGTTTCTTTTCATCATTAAATCTTAGTGTTTGAGTTTCTTTTGAGGATGGAGATATTTTCCAAAGGAAAATGATACAATGTTTTGGGGATGCATGTTTGTTTGAATTAGTGGAGTTGGGTATAATTGGGTCAAATATATATGAGCATTCTATATGGGTTTGGAAATATTCATAGGTTGCTTAGGGTTTTGGTTTATAATCTATGTTATGATCTATCTACTGGAAAATTTCAAATCACGAGGGGGTTACATGGAAGGAACATATTTCCAAGAACACACCACGAAAAAGATTATAGAATGAAACATTTACATTCTACGAAATTGGTCCACCTCCTTATAATATTGATTAGGGATATTTTAATGAGATGTGATTTGTTTTTTAGTGTATATTATAAATCTATAAATTCACGTCATGAGTGTGGTTCACATCTTGAATATATCAAGATAATCGGTGTAAACCCATAATGAACATTTGATTTATTTTCATTCTCCATGCATTCTTTTCTGTCTTATCCTAGGGTGACTCCATGTGATTTTGGAGTGATTATGTCTTCTATGAACATCTCAAGATAGTGTTAAATCTATGGTGAGTTACTTTATTTGGTTTCCTCCTTGAATTAACATTTATCTGTTATCATGGTGTGATCTATTAACATCTGTTGAATTAGTTTTTGATCTTGGTGTTTGTGATCTAGGTTTTTCCTTACGATCACCATCACTATAGATCTTCATTAGCATTACCTATTTAGAGTGTTTCTTTAATCATCAGATTAATATTGGTGGTCTCAAACAAATCCCATTTTTCATATCTAATTATCCATTTTATGTGAAATATGTGTGATCATGGTGGCACACTACACATCAAGCCTAATGAAATGGATAAATATAATTAATTAATAATCCGTTATCTTCTTTGACCGTCCATTATATACAACCAGGTCTTTATGAATGGAGAGTGAGACCTGTGACAACTTTATTGGTATGTCGACCGTAGACCTTATTGAGACTTGGTCATCTTGATATTATAGACTTGAGGGGTATTGTAAAAAACATTATTGATAATTTCCACAGTCTTATGAAATGAAAAAACATATAAATTTTGTGATTACTTATGGTAGAATCACCACATCAAAATTTGGTTAATTATTATTTCAAATACCTTATGGTTGAATGATAAATTTAAATGGGTTGAAATATTTGTAAGGTTAATTGGGAATATGTATTTATGAAAATAACATGTTATACAAATGATAATTTTTCAAATTTATCATTCTGATGTGTGGTGATATACCTGGTATGTTAACTTTTTTTTTCTGTTTCAATTGATTTCTTAGATTTTCATCTTATGCTACATCGATTGTGATTAATTCCTAATGGTGGTACGGTTATTGGAATGTTGAGTATATATAGATATGAATTATAATTTATATTGATAAATAAGGAAATGGTGAATGATTTTATACCATATGAGGACTAGGCACATATGCACTTGATGCCCGAAGGTAGATTTTAAGATTACTTTTGATGTCAGATAAAATGATACATAGAACCTGGATGCTCAAGGGATAGATTTAGATATCACTTGAGAAGTGGCCATTTTTGATTTTTTTTTGATTCATTCTCAGAAAGGGAATCTTAACATGGTAGGTTGACATATCCTGATGTATGAGGATAAATCATTAGAGAGAGATTCCCAAAAGGGACTTAAAGTTGTAATGGATTATTCTAAGTGTCAACATGGAGAATATGGGGTCAATTGTTTTACATTAATCATATAATTAATTTATTAAATCAATACTCTATTTATCATTATATTTCATACACTATAATTATCAAATAATGTTTGAATATAAATAGTTGTGTCATCCTACTGAGTTATACTCATACCCAAGATGGCTAGCCATTTGGTACCTCAGAATATCATATGGTTGTAGGTTTAGACATGGTAAATTGACTTTATTGTTTATTTTTAACTTGCTGGATGGGATGGATCTTGGAGATGGGACTGACATTTGGTTCGAGAATAGGGTCATAGAATCCATTATTTGAGTCTTATTTATCTTCTATATGTATCCAATTTATCACATATTTTAGTTATATTCAGCAATTCATTGAATTATTTAGTTATTATTTGGAGTTATTTAGTTTCCCTTTCACTTTTTCTTGGTTTCTAAATAAATTATTCATATCATTTCCATTATTTGTGCTACTCTACAATTATTTTTCCTCACTTATTGCATATATTTACCAGAGGGTATAATTTTCCCACTATAATCCAAACATCGTTTCTACAATTCAGTAGCCTTTGGCATATAGGAAGGCATTACTGTGGTCACATATCTAACTATTGTTGTTACTTGAGGAATTATGGGGTTTAAGTCGTTACACTGACGTACACATGATGTCTTGCACTGGGGGGTGTCGTGCCATGTTCAAGGACAAAACCCATGTCATGTACCCAATAGTCATACATGGAAGGTATATCTAACATAAATCTCATGAGGCCCCTTACCATAATCTAAGATACAAGAAACACTAACATATATGAGTTCATCAGGCTACATGTCGTGTGATCAGAAATTCCAAAAACCAATTGTTGTTAATAATAAGAGTTCCTCAACAATATATATAAATCAATCCAAATCAAAATTAATGATAGACCACAATCAATATATATCATGATACATATGATAGGGAAATAAATCGAATAAAAACAAGGTATAATTGAGAATAATGTGTTATAAGTGGAAGACACACATTTCTTCATCATCATAAAATTTTTCTCTGTGATCAATTGGTTTTGTGTAAACATTCACATTAGTATCATCTATAACTGCAAATTACCTCTTTGATCACATCAAATTGTCTCAAATCAATTATTAATGAAAGAAAAGGGGAGTTCCCTCTATCACATATGAATATATAGAGAGGGAATATGAATATAGTCTTTTGTTAATTGAAATACCAAATAATAAAATGGATTTCTAATTAAATATTCCCGACTAAGGGCCCAATAAAATTATAGTAATCATACCCCACTTAAGTAAAACCCCATATATTGGAAAAATGATGAAATTATAAATATAATACAGAGCTTCATTTGGGACACAACAATACGCAAACTCACATGAACAAATAATATATATTTAACAAAATATTAGATAACATGAATAAAATGTTCAACATTGAATATATCCAAATTTTGTCCAAATAGTAAAATCTAAATTCAAGAATAAATTATACCACTATTTTTTTAAAAGTCATTTTAGGAGAGTATATTATCATTTTATACATTCAATTGTTTTTTTGTCCCGAATTGGGAAAAATGTTATCTATTACAACATAATAAATCTAAATCATTAAAATATGTGGACCCGTTAGATTCTTATAACTAGTCTTAGAAAAATAAAATAATAACCAATATGTATAACCATAAAATGAATGAAATGAATCCTTATAAATCTATGATCTATGCTAGTTTTTATAAATATATAAATATTATATGATGTTTATCCTAATATCTAGAACATTATAAACCCATGCTTGAAGAGTTTTTTCCAAAATTCCGATAAAATATATTGCACACACATCCATCTATGGTTGATATATCAAAATAATATTAGACTATATATACACTAAATTTTGAATTCCTCTTCATAATATTGAGGAAAATTAAGTTTATATGTTCAAATATATCATTGTTAATCCATGAGGTCTAATAAACTAAATTATGTAATGAGTTACAGTATAATCAACTGAAAATTTCTCTCATACGATCCAAAAAAAACTTATTTCTTGAGTCAAACCACCACTACCAACATACCACCATGAATCTGGGAGGAACATACTAATAAAATCATAAAAAAATTATAAATAACTTCCCACATCCCTAAAAAATGAAAATACAGTATTATTATTTCCAATTGTCTATTATCTGCATCTATCATATATAAAACTAGAAAATAAGAAAAAATCACATCAATTTATTTCTATATTCCCAGTAAAAATAACCTCTGTTTAAAATATTAATGAGACTTGATAGCTTAAAAATGTATTTCCCAACTCAAAAAGTGAAATAATTACTATACAACATTTCTTTTATCTATATTAATCACCATTAATTCCTTGAAATCTATTGGTAAATATTATATAATTGACTGTCCTTAATTATTATATACACTATTTAAAATATATTCCATCCTTTTATAATTATAATTTTAAAATATGCACTCAAACACTAGGTTTGTAAACATAAGTTTCAGAGTAAGGATAAATAGAACCACACAATTAATTACCTCCTTCACCACTATATAGAACTATAAAAATAATACCACGATCCACAAAATCCTCCCATATTAATTCAATACTTATGATGGATCATTTTTACTCAAATAATATATTACTCAATTCTCTAATCATGGAATATAAAAAAATTTAAAATCTAAAATTTTATGGTATTCTACCCACTAGTGATATCACTTGTTTAAATCATATTGTGATGAAATTTACATTAATCTATTTTGGTATGTATACACAAATCCTTTCTTAATAAAATTGTATTGAATATAACTCATCAAATCCTAAACCATATTATAGTGTTAAAATTCATCTGGTGGGTCATTATTCTTATGAGGTACCAAAATCTTGTATATATTTCGTATAACATTTCATTCATAAAAATGTATCACAAAAACAATATAGATGCATTGAAATGCATATTATAAAATAAATATAAATTAATTGTTATATTAACTGTGATTGAATTAAATATCTTCATTAAATCCTCAACTACCTCATAGAACATCATATTGTATCCAAAATCCATTAGATTCAATTTTATTATTGACATAGGTGATGTAGACATCAAAAAATCCTTATTATTTCGATTCAGGTATCCAGAATTCACTATGGAAATATGTATATCAAATATGTTTTTCAACATACAAAAATAAATTGAAACCAAGAACATTAGAGTATTATGTTAATTTAATTTAACAAAAAAAACATGTTAATAATTAATTACCTCTTAAATAAAGAAATGTTATATAGATATTTTTTCATATCAACTATTCTCATGTTAACTTAATGAAATGATTAATAAGTACCTCATAATATCCTCAACTGACCCTGAGTATATATGAGTTTCATCCATAGATACATCTAAATATTATTCTAGGTACTTATGAATAATCTAATTCATTTAGGCCACAAAAAACATATGTGTATTGATTAATAAAAAAGGGATCGCCCAAATTTTTTTAGTTATATAATGATTAAAAATTAATTTCTATAGTATCTATATTCATTATCTTTATATAATTATACGGTCATCGATTGTTGATCTTGGAAAACAAATAAGTCCTTTGTAATTTTTCAGAATAATAATTAAATTAGTAAAATGGATATTTTGTTTTCAATTATACTTTGTTCAACTTTTGATACCAAATGAATATTCATAAATAAATATCTTCCATAATTGAAGAAACCAGACCGATCAACGGTGAAACACTTAGTTGAATGAATGCTTTTACATCACCATTATCATGCTTCACCTTTAAAATATACAACCCCAATTGTATTATTTATAATATATCAGTGAATGGGGTCTTGTCCTAGGGAAAATTCCAGTGGAAAATTCTCCATCACTCCCTTGTGGATATCAATAGAAATATTATGGGGTGAATCATGGAGAGAACAAATTAAAAAATTTCAATTTCACTCACAGTAATCATCATATCATGTTACCATGTTTGTAAGAACACATTTTTAGGTATGATTATAATAAATGTGTAAATATTAATAATTAAATAACATTTAGAATTTTGAGAAACAACGACTCAGGGATTATTCATGGTTTACCCAATGTGGCTACATTTAAGGAACATACACATGAATATGTGTTGGTGGACTAAAAATATACACATAGTTTCTGTATATACAATGTTTTTGTGATGGTAAATCCACAATAATGTGAACCACACATAAAATGAGTTTGGAAAAATATGACAAATTACCTAAGGATCCATTCACCTTCATCCCATTCCATGCACCATTTTAGAGAATTCTTGATATATAAATATATATGTGTGTGTGTGTGTGTTAGTCTCTTTATTATCAGAATGATTAAAATGAATTAATGATACAAACAATTCCTTGATTTAAAGCCCTATCAACATCTATTTATTTCTGAAAAAATCTATATGAACGATTTAATAAAATATTTATTTTATGTCTTCAATCAATGTCCTACCCAGGTTCAACTATATTTTTCACATGTTTAGATATGTTAATGATGTCATATGAATATCCCTATCTATCAAAATATCTAGGAATATCAATAATGTATTTGTATTTACATCATTTATATATATAAATATCCTATAACACTGACCTATAATTTAATATATTATGTTATATATGATTACTAAACATCAAGGGAAATGATTATTCGATGCCACCATTCCATTTTTCATCACTATTTGGATGTATATTGTTAATAAATACCTCCTCAATTAATGTAAAGATATATATTATTCATTTATTTCATTTTAATTCATGTAATATTTTAATCACATCTGAAAAAATAACTAGTAAAACGTTCCATCTTCACTAGATTTGAAGGAGACCTTGTAAAAAATAATGATGATTTTTTCCCATTATTTAATTTTCAATTCCATTCTAATTAATGTCCATGAAAATCAATAAGTGGCCAAATATGTCATTATAACTATTATATCCATAAAATATGCATTTTAATATTCAATATCAATATCATCTGTGTGAAATAACAAAAATGGTTAAGGATCCCCAAAATTTAAATCCCATAAAACATCCCCAAATATGAATGTCAGTTATTTCAAAACAACCACCTTTATATTCATAAAAATAACAGTTTCATATTATCCAAAATTAATCAATTCATTTATCTAATTCTAAACCCTAGGTGTGACCCAAAATTGTTTATTTTTAATCTTTTAAATATGTTATGTAAAACTCTTCTCAAAATTTGTTGATATCTCAATATTTTGAAATATTATAAAATCTTAAAATAATCAAAATATATTACTGTCATTTTGTTTTAATACTCTATGGTAGTGTAGTAAATTATTATTTATACATATTATAGAATAAAATTTTTTGTTGAGTCATGATCCTTATCTAAAAAATATACATAAAACATGAATTAAATATCATTTTAAAAAATAAATTAAAATTATTAGATGATCTCCTAAATCAGCTAAAATATTATTACCATTATGTCTTGTAAACAATGGTTATGACAATATATTATTCAACTATCAATTAATAGAGAAACCCCAATATTTAAAATTCACACATTTATTCATGAGTTAACATGATACTTTATAGTTCAAGATTTGTTTATTTATATATTTCTTACAATGTAGCATATCATCAAACGTTAATATTTTAAGCATCCTAGTAGCTTGTTAAACCCTACAGTAATATAACATGGGGATTTTATTACATGATTAAAATCCCCTTTATGGCATGACACATGTCATTGTTGTATAAATAAACATTCAACTCATAAATTTATTCTTACTTTTCCAGCACTGCATTATGAATAATGAGTTTTTTATGATATTGATTTTATTTTCATAGAGACCAATCCAAGACTAAAACAGTTACCACCAAATTACTCAATACATATCCACATTTCTTACAATTCCATATAAATTTATAGTAGATACTATTATACCATTAATGATTCCATAAAAACACTACAAATTATTTAGTCTTCATGAAATCTCAATATCAATCTTCGAACACCATATAAATGAATAATATGAATTCTTTACCATGTATAGTTTCTGTGAATTATATAAATAATGAGATTCATCATCCTCTATAGATATACCTATCGACATCTCTATAATAATAATAATAATAATCACTAAGTAACAAAATATCAAAAAATAATTTCAATAATTGACTTTACATTTTTTATTATAAAAAAATCAAACAAACAACCTCATAGTTAAAATGTTTTCAACAATTGTATTTTTTCTGGAACACGATACTAAATTAATTCTGTCATACAAGCTTAAAGTTCATGAATTAAAAATAAATTTATGATAAATTATACTAGTTCCCAGAATAGAAATAAAATAAAAATGGTCATTTGTATTAAATTTATTATATGTCCCCAAACATTTTCCAAACAACTCATACACAAGATTTTGAGAGACTAATATCTCAATTTAACAAGGAAAATAATCATAAAAATTATCTAGATCATCCATTTAAAAAATTATTCGACTAAATAGACATTTTTATTTTATAATAAAATGTAATCTCATCAATTGATTCTTTTTAAAAGATGTTCATAGTTGAATTTTCCACTTATAAAGGAATCACTAAAAAACACTCTCATCCTAAAATTCTAGAAAATAATACAGAAAAATAGCGTTTATGTTATTAATATCAATTTTTTCCATTACAATCACTTAGTTCTACAAATTCATAAAAATTGGGTAGTTTATTTTCTTCAAGAATACCTTTCTAATCACAATCACACTTACACTATATCATTGAAAAATAATCATTAATGTACAATACATATAGATCAAAAGGAATATTAAACCAATTTATAAAACATTTTCTCATAAACTAATGATACCAGTAGTAATCCATAGACTTTTTCCTACAATTAATTTTTAAACATTCAAAATAATGCAAAAAATAATAAAATATTAATGAAACACTCCCTATAAATTGTTTCATCTAGGTGAATAATTATATTGTAAATTTTAAACAGGGAACTCCCCTTATTATAACTCCTAATAACCTAAAAAACTAATATCAAATGGTAATTCAAAAATAAATAAATCAAGAAATATTAATGGAAAGAATTTTCTCAACAAATTTCTTCCTGAACTAATACCACATGATATAAGAATTATGATAATTGATCCTCCATGTTAATTTCTAGATAGTATTGAAAAAAAATTCAACTTTTTTGGATGCACTTTATATCTAGAATAGGTTTTCCACCACATAAAATTTGGTAATGCTATTTTTAATATTCGATTGTACTTCAGCGTGGCTTAAAATACTAGATTAAACAATATTATCATTCTCTAATTTGATATGACAATAAGAATAAATCATTCCTCGTAATTTATTGATATAACCAATCATATATACCCCTTAAGCCTATATAAAAAACAACAACAATAAATAAATACATGGTGAAAGGGGTTCATCCATTTCATACAAATGATGAGGAATTTGGTTGTCCATAATGAACCCACATTTTTCATTTGAACTCCATCAAAGCTATACTTGTGGTTTGACATTGAACAAAACCAAAAGATTTTACTTTAATCTAAATATTTAATTTTAAATTCTCCTACTTCTTTTTATTGGTGTTTATATCCATTACGAGACTAATCATGCTTATGTAAATTTTCTTTTTTTAATGAGACATCATTGTGTCATACTATATGTTATACAATAAATGTTTGAACCACTCTAAAATTATTCATCTCTTGTTGTGTAGTGGTATTTGTTTAGATTACATTGAAGTTTTACATAACTACCCTCTTCTGTATCCCAATGCATTATCTCGTACTTATTTATCCAAGGTGAATCCTATGTTAAGATGGTTTCCTTTATTTTGTCAATAGTTAAAACATTATTTTTCCCCCATACTTATTTTTACCCTCTCTATGACCATTTCTACTTGAACATCAAAATCATTGGTGCTTTGTGATCTCTTTTAATAATCCATTATCACTTTACATCATCCTAAAGAACCTTTTTTATAGGGGATTATTATTATTTTTTCATTACATGTCTCCATTTAAAAAGGAAATTTGGGTTTTAATATTATCAAATTAGTACATTATAACATTGAAATGGTTTTTAAAAATAAAACATCTAAAAATTAAATCATATGTTTTCTATATTTATCTATCCTGTGATATTAGGGACGATATCATTTATTCTTGGCTTTGGATTCCAGGGACACATTATTAGTGTGTCCCAAAATTATATAATATTTCACATCCATGTCACATTTATCTAATTACCACTATTTTCATATAATTGAATAATAATTCATTTACTCACTAAATATATATTGTTACTTTGTTTTTTCCACATGTTGATGCATATCTGATAGTGTTCCCAAACCGTTTGTTTAATTATTCAATCCCCATTTCAAGTTCCCAAATTCACACATACTTTTCCTTTACTTTTTTGTATATCTACACAATTTAAAATAAATATAATGATTATTTACTCATTTAAAACATCACCATGAGACATTAGAAACAAAATTGTATCCTTTTACAGGACACCATATTTATTACCAAATAAAATTGGTATCCATATATATGATTCCATATATGAAACATATTCAAAAAATAAATTGTTATAATAAAACCTTTTTTATAAACATTAATAACTAATAAGACTTTTTATGAAAACATTTCCATAATTTGTGTCCCCAAGTACATTTAGTGGGCGGTAAGCCATGTCGATAACTAATAAATACCCATACACCTGACCCTCACCAATCACTTGATCTGTTTTTTGTGTTAGAATAAAATCATTTAAATCTAGCATCCTAGTAAATGCTTATATATGACTTTTTAAATACTATACCAAATCTAAATCACATAATAACTATATTTTTTTACTTGGTTTACCCAAAAGGGTACATCTATAGTGCATACCAAAGAATATTTTTTGATGTTCTTGAATCCACTATTAAAATATAGTATCTATGTAAATAATAGTTATGTGATGGGAAATAAATTCCAAGGTGAACCAAAATTATTTGAAATTTAGGTAAATCTATCTTCTTATCCATTTATCAATTCCTGTACATCTTATTCTATAAACTACTCCACTGAATGATATTAATACTTGTAGATGTGTTAGTATCTTCAATATATATATATGTGTAAACATATGTAGTAATAAATAAAATGTATAATTTTTTTGATTTGATGTAATAATATTTTCTTCCATATCACTATCTAAAATAGATTTAATCAATACTTTTTAACAGAGTTGAGTCCAGGTCCCCCAAAAATTTTAAATGAAGAGTTTTATTCCTCTGTAAAGAATCCATATTTAATACTTATTCTATTTACAAATTATGAAATGACATTCAATGAATGAATCCATCTCATGAATAATTATATATTATAATTAGGTTTTGGGTTTTCTCCCATTCATGTCGACCCCATTCTTGTTTTTGATTATCTAAATAATCAGTTTTTTCTCACTATAATGACCTAAAATATAGGGATAAAATTTTTTCATGTCACTAATCCATGATCCATCCCCATATTTATATTTATATTCTGTCAATATATTCTCTATTAATGGTTAATATATATATTGATAAAATTTCCATTGTTTCATCAATGTATCTTCCATCAATATCTATAAATATATATAGTAAAATATTTCATCACAACATCATTACAAGGATTCTGTATAAAAAAATATACCTCCCCACTTCTTACTCACACATACATTCGATGAAAAATAACACCCATTACATTATATAATTGAAAAAATAAATCATTTTCAAACAAAATCCATTGAATACAAATCTATATTTTTTTTCAACATCTAGAATATCAAATTTCCAGAATATTTAATCTTCCACCAAAATTTTAAATTCATAGAGATCCAATATCATCTATAATAAATGTTATATAAATTTTTAATTAATTTTAGTTATTATTATTTAAAAAATGTTACCCTAATTTAATCATAATATCAATATGAATATCTATTAAAATATTTAATGATTTTCTCTTACTAGAATTCCTGAAGTAACTTGTTAATGTGTATTTAGAATAATCCTAATAATTCATGTCCAAATATGTATAAAAAAATAAATAATTGTACATATTTAAAAGTATTATCAAATCTATAAATATTCAAACATCGTTAAGACCACAAAATGTTATTCATCTACTATTACATGATTCACTTCAACTTCACCAAATTAAGGTGTGAAATCTTATATTTTATTATGATACTTCATCAATTAAAGATATACAATATACATCTAAAATATCACTTTAAAAACCCCTTTAATATTATTTAATTTTCTTCAAAATAATTATAAATATTATCTTTATTGAATTGTGACCTAAATTTGTATGGCCAATTGTGTTTCAATATTTACTAAACATGGAAAGTATAAAGGTCCATTATGAGTTTCTACCTAAATCAACACCAAAATTAATCCCTCACCTATACAATTATAATTCCCGATCCCCAAAAAATATTGAAAATTTATAGTGAGTCAGAAACACAAAATAAGAATTATTTCAACATTAAATAATAGTTATATTATAATGGTACATTCACCAAATGATTGACGTGACCCATTTTTAAGTCAGAAATCCATGAAAAGTCAAAAAAAGAAGAATCAGGTAGGTAGACATTGAAAATTTAATAATTTAATGTAAATTTATTCCCAACACTCACCATAGATTCCATCGATCGAAACAACCATCATCAGTCTCCGTAGTCTCTAATGTTTAATAGATGTCCAAGAGTTACTATTTCTAAAGCTATAAATACCTACCTGTTCAATGTAGTAAAGAAAAATAGATAAATCATTCCAAGGTAATAGATACCTACAAATTCTATTAAAATAAAGGAAACATATAGTTGGACATATAAAAAATTATGTAATAGGAACAACTGAATGCTGTTAAAAAGAGAAAAAATGAAAAATAAACAATTAACCACTAATACACATAGGGCACTAACTGGTTCAGACATCGGACATGACAGACGAGTGTACAAGAGCTAAATAAAAGGCATGAAACTGAGTTTTCATATTATAGTTTTGAATATAAAAACACTTCATATGCCACTATTTTCCATTCCACATGCCATAATTTCTATTATTTATTTATTCCAAACATGTTTGAAATAAGAATTCAAAATAGGCTTTTGAATATACATTATTGACATAATGATATTATATCAATTTCAATTTTAGAAATATTCAATTTTAGTTTCTTTATATAAAAAAATAAATTAAAATTTGATTTCATGGATGAATATATTTTTTTTAGAAATAACTATTTAAAAATTCATGTTGAAAATCATCTTGAAAGCCACTATACTAAATATTTTTACATAACATCATTAAAAAATTTATAATAAGTATAATCCATGTATAAGGGATAATTGATGGTAATAAATAGGCACCCTGATAAAATGGTCTATAATAATGTGAACCATAATAATGGTTTAAAAAATGAAACATACACAAGGGTAAAGTAATTAAGTACAAGATATGAAAACAATTATATAATCCACTAGTGGAGGAGTAAGTGCCAAGGTATCTTACATAGGCACTTTAGTAATAAAATCCTAAATGGGAGACATAAATCCTGGTTAATCCTACAAGAAAATATGCTACGAGGTTGTCCAATTGTAGTATAAGGCCCTTAAGACCTTATACTGTGGAGCATGAAGATATTACATGAAAAAATCTAGGTTCCTTAGTAACCCAGTAAATCTCTAGAAAAATATATTAATTCCTAGAGGTTTTACTCTTCCAAGACTATACTCAGAGTCCTAGAATTGCCACGAACAATTTTAATGATACACTAATTAAAATCTAATTATCAAAGTAGTTGCAAAAATCATAAAAATAACTCACCCACACCTCTTATAGACTCATATAGAACATACCATGATCATATTATCAAAACATCACAACATAATAAACAACACATAATGAACTAAATTATAAAAATGGGGAAATAAACATAAAATAACAAGATATTCGAAACCCCATTAAAATTTATAACCGTGATTTATGTGAAATAATATTTAGAATGTCGTGTAAATTTACACATTTTTATTTTCATTTATAAAATCATTCTTCAATTTATGTGAATTAAAATCAACCTATGAAATTTTATTGTAAACCATCATTCTCACCTTGAAATCATCCATGGTTAGAAAACCGCACACTATTATTTACCCTATATCCCAAACAAGTTTATATAATTTTTATCCAAGAAAATGTATTTAAATCAATTTTCAAAACAATTTATCTATTTTTTTAATTTAAATTTTTATATGAAAAGAAAAGTTAATACATCAAAACAAAATAATAATAAATTCCCAAAATATCTATTTAAATCTCAACATAAACTTGTATAAGGCGTTTATGAGCCTCCATAAACACCTAGAATTGATGGACAATGATATCATTATTTTTTACAAGCTCTAAAATCTATAAAACCCCTTCATTGAAATTAAAATCAATAAAAAATTCATTTTCCAATAATGTAATTCAAAAAAAATAAAAATATAATTTTTATATAATTTAATAAATAATTTAACACTCATGAAGATAATTATTCTAAAATTAATATTTCAGATAGGGGAAAACCAACACCAAATCATTAATTAAATGTCGAAAGGTTTGAATAATGTTTTATGGTGACCTGAAGAATAGATCATACAACCTATAATTAATAGAAACCCAAAAAAATAGTCATTCCGATAACCTAGGTTTCAGCCAAATGGGGTGAAACGATGGGGAATAAAGAGACTAAGAAAATTATTAAAAGGGATGGTAAAGATAGTTTTCTATAGATATTTAACCGTAAATCACTAATTATTTAGTTGAAATCATTAAAAGGGTAGAAGGTCAAAGGAGGGAGGTACATGCGTTAAGGGGATCAACTGGGAGTAGGGGAATCAGGTGGATAAGGAGTAGGATGAGAGGATTTTGGGAAGAAAAAACAATATGTTAAAAATGTAAATTTTATAAAATTTTAATTCCAAAAAATTCACATAATTTACTCACAGGGTTCTACAAATGATGTGGTAATTTTGAAACACTCACCGACCTCCAAAATAAATCCTTAACAGTTTCCTCTATAACCTGACACAGTTTAACTATCTATGTGATGACCATAAAAACAACACTTCCATGGAAACAGAACCAACCACAATTTCCACACACATGTTACTAATAGTGAATACTAACTATAAAACACTTTAAAGCTCATAAAATTTAAAAATATCAAACATAAAAATTATTAAAACTAGTAAAACATAAACTAAAATAAAATAATTCAATGGTGATATGATTGGTGTCACACTTCTCCCAAATATTCCACTTTATTCCCCTAGAATGTGTCTGGTAAATGTAAGAAGGAAATTTAATTCACTGCATTCACACACTACAAGATATTTGGTTTTTAGGGGAAAGATAAGGAAGAAAATAAACAATGAAAGACAACCCAACCAATGCCATCATTAATACAAAAAAACATAAATCATATAATATTTTGACCCAACAATCAAAAAATTTCTTATGAACTCAAAATATTACTAGATGACAACCCAAAAACTATGATTCATAATAAGAAAATATATTCATATCATTTTATATCTTTCATTTAGAATTTATATAACCAGGTTGAATTGAAATAGACCATCGAGAGATATATTCTAAAAAATAGAAACATCCACAAAATTAAATTTTTCCTCAAACAATCAATTATTCTGTCCAAAATGAATGAGTAAAAATATACAAGATGTGTCAATTAATGACATGAGTTCTAATAATGAGCCATGTAACACTAGGATAAAAAATGATAAAAAAAACCTAATCACCATCCCCTAGTTGATCAAAAAAAATCCAAGAATGAGAAGAATACACACATAATAATGTCTTGCAAATCACCTATAATATTTACCTAAACTTGAACCAAAGGGAATTCCTCCGAACCAACCAATAATAACCTCAAATCCTCATTCATCTAACTATTATAATCTGAAAAAATTAATATGTGTATAAAAAATAATATAAGGTACATAAAAAACAACGTCTATCAATATCATTAAAGGAACTATCACCTAGATTCCCATCTACATATTGGTAAAATCCCAAATACCCAACTTTTTCTTCACATAAGAGAAGAATATCATGAAAGGAACTATTAAATAAAATTCTGAAAGTGGATGGTTCTCATTGAATCACCCAAATAGCCATCTAAGACTTACCAATCCTAAACCCCATGTAAAATGTGTACCTAATTAAATTTCAAACCCAAATAGGGACTGACAACATATAACACTCCATTTAGAGCCTATATAATTTGCAAGAGTGGGGAAATAAAAACCTCTAAATAATGACAGAAAACATTTATTCAAGATGATTTTATGAGTCACACATTAAATAAAATGGATCATGAACCCATTGTGGTCATCATTCAGAAATCCAATAACACAAAGAAGTCCTAATACCATACACATGAAGAAATACAAAATAGTTCTTTTTTAAAACATAAAATCTCGAAGAAGATTTATAAAAGATTATTTTTAATGGATCCCACTATTAAAAATGTGTTAAAATAAATTTTTATTCTCTTCAAAACATTTACATAAAATTTACTCCCATTTAAAATCACATTATCACTTTTAAAACAATTCAAAATCATTCACCAAATTTTGTTTAAATAAAAAATCATTTCTTCTACATCTCATCTAATGAAAGTCATACCCTCCAGAATATAATATATTGACAAAATTTAATAAAAAAAATTCCCACATATAAACATGAAATCAAAAAAATTCCATAAATTATCTTGAAAACTAATTCAATTTCAAAAATTAGCCTTATTGAACATTTTAAAAGAAATTAATTTTTTATAAAATCCCCCATTTTGACATAAAAACTATTTGTCACTATAATATAAAATAATAACCTCAATTATTTTTACCATCATAACCATATAACACGGAGAAATTAATTCAATTTTTATAATGGGAATCCCTTTAGAGTAGGTTAAATGACATGAAAAATGATATACATGATGGTACATGACTAACCATATGGTTTGATGGAACACATGCCCCCACACAACACATATTTACATATTCTGAATTCTTCCCTTGGTCTAGTGCTTGGTTTATGTGGACATAGAATCCAAACTCACAGAAATGATAAATTTTCTATTTATATCCCAAAATATGAAAAAATATTATGTCAACAAAATTATTCAAATATTTACAAATAAATCATTAAAAAATTAAAATTAAATAATTATCCCAAAAATAGAATCCAAATTCCCAATGTAATTCAAGGATCTAATTGAAAAATAGTTCATAATAATCTCCCCCACAAGTAACTCATGAGTTTTGATGAAATATTCTTACATGATCTTAGCATGGAACCAAAACCCACAAGAGGTATACTTGGAAACCATGGATCCCACAATAGAACCTATTCTTTGATACAATTTTTAATAAACCATCCCATACAACCATCAATACATGCACCCAAACTGGTTCACCAAAAAACACATTGGATGATGTTGATCCCTACATGCTGGTGAAAGGCACCATTGAATCAGATAATAGTTAGGTGAATTATTGTACCATAAAATATGTATAAAAACCCTATCGGTATTTCACTAGAAAATCTAACATGAGATGTTCATAAATCAGAAATACATGCTAAATCAAAATAATTGAAATATGTAGAAAAATAGAAATAATTAAATTATTTATCATAAATTAAACCCCACTACTCACCCCCACTCACCTCTAAAGAAATTTCCACCACAAATATCATTACCTTACACATATAAAATTTATATCCACCAAAAACCATATCTAAAATAAGTAATGTTATATATAGATAATACAATAAGGGAAACTTGATAAATATTATACTGGGAATAACTTGCAATATATTCTACAAAAATTAATGGAACATCTTCCATATATCATAATAATAATGTAATAGGCATGATTAACATATACATCCTGAAAAATAAAAAAATAAATAAAAACTAACCTCTAATTTCTATCAGTTAATAACATTTCTGGAAATGAGACATACCCCAATGTGATAATAAGGGTGTGAGTATATAAAAACTCAGCTGGCCATCACCCACCTTATTATAGACCAAACAGTTAATTCAATATTAATTTCATTACACTTTGAAATATGAATAATTTTTTTATTTCTAACAAAAATTAGTAAAAAATAATTATCATTTATTTTTTCAATTTACAAACATTAGAATTATTTTTATATAAATGTAAAATGTAATATGAAATTAATTTTTTAAGTAGAATAACTTTTTTAAATTTAAAAACCCAATTACAAATTATATATGAAATTTATTTTGAAATCATTTATTTATAATATTTTTCCAAAATTACAATATAAATTTTTAAAATAAAACCAATATAATAATTAGGAATAGAGAAAACTAAAAAAATACAAAACATGACTCAAATTCCATGAAAAATATAACAATAATATAGGTGCATCAAAAAATACATGAAAAATGGAAAAAAAATCCAGAACAAGATATGAAATCAATTGAAAGTGACACTAATCAAGTGGTAAGTGTTATGAGATTAATCCTAGGAAACCATATAATAATATCTTGAACTAGATAGAAGAATTCTATATAGACCTAGAGAAAACTATCTATCTTAGCAGTCCCATAAAAACATTTGTTCGTAAGGCCCTCAACCTGGGAGGGAGAAAAATCCATGGGGAAACATATAACACCTTATTAACCTAGTATCTCTCTAAAAAGATTCAATTTCTACAATAGTTCTCAATCATATGCAACAATATATAGTGACATAGCATTATAATGACTAATATAAAAGTGATTGTGAGTAAAAACCAATGATTAATGTAGGCATCAAAATCCTAGTAATAACTCACCCACACCCATGATTCTTTTTCATATAATTACCTTATATAACATTATCCCAACATATAAATATATTAAAAACTCTTCAATGGATTAAACAAGAATCAAGGGAAATAAAAGGGGACCTCATGCAATGGGAAACCAATTTAAAAGTGTCAACCCATAAACATAAACATAAACTATGCATGGGAGGCCATGTCTCATTACACATTTTTTTGTTTATTTATAAATTTTTTGTAGAAAAAACTACAGTTTGGAACCCCCCATTGAAATTCATTTGGAAGTCATCAAACTCAAATTGAAAACTCTCAAGGGAAAAACCAAAATTTTTTATCAAATGAATAAAATGGGATCAAATAATTTGTAAATAGAATTTTTTTTAAAAAAAATCTCAAAATAATTTAACAATAATTTTATTTTCATGTATGATAGGAAATTCCATGTAATAACTTTTATAGGAAATATTTAATTACCTAAAACTTATCTTTTAATATCATTATAATTTTTCTAGATCCATTCCCTAAAATCTGCAAACACTTTAATTGAAAAGCTAATTAAATATTATTTTTAACATTTTTCAAAAGTTATAACCTGATAAGATTAATATGAAAATCTTGATATGTAACAATCCTAGAATTTTACACATATTTTTACATGATTTTGTTTATAATTATGAATCAAATACAAAACCAAGGAGAACAAAATCTATTAAATTTGAAATATTATGTAAATAATTAGAAATCATGAAACCAAATATATATATATATATATATATATATATATTAATCACCATAAAAAGATCCTAACATCTTTTTATCTCTTACATATTCATGGGATAAATTGTATAATTCATGATCGAAAGGGACGAGATAAAAATCCCACTAAAGTAATAAACTTATAAGTGAAACATAAAACATGGGTTATATGGTATTACATAATGAAATAAAAAGGCATGGAATCTGAATAAGAATAGTGAATAATAACATATATAACATGAATCATGTAATGGTAAATTCATAGTAATGTGGTAAAAACATACAATAAGACATAAGCCTGATCGAAGTCTAACAGCTAATACCTTAGAACATGGAAGCAAATTTCCTATAAGGAATCAAGTTTACCGAAAATGACAACATGACAACTCATGAGACTGAAAATTCCTAAATTAATTGGAGGGATATCGGGATGTACCCATAATAAAATGTCCCTGAATATTTTTGAAACAAAAATATTCAAACATAAACATAATGGGTACCCATGGAAATAATTGGGTGTCATTGTAACATCCCATGTAATTAATGAATAATAGATATTTTTATCTATGCCTATTAATGAATTATATAGTGTTTTAGAGGCTTAAAATGAAAATAAATCCAATCTTAAGCATGGAATACACTAATATTTTTAAAAGATTGTGTTACTGCATTTTGATGGAAAACCATTTTTAAATCAATCTTTTGACAATTTTATAAGCTATTTTTGTCAAAATAAACTAATTCTTTAGGATTGGGACATCAGAATTTACTTTGTGTGAATTTTTGGTATTATTCTGACAATGTTCATTTTTTAATGAATAGTGAAAAATACTGCATTTTACATCAAAACTGCTTTTTAATCTAATTTATTTATATTATTAGATTATCTTTTGAATTGGTTTTAAAGTGAAATTAGAATATATTTTTACCATTTAATCCAATGGTCGTCATTGGAATCAATTTCACTTTGAAATTGGACTTAAAGTGGTGTCAATCTTTTGATAGTTATTGTTTCATAAAAACACGCTATTTGTCATGAGAGAGGGAATTAATTATTTAATTAATTAATGTAACTTATATGATTTTAATTTTTTAAAATAGATTTTTTTTTTGAATTTAGAATATCAAATATATCTTGGGGTGAAGTTTTTGTATTTTTCTGAGAAACATCATTTTTTGATGAATAGTGAAACCACTAAGTGGTAGTTAAAGAAACTGATTTTTCGTTTAAATGAAACTTTGCCAATTCTATGATTTTATTTTCATAAATCTAACATAAATGGTTATCATTAAGATGTAAAATTTCGTTCAATGAGATTAAAATAATTTTTCGGTGAATAGTAACTTTTATGTTTTTAATCGCGATTAGAGGTAATTAGTGTAGTTTAATGTAAAATTATTGTTTTAATAATATGAGATGAGCATGACACATGTCCTACCCTCATTGTATGTGTAATTTCCGACCAATAAAATCCATGTGTCAACTTGGGGACCCCATGGAGCCACTTTGGTTGGGAAATGACATAAATAAGTTTTTATTTAATGTTAAAGTAAAAATGACACAAACATGAGATGTTTTACTAAAACAATTTTTACATGGGGTTATGCAAGTCCTATTTTTGATTATAAATTTTCATTGTAATGTCAATAATATTTCCTACATAATAGTATGTTTTTTATAATTTTTAGACTTTAAATAAATTTAATTATTTATGACATCATGATGATGCAGTGATTACCTCATTAATAATGGATTTAAATAAAATGAAATGATAATGTAAAATATATGACCTACAAATGTAAATAACCTATTGTATGGGTGGATTTAGAACCCTTATCACCTTACTATCGATTTATATCAATGTGGGACCTTTTGAATCTGAAACTCATTTTAAAATAAAGTAACATTTCTTTACTTTCCAAGAGTGCCCCTCCTCTCCTCTTATAAAAGGCCCCACCTCTACCTCCTTACCCACACTTACAAAGCCTTTGGCTCGGCCAAACCCTGACCATTTTGTCTCTCCACTTCCCTCTATTACTCCTTGAAGCCTCACTTTGGGCAGAAGTCTTCAAAGGAATCCTTTGAGCTCAAACCAAAGGGAGTTACCCGATTTTAAGGAAATGTCTTCACTTGATTCCTTTTGTTTTATTTTTCTTCTCCAACCCCCTAAACTCATTTTATTCATTTCTTTTGTAACAAATCAAGTATATTAAATATATTAGGATGTTGTTATAAGAATTATTCTAGCTACACTTATACACACCTACATCTAATGGTTAAAGAACATACTGTTTCCGTGGATGGCGAATTTCTGCCTCCGGAAACAATGATTGTTCAACATTCATTTAACATCTTCAAAGGTGGCCATTAAGATGACACTATATTTATATATGATATATAATATGATTATGTTTTCCTTAAGATTATGTATTTTTCATTTTGGTCATACCATTATGGTTTCCATTATGGGTAAACACGATATCTTTATTTAAGGAAGTGCGGACTACCGCCCCCTCAAAGTGATTTGATTCGTTAATACCATATGTAGGACGTATAAATGACGGAGTTATGATATTATATATGATATTACACTAGAATTATAATATACCTTCATATCATTATGATTCCATTTCATAAAATACGAAATAGAAATGAGAGCAGCGTTCATGCGTACGTACGGCTTACCGTCTCCATGAACGGTGCATTTCATTTCTTAGATCTAAATGATTATGTAATATTATAAATGAATATATATACTGTATATATATGATATATATGATATATACATCATGATTATAATTCTGGATATAATGGATACATGAACTACTTTTAATTATAAAGGGTTTATTTTTTACTCAAGTAGCATTGATCGTTAAAATGACCGTTATTAACTTAAATAATTACATAGTGTTCATGACATGGAAATAAGTGATATAAAAGGAATAATGAACTTTAAAAAGGTTATTAAAAAGTAGAAATTAACTCATGTTTATTATTCAGAAGATTAAAGAACGACCGAGTCAAGTCGGACCCGAGGTATGAGAATTCGTCTCAATCTCCATTCATTGAGGCATATTTTGTTTTATACACAACATTATTTTAAATGGTGTATAAACCCCATTGACTTTTACTTTTATCCAAAAGGAATCTTTTTTATATGAAGTGTTTAACAAAATGACAAAAGGGAATGTTTTTGTCGTACGTATGTGGCGACAACGACTTCTCCACCGCCGCGACCATTATTTGAGTTTCAGCTTCCTCTACAAGCCATACCTTATTTTTAAAAGAAAAATAAATAACATGTTTTACTTTTCTTTTATTTTGGTATTAAAAATGGTTTTCATAATGTTT
This sequence comes from Viscum album, assembly GCA_963277665.1. Lineage (NCBI taxonomy): Eukaryota > Viridiplantae > Streptophyta > Magnoliopsida > Santalales > Viscaceae > Viscum > Viscum album. The sequence continues at coordinate 989,562,277 of OY728159.1, read as the reverse complement.
TTATTATATCAATGTGTTGATATCTTGTATTTGAAATAAGGAATTTTTATGTTTCCTTTATGAATGTTTTATGTGATATGATTATGTATTGGTTCTTGGGCATTGTTAAGAAGATGGGTGGTTTCGTGATAAAATAAGGGTGTGTGAGCCCGATATAGCTCTCCAATGCAATTGGGTAACGCGAAGGAGTGAAACGTTAAGGTTTCTCCGAAGATATTTTGGGAATATACTTTGATGGGTATTCCAATCGTAACCAAGAGGGTTACTCCCTATGTAAGAATGTTATGAATGCCTCAAGTTACCTTTATGTCTTATAATTTCTATGATTTATTCATGATTTGATGAGGTATGTTAAAGTGCTTATGTTTTATGGGTAAAGTATGATTTCATTCTTATGTATATATGAACTTATGTTTCTTTTCCATATTTTTATAACCCATACTGAACTTTTTATGCTCATCCCATGTTTTTTTGAAATGTTTTTCGTAGGTCAAGGGAAAGGTACATGATATGATGATAGTGTCAAGGAAGTGTCAAGAATGAATCCATGTTTTATTTTAAATATGTTTCCATTGATGGGAAAAAAGGATACTATCTTTATGTAACCACTTTGATTATATGTGGAATGTAATGCAAGTTTTATGATCTAATTCTCTAAAACTCTAAACCCAAAAAGATCCTCAATGTGTAATCTCGTAATAACATAAGATTAAGTAAGGTTTAAGGCTGAGGAATTATAGTTGGTATCAAAGGTCGGTTTAGATAACTTTAGGAGTTAGAATTCTTTTAAATGATTATCAAAATCTTTTTTTATGGTCAAATTGAAATGATATAGCATTTGAAGATTACCATGTTGCTTCATCTAAGACATGTTTGTTCAGAATGGTTTTCCATAGAGGAAACAGGGAAGCAGTGCTAGGAAGGCATACAGAAGGAAATAACCTTCCGAATCAGCATCCTGAGATGGTCGGAATTGAAACTGAACAGTTAGTTGTAGTAATGGCGCAGTTGACTCAAGCCATAAATGGTGGTGGTATCCATGCACAAGATCAACCAGATCAACCGCAGAGGAACATGTCAGTGGTGGAACATTTCATGAGGAAACATCCCAAATTATTCAGAAGATCATCTGACCTTGTGCTAGCTGAATGGTGGATTAAAGCACTATAGAAGAATTTCGATGTCATGGGATGTTCAGACAATCAAAAGGTTAGTCTTGATATTTACCGTTTGGAGGGTGAAGCAGATCAGTGGTGGTCAATGGTTAAAAATATCAGGGACACCGATGAGATTGATGCTCTTGACTGGGATGAATTCAAAGGTATGTTTATTGAGAAGTATTTTCCTAAGGCTGTTCGACTTATGATGGAAAATCAATTCTTGGAATTGAGGCAAGAGTAAGACTCAGTGGCTGCCTATGAAGAAAGGTTCACTCGATTGGCATGGTATGCTCCAAATTTTATCCGAGACCTTGATAGTAAAATTAATCATTTTTTACTCAGGATTAAAGATAAAATATCGAAGGGCATTTGCTTCTCGTGAGTTTAAAAGTTATGAAAAGCTTGTTCGATGTGCTGAGAAGGTGGAAATAGAGTTTGCTGATGACCAAGTTTTCTATAACAACCTGCAGAAGAAGAGACCGAGGTGGTAGGAGAAAGGGAAGAATTCTTCAAAAAAGTCTGATGGTAAGAAAACTAAGTTTCCAGTTTGTGATAAATGTGTTAAAAGGCATGCTGGGGAATGTCTTCTGAATTCTGTAAAATGCTACCGATGCGGTAAGAGGGGACATAAGGCTCGTGATTGCACTTAAAAAGAGTATGGTGATGGTAAGACCAAATTTGATTTACAGTTAGTGAAATATTTTAAGTGAAATGAGATGGGTCACTATTCAAACGAGTGTCTGACAAAGAGCTCGAGTGATGGGAAGCAGTTAGAATACAAGAAGAAAGTGGTGGTGAAATCCTTTGAAACTACTTCAGCAGATGTCGGGCCATCAAATGAAGTTGTATCAGGTACTTTGTTTTGTTTTTTCAGATTATGCCAGTGTGTTGTTTGATTCGGGGTCTACACATTCTTTCATCTCTGAAAACGTTTCTAGTAAAATGGGAATACCATCTCAAGAAATGGCTCCTGAACTTTTGGTAAAAACACCTGGGGGAAATGTTGAGCAAAAAATAATTTATAAGAATCTTCCTATCCTTATCTGTGGAAAGAACCTACTTGCAAACCTAATTGTTCTACCTCTAGTAGAGTTTGATTTTATCCTGGGTATGGATTGGCTCTCTATTTACCATGCTAAGATTCACTGTAGAGCTAAAGATGTTTCTTTTCAGAAAGACTTTCAGTTTGTGTACAAGAATGAACCCTTACTGTTGATAACATATCAGGAGGCCGAGAAAATTGTAAAAGAAAGAAATGAATTTTACCTTGCACATATTATTGAAAATAAAGGAACTCTTCAGATTAATGATGTGCCAGTGGTAAATGAGTATCCTGATGTTTTTCCTAATGAGTTGCCTAGAATAATACTAAATCGGGAAGTTGAATTTAATGTTGACTTAGTTCCTGATGCTAAGCCAATTTCTAAACCCATTATCGAATGGCTCAAATTGAACTTTTAGAGTTGAAGGATCAATTGCAAGATATATTAGAGAAATGTTTCATTTGACCTAGCACGTCACCAAGGGGTTCTTCTGTTTTATTTGTTAAAAAAAGATGGTTCTATGAGACTTTTCATTGATTATAGAGCCTTGAATAACATCACTGTTAAGAACAAATATCTGTTGCCTCATATCGATGATTTGTTTGATCAGTGCCAGGGAGGTCAGTATTTTTCAAAGATTGACCTGAGATCGGGGTACCATCAGCTGAAGCTAAAGAAAGCAGATGTTTCGAAGACTGCGTTTCGTACAAGATATGGCCATTTTGAATTTGTAGTAATGCCTTTTGGGCTAACCAATACACCTACTGTATTCATGGACTTAATGAATAGAATTTTTGATGAGTTCTTGGATAAGTTTGTGGTGGTTTTAATTGATGATATTTTGGTGTTTTCTAAAAGTAAAGAAGAGCATGAAAGACATTTAATGGTTATTTTTCAAACCTTAAAAGAAAAGAAATTTTATGGGAAATTCAGCAAGTGTGAGTTTTGGTTGCAAAAAATTTCTTTCCTTGGTCACATTGTTTCTACAGATGGGATAACTGTTGATCCTGCAAAAACAAAGGTTTTTTAAGAATGGCCAAGACCCACAAATGTAATAGATATTCGTAGTTTACTTTGTTTGGAAGGCTATTACCGAAGGTTTGTTAGAATTTTTTCACGGTTATCTAGTCTAATGACTAAGCTAACTCGGAAGGGTGTTATGTTTATCTGGATAAAAGAATGTGATGATTTTTTTCATGAGTTGAAAAGAATATTAGTGAATGCACCATTTTTGGCACTTCCTTCCAAGAATGGTGAGTTTTTTATATACAGTGATGCTTCATTGGAAGTACTTGGTTGCATCCTAATGCAGAATGATCAGGTAATTACTTATGCTTCACGACAGTTGAAAAATCATGAGGTAAATTACCCTACACATGATTTGGAATTAGCTGTTGTTGTTTTCGCTTTAAAAATTTGGAGGCATCATTTGTATGGAGTAAAGTGTGAAATATCTACTGATCACAAAAGTTTAAAGTATATATTCACTCAGAAAGAGTTAAACATGAGACAGAGGAGATGGATGGAATTAATAAAGGATTATGATTGTACAATTCATTGCCATCTAGGAAAATAAAATAAAGTGGTTGATGCTTTGAGTCGAAAAAGTAATGCTTCATTAGAAATTTTGCATTTGGAACGTGATCCTTTGGTTAAGGATTTGATGACAATTGGCATAGAAGTTGTTAGTGCAGGATTTTCTTCTGTTTTGTTTCAGGTATCAGTGAAATCTTCTCTATCAGACAGAATCAAGAAAGCACAGAAGCAAGACAGTGAGTTGTAGAAAAAGGTAGAGATGGTTCAGAAAGGTAGGTTTCCTGAATTCACCATTGGTAATGATTGCGTTTTGAGATTTGGGAAGAGATTGTGTGTGCCTTGTGATTCATAGTTGAAGAGAGAGTTGTTATGTGAAGCTCATAGTTCTCCATTTTCAGTTCATCCTGACAGTACTAAGATGTACAGAGATCTGTGGGAGTATTACTGGTGGGATGGAATAAAAAGAGATATTGTTGATTTTACTATGAAGGGTTTGACATGTCAACAGGTTAAAGCAGAGCGGCAGTTACCGAAAGGGATGCTTCATCCTTTACCAGTGCCAGAGTGGAAATGGGAGAATATATCCATGCACATTGTTGTGGGATTACCGAAGAAATGTCGAGGTAATAATGCAATCAGGGTTATTGTTGATCACTTGACTAAATCTGCTCATTTCCTTGCTATACGAGATACTTTTCCCTAGATCATCTTTCCTGTTTGTATCTTAATGAGATAGTCAGGTTACCTAGAGTTCCTCTCTCCATTGTATCTGACCGTGATCCCAGGTTCACTTCTAACTTTTGGAAAGGCCTTCAGAAGTCGTTGGGTACTGAATTAAATTTTAGTACAACATTTCATCCTCAATCAGATGGGCAGTTAGAACGAAGAATTCAGACATTGGAGGATATACTACGTTCTTGATCTATGAATTATCAGGGAAGTTGGGACCAACATCTTTCTTTGGTTGAATTTTCATATAATAACAGTTTTCAGTCTAGTATACAGATGGAACCATTTCAGGCATTATATGGGAAGTGGTGTCGAACTCCAGCTTTCTGGGATGAAGTGGGTGAAAGGAAGTTGATGGGACCAGATTTGGTAGAAGAGTTGGTACAAAAAGTTCAGCTGATACAGAAACATATGAGAACAGCTCAGAGCAGGCAGAAGAGTTATGCGGGCAACAGGAGGAAGGATCTATCTTTTGAGGTAGGTGATCATGTTTTTCTCAAAGTCTTACCATGGAAAATTGTGATGAGATTTGGTAAGAAAGGAAAGGTGAGTCCATGGTTCATTGGACCATATGAAATTCTGGAGAGAGTTGGATCAGTTGCATAACAGGTGGATTTACCTCCGAGTTTATCTCAGGTACACAATGTTTTTCACGTTTCGATGTTGAGAAAGTATCTTCCTGATCCATCTCATATTTTGAGTCCAGAGGTAGTTCAGCTAGAAGAGAACCTGTCTTATGAGGAACAACTGGTCTAGATTCCTGACCACAGGGAGCAACTGTTACGGAATAAGGTGATTAATCAGGTAAAGGTTTTTTTGGAAAAACCACATGATGGAAGAGGCAACATGGGAATCTGAAAATGCAATGAGGGATAAGTACCCCCATTTATTCGATAAGTAAATAAATTACAGGGACACAATTTTTTAAAGGGGGGAAGGATGTAACATCCCAAGTAAGTAATGAATAATAGATATTTTTATCTATGTTTATTAATGAATTATATAGTGTTTTAGAGGCTTAAAATGAAAATAAATCCAATCTTAAGCATGGAATACACTAATATTTTTAAAAGATTGTGTTACTGCCTTTTGATGGAAAACCATTTTTAAATCTATATTTTGACGATTTTATAAGCTATGTTTGTCAAAATAGTCTTATTATTTTTGATTGGGACATCAAAATTTACTTTGTGTGAATTTTTGGTATTTTTCTGACAATGTTCATTTTTTAATGAATAGTGAAAAATACTGCATTTTACATCAAAACTGCTTTTTAATCTAATTTATTTATATGATTAGATTATCTTTTGAATTGGTTTTAAAGTGAAATTAGAATATATTTTTACCATTTAATCCAATGGTGGTCATTGGAATCAATTTCACTTTGAAATTGGACTTAAACTGGTGTCAATCTTTTGATAGTTATTGTTTCATAAAAACACGCTATTTGTCATGAGAGCGGGAATTAAATGTTAAATTAATCAATGTATCTTATATGATTTTAATTTTGTAAAATATACAACATTTTTGAATTCAGAATATCAAATATATCTTGGGGTGATGTTTTTGGTATTTTTCTGAAAAACATCAATTTTTGATGAATAGTGAAACCACTAAGTGGTAGTTAAAGAAACTGATTTTCCATTTAAATGAAACTTTGCCACTTCTGTGATTTGACTTTCAAAAATCCGACATAAATGGTTGTCATTAAGAAGGAAAATGTGGTTTAATGAGATTAAAATAATTTTTTTGTGAATAGTAACTTTTATGTTTTTAATCGCGATTAGAGGTAATTAGTGTAGTTTAAGGTAAAAATAATGTTATAATAATATGAGATTAGCTTGACACATGTCCAACCTTCATTGGATGTGTCATGATTGACCAAGAAAATCCATGGGTCAACTTGGGGACCCCATGGAGCCACTTTTGTTGGGAAATGACATAAATAACTTTTTATTTAATGTTAAAGTAAAAAATGACACAAACATGAGATGTTTTACTAAAACAATTTTTACATGGGGTTATACAAGTCAGATTTTTGATTATAAATAGTAATTGGAAATCTAAAAAGTTTTCCTACATCATAGTATTTTTTTTATAATTTTTAGACTTTAAATAAAATAAATTATTTATGACATCATGATGATGCATCGATTACCTCATTAATAAAGGATTTAAATAAAATGAAATGATAATGTAAAATATATGACCTACACATGTCCAAAACCAATTGTATGGGTGGATTTAGAACCCTTATCACCTTACACTCGAATTATATCAATGTGGGACCTTTTGAATCAGAATCTCATTTTAAAATAAAGTAACATTTCTTTACTTTCCAAGAGTGCCCCTCCTCTCCTCTTATAAAAGGCCCCTACCTCTACCTCCTTACCCACACATCCAAAGCCTTTGGGTCTGCCAACCCCTGCCCATTTTGTCTATCCACTTCCCTCTCCTACTCCTTCAAGCCTAACTTTGGGCAGAAGTCTTCCCAAGGAAGCCTTTGAGCTCAAACCAATGGGAGTTACCCGATTTTAAGGTAATGTCTTCACTTGAGTCCTTTTGTTTTATTTTGCTTCTCCAACCCCCTAAACGCTTTTTATTCATTTCTTTTGTAACAACTCCAGTATCTTAAATATACTAGGATGTGTTTATAAGAATTATTCGAGCTACAATTACACACACCTACATCTAATGGTTAAAGAACATACTGTTTCCGTGGATGGTGAATTTCTGCCTCCCGAAATGATGATTGTTCAACATTCTTTTAACACCTTCAAAGGTTCCCATTAAGATGAAACTATATTTATATATGATATATAATATGTTTATATTTTCCTTAATCTTATGTATTTCTCCTTTTTTGTATACCTTTATGGTTTCCATTATGGGTAAACGCGATATCTTCATTTAAGGAAGTGTGGACTACCACCCCCTCAAAGTGATTTGATTTGTTAATACCAGATGTGGGACGTATAAAGGATGGAGTTATGATATTATATATGATATTACACTGGAATTATAACATATCTTTATATCATTATGATTCCATTTCATAAAATACGAAATAGAAATGGAAGCAGCGCTCATGCGTACGTACAGCTTACCGTCTCCATGAACGGTGCATTTCATTTCTTACCTCTAAATGATTATGTAATACTATAAGTGCATGTATATACTAGATATATATATGATATATATGATATATACATCATGATTATAATTCTGGATATAAAAGATACATGAAAAACTGGTAATTATAAAGGGTTTATTTTTTACTCAAGTACCATTGATCGTTAAAACGACCGTTATTAACTTAAATAATTACATATTGTTCATGACATTGCAATAAGAGATATAAAAGGAATAATGAACTTGAAAAGGGTTCTTAAACAAGTAGAAATTAACTCAAGTTTATTATTCAGGAGATTAAAGAATGACCGAGTCAAGTCGGACCCGAGGTATGGGACTTCGTCTCAATCTCCTTTCATTGAGGCATATTTTGTTTTACACACAACATTCATTTATACGGTGTATAAACCCCTTTGACTTTTACTTTTATCCAAAAGGAATCTTTTTTTTATACAAAGTGTTTAACAAAACGAAAAAAGGGAATGTTTTTGTCATACGTATGTGGCGACAATGACTTCTCCGCTGCCGTGACCATTATTTGAGTTTCGGCTTCCTCTAGAAGACATACCTTATTTTTAAAAGAAAAAATAAATACCATGGTTTACTTTTCTTTTATTTTTATATTGAAAATGTTTTTCATAATGTTTTTAATATATCAATGTGTTGATATCTTGTAATTTAAATGGGGAATTGTTATGTTTTCCTTTATGCATGTTTTATGTGATATGATTATGATATGGTTCTTGGGCATTGTTAAGAAGACGGGTGGTTCCGTGATAAACTAAGGGCGGGTGAGCCCGATATAGCTCTCCAATGCATTGGGTAACGCGAAGGAGTGAAACGTCAAGGTTTCTCTGAAGAGATTTAGGGAATATACTGTGCTGGGTATTCCAAATGTAACCAAGAGGGTTACTCCCTACGTAAGAATGTTTTGAATGCCTCAAGTTACCTTTATGTCTTATGATTTCTATGATTTATTCGTAATTTGATGAGATATGTTAAAGTGCTTATATTTTATGGGTAAAGTATTATTTCATTCTTATGTATATATGAACTTATGTTTCCTTTCCATTTTTTTATAACCCATACTGAGCTTTTTATGCTCATCCCATGTTTTTTTGAAATGTGTTTCACAGGTCAAGGGAAAGATACATGATATGATGATAGTGTCAAGGAAGTGTCAAGAATGAATCCATGTTTTATTTTAAATATGTTTCCATTGATGGGAAAAAAGAATACTATCTTTATGTAACCAATTTGTTTATATGTGGAATGTAATGCATGTTTTATGATCTAATTCTCTAAAACTCTAAACCCAAAAAGATCCTCAATGTGTAATCTTGTAATAACTCAAGATTAAGTGAGGTTTAAGGCTGGGGCCTTATAGTCATAATCGTGTCATGGAACATAAAAATATATATTTCCCCATAATATTTGGTTTAATGGATCAAAATAAATAATTTTTGGAAGATATAAAAATAATATTTTGGTTGTATAATATAATAAATTATATTTAGAACTTTCTAATGGGGGAGAAAGCATAACCCAAAGGTAATTGGGAGGTTAAAAGAGAAGACCTTACTTTATGTACGAAACAATTTTTGTACATGAACTTAATGTCTTAGATAATCATATTAGATCAATTTATTAATTAATTAAGAAACTCATTTACATATATTTAATTTATTATTATTTTATTAAGTTCATTAATCACATTTTTTATGAGTTATAAGATTCATCTTAATCATTCTGGGAGTAGACGTTTAATGATTTTAAAATTGGTTCTGTTGAGTTCTATTGTAAGGGTTCTTGTCAAATGGAAGAAAAACAATAAGAGTAAAATTATATGATATTGATGATTATACAAAAATTTAAATGGTTATATACTCCATTTCTATCAAAATAGAAGTTATTTATTAGATAAAATATTAATGATGAATGTTAGTTTAATTTGGTGAATTTTAATTCATCATGATCCGATTTTATTTTATTATTTAATATAGAAGATATATACCGGTTCAATAACATTAAATAAGCTATAATAAATAATACATAATATATTTTTACCATAAAAATGGTTTTACAAACATCCTTGAAGGTGATAAAAGAAAATTAAAATGTATCATCCTTGATGAAAATAAAAACAACACATCACATATGATGTTTTCATTTTCTGAATAAAAGGAAGAGTGAAGTGGTTTGATGATGGACTATTCTATTAAAAAAAATATAATAAATATAAAATATATTTGATTTATCATTCCACTTTGTGTTTGGGATGTGGGTATAGAATAATAAAATAAAATTAAAAGAAAAAAATTAAAAGAAAATGATAGCGGATTTTACATCTTGAACTTAATCTCTGTGAGAGCCTCATTATGGAAAATATGGTTGGTCTTTTGTTAAGAAAAAATTCTACTGGAAATTGGGGAGAGTCATGGTAAGAGGGTTGGAAAAAAGTGGAAATAATTAATTGCTTTGGATGCATGAGGAGAAGAGGTGGTGTCTGTGGTATTTATAGTGGGAGGGGAGAGGTATTTATGATTATTTTATTCATTTGTTTATTATTTTTTATCAAGACTCTAAACATTTTTGTTTCTGATTACTATTTATAGTTAATAGTGTATGCGAGTTCTAACAAAAGAGTAATTACCTTATCCATACATCATCCATGAATCAGTAATTTATGTATTTGTCAAATACCATAAATTGTAGTATTTCACTATTCACCAAAAATTGAACCATTCTATAGAAATTCAAATTATTAACCCCATTTTTTTTGAATGGATAGAATTAATAAAATTACTCCATTTTATAAAAAATATTTCTAACAATGATATATTTAATTTTTAACTAAAATCATCAAATTGTTTTGAAAAATATCACTATTAAAATTATAACTGAATTTATTACACTTTGAAAAAACAACTGAACTCTAATAAAAGTATCCTAGAATAACAAGAAAAAAAATATAAATTTATGAATCTATTTTACAAAAAAAAATTATTTGAAATATTTATATTAATTGTAAAATTTCAATGAAATAATTACATTTCAAGAAATATATTTTATTTAGCATTTTCAAAACATTTAAATACTTAATACATGATATAAAAATATATTTTTTTAATTCATATTATATTTATTTTTTATTCATAATTTCATATATGAGTTTAACATAATAATATATGGGTTCTTATTTCTAATGGTCACATTACTACTCCAATGTCCATGTTTTTAGTTTATTTGTATTCGATCTTTAACTTCGATAATCACCATTTGTCTAATTATTAATTTAATTAACTAATGATTTTATTAGGTTATCTATGTGATGTATGTTTTTTAAACAATATAAAATAATTATAATAGGGAAAATTTCATTGATAAATGTTGTTTTTTATCACTCTTCCCCTTATAAAATTTCACCATCAAAATTTCATTTTAACAAACTATGGTGAAAATCTATGAGGGTATTTCTCCTTCAGCTCTTCCTCCAGTTCCAAAGTTGCCTCTTCGTACTTATGGTTTTGACATATTAATTTTACCATGTGAGTAGTCTTGTTGAATTTATCTTTATCTCTATGGTCCATGATATTCACCAGATTCTCTTTATATGAAATTTCATTCTCTAATTGTACCACCTCTAGATTTAGTAAATTTTTGTGATTTGATATATACTTTCTCATGAGGGATACGTGGAATACATTATGTACTTGAGACATGGATATCAAAATTAATATTTTATAGGCCAAAACAAAAACATAATGAAGACTCTCAAAGGGGTTGATGTACATGGGACTGAACTTTCTTTTCACCCCAAATCTCTTGATCCAATTCAATGGAGATATATGGAGGAATACCATGCCTCTAACATGAAAATCCAGGCTCATTTGACTGTTTTTTGCCTATATGTCATGATAAATTTGGGAATCCCACATATAATTTTGAATTTTTTCACCTTTTATACCATTTCCTCAATTATTTCATGTCTATATAGCTTACATTCACTAATTTCAACCCATCAAGATAGTTTTTTCAATATTTTATTATAATGGTTTTCATATGAATCAATTTGGATGCTCAAGTGGAATCCAATATTTTTAGATAACTCAACCAGAGGAATATGTTCTTCCCACCCCCGTGAAGTCTAGATAAAATTCTCTCAACATTTCATCTAGTTTAGGAATAGTATACTCATTTTAGCCATCAGTTTGAGGATGATAGGACATATTGAATCTCACCTATGTGTTTAGATATAGTTAACGACACTTCTAGAACATGGAGGTGTGTCTTAGACCCAGAAATGATATAATATATTGTTCCAATACATGCATATTTACCACTTATCTTATATGTATCTACTAAATTTGATCTAGTGATAAGTCCTGTAGAATTGAAATTAAGTGAGTTATCTTTGTAAGATGATCCACAACGACACATATAACATTTAAACTTCTAGATATCCTCATAATTCTGTTGAAAAAGTATATGATAATGTTTTCCAACATCCATGTTGGTATGGGTAATGGTTTCATCATCCCCTTATACATTTTCAATTCATCTTTTCATATTTACATACAAGAAATTTTGAGTTATATTCAAAAATATACTTATTCATATTTCCCAACCCATAGTTATTTAGGAGATCTAGATACATCATTGTGATCCTTGGGTGAGAAGAGATGGTTGAACTATGTGTGTCATTAAGAAGCTCTCTCTTTATCTATATACTGGATGGTGTACATAGTCATGAACCAAATCATTTGACTCATTCATCAACAATTTTGAACAGTAAGGATTTCTCTTTTTTGATATCTTTATTTTTATAAATTTCCAATTCATTTATTTGGGTATTCATTATTTTATCCATAATGCATGTTTGGGAAATCATTTAGATATATATTGATGATGTTATTTCCTTAATTATTCCCATGCAAATCCTTCGAAAATCGAAGAAGATAGTATCCTTCTAAATTCTCATCATTGATAATGTTGTAGGATATTTTATACTTAGAGATGCTCCAAAATTATTTCTATTAATATTATTGTAATGGATTGATAATTCATAATACATGATAAGCACTAACCATTTTCACCAGAAAAAATTAAATTCATTCTATATAAATATATAATGTACGCTCTTATAATGAGAATAAATTTCAAACTTCTCCCCATAGAGATAATTCGACCCGATTTTTATGGTGTTAATCACAAATTTGACCTCCATATCTTTTTGTAGGATATTTTTTCTCATGAATTTTCAACTTCCTAGAGATGTAGGCTATCATTTTATCATTTTTCCTCATTATACATCATAATACCTTATTTGACGCATCCTTGTCTACCACAAAGTGTCCCAAACTCATTCGAAGGGTGAGTAAGGGTGTAGTGATAATCTTAATTTCCCAATCATTGATGTAGTCATCACATTAAATGGTGTAGAGAAACTATTATCCCTTAAAACTCTACAAGGTTGTTTTTATTTTCAATCATGAGAAGTTATTCAAAATTTTCTGGAATTGACTATGAAAACCTAGGAAATTACAGACCTCTATTACCAATGTTGGCATGGGCCACTCTTCGATTTCCTTTTCCTTGGAAGGGTCCAAAAATATTCCTTTTCAAGTAATAAAATACCCCATGAATGATACTTCTTCCATCCAAAATACACAATTATTGTATTTATCATAGTTTTTCTCCATGATCAATGTTTTTATCATAGTATTCACGATCCTCCATACTTTCAGAGTATACATGAATATCATTGATAAAGAATACAACAAATTTGTGAAGGTAATATATAAAGTACCTATTCATTATGTCTATGAATATTGTTTGAGAGTTAGTGAGTTCGAATGAAATCACTATGAACTCATAATGTTAATAGCTTGTTCAAAAGGAAGTCTTTGGAATATCTTCCTTCTTATATTTAATTGGGGATATCCTCACTGAAGGTCCACCTTAGAAAAATACTTTTCCCCTCGAAGTTGATCAAACACATCATATATCCATGGGAGAGAATAATTTAAATTTATCATGATACTTTTGAGATCACAATAATCAATGCAGTGGAAACCAATCCATCACTCTTCTTGAAAAAGAGGACAGGAATACCCCATGGTGAAGCCATCAAGAATATAAAACTATTGTACAGATTCTATTGTAACAATTTCATCAGTTACTCCAACTCAATTTCATACATTAATTAATTTTTATTTGATATAGGATGTTATCTATGAAAAATTTCAATTCATAGCTAAACCTATTAGTTCATAGGAAGAACAAAAAATTGTCCAGGGAACAAATCCGTGTTGTCCCTCGTAATGTTTATTTATTAGAGAAATATTATCTCATTTTTCTCAATCATTTTCACTATATATCCATGATAATAAGGGAATAATATCCATAATTGAGATGATGATTATAAAATAAATTTATTCACCTCTTTACACTTGTACATAATTGGAGGTAGATTTTGGATGTGGAGAGTGATCTCCCTTTTCTGATAGCTGATATTGTATTTATATAATGATAGACAATCCATGCCAAAAATAGCATCAATATCCCCCAATTGATGAAATAAAATCTTTCTTTGATGGTTCAGTCCACAAACATTAATTAGGGAGGATTTATATACATTTGATGAAATAATTTCCCCATAAACTATTCTCAAAGGTAACTCATCCACCACATTTTGAGGTTGTGTTTTAATAAGTATACTAAACTCGAATTATATGAAATAATTCATAGAACTAGAATCAAATATTACATTTTCAATTATTGAATGAATAATCATTGTACCTGTCACCATATCATTTTCTAGATCCTCCTCAGTAGAAGTGATATCATATTCCCTTCTATGTTGTCATGGAATATTGTGTTGATTTCCTCTGACAAACATGGGATAAGAGAATTGTCTTGAAAATTTACCATCTTCCATGGAGTAGAAACACTACAATACCAGCTTTGTATTGATTTGAACTATCCTCTATTATTCTAAATTCGGGAAATTATTCATATACCTTCAGAAATTATAATATATATACCCATATCTCCCACTTTTTATGGTTCTCTGGGCCACCCTTTGATAGTTCACATGATGCTTATTCCACAAATTTTGAAATATGGGATATTGGATTATAATTCTATCATGTGATTTATCAATTAAAATTACAATATTAAAATCTTTTTTCTGAATTTAATCTCCTAGGCCATGAGACTGTAGAGTGTCTCTTATCTCCATTGCAACTTTAAGGGATCAAATAATAATCACCACATATTTGTCAAAGTCTCGGATTAAAAAGGTTATTCATAGACTCAGATATATCCAAATAAAGAATCAATACACATTTTTTTAGTGTTCATGAATATTACAGAACAATATTTCACAATAATTGTAATGTTTTCCTCGTATTCCCTGATATACTCGCCTTATTTCTACTTCAATACTATAAACTCATTTTCCTTCATAAGATATAGTGTTTTGGGAAAATATTTATTGAAAATTATTTTATTTAAATCTTTCCATTTAGGGAATTAATGACATCCTAATACATTGTGATGTTGACCAGTGTCCTCCACTAACTAGCTTCCCTATAAAAAAGATAGACCACTGGTACAACATTCTCTTCTTCTGAAAACTGAAGGACATAAAATATATTATCAACAGAGTTAATACAGTATTCCATGTTGATGGTATTACTATATACACTAAAGATGGGAAACCTCTTTTACAAAATAGATTCAGAAAAAATAATTATAATTTTTAGGAGAAGGAGGTATTTTCACAAGATTCAAATTATTATATAACTTAACCCATTCGGTCTAGTACTGTAATAAATATTCATGTAAACATTCACATAAAATTTTCCATTTTAGAAGGGAAATCGTCATATTTCCTATCACATTGATTATTAGCAAGGATTATTATATTTAAAACCATTAAATAAAAATAATAAGGAATAATTAGGGGGTTTAAATACATATCTAATAATAATTAAAAAAGGAAACATTGAATATAAATGTATAAACTTGTAAATAAAATGTATATCCTAAATTATGATTAGATAAGATTCTATATTATTTATCAATGGTGATAGAATTAACCCTATGATAATACTAGAGTTTTGTAGTCATAGTCTCCAAAACAACTAGACCGTTATATGACATCAACTATAATTACCCTATCGTTTTACACAAAATTTTACATGATTTTAAACATAATTAACCAAGAAATAAAAAACCAATTATCATAAATTCTAGTGTATTTGGAAGACTAAGTATATAATTAGAATAAACAAACCTATAATAAAACATCTTGTATTTAATCTTCATAAAGATATTCATACCTCCTTTTAGCTATAACAACAATAGAGGATAACCCAAGGAATAGATGAATAAAAGGGACGAGATAAAAAGACATGTAATAGAATAAAAATTTGAGTATAGTATAACACATAGGTTGTAAGTTATAAAATGATGACATAAAAGGGATTGGAACTTTAATAAACATAAGGAATCATAAAGTATAGAAAATGGAATCATGTAATTTTAGAATCATAGGAATGTAGAAACAACATACAATATGGAAAAATCTTGAGTCATGGATGACTGCCAAGACAATTTCAAATGGTGAAAAAATCCCCATAAAGGAATGATATTTAATCCCTATCTAAACATGATGTATCATGATACTAAAAATTACCAAATAAATTGGAGAGATATCTAGGTTCAGCCTTCATAACATGTTCATTCATATTTGTTCCATAAAAAGAATCACTTATAATCATAACAGTTACCCATGGAAGGAAATGGGTATTTTAATCATCTCTAGGAGTTAAAAAATGTGTGTCTAAAAAAAGTGTCCATGAAATAATGGATTTAAATCATAAATGGAAATTAATAAGTAATAATCGGACAATACCCTTATAAATTATTATCATCTGATGTTTAAACACATAAATATTATTTTTGAGAAACTTTAGAAAAGATCCTCCTTATTCTCGTTTATGGGAAAGTATTAAATAGGACTTAAAGATGAAAAAGGAATAATTATTTGTATAAAAAAATCAACATACATAGTTTATCCTGAAAAAAAAGAGTGTTTAAAAATTATATTTCCATCTTAAAATAGATTGTGGTGTGTACATTTAAATGGGTAAGAAATTGAGATGTTCCTTTTAATTGGCCATTCTTATTGGGAGGAATTGAGAAGGAAACATTTTAAAACATGTATTTAACCATAAAAGAATGAATAATAAATATAGATACATAATTTTACAACATATAAATAGAACAAAAAATATTTATAAAATATGAATTTAGATTTACAATGGTGTAATGAGAGAAAAGTTAAATCCCAATGGTAATTGGGGGTTTAGAGAGAATCACATAACATATGTCATAAACTATTTTAAAAATTCACATAGTGACCTAGAGAATAAAATAAGATTTAGTAATAAAAAATTTAGAACTACTTATAAAAGTAATTTTTTATTATAATTTTATTGTGTTCATTTATGGCATTTTTTATGAGTTATAAGATTCAATTTTATCACTCCAAGAGTGTTTATTTCATTATTTTATAATTGGTTCCCTTGAGTTTCATTATCAGAGTTCATTTCAAATATTAAAAAATAAAAATGTCGAATTATATGATATTGATGGTCCTACATAATTTTAAATAGTTCTTTATAAGATTTGTTTTTGAAAAATGACAATGATTCATGAGCTCAAATGTCAATAATGAATGTTGGTTTGTTTTGGTGAATTTTAGATCATCACGTACAAGTATTTTTACTAATTAATATTATTCATATATACTAGATCAAAAAAATTAATTAAGACTTAATAAATATATTATACTATGGTTTAACCATAAAAAAGGTTTTATGACTAGACTTGAATATGGAAAAGTAAAAAAGAACATGCATTTTCCATGATGGAGGTAAATCGAATCATCACATATGATGTTGTAATTTTTGAATTAAATTAAGAGTGATGTGTTTTGATGATGGATTGTTACATAAAAACAACATAAATATAGTATATAAAATATGCTGGAGTTATCATGCCTATTTTGGGACATGGAGTTTGGGAGAGGATAATAAACTAAATGAAAAAAAAATAAAATAAAATGAAATAGGATTTTACCTCTTGAACTTATAATCCTTGAGATATTCCTTACAAAAATTTGGTTTGGGATTTTGTTGAGACCAATGTCTCCTAGATATCAGGTAGAGAATTTGTAAGATTATTGGGTAAATTTTTTAAATTATTCCAGGCATTAGAGGCATGAGTAAAAGAGGTGGTGGGGGCGGTATTTATAGTGGGAGGAGTGTGGTATTTTTTGTTATTATATTTATTTGTTTATTATTTTGGCTCAATCCTATATATAGTGTTTTCTGTCATTAATATGTACAATAAACAGTGCATGCGAGTTTGAACCAATTTGTTATTACTTAACTCATACATCATCTATGACACAATAATTCTAGTATTTATTAAATATAGTTAATTACTATATTCCACCATTCACAAAAAAATATACTATTTTATAAAATCCCATAAAATTCAACCCATCCCTTTATTTCATGTATAATTCAAAAAATGGAAACCATTTATTGAATTTTTTACTAAAAATGATAACTATAATAATTAATTAAAATCATCATTTATTTAAAAAATACTTATTTTTATATTATAATTGATTTTATGACAGTTTGACAAATTACTTAAAGCATCGTAATATATAAGTATAATAATAATACAAATAAATATTAATTTATGAATCTATTTTTGGAAAATAAATTTTCTTTTAAACCATGTTATTGTTTATAAAATTTTATGTAATCTATTATTTTTCAAAAAATAACAATACATAATATATCATTTTTAAATAATTTATTTACAAATTCTATGATATAAATATATTATATTTTAATTCTTAAGATAACAAAATTTTATTTGTAATATCATAGGTGAGGATAATATTATATTGGACGAGTTACTAATATTAATGGTCTTATTACTATTCCAATGGTTAAGTTACAATTTCACCACTATAGGCTCTTTAATTTTTTTAAATACCACTTATTTCATTATTAATTTATGAAAAATGATGTTCTCATGTTATCAATGTGATATATGTGCTTTATACTATATAAAATAATTAAATGTATGAAAATTCATTTAATAAAAGATTGTCTTGTTAAAATAAAAAAATATTTTAGATACGAAGATTACTAAAATATATTAGATATAATTATTAGATAAGTAAAACAATAATTTTTTTAAAAAATAATAAAATGGTTCAGAAATTTAATGGTTCAGAAATGGGAAAAACTACATCAAATCAACAATGAATGGTGAAAATATTTGAATCTATATCGAAGGATACCCATGGAATAGAAAACACACCCTACCATATTGAGAAACCTAAAAATGGGGTCATTGAGATGCACTAGGGTTTTACCAAATGGGTTCAGTGAAATGGAATAAACAAACCAACATAAGAATGAGAAGAGGGGGACGATGAGAGTTTTCCGAGGAGATCCAACCTTCAATCCCCATTAATCTCCGTGAAATAGATAAAGGGAGGGTAGGATTGAGGATGGATACACAGACACATAGGATAATATCTGAATGGGGTTTGAGAAAACATGGAGGAGTAGGAGGTGATTTTTTCTTCAAAACAAATATTAATATATTATTCTAATTTTGAAAAATTTTAAATTCAAGGTAACTCAAATAGTTTTTCAACATTTTCTTCAAACCCTAAAATAACAATGTGATACTTTCACGAAACCCAAATTCACTATACATGGATTATCAATCTTTGAATTGATAGTGAATGTGACACTTCTAAAGAGACATAACTAAATACAAGGTCACCATAGAGTTTACTAACTATACCACCTGACCGTAAATTTCTTTTAAACACATAAAATATAAAAATTTAAATCCTTAAAGTAATATAAACCCTTAAAACATAAAATAATATAAGATTCATTTATAGTAACATGATGAGTTTCCTTGATACACCGTTATTTTACAAAATATAATTATAATATGAACCCTCTTTAAAAATTATAGATAACGATTTTTTCATATATATAAATCCTTATGGTGTGGCAAAACTATTTTGGTTTAATGTTTTCAAATAAATAGGAAAAACCTATAAGAAAATTTATTAGTGGAAACATTGTTTCATAAACATATCCCTCATGGAATGACACATGTTTATATGGTGTGACTAGATCATCACTACTTTAGTTTAATATTTTTCATCCTCCTATATAGTGTGACTAAATTATATTCATAGTGGTTAGGTATTTTTTTCATTTAATGGACACTAGGACTACACAACATTTTCAAAAATTCCTTTAAAAAACCCACAATTTCTATAATACCACATAAAACTGTAATAATCATTATTATATCATGAATTATTCCCCCAAACGAAGTTTGATTAATTTCTCTCTAAAAATGACTTGTATCTAACATTGAATTCCATTTATATCAATATAATGAATCATTTAAAATGTATTGTTACCATAAATGGAGGACATTGTATAACTTCACATATGATCGTATTTATGAATGAAACATTCTTGAACAACCAGATGCCACAACCTAGATTTAAAACTAATGTTATAAAAATATATTATCAACAAATCATTTTATCAACCTCATACTTAAAATAGAGTTAATATGATACTAGATTCATAGAAAAATATCCCCTACATTCTTTATAAATATCCCACTCTCCATTGAAAGTGAGGATAGTCCCATTGTATGATATAACAACAATATACCTAATAATTAGGGTGATTAGTGATTTAAATCAAGTCAACCATTCTATGAAAAATACAAAGATAAATGTTTTGATATCCATACCTACAAATTAAAATTAAATGACCATGTTACCAATCATAATTGAGCATGTGGAATTCTTTAATTCCAAAGGGATTGATTCACTATGTGGAGTATCTATTCTCAATAAATATGATTTCAACACCTTATGAAGTATTAAATGTGCAGAGAATATAGAAAAGATAAATTAATTTTTTTATATAGTATTAATAAATAATTAAACAACCCTAGAATCAATTAAAATTTTAACATACAACATGGAAAGTACAAAATCTAATTTATCATCCTCTAATGCTAAAAAATTATTAATGGGTTTACTATTACTATTATAAGGAGTTTTCCTCTACTTCTAATATTGTCTTCAAACACTGTCATGGGTTCCTCAGTCATATTTCATAATATAATTAATTTTTATTTTCAATCACAAACACATTTTTGGATGGAACACAACTCTTTCCATTAGTAACTAATTATAATATTTATTCAAATATAAATAATTTATTTATTAGAAAAATTTACATGGATGAACTAGAAAATTCCACTTTGGGTATCATACATCACCACACATGAAGTAAACCATTGAAACTATTCAATATGAAGCATGAGAAAATAACTCTTCTAATTTCCCATCAAATTACTTCATCTTTTTCATCTAAATAATTAATTTATTACCAATTGTACCTAAAAAGGGATAATATTCTTTCCCTCTAAGTATCAGTTATATCTACATCTACTAAAAAAATTTCATCAACCACCACTGTATAAGTAGGATATTTTAGTTACATTTTTATTGAATAGATATTTTTACCCAACCATATCTCAAATTTCCATTCCTTTATTTTTTAATATATTTTTAGTTCAATCCCATATTTCACAACCATAGAAAATTATGATTATAAATTTAAGAAAATTTTTAGAAATATAAGAATTAATTATCTGTTGAAAACATCAACCCTTCTAAATTATATTGGTAAAAATAATCGATTATATTTTACATTAAATATTATTATAATTATAATTTTATTCAATAATCTAATTATAATTCCAACCCATCTGATATGGTATCAAGATCCCAATACAACCATTAAATTATAAAGGGAGGTAAAAAAGATTATAATATGCCCAATATTTTCATTGAATTATTCAAAATTCTATATTCCAATATCCCCTATAAATGATGTGGTATTTTTTATTTAAATATCAAATTTTAAATTTTTATCTTTCATCCTATTGTTATTGGTAACCATAAAAAAATCCTCGATAGCTTACATGACATCAATCAATAGATGATGATCTGTAGGTGTTGTATTTTGAACTACATTACCTTAACTTATCAGAAAAATTATAGTTGGAATAATTATATATAAAATAAAATGTCTTGATAAAAAAAGTAAATATATCATCTTCAACAATATTTTTTATAAAATTAAATTCTATATCATGATTGATTAATATTACCTTTAATATTACCATACAATTTAACTTTTTATATAATTACACGAATTCATTCACAAATTCATTTAAATAATACTTTGGAAAAACCAAAATCATTAGGTCATTAGAACATAGTTTTGTTCTAGAAAAATACTATCCCTAAAACCATGTTAAATTTATCTTCCACTTACCATGACACCCCAGTTTCAATAATTCTTATATATTTTAACCAAGTAGGGGTTAATGTGGAACAAATAATAATCATTGGAGGCTGTCAGTAATATCTATTTTCATCTGGACCCAACCCATGATGGGGATCGACTCGTAACTACCCCAATCCCACCTCTATAGGCCAAGGGGTGGAAACTAGCATCGAAATCCCAAAAATCCTAGAAAAACCTTTCCATAAGTAGCTGTACACACACATGGCCAAATCGATGCAATGTGAAGATGGGAAAAAGTAAAAGATGTGACCTACTATAAAATAAACCACACATTCCTAGACCATAGAACAATATGAATAAAATAAAGCAAGATGAAACTAAAAAAGGGAAAAAATACATGCCCAACAAAAAAGTGAATCATCCCAATATGAAAACTCATAAAGTAAAGCTAACGAGGAATCTCCATTCCAGAATCCTCGAATTTTACCACCACATGTTGTCCAAGATCCCGTATCCCTATGCTACTCCAAATTCATGATAAAACATGCAAGCCATATTTATAAGGAATGATACATGCGTGTAACAACCATGTATGGGTGAGTATAAACATAATTAGTAGGACTCCCTAAAAAGAAGGCAGAGTAGTAAGAGATACAAAAGGAAAAGAAGTAAAAAATATAAAAAAAATTACAGTAAACATGTGCTGCTCAACCCAACAATAGAGATAAGTAAGCTCATATAAACACAACGAGATAGAGACAATGAGAATGTGAACTTCCCATTGAGTGTTCGATACATATAGTAGGAGAGTATACTCATCCAACAACGAGAAGTTGGACACAGAAAGAAGATGGAATACCCTACACGTCTTTTCCTCCCCTATAATTAGATTAACTAAAACTGAAGGAGTGGGTACTACAATATGGTTTAAATATATATATGTTCATTTGAAGAAACAAAAACAAGAGATTAGGGGTATGACCATATTTTAGCTCAACCTAGGAAAATATTCACCAATAGTACTAGATGTAACAACCATCAATTCCTAATATTCTTTACATTTTCTCATAACTGCAAATCAATGGGGCTCAAGTACCACAACTCAATATTATCCGTTTTTGGAAGGTCTGTCTTGACCGCACAGTTTTAAGTCATGAAAAAAGGACATGTATGAGTGGGGAAAGTGGCCCTTTTAATTGTGAGCTCATGGTAACTTCAATGTACATATCATCACAGATCTGTAGAAAAGAGGATGTTTCAATCTCGAGGAACCATGCCCAACATGACTGGAGGGTTCCACTCTAGCATCATCGAGGACCCATACCCTGCCCGATTAAGGCGTTCCACTCAATAATGGGTAAAGGACCCGAGCCCAGTCTGGCTGGAGGGTTCCACTCTAGTGTTGTTGAGGACACATGCCCAGCCCAGATGGAGGGTTCCACAGAGAAGTCAATGATGTCGTCGCCTAATCACCACTATCCTCAAACACTATCTGAATATGTGTTAGGCTCTGAACACATCAAAAGGATCTCCCATCGATATTTATTTCATGCTTAAAAATTTAATGATATCACAAATAATAATTTTCACATCCATACCAATCACACATTCATTATTTTTAAGGAAAAACATGTGTGGTAGACTATCCTCTCTCTCTAATGGGACATCTAAAGGGAAATTTGGGTAACGTCACACCATACTCTAAAGGCGTATCATGGGGACCATGAATTAGACTGGAAATTAATTATATGTATGAAACCATTGTGATCATATCAAAAAAATCCACCGGATTGACTATTTGATCATCCCAAATGGATACTCGGTGAAAAGTATAATCTGACCGCAAAACGTGCGAACTGGGCCCCATGGGTCTCACACATCGAATTTAGTTTAAAACAAAAAATTAATCTAGAAAATGTATCCCAAGGGTAAGGACCATGCATCTACTAACGATGTGATAAATTGTAGTTCCATTTAAAAGATAGGTTCAATACAAGAACCTCGAATAATAATAAAAAATTTATTATTGTTAATGTTAAGAGTTTTTTTCAACCAACAAATAAACCAAAACCTAAAAGTACTGAACAGTTATAAAAATATCCTTCTTTAATAAAGGGACCGGTTGCCAAAGAATACACATCAATAAGATTCATAGTTTAGGAGATACATCTTTTTTAACCAGTATGGGCTCCATTCAGATAGGTCTGTCCCATTCTGGCTGGACCCATCTTCCTGGGCTAACATGATTTGGCCAGCTTGGTCTTGTTCTGCTGGACCACGGCCTATCACACAACTGGAACAACCTTCTCTTGGCCTGGCACACATCCGTAGCCCGACCTGCTTCCTGGGAAGCCCGTTGGATGAACAACCTACCTGGGGACCCCGTATGGTCCCCTCATCACTACGTCGATCCTTGTTGTGTAGTTTTATGCTTATTGGGGTTGCGCACTGCGACCCTACCTTGCCTCCAGCCTGGCCACAACACGGTTCCACTGTTCTGACACCACCCAATTATCCCAGTGCACCGACCTCACCTTAGAATGCCACCTCCCAGCATTAGAAACGTGGCCTACCACCTGGTTCTACCTCCACCCTTCTCAGCACCCTGGTCTACAGTATGGACCACTTTTTAGTCCGATGTTGCTGCCAGACACACCCCATCAGGTTGTCGCACTCCAACTTTGGCCTCTACCTTTACCGAAACCGCATTTCTTTCTCCGTATGCAGGCTACCAGGACCACTCCAGTGGTCAGAAAGTTGGAAAATGGTTATTTCGGGATCCTCTGGTCTAGGGCATCACAAGACCAACCCCCACTCAAGAATTCGTCGATGTTTCAATGTAGAAATGATTTAAAGAGAATAATGATGAACATGAAAAAATGGGGGTTCAAAATGGGGGATCGGGTTATGGATGTGTTAATTTGGACATCACATCAACACTCAAAACAAATAATCAATGAAGAAATCAATAAAAATTGGTGAATTGATTTTTTAGTGTGTGAAAATCAAAATAAAGACTACCTTAATCGATCTGTTCATCGTTCATGATTTGCACTACGAAGCCATTGCGATCCTCCAGAATTCCATCAATGAATATTATTTGATCTTATGATGAATAAAGAAAGAGAGTGATATTTTTGTGAAGATATGGAGAGAGGAAAAAATTAGGGGCTAACCCTAATCCTAATCTCTCATTTTTATATTTAAAAGAATGATAGAACCTGCCAACAATTGCGAATTATGAAATCCTTGTGCCCTCTCATTTTATGTCCTTCCTAAGAAAAACATCCCATTCCAAACATAATGGTGAACTCATATTTTAAATACTAGTCCCCATTAGAAGGTTAGTTTCTTCTTATTTAGGGGTAAAATTATTATATTTCATTATTTTAATGAAGATTTAACCCGGGTTTTATTTTTCCACAGAAGTCCCTCACCGACTAAAGTTATGCCTCACATAGGGTAAAATAAATGTTCCAGACTCAACTGTGGCCTTAGATTTTAGATCAGATCAACTGTTGAAGATTTATCCCATTTCCTTTTTATTAAGAGTATAAAATATACATAATATTTTTATAAAAATTATTTCTATGCACACTGTGCCTCGTAATTTCATGCCATCTCTGTGCCCAACTATTGAAACATATTTAGAAATATTTAAATATATTATAAGGTGAAAACCAGTTCTCTATAAAATTCCATCATTTATGATTTTCATCCTAAAAATAAATACTAGGGAAAAAATAGGATACTAAGCCCACATCTAGATCCCATGTTCCTAAGAACACTCATGCACATTTTCATGTTTCCATAGTATGTGAACTAGTGGAATGGATAATCCCTATAAGGTTTGCTCCTATCGATCCTCGATCACCAACAGGTGCTCTACAAATGTGGATCTATCTTCAATTTCCATCTCTCTTGAGTCGATGATGTGCATAGTATCATTAATGTATTGCCTCAACTGTAACATGGGGAAGGCATATTGCCCCCATTCCATCTATGGGGGAAGGTCAAGGTGGTAGGAAACCTCACCAACCCTTCACATAATCTCAAACAACCTGATGAACCATGGGGATAGATTACCTCCTCGGGTGACCATCAACATTCTATTATGTGGAATGAATCTAAAAAAGATGTGCTCTCCATTCTCGAACTCCAAGAGCCTATAATGGAAATCTACGTATGATTTATGTCAACTATAGAACATATTCATCTATTCACAGATGACATGCACTGTCTTCTTCGTGGCTCACACCAACTCAGGGCCCATGAGGGATAATTCCACAACCTTTGTCCAGTATAGAGGTGACCTGATGGGTCTCCCATATGAGGACACAAAAGGTTCAATGTCGATGGTAGAGTGGTAGATGTTGTTTTATGCACACTCTAGCAATGTCTGGTTATCCTCTCGGCTCTAGGTGAATTCTAGCACACAATCTATCATTATATCCTATAGTACATGGATAGTGCACTTGGCCACTCCATTGGTATGGGGGTGAATGGCCATGCGCATCCATAGTGAGGTCCCAAAATCCTGCTGCAGGCGTTTCCACAGGAAAGGCATAAACCACACGTCATGATCAGAGACAATCATCAAGGGTACCACATGAAGGCAGATGATCCCCCATAAGTAAAATTGCCCCAAACTCTACTCCATAATAGAAAGGAAGTGTGTCTACATTGTGAGTCAGTCCACTATCAACCTAATGGAGTCATGAAATTTTTCTATGCTCATAATCCCAATGATGAAGTCTATGGATGTTCCATACCACTTCCACTCTTAGATGTTGAGAAGTTGCAACAAACCTCTCAAAACCTAATGATCAGGCTTAACCTGTTGACAGGTAAGGCATCATGAGACTAAATATGAAATTTTTCATTTAATGTCAGACCACCAAAACTAATACTGATGAACCTTGTACATCTTCCCCAGACCAGGATGTACAACAAAGGGAGAAGTATGAAACTCTTTCATAACATCCTCCTACATCGCGACTGGAATCTCTATTCTGCCCTGGAACAAGATCTCATGATTTAGTCATTTACAATACCCACCAGGTGCATCGCTTGTTGATATCTAGATTCATATAACATAAAAATAAATATATCACAACTTGTACACAGTCACATGCTCAAGGAGATAAGGATTTAGCACTATCAACTGTAAAACAATTGTACCATCCATCTCCACATGGGTCATTGTAGGAAATATAACTCTTCAGAATAATCCTACACTAGGAAATCCTGGGACTACTTTCTAGGGGAATATTCTACAATGTTTTTCATCACAAGAGTATAGAATTTCTTGATGTCATATTCTTATTGGAACTCCAATGATAATCACTGACTTAGAGTCAGATCTCTATAGGTAAAGACATACCTGATGCTCTTGTGATCTGAGTAAACCACAAAGCACTCTCCAAAGAGGTAGTGTATCTAATTACTCGTGGAGGAGACTACCGCTGTGATCTCCAATTCACGAGTCACATAGTTCTGATCATGGGGTATAAACTACCTCTAACTGTATGTGATGACTGCCTGTTGTTACAACAAGACGCAACTGAGCCCATATTTTAGGGCATCACAATACACTATGAACTCAACACCCTCCTTTGGTAGTATAAAAATTGGAAAACTCATCAACCTATAACTCAAATATTCAAAGCCCATTTCCACTACCCATATTAGGTAAACGACCATCCCTTCTGCATCAGAGTGGTCAAAGTTTCTGAAATCTGGGAGAGAGATTCCAAAAATCTCTAGTAGTACCCAACCAAACTAGGAATTATCCGAGCCTCTGATGCATTCATGGGTGGATCTCAAGAAATAATTGCCTCAATCTTCATGGGATCCATGGATAAACCCACTTTAGAAATGAATTTTCCTAGAATGTGAACCTCGTGTATCCGTAACTGACATATCCTGAGCTTTTCATAATGCTTGTTCTCTCTGAGTAAATCTAGCACCATCCTCAAGTGCTTTGTGTGGCCCGCATCTGACCCCAAGTAAGAGATATAGTATTCTATGAATAAAATAGAAAATCAATCTATGTATGGATGAAAAACCTTGTTCATCATGTCAATGAAAAAGGTAGGGGCGTTTTTCACACTGAAGGGAATCATTAAAAACTCGTATTGCCTGTAGTTATAATGAAAATCCATCTTCTGAATATCAACCACATGAACCTATAGCTAGTGGTAGCCAGATCTTAGATCGATCATGGAGAACAAAATCACACCTCGTAACTATTCGAAGAGATTTTTGTTCCTCAGTAAAGGGTACTTTTAATTTATTGTTGTCTTTTTCAGTTGATGATAATCCTCAAAACACTGCAAACTCCCATTTGTCTTCTTTATGAATAGAACTGGAGTTGCCTGGGGGGAAACATTGGGTGTAATGGAACCATTCTCTTGAAGGTACTCCAACTATAAACATGGATCTTGGATCTCAGTGGGTTCTATCTGATATACCAAAAGAAGTTATCAGGGAATTCCAGAGTTTCAAATCAATTCAAAACTCCAACTGTCACCTTAGAGGTAGTCTCAGGACATCATTAGGGAAGAAATCGATGTAATACTCCACCAGCAAAGAAACCTAGGTACCTAAAGTGTCTTCTTCACCAAGGGTCACACTTAAATACTAATGTGAAAAAGGATGTAGTCTCTTTACCAAAGCACTTGTCTACCCTACTATGAGTCCTCGTTCACCAAGAATGGTGAACCCTATCCCATCAGTGTATATGTATCTTACTACCCTTTAGTGATAGTAAATCTAGGAATTAACCATTAAATTCTAGTCCATGACCAAAATTGCGTTATAAGGTTCCATCGTGATGACTAGTAGGTTCCACGTGAACATTTTCCTCCAAAAAATCTCACACTACTGACATATAAACGATACTAAAGAGGCACATTACCTAGGAACCTCTAGGAAAAGAATCATTGATAGTGCATCTATTGGGAGCTCAAAATACCATTCTAGGAGTAAAAAAGATAAATGGTTGACTGGATCATGAGTCTAACAATATTGAAGTAAGAGTAGAGTAAACACAACGAGTATCTCATATTAGCTTGTGTACTAGAGGGTCATTGACATCCATAGCATACAACTATCTATGGACATATCTTCTAGCTACCCAAGCCTAAATGGGCCACCTAGTGGTGGTGGTGGGAGGATATCATAGCGTCATCCACCACAACCTTTTACTCCTTCTCCTTTTACTCCTCTACCAACACTGCCTCCCAGGGTACAACCCTTATCAATGTGTTACCTCTTCTATGGGGGTCCACCTACTGCATACCCCATAGTCTCAACTCGCCTAGTTGGATAGTCTTCTTAAATGTGTCCTTGCCCGAGAAAAGTGTACCACATGCCCTATCTTGGCTAAACGGGTGCTCTATGTGGTCCTGGTGCTTTCTAATAATGTGGTTGAGTTAGAACCTGGAAATATATCCTATGTCGTGACCTTCTACATAACGTCTACAAGCTACCGTGGATGCCTCCACTATGAATTGACCACTGCCATGCCTAGTAAATTGGTGCCCCTTTGATACAAATTTTTCATGACCCAACACATTATGGGGCTTGTATTGTAACTACCCCAAGACCTCCTTCATAGGCCAAGGGGTGGCGACTAGCACCGAAGGCCCATAAATCACTGGGAGGCATTTTCACAGGTATCTATACCCACACACACAACAAACTAAATGAAATATTTAGAGGGAGAAAAGTAAAATATTAAACCGATTAAAAAATTAACCAAAAAATACCTTTAAACTAAAATAAGCTGAATGGAAAAGGGAAAAATGTGTACCCAACTGAAAAGTGTCTCAACCTGATAGGAAAATAGGGAATGTTAAGATAGAGAGGAATACCTACTCCTAAATCCCCAGCTGTGACCACCACAAGTAGTCTATGCTCCAATATCCATGAGATGCATTTGAGTCGTGATCAAGATTGTTCATCGTCTGCATAATGCACGATACATGTAGGAAATGACCATGAAAGGGTGAGTATAAACATACTCAGTAGGACACCTCAAAAAGTAGGTGGAGCTGCAAGATATACAAATGGAAAAAGATTACAACAAATTGAAAAATGTATAGTAATGGAGTTCAGATGGACCCAATTAGAGAGTTATATAAGCTCATCTAAACACAAGGATCTAGAAACAGTGATAAGGTGAAATTCTCATCAAGTCTTCTCTACATATATAAGGATATTATACTCGTCCAACCACAAGAAGATATACATGAGAAGTAGATGGAATACCTGATGCGTCTTTTCCTCCCTTGGAAGGAGAGTAACTAGAACCAAAGGAGTGGGAGATACAATAGGGTGTAAATATATATATCCTCAGTAAAAAAAACTAAACTAGAGTGGAATGTGATCTCTATTTTTCAGCTCACCCCAGGAAAAGAGATTCCAACAGTCCCAGATGTAACCACCATCGATACCTGGTATTCCTCAAATCTTCACTATAACACAAGTCAAAGTGGATTAGGTACCACACCTTGATACAATCTGCATTGTTGGGTCTACCTCACCCGCATAGTTTTATGCTATATCACATGGATGCATCTAGATGAGTAAAAGGCCCTTCATACTTGTGTTCTTATGGTAACAATAAAGTAAATCTCAACACTTATCCATAGAAAAGAGGTCATATCAAAGTAATGGAACCTTTCCCTGCCTAGATGGAAGGTTCCACTCAAGTGTCATTGAGGACCGATACTCGCCATCGCTAGAGTGTTACTCTCTTAAATGGGTTGAGTAATAATACCGACCCTAGATGTAGGGTTCCACTTAGAAGTCACTAATTTAATCACAAAATTGCAGCTTCTTCGAACACCGACTGAAGATGAACTGGGCTCAAAACACATCAAAAGGCTCTCTCACTGATATTCCTTTAATTCTTCCACATTTAATGAGATCACGAATAAGGCCCCACACATCCAAATGGATCGCATCATTGTGATCCTTGTGGAAAAACATGTGAGGACGATTATCCACTCACTCCAATTGGACATTCGATGGAAGAGTAGTGTTGGACCACACCATGGTCAAAAGTAATCTCACGAGAACCATGCCTTAGTCCCAAAATTAATTATAAGGATCACACAATTGTGATGCTCTCAGAAAAGCACATGGGATTGAATACATGATCATCATAAATTGATACCTGGTGAAAAGGTTTCATTTCACAGTAATGAATGTGAATCAGGGCTCATGGGACCCACACCACAACTTTAGTTTAAACACCCAAAAGTCATCTATAAATTTCTCCCAAGGGCTATGATCTCACTTCCATTGACGACACAATAATTTGATATTCCATTTAAAGGATTAGTTCAATATAAGAAAACTAAAAAATAATAAAAAATTTATTATTATTATTAAAATTATAAATTTCATTCAACTGAGCAATGAAACCAAAATTTGAAAGTACATAAGCATTCTAAAACAATCCATATCGACGAGAGAGTCCTCGGTCCATAGAAAAAACATTGATCGAGTGCCTAGTTGGGAAATATGACTTTTTAAATCTATATGGACTTGATTCGGATTGGTCTGACCCATTCTGTCCATACCCACCCGCATGGGCCAACCCACCCTAGTTAGCCCAATAGTGTTCCTCTTGCAAATGAGCTTGCATGTGGCCTGGACCACCATCTCCCTATATGGCCTATATCAATGGCCTGGCCCACTACATGGGTAGCCATATTGCTGACCAGCCTGCCTTGGGACCATGGTTGGTACCATCATCACCACGGCGTCCCAAGTTGTGCGGGCTGCTGCTGCATTGGGGCGTGTTCCATGACCCCACCTCGCAACCATCCTAGACTCAATGCCCCTCTGTCATGATGAAGCCAAAAGATGACCCCAGTGCACCAGCCTTACCTCATTGTGCTGCTGCGTCGCCTCAGCACCTCAGTCTGCTGGTCAGTTCTGTCTACAGCTGCCTCAACACCCCAGTTCACCACCGAGTGTCCTTGCTGATCCGGAACTTCTGCCGGCCACACCTTGCTAGTCCGCCTCACCCCACCTCTGGTCATATCCCATGCTAGATCCATACCACCATCTCCCTCTATAGGCCACCAGGATGACTCTGGTGGTCAGAAAATTGAAATTATGGATATTTCAAGACCATCGGGTTAGTGATTCACTGCTCCAACAACGACATAATGATTCATTGATGTTCCAAGATATATAAGATTGTATGTGAAGAACAGAGAAGAAATTAAAATATGGGGGGTTCAAAATAGGGTATCATATGATATCCTTGATCATTTTTCCAGCACCATGACGCTTAAAAAAGAATCGATGTTGAAATCAAGAATAAACATTGAATTGAAAAACTGGAGTGAGAAAATCAACAAGAACTAACTTCATTGGATCAGTTAATCATAGAATATGTGCAATACGATGCCATTGTGATCCATTGGAGTTCCATTAATGATTCTTCATTTATCCGCTAAAGAATGAAGAGAGAGAGAGAGAGGGAATTTGGTGGAGATAGAGAGAGAGAGATTAGGGGTATCCCTAATCTTAATCCCTTATTTTTTTATTTATAGAAAATGCAGGAACCCACCAACAATCATGAAATCAGAAATCTTTGTGCCCTTTCATTTTATGTCCAGCCTAGGAAAAAAATCCAATTCCAAACCCAATGGTAGTCTTAGATTTCCAAACTGAGTCCCGCTTTGAAATTTATTTTCTTCAGTTTCAGTGGTAAAATCATTATCTATAATTATTTTATTAATGATTTTACCCATAGGTGGATTTTCCCATATACTTCATGTGTCGATTAGTGTTATTCCCTACCTATGGTAAAATATATGTTCCAGACTCAACATTGGCCTCATATTTCTCATTTGAGCTACCATTTTAAATTTATACCATTTCCTTTGCATCAAGAGTACAAAATATACATAATATTTTTTTTTAAAATTAGTTTCGGTAACACTAGGCCTCAGAATCAAATAGCTTCTTAGCACCCTATTCTAAAAACATATATAGAAATATTTCAAGGTATTACAAGTTGAAAACTGGGTCTCTAATGTTTTTATCCAATATTTATAATAACTCATATTTCAAAACAATAAATCATAGATACGAATTATTATGTGTATATTTCAATAACAAACCATCATATTCTGTATACCTATTATAAAACCCCTGAAATGATAGTATAAATCATGTA
This sequence comes from Viscum album, assembly GCA_963277665.1. Taxonomy (NCBI): domain Eukaryota; kingdom Viridiplantae; phylum Streptophyta; class Magnoliopsida; order Santalales; family Viscaceae; genus Viscum; species Viscum album. Next base: position 989,529,000 of record OY728159.1, on the reverse strand, counting down.
AATATTTATTAGTAATCATAAATTAAATAGCTACATTCATTATAGATATATTAAGTAAATATTTATATCAAAAGTAAATAATTCTATTGAACAATTTTTATATGGTTTTATTTAAAAGTATACATTTAAAATTATGGAATTTAAATTTTAAAAATTTAATTTGATATTTGAATTCATAATTTTATAATTTTAGTATAGTGATTTTTTTGTGTTTTTTTAGAAGACTGATTTTTTTAATGAATAACGACTATATATCTTTTTATTGAATACAGTATTTATTTTGATGTATTTTCAGACTTATTAAAATTTTATTTTTTTAAAATTTAATTAGTTTATTATTTTTAAAAACAATCAAAATATTGTCCTTGGAATGAATTTTTTATTGAGTTTTTCTAGAATAAAATTAATTATTAAAAAGGATTTTTTTTCTGAAATATAGTTTTTCCCTTTATGTGGGATTAACTTTAAATTAAAATTTGAAATTATTATGATTGGAATCTTAATGAATTAATTCGAAATTTAGAAATATAAATTTGAAAATTGGTAAAGGTTTCCCTTTTTTCCCATTATTAATATTAAAAATGATAAATAATTATTACCATGATAAAGGTAAAATGGGTTAATTTAAGATAAATATAATTTGAATAGGACAAAATGGTAATTATAAAAGTTTACTTACATTTAATTGATGAGAATATTTCGTTGAAAGTCATCCAATTTTTGAATATATGTCATTTTTCCCATATGATCATGATTGTTACCTTTATAATTTGTCATATAACTAAAATAAAAAAAAATAAGATTTAATTTATTATATCACCTTTGAATTTTTGACAAACGGATGAATAGAAGGTTTGATAGATTATAAATATTTATCAAAATGATTATTAACATGGTAATTTATTTATGTTTTTTAGTGATGAAATAATTAACATAAATTCTTATGCATCAAGAACACCAAATATATTAAATTAATATTAAAAATAAATTAATGATTTCAATAATATTAAAATTAGTATAGTATGGGGTATTTATAATATCCCATGAATTTAATATATAAATATAACTCTTTTAATAGGTGTGAAATGTTTAGATTAAAATATGATGCTTTTATTTATATTTTGATTTTCAAATTGAATGATTATATTGAAATTCACCATAAAGATATTTTATTAAAAACAATTTACTTACTATACGATTTAAAATTAATCAAAAAAATGTCATTAGAAAAGTGATTGGAATTTTTTGTATAGTATAAAAAATGGCACATTTATGTCTCTTTTTTCCTTTTATTTTTTAATTTCATGATCCATAATGTTTAAAAACATAAATACCTTGATAATTATCAAAAAGGAATTACGTGGGTGAAATCTGAAATACCATGATGAAAGAATCACATAAATATGCCCAATTTTTATTTGTTGATATTATTTCAACTCACTATTAAATTATATTTTAATCCTTCTAGTTTTAATAAATCTTAATATTAAAAATAATTAATATTACTTCAATACTTTTTGAAATTCCAAGAGTGTCTATCCCCTATCTTATAAAAGGCCACCTCCTCTCTTGATTTATTGACACATAATTTTTTTGTCTATGGAGAACCAACCCAAATAAATTTCTTAAATACTTCCTGATGCCTTAGAGAACAATTAAGTAATATAAATACATCCTAGAAATTCAATTTTTTTAAACCTTAAGAGGTTTTCTGAAGAAGAAGGATAATTCTTAACCAACTATTTTCATTTTTCTTCTCCTACTACCTCATTCAAATATTATTTAACCATAATTAATTAATTACACCTCTATATTCCATATATTATTTTATTATTATTTTAATCAAATAAACTTTATTCATTTCCACTTACATAAAATTGGAAACGAATCCTTTGTTCATGTGTACATAGGACTTCCACCAAAAGAACCATCGTAATTTGTTTCAAATGATCTCTGATTATATGTGGTTTTAATAACAGGTTCATTTATATATATAATATAAATGAAAACATTAACATATTTTAAAGATAATAATTCTAATTGTGTACCTTTACAATCAAATAAAATGATTATGTCTGTCGTGCAAACATGTGTACTACCACCTCCACAAAGCGACATTGTTCATTTTTCATCACCACGTAACATGAATGATATATATACATATATCTAAAGGAATAATATTGGTTTTTGTATATAAATTTCACATTTTTATTATAATGTAATACTAAAATTGTATTATTCATGATTATTATAAAATTTAAATGTTACACATTCCCATGTATGATCTACGGTCTCAATGACTATAACCCTATCTATTCATTATAAACATATTTCATGGATGATTTTAAAAATAAAATTGATTTTTAAAAATTAAAAATGTGTCATTACTATTATATATATTATGTAATAATTTCCTCTTTTACCATAGTCAACCTACTGAAGTCTATTTGGACATATGAGGTGAATATCATCAAATGTTCGATGTTCACATAATTATTTAAGTAAATTGGCTATAATATGGTAATAAATTAAATTAAATTAAATTATAAAAATATTTTTTATTAATAAATAAATAATTAACCTAATATTATTATTTAGGATGATTAATAATTTATGTGATGAGTCAGACACAGGGTAAGATACTTTCTTTTAAAAAATTATCTTCTAATGTTTCCCTAATAACACTTTTTCTTCCATGACTATATTTTGAAAAATATATCATTAATTTATTTATATGTAAATTAATGAATTATAAAGGAAGTTTTATGTCTATTTTTACTTTCACTGAATTAGTTTTAAAATTAATCTCTTTATGGAATGTGCTGGTCAGAGTGGAATCTCAAGAGGGGGTGAATTGAGTTCCTACTTAAAATTTATGACTATAAACTATGTTTAGAAAGATCCCCCAATATCAAAAATGGCCCAGTTAATTAAGGTAGAAGAGATGTAAATGTTTAGTTGGTCAAAATTTTTATTAAAGGGTGATTAATCCTTAGTTGAATTAGTGTAAAACACCTATTAGAATTTTGAAACATGTTTACAAAATTAAACAAATAGACAGACTAACAAAAACAAAATATCAAATTGAAAGTAAAATAGTTTAATGTTTTAGCAATTATAATCAGTTGGAAAATAGATAAAATTGAGTAAAAAAAATATAGTTCACAGGGAAGTAAAAAAAGAGGTTCAGTCTTAGGACGAGACATAATCATCTCCACTTGGTGATCACCTTCCACCAAAAAGTTTATGTTAACAATAAACTTGATACAAAACCTCTATCGGGCTTTACAACTCATTTCAAAAATGGTCTAGGGTTCCTACCCCCTTCCACATTTCTTCGTGAAAAAAAAAACAGCACAGACCACACATGTTCTCTTCCACAGTTATACGTGAGAAACAAAATGTATGTGAAGTTTGATGTGAGGATATTCAGTATCCCATAGTTCTAGCAAAGAAAATTTTGTGGGATAAATATAGACACACACGCTTCTTAGAAATTTAAAAAAATAACACAATATAGATAAGACAATAATCACGAGTTTAGAAAGCTCTATGTGTTATCCATTCATCTGTTGACTCCTCAGAGTGAAGAATTTTTTGTTGAAGTCTTTCTCTGAAACATGTCTTTAAAACAGAGTGTCACAACTTTTGTTCCAACATTCAGTGTTCTGCTTCTAGTGTTGATCAAGAGTTTATAAGGCATAGAAGGCATAAGTTATTTTTCCCCAAAATGATATTCGTGGTTCTTGTGGGTTTAGAGTGTTAGTTCTGGATAGTTATTCTTTGATCTAGTGAGTAAGCTCGGTCGCACTTCATATGTCACACTAATTCGTAAGCACATATCTCCAATCTTTCTTTCATGGTCTTCTCTTTTTATATTTTTTGTCCGAAAAAAGGAATGAGTAGATCATGTGCGATATTTCTTGTAACTCGTACTATCCAAGGTACGGTCTCCTGAAATGTCTACAATTAGTATTATTTAATGTCAGAAGCATTGAATTTATCAAATATGATCGTTAGAATAATATTATGAATTTGACAAAGTATGGAAGAGTAAGCATCGATAAACTAGTAATGGTAGCATCTATATCAGTAGGCTTCAACAATATGTGCGCATCAAAAACCTCCAAATGTACCCTTTCATCGGTAGCCTTGCATCCGTAACCATGTAATGATGACCATGTAATGGTAACCTTGTAACAGTGACCTTGTATCTGTAACGGAGTATCGATGACCTTGTATCGGTGACCTTGTATTGCTGACATTGTAACAGTGACTTGTAATGGAATCCTTGTATCAGAGACCTTGTATTAGTGACCTCATAACGGTGACCTTAACCTTCGATAAATTCTGAATTATAAGCTTAAAATGAATGTACTGAGATTAATGGTACATAGGTATTACTATGAGATAACCATAATTTTCACATAAATGATTATCCTATAGGAGAAACAATATGCTTTATATATAAATTAAATATGATTTGGGATTATGAAAATAGGTGAGTACAACAATGTCCCCCTTTTTGATAATCATAAATCATTTCATTGAATTGTTAGGGTTTGTGTAGCTCTGAATCAAGGTTAAACACATATACTAAATTCATCATTGAAGTTAGCATATAAATATATAAACACTTCTCCCCCTTTATGATTAAAAAAAGCATATAGAACAAAAAGAGAGAAACGAGTGTGTTTGTATTAATAAAACATGAGTAAAATAGACAAAAAGGAATACATCGATCCCTATTAGATAAGACAGTTCACGCTCAATCCACATCAAATATGTCCTATAGTGAGTAGAGAGATGAGGAATCATTGGGGTCATACTTCTGATGGCTTAAGCAGAAGTCATCAAAGGAGCAGCACTGGTGTAACCTTAAGCAGCTGAAGACGCAGGCAGAGCAGGAGGAACAATGACGGGCATGCAGTACACATGGAGAAAGGGTAATAAAAGATTCCTGAAGGCTATAATGATGCTTCCCCCTCTTTCCTTAGTAGAAATGAAATCATCTTTTTTCCATGAATCTCTCCAAGGAAGAATTTAGCTCTCTAATCTTGCTCACTTGATCCTTAAACTCTTGAGTGACGGGTGGAATACTCAAGATCTCCAACAACAATATAAAGTGACCATACATCTGATGCTTATTTTACAATCGTCTGTAGTAGAAGTTAAATTGGTCCTTGATACCCTTCTGATATTGAGAATCATCTCTTAAATAATCTCCCACAAGCTTATAAATGTCCCTGGTAATAGAAATGACCTAAGAGTCTGAGGTACTAGTACCATAGAACTTTTGGACTTCGTCTCTTACCATGGTCCTGAAAGCTTCAATATCAACTGGATGAGAGGTTGAAGTGGAAGAAAATGTAGTAAGAGGTGCCAGAGAGAAGGCCACTGTCTCCTTGAAAGAGTTGGTCAAACCACTAATTAGTCTTGTCACATCATCATCATGGCCTTTCACATGTGTTTCCATAGATTTCATAAAATCCTCAAACATTGTGACCAACTACTAAACCACACTTTTTAAAATATTCAAGTTCTCTATCCACCATATCCCTTGAAGCCATATATGCATCAATGCTGGTAATAGAATATTTCATTGAAATAATAGAATCTTACAATGCCTTTACATGATTCTGACATTCCTTGACCTCATGTAGCATAATTAGGTGAGATGTAGAGACAATAATTTCCACTACAGATGTCACGAGTCCTTGATTGAGAGATATTTCCCTTGCTATTTCAGTGACTTTCTCATCAAAATGTCTCTTCAGGTCTGATTTCAAAGAATCCAATTCATCCTCCTTAACATAGTCTCAATGTAAAAAAAAACAATGGCTGCACAATGGTAGTTTCTGAGACAGTAGGAACTGGAGGACTTCTAATAGGCTAGTCATCTTCATAATCTTCATAAACTAAGCCTAAAACCACAAGGCTATGAGCTTCTGTAAAGTCCTCTATCTCATGTGGAATAGAAACTGATCCTGTAGTAACATGTTATTCCCCCTTCAATTGGAACATTCTCCTAATCAGTCACATCCTTCTCCACCATGCCCCTTTGATCAACTTCACTAATAGGAATTTCCACTGCCACTTCTTCCAAAGAATCTTCAATGACATCCATGAAAAGTCCAACTTCAACTGTATCATCAGCTTCTTCATCCCCACTTTCTACCCTTTCTGTTTGTCCTATTAGAGGACTGAGAATTAATCATTCCTTTTCACTATCAGTATCAGCTATCTCAAAGTCATGTTGACTGGAATCAAAGTCCTCATACTCATCCATGTTATCTCTAATTTATCTTAATAAATTTTTTTCACCTTCTTTTTCACTGTTTTCCTGATCACTGTCCATTAAGACAGTCTCCCTTCGGGGAAATCTCTTTTTTGGGCTAGGCTCACCAAAGGATATAGTATTAGCACAAGGATTTGAGGTAAGGACAGGATTACTCCTATCATCAATAGGAGAATCCTCTCTTTATTAAATAACAACATCCTCTTATTCTTCATCTGAATAAGCAGGCTCTACTTCAGTAGGATTAAGACCAGGGTCTCTCTTATTTATAGGCCTAGTAGGATGAGTAATAGGGTTAAGCTGTTCGTATACCCTAGCCTCATCATTCACCCATATACTCATCCATGGATTCCAGTTTATCTTCATCAGTTTTCAAATTACATTGGTAAGGCAGTAGTTATCATTCACAACAATAGTATTCTACTTCACTCCAGTAAATCCTTTCACTTTCAACATAATTGTTATTAACTTATCATTAAATAGCTCATTGGATTTGGAGCTGGGTTTGGGCATGTATTCAAGTTAAGACATCAAAGACCTACCTAAGTTGATCTTATATTCATGATTTAACAGATATAAGAGAATGACATCATTAAACTTTAAAGTGGAAGAGTTCCCTCTCCTATGACTTAGAAAATGGTGGATAAACTTTAAAAGTATCTCATCTTCTCCTACCATTTTAGCAGCAATAAATTTCCTAGGAATTCAATTTCTACCAATTCGGATAATAATTCTTCATATAAGATTAAATAACTTGTGGGAGGTACCAATATTGAGTAATAATCACAAATCCCATCATGTGGAACCCTCTAGATGTCATCCCACTCAGCAGAGGAGAAACTCACACTTACTCCATTTACTATGGAGGTCATCCGGTGCTCATCCTCAAACTACTCAAACATCAAATACTCTTAAAATTATTTTACTAAAATTGAGTAATAGGGTCCATTATTGTTTGAAAAACCTTCAACCCAACCCTGAGCTTCATGTTCTTTTAGTAATAAATACCCTCTATATAGTAGCCACTCTGAACTTAGCTCTGTCTCAACCAGTATTTCCCTCTTCGATAATTGTGGGTTAAGTAACACCTCCATTTTATAGCTTCCACTTCTCGACTTGTCTGTAGGTCTCTTAGGACCTGGCACATCTCCTTCATCAGAAACAAACAACCTTTTTAGTCTTTCCATTGTTCTGGAGTGGTTCAAATTTTCAGTAGAGGTTTAGGTTCTGATATTGTGGAGAAAAAGGTTCGAGAAAGGGTTCGACGTGAATCGAAATGTGATCTCTGTTTTATTTTTATAATTTATGGATCGAAAAATGAAACAGATAAAATAAATATGTAAATGCAGAAAACGTTTTAGATTCTGACTGAGAACACAAAAACACAATGTCCCAGACTCAGGTCGTCCATCGGTAAGGTAGTATTAGTACGATCCAACGGTGTTGTCCTATCGGTATGGTTTAACGGTGAGGTCCTATCAGTAAGGTCTAACGGTGAGTTCATATCAGTAATGTATAACGGTGAGGTTCTATCGTTAAGGTATAAAGGTGAGTTCCTATCAGGAACTTCTAATGGTGAGGTCCTATCGGGAAGGTCTAATCAAGAGGTTCTATCGAGAAGGTCTAACGGTGAGGTTCTATCGGCAAAGTCTAATGGTGAGGTCCAATCGGTAATGTCTAACGGTGAGGTCTTATTGGTATGGTCTAAACGTGAGGTCCTATACTCAATAATTTATCATACCTAACTCATGTTTGATTTTATTTATCCTCTCAGAAATTAAGGGGTTTGTGAATATATTAGCCAATTGGTGTTCCATGCCAATGAATTCAAGAGTGATATCACCTCTTTGAAAATTATCTCTCATGAGGTGATGTCTTACATCAATATGTTTTGTCCTAGCATGAGATATTGGTTTCTTAGAGATGGTAATAGCACTTTTGTTGTCATAGTTTATAGATACATGTTTGAATTGATATCCATAGTCTAGTAAAGTATGTTTCAAAAAATGAATTTGAGCACAACAACTACCAGCAGCTATATATTCAGCCTCTGCAGAAGATAATGCAACCGAATTCTATTTCTTACTACACCATGTCACTAGTTACTTGACTAAATGGTGAAATGTTCTATTGGGGATATATCGGTCTAACTTGCAACCAGAAAAGTCAGAATCTGAATAACTCATTAAATCCAACAACTATCCTCTTGGATAAAATATTCATAAACTTATAGTATATTTGGGATACTTAAAAATATTTTAACAGCATTTAATTGAGACTCTTTGGGATTGGCTTGAAAATGAGCAAAAATTCATACACTGAACATAATGTTAGGTCTAATAGAAGTAAGATAGAGCAGGGTCACAATCATACCTCGATAATTGCTTTGATCCACTGATTTACCAATTTTATCAGCACCCAACTTTCAAGTGGTACTTATAGGTGTATCACAACTTTTACTACTATCCAAATCACTTAGTTTTAATATATCATTAGTATATTAATTTTGATTTAAAATAATACCATTTTTATTTTGAAAAATTTGAAATCCAAAGAAAAATATTTAGTTTCCCCATTAAACTCATTTAAAAGTCATCTTGCACCATTTTTGAAAAATCAGTTCATAAAAAATGTTCAGAAGATCAAAAAATTATATAATCTACATAAATTTTTAATATTAAATCATCTTTGGAAATCATTTTAATAAACAAAGTAGGGTCTTCTTTCCATTTTATAAAACCTTTTATATTAATAAAATAACTAAGTCTATCATACCAGGATCTTGGAGCTTGTTTTAAACCATATAGGGATTTGGACAATTCAAGAACACGATTTGGAAAATGATTATTTGTAAAACTAGGGGGTTGTTCAACAAATACATCTTCAATTATGTACCCATTTATAAATTCAATTTTTACATCCATTTGATAAAGTCTGAAATTTAGATAATCTACATAAGCATGTTGTATCCTGATGGCTTTTAGTATAGCTACAGGAGAAAAGGTTTACGCATAGTCTATTCCTTCTTCATGACTACATTCTTGTGAAACTTGTCTAGCCTTGTTTCCAACTATATTTCCAGATTCATCAACATTATTTCTGAACAACCATTTAGTTCCTATAGTCAAGGTGTCTTTAGGTCTGTCCACTAATACCAAATCTTTGTTTCCTTCAAACTGATTCTATTCTTCTTTCATAGCTATCACCCAAAATTCATCACTAATTTCATCATTGATATTTTTAGGTTCAAGCTGTGAAAGAAAGATTGATATTAAACCCGGTTTCTTGGAGAAGATCTAGTTTGTGTTTGTCTATTTAGATCACCTACTACAACAACTAAAGGATGATTCCTGAGAGTTCTAATACCTATAGAAAGAGTTGAATTAGACTCCTCATGGTTTTCTACAGGTTTAGATTCAATAGGTGTTGATCCTGGAAGATTCCTCAAACTATTTACTTTTATAGTGGTTCACCATCTTTATCATTAAGATTCAGAACTGACATATCTTCCTCAAGATATTCAAGAGTGGGTTTGGGTTCTTGGGAATCAGTCTCATCAAATTTGACATGAACTTATTCTTCCACACATTTGGTTCTCTTATTGAACACTCTTTAAGATTTATTAGATATTGAGTACCCAAGGAAATTTCCTTCATCACTTTTTGAGGAAAATTGATCAAGATTATCATTATAGTTGAGGGTAAAGACATTAAAATAAAAAACCATAAAGTATTATTCCTTAGGCATCCTATTATTCCAATGTTCATATGGGGTCTTCTTAAGAACAAGTCTAATTAAGACTCTATTGATGATATAAAGAGCTATGATAACAGCTTCATCCCAAAAATAATTTGGCATATCATATTCAATGAGCATTATCATAGCAATCTCTTGAAGGGTCCTATTTCATCTCTCCACAAATCCATTCTGTTGAGGTGTTCTAGGAGTAGATAAATTATTACTATATCCATTGTGTGAGCAATAAGATTCAAACACTTGATTTTAAAACACACATCCATGATCTCTTCTCAAGGTATTAATTATAATTCCTCTACGTTTTTCTACAGATTTGGAATATTTAATAATGCAAGAACAAGCTTTAAATTTGTGAGACAGAAAGTATAACCAAGTGTACCTAGAAAAATCATCTACAAGAACATAAACATAGTGCTTCCAATTTAAACATGAAACTCATGATGGTCCGAAGATGTCCATGTGAACCAACTCAAGCGGTTGAGATGTATAAGATTTTTTATTTGGTTTAAAATAAAATTCATGTTGTTTTCCTTTTTGACATGGATTACACAATTTGTTAAAAGAGAATTCCAATTTAGGTATGCCTCTAAGTAAACCTTTCTTAGTTAGTTTCTTATGTGAGTGCACATTGCAGTTTCCTAGTCTTCTATTCAACCACCATGATTCCTTATGAAATACATTTAAACAAGAAACATTTTTCTTAACTAAAGAATCTATATGAACAACATATATATTCTCATTTCTAAGAGTTTTAAATATTAAATCATTTTTAGAATTTAAAAAATTTCATGCATTATTTTCAAATTTGACATTGAATCTGTCATCACACATCTGAGAAATGGTAAGAAGATTGTATTTTACCCATCAACAAAAGGTACATTTAAAATCAATACAGTATTTGGGTTACCAATTTTGTATAAGTCAATGATCCTCCCTTTAGAATTATCACCGAATGTGACATATCCACCATAAAATTTAATTAGGATTTTGAAACATGAATAGTATCTTGTCATATTTGTTGAACATCCACTATCCAAGAACCATAGAGTTTTACAGGTGTTCTTCAGACAATTTTCCTACAAAATAGATTAATTATGGGGTAACACTGGTACCTAGATTTTCTTGGGTCCATAGAGGTGAGCATGTAAAACTTTAGGAATCCATACTTTTCTCATAGGTTTTCTATAATGAAGAGATATATTTTGAGACATGAACACTTTGTTTGGTGATTTAGAGAATTGTTTTTCTATAGATGGTCCAGAACATAAACTAGATATAAACTGTCTAGATTTTAGAACTAATTAATTTTTAATAATCCTTCTCTGTCTTAGTTGATATCTTATACAAGTTGTGTATTTTGAAGCAATTTTTTCCCCAACCACTGAGTCAAGGTATCTCTACCAGCTGTAAATTTATCTAAATCCATTTTTAATTGATCAATTTTTAATTTGAATTCGGTATTTTCTTTTAATAGATAAGCACATTTATATTTCTCAATATCTAGATTATATTTGTAATTAGTATTTAAATCATGTGGCCTTTTCAATGGTTTATATTTATCCTTGAGTTCATTAATGGTATCCTCAGGCATTCCAAATTATTTTAATAGTTCATCCTTAGTCATATTTTCATCAAAGTTTGATTCAACTTAATTCATAGAATAATAATCATTCGGTATAGGGGAATTGGGTGTTACCTCAGATGTTTCTGTCATGAAACACAGATTTGCATGTTCATTCTGGTCACTATCAGAAGTGTCAGATCCACTTGAGTTGTCTTCTGAGGTACTCTAGGTGGCTCTCATAGCCCTTTTATAAACCTTTCCCTTATCTTCATACATCTTCTTAAACTTAAGCGTGGGGAAATCTGTCTTCACATGACCTTTGTGTTTATACTCATAACAGACTATATCAGTTGTGTTGTCATTCCATTTTCTATCCTTTTTTACACTGTCCTTTATTATCATACCATAAATTTTATTTTGATTGTCCAAAGAACTTTTTATTTTGGTAAAACATATTGAATCTCTTGGAAATATGATCCATCTCAACATCACTGTCTGAATGTTCACTTGTGGAAGTATCTACAGGATCTTTAACTTTTTCTTTATCTTTGTTCTTTGATGTAGCAGTCTTGAATGCTACAGATTTCTTCCTTAGTTCTTCATCAACTTCTTGATTAACATTATATTGTTTTTCATACATCATAATTATTCCAATTAGTTCCTTCACTGGTAGTTTGCCTATCTCATAAGATTCTCGTATAGAAATAGAAGTTCCTCTCCATCTGTCAGGTGGGCATCGAAGAAATCTCATAATCCAGTCCATACTGTCCACTGGTTTCCCAAGATGACTCATAGTATTCACTATCTCATTGAAAATGTGATACATTTCAGAAATAATTTCATCAGGAATCATTTTGAAATTATCATATTTAATAGTATATGTATTTAATATCATTTATTTACCATTGGTTGCTCCCTCATGATAAACAGCTAAAGTATCCCAAATTTCATATGCAGTTTTACAGGAAAATATTCTATTGAATTCCTCATCACCTAGAGAACCATACAAGGAATTCATTTCTTTACAAATATTGTTATAAGTGGATTTAGTCAACTGAGACCATGTGTCTCTACTACTAGCAGATAAAATATGTTGGTCCTCAATTGTGTCCCATATTTCAGGTCTCATTCCCCCGAGATACATTTTTATTTTTAATTTCCACGGAGCATAGTTATTACCATTAATGAAAGGTGGCATGTTAGTAGCAGCACCTTCAACTCTATTTTCCATAGTTACTTAGAATTTAATGAACTGAAAATTTAGATATGACAGAAATTGTAAGATCATTGAGATGCAACTAAAATCACAGTTGAAAAGAATTTAAATAAATGAAACCCTCTGATACCGATTTTTGGTCAGAGTGGAATATTAAGAAGTGGTGAATTGAGTTCCTACTTAAAATTTTTGATTCAAACATATGTTTAGAAAGATCCCCCAAATTTCAAAAATGGACCAATTAATTAAGGCAGTAGAGATGTAAATGTTTAGTTGGACAACATGTTTCTTATAGGGTGATTAATCCTCAATTGAATTAATGTAAAACACCTATTTGAATTTTGAAACAATTTTACCGAATTAAAAAATACACACACTAACCAAATCTAACAATAAAAGTGAAAGTAAAATAGTTTTAGATTTTAGAAAATATAATCCGTAGAAAAATAGATAAAATATAGTAAAACAAAATACAGTGCATAGTGAAGTATAACAAGAGGTTCTGTCTCAAGACGATACTTAATCCTCTCCACATGATGATCAACTTCGACCAAGCAGTTTATATTAACAATATACATGATATAGAGCCTGTATCAGGCTTTAAAATAGTTTTCAAAAACTTTATAGGGTTCAATACCTCTTCTATAGTTATTTGTGGAAAAAATGAACAGCACAGACCACACAAGGTCTCTTCCACAGTTATACGTGGGAAACAATATATGTAATGTTTGATGTGAGGATATTCAGTATCCTCCATTTCAAGTACAGAATATTGTGAGTGATAAAGACATACACACACACTTCTCATAAATGTAAAAATAAAGAACACAATAGAGCTAAGAAAAAATGCTTCTGTTTAGAAAGCTCTATGTGCTACCAGTTCAGCTCCTGACTCCTCAGAGTGAAGAATTTGATGTTGAAGTCTTTCTCTGAAACTTTTCTTTAAAACAAAGTGTCAGAACTCAGGTTCCAGAATTCTGTGTTTAGATTTTGGTGTTGATCAAAAGTTGATAAGGCACTGAATGCATAAGTGTGTTTGTCCCAAAATGATCTTCGTGATGCTTGTTGGTTCAAAGTGTTAGTGATGGATGGTTCTGTTTTGATATAGAGAGTACGCTTTTTCACACTTTGTATGCCACACGGATTTGAATGCGCGTATATCCACTCTTTATTTCTTGGCCTTCTCTTTTTATATTAGAAGTCTGACAATATAAATGAGTAGATCATTTGTGATCTTTCTCGTACCTCATACTATCCCAGGTTCGATCTCCTGAAATGTATACAATCAGCATTAATTAATGTTAAATGCATTTTATTTATAAAATATGACTGTTAGAATAATAATAATAATTTTACAAAGTATGGAAGAGTAAGCATCAGTAGACTGGTAATGGTATCCTTCATATCGATAGGCTTCAACACTAGGTTTACATCAGCAAACTCCCACTGTAACCTTTCATCGGTAGCCTTGCATCAGTAACCACGCAATGGTGACCATGTAACAGTAACCTTGTAATGGTGACCTTGCATTGGAAAAATTGTATCTGTGACCTCATATTGGGGACCTTGTATCGGTGACCTCATATTGGTGACGTTGAATCAGTGACCTTATAAACGTGACCTTGTAACAATAACCTTGTATCGGTGACCTCGTATCGGTGACGTCGTAATGGTGACCTTGTACATAGATAAATTCCAAAATATAAGCTTAAAATGAAAGCACTGATATTAATAGTGCATAGGTATTACTATGAGATAAGCATTATTTTCAGATAAATGATTATCCTATAGGAGAAATAAGATTCTTTATATATAAATGAAACATGATTTGGGGTTATCAAAATAGGCGAGTCTAACAGAATGTTTTTAATTTTATTACAGAAGATAAAAGGAATTTTCAATTCGAATGTATTTGGTGATAAAATATTTTCCAATCATCATAACCATTATTGATTTTTGGGATTACATTATAATAAATCTTATATAATTAATAGTAAAAACATCTTATATATCCTATTGATTATTTTATTTTTAATTTTTTTTAAATGAAACAATATTTTCAGTATCCCAATTTTTTATATTTTTTCAAAAGTGTTTTCAATAGATTCCATGAGAAACATTATAAGAATAATTTTTTTTAATAATGATATGACACTTTAGAATTATATATGAGAAATGGGTTACCCTCATAAACCTACATAATCAGATGAGACCCATTACAACTAATGAAGATGGGTGAGTCCAATATAATATATTCAAAGGATTATTTTCCTTATAGCTCTCCAATGTATAGGGTATAATTACTTATCTTTAGAGGAAATATTTAGAGAGTTAAACTGTATGGTTTCTCAAATGGTGTTAACTGATCTCCTATTATTTGTTACATTTTTTACAAATGGGGTATGAATATGAATTTCTTAGCCACCTAAAATGGATTACTATGTTATTTTTTTAAGTTTTAAGGATTTCTTTGAGGAAATAAATTTTTTTAATAGGGAAATTATTTGTTTCCTACAATCAAAGAATAATGTGATAAATGTACATATTTTATTGGTGTTCATGATTTTTATTAAGCTATATTTTTTATTTTATGTACCTTAATCTATTTTTTTGTGCTCATCCCATGCATTTTAATATTTTTTTGTATAGATTATGGATGGGTAAATAAATAAATTAGTAATGTTAATGTTAGGAAGTTTTTCTTGAAAGGAAAACATTTTCATTTTAAGAGTTTTATGTTTTGAAAAAATGGATACAATGTACAGGTTTCCACTTTTTATGTATGAGAATATAATATTTCCATGATAAAAAATGTCCAGAAAACTCTAAAACATATAGATGAATGTAAATGTAATAATATGAAATATTAAATAAATAACTCAAGATAATGTAATCTTTAAGGTTGAGTCCTTATATTTTTTATCAATGAAAAGACATAGATAACATTAGAATTTATGATAATATTACATTCATTACCTAGAATAATTCTACTTTATTATAATTTGTTCTAATATAGGATATGAATATTACCATATTACTTCATATAATATATTTGTATTTATAGATTATTTTCTGTTAAGGATATATGAAATCTAAAGTCTTATAGTATCAAGAAGAAAATTTTATTCCAATGAAGCATCCCAAATGGTTGGAATTGGAACTGATCAATTTTTATAGTGATAGATTAGTTAACACAATTTATAAATATTGGTTGAATCAATTTTAAAGAGAAACCATACTCACCATAGAGAAATATATCATTTAATGAAGATTTTATTGCATAAAAACCCTTGGATTCTTGGAAAACATTAAATCTTGCGGTATTTAGTGGATGGATAAATTCATTGGAAAATATATTTTATATAATATGGTTTTCAATATTTCAAAAGGAAAACATTTCAATTTTTCATTTGATGGAAAATCTGATTGATTGTGTAATTTTTTTAATAATAGTCGAGAGAATGATGATACCTATTCAATAAAATGGGTCATATTTAATAATATTTTCCTTAAAAAATTCATCCCTACAGTTTTTTGACTCTATATAGAGAATAAATTCATATAAATGAGGAAAAATGATGAAAATTTAATAACCCCATAGAAATTCAATTTGTTATGTGTGGAAAATCATGTAGTATATTTTATTTCTATCATTGAAACTAAAACTAATTTATATTACTTTTTATTTAAACCAAATATATGAAGATATTTTTCCACATGAGAATTAAAAGCTTATGATAATGTTATTCATTATGCCAAGAATGGTGAGATGGGGTTTTCTGAAACTTATATAACATGAGATGAAAAAATTAAGAAACATTTAAGGTGGAAAGGAACACTAATGTATCAAAATAATAATTATGGTGATTGTAACACCTCAAGCTCCCAAGGTACATTTCCCTTTGAATAATGCAATAGCTTTCATTGTACGGAATGTCGAGATTCTAACACACACCACAACCAATCAAACTAGTCATTATGAATTGTAATACCATCTTTTTGTAAATTTTAACATTTTATATTTCAAAATTGACTTTATTTTTGGATTCTGAATATCAAAATATGATTAGGGAGTATTTTTGGGACTTTTCTGATAACTTTCATATTTTGATGAATAGTGAAAATTACTAAATTTTAATTAAAAGTAACTTTTTAATCAAAATATTTAATAGTGATAAATTATGAATATGAGTGGTTTTAAAGTATATTTATAATATATTTTTAACATTTAATACAATGTTGGTCAATGGACATAATTTCACATTTAAAATGGACATAAACAAGTGTCAATCTTTTGATAGTTATTATTTATTAAAAACCCACTTTTTGTTTTGACAACGGGAATTAATATTAAATTAATTTCTGCCACTTATGTGTTTTGAATTTGGAAAAATGGATTCCATATTTAGAATTATGATTTTCAAATTGTGTAAATAGGTAACACTTATTTTTATACATTTTGAATAATTACTTCGGTAAATATTTTATTAACCATGGTTAAAGGGTAAATCCGGTAAATAAGGGTAAACAATAATATTATAATAATATTAAATTACCCGAAAACGTGTCCTAACCCTATTTGAAGATACATTTTGGACAATGGAAATCATTGGGTCAATTTTGGGACCCCATGGAGCCACTTATAAGTGATAATGACACTTTATATTAATATAGTTAAAGTAAATACAAAAATGACATAAACAAATATCTTTTAGAAAGAAAATTTTACATAGGGTTATAGATGTTATATTTTCGACTACAAATATTCATTAGAAATATAAAAGGATTTCCTACAGAAATTTATTTTATTTATTATTTTTAGACTTATAATAATTATATTTATTTATGACACAATAATGATGTAGTATTTTCCTTATTAATGAAGGAATCAAATAATTGGTATTATAAATGTTAAAATAAATATAACATGATTGTTTTGATTCCATGCATGAATTTTATTGGTTAATATGACATATTAGTATTTCTTAAATTAATTTGTTTCTAATTAATAAAATTTTTTAGAAATTAAAAAAAATCAATTATTAAATATTGTCAAAATTGACAAAAAGGAATTTTTAAAATAAACATTATATTATAAATTGATATAATATTCCTAAAAATAAATGGTTCAGGAAAAGATGTTACATAATGATAGGTGTATAATTAATTAACATCTTGGGGGTCTCTTGGAAGTATATAGTATGTTTATTAACCATATAATATAAAAATACAAAGAGACATGGTAAATGTCAAACTATTTAACTAAGAGTTAAATATAAATGATATGGTTAATATAGTGACACAAACATATCTAAAATCTTTTGGATGAAAGTATTTGGACCCATCCCCACATTAGCCTCGAAATATGTCACTTTTGAGACATTATAAACCGAATATGAATTTATTATAAAATAATAGTTTAAGTTTTTCCTAAGGTGCCCATCACCCCTCTTATAAAAGGGAATTCCCCCTTCTCTCAAATTCATACCATCAAAGCATTTTGGTTCGGCCAACACCTTCCCAAATATCTTATAAACATCCCTCAATTTATCCTAGAGGCATTCTTTTAGTCATAAATCCAACACAAGGAGAAATTTTGATCAAATCATAAGGAAGAACCCGTAGAAGAGGTAATAATTTGACCACCCTCTTTCAAGTTCCTTTCTTCTTCCACATCCTCTTTCTTTGTTGTTTCCATTTTAAAATAATAACTCCAGTATCATCTATATACTATGATGTTATTATAAATATGTTACAACCATGTTCATTATTCTATCCATCCCTTGAATGACATGTCACCATACGTGCGTACATACAACTTACTGTCTCCAAGTCGTGGTGTAATTTTTATTCAATACATTATTATTTGGATGCGTATAATAATGATGTTTAATTCATGTAAATAATAAATATAACCTGATAATTATTCTTTATATATGATACACCATTCAATTATATATTATTTTAATATCAAAATAATGATATTGTCACTCGTGCGTACGTATGGACTACCGTCTCCACGAACTCAATGAGATTCATTCCCCATCGTATCCATTCAAGAATAAATCTCATTTGAAGATGAAAAATAATGTTTAGAAACATGATATCATTC
Source organism: Viscum album (assembly GCA_963277665.1). Classification (NCBI taxonomy): domain Eukaryota; kingdom Viridiplantae; phylum Streptophyta; class Magnoliopsida; order Santalales; family Viscaceae; genus Viscum; species Viscum album. The sequence continues at coordinate 989,510,054 of OY728159.1, read as the reverse complement.
TGTATACGAATATGATTCATCCCATCTTTAAAAAATATGGCTCACGTAACAAAGAATATAATGGAAAATGAATCTATTAACACCCGAAATCATGATAATACTAAGATTTTATTAAAAAATAAATGTTAAAAGATCATATATGATATCATATTAATGTATATGATTCATTTATAATTCAATAAAAAATATTTCAACATTATATTGGATGTTAACCTACCCTCGACCAAGGAAAAAGTACAAACAAAGGTGTTTCTTATCTCACTTTTAATTCCATGAGATTTCCATTGTAAACCACTTATTTATTGCATGTGGTGTGTGCAATGCCCATGATTGTATTCATTGTGTAATATACATTAATTTATGGATATTTAAATCATCATTGAATGATACATCATTCTTCGGATTTATGTTTCATAAGTTACCAAATTGGTAAGGGAATTACAAATTTCAATTTCAACTCATTTGGCTTTATGCATACTTTATTGATTATTTCACTCCAAGATTATGTGTGTAATCACTATTCATTTTCTTATGTCATAATTTCCTCTCCCCTTTATGTGGATATACTTTTGATACACATAATTAATCCATTTTTAAATTCTCAAGTCATTGATAGGAACTTGATAAGAGTAATTTTAACTCAATCTCCATTTGTAGAGTTAAATTTCCAATTCATTGGTGTTGTTTTTACAAGAATATGTTCGAATGTCCTATTATTGATTTACACTGAATATCCAATAATATTGAGTGTATTAATATTTTACACACATAATTATTTTGTTGATTTATCCTTAACCTAAGGACATGGTCTTTATAAGAGATTTCATCTCAATTTACATTCCATTGAGACTTCTTTGTTGTTATACACCAAATCACTTTTATATGGTGTATATAATGTACTTTGACATAGTATATCATGAATCCGTTTATTCTCATGATATTACAATGTTTTTATTACCTTAATTATTTGTATTCAAGTGTCTCTCTTTTGTTTAGGAACTGTAACTAAAATTTCATTTAAATGTTTTAAATATTTATTCATCTAAATCATTCTCATTAATGTCCATGTTTTAAAAAATGGAATTAAGGATTTATTTATATGGAAATTAATGTTTTAAAATTAAAATTCATTTTCAAATATTCAATGTGGTATGGGACACTTTGACTCAAAAATCTATTTTAAATGGAATCTTGATAAATAGTAAGACTTTTAAATGTTTTCTAGGAAAAGGGGGGTATTTCTCTAAAATAGTTTTGATGATTATTTTTATCTATTTGAATATCCTTCATTAATATCAACTGAGGTTAATCTATTACAATACATTCTTCCATATTGTATTGAATGAGTTATGTTTTAATGTGGATGTGCTATATTTATACCATTCATGGTTTGTGGATAAAGTATTGACATTTCGTATGCTAGTTATAATACTAATGTTTATGTTATGCTTTAAAATATTCATATGAGAAATTTATTGGACTTAGTTAGTGATTGGTGGAGCCCACTATAGCTCCTAGATACATAAAACTAGTGTCTTGGTACAAGGCCTTGACAAAATCTTATTATTAGTCTTGACACAATGCATTGACTATGTGGTTATGATAGTCTGGCATTATGCATTCCATCATTATGAAAGTGGTTATTGATAATGCATGTGATTATTATACTAGTAGAATATCCATGAGAATAAGTAAATGGAATATATCATTTTATTTTTTACATATTATGTTGAATTTCAAGTTTTAAAGGCTTTTGTTTTAGTTCTACATTTCCTTAAATGTTTATGTGTATTTATGAAAGTTTTCACCATATTGTTACCCTTAGTGAGCATCTAAGCTCACCCCTTTCTATGTTTTATTTTTCCAGGATGTGAAGAAGTATTTTATGACTGACCTGTAGGGATAGTCTATGGGATATCAGTGTTGTCTATGGAAACAATGTTGTTTTAGTGAAGGTTCCTGAAAAATCCGCACAATAGATTCTACCCAAATCCCCCCCAAAGAATTGGGGAAAGTATGGAGAAAATTCAAAGGAAGGCACAAGCTGAACCGGTCCACAAACCGGTCCAGAGATAATGCTACGTGGCCAGTTCCGCGAAACACCCCCTCCGTGGGACCATTTCATTCGTGGAATGGAGGCGAATATCCTCCGCGGGCACGAAGCAGGACAGGTGCCGAACCGGTCCACCGTCACGAACCGCCCCAGTTGTGAACTGCATCGATTAGCCCAAGATGCATCCACTTTCGGTCTCAGAATGGATGCAGAACCCTGAACGAGCCGTGAATCACTCCCCGAGATTGATTTGGTTCGGGAGGGGTGTGTGTTCAATTCCCCCGTGAGTTTCTGACTGAACTAGTCATCCATAAACCGGGTTTTCGATCATGGGACTCCGCAGAAGGTGCTGCATGACTACAGATACATCTCTTTCTCTGCTCTATAAAAGGAGACTGAGGGGGAAGAGATGGGAGAATTCGGAGAGATCGACCAGATTCGGGTGGAAGGATTTTGAAGGAAGGGGCTTAAGATTTTGCAAACCGCGAAGTTCCATTCCGCGAACCAGAATAGGTATGAAACTGGAAGCGAATTAATAAGGAACTGAAAACGCATAATCACTTAGTGAACTCCGATCAAAAAATAACATGGAAGAGAAGACCACGAACAATGGCCCCTCCACAGATGCACTCCCCAGGGACCAGGGAGTTTATGCCTTTTTTCCGATCCGTCGCACCGTGTAGAACCCACCTACACGGGCGAAGCCCCGGCCGACAAAGCCCCGAATGGTGTCACCCTTGACCACCGCTGCTCGTATGGATCCCTCCACATACCACCTTGGTACGCAGGCTAAACCTGAAGCCGCGAACCACCTTGGTTCGCGAGATGCCCACGAATACACGAACCACCCTGGTTCGTGGGGTGCCCATCAGTCCGCTGACCACCCTGGTTTGTGGACAGCATCTCTAGCTGCGTAGAACCTCCCCACGCGAAGGGCGCCACCACTCATACATGTGTGTGGATCGCCAGATCCTTCAGAGTTCCCATTCCTCGAGCCAGATAAAATTATACTGATTTGGCCTGATCCTCCGCAGGTCCCTCATTGGCCAATGCCTTGGCCCTGAGCTGAGGCCTCCACCAGAGCTACCAGACCCGTTTGATGTAACTTTCAGGTGCATCAGTATGCTATTTTGAGTTCACATACCCATGGTAAACAGGGGCGAAAGGGTTGCCCCGACCCATGAGAGGATTTCTGAAGCATTCCTGGGTTCACATTCCAACGGTAATGTGGAGTCTGAGCTCAGGAGTCCCATTTCATCCCCTCCACTTGTTGGGGCCGGGGCAATTCTCCCTTCTTCTGAGGGTAGTAAAATACTGATCAGAAGGAATCCCCCATGCACATCCGTACTTCCACATGGCCATGCCCAAGGAAGGGAATAGCGAGGAAGGGCGATACCCTGTCCTTCGTTGGGGTCAAGTCCCTCTCCCTCTGCGCTTTTCACCCTGGGCATCCACCTTGGAGTAAGCCCCAACCTTATGTGATGGTCCATGCATAATCTCCACTCCACTTCAAATGGACGTACCTTTCACGACGTAATCGTCTATTCCCTGCTGCCTCTTGTTTATCACACCGAGCATGACGTATGTGAGCTTAGAATAAGCATCAACCATGAAATCCTCTTCTGGGCCTCCTCAGAGTGTATGACCCAATCCATTACTCTAGGCCTCCTTAGAGTGTAACCCCAATCCATTACCCTAGGCCTCCTCAGAGGGTAAGCCCCAATCTGTTACACTAGGCTGGCTTAGAGTGTAAGCCCCAATCCTGGTGAACTACGAGGACTTTGATTCCCTACCACAAGTATTCTTAGGAAGCCTCCATGAGGATCAAGCTTGATCACTGTCAGAACCCCCGAGTCTACATTCACGTCGACTCTCCGACACTCCCATGGTAACTATGAGGACTTTGATTCCCTACCACATGGATACATAGGAAGCCTCCATGAGGTTCAATCCCGATCACCGTCGGACCCCCCGAGTCCACATTCATGTTGGATCTCCTACACTCCCATTCAAACTACCTAGACTTTGATCCCTGTCTCCTAGGCAGGGAACGTAGGAATCCTACCTAAGGTTCAATCCCAACATCCAGTCGATCTTACTGTCTTCATGTCAGTTCACCTCACCACTCCTAGTTCCGCCTCAATGAGTCCAAACTCCTCGGGGTCATTAATCCAATTAGGGATGGTAGACCTTAGGCATAAAGATTCTGAGTCCCTGCGTTCAGCTGACCATTACCAACAACGAAAAATACGTGGATACTATGCTTGGGTATAAAACAATGATTCCTTAACATAGGAATATGTCTTGAATCTATAAGATAGTCCCGGAACATGCAATAATTCTCCTTAAAAGGGTGTGATCAGCCCGACTTCCCATCCTCTCGACCAATGTGAGTTATTAAGAATCGTTGGCCAAACCACCCAGCGAACGCCTTCCTTTGGAAAGAAGGTCCACCTATCTTTGGATATGGAAGCATTGGGAGTTTCGATGAAAAAACTGGTGTACCCAACCTTAGCGATTGAACGGGGCCCAGCCCTCCATGAGATCGACAGTCGGGCGCGTCGGTCCTCCATCTCCGGAAGAGAAATGGTTCGAAACAAAAAATGGTTATCCGTACATGAATGTTTATCCAAGCAAGACAGATTCAACCTAATCCCACCCTGTTCCCCCTTATACTCTCAAGGAGGGCCAAAAAGGAAATTCATTACTCATGGTGTCATGAGATGCTGCTTTGACAGGTTTCCTATTCGTATTTGTTAAAATATTTTACAAGTACCATTCAGAACTCCCTTCGAACCAATGGCATCACGAAGGAACTCTCAGGAAACTGCTTTCAACAATTCAATGACCGAACTTCCTCACCAAACAGAGGACCCCGTCACATACCCAGCATCTTCAAAGCTGGGTCTTAGATGCGCTGATCCGAGAGTACCACGTGAATGGTACTCTCCCGATGGTGGAGGCGGCCAGTCACACCCTCCAATCTGCCAGGACTCATCGGTCGCCTACCCAGCAGTGGCCACAAAGGCAGATCCATAGGGTTCATGTTGCCGTCTCAAACCATTTCGGGAGTCTATCCCCAAAACGGGACAACGCGTACCTCCCTTATCTCAAGGAGGTGGTTTAGGTCGACGTTGAGGACTTCATCCCTGCCGAACGAGGGTTGTGCTCTAAGGCCACTTCCAGAAGACATCATCGTAGTCACGCTGTGATTGAATATCCTCTTGCTCAAGAGGATGTATCCCCGAGGATCCAGGCCCATGCTCCCCGAGCTCCGACCCCTCGGATCACCTGACGAATGCGAAAAACAAACAACCGGGGACCGGTCGTCACCCTTGTCCCTGAGGAGGAGCTCCACTACCCAGTCATGGAGACACATCACTAACATGAACATACACATGTTCCCTCCTCCCAAGCCCGCCATCCAGATATGGTGGCATCATATGAGTAGGCGTGCATCCCCTCCACGTTCTGTCAAGCCCGTCGCTCACACAAGATGACTCTTACCTGGCAGGCACATCTCTCTACCTAGGGTTGTAAAGCCCACTAACCCGACATAGTGGTGACCCAATGTCTGCAGGACCTGCTCCTAACAGGTCCTCTTGATGCCTACCACCCCGACATGGTGGCGATCAAAAAAGCCTGCCACCCAGATGTGGTAGCAACTCATAGGCGGGCATGCTACCCGCCAACAAAGGACACCGACTAGATACGGTGGGAAACCAATATATGCAGGGCCAGCTCCTTGTGGATGCAAGTAATGACCGCCATCCTGATGTGGTGTCAAATGGATAGATAAACCGGTGTATCCCAGTATAGGGTCATATTCGTTCACCTACCCCGACACAAGAGAATTTTCAGTACCCACAGACCACCAGAGTACCGGAGCAGGATATTCCTACTCTGATACCAGAATAGGACTTCATACCCATTCCAGACAATGATGTCTATCTGCATATCCTGGAAATGATGGAGGAGCAGTTATTGGTCCTAGATCATATATTGTAGACTTTCCAAAGTGTAATTGCATCATTGGAAACAGCAAGGACTCGTGCCCGTGAGACTGTCTCCCCAATTGAGGCGACTCATCTAAGAGATGAGATTGTGGCCTCAGAGCAGATATGTATCCCTGCTTCCACCCAGGAGGGTTTCCGGCTATATTCTGCGACGCAAGGGTAACCGGATCGATCAGCTTCACTTGTTACAACTGGGGGACATCCATCCATAATGGTGGGTGCTCCAGAGCAGGCATATATCCCTAATAAAAGTCAAGATGTTCGTTGGCGTATCTCGGAAGCATCACAGGACCCAATTAGACAGGGACCCAAAGATAACGGTTGTTGTCAAAAGAAAACGGTCCCTGCTTCCTGCAAGAAAACTCCTCAAATGCGCCAAAGGAAGAAGTAAAATAAAGAGGGATTTGATGACTCCGCTTTGCTTGAAGTTGGGGTTTTTAATGAGCTAAGCACATATCAAAGGCTCAGAACACTTCCCACCCATTACTATATTATGGTAGTGGCAGTAGCAGTTGCGAAGGTCCTTCCCGCAATGTCGCTACCAGCAGCTCCGAAGGTCCTCCCTAGAGAACCCATGGGGGCCTCCCCCACGTGCATATATCAATTGATCACGAGAGATCCTCTTTTGATGCAAGTCATGGAAACCCTCCATGTGACCATAAGATCGAGCAGTAAGAAGGTCCTCCACTTGCTGCAGTCCACCTTAAAGGTCCTCCTCGGGGTATAAACTACAAGAACTCTCAATGAAGTGGGACCACAGATAATGATAGTAGTCCTCGCTATCATAGTCGCAACTGCGGAGGCCCTCCCCATAGTGAGGTCTCATCACAACAAGAAGGCCCACCCCTTATTGCGGCATGCCCTGAAGTTCCACTCCAGGGGTTACATTGCAATGAAATTCCGCGCAACCGGGCATCCGATAACGGTGGTAGTCCTCACCACCCTGACAACAGAGGTCCTCCCCGTAGAGACGTCAAGAAACGTGAAGTCGCTCTCCTCATTGTGGTACATTCAGAAGGCCCTCCCCAGGGTGTACCCCGCATATATTCTCCCTACGGCAGGTGTAATGGTAGTCCTCTCCATTTTATCACTTGTGATGGTAGTCCTCGCCACCACGACCGCTGTTGCGATGGTCCTCCCCCCATTAGCCCCAAGCAAAAAAAAGTCCTCCCCTGGTCACAGTGTGTCTTGAAGGTCCTCCCTAGGATGCACATAGAACGTCAAACCATGATGGTCATCCTCACCATGGTGGGAGTTGTAGCGAAGGCGCTCCCCGTAACAACGCTATGCAGCCAAAAGGTCTTCCCCTTGTTGTGACACACCTTGGAGGTCCTCCCCAGGGTATGCACTACAAAATTCCTCTATGAAGTGAGGACTCAAGATATGATGGTAGTCCTCACCATTGCATCCTTCATTGGGGAGTTCCTCCCCACAGTGACATATTATATCGACAGGAAGGTCCTCCCCCTGCCGAATCATGCACAGAAAATCCCTCATATGCCGAGGCAATCAGAAGGACGGGATCAAGCATATCAGATTCCTAGTCAATCGCTAATGAAACCCTTCTTCAATTGGGAGACGTTCCTGGGCCATATTCATCTTCTTAACCACCTCAGAATCTCCCACATGATGATTCAACACCTACCTATCCAACTGCCTCCGACCACCCTATCGGTGAGCATCTTAGTTGGGATGACCAGGTATAGGAGTCACTAGCGGAGGAGTATGCCGACATGTTGCACCTGAGGAAATGAATGGCCAGGGATGATATACCAGTTATGTTTTGGCCCAAAACCACCTCTCAGTTCGACATATCCATAGAGTTTTCGGAAGAATGCGTGCACGGCACCCGCTACAATATACGGACAACCATCCAACAGTTAAAATACATCTTCCTGTCCTAAAACAGGTATATAGACCATGTAAAGAAAATGGGAGACCTTCGGCGTCACATCAACCGGGAATCTCTTCCGTCGGCACGACAATAGCGACCCGAGAGGCGTAAAGGAAACATGGAGATAGCATGCCTTCGTGCGCTGCACCAGCTGCGTCGCCTCATTGGTGACGCTCCAATGAGAGTCCATATCAGAGGGTGGGGGGAACACAGAGCTCTACATTTTACTCCACTCCCTGCCCAGAAGAACCCGTTCAGCATGGTGTCTTGCAACATCATCACAACAAGACATCAATTGAGTGGGGTCCCTTCTCAAGAGAGGAAACCCATCCAACAGAATTAGGCCTTGAGTAAGTCCTAGAAGTGACATTCCTAGCAGGAAAAATCCATTCAAAGACTCCTGAATCAGGCCATTGAGAGCATACAACAAGCTAATTGCCTAAGAGAGGACAATTAGCGGTCATTTCCTTCCTCCCCAGAAGGGGTTGTCTATAGAAGGACACAACACCAAACCAAGTTCACCCCCGAATGGGGGCATGCAAGATCAGGCAGGTAACGATAGTAGCAGCCACTGCCGCAATCCAAGGTCAACCCCATCCTGGAGGGATGGGAGCATTATTAATGACAAATTCACCCGTAAGACCAATAAAAACGGGAAGAGACTCAAAGTCCAAGGAACGGAGCTAACCCCAGCCCTCAGGGCTGGGGGAATTATTACCTCCTTAACAACAACCTCCCCCACGAGAATTAGTATTCTCTCATCTAGGGAGGATAGTCAGAAGTGGAGGTTCCTTCCCTATCCCATCGTTAGAATCATCATCCCCTCTGACAGGGAGGTGCACTGTAAGTGAGAATCAAAGAACTCTCCGTGTCACCCATCGTCAAAGGGTCCAAAGTCCATCTCGTGACATGAAAAGGAAGGCCAGTAAGAGATGCGGGAGATCCTCTTCCCATTTAGAAGATGAATTCTTCTCTGCCCCGTGATATGAATCCATCAACACAAAAAAGTCTAACCCCACAGGTGACACCGGAGATGATGCAAATCTGGATGGATCGGGAGACAACAATTTTGGTCATGTTGTGACTCACAACCAACCACCAGGTGTGCACACCCGAAACCAGAGGGCTGCCCTAAATATGGCCACCCTTCCGGTCAACCCTCCTCTGCTTACCCTGCGAGCTTCCAACAATGATAAGAATAAAGGACTGGTTACACATAACCCACCTCATTCTCTCGACAAAAACGAGCCACTCACGTTCGAAGATAGGTTCTCTAGACAAGAGGAGGAAATGAAATAATTGATGCGGCTTAACACCGAGCTACTCCAGAGGAACCGTCTTATTGAAATCACATACCAAGTGGAGCCACATCATGCACTCCCAGTAAGTGCATCTCAAAGACCAAGGTTTTCCCTGGAAAACGAAGCATAGTCAGGGCTCCCATCCAATGAGGCGCCCGACCCGTCCAACTACATAAATATGGATCCGGAGGAGTACCAAGACTTCCCTCCACTCAAGAAGAAATCAGAGGGCGTACGTCTAAACCCTTTGAATGTGTCACAAATGGCACATGCACCCTTGGTGCCAACCGGGATGGATCCTCAAGCAATGCCTTGGGATACACCTACTCAGGACCGGGCCCAACAAGATGTAAAACATGGTCTCACCAACACCATCGAGCACTAATGGCTCGGTTGGAATCAATGGAAGGTCGGAGCGCTCCGATACAGCCAGAGCGGAAGCCCTACCCGGATTGGGTAAGCAAAACACCACCTCCACCCTATTTTGGGAGCCATGTATTCCCTATCTTCAATAGATCAGGTGATCCAGAATAGCATTTGATGCACTACACATCCTATTGAGACCCTATGATGGGAACTCCGGAAGAATAAGAAGCCGTGAAACTCAGATGCTTTGTACGGACCTTGTAAGGATCTGCCTTCGTCTGGGATACGAGTATGCCAGCCCAGTCCATAAGAAGCTGGGAAGACCTTCGACAACAGTTCTTCTTCCACTTCATCTCGACGTTGCCTACGACAACGATCATAGACCTCATGAACTGCAAGTAGAGGGAGAATGATAGGGTGAAAGATTTCATTGCTAGATGGAAAGTTCTGACCTACTATCTGAACAAGCCAATTCCTCAAGATGAGTTTCTCACCATATGCATTTAAAATATTCGAGATGAGCTACGAAATCCACTCATAATAGTGGAGTGCACCACTGGCTTCCTCCATCTCTCGGCTATCACCCAGAGAATTGAGGACACCATCTAGCGGACCAATTTGCAGTCCCAAGTGGCCTCATAGGCTCCTGCAAAGAGAGCATATATAACTTAAGCGTTCTCTATCACGATCAAGCCAACCCCTGTGCCTGCTCCACCACTCAGGCCTCCACCAAATCATCAAGGGCCCCCTGTATATCAGCAGACGCCTCTGCCCAGGCGGGATGATCAGAAAGGGTCTAAGCAGAACCAGTTTGAGGAATGAAGACATAAAAGCATAATCATTCTGAGAGGACCAAGTCCACTGCTACTTCATCGCCGTAATGAATTTCAACTTTCTCTGCCTCCCAGAGCTGAGGAAGCCCAAAGAAGTTGGCCGCGATGACAGACCAGACTATTGTCCCTACCATTGAATGTTGGGGCACAATATTCGAGAATGATTTGTCTTAAAAAACCTCATGGAAAGGATGGTAGAATCTGGGCAGGTCGAGCTGGGACCACCCCCAGCACATGTGACGTATATTTCTACCACCGACTCTGACAAAGGGGAGGGTTGTAAGGAAGTCACCAGTAAGAAGGAGCAGAGTTTTGATAACTAGATGACTCAGAAGACTATCAATCGATCCCAGGGCATACTGTGAGCTCAACTACCGCTGCCAGTATTTCCACCCAAAGCCCCTGATTCCGCACAACTGATAGTATCGGCCTTACAACCCTCCGCGAGCCGGTCATCCAGGCGTAATCATAGAGGGAGGAGACTAGCGCAAGAGGATCAGTCCACGATGGGGCCAAATTTAGGCCCTATACTGTCAGATTTCATGCCCCTGAATTTGGCGCCACATGAACCGACCCACCAAAGGACACCATCAAGGAAAACTGACCAGGTTGACCTGTCAGAGGATGAGGAGCTAATCTTTGGTTCCATCAACATCAACCATCCATTGGAATAGTTCCCTAACGAAGGGTATGGTTATGAACCCGAGTCCCCAACACGTGGAGCTGGGATAAGGAATCACAGAGGTAGGGGATATCAAGGAAGGAAGAGTCGTGGCCGGAACCAACCCTATGGTTGGACCTCGGCCCAAACCATCAATATCGTGGAATCCCGTGGGCGAGCCCTTCAATAGTCCCAACATGAGAAAGGATATACCTCCACCTCCACAAGAGGCCACTCTGCCCTCGTCATTTTGAAGTACCTATCAGAGGAGGAACAAGTGTCTAGCCACCTAGTGTGCACAAGCAGACCAGCCGGGCCGAGTCCCTAGAACCTAGGGACATCATCAGTATTTGACCCAGCAGCCGGTCCCTCCTCGTCACGTATTCCAACTCCCAATCTACCCGCAAAAATTCTCCCGCCGACATAGAAGCGTCAGCTTCTGGAACAAAAGAATGACATCCTTAAGCAGCTGGCGTTGGTACAAGCCAAACAGTCGATCCTGGATGCCATGTGTTTTTCATCCAACCTCAGGGAGGTGCTTATAGAAGCCTTCCTCAGACCCTAGGAGTTTCAAGCTGAGGTATCTGCCACCGAGATTTATTGGAAAGAGACAGACCCAGCTAAATGCAATGTAGTGATTTCCTTCTCCGATCAGGATGAAGATGCCATCATGCAAGGAAACATCAAACCACTATATGTGTCTGTCACATTGAATGATGTTTTGATCCGAAAAGTCTTCATTGACAAAGGCTCTGGAGTTAACCTCCTTCTCCTAAGGACACACAGAAAGTTGGGCTACAATGAGGATGATTTAATACCCCCTCCACAACTCTATTAGGTTATGACAAGAGTCAGCAGAAGCCAATTGTAAAAAATAATGCTAAAGAACCATTTTGGCAACCTCATGGCCTACTCAGAATTCCTGGTGGTCCGGCAGAACACCAGATTTAATGCCCTTCTAGGGAGGCCATGGATCCATAAGCACATGGTTGTTCCTTCATCATACCACTAGTGTATTAAGTACTACGTCAATGGGAAAATAAGGACATTGTATGCCGACAAGGCCCCTTTTGAGCTCTCCGAGTCATACTACATTAACACTGGATTTTATGAGAAAAAGAATAACAAGTATTTGGCTGATGGTGTTGACTAGATACCCACCACAAATGGCCTAGAAATGGATCCTGATGACCCCCTCAGACAGCTTGGCAGAGACTACGTACTGCCCATCAACCACGTTGAGAGCAAGAATTCATGTTCGAACACACACTTAGTTGTTTTCATGACTTCAGCCATAACGGCCGACCATGACAATGTGGGAACGTCCGCCAACCCACAATCCAGGGACGAATACTCGAGCAGGGATTCCCACGATTCCTCTCCCTCAAACCCCCGAAGGCCCAGGCCATAAATTCTCCCCCCCTCAGATTAAGATGATGAGGATTTGGGAGAGGAAGAGGAGGAAGACCTCAAGGATACACCTCCCGCATTAGAGGAGGGAATCTCCACCATGGTGTACGAGCGTAGGGAAATAATCCTGGTTACTGAGGAAGACCTGAGGCCCACTCTTATTAATGTTGCCAGGTCTCCCGAGGAACAGGAGGTGTATACTTCCTTCCTAAGACAACATCAAGATGTATTTTCCTGGAATTACACCGAAATTTCGGGACTCTATCCCGAAGTGGCGACGCATCAACTGGGTTTGCCAGAAGGCCACCGGGGCTATAAACTGGTTGCCAGAAGGACACACCCCTCACATGCTTCCAAAATAGAGGTTGTAGTCAATAATCTCATTAAAGAAGGATTCATTCAGGAGGTCTAGTACCCCATCTAGTTGGCCAACATCGTCCCCGTCAAGAAAAAGAACAGACAAATCTGCGTCTGCATTTATTTCAGAGATCACAATTGGCATTGTCCAAAAGACAATTTCACTGTCCCGCTCACTGAGTTATTAATCGATGTGACAGCCTGGTACATGGCCCTATCCTTCATGGAATGTTATTCTAGGTATAATAAAATCAGGATGGCCTAAGAAGATGAAGAATCCACTACCTTCAGGGCCCCTCAAGGAATATTCTGTTATAGGGTCATGCCCTTTGGTCTTAAGAACACTGATGCTACATATCAATGCGCCATGCATCGTATCTTCAAACCATTCCTGTGGAGATTCATCGAGTTCTATGTGGATGACTTAGTGGTCAAATCAAGACAGCGCCCAGATCACCTGTTAGACCTTGAGATCGTCTTCAACAAACTTCGACAACATATTCTGAAGATGAATCCCTTGAAATGTGACTTCAGGGTTAGCTCAGGGATATTCCTTGGCTTCGTTGAACGCCATCATGGCATCAAAGTTGACCCAAAAAAGGAAATGTCCATCCTCGACCTACCACCTCCCTACAATCTCACTGAATTGAGAGAATTCTAGGGGCACCAGGCCTATATCAGACGGTTCATAGCCAACCTAGCAGGCAAATGATTTCCCTTTACCAGGTTGATGAAGAAGGGAGTTACCTACCAATGGATAAGTGATTGCCAAGAGGCATTGGACAACCTAAAAAGGTACCTCTTAATCCCACCAGTGCTCATGCACCTGGTTGAAGGAAGACCTCTCATCCTATACGTGATGTCCCTAGAGTGGTCTCTTGGAGCATTCCTCGCGCAAAAGAATGACGCAGGCAGTGAGAACAGTCTCTATTACCTCAACCAAACAATGATTGATGTTGAAACTCGATACTCAAGCATCAAGAAGAGCTGTTTGGCCTTGGTATTCGTAGTTCAAAAGTTGAGACATTATCTACAGCATCATGAAGTCCACTTTGTCTCACTTAATAAACCTTTGAAATACATCCTCAGCCGCCAGTGGTGGACAGGGCGTCTATCCCAATGGGCAGTCATCCTGCAACAGTTTGACATCTGGTCTGTACCTCAGAAGGCCATCAAGGACTAGACATTAGCATATTTTCTAGCAGAGCACCCTTCAAAGGGGACTGCCGCACCGGACGTCGAGCTACCCGATGAAGACATCATTGCGGTTCAAGAGGATCTCCCAACATGTAAAATGTACTTCGATGGCGCATCCCGAAGCCCAACCGGGAAGAGGATGGAAGACCCCAAATATAACAAGGTGGGCTTGGGGATAATAATCATGTCCTCGGAAAAGGAAGTCTTGCCGTATTCCTTCCTCTTATCAGAGGGATGTACGAACAATGAAGAGGAATACCAATCCCTCATTGCAGGCCTGTAACTCGCACTCCAGGCACAAGTACATCATCTTAAGTTTATAGGTGACTCGGAACTGGTCATCAAGCAAGACAATGGTGACTACGCTATCAAACAGGACGATCTGATTCCCCTGTTTGACCACGTCCGAGGGTTAATGGTATAATTTTCCATAGAACTGACATTGACCTATATTCCCCGGTCTTAGAATTCCAAGGCCAACGCACTAGCTAATGCGGCCAAAACCCTAGCCGACCCATGATGGGATGAAACAGTCATCAATATTGCTCATCGTCTAATGGTCTTGCCATATGCTCAGACCAAGACATGGAAATCCATGATGTTAGTCCTGTACCTGAGCCATATGCTCCTGCCACCTACTGGATGACACCCATTGCAAACTACGTTCAACGGGGAGAACTTCCATCAAACAGGGCTGAAAAAGAGCTAATACAGAGAAGGGCAATCAACTTTGCCCTATATAGAGGCGCGTGTCAACAAGAAGTTATCTACAAATGAGGCCACGATGGAAACCTTCTCAGATGCATTGCCGGAGAAGAAACCGCCATCGTCATGACAGAAGTGCATGCCAAAGTATATGAAGCACATTAGCTGGGGTCCATGCCTTCCCATCAGGTTCGAAGGCTTGGGTACTATTGGCCCACAATGGAACGAGACTGTGAGTGATTTACCACAAAACGCCACTCATGCCAAATTCATGCAAACTTATTACACCAGCCCCCGGAGTTACTTCATCAGGGAAAGTACTCCTGGCCATCTTCCGTCTGGGGAATGGATGTCATGGGACCGTATCCTCCCGCCATAGCCAAACAACTGAAGTATATCCTCATAGAAACAGACTTCTTTTCCAAATGGGCAGAAGCTATACCCCTTAAGGAAGTTGGGGAAAGAAATGTTGTCAGCATTGTGAAAACCAATATCATCACCAGATTTGGTGTCCGTCATACCATACTGACGGATAACGGCTCCAACTTCTCCTCGGCTGAATTGGAGAAACTATACCAAGAATATAGTATTAAGATTGACCACTCATCCCACTACCACGAAGCGGCCAACAGACAGATAGAGGATTTCAACAAGACCATGTCCAACATTCTCCATAAAATAGTGTACAAAGATAAGAAGTCATGGCCGGATAACCTCCTCTATGCATTGCTGGCTTATCAAACCTCAATCTGCATCGCTACTCAGACTACCCCATAGTCATTAGTATACGGAACAGAAGTGTTCTTGCCCATTGATCTCCAATTTCCCTCGCTCCGCATTGCTGTTTGTGATCAAATATCCAACAATGAGCGATCAAAAAAGAAGATAGGTGAATTGGAATAGCTAGATGAGAAGAGGATGCACACTTTTCACCATCTGGAAGTATACTAGAAATGGATTGCACAAGCCTTCAATAAAAAGGTCCGTATTTGGACTTTCTTAGAAGGAGAATTGGTGTTGGTCCTCCAGACCCCGATGATACATGGAAGGAAACCTCCAAAGCTGGAGCCCATGTGGGAGGGACTATATATTGTAAACAAGTTCTACTCTAATAGAGAATATGACCTGATCTCCACGGACAAGAAATTCACCACCACTCCTACAAATGAGAGATTATTGAAGAAGTATTTCCCATAAATGCCATGAGTATTTAGTCCATACCACATGATGATAAACTTCATGGATAAGAAAAACAATTGTCTGAGCTGCAGGACGTTAAACTGCCTAGCGCTCAACGGTCCAAAAATATGTCCTTAAACTATGAGTATTTCATCCTTACCGTAAGACGATAAACTGCACAGATAATAAAAAAAAAATTTCGATCTGTAGGACGTTATACTACCTAGCGCTTAACGGTCTAAACTATATGACCTTAAACTATGAGTATTTTGTCCTTACCGCACGACGATAAACTGCACGGGTAAAAAAAATCTTCTGAGCTGTAGGACGTTAAACTGCCTAGCACTCAACGGTCCAAACTCTATGACCATAAACTATTTGTATTTCATCCTCAACACATGACGTTAAACTGTATGGATTCAAGAAAAATTCCCTCTCCCCCGTGTATGGACAAGAACTGCACGAGGTGTATTTAGCATAGAACTATGTACGGCTTGATTCCTTCCCTCGCAGGATACATAGTGATACCAGGGTTCCCCACCCTGGCCCAGCCTTCCTCAAATTAATGTTAAAAGGGCACTTTCCCCTTTGTATGGACCTGAACTGTACGGGGTTTTCTCCTCATCCTAACCACATGACGTTAAACTGAACGGATAATACGATTTAAAAATGGCCCCTTCCCCCCGTGTACAGACCAGCCCTGCACATGGTGTATTTCTTTCAGAAAACTATGTAAGGCTTGATTCATTCCCTCGCGGGATATGTACCGACACCAGGGTTCTCCGTCTTGGCCCAGTCAGCCCCAAATTAAAGTTAAAAATTCCCTCTTTTCCCCAGTATGGACCAAACCTACATTGGGTGTACCCCTCATCCTTACAGAATGACATTAAACTGTACGAATAATATGATTTGAAAAAAACAAATAATACACCCTTTCCCCCATGTATGGAAAAGACCTGTATGGGTGTATTTTTCATCCCCACCACACGATATTAAACTACACAGACCGCATCCTCACCGCACGAAAATAAACTACACGGATTTCGCTGCGAACCACCTAAGATATATGGCGAAACGAGATGGAAATACACCTTGCGCATTTGGATGCATCCTCCCCATATATCAGAATCCATGGCCCGGATAATTGTGGATCCCCATAACCATTCACGGCCATCAGAAGTGGAAAGTTATCGACCCGTGGACACCTTTTCATTACTATGCATACCATGCCCTCAGCGGCTCTGCATATTGGAAGCCCCTGGCCCGTCTACCAAAGGCAATATTTCCACAGTCGACAATCTTCCAAGCCTTGTATGCTTACCGAACTCAGAGCCCCCATACCATACCTCATGATCCAGAAATTTATGGTGAAGTGGTTTACAAGTTCGTCCCCTTTTCACATCCAATCATCGCCAGGGTATTCCTACCCAGTTAGCCTATGTATCCACCCGTGGTTCACATGAAGACCTGCATCTACGAACTTCAAGCCACGAGTAGGCTACTTTGACTCAACATACAATTACAGTGAAGATGTTTCCTTGTATGCTTGGACACCATTATCCCCACATGCCGAACTCTGTACTATGAGAAATCTAGGATTTTCATAATCTTTCATGGCCATCAGAAGTGGAATGTTATCGACCCGTGGACACCTTTTCATGATTATGCATACCATGCCCTCAGCGGATCTACATATTGATATCCCCTGTCCCGTCTACCAAAGGCTTGATTTCCTCGGGCGACACTCTTTCTAGCATTGAACGCTTACCGGCCTCAGAGCCCCCGCACCCCATCTCTTGATCTAGGAAACCTCAGAGTTGCAGTTTACAACTTCTATCCCCCACCCTGTTCAGAGTATATCAGAGCATGTTAACTCAGTTATCCTTCAAGTGACTGCAAGAATAGTCACCTAGTGGTCTGAGATCTATGAACGTTAAACATGGAGTACTTCGTCCTTACCACATGACGTTAAATAGAATGGAGTGAAGCTACACCCCCACGTGCAAGATAAATCAATGCAGGGAGCTCTCTAAGCTTTAACAGCAACCGGGTCCGAATACACCCGACATGTCCAGATATTTTCCTGCCTAATGACAGACATCGTGGTCCGGTCAATTGTGGATCCTCAAAACCATTCACAGCCATCGAAAGTGGAATGTTATTGACATGTGGACACCATTTCATGACTATGCATACCATGCCCTCAGTGGCTCTGTATATTGATAGCCCTTAGCCCGTCTACCGAAGGAAAGATTTCCTCGGGCGACACTCTTCCTAGGTCCATTCACATACCGGCCTCAGAGCCTCTATATCATTTCCCTAGATACAAGAAGCCCCAGAACCACGATTTACACCAATCAACCCCTCTCCACATCTGGGGCATGTCGACATGTTTAAGCCCAGTTAAATCTTGATCAAGAGTGACCTTTGAAACTACGTCCTTACCGTATGAAGTTAAACCACACAGAACATCTTGGACGATTGGCATAAAGCTGCAAAGACCAACCATTAAACATTCATGGACATTCCTCCAACTACAAGAATTTTCACCGGTTTAAAAATGCCCATCGTCATCGCTGCATGATGTAAAACTGCACAACATCCTTTAATAATGCCCCTCATCCTCGCTATACGATGTTAAACTACACATCATCCTTTTAATAATGCCATATGTCCTCGTTACAGGACATTAAACTGCAAAACATCTTTTAATAATGGTCATCATCTTTACCACATGATGTTAAACTGCATGGAAGCCATCCTTACCACATGACGATAAACCACACGGTCAAACCTGTCATGGGTTTAGTAAGGAACATAGGCTTTTCTATGTCCCTCAGTGCACGGGTCAGACTTGCAAAAATCATCGTCTCACACCAGCGTGAGAAGGAATGACTTCACACATTCTCGGGAAATTCAGCCAAGATGTTTCTCCCGTATCCATGCACCCTCTCCTCATAAACCATACTCTATACTCAGAAAAATATGAACTCTCATAAGCCACCCCTGGTGGTCCCGAATCTCAACTTCCATGAAGTTTCTCATCTATCGGGAGAATACAATCATTGACACAATGACACCTTTGCATGACTATGCATACTATTCCCTCAGCAGCTCTGCATATTGATCGCCCCTGGCCCGTCTACCAAAGGAATGATTTTTCTTAGGCAATGCTTCTCTCAATGCGCCTCTTGGCCCAGGAGCCCTCATGTCCATCCTGGGATTCGGAAACTCGCTGAGCTACAATTTACCAGCTTCTTCCACAACCCTTCCAGAATATGGTGGAACGTCTCTGGAGAGATTACCACATACTAGGAGAAGCTGTTCCATTTCAGATGATGTCCCAGCCGCATGACTTTAAACTGCGCTTTGTTCTGATCATCCTTTACGCTAGGTGAATGCATAGGACATGAACCTTGCTTCCACACTCCTGATTGATACATATGTTCTCAAAACATTTCAGACGTCACATATCCTTTCCAAGACACCCCCAGTGGTTTTCATAATTCTCCAAGGCACCCATGGTGGTTTCCATAAGCTAGACTTCAATGAAGTCCTCAGCCCATCATAAATGGAGAATCATTGACTAAAGGACACCTTTCCCCGACTATGAATACCATTCCCTCAGCGGCTCTACATATTGATCGCCCCTGGCCCATCTACCAAAGGAATGAATTCCTTATGTGATTCTCTTCCCACCTCTGCACGCCAATATGGCTTCAATGCTTTGAGACATGCCATGCATGTCCTTCAAATCTAAATATACTCCCCCCACATGCGTCTGAAGGGTATCAAGACATATTTTTATTAACAAAACCCCATTGGGGACCTCACCCCACCATATCTGGTCAAATATGTTCGACCGAAAACATTAGTAAGGATAGTCTTGACGGCAGGACTTTAAACCGCTCACAAAAAGAGGCACAAAGCCTATTAGGCTGAATACCCGAAAAGGGTGACCTAAGAAAAAGTTGGGCCATAATGTCTGGGTCCACACTAAATGGGAATAGGAAATATTAGGGTATTAAAGAGAAAATACGAAATGTTTTTGGGGTTTTTCTACAAAATCTTGGCAATAGTCAAACTATGCTCGCTGGATCCCATGATCCAAGAAAAAGTTAGAGATTGTTTATTTTTTATTTTTATAAATTTTCACAGACAATGATTATTCTAGGTTCATTGAATTAACATAAACAACAATCACGCCAAATGATTCATGTCATAGGAGAAGACAACAAGAGTGCTAAGCAAACATTTCTTTGTTTCATAAAAAAGTTGGTAAGAAGGGATTCCACAACCCGGAGCCTCCTCTGGCATGAATGGTCATTACAAGAGGTTTTTGGATGATTCAAAAAGTTGTATCAGGAACTGATGAGAATACTTTATGGTTTGAGGGAGATTCTGCAGTAAGGCTATCTCAGCTTCTGCACCATCCCACAATGCTTCCGCCTCCTTGGACGCCTTTGAGCTCACCCTAACCTCCTCCTCCATCTGCCGCTCCCCTTCTTCAATTATGGCAGCGACATTATCCTCTTCTTGTTGCAGCCACTGTATCTAATTCCTTATCACCTCCAGGAGAGAATGCTGCTCAATGAATTCTCCCTAAAGCCTCAAAACTACCCCGACATGATCATGAGCTTCTGTTAGGAAAAGTTGTCGGGTTGCCGAAAGGTAGGCATCAGATTGATCTATAGAAATTCAAGATTCAAAACCACCCAGTCTTTCTCGATCAGCAACCACCTACTTTAATATTTCATAAATACCGTGGTAGTCAAAGCCATCAAATCCCAACAGTATAAAAAGATTGGGCATCTTCGGTAATTTCGTCGGCATCTCGGCTAGGGGCATCTCAGAAATAAGCCTCCAAAATTTCTCCCAAGCCCTTTGGCGATTAGGTCAAAGACTGGAGATGACTCTTTGATCAGGCTCAAAGTGACTCCCAGATGAAGATACATATTCAGGGATGATCATCACCAAGGAGGGACCTGATGCAACTTCACCTACAAACCCCGGCATTGTGGCAACTTCACCCACGGTGGTTGTGGTCACAGGAAAGATTGGATCTGATGGGGAAATCTCCAATGCCAAAGGTCGTGGTCCTAGAGCCTATGAGTCGATAAGAAAGATGATTATCCCTAAACAGAAAATGGAAAAGAAAGGAGTCAGTGGAAATAGGTTGAGAAACTTACCCCTAATCATCATGCCGTCGGTATCCTCAAGCTCTGAGTCACCACGACCACTCGAGGAAGACGCTACATCTTCTAGAGGAAAGGGAGTCCTGGGAACCCATAGAGGTGTCCAGGACCTAAGGCCACACCCAAGGCTAGCAACTCCCAAGGCCATCCCCAAGCGGTCGCCTATGGAGATCATGCTAGGGGAGATTACTCCTCCGTTAAACAAAATAATGCATCACTTTGGGTTTCCGACAACTGGAATAATGGCGGGATCTTCCTCCATCGCCACGGGATCCATTAGGTCTGAGGCGGCTGGCCCCGTCAGATCTGGAGACCCCTCAGCAATTATGGGTGCCCCATTCTCCCCCGCAATTGAAGAGGCTGTCTGATCAGCTGGAGTCTCGAATTCAAGTTGTTCCTCCTCTGAAATATCTCTGACTGATGAAGGAAGGAGTAAATCATCCATATCATTAGCCCCTCCATAGGGCCTACCATTTTTTCACACTCAGGTGTCACTGTAGGTGATCTCTCAGGTGATAAGGGGGTAGAAGGTACGACCGTATGGTTAGCCACATCCACATCCCTAAGTAGCCCTGCACCATGAGCCAAAACAGTTAATATATGGAAGAAGCAGAACATACGAGTTGGAAATTGAGGAAATGAGAAGTCATAATTACCTGACCTCCCTTGTCTAAGACGTTACGATAAATGGGATGCCTACTAAAATCTCTGGATCTGCCCAGGGGACAGTTCTTCGCTTAGAACGCTGGGAGGAGTGGAAGGGGGAATGACTCTATCCAGGTCCGCAATGGTCGCTTCCATGAGCTCAGCTGTTCCAGGAGACCCCTCCTCGATGATCCCCGTGGGAGAAAGCACATGTTCACCTGCTGCGATACCACAGGGGGTATACTCCAGGGAGGAATTACCCCCTAGGATTCCTCGACACCCTGAAAAAAGGGAAGAATCATTAGAACCTTCAGAGTAGAGGAGGAGGAAAGCCATAATGGACGAGCAGGGCAACCTCTTCTTCATGGTCAGACCATTCGAGATGTCTAATCATCATGGACACCCGGGTGGACCCATAGATCCATTTTTTGGGGGAATGCACGTATGCATCCATCTCCTTCAATGAGGTGACTATTTCATACAGATCCTCTTTGAACAATAGGTGAGGCAGAGAGAACATAGTCCCAATGCCATGAAGTTCGAGAAGGACCATCTGGAGTAACGCCCAGACCTCTTAATCTGAGCCACTGGACCTTAGGTCCTCCCAAATCCTCCATGCGTCTGGGAATGCATCCATAATTGGAACAGCTAGCCTGGAGGAATACACCTGGGAGGGTCTGGCAGTGCCATACGCTGTTGGGGCATCTATGGCCGTGTCTGTTTTCCGGATCTCGTCGCCACCCTGGAGCTCCCTGGAGCTACCTGTGGGTGGGACCTCACAGGAAAAGTGGAACATTCCCTCCCCTTAGCCGTAGTGGGGGAACCACCGAGATCGCTACCCCCTGAGATTTGATCGCTCTCTTCCTCCTCCTCATCAGTCGCCGACTGCAGCATGGCCTAGAATCGATGAGTCAACACTGCATAGCCTTGACGTACGTGGATGTAGGCCTCGAGGTCTTCGAGATACTGATAGACCCTCTCTGGGTCTGCATCATAATGAATATCTATGGGAGAAGATATGTAACCCCGCCCGTCAAAAGCCCCCTCCGATTCCTGAAGATACTGCCACAATGAATGGGGGTACCCACTACGAAATGATGACCAGCCTTTGAATTCGTCCCATTGGCCCTAGGTCGTCGGGAAGGAAGCATCAGTAGGGATAACCAACCCTCTCCGGGCGGCTTTGAGGGCATGAGAGGATACACCTATGTCGGTTAAGACCTTCCCCAGAAGCACGGGACCGATAGGGTGGCGATGAACCTTGCCCGACCTGGTTGAAGAACCGTCCCTCTTTCACTTCCTCTTGCCCTTCGATGGCTTAGGACTTGAGATGGTATGCACCCACAACCCTAGCTGGCCATTTGGGTACTATTTCACCCAGGAGTCGGTGTAACTCTTGGATAAGAAGGGTGTGAAGTCTGCAAGTGCAAGAGTCATAACCTCGCAACCAGTATCTTCCCGGGTAAACATTAACCACACTTTCTTGGCCACTATTAAATGGTGGTTCTCACGGGCGCCATTGAGTGAGGGAGGACATAGTGCCTGGACGCCGCCATATTGGAATCCTAATCGGCAAGGTGCGTACCCCTCACAGATTAGTTCCCCATCAATACAGGCCACCAAAATGCCCTCTTGGAGAGAAAAGAGGTAGTCCCGCTTACTAAAATCCTCTGATATGGTGTTCCTAATTGCATCGGCTGGGAAGGGATATGGATGGATGTGGAAATGATCATAATTTGAGATCCATCTCGACAATAGACGTATATTCAGAACAGTCTGTTGGTCATCCTTCTCTTGGGTCGCCCACTCTTCGAGCATGACCCCACAGGTCAGTTGCAATTATGGCCGGAATGTGGTGCCCGAAATATAAATAGGGCTGATGACAGTGTATCAGTTATTGATATGCACTCCCAATCATCTCCAAAGAATTTGAAAAGGGCCAGCTACCCGGTTTTTCCGACTTCCATCGGTAATATTTCCAAGTAACCGATAAATCCTTTCCAATACTGGGACGACCAATTTGATGACATTGCCGGAAGCCAGCTATAATGCCCTGACAAAAGTAGAGACCTGGACGCCACCATTCTCACGTACAGGAAATAGGCAGCCACTCAGGAACATGGCCAGAAAAGCCACCAGGTGGAGCAGCCGATCGACATCCGGAACAAGCTCCCAGCCCCAGTCATTGAACTGGCCTTGCTCAAGGATCAACTAATAGCTGCCCCTCTATTTTTGAGACTCCATCATAGGGAAGGTCGTGGGCCTATGTGGGAGAGTCACAGACTTGATCTATCTACCAAAAGCCTTGACCCATTCCTGATATGGGACAAGAAGCTTCAGAGACGTATACATTGAATGATTCTGGGCCTGGTTAATAAGCTGGTTCACCAGGGGGGAGTCCTTTCTTCGTTCTCCCACACAGAAGAGGGAGACTGAAATTCGTCATACATACCCCCTACGATGGGGACCCCTGAAATCTGAAAGACATCCCAAAGACAAATACCCACCTCACCATGGATCAGGTGAAATCTGTTGGTGTCCAGACTCCAATGACTCATCAGTTTTCTGGAAAGGATTTGAGGCCTGTGGGTATAGGTTTGGGACACCCAGACAACTTCATACAAGGCTACGGCTCGTAATTCTACTTCAAACTCTACACAGATCTAGCAGACCCAGAAGTTCCCCCCCCCCCAATCCATGGACTTAAATGCCCCTCTGGGCCAGAGGTCCCGGTTCGCTGACTAGCCAAGCTGGTCATTTACCATGGAATTACGGGCAATGCTCCGGTAACTATGAATATACCCTTCTTACTGACGTTGTTCTCCTGTCAGGGACACATGATGGTGATTCGACATAGATCAAGTAGCTGTATCCCTTGAGGATGTCCGCCCTCTGGCAGATATCACAAATCGAGGAATAATGGCTGTGAATATCCAGGCGGCAAGAAGGATGTTGGAAAAGGGGTACTCTTGCTGTGACTCGGAGATCCGATCAGCAAGAATGGAACACTGTGGGGAGTGGCGGATTCCATCCTTAACAGAACTGGCCACATCCTTCAGGTGTTGATCACCAATTGGGAGATGCTCGGAAGCAGGTCTGGTTGTAGGGTGAGGAGGAACCATGTTTTCTCCCTTCAATACAGAACCTAGGAAAATGGTTATTCTGGAATAATAAAATATTGACAAAAATACCAATCATATGGTAGAGGTCCGCAAGCAGGCCTCATGAGGTGGTTCACGGCTATTGTATCCTGTGAACCAACCCTTCGCAGAAGAGGTCCGTGGTACCTTGGCACGCGGAGTGTTGGCCTGAAAACCGAAAACCAAGTAGCTTTAGAGAATCCTAATCCCGGATTTAAATAATTAGGTTCAGAGGACCTATGAAATTTTTAATATTTCGAATATTTCAATTCGTGGACCATCAAAATCGCGAAGCGAGTTCCTCTGCGGCCCGTCGTGAATTATTAAAAGGTGATAGTTCGCGGATGGAGATTGATCCGTGGAGGGAAGTGACTATGATGGAGGAATGATTCGTGGAAGTGGTAGCTGGTTCTCGGAGGACATGTTTCGCAAAGGAACGAGCACACAGTTACAAAAAAGTGAGAAAACTATGGTTTCGCGTAGAATCTCGTAAGGGAAAAATGATGGGCCCCCCATATTTATAGGTGTGGTCCCCTACCGGGTCCACTCCCCTACCGCAAACCATCCATGTTTCCGGACCACTCTGCATCGTAATGGCCTCCTCTTCATTCCGATCGGACCCCATTCCAATGGGGGGCATTTGTAAGGTCCTGAAAAATCTGAAATGGAGATTCTACCGAAATCCGCCCAAAGAATTGGGGAAAGTATGAAGAAAATTCAAATGAAAGAACAAGTTGAACCAGTCCGCAGACCGGTCCAACGATAATGCTATGCGGCCGGTTCCGCGAAACACCCCCTCCGCGGACCGCTGTTGTTCATTGAATGGAGGTGGAGATCCTCCGCGGGAGCGAAGCAAGACAGGTGCCGAACTGGTCCACCATCACGAACCTACCCAGCTGCGAACCACGTCTACCGGCCCAGGCCGCATCCGCTATTGTTCACGGAATGGAGGCGAAACCCTGAACGGGCCACGAAGCACTCCTCGAGATTGATTTGGTTGGCGAGGGGGTGTTTTCAGTGCCCCGTGAGTTTTGGATTGACCGAGTCATCCATAAACAGGGTTTTTGGTCATGGGCCTCTATAGAAGGTGCGGCATGACCACAGAAACATATCTTTCTCCACTCTATAAAAGGAGACCGAGGGGGAAGAGAAGGGAGAATTTAGAGAGATCGATCAGATTTGGGCGGAAGGATTTAGAAGGAAGGAGCTTAGGATTTCGCAAATCGTGATGTTCCATTCCGCAAACCAGAACAGGTATGAAGCTGGAAGAGAATTAATAAGGAACCAAAAAAGGCATAATAATATTGTGAACCACGAACCTAATATAACAATGAAGAAAACACCGTGAACCATGGCCCCTCTACGGATGCACTCCCCACGAACCAGGGAGTTTATGCCTCTTTTCCGATCTGCCACACCGTGTAGCACCCTCCTACGTGGGTGAAGCCCTGACCGATGAACCCCTGACCGACATCTCCCTCGGTCGCAGTTGCTCGCATGCATCCCTCCGCATACCACCCTGGTACGCAGGCCGAAACCGAAGCCGCCAACCGTTCTGGTTCGCGAGATGCCCGCCAATCCCTGAACCACCCTGGTTCGCGGGGTGCCCATAAGTCCGCGGACCACCCTAGTTCACGGACGGCCTCTCCAGCCATGTAGAACCTCCCCATTCGAAGGGATCCACCACTCATACATGTGTGTGGACCACCAGATCATTCAGAGTTCCCATTCCTCAAGCCAGATAAAATCCTACCGATCCGGCCTGATCCTCCGCAGCTCCCTCATTGGCCCATTCATCGGCCCTGAACTGAGGCCTCCCCCAGAGCCACCAGACCCGTGTGATGTAACTTTTAGGCACATCAGCATGCCGTTTTGAGTTCACATACCCGCAGAAAACAGGGTAAAAGGGGTTTCCCCGACACCTGATAAGAATTCCAAAGCATTCCTGGGTTCACATTCCCACGGTAATGTGGAGTCTGAGCTCGGGAGTCCCCTTTCTGACCCTCCACTTGTTGGGGTCGGGGCACTTCTCTCTTGTTTGGGGGGTAGTAAAATACCCAGCATAAGGAACCCCCCATGAACCTCCGTACTTCCCCACGACCATCCCCAAGGAAGGGCGTAGCGAGGAAGAGTGATACCCTTTCCTTTTTTGGGGTCAAGTCCCTCTCCCGCTGAGCTTTATCGCCCAGGGAATCCACCTCAGAGTAAGCCCTGACCTTATGGGCCGCTCCATGTGTAAGCCCCACTCCACTTCCCATGGACGCACCTTTTACGACGTGATCATCTGGTCCCTGCTGCCTCTTGTTTCTCACACCGAGCATGACTCACGTGGGATTAGAGTAAGCATCGACCATGACATCTTCTTCTGGGCCTCCTCAGAGTGTAAACCCCAATCCATTACCCTAGGCCTCTTCAGAGTGTAATCCCCAATCCAATACCCTGGGCCTCCTCAGAGTGTATACCCCAATCCATTACTCTGGGATGCCTCAGAGTGTAATCCCCAAGCCTTGCGAACTACGAGGACTTTGATTACCTAACATAGGGATACATTGGAAGCCTCCATGAGGCTCAATCCCAATTACCGTCGGAACCCCGAGTCCACATTCACGTCGGCTCTCCGACACTCCCATGCAAACTATGAGGACTTTGATTCCCTACCACAGGGATACATTGGATGCCTCCATGGGGTTCAAGCCCGATCACCTTCGGACCCTCAAGTCCACATTCACATCGGCTCTCCGAAATTCCCATTCGAACTATATTGAATTTGATCTTTCCCTCCTAGAAAGGGTACATAGGAATCCTTCTTGAGGTTCAATCCAAACATCTGGTCGATCTGACTGCCTTCACGTTGGTTCACCACACCACTCCTAGTTCCACCTCAATGAGTCCAGACTCCTCGGGGTCATTAATCTAATGAGGGTTGGTAATCCTTGGGCATAAATGATTCTGAGTCCCTGCATTCAGCTGACCATTGCCAACAAGGAGAATTCCATGGATACTATGCTTGGGTATAAACCAAATATTCGCGAACATATGAATACGTCTTAAATCTATAAGATAGTCTTGGAACAAGTAATAATTCCCCCAAAAGGGTGCGATGAGCCTGACTTCCCATCCTCTCGACCAATGTGAGTTCTTAAGCATCACTGGCCATACCACCCAATGAACGTCTGCCTTCGGAAAGCAGGTCCACATATCTTTGGATATGGAAACGTTGGGTGTTTCAAAGCGAAGACCGGTGTACCCGACCTTAGCGATTGAACAGGGCCCAACCCTCCATGAGATCAAAAGTCGAGCGCGTCGGTCCTCCATCTACCGAAGAGAAATGGTTAGAAACATATAGTTTTCCATTTTATGTCGTAATGTAAATCCTATGAATGTATCTATTACTTCTAAGGATACTAAACTAATCGGTCTTTCGAGACTTGATCTTTTGTGATCATGATAATGATACGTAATAATGCACCGACTCTATGAATCTGGGGTCACAGTGTTAGTGTTGGTATCAGAAGAAGTTTAGTAGTAACATTGGAAACTAGATTTAGATAAACTCAGATTTGAGCACATATACCTAAGATGGAATTTGGGGATTAGTATACAAGAACTTCCTAGAATTTTGATATTGTTGAGATTTTGTGATTATTCTAACCAATAAATCCCTTTCTGGATACGAGCAGGTAGAGGTGGCTTTGGCACAGATGTACCTAGTGGTAAAACCTGAAAACATAGCTTTGAGCTAGACTCAAACATGAACTGTTGCATGATAGAGGGCCTTGCTGCACTCTGGGTTACGAAAGTCCCGGGGGATATGCTCAGGATAATTTACATTTTCTTTACAAAAATATTTGAAGTATTTTAATATAATATGAGAATAAATGACCTTGGTTAATCTTAAGGTGTTTCAAATTAAGAATATGGTGTTATGATATCCCCTAAATTATTTTATGACTACTGTTACTCACACAATGATTTTTGGTTTTAGTTAATGCCTGGATTCCTAGGAAGTCATAGTAACTTGGAGAATGATGTACATGGTGGGACTGGTGGTGGAAATGAGCAAAAAAATGGAATGTTGATAGGCATAAAAGATATCGTGCTCATGCCAAATCAGTTTTCCAAAAATATGATCAACAACATATATATTAGCCAACCCCCAGACTCAAAAAAGAAGATAAAGGTGATGAATGATAAGATCTCTAGTAGTGGATACCATGGAGAAAAGAATCCTCAATTTCTGTCATTTAGGAAATGTTGAAGGAGACACCCTAGAGAGTGTCTCAATGGAACAAAGAAATGCTTTACATGCGGGAAAGAAGGACATAAATTGATAATTTGTGTGGAAAAAATGAAGAGTACTATGGAAGAAAATAAAAATGGTCCCAAGAATCCATTTATAGTCATTTTACACAAATGTAGGGGACATGGCCATTACCTCAGTGAATGAACTATTCTATAGGACATTTTCTTGGTCAAAGAAGAAACTCTGTGGAAATAAATGGTTGGATAAATTATTAAAAGTACTAGTACTTTTTGTTGATGGGATTACTTTTGAATAATTTTCTCTTGTATCTATAACCCTTAATTTTGTCATGTGAAAATGATATTTGAGGAAGGCTTATCTTTTCTCTTGTGGATATAGTTATAAATAACCATTTGGTTTTATATGATAATTGGGTTTGAGGCAATTACAATTTATTATATTTTGGGATGAAAATGAAAGGTATGAGTTAAAATTTGTGGTTAAATTATGTTATGGTTATTTTTTAGAATTTATCTCATTTTGGTAATGTTATAAAATATAGTTCTTGAAAAAGGACAACACGTAGACCATGTGACAACCCATCGCGTCAAACAAAGCTGTGGCAATCGAGCCCACATCCAAAGTGTGATTGAGATTTATCACCTATCACTGGACTATGTGAAGTCCCTAGATAGTGTGATAAATTATTTTTGGTTAAATGATTTTATTGATCAATAATAAGTTGATTTGGGATCTTATGTATTATCAAATGAATATCCTTAGTGTAGGAAAATGATTTGCTGATTAAGTGATAAACTATATTTTGGAAGATGTTCGCTTTGTTGGGAACACTATATGACCAAGGAAAATAGAATACTATGGGATTTAATTTGAGGATTAATGGTGGATTTGTATCTATGTTTTTATTGTGGATTTATAGTGATTTGGGTTATTTATGGAAATGATTAACCTATAATAGAGATTATGTGATTAGGTTAATTACTTTTAAGTATGTTACATTAATAGTAGTTGATTTCATTTGGAGATACAATTTAACGTGGAAGACTACATAACCAAATTATTCTAAGTTTTAGGTTTAAATATTAGTTTGGATTATATTGAAAGATTATAAAGACAATTGTTTATTGAATGGTATATATTTATCATTGGGATATTGCTGGTTTAATTTTTGAAATTAAGATTAGTGTTTCTTTCTCTAATGGAATATCCTTTTAGGGGTCATCAGATCTTATACTATCTATTTTGGTTTTGATTAATCTCTAAAGGCAAGGTAAATATATAGTTTATCCTTCGTGGATCATGTGATTTTATAGAAGTTTATTCTAGCTCTTCTAGTGAGACCAAGTCTTCTTGAATACTCATCATTTAAAAGAAATGAGTTAGTGGTAGAAATTTATTAAATATCGAAACTCTACTTAAAATGTAAGTATATCTCTTTATTTTCTTAGTCAATCTCATAAATTAATTCCTCATCTTTATGTAATGTAACTTAAAACTAAAAAATGTTGTATGTTTACTTTTCCTACTGGCATACTAATGAATGTTTGTCCCATCACATGTTAGTGGTTTTCTTGTTGTTAACTTTCTCTTCATCATGTTTTTTATCCCTCTCCATCAGAATTTGACACTTAGTTTATCTTCCATATCCATTTTTTCTTACATGGAATCCTAGTATGGGTTATCTAGGGTGACCTTTGTACTTCTCTTTATTTCTTTTATAGTGATAGTTTCATTGACTCTTTTCCGATGTGGGACATTACACTATATTACCAAGCCCATTTTTTAAAATTATGGGGATGAAATTTATTGATGTATGGGAGAATGTAACACCCCAATCATCCACGTTACGTTTCCCATTGAATAATGCAATAGCTTGCATTGTACAGAACATCAAGATTCTAACACACACCACCACCAATCAAACGAGACATTATGAATAGTAATATCCACTTTTTGAAAATTTATTCATTTTATCTTTCAAAGTGGACTTCATTTTTGGATTTGTAATATCAAAATAATCTTAGGGTGAATTTTTGGTATTTTTTTGGTAACTTTCATATTTTGATGAATAGTGAAAATTACTAAATTTTAATTAAAAACAACCTTTTTAATCGAAATAACTTATAGTGAAAAATTATGAATTTGAGTGGTTTTAAAGTATATTTAGAATATATTTTTACCATTTAATAAAATTTTGGTCATTGTACATAATTTCACATTTAAACCGGACATAAACAAATATCAATCTTTTGAAAGTTATTATTTCTTAAAAAAACGCTTTTTGTTTTGACAGCTGGAATTAATTTTAAATTAATTTATTCCACTTATGTATTTTGAATTTTGAAAAATGGATCCATATTTGGAATCAAGATGTCCAAATTGTGTAAATAGATAACTCTTATTTTTATACATTTGGATTAATTTTTCAGAAAATATTTTATTTACCATGGTTAAAGGGTGAATACAGTAAATAAAGGTAAAAAATAATATTATAATAATATTAAATTACCCTAAAACTTGTCCTAACCCTATTGGATGATACATTTCTAACCATGTTCATCTTTGGGTCGATTTGGGGACCCCATGGAGCCACTTGTAATTTATAATGACACATTATATTAACTAAGTTAAAGTAAGTACAAAAATGACATAAGCATATATCTTTTAGAAATTTTTTTTACATAGGTTATATAAGTTATATTTTTGACTCTAAATATTAATTATAAGGATAAGAATATTTACTACATAATGGTATTTTATTTATAATTTTTATAAATTGAATAATTATATTTATTTATGACACAATAATGATGCAGTATTTTCCTTATTAATGAAAGAGTCAAATAATTGGTATTATAAATGATTAAATAAATATAATTTCACAGTTTTGATGCCATCCAAAACTTATATTGGTAAATATGACATATTAGGAATAGTTATATGAGTTTTTTCTAATTAATAATGTTTATATGACTTAAAAAATCAATTATTATATAGTTTTAAAATTGACATAAAAGATTTTTTAAAACAAATATTATATTATAAATTGATATAATACTCCTAAAAATATATGGTTCAGCCAAAGGAGTTATATAATTATAGTTTTTTCATTAATGAACCACTTTGGGTTCGTTTCAAAGTATATAGTAATTTTATTAACCATATAATATAAAAATACAAAGAGACATAGTAAATTTTAAAGTATTTAACTAAGAGATAAATATAAATGATAAGGTAAATATAGTGACTGAAACCTATCTAAAATATATTGGATGAAAGGATTTCAACCCATCCCCGACTTAGCCTCTAAATAAGTCACATTGGAGCCATTATAAACCGAATATGAATTTATTATAAAATAATATTGTAAGTTTTTCCTATGGTGCCCTCACCCCTCTTATAAAAGGGAACTCCCCCTTCTCTCAAATTTGTACCTTCATAGCCTTTTGGTCCGGACAAAACCTGGCCAAACATCCTCCCATCTTCTGTAAATTTATCTGAGAGGCCTTACTTTATTCATAAAGCCAACATAAGGAGCTCTTTTGATCAAATGAAAAGGAAGAACCCGAAGAAGAGGTAATGATTTCACCACCCTCTTTCATGTTTCTTTCTTCTTCCACTCCCATTTTCTTTGTTGTTTACATTATAAAATAATATCTCTAGTATCTTCTATATAATTTGATGTTATGATAAATATGGTACAACCAAATTCATTATTCTATCGGTCCCTTCAATGACATGTTATCATACGTGCGTACGTATGGTATACCATCTCCACATCGTGGTGTAATTGTTATTCAATACATTATTATTTGGATGGGTATAATAATGATGTGAAATTCATGTAAATAATAAATATAACATGATACTTATTATGTATATATGACAGATGATCCTATTATGTATTATTTTAATATAAAATGAAATATATTGTCACTCGTGCGTACATACGGACTACCGTCTCCACGAACTCAATGAGAATCATTCCCCATCGTATCCATTCAAGACAAAATTTCATTTGATGATTAAAAATAATGTTTAGATAATTGATATAATTCTGGATATAAATAATATGCATCCTATCCTTAAAAAACATGGCTCACATAAGAATGAATATAATGGAAAACTAATATGTTAACACCCGAAATGACGATAATAATAAGATATTATTAAAAAAATCAATGTTAAAAGATCATATATGATATCATATTAATGTATATGATTATTGTATAATTAAATAAAAATAATTTCAACATTATAAAGGATGTTAACCTATCCTCAACCAATGAAAAAGTACAAAGTAAGGAGTTTCTTATCTCACTTTTAATTCCCAAAGATTTCCATTGTAAAGCACTTATTTATTGCATGTGGTGTGTGGACTGCCCATGATTGTATTAATTGTGTAATATAATTTAATTTATGGATATTTAAATCGTAATTTTATGATTCATCTTTCTGGGGATGTATGTGTCACGAACCGGATCTGGTCGCCACCATTAACGGCACCAAACCTGGCCCGTGGCAAGGCCCGAAGGGCGTTCCCTATCCCCACGGGCTGGCACAAGTGCCCGGGTATCAAACAAATCTGGTTTGGGAACGATTTACCCGAGTATGACAGCATAAATCATAAAAAAACAATCAATTATTAAAATCTGAAATTTTCATGCTAAACAATTCTTAACAAAACCATATCTGAATACATAAGTTTAAAGACACTACAAGTGGTCTAAAAACAAATAATGACAACATAAAGACATCCCCATGGACTCCACAAGACAAGGGGATCATCACACGCAAGCCATCCCCGCAACTCCGCCCCAATGATGGGTACTAACATCCCAAACCGCCATCACCCATAGCCTTCCCTTTACCTGAGTCAAGCATAAGCAGGTCTACTTACACCCAAGGGGTGTAAGTAGGGTGTGAGCCTAAGCCCAATAGGATACCACCAGTTGATTCCAAAGAGTATGCAATACAATGTGAACAAAACAAGCAATTTTAATACACAAGGTGAAACAGTGTTAAAATTCAAAGAAATGCAACTTTCAAATGAAAACAGTTTTCAATCCGAGAATTTCAGAATGTTAGCACATTAAATAGACATGTGAACTACTGTAATGTACTGACAAAAACAACCCACAACAAAGGTAAATACCACAAATTCTATGAGCATCAAAATCAGGAACACCCCTAAGCACTAGGTTGTCTCGGGCCCTATGTACCTCGTACCTTGGTGTAGAGTAACCATAGAAAAATCCATTCTCGTGCACGAGCCACTAGTAGGGAACATACCCATAACCTAGTGGTCCCCAATAATCATCCAAATAGTTTAGTTAGAGTTGTCGTTATCCAGATGCTAAGTGGAACATGGACAAAACCCATCCGATCCACTAGCCGTACTAGTACAAATCCGCCCCACCTAAGTACCCGTGCTTCCCCTTTTGTGCTCAAACAATTTCAGCAAACAACACACATCCATTTTCATATAAAATATCACTACTGGTCACAAACAAATTTTACAGTAGCTACACACATTTTATACCATTTAAAACACACAATAAAATAATTTTATTTCCAATAAAACAACCTCTTAAAACATCACATTGTTTTTCACCCAAAGCTCTTTAAGATATCCACCTTTCACACTATGATAACACTTGTAAGATATTAAAACCAAATTTCAGTTCATAACCCTTTAATGAAACCAAAAATTCAGTTATGGGGCATCCCAAAATGAACCAATAAAATATTTGAATGGAAATCCCTCAATTTCACCAAAAATTGGAACTTAAAATTCATTTGCATTATAAATGCAACTAAAACCAATTTTTACAGAAACATTAAAGTGAAATAAACATTAGAGTACCATGCAAAACAGCAAGCTAATTCACAAAAATTGCACACACAATGGAATCACCTACCAAATTAACAAACCCCTTGAATCTCCTTGCGAAATCAAATCGCACCCCCGCCGCACCAAGAGAGAACTAGATCAAACCTAAAACCACACAAATTGGCCAACAAATCCCAAAGTTAAACCCTAGGATCGAAATCCTAGTTCCTGGACATTAGTAAACTCAATTATAACCGAAGAAACCATAGTAACAATGAGTTAAACCCAAAGTAATTTGAAAGAGGAAAGAAAAGGGCTCATTTACTTGAAGTATCTTGAAGTAATCACTCCAAAACTCCAGTATCTGAAATTTAAAAGAGCCAAAATTTAGGGTACGTTCGAAAAAGATGTATTATCTCATTTAGGAACTGGAATGGAGGAAAAATATTGAGAATTGAGAGATTTATGAAAGCAATACTTTATCTCTTCAAATATGGGCGATTTGAGGAACCCTATGAAGATCGGCACAACATCGCGATTCTACAGAGCTCCAAATGGGTGGGAGAGAGTTCAGACGCGCGGCCGGATGACTTGGTCTTGATTGAGACTTGGAATCACCGAAAAATCACAAATATTGAAAAAGTTACAACAAAATCAAATTTTATTTTTAAAACAGAAATTGGGCTTTCGGGCAGGCCCAACCCCTTAGAGAAAAACCCAAATAACCCCTGGTTATGGATTTCTAAAAGCTCCAAATTACCTTGGTGGTGTTAATAGGTTAGGGAAGATCAATTAGGAATTTTAATGGATGAAAAATGTTGAAGAATGAAAATGTTATAAAAGATACAATTTTTTTTTAATCTGGAATTGGGCTCACGGTTTGGCCCAATTCATGAATACTCATCTATTCCTCCCTAAAACCTAGGGAAACCCCCAAAACAAAGAAAGGATGTAAATTAAATGAAAAATACCTTTAAAATATGTCTTGTATGTGACAATTCTCCCCACCATGAAGGAATTTCCACCCCGGAAAGTCAACATGAATCTCGGTTGGAAAATAAGAATGGGTACTCTTCCTTGACCCATGAATTTCGCTCCCATGTCTCATGTGTATCATTCCCATGCTGCCATAAAACCCGAACTAAAGGAATAGACATTCCTTGAAGTATCTTCTCCTGGGAGTCCACTATTTTCACCGGCCTCTCAACGATAGACAAGTCAGGCTCTATCTCTAGTTCTTCCCAACTCAACACATGGGATGGATCTGGATTGTATTTCTTCAACTGGGAGACGTGGAAGACATCATGGATAGATGTCAACTGAGAAGGTAAGGCCAACCTGTATGCCACCTTACCAATACGCTCGGTGATCTCAAAGGGTCCGACATACCGTGGCATCAACTTACCTTGCTTCCCCAATCGACGATGGCCCAGACGAGGGGCCACTTTTAAGAATACCCTATCACCCACAGAAAACTCTAGGTCTCGATGCCTCCGGTCAGCATAAGATTTATGACGACTCTAAGCTGTCAATAAGCGCTGCCTGATCAACTTGACCTTCTCAGAAGTCTCCAGCACAAGGCTCGGCCCCAACAGTGAAGTCTCTCCTACCTCAGCCCAACATAGGGGGGACCGACAAGGCCGACCATAGAGCGCCTCAAAAGGGGCCATTAGAATCGTGGATTGGTAACTATTATTATAAGCAAACTCTACCAATCCCAAATGGCTATCCCAAGAACCTCCAAAGTCCAGGACACATGCACGAAGCATGTCCTCCAATATCTGATTCGCCCGCTCTGTCTGACCATCCGTCTGTGGGTGGTATGCCGTGCTCATCTTAATTTGAGACCCCAAGGACTTCTGAAGGCCTTCCCAAAATCGAGAAGTGAAGAGGGGTTCTCTATCCGAGACAACAGCTAATGGTACACCATGGAGTCTCACCACTTCCTGTAGATACAAGTGGCCCAACTCATCTACTTTAGTTGTATCTTTTATCGGAATGAAGTGGGATGATTTGGTCAGACGATCAATCACCACCCAAATAGCATTCTTACCTCGAGGTGTACGAGGTAATCCAACAAGGAAGTCCATGGAATCCTCTTCCCACTTCCAGGTAGGAATGGGTAGTTGTTGGAGCAAACCGGATGGCCTTTGGTGCTATGCTTTCACCTGCTGACATGTGTAGCATCTCGAAACAAAGTCTGCTATGTCCCGTCTCATACCAGGCCACCAAAACTGCCGACGAACATCATAATACATCTTAGTGGCACCCGGATGGACAGCCCACTGAGACTGGTGGCTATCTTGCATCACCACCTTCCGCAGAGATAATGGAACTACTGAACGGCCCTTAAAGCACAAGATGCCCTCGGGAGATGACGACCAATCAGAGGATGTCTCCCCACCATGAAGGAACTTCTTAGACCGCTGACAAAGATCATCACTGGGCTGTTCCTACTGATTCAACTATAATAGAGAAGGAGTCAACTGGACACTTGCCAAGAATTCCCCTCCACTGTATTCCCCGGCCTCCACATGCATCTGAGAAAAGAGACCCATCAATGCCCACTCATCACTAGACTTCCTCAACGCCTGCACTAGAACTCTTCTGCTCAAAGCGTCGGCCACTACATTTCCCTTGCCTGGGGTATAGACAATGTCAACGTCAAACCCCTGCAAGTAATCGATCCAGCGACGTTGCCTCAAGTTGAGGTCCTTCTGCGAGAAGATATAAGCCAAGCTTTTGTGATCAGAGTATACCACAAACTTCTCCCCAAAGAGGTAGTGACGCCAAGTCTTCAAATCATGCATCACCACTGCCAACTCCAAGTCCTGGGTTGGGTAGTTCTTTTCATGTGGTCGAAGTTGGCGAGATCCATACGCGACCACATGATCATCTTGCATAAGCACGCACCCAAGACCCATACCTGAAGCATCACAATAGACCACATATCCCTTTCCAGCCTCTGGCAAAATTAGCACGGGGGCAGTAGTCAGCCGCCTCTTCAACTCCTCGAATGATGCATGACATTCTGGACCCCATACAAACTTCACCCCTTTCCGGGTGAGGGAAGTCATCGGTGAAGCAAGCCGAGAGAAATCCCGAACGAATCGCCTGTAATAACCGGCCAAGCCAAGAAAACTCCTGATCTCAAACACATTCTTCGGTTTATCCCATGACATGACTGCACTAATTTTCTCAGGGTCCACTGAAACTCCATGCTCTGAGATCACATGCCCTAGAAATCTCACCTCTCTGATCCAGAAAGTGCACTTTGACAACTTTGCATAGAGGCGGTGATCTCGTAATGTACCCAAAACGATCCTCAAGTGATGTTCGTGTTCCTCCTCAGAGCTAGAGTATACCAGAATGTCATCCACGAACACCACAACAAAGGAATCGAGATACTGATGGAACACCCTATTCATAAGTGCCATAAATACCGCTGGAGCATTGGTCAATCCGAAGGGCATGACCAAATACTCAAAGTGGCCGTACCTGCTTCGGAAGGCTGTCTTAGGGATATCTGACTCCTTCACCCTGAGTTGATGATACCCTGAACGCAGGTCTATCTTTGAGAACCACTTTTCCCCCTTCAACTGATCAAACAAATCATCTATTCTGGGCAAAGGGTATTTGTTTTTAATTTTTACCTTATTCAGCTTCCGGTAATCAATGCACAACCAGAGGGATCCATCAGCCTTTTTTGCAAACAACACAGGAGCGGTCCAAGGAGAGACGCTCAGGTGAATGAATCATTTGGATTCTAAGTCGTCCAGCTGTATCTTTAATTCCCTCAACTCGGTGGGGGCCATTCGATAGGAGGGAAGAGATATCGGCTATGTTCTCGGCGCTAGATCAATCGAAAACTCCACATCCCGCTCCGGGGGCAAACCAGAAAAATCATCAGGGAATACCTCAGGAAACTCATTCACTACACGAGGTAGTGAACCTTCAGGGGAAAGACCATCCTCTAGCACAATCGAAGATAACTGGAAGATAACACTTCCCAACTCTGGGAGTGGAGGCCCTACGCGACTTGATCGTGGATCCCATTCTCCATGAAAAACCTGACGACTCCCATCAGGTGATGTGAAACTCACCCGCCGTCTGTAGAAATCGATGTGTTCCTGGAAGTTTACTAGCCAATCCATCCCGAGTATAACATCAAAAAGGTCCATATCTAAGACCAAGAGGTCCCACTCCATCTCGACCCCTGACACAGAAAGTGCACACGAGGGGAACCTCAGGCCCTGCTCCTTCTTCTTTCCCAATGGTGTCACCAACTCCATCGCAAAAGACATCAACTCAGTTGGCAAATTCAGAATGTCCACAAAACGTCCAGAAAGGAATGAAATAGAGGCACCAGTATCAAAAAGAGCAGTAGCTATAGAAGATGCGATCAAAACGATACCTCGAACTGTCGACGGTCCCGCCTCTGATCCTACTGGTGACTGATCCACTACATGGAGATGTCCAGTATCTGCCTGGGGGCGACCGCTAGTCTGTGGTTGTGCCCTGAGCTGGCTCTACCCAGAAGATGATCCAGCCCTACCACCACGACCACCAAATCGATATCCCCCAGTCCTTGACGGCTCGGACTGTGTTGGCACTCCTCTTGAAGCCACTGACCCTGCCCCACTTGGGAGTGGACGTGCCACACCGCAGAAGCGCTGAAAATGCCCTATACCTCCACACGGGTAACAAGGCTTCGGAGGAAGAGGACATGCTGGTCGGATATGCCCAGGCCTCCCACATTGGTGGCACACGACCGATCTCGCATCAGAAGCCGCAGAAGAAAACTGCCTGGAAGAGTGGCCTGAACTGCCCCCTCCTTTCTTCACATGATCCTCCCGCTTCCTTTTCTTCTCTGAGGAGCTTCCACTTCCCACTGCTGATACAGAACCATAGAAACCAGCCCTGCCTTTTCTATCAATCTCCACCATGCACGCCCGATCAACGACCTCAGCATAGGTCCTCAGCTTAAACAAGAACACCTGGGAGTATATCTCTGGTCGCAAGCCTTTCTCAAACCTTTGGGCCTTCACTTGCTCATTAGAGACAATTTATGGAGCATACCAAACCAATTCAGCGAAACGGTTGGCATACTCCGTCACAGATAGATTCCCCTGAACAAGTTCCATGAACTCTCTAGACCTGGCATAAGCCAACACCTCAGGGCAATACTGTTCATTGAAGACAGCCTTGAAATCTCCCCAGCGCATCTGCTCATTCTTCCCAGACTGAAGCACTGACTCCCACCATTTACGGCTGGGACCCTCCAACAGAAAGGAGGCACACTTCACCCTGAGCTCATCGGGTGTTTCCAGGAACTCAAACATACGCTGGATCTTCTCGAGCCATTCTTCTGCTTCCTGGGGTTCTGAGCTGCCTCGGAAGGTTGGAAACTTATTTTTCAGGAACTCCTGGGCCTTGTCGTTTCTAGGACCAGTATAATCCTCTCTAACAGGAACTGGAGCTGGAGCTGGTCCATATCCTAGAGCCTGGATAGCCCGGACCACGGGCTCGACTAGCCTCTGATCAATCGGCGTGGGAGAACACTCTCCAGCTTCCTCCTGTGGGTGCGTGGGAGCTTTCCGGGGAGGCATGTTGCTACAAAATGCAACAGTCACAAAACAAATAGTCAATACCACAATTCTGAAAATTGTAATCAAATACATCAAATATAAACAAACTAAACACATTCTTGTAATAAAAGAAACAACTACTCCACATCTGCCTGATGTCCACATGTGGTCTGCAGCCCACACGTCTCACCTGGATGTGAAGTAAATCAGTAAATTCCAACATCCTCTGGTGACTCAAGGTCTGCCATGAGAGGTGCGGGCCAGGCACCCTACTCACAACCAATACCCCGAGCCCCGACAGTCCTAGCTCCTGTCTATCCTGACTCATCTCAAAATAACAATATAACCCAAAAACATTAACCTGCCTCTGATACCATTTTGTCACGAACCGGATCTGGTCGCCACCATTAACGGCACCAAACCTGGCCCATGGCATGGCCCGAAGGGCGTTCCCTATCCCCACGGGCTGGCACAAGTGCCCGGGTATCAAACAAATCTGGTTTGGGAACGATTTACCCGAGTATGACAGCATAAATCATAAAAAAACAATCAATTATTAAAATCTGAAATTTTCATGCTAAACAATTCTTAACAAAACCAGATCTGAATACATAAGTTTAAAGACACTACAAGTGGTCTAAAAACAAATAATGACAACATAAAGACATCCCCATGGACTCCACAAGACAAGGGGATCATCACACGCCAGCCATCCCCGCAACTCCGCCCCAATGATGGGTACTAACATCCCGAACCGCCATCACCCTTAGCCTTCCCTTTACCTGAGTCAAGCATAAGCAGGTCTACTTACACCCAAGGGGTGTAAGTAGGGTGTGAGCCTAATCCCAATAGGATACCACCAGTTGATTCCAAAGAGTATGCAATACAATGTGAACAAAAGAAGCAATTTTAATACACAAGGTGAAACAGTGTTAAAATTCAAAAAAATGCAACTTTCAAATGAAAACAGTTTTCAATCTGAGAATTTCAGAATGTTAGCACATTAAATAGACATGTGAGCTACTGTAATGTACTGCCAAAAACAACCCACAACAAGGGTAAATACCACAAATTCTATGAGCATCAAAATCAGGAACACCCCTAAGCACTAGGTTGTCTCGGGCCCTATGTACCTCGTACCTCTGTGTAGAGTAACCATAGAAAAATCCGTTCTCGTGCACGAGCCACTAGTAGGGAACATACCCATAACCTAGTGGTCACCAATCATCATCCAAATAGTTTAGTTAGAGTTGTCGTTATCCAGATGCTAAGTGGAACAGGGACAAAACCCATCCGATCCACTAGCCGTACTAGTACAAATCCGCCCCACCTAAGTACCCGGGCTTCCCCTTTTGTGCTCAAACAATTTCAGCAAACAACACACATCCATTTTCATATAAAATATCACTACTTGTCACAAACAAATTTTACAGTAGCTACACACATTTTATACCATTTAAAACACACAATAAAATAATTTTATTTCCAATAAAACAACCTCTCAAAACATCACATTGTTTTTCACCCAAAGCTCTTTAAGATATCCACCTTTCACACTATGATAACACTTGTAAGATATTAAAACCAAATTTCAGTTCATAAACCTTTAATGAAACCAAAAATTCAGTTATGGGGCATCCCAAAATGAACCAATAAAAGATTTGAATGGAAAACCCTCAATTTCACAAAAAATTGGAACTTAAAATTCATTTGCATTATAAATGAAACTAAAACCAATTTTTACAGAAAAATTCAAGTGAAATAAAAATTAGAGTACCATGAAAAACAGCAAGCTAATTCACAAAAATTTCACACACAATGGAATCACCTACCAAATTAACAAAACCCCTTGAATCTCCGTGCGAAATCAAATCGCACCCCCGCCGCACCAAGAGAGAACTAGATCAAACCTAAAACCACACAAATTGGCCAAGAAATCCCAAAGTTAAACCCTAGGTTCGAAATCCTAGTTTCTGGACATTAGTAAACTCAATTATAACCGAAGAAACCCTAAGAACAATGAGTTAAACCCAAAGTAATTTGAAAGAGGAAAGAAAAGGGCTCATTTACTTGAAGTATCTTGAAGTAATCAGTCCAAAACACCAGTATCTGAAATTTAAAAGAGCCCAAATTTAGGTTACGTCCGAACAAGATGTATTATCTCATTTAGGAACTGGAATGGAGGAAAAAGATTGAGAATTGAGTTATTTATGAAAGAAATACTTTACCTCTTCAAATCTGGGCGATTTGAGGAACCCTATGAAGATCGGCACAAAATCGCGATTCTACAGAGCTCAAAATGGGTGGGAGAGAGTTCATACGTGCGGCTAGGTTACTTGGGTTTGAGTGAGACTTAGAATCACCGAAAAAACCCAAATATGGAATATGTTATAACAAAATCAAATTTTATTTTTAATACAGGAATTGGGCTTTCGGGCAGGCCCAACCCCTTAGACAAAAACCCAAATAACCCCTGGTTATGGATTTCTAAAAGCACCAAATTACC
This sequence comes from Viscum album, assembly GCA_963277665.1. Classification (NCBI taxonomy): domain Eukaryota; kingdom Viridiplantae; phylum Streptophyta; class Magnoliopsida; order Santalales; family Viscaceae; genus Viscum; species Viscum album. Next base: position 989,466,911 of record OY728159.1, on the reverse strand, counting down.
TTGGTGGTGTTAATAGGTTAAGGAAGGTCAATTAGGAATTTGAATGGATGAAAAATGTTGAAAATTAAAAAAGTTATAAAAGATACAATTTTTTTTAATCTGGAATTGGGCTCACGGTTTCGCCCAATTCATGAATACTCATATATTCCTCCCTAAAACCTAGGGAAACCCCCAAAACAAAGAAAGGATGTAAACTAAATGAAAAATACCTTTAAAATATGTCTTGTATGTGACAGTATGTTTCATAAGTTACCAAATTGGTAAGGGAATTACAAATATCAATTTCCACTCATTTGGCTTTACGCATACTTTATTGATTATTTTACTCTAAGATTATGTGTGGAATCACTATTAATTTTATTATGTCATAATTTCCACTCCCCTTTCTGTGGATATACATTTTATACACATATTACTCCATTGTTAAATTGTCATGTCGTTGATATGAACTTGATAAGAGTAATTTTAACTCAATCTCTATTTTTTGAGTTAAATTTCCAATTCCTTGGTGTTGTTTTTACTAGAATATGTGCGAATGTCCTATGATTGATTTACACTGAATATCCAATCATATTGAGTGTATTTATATTGACACACATAATTATTTTTTGATTTATCCTTAAACTAAGGACATGGTCTTTATAAGAGATTTCATCTCAATTTACATTGCATTGAGACTTCTTTGTTGTTATACACCAAATCACTTTTATATAGAGTATATAATGTACTTTGACATAGTATATAATGAATCCCTTTATTATCATGATATTAAAAAGTTTTTATTATCTAAAGTATTTGTATTCAAGTGTCTCTTTTTTGGTTAGGAACTCTAACTAAAATTTCAATTAAATGTTTTAAATTCTTATTCTTCTAAATCATTCTCATTAATGTCCATGTTTTAAAAATGGTTTTAAGGATTAATTTAAATGGAAATTAATGTTTTAAAATTAAAATTAATTTTCAAATATTCAAAGTGGTATGGGACACATTGATTCAAAAGTATATTATAAATGGAATCTTGATAAATAGTAATACTTTTAAATGTTTTCAAGAAAAAATTGGGGTATTTCTCTAAAATAGTTTTGATAATTTTTTTATCTATGTCAATATCCTTAATTAATCTCGATTGAGGTTAATCTATTACAATAAAATATTCCATATTGTATTGAATGAGTTATGTTTTACTGTGGATATGCTATTTTTATACCATTCATGGTTTGTGGATAACGTATTGACATTTCGTATGCTAGTTTTAATATGAATGTTTATGTTATGTTTCAAACTTTTCATATGAGGAATTTATTGGACTTAGTTAGTGATGGTTGGAGCCCTCTATAGCTCCTAGATGCATCGGTAGGTCTCATGAGACAAACTAGTGTCTTAGCACAAGGCCTTGACAAAATCATATTTGTAGTTTTGGCACAAGGCCTTGGCTATGTGGTTATGATAGTTTGGAATTTTGCATTCCATTAGTATGAAAGTGGTTATTGATATTGCATGTGATTATTCGACTAGTATAATATCCATGTGAATAAGTAAATGACATTATTTCATTTTATTATTTCCATATTATGTTGATGTTAATGTTTAAAAGGATTTTATTTTAGTTATACATTGCCTTAAAAGTTTATGCTTATTTATGAAAGTTTCCGCTATATTGTTACCCTTACTGAGCATCTGAGCTCATGCCTTTCATTGTTATTTTCAGGACGTGAAGAAGTATTTTATGACTGCCCTATAGGGATAGTCTATGGGATATCGGTGTGGTCTATGGAAACAACGTTGTTGTAGTTTTCCATTTTATGATGTAATGTAAACCTTATGAATGTAACTTGTACTTACAAGGCTACTAAACTAATCGGTTTTTCGAGACATGATCTTTTGTGATCATACCAGTGATACATAATAATGCACCGACTCATGGATTCTTGGGTCGGGGAGTTATAGTGGTAATCCCGCAACAAGTTCTATATTTGGTAACATAAATTTTATGTTATTCTTGATATGATTTAGACAGTCTTACTAGTGAGTTATATTTGGATACATTGTTTGTTTTTACAAAGAAAAGTTTTCTAAAAAATCCTGGAATAGGGTATTAGATAACTGGATAGTGGTGGCATGTTTTAGTTTCAATGAAATGATACAATATACTAGAATTTGAACAATGTTAGTTACTCATTTTTGAAATCATCTTTATCAAAATCAAAAAGGACTATAAAAATAATTTACTACTGTTATAGATGATTTTGGTTCATCTAATGATGTGGTGACATGTATGTTAATTTTTATTCAAATAATTATAATTCCATGTTTTACTATGGATCTTTTGATTCAATCATTTTTGAAAAATTTGAATGTAAAATTGGAATATCACCTCATGAAGAGAAGATATAGATTTTGGTGAAAAATCAAGGAAAAATATTAAAGCAACAATGATTTATATTAATCTTCCTATTGTTATAAGCGGAATAGTGTTTCCCTAAAATCTTGTTGAACTACCACAGGTAGAGTTTGATATTAGTTTTGGTATGGACATGATTTTATTTTTCCAATCTAAAATATATTTAAAAGGAAGGAATGTTATATTCATTTATTTCACACATTTGTTAACCAACCAAGGAGATAAAAAATTGATTAGAGATGGAAGTGGAATTTATGTAGCTTATATTGTTAAACACAATGAAACTATTAATATTATTGATGTTATAGTAGTAAATAAACATGAGTATTTATTTCCGGATTGTTTTATTTGTGTTATTCATGATAGAAAGGTCGAATTTACTATTGAATTAGTGCCTGATGCTATGTATATATGAAAACAACCATATCTAATCTCTCATGTATAACATACAGAATTGAAAAATTAATTTCAAGAATTACATGATAAAGGCTTCAATCATCCATGAACATAACCTTGATGTACCGTAGTTTTACTTATTAAAAAGAATTATATTTCAATATTACTTTTAATTTATTATAATTCGATGAATAATATCACTATTATAAACAATTATCTTTTTCCTTGTGTCAATGATTTATTTTCCCTTCTATAGGGATCTCGTTTTTTATGATGATTTATCTCAGGTTATGGTACAATTTAATAGTGGTGTATTGGAATATATTCAAAAGTTATAATTTTGGAATGTATAAAGGCATTCTAAGTTTTTAGTTATTCCATTTGCATTGTAAAATGAACCATCAATATTTATGGATGTTATGAAAAGAGTTTTATATGAGTTTTTGGATAATGTAGTATTTGTTTTTGTTGATTATGTATTTGTATATTTTAAAATTCTCGAAGATCATGAAAATAAAATAAGGATTTTTATATTACTTCCAAATAATTGAATCTATATGGAAAATTTTGTAAGTGTGATATTCATTTGAAAATATTTCATGCCTTGAATATATTGCTTCTTAATATGGTATAACAATTGACTCTATTAAAGAGAATGTTGTTGAAGAATGGACAAGACCTAAAATTGTCACGAGATTCATAGTTTTTTATATTAGTATAATAAAAATGATTTTTAAGAAAAATTACCTCAGTTATCTAACCCACTGAATATGTTAACTAAAAAGGGAGTAAAATTCATCTGGATGAAAGAATGTGATGAATTTTGTTCATCAAGAACTAAAAACTCATTTTGATTAATTATATAGTTTTTTACTTGGATAATAGAAACTGATGATTTTTCATCTATCTTGATGATTCATTAAAGGGACATGGGGGTGTTTTGATGCATAATGATCAACTAACTATTTATTATATTCTACAACAGAAACATCAAAAGTAAAATTTTCCAACACTTTATATGGATCTTGATGAAGAATTGTTTCTTGAAATTATGAAGGAATAATTTTTATGGAATAATTTTTGATCTATATATGGATCGTATATGTTGGAATTATATATTCACTCCAAAATTTCTGAGAATGTGGTAAAATAGAATAATAAAAATAATTACCGATTATGAAACCATGATTCATTACTATACTAGAAAAGAAAAAAATTTAGCTAATGATTTGAGGTGAAAAAATTATGAAATATTAACTATGATATGTTTGGAACAAGAACCACTGGGTAACAATTTTCTGGATTTTGGCCTCAATGTTGTAGATACATGAACATCCACATTTTTTTATAGGTTTTAGTATAATCTTCAACATTATAATTAATTAATATATCTCAAAAGGAGGATCATATTTGATAAAAAAATAAATGATCAATGAACAATGGAATCTTTCCATAGATTAATATTTCTGAAGTAGGTTTTACCAAATTTGTAAAACTATTATGTGTGTGTTGTGATTATATATTGCTGAGATAATTGTTGAGTGAAGCTCATAATTTCCTATTTTTCATTCATCCTATCATCACTAAGATATACATAGGTTTTTGTGATTTTTACATGTGGTATGGAATGAAAAGAAATATTTATAACATTACCATGAAATGTTTTTCATATTAACTGGTAAAATAAAAATTATAATCATCGAAGGGGGTAGCTAAAACTTTTTATATTACATAGGGGAAATGGAAAAAATATATTAATTGATTTAATATTGATATTTAAAAAGATATCTCAATTAAATAAAATAATTTGTGAAATTATTTATTGATTTACTAAATCTATGATTTTCACTCCATTTGAGAAACTATATATTTAGATAAAAATTTTCAATTATGCCTCTATAAGATTGCCAAGTTACCTGGATCTTATCTCAAAGTTATATCTAATAGTGATCCCAAATTCACATTAACTTTTTGGAAAAAGAATCAGAAATCATTGGGTACTGAATTAAATTTCTCTGTAGGCTTTTATCCTCAATTTGATAGACAGTTTGAAAGAATAATTCATACATTCTTATCCATGATTTTTACTTGTTCAATGTTTTCAAGGGAAGTTGGTATCAATGTATTTGACTACTTGTGTTTTTTAATAACAACTATTCCCATTCCAATATATTAATGGACCCTTTTTCTGTATTATACGGGTATCAGTGTCGAAAGCCAGATTTTATGATGATGTAGGAGGAAATAATCTGATGAGACCAAATTTCGAAGAGGAAATTGTTATTAAGGAGGATATGATTTAGAAATATACAAATATGGATCAGTGCAGGAATGAAAATATGTATATAACCAAAAGAATGTTATTTGTTTGTTGGATGTGATCATTTATCTCTTAAAGTAACTCTTTGGAATATTTAATTTTTTTAGTTAAAATGAAAATCTATGTCTTTATTTTCATTTGACTATTTGAAATATTGGAGTGTGTTGGATCAGATTCCTAGATTGTGGCCTTGACTACGAGTTTATCCCAAATACACAACATTCATCATGATTCGATTTTCTAAAAATATATACCAGAAACATCTCATGTTTCAACCAATAAGCCTGTTCATTTTGAAGATAAGAGTAATCATAAAGAATAAGTATGATATAATTTTTATTAAAAAGATCAGGTGATTTAGAATAAGTTGATTAACTAGTTTATGGGTTTCAAGAAAATATATAAAGTTGATGAAGAAACGTATGAGTCTGAAAATGCTACATGGGAAGTATATCCCAACTTGTTAAATAAGTGAATAAATGATAGGGGTTTTAATTTCTTAATGGTATAAAAATGTTACCACCTATGTAATAATTGAATTAATCATTTCAATTTTTTTAGTATTCAAAAATCAGATAGTTTTATTCCCTAAAAATATAATAATTAAATTTTAAAATAAATTAGGAGATAGGATTATTAATAATATTTATTATAATGATTTATTTAATAGAATAACTATAAAATTATTTAATTTTAATTTTAATAAATGAGTTTCTTTCTTTAATTCATCAAATCAAAATTTTCTTAGATATTCATTTTATATATTTTTTTAAAAATATTTTTATGTAATGGATAGTGAAAATAATGGGTTTTACTAACAACTATATTTTCATTTAAAGATTTAAAATAACTAATTTACATATTAGATTATTTTTATAATTTAATTACATCATTTGGATTGAAACAAATCTCAACATAGTCCTTGTAGTGAATTTTATTCTAAAATTTGTGTATAACAACATTTTTTTTCTTAAATGTCATTTTTATGAAAAACTATTTTTCTTCATGTTTTGAATGTATAATTTGAAATTAAATTATAAAAATTCAGTGAGTTGAATCTTGATAAATAACTTAAATATATGTAATTGAGACTTTAGGATATGGTATGTATTTTCTTTTTTATTCTTGTTCATTTTAATTGTAAATTTGGAAAATATTTATTTCCATAATAAAACTAAAATGGGTAAATTATGTGTAAAACTAATTTAATAAGGACAAAAAAGTTACTATTGCACTATTATTTATTTAATTAGGTAATAATATTTCGTTAATATTCATCCAAAATTCATATATAAGAACTTTTGTTTCTTTAATGTCTTGATTGTGGCCATTATATTACCTTATGATAAGAAAAGTCAAAATTTCAATTTTCTTGTTTTATTATCTTTACATTTATGAAATTGGGATTAAAAAATGTATAATTGGTGTGAAATGGTTATTTTAAATAAAAATATGTTTTCATATTTAATTTATAATTTTTAGTGAAAAATAATGAACCTAACCTCTTATGAAACAACGACACCATATTTATTTAGTTAAAATAAAAATTAAATAAATGATTTCTAGAATATTTCATTTTGTATAATTTAAATGTTTTATAATTTTGATTGAATTTAATAGATAATTATATCATATTTGGGGCCTGTGAAATTTTAATCTTCAAATTCCATCATTCAATTGATTTTTTTATGTCGAATTAAATGACTTCTGTCAAAAGTAAAATTAAAGATATTTTATAACAATTAAATTATTACTAAATGATTTAAAATTAATTAAAAATAATAATTTCTAAAAGTGAATGGAATTATGTTATTAATATCACACATTTTCTATTGATGGGCCTTTTTTCTATTAGAGTACAAATCCTGACCCCTATAAAGAAAAAAATAGTAATATCAAGGTAATAGTTAAAAAGGATTGTCCTCGGTTATAAAAATAAATAATGGTGATGGAAAAAACTAAAATTTACAATTTATATTTAATGAATTTATTTATAACAGAAATTATCATATATTGAAATCATATAAATGTAGATCCACTTGATTATGAAAAATAATTTATATTATTTTAATAAATTAATTACTTCCCAATATTCCCCATATCTTATAAAAGGGTATATACACTGCCATTTGTATCGAACTTAAATATTTTTTTGGATATTCTATTACATAAAAAATCCATTAATTAAATACCTAACCATTTCTTATAGGATTTTTTGGATCATAAAATAATCCCTGGAATGCATTGGATGTTATCATTAAGAGGTTTTCTGAATAAGAGGTATAGTTCATAACCAAGAATTTTTAATTTTTTTCTCTTTATAATGCCTTAAATATGCTTAATAAATTCTAATATAATAATAAAATAATATTTAAGATACAGAGATGTTATTATTTTAATTTAAAAACTTATCCCCCTATAATGTTCCATCAAATGTGAAAGAAAACTATCATTTCGGTGGAGGGCGGACATCCACCTTATGAATCGATGTAATTCATTTTCTATCAACACCTCATATAGCTGTTTATATAGAAGTAATTAACTTACATATATTATATTCAGAAAAAAATTATGGTTATTATAAGATAACATATCATATAATTTTTACCCATTCATTTACTAAAAAATTATAATGTCGTTCATGAATATGTTTGGACTACCTCCTCTATAATGTTTTGTGAATCATTGGTTATCACCACATCAGTTGGATGATGTATATACATATATTTAGAAATAAAATATTTATTTGTTATATAATTATAATTATGTAAATATAAGATAATATTTACCTTCTTTATATCATTTTTATTTAAAAATGTAAACGTTATTCATGCGTATATATTACTCACCATCTCTATGATTGTAACATATATATTTTTTCATAACCATCATTCATGGTTGTTTCAAAAGTATAGTGAATTTATTAAAATGTTAAATATACCATGGTTATTATTCAATATATGATTGAATAATTACTAATTTTACCATAATCAACCTACTAATGTTTGTTCGAACATATGAGCTTCATATCATCACACATCCAACATGAAGATAGTTGATTAATTAAATCGAACCTAACATGGTAATTTATAAATTAAAAAGTTAAAATAAACATGAAAATGTTACTTATAAAGTATATAAATAAAATAATGTTATTTTCTAGGATTATATAAAATATACATGATGATTCAGACACAAAGTAAGAGGCATTCTTTAAAAATAAACTTTTAAATCTTGACATAAATGTTTTTATGTTACATGTAAATATTTTTAAAATAATTTACTTACATGGATATAAAATAATTATAAAGGAAATTTTATGTATATTTTTACTTTCTCTCAATATTTTTAAAATGGAATCATTTTATGTAATGTTATGATATTATTTACAAAATTAAAAAGGAATGTTCTATTTTAACCTATTCACCATCATGGAATTTTCCCACCACTTTCTGAGGAGTCTCCACAGATAGCACTCCAAGTATAATTAGATTTAAGACTTTTATTGTGCTTTGATCGATATAATTTTTTCCACTTTATTTCTGAATTCCTTTCCTTCATTTCCTTATTTTTTCAACAAGGGACAATCAGGTCTGATATGACATGTTCTTTTACACTCATAACACATAACTTCTCCATCTTGCTTATCTCTTTAGTCTTTCTTCTTATACTTATTCTGATGGTTCCTTTGATCTACAATATTGTTCATCCTCCATGCAATATTAGCTAATTCATTCTCATACTTTTCTATGTCACTAGATTCTGACTGAACAATGAATTTATTTGTCTTTGATCTAGTTAATCTTTCTGGGGTCTTGGCTTTCATATGTTTAGAAGTGGTTGTAAAAGCAATTCCTCCATTCCAATTATTCTTCTTGACACTTTCAGCATCACTCTTCATTCTGGTTTCAGGCTGAAGAAGAGTTCCAAACGACTCATATTAGAAAATTTGAGTGACATTCCGATTCTCATCAATAGTTGTCCTCTGGGACTTCCATTCATTTGGAATAATATATATGATATTTTCCACAAGAGCCTCATTATCCAAACCTTTTTCTTCCGTAGATTGTAAGATATTCACGATAGTCATAAACCTTTTCTGAACATTGCGTATAGGTTCTCCATAAGGAAAGTTAAAACTATGGTATTCAGCTCTCAAGATAGCTCCTCTTGTCTCTATGACTTTAGATGTTCCAAAATGTGTAACTTGAAGTTTCTTCTAGATACTGTTTTCAGCTTCAGAAGATGATATTTGACTATAGATGTTCCTAGTCATGGAACATAATAAGGTATTTCTGACTCTGAAATTTGATTGATATCTTGGTTTCTCCTTATTCGTAAAGGTTCTCAATTCCTTATCTGGAATCTTATAATGTCCAGTAATCATTAGATTGTCATCAACTCCAGTATTGATAACATAAGTTTTCATCCTATCTCTCCAGTACACATAATCATTTCCATCAAAAATAGGAGGTCTGTTAGGATTTAGATTATCAATAGAACCAATATTCAAACCTGCCATTCCTAAGAAAATCCATGGCACACAAACTTGTTAGTATACGATTTTGTAAACAGGAAGAAATATTCTAAGTAAGGAACTAGATATTGTATCTCTAAGAAAAAGTGAATCCAAACTATCTGAGTCTGAATTTAAGAATCAGAAAATGTATGAATCTGAAAAACAGATTCTAAAAAATATGAATATGGAAAATGTAATGCCGAGAATTCCCTTCTGAATCTAATCATGGGATAAATTAACATTGAATGAATTCTCTGATACCAATTATGAGATTGCACGTGATTAGGATATACTCTATAATACCAAATTTAGGATCAAATATATATGTATGATATTCTCAAATACAAGAGGGGGTTAATTGTATTCTTTAACAAAAATCAATATGGAAATTTTGCATAACCAAAAATCACAACACCTCTAAGTTCTAAGAACTTGCTTGATTCTGAAAAAGTGATGACAGAAATGAAACATAACAAAAGTTTACACCATATATGATTCTACTTTAATGCATATAGAATCTAACTAAATCATTGTACAAGTATGAGGATGTATAAGAAAGTTATACTTCTCTCAACAATACAAAATGCAGCGGAAAACTTGAAACAAAACTAGTAACAAGTAGTAAACATTTTAACAAAAAGAGAAGGGTATCCAACAACCTTGGATAAAGGTCCCTTGATTTATACTTTCAAGAAAGTATTTCTTACCCACACCAGGGTAAGCCCTCGATACGAAGATCAGAGTCTGTCTTGATATGCCCATAAGCTCTCAGCTATCAGGTAGTCGACACCTCTGTCTTCCTATCCCCGGAAGCCGTCGATTGTACACAGCAACAATCAGAGTCTCACAAAGAAAATCTGTATGAAGAAATGTTTGAACAAGACGTTAAAACATTTTCCATGAAGCTTGAGAGTTTATTAGAGCCTCTCTCTCTAGAAATCACATCAATGGCATGTAGGAACGGTTGTCAAAGATGTTGTCAAGTGTACTGCTCTTTTCAAATGAGCTCCTATTTACATACACAACTCCAATGGTCGGATCCCTCCTACAATGGTCATATTTTTCCTTTATTTTCATAGGTACCTGTACACGTGTCACTCAAATAATTATTAGTTGATAACTGAAGGCATGCCATCGTTTCATAAAAGAAGAAGTGAAATCATAACTAAAAGTGATATTCAGAATGGAGAAAATGAATGTTCGGAGCGATGAAAGTTAATGTTCGGAATCTAACCAGAAAATGAATTTGGAGTCTATAATAAAGGGAAATTCAGATTCTATTTTGGAGAAGAATTCAGAGTCAAACTTCATACAGGTTCATATACATAAATAGAATTCACAATCAGAATTCTTAATGAGAAATCATAATTATAATTCATCATCAGAATTCATAATGAGAATTCGTCATCAGAATTCATCATCTTAATTTGTAATTAGAATTCATAATCAGAATTCATCATCAGAATTCATAATGAGAATTCGTAATTAGAATTCATCATCATAATTAGTAATGAGAATTTGTAATGAGAATTCATCATCAGAATTTGTAGTTAGAACTTTATATAAGTTTGCAATCAGAATTCAGAGTTTGAACATCATAAAAGTTCGTAACAGGAATTTGGATCCTAAAATAGAATTCTTCATATCTAAGTGTTATACGATTCCAAGGATTTATAAATGAATACAAATTTTATACTTAAGAAAAATATTGATATGAACAATGAAAACAAGGTAGGGGTAAATTTCCTTTGGGAAGGAAATTTTCCTTATGGAAGTAAAATAGGGGTAAAATGAGTTTTCCTTGAAATGAGGTGTTTGTGATTTTCAAAACAAGAGGAATGGTAAAGTCATAAAATTACCTTATTGACATAACAATCTCCCCCTTTTTATGAAGGAATGTAAATGTCATAAGGAAAACCCTATTGACTCACACCTACAATTCGTTGGGTAGTATTACATATCTTTAATGGAAAGAAGGAAATATTAAACAGATGCAATTTCTCCTATGGATTTAACAAGGATCTAGTTTTTGTTTACATGTGTTTAAAATAGGTTATCAATATAATGATTTAACTCACCTAAAATAATTTTTTGTTGTATTTATATGTGTTCTATTTTTTTCATCGAGTAAAAATGTGAGTTATATTCACGGGGATATGATTTATTCCATAGACTAGAAAAATATTTTGATAAATGTAAGTACTCTATGATTTTTCATGTTTTTAACTAAAATAAATAATTCCCCATTTTTAGGTCATTTACTGAGGTTTTTTATACTCATACCACATTTTGAAATGTTTTTACAAATTTTATGGGTGGGTACGAATAATGAAGAATACAAGTTTAAAACTATAAATATTTGTCTTGAAAAGAAAACATGTTTCATTTTAATGGTTTCATATTTTTAGGAAAATGTATAATGAATAAATGTGTCCACTTATAATATATGGTTTTATTATCATTGAGTGGTGAACTGATTCATTAAAAACCTAAAACTAAATGATCCGTGGAATGTAATAAAATTTATTCAAGACTAAATAACTATGTATTATGTAATGTTTAGGGATGTGTACTTATACTTTTAGTATATAAAAATATAAAATACAAAACCATGATTTGATAAAATTGTGTAACACCTCTACCCAAGAGTGAGAATCTATAGACTCAATAAAGAATAACACATTACATAACTGTCTTCCCAAGAAAACTATATGTTTTAAGCATTAATCATGGTATTAAAATGAAAAATTTAGGAATTATTTTCACTTTATAAATATACTAAAATGATCCAGGAGAATATAAATGGTTTTAAATAGACACTTACTTTAAATAAAATTATAAATATTGATGCACTTGTTTAAAAAACATAACAAGAATTAAGTTGAATATATTATAATTGAATAATTAAGAATCCTAAACTGTTATCACAGATCGAACATCCATATATTTAATATGGACATATGACACATCACTAAAAAAGAATGTTGTATTCCTCTTTGAAGGAACCCGAGAAATCATGTATATATGTCCACCAAAGTGAATATTAAGGGGTTGAGTGTAAACTGAGTATGTTTTTACTTATAAGTCTATTATTCTTCAATTCACGAGAAATAATAATAACGATACACAAATGAATAGGGATAAATCCAATATTTTTAATAAAAATTAATTTTTTTGATCATTATCCAATCCATGGAAGCGTCATTAAACAAAATTTTTCTTAAAATTTTTCTAAAAAAGGCTAAATCATTAAAATTAATTATAAAATAATTTTAATCATTATAAATATAAACCTATAAATACTCTTATTTACCAAAATTCAATAAAATCATGATATTTTTGAAAATTTTAATTAAAAACATCTTTCTACAAAATCAATTGGATACCTATTATTTTTTAAAAATTAATATTTTTTTAAAAAAAATCCAATGTTCCAAGGATCATCTATGAAAAATCATTAAAATCCATGTTAGCTCAAATTCTAATGTATAGATCCCAATCAAAATTTCCCATTGTCAAACATTTTGAGGTGTTTCCTTCTACTCTATGTTATCAAAATCAATACTCACACTAAAAAATGTTTTATAAATATGTAATATAATAAATTTAAATCATAGTGGTTTAAAAAATGTTTCACCAAAATCCATTTCACATACACTAACACAACATATACCATTTGTAAAGTAAAATTGATGACAATTATATCATTCCACAAAAAAAAACTTCCTCTTATATATACATGTAAATTTATTTATCTTATAAATGATAATTTTTATAAGAAAATTTATAAAATAAAATATTTAAAACATACATTATTAAATAAACTAGGCTGATTACATTGATATTAAAATAGAATTTGAAAACACTGATTTCTTGGATTTTTTCCCAAAAGAACCATTTTGATAAAATAATTATTCACAATAAATTATATAATTTCAATAAATGATTAATTACACTATTTTAGAAATAAAATTACATATTATATTATATATAAAATAATATAATAATCATAACTAGAAGTTTTTTGGAAGAATCTCAATTCCATCCTCTAATATCACAATAATATTATGAATCTTTTAAAAAAAACATAATAAACTATTAACCAAATTCCATAAAAATATATTCAAAGATAATAAATTCATGAGTTTGTATCCATGATTGGAAATGATATATATTGAAATGGGTAAAAATAGAACAATATCTGACATAATACATAGTGTCAAACCATTGTTGCTAACTCAATATCCATTAAATATATGATAAAAATCCAATAAAATAATACTATAATTCATAGATATTCATCCAATAAGATTTTATAAGAATAAATAGGTGTCTAAAATATAGATAAAATAATAAATAAAAAATTGTGTTACTTAAACTTCACAAAAAATACATCATGTATTGTCATCGAGATTGTACAGATTTAAAGGAATTTTCTAGTGGTCTAGAAATTTTAAAAATAAATCTGTATCATGCATAACAACTGGTACTATCTTGGTGACATTATATAACCTAATATAAGAAAATCCTAAAATCTTATTGTTATCATAACTAGTCTCTAACACTATATAGGTTATTAGGAGAACCCTTATACCTCCAATAGTCTAGAATAAATGATTGGAACAAAGAATCTCAAGGATAGTGCTTGTTATTATACATCTTAGTAAAAATCAATATTTAATTATCTGTAAATACATGAATATAATTAAAATGTCCAATAAAAAAATTAATCATCCTAAGATATTCTACATAAAATAATTCACATTAGATATTATATAACAAAATATTTCTAAAAATTTATAAACAATCCATAAAATCTATTAAAACATATACTTTACATCCACATTAATATATAACATAAAATTCAACACCCACCTGCAAAAAAAATCTTTTTCAGTAGTGATTATTAAAACATAATTTAAATATGGACATAAATGGATGTTATATGGTGAAATTTCTACCTATTACATGAATAACATTTTCTACATAACACATAAAATGTTATAAAATATATCAATCTTTAATAAAATGTATAGTGGTTTTTCAAAAATAGAATGAAAAATATGTTAATTTGATATATGACATCATATGACTTGATATGGGAAAAATATTAATTAAATATATATATATTTTTGAAATAGTACAATGATATCATTAATACTGTCATGAAATATATAAAATGGTCTATTTTTTAATATGTAATATTGGATATTTTTATATCATAAGACATGACCTATGATATCATTTTACAGGATTTGTAGTTTTGATATGGGATGTCCGTGTCAAATTATGTATGGATTATATTATTTATATACTATTACAAGTGATATATAGTACTTCATTCCTTATAATATAAAGAATTTTTTTTAAACCATCATCTAAGTGATTCCATTTCTATGAAAATGGGAAATGGGGATACATTGGTATGTAGATTTTTTCAAAATAGAATTTTGGACGAAGGTAGTTTTACATAGAAAATATCCATTAAATTAAATTATATTTTAATGATATATATTATTTACATTATAATTCATAATGTATTTATATAAAATAAAATATATAGTGTTCACATTTCTTTATAATTCATATATTTTAATAACTATAAAATAAATAGTATTTAACTTGTAATTATAAAAAAGAAGTGCTCATATTTTCAAAAAAATGTGATATTATAATGTGTATAGGTCAGATTCATATAAAGATCATATAAAAAAATATTTTAAGAGTATATTTCACATAGTTATTTGATATGATATATTCACATGATATGTGATTATATTATTAATCGGTTATATCTCTTGAATATTTTTTTGGAATGTTAATTTATTTTGTATTCCCTATTGAGAAATTCATGAATATGAAAATTTTATATCCTATCCATTTTTATGAATAGTTTATATTATATAAAATTATCATATCAACTTTCATATAATTCATTAAATTAATTTAGGATGGAAATTTTGTATGATTGAAATTAGAATAAAATTTTTTATGGTTTATTTGTTATGATTGTAATGCCTCGACACCAGTTACCCAGAGTCGGTGCATTATTACATATTATTTTCATGATCCTAAGGGATCCAATCCCAAAAGACCGATCAATTTATTAGCCTTGGAAGTACTAGATACACTCAAAAGTTTTATATTACATCAGGAAATAAAAACATCAAAAACATTTTCCCCTTTTCAACACACTTATATCCTTAGCCTATCCCTTCAGGTCAACCAAAAAATATTACTTCACATCTTTGGTAAAATAAAACATTGAAATGGGTGAGATTAGAGTCTCAGTAAGGATAACAATATAGTGGAAACATTCATAAATAAGCATATACATTTATGGAAATGTATAAGACTAAGACAAAATCTTTTTAAAAATAAGCTTCATCATAAAATGGAAAAGATAAAATAAAATAATTCAATTTACTTATTGACATGGATATTCTATTAGTCGAATAATCACGTGCAATGTCAATAGGAACTTTCATCATGAAGGAATGCATAATGATAGACTTCATAACTACATAGTGAATGCCTTGTGCCAAGACTACAAATAAGAATTTTCAAGGCCTTGTGCCAAGACACTAGATTTTCTCATGAGACCTACTAATGTATCAAGGAGCTATAATGGGCTCCACCCGTCACTTACTATGTCCAATGCATTCTTCATATGAAAAGGTTTAAAGATAACATAAAGATTCATATTAAAACTAGAATACCAAATTTCAATATATTATCCATAACCCATGAATCGTATAAAACAACACACCCATAGTCAAACATATCACAAAACCATTAATATAATGTGGATGATTTTTATCATAATAAATCAACTTCAAACATGTTTAAAATCCATCAAAGGATGTTGACATAGATGAAATCAAATCATTTTGAGAGAAATATCTCTTTGTATTTTGAAATAATTTAGAAGTCATTTTTTATAAAAGAAAAACATTATTTTTAAAATATTCTTATAATCTTGTAAGGGAAGCAGTAAAGGTTTCATAATGGTGGAAAATAGCCACAACTTCCGTATAAGTTAAAAAAACATTCTTTCCGTACTTTTGCAGAAAAGGTCATAAAGGATGTTGTTTGGAAAATTAAAGAAAGATTCATTTATAAAGTTTTTATAAAAAATAAAAAATGCTTCTAAATAAAATTAACCTATAGTCTAGGAAATAGTAAAAAAATGTTTTGAAATATATTTTTAAGAAACAAAGATGTGGATCATAAAGAGGTCCCAATAGATACTAACGTAAAAACAATCTCGGATAATAAAGAGACTATGAAAATAACCATTAACATATAATTTTCCTTGGTCAAGGGTATTTTAACCCCCATTATGATAGTTAAGTCATTGTTATTAAATTATACAAGAACTATATACAGAAATATGATATTATATATGACCCTCTAATATTTCTTTGTTAATAATATTTCAGTAGTATTACCGTTATGGCTGTTAACTGATTCATTTTCCTTTATATGCCTGGTTACGTTAGCCATGTTTTTTATGGATAGGATATATTTTATTCAGATAAAAAATTATATTATGTTTATAAAAATTATTTTTAATCATAAAATGAAAAGTATTCTTGAATGATTATGATGGGGAATGAATCTCATCGTGTTCGTGGATACGGTAATCCGTTCGTATGCACGAGGGATAATGTCATTATATTGAAGATGAAATCATATGTAATTGGATGGAATATCATATATAAAGAATCATTAACATGTTATATTTATTATTTACATCAGTTATATTCATTATTATACCCATTCAAAATAATGAAGTGTTTGAATAACAAACTACACAACGATGTGGAGACAATAACCCGTATATACGCACGTATGGTGACTTTTTCATTTATAGGATTGATTGAATAAAAAATATGGTTGACCCATATTTATAATTACATAAAAGTATATAGAAGATACTAGATTTATTATTTTATAATGGAAACAAAAAATAAAGAGGATGTGGAAGAAGAAAAGAATTTGAAAGGGGTGATGAAATATTTACCTCTTCATTTTGATTTGATCAAAAGGGATCCGTAGGATGGATTTATGACCAAAGGAAGGCCTATAGGATTAAGGGAGGAATGTTGGGACGATATTTGGGTAGGTTTAGTCCAATCCAAATGTATTTATAGGTTTGAAATTAAGAGAAGGGAATGTACCCATTTTATAAGAGAGGTGAAGGTCACTTTAGGAAAAGCTTGAAATATTATTTTATAATTAAATAATTTTCTATTTATAATGGCTCCAAAATGATTTATTTAGAGGATATGTTTATTATGGGTCTAAAAACTCTCAAACAATAGGTTTTAGACATGTTTAGGTCCCCATATTAACCGCATCTTTTAGATTTAACTCTTAGTTAAATAGTTTTTCATTTACCATGTCATTTTGTATTTTTATAGTTTATGGTTAATAAACATACTTTAACATGTCATTCGTACCCCAAGTGGATCATTATTAGTATATATAACCTTATCTAAGTCCTTTGGCCGAACCTTATATTTTTAGGAATATTATATCAATTAATAATATAGTATTTGTTTTTTTTGAAAAAACTCAATTATGTCAATTTTGACCAAATTTTGTATTTTTTTTGTGAAAATCATAACTGCATGATTACTTTGAAAAGATAATTTAATCAAACCTATCTTGTCATATTAACCTATAATATTGGTCAAATTCATCAAAAGTGTCAAATTACATTTATTTGGATATTTATAATATCAATTATTTTAATCATTCATTAATAATGTAATTACTGCATCATCATTGTGCCATACATAAATTAAATTACATAATGTATAAATATTATAAATTAAAAAAAATTATGTAGGAAATATTTTTATCTTTATAATGAATATTTATAGTCGATTTTATCATATGTATAACCCTATATTAAAAATATTTTAGTTATTAAACATTGAAGTTATTTCTTTTAACACTTCTTTAAATAAAATATTAATTAATGTCCTAATATAACTCAAGTGGAATAAATAAGATCATATTTAATTCATAAATTCGTTTTGTGCTGATTTATAGTTATCTAATAGAATTAGGACCTGTGTTAGGGTAATTATGATATCATTTTTACCCTTAATTACCATATTTACTTTAAATCGTTGTATATAAAAGTCAAAAGTTACTATTCACCAAAAATTATTTTCATCTTATTTAACCACATTTTACTTACAGATATTAGCCATGTCTCTCGGATTTAAGAAATTAATCTCACAGAAATGGTAAAATTACGTCTTATGTAAATTTGAAAATGCTCCCAGGAGGTGGGTAAAAGACGATAAAAAGTTCAATAAAATATTCATATATCTAAACATATTATAAAATGACTCTAATGAATTAAAATGAACATATATGGGTATTATGTAACAATTTTTAACATAAATAAATTTCAATAAATAAATTATTTAAATAAAAAATTCTGTTTTGACCAATAATGTAGTGTTTTTAACTATTCATCTAAACTTTAAAGTTTTCAGAAAAACACAAAAAAATCACCATAATCAAATTTCATTATTCCAAATTCAAAAATGAAGTCTATTTTGAAAAATAGAATATAGAAAATTTAAAAAAGTCAGTATTACTATTCATAATGGCTTGTTCGGTTGTTCGTAGTGTGTATGAATCTCGATGTTCCGTACAATGCAAGCTATTGCATTATTCAAAGGGAAACGTACCATGGATGTTTGGGGTGTTAAATTCTACCCTTCTTAAAATAATTTAATCCTTAAAATTTCTAGAATTTTACTGAATAAAATGATTTGGGAGGATCTTCATCATAAGTTCCTCGGGTTCCCAAGTTGCATATTCCATCTTATGATTTCTCCATAGAACTTTTACCAGACGAGTCGTCCGGTTTCTCAGCACTTGTTCTCTGGTATCAAGAATTTTGATAGGCTCTTTACAATAATATATATAAGGTTCCATTATAATTTCCTCATAGGTGAGTACATGCATTGGATCAGGCATGTATTTTCTCAACAGTGATACGTGGAACACATCATGAACTTTGGAGAGACTTGGAGGCATTGCCAAATGATGAGCTACCACTCCAATTCGTTCTAGAATTTTGAAAGGTCTGATGTACCTGGGACTCAATTTACCCTTATTAACAAAACCTATGACACCATTCCATGGAGATACATTCACGAAAAAATGGTCTCCTACTTGAAATTCCAAATCCTTCCTTCGGTTATCGACATATCTCTTTTTCCTACTTTGGGTTTCATTGATGTGGGTTTGGATAACCTTCAACTTTTCCATTGTATTCTGAATATGTTCTAGGCCTAAATTTTTTCTTTCACCAACAATGTCCCATCAAGTTGGTGTGAGACATCCCTTTCCATATAACGCTTCATATGGTGGATTCTGAATACTTGAATGGAAGCTATTACTATAGAAAAATTCTACTTGAGGTAAATATTGATCCCACATACCTTGAAAGTCAAGTGAGAAAGAACCCAACATGACTTCTGAGGTTTGAATTGTCCGTTCTGATTGTCCATCAGTTTGAGGGTGGTTGGAAATTCTCAATCGAAGTTCAGTATCCAGGGCCTTCTATAGACTTTTCCAAAATCCTGATGTAAAATGGGGTACACGATCAGAATCAATTGATAGGGGTACTCCATGAAGTCTTAAAACTTCATTAATATATAGTCTTTCCATAAGTTCAAGTGGTAAATATTCTATAATATCATGAAAATTTGATGAATTGGTAAGACGATCAATAATGAACCATACTGCATCATTTCTTCTAGGAGTCTTTGGCAGCCCCATGACAAAGTCCATCATAATATTATACCATTTCCACTCAGGTATGGGAAGAGGTTTCATGACTCCTCCAGGTTGTTGCCTTCGATATTTCACAGGTTGAAAAACCATACATATTGACACAAAATCAACAGTCTACCACTTCATGTTTTCCAACAAAAAATGTTTCTTCTAATCTCTTAGAGAAATTGGAACTATGATCATCATCCATCAATTCCATTTTTAGATCAGGTATATCGGGAACACAATGTTTTTTCAGAAATTTCAGAATTTCATTTTCATATATGAAGTCACTCAATATCTCATCATTCATAGCTTTAATCTTCTTTTGAAACTCCTTATCATCAGTCGGAGAACTCTTTATCCTATCTTATAAAGATGGTTCAACAACCATTTTGAAAAAGTATTTATGTTTCATCTTAGATGGTTATTCCCATATCCATATTTACTAGATCAATGAAAATAGGATCCCTTTTAACTCTCATATTGCTCAAAACTCCATGATCCATTCTACTCAAAGCATCTTCCTCATTATTTTCCTTTCCTGGTTGGTAGTGTGTAGTGAAATCATAATCCATGATTAGTTCAAGCCACCGCCTTTTCCTCATGTTGATTTTTTTTGAGAAAATATACTTCAAACTATTAAGATTAGTATAAATATCACTTTTTTGTCCATAGAGATAGTGTATCCAAATTTTTAGAGTAAAGACTATAGATGCCAACAAAATATCATGAGTAGGATAGTTTTTCTCGTGAAGTTTTAGTTGTCATGATGTATAAGAAATAACTCTATCGTTATGCATAAGGACACAACCATGTACTTTCTTTGAAGCATCACTATAAATAACAAACCCATCGTTCCCTTATGGTAGAGTCAATATAGGAGCATTGACTAATATTATCTTCAGTTCTTCAAAACATTCTTCAAACTCTTTTTTCCAAACAATTTTTACCCCTTTACGTGTGATCTTGGTTAATGGGTTATCCCACTGGGAAAAATTATGGATGAAACGTCGATAATAACCTGCTAAACCAAAAAAAATGTGTACCTCAATTATACTCATCGGTGATGGTCATTCTTGTATTGCCTTGGTCTTTGAAGGATCAACAGAGATTCCATCCATTGAGACAATATGGAAAAGAAATGAAATCTCGTGAAGATAGAATTCAAACTTTCTAAACTACCCATATAATTCATTTCATATAAGAGTATTTAGAATAACACCCAAGTTAATTTCATGAACTTTATATATTTTTTAATATACAAAGATATCATAAATAAATACAACTAAAAATTAATCAAGATATTCCTTGAAAACTCTATTCATTAGATCTATGAAGAAAGAAGGTGAATTAGTCAATCCAAAAGGCATTACAGTAAACTCATAATGCTCGTACCTCGTTCGAAATCCAATTTTCAGAATGTCTTCCTTTTTCACACACAAAAGATGATATCCAGATCGAAGGAAAATATTTGAAAAATATTGAGAACTAAGAAGTTGGTCAAATAAATCATCAATTCGAGGTATGGGATAATTTTTTTTTATTGTTATAGCATTGATCTCCCTGTAGTAAATCCACAAACTCATAGATCTATATTTATTCTTAACAAAAAGTACAGGGGCTCCACATGGAGAAATAGTAGGGAGAATAAATTCCTTATTACACAATTCCTCGAGTTGTTTCTTTAGTTCCACTAATTCCACAGTGGCCATTCTATAAGGGGTCTAAGATATGTTCCTTGAACGAGGAATTAAATCAATGGAAAACTCAATTTCTCATTCCAGAGGATGTCCAAGTAAATCCTATGTAAACACATCTACATATTCTTTCATAATAGGTACTTACTCTATTAGAAAATTATTTTCCACAACCATAGTTATTTCATTCTCTTCCACCCCTATAATTGAATTTAGTAGAGCTACTAGGGGTGGATCAAGATAAAAATCTTGTGGTGGATTTTTTTTCTAAATGATAAGTTACTTTTTATCATCATAAAAAATTGTGACATCCTTCTTCTTACAAAAATTTTTCGCATCATGGTCCAAAAGCCAATACATTCCAAGGATTATATCAAATTCAATCATGGGTATGATGATGAGATCAACAGATAAAAAACATTTACATGTCCAAATGGTAACTGATTCACAAAACATTGTTGCGATGATCCCTCCCTTAGGTGTTTTGACTAACAACTCCATTTTTAAGTCAGATTGAAAATATCAAATTTTCATAGAAAACTGGGAAGATATGAAACAATGCGATGATCCAGAATCAAATAAAGCATCGGATAAACCTGAAGAAACCATTAAATTACCTGCCACCACATCTTTCGGACCTTCAACCTCAACAGTAGTGATCACATATGCTTAGCCTTTCTCCCTTGGCCTTTTCTAAGGTAAGATACCTTGGCGATAAGGACATTAATTTTCATAATGCTCGTTTTCTCTACAATTGTATAATTCAACATTGAAACCATCTTTCTTCCCCAGGAAATAATTAGCTTAGTGGCCTTTTTCACCACACATGTAGTAGACTACCATTCCCTTCAGGCATGTACTAGGTTGTTTCTTCCCAATCTTACTGCAGGATGGATATTCAACTTTTCCCTCCATCTGCTTATTTACATTTCTAGATTGTTTAGCTGATCTATTTTTCTCTTGCATTGAATTAATGTCATAATACACAAATAATTTTTTTTCTGTCTTTATAGCGCATGAGATAATATCTATAGAATCCTGACTTTTTCTTAAATAACTTTACATTACATTTTACATACATAGGATCATTAAATTCTAGTTTCTTGGAAATCAGGATCATAATACATGAAAACAACATAAAACATCCTTATAATACAATTTTAAGGCTTCATCACAGGATAATCCTAAGTACAATTACTGCATCTCATAACATGGAGACATACATCAAAGGGAAGGGTGAGCAGAAGGAACAGTCAGGAAAACAAGGGAATCAGTTTACTTGTGAAATCAATAAGAACATGATAAAAACATAAATACATGAGAAATGGAAGTAGAGGTATTTCATAAAAAAACATGAACCATAACATGAATATGTGGCTACAAAATTTAATTTAGACATTCATGAACATATTTCTATGGATCATCCCCAAGGTGTCATAAAATTTACCAAGGTTATTCATCAAGGTATCGTGAAACTTGCCATCTCTAGAGATTAAATTCTTTACCCAATGCATTAGAGCGCTATAAGGGCACACCCTTAATATGTATTTAATTTAATTTTATCCACATAGATAATAATAAAAAAAATTCATAAATAACCCATATAGAACAAAAGAAATTGGTTTCATTTCAAAATTGTGACATTTTAAAATTTCTTAAATAATATGATCATTATGTCATTTATATCCCATGGAAAGGGAATGAGGGTTATATCTATGTCAATTCCAGAATAAAATAGAACAATTCTCTGTATTGATTAATACCAATATAAATAAAAATAGATTTGGGTATCCACATAATTAATACATGATAATTTCTTGAGAAATAAGATATAGATTTTTAGACGAAAATTGTTCAGCATAACAGCTACAGAACATCATTTTAGAAAACATAAAAAAGTGAAAGTAAAAGCATTAACTACTCATAAATAACTAATAATATAGTATAAATCCACAATATCATGTAGATAAGAACACGGTTTGTATATTTGAATGAAATACCACATGAATAGGAAACATGAAAGGAATGAGAAGATGCGATTTCTTTTACAAAATATTCGGTAGCCTAACAGCATCACTTAAAAATTCATAAAATCAATTGATGAAAGAGGAAAGGGTATCTCATCATTTTGAAATGAAATGGACAGTATTAAAGATATAGAATAACAAGCCCCAACATAATAAAATGGAACTATAAGACATAACATAAAGGAATTCACGATATAAAAGAAGAGGGTGAAAGGTTCCCTTACATTGGAGAGTAACTTCGAAAGATTGAAGGTCAGATTCTTGTGAGGTTTGAGGGAACCTTAGGAGAAATAATTTTGGAGGTAAAGGACTAGAACATAATTTAGAAGGATTTTGGAATGAAAGGAATGAGGTAATGTCTTGGTATTTATAGGAAAGTGAGGGAATAAATTATTAATTTCCAAGGGACACATCATAAGTTGTAATTTCAAAACCATGGGCTTGACCATGGTATTTTCCCATGATATTGGCCACATGGGACACCTCATAACCTATATTACTATTAAAAAGTCTACCAGATTATTTAAATTAGTATTTCATCATCAATGATGTCATTAAACACCAGAAACTCAAAACTGTATCTTTACTATTCACCGAAAAATCAGTTGTTTCAGAAAAATCCCAAAATTTCACTCTAACCTAATATCGATGCTCTGAAATCAAAAAATGAACTCCATTTTATAAAAATACTTTTTCTAAATATTTTAAATTTAATTTTTAAATAAAATATGTATTTATTCCAAAAATAAAACTTTTAAACTATAACTCATTTTGTAACCCCTTAAGAAAGTAATCAAGGTCACATTAATTTATCTTATAACCATTAGGCAATAAAGTAAAAAAAATTTATTAAATTTTATGAAGATAAATTTCCATTTAAAATATTTAAATTTATTATAAAATTGTAAATAAAATATTAATGACCTACAAAAATACCAAAACATAAACTCTGATCGTTTTTTAACTTTTAAGATGTCTAAAATGTATATATATATTCATGGATAAATTTTATATTTTTTGGTTGATTTACTATTCATTAATATTAATATGGGTATGTTATTGTTCATAATTTACAATTCACTAAAAATTAATTTGATCTTATTAGACTCTAAATTTCCTTCTGAAAACAACTGTAAAAGACCATTTTTTGAAAATCAATTCACATTATTAATTATTTAAAGTATACAAAAATATTTTAAAATACGCCCTTTTGATAAATTCACATAAAATATACATCCTATATTTATCTAGATATTTGAAATTCACAAACATTTCTATAATAAGATATAAAAATTTTATTTATATAAAAGGATTACACAAAGTAGCTAAGGTATCATTACATATCCCCTTATAACATCAGCATATGACCTAAGTGTAAGGTGTGCTATGGTGATATAATCTTGGGGAGGCTCAGACAACATTTCCCAAGTGGTGATTTCTATCAGCTTGAACTTATCCCTTAGGTGATTCCATTCAAAACTTCACATGTTGATGTTTGTCTTGGGCTTGGTCCCGAGAAAAGTACAATGATGATACCTCCTTCCCAAGATCCAACAAATGGGATTCAAATGGACCGAGTCTACTGGATTATTCTATTGAATCATCATTCTTTATTAATTAACCAAGAAAATTTGAATTTATAAACAATAATTGTAACGCTAAGAATTTTTTTCCAATGGATATATTGACCAATGGCCATACAATAGTCGAAACCCCAAAGTCTTATTTAATTATACTCAATTTATTAATTAAAGGATATAGTTTTGTTGAGTATAAAATAAAATAACACACAAATTTAAGAAATAAATAATATTAAAAAGCTCAGGTCGATGCATTCTTCCCCCATTATAAAATTTAGTCCCCAAAATTTTAACTTGTACCCTAAAAAGAGAAATGGTGTGGGTACTTCTTCCATATAGACTCCTCTGGTTCCCATATGTATTCCTCACATTTTTTGTTCCTCCACAACACCTAAACATGGTGATTAGTCTTGTTGCGTAGAACATTGTCTCTATGATCCAAGATCTCCACCAGCTGCTCCATAAAAGAGATGCCATGTTCCAATTGTACCACCAATGGATTTATTACATGTGAAGGGTCAGGTATATAATTCCTCAAGAGGGATACGTGGAGGACATCATGAACTTGTGCTAGATTTGGAGGAAGAGCAAGATGATATGCCATTATCCTACACGATCAAGGATTTCATAGGGGCCAATGTACCTAGGGCTGAGCTTCCCATTCCTCCCAAACCTCATGACTATATTCCAAGGTGAAATTCGAAGAAAGACTTTTTCAACTACATCATACTGCACGTCCTTTCAACGGTTGTCGACATAGCTCTTTTTTTGACATTGGGCAGCCTTAATGTGTTGCTGGATGGCATGGACATTTTCTGTCATCCCTTGCACAAGATGAGGCCCAAGAATATTTCTCTCACAATCTTCAACCCAACAAGTAGGATTTGTACATCACTTCCCATATAGAGCTCTATAGGGATCCATTTGAATGCTCAAGTGGAAGCAGTTTTTGTAAGAGAACAAAAATTAATGGATATGTTTATCTCATCCCCCATTAAATTTTATTGATCTTGTTCTCAGCATTTCCTTGAGTATTTGAATTGTATTTTCAGACAGGCCCTCAGTTTGGTGGTGATAGGCCATACTGAAATTCAATTCAATGCTCAGAGCTTGTCAAATATTTCTCCAGATTTTTGATGTGAATCATGGATAACAATCACAAATGATAGAAAGTGGAACTCCATGCATCCTTAACACTTCCTTCACATAAATTAGGGCATGTTTATCAAGAGATAAATCGTCCCAATTAGAGATAAAATGGACAATCTTGGTGAGACGGTCCACAATAACCCATATTGTATTGTTCCCATCGGATGTTCTTTAGGAGACAAGTGATAAATTC
This sequence comes from Viscum album, assembly GCA_963277665.1. NCBI lineage: Eukaryota > Viridiplantae > Streptophyta > Magnoliopsida > Santalales > Viscaceae > Viscum > Viscum album. The sequence goes on along the minus strand of OY728159.1, from coordinate 989,439,817 downwards.
CATAGTGATATTGTCACACTTCCATGATTTTATGGGTAGTTGTTGCAAAACCCCTTTAGGAAGTTGTCCCTCTACATTCACTTGCTAAAATACTAGGCACCTTGAAGTGTAGTCAGTAATCTCCCTTTTCATATAATCCCACCAACAATGATCATGAAGTTCACTATAAATTTTTTTCCTTCCAAGATGTACAGAGAAAGAAAAGCTTCGAGCTATATCCATCAGATCATTCATTATTTCTAGAGTAGATGGAACACATAGTCTTGTATGAAATTTCAATACACCTTCTTGATCAATATTTAACTCAGGAAACATCCCATCCTTCAATGCCTCAAACTTATTCTGTAACATAGGATATACATTCTTATCATTCTTGATCTTCTCTAGTAATGATGGTTGAGAAACCATTTGGATTTAGGTTGATGATGTCCCTTCCCTTATAATTAGCATGTCCAGTTTTATAAGGACATTGATCAAATGATCTCTTTGAATCCACATCATAGAACGAACAACTGGGTCGTCCCTTCTTAATTCATAAAAGACATTGTTTTCTCTTCTGGGATGATAATGAATTGAATAGTCTAGTCTTTGAGAAGTTCCAACCATATCTTTTGTCCCATGGTCAATTCCTTTTGTGTTAAAATATAATTCAAACATTTATGGTCTATGTATATATCACATTTCTCCCCATAAATATAGTGACTCTATATATTTATAGTTAAAACCACCACTGCAATTTCCAAATCATGTGTAGGATAGTTCTTCTCATGAGTATTCAACTTTTGAGATGCATAAGCAATGAATTTTTCATTTTTCATGAAGACACACCCAATCCCTTTTAGAGATGCATCGCTAAAAATAATTAATCCTTCTCTACTTGAAGGAAGAGTAAACATGGGGGTAGTAACCAATATCTTCTTCAGCTCTTAGAAACATTCCTCACAATCCATTGTCCAGATGAACTTGACCCCTTTTAGAGTTAACTAGGTTAATGGATTAGAATGTCATGATTTTTTTAAAAAACCTCATATAATATCCCGCTAGTCGAAGGAAACTACAAATATGAGTTATTGTTGTAGGATAAGGCCACTCCTTTACAACGTTTGACTTTTTAGGGTCAACTATGATTCATTTATTTGAAACAATGTTCGCCATGAATGTTACTTGTTGTAACCAAAATTCACATTTACTGAACTTCCCAAAAATCCTCTCCTTTAGTAGTGTTTGAAAAATAACCCTTATATGATCCTCTTGCTGCTCGCAAATTTTGGAATATATCAAAAAATCATCAATAAAAACTACCAAAATGTTATCAAGGTGGTCCTTGAAGACTTCATTCACCAAATCCATAAAAATAGTAGGTGCATTAGTCAGTCCAAAGGAATAAAAACAAAATCATAATTCCCATATCTTGATCGGAAGGAAGTTTTTGGAAGATCTTCTTTCACCACCATCAATTGATGATAACCTGATCGAACATCAATCTTAGAGAATAATTGTGTCCCACAAAGTTTGTCAAATAAGTCATCAATTCTTGGAGGGGGGATTTTTTCTTTACTGTGATCCCATTCAGTTCTCTATAATCAATACATAGCTGCATCGATCCATACATCTTCTTCAAAAAGAGAACAGGGGATCCCCAAGGAGTCACAGTCGGTTTGATAAACCCTGTCTTCAAAATATATTGGAATTATTATTTTAATTTCTCTAGTTCTAAATTTTCCATCCTATACAGGGTGTTTGATATTGGATGAGATCTAGGTATGAGTTCAATAGAGAACTCTACCTCCCTTTCTAGGGGAGGTCCATGCAACTCCTCATGAAATATGTCAACGTATTATTGGACAATGGGGACATTTTCTATCCTAAAACTCTGATTTCCTTCTTCTTCTTCACTGATAAACTCCACAAAGAAGGATATAGGAGGTTCTTCTAGACAAATATCAGGTTGAGATATCTCTTCCTAAAATATAACTATAGGTTCTCAATTAATGACTACTGAGATTCCCTTGCTTCTACATTTGATCAATGAATTATACATTGAAAGATAGTCCATCCCTAGTATAATGTCAAATTCTAACATGGGGATGAATACTATATTTTTGATAAGATTGTACTCACAAAATTAAATACTAGGGTTTCGAAATACTGATGATGCTCGGATAATCCCACCAGATGTCTTGACCGATAACTCTACTTTTAGAAAATCGGGGGATGATTCTAAATTCTTTGAAAACATGGAGGAAATAAATGAATGTGTAGAACTAGTATCAAACAAAGTACTTTCTAGATTTTATAGAACAACAATAGTACCTAATAAAACATCATTTAGAGCATCAAATTCAGCTATAGTGATTGAAAAGGTACGACCTTTCTCCCATGGCCTTTGCTGAGACTGATGGTGGTTCCCCTTTACTGCCCTCAGATTTGGAAAGTGATTGGAAAAGTGCCAAAGATTTCCACACTTAAAGCACTAGACATCAAGTAGGGCATGAACCATCTTCCCCTTATCATTAGTGTTTGGAAGTTGAGGTTTCAACTCACTATGACAATTCCTCGCAATATGCCCTTCTCTTCTACACTTGTTGCATTTCCCGCTCCCGAGACGACAGTTCCCTAAATGATTCTTCCCACAATTATTACATGTGAGTTGTTGCAATTTCTTGACTCCACTTCTATGATCAAAAAAATTCTCTAAGATGGAATCCATTGATCTCTTCTTGTTGTTAGATTTATGAGACCACTGTGTCTCACCATACTCCATCTCGACTTTCATCGCACTACGAACGATATACTCATAGCTATCATAGTCTCGGTTAGCTATATTCTTCCGCTAATGAGGTCTCAGTCCACTAAATAATCTATCAACCTTACCATTTGGATCTATGACAACGATAGAGGTGTAACGTGAAAGCCTTGAGATGTTCATCTCGTAGATTCCCATAGATTCATTCTCCTTCTGCATCTTCTCGAGAAATTCCTTCTCCATTCTTGTTCTCATCGATCGAGGGAAATACTGATTGAATAATATCCCTCTGAAATCTTCAAAATCCATATATTAAAATTCCACTCTTGGAATTGTATTTTAATCAGTTCCCGCAACTAATCAGCTTCTCCCTCTATGCGATAGATAGCCAGGGTAACCTAATCTTGTTTAAAACATCATAGCACTGAAAAGATCTTCTCAATTGTGATTATCCACAGTGAAGAAATCATTGGGACGATAGAGACACTAAAGGTTATTGGTCATTGATGCATAAAGGATTCAATAGAAATATGTTCCCTTCACAGTGAGATTATTCTCTCATCTTGATTCAAGTTATTTCCCATAACTTGAGTCAGTTGGTTCATTATTCGCATGAATTTTTTCATTCCGGCTTCCATCGGAGGGTTGTCACTGCTTGGTCCATTATGGTCACCATTTGCACATTTCTTCAAATTTTATTCCATTTTCTAAAAGAATAAAAACACAGTGAGAATGTTATTTCATTTAGGAATATTTTAACAATAAAAATTTTATGTCTTAAAACGTCATTAAACAATTACATTTCTCTATAAATCCTTAAAAATGAAACATAAAAAGCTTATGATTAAATAAACATATCCCTTGGGAGGGTCATAACCAAGAGTGATTCAAGGCTCATTGTCATGTACCAGGATACCCCAGGTAAATCCTGAAACTCCTTGTCAGAGTTTTCACTCTTAGGTGCCTTTGTGCCAGATCCACCTCTACCTGATCATATCCTAACATGGATGTATTTTCTTAATAAACAATTTAATCAATACTCACCAAAATACCAGGACGTTTTACAAAAATTAAACTTTTATATAGGATTCTCCCTAATGTTTTCATAGCCTAATTTCCATAAATAACTGAACTATCCTTTGATTCCAACTATGTAATCCCGCCTTTTTATTACATAACATTACATTACATTTTACATACAGAGGATCTTTAAAGTGTAGTGTGTGGGAAATAAGGAACATAATACATGAAAACAACATAAAAAATACATCTAATAAACTTTTATAGATTCATAATAGGTTCATCCTAAGTACAATTACTTCATCACATAACCCGGGGACATACATCAAAGGAAAGGGTGAGCAGAAGGTCCAGTATGAAAAACAAGGGAATCCGTTTACTTGTGAAATCAATAAGAACATGATAAAAACATAAAGACATGGGAAATGGGTGTAGAGGAATTTCATAATGAAAACAAGTTGAACCATAACATTAATATGTTTCTAAATAATTTAATTTATATATTTTTGAACATATCACCAAGGTTCACCTCCAAGGTGTCATAAAAATTACCAAGGTTATTCACCAAGGTATCGTGCAACTTGTTATATCTAGAGACTAAATTATTTACCCTATGCATTCGATTGATATCAGGGAACACCCTTAATATGCCTTTACTTTTATTTAATCCACATATATCATAATCAAACAATAAATAAATAACCCATAGAGAACAAAATAAATGGGTTTCATTTCAAAATTGTGGAATTTTAAATGTTCTTAACAAATAAGATCATTAAGTCATTTATATCCCATGGAAAAGGGAATGAGGGTTATATGTATGTCAACTCAAGAATCAAATAGATAAATATCATGTATTAATAAATACCCATAGAAATGAAAATATATCGGGGTATCCACATAAATAATACAAAAGATTTTCTAGAGAAAAAGAGAGATATTTTGAGACGAAAATTCATCAGCATAATGACTACCTAACATCATTTTAGAAAAAATTAAAAAGAGAGGGTACAAGGGTAAACCAATCATAAATAACTCAAAATACAGTATAAATCCATAATAACATGGAGATAAGAACATTTTATGGATATTTTAATGGCATACCTCTAGAAAAGGAAACATGCAATGAAAGAGAAGATGTGATTTCGTTACAAAAAAATCGGCAGCCTAACAACATCACATAAAAATGTAGCAAATCAATTAATGGGAGCAGAAAGGGTATATCTACATTTGGACATGAAATGGATAGTATTAAAGATATATAATAAAAATCCCCCACATAACAAAATCAGACAATAAGACATAACATAAAGGAAATCGAGACATAAAAGAGGTGGGTGAAAGGTTTCCTTACCATGAAGAGTAACTACGAAAGATTGAAGGTCATAAACCTATGAGGATTTAGGGCACCTTGGGAGGACTCATGGAGAGGTAAAAGACCAGTACTTAGTTGAGGAGGATTTTAGAATGAAAGTAATGAGTGAATGTCTTGGAATTTATTGGAAATGTGAGGGAATAAATTATAATTTCCAAGGGACACGTCAATGGTGGTATTTGAAAAATCATGGGATTACCCGTGGTATTTGACTATGTTATTGGCCACTTGGGACACCTCATAACATACCTTTATATTCACAAGTCTACTAAATTATTTAAATCATGATAATATCATCAATGATTTCATTAAACACCTGAAACTCAAAACTGTATTTTTACTAATCACCGAAAAATAAACTATTTCAGAAAAATACCAAAACTTCACTTTAACCTAATATTCTTTATCTAGATTAAAAAATGAACTCCATTTTATGATTATAATTTTATAAATATTTTTAATTTAATTTTTTAATAAAATTATTATTTATTCCAAAAATAAAACTTTATAACTATAACTCATTTTGTAACACCTTTAGAATGAAATCAAGGTCCTATAAAATTATCATAAAACCATAACATAATACAGTAAAAATTTATGATTAAATTTTATGAAAATAAATTTCCATTTTAAATTATTAAATTAATTATAAAATTGTAAATAAAATATTTATGACATACAAAAATACCAAAACTTAAACTATGATAGTTTTTTCACATTTAAGATGACTAAAATGTTTGTATACATTTATGGGTGATGTTTTTATTTTATTTTGGTCTATTAACTATTCATTACTATTCATTTCAATTCATACGGGTATGTTTCTATTCATAATTTACTATTGAAAAAAAAATATGTTGATCTTATTAGAATGTAAATTTCCTTCTGAACATAATTTTATAAGATCATTTTTTAAAAATCAATTCCCATTATTAATTATTTAATGAAAACAACAATATTTTAAAATACCCCCCTTTTCATAAATTCATCAATATTATACCACCAATATTTAACTAGATATTAAAAATTCACAAACCTTTCCATAAGAAGAAATAAAAATTTTATTTATATAAAATAATTACACAATGTAGCTAATGTCTCGTTACATAGTCCCTTATAACACCAGCATAAGACCTATGTGTATGGTGTGATTTGGTGATAAAATCTTTGTGCGGCTCAAACAAAATGGATCGAGTGGTGATTTATATCAGCATTAAATTCTACCTTAGGCGATTCCATTCAAGCATCACATATTGATGTTCAGCTTGGACTTGGTCTAGAGTATAGCCCTGTGATACTACCTCCTTCCCATGCTCTGACAAATGGGCTTCGTATGGCCTGAGTCTACTAGATGATTCCATCGACTCTTCATTATATATTAATTAACCAATATAATTTGAATTTATAAAAATTAATAGTAATGTTAAGAATTTCATTTCCAATGGTCATATTGATCAGTGAACATATAATAGTTGAATCACAACAATATCATTTAATTATAATAACATCATTAATTAAAGGATATTGTTTTTTTGAGTATAAAATAAAATAACATAAAAATGTAGGAAATAAATATTATTAAAAAGTTCAGGTCATTACAATATCTTTGAATGATGAGAAGGATTTTGAGACTAATTCTCAATAGAGAAATGGTTTAAAAAAATCAACGAATTGATCAATATTACCCCTTGTGCTATGCATATAATATGATTCATGCCTTGATAACCTTGTAAAGTTAGCCTCATACATTGTGAAATTCTCATCCTCCTTTTTCCTTAGACTCAGAAATTTTATTTCTATATCCACTTGATGGTCACGGCAGAAGTATTTTTCCAAGAAAATATCTTTAAACTCCCTCTATTCCATGTTTGATACTTCTTCCTCTTCCTTTGTGTTTTTGATAAATGACCACCATTGATCGACATATTCTATGAGGTGATAAACTTCCGTGACAAATTTTACCCTTTCGCTACTCCCCAAAGCATGAAATATAATGACCCAATGTTTTTCTATGGAAATTCCATTATTATATTTATGTCATAAAATAACATGAAAACACAACATAATGAAATACTATTTGATATGTGACCTTTAAATAGAGGTTTTTCACTTCTGTGTTTTGAATTTTTTAAATTTTACATTCACGGTTCTGTTCAAGACGAATTTTTGAGTCTAATGAAACAAAAAAATTTTGGTGAATAGTAACGTACCCTTAAGAATAGTAACATACCCTTATGTATAGTATTATGACCCTTATTAATAGTAAATCAAGAAACTTAAGATTAAAATTATCTGTGATTATCTAAATAAAATTTAGACATCTTAGAATGTGACAATTTGACCTAAGTAAATGTTTTGGTAGTATATAAGTCATAAATAAATAATTATAATTAATTAATTAATTTAAAAGAAAAGTTATTTTCCTAAATGTGTTAATAAATTATAAAAACATTGTCTTATAGTTTTTAGATAATTCTATATGAACCTCCATAATTTTTGAAAGCACTATAAAATCAGTTTTAACTTTAAAAAACTGTTTTTTTAGAAAAATTATGATTTTAAATAAATATTAAATTAATCATATTTGGAAAATTATTTTTGAAAAATTTAATTCATTTTTAGATTATATATAAAGAAAAAGTCTTGGGGTGAATTTTTGGGATTTTTCTGAAATACATGAATTTTTGATGAATAGTGAAATACCGTAATTTACAAAAATAAACTAAATAAGCAAATTATAGAGTCATGTGTGATGTTATGCCGATGTAAGCCCACTTGGTTCGGGATCACATGATAAAATTACTATTATTTTTAATTCAAGACTCACTATTCCTTGTCTTAGGGGAAATTAATAAACTAATGAATTTTATATTAAGGAAACCCCTCTCCCCTCCACTATAAAAACCACCCTTCACACCCTCTTTTCCTCACACTTCTCAAACTCAAAGGCTTCTCTAAAATATGCCCAAAAAACAACCGTATCCCCTCTCATAATTCCAAGAGCTTATGGTCTCTTCAAAAGTCCAAGCTTAGCTTCCTTAAGGAGGATCTCAAGAGGGGGATTTAAGAGGTAATTTCTCTCCCTCTTCTCCTTTAATTTCCTTTCATGTTCAAGTTCATTGATTGATCTCAACCTTCCTATCATCATCCAAATGGTATTGTAAATACCGTGTTATACATGTTCTATAATTTTATGATTCTAATGGGATATTATATCATCCATCCCCTTTTCCCTCTTCTTTTTATTTTATTAAAGATAACTTTGTTCGTGAGGTGTTAATTTATCATCTTCAAGAACGACATGCTTTCTTCTTCCATTTCTACCTTCAGATATGGTCATGAAACCATTTTTATTATTGAACCAGAATATTTTTTATGTATTATTTCCTATTTAAAGTTCTTGAACTGACTTATGAACATATCACTAAGTGATAAATTAAAACAAGTTCATTGTGATAGAAAAACAACCCAAATTAACCCAAACAATCTTCATTTAATTTTTATCTAATGATTCATCTACATGGTATATAATAAAACTCATTATAAGATCATTTTATATTCTGGGATGTAATTAATAACATGTAATATTAGTTCGGGATGTTTACACATGTTCTACTCGAACATCAATTTATGAATAAAAGTGAACCACCCACGAAAAACCGTAAAAACGAACATCTCCAAACAATGTTTTTAAACTCTATAAGTCATACAAAAGAACATAATATGACATAATGAAACCATAATGAATCCTATTAATGCATAAAAGGATCTTGAATTTCTAATTGGTGAGTATAATTTTATTATACAGGACATTAAAGAGAAGGAAGCATTCCGATACAAGGTAAGGAGAAATTCTCGAACCCTACTTTCGTCCTTCCGGTTCTCCCTCTTTCACTCCATTTTTGATATGGTTACTTCTTAAAGATCATTTGATCATCATTGTCTTTACTTTTCTGGTATATAAATGTTTACCACTACTGTTTATGTCAAACAAAATGTTTTCCAAAAGAACTCTTCTTTTAAGAGGTCACCTTTTACTTCTCATTCAAGGTTGATAGTTCTTGTATCAAGTATTCTATTCCCTTTTTGTTTTGGGAACAAAACGTTTATGAATGTGTTCTTATGATATTTAACCCATTACATTCCATTGGTTAGTTATGTTCAATTTTGATATATGTTCCATGTGGAAAGCATGATGATGATAATGTTATGATTTGACAGGTGCACCCAGAATTATATAGCGCAATATAAATGATTGCATGTGACGGGTGCGCCCGGAATTATACAGCACTCCAATGCATTGGGTAAAGTGATGAGTCTTTTGATTAAATGTGAAATGATGTGTGAACAAGATTCTATCTTGGTTCACAAGTATGTGTGGTTGTTAAGCACTAAGACATGATGTTTCATTTTTATACATTTCCACATTTCAAGTCTTTTATTTACGCTCCTCTCATGTTCATGATCTTTTTCCTATGTCATGATTATGATCACCCCATGCTATATTATTGTTATCTATCCTCAAACTGGGAATTTAGCTCACCCCTTTTGATGTATATCCTCAGGTGACTACATGTACTATGGAGAGGAAAAGTTCTAATAATAAGCTAGAGAAGAAGAAATTAAATAAATGTTTATGCTTGATGATGCAATTGTAATTTATGGTCCTAGTTTTCCCAATAAAGTAAAACAATTGATCTTCTATGTGTAATACTATTATGTTGTTTATCTTTAAAATTATGTAATAGTAATGTATGAAAATGTTGGGTCTCTATAGTTGGTATCAGATGAAAGGATTAGTTAATTTGGGAATTAGGATTAGTGAACCCAAGGGAAAACCTATAACATGAGACTAATTACAAATATGCATAAAAGAATATTTACATAGGGATCCCATATGTTATATTTTTGGTATAAGTTGTTTAAATTAATATGTTATTCATGACCTGTTTACTTATTTTTTGTTTTAACCTTTTATATTTTAGAAAATGGTTGGAACCACGAGAAATCAGGCCAACAACTCATGTGAGGGACAATGCAACAATTGCCCAAATGACATCCCCAATGATTTTGGAGGTGGAGTTCAAAATGTGATAGTGATGCATACCCAATTATCTCAGGTTATCAACAATAGCCATAGTAATGGGGAATTTCCCCCTTCCCCAAAGAGGGAGAAACTGGATATCGAATGTTTTATGTGGCAACAACCACCAATGTTTAGTGGATCTTCTAATCCACTAGTTATGGAACAGTGGGTCAACTCCAAGGAGAAGATCCTTTCTGTTCTTCACTTTTCTGATATGGAGAAGGTGACCCTATCCGTTTATCATCTAGATGGAGAAGCTGATCAATACTGGTCTTTGATTAAGAACATCAAGCCAAGGGAGGAAATTGAAGAAATGGAATGGGAAGACTTTAAGATAATGTTTCTTAATAAGTATTTCCCACGAACTCTTCGCACGCAGATAAAGAGAGAATTCATTAAGCTCAAGAAAAAAGAAGGAGAGTCTATCAAAACCTATGAAGCGAATTTCACAAGGCATTCAAGGTACGGTTCGGGTTTTGTTATCAACAATGATAACAAAATTGATAGATTTTTTAGTAGAATAAAACCACACCTTTGAAAGGCTCTCACAATTTTAGACTTTGAGAGTTATGAAGAAGTTGTTCGGTTTGATCTCAAATTGGAGATAGAGTTTGGATAATGGTCCCATGGCTATGGTGATAAGAAAAGAAAGATGGAGTTTCAAGCTGGAGGATCTAATGAAAAAGGTGGGAAGAAAAATCAACGACCCACATGCCAAAAATGTTGGAAATTGCACCATGGATACTACCTCAAAGGGATGTGGAAATGCTTCAAGTGTAGAAAAGAAGGACACAATGCTCAAGAGTTTCAAAAAGACACGAAAAGGAAGGAGAATGTAGCAGATGAAAGGAGAGAACCACTCCTGGTTCAATGATACAACTGTAGGGAGCTACGGAACTATACAAACCGATGCACTAAACCTCTAGTTCTCGAAGGTAGTAAGCGTCAGCAGCCACCAAAGCACAAGGAAAAATGGAAGGCTTATTCCATCACTAATACAGAGGTGGAGCATGATAATGAAGTCGTACAAGGTAGACTTCCTATTCACTCAAGAATGGAAAAATTCTTATTTGATTCTGGTTCTATGCATTCCTTTATATCTTTCAAGTTTTCTAGAACTATAGAATCGAACCCCTGAATCCTTGAAGTAGAGATATCTATAAAAAACCCAAGTTGTGAAATCATTGCAACCCAAATGTTTGACTCTTCTCTTGTTGGCATCTGTGGAAATATTTTCCTGGGAAATCTTGTAATGCTTCTCTTGGTGGAATTAAACGCTATATTGGGAATGGATTGGATCTCGTTATATAGAGCACATATCAACTATTGGGAAAAGGAAATATCTTTTCATATTTGGAACCATCCTATGATCCTCTAAAAATGCAAGGAAGATCATTACTCTCTATTGAAGAATCCATCAATGGAGTGGGTGTTGATTCCCAAGGAAGAAGAAAACCTCGAAAAAATGGTTGATTTGAAGGAATGTTCCAAACATGAGGAAATTCCCATCGGGAGGGAATAAGGTGATGCATTTCCTGAAGAGTTACCCGGAATTCCCCTCGATCTTAAGGTAGAGTTCTCAATTGAACTCATTCCTGGAGCTACTCCTATCTCGAAGTGTCCCTATAGGATGGATCCTATCGAACTGGAGGAGTTAAAGATGTAGCTGCAAGAGCATCAGGAAAAAGGGTTCATACGCCCTAGTGCATCACCTTGGGGTGCACCAGTGCTCTGTGTGAAGTATAATGATGGAACATAGTGGATGTGTATCGATTATCTAGAACTCAACAAGATAACCATAAAGAACAAGTATCATCTTCCAAGGATTAATGACCTGTTCAATCAGTTATGTGGTGATCAATAATTCTAAAAGGTGGATCTTCATTCTAGATATCATTAGGTAAAGGTGAACAAGGAGGATATTTTGAAGACTGCCTTCCGTACAAGTTATGGGCACTATGAGTTTTTGGTGATTCCCTTTAGACTTACTAATTCCCATGCAATCTTCATGGATTTTATGAATAGAGTCTTTAGACATTACCTTGAAAAATTTGTTGTAGTGTTTATCGATGATATTCTCATATACTCCAAGAGCAAGGAGGCACATGAAGAACATATAAGACTTATTTTTGCGACGTTGAGAAAGGAGAAGTTGTACTGCATGTTTAGAAAGTGTGACTTTTGGATGAAGAATGTCACGTTCTTGGGACATGTGATCACAAGTGATGTAATTTCTGTGGATCCTTCAAAGACAAAGGTGATTGAGGAATGGCTCAGGACCTCTAGTGTCATAGAAATTTGTAGTTTCTTTGATTAGCTGGGTACTATCAACGTTTTGTGAGAAATGTCTCCAGATTTTTAAGCCCTCAAACTATGTTAATAAGTAAAGGGGTAAAGTATGTCTGTATAGAAGAATGTGAGGGAAGCTTCAAGGATCTAAAGAGAAGGTTGATAATAGCACCTATACTCACACTACCGAAAGGTGAAGAATGTTTTCTAATATATAGTGATGATTGAAAAAAAGGCTTGGGATGTGTACTCATGAAAAATTATAATGTGATAGCCTATGCCTCATGACAGTTGAAGATCCATGAGAAGAACTACCTCAAGCATGATCTAGAGCCGGCAGCTATGATTTTTGCCTTGAAAATCTGGCAACACTAACTTTATGGCAAGAAGTGTGACATATACACTGACCACAAGAGACTAAAGTATATATTCACACAAAAGGAGCTCAACATGCATCAAAGGAGATGGTTAGATCTAATCAACGATTATGATTTCTCTAGCCACTACCATCCTAGAAAGGTGAATAAGGTAGCTGATGCTCTAACCAGAAAAGAACCCGCTACTGTATCCATGTTATAGATTGAGAAAGTACCTATCTTCTTAGATATGTAAAGGATGTATTTGGAAAATCATAAGGGAAGGGGATACATCCTACCTTTCCCAAATGATTTTGCAACCAACTATCTAGGAGAATGTTAAGGAGGCACAAAGGGATGATGTGGAGATATAACAGAGGGTGAATGCAGTAAAGGAAGGAAAGATACATGAGTTCCATATTGTTTATGATGGTGTGATTTGAATTGGAATGCGGCTTTGTGTGCCTTCATCACCTGGGATAAAGAAGGAGCTATTGGAAAATGCACATAACTTAACATTCTCTATCCATCCCGAGAGTACCAATATGTACTGTGATCTCTGATAACACTTCTGGTGGGATAACATGAAGAAAGTGATTGCGGAATATATATCAAGGTTCTTGGTATGTCAGCAAGTTAATGTTTAGCAAAAAAAGTCCAATGGTATGATGCAACCATTACCTATACCCATGAGGAAATGGGAAATGTTACTATGGACTTTGTCACGGGTCTCCCAAAGACGTCATAGGGAAATAATGCGATATGGGTTGTGGTTGATTAACTCACCAAGACTACCCATTTTTTCGCTATTCGGGAAGATCTCTCATTTGAAAAACATGCAATGATATATGTGAATGAAGTGGTGAGACTGTATGGTGTTTCACTCTCAATTGTCTCTGACCGTGATCTAAGGTTCACATCTAAATTCTGAAGGATCCTTCAATATGCATTGAGTATTGAATTACATTTCATCACGACCTATCACCCCCAAACTGATGGACAATCTGAAAGGTCTATTCAGACACTTGAAGATATGCTAAGAGCCTGCTCTATTGAATTCAAAGGTGGTTAGGATCGACATCTCCCATTGGTTGAGTTATCATACAACAATAGCTTCCACTCGAGTATTCAGATGGCTCCGTATGAAACTCTTTATGGGAAGCGATGTAGAAATCCAACCTGTTGGGATGAAGTTGGAGAAAGAAAGATACTTGGACCTGATCTTGTTCATGAGATGACAGAGAAAGTTCAATTCATCCAGAAGCAATCAAAGATGCTCAAAGTTATCATAATAGTAATGCTAAAAACCGCCAAATGGACTTGGTGTTCGACATAGGATATAAAGTCTTCCTTTGAATATCACCATGGAAGAGAGTCATGTGATTCGGGAAGAAATGGAAGTTATGACCAATGTATATTGGAACCTTTGAGATCCTTGAACGCATAGGATTTTTGGCCTATAGTCTTGAACTTCTACCGAATATGGCTCAATTTCATGATGTGTTTCATGTATCACTTCTGAGGAAGTACATACCAGACCCCTCAAGTGTACTAAACTCATAAGTGGTGTAGCTGAAAGATGATCTCTCATATGAGGAACCACCAGTAAAGATTCAGTATTGGAGGTATAATGTTTTACACAATAAGACAAACCATCTTGTCAAAGTGTTTTGGAGGAACCATAAGTTTGAAGAAGCAACTTTGGAATTAGAAGAGGCAATGAAGGAGAAACACCCTCACCAGTTTATGTAAAGTGAAATTTCAGGGGCGAAATTTCTTATGGGGGAAGAATGTAACGACCCAATGTTTTTCAATGTAAATTCCCTTCTTATATTTATGTCATAAAATAACATGAAAACACAACATAATGAACTACTAAGTGATAAGTAACCTTTAAATATATGTTTTTCACTTTTGTGTTTGGAATTTTGAAAATCCAACATACACAGTTGTGTTCAAGATGACTTCTGGAGTCTAATGAAACAAAAATAATTTTTAGTGAATAGTAATGTACAGTTAGGAATAGTAACATACCATTATGAATAGTGTTATGACCCTTATGAGTAGTAAATCATCCAACATAAGAGTAACCGAACCTATGATTAATTAAATAAAATATAGACGTCTTAAAATGTGACTATTTGACCTTAGTAAACGTTTTGGTATTTTATAAGTCATAAATAATTAATTATAATTAATTAATTATTTTAAAAGAAAATTTATTTTCCTAAAATGTGTTCATAAATTATTGAAACATTGTCTTATAGTTTTTAGATAATTTTATATGACCCTACGTAATTTTTGAAAGCACAATAAAATCAGTTTTGACTTTTAAAAACTGTTTTTTGGGTAAATTATGATTTTAATTAAACAATGAATTAATCATATTTAGAAAATTATTTTTGAAAAATGGACATCATTATTGGATTCTACACATCAGAAAATCATTTTGGTAAATTTTTGGGATTTTTTCTGATATACTTGAAATTTTTATGAATAGTGAAATACCGTAATTTACAAAAATAAGTTAAATCAGCTAATTATAGTTTAATGTGTGATGTTATGCTGATGTAAGACCACTTGGTTTTGGATCACATGATACAATTACAATAATTGGTCATTCAATAATCGATATTCATTTTCATAGGGGAAATTAATAAACTAATGAATTTTATATTAAGGAAACCCCTCTCCCCTCCACTCTAAAAACCACCCTTCGCACCCTCATTTCCTCACACATCTCCAGCTCCAAGACTTCTATAAAAGATGACCTAACATATTCCATATCCCCTCTCCCATGACCTTGAGCTTCTGGTCTCATAAAAATAACAATCCTGGCTTCTTTAAGGAGGATCCCAAGTGGAGGATTTAAGAGGAGATTTCTCTCCATCTTCTCCTTTAATTTTCTTTTCAAGTTCAAGTTAATTTCATGATCTCTCCCCACCTATCATAATCCAAATGGTATTGTAACTCCAGTATTATAAATGTAATGTAATTTTATGTTTCTAATGGGATATTATATCATCCAACCCCTTTTCCGTCTTCCTTTTATTTTATTAATGAGAACATTATCCGTGAGATGTTAATTTATCATCTTCAAGAACGACAAGATTTCTTCTTCCATTTCTACCATAATATCTGGCCATGAAATCATTGTTATGGTTGAACCAGAATATTTATTTTGTATTATTTCCTATTTAATGTTCTGGAACTGACTTATGAACATATTACTAAGTGATAAATTAATACAAGTTCATTGTGATCGTAAAATCTCCCAAATTAACCCAAACATTCTTCATTTAATTTTTTCTAATGATTCATCAACATGGTATATCATATAACTCATTGTAAGATAATTTTAATGTCTGTAATTTCATTAATAACATGTAATATTTTTTTGTATGTTTACACTTGTTCTACCTAAACATCAATTTTTGAAAACAAGTGAACCACCCACGAAAAACCATAAAAATGAACATCTCCGAACAATGTTTTTAAACTATATAAGTCATCTAAAGGAACATAATATGACATAATAAAACCATAATGAACCATATTAATTTAAAAAAGGTTTTGTAATTTCTAATTAATGAATATATTGTCATTATACAGGACATTAGAGAGAAGGAAGCATTCAGATACCAGGTAAGGGGAAATTCTCGAACCCAACTTTTATCCTTTGGGTTATCCCTCTTTCACTCCATTTTTGATATGGTTGCATCATAAAGATCATTTTTTCATCATTTTCTTCTCTTTTTATGGGATATACATGTTTACCAATAATGCTTATGTCAAACAAATTTTTTCCAAAAGAACTCTTCTTTTAAGAACTCACCTTTTACTTCTCATTCAAGGTTGATGGTTCTTGTATCAAGTAGGATATTCCCTCTTTGTTTTGGGAACCCAATGTTTATGAATGTGTTCTTATGATATGTAACCCATTACTTTCCATGGGTAAGTTGTTACACCCCAATCTTCCTCGGTATGCTTCTCTTGGAATAATACAGTTGCGTGTGTTGTACGCAACTTCGAGTTTTAACACACACTACAACCAATCAACCTTGCCATTATGAATAGTAATACCCTATTTTTGAAATTTTATAAATTTTATCTTTCACAGTGGACTTCATTTTTGGATTCGGAATAACGAAATTAGTTTAGTTTGAAATTTTTGTACTTTTCAGATAACTTTGATATTTTGATGAATAATGAAAAGTACTAAATTTTAATTAAAAACAACTTTTTTAATCGAAATAATTACTAGTGATAAATTATGAATTTTATTGGTTTTAAATTATATTTAGAATATATTTTTACCATTTAATACAATTTTGGTTATTGGACGTAATTTCGCATTTAAAACGGACATAAACAAGTGTCAATCTTTTGATAGTTATTATTTCTTAAAAACAAGCCTTTTGTTTTGACAGCGAGAATTAATTTTAAATTAATTTCGGCCCCTTCTGTGTTTTGAATTTGGAAAAATGGATTCCATATTTGGAATCAGGATGTCCAAATTGTGTAAATTGGTATTCTTATTTTAAACATTTTGAATAATTACTTCGATAAATATTTTATTTAGAATGGTTAAAGGGTATATCAGGTAAATAAGGGTAAAAAAAATATTATTTTAATAATATATTACCCTAAAAAATATCCCAACACTATTGGTTGATAAATTTAGGACCTTGGTCTTCTTTGGGTAGATTTTGGGATGCCATGGATTCACTTGTAAGTAATAATGACACTTTATATTAATTAAGTTAACTTAAATACAAAAATGACATAAGTTTATATATTTTAGAAAAATAATTTTTACATATGGTTATATGTGATATATATTATACTATAAATATTTATTATAAAGATAAGAATATTTCATACATAATGGTATTTTATTTTTAAATTTTATACATTGAATTATTAAATTTATTTATGACACAATAATGATGCAGTATTTTCCTTATTTATGAAAGAATCAAATAATTAGTATTATAAATGTTAAAATAAATATAATTTGAAAGTTTTGATGAAATACACAAATTTTATTGGTTAATATGACATGCTAAGATTGCATAAATTAATTTTTTTCGAATTAATAAAGTTGTTAAGACTTTAAAAAAATCAATTATTGAATGGAGTCAAAATTGACATAAATGGGGTTTTAAAACAAATATTATATTATTAATTGATATTCTATTCCTACAAATCTAAGGATCTTCCAGAGGACTTTTGGTAATTATAGGTGTATTATTAATGGACCACTTGGGGGTATCTTAAAGTTTATAGTAAGTTTATTGACTATATAATATAAAAATAGATAGAGACATGGTAAATGTCAAACTATTTAACTAACAGTTAAATCAAAGAGATAAGGTTAATATAGTAACCCAAACCTGACTAAAACCTATTAGTTGAGTTATTTTCGACCTATACCCACCGAAAAAATTAAATAATCCACTTTTGATCCATTATAAACCGAATATTAATTTATTATAAAATACTATTTGTAGCTTTTCCTATGGTACCCCTCACCCATCTTATAAAAGGGCCCTTCCCCTTTCCTCTAATTCACACCATCAAAGCTTTTTGGCTCGGCCAAAACCAGCCCAAATATTCTGTCAACTTCTATAACTTCATTCTAGAGGACCTAGTTTGATCGGAAATCCAACTTAAGGATACCTTTTGATCCAATCAAAAGGAAGAACACGAAGAAGAGTTAATGTTTTCACCACCTTCTTTCAAGTTCCTTTATTCTTCAACATCTTCTTTATTTGTTATTTCCATCATAAAATAATAAATCCAGTATCTTCTATATACTGTGATGTTATTATAAATATGGTACAACCATATTCAGTATTCTATCCATATTTTGAATGACATGTCACCATACATGTGTACGTACGGCTTACCATTTCCACGTCGTGGTGTAATTGTTATTCAAAAAATTAATATTTGGATGGGTATGATAATGATGTGAAATTGATTTAATAATAAATATAACATGATAATTATTCTTTATATATGATAAAACATTCAATTATATATTATTTCAATATCAAAAGAATGATATTGTCGCTCGTTCGTACGTACGGACTACCGTCTCCACGAACGCGATGAGATTAATTCCCCATCCTATCCATTCATGTATAATTGTAATTTTATGATTAAAAATAATTTTTAAGGACTTGATATAATTCTTTATATGAATAAGATAAAACCTATCCCTAAAAAACACGATTGAATTAACAAAACATATAAAATAAAACGAGCAAGTTAACAACAGAAACGATGATAATACTAAGATATTATTAACAAAGCAATGTTAAAAGATCATATATGATATCATATTAATTTATATGATTCTTGTATAACTTAATAACAATTATTTCACCATTATACATGAGGTTAAACTACCCTCAACCAAGGAACATTAAAAATTATGTGTTTATTTCACAATCGCTTAATTATCTGAGGTTGTTTATATGTAATTATCTACTCGGACCTCTTTATCACCCATATCCATGTTTCTTAAAAATTTATTTCAAATCATTCTTACTATTTTATATACTATGGGTTAAATTAATTTATACCCTTGTTGAAATTTTATAAGAAGTTTATAAAGTAATATTTTTGTTGTTTTCCAAATAAGATCATTTTAACGTTTTCGATAGAATTAAGGTAAGAATGTCTTTTTTTAACTTATACGGCCGGGGCGGCTATTTTCCACCGTTATTAAATAGTCGAAGCATCCCTTAATATATTATTAGAATATTTTCAATGCAAATGTTTTCTTTTATAATTATGTGACTTTTAAATGATTTCAAAAAAATAGATATCTCTTTCAAATAGTTTTGATTTCATCTATGTCAACATCCTTTGATGGATTTTAAGCTTATTTGAAGTTGATTTATTATGATACAAAAAATAGATATTGTATTTATGGTTTTGTGATATGTTTGACTGTGGATGCATTATTTTTATACCATTCATGGTTTATGGAGAAAGTATTGAAATTTCGTATGCTAGTTTTAATACGAATGTTTATGTTACGTTTAAACCTATTAATACGAGGAATGCAATGGACTTAATAAGTGACTGGTGGAGCCCTATATAGCTCCTCGATGCATCGGCAGGTCTCATGAGACAAACTAGTGTCTTGGCACAAGGCCTTGACAAAATCTTATTTGTAGTCCTGGCATAAGGCCTTGACTATGTGGTTAGGATAGTCTGGCATTATGAATTCCATCATTATGAAAGTGGTTATTGATATTGCATGTGATTATTCGACTAGTAGAATATCCATGTGAATAAGTAAATGACATTATTTAATTTTATTTCTTCCATATTATGTTGAAGTTCATGTTTAAAATTCTTTTTTTAGTTATACATAGACTTAAATGTTTATGCTTAATTATGAATGTTTCCGCTATATTGTTATCTTTACTGGGAATTTGAGCTTACCCCTTTCTATGTTTTTTCCCAGGATGTGAGGAAGTATTTTATGGATGAACTACAGGGATAGTACAAGGGGATATGAGTATGGAGATAAGATGTTGTTGTAGTTTTCACTCTATGATGTAATGTAAACTTAATGAATGTATGTAGTGTTTCCAAGTCTACTAAACTAATTTTTCTTTTGAGATATGATTTCCTTGTGATAATGCCAATGTTATGTTATAATGCACCGACTTTGGGTAACTGGGGTCGGGGCGTTACATTTGGTATCAGAGGAAGTTCAGTAAAAACCTTGGGAGCTAGATTAAGATAAACCCTGATTAGAGGACATAGCCATAAGAGAGACTTTGAAGATTAATATGGAAGAAATTTCTAGAATTTTAGTATTTTTTAGATTTTGTGAGTTTTCTGAGAAATACATCCCTGTCTAGATACGAGAAGGTAGAGGTGGCTCTGGCATAGATGTACCTAGGGTTAAAACCCGAAAACACCACTTTGAGCTAGACTCGAACAGGAACTGGTGCACGACAACGTGCCTTGCTGCACTCTTGGTTACACCACATCTGAGGGATATGCTTCAGAAAATTCTCATTTTCTTTACAAACCAGTATGATGGGTTTATGAGTATATAATTCCTAAATGAGAACATTTTTTTTATGATTATAGATTATATCCATAAATAGTTCAATTTACATTAAGTGTTTTAGAAGTATGGAATTATGATTTTTGATTCATAAATTGATCTAGTTTTTGACATTGTTTAGAAATGGTGCCTAGTGGAAGGAATGTAAACCGTATCAATGCATTCACTCCATGTAGGGATTTACCTCCCGCTCAATATAATTATAGTGGAGCTGGTGATGCAACTAGTGCTAACCAGCAAATCACCATACTGGAACAACTCACTCAGGTTATGAATAATAACCTTAACCGTATAGAGCACCCTGATTCGTAGCGTGGAGGATCAATGATAGATCTATTCATGAGGAATCAACCACCAACATTCAATGGGAGTACAAATTGATTAGTAGCTGAGAAATGGATAAATCTATTAGACAAAATATTTCATGCCTTGGGGAGTAGTGAAAGGGAAAAAGTTAACCTGGAAGTTTACCGCCTCACTGGAGACGCTGACCAATTGTGGTCACTGATTCAAAACATGAAGAAATATGATGAAGTATCAAATATGGAATGGATGGAGTTCAAAGAGCTGTATTTAGAAAAATACATTCCTTGTGACCATTGAGAAGATATGGAAAGGCAATTTCTGATTCTGAGTCAAAAGGAGGATGAGAATGTTGCAAAGTATGAGGATAACTTTACAAGGTTAGAAAGGTATGCTACAGATTATATATGTATCCCAAGAAGTAAGATTGATCATTTCTTTGATAGGTTAAAACCATTTCTCTATCGATCATTAGTCTCACAAACCTTCTCGTTGTACGAAGATATTGTCTCATGTGCTATCAAGACAGAAAAAGAATTATCTAAGTCTTATGACTTTGAAGAAAAGAAAGAGAAGAAGAGATCTTCTGATCATTCTAGAAATGGAAATAAGGGAAATAAGGGAAAAGTTGAATATCCATCCTATAGTAAATGTGGGAAGAAACACCTCGGTACTTGCTTGAAGGGAATGAGAGTCTGTTACAAGTGTGGTGAAAAAGGCCACCAAGCTCGTGATTGCAAGGGGAAGAAAGATGCTACCGATGTTCAATCCCACAATTGCAGGGAGATGGGAAATTATGAAAATGAATGTACTATGCATTAGGGGAACTTACCTCATAAAAGTACAAGGGATCAAGGCCAAGCTTATGCTATCACTACTGCTGAGCTAGAAGCTCTGAAAGACGTGGTGGAAGGTAATTTAATGGTTTCGTCAAATTTAGAAAATGATTTACTTTATTCTGGATCATCGCATTGTTTCATATCCTCCCAGTTTTCTAAGAAAATTAGATATTTCTAATTTGATCTAAGAAGGGAGTTGTCAATTAAATCTCATAATGGAAGTATCATTACAACAATGTTTTGTGAATCAATCCCCATTAGAGCACATAAATGTTCTTTATATGATGATCTCATCATCATACATATAATTGAATTTGATATAATCCTTGGTATGGATTGGATTTATAACCATGATGCAAAGATTTCTTGTAAGAAGAATGAGGTTACAATTTTTGAGGATGATGATAAAGACCTCCTTATCTTTAGAGAAGAATCTTCACAACCTAATTCATATCAAGATCCACCCCCAGTAGCTAAAATAAATTCAATTATTGGAGAGGAAAATAATAACATAACTGTGTTAAGGAAAGGAATTTTCAAATAGAGGATGTACCTATTGTGAATGAATATGTAGATGTGTATTTGGAAGATTTACCTGGACATTCTCCTGAAAGAGAAATTGAGTTTTCTATTGATTTAATTCTTGGTTCAAGGCCTATATCAAAGAACCCTTATAGAATGGCCATTGAGGAATTATTTGAACTAAAGAAAAAACTTAAGGAATTGAGTAATAAGGTATTTATTCTCCCTAGTGTTTCTCCATGGGGATCCCCTGTCCTTTTTGTGCAGAAGAAAGATGGATCTATGAGGTTATGTATTGACTATAGGGAAATCAATGCTCTAACAATAAAGAACAAATATCTGTTACCTCTCATTGATAATTTATTTGACCATCTGCATGGAGCTCAATACATTTCAAAGATTTAATTTCGATCAGGATACAATCAGTTGTGTGTGAAGAAGGAATAAATTCGGAAGATAGCGTTTTGAACTAGGTACAGGCATTACGAGTTTATAGTAATGCCTTTTGGGCTGACTAATGCACCCTCTTTATTCCTGGATCTAATGAATAGTTTTTTCAAGGAATATCTCGTTGATTTGTGGTGGTATTTATTGATGATATCTTGGTATAGTCCAAAAGCTACGAAGATCATAAAAATCACCAGCACATTATACTGAAGACTCTTAGAATACATGAATTATATGGGAAGTTTAGCAAGTGTGAATTCTGGCTTCAGGAGATCTCTTTTCATGAGAATATTGACTCTAAGGATGGAACCTCTGTTGATCCTTCTAAGACCAAGGCAATCCAAGAATGGCCAGCACTGACGAGTATAACTGAGGTATGAAGATTTAATGGTTTAGCAAGTTATTATCAAGATTTTGTCCAGAATTTTTCTCGGTTGGCTAACCCATCAACAAAGGTCACACGTAAAGGGGTTAAATTTTTTTGGACAAAATAGTGTGAAGAATTTTTTGATGAACTGAAGAGAAGATTAGTCAATGAACTTATATTGACTATACCATCAGAGAATGATGGGTTTTTTATTTATAGTGATGCTTCAAAGAAGGACTTGGTTGTGTCCTTATGCAGAATGATAGGGTTATTGCCTATGCATCACGAAAGCTAAAAATTCATGAGCAGAACTATCCTACTCATGATATTGAGTTATCAGCTGTATTCTTTGCTTTGAAAATATGGAGACACTATCTCTATGGTGATAAATGTGAGATTTATACGGATCACAAGAGTTTGAAGTATATTTACTCATAGAAATAACGCAACATGAGTCAAAGGAGATGGCTTGAACTACTCATGGATTATGATTGCATGATACACTACCACCCAGGGAAGGAAAATAAGGATTCAGATTCATTGAGTAGAAATTATCATAGAGTTTTGAACAAGATGAGAGTTGAAAGGGATCTTATTTTCATGGATCTAGTAATGATGGATATGGAAATTACCTTGGAAGGTGAAACATCCATGCTTTTTCAAATGGTTTACAAACCATCTTTACTAGAAAGGATTAAGAGTTCTTGGGCTGATGATGATGAATTTCAAAAGAATATTTAAGTTATGAATGATGGGAGATTAAGTAACTTTGTATATGAAGATGAAATTTTGAAATTTGGGAAGAGACTTTGTGTTCCCGATATACCTGATCAAAAAAGGGCATTGTTGGATGATTCCCATAGTTCCAATTTCTCTATACACCATGGAAGCAAGAAAATGTATAGAGATTTGAAGGACCATTTTTTGTGGGACAACATGAAGAGGGAGATTGCTGATTTTGTTTTAAGATGTATGGTTTGTAAACAAGTGAAAGCTGTAAGGCAACAGCCTGGAGGAGTCATGCAACCTCTTCCCATACCTGAGTGGAAATGGGATAATATCACGATGGACTTTGTCATGGGACTACCAAGGAATCCTAGAAGAAATAATGAAATATGGGCCATTGTTGATCGTCTTACCACTTCAGCACCTTTTCATGATATAAGGGAAGATTTACAACTTGAACGCTTAACAATACTATATATTAATGATGTTGTGAGACTTCATGGAGTACCCCTATCGATTGTTTCTGATCTTGATCCCCGTTTTACTTAAAGATTCTGGAAAAGTTATCAGAAGTCCTTGGATACTGAACTTCGTTTGAGCATTACTTACCACCCTCAAACAGATAGACAATCAGAATGGACTATTCAAACCTTAGAAGACATGTTGAGATCTTTCTCACATGACTTTCAGGGTATATGGGATCAATATTTATCTTTGGTATAATTTTCCAATTACAATAGCTTCCATTCGAGTATTCAGATGGAACCATATGAAGCATTATACGGAATGATATGTCGCACACCAACCTGTTGGGATGATGTTGGTGAAAGAAAACTCGTAGGCCCAGAACTGGTGGAGGAAACGATGGAAAAGGTGAAGGTAATCCAAAAACATATCAAAGCATATAAAAGTAGGCAGAAGATCTAGGCTGATAACTGAAGGAATGATTTGGAATTTCAGGTAGGAGATCATGTTTTCTTGAAGGTATCTCCATGGAAGGGAGTTATACGTTTCAGTAAGAATGGAAAAATGATTCCCAGGTACATAGGACCATTAAATATTATAGAATGAATTGGGGATGTAGCTTACCGTTTGGAAATTCCACCATGTCTTTCAATAGTTCACGATGTGTTCCATGTATCAATGTTGAAAAATACATGCCTGACCCGACACATGTACTCACCTATGAGGAATTAGAACTGGAACCCGATCTGTTTTATTGCGAATATCATGTCAAGATTTTTGATATGAGAGAACAAGTGTTGAGAAAGTGGATGACTCGTCTGGTAAAAGATTTATGGAGAAACCATAAGATGGAAGAGGCAACGTGGAAACCCGGGGAACTTATGATGAAGAACCACCCGAGTCTTTTCATGCAGCAGTATTCTAGAAATTTCAAGGATGAAATTTTTTAAAGGTGGGGAGAATGTAACACCCCAATCTTTCATGGTATGATTCTCTTTGAATAATACAGTAGCGTGTGTTGTATGCAACTTCGAATTCTAACACACACCACAACCAATCAAACTAGCCGTTATTAATAATAATAACAAATTTTTAAATTTTATAAATTTTAACATTCAAAATTGACTTCATTTTTGGATTTTTAATATCGAAATTATCTTAGGTTGAAATTTTGGTACTTTTTGGATAACTTTCATATTTAAATGAATAGTGAAAATTACTAAATTTTAGTTAAAAACAACTTTTTTAATAGAAATAATTAATAGTGATAAATTATGAATTTGAGTGGTTTTAAAGTATATTTGAAATATATTTTTACCATTTAATACAATTTTGTTCATTGGACGTAATTTCTCATTTAAACCGGACATAAACAAGTGTCAATCTTTTGATAGTTATTATTTCTTAAAAACCAGTTTTTGTGTTTTGATGACGAGAATTAATTTTAAATAATTTCTGCCACATCTATGTTTTGAATTTGGAAGAATGGATTCCATATTTTGAATCATGATTTCTAAATTGTGTAAATAGGTAACTCTTATTTTTAGACATTTTGAATAATTACTTTGGTAAATATTTTATTTACCATGGTTAAAGGGAAATTACGGTAAATAAGGGTGAAAATGATATTATTATAATAATTAATTACCGTAAAACATGTCCTAACCAAATTTGTTGATACATGTCCGACCATGGGCATATTTGGGTCGATTTTGCGACCCCATTAATCCACTTGTAATTGATAATGACACTTTATATTAATCAAGTTAATGTAAATACATAAATGACATAAACATATATCTTTTAGAAACACAAATTTTAAATGGGTTTATATATGTTATATTTTCAACTATAAATATTCATTATAAAGATAAACATATTTCCTACATAATGGTATTTTATTTATAATTTTTATACTTTGAATTATTAAATTTATTTATGACACAATAATGATGCAATATTTTCCTTATTAATGAAAGTATCAATTAATTAGTATTATCAATTTTAAAATAAATATAATTTGAATGTTTTGATGAAATCTACGAATTTTATTAGTTAATATGACAAGTTAATATTTCTTAAATTATTTTTTTCGTATTAATAAAGTTGTTATGACTATAACAAAAATCAATTATTGAATGGTGCTAAAATTGACATAAATGAGTTTTTAAATCAAATAATGTATTATTAATTGATATTCTATTCCTAAAAATCAATTTTTAGGCCAAAGGACTTATATAATCATATTTTTATTATTAATGGACCACTTTTGGGTCGCTTGGAAGTTTAGAGTATGCTTATTGACTATATAATATAAAAAATACAAAGAGACATGGTAAACGTCAAACTATTTAACTTAGAGTTAAATAAAAAAGACAAGTTTAATATAGTAACCCAAACCTATCTAAAACTTATTTGTTGAGTTTTTTTAAACCTATCCCAGCCTTAGACTTAACATAATCTTCTTTTGAGGCATTATAAACAGAATACTAATTTATTATAAAATAATATTTCAAGCCTTTCCTAAGGTGCCTGTCACCCCTCTTAGGGCACTTGCCCTTCCCTCTAATTCAAAGTATTAAAGCCTTTTGGATTGGCCAACCCATACTCAAATATTATCTGAACTTCCCTAATATCAAACTAGAGGACTTATTTTAATCAGAAATCCAACCTATGGTTCTCTTTTGATCAAATCAAAAGGAAGAACCCGAAGAAGAAGTAATGTTTTCACCACCCTCTTTCAAGTTCCTTTCTTCTTCAACATCTTCTTTGTTTTTTATTTCTATTATAAAATAATAAATAAACTATCTTATATATAATGTGATGTTATTATAAATATTTTACAACCATATTCAGTACTCTATCCATATTTTGAATGACATGTCACCATACGTGCGTACGTACGGCTTACCGTCTCCACGTCGTGGTGTAATTGTTATTCAAAAAATTATTATTTGGATGGGTATGATAATGATGTGTAAATGATTTAATAATAAATAAAAAATGATAATGATTCTGTATATATGATATACCATACAATTATATATTATTTTAATATGAAAGGAATGATATTTTCGCTCGTGCTTACGTACGGACTACCGTCTCCATGAACGTGATGAGATTCATTCCCCATCGTATCCATTAAAGACTAATTGTCATTTTATGATTAATAATAAATTTTAAGGAAGTGATATAATTATGTATATGAATAAGATACAACCTATCCATAACAAACACGGATTACGTAACAAAACATATAAAAGAAATCTAGTAAGTAAACACCTGAAACAGTGATGATACTAAGATATTATTAACAAACCAATGTTAAAATATCATAAATGATATCATATTAATGTATATGATTCTTTTATAATTTAATAACAATTATTTCACCATTATAAATGAGGTTAACCTACCCTCAACTGAGGAAAAGTACAAGGTAAGGGTTTATTTTACAATCTCTTCATTATCCGAGGCTGTTTATAAGTAATTATCTACTGGGATTTCTTTATCATCCACATCCATGTTTCCAAAAAAAGTATTTCAAATAATTATTACTATTTTATAGACTATGGGTTAAAGTAATTTTTACCCTTTTTACTTTTTATAAGATGTTTATAAAGGAATCTTTCTATCATTTTCGAAACAAGGTCCTTTTTAACCTTTTCGACAGAATTAAGGTAAGAATGTCTTTTTTTAACTTATATGGCTGGTGTGGCTATTTTACGCCATTATAAAATCTTTGAAACTTCCCTTACATCATTATGAGAATATTTTCAAAGTAAATGTTTTCTTTTATAATTATGTTAATTTTAAATGATTTTAAAAAAAGAGATATTTCTCTCAAATTGTTTTGATTTCATCTATGTCGACATCCTTTGATGGATTTTAAGATTATTTGAAGTTGATTTATTATGATACAAAACTTCCATATTTTATTGAAGGTTTTGTGATATGTTTGACTATGGATGTGTTTTTTTATACCATTCATTGTTTATGGAGAAAGTATTGACATTTCATATTCTAGTTTTAATACAAATGTTTATGTTATGTTTAAACCTATTCATATGAGGAATGCATTGGAGTTAATAAGTGATGGGTGTAGTCCGTTTTAGCTCCTCGATGCATTGGTAAGTCTCATGAGACAAACTAGTGTTTTGACATAAGGCCTTGAAAAAATCTAATTTGTATTCTCGGCATAAGGCCTTGACTATGTGGTTATGTTTGTCTGGAATTATGCATTCCATTATAATGAAAGTGGTTATTGATATTGAATATGATTATTAAACTAGTAGAACATCCATGTGAATAAATAAATGGAATTATTTAATTTTATTTCTGCCATATTATGCTGAATTTCATGTTTAAAAGGCTTTTTTTAGTTATACATTGCCTTAAATGTTTATGCTTAATTATGAAAGTTTCTGCTATATTGTTATCCTTACTGGGCATTTGAGCTCACCCATTTCTATGTTTTATTTTTCCAAGGATGTGAAGAAGTATTTTATGGATGACCTATGAGGATAGAATAAAAGGATATGAGTGTGGAGAAAAGATGATGTTGTAGTTTTCACTTTATGATGTAATGTAAACTTTATGAATGTATCTAGTGTTTCTAAGGCTACTAAACTAATCGGTCTTTCGAGAAATGATTTTCTTGTGATCATGCCAATGTTATGTAAAAATGCACCGACTCTGGGTAACTGGGGTTGGGGA
Source organism: Viscum album (assembly GCA_963277665.1). Lineage (NCBI taxonomy): Eukaryota > Viridiplantae > Streptophyta > Magnoliopsida > Santalales > Viscaceae > Viscum > Viscum album. The sequence continues at coordinate 989,410,459 of OY728159.1, read as the reverse complement.
GTTAAACATGTTATGTTCACTTTTGATATATGTTCCATGTGACAAGCATGATGATGATAATGTTATGATATGACGGGTGCGCCCGGAATTATATATCGCAATATGAATGATTGAATGTGATGGGTGCACCCCGAATTATACAGCACTCTAATGCATTGGGTAAAGTGATGAATCCCCTGAGTAATGTGAAATGATGTGTGAAAAAGATTCTAGCTTGGTTCACATGTATGTGTGGTAGTTAACCACTAAGACATGATGTTCCATTTTTATACATTGCCACATTTCAAGACTTTTATTTAAGTTCCTCTCATCTTCACGATCTTTTGCTTATGTAATGATTATACTCACCCCATGCTATATTCTTCTTATCAATCCTCCTACTAGGCTTTTAGGTCACCCCTTTTGATGTATATCCTTAGGTGGATACACGTACTGAGGAGAGGAAAAGTTCCAATAAGAAGCTAGAGAAGAAGAAATTAAATAAATGATAATGCTTGAGGTTGTAATTTTTTTTGTATGGTCATAGTTTTCCATAGACACTAAAACTTTGTATTCCTTATGTGTAATACTATTATGTTCTTTATCTTTGAAATGATGTAATATTAATGTATGAAAAAGGTTGGGTCTCTATATGAAATATTTTCTCTAAGGAATTTATCCTTTTCACAGCTACTAATAGATTTGTACTACCATTGAATGTTGGTGGTTGTTGCCTCATGAAGCTGTCTAACAATGATCCTACATGTTGCGGATCAGGGTGCTCCATATGGGTAATGTTATTATTCATAACCTGAGTGAGTTTTCCCAGTATGGTGATAAGCTGATCAACACCAGTTGCTTCACCGGCTCCACTATACTTATCTTGAGTAGGAGGGAAATCCCTACATGGATTACGTGCATTGATACAGTTTCCATTCTTTTCACTAGGTTCCAATTCTAAAAATTACATACACTAGATTAGTTTATGAATTACAATACATAATTCCAAACCAGTGAAACACATAACATAAAATGAACAGTTTACATATATAATCCATAATCATAAAAATGTTTTCTCTGAGGAAGTGTATACTCATAAACCCTTCATAATGGTTTGTAATGAAAATGGGAATTATCCTAAGCATATCCCCCATGAGTGTTGTAACCTTGAGTGAAACAAAGATCGTTGTCATGTACCAGTTCCTATTCGAGTCTAGCTCAAAGTGGTGTTTTTGGGTTTTACCCCTAGGTACATTTGTGCCAGATCCCACTCTACCTTCTCATATCTAGACAGAGATGTATTGTTTGGAAAACTCACAAAATTTCTATAGTACCAAAATTCATGGAAGTAATTTTATACAAATCCTCAATGTCTATCTTACGGAAGACTTCTGTAATTAGGGATTTTCAAAATCTAGATTCCAAGGTTTGTACATAGCATCCACTGATACCAACTGTAATGCACATACCCTAGTTACCCAAAGTCAGATTATTATTAAATAAAATTGGTATGATCAAAGGGGACAAAATACTGAAAGACCGATCAGTTTAGTAGCCTTTGAAGTACTAGATACATTCATTAGTTTTACATTACATCATGAAAAAAAAACATCAACAATATCTTGTTTCCTATTGAACACACTTATATCCTTATCCTATCCCTGTAGGTCAACTATAAAATACATCTTCACATCTTGGAAAAAATAAAACATAGAAAGGGGTGAGCTCAGATGCTCAGTAAGGATAACAATATAGAGGAAACATTCATAAATTAGCATAAACATTTAAGGAAATATATAAGACTAAAACAAAATCCTTTTTTCTTAAATATCATTATAATATGGAACAGTTAAAATCAAATAATTCTATTTACCATTCATGTGTATATTCTACTAGTCTAACAATCAAATGCAACATCAACAGCCACTTTCATAATGATTGAATGCATAAAGCCAGACATCATAAACACATAGTCAAGGCCTTGTGACAATACTACGAATATGATTTTTTCAAGGCCTTGTTCCATGATACTATTTTGTCTCATTAGACCTACCGATGAATCAAGGAGATATAATGGGCCCCACCAATCACATACTAAGTCCAATGCATTTCTCATATGTAAAGGTTTAAACATAACATAAATATTCGTATTAAAACTAGCATATGAAATGTCAATAAATCCTCCATAAACCATGATTTGTGTAAAAATAACACATCCACAATAAAAAATATCACAAAAACATCAATACAATATTGAAGATTTTTATCTTAACAAATCAACTTCTGATAATTTTAAAATCCATCAAAGTATGTTGACATAGATGAAATGAAAAGTTTTGAGAGAAATATCTCTTTCTTTTTTGAAATAATTTATAAGAAATGTAATTATAAAAGAAAAAATTTATTTTTAAAATATTCTTATAATATTTTAAGGGATGCTTCGAAGGTGTTTTACTAGCAAAAAATAGCTATTCCCACTGGATAAGTTAAAAAAACATTTTTTCCTTAATAGTGTCAAAAAGGTCGTAATGGACATTGTTTGGAAAATGGCGAAAAGATTCCTTTATAAAAATTTTATAAAAAATCAATCAAGGGTATAAATGAATTTAAACTATAGTATAGTATATTTAGAAACAAATTTTAAATACATGTTTATGAAACACAGATGCTGATGATAAAGGGGTCCCAGTTGATACGTAAAAACTACATCGGAAAATAAAGAGAATGTGAAATTAACCCTTACCCTGTAAATTTCCTTGGTCGAGGGTACGTTAACCTCTTCTGTAATTATTAAATAATTTTTATTAAATTATAGAATGACTATATACATAAATATGATATCATATATGACCCTCTAATATTTATTTGTTAAAAATATTTCAGTATTATCATCATTTCAGGAGTTAATAGATTCGTTTTCCATTATATGATTGGTTGTGTAGGCCACATTTGTTAGGGATAGGATGTATTTTATTCATATAAAGAATGATGTTATGTTCATAAAAATTATTTTTAATCATAAAATGAAAATTATTCTTGAATGATTATGATGGGGATTGAATCTCATCGCGTTCGTGGAGATGGTAATTCGTACGTACATACGAGAAAAAATATCATTATATTGATGGTGAAATCGTCTGTAATTGGATGGTATATCATATATATACGGAATAATTAACAGGTTATATTTATATTTTACATCTGTTAAATTCATTATTATACCCATGCAAAATAATAAAGTCTTTGAATAACAAACTACACCACGACGTGGAGACGGTAAGCCGTACGTACCCACGTATGGTGACTTGTTCATTTATAGGATGGATAGAATAAAAAATATGGTTGTACCATATTCATAATAACATAAAAGTATATAGAAGATAATGTAGTTATTATTTTATAATGGAAACAACAATGAAAGAGGAAGTGGAAGAAAAAAAGAACATGAAAGAGGTGATGAAATAATTAACTCTTCTTCGGTATCTTCCTTTAGATTTGAAAAAAAGGGCTCCATAAGATGGATTTTTGAATAAAGGATGGCCTATAAGATGAAGGGAAGAATTTTGGGAGGATATCGGGGTAGGGTTTGGAAAGGAAAAATGGCTTTAGAGGTGTGAAATTAAGAGAAGGTGAAGTGCACTTTTATAAGAGTAGTCAGGGTCACTTTAGGAAAATATTGAAATATTAGTTTATAAGAAAATTATTTTCGGTTTATAATGGCTCCAAAATGATTTATTTAGAGGATAAGGTTGGGATGGGTCAAAAAACTCTCAACCAATATTTTTTAGACCGGTTTAGGTCACCAAATTAACGTTAATGTTTGGATTTAACTGGTAGTTAAATAGTTTGTCATTTACCATGTCTCATTGTATTTTTATATTATATGGTTAATAAACATACTATAATAAGACATGTGAACCCCAAGTGTTTCATTATTAATTTATATTCCTTATTTAAGACCTCTTTTTGAGCCTTATATTTTTAGTAATATTATATTTATTAATAATATAGTATTTTTTTTAAAACTCAATTATGTCAATTTTGACACTATTTAGTCTATGGTTTTTGTGAAAATCATAACAACATGATCACTTCAAACAGAAATTATTTAATCAAACCAAACATGTCATATTAAACTATAGAATTAGTTTAATTTATAAAAAGTCTCAAATTACATTTATTTTGATATTTATAATATCAATTTGTTTAATTGTTCATTAGTTAGGTAATTACTGCATCATCATTGTGTCATTAATAAGTTAAATTATTTAATGTCTAAAAATTATAAATAAAATACCATTATGTATGAAACAATTTCTTCTTACTAGTTAATATTTATAGTCTAATCTATATTATTTATAACCATATATTAAAAATATTTTAGTTATTAAAATTTGAATTTAACTCCTTTTACTCTTCTTTAAATAAAATAATATTTAATGTCCTAATCTAATCCATGTGGACCAAAGGGGATCATATTTTATTCCTATGGTTGTTTTTGGTCGATTTAAACATAACCAATATAATTAGGACACATTTTAGTGTAATTATGATGTAAATTTTACCTTTAATTACATAATTTACTTTTAACCGTTGAAAATAAAAGTGAATAGTTACTATTCAGAAATTTTTTTCACCTTATTGAGATACTTTTTAGTTAAAAATTTCAAGTGTGTACCTTGTATTTTTTAAATTGATCTCACAGAAGAGGTGAAATTATGTTTTATGAAAATTTTCAAATGCTCCTAGGAGGTGGGTAAAAGACAGTAAAAAAATCAATATACTTTTTATATATCTAAATTTATTATAAAATGACTCCAATGAATTACAATGATATTTTATAGGTATTATGAATCTATTTGACCTAAAATAAATTTAAATAAAATAAATAATTATTTAAATAAAAAATTCAGTTTTAACCAATAACGTAGTGTTTTTCACTCTTCATAAAAAATTCAATGTTTTCAGAAAAATACCAACAATTCACCGTAAGAAAATTTCAATATTTAGAATAAAAAACGAAGTCCATTTTGAAAATTAAAATTTATAAAATTTAAAAAAGTGGGTATTAGTAATAATAATGGCTAGTTTTATTGGTCATAGTGTGTTAGAATCTTGAAGTTGCGTACAATGCAACCTATAGAATTATTCAAAGGGAAACATACCGTTGAAGCTTGGGGTGTTACAATGATCCTATAGTAGAAATTTTCTCTATGAATTAATAATTATAAGAATTAAAGTCATGTTATTACTATATATAAATCTTGAATAATTATATATTGAATGTAGCACATTGGGTTATAATTCCCACAATTTTTTGGGCTTAATATTTTTCTAGAGGATTCGAAATCCATGACTAGTCAGAAAATATATTTTAATAGGTATGTTTTATGCTTCACTATGTTTTATTAAATTTTTATAAAGGAGTTCCATATATTATTATCCTCATATGAATATAATTTATTTTGAATATTAAAATTATATATCTGATTGGCATGCATAAATCATATCATAGGGTGTTTAAATAGCTAAAAAATAAATATTAATTTGACATGTAAATTTACATAAAGAATGAGATGAATAAATTAAATAATTTTAAGAATGAATATATATAGGGAATCTATGAGATAAATTAATCAGGTTATATATTTTCCAAATAGATAGGGAGATCATGAACGCCTCAAAAATAATTTGTTTGACTCTTATAAGAACAATCACCTTTCAACACATTGATTATCCTAATGGGCATGTAATTGTTACCTAAGTTCTCATGGGATATTTTTTATATGAAATTATAGTAAAGAATCATAGTATGATTATGTATATTAGAATATTTAATACCTGATACATTTTTCTAACTATAGGAATTTGGTTACACATGCTCGGGTCGACCAAAAGGTTAGGCTCCTAGTGAAACAGATTTAAAAAAAATTATTCAATATATTTAGGTTATATAGTTTACATTTAGAAATCTAAGAGTTATGTATGTTGTGATTGACATGATTTTCTACATAATGTTTAGGAAATAACGAATTATATTTTTATATATTTAATTATGATGAAATATATAAATTAATATATAAACCGGTATGATATATTTTGTCAAAATTTAAATATGTGTATATTCTACAAATATCTTAACAAAATAATTTCAACGAATGATATTATTCTAATATACTATGTCTAATTATGTAGTATTATAAATATATAATTATATTTGTTTATTTTGGTCCTAAAAAATAATATTATTATTTGAAATAGTTTGTATGATTTATTATTTTAGTGGATAAATTTTCTCTATTGTATATAGAGATAAATGAAAATTAACTCTATTTCATAAATAAATCGTCCTTAAATTACTCTAGGGTATGTGATATTATTATTTCATCACACTTATGTACATGTGTATAAGTACTTAGATATATATGTAAAATGATTAATGAAAAGTTAAATATATGTATTTCTGATAACATAATGGTTTTTCACATTCATGGTAAGAAAAATCGATCCACAATTACCTTGTAATTAAATTTAAGAATTTATTTTTTTATTACCCCATGAATATGAATTAAAGTTCTATTACATTTATGAATTTTTTTTTTCAAAATTAAGAATAAACATTATTACATACATATGAGTACATATCACAAAATTTGATTAAAAATATCAATTTATCGAAAAATATAGTTCACATTATAACATATTAAATGAAAATATCATTTCCATTAATTAAAAAATATACTTAATGATTTAGACATATAAATAATAAATGATAATATATTAGGTAATATTTTGTAAGATTATTTATCTTTAAATAATTAATTATATTCATTTTTTTAGTTATATAAAAACTAAAAGCAATTTCCCTTTGATGAAAAAGGGCACGTGTTACAAGTTATTGAACATAGTAGATATTTTGGGAAGTGGTTCAGTGAGTATAAATTAAAGTAATGGTAATATATTTTTAAAAATTGTAATATATTTTTTACTCGAAATAATTATTGAAATAAAATGTTGTATGAGTATAAAAATACATTTATATGGATAATGTTGATAATATACTAGCCTAGGGTGACTTAGTAAAGTATAACTAAGATTTTTTTTTATATTTTTTGGTTAAATCCTTATATTTTACAATTTATTTTGAAATTATTATAATAGTATGCGTTATGTATGCTATAACTTAAAATTATCCTTATAATATATGGATTATAAATTTTTTATATTTCCTTTACAAATAAATTGTTTTTTATGTAAGCATATTATATTTAGTTTTTGAATTTTATATAGAAATTGACTATTTCTTGGTTATTTCACATAACTTATGGGTACTTATTAAAATAGTATGTCAGAATAAAAAAAATTTATTCCTTGACATGGAATATTCCATGATAATGAATTTATTATTCATGCTGATTAATATTTTGTCCTGGTAATGTTTATAACCAATAAAAATAAAATCTCTATAAAAAAGCGGTGGAATTTATTACATAAAGGGGTAACAAATATTTAAATTGACTAATGTTAGAAATTTTATTATAAATAAATATTTTAATTGGACCAATTTTTTTTAATTATGCGATAATTTTCACTAGAATTAATATAAATTAAATTGTTTCCAGTAAATGGAAATACATTATATGAATATATATCAATATGATGTTTATAATATAGTTTTTAATGTTATTATAAGGAAATATCCTTATTACATTACATAATCTAGAATTTTAGGTAAGTACTCACTTCCTTTAATACTGAGGATATTTTTTGGTTTAGAGTTTTGGAGAATTTACATATAATACATACATAACATTCCAAATTCTATAGAGACGATACCATAAAAATGTATTCAATTCTCCCAAAATCTAAAACTTTTCAAATAAAACAAGATATCCCTGAAAAATCATCATAACATTTAACATGACTTACTTCTTTGTATTGCACATCTTTGTAACTTATGAAAATTATTTAAAAATTTTGGATGATGGAAAAAATCTCAGTAAGGGATTTAAAAAGAAGGAAAGAACACATTGTTATATGAATACTTGTAACGTATGAAATCATTTTCAAAAAGACATAATTGTCCCCCATACAATATTACTTTGTGAAATGTGATATTTCCATGAGATTTACAAAAAAACACATAAAACATAAATAGAAAAATAATGGCATCTTGGGGAATTATATACATAATATTGTAACTCTCTCATCAACTTTATACTTTGTAACCCTCACAGCTACCTTGTAATGTAACCCTCATGGCTACCATATCGTTTAACCATTATATTTACACATGGAGTAACCATACAAACTACTTGTATCTTACACATAACCTATGTATTTGTGGGAAATAGATGTCCCATCCATCATTATAAAAAATTCACAAGAGCCAAAACATAATCACACAACATGAATAATTGCATAAAAACATTGCATTTGAATTTTGAAAAATAGAAATTTAAAAGAGGATTTTAAAAGAAAAGACCCTTTTAAATATCATATAATTGATGTGAAACATAATAGAGTAGATGTATTATGTATAAACACTATAAAAACACATAATTCAACATAATATAAAAAAACCATCATAAAGAAATTTCAATAACACATAAATAATGATGTAAAGGATAACAAGAAGAATCGAATTCAGGTTAGGAATTCTCTTACCTTATGGTTGTATTAATTAAAACATGATTAAAACTTCTATATAATGGTGAAAATAGTGTTATTAATATCTTATAGAAAAATATTCTGGTTTATAATACCTTATATGATCATTTCATAACATCATTTCTCCAATTAATTGTTACAATTTTTTACTTCCATTGTTTAGGGTGTGTTCCTTACTTGATTTCCATTGTAGGTTTGTATTTGATTTTATTGTAGTATGGAAATGAAATTATAGAAGCGGAATGAAATGGTATGAATATTTTTCCATAATATATAATGATACCATAAATAAATTTTTTATCATATATGATTATGGATCATTAGATAAAACATTAATTATGTTTATCTAGATCATTTTTGGTCATCCTCGATAATCATGTACTTGTTCCATTATATAATTTAATTTAATGCATATAAGTTCATTTCAAAACATAAAATAGGTTAAAAAATACAATTTAAATTTTTATTCAAACATTAAAAAGGTTTTATGATCATATTCTAAGGATGTAATGAAAATTGGAAACACATCATCCACGATTTGGGTAAATTAGAAAATCGTGGACAATGTATTTATTTATGAATAAGAGGGAGAGGAGAGGATGAAAGATAATGAATCCTTTGAATGAACATGATAACATATATAATATATATTATTCTGAATATTTCATTCTTCAGGGATAATGGGATAGTTAGATAGTACTAGAAAATAAAGAAATTGAAAAGAAAACCCCTGAATGTGAATGTGGAATCTTACCTCTTGATATCTTATCCTTGAGATCCTCCTTATGTCATTTGGATTTGGAATTTTGGTGAGACCCTCAGGTCTTGGACATGGGTAAGAGACTTTGGGAGGGAATTTGTTAGAACATATATAATCGTCATGGATTGAGAGGAGTGAGAGGAAGAGGGTAATGAGGTTGGTTCTAATAGTGGAGGAGAGGAGAGATTTTACATTATTCTAATAAATATGTTATTTTTTCATCCTTGACTATGAATATTCTTCATTATTGTTATGAAAATTATAAAGAGATCATTATATTTTTATAGAAGTGGCCTTATATCATTTATGATTTCATAAAAAATGTATTTAAATGATAACCTGTAAATATGGTATTTTTTTTGTATTTCACTACTCATATAAAATTCATGAATTTTAGAAAAATACAAAAAATTCACTGCAATAGTTTTTCAACATGTAGATTTAGAAAAATGAACTAAAATTATTGAAAATAAGTTTCTAAATATTATGAATTTAATTGTTAAATAAATCCAAATTTATTCAAAAATAATAATTTTGAAACTCTAACTCATTTATTAACAACATGAAAAATTAATTAACATGAAAATATCTAAAATCCATAAGAAAATAAAATAATAATACAATGTACTATTTATTAGGATCACATTACTATTCATAGGGGTATGTTTCTATTCACCAAAAATCAAGTTGGTTCCATCAGAGTCCAAATAACTTACGGATCCCAATTTTAGATGACCCTTTTTCGAAATTCGAAACACAGATGTGGAAAAATTATGTTTAAAGTATAATTCTATATATATAATTTAAACAAATTTTCTTGCATTTGAATTTATTTATAATACATTGTGGTGTTACATTATCCCCACCTTCTATAAATTGAATACATTAGATTTTATTTACATATTAATCAAGTGATGGTACATTTCTCTCATTGGGTTTTTATACTCTCGTGTTGTTTCTTCAACCTTGTAGTCTGTACAAAAAACCATTACCTGGTGGATTACCTTGCCCTGAAATACCCATTCCCTTTGATCAAAAATCATAATTAGTTTATATTCATAAGAATGAATCTCTTCCAGCTAAAATACTTCGGGGTTTAAGATATGAGATGAATCTGGCACATAATTTGTCAACATAAAAACATGAAATATATTATGTACATGAGATAAACATGGAGGAAATTATACTCAGTAGGTGACTAGTCCAATTTTCTATAAGATTTAATAAGGTCCAACGAAACACATACTTAGCTTTCATTTCATACCAAAATTCATAACACATATCCATTGTGTTATTATAAGAAAAACATTATCAAATACCTAAAAATATATGTCTTTCTTCCTCTTGTCTGCATAACTTTTCGTTCTTCTCTATGTTGTCCAAATGTGTTGCTGAATCATCCTCACTTTAATAGACAATTCCTCTACTAATTCTTCTCCCATTAACATCCTTTACCTATCTTCATCCCGGGTAGTCCATGAAACATGATTAAAGAATATACTCCAATGTCTGAATCAGTTGTTTTGACTGCCCATCTAATTGAGGATGAAATGATGTACTAAAGTTTAATTCTATGCCCAATGACATTTTAAGGCCCTTCCAAAAGAGATATGTGAACCTAAGATCTCTGTCAGATACAATTGGAAGAATAACTCCATGAAACCTATAAATCACATTGAGGTACAATTAAGATAGATAATCCAAAGTCATTGTATCTAGATTTGGATGAAAATGTGAATATTTAGTCAGTCAGTCAACAATAACCCATATTGCATTGTTATCTCAAGAAGTCTTTGGTTGTCCCACAATGATGTCGATAAATATATTCTCCTATTTCCACTCTGGCACTAGAAATGGTTGATGAATCCCCTTCTGTAACTACCACTTTGCTTTAACCTATTGATTGGTCAAACATTTCACAGTAAAATATGAAATGTCCCTTTTCATTCCATCCCATCAGTAATAATCCCGAAGGTCTCTATAAATCTTATTTAGGAGAGGATGAACTGAACATGGAGAACTATGAGCTTTAAACAACAAATCTTTCTTCAACAAGTAATCACAGGGCACACACAATCTCTTTCTAAATCCCAAAACACAATCTTTTTCAATGTTAAATTATTGAAACATACCCATTTTATTTAGTTATGCCTTTTTATGAATCCCACATTCTTCCTTATGTGCTTGATTAATTTTGTATGATAATGATGACAGAATTGAAACCTGAAACAAATAATATTTATTTTCTGCACCAACAACTTCTAAGAAAAAATTCATCAAAAAATTAATCAAGGGATCTTGTTCCAAATGTTACACGGTTAATGATGCATACTGTTTTTGACTCAAGGCATCCCCCACTTTTTTTGATTTACCTAGATGGTAAATTATCATGAAATCATAATCCATTATCAGATCAATCTATATTTTATGCCTCATGTTTAATTCCTTCTAGGTGAACATATAATTCATTCATTAATGGTCATTATATAGGCCACATTTGGCTCCGTATAAATGATGCCTCCAAATTTTTGAAGAAAAAACCATAGCTTCCAATACCAAATCATGGGTGGTATAATTTAACTCAAGAGGATTTATTTTTGTTGATGTATAAAAAATTCCTTGATCATTCTGCATCCAAACACAACCAAGTCCCTTCAATGAAGCATCACTATAGATGAAAAAACTAAACATTTTGGGAAGTTAAGGCCAAAACTAGAGCATTCATCAAAATATTCTACAGTTCCCCAAAACAACCTTCACATTATTCAATCCAAATAAATTTAACCCCTTTTCGCGTTAACATAGTTGGTGGGCTAGAAAACTGTGCAATGTTTTTAACAAACTATTGGTAATAACCTATAGATCCAATAAATTATGAATCTCTGTAACATTTTTAGGTCTTTAACATTCATTAACAACTTTATTTTGGTAGGATCAACTATTATTCCATCCTTATTTCAAATTTTCCCAAAAAAATAAATCCATTTAACGAAAAATCAAAACTTGATGAATTTTCAATATTGATTTTTTCCATTTATGGTTTACAAAACAACCCTAAGATGTTTTTCATAATCCACATTACTATTAGAAAATAGCAAAATTTCATCATAAAGCACAAACACAAACATGTCCATGAACTCATGAAATATTCTATTCATAATATCCATGAATATAGAAGGTCCATTAGTTAACCCAAATCTCATAAAAAATTAATAATGACATTATCTAGTACAAAATGCTATTTTTGGGATGTCATCCTCTTTCACTTACAACTGATGGTATGCAGATCTCAATTCAATCATGGAAAAGTACTGAGCTCCCAGAAGCTGTTCAAACAAGTAATGGATTTGAGGCAAAGGATACATGTTTTTAATAGTTATGTTATTCAAGGATATACAATCAATGAAAAGTTTCATGGAAATATATTTCTTTTTAATGAAAAAAACCAGAGCATCCTATGGTGAAGTGCTAGGATGAATGAATCCTTTATCAAGAAACTCCTACAACTGAATTTTCAATTCAATAAGTTCCATTTGAGTGAGTCTATATGAGTGTTTTGAAATTGTCTTAACATTAGGAACTAACTCAATTGTGAATTAAACATCATGAATAGGTATGACATCGGGTAACTCATCAGAAAAAACATCAAGTTATTTATTTACCACTGGCACACCATTAATATGAATAGTTCCATTTTTTACAATAATATGAGCAAGATAAAATTCATTTCCATCTTTCAATAGTTTATCAACATCCTGATATTTTATCAATTTTATTTGTTCATTCTTATATAAAAACTGAAACACTTTCTGATAAACAACTTCTTTATCTCTATAGTATAATTTAATAATAAACCGATATCCAATATATTCCGAAAATGACATCAAACTCTAATATGGTCAAAAGAATAAAGTTTTCATGTATGGTCTTTCCACATGCCACAGTAGAAAATTTATTATAATTTCAATTTTCAATAATATTCCCCCTTATTCTGTAACAATATGTTTCTGTCTCATTTTGTAGGGGTTATTTCCAATTTACCATAAAATTACTCAGAAATAAAAGAATGTGTAGACCCTATATCAAAAAAACATTAGAAAAATATCCGAAAATAAACATGGTACTTAATAGAACTTCATTTTATGGACCTATGTCTACTGAAGTAGTCGTAAAGGATCTCACTACACTTTTCAACTTATAGTATTTCTTCTTTTCATTATTCAATCCTTATTTGGGCAGGCATTTTCATAATGACCCATCATTCCACATTTAAAACACTTAACAGTTTACTTATCAAGATTAGTCTTAGAATAAATTTCATTACAATCTTGGGTGATATGTTCAAACATACCACATTGAAAATACATACCATTACTGGTAAGGCATTCCCTAGGATGCTTTTTTCAACACTTTTCAAAAACTAGAAACTAGGATTTCATACAATCATATTTATTTGGTTAATTCTTACCCATCACTTTCAATTTGAACGTCATATTCTCCTTGTTCTCATAGTTCACGTGATCACCATAAAATCTCCATCTCTATGCTCTTATAACATCATACACGTTTCTCATAACACTTAAATTAACATGAGGCAAAATCCCTTAGATACCTTGGCTTTAATCATGAGTAAATGCTGTTGTGTTTTCTAGGAAGAACCAGAATAATATTTGGATCATAACTTGTCATTCAAGTGAATTTTTATTCACACATAGCCATTGAATATTTCTCCTTTTGCTTATATTCAATTCATTTCATCTCAAACCTATTTTTCACCACATTAGGAAAATATTTTTCAAGGAAAAGACTTCTAAATTCATCCCACTCTAGGGTTTCAATCTAAAATCTATCCCCGGTATTTTTAACCATTAACCACCACTGATCAACTTCAATATCAAAATGAAAAATTCCCAGACTTAACTTTTGATAATATGAAAATCCCATAACATCTAATTTCTATTCATGTTTCTTAATACATCCTTAAGTCACTACTGGGTCATAAGATCCATTGAAATCAGGAGGGTGTTGTCTTATAAAATGTTCCGCTTTCGTCATGTTTCTTTATAATATATATGGTTGTTCTCTTGCATGGACATGACCACCATTTATTTCATGTGTTAGCTAATCCATTACTTTCACAAACTTCTTAGTTCTAATCCATACCATTTCAGGTAGTATATTTTGAAGGATATCATTCTTTCGGTGCCTCTCCTCTTTAGCTTCCCATTTTCTAATGTGGAAAACCATTCTGAACAAACATATCATAGTCAATGAAACATGGTAATATTTAAATTATATATAACTTCAAATTAACCACCCACAATGTAAAAACCATTTATGGTATTCTATTAACATCATCCTAACCCCAAATGTTATTTAAACCATACTCGGATACTAACTATAAGGACCCGACCTTATTGCAATATTTAATCTTGAATTTTAGTGAAGAACTCACTTCCTTTCATACTATGGATATTTTCAGTTTTATATTTTTAGATAATTGTGATATAATACATGCAAAACATTCCACATTTATATAATGAATATACCAAAAAAATTATCCAATTCTTCCAAAATTTAAAACATTTCAAATAAAACATTATTTCTTTGAGAAATCCTCATAACATTTAACATGGATTCCTTCCCCGTCATAAATATCCTTATAGCCTGTGAAAATCATTTGAAAACATGTGATGAGAACAAAAATCTTAGTAAGGGATATGAAAATAATTAAAGGGCACATTAGTCTATGAATACATGTAATGTATGAAATCATTTTTAGAAAGACATACATGTGACCCATATAAATATACGTTTTGAAACATGATATTTCCATGGGATTTCCAAAAAACACATAGAAAATAAATAGACCAATACTTTTATATTAGTGAATTACATACATAATATTGTAACCCTCTTCGATACCTTATTATTTTCTAACCCTCACGCATACCTTGCAATGTAACCCTCACGGATACCTTATTATGTAACCATTGCAGTTACACTTGACATAACTATAAAACCAACCTCATACTTACATATACGTAATGAATATTTGGGAAATATAGGTCCCACCATTCATCATAAAAAAATTACCACAAATAATAACATAATCATACAACATGAATAATTGTATAAAAACATTGCTTTTGAAATTTGTAAAATATAATTTTAAAAGAAGATTTTAAAAGAAAATCACCTTTAAAATATCATATAATTGATGTGAGACTTAATAGAGTGAATGGATTAGGTATATACATGGTAAATACCCATAATTTAGAATAATATAAAAAAATCATCACACAAACAATTTTTATAACACCTAAATATAGAAGTTAATGTTAACCTAAAAAATGGTACTCGGGTTAAGAATTCCCTAACCTTAGGTTTGTCTTACATCAAAAATTTTCAAATCTCTGTATAATTGTTAAAATAGTGTTATTAATATCTTATTGAATAAAAAAAATGTTTATAATACCTTTCCTGATTATTAAATAAAACCATTTCACCCATTAATTGATATTATTTTTTCCTTCCATTGTTTTGAGTGTTTTCTTTAAATGATTTCAAGGACAGATTTTTATTTTATTTAATGATCGTATAGAAATAAAATTACATATGTGGAGTAAAATTGTATTCATATATTTCAAAAATATATAATGATTCCATAAATCATTTTTTATCATATATTATTTTGGATCATTATTTAAAACATTAATGATGTTTGTTTACATCATTTTCGCAGTTCCTCTATAATCACAATGTTTTCCATTATATAATTTAATTTCACGAGTAGAAGTAAATTTCAGAACATATAAAAGCTTAAAAAATTAAAATTACATTCTGATATGGGTTTTTTATTATCATTGAAGGAATTAATGGAAATTGGAAATTCATCATCCACTATTTTGGTAAATCGGTACAATAAGGGTAGTGTTTTTATTTCTAGAATAAGAGGGAGAGAAGAGGAATAAAGATGATGAATACTTTACATGAACATGATAACATAGAGACTATATAATATTATATATATTTAATTCCTCCTGGAGAATGGGAGGGGTAGAGAATATTAGAAAATAATTAAATTGAAGTGAAAACACATGAAAATGAAAAAGGATTCTTACCTCTCGATCTTTTCTCCTTGAGATCCTCTTTAAGGCCTTTGGTTTTGGCTTTTTGGTGAGATCAAAATGTCTTGGGTATGGGTACGATACTTGGGGATATAATATTGATGAACATAGACCATTATAAAGGATTGAGAGGTGTGAGAGGAAGAGGGTAATGATGGTGGTATTCATAGTGGAGGAGAGGAGAAATTTCAATTTTTTAATTATTATTTAATATTTTGCATAATAGTGGGAATTGTATTAATTCTTGTGATCGAAATAGTAAAGATAAAATTTTATTTCGAAACATGTGGCCTTAAATTAGGTATTATGTCAATAATAGTGTATTTAACTGATAACTATTATATACAATATTTTACCTAATTTCACCATTCCAAAAAAATTCATGAATTTCAGAAAAATCCAAAAATTCACCCTAAAAATTTCTAGATATGTATAATTAATAAATGAACTGAATTTTTTGAAATTAATTTTCTAAATACTGCAAACTCAATTATTAAAAAAAATCATAATTTATTCAATAATAAACATTTTAAAACTATAACTAGTTTTTTACAATTTAAAATATTAATCAACATGTCATTATCGTTAACATTTAATACAATAAATAAATAATAAAATATAATATTCATTAGTGTCATATTAATATTCATAAGGGTATGTAAATATTCACCAAAAATCATGTTGGTTTCATCAGGATCGAAATAACATAGTGATCACAATTGTAGATGACAATTTTTTGAAATTAAATACAAGGATAGGAAAAATTATCTTTAATGTCTAGTTCTAAATATCTACATAAGACAAAGATTCATGAATTTCAATTTATTTTTAAACCCATGGGATGTTACAGTGAGGGTGTGAATTAAATAACAATTCTCATTACATAAGGAAAACCAGTTACCCTATATAATTCTAATGCATTGGTCAATTTATGATGATAAATAATTTCTACTAAGTGCATCACAGTGGATAGATTAATCCAATCTCATGAAAAGGAACTAATCTGTTTCAATTATTTATATTGATATAAAAAAATTTAATATGTAAATAAGATTCAAAAGGGTGGGGGGTTAATGTAATTTGGGAAAGTTGAAAAAGAAGATCAATGGTGTATTTAAAATAAAATAGTTACTAACTTAACAAACAACATGATATAATTTTTATAATTATTATAATTTTTTTATTTAATTTAATTATAATCCCCTAATTCACAACTTCTAATAACTAATGAGATTATCGTTAAAATAAAAAAATTTTAATTATAAATAACATACACTATCTCCAAGATGAGAAATCATAACACCATATTGTAACTATCATTCAAAACAAATCATACTATATTTATTAACATATGAAATCATTTTCACAATGGAAATGAAAAAGATTTAAATTTTGAAATTTCAATTGAAGTTAGTAAAAGGATAATTATTTTTAAGAAAATAATTAAAATTATCATTCTCATAATTTAATGTAATCCTAACCACACATACTAAATCATATTCATTTGAATTGTTGAAAAAATAAAAATTCAAAGAGCACATCCAAAAATAATAATGAAAAAAGTTTATAATTATAGAAAAAAACATAAATAAATCACTCTGAAATTTGATATGATAATATTGATATATGATTATATGGGTGATTTACTCACTATTGAAATGAATATTACATGAAAATATTTACAAATGTGATAAATTGGTATTCTTCAACATAAAATAACTAATAGTTAAGAAGAAAAAATATATTCAAAAGAAAATATATAACCTATTGAATGAGAGATTATAATTGCATGAATAAATAACAATATTAATAGATATGAATATAAGGGACTCCAGTAAGAGATCCTTACATGATATCCATCATATATTTCAATAGTTGGAGAAAAAACTAAAAATTATCTCTATATACATTCAATCATTGATCAATTAGAAATAACCAGTTAATGGGAAAAGAAATTAAAGTGTATGGGAGGATATTTTTACAAGTAATACTATGAAATTTTCAAAAATTATTTTAGTTTAAAAAAAATTAATTGGTAAAATCTTATGGTAAATGAACTATATATTCCTATAAACTAATTATATGATATTATTAAAATATTTTTGTAATTTTTTAAAATTGTAATTGAATCCAATATTATAATAATATTATGTAAACCAAACAATTATTTGTTTTCCATTTTCGGGTGCCTAATCCATCAATGACTTAGTATCCTTTTTTCTTCCATAAAATGAAAAATCGAAAAGTATTATCCAAATGAAAATTATAACTCTAGGTGTGTGGAATAATTTTTAATAAATTAACATAAAAATCTAGGTGATAATTTTTTTATAACATGATTAATTTATTTTTGTTGAAAGTATAAAAACTATAATTTTCGTGAAATTTTCAAATACACGATCAACTTCCAAATTAAAATTAAATTATCATATTACACACAATATTAAAAAATTGAACAATTAATTATTAATAAAATATTTATTAATTTTTATTCATAAAATCTACCATTATTACATATTTAGATACCAATAAAATGATAACTAGGAAAATTACATACCCTAAACAAATGAAAAAAAACATTCCAGATTATATCATTTTTCCAATATTCAATCCTATAAGTTCCATAATGGTTATTTTATATCATATGACTCCCCAAACTACTTTCTACTCTATTTAAATTATATTTAAATTTTATTTCATTAATATTCCATTTATGACCTATGTTATCATAAAATGTGTGGAAATTAAATAAAAATAAAATAATGGTAATGTTTTAATCTTTATCAAATATTATATTCTTTCTATAAGAGTATATTTACTCTAATTTATTCACTTGTAGTGTTAAATTTAATATCAAACTTTTAGTTGTGATATGGTTTTTTAGATCTTTATATTGGGGGTTAATAATTAGAGATGTACAAGGGATCAATGAGGAGGATAACTATAATTACAATGCATGATTTCGTACGTACCTTTCTGTGTCAGTTTCTCCCCTCAAAAAAATATATCATCAAACCAAATCATTCCCTTAATCTAATTTGGTACAATATTGAAAATAGTTTAGAATTAATAATAAATTATTCATCAACTATCCCCATTTGAGTAATAAACAGACACACACACATTTTTATATATTTTTTTACATTTTCTCTTTTTCTCAGTATATTTTTATATTTTATTTCTTATTATTTGTATAGAATATTGTTTTATAAAATATATTGATATATAATTAGTGAACATTAAGTTCCCAATATTCAACAACATCCCTCCACATTTTATTGTGAAAGTAAATGTCTCCCAAATAAATCATTAAATAGTCCCTACCACACTTATTTTAATGTGTAATATTTTAAGGCTACCTAACATTTATATAGCACTTGAAATATTAACATGAAAAATTGGTTACCGATCAAACCATTATTTATTTGCGAGGGTCAGAATAGGGGGAAATTTTAAGGTTGTATCATTAGAATTATATTATTTTAAAATAAAAAAAATTCTCAATCACATGGAAGAAAAATTTAAGTAATGTTATTTTGGAAAAGAAAACAACATGTTCTAGGTTATAGTGTCTGTCTAAAGCCAATTTTAATAATGAAATTTACAATGAGAATATGTAAAATTTTCTAGTATACCACTAAGGAA
Source organism: Viscum album (assembly GCA_963277665.1). Lineage (NCBI taxonomy): Eukaryota > Viridiplantae > Streptophyta > Magnoliopsida > Santalales > Viscaceae > Viscum > Viscum album. The sequence goes on along the minus strand of OY728159.1, from coordinate 989,390,275 downwards.
TATAAAAATAATACTAGAATGTAACTAATAGGAATGGATTTTAATAATAATTAAATTTTAGTATAAATTGATAAAAACTAAGTAAATTGAAAATAATCAACAAATATTTTAAATTAAAAGCATCAAAATAATACAATTTTGTAAAAGTATCAACATGATGAAATATTTTTTTGGTTATTCATGTAATATTATTATTTTTAAAAATACAAAAAAAAAAAAATCAAAACACATTCAAAAAAGTTATTTACAACCTCAACTGTGGATTTTTCTCCCTCATACAAAATTAATTTGGGAATATTTCTAATCTTATAGTGATAATATTATAAATAAATATCAAAAACCTATAATTTTAATTATAATATATAATATAAAAATGAAAAATTTAGGAAATATATAACGAACTAAATTGTTAATAGAGTATTATTGTGTGATGAAATCAATTAAATTTATAGAGAATTCCTCATTATATATCATTATTTACGGAAAATTGACTATGAATATCCATCTATGGGATTATTTTTTTCTTCTCAAAACAATAAAGGAAAAAATGATATAATATATAAGTGTGAAACTATCCAGAATTCTACATAGCATGCATTTTCATCATCAATAATTTTAGATGAACTCATACCTTCCTACATAAAAATCCTTCTTCGGGATTAATTTTTCAATATATTCTAATTAAAAACTATTTTAGATGAGTGAATATCATAATGTATTAATTTAATATTTCATCAAACATGACATCACAAAATAATATGATCCCTTTATGGGCTCAATTAATGATACATTTTATACGTTCTAATTTTCTTGATGCACTTCTTCTATGAGATGTTGAAAGGAATTGATAGAAAAAAAATTAGATATGGGTATATTATAATGGAAATAATTTTAACTAATCTTATATTTTTAAATTGTGTTACATAATATATTTCATGAATATCTCCAAATCAATTTCTCTTTTTATTCATATTCCAATTTCAAAATATTGATTAGTGTCACGGATGATTACCTTTTGTATATGTAATTGTTAAAAAAGCTTTTAATTATAAAAACCAACTTCAAGATGATAATATAATTATTTATGGACATATCCCCCAAAAATGTACTGTAATAATAAATAAAAAACAATATATGGAAATCCAAATAAATATATAAATGAACATCTAAAATAAATACCATAAATGTAAACTTCTTAAAAAATAAAATAGATTTTTATAGAATATCGTGTTTTCTATAGATCCATTCACCTTATCAGAAACCTGAATAACACCAACCAAACAATAGTGAATAATGAAACAATATATTCTAGAATAATTAAAAATATATCACATTTCTTAGAATAAATTACTGCAGAAAGTGTCCACCCCATGATAATATTTGGAAAACTATTGAACTGACTCAAACTCAATATCCATTATGTATCATCTAATGATTTATTCTATCAATTGGCCAATTTTATGGTTCAGAAAATAAAAAATACCTAAAAAACAACTAATTTTCTAATTATTTTTTGTATGACTAAAAATATTTTTAGGTATGATAAATTAGTTTAACAAATCAATGTACCAATGTTTTGGGCCTAATAGTGCCTACAATTCTCATTAAATAATGTCTCCCAAAATGATGCTTGTCCATGGTTTCAATCAATGATTTGTGTAGGATATATCTCCTGTGAATTTCTGTGACTTTATTTATCCCATTATTTGTCAAATATTGATGTAAAATTCTGAATGGAGTTTCGAATGTATAAGACTCATCATTTTACCAGGATTTAATATTAAATACCACAATGCATCATGCTGGGAGTAAAAATGAGTTGAAACCGAACAAATTAGAATTTAATTATATAAAAAGATATAAAATCATGATAACCCTTTTTAATAATCTCTTAGTTCCTATAGGATGAATCAAATTATTTGAAGGCATGACAATTAATGGGTTTATCATCTAAATCCATTATATAATACAAATAGTCAAACTAAAATCATTAAATATTCACACATAATTTAGAATTGGAAATCCCACCATATGGGACATATGATTGGATGATTTGAATAGATATTCATTAGCTATTTAAAATATTACCTACTTGAATTGTCATAAATTTAAAAATTATTCTAAATTAATCATTACAATGGTATAGAAACAATATAGATGTCTTTAATGAAGCATCAATAAAAAATATTTTATACTAAGAAGAATCCAACGTCACATATACATAGAATATATTTTATTATAGAAAAACATACATCTATCAACCTTAATATCATTCTTGGAAATTACATTCCGTTAAAAAATTCCATTCACTTCAATGAAATAATATTTTTTGAATTTTAAGTCTATGTTTAACATTATACAATAATAAAAAAAACCCAAAACAGAGATACATATTCCATATAAAAAACAATATAATGTAAAATATTCAGTTTCTAACTACATAAATATATCAAGTAAATATGAATATGTACTCATATTTCATCCAAAGAAAATACAAATTACAAATTTGTAATGACATATCTCCACCTAAAACCCGCTTGGGAAGAGAGTAATGACTTTAACAACCTATAAACCATATATCCAATAGGCCATGGGTCCAAAATAAGTATTAAGTTTATAAAATAGTAAATATGGATGGAATTTAATAATATAATTAATAGAAAAATATATAACCAATCAACACTTACTCAAATTGATTAAATAAACCCAAATCTATTAAATTCATGTAATTTAAAATAGAATCTAACAAAATCATCCTGAAAATATATATCATGAACAAATAATATGTAACAAATAATAAAAAACCTTTAACTGTAGAACATTATCAAGTAATAACCAACCCTATGAAAAACTCCACCATGTAAAATTGTACAAATAGTTCATATAAATATGATTTATAATAAAATTAAAATTAGTAGGTTCTTCTATAGAAACTATCATTTTAGTATAATTGAATTATTCTAATTAATATGTTCAAAAAATGAAACCAAACCCATACCTATATTAGGTAAAGTATCTTATTAGCATCAGAATATTTCATCCACCAAACATATAGACAGTAATATGGACATAATGATAATAAAAATATATTAGTAAAGGTACTTTGAACTCGATTCCCCATAATTCTAGTAAAAGTGAAATCCTAATGGTATACATATTTGTTATCCTATCTATTCCATATTAAAATACCACAACCATAAAACACAAAAAAAGTATAACATCTTCACATAATGCATACAATAACAACATTCTCTATAACACATACAGGTAACCAAATAACTACGACATAAAAAAACTAAATCTAATAGATTGAGTAGTAGTAAGGGATCATTCGACCACCTACATCACGCATATCATATATACTATGGTACAAAATAAAACTAATATATTATATGAGTATTAGTCATGTCACTTACAACACACCCATTTTATAAAGAATTTCAATTAAATATTTTAATTTTAATTTAATAAAAGTTGCTCAAATTTTATATTTATATTTACAAATAAATTTATTTTGTTATTAAGGAAAATAAAAAGGATTTAAATGTTAATTTAATGTTATTTTAAATAGTTTGAATAAAATTCATGTATTGAGCCTTTATTTTTGGAATCAATCTTTTGAAAAATTGTTTAAATAAATAAATAAATTCATTATGTTTTACAAACGATGACGTGTAAAGAGTTTCTAATAAGATAAAATAAATTTTTTAAAATTTATTGTAGACTAATGGTATTAAAAATAACATTTTTATTATATGGAATATAATTTATGACATTAAATTATCATTATTATTATAATTGATTATTGATGGTGAGTATGGGAGATTGAAATTGATTTACTCTAGTGATATTAATTCCCATAATGGGGATTTTTTCCCAATCCATAAATTTTAAAATAAATACCATTAAGAACATGAGTCTATACAAAGAAGTGGTGTCCCTGATCCTTAAAATATTGTATGATATTGTTTATGGAGGTTTATAAATTATTAATATTTTATTGTTAGAGATAGAGATTATAACAAACAATTGGATCATCTATATTTTAGTTTTTGTAAGTATTGATGTGTCGAAAACATTATGATGAACAAACATTTATCTCTTGTGGTTTCAAATTTGGAAGTGGTAACAAATAAACAAGATGTGTAAGTGATACATACTCTTTTTATTTTCTCTATTAAAGATGTAGAACTCATGAAATAATATTTTTTGGAATGTAAACAATTTTGTATTTATATTTTTGAAAAATGAAATAACATATTTATTGGGATTGGAATTTATTAACTTCATTACATTTGGATGAACTATAGAAGATATAATGGGGGTGTGGTTGTTTCACCCTTATTCCTATGATCTATAAAATTCATGAATGAAAAATTCAATTTAACCTTATTAAATGAAAAATAGGGAATAATTTTTCCCCATAGTATATGATGCATTATTTAGTAATTATAAAATCATAAAATAAATTACATCATTAAATTGAAAATAATTTCATGGACTTTAAAATAATTCATATTTGATTAACTATCTTTTTCTACATTCTTGTGGAAGCTGATTTATGTTATATTTTAATAGTGGGTGTAGATCATTTGACTCTTAGTGATGAGATTATGTTAGGTTTTAACTAAAAGTTGTTCACATTTTTTTCTTAAGTGTATTGTTATTGGAAATTTAATCACCAATTGTACCATAAATTAGGTTTATTTGATATTATCATTAAATTGGAATGATGATAATAAATATAGGAAGTTGTAAAAACATGTATAAAATTAATTTCATTCATGGATGATTTGGAATTTAGAACTTGTTAAGAAATATGTGACATTGTTTGGGAATCTAAACACATTAGTGAGTAGATCATATCTAGTAGCACTTGGGAATGCATACAATTGACATATGTGGTGCAGTGTTTCTAGGAAGGATGTTATATACAGGGAGAAGTAGGTTTGTGTTTTATAGTATTATTGGAATTGGTGATCCATGGATACAAGAATCTAGTGCATATAAAGTAGAAGTGGGGTTATTGGAATGAATAGGGTCCAATGGTAGCTTAATGTTTTTGTATGGAGAAGGGGGATTAAAATATTTCTTATTTACAAGATGGTAATTTATCGGTATTTTAAGGATTAGTGGTGTTGTAGAGGAAGGTGAAGGTGATGTACCACTAGATCCTTGTTCATATGTGTCTTGATATTTTACATACCTCAACTGATGTTCCATGGGCTAAACCAGAAGATAATTTTATTCAAGGATAAAGTTAAAATCTATGCAATATTAACTATGAAAAAATAAAAAATATTAATTGGAGATGTTATTATATTGAAATCTATAAAACTAAATTTTTGGATAATTATTAAAATAATAATTATGAAAAAAATAATCAATTGGATGATGTACATGGTTTCTGAACTATTGTAACACAGATGTCGAGGCATTGGAATGATTATTCAAACATGGTGTTTGATATGGTCACTTAATATCATTGATATTTTAATTTTTCTATTTTAGATGTTTATGCTAATGATAAAAATTATTATGGGTTATTATATTATGAATATCCACTCATGATATTCATATGTTTTATTGTTTGAAGGAACCATGGATTTGAACCATTTTTATAATCTGATATATCCAACAAACTCTACTTTCCATCTATAATAATAGGTGATGATGTTTCAACTCATTGATTCAAATTTTTAGATAATAAATTTAATTATTTATACTAGAGGATTATGAACTTGGGTGTGTTGAAAATGGGCATTATACATGTGTTAATGGTGTCTGTGAGGATGAAAAATGATTTCAAAAAGGGTTAAATCTTTTATGTGATTGAAAAATGAAAAAAATAAAGGGATACCATCTTGGGATTCTTTCTCCCCATTAGCATCATATATATAGATACATGTTTTGTAAATAAATCAAATGTATAAGAGTCTACAAATTCATTGGGTGATGATTCATAACAAATTTATTTAGGTATTTGGTGGGTACATTGTTGTTGATTTATTAGAAATCCATCCAATAAAAAAAATTGTTGTTGTGGTCATTATTATTGTTGATATTATTATTTTTATTATTTTTATTATCTGTGTTAGTTTTTATAAACAGGAAATTCCTATTTCTCTACTATATTGGACAACACATAAGGAATGGAATAATTTTCCTCTCTACTTCACCATATTCCTCTCCCCTTATGATATTCATCACAAAAGACCCAATACTAGACCAGGTTAAATACACTTTTCCCATTATATCATCCTTCTCATCTTCTTATTCCACTTATTTACCTCAAATCTTCCCCAACTATAGAATTGATAAAAATATTTTGGATTTAATTTTGTAACTCACCATAGGAAGGAAAAAATATTATTTTCAACAAGGGTTATCCCCAATGAATAAAGAAGTTCTCAAGGCTAATAATTTGTAGATAATTTTATGTTGAGAAATCACTATTCTGTTCATGGGAGAGTATATCGGAACAAATATCTTGAAAATAATTATATTTTATTTTAATAAATTATAAACATTATTATATACAGTATAATTGTGTTTAATTTTTAATTAATTAGTTTTTACAATTTAGAATATTATGGGTTTTATATTCAATTTATAAATTGAAAAATCATTTATATTTTCTTATTTTTGATTTGGTGTCCCATGAAATAAAATTATATATAAAAATATATCTTCATTTTCAATTTTATGTAATTTTTTTATTGTCTTGAATAAAATTTGGTTGATCCATTTACTATGTAATGATTAAATTATTTAATTGTATTTTATTGTACTATTACATTCCAGATTTTTGTTAAAATGAATATTAGATATTTAATACTGAATGTTGGGAAATTTCAACATAAAAATTCTGATACTCAAAATAATGTTTTAATGAATCCATATTGCAATGGGATTTAAGTGGGAAACGGTGGCGTTTACATTACATAAGATTCTTTAAAATGTTGAAACCATTTAACATGATAGATCCATCTATTAATGAATATATCGTATATGAGGTTATATTTTTAGGGAGGTAGATTATTTGATATAATTTTTTTAATATTTAATTGTGTCTAATTTATGACCGTTACTTGGTGGTGATTACTAAGGGAAATACATTGGGTGTATAGGTGGGATCTAATGATAAATAAAGATAATTATTAATGGTGATAAAAGGGGAAATGAAACTTCTTTTTAATTAAAATTATTGGATATGATTCTCCCATATATATAAAATCATGGGACATGGTATCCAATATAAAAATAATCCCAAGATATGGGACTCTTTTATTCAATAAGCCCGATGTACATGGATCTATCAAGGGATTTATATGCCCCCATACAAGATTCATGTGGTTAATTTATTTTGATTTAAAATTTTAAATAATGAAATGTAACAATTATATTTATGTTTTCATACTCATATATGTAGACTATAGTGGCCCGATTTTTTAGATGGGTACAAATTCATTTAAATTAAATTGAACTGTCATTCTGTTTGTCATTTTGGATTAAGAATATAAAATAAAAATTAGGGTGGGTCTATTTTTTTGGAAGGAATGTGGCATAATATATATAAAACATATTAAGGTAAAACACATAGTGTGTATTTAAATACATTATATGTATTAAATACACGACATTTATTTTCTGGGCCATAACCCTTTCCTGACATTTTTTGGTCTTTCATGGGAGTGAAAATTCCAGAGCAATAAATGGTGTACAAAATTTAATGTAATGTAAATTCCATGGTTCTTTTTTTAATGGAGGTAGGGTCTATTTTTTAAAGGATCCCCTCTTTTTCTCTTGATGCAGTCCACATGTGAGATCCATCTTTATGATTTTCCTAGGTTCAATGAAATTTATTATATTTAAGATCTATTTCCTTTTCTGTTGGTTATATTGGATCTATAATGGTATGATACTTATTCTGTATCCTTCCTTTCATCATTTATGTCACCACCATTACCGCTATTTTGGGTCAAGATAAAATTCCCTATTTTATAGAATTTTTATCTTTTGAAAATTAATCAATATATACATTGATTCAATGGTTGATATTAGATGAGTGTTTGTCTACCAACATTTGGTAGGTGGTCCAGTAATTTACCATAAATGTTTAGGCGTTCTCATAGCATGTGTTGTTATGACACACACTGTAACTTTCTTTCTATTTAATTAAAATATGTTTTCCATTATAGATTAACTGAACCCTATTATGATACTCCCATAGATCTTCGTTAAATTATAAGAGGATGATTAACATGTTGTTTGTCACCCCTTTGTGTGTGTTGAATTAAAATACCTCATTAATATAAATTTTTATTAACCAACCCTCCTCCAAAGTTGTTTTCCATGACCATCAAGTTGAATCAACTTGTCTTTATAAAGTAAATGCTTTGGATTAATAAAATTATGTAGAGGAAATGGCCACATCCTCTGTTATAAATTGATAAATAAATTGTATAACCTACAATACATTAGTTATATAAGGATAAATAAATGTATATGATTTTCCTAGAAATTTCATATTATTTTTATGATTATTCCATGTATAATAGTCAGCAAAAAATAGACAAGGGACTTGTTAATCTAGGCATTTCATGCTCGCATATAGTGGGTGTTGTGCATGGTGAATCACACCATGTAAATGGATATTGGGAATGAAGTTCCTCATTCCCCGACAATGGGTATGGGGAATGACAACTCATATTGGAAAATTGGGGTTGGGAATGATGTATCACCCCTATATCTCAAGCGAAGAGAATGGAATCCAATATTCTCATGAGATTCCTGGACAATACCACTGTTGGAGAATAAATGTCATTGGACTATGCTAAGATGCATGAGTTACACCCAAGGTCCATCTAGCACCTAATAAATATGTTAATGCCTAGACATTTCCTCCACTATATATTTTTTAAACATATACACATATATTTTATAGTTATATATAATCTATTTACATGGTAAATAGAGATAAGATTAGTTATAACCCATTATAAACTAAATAGTTTATTGCGGGTGTCCTACTAGAACCTGATCCGAAAAGTATTTAGTTTTCATCAACTTTTATTATCACATATAACTACAAACTATTATTCTATAAACAGTAACTTGATTATTCTTAACACCATTGGTGGGGGCTAAATGAATTATCTCACATGATGTTAGTGACATACATGGTAACCGAGAAGACATAATGATTTCTAGTGTGGATATAGGAAAGATCCCGGTTATGGGTGCTAGAAATATATTTCTAATATCATGGTCTTTGGGGAAAAAATATAGAGTATAATATAATGTTTATACTAGATAAGACTTTTGGTATTTTTTTTATTTTTATAAAAGGTTTTATATTATTGTACTCAACATCCAAATTATTCCCCAATTTGTATATCAAAATGAAATGATATAATTTTTTATTTTACTTATATTATGGTTTGATTATTATTTCAAATTTTTAGATGTTTATATTTCACTATTTAATATTTTCCATGCTTCTACTGTACTATTATTTATATTTTCTAAATATTCTATTAATTGGTTCATCCAATTTCAACATTTATACTCTATTATGAGCGTATAGTGTCCCCAAATTACCATCTTAGACCCTCACCACTAGTTGGAATCTTCTAGAATATGAGGAGGACCAATATAAGAAATGTGACCCACTATCTTGGAGCACCATTTTAGTGGCTCCCAAGTCTAGTTATTATAAAGTGGTATCAGTGGGGTTTGATTTATTTTTTCTTATCCTTTGGGAATATTAGATATGATATCAGGAATGTGTAAAAATATGTTAATGAGATTTTTCCTAGGAGTAGCTAACCAACATACATGGGAAACCCAAATATACCTAGGAAATTATATTACAGTCTTTGTTTTTTCTTATTACAGATGTACTGGGTTCACTATTCAGTGACACACATATTTTATGAGGATATAATGGTTGATATTATCGATAAATATTTCATATAACCATGTATGGTGTGTAATTTATTTATTTCTTCATGAATCATCATATGGACATTAGGACGTATATTCCATGAAATTTTTCATGCCACGTTTACTTTCAACATGCATTACCTTCTATATATAGTCTATTTGCATGATTTCTACTTAATGAAATTTTTTAATTCTTTTTTAAGTGATAAAATAATTTGAGTAATTAATTTAAGTTAATCAATCTAAATGGTATTTTCCCATATAAATTGATTATTACATCATGAGTAACTAATTATACTAGGTTTGAGTGATGGACCACTGGTCCCATGGGCTAAAACAATTGTTTATTTCATTTCTTAAATACTAATGGAAAACTATGAAGAACGTAATACTAAAATTTTTAATGGAATTTATTTGAAAAAATCATTTTATGTGACCTGTTATATCTTGATATTAGAGGTATTTTCCAGTTAACAGTTATGTGACATGAAAATTTTAATTTATAATGAGTATGGTATTTATTAATTTGGTATTTTGTTTATTCTAACAAGACTATGATATATATAAATATATAATAGAGTACAAAAATAAATGAGACTAAAAATTTAAATGAAATTATTACCCTTAAATGTGAATTTGAACTCTAAATTTAACGGCGATTTCATCTATAACATGAAATTTACACTCCATGTAATGGGATCGTAGTCATGTGATATAAGGCCTAGACACAAAATAATCTCTTGTAGTGGGTAGTTGGGATTCTCTTTTATATTCCATATGGTCAGTTATGGTATTACCCATATCTCTTAAAAATATTATTAATTACAAGAAGATAGGTGTTAGTATGAGAAAATTGGAAGGTTGTATCCAACCTTAATTTTTATATAAAACCATTTAAACTATTTATTTATCATATATGTCATTCATTTGTAATTTTAGAATTAATCCACCATGAAGACCTTGATTCATACTATGACAACCCATATCTTTATTACACATTAATGTATTCTTAATTACATAATAATACAAATTATATGACAAGAAAATCAATTAGTATTGTTCCTTTTAAAAATATGTATATTACATAATAATCATGAAACTGGGGGTACATTGAAATTATTGAAAACATTTTTAACATTCCTATCATATTCCACTGTACTTAAAACAAAATGGGATAACCCAGGGGAATACATTATAAATAGGAGAGCTGGGAATCCCATTAAGGGAATAAAATAATAATAACAAGAATATGGTATTTTATGATAGAAAATTTCAATTTCAATTGGATATAAAAGATGTATTAATAATAAACATGAACAATGAGTCATGATATAACATGATAAAAAATAGAAAATATATGAATATATCAATAACACTAAACATGAAATGATGAATATATGTCATGTGTAACCAACCAGACATCATACCATGGTGGAATAAAATCCCATGATGGATTAGGTTCACTCCCTAATCACTTTCATAACATGTACATATTTATATGTTCCCGATAGATTTTTCTACATAAAAACATTTTATTCAATTTAATAACATGATCATGAAATTTGGAATAAATACATGAAATTCCAAAATTAATGGATTAAATGTATGTCTAAATGAAAACCCTTGAGTTTAAATAGATATTTTACTAAAAATAAAAAGGTTTCAAAGGGAAATACTGTAGTGAAAGTTTAGCAGCACGACGTTAGTAATTAAAGGTTCATAAAATCATTTATTGGTAGAAAAATGGATCTCTCATAATTTTTACATAAAACGAAAGGAAATATAGTAATGGTAAAACATATACCAATATTAGGAATTGGAAATAAAATACATTAAATGAAGAATATTCTTTAATAAATAGGAGAATTAAATGATCTCGTACCTTTAAAGAGTGACTCAAAAATATTGGAAGTGGATTCTATAGAGATTGGAGGAATATTGGGAAGAATTTAGAGTGGGATAGATAATTATGGACATATTTAAATGTCTTTTAGTGATGATTAATGGGAGAATGGGTGGGTTTAAATAGGAAGAGAGTGGTGAGTTCATTATTATTTCGAAAACCTTGGTTTAATTCTCAATATAATAACGTAATTAAATCCCCAAACCTTCCGATGGATTTTTCAAATGGTTTAGACTAAATGGGAATCATTTTTAATTTTTTATTTGGCTATGTTATTAAATTATTAAAATATTTCCCTTGGTGATGTATAAGTGAGTCATTTTTTAAAGAAATCATTTTAAAACCTTAAAATATTATATTGGTTTTAGATGATTCAAAAAGAATTTATACAAAAAATAATAATCTATAGAAAACACTAATTTAAATATTAAACATATATTTGGTAATTTATAACTTTTATATAATTTATAATACAACTTTTGGGTCATAATGTGGTCATAATACACACCTTATATTTATACTGTATTTAATTAAAAATCGAAGATTCTTATGTGGGTGAAAATAATGAAAAATTAACCATTTCATAATTGTACACGTTTATTCCAAATATAATATATATTTTACAAAAATAATTTTCTTAATATATTAATTTTCACTTTTAAAATAGAATCGATTCTTATTGAAAAATATTGGGTTCATTAATAATATTAGGTTTTGAACCCATATAAAAATGAAAATTATATCAAAAAAATTATACGATCATTTATATTTAACAAATATTATTTTAAAATAATATTTTATTAATAAATAATTCATTTAAATAATACAATAATTCATCGAAATCAATTTCTTCATTGAAATTTCATATTACCAAATAATATTATTTGTCATTTATCATATCAAAATTATTATCATTTAAAAATTAACAACAATAAGAAGAAAATATATTAATTATTCTATAAAATTTACATATTCATATTATTAAAATCTTGATACATAGACCATTATTACACTAAGAAACTCTCTAGGGGTAATATTTAAGAAAGTGTGATTTTTAGCGGATGGTCCACCATACATTGTTTTGTCTGTGATCTCAATGAGTTTTAACATATCCCATAAATGTTTCTTCTCATTCATTAGTTGTAGGATATAGGATTATGATTGGTAAAGGTAAAATTCTAGTGATTATATATACATGGAAATATCCAATAAATGGGATTTATAGGGTACAATACTACTTGTCAAGACCATCCCATCCCTTTTCTATCTCAATTTTATTTATCAAAACCTGTATTTATACGATTCATACGATAATTGTTTAATGGACATATTATCAATGGTTATGATTATAAATGTTATTTTTAACCCAATAAGAAATAATAAAACAAAAATAAGTAAATTTATTTTCTATAAAAATAATACATAATAAGATATTTTATTAAAATATGAAGGGAATTTTATTTTTAAAATATCAGGTCATGAAAATATTCCTTCCATCAAAAATATCACCCTAGGAATTTTCATTTCACATTATAAAATATACTTGTCTACTTTTTTTATCACCTAATCTGGTTCTCATGTATCTTCTAAAAACATGTGGTTCTTATAAAGAACAATTTTAATTGGAATTGTCTCATTTCATAGAACTTTGCCTCTATGGTCTATAACCTTCACCAGTTTCTCCTCATATGAACGATCATTCTCTAATTTTACCACATCTAGATTCAGAATATGTGTGGGGGTGGGGGGGGGGGTGGTGGTGGTATGTAATTACTCAATAGGGATAAATTGAACATTTCATGTACATGATATGGTTTAGGTGTAAGATACATTGAATAATCCACCAATCCAATGCGACCATTTATCTCAATGGGGATGATGTATCTTGGAAGAAATTGTTGATTATTTCTAGAATTCATGAATTTATTCCATTGAGATATGAATAGGAATAACTTATATAAAGCCTAAAAAGCATGGTCTCATCAATTATTTTTACCACAGTTCTTTGGCAAACACTGATAAGCCTTGATGCACATTTGAATGGTCATGGACTTTTCAACCATTTGCTATACCATTTTAAGACACAGTATTATATGTTCACCAACACCATCATATTGTGAAAGTGTTTGACACCTCTTCCCATAGTGGGATTCATAAGGATCCATTTGGATTCTTGATTTTAAAAATATTATTATATTAGAACTTGAATTGATAAAGATATTGATCCAACCATACTTTTAATTCAATTGGTCATTCCCTCAAATTTTCATCGACATTCAAGATAGTTCACTGAGATTGGCTATTATTTTGAGGGTGATAAGACATACTGAAGTTGGACATAGTATTTAGATCTTATTGGATACTCTCCCATAACATTGGGGTAAATATTTAGTCTAGATTAAATAAAATATATATTTATATTCAATGTAGCCATACCTATTATCTAATACATATCCTTGGATGTTGATTGAGGGAGAAGTCATCTCGAACTCCAATAAAGTGAGAAGTATTCATATGGAGATCCACTAAGACCCATATAACATTGTTTCCTCTTGATTCCTTCAGATTACTAGTGAAAAAATCCACGGTAATGTTCTATAATTTCTTTGTAGTTATGGTTATTGGTTTCATCATCCCCTAGTATTGTTTAATTTTAACAATCACTTTGTACCATACAAGACACCTTGATGTATATTACATGGTCACCTTATTTATATTGTCCCACTAATATTTATCTCATAGATCATGATAAAATTTTATCCTCAATAGATGTATGGGTAAGGAGGAGCAATGTGAGTCATCCAACAACTCCTTAATTAATTGGGTATTTAATGTTAAACATAGTCATATCCCAAATTTTACAACTCCTTCATTAATTGTAAACTATGAGGATTTCCCTTTTTGTATAGATTCTACATTACTCTGATTCTCCACATGACCTCTTCGAGTACCATTTATATTATCTAAAAGGGATGGTTTAGATTTTTTTTAAAGGATTGATAACGTTACTTCCTTTACGATTTCCATGTCCACTGTTTTCAATTCTATGAAAATTGGATCTTTCTTAATTATTATGAATGATAAAATTTCCGTATCCTTTCTAATTTTAGGACATGAAATTTTATTATCAATACCAGGATGGAAGTGGATCATGTATTTATTTTATTTAATCTTCTCTATACATCTTATCTTGAACATATTCATCTATAACTATGTGAATATATACTTGAGGCTCTAATTATTGGTATATATTTTACACTTATCCCAAAAGTGCAAAGGATGCTAGATTAAAAATGAGATGATTAAAGAAACCAAGTCTATATCATGTTATAATTAGTTATTTTAAATAATATTAAATTTCCTTGAGCCATAGGCTATCACTATTTTATTCTTAAGTTTTACACAACCCATTCCATTCTTTGAAGAAATACTAAATACCAAAAACATTTCCCCCCATGTAGGTATTTACATACAAGTATAGTGAAAATCATCTATATCAACTAATTTATGATCTCTTAACATTATTTATTCCCATAAAACATGACTCCATTCATAGTTATTTTTATTAAAGGGTTAACAAATTATGATAAATTTTTCACAAATCGCAAATATTACATAGCTAACCTATGAAAAAAATAGATTTATGACACAGATTTGGGCCTCGACCATCTATCAATTCATTCTTTCCTTGAGGGGTCCACATATATCTCATTTCATGTGACAATATTCAAATTGAATTTTACTTGGTCCCGGTATATGTTCAATTGATACCTTATCCACTCAGCTAGTAGAAAGGCCCAATAATTATTTGGGAAACACATCAGAGAATTAAATTACAATGAGAATTTATTTAAGGATGATATTATACTCAGAATCAATCATTTTATCTTGATATTATTTAATTTATAAAGATAATATTCGTGCATGATAATTTTTCACTAAATTAGATTCTTCCTCTTCCTTAAATTTATACAAAATCAAATAAAGAATCTCTATAAATAGAGTGATTTCCATCCTACAACAATTTATGTTAGATTTATAAATGAGCAACATTTAATAACTAGAATAAAATGAAATCCCTTCCAATTGATATTGATAAAATATTCAAGATGAACATTCCAACAAACGTCGACATGTGATACCTAATCGTTGAAGTATTTTTCTGTTGATGTCAAATCATTTTGGGTGGTGAATTGATTTTTTTTCAATATATTCTAATATGGAATGAATTTATATACAACATGACATACACTACTCTAAAGTATAAGTTACTTTTACTTCAGTCATCGTGTTCTATATTCGCATTAGACTTGCATTATTCCAATGATTTGGGAGAATTTTAACACTAATCATGCTTATTAGCCCTTGGAATAGAGAATTGTCTTGGATAATTCCCAAATTCACCACATTTGGGACAAAGAACTGTACATGGTACCTACTATTGAAATTTATTCCCATATGTCTTATTATCAATTTTTCTATTGAAATTTGATATTATATTCTTTATATTTCCACACATAGAACAAATCATAGTTTCATTGTTAAATTTACCTTAGTTCATCCTTCCAAACAGTTTCCCATTAGATGTGGGTTCTTATTTCCCTTATAACCTATATCATATGAAATTACATGATATTTATTCCTCCAATTCCCTAAAATAGTTGGGTAGTAAATAATGTTCTTATTATTATTTTTGATTTTTGATAGCTAGTTTGGCATAATCTCAAGATTTCCTAATTGAGAACCCTCTAGTTTATGATTCTAATTTAGGGAACCATAATGTTACTCTACACATTTGGTGATTACTCAGATCCTAAAATTCCTATATTATATATATAATAAGCGGAAAATTAATAATGATTATTTTTATACTATTAAACACATAATCATGAACCCAGTTATATTAATGGGGTAATTTATCAATGAAATGTATTTATTTGACTTTTGAATTTCTAGGATTCAATATATGGTTTCCATGATATAATTTATAATATATCAACTTGTTGAAATTTTTGTTTTATTAAAATTTCTTAGTAATGAGGTCAGGAATCTCCCTAATCGTATCTCTATGTAGTGTCAAATTTGGTGTCTATAAAGTTCTGTTTTCTTGTACCAGCTCATATTGACTCTAGCTCAATTCAGCGTTTTCAAGTTTTACCCCAAGGTATATGTGTGATAGATCCAGATTCAATTGTAGCGTCCATAGTAGTATGCATTTAATTATAAACTAATTACTTTACACATTACAAGAATCTAAGGATTCCAAATACATTTATTCATATCTATGAAGAATCTTCCTGAGTTCCATAATCCATATTAAAAAAATAACTAAAAATTCATTTGATACTAACTATAAAAACCCTTATCTTTATTAAATATTTAGTCAGGATTTATTGCATAAGAAAATGCATAATGTAACTTATACGATTGATAAATCTAGATTATTTTCGAGTTATTAAAATTTCATAAAATCATAAAATAAGGGTACATAGATGTTATTGAATACCTTCTTTTCATTCTCATAATATTAAATCATACATAAAACTACACGGTATAACATGTGGAATACAATAGAAATGGGTGGGCTATAAAAAGGTTAAGTGAAGAAATAAGGAGTTACATAACAAAATTTACTAAATTAAATAATATAGGAATTTTAATGGGGTAATAAAAGTTTTGATAATCATAAAAATGAACATTGAGGCACGATATATCGTGATAACACAATGAAAACATTGGAATATGGAAACATCATTAAACATGACTTCATAAACATTGGTTTTGGCTAACCACAAAGACCTAATAACTTGAAAGAAATAGTACAATGATATATTTGGTTCACTCCATAATCACCTATATGGTGTCTCATGAGACTATAACATTAAAAAATATATTGCAATAGCATTTAATTATAGGTGCACCCATCTATTTCATATCCGGTACATGCATAATTATTCCCCATAGATCGTTCAACAAAATTTTTTTAATCACATTTAAGTCAATTATCATAAAGTATAATACATGCATGGAAGTCCCTAGTCATGGTTGTATATGTATATATATGTAAAAACCCTTGAGTTGAAATAGCGATGGTGTTCATAAAAAAATGTTTGACAAGGAAAAATCATAATGAAATTTCAAAAACAAAATGCCAGTACTTAATGGTTTTTAAAATGGTTTAACATGAGACAGACGAGGTCTACAGAAATAGTAAATCAAATGGATAGTAACAATGCAATGGAAAAACATATCCCAATAGAATGAATCTGGAAATAATACATAAACTGAAGAATATTCTCAAATAGAGAAGAAAAGGAAAGTATCTGTTACCTTTAGAGGGTGATTTCAAAAGCATGGGAGGTTCTTATTGAGATATTGCGGGAACCATGAGTGGAATCCAGTGGGGATTAATTAAATTCTCCAAGGTTTTTTTTACTGATAGTGAATTTTTTCATGGGTGCATTTATAAACTAATAGGGTGGGTAGTTTTTTTATTATTCCCCAAACATTGGTTTTGGATTATATATACAAAAGAAATCCTAAACCAAAACCATACCATGCTTTTTGACAATGATTTCAATAAAATAAGATTTTTTTATTCTATATGCACAATATCATATATTATTAAAAAACTAACCTTGGTGATGTGGAAGTGAGCCAGGTTCTTAATGAAATGACTTTAAAACCATAAAATATAATATAGGTTTTGGAGGATTCGTAATGGATTCATTAAATTAATCAAATAAACTCAAAAAAAATTAAATTAAAGGGTGATCATTTATTTTGTTATGGATACATTTCCTAGAATTTATTACATCACTTTTGGGTTTTTATGAGGCCATAATAAAGACAATATATTAATGCAGTATTTGTTTTTGACCCAAAAATTTGACTATCTCAAAAAATTATGATAAATTCTCTATTACGTAATTTCCACTTGCTGATTCAATAAATAATATTTATTTTAGAAATGGGGTTTTAATAAATAAGAATTTTTACTTTTAACATAGAAGCCACATATATAGAGAGATGCATGTTTTTTTATAATTAAAATTTGAAAACCACTATAAAAATTACATTTTAATTCATAAAATATTTATGATCATTTAAATATAATAAAAAATTATTAATAATATATTTTTAAAAAATTATTTATTTTAAAAATCCATTAATTCATAAAAATAATGGTCTTAATTGAAATTCTATATTATCCCAAAATACAATTTGTGTTTTATCATATGAAAATCAAAATCATTTATAAATTAAAAAAAGAAGAAAATATATTCATTATTCTATAAGGGATAGCAGAAATACTATGATATTTTCTTATGGTGGTTCAATGATTTTGGTTTGGGTGTTGATCTTAATGAGAATAAACATCTCTTATAAACTATTTTTCTCATCGTTTAGTTATTGGATATCAACATAAGCATGGTCAAGGGAAATGTATACTGATGTTGTCTCTCTTAGAAGATCCAATAAATGTTCTTTATGGGGCATAATCCTTCTGTTCGAGGCCATTACATACATTTCTTATGTTAACTAGATTTATTAAAACCCAAAATTTGTACTAATTATACGCTCATTTGTAAATGACAATTTTTTCAATGGTTATGATTCTTTATGGTCATTTAAATCAGACAGTAAATATTAAAATCCATGAGTGCATGTTTTTTCTATAACAATAATATATAATCAGATATGTAATTAAAATAAAAAATGAATTTTATTTAGTAATGTTTGGGTCATTACAAGTAATCCTGGAGGGCACTGGAGTCCACGATCCAGAGGTGGTGGGCCTTGTTCCACCATTGTTCCCTCCCATGGTGTTAATAATGGAACCAATGACTATTTATAACATTAGAATTGATGAACTATTTCTTGAGGTTTTTCGTCATATCATTGAATTTGTGCAAGGTGTTTCTTGACCTACCTCGACTGAGGCAGAGTTGGTGTGAGAAATCTAGTAGTAGTATCCTTCTTCATTTTCATTTGATGGTAACCCTGAGGATGTTGAGAAATGGTGGAGTACATGTTTTTTATATTTGAGTATATGTAGATGCCATTGAAGAGGAGGATCAAGATAAAACTTATATGCTATGCAGTTCTTCCAGGAGATTGTGGGATGTTATAACCCATGCATGCCCTCTTTGGGAAATTATCTTTAGGGACTTCTAGATAGTTTTCTATGATTAAACATTTCCCATAATCATTGAGGGACAAATAAGGTACATATTTTTTGAACTTACCGTAGGAATCTATGTTTGTAATTGTGTAGTCATCATGTTTTCATGAGATTTAGAAATTATCGTGGACACTAGCTAGTGAAAATTTCTTGACCATGAGGTGATTTTAGGATTGGCAGGTATACGCCCTCCGATCAAAGGTAAATGTTTTCTATATGACTACTATTTATGAGAGATTAAACAAATCCCTCATTACAGAGTGGGATTTCAGGGAAGCTAAATTTGTGAGCCTAGGTGGATAATCACATAGACTGGGAAGTAGTTATTCTAGTTGAAGGAATTGTCGCTTCATTATTTCTCATATGGGTAGCTGTAGTTAGACGTATCATAGTAGCAATTGTTTTATACGAAATCATTATTGGATATCAGGGAATACAAATCCACAATACATGTGATTACTAATTGAATTAATATGATGTAGAAGGATAGGTCATATTTAATGATTCTATAGGAACATTACCCCATTTTCCAGTGAGAAAGGATCTAAAACAACTCCAAATTCTAGAGTGGGCCCCATAGTACCTCACTATATAGGAATCCATAATATCATCGACTAATCAAGTAATGTTACGCATCGAGGAAAAGAATCACAAGTTGGGATTCAGAGCGCTATAAGAGAGGACTTTCTCTAGGAGGTCAGATATTGTCGCACAACTATTGTACATACCAATTAAATGTAGTAAAAATTGAGATAGATTAGACTGATGGACCTTATACTATTCTGGGTTCTATTCTAGTAGTATATACACTAGTGTATGTATTGATTGACATACATTAACAACCCAATTTTATATTTATGTAAATTATGGAGAGTCTGGGCCTCATGATATAGTAAACTTGTGGTGAGATGACACAAGATACCAATTTATGAATCTAATCATAGAGTGTTCACTGATATGCATAATATCCCTAAGAGGAGGGTGGTTATCTGTTCAGGTGTAACATTTTCATCCTCAATGTGATTGGGTTTTTTAGTACTATGTATGGATTGTTTGAATCCTTTTCAATCACATATTTATTATTATCACCTGATGTGATGTTCCCATCACTAGAGGGTTGTATAAATATTCTTTATGAAAAAATTTGATATCAATGTGACATGAAATAGACCTGATCATCAGGGGATGTGTAGAGTGATTGAAAATATTTCTAGCCCTTATTTGGATGATCAGGGCTTATGACAATTAGATTTCCCTCCTATGGTGAATTTTTAAGGGATGTCTTCCCAAATGACTTTTCTGGAATACATATAGTGAGAGAGATATAATTCACCAATGAGGTAGTTATTATATAGGTAATCATGTATCTTACTCCTTATATGATAGAACCTATAAGGAATTATTAATTCTAGATGTTGTTGGACGTCTAAGGAGACAATGGTTTTATAATATCCAACACTTCACCATGGGGTTATCCTATTGTTTTCACCAAGATGTTGCATGATACCCTCATACTTTACATGGATAATCGATTGTTAAACCAAATTATTATTAGGAACTAGTATCCAATTCGTATAATAGATTGAATCTTTGAATAGGTCTAAGGATCCCACATTATCACCATAATTGATTTGTTGTTTGGATATCAATAGGTCCATGTTAAATCCTCAAACATACCTTGAACAATATTCTGTATTTGGCTTGATCATTATAATTATATCACTATCCCATTTAGTCTCATTAATGTGCCTAGAAATTTCATGTATATGATGAGTCATGTTTTCCACCGATATCTAGATTATATTTTGGTAGTATATATGGAAAACATCTTAGTGTATTCTCATTGTCGACACCACTATGCTGAAAATCATGAGATTTTGATCAATACACTAACAGAGTATTATATTTGAGAAACTATGATTAAATGAATCTTTTGGATCAGAAAATTCCATTTACTAGGTCATATCATCTTAGTTATATGTGTATTAGTAGTCCTAGAAAAGGTTTTTGATATAGTTTCTTGGGAGATTCCCATGAATCACGTTAAAAAATAGTGTTTCTTGGGGATATCCTATTAATACAAATATATTATTGTATAATTTTCATGACGAACAATGCCTCTTATGGGCCTAAATATGAAGGGTGTGAAACATTTATGTTTTGATACTGCATGTGAAAATATATTTATTTGTTGAAGGAAAGAAAAAATTCATAGTTGTCCTTGATTCTTCTTGATCTAGGAAGAATCTATATAGTTTATTTTAATGAATTGGCATCTGGTTGGGAGTAGTTATAATGTGGGATGAGATATTTATTGACAATGGTTCTCATCATTTGAGGAATAATGAGAAAAATTACCAGATGTATGATCTCTTTAAACTATCAATTGTTCATTCTTGTTAGTATTGGAGGAATTATTATTTTAGATATTATTTTTTGGTGTATCCAGAATAAAAAATTTAACAAATATATATTTACATTGTGTGATATAAATTACAGTAAGTACAGATGGGTTGAGTATCTAAAGTAGATCAATTTTAATATTTTGAATATGCATGGTATTGGAATTTTAGTAGCAGATGCTTCCACACATAGGTAGTTCTCGGGGATAGTTGTGAATGGAAACTAGAAACTTTTTTTTTCATAAATGCATTTGGAAATGCAGGATGAGAGGAAAACCATCCTCAAATGTTTAGTGGTGACCCCTACCTTCTAGAATGGCTATGTTTGAGGAAAATATATGATCTTGAGGGACTATTCTCGATGGATAGTACCTCAGAGAAGGATTAATAACTATGTTGAACTATGGATAAGTATTATAACTTATGCACATATGGGTGTTTTTGTGTTCCATCAAACAACTGAGCGGAACTATCATTGGAAAATCTTTCCTCAAAATTGATATTACATACTTGTGTTACAAAGATGTACTAGGACCTATGTTTTCAATATTGGTGGAATAAAATGAAATGGGAGATACCTACATTTATTACCCAGTGGTCTACCTATTTGTAGGTTAAGAAAAAACACCACTGAGCAACATGAATCCTAAATCAATAGTGAAATCATAAGGGTAAATGGAAAAATGTCACCATGGATTTCATCACAAGTATTCCTAGATTCACTCGAGGTTGTGACTAAATTTGGTTAGTCATAGATCAGTTGATGATGGTTTCCCACATTTACCCATTTGGGGGACCAACCCAGTGTATGAGTTTTGAATGATATATTTCCTAGGGAGCATGAACCATCGCAGGTCCCCATGTTAAATCATATTTGATTGGGACAATCATTTCACATCATGGTTTTTAAAGTGTTGGAAAATGGATTTGTATATAGTTTATTCTATGAATGACCTACCCCCATCAGACCTATGGTTAGGTAATATGCATGATTCAGGTGTTAGAGGACATGATTCATGAATCTATCCCTTATTTCAATGTGTCTTTGGAGAAATATATACCTCTTACATATTTCACTTACCATAAAAGATTTCAGGATGTCATCGAGATGGCTCCATACGAGGCCTTATATATCAGTCCCTGATAATTACCTATATACTAGTCATATGTAACGGTAGAAGAACTAATTTGATATCGTATCATCCTAGAAATTTCATAGAATGTCTAGTTGATTAGTTAGGGCATGTGGGAAAATTAGTCTAGGGAGTAGTGAGTTGTAAAAGGCCATTAGTGAATTCTCGGGTTATAGGTTGGGAATTGGTTTTTCAATTTTGTTTTTCCTAGGTTGGTTCATCAGTAAATCCAGAGACATGGTATGAATTTTCTACAATTCAAAATCCCCTTTTAATTTTTGAGAGAATCAAACTAGTGGCTTATAAGATTGAATTTCTTCAGAGACACAAGTTCATTCATGATTTCTTACACATGTATCAGCTTCATTGGTTTTATCTAGACCAGTCTCATGTTTTTCAACCTAAAGTGGATGAGTTAGGTGTGGATTCTAATATTCAGGATTCCCAAGTGCACATCATTTAACATAGAATGAAGTATCTAATATATATTTCATTTCCATCATTATGGGTGATATAGAGGCACCATAGAGTACAAGATGAGACTAGGGATCAGAAATCATATGTATTTTTACACTGTCTAGAAATTTTCATAGAACATTATTTACCACCCTTTGAATGGAAAAATAATGAAGTGTTATTTTTAGGATGATATATTATAATTGTTATGTTTTTAGATATGTACATATATTTATAGAGTTTTTAGATCCCTCATTCAATTTATCTTGTTGGATTAAACTCATAAATCACCTTTATGAGGGTTTTTTTGTTTTTGGAAAATGTTTTACAGAGCGGATGGATCCTAGATGTAGTAAAAATACAAAACATGTATTTAAATACATTTCTTATATGAAATAAATGTTGTTTATTTTCCATGATAGATACCTTTCATTACATGTTTTAGTATTCCCCTAGAGGAAAAATATGATCATTACATATCATGTTAAATTTATACATAGTGTAAATTCTTTTTGTAATTTTCATATAGTAGGAATTTTTTCTTATTTTGATATATTGAAACCTATTTTTCTAGCTGGGAGGCACGCACTATTTCCCTCCTCACACCATAATGAGGTCATTTGATCTATCCTCTTTATAAGATCCTTTTTCTTTCACTGTCGATCTTGTGTGATCCTAAAATGTATTCTCCTAATTAAAATAACATTATTTCATCATTTATCTCATTGCCTTGTATGTTATATTTGTGTGACATAAATTTCCATATTTTCATAGTATTTTTTTCTTCGGAAAATTCCATGTTTTCTTCATCAATTCATTACCTAATACTACATATGTTGTCTTCTTTTTTCCCACGGTAAGTGTTATAGTAATTTTCCCAAAAAATATATATGTTTTCAAAGCATAATCCATTATACTACATGCCAAACAGTTCCTTGTGATGCCTTAAATCATGTTTTCCTTTCAACATTAATTAAACCATTTTGTGATACTACCTTAGAGACTTTTTTAATTGTTAGAGTATGTTTACCTTGAATGTTTCAACCTTTATGGGTGTGTTGAGTTAAATTACCACATTAATATAAATTTGGATTGACCAACCCATCTTCTATGTAGTTTTTCTAAACAATTACATATAATTTACTTTTCTTTTTAAAGTAAATGGTTTTAATTAATTAAATGATTATGAGTATAAATTTCACGTCACAAGTTATATATTGATAAAGAAATTGTATAACATGTAATTAAATGGATAGAAAGGGAAAACTTAATGTAAATAATATAAATGAGTATTTAGAATAATTATAATGATTAGGACTTGGATATTGGTTGGTGGCCAATGGATAAGGGGTATGATGAAAATGGCATTTCACACTCCCTTACATTGGGTGTTGGGAATGTCATCTCACACCATTTACATGAAATATGGTCATGATTTTCCATGATACCTTGCATCGGGTGTTGAGTATGTTGACTGGCCTCAATATCTCTAGTTTTGGTCATGAGGACCCACCCCAAAATCTCGTGTGATGAGCATGATGTATCATATTCTCTTGAGATTTTGGGATAATACATATGCTCGGGCCTATAACTCATTAGACTATGAATGGACACCTCATTTACATCCATGTTCTAAATTGATCCTAAAATCAATGAATATTCATATATTTTTCCACACATATATAGTTCATAAAAAATTAAAATATTATGTATAGTTATATATAAATGGATATACATGTTAAAATGAGATTTGAAAAATGACATCCTATACTGAACCAGGTAATGTTTTCCAAGTGTCCTAAAAGAACATGAGCTGCCTAGTACACAGTTTTTTTCATCTTTTATTATATATTTATAGTTATATAATATTGTTACACATACAAAGACTATATTATTATATAAACCATTATTTATGGCCTATTGATTTTATGTCACACCCTACTCAGGCCACATGTTATATAGAAGTATACATCCTGATTTCATGGGAGGATAATATAAAGCACAATGTTATGGATGTTTGATTTATTTTTATTTAATAAAGAAGCATGGGGGTAGAGGACCAGCCATATGCTCATCACAATAGAGTAGATTTACTCTTCTATTTTTTAAATTTTCTATAGCATGTTGTATATTCATAAACATGGTATCCACTGTATTCCACATTTTCAATATCATCTTTTCATGATTTAATTTTTTATATTAATCAACCTACGGCTTGATTATTATTACCATTGTTTGGATGATTATATTTTACTATTGATAATTTTAAATTACTCCTCTATGTTATTAGTTATATTTTATGTTTACTCTATTTATTATATATATTTATTTTTACTATGTTAATATAACATGAGGGTACATTCTCCCCATCAGAAAACCTAAGACCATCACTTCAAGTATGTATCCTCTAGGATATAAGGAGGCATGCTTCAGGGAAAGTTATCCACCATCTCGAGGCGCTGTTTTAGTTTCTACTAGATCGGGATGTTAACCATACATTTTTTTGAATTATTATTTTCCTCATTAAATATATAAATTGAAATTTATTGGGTACATTTTAAACCATCATATTAAGATAGAATTTTTATATAATTTTAATTTAACCCTTCAAGAAAATTCATTATTTTTATTGGAATAATCTCCCTCAAAATAGACAATATATTACATATATATGATTTTATTATCATGTTTATTTAAGGAATATAATGGTTTCCATCATGGGTTTTATTTTTGGGGGAAATTTCTTCCTAATAAGAGATTAGATATGGGTTAATAGTGGTTAATAAAGGATCCCAACTATTTCTTCCATGAATATTTTGTTAATTTATGAATTAATTTTTTTATATTTTCTTTAATGCGTTCATTTTTATCATATGAATCCTGTAATTTTCATGCATTGTTGATGTTATATATTATATTTAATTGTAAATATGAATATCTATTGTAGATTTTTTGGAGTGTAATAGAAATGGATTTCAACCAAGGTTGACTAGTCATATTCCTGGAAATGGATACGCATTCAAATTCATTCAGTTTTTTAGATTAAAATGGAATTTAAATTAAAAATATTAGTGGCATGATTTATTCTTGTGAATATTATTGTGTTAAATATAAAGAATTTGGTAATAGCTAAATATAATATATACCAGTAGAATAAAATTCTAAATTGAAAATATATAATTTCATTGAGGAATAAATAGAGTTTTACCAAATAATAACATTCCCATATTTTTATAAAATTATAAGTAATATCATTGTGTTATTTATTAATTTTAATATTTTATAATATTTTATAATTATTATATTTCTTGTATTATACCTCTAATTGATATTTACTGATATTTTGTTCATTAAATGGTGTGTATTTAAAATTATTACGAAATTGTAACAAATTGTTTTATTGATATGGGCCCCATGATGTTTCCTTTATGATCCATAAGTATTTGGTATGTGTTTTAAAACATGGAGTTCTGGATATGCCTATATAAATATTAATTCCTTTTAGATGGTTTATTTATTAAACAAAAAACTAGAAAAATAATTTCAAAATTGGTTTTTCTATTTTGGAGGGATTATGGATAATTTTAGAGTATCATCATATATTTTGAATGCGTTGAGGAAGATTTTAAATAATAAAAATTGTGTCATTAATAAAAAACTACCTACCTGTATCTCCCCTCCACAGTAAATCACGGTGTGTAAAAGATAAAAACAATATCAATATTGAGAAAAATGCTTTGGGAAGCTTGATTCATGGTATAGTTATTTGTAACAACCCTAGAACCCCAATTTACTTCACCAATTTTATATTTTTAGTTTTTTTGGATCTATAGTAACCAACCATATCTTAATTCCAAATATATATATATTTGAAAATCCCTATGATTATAACTTTTCATCACAAAAATCATAACAATTTGAAGGTTGGATTGAGAAACATTCTATAGTAAATGTGACTAGATTAAATTTCATTCTAGAATTTGGATTCATTAATGATAATATTTTGGGATTCATAGTTCATGTTTTGATTTTAGATGAAGAAATATGTCCCACCTGAAATTTTTAAATCAAATTTAGGTGAATGGATGATCGTATGGTTGTAAAGAGTGGAACTAATCACGAAGGTAATTGATAAAGGTAGATCACCAAGTGACTCATTGATGAAAAATACTAAATGTTTATGTATCATATGGATCCATAATATGGGATGATATTAGTGGTAGATTGACCAAGAAGAGAGCCTTCATGATTTTAAATAAAGGGTGATGGATACACTTCAAATACCCAAGCCTGCACTTCTAGATTCAATTCTAAATCATGCAGTGTATTATTTATAAAGGATAATTTAAAAATAAAAAGTATATTATACATTAGAGTACCATATATGGTATATTTTATGTATAATTAGACAATAGAATACATATATTGAATCAAATTTGGCAAAAATAGTTACAAAATAACTAATTGGATTCATCTATATTATCACCTTAACTGTTCAATGAACTTCTAAGGCATCGTATAAAAAACATTTTCAAAACATGGTATGAGCTTAAAAGTCTCACTAAGATGATATATTAGATCATTAAATACTTTGAAATTGTGTGAACATAATCATTATTACCATAACATAGCCACAATATCATAATCATGAGAGGAATCATTATAAAAAAGACATGGAATGTGGTAATGCTTAAAAATGAAACATCAAGCCTTAGAGGTCAAATACAATAAATTGTTGGGAAAACATAAAGCATCACGTTCAAACATAATTCAATTTAATCATGAGGTTCTTCATATTTCCATATTAATCAGAGCCTTATATAATTTTGGGTGCACCTATCACATCATAACATTTTCATTGTGATATATAATTTCTTGTGCACCCATCATATCATATCATCTACATTATCATTCATGAAACATAGAAAAAATATCAATATTGAACATAAAAAAATAATATAAATTAATGGGGTTAACTTCATAAATAATATATTCTTAAAAATATCTTTCCCAAATGAAAGAGGGAATATCACACTTGACACAAGGACCATCAAACTAGAGTGAGAAGTAAAAGGTGTGTTTATGAAAGAAGAGTTCTTTTAGAGAAACTTTTGATTGACATAAACTCTAGTGGAAAATATTTGTTTCATAGAAAAGGTAATATAATTATGAATATATGATTTTTAAGGAAAAACCATCCTGAAAATAGAGCAAAAGAAATGTTGGGTTCGAGAATTCCCCTAACCTTTTATTCAAAATACTTCTTCACGTTAATGGCCTATCTAATCACATTAGATTCATTAATTAAAAATTAAGGAACATTTTATACATTAATATGAATATTTATAGTTTTATTATTTGTTTATCGGAATTAATATGAGTTATAAAGATTAAATTGATTGTTCGTGAGTGTTCTTTTTCATAGTTTCCATGAACAGTTCACATGTACACATGAATAGATGTTCATGTAGAACATGGATAAACAACCAGAATTGATATTACATGTTTTTCAAGATATTAATTTTTTTAAATTATCTTATAATGAATTTGGTTATATACCATGTGGATGAATCATTAGTTAAAATTTAATGATGATCATTTTAAGTTAATTTATGCAGTTTTTGGATCACTACGATCATGTTTTGGTTTGTCATTTAGTATTATGTATAAAAGTTATTTTCAGAATATAATTTCGGTTAAATATTTATATTAAAATATTTTTTAAAAAATTTAATTGTTTTATTCTCAACCTTGAAGTAGTTGAAGGCAAATGGGAGAGCATCACCCAGGATGTAGGTAAATTAACACATCATAGGAATCAATTTCATTTTAATAAACAAAGATATAGAGGGAGGAGTATAATTAATAATCCCCCATTTACATGATATCATACCATTATATCAATAATACTAGAGCTATCATGAAATTTTGATAAGATAAGACACAAATAAGATAATAAAATAAATGTAATTTGAATGTAATTTGATAGAAGAGAGAGTGAAATTACATTCTGAATATATCTTATTTGAGAGCCTCTTTAGGGGAGAGGCGGTGGTATTTTTACGAGACCAAGGGATGTAGGACGTGGGGAAAGATATTGGTTTGATATTTGAGTAGAAATTATAATAGGCATTGTAACACCCCAAGCTTCTATGGTACACTTCTCTTTGAAAAATGCAATATCGTCTGTTGTACGCAACATCGAGTTCTAACACACCACAACCAATCAAACTAGTCGTTATGAATAGTAATACCCACTTTTTGAAATTTATAAATTTTATTTGTAACACCCCAGTTAAATAAATAAAATTACATTTTTTTATTTATCCATGTTTGTGAATAAAATGTCAATATTAATTTAAATGGAACGTTATGCTCGATGGCTTACCCAATACGCAACAATGCGTTCCTTTGAAATCTTACGTTGCAATCTAATAATAAAATAATTTTATTTTAAATGGTAGTTAAAACCTAGCCTATGTAATGACAAGAATGAACAGAACTAACTACAAAATTATTATATAGGTTTGTCAAATATTTTTACTTTTATCCAATAAATGTTAGAGGTGTAAAATGAAAATGAATCCAATTTTAAGCATAAATCTTCAAATATTATTTAAAAGGTCGATTAACCGCCTTTAGATGGAGAAACCTTTTTAAATATACTTTTGACAATTTTATATGTTTTATTGGACAAAATAAAATTCTTCTTTAA
Organism: Viscum album; assembly: GCA_963277665.1. Taxonomy (NCBI): domain Eukaryota; kingdom Viridiplantae; phylum Streptophyta; class Magnoliopsida; order Santalales; family Viscaceae; genus Viscum; species Viscum album. The sequence goes on along the minus strand of OY728159.1, from coordinate 989,359,533 downwards.
AATCTGGGCAACAAAATTTACTTTTTGTAAATTTTTTTTATTTTTCCGATAAAGATCATTTTTACTGAAAATGTTGCATTTTAATTCAAAACCTCTTTTTAATCTGATTTATTTATATGGATATATTGTATATTTAATTGAGATTAAAGTGTATTTAGAATATATTTTTACTATTTAATCCAATGGTGGTCATTGTAATTAATTTCACTTTGAAATTGGACTTAAACTAGTGTTAATCTTTAAATAGATATTGTTCCTTAAAAACACGCTATTTATTTTGACTGCGGGAATTAATTATTAAATTAATTAATGAAACTTATATGATTTTAATTTTATAAAATAGACATTATTTTTGAATTCGGAATATCAAATATATTTTAGGGTGAATTATTGGTATTTTTCTGAAAAACTTCAAATTTTGATGAATAGTGAAACCACTAAGTGGTAGTTAAAGAAACCGATTTTTTGTTTAAATGAAACTTTAACACTTCTGTGATTTGATTTTTAAAAATCCGACATACATGGTTGTCATTAGGAAGTAAAATGTGGTTCAATGAGATTAAATTAATTTTTGGTGAATAGTAACTTTTAAGTTTTATTAATCACGATTAAAGGTAATTAGTTTAATTTAAGGTAAAAATAATGTTTTAATAATATGAAATTACCTTGAAACATGTCCTACCCTTATTGGATGAGTCATTGATGACCAAGACAATCCATGGGTCAACTTGGGGACCTCATGGAGCCACATTGGTTGGAAAATGACATTAATAACTTTTTATTTAAAGTTAAAATTAAAATGTCACAAACATGTATTGTTTTACTAAAACAATTTTTACGTGGGGTTATACAAGTCATATTTTTTACTATATATAATCATTATAAAGATAAAAAGATTTCCTACATCATGATTTCTTTATAATTTTTAGACATTAAATAAATTAAATTTTATATGACACCATGATGATGTAGTGATTACCTCATTATTTAACGATTTAAATAAAATGAACATATAATGTTAAATCGAAGACCTACACTTGTCAAAAACCTATTGGATAGGTTTATTTCGAACTCATATCACCTTATCCTCGAAATATATAATATTGGGACATTTAAAATCCTAAAATCATTTTATAATAAAGTAAATGTTTATAACTTTCCAAGAGTGCCCCTCCTCTCCTCTTATAAAAGTCCCCCACCTCTACCACCTTACCCACACCACTAAAGCCTTTGGCTCGGCCAAACCCTGCCCATTTCATCTCTCCAAATCCCACTATTCATCATTGAAGCCTCACCTTTGGGCATAATCCTTTCCATGGAAGCCTTTGAGCTCAAATCAAAAAGAGTTACCCTATTTAAAGGTAATGTCTTCCCTTCTGTTATTTTGTTTTATTTTGCTTCTCCAACCCTCTAACCTATTTTTATTCCTTTCTTTTGTAACAAAAACAGTATCTTAAATATACTAGGATGTTTTTTTGTGAAGGAATATATCTATACTTACACACACCTTCGTCTAATGGTTAAAAACATACTGTTTCTGTGGATGTCGAATTTCTGCCTCACGAAACGATGATTGTTCAATATTTTCTTAACACCTTTCATGGGGTCCATTATGATATAATTATATTTTATATATTATATATATGGAATTTATGTTTTTTATATTCTTCTGAATTTTATATTTAAAACATTCCTTTATTCTTTTCATGTTGTGCAAATGCGATAATTTGATACGAGGAAGTGTGGACTACCGCCCCCTCAAGTGATGTGACCCGTTCATGCAATACATGGAATGTATAAAGAATGAAATTAATGAACATATGTGACCTATATAAAATATATATTATACTTTAATTATAATATATATATCTCTCATTTATTTTTAAATCCATTAATATGGAAAAGAAATAAAAGTAGCATTCATGCGTACGTACGACCTACCGTCTCCATGAACCGTGCATTTTATTTCTTTTTATCTCCAAATGTTATGGAGTAGTATAAAATGAATATGTAATGGATATATATTATATTTAAATCATTAATACTATTTTGGAGATTATTTACTTATAACTACATGGACAATCATTTTCAATCAAGTTCATTTTTGACTCATGTACCAAACATCGACAAAAAATGTCTGATATGAACTCACATTATTAACCAATTATTATAACATTATAATATGTGATAAGAACTGAATAATAATCTTTAAAAGTGGTCCTCTAGAAATTATAAATTGACCAAAGTTTATTATTCAGGAATATAAAGAAACGAACAAGACATGTCAGACTTGAGTTAATGGATCCAACCACTCTCTTTCTTTTTAAGTACTCTCTTTTATGCCATTTCTATTAAGATCATATTTATTATGTTTGGGGATGTTTTTTTATATTCCTAATACTTTTATTTTTATTTTCATATTATGAGAGACCCTATTATATCTCATAAATCCATTTTTGGAAGTTTTAAGTGGCGCCGTTAGGCTACTGAGTTTTCGTAAGGGATTTTTCATCTCACTTTTATTCTCGTGACATTTATGCTACGTTTGACACTATTTCCTTTGAGTGGTGTATGTACTGACCATTATTATAAACTTTTTTTAGTATAATTGTATTTATGGGTATTTACATCTTCATTGTATAACCCTTCTGACATGGGGTGTATGTTTCCAAAGTTACCCAACTCGGTAAGGGGACCTTTCACCCTCCTCTTTTAAAAATACTTATTTTGTTATGTCTTTTAATTAACATTATATTATGTTGGGATATGTTCTTATATATCCTTATTTATGTAAATTTTATTTCCAAGTGATGAGATACCATTTTCTCTCTCATCAACTCATTTTCTGAATTTTATTGTGACGTCGTTAGGCTGTCGGATTTCTGTAAGGGAACTTCTTGACCCACTTTCAATTCTTTGGGTTAAACCTATACTTATTGATTTTAGTATGCAAAGATTATGTATGGAATCTCTATGTTTTAATTTCCACAAACCATTGTGTAGATATACTATTTCTACACATAATCATCTCATTGGTAAATTCTTACGAACTTGTATGGGAAATCATAACTCAATCTCATTTCATTGGGTTAAATATCTATGTCATTGGTTTTGTTTTTCCAGGATTATGTGTGAATGACCTCTTATTGTTTCACACTTAATATCCACTTATATTGGGTGTAATTATATTTCTCACACATAATTATGTGATAGATTTATCCTTAATTTAAGGATACCATCTTTATAATGGATTTCATCTCAATTTACATTTCCATTGAGACTTCATTGTTGTTATGCATCAATTCACTCTTATATGGTGTGTATACTGTCCGTTGACATATTATATAATGAATCCCTTTATTCTCATGATATTATAAATTTTGGATTAAATGTTATTCCGCAATTATTTGTATTCAACAGTCTCTCATTTTGTTAAAAACTCTTTAACAAAAATATCATTTTAAATGTTTTAAAGATTAATTATTCTAAATCATTATCTTTAATGTCCATGTTTTCAAAATGGTTTTCAGTATTTCTTTATACGGACGTTATTGTTTTAAAATTATAATTCCATTAAAATATTCAAAGTGGTATGGGACAATTTGATTCAAAAATCTCTTTTAAATGGTTTTTGAAAATGGATTGATTAATTCAGTATCTTGGAATTACTTATTGTGATTGCAAATGAAATTTTTTAATTGAAATTTTTATATTTTCAATATTTTATGTGTAATGATGGTACATGGACATCTTATGATTGGTTATGTAATAACCATAAGACGGGTGGTGCTGTGAATACTAGGACGAGTGGTTACGTTATAACCTCCAATGCATTGGGTATGGAAGTTGGCCGTATGGATATTCCATTAAGTATGTGTGGAAGTCAACCATATGGTTATTCAATTCATGTATGTTTATGTCCCGTGTTACCTTTATATGTTATGTGTTCATTATATGGGTTTTATGGTAATTTTTTTTGTTACAAAAGGGTAAGTAAAGGTCTTTTATTCAGTAAAGAGTTTTTACTACTTCTTAAAGGTGATAAGTATTACTTTGGTAATGTATCCATGGTTTACATGTTGTTTGGAAAAACTAACATTTTTCCTTCTTTGTGTATCCTCTAATGGGATTTTTATGCTCATCCAAATTTTTTGAAATGTTTTCCACAGGACTTAAAGATGAAAAGGGTCAAGGATGGGATCAAGGAAAGACATGCTATCTAAAACATGGAACTAGAAATGTTTCTTTTTAAGTGTTTTTTTTATTTTATGGAAACCTAGTAGAAGTGTCTACTATGTAATCTTTTGAGATGTAATAGTTATGACCTAAATCTCTAAAACTCTAAACCTGAAAAGATCCTCTATGTGAATTATTCATTTAATTCATGATTAAGTAATGTTTAAGGCTGGATCTTTATATTATTTTTCAAAATGGACTTCATTTTTGGATTCGGAATATCGAAATTAGCCTACGGTGAATTTTTGGTGTTTTTCTGAAAAACTTCATATTTTGATGAATAGTGAAACCACTAAGTGGTAGTTAAAAAAATGATTTTTTCATAAAAATTAATTTCACCTCTTCTTTGAGTGGAATTTCAAAAATCCGAGAGACACAGTAAATATCAAGGAGTAAAATGTGGTTCAATGAGATGAAAATAATTTTCTATGAATAGTAACTTTTCACTTTTATTTTCCACGGTTAGAAGTAAATCGGGTAATTAAGGATAAAAATGATATTAATATTACCCTAACACATGTCATAATTCTATTAGAAAAGTGTATCTCGACCAAAAACAACCTTAGGAAGAAAATATTATCATTTAGGTCCACTTGGATTAGATTAGGACATTTATTATTATTTATTTCAAAGAAGTGTTAAAAGAGTTAAAATCAATGTTTATTTACTAAAACATTTTTAATATAGAGTTATAAATAAGATAATTCCGATTTTAAAAATTAATTAGAAATATAAAATGATTTCCTACATATTGGTATTTTATTTATAATTTTTAGACATTAAATTGTTTAATTTATTTATGACCCAATGATGATACAGTAATTACCATAATAGTGAAAAATTAAAATAATTGATATTATAAATATCAAAATAAAAATAATTTGAGACTTTTTATGACAACCCTGCTTTTTATTACAACTTAAACATGCTTTATTACATAAAACTTCACTTGATACAACGAAGGAGATCGAGAGGTTTAGTGTCTTTGGGGCTTAGGATCATTACATAAAAACTTTAAACTTGAAATACAACATCCTTATTGAAAACTTCCTTTACATGACCACTACATTCCTTCGTACTTAGCATTGCATGGGATAACCTGAGGACATGCATAAGAAAAGGGTGAGCTATAAAGCCCAGTAAGGGAGTACATAATGAATAACATGAGGAGTACAATACATGTTAGGCAATAGGCATATCAATAGAGCATAAGAGAGACATGAACATAAAGGCATGATAAAGCATGATAATCGTAGCATGGAAATGTGGCAACAACACTTAACATTGAATTAGCACGAGCCAAGGCTCATTGCACATGGAGCATGAGTAAACCCTCATTGCACTTGAAGCACGAGTAAACCCTCATTGCACTTGAATTAGCATGAGTCAACACTAATTGCACATGACGTATCATGATACTATACTTTACCCAATGCATTGGAGCGCTATCAGGGCGCACCCTTCTTAAACATTTCATTTCATGCATAAGTGTGCCACATGGATCATAAAACATGGATTCATAAAACATAATCATTTCTTCCACGATAAAGGAATGTGGAATTCATACATGAAACTTTACAATCAATACGTATATGTGCATAAAGGTGAATACCCTTGATGGAGAAATGGGCATGGTATTCACTACACAAAGACATTGGCTTAGAAAATTGGTGCGATTTCGGCAGCGTAACGGCGTGACATAAGAATTCATAAAAAAGGTTGATGAGAGAGAAAGGGGTTCCTCATCATATTTACATGAAATGGACAGTAAGGAGATCATATATATACATGTCCCAAAAACAGAAATGGAATTTAGATTCATGATACAAAAGTATTGCTTGAATATAAAAGAAGAGAGAGAAGTTCCTTTCGGAATTTCGGCATAGTAACGGGTGTACATGGGAGGCATTTAATGAGAGAGAAAGGGTTCTCCCATCATTCAAACAATAAGAGGGCAGTATGGGGGAGGTGCGAAACCATACCCCAACATTCATAAATTAAATTAAAAGGGCAATACAACTTAAAGAAAATTCACAAAAAATGAGAAAGGAAGAAAAAACCCTTACTTGGAAGTGTGCTTCCAAAGGCTAGAGAGAGGCTTGTGAGAGGCTTCTTGGGAGCTTGGGGCACCTTGAGAGGATTCTAGAGAGAGTAGGGCAGAGGTTGGAAGAACTTCAAGGGCTTTGGGTGAGGAGGAAGTGGGAGCTTGGGTGGGTTTATATAGGAAAGGTGAGAGAATTCTTTATTATTTAGGTTTGGGACCCCTTATATTAAAATAATCCAAACCACAAACCATCCCATGGTATTTTCCCATGGTTTCTGGAAAAGGGAAGAGGAAAACAATATTTTACAAGGCCAAGGTCCGAACTTATTAAAAAATTAGGGTTGCTTATGTGGAGGTGAGTCACACTCCCATGGAAATTAATTTAAAAAGGCAAAGTGTTGAATAAGTCTTGAGGGCTCCATTAATGCTTTGAAAAGTGAGTCAAACAAACCCAAAACCTCATTATTTTAATGATAAAACATATATTGGCCGAACCTAAGGATTATGGTATTTTATTACATCACCATTGGGTCATTATGATGTCATAAATCACATTATATATTTAAAAGGTATTTAATTTTTACCCAAAAATTGGACTGTCTCAGAAAATTATGAAAAATTCACCGTTGGATAATTTCGACGTCCTGATTCCAAAAATAATATTTATTTTATCTAAATAATTTTCTAAATATGTGAATTTGCACTTTTAAAATAAAAACCGACATTTATAAAAAATTCACGGGTTTTGACAGAAATGGCTTTCAAACCTTAATAAAAATTTTAATTGCATTCATAAAATTATAAGATCATTTATATTTAATAAAAATTAATTTAATATTAATAATAATATTTTATTAAAATATTATTTAATTCAAAAATCCTTTAATTTAATAAAATATAATTCTTAATTAAATAATAACTAAAAACATCATTTGTACTTTAAAAACTAATTACAATGCATCAAAAATGACTAGAAATTATATTCATTATTATATACAAAAATAATGTACATGAACATGGTGCTACTTATTTGTTACATAACCCCTTAAAATAGCCGCATAAGACCTAAGGGTAAGGTGTGCGATGGTGACAGACTCTTGGGGTTGCTCGGATAACATCGCTCGAGTGGTGATCTCTATCAACTTCCATTTTTCCCGTAGACGATCACGTTCGAGCTTGACTTGATGAAGCTCAGCTTGGGCTTGGTCAAGGGCAAAGCCCAAAGACGCCACCTCCTTTCCGAGCTCCGACAAATGGGCTTCGTAAGGGGCAATTCTACTGGATGAGGCCATCGCTTCCTTTGTCTGAGTAAAAAATGGTTTCGTTAAAGCCTTATATTTAAACTACCCAGATGATCAATGTTCAACGGCTATAAAAGTAACGGTCACAAATCTTAACGTAAAACTAAAGATGTTGACATCTTATAAAAACATAAAGAAACATTTAACTGGATCAAGAGGGATTTTCCATTAATGAAATTTTGGGTCGTTACAACATTCCCCCCTTAAGAAATTTCGCCTTCGAAATTTTCCTTTTCCCACACTAAAACAAATGTGGGTAACTTAGCTTCATCATATCCTCCGACTCCCAAGTTGCTTCTTCAAACTTGTGGTTTCTCCACAACACCTTGACGAGGGGCATTGTCTTATTTCGTAGAACTTTTTCTCTACGATCTAAGATCTTCACTGGTTGCTCCTCATAAGAAAGATCGTCTTCTAATTGTACCACCTCAGAAGAGAGTACATGTGAAGGGTCTGGTATGTACTTCCTTAAGAGGGATACATGGAAGACATCATGCACCTTGGCCATAGTAGGTGGAAGTGCTAGTCGATAGGCCACAGCCCCAACACGATCAAGAATCTCGAAGGGGCCGATGTACCTTGGACTTAACTTCCCTTTCTTTCCAAACCTCATGACCTTCTTCCACGGAGATATGCGTAAAAACACCATGTCTCCGACTTTAAATTCAAGGTCTCGTCGACGATTATCTGCATAACTCTTCTGTCGACTTTGGGCTACCTTGATATGCTGCTGAATGGTTTTCACCTTCTCCACCATTTCTTCGACCATTTCTGGTCCAAGCAGCTTACGTTCACCGACCTCATCCCAACATGCCGGTGTTCTACACCTTTTCCCATACAGGGCTTCATATGGTGCCATTTGGATGCTCGAGTGGAAACTATTATTATAAGAGAACTCAACTAGAGGAAGATGTTGATCCCATCCTCCTTTAAAGTCCATTGAGCATGCTCTCAACATATCCTCAAGTGTTTGGATAGTCCGCTCGGATTGGCCATCAGTTTGAGGATGATAGGCCGTACTGAAGTTCAGTTCAGTATTCAGAGCATGTTGAAGACTCTTCCAAAACTTAGAGGTAAATCTTGGATCTCGGTCAGACACAATAGATAGTGGTACTCCATGCAACCGTACCACTTCCCTGATATACATCCGTGCCAGTTGATCCAAAGAGAAGTCCTCTCGAATAGCAATGAAGTGTGGAGTCTTTGTAAGACGATCCACAATAACCCAGATTGCATTGTTGCTTTTGGATGTCCTTGGAAGTCCAGTGACGAAGTCCATGGTGATGTTCTCCCATTTCCATTCTAGTATGGGCAATGGTTGCATCATCCCCTTAGACTTCTGCCTCTCTGCCTTCACTTTCTGACACACCAGGAACTTTGATGTATATTCAGCGATCTCCTTCTTCATATTATCCCACCAAAAGTTTTCTCGGAGATCTCGATACATCTTTGTGCTCCCTGGGTGAATAGAGAAATTTGAACTATGTGCATCATCCAAAAGTTCCTTCTTCAGCTCCGAACTTGATGGGACACATAGTCTTTTCCCAAACCGCACAATTCCTTCTTCATTAACATTAAACTCTAAGGATTTTCCCTTTTTGATAGCTTCCACTTTTTCTTGGATTCTCGCATCATCCTTTTGAGAATCCTTTAAACTTTCCAAAAGAGATGGTTGAGCAATCATTTGTGAAAGGATTGATGATGTTCCCTTCTTTATGATTCCCACGTCCATCTTCATCAAGTCTAAGAAGATTGGATCCTTCTCAATTCTCATCATTGATAGAATTGCTGGATCCTTTCTACTTAGGGCATCCGCCACCTTGTTCGCCTTCCCAGGGTGGTAATGTATTGAACAGTCATAATCCTTTATGAGCTCTATCCATCTTCTCTGGTGCATATTAAGCTCTTTCTGTGTGAATATATATTTAAGACTCTTGTGGTCCGTATATATCTCACATTTCTCTCCATAGAGATAATGCCGCCAGATTTTCAAGGCAAAGATCACCGCCGCCAACTCCAGATCATGCGTTGGATAGTTTCGCTCATGGATTTTCAACTGTCTTGAGGCATAGGATATCACTTTATCATTCTGCATCAGCACACATCCTAAGCCCTTCTTCGAAGCATCACTGAATACCACAAAAAGCTCCCCACTTCTGGGTAAAGTGAGCACAGGTGCAGTGATAAGCCTCCTTTTCAACTCCTTGAAGCTTTCTTCGCATTCATCACTCCAAGCAAACTTTACTCCCTTTAGAGTTAGCTTGGTAAGAGGGTTGGACAATCGTGAGAAGTTTCTCACAAATCGTCGATAATATCCAGCTAACCCCAAGAAGCTACGGATATCAGTTACCGATGTTGGCCTCGGCCATCCCTCAATTGCATCTGTTTTGGAGGGGTCCACAGATATCCCATTGCTTGTGATGATATGGCCCAAGAATGAGACCTCCTTCAACCAGAACTCACACTTGCTGTACTTGGCATAGAGCTTCTCCTTGCGCAAAGTCTCCAGTACAGTTCTTAAATGCTCCTCATGGTCCTCCTTGGTTTTGGAGTATATTAGAATATCATCTATAAAGACTACCACAAATTTATCTAGGTAATCTCTAAAGACTCTATTCATCAAGTCCATGAATATTGCTGGAGCATTGGTGAGTCCAAAAGGCATTACTATGAATTCATAGTGCCCGTACCTTGTACGAAAAGCAGTCTTGGGGATATCTTCCTTCTTCACCCTTACTTGATAATATCCCGACCGCAAGTCGACCTTGGAGAAGTATTGTGCTCCACGCAGCTGATCAAACAAGTCATCGATTCTTGGGAGAGGATACTTGTTCTTTATCGTGATTTTGTTAAGTTCACGATAATCGATGCAAAGCCGCATTGACCCATCCTTCTTCTTGACGAAGAGGACTGGTGCACCCCATGGTGATGCACTTGGGCGTATAAACCCTTTATCCAGATTCTCCTGTAGTTGTTTCTTCAGTTCTTCAAGCTCAACCACAGCCATTCTATATGGAGTCTTGGATATTGGTAGCGCCCCAGGTATAAGTTCAATTGAGAACTCAACATCTCTTCTTGGAGGAAGACCAGGAAGTTCCTCGGGAAATACTTCAGCGAATTCCCTCACAATAGGCATTTCTTCAAGGGTGGTTTCTTCCTTGGACTCAATCATCTGAGCCAGATATGCGTGCTCATAAGGTAGTAATATCCATGCTTGAGATGATGGAGTTAAAGGAGATTCATCTTTCTCCTGACACTTGTAAAGAATCGGGGGTCGATTCTCCATATGGAGTGTGATTTCCCTCTCCCGACAATTTATGTTGTCTCTATATAAGGAAAGCCAATCCATGCCAAGAATTGCATCAAATTCCACCAAAGGGAGTATGACAAGGTTCGCCGGGAAATTCAATCCACAGATTATAACAGGGGAGGACTTATACTCATGGGATGCAATGATTGCCCCATTTGCCGTACTCACCGACATCTTTACTTCCATGATTTGTGGTGGTGCAGGGATTATTCTACTAAACTTTTGAGATATAAAAGAATGCGTAGAACCTGAATCAAAAAGTACGTTTGCTATTCTTGAATGAATAACTAGCGTACCTGTCACCACTTCGTTGTCGGGGTTCACTTCGGCAGAAGTGATGGCAAAAGCTCTTCCTTGCTGTCTTGGAGGTTGTTGATTGCCTCCGATAACCCTTGGATTAGGGCACTGATTCGCAAAATGACCCGGTTCTTTGCATTTGAAGCATTGAACAACGCGTTGAGGTTCGAACGGAGCGTTCCTCCCCTCCGTCGCAGCCGCGGGTCCTTCTTGCTGACAGTTAATAGCTAGGTGCCCTTCTCTTCCACACTTGAAGCATTTTCTTGTCCCCCTAAGGCAATTCCCAGGGTGCTTCTTTCCACACTTTTGGCAAGTGGGGTGCTGGAATTTCTTAGCGCCGTTGGATTTATCCATCGGACCACCAGCATTGAAGTCCACCTTCCGCTTCTTGTCCCCATGATACCCCTGTGATTCTCCGATCTCCATTTCAACCTTAAGGGCACATCGGACAATCTCCTCATAGCTGTCAAAGTCACGGATCGCTAATGCTTTCCGCAAGCTAGGCTTCAGCGCACCAAAGAAGCGGTCAACTTTGCATTCGGGGGTAACGACACAGCCGGAAGCGTATCGTGCAAGCCTTGTGAAGTTTGCCTCGTACGCTCCCACATATTCTTCATCTTTCTGCTTGAGGGAAAGGAAGTCCCTTTCCATCTTAAGACGGAGGGTGCGTGGAAAATATTTATCGAAAAACATCTTCCGGAATACCTTCCATTCCAAAGCCTCGATCTCCTCCTCAGGCTTCGTATTTTTGATCAATGTCCACCATTGATCAGCTTCACCCTCCATACGATAAGCCGCCAGGAGAACCTTCTCTTTTTCAGAGCATTGGAGGATGGAGAATATCTTCTCAATGGAGTTGATCCATTGTTCAGCGATCGTGGGATCAGATGATCCACTAAAAGTAGGAGGCCTTTGTCTCATGAAGCTTTCAATAGCGACTTGTTCTTTCTTAGGGGGGGTTGAACGTTCCTCTTGACCAGTGTTTCTATTCAAAACTTGAGTTAGCTGAGAGAGAAGCGTGACAAAGTTCGCGATTCCCGCTCCCTTTGGATTGGGCATCTCATTGGTACAATCATCACACTGATCTTCACAACGGTTGTTAGCCCGAGTTCTCCTATTACCGGCCATTGGCTGGAATAAAAGGAAAGTTAGGGGTAACACATAAAGGGTAATCCAAAGACAAAAGTTGATGACTTATAAATAAACTTTAATCTCTTCAACTCATGAGTCTATAGGATTCAATCCAGGCTTTTCATGATCTTCCTTCTAACATATATTCTTAGGGGCATTTTTCCCTTAATAAGGGTTCATACTAAGATTGTAAATTTATCAAAACATATCCCCCGGGAGTGTCGTAACCAAGAGTGCAGCAAGGCCCGTTGTCGTGCACCAGTTCCCGTTCGAGTCTAGCTCAAAGCGGTGTTTTCGGGTTTTACCCCTAGGATACATCTGTGCCAGAGCCGCCTCTACCTGCTCGTATCCAGACAGGGATGTATTTGTTTGATAAAACACTTACTTAGTATTTACCAAAACTTAGGGATGTTTTTATTATGCTTAGTCTTGTATCTAAGGCTTTACTAGGGTTTCCTAATCCCAAAAATAACTAAACCTATCCTCTGATACCTACTATGACAACCCTGCTTTTTATTACAACTTAAACATGCTTTATTACATAAAACTTCACTTGATACAACGAAGGAGATCGAGAGGTTTAGTGTCTTTGGGGCTTAGGATCATTACATAAAAACTTTAAACTTGAAATACAACATCCTTATTGAAAACTTCCTTTACATGACCACTACATTCCTTCGTACTTAGCATTGCATGGGATAACCTGAGGACATGCATAAGAAAAGGGTGAGCTATAAAGCCCAGTAAGGGAGTACATAATGAATAACATGAGGAGTACAATACATGTTAGGCAATAGGCATATCAATAGAGCATAAGAGAGACATGAACATAAAGGCATGATAAAGCATGATAATCGTAGCATGGAAATGTGGCAACAACACTTAACATTGAATTAGCACGAGCCAAGGCTCATTGCACATGGAGCATGAGTAAACCCTCATTGCACTTGAAGCACGAGTAAACCCTCGTTGCACTTGAATTAGCATGAGTCAACACTCATTGCACATGACGTATCATGATACTATACTTTACCCAATGCATTGGAGCACTATCAGGGCACACCCTTCTTAAACATTTCATTTCATGCATAAGTGTGCCACATGGATCATAAAACATGGATTCATAAAACATAATCATTTCTTCCACGATAAAGGAATGTGGAATTCATACATGAAACTTTACAATCAATACGTATATGTGCATAAAGGTGAATACCCTTGATGGAGAAATGGGCATGGTATTCACTACACAAAGACATTGGCTTAGAAAATTGGTGCGATTTCGGCAGCGTAACGGCGTGACATAAGAATTCATAAAAAAGGTTGATGAGAGAGAAAGGGGTTCCTCATCATATTTACATGAAATGGACAGTAAGGAGATCATATATATACATGTCCCAAAAACAGAAATGGAATTTAGATTCATGATACAAAAGTATTGCTTGAATATAAAAGAAGAGAGAGAAGTTCCTTTCGGAATTTCGGCATAGTAACGGGTGTACATGGGAGGCATTTAATGAGAGAGAAAGGGTTCTCCCATCATTCAAACAATAAGAGGGCAGTATGGGGGAGGTGCGAAACCATACCCCAACATTCATAAATTAAATTAAAAGGGCAATACAACTTAAAGAAAATTGACAAAAAATGAGAAAGGAAGAAAAAACCCTTACTTGGAAGTGTGCTTCCAAAGGCTAGAGAGAGGCTTGTGAGAGGCTTCTTGGGAGCTTGGGGCACCTTGAGAGGATTCTAGAGAGAGTAGGGCAGAGGTTGGACGAACTTCAAGGGCTTTGGGTGAGGAGGAAGTGGGAGCTTGGGTGGGTTTATATAGGGAAGGTGAGAGAATTCTTTATTATTTAGGTTTGGGACCCCTTATATTAAAATAATCCAAACCACAAACCATCCCATGGTATTTGCCCATGGTTTCTGGAAAAGGGAAGAGGAAAACAATATTTTACAAGGCCAAGGTCCGAACTTATTAAAAAATTAGGGTTGCTTATGTGGAGGTGAGTCACACTCCCATGGAAATTAATTTAAAAAGGCAAAGTGTTGAATAAGTCTTGAGGGCTCCATTAATGCTTTGAAAAGTGAGTCAAACAAACCCAAAAACTCATTATTTTAATGATAAAACATATATTGGCCGAACCTAAGGATTATGGTATTTTATTACATCACCATTGGGTCATTATGATGTCATAAATCACATTATATATTTAAAAGGTATTTAATTTTTACCCAAAAATTGGACTGTCTCAGAAAATTATGAAAAATTCACCGTTGGATAATTTCGACGTCCTGATTCCAAAAATAATATTTATTTTATCTAAATAATTTTCTAAATATGTGAATTTGCACTTTTAAAATAAAAACCGACATTTATAAAAAATTCACGGGTTTTGACAGAAATGGCTTTCAAACCTTAATAAAAATTTTAATTGCATTCATAAAATTATAAGATCATTTATATTTAATAAAAATTAATTTAATATTAATAATAATATTTTATTAAAATATTATTTAATTCAAAAATCCTTTAATTTAATAAAATATAATTCTTAATTAAATAATAACTAAAAACATCATTTGTACTTTAAAAACTAATTACAATGCATCAAAAATGACTAGAAATTATATTCATTATTATATACAAAAATAATGTACATGAACATGGTGCTACTTATTTGTTACATAACCCCTTAAAATAGCCGCATAAGACCTAAGGGTAAGGTGTGCGATGGTGACAGACTCTTGGGGTTGCTCGGATAACATCGCTCGAGTGGTGATCTCTATCAACTTCCATTTTTCCCGTAGACGATCACGTTCGAGCTTGACTTGATGAAGCTCAGCTTGGGCTTGGTCAAGGGCAAAGCCCAAAGACGCCACCTCCTTTCCGAGCTCCGACAAATGGGCTTCGTAAGGGGCAATTCTACTGGATGAGGCCATCGCTTCCTTTGTCTGAGTAAAAAATGGTTTCGTTAAAGCCTTATATTTAAACTACCCAGATGATCAATGTTCAACGGCTATAAAAGTAACGGTCACAAATCTTAACGTAAAACTAAAGAAGTTGACATCTTATAAAAACATAAAGAAACATTTAACTGGATCAAGAGGGATTTTCCATTAATGAAATTTTGGGTCGTTACACTTTTTATGAATTAAACTAATTTTATAGGTTAATATGGCATGTTTTTATTTATTTACTTAACTTTTTTCCAAGTAATCTTTATGTTGTGATTTTTACCAAAATCAATTATTGAATAGTGTCAAAATTGACATAAAAGAGTTTTTAAAACAAATATTATATTATTAATTGATATTCAATTCCTAAAAATCTATCGTTCAGCCAAGATACTTATATCATGATAGGTGTATCATTAATGGACCACTTGGAGGTCTCTTAGAGGTATATAGAATGTTTATTGACTATATATTATAAAAATACAAAGTGACATGGTAATTGTCAAACTAATTAACTAAGAGTTAAAATTAAAATATAATGTTAATATAATGACCCAAACCTGTCTAAATTCTATTGGATGAGTGTATTTCAACCCATCCCCACCTTAACCTTTAAATAATATACTTTGGAGCCATTAGAAACCGAATATGATTTTATTATAAAATAATATTTCTAGCTTTTCTAAAGGTGCCCCTCACCCCTCTTATAAAAGGGAACTCCCCCTTCTCATTAATTCACACCGTCAAAGCCATTTTCTCGGCCAAACTATGCACAAATACTCTCTAAACTTCCATCACTACAACCTAGAGGCCTTAGTTTGATTATAAAGCCAACCTAAGGATCCCTTTTGATCAAATCAAAAGGAAGAACCCGAAGAAGAGGTAATGTTTTCACCACCCTCTTTCAAGATCCTTTCTTCTTCAAACTTCTTCTTTCTTTCCCATAACAAAATAATGAATCCAGTATCTCCTATATACTATAATATTATTATAAATATGGTACAACCATATTCAGTATTCTATCCATCCTTGTAATAACATGTCACTATACGTGCGTACGTACAACTTACCGTCTCCATGTCGTGGTGTAATTGTTTTTCAATAAATTATTATTTGGATGGGTACAATAATTATTTTTAATTCATTTAAATAATAAATATAACATGATAATGATTCTTTATATATGATATACCATCCAATTAAATATTATTTTAATATCAGAAGAATGATATTGTCGCTTGTGCGTACGTACGGACTATGGTCTCCACGAACGTGATGAGATTCATTCTCCATCGTATCAATTCAAGTCTAATTGTAATTTGAAGATTAATAATAAAATTTAAGGACTTAATATAATTCTAGATATGAATATGATACAACCTACCCATAACAAACATGTCTTACATAACAAAAAACATAAAATAAAATGATTAATTTTACACCCGAAACGACAATAATATTAAGATATTATTAACAAAGCAATGGTAAATGATCATATATGATATCATATTAATGTATATGATTCTTTTATAATTTAATAACAAATTTTTCACCATTATACAGGAGCTTAACCTACCCCAACCAAGGAAAATTACAAGGTAAGGGTTTATTTCACAATCTCTTCATTATTCGAGGTTATTTATACGTAATAATCTACGGGGATTTCTTTATCATCCACATCCATGTTTCTTAAAAATGTATGTCAAAACATTTTTACTGTTTACAAGAATATGGGTTAAAGTCATTTATACCCTTGTCTGACTTTTTATAAGAGGTTTATAAAGGAATCTTTCCACCATTTTCCAAACAAGGAGCTTTTTAACCTTTTCGACAGAATTAAGGTAAGAATTTTTTTTAACTTATACAGAGGGTGAGACTATTTTCTGCCATTATAAAATATTTTAAGCTTCCCTTAAAAGATTATAAGAAAATTTTCAAAGTTAATGTCTTATTTTATAATTATGTGACTCTTAAATGATTTCAGAATAGGATGATATATTTCTCTAAAAAGAGTTTTGATTTCATCTACGTCAACATACTTTGATGGATCTTAAGCTTATTTGGATTTGATTTATTATGATACAAAACATCCATATTTTATTGATGGTTTTGTGATATGTTTGACTGTGGATGTGCTATTTTTATACCATTCATGGTTTATGAATAAAGTATTGACATTTCGTATGCTACTTTTAATACGAATGTTTATGTTATGTTTAAACCTGTTCATATGAGGAATGCATTGGACTTAATATGTGATCGGTGGAGCCCGCTATAGCTCCTCTATGCATCAATAGGTCTCATGAGACAAACTAGTGTCTTGGAACAAGGCCTTGACAAAATCTTATTTGTAGTCTTGGAAAGAGGCCTTGGATATGTGGTTATGTTAGTCTGGCATTATGCATTACATCATTATGAAAGTGGTTACTGATATTTCATGTGATTATTAGATGAGTGGAATATCCATGTGAATAAGTAAGTGTAATTATTTCATGTTATTTTCTTCTATTCTATGTTGAAGTTCAAGTTTAAAAGTCTTTTGTTTTTTTAAACATTTCCTTAAATATTTATTCTTATTTATGAAAGTTTCTGCTATATTGTTATCCTTACAGGGAATTTGAGCTCACCCCTTTTCTATGTTTAATTTTTCCTAGGATGTGAAGAAGTAAATTATGAATGACCTATAGGGATAGTATGAGGGGATGAGAGTGTGGACTATTGAGACTATGTTGTTGTAGTTTTTATTTTTATGATGTAATGTAAAACTTTATGAATATATCTAGTGTTTCCAAGGATACTAAACGAATCAGTCTTTCGAGATTTGATCTTTCTTGTGATCATTCCAATGTTATGTAATAATGAACTGATTCTGGGTAACTGGGGTCAGGGCGTTACTGTTGGTATCAGAGAAGTTTTGTACGAACCTTGGAAGCTAGATTTAGAAAAACTCTAATTAGAACACATAGACCTAATATGGACTTTGAGGATTAGTATAGAAGAACATCCTATAATTTTGGTATTGTATATATTTTGTGAGTTTTTCGAGAAATACATCCCTGTTTGGATACGAGCAGGTAGAGGAGGATCTAGCATAGATGTACCTAGGGGTAAAACCCGACAACACTACTATGAGCTAGAATCGAACGGGAACTGGTGCACGACATCGAGCCTTACTGCACTCTTGGTTACGACACTCCTGGGGGATATGCTTAGGATATATCTCATTTTATTTACAAATAATTATGAAGGGTTTATGAGTATATACTTCCTTAATGAAAACATTTTTATTATTATGGATTATATCCATAAATAGTTCAATTTATGTTAAGTGTTTTATAAGTATGGAATTATGTATTTTGATTTATAAACTGATCTAGTTTATTTCATTGTTTAGAAATGGATACTAGTGGAAGAAATGGAAACCATATCAATTCACACACTCCTTGTAGGGATTTACCTCCTTCTCAAGATAATTATAGTGGTGCTAGTGATGCAGCTGGTGCTGATCAACTAATCACCATTCTAGGACAACTCACTCAGGTTATGAATAATAACCTTACTTGTATGGAGCAAACTGATCCACAGAGTGGAGGATCAATGTTAGATCGCTTCATGAGGAAACAACCACCAAAGTTCAATGGGAGTACAAATACCTTAGTAGTTGAGCAATGGATAAATTCCCTAGAGAAAATATTTCAGGCTTTGGGGAGTAGTGAAAGGGTAAAAGTTATCATGGAAGTTTATAGCCACACTGGAGATGCTGATAAATGGTGGTCATTGATTCAAAACATGAAGGAGGATGATGAAGTATCAAATATGGAATGGAGGGAGTCCAAATATCTGTTTTTAGAAAAATACTTTCCTTGTAACCATCGAGTAGATATGTAATGACAATTTCTGAATCTGAGACAAAAGGATGATGAGAATGTCGCAAAGTATGAGGCTAACTTTACAAGGTTAGAAAGGTATGCTGGAAATTATCAACGTAACCCAAGAAGTAATATTTATTGTTTCTTTGATGGGTTAAAACCATTTATCCGTCGTTAATTAGTCTCACAATCCTTCTCATCGTACAAAAACATTGTCTCATGTGCTATCAAGACAGAGAAAGAATTCTCTATGTCATATGACTTTAATGGAAAGAAACAGAAGAAGAGATCTGCTGATCAATCTGGGAATGGAAATAAAGGGAAGAAGGGAAAATTTGAATATCCATCCTATAGTAAATGGGGGAAGAAACACCCTGGTACTTGCTTAAAAGGAACGAGAGTCTGTTACAAGTGTGGTGAAAAAGGCCACCAAGATCGTGATTGCAAGGGGAAGAAGGAAGCTACCGATGTCCAATGCTACCATTATAGGGAGATGGGACATTATGCAAATGAATGTCCAAAGCGTCAGGGGAAATAACCTCAGAAAAGGCCAAGGGATCAAGGCCAAGCTTATGCTATCACTACTACTGAGGTAGAAGCTCCGAAAGACGTGGTGGCGGGTAATTTAATGGTTTCCTCATGTTTAGAAAATGAATTATTTGATTCTGGATCATCGCATAGTTTTATATCTTCCTAGTTTGTTAAGAAAATTAGATATTTCCAATTTGATTTAACACGGTAGTTGTCAGTTAAAACTCATAAGGGAAGTATCATTGCAATAAATTTTTGTGAATCAGTTCCCATTAGAGCACATAAATGTTCTATATCTACTGATCTCATTGTCATACCTAGGATTGAGTTTGATATAATCCTCGGTATGGACTAGCTTTCGAACCATGATGTGAAGATTTATTGTAAGAAGAAGGAGGTTACGATTTTTTATGAGGATGATAAGGAACACCTTATCTTTAGAGCATAATCACCACCACCTAATTCTTATCTAGATCCACCCCAGTAGCTCAACTAAATTCAATTATTATCGAGGAAGATAATGAAATGACTATGGGTGAGGAAAGTAATGTTCAAATAGAGGATATACCTGTTGTGAATTAATATGTAGATGTGTTTCCGGATGATTTACCTAGACATCCTCCAGAACGAGATGTTGAGTTTTCCATTGATTTAATTCCTGGATCAAGGCCTATATTGAAGACCCCTTATAGAATGGCCACAATAGAATTAGTTGAACTAAAGAAACAACTATAGGAATTTAGTAATAATGGATTTATTTGCCCTAGTGTTTCTCCATAGGTAGCCCCTGTCCTTTTTGTTAAAAAGAAAGATGGATCTATGAGGTTATGTATCGACTACAGGGAGATCAATGATATAACAATAAAGAACAAGTATCCCCTACCCCGCATTGATGATTTATTTGACCAAATGCATGGAGCTCAATACTTTTTAAAGATTCAACTTCGATCTAGATACCATCAGTTGTGTGTAAAGAAGGAAGGCATTCTGAAGATAGCATTTCGAACAAGGTACAATCATTATGAGTTTACGGTAATGCCTTTTGGATTGACTAATAAACCCTCCGTATTCATGGATCTAATTAATAGAGTTTTCAAGGAATATCTCGATGAATTTGTGGTGGTATTTATCGATGATATCTTGGTATACTACAAAAGCTACGAAGATCATGAAAATCACTTGCGCATTATCCTGATGACTCTGAGAAGACATGAATTATATGGGAAGTTTTGCCAGTGTGAATTCTGGCTTCATGAAATTTCTTTTCTTGGCCATATTTTCTCTAAAGATGGAATCTCTGTTGATCCTTCTATGACCAAGGTAATCCAAGAATGGCCAACACCTACGAGTATAACAGAGGTACGCAGTTTTATTGGTTTGGAAGGTTATTATCGACGTTTCGTCCATAATTTTGCCCGATTGGCTAACCCATTAACTAAGCTCGCACGTAAAGGGGTCAAATTTGTTTGGAAAAAAGAGTGTGAAGAATGTTTCGAAGAACTGAAGAGAAGATTATCCAATTCTCCTATATTTACTCTACCATCGGGGAATGATGGGTTCGTTATGTATAGTGATGCATCAAAGAAAGGACTTGGTTGTGTCCTTTTGCAGAATGATAGGGTTATTGCCTATGCATCACGACTGTTGAAAATTAATGAACTAAACTATCCTACACATGATCTCGAGTTAACAGTAGTGATCTTTTCTTTGAAGATATGGAGGAACTACCTCTATGGTGAAAAATGTGAGATTTATACTAATCACAAGAGTTGGAAGTATATTTTCTCACAAAAAGAACTCAACATGAGGAAAATGAGATGGCTTGAATTACACAAGGATTATGATTGCATGATACACTACCACCCATGGAATGAAAAAAAGGTGGAAGATGCTTTGATAAGAAAAGACCATGGAGTTTTGAACAATATGTAAATTGAAAGGGATCCAATTTTCATGGATCTAGTGAGGCTGAACATGGGAATAACCAGGGAAGGTGAAACATCAATGCTTTTTCAAATGGTTTCCAAACCATATTTACTAGAAAGGATTAAGAGTTCTCAGACTGATGATGAAGAATTTAAAACGAAGATTAAAGCTGTGAATTATGGGATATTGAGAGACATTGTGTATGAAGAAGGAATTTTGAAATTCAGGAAGATACTTTGTGTTCCCGATATACCGGATCTTAAAAGAGAATTGCTGGATGATGCTCATAGTTCCAATTTCTCTATACACCATGGGAGAACCAAAATGTATAGAGATTTGAAGGAACATTTTTTATGGGACAACATGAAGTGGGAGATTTCCGATTTTGTGTCAAGATGTATGGATTGTTAACAAGTGAAAGATGGAAGGAAACAGCCTGGTAGAGTATTGCAACCTCTTCCCATACCTGAGTGGAAATCTGATAATATCACAATGGAATTTGTCATGGGACTACCAAAGACTCCTAGAAGGAACAATAAAATATGGGTTATTGTTGATCGTCTTACCAAGTCAGCAAAATTTCTTGCTATAAGAGAAGATCTACCACTGGAACATCTATAAAGACTATATATTGATGAAGTTGTGAGACTTCATGGAGTACCCCTATCGATTGTTTCTGACTATGATCCTCGTTATACTGCAAGATTCTTTAAAAGTCCTCAGAAATCCTTGGATACTAAATTTCATTTGAGCACTTCCTACCACCCTCAAACAGATGGACAATCAAAACAAACTATTCAAACCATAGAAGACATGTTGAGGTCCTGCTCACTTGACTTTCAGGGTATGTGGGATCAATATTTACCTCTGGTAGAATTTTCCTATAACAATATCTTCCATTTGAGTATTCATATGGCACCATATGAAGCATTATATGAAAAGAGATGTCACACACCGACCTTGTGGAATGACGTTGGTGAAAGAAAACTTTTAGGCCTAGAAGTGGTGGAAGAAACGATGGAAAAGGTGAAGGTAATCCAAAACCATATCAAAGCAGCTCAAAGTAGGCAGAAGAGCTATTCCGATAACCGAAGTAAGGATTTGGAATTTCAAGTTAGTGATCATGTTTTCCTGAAGGTATCTCTATGGAAGAGAGTCATACGTTTTGGTAAGAAAGTTAAATTGAGTCCCAGGTACATCGGACCTTTTGAAATTCTAGAACAAATTGGGGTTGTAGCTTACCATTTGGCAATGCCGCCAAATCTCTCCAAAGTTCATGATGTGTTCCACGTATCACTATTGAGGAAATACATGCCTGACCCAATGCATGTACTCACCTAGGAGGAATTAGAACTGTAATCCGATCTGTCTTATTGCGAAGAGCTCGTCAAGATTCTTGATATGAGAGAACAAGTACTGAGAAAACGGACGACTCTTCTGGTAAAAGTCTTATGGAGATATCATAAGATGGAAGAGGAAACGTGGGAACCCAAGGAACTTATGATAAAGAACCAACCGAGTCTTTTCATGCGGTTGTATTCTATAAATTTTGAGGATGAAATTATTTGAAGGAGGGGAGAATGTAACACTCTAAGCTTCTACGGTACGCTTCTCTTTGAATAATGCAATAGCTTGCGTTGTATGCAACATCGAGTTCTAACACACCACAACCAATCAAACTAGCCATTATGAATAGTAATACCCACTTTTTGAAATTTATAAATTTCATTTTTTAAAATGGACTTCATTTTAGGATTTGGAATATTGAAATTAGCCTAGCGTGAATTTTTGGTATTTTTCTGAAAAACTTCATTTTTTGATGAATAGTGAAACTACTAAGTTGTAGTTAAAAAACTGAATTTTTCATTAAACTTAATTTTACCGCTTCTGTGAGTGAAATTTCAAAAATCCGAAAGACACGTTTAATATCAAGGAGTAAAATGTGGTACAATGAGATTAAAATAATTTTTGATGAATAGTAACTTTTTACTTTTATTTACCACGGTTAAAAGAAAATAGGGTAATTAACGGTAAAAATGATATTAATATTATCGTAACACATGTCCTAATTCTATTGGAAAAGTTTATATCGACCAAAAACAACCTTAGGAATAAAATATTATCATATAGATCCACTTGTATTAGATTAGGACATTTATTATTATTTAATTAAAAGAAGAGTTAAAAGATTTAAAATCAATGATTAATTACTAAAAAATTTTTAATATAGGGTTATACATAAGATAAATTAGATTTTAAATATTAATTAGAAAGATAAAAATATTTCCTACATAATTGTATTTCATTTATAATTTTCAAGCATTAAATAATTTAATATATTTATGATCCAATGATGATGTAGTAATTACCATAATAGTGAAAAATTGAAATATTTGATATCATAAAAATCCAAATAAATATAATTTGATACATTTTAGGAATTATAATAATTTTCAAAGTTAATATGACATGTTATTATTGATTTAATTAACTTTTTTCGAAGTAATCCTTCTTTTGTAATTTTTACAAAAATCAATTATTGAATAGTGTCAAAATTGACATAAAAGAGTTTTTAAAACAAATATTATATTATTAATTGATATTCAATTCCTAAATATAGAACGATCGGCCAAGAGACTTATATCATGATATTTTTATCATTAATGGACCACTTTGGGGTCTCTTGGAGGTATATAGTAAGTTTATTAACTATATAATATAAAAATACAAAGTTACATGGTAAGTGTCAAACTAATTAACTAAGAGTTAAAACTAAAATATAAGGTTAATATAATGACCCAAACCGGTCTAAATTCTATTGGTTGAGGGGTTTTATACCAATCCACACCTTAAAATTTAAATAATAAACTTTGGAGCCATTAGAAATCGAATATGAATTTATTATAAAATAATATTTCTAGCTTTTCCAAAGGTGCCCCTCACCCCTCTTAAAAAAGGGCACTACCCCTTCTCATTAATTCACACCTTCAAAGTCATTTGGCTTGGCCAAACTCTGCCCAAATACTCTCTCAACTTTCCTCACTACATCCTAGAGGCCTTAGTTGGATCATAAAGCCAACTTAAGGAGCCCTTTTGATCAAATGAAAAGGAAGAACCCGAAGAAGAGGTAATGTTTTCACCACCATCTTTCAAGTTCCTTTATTCTTCAACTTCTTCTTTCTTTCCCATTCTAAAATAATGAATCCAGTATCTCCTATATAATTTAATATTATTATAAATATGGTACAACCATATTCAGTATTCTATCCATCCTTTGAATAACATGTCACCATACGTGCGTATGTACGTCTTTCTTTCTCCACGTCGTGGTGTAATTGTTGTTCAATAAATTATTATTTGGATGGTAATAATAATGATTTTTAATTCATTTAAATAATAAATATAACATGATAATGATTCTGTATAGATGATATACCATCCAATTAAATATTAATTTAATATCAAAAGAATGATATTGTCACTCGTGCGTATGTACGGACTACCGTCTCCACAAACACGATGAGATTCATTCTCCATCGTATCCATTCAAGTATAATTCTCATTTGTAGATTAATAATAATATTTAAGGACTTAATATCATTCTAGATATGAATACGATACAACCTATCCATAACAAACATGTCTTAAATAACAAAACATATAAAAGAAAATGAATAAGTTAACACCCGAAATGATAATAATTTTAAGATATTATTTACAAAGCAATGTTAAAAGATCATCTATGATATCATATTAATGTATATTATTCTTGTATAATTTAATAACAATTATTTCACCATTATACAGGAGGTTATCCTACCCTAACCAAGGAAAAGTACAAGGTAAGGGTTTATTCCACAATCTCATCATTATCCGAGGTTGTTTATATGTAATAATCTACTGGGATTTCATTATCATCCACATCCATGTTTATTAAAAATGTTTTTCAAAACATTTTTACTATTTACAAGAATATGGGTTAAAGTCATTTATACCCTTGTTTGTCTTTTTATATGTGGTTTATAAAGGAATCCTTCTGTCGTTTTCCAAACAAGGTGATTTTTATCCTTTTCGACAGAATTAAGGTACAAATGTTTTTTTAACTTATATGGCGGGTGCGGCTATTTTTCACCGTTATAAAATCTTCAAAGATTCCCTTACAAGCTTATAAGAAAATTTTCAAAGTAAATGTTTTATTTTATAATTATGTGACTCTTAAATGATTTCAAAATAGGAAGAGATATTTCTCTAAAAATAGTTTTGATTTCATCTATGTCAACATCCATTGATGGATTTTAAGTTTATTTGGAGTTGATTTATTATGATTCAAAACATCCATATTTTATTCATGGTTTTGTGATATGTTTGAATGTGGATGTGCTATTTTTATACCATTCATGGTTTATGAAGAATGTATTGACATTTTGTTTGCTAGTTTTAATATGAATGTTTACGTTATGTTTAAACATGTACATATGAGGAATGCATTAGACTTAATATGTGATGGGTGAAGCCCGCTATAGCTCCTCGATGCATCGGTAGGCCTAATGAGACAAACTAGTGTCTTGGCACAAGTCCTTGACAAAATCATTTTTGTAGTCTTGGAACGAGGCCTTGGATATGTGGTTATGATAGTCTGGAATTATGAATTCCATCATTATGAAAGTGGTTATTGATATTGCATGTGATTATTTGATTAGTAGAATATCCACGTGAATAAGTAAATGGAATTAATTCATTTTATTTTTTCTATACTATGTTCAAGTTCAAGTTTAAAAGGATTTTGTTTTATTTATACATTTCCTTAAAATTTTATTCTTATTTATGAATGTTTCTGCTATATTGTTATCCTTACTAGGCATTTGAGCTCACCCCATTTCTATGTTTTAGTTTTCCCAGGATGTGAAGACATAAATTATGAATGACCTGTAGGGATAGTATGAGGGGATAAGAGTGTGGCCTATGGAGACTATGTTGTTGTAGTTTTCATTTTTATGATGTAATGTAAATATTTATGAATATATCTAGTGTTTCCAAGGCAACTAAACTAATCAGCCTTTCAGGATTTGATCTTTCTTATGATCATGCCAATGTTATGTA
This sequence comes from Viscum album, assembly GCA_963277665.1. NCBI lineage: Eukaryota > Viridiplantae > Streptophyta > Magnoliopsida > Santalales > Viscaceae > Viscum > Viscum album. The sequence continues at coordinate 989,332,833 of OY728159.1, read as the reverse complement.
ATAATGCACCGACTCTGGGTAACTGGGGTTGGGGTGTTACAGGCATAAGGCTCTATAGGTGTGGGTAAATGAGGTTGTGATGGGTGGTATTTAAAGTCAATGAGAAGGGGGTTTGTCAATATTATATTCATTAATTTATTATTTCTCCACGAGACAAGAAATATAGAAAATTATATTGACTGAAATTATTAATAAGTATGTGTTACTTCAAACCGAGGGTCATTTACATCAGTTATGACTCAAGCATGATGCATAAATCCTTTTATTTATCATATTTTTGTAAATTATCGAATTTCACAATTCCACAAAAATTCCAGTATTTCAGAAAAATTTCAAAAATTCACCCTAAACACTTCTCAATGTGTAGAATTACAAAATGAACTTCATTTTATTAATTTTTTTTCTAAATTAGGGTAATTTATTTTTTAAATAAAATTATAATTTATATTAAAAATATAAATGTTAAAAAAAAAAATTTATTTTCTAACACATTGAAAAATTAATTATGGTATCATAAAATTATAATATAATCATAATAAATATAAATACCAATTTATTAATACATTTCATGAAAATATATTTTCATTTAAATGATTAAATCAATCATTAACTATTCATGACTTACAAAAATACCAACACTATAATGTAATTATATCATATTGTCACTTATAGGATGGATATATTTTATTAATACTATCATTGGTAAGGTTCCTATTCACATGGATGATTTAATATTCACCAATGTCATATTTCTATTCATTTTATTAATATTACAATTTATAAGTTTGTGATACTATTACCCAAAAAATAAGATTATCCTATTAGACTCAAAAAATATTACTGGTCTCAACTATGAGTATCTACTTTTTGAAATTTAAAACACAAAACATGAAAAATTATTTTTAATGGTTAGTTTAAAAAGGTTAAATTTTATTTAGTAGTTCATTAAAGTAGATTTTTTTTTATTTTAAAATCTCGGGATGTTACATCCCCCCTTCAATGAATTGAGGCCTCCCAATTCATTTATCGTACTTATAATTATTAATTTTTCTTATAGATAATTATCAAATATTATTTTCTTATGTGTAATAAATTAACTAATATGATAAAATTAAATGATATAACTATATAAAAAACAACATATAATCTCCAATGTTGTTTAGTCCATTCTCTAATACCAATTATAACCACTTGATCCCGCACTCCCAGATTCAGCACTAAAACATGGTGTACATTTTTTATAAAGGATAACAGAAAAATAAATATTAAATTATAAATTTGAGGACATTTTATAGTCTAGAATATACAGAATTATATGACATCTTACATAAGTTGAATTAGAGTTTACAAAAATAATTAAAAAATAACTAATTGGATTCATCTTCATTATCACCTTAACTTTCCTTTGAAATTCTAATTAATCATGTGAAAAACAATTTCAAAATAAGGGATGAGACAAAAAAGCTCAATAATAGGATATATAAGATCAAGAAATTGTATGAAATAGAGTGAGTATAATTATTATCATCATAACATAGGAATATTACCATAATCATTATAGGAAGCCTTAATAAAAGACTTGGAATATAGCAATGCATAAAAATGAACCATCATGAAACAATGGTAAACAACCACACATAGTTGTGAACAAAAATAGAATCATTTATATGCATACATGGATATACTACTTTTGTTCTTTAGATTAACCAATTCATTGAAGCGCTATATAATTATGGACGTACCCGTCACATCATAACATTTTTATTGCACTATAAAATTTCTAGCGCACCCATCATATAATAACATTTAAATTATCATGAATGCCACATAGAAAATATATAAATAATGAAGTTAAGACATATCAGGGAAAGTAATTTTATATACATTATAAATCATACATTCATGAACATTAGGTTCCTAAATGAAATATGGAATAACATCCCTGATACAATGACAATCAACTGTGACTGAGTAGTAAAGGGAATGCTTTTGAAAGAAGAGTTATTTTTGGAAAAAATTAGGTTTGAAATAATATCTTGTGGAAAAAAATTATATCCCCGATAAGGTAATATAATTTTTAATAAATTATATTTAAGGAAAATACATACTAAAAGTGGAGTGAAAGAGGGAAAACCTGAAGAAAGAAAGATGGGTTCGAGAATTCATCTTACCTTGTATCTGACCTCTTTTTTTCACATTATTGGACAATATAATATTATTATATTTCTTCATTAAAAATTATAGAATCTCATATACAAGAATATGATTAATTATTGTGTTATTTTTTTTAGGTCTTTGAATGAGTTAAAGAGTTTAAATTAATTGTTCCAGAGTGTTCTGTTTCATAGTTATCATGAACGGTTCACTTATACACAAGAATGGAAGTTTTGGTATAACATAGATAAACACCCATAATTTATAGTTAATGTTATTAATGATATTACATAAATTAAAATTATCTTAAAATTATTTTTGTTATATACAATGTGGATGAATCATTTGATAAAATATAATGAAGATCATTTTAGGTTAATTTGGGCAGTTTTTTGATCAATACGAACATGTTTTGGATTATCAGTTAGTATTATGTATAAATATTGTCTTCCTAATATAAAAGGTGTTAAAAAAATAGATATTATAATATTTTTTCAACCATTAGATTGTTTTATTTACATCCATGATGAATTTGAAGGAAAATGGAAGTGCATCAGCCATGATATTGGTAAATAAACTCATAACGAGAAACAATTTCATTTTTATAAATGAGATAAGGATACATGGATGATTATAATGAATAACATTCCATAAGAAATATATAATACCAGTATATCAATCATAATTGAGTTATCATGACATCCGGATAAGATATTTTGAGGATAAGAGAAGAAAAATGCAGAAATTTGAAAGGAATTTGAAAGAAGAGAGGGAGAGAGAAATTACATCTTGAATATATATTTTTCGAGAGCCTATATAGGGGAGTGGTTTTGGTATTTTTATGAGAACAAGGACTTCATGACGTTGTTTAGGATCTTGGTAATAGATTTCAGAAGAATTTGGAATAGGCACAAGGCTTGAGTGGTGTGAGGAAATGAGGGTATCAGGGGTGATATTTATAGTGGAGGGGAGAGGGGTTTTCTCAATATTATATTCATTAATTTATTATTTATCCACAATAACATAAATAGTGATAATTGACATGACTAAAAATAGTAATATGTTCATTAGGGTTTTAACCAATGGTCATTAACATCATCCCTTCCTCAATCATGATGCATAAAATCATTTATTCCGCATATTTTGTAAATTATTGAATTTAACTATTCACCAAACATTCAATTTTTTTTTGAAAAATCTAAAAAATTGAACCTAATAATTATTCAATGTGTAGAATTAAAAAATTATCTTCATTTCATTAAAATATGTTTCTAAATATGAGTAATTTAATTATATATTAAAATTAAAATTTAAATAAAAAATAAAAATTTTATAATTAAAAACTTCTTTTATAACACATTGAAAAATTAATTATGGTCCCGTACAATTATCATATAATATATCAAAATATAAATACTATTTCATTAATACATTTTATGAAAATAAATTTTCATTTAAATTATTAAATTAATTAGTCAATACTAATTACATACGAAAATATGAACAATATAATGCCATTTTATCATATTATCACTTATAGGATGGATAAATTTATTTTTTAATATAATTAGTAATGTTCCTATTAACATGGAAGATTTATGATACATAAGAGTCATATTTATATTCCTAAGGGTTACATTACTATATATAAGGGTGTGTAATCATTCACCAAAAATTATGTTTGTCCAATCGAACACCAAATATCTTACAAATCGGAATCGTGTTTGTCTATTCATTGAAATTCAAAATACAGAAGAGAAAAAATTATGTTTAATGGTTACATTATAAAGGTCAATTATTATTTTTTACTTAAATTAAGCACATTTTTTTTCACATAAAATATCAGGATATTAGATACACCATTGACACTTTAATATATATATATATATATTATTATTATATTACAATAATTATCTTTATAACATTAATAATAGTAATGTAAACAATATCAATATAAATATTATTATAAATTAATATCTATTCTATATAGATATTCAAATAGAGGGAATGAATACCCAAATTAAAAAAAAATTCCATAAGAATCCCAATATATATGGTTTTGAATGATTCTAAGTTCATCTTGTAGGTGTTATGACCAATATAAATTTTTAAATGTTCATAATTATCATGTCATGACATAATAATTATTATGATGAAAATAGTTATATTTTTTTGGAAATTGGAAATGATGGTACCCACCGTTTATTTATATAAAACTATAATGTTAATAAAATTATAAATTAATAATTTTATACAAGGAACATAACAAGTTCTATTAAATGACTTTGGATACTAATGAAGTGAATTTTGGAGCTAGTCATGAAAAAGTGTTCCAAGAGAAGATATACTTTTAGTATCACTTCAAAGACACAAGTTGTGATGGATATTATAGTCAATGATATATAGATTGAAAAAATGTGAATAAGTAGAATATAATTAATATTATTTAATAAAGAAATAATAATATTTATTTTGACACTAGAAACAAAAAAGAGGAAATTGATTAGCTAATGGAATTATACGAAGAACTATGAGGAGTGGTGTTTGTTTTGATTTGGAATCATAGTGATTATGGAATGTTATTTGAATCATTTGGAGAAAATCAGTAATCTGAATAATTTTTCATTATTAGTGTGTTGAAATAATTTCAAATGATCACAATAATTTAATGAACATAAAAAGATAATCCAAGAATTAAATAAGTAATTGATAATGATTAACTTAACAACCATGATTATAAGTAGTTATGGAATGATATAGTCGATTCGTAAATTTTTTTATCTGAAATTAAACACCATGGATTGAAAATAAATAATATAATTGGAATATATATATAGACTCGTTATTTTTCAATTAGTTGAATAACAAAATATTGTCAAGTGATTTTATTATAAAGGGTGGGAATAGAGGCTAATTTTAATAGCTATAAATATGGATAAAATAGAAATATAACCTTTAGAAAATAAAAGTATCATAGGGTTGAAATCTAATCATTAAGGAATAGAAATTTTCGACTTATTATTCTTGGAATAATTGGAAGAAACTTGTGGAAAATAAATGAGGTCATTAATAAATTCATAGAGAAATATTTACAAAAAAATAAAATAACATGTAATTGCCTAGTGAATGTGGTGAATGTATCTTGAGTTACATGATGTGGTATAAAACATTTATACTTTGAAAAGTTGTTATTGACTATTATTTGGGGATTTTGATTTCATTATTCTATAATTAACATTATTATATATTCAATTATCATTAATAACTCATGATATTCATATGTGGAGACCCACTTAAAAATAAATAATAAATATATTGATATATATGGTTTTATATATTACTAAATTGAAGATCCATGTCCTTGATTATGGTGATTTTGTTTTTTATTTCTAAATAAGGAAAGTGAAACAAAATTTATAAGAATGATATAAATATTTATTGGATTGAATGATGTATCTTCCTTTAACTCAACATCCACATAGGGTTAGAAAAAGATATTATTGAGAAATATCGTTCTATACCATTTATTTTGGCAGATATCAACAATCAATTATATATTTATATACATGCACACATAAAATACACTATTATTTAATCAGTCAGATGCATTTATGAGATTGATGTAGGTGTGTAATTACTCTAACAACGTTATTTGGGAGAGATGGAGATGATTTATTCCTTTGATATTATAAATTATATTACATGATTTATGTGGTTAGTCGATATTTTTAGTTATTCCATCATATTGATATAATAATGTGACATAAGACAATTTAATAATGTGTAAATACACTTACTAACCCACAATTTTAGTGTTGAGGTGGATTGTGAACAATATGAACTATCTGTACTCCATACCTATTACATTGGGATGGGGAATATCTAATATTCAACTATACACCTTGGATTATTATTTCCCTTCGTATTCCACACTATTTATTTTATATTATATATGTGTATTTCCTTTTTCATCTTGCCATGTGAACTTTTCTTGATATGGACTTTTTCTCTTCATCTAGCTTGCTAAAGATGTGTATTTTTTCCAACAATTCATAGGAAGATTTGATGTATATTTCATATTTTATATTTAAGATAGGTGGTGATTTTTATTTCCTACACTATCTCTTGAGTAGTGTATCCATGGTTAATTACCAATGGGGAAACCTATAATTGTTGTCGAGTGCGATTTCTATTAATTTCAAAAAACGTTATTATTTGTGATTAATTTAATAGGAGATTATTTGGAATATAAGTTATAATTTATTAGAAATGTCAATATGATTTTATTTTTATGTCATATGATATTATAATTTCTACACTTTTTTATTAGTTATTCATGTATACAATATAGTTATATAGGGTAGACTCACTACATCGAATGACCATTCATTGGGTTGTTATACCCATCTCTATTTGTGAACTCATGTAATGATCACCTTCGGTCTATAAATATTAGAATATATTTATTCTACTAATTAATGTTCTGGGAGATATATGGTGGACATGGATAGATATTGAAGTTGAGATCTCATGAGGGTGGATGCTTATTTTTCATTAATGATTGGGATGGACTATAAACTAGATGTGATCATTATGATAGATGATTTTCAAGCATGATTTCACACAACAATCATGAATTATTTAACTATATGTATATTTTCCATTTTTATTTTTATATATAATTCATGTTCTAGGTGATTGTTGTTTACTATATTAGGTGATAGGTTTTGTATATAGTTCATACCCCCCCCATAATTTACAAGTACCTAAATGTCGGTTTCCTTGATCTGTCCTATTAGAGTTGGGATTGAGGAATTTTTATCAATATTACTAAAAATTATAGATTTTTATTAGTTTTCTATGTAAAATTATAGAATTATGAACTTTTAATTGGTATTGATATAATATAGATAAATACATACTAAATATATATAATATAGGGGGTCATAATAGATATTTTTTAAAGAATGTGGTGGATGGAATATTCTTTAGCATGAATCCCATTGATTAAATATGAATGAGATCATAGTGTGTGATACATGATTGTAATTGCAGTTTATGCATCTTGTAGTCACACATCATTATTTTAAAATTTCATGTTTATTTGGTAGGATCTACATATATTGAATAAAGGCTTGATTGGTGAGAAATATTTATAAATGCTCACCAATTTCTATATGTGTTAGAATTATATTATTTTCATGATGCATAATTGGGGTAATGATAATATTATATAGAGAAATGTGCAGATTCACACTAGAATTTATTCAGAATTATAATATCATAGGACCTGATCTGACTTTGATATTAGTCTTACAAAATTGAGGTATTTAATTCTTAGAGGGGTGCTGTAGAAATTAATCATTTGATTAGGAATTTATCTAAATTTAACTATATGTTGGTCAAAATATAAAATTATTCCATGACTGATATTTTTAAATCAATGGAAATATATTTTAATTAGAGATTAATTCCATCATTTTTTCACTAATTACTTATTAATAAGTATAAATTATGATATTTTCGATTATTATTAGTAATTTAGTGTATAGGAAACATAGTGGGAGATAAGATCTGCATAGATGTTAAATTCAATTAAAATTATTCAACTCCATGATTGGGATTCTCTCAGATATCATATATATGGGGTTATGTTAGTATTAGTAAATAATTAATTTATTCACAATTTCTTGATAAGGGGACTCTACGTGGTAGTTTATTATATTTCTTATAATTCTATAAAAGTATAATTTTTAGTTCATGGTTTTGTGTTTTTATGTCGAATCCAACATGGATATAAATATGAGGAACATACGATGATCGATATTGAGTAATTTTGATAATATCAACAATGACTCTCTTCTATGGTTAAATAACACATGGGGGCTTACACTATATTTTTATGCCATTTTTATGTGGATATGAATATAATTTTCTCTGGTTGTAGCATGGCTCTGCATAATCTATTAAATATTATGTGTGTTGTTTAGGAGAACATGATTTGGATGTGAGAGAAAATTAATATTAGTTTTTATTATAGAGTACTAATTATATAACAACAACTTTTTTTTGGAGTATTGAGTAATTTCATGAAGATCTTATTATATAGGGAATAAATAATATTTATTATTAGAATGGTTGTTGTGGTGTTAAGATCATGTTGCTCGACCAATGGTGAATCGACAATAAATAATGGGGGTGACTTTTTTCTCCATAATTAAAATTTGGGGATATGGTAAAATCACCAGTTCTAGGGAAAAAGACCTTGTAAATATTTAAATGGAATATTTTATCTAGCTGATTTACAGAGGAACATTATGAGGAGTGATTATTGGTAGATTTTTGTGATTTCTAATGATAAAAATATCATGTTAGATGAGAATACTATGAAAAGTTTTTAATTTATCATATATTTGAGATTTATTTTTAATTTTTTTTTCATTAGCTCAAGTGATAAGCAATTTCATAGGAAGTTCATACTAAGGGACAGATGTAGTGGAAAATAGATGAAGTAACTTTTTTGGATAATATTTTAAATATTTTTTTAAGAGTAGAAATTTTATGTGGATTGTCTCTTCCCCTAATAATTAGTCTAAATTTTATTTATGTAATATCTATATTTTCATATATTTTTTTCATTGATCCCTTTTTGGTGACCTTATATACACATAGATTTAGTATTTAAAAGAGGATGTAAATATAATGTAATATTTAAGTATATATTTGGATATTTACAACATCGTGTTAATTTTTTTTTGATTTCAATAGTTTTCCAACAATGCCTATAATGTACATATTTTATGGTGGGATTACATTTTATCCTATTATACTATTTATGGATTATATTTTTATAATCAAGTCATTTTCATTGTGTATTGATTATTTTTGTGTGATGTCCCAAAACAATAAAAGTAATTTTCAAGGGGGTGGTTGTTATTACATGTATTCTTACAAAATACTTGATCTCCTCCATTATGTATGGGAGATAGATACACCTTATATATTTAAATGGTGTGTTTTGGGGAGATTTGAAACAATTTGTTAAATATTCCTCAAAATTTTTAAAGATGATATCCTAATTTTTTTCGATTTAATGGATTGATTTGTCACGTTTATGATATCATTTAGATTGTTGTTCGAGGATACCATCTTGAAGAATATTTTTCATTGATAAGTTCTATGATGATAATTTTATTATAATTTTTATGATTATACCAATTTCAATTGGACCACTGAAATTTTTAGAAAGAGGGATATTCGCATAGTTTTCAGAGTCAAGATTGATGCAGTTTTCTTGATGTGCCATGAATAATTTAATACATATTTTGGATTCCTGATATTACTACCCTTCTCCTAAATGATTTAAATTTTATTGGTTAGTGGTTTTTTGAGGTTTCTCTTTCTATATATTGTTGTTTTGAATGAATTTGTTGATTGGTATTTCTATGATATGTTTTATTTGGAGGTAAAAATTATTTAATATGGGGAGGATAGAACTGTATGGGTATTAAGCCTTAGGGTCAAAATTAGATTTTTAGGGAAATATTTGTCACATCGGTGTTCATTGGTTTATTAAAACTCATTTTAATTAAAATTTATTGAATTCACATCTTTTTTAATCACTATAAGATGTTTATATGGTTAATATTATTTTTTTATTACATAATGGATATATTATATTTCGTCTAAATGGAATGAATGATTGAAAAATGAAGTGAACCATTTAATCTGGAATGAGAGATTATAAAATAATATTATTTTGAATAAATTTATCTGATGTTAAGTTATCATGTTGAGATGAATAATTGTTTTCATAATTAATAAAATTTATTAATCTATATATTTTTTATCACAATAGTTAAATAAATGAACACATATCTATTGTTCATCATATGTAACACTTTTACTATATTTTTTATTTTAAACTCATATTTTTTGAAACTGGTCCCATAATGTTTGTTCACTTTACTAGAATTTTTCTTAATATATCTTAGACAATTTTTTGAATAAGCTATTAGATTAGAAAAATTTATCCGCATTTAAATGGTGTCCAATATTTGTTAGAAGATAACACAATTATTTTTGAATTTAGAAGTTTTATTTCAGATAGGGGTTTAATTTTTTAAATTATTATAATATTTTCTAGATTCAATGAAAATATTTTTAAATAATAAACAAGGGTCCAATTAAAATATATATATCTCCTTTATCTCTCATATCTCTCTCTATCTCCCACAGTCAATCTCTACCCCAAAGCTGTTGGTGAGAAAAAGTGAAGGTCTATGAAATGTTTTAGGAAGCTCAATTGGAGTTATATTTAAGTAATTAGACTACTAGAAATATATTTATATCATAATTAATGTTATTTAGATCATTTTATATCTACAGTGATATGTTGTGGTCTTATACAATATATATATATATATGTGTGTGTGTGTGTGTGTGTGTGTGTGTGTTTGAACATCAAAAGGTGATGAGATAATAAGTAAAAATTACCATTACACATCTATAGTTGGATGGATAAATATTCATGAGATAAGGTTTTAATCTAAATTTTTATCATGTTGGAATTTGTAATTCTTTATTTATGATTTTTATGAAATAATGTTTAGATTTTTATTCAAGGGAAAAAAATCCCCACAAATAAATTTTAAATGTTTAAAGGTTTATTGTTTGAATAGATGGTGTATGCTGCTAGTTCCTATATTGGTAGCTAGTGTTAAAACCCATGAATTTACAATATTTTCCTTGTATAATAAATTTAATTTCGATTCTAACTTTCTTTATACGCAACACTACGTTTTCTTGTGTTATACACAATACCGTGTTACATTGATAACATATCAGACATGAAGGAACATGACTAAAGTTTTATATAACATCCCAAGATATTATGATTTATTATAATTTTTTTTTAAATTCATCCAAAATATTTTAAATTCATATGATAAGAAAAATCATTTTATGCATAGGAAGATCTATTTCTCTTAATGTAGTTTTTCCGAATTTTAAGGGCACACGTATTTTAAACCAATATTTTTACCCTTTAAAAAATAAAATTTGTAAAAACAAAGTTCATTTTTGAATTAATAATTTCAATGTTAAATTAAGGCGAATTTCTTATATTTTTCTGAGGAGTTTAATTTTTTATTGAATAGTTAAAAATACAAAATTTTAGTTGAAAACTCCTATTTTATTTTAATAAGTATTAATCTTAAATTATAATTTAAATTGGGTTTGAAATAACAATTGATAAATAAAACATATTTTAATCCAATTTAGGGAAATAAAATAAATTTTATAATATATTTATATATGAAATCGTAGTTAACTTTTAACCATTTCACTTTAAAACCCCTCTTTCTCTCCATGATTGTGGGATTATCATTAATTTTAATTTTCCATTTATTTGAATTGAATTTGGAAAATATGGTATAATTTTTTTGAATTATTATGATATTTATAGTCTAATAGTTTCTACATAAATTATCACCATAACGTTCAGTGAATGCAGTTAACATTAATTCCATTGATTATGTTAATAACGAGCTTACATAATGAATAATCATAGAATATAAGGTGTGTAAAAGTCCCAAAACCTGTAAAACACCCATTTTTTTGACATAATTCGACCCACACCACATTATTATTGTTTTCAATTATTTTTTTGGGATACCATTCAATGAAATTACCTATATATTAAGTTATGTAAGTAAAAAATCCAAAAAGTTACATTCTTTTCCTTTAACACTTATAAGGATTTGAGATAGGAATTTTTTTTCAGATATAAATATTATTTATAAACTTAAATTGGATCATTTATCATTATAATTTATTTCAAAATTTTAAGTGATGTTATAAATACATTAAATTCTTAGGAATCACCAACATATGGATTATTTAGTACATAATTAAATTAAAAAATTATACTAAAGGCACTAAAGTAAAGTAAATTTAATAAATTATTATTTTTCATTTTTTATAGAATAAAACAATTTTTTAAAGAAATATTATCTTAATATATTTTAATTATTATAATTTATGATAGTTCTAAATTAAAAATAAATAAATAATGAAAATATGATAATAATGTTATTTTACAAAAAATTATATTTTTTAAGAGATTTAAAATTAAAAAATTCAATATTCATAAATGTGATTTTACTATGTTATTAAATAAATCATATGGTCCATTTATTTTCCAATTGACATTTTAGAATGAATATATTGGCCATCGAATAGAAAAAATATTGATATCACAGTTAATATTAAAGCACTGTTTTTGGGCGTTACACACACTCATATAAAAAAAAATTCTACACACATTTGATTTATTTATTTTTTAAATTAGATATAATATTTATTTATAGTGTCTTATTTTATAATAATTTTCACATTAATTTTGTTTTCATGTACGTATTAGATAGTTTATAAAACTAGTTAGCTAAATGAAAAACCAAAATGGAAATATAAGGAAACATAAAGACTAAGTTAAAAAATGATAAAAATGATTTTATTTTTCAATTATAGGTTTGATTATATAAAATAGTTTTCATTTAATACATTAGTTTTCTATTTTTTGAGTACATTATATAAGGATGACCTCTCAAAAGTTCCTTTATTTGTATATTTACAGAAATGCTAATACCCCTCCATTATAAAACTACACTCAACCCCCTCACTTTTTCACACCTCTACAACCCTTTGTATAATCCAAAACATACCCAAATATCCTAACAAAAAAATATCTATTTATCCTATAATCCGCAATTTCAGTATATTAAAAACCATGGAGTCTTTGGGTTTACACCAAAAAGAGTTACATGAATAAGAGTTATCATTCACCGATCTGTTTTCTTTAAATTATATATCTTCCCCATTAATAATTTATATATCATGACTATATAATAACATTATTATAATTAATATACTATGATTTATTTATCTTAAGGATATTACCTACAACTGCACAGAATTCCATCGGATGTGATACATAATCATCGTTCGTGTGAACGGTAGACTACCACCTCACATCCCGATGTCATTCCTTTTTCAATTACCACCTTTCAAGGGTGGGAATAATGATAGATTTTTGGTTTATTGGTGAAATATATATATATATATATATATATATAATATTTTTAATAATTTAATTCTTATATAATTTTTATATTACACATACCCCAATGCTTTTCATATTTTTTTTGGAATTCGATAACATCATTTGTGGACGTGTAGACTACCTCATAATCAAAGGGATGTGATTTGATCACACCTTACAGGGAATATATAAAATATTGTTTTAATGAAAATAATTTATATATATATAAATAATATTATACTAGAAATATACTATATATATATATATTACTTTTTTAAATGTTCTAAGTAAATGGATGTATCGTTCATGCGTGCGTATGACTTTCCATCACCATGATCATTGCATTTAATTTCTTTTCTACAAATTTAGTTGATTATTATAAAAACATATATACTGAATATATATGATATTAACATAATTTTTTACATAATGTAGATTTTGAAATCATTATTTATGTAAGAATAACAAAAAATTAACAAGTTAAAACAAACTAAAGAAATGAAAACCAACACCTGATAAGATAAAAATAATGAATGATTGTTAAAAAAAGTAATAATATATTACAATAAGATAATATATGACATTATAAATATATTAATGGATTTTTATAAGTTAAAAATATTCATTAAACAATTATACAATAGTTTAAAAATTATTCAACCAATAGGGAGAGTAAGGTAAGGTATTTCTTCTCCATTTACATTTCAATGAGACTCAATTGTTATTATACACCTATTTACATTTATTTCATTCATACACTTCCCCCTTTTTATTTTATATCCATAGTAACTGATATTTCATGGTATTATATGTTTAATATGTGTTATCTCATTGAAGGGGAATTGGCTTGAAAATTACCAAGTGGTAAAAGTTATTATTATAATATCACATTCTTTTAGGACTGTTATCTTCTTATTGAAACAATTACTTCCATATGACCATTTTATATTTTAAATCACATTTATTTTAGAAATACATACTCTTATGTTTTGGGTATAATTATCTATAAAAACGTATAACATTTTTTCAAATGGTGTGTACTTTACACTTATTTGATTAACTAGGGAAAATTGGTAAATACATATCATTTTATCAATATGGAAATTTGATAAGGAACATTTTTCAAAAATGAAATCTATTATTCATTATATGAGTAATGATTTGGAAATGTATGACCGAGGTGGGTCCTAGTTAGTGGTAATCCCTTGTTTCATTGGAAGACTCATGAGATAATCATTTAGAAAATAAGATGGGTTTTTACCTGATATATTAGTAAATATCTTGTGAAATAACATGATGGTAAAGGTCCCTAGTACATATGAAAAATAGAGCATAATAATTTTTATTTTTCATTATTAATATTTAGTTATTATTTTTGAATAATAATTTTTATTTTACATTATATATAGAAGTATTTAATTACCACTTTATTTATTAAATGGAAAATGTATTAGTTACATACATTTAAATATAAATTTTTCATTATATAGTTATATAAATTGTTTGTTTAATTAGTTATTTCCCTTTATATGTTTATTATTCTCATTGATTAATTTCTTTTTCTTATGTACGTTCCATTTCTATTAATTTGATATCACCCTTATTTTGTTTCCCTTCCCCATGTTTTAGTAAAGTGTACATTGAAAGACATCCAATGATATTATATATAGAATAATGTTATTTTTTAAATGAAATTATTTTTTAATTTGTGTATTAATATATTAAAAATGTTTCTAATATTTATCTTGTTTATCCTGAATACCAAACTATTCGATCATTTAGGATGAAAGTTAATTTTAACTTATGCCAAGGTAATGGTAGAAAGATGCAGACTTTGGGCTTGCTGGGGTCGGGGTGCTATAATTTGTATCTAAGAAAGTATTAAAGAAACAATGGAATATATATTTAGGATAACATAGACTATGAAACATTCCCCTAATGTATATTTTGAGGATAATTATAGAAGAAGAACCCAATGAAATAATGTTTATGATTATGAGAGTAAATAAAAATAAAAAATCTAATTTATGTTAATTATTTCACTATTTTTGGGATTGTACCTTATGTTTCATTATAATATGATCTATTATAGTGTATATATTCATTTAGAAATTTTAACATGTTTAATGCATGTTAACATTCATAATGCACATGATCCATAGTGTAAGAATGATATTATATATTGTGTTATTATGCCAATATTCTGTAGTGATATAGTCCCACAAGAATTTACATCATATGAGGATATAATATCATCTTATAATAAGATATGTAATGAAATATATTACCATTATGGTGTTGGAAGGATTTATTAGAACAAAAGAATATTTAGGGAGTAGTTGTGTGAAAGATAACAGGGAAAGACAATTTTTCCCACATGTGACAATTTTGGAAAGAAACAAGCTGGTACATACTTATGATTAAGGGGATTTTTCTACATGTGTGTATAGAAAAGACATTATTCTTGTGATTTAAATGGTATGAAAATTTTTTACATTGAAAAATTAATCAAATTTAAGGAGACTTTACACTACAAAAATTACTATATGAAGCATCAAATGACGATACATCAAAATATGACAATGAATTTTGGTCAAGATTATGTGACTACCAAATATGAAGAGAAATAATTACTAGGATTGGATATGGATTTATGAATTATGTATTTTTTGTATAATATTACTGATGTTATGATTATAAGAATGATGAAATATATTCATATTGTATGGTAATATTTTTCATTGAGAATTTGATGCCTCTGTTGAATGGGATAAATGACCAAGAAAAATGATTCATTGAAAAGTTGAACATCATGGAAGGAAAATCATTGAGGGAATGAAAATACATAATATATTTATAATATTGAGATAATTATTTCTGAAAAATTAGATTATTAATATGTATAAGGTAAACTCCATATTACTAAATATCTTAGAAGTCATTATATTGTAATGGAATATAATACATGGAAGGGACATAAAGTTAACAATTTTTGTAGTGGTTTAGTTGAAATTTTGATGAGTTTTTAGAGATTGATTTATTACTTCACGATATGATACATATTATTATAATAGATAAATTACATATAGTTGAATTAAAAACCAATAGATAATATTGTACATATGAAAAAAATATAGACCATAAATATTTTTACGTATATTTTTATAAATTGAATGAATTTCCTTACTGTTTATAAATAATCTTGAAACAAAAATATATTCCTATTATAATAAATATTTTTGATATAATTAAAATTTACTCACACCTATTTTTTATGGATTTGTGGTTAAACAATTTCACTTGAACATCTTCTCTATTTCTCCCAATCAAAACATGGTAGTTAGATATTGTTGGGAATGTATTTTCTCAAAAATACTCTATATGTATTATTGATTTTAACACTCAAGAATTACCTTGTTTGTTTTATTAATAATGTTTCATTAAATATTTTTCAGGATTATATTTACTAAGAATATTATTTTATTTATGGGTTAGAATCTTTTTTAGTGTATTCAAAACATGTTTTTAAAATGTTCTCATAACACTATTCATAACCAATATTTGTAAGTATAAGCTTTACATATGGTTTAGAAACCCTACTTAAAAAATTAAACGTTTGGATCACATACCCTATGTTGTTGGAAAACATCTTTTTATCAACCATACTTTTAGAAGGAATCCTACATTTTAGACAATTTAAATAATGTATAAACAATATTATGTTTGAATAAAACCTTACGCTTGAAAAAAATGTATGGTGTATCAACCCTACATTTTTGAACAACTGTAAATTATCAAACCATATGTCTTCATTTTTTTCATTACATGATGGAACCCCATATTTTACTATTAAAAAATAATGTTTTAAATATATGCTATTTTAGATGACATTTTCAATGGTCTTGATGGAAGTAAATATTATTTTGAAGATATTTTAAGACCAATTTAATCTTTCATATCCAATCGATTAAATCATTATTATTTCCAAGGGATCTTTCTAATCAATTTATTGATTTAAAATATAATTATTACACTTGGTCAGGTAAAATTTATGGATCCACTCAATTGAATGAAATACATGTATTAAATATATATATGTCCTAGAGTATTTTCACTCCATATACAATTATATATTTTTAAGATATATTTTCGAATATATAAATACTCTAAATAAATGACATATCAACCAACCATGGTATTTATAAAGAAGTAACACTTTGATGGTATAAACAACATATTGTTGTTGTTTGTACTATTATTGAATATCATTTTCAACCAGTATCTCTTAAAAGATATTATTTCATGAAGAATTTATTCATTAAAAAAGAAGATATGTATTCTATCAGTTGGTTTTATAGATGTTATCAAGAACATGAAATTTAAATCAAAGAAACCACTTTATTTTTTTGAAGTTTGGGATACTCGAACAAACTTGTGGATGTGTATAATCCTCTTGAACTATTATTTGGATAATCATGTTCCCTTGAAAAAACCAAGAATGAAATTTAATGTCTTATTGAAATGGTGTCAAATTTCTAGACTCAGTTGTGAATGTTTTGTGAGAAGGGTAATTTTCCAGTGATCATTATCATGAAAAAAGGGATAACATTGGTGGAGTAAAATATGGGATTATTTTACCCTAGATCGTAATAAAAATAGATGTGTTCTTCTTTACTGTTCATACACAACTCAAACTACATACCAAAGAAAAAATACATATTAATATGAATAAAAAAGAAAGCTAAAATCTAGAATCTACCATGATTGTCTAAAAGAAACAATTCACCACACTCCTGTTTATATATATATATTATTCAAACCTAAAAATTTGATATCTAGAAAGATATTTTTTGAGGTATAAGGTAAATATATTTATTTTTCAAAAGTATAATGTATATACAAAAAATACTTAAATGAAAGCTCCTAATGAAGGTATGTGATACATGGACCACACTACAATGGTGATAACTATGGATACTTGAAATATCATAGGGCCATGTTTATGAAAAATCTTATATTTAATGATTATATGGATATTATCTCTCCTTATGAAATTCTTAAGACCCAAGAAACATGAGTCGATGCTAAATATGATGGGTATGATATCAACTCAATATAAATTAATATTATAATTTGTGGACATGGTCCAAGAGAATTTAATCAAGACTCAATATTTGATAATACTTTGAAATGTGGAAGACAATTGTTGTTTCATTATAAAGAACTTACAATGTTAGACTGTTGAGGTATGGTACTACAACACTAAGTTTTTACACCTTCTAAATGTATTATGGCGAATGTATCCCCAAAATAAATTGTTTAATAATCGAAATATCCCATGATGTTTTTGCATTGAGGGATCCAATTACTCAATCAGATCAAGAACTAAATTTACTTAGAGTACCACCCTAAAAATTTAATGGGATACTTTTTTACAATTCCAAAATTATAACTAGTTATAAAATTGACAAAGAAAGAATTTATTATAACTATGATTATTTATAAAGAATATATTCATGAGAAGATGAAATTGATAATATTGTAAAAATAGAAAACACTTCCCTTGATGTTAAACCCAAAAATCATGAAAATAAGTTAAATTAATATGGTCAAATATCAAAATATTAAAACAGCTCAGATACCGAAATTGAACTCGCTCATATGGTAAGAAAATTTTGAAAAATCTATATGTTAAATAGAGTCTTCAAAAAATAATACTACAAAGATAAAAAAGGATCCAAAAAAGTAAGGTTATATGAATGAAAACATATGGTTCACATCATTCCAGATTTTCATGTGTTAAAATATGAATGTGGAAAGGGATAAATCAAAAATCTGAAGAAAAAAACTGATACAGAGAATAAAGGGAAAATTTGATGCTTATGGCTAATTTATTATAGAATAATATGGTTTTGTATTAAAAAGAATAAGTCACGAAAAAAATGTAACAATTTTTCATAACAAAAAATGATACAATGGTAAAATAATATTATGAAATAAAATAAGAAATTAAAATATCTTCATTAAAATTTTCTATTCATGATAATAAAATAAAAGAATTACAAGACATTGAAGAATCATGAAAAATATATTCATATGTTGTAACCAATGAAAAAATACATCTAAATAATATCCTTGTAAAAAAAATTTTACATTGAAAAATATAAATTAGGATGAAAAGATGAGAATTCAAAATTATAAAAAATTATTTTGTGTAATGTTCTAAACGTAATACCTGACTATATTGTTGAATGAATAGAAATTATATTAACAACTTCTGGTTGAAAAATACTTAGATAAGTGGAATCAAAAATTATTTTTTCCAAACAAATATGTCTTTAGTATGAAATATAAATTTGGTAAACTAATGAAAATTTGGATTCAAAGATATCTGCATGATGGCATAGCTAGACCAAATCAAATATGGGCATCAATACAAACTCTTGTTTAAATTATTTTTTTGGTAAAATACCACGTGAACAATAATGATGTATGGTATATGATAGTGGCTCTTCAAGACATATGAGTGGGGAATCTTCCAATTTCCATAGAGTGGAAAAATTGATGGAGGTCCAGTCACATTTAGATAGAATGTTAAAGGGAAGATAATTGTAGTTGAATCTATTCAGCATCCAAAATCAATATCAATAAAAAAAGATCTATATGATCAAGGAATAATGAAAAAATTGATATGTATTTAAAAACTAAGTGATGATGGTTTCTCTATCAATTGTTTCTCAATTTTCAAATATAAATTGATTAAATATAGATCTCTTAGAACTGATAATATTGATACATTGGATAATAATTCCTTATGTAAACATAATGTGAGTTGATTATGTACTGATAAAAATGATTCATTTATCAAGAATGAAATAATTGGACAATGTAATATATATAATCAATATAAATGGTTTATGAACACCTAGTTTTTAATTTTAATTTTCATAAATTTCATAATGATAGACTCTGAAATGCATGAGAAATTGGAAAACAACACAAATAAAATTTCAAACCAATTAGAAAAGTTTCTATATCTAGACGAATAGAAAATATATACCTGGATTTGTTTGGACCATCAAGACTACCATGTTTTTCTGTAAAATTATATGTTTATTTTTTATATATTTATTTTTCTAGATTTACCTTGTATTTTTTTCTAAAACATAATATGTACGTGTTAACTTGTTTAGAAATCTTTTAGAACATCGTCCATATTGAGAAATATTTTAATATACATTCACTAAGAAGTGATCCTAGTGTATAATTTGAGAATAATGAATTTAATTATTTTTCTCAATATTAGGTAATAAACTCACCTTAAATGCACCGAGAACACATCAAAGAAATAAAACACATGAAAGAATAAATAGAATTATTGAAGAGATGGAAATGACATTGTAGAATGAATATGGCCTTCCTATCTATTTTTCATTAGTATATGTAAACATAGTATACTATATCATGGATACAGTTATAATAAGATCACTTATTAAAACGAAACAATAAAAAAATTGGAATTACAAAAAAACCTAATGTAATGTACACTATAATTTTTTGGATTCATGGTGTATATTCTGAATACTAAGGAAAACCTTGGTATATTCAATAAAAATTCTGTTGAAGGAATATTTCTACGATATTTTACAACTTCTAAATATTATACAGTGTAAAATAAAATGTCAATAATTGATAAAGATTTAGTTCGTGTAAATTTTCAGGAAAGTTACCCTCTTGATAAAATGAATGATAAAACCAAGGAAATTATTGATTATTTTGAAAAAATGAAGATCGATTCCCCAAATACAACATTTTAAAAATACAATAAATGAAACCCAGTGCAATCTAAATGAATATAAAAAATATCCTAAATTTTCCCTACCTATAATAACTATAACATTAAAGAATCATCCTTTACAAACTATTATTGGAATCCTAGAAATAGAAGTATTTACTAGAATAAATGTCTAAATCCTAGCTTAATTCTCTACATTTCTATAAAAATTATAACATAATACTATTCAGGAATCATTAAATGATAAAAATTTGTTAATGGATATGAAATAAGAAGACAATCAATTTAGTTGAAATATGGTTTGGAAATTAGTTGACATGATAAAAATTTATCCATTAATAGGAACCAAATTTGGGTTTTGAAATAAATAAGACAATCAAGGGATAATTACCAAAAATAAAACTAGATTAGTATAAAATGGGAACAATTAAGGGGAAGAGATAGAATCTGATGAAACCATTCCAATTATTGCTATATTAGTTGGAATTATAATCCAACTAGATTATGAATCCCATATAAATTTTAATTTTTTTTTTATAGATGTAAAATAATTCTTTTTAAAATATATATTTAATGGAGAAATTTTATATTGAAAAACCACCATGTTTAGAAAACCCTCATCTACAAAATATAGTTCTTTAAAATAGAAAATAACATTATGACATTTATTTAAAACCTAGGGATTGGTATGATTGAATAATATCTTTTTTATTGGAATATGGATTTTCTGTAATATTAGAATATCCTAAACTTTTAAGAAATTAATTTTCTATAATATTTTATTAGTATAAATTTATATTGATGGTCTTGTTTTTGGATAAACTAATAAAAATATTAGTAACAATATTCCAAATATTATAAAAAATGAATTTGAAATGAGATTATTGTGGGAAATAAATTTATCTTTATGATTTTAAAATTTTCAAGGTGACTATAATTTTTTAATTGAAATAAATACATTTTTAATTTATTAAATACATTTAGACATGAAAACATCAAGGATTTAAACAACTCCCATCGAGGCTAATATAGAAAATGATATAGATAAACATGGAAAACCGGTTCATACTATGTAATATAGAGGTATGATTGGATTTTTATTATATTTTACTTCTAGTAGACCATAAATAATGTTTTTAAATGTTTATATGATAGATTCCAGTCAAATAAAAAATAATATCATCTTACATATATTAAAATTATTTTTATATATTTAAAAATAACATTTTTTTCACTCTCTACTTTACAGAAAACAGATCACGTTAATTTAATTGAATATTTAGATAATGATAAAGGATGATATAGTCTAGATAAAAAACCACATCAGGAACCTGTCACCTTTCATAAATTCATTATCATGATGGTCAAGTATTAAACATCATTGAATTGCTCTATCAATTTCCAATAGAGAATATATATCTCTTAGAGTTTACATTACACAAGTGTTGTAGATGAATAAAACCTTATTTTACATCAGAATAAATTCTAATAATATCACGATTTTATGTGATGAAACCAGTGTATTTAATATTTCAAAAAATAATCTACGTCATTCAAGAACCAAAAATTTTGATATAAGGAATCATTTTAAAATAGATCATGTTCATAAAAATTATATATATTTATAATTAGTAAATATCATGTATGAACATACTAATATTTTTACTAATCCACTTACCACTATATGATTTGATTTTACTAAGGGGGTTTAGGAATATTTAATTTCACATAAATGTATCTTAATTTTTTCATTTATTTCTATATTGATAGTTTTATTTTTTGGTTATTTATTTATTTAATATTTATAAATATTTAATAAAAACTACTAACTTTCTTCATTTTTGAAAAATAATGTCTTTTAAAAAATAAAAACTAATAATTATTATTATGAATAAATTAGTTTGAGAAACTAGAATCAGTCCACTGAAAACCATCAAAAAAACCTATATCTATCAAATTCATTTTCTTACTCTTGGGTTTAAAACATTTTTCCATCAATAGATCTCTTATTTATTGAAACCATATAATATTAACCCTCAACCATCATATTTTCAATAAATTTCAATGAACAAGAGGGGATATAATGGTAATACAACTGGATCAAAATGTTAGTGGGCCCTCTACAAAAAGATTCTTTAAAGAAAAGAGGTATACTTTGATTGTCAATAAAATAAAAATATTTTACATATTCAATCCCCCACCTATCAATGTTTGGAATTACTATTTAATGATGAAAATAAAAAACTTTTTTTAAAACTGTCAATAATGATGTTCTATAATAATGTTCAATTTAGTTCTGGGTTAACAGTGGATATCATCACTTCTCCAGTTGATGATAACAAAAGGTTCCATTTCCACTAGGGAAATTGTAAATATCGATAAATTTCATCATGAAGAAGTATTTAATTATTTTATTCGATCAATAGAAAATCATGAAAACAATTTAGATGATGTAATTTCTTTTCTCTTCTACTGTAAAAATATTTGAAAAATCGTTGTTAATTATCTTGAGGTCGACCAGATGGTACATCTCAAGTTCGTCTAGAATGAAATCCTCTATGGAATTGTAGAATAAGAAAAAATTATTTATCTTGTTATGAATTTAATGTATTATTTTATCAATGATATCAAGATAAACATCCCTGAGTTTATAATTCACTATATGAATCACTACTATTAGTTAGAGGAATGTATTTATTTCTATCTGTATGAATTATCTCTTTTATATTGTATAAAATGAATAAGATTAACCATACAGATGATCAAACTAATTTTCATCAGATAAATATTTTAAACAATGTCAATTTAGGAATTTTTGGTTTCTTCTAGAGTACAGTTAAAGGAAAAAATATTGTATATTGGTGCAGCCAAAAAATAAAAATATGGACATGTTACTTTGGAAGAGAAAGTGAATGTGAAATTAGATAGATCAATTCATCTGAAATGTGATGTAGATAGAGAATCTATAGAAGAAGATATTTTTCAACCATCTATAATGAGACTCACATATGACAAATTTGATCAAGATCATATTGATATTGATGAATTGGATAATGAATATCATTTCACCTGGCTTTAAAACTATGAAGGGCTACTTAATTAGAACCAAGCTGATGATGTACTCATACATAGAGAGGAAAATCCAATATTTTTTAGGAGTTAGATTCACACCTAAAGAACAAAAGGCTGACCGTCATCTACATGTTAAACATGTTTCTCCTGAAGAATAATAAATTTGGGAAATTTTTTATGGAGTAGAGAAAACTCAATTTTTAGTTGCATAAATATCTAAAATAATAGATATTCAAACTACATACACTAATACATAATCCTTGGATAAAATATATTCAATAACTAGAGTTAAGAAAAATATTCATGATCATAATTCGTTCTCTTCTGGTGAGAAGAATACAGGGAAGTTATTAGCTATAATGGATGAAGACCATCAGTGATTGAACCATTACGAATATTATTATGATTACTTGAATTGTCAAATAGAATAATTAGTAACATTTTTTTAACAAAATGAAGGATGATAACTAAATTTTACAACATGAGATAGAATATAGAAGAAATATTTTTAGCATATTTCAGATATTAAACTATTTTTAGAGAATAATTTGAAGATGTTCAGTCTCATGGTGCTTAATCTATAAAAATTATAGTTTCTAGAAGATATTATAATGCTTTCTAATGAGAAACATGTGATTGTTTTGAAAAACAAAATTGTGAATCTATCAGAAATATTTATTTCACATATTTAATGAATTATTTGGGAAATAAGTTTGAATCATTGAGGAAAAAATCTATCCAATTCATAATCTCTAGCTTTACTTCTCAAAAATCACCTGGTAAAATCAAGAAGTTTCAATTAATCACTACTTCGATGTCTGATATCATTGATTGGATTAATTAACTTCACTGTAATGTCTTAACATTAAATGTACTGTGAGGAAATCACAGGGAAAATGTTGGCAAGGCAATCACATGTAAACTCCAAATCAGACTAATTCTCAATTTGTTATGTGACAAGTTTACCGTGTTTGTTAAGATAGAGTAAAATATGTACATATTTCAAAAAATTATATCCAACTAATGTTTAAAATTTTACCAGGACTAAGACTTTTTGATAAAATAGTTGGTTGATTTCCTTTTCGATAAATTACAAGTTTAGATGGTCGAACTATAGGATATTCATTAGGCTATTCAAGCTTCACAAGAGCACACAACCTCTTCTGAAATATCCATTTAACCTTCATACAACCCAAAATTTAATCAATTCTCCTCGAACATTACACTTTTAATTATAACCATATTTTAGATGAAAAATAAATTCATTACTAACATTAATGATTATTAATTTTTCAGTACATTTCTACCGCTTGAAAACATGCTTCATTTTTCTCTTAAGTAGAACATAACATTAATTTAACATCATATGCTACATTAAATGTCTTTTAATCCATTTTTATTCACTATATTGTTTTATATTATGAAATTGGGATAAATTTGGGTAAACAAAATATTATTGACCAAATTTAGTTTTTTTATTATCAATAAAATTAAATTAATTTTACTATGTTAAAGGAATATCCAATTAATACAATCTTGATATATTTTTAAAGATATTATTTATGATCACAATTCTAATATTCTCTATGTTATTTTATGGGTTTAATGGTCACCAAAAATGGGGATATTGTTGGGAACATATTGTCAAAAAAATAATCCATAAATATTAATGATTTTGAAACTCAAAATACACTTGATTATTTTACTAATTACGCGACTTATGAATTTTTTCGAGAATATATTTATGGATAATATTATTTTATTTAAGAGTTAAAATATTTGTTAATTTATTATGAAGATGTTTTCAATGTAATCTCGAAAAATTATTCATAACCTACATCTGAAAATATATGCATAACATATAGTTCAGTTTCCCTATGTATTGAATAACATGTCTGGATCATGTACCCAATAATGTTGTGAAAGTTTTTTTTTACTGATCCTATATTTTGATGGAATCTTATATTTTGGAAAATAAAATTTATGGATAGGGAAAACATCATTTGAATTAAACCCTATGATTGAGGAAATAGACTTATGGTATATCATCCATAATATTGTGATCAATGATACAATGTCTAACCCTATATTTCATGTTTTTTCTTCACTTGACAAAACATAACATTTGAAAATTCAAGGATAAATTTTAAAATCAATGATATTTTCCATGATTTCTGTAATGGTGTTGATTGAAGAAAATATATGTTTAAAACTATATTACCACTGATTTGAAGGCTTGTATTCAATTGATAAAATATTACTTATTTCATGGGGAAATTATTACTCTCTTTAATGATTTAAACTTGAATGATTGTAATTTTTTCTGAGACATTTTTTAATCTAATCAACCATAAGAAAGACAAGTATTCTATACATACATCTAGAACTATTTTCACTTAATATATTATGGTATATTTTTGAAATATATTTTTGAATACTGAACTGTGGTAAAGAAACAAAATATAAAGAGACTATTTTATTTTTTAAGAAGTTATATTTTAGAGATAGAAAAAACCTCATGTTTTTGTTTATGTTTTTATTGATGATTAATCACAACTTGGATCACAGAAAGGATTTTGTTTCTTAAATACCATCTTATTTAGAGAAAGATATCTATATTCTATTAGTAGATTCTACTACTATGATGAAGAACATGTAAATTCATTCAAATTAAACTCTTTTGATTTATAGGAGTTTAATCTTCTAGAACTCTATCATAAAAGATTATTAGCTTCTCAGAATAAGTTTTGGGGAATCTAGATCACTATAAATGAATTAGAAATCTACTAAATGTCTTATTATAAATGGGTCATCTTCATGGACTTAGTTGTGAAGGTCTTATGCTAATATGGCATTTCTATTGGAAACAATGAAGATCATAGAGAGACTGTGTTGTTTGATAGGAATCATGGATCATTGTGCTTGAACCTATATAAAAATTGATTTTTTATTCTTTACTATTAAAATATTTATCAAACTACTTATATAAGAGAACAATACGTATCTTCATAAATCATAAAGAATGTTAAAATCCATAGTCTGTTAAGATTTTAGAATAGTCAAAATTCTCCCCCTCTTATATAGTATTATATTATTATAACCTAACAATTTTCTATTACAATAATATGTTTTCAATAATGTTCTCATATTAGAAAGCCTAGTTTTTAAGACCATAGCAATTCACTTTCCTTGATATTAAGAAGATGATTTATTAAATATATTTACAACGTGTGGATTTCAACAATAGTATTTTAAATTATAAACCCTTTATTAATGAGATCTTGACTGAATTTCAAGGTTTCAATTTATATTTACTGGTGATAATGTAATCGCCCATGACCTTACACAATTTATATTTTTGAAATTTTTTTTCTAGTTTTATTTATTAAACTCTAATTTAGATTATGTTAAAAACAATACCGAGTTCCTTCAATTCCATTTAAGTTATACAAGACTAAGCACAAAAGTTTATTTAATGTCCCAAAAAATTATGATATATTATAATTGTTTACATTTCTTGAAATTTTTTTACATACATATGATAAGAAAATTTCTATTTTTTTGTATAAAAGATGTATTTTTATAAAGGTAGTTTTCCCTCCCTTTAATGGTGAAAAAACTATGAAAGTAAATGTTTACCACGATATAAAATTCATTTCTAGAAATTTAATTTAATTTTTTAATATGGATTGAAAAAGTTATTTCAGATATATTTTTTGGTATAAGTCATAGGAATCACATTTTTTAATAAATAATGAAAAATGATGCATTTTAGTTGAAAACAACTGTTTCAAATAAATAATTAATATTGATAAAATATATTTTAAATTTGTATTAAAGAAAAAATAGATAAATTATACATATATTAATCCAATTTATGACATAGAAAAG
The DNA here is from genome assembly GCA_963277665.1 of Viscum album. Classification (NCBI taxonomy): domain Eukaryota; kingdom Viridiplantae; phylum Streptophyta; class Magnoliopsida; order Santalales; family Viscaceae; genus Viscum; species Viscum album. Next base: position 989,304,820 of record OY728159.1, on the reverse strand, counting down.
AATATTATATAGAATTTAGATATTAAAACATAGTTATGTTTTTAAATTTTCTCATAAAAATCCACATTCTCACAACATAAGCATAATTATCATTAAATATAACTATTCAAAATCTATAAATTTAATGTGAAAAATTGGAAGAGGTATCGAAAACATGTATGAAATTTATTTTATAATAATATAAACATAATATTTTACTATAATTACTGTTGAATGCACTTAAGATTAATTACACAGATTATGGTTAGAACGAGATAACATAACAATTAAACATATAATATAAGGTGTGAAAAAGGCCCAAAACATGTCCAAAACTCATTTTATGGATTTATTTATAACCTCAAAACCTTGTTCACTAAATTTATGACTTAGTCAGATAATATTTTATAAAATTTACTTATATAAAAAGTTAATTTTTGAAAAGATTAAAAAAAAATCATTTTTCACTTATAATGAATTGAGATCTGAAAAAATCATAATATATTAATCTTTAAATATTAAATTTTATGGAATTTTTTTTATATCATGATAATATATTTTTATTATTTATATATGATATAATAATATTAATTTTATAATAAACATTATCATATGGATTTTTTATTTAATAGAAAAATAATATAAATGATGCTAAAAACATTAAAAGTAAGGTCAATTTAATGAAATATTCTATTAAACTAATTTTTCAGATAAATATATCATTTTATACTATTGTGAAATTAATATATTATAATTTAAATATTGTTTTGATATTTTTGATTTAATATTAAATAAATAATTTGAAAATTTGTGTTAATGTTTTATTTAAAATAAATTATATTTTGTTAAATGATTTAAAATTACTATAAATCCTAACTTTTACCCAGAGACATTATACATTAATAAATAAAATTTATAATCTGTTAATGGACCAATTTATCCTTTATAATGAACATATTTTCCCCTAAATAGTAAAAACAATGTTAGCACGATTCTTGTTAATGTAGGGTTTTTGTGTGTTAAAGGCACTCATGTGAAAATTAATTCCAACACACATTGTATTTTACTTTTTTAAAACAGAATGTATATGTATACTTTAGTGTCATAATATTTTATACTAATTTTAACATTAATTTAAATTTATAGATGAAATATATAGGATATAAAACTATTTACCTAAATGAAAAACCAAAATGAAAAAATATTGAATCATTATATTTAAGGAACAAAATGAAAAAAATGCATTTATTTATATGTGGTGTCAGTATGGATACAACATAATTTACATTAAATAATTTATTTTCTATTTTTTATTCAAAAAATGTATGGAAGAATATTCAATAGTGTTTTAATTGTTATATTTCCAAGAATGTCACCACCCTCTACTATAGAAGGGCACTCACCCCCTCACATATTCACAACGATCAAGACATTTGTCTTGTCTAAAACCTTACCAAATAGTATCAAAAAATAACTCCCCTAAGTTATGAAACCTCACTTTAGGGAATAATGGAATCCAACGAAGGATTCTATAATAAACAAAAATAAGTTTCCCGAATAAGAGGTAGCGTTCTCCAATGATCACTTTTGTTTCATTTTTTTCTCCAATACAAAAACAAATATATATTTCTTATATAATAAAAAACATCATAAATAAAATTATATGTTATTATATTAAGAGTAATATATAAACCTATAAAATATTAAATGAAATAGCATACACAATTATCAATTGTTTATACGGTGAACTACCGTCTTGTGATCTGATGTAATTTCTCTTACGATTACAACTATTAATGGTTGGAAAAAAAGATGGAAATATAGTTCATAAAAATTTTATAAATTATTTATTATGTATATATTATTATTTAATTTTTATATAACTCGTACGTACATTATTTTCATTTTTTTGGAATACGATAACATTGTTAGTGGACGTGTGGACTATGACTTCTTCAAAGTGATGTGATTCATTCACACATTACATAGAATACATTAATGATAATTTTAACAAAAACATGATATATTTATAACATAAATATGATATTTTAATGTTAATACAGACACACACACACACACACATATACATATTAATCAAATTTTAAATATGACCCGGAAATGGAAGGAGCATTCATGCACACATATAACCTACCGTCTCCATGAATAGTGAATTTCATTTTCAATCTCCAAATTTTATATATTATTTTAAATAAATATATAGTGAATATATAAATATATACATGTGTGGGTGATATTTAAATCATTTTTTTCATCCTCGAGATGATTAAATCAGTAACGACAAAATAAGAACAAAAACATAACAAGTCAAAACATACAAAAAACATGACAATTAACATAAAAAATGATTAAAATAATGGATTATTATTTACAAAAGGGTAATATGATATTATTATAAGATCATATATGATATTATAAATAATATTACAGTTTTATTATAAGTTAATAATTATCTTAACACAATAATACAAGATTTTAAAATGCGTTCAACCTAAAGAGATCATAAGTTAAAAATTCTTGTCTCCATTAAAATTCCGTAAAAACTTATTTTTTATCATGAACCTATTCAATTTATTGTGGATTAATTAATTCCCATTTAAAAGTTAGAATCATGATTCAATTAAATTTAATGGTATTATATGTTTTAATTTGAATTATCTCATGCAATAGGGATTTACATGTAAATTACCATGTAGTATAAGTTGTAAATGGAATCTTAGTTTCTTTTGTGATTGTTAAAATTCTCATGAAACAATCATTTCTTTAGGAACATTTTTTATTGGTATAAAAATCCAGTTTATATATCCATACACTTATTTAACGGGTATAATTATCTCTTAAACAATATATAATTTTTATATATAATGTATACTTGAAAATTATTTGATTATTTGGTGAAATATCGGTAAACCATATATTTAATAGATACCAAAATTTGATAAGTCACATAGTTCAAGAATTAAATCGATTATTCTATATAGGATGATTTTTTTTAAATGCTGCAGCACTGGTTGGGTTTGGTTATAAATATCCCCTCATTGCATTTGTAGTCTTATCTGATGAATCATTTGGTCAATCATATTGGTATTTACCCTATATGTTATAAATCATCTTGTGGAATGTATTGATGGTTAAGGTACCATGTTCCCAGGAAACATAAAATCAAATAATTAATCATTTACTACATTCAAATTAGGTTATTATTTTCTATGATTCTTTTTCCTTGACATTACCTGTTGATAACGTTCATTGTCAGTTTATTAGTTGAATGGAATGAATTTCAGTTACATACCATTCCATATTGATTATTCCTTATCTAGTTATATAATTGGATGATGTGATGAGTTATTTACCTTTACATGTTAACTATTATCATTGATTCATTATTTAACTTTTTTTATATAACTTTACTGATCATTTAATATCACCATTATTTTTTTCTTTTCTCATGGATTCTATGAAGTTTCATGAGGATTATGTAAAATGATATTTCAGATGGAATAAAGTTATATTAGACAAAATATTGTGTTGTAAGTTTTATGTGGATTTTCAAAGAAAGTTTCATGTGTGTATTTAGTTTAACAATACTAATAAAATTTCTTCTATTTTAGGAAAGATTTCCTTGAATCTTATTTTAATGTAATAGCTGTGAATGTCAAAATACGTGCATTCTAGGGTCATAGAGCAACAACTAGTGGGGACAGAATGGAAAGAAGTGGTGAAAAATGCAACATCGAATTCAACAATTGAAGAATAAATATGACAATTTGTTATGTGACTCACCTATTTTTGGTCAAAATTTGATGTAGGAGTACGAATATAGGGTTTATCATAGTACTGATGGAAAAGGTAGGGAACACCCAATAAACATTAATATGTATATATATAATTAATAATGTAAATATAAATTTCATTATTAGTAAATAGTGATTTTCAAATAAATATTAAAATTGGGAAAATTAATATTTTGTTTCACATTATTATGCACATAAATTAAAATAGATATGTTTTCAATTGAATATAGGTTTATGTAAACTATTTTGTGGGATTAATGATTTATATGTATTAAGAATTATGATGACATTTCAAGAATTTTTTTTTGATTACACCACTTTAACAACAATAAAATTTCTAATGTGATAGAACCATCCATTTGAATTATTAAAATAATCAATATGATATTAATTTGATTTCATAATTTTTGTTGTGGATGTTAAAAAGCACTATTTTATGACTCATGATGTTCATAATGTCTTCTTCAGAACTCATCATTTGGTAGTTACCCAAAAAATGATGAATAAACTTTATTTTTAATTTTAAGTACACATGTTTCAATGGGGATTCATGATCTAAGTTTCTATATTTCTGATGTTATTTAAAGAGAATATCATTTGTAGTACATAATAATAAAAATAATAACATTTTAAAAATTTATGTAAGGAATTTAACTAGTTAATATGATATGAATATAAAATACAATGAGATGTGTTTTCTTGTAGTTGGTAACTCATTTATTATGAAATATGGTTGGTATCTAGAAAATAAGATCATTAATAATGATATTGATTCCTTTCTAAAATATTGACATTAGTGGGGAAATAATTTTGAAATTTTAAAAAATAGAGGTTCACCATGGAATTAGAAAACTAATTGATAAAGTGAATCTGAACTACTAAAATGATATGAAATAATGCAATGATTCATTTAATAAAAAAATTCGTACAAAAAATATTAATTTTTGTGTTATTTGGATAATACAAATGTGATTATTTATATTGTTGAATGATATTATATTTTTTAAATAAAATAATTTTTTCAAGGTATTAGATTATAAGTGGTGGAAATTTCATATAATGTTATGAGGTAAAAATGGAAATTAAATAAAAACATATAACTGAGAAAGGGTATTCATTATATTGGTGTAATCCAATAACCGTTGCATAAATTTTTTCAGTGACTTTTCTATGATTGTTTGGAATAGAAATTAATTATGGTAAACAAGGAATTTAGATAATAAAAAAATGAATATTTTGGATAACTATTTAGAATAACTTAGCATTATTTGGGGAACATTAAGGATATACCATGAGTTACTTCTGATGATGTAAAAATATGTTAGGATTGGAATGTATAGTTAACTAATATGTGAGGTTGATTCTAAATAATTTAACTACATACATTATTTTTTATTGAATCTTCATTCGATTCCCATGATGCTGGGATGTTGGGTGGTTATTAGTAAGGCATAATTTCATATTGCTAGAGAAGTTTTCTATTATGACTTATTGGAGGACTGTTTTTGTTATTGGGTCATTTTTTTTGTTCCTACATGACTCTATATGTAATGAACCCTTTGGATAATTGATAATAATTATGATGGTGTACAATAATTGATATTTTTTAACACAACCTCAATCACTTGTTAGAGTGGGATGTTAGTTAATATGCCCATTCTCATCCCCTAATCTAGGTAGATAACAATAATGGATTTTATATTTATCTACACATACTCACCCATTAATATAGTATGATATAGTTGAAATATTTTTAGGATATTTTGGAGACCATTAATTCCTACAACATCTCTTTTCCATTAATGATAGATATGAATAATATCACTAGTATCATTGATATTATTACGTGATTGATGGGGTAAGTGAAAATGTATAATTCATCTAACAATATTGATAACATAATTTGATTTATGGTAATTCATTAGGGTGGTGGAAATACTCCTTACCCAAATTGTTTTTGATAAGGTGGATGAACATTCAACTGATTCTATCATTACTACTAACCAACTTTACTAGGATTGTGAATAATAAATATGAAACCGAAATCCTAGGGATTTTTATATCCTCTAGTAATCTAGTATATTGAATCATCCCTTTATATGTGTATTCCTTCATATGTATATACATGTGTATACAGTTAAGTATTAAGCCATATATTTCATCCAGCGTGTCAGTGAGAAGTATTTCATCGAAAAAATAGATGTCAATAGATTTTTTAATTTCCTCTAACAAATCCAATAATGATAGATAATTTTACTTATATAGAATCTCTTTATTAGTATATCAAATGTTTATTAGAAAACTATGGTTATTTGTGAGTTATGATTTTTATTCATTCAATGAAAACCATTTTACTTGGGTTCACGTAGAATAATTTTATTAGGGTAAATTTGTTAGTACTCGTAAAAAATAATTATTTTAATCTATGTTGAAATTTGGTTATGTTATATTGTCTATATTTTTTTAATGTTGGTGGACATACAAAATAGTGGAATATGATGTTGGATCACTATGTGGGATGACTGTATTATGTATTATTATACTCACCCCTACTTGTGAACATACAAAATTTTTTCCTTCTATCATTGTAGATCAAAAAATAAAAATGATGTATGTCTATGTTTTTAATTAATAGACAATATAAGAGGATATTTGATAGAAAATATAGCTCTCAATGGAATCCACATTTATGTTATTAGAATTTTGGAATTATTCAAAATTAGATGAGACAGTTAAACCTGATGAATTTCATATATCATCTCACATTTTTAATGATATTTATTTATTTAAGAACATTCTTGTTAATGTGGTTTTATATTACAAGAATTTCATGGGGTATATTATGGTATGATATCAGATTACATTTTTCTAATTGAGGCAATGCCACTGTTGATTTTGAGGGTACTTCGGTGATGGTCACCAGGCCCAAGCCCAGTAGAGTTATACAAAGAAATTTACCTGCTGACATGTTAGGATGTGACATAGATATTTATAGAAACTTATCCTAAATGTTGTGATTTGGTACCAAATTGTTTATTGAAAAACTATAATGATCGGGTGGATGGTTCTTATGGTTTTTTGTGAGTCGAATCATCTATTTTTAAATTCAAAGAAAATTTATTTAAAATTTTATAATAGTGAGTATGGGTGATTAGAAAAATTATAGGTTTGAAGATTAATATGCAAGTGGGACCCTATGACCAAAAATTGAGAAATCCATTTTTATTAAAAAATAATTTATATATAGTATTATGTATGATGTTCTCCTACCATAATTGTGATAATACAACTCTGTACAATATTTATAGGGTAGTATACATGGATTATATATCATATAAAAGAGCGATATAAGATTAAAACTAAAAATGAGAACCTCATGATACAATAAATACAATTATAAAAATATGTCTTATGCTCTACGTAAATCACAATGAATAGACATAGATGATATATGAATATCAGTTTTAGGGGTATTATGGGCATTAAAATTGCAACATCCTCATTTATCATGGTCTATGAGATGTTATATTTAATAAATAATCCATTCAGGTTATGTTATTATATTTTATGGGTGTCTAAGATAATGGGTTTTAGGGGATAAGGGACTGGGTTTTAGTGGTTGGAGTGTAAAGGGATTGGTCGTTTATAGGATAGAAGGAATCCACCGACTCTCAAGTGGGACCCTAGCAGTTCTTTATGTTTTAATAGACACCATTATCCCATCATTTGTGTTGGGTGAACCTAGGTGGTTCTTCTTGGAACACACTGAAACTATAGGATAGAAACTAGTCCCTCAGTGAGGCCAACAACCTCACAAGTGCACCCTATCTGACGGTGAAATTAATACAACCTATTTTATTTCATAATCCACATGTTTTAAAACTATATAACACTAAAATCCAACCCTAGTACACCTATTCTAAATTTCAATGTTTATCCACTGGTCTTTGGTCAGTATCCGAAAACTACATTGGGTTCTTCATAGATTGACTGATTTGCAGAAATTAGAATGATATCAAATCCTTCATCCTTATTTTGTGATGTGCACAAATGTATACTAGATCTATGTTTTTTATCATTATTTCATAGTGTTTATTCCAACCTATAAATTATTGGAGTATGTTATGAGTTGTTTTCATCTCTTGAATAATTAAAAATCTACCTTCAAAAAAAATAAATGTTCAATGGTTATGTGTTTATGAATCATCATCATAATTATCTTCATGAAATTGGATAGATTTTTGAACCATAATCCATTGACATATCCTTGTTTCTTTGTGTTAATGACATATTTATTGACCACTGATAGAATTATAATTAATGCTTTTTTTATTGGTATATCATTGGGAATTATTATCATGAGAAATTATTCCTTCTTGAATATTCGTTCCATTGAGTTATTATTGTTGTATTGGTGATTTGTTTATTGAATTGTGGATCCCATCTAGAATGAAAAATTAAATCACAGTTCATTAATTTATTGAATGTTGAATTATTGAATAAGTGTACCTTTATTTAACACACAGTGTAATTGATTTCATCTATGTAATTCCAATGATATGTGATTCTAAAATTACCTCCATAATCGAGTTCCTTCTTATATCTCAATTCCAAAAATATTCTTGAATTCCCTAATATGATCCTTACTTCCTTGAAAGTTTATGGAGTATATTATTATAATACATGATTTTGATTACATGATATTATATTAACATAATATATTTCTCATGATTCAATGATATGATTTTCCTATATTGATATAATATTTTATGTCTGTTACCATACCATTAAAGGGTGTTCATTTTATTTTTAATGTTATACCTTTATGGTATGTTTATCACTAGTTGGGTTGTTCACAATAATTGCAGAGAAGATTACGGTAGACCAATATAAAGGGTACGAGGATGGTATCGTTTTTTTTTCAGAAAAATAATACCATCATTATATGAGTACATATCATAGAACTATATAACTAGTTGACATTTTGTACATTTTCACTAGTTATCCCTGTTTACTAACTATAGACTATGTGAATTATGATATAGAGTAGAATATTGATTGATGTGTGGCTACTTCATGATCACTTATGAAATTTTGATCCCCTTACATCTTAGAGAAAAAATATGTTTGATCAAGGATCATGATTTTATAGTTGTAACATGTTTAAAAAATTTGTTGTTGGAGTTCGTTCCTTCACATTGGTTATTACAATGGAAGACATCAGTTATCATGATCCAATTCGGGATGCCACCCAAACTGACACCCGAACAGATCGATGGTATTTGTAAAAGAGAGTTCCCCATCCCCTCGAGCTAGAAACTAATCCATGGATATAAATAATAAGCAATGGGAATTATTTCACCAATTTACATAATAATAAACAAAAAACAATAATAAATAACACAATCAATGATAATAATAACAAAAAATGTACAACAATTTTAATATTCGATGTTTTACAACATTAAATGAAAAACAGAAGTACAAAAACCAGATGGGAACAAAAACAATCCATAAAATCTACATGAAATAAGTGATTTCTCACACTCAAGAAATCACCACCAACACCTACATGGAGTGGATCACTAAAACCTATATCCACTATCACCATCACCATACATCTTCACTTTACCAAGGTCATACATAGTAATGTCTACAGAAACCCAAAGGTGTATGCAAGGTGTGAGTTAAAGCCCAGTATAATGAAACAAAAATGAGAAGATTTCATGCGGTAACATTAGAACAAAAATTTATATGGACAATTTCATATGAATATTTGAATCATTTTTACGAATTTGTTTTATGGAATCCCTTTTCAAAAATAATATTCTCTAAAATAAAAATTGACACAAGGTCTACCATGTACTAATGAATATAACCAAATCACATAAAAAACATGTCACAAGAAAGAACCATGGGTAAATCACTGATGTTTACTATTTATAATGGATCATTAGAAAACCCATACCATTTTTGTCAAATTCCACCACTAAAAAAAATAATTCCCTCGTATATAATCCACTCGAGGAGAATGCATCCTAAGCTATAGTGGTCTCCAAATCATATAACAACCCCAATAGTGTTCTAGTGCATGATCCATAAATTGGAACACGTTCCATGGTAAATTGGTCTCCAAAAATATCAAAAAGTTTAGATGGCGATTAAATCATCATTCCCGTTAGATGAATCCAGGACTCAGTCCCTTCCAAATATACTACTATAAGTGTTCAAGTTCACCCACCTAAATAACTTATATTGCCATTATGATCAAATTTCATTCCACCTACCACAATAATAAAAAATTGGAATTTTACTTTCCTTGCATCTCAATAAATCATTGAAATCATCACTTTCCATAGAAAACCACCCTTTCTATTTCATAGGCACACCAATACTTTTGGAAAATATAGTTAGCATGACTTGCATAGTTCATAAACCCCATTTGAAAAAAAATAAAAAACATGTATATAAATATTTTCATAGGAAAATCCCTTTCTCAAATTTTATTCATATTAAAAACATTTTCAAACATGATTCACAATACATGAACAAATCAGTTATGCATTTAAGGTCCTCAAAAAATAAAAAAAAATTATTAAAAAACTACCTCTCAGAAAACCCAATTTAAAAATATTTTAACCTTTAAATATCATTGAAAATATAATTTTACCTTCCACACATGCCATAGATCATTTTAAAGAAACACCATAATAAAGAACATAACAAATAAGACCAATTTATTTTCAAGAAACAACTTCTTTCACATATGCATTCCAAACCATATCCACAACTAGATTCAAACCACCAAGTAATCCACATTAATAATTTATGAAACTAGGAAATAATATCAAAATCATGTAATAATGTAAAAACCTGGAACCACCTACCTCATAATTTTAAACTTTTGAAAATTAGTGAGAAACCACAACCGCACCCCCAAAAGTAACCATATTGTAAATATTGAACACTAATAATCAATATTTATCCAAAAAAACATGATAAAACCCTCCATAGGTAAAAAAACCAGCTAAAAATATAAATAAAAAATAATGAGGGAATAAGAACCGTAGAAATTGAAATAAATAATGAGAAAATAGTCTTACATGATGTTTCCATGAAAACCTGAGGTCAAACCCCCCAAATGAATGAATCTTAATAAGACCATGGATGTTTTGAGGGAGGTTTCATTTCTAAAAATCCCAAATGGGGTAGATGGGAGGTGGTTTATGTTTCGACATTAAAGAGGTTAGAAATGTAAATTCACACTTTTTGTTGACCTGTATAGGTCTCATGGTTTTAACGCATAGTATTCAAAATCGTGTAGCAACCATTCCCCCACACAGTCAATGAGGGGAATTCTACATGATTAGAACACATGGTTTGACAAACCATGTTCCAACTATGTCGTAACCACTACTTGAAATGGCACATGGATGCATGGTTTCTTAGGTAAGGGTCCATGGTTTCCCCTAATCGTGCACGAACCATGCGCCATGCACTATCATGCCCAAATTCTTTATTTTTCTTCAAAATTTTATGCACAAAATAAGGTATTAAATCCAATATAATAATATATATATGATTAACTAAAAAAAGATATGTTAAAATTATCCCTACCATGAAATATTTCCTCACTCTAAAAGCCACTCCAGAGCTTTATTTGAGAACAAAAATGGATACTATTCCTCTACAAAAGATTTAGGCCACCCAACCCTAATGAATATCATTACAATGTAGAAAAAAACTCAGACTGACAATATAGATATCCCACAAAGCAACTTTTTTGAGAGTCCACAATCCGCACTGGCCATTCAAACAGAGACAAATTAGGCACCAAATAAAATTCTTACCAATTTATAACATGAGGCATATAAGGGTTGTACATTTTTAGTTGAGAGATATGAAACAGATCACGAATTGAAATTTAAGGAGAAGGTAAATATAACTTATAATCCACCTTATCATTCATCTCAATAATCTCAAATGGTCCAATATACCTTAGCATTATCTTCCCTTGCTTACCAAGAAGACATTGACCCAAGCATGGTTCCACATTCATAAAAACCCACCCACAATAGAAAAAACCAAATGTGGATGTCTGTGGTTATAAAAAGACATATAAATCAATAGATCATCGAACAACCAATAGATTATCATCTTGACTTACTCATACGTATCCTAAACACATCTCGGTCCTAGCAATGATGTTTCACCCACCTCATCCCAAAAAAAGGATGACCGACATGACCTTCCATAAAGTGCCTAAAAAGGATCCATTTTAATCTATTATTCATAACTAATGTTATATGTGAACTCAATCAATACCAAATGGATATCCCATTAACCTCTAAAATAAAAAATTCTTGCTCATATCATGTCATCCAAAATACGATTCACCTTCTTCATCTGACCATCCTTTTGAGGACAGTAAGTGATGCTTAATTTGACCTGTGAACCCATATCTTTCTAATGTCTGTCCCCATAATAGTATAAAATATAGGGGTTCTTATCAAAAGAAATAGTATATGGAAGACCATGAATCAAAAAGACATACATAACATACAACTAACCTAACGCGTCCACTTTATCATTATATCTAATCGTAGAGATATGTTACGATTTGGTCATATAGTTAAAGACTACAAAAATGTAATTCTTCCACCTGGGTGTTTGAGTTAAGATGACATTAATGTACAAGGAGATCTCATCCCACTTATAGTTATGAATATGTTGAGGCAGAATAATACTATAGGGCCTTCGGTACTATACTTTGTCATGATGACACCTATAATACCATGATTCCAAGGAAGCTACACATCACCTCATACCTTGCCACCATAACTACAAACAAATTTTATAGTACGTCTTGGAAGAATCGAGATTAACATACCACTATTAATGGTGGATATCCTACATCACCACCATTCTTGATGAAAAAATCACCTCAATGTAACCCCTGATGCATGAAAATACCTCAAATGATGATCACCATTCACAAGGCATATCACCCCCTTAAGAAATTTCATTGATTACTAGATAAAATCATCACCAATATTATCCAACTAAATCTTCTCTTTAAGAGAAGGTTTTAGCCACACACTGGCCATGAACACACCTCAATTATGCTCCTTTTCCCCAAGTGCATCTGAGCAAAGTGCCAAATCAATGTCCACTCATCTCTTGACTATTTCAACACTTTCACTCGAACATTCGTAATCTTAGCATCATCCACAATGTTACCCTTACCCTGGGTAAAGAGTATATAAAAATCAAACCCATGAAGGTACTAAACCAAGTGACAGTGCCTCAAATTATTATACTTCATGGAGAAACTGTAGGATAAACTCCCATGATTCGAGTAAACTAAAAACATCTCCTAAAAAAGATAATGGTTCCACTTCTTCAGGTTATACATCACCACTACAATAATTTGGTCAGATTTGGTTTAATTATTTTCATCTAGTCAGAGTTAGGGAACCCCATATTCCCCTACATGGTCATTTTAAATCAGTACACACCCAAGACCCATACTAGAAGAATTTAAATAGGGAACATCACCCTTCCCAGAATCTTGGATGATCAAAATAATATTTATGGTCAACCGTCTCTTAAGATCCGCAAAATATGCTTGACACTATGAGATCCATTCAAAATTCACCCCTATCTAGTTGAGACCCTTCATGGATGAAGGATTATATGGGTAATCCCAAGGAGACCACATATAATACCAGTATTGGACCAAAACGTTCATGGTATGAAACATGGTTTTCAATTTCTCCCATGACAACACTACAATGATCTTATTTGGGTTTACCGAAACCACTCTTTCTAAGCTCATGTGACCCAAAAACATCCCACCTTTAATCTAGAAGGTGAATTTAGAAAACATTTCATAGAGATAAAGGTTATAAAGAGTTCCCAATAAAATTCTAAAATTCCACTCATGATCCTCCATAGTTCGTTAATAGACAAGGATTTCATCCACAAATACCATTAAAAATGATTCAATATACTAACAGAACATCCTATTCATGAGTTCTATGAATACTTATAGAGCGTTTCCAACCCAAAAATCCTTACCAAAACCTCAAAAGGGCCATTCATACATCAGAAGGATTTTTTCAGAACATCCGCCTCTCTAACTCTAACATGATGATAGTTGGAAGATAATTCAATATTAAATAATATCCACGAAAAATTAATCTATTTAGAATGGTTATCAATACGAGGTAATGTTTACTCCCTCTTCATTTTGACCTTATTCAACTTTCTTTTAATCAATACAAAACGAGAGTGAACTATGATACATTTTTTAAAACAAATTTTGGGAAACCCAGGTTGAAACACTCGAGGTAATGATTCCATTGTATTCTAAATCATCCAGATATAGTTTTAATTCCCTCAGTTATATGGGGCCCATACGGTATGAGGGAAGAAATACCATCTCTATTCCTAGCACCAAAACAATGGAGAACTACACGCCATTCTCTAGAGTCAAACTGGAGAAATCCCCCAAAAAGAACTCTGGAAACTCATAACCACATGAGGTAATCCACACACTCGAGAACCATCATCACCCTCTAACATGATTGAAGAGATCTGATAGACATGATTTACCAACTCATAATGTGGAGGTCCAACACATCCTAACTAAGGATACCACTCACACATAAAAACATTGGTATTTCTGTTAGGTGACACAAAACTCAATCATTGACTATACAATTAGACGATCCTTTAAAAAAATCAATCCAAAAAATTCCATGTAATTTGTTAATGAATTCCATTTCAATAGTTTGAAAATCAAATTCTAAATTGACCCCTGATATAGTGACTACACAAGATGGACACCTAAATCCATGATCTCTCTTCTTAACAAGTGTCAACACAGAATCCATTGTATAATACATAAGATAATTTAGAAAATCTTGTGCATCAACAAGATGATTAGAAATAATGAAAACTGAAGCAGTAGTATCAAATAGAATAATAGTTATAGTTGTGGAAATAAGAATACTACCTCAAAATTTCGTAGGTCCCACATCCAATTCCACTAGTTCTCAGTCCAGCACATGATGTTGTTTCATCTCAACATGATATTAAGAGTGACCACTAGATTGTGGCCATTACCTATATAGAATCTTCATAGAAGAGGATTTTTCCTTGGTTCCAACAACTCCAAACTGAGAACCCACTATCATAGAATGTTCTGGCCGATATGGTATCCCATTCAACGCTATAAATCTGACACAACTATGATATGTGCACTCAAATTTCCAAAAATATTGAAAGTTCCCTATAATTAGTCACTGGTGACATGTTTTAGGTGGATAAGAACACATAGGTTGTGTAACACCTGAGACTTTTATGTTATCATCAAAGGAATATTTTCCTACACACAACACTTTCTTGGCTTGCTTTACACAAAATCCCGACCTTCCTCGACAGCTTGCGTCGTACGCAATACCGAGATTCACTAAACAATGATATGATAATAAAATATTATTAAAACTAGCCGTTATGAATAGTAATAACCACTTTTTGAAATTTAATAAATTTTATTTTTCAAAATGGACTTCATTTTTGGATTCGGAATATTGAAATTATCTTAGGGTGAAATTTTGGTATTTTTCTGAAATCATTCAATTTTTGATGAATAGTGAAACCACTAAGTGGTAGTTAAAAAAACTGAATTTTTCATAAAACTTAATTTTACCACTTCTGTGAGTGGAATTTCAAAAATCCGAGAGACACAGTTGATGTCAGTAAGTAAAATGTGGTTCAATGAGATGAAAATAATTTTTGGTGAATAGTAACTTTTTACTTTTATTTACCACAGTTAAAAGTAAATAGGGTAATTAAGGGTAAAAATGATATTATTATTACCATAACACATGTCCTAATTATACTGGATAAGTTTAATTCGACCAAAAACAAACTTAGGAATAAAATATGACCATTTAGGCCCAATTGGATTAGATTAGGACATTTATTATTAATTTATTTAAAGAAGGGTTAAAATAGTTAAAATCAATGTTTAATAAGTAAATCATTTTTAATATAGGGTTATAAATAAGATAAATTCGACTATAAATAGTCATTAGAATGATAAAAATCTTTCCTACATAATGGTATTTTATTTGTTATTTTTAGACATTAAATAATTTAATTTATTTATGACACAACGATGATGCAGTAATTATCTTATTAATGAAATATTGACTTAATTGATGTTATAAATACCAAAATAAATGTAATTTGAGACTTTTTATGAATTAAAATAATTTTATATCTTAATATGACATGTTAGTATTGATTTAATTAAATTTTTAGAACTAATCATTCTGTTATGATTTTCACAAAAATCAATTACCAAATAGTGTCAAAATTGACATAAAATAGTTTTTAAAACAAATACTATATTATTAATTGTTCTTTTATTCCTAAAAATATAAGGTTCGGAAAAATGACTTAGATAAGGTAATATATATTAATAATAAACAACTTGGGGTTCGTTTGGCTGCTTATAGTAAGTTTAATAACCTTATAGTATAAGAACACAAGAAGACATGGTAAAAGTAAAATTATCTAACTTAATGTTAAATCTAAATGATAAGGTTAAAATAGGAACCTAAACTAGTCTAAATTCTATTGTATGAAAGGCTTTCGACCCATCCCCACATTAGTATAGAAATATATTAATTTGGAGCTATTTAAAACCGAACTTGACTTTATAATAAAATAATATTTTTAGTTTTCCCAAAGGAGCCCCTCTCCTCCCTTATAAAATGGCACCTCCTCCCCCTCTTCCTCACACCACCTTGAGACTTCAAGCTCAGAAAAACCCAGAAAATTTCTCCTCTCCACTTCCCTAGAGACAACCTATAGGTACTGGTCTTCTTCAAACACCAATTTAAGTGCCCTAAAAGAAGGTCTCAAAGAAGCACTTCAAAGAAGAGGTAATGCCCGTCACCGATTCTTTCATCTTTATTTCTTCTTCCACTTCTTCTTCTTTAGTTGTTTCATTATGAAGTAATAACATAAGTATAACTCATATACTTATATGTTATTATATGTATGAAACAACCCTATTTCACCATCTATTCATCCTACAGAAAAAGAAACCACCGCGTGTGCGTACGTACGGAATACCGTCTCCACGCCGTGGTGTAATCTATTTTCCACCACCACATTACTTGGATGGGTATAATGGTGTAAATAATGACTATATATGACTATTATAAAGTGATATTGATTCTGAAATAGTATACATACACTCCAATACAATTCCACGATCATAAGAACGATATCATCACTCGTGCGTATGTACAGAATACCGTCTCCACGATGTGATGCGACACGTTCTACATGATCTCCATTTCATAATGATTATATAAATGAATTGAATGAATTGAATGAATGAATATGATATATATTAAACTAATAAAATTCTGTAAATGAGGTATCTATAAACTAAAGAGAAGAATGAGAATTAATTCGACAAAACACGCATAAGAACAAAAAGTAATAAACACACGAATAACAAGTAGTAGTGAAATATTACTAATAAGAAGCTAATAATATGACAATATATGATATCATAACAATAATAATGATTCTGTAATAAGACAATAACATTATTTAAATCATTATACGGGAGGTTCAGACACTTACGAAGCAAAACTGACCTAAGGTAAGGGAAATATCACAATCTCATTTTTATCCGAGATTGTTTATACTTTGAAATTTACTGGGGTGTATTTTATCATCCACATCCATGTTTCCTCAATATATAATATTATTTATATCCACCTACAATTGTTTAAATCCAATTTTACCCTTCGGTGAGTTTTTAGTAAAGGATACGAAAGGAATCTTTTGTCATTTTTCGTACGAGGTACTTTTTGACTTTTCCGACAAAAGTACGATGAATGTTTTTTTTAACATATACGACATGAATGGTTTTTTAAAACATTATTTCCACGAGTATTCCTTTACAAGTTTTCAAGTTTATTTTTAATCAACTTCTTTTAGTTTAAAATTGTATGACATGTTATGAAAGGAAAAAAAAATTTGAAGTAGAAAGGATATTTTCCTCAAGAATGGAGTTCAAGAGTTTTATCAAAATTATTTTCCATCTAAGATAATATAGGGTTCTTTTTCTATCCCTATTATTACATGGATTTGATTATGTTGTGGTGGAAATAGTTTTATGAATTCCTTTATGTTATATGAATTGTTTTATGATGCCATTTTTATTACATGGGTTATGCAATGATGTATGATTTACAATTTTGTGGCACACATAAGAATGGTTTTATTATGAGATGGGTAGGACCTATATCTCCCTCCAATGCATTGGGTAAAGATTTTATATCTCATGATATAGACATTGCTGGAATGGTAGGTTATACTGGTTCAGTGAAACAGGACTGAAACGAGGAGTGGACTCGGTTCAGAAATGGACTTTGTCCACTAAGATAGTCTTGGCAATGAGTCTTGACTAATAAGAAATGATTATCTATGATTATGTGTGTATGAAACAAAGTTTCATGTTTTATGTTATGATTATTGGGATTCCATTTCAATATTATGATTTATCCCATGTTATGAAATTATGCTCTCTTTTTTAGGTTAAGATTTCCAAAAGTTATGTTCTTATGAATATGATGTGATTGATATTTCTTTTGTTTACCCTTACTGAGAATTTGAGCTCACCTTTTCGTATGTTTTCTTTCCCCAGGTCAGGAAGAAGGTTATTAAGTAAGATATTCCAAAAGGGACTATAGATATGATGAAATAAATGGGGGACAGTGTAGATGATTTATGAACCAGTTGTTTATGTTTCCAAGTTTCTAAAGACACCATACCTATACGGTCCTTTCATGGTTTTGTTATATGTTGTAACAAGTATGTTTAAATTTTGAAGTATTAATAATGTATGTAAAGTATGGGTAATTATTGTTGGCATCAGAGGAAAGGTATAGTCAAACATTGGAAACTAGGATGTGAAAGCCTTGGTAAAAACCCTAAGGATAATTCTAAGCATAGAACAAAATCATAGTGTTTTAGAAATGACCATGAATAACCTAGGATAAGACCTTAAGTGTGAAATTTTATTCTTGATTATGTGGATTTCCTATTATAATTAGTGTTGCTCACACTATTCTTCTTGGTTTTAGTCAATGGCTAGAACCCGATGGAATCATGTTAATGCGGAATGCAACGAGCAATGCAATGATTGTCCCCCTGAGCAACCAAACGTTATGGGAGCTGGAATGAAAAATCTTGTAGCCATGCTCACACAACTTTCTCAAGATATGAATCATGCAGGACATCCAAACGAGCAAAGGAAAAAGAAAAATTCTGTTGAATCATTCATGAGACAACGTCCACCTTCTTTCAGCGGGTCTACTGATCCATTAGTTGCTGAACAACGGATTAATACTACTGAAAAGATATTTTAAGTTCTTCAATGTTCTGAGCATGATAAAGTCATCTTAACAGTGTATCATTTGGAAGGTGATGCTGATCAATGGTGGAATCTTATTAAGAATATGAGGCAAAGGGATGAAATTGAGTCCATGGAATGGGACGAGTTCAAGAACATATTTTTCAATAAGTACTTCCCTCGTATTCTCCGAACAAATATGGATAAAGAGTTTCTTGAACTGAAGCAAAAGGATGATGAATCTGTTGGTACCTATGAAGCAAATTTTACAAGACTTGCAAGGTACGCTTCTGGTATTATTATCCAACCTGAGAGTAAGATCGATAGATTCTTTAGTGGCTTAAAACCATGTTTTCGAAGGGCCTTAGCCATAAGGGACTTCAATAGCTATGAGGAAATCGTTCGATGTGCTCTCAATGTAGAGATGGAGATTGGATTAACCCATCAGTCATATGGGTTTGATAAGAAGAGGAAAATGGAATTAAAAGGAAAATCTAAAGAGCACACTGAAAAGAAGATGAGCTTTCGCTTATGCTCAAAGTGTGGAAAGAATCATGGAGGGAGTTGTCTTAAAGGGACAAGTAAATGTTTCAAATGTGGAAAGGATGGTCATCGGGCATTTTAATGCCGTGATGATGGGAAGAAGATGTCTAATGATGCAAACAATGGAAGGTATACACAGAATGAACCTACTACACTTCAATGTTTCAAGTGTAAGGAGATGGGGAATTATTCCAATAAATGCCCAAATCCAATGGTTGATGATGATGGTCGACGTCAAAAAACTCTTAAGGCTAAAGAAAAAGGAAAGTCACATGAAATTTCTATCAGTGATGTGGAGTACGATAACGATGTGGTGAAAGGTACGCTTACCATCCACTCTAAAGTAGAAAATGTTTTATTTGATTCTGGATCCACCCAATCTTTAATTTCTGAAGAATTTTCTAAGGGTATCACCGTATTACCTCAACAATTAGATGTTGAGTTAGTTGTGACAACACCTAATGGCACAATAGTCGCATCAAAAGTTTATAATTCATCTCCAATCGAGGTTTGTGGGAAAGTGCTTCCTGCAAATCTTGTGATCCTTCCTTTAGTGGAATTTGATGTGATTCTTGGCATGGATTGGCTTTCTCTACATGGAGCTCATATCAATTTCCAAAGAAGGGAAGTCACAATTCATATTCCAGATCAATCTATGATCGTCTATCGATGCAAGGATGAATATAACCTTCCAGTGGATCTTTCATCCATTTTTTGGGTATTGATTCCACTAAATGAATGTTATTTATCTCAAATGGTTCATGAGAAACTCACGATTAAGAATATTCCCATTGTACTGGTGTTTGATGATGTCTTTCCGGAGGAATCACCGGGTCTTCCACCGAATCGTGAAGTTGAGTTTTCAATAGAACTCGTACCAGGTGCTTTGCCTATTTCAAAGACACCTTATAGAATGGCCCCAATTGAGTTGCAAGAATTGAAGAAGCAACTCCATGAGAATCTGGATAAGGGATTCTTACGCCCTAGTGTGTCACCTTGGGGGGCACCTGTTATATTTGCTAAGAAGAAAGATGGATCAATGAGACTCTGCATTGATTATCAAGAACTTAACAAGATCACTATCAAAAACAAATATCCTCTCCCACGTATTGATGACTTATTTGACCAACTACGCGGAGCTCAATACTTTTCCAAGATTGATCTTCATTCAGGGTATCATCAATTAAGGGTCAAAAGGGAGGATATACCAAAGATGGATTTCCGTACAAGGTATGGACACTATGAATTTATAGTGATGTCGTTTGGTCTTACTAATGCCCATGCTGTCTTCATGGATCTGATGAATAGAGTCTTTAGAGACTATCTTGATCAGTTTGTGGTAGTCTTTATAGACGATATTCTTGTATATTCAAAGACCAATGAAGAACATGAAGATCACTTGAGAATTATATTGAAGACCCTAAGAATGGATAAGCTTTATGCAAAATTTACCAGGTGTGAATTTTGGCTTCAAAAAGATTCATTTTTGGGTCACATAATCTCAATAGAGGGGATATCTGTGGATCCAGCAAAAACAGAGGTAATCGAATGATGGTCGAGACCAACAACAGTAACTGAGATCCGAAGTTTTCTTTGTTTGGCTGGATATTATCGACGTTTTGTGAAAAAAATTTCATGATTATCTAATCCACTCACCATGTTGACTCGGAAAGGAGTTAAGTTTGTTTGGACGGAAGAATGTGTAGAGAATTTCAAGGAGGTGAAAAGAAGGTTATCTAGTGCACCTGTGCTCACACTGCCTTGTAGTGGAGAAAGTTTTGTGATCTACAGTGATGCATCCAAGAAGGGATTGGGGTGTGTTCTTATGAAAAATGATATGGTGATAGCTTATGCCACACGACAGTTGAAAATCCATGATAAAAATTACCCAACACATGATTTGGAGTTAGCTGTGGTAATCTTTACATTAAAGATTTGGAGGCATAACCTTTATGGTGAAAGGTGTGATATTTATACTGATCATAAAAGTTTAAAGTATATTTTCACACAAAGGGAGCTGAATATGCTCCAAAAAAGATGGTTGGAGCTGATTAAGGATTACGACTGCTCAATTCATTACCACCATGGGAAAGCAAACAAGGTGGCAGATGCATTAAGTTGACAAGACCATGCCAGTTTATCCATGACGAGGATCACAAAAGATCCAATATTTATGGATTTACAATGGAAGGATCTTGGAATTATAATGGAAGGGGAAAAATATTATCTTTATCAAATGAATGTGCAACCATCTATACATGTGAAGATTAAAGAGGCACAAAAAGAAGATGTCGAGTCACAAAAGAAGGTGAGAAATGTTCCTGAATTCAACCTTGTTTGTGATGGGATAATAAAGTTTTGGAATCGGGTTTGTGTTCCACCCATCTCGGAATTAAAGGAGCTACTGGATGAGGCTCATAGTTCTTAATTATCTATTCATCCTGGAAGCACGAAGATGTATAGGGACCTGAAAGAGTACTTCTGGTGGGATGGCATGAAAAGAGATGTTGCTGAATATGTCTCTCGATGCTTGGTTTGCCAGAAAGTTAATACTGAGAGATAGAAGTCTAAGGGGATGTTACAACCATTACCCATACCCAAATGGAAATGGGAAAACATCACTATGGACTTTGTCATAGGACTTCCTAAAACATCCAAAGGCAATAATGCTATCTGGGTCATAGTTGATCGTCTTACCAAGGCTGCACACTTCTTTGCTATTAGAGAGGATTTCTCTCTGGATCAGCTTTCCAGGATATATGTAAAGGAAGTGGTAAGATTGCATGGAGTACCACTTTCGTTTATATCTGATAGGGATCTGAGATTTACCTCGATGTTTTGGTGAAGTCTTCAGCATACTCTGGATACATAGTTGAGTTTCAGCACTGCTTATCATCCTCAGACAGACGGTCAGTCTGAGATAACAATTCAAACTCTAGAAGATATGTTGAGATCTTGCTCTATGGATTTCAAAGGTGGTTGGGATCAACACCTACCTTTGGTGGAATTTTCTTATAATAATAACTTTCACTCCAGTATTCAGATTGCTCCTTAAGAAGCTCTCTATGGAAAGAAATGCAGGACTCCAACTTGCTGGGATGAAGTTTGGGAAAGAAATCTATTAGGACCTGATCTCGTTGATGAAATGGCAGAAAAGGTCAGATCTATTCAACAACACATAAGAGCAGCTCAGAGTTGACAGAAAAGTTATGCCGACAACTGAAGAAAAGACCTAGAGTTTGAAGTGGGTGATAAAGTGTTCTTACAAATATCTCTCTGGAAGAGGGTCATGAGATTTGGAAAGAAGGGGAAGTTGATCCCTATATATATCGGTCCTTTTAAAATACTGGATCATGTTGGGAAGGTATCTTACCGATTGGTGCTTCCGCCGAATCTCTCTAAAGTTCACGATGTGTTCTATGTATCTCTCATGAGAAAGTACATACCTGATCCTTCACATGTACTCAGCTCAGAAGTTGTACCGCTGGAGCATGATATTTCTTATGAAGAACAGCCGATAGAGATTCTGGATCGTAGAGAAAAAGTCCTACGAAACAAGACCACTTGATTGGTGAAAGTTTTATTGAGGAACCACCAATTAGAAGAAGCTACATGGGAGCTTGAGGATATGATGAGGGAGAGGTATCCTCATCTGTTTGTTACAAAGTGACGAATTTCGAGGGCAAAATTCATTTTAAGGGGGGTATAATGTAACACCTGAGACTTTTATGTTATCATCAAAGGAATATTTTTCTACACACAAGACTTTCTTGGCTTGATTTACCCTAAATCATGACCTTCCTTGATAGCTTGCGTCGTAAGCAATACCGAGATTCACTAAACAATGATATGCTAATAAAATATTATTAAAACTAGCCGTTATGAATAGTAATAACCACATTTTGAAATTTTATAAATTTTCTTTTTTAAAATGGACTTCATTTTTGGATTCGGAATATTGAAATTATCCTAGGGTGAAATTTTGGTATTTTTCTGAAAACTTTCAATTTTTGATGAATTGAGAAACCACTAAGTGGTAGTTAAAAAAACAGAATTTTTCATAAAACATAATTTTACCTCTTCTGTGAGTGGAATTTCAAAAATCCGAGAGACACGGTTGATGTCAGTAAGTAAAATGTGGTTCAATGAGATGAAAATAATTTTTGGTGAATAGTAACTTTTTACTTTTATTTACCACAGTTAAAAGTAAATTTGGTAATTAAGGGTAAAAATGATACTATTATTACCCTAAAACATGTCCTAATTCTATTGGATAAGTGTAATTCGACCAAAAACAAACTTAGGAATAAAATATGACCATTTAGTCCCACTTGGATGAGATTAGGACATTTATTATTAATTTATTTAAAGAAGGGTTAAAATAGTTAAAATCAACGTTTAATAAGTAAATCATTTTTAATATGGCGTTATACATAAGATAAATTCGACTATAAATATAAATTAGAAATCTAAAAATATTTCCTACATAATTTTATTTTATTTTTAATTTTTAGACATTAAATAATTTAATTTATGTATGACACAATGATGATGCAGTAATTATCTTATTAATGAAATATTGACATAATTGATGTTATAAATACCCAAATAAATGTGATTTGAGACTTTTTTATGAATTAAACTAATTTTCTAGAATAATATGACATGTTAGTATTGATTTAATTAAATGTTTTTGAACTAATCATTCTGTTATGATTTTCACAAAAATCAATTACCAAATAGTGTCAAAATTGACATAAAATAGTTTTTAAAAAAAATACTATATTATTAATTGTTATTTTATTCCTAAAAATCTATGGTTCGGCCAAATGACATAGATAAGGTTATATATATTAATAATAAACAACTTGGGGTTAGTTTGGCTGCTTATATTAAGTTTATTAACCTTATAGTATAAGAACACAAGAAGACACGGTAAAAGTAAAATTATTTAACTTAATGTTAAATCTAAATGATAAGGTTAAAATAGGAACCTAAACTTGTCTAAATTCAATTGGATGAGAGTATTTCGACCCATCCCCACCTTAGCTTCGAAATATATCAATTTGGAGCTATTTAAAACCGAATTTGACTTTATAATAAAATAATATTTTTAGTTTTCCCAGAGGAGCCCCTCTCCTCCCTTATAAAAGGGCACCTCCTTCCCCTCTTCCTCACACCACATTGAGACTTCAAGCTCCGCCAACCCCTGACAATTTCTCCTCTCCAATTACCTAGAGACATCCTAGAGGTCCTGGTATTCTTCAAAGACCAATTTTAGTGCCCTAAAAGAAGGTCTCAAAGAAGCACTTCAAGGAAGAGGTAATGTCCGTTACCGATTCTTTCATCTTTATTTCTTCTTCCACTTGTTCTTCTTTAGTTGTTTCATTTTGAAGTAATAACATAAATATCACTCATATAATGATATGTTATTATATGTATGAAAAAACCCTATTTAACCATCTATCCATCCTACGGAAAAAGAAATCACCGCACGTGCGTACGTACGAAATACCGTCTCCACGCCGTGGTGTAAACTATTTTCCACCACCACCTTACTTGGATGGGTATAATGCTGTAAATAATGACTATATATGACTATTATAAAGTGATATTGATTCTGAAATAGTATACATACACTCCAATACAATCCCACGATCATAGGAACGATATCATCACTCGTGCGTACGTACGGAATACCGTCTCCACGATGTGATGCGACTCGTTCTACATAATCTTCATTTCATAATGATTATAAAAATGAATTAAATTAATGAATATTATATATATTACACTAATAAAATTATGTAAATGAGGTATCTATATCCTAAAGAGAAGAATAAGAATTTATTCGACAAAACACGCATAAGAACAAAAAGTAATAAACACCCGAATAACAAGTAGTAATGAAATATTACTAATAAGAAGCTTAGAATATGACCATATATGATATCATAACAACAATTATGATTCTGGAATAAGTCAATAACATTATTTAAATCATTATACAGGAGGTTCGGACACTTACGAAGCAAAACGGACCTAAGGTATGTGAAATATCACAATCTCATTTTTATCCGAGATTGTTTATACTTTGAAATTTACTGGGGTGTATTTTATCGACCACATCCATCTTTCCTCAATATGTAATATTATTTATATCCACCTACAATTGTTTAAAACCAATTTTACCATTCGGTGAGTTTTTATCAAAGGATACGGATGGAATCTTTTGTCGTTTTTCGTACGAGGTACTTTTTGACTTTTCCGACAAAAGTATGAAGAATGTTTTTTTAACTTATACGGCATGAATGGATTTTTAAAACATTATTTCCAAGAATATTCCTTTACATGTTTTCAAGTTTATTTTTAATCAACTTCTTTTAGTTTAATATTGTATGACATGTTAAGAAAGGAAAAATGTTTTTGAAGTAGAAAGGATATTTTCCTCAAGAATGGAGTTCAAGAGTTTTATCAAAATTATTTTCCATATAAGATAATATAGGGTTCTGTTTATATCCCTATTATTACATGGATTTGATTATGTTGAGATGGAAATATTTTTATGAATTCTTTTATCTTATATGAATTGTTTTATGATGTCATTTTTATTACATGGGTTATGAAATGATGTATGATTTACGATTTTGTGGCACACATAAGAATGGTTTCATTATGAGATGGGTGGGACCTATATCTCCCTCCAAATCATTGGGTAAAGATTTTATATCTCATGAGATAGACATGGCTGGAATGGTAGGTTATACCGGTTCAGTGAAACATGACTGAAATGAGGAGTGAACTCGGTTTAGAAATGGACTTTGTCCACTAAGATAGTCTTGGCAATGCGTCTTGACTAATAAGAAATGATTCTCTATGATTATGTGTGTATGCCACAAAGTTTCATGTTTTATATTATGATTATTGGGATTCCATTTCACTACTATGATTTATCCCATGTTATGAAATTATGCTCTCTTTTGCAGGATAATATTTCCAAAAGTTATGTTCTTATGAATATGATGTGATTGATATTTCTTTTGTTTACCCTTACTGAGCATTTGAGCTCACCTCTTTGTATGTTTTTTCCTCAGGCCAGGAAGAAGGTTATTAAGTAATATATGCCAAAAGGGACTGTGGATATGATGAAATAAATGGGAGACAGTATAGACGATTTATGAACCAGTTGTTTATGTTTCCCAGTTTCTAATAACATTATACCTATACGGTCCTTTCATGGTTTTGTTATATGTTGTTATAAGTATGCTTAAATTTTGATGTATTAATAATGTATGTAAAGTATGGGTCGTTATAGGTTGTGTGTGAATAACATTCTCACACTGATGGAACACCAGTGACCATGAGTTGGAATTTATAAATGAATACATTAATGAAGGATGGCCTGAAACACTGCCTCCCCTCTTCCACTTCACATCCCACATTATTTGATTTTCAGATGAATTTCCACTTCCCACTAATAACATTGCTCCATTGAAACTAGATCTACTTCCATGATCAATTTCTACCATCATGTAATGATCAACCACCTCGTCATATGTTTTCAACCTTCACAAGAAAGCTAGAGATCATATATCTAGCTGTAACCCCATTTTGATCTTCTGGTCCATCATATTATCATTATAAATTATATCAGGTGCATACTGATAGTACCATTCATTGAAAAAAATACCAAATCACATGATTGAACCACTCATTGAAAATGAAATATAATTCATTCCAGCTCATGTGCTTGTGCTTTCTAGATTGCACCACCAAGTCCCACCTCTTTTGACTAGGACATTCCAAAATGAATGAAGAACATTTCAATCCTACTAAATTAGAAGTGTTAAGAAACTAAAAAGATATATATATCTTATAAAACTACTCATATTATTCCTAAGGATATATGCTACATTATAATGAATGAGGCTAGTTTTTTGGGAACTCATCCCCCATGTCCTTTCCCGAACATGGTTAGGCTTCTCAAACCCGAGGAGCTCCAAATCCAACTACATGAATAAAATTGTGGATATTTGTAACCGTAGATTAAACTACCCATTAATCAATTGGATAGGGAGAACACTCTCTTACCTCTTCCCATGGCCGCACATGAGTTCTTTATGGATTCATCTTACCACATCAATCAACAACAACAAGGAAAATCCCACAAAAACAGCATTATAAAATTTTTCCACAATAATAAAAAATACCAACCCTCCATAAATCAAAACATAATATAATACATCAAAAAAAAATTCAACAAAATTATTACACCCCAACACAGGGTCCATATAAAATCTACAACCTACACTTCTAAACTATGGGAGATGTAAAATCAATCCCAACATCCCATGGTGACTCGAGCCCTATCATGAGGGGTCACACCTATGTTCATGAATAAAGGTAATTATATTTATTATATGATTATCCTAACATCACCCCTATGTCCCCCATAATTCCCCACAAATTTTGGTGGGTTTTGGAAAATTTTTGAGTAGAGAAAGGAGGGTGCACGGTTTTGGTGCACGGTTTCCCGAACCGTGAACACAAATAATGCGCTGATGTACAACTCATTAAAAATTCATTACATGTATTATTTTACCTATATTTATTAATGAAAACTCACCCATTTCTTCCCACATTCAACCCTTGTATCCATTTTATCATTTTAAGCACCCACAACCCTCCTTGGAATATCATTTTGAAGGGGGGTTGGTGGAGGAAGTTCACAAAATCTCTTATAAGTGTTTCTACCTCTTAGTTCATCCCCTTTTTATGTATTTTCTTCTCATTTCCGTGAAGTACCAAATTACCATAGGGTAGGTTTTATAAACTATGGTTTATCCTTTGGTTTTCTTGGTCCAATATTCTATTTTTAGGCTCGATCTACATTCCTTGAGGTGCGGTGGTGGTGCGATTAAATTTTCACACAAAGGATTCAATGTTTTAACCCTTTTGGTAGGTGATTCCATGAGTATTAAATTATTTTGAATTATATTAATTTGTTTATAAAATTATAATGTTTACCTCATTTTATTATTTGTGGAAATATTGGTTTTAGTTGTATTTTTAAAGCAAATGAAGATTAAGTGACATTTTTTTTGAAATTGGAGTTTTTTCATAGAAACGTCTTATCGATTCATATGGGTGTTCCATATGACTCCATAGTTGATTTTATTGAAATTTAATATTTATAAATATGATGTTTTAATATTAATATCCTTTGTTTGTTTCTGTGAATATCTGTTTTAATGATTTTTCTAAATCATATGAACATTAAGTTCCATGTTTGTGTGAAAATGGATGTTTTACAAAGATATCCCTTCTTTGTTAATATGGGGCAGCCCTATTACTGATTTGTTGGTTTCATTTAAAGTTATTGGGATAAAATTTGTGTTTTTGTGACTTATAAGTATGAAAATGGTGTGCAAAGTTGGAATTTCAAGGATTTTTGTTTGCAAAAAAAATGGGAGAATAGAGAAGTTATTTTATTGAATATCATAATGTTTTGTTTTGTGTTTTAAGTGGTATAAAGTGTGTATATCTACTTTACTGTTTTTATGTGACCATAAGTAGTGTTTTTATATGAAAATGGATTTATTTAGAATGCTTAAATTGTTTGAGAACAAAGGGGGATGCCTGGGTACCTAGGTGGGTGGATATGTACTTGTATGCTAGTGATCCAGATGGGATTTGTCCTTGTTTAACATAGAATCTTGGATAAAGAAAACTCTAAATAAACTATATGTATGATTTATGGAGACCAACTGTTTATGGGTATGTTACCTACTAGTGGCTCATGTAGGATATGTGATTGTGACATGGATATTTTACATTGAGGCTCGAGGTACCTAGGGCCTCAGACTATCTACTGCCTTGGAGAGTTCCCATGTTTTTTGCTCCTTGGGTTTGGGGTATTTAACCATGAATTAGAGTGTGTATGGATGTAAATTATAGTATAAAACATGTATTATTTAATTTTTTTTATCATTCATATGTTATATTTTGAAAACTCTTTACAATTGAAAGTTTCATTTCATTGAATTTTTAACCTCTTTTCGTTAAATAATAAAACTGCATTCTTTTAAACTTGTATTGAATGCTCTTTGGAATCTTTTTGTGGTATCGTACTGGGATTAGTCTCACAACCAAATTAATCCCCTTGGGTGCATGCAGAATTGATTATTTTTGAAAAAGGAAAAGGAAATGCTTCGGGTAGAGGCGGTTCAGGTTATTAGTCCCCTAATATGGTGCAATGTTGTGGAGACGGCTCATGGGTGATAACAGCTTGTCCTGTAGAGTCATTGCGGATTATTTGCTACAATTGTTATTGATGCTTGGACCTCATGTAATTTATTTAAAACAATGTATTAAGATATGGTTTTGGTTAAGGATTTTTTGTCAAGAAAATATCAGATTCATATTATTGATTGTTTTTAATGTTTTATGCTTTCTTACTCAGGTAAATCATTCCAGAATAAAAATTATTGCTACCTGGGAACCTATGCTAGCCCGTGGGGATAGGTAACACCCTTAGGGCCTATTTATAGGCTCTAATTGGTACCATTATTAGTGGCGCCCAGATTTAGATCATGACAAAATGGTATCCAAAGGGCCCAATATTTTGGGATATATTACTATTTGGGGATGAGTTGGGATAGACAAGAGCAAGGATTGTCGGGGCAAGGTGTTTTGGTGGGGGTGGATTAGTTGTTCTTTTTATTACCATAATGTGTTTAGATTATTTATATTTGATGTATTTTATTAAAATTTTCAGAATTTTGGTATTCATTATTTTTTTGAGACTATATCATTTTGTACTAACATGGATCCCCGGAAAGCTCCCACTCACCCACTGGAGGATTCTAGAATGTGTTTTCCCATACCTATTGATCATAGTCTAGTTGAGGCTAAGGTACGGGTTATCCAAGCTCTATGATAGGGTCTGGATCCTGATCCCATTCCTGTTAGGGGAGAAGAGACAATTTATAGAAAAGATAAGGCTGAAAAGTTACTAAAAAACAAGCCTCATACTTTTCGAGGTAGCATAGAACACAAGGAAGTAGAGGAATGATTTTAGAAGATCAAGAACATGCTCGGGTTATTGGATACAACCAAGGAGCTCGGGTTTCAATGTGCCTCTTTTTTTGGAGGTTCCAAGACACATGTGGTGGGAATCGGTACCTCAATCTTGGAATAATGTGCAGATGTGCTACAGAGATTTCAAGGCCATCTTCAATGAACAATACATCCTCGATGTCTAGGCATATGCCAAGTCCCGAGAGTTCAGAGATCTTATTAAGGGGAATTTTTCATTCATGAAGTATGCCAACTATTTCGATGAGCTAGTTCGGTATGCTCTTGAAATTGTCTTGAATGAACAAGTGAAAAACTAGAGTTTTAAGAAAGTCTTGCGACCAGAGATATAGTACAATATTTTTTTATTCAAGATGAGGACCTATGATTCAGTCATTGACCGGGAATGTATGGTGGAGATTGACCGTAAATGCAGGGATAGTTTCTCTGGGTCAGTATTAGTAGTGGGAAATGGAAGCTCTTCAGAGAAGAAAAGGATACAGGATGAACATGTGTAGAAGGGAGGTGGTAGTTCAGGCCACTCTTCCAGATAGTTTTCATCTATGGATTCATAAGATAGATCTATCATGTTCCACCAATGTGGTAGGTTGGGGCACATCTAATTAGCATTATACTTCCTCGGAATCCCTGTTACAAATTTAGAGGTATGGGTCACTTGCAACGCTTTTGGGGGGTGGCACGCCCTCTTTTGAGTGGGACAGGGTCAGTGTCTTGAAGAGGAGTGCCAACAAAATCAGATCCATTGAGGACAGGGTGATCTCGCATCGGGGGCCATGGGGGTAGAGATGGGTTATTTACTGGGAAGAGCTAGTTTAGGGCACAACCACATACTAGTAGCCATCCTCAGTCAGAGACCGAACATCTCTGTGGGATGGATCAGGCACCAGCAGGATCAGAGGTGAGACCGTCAATAGTTCGAGGTAATATTTTTATTGCATCTTTTATATATTATTATCTTTTTGATACTGGTGCCTCAGTTTCATTCATTTTTTCCCATTTTGTGGAAACGCTAAATTTTCCAACCGAGTTTTTTTCCTTTTGTGAAGGATTTGTTGATGTTGCTGGGAAATAAGGTGAAGGGTTTCCAGTGCCCACCATGTCCACTTTCCATGTTAGGGGATTATATGGAGTGGGACCTATTGGTCTTAGATATAGAACTATTTGAGATAATAATTGGAATAGATTGGTCAGTGGACATCCCGGCACACATCGATTGATACACAAGGCAATTGAGTTTCACAGAACCTGATGAGAGTTGTCATGTTTTTCATGGAGAATTAGATCCTTGGTCGGGTCCCATAGGACCTCCACTCCCAAATTTGGGAATTCATATATTCCAGTTAACATTGTTCGCGCTATAGGATTATGGTATTGACCCTTAAGGTGTACTACCTCAGGCAGTGAATGAGTTTACGAAGGAATTCTGGAATGATTTATCAGTTTTTCCCCTAGAGAGGGATGTGGAGTTCTCGATTGATATACCACCAAGAACACATCTGATATCTCTTCCCACATATTTTATTCCCCCACAAAGATAAAGGAACTAAATATACAGCTGGACAACTTAGAATCCAAAGGATTCATTTGCCCGAGCATCTCTCCTTGGGCTGCTCCGGTGTTGTACATGAAAAAGGCTGACAGATCCCTCTGGTTGTGCATTCACTACCTGATGATGAATAAGGTAAAAATTAAGAACAAATACCCTTTTCATAGAATAGATGATTTGTTTGATTAGTTTAAGAGGGGTAAATTGGTTCTCACAAATAGCCTTGTCTTCGAGATACCATCAACTCAGGGTGAAAGTTGTTGATATCCCAAAGACAGCCTTCGAAATAAGGTACAAACACTTTTAGAATATTGTAATGCCTTTTGGATTGACCAATTTCTAGAGGTCTTTATGGAACTCATGAACATGGTGTTCTACCAGTATCTCTATTCCTTCATTGTGGTGTTCATGTGTGACATTATCTTTTACTTTGGGTCTAAGGGGAAACATGAACATCACATGAGGATAATTTTGGGTATTTTTGGGGTCACCGCCACTATAAAAAATTGACAAAGTGCACATTCTGGATCGAGGTGGTGAAATTATTGGGGCATGTGATCTTGGATTAGGGGTTTTCATTGGACCCTGAGGGGATTAGTGCAGTCATGTCATGGGAGAAACCAAAGAATGTGTTCGATATCAGAAGATTCCTTATCCTGGATGGTTTTTATAGGTTATTAGTTCGGGATGTATTGAGGCATGATTCATCGATTAACGTGCTCACCCAGAAAGGGGTGAAGTTTTTATGGGTCCATAATGTTAGGAATCCTTTGAGGAGCTAAACAGGTGGTTGAATACTACCCCGTGCTGAGTTTTCATGAGGCTGGGAAGGGTTTCGTTGTCTATTGTTATATATAAGGAATGCATCATGGGTGTGTCCTAATGTAGTATGATCATGTTGTAGTGCATGGCTGTCACCAACTCCGAACACACACAAAAAATTACCCAACCCACAACATGGAGTTGGAAGTGGTGATTCATGATATGAAGATTTTCATCAAAATCTCTTTGGGGAGATGATTGTGGTCTACTCAAATCAGAAAATCATGTCCTATATCTTCTCACAGAAGGACCTTAACATGAGGAATCATCATCAGATCGAGTACATTCAGGGTTTCGACTTTGATATTGCCTATACCTCAGGAAAGGGTAATGTGGTAGTCGGCGGTTTGAGCAGAAGAGTCATAGTGCAGGCCATGAGGAATTCCAGTGATGAGTGCTGACTGGTGGTCCTCTATGCTCAGATGTATGTGGGGACTAGGGAGCGTAGGGAAGAAGCATTCATGGAGGGATTTTAGTAAACTCCTTCTCTAGTGGAGTTTAAATAGTGGGAACATCCTAGTGATGAACTTTTACAGTGGTCAAGGTAGTTTTTTCAAGGGAGAGACGTCTTCTGATTGGTCATTGTCTCTCGAGGGCAGCCTATGCTTCAAGGGTTGTCAAGTAGTGATATTGTCTCTGCAAAATGTGGTGATATAGGATATCCACCATTCTTAGAAGGATATCCATTTGGGTGAAACCATACTGTATTATGATGTTCGTCAGCAATTCTGGTGGCCTGTTATGTGACAAAACATCGCATACATCATGTCGAGATGCAACACATTATAGTAGGTGAAATCAGAGCACCAAAGGCCCTCTGGTTTGTTCTATCCATTACCCATTCTTACCTTGAAGAGGGATGAAGTTTCCATAGACTTAATTATTGGATGACCTCATAAAACATTGGGTAATAATTCCATCTGGGTGTTTATTGATCATCTCACTAGATCACCCCACTTCATTTCGATCAAAGATACAACTAAAGTGGATGAGTTGTGCCATTTGTAACTTTAGGAGGTGGTGAGACTCCATATCATGCCATCATAAATTATCTCAGATAGTGATCCCTATTTCACTTATCAGTTTTTGGAAGGCCTATAGAAGGCCTTGCGGTCATAAAACAAAATGAGAACAATGTACCATCCTCTAACGGATGGTCAGACAGAACGGGAAAACCAGATTTTGGGGGATATGATCCGCATATGTGGTCTAGACATTAGAGGTTCCTAGGATAGGAATTTTGGATTGGTTGAGTTGTATTATAACAATAGTTACCAATCCAACATTCAAATGTCACTTTTTGAGAAGCTCTATGGTTGGCCTTGCCGAGCCCCCCTGTGTTGGTCTGTTGTAGGCGAGACCTCACTGCTGGGGTCGAGTCTGTTACAAGATATGTCTGAGAAGGTCAGGTTGATCAGAAAACACTTATTGATAGCTCAGTATCGCTAGAAATCATACATTTACCAAAGGAATTGATACATAGAGTTATCTCTGGGTGACAAGGTATTCATAAAGGTGGCCCCTCATCTGGGCCATCATCGATTGGGAAGCAAGGGAAACTGATGCCGCAATTTGTCAGCCCTTTTAAGATCATCGAGTGTGTTGGAAATGTAGCTTATAGGTTGGAATTACCTTCATAGTTGACATCCATCCATGATGTCTTCCATGTACCCCAATTGATGAAATAAAACCCAGATATGTCCCATGTGCTGAGTTGGGAAGATCCATTGATAGATCCTAACTTGTTAGTTTTTGAGTGGCCGATGAAAATAGTGGACTACAAAGAGAAGGTGCTTTAGGAGAAGTGAATTCCACTTGTCCGTGTTCATTGGTATCATGGTAGTGATACACATGAGATATGGGAGAGGAAGTCATGGGTTGAGGATGAGTACCAATTCTTGTTTTCCGATCAATCCTTTAGTCGACTTTCTAGGATAGAATGTTTTCATGGAGGGTAGAATTATCAAACCCATTTTCTTCATTAAAGGTACATATTTATTATATTTTTTTATAACATAACCCCCTACGGCCCCCTATGACCCCACAAATTTTGGTGCTTTTGGATAAATTTTTTGGGTAGAAAGGATGGAGCACAGTTTAGGTGCATGGTTTTCCAAACCATGCACACAAACCGTGTGCCCATGTCCATCGCATTGAAAATCGGTTAAATGACTTCTTTTACCTCATGGTGTTTATCCAAACTCGCCAATTTCTTCCCCCAATCATCCTTTGTGGCCATTTCCGCCACCCATGCACGTAAAACTCTCATTGGAACATCTTTTTTAAGGAGGATTTGGTGGAGGAACATCACACAATCTCAAGTAAGTGTTTCTACCAATTATTTCCTCCCATTTTATGATGTTTAATTTAATTTACATGACATACCAAATGAATAAAGGGTAGGGTTTCTATCCTTGGGTTTAACCTTGGGTTTTATTGGTCCAATATTCAATGTTTAGGTTCGATCTACCTTCCTTGAGGTGCGGTGGTGGTGCGATTGAATTTTCGCACTAAGTATTTAATGTTTTAACCATTGTGGTTGGTGATTCCATGTGTATGAAATCCTTGTGACTTAGCATGATGGGGTTATAACATTTTCATGTGTATAAAATTTAATAATTTGTTTTAGAATTGGTTTTAGTTGTATTTGTAAGGAAAGTTATCTGTAAGTTCCATTTTATGTGAAATTGGAGGGTTTTATAGAAACCTTTTATTGGTTCATTTGTGGGTTCCCTATAAATACTTACTAAATTTTATTGAAATTTAGTAGGGCCTAAAATCATGTTTTAAATGTTTATCTCCTTTGGTTGTTGCTAAAAAAGTTTATTTTAATGGTGTTAGTGAAGCATATGATCTTTAAGTTCCATGTTTTTGTGAAAATGAATGTTTTACAAAGATATCACTTCTTGGTGCATATGGGGCTGCCATATAACTAATTTGATGGATTCATTGAAACGTATTGCGATGAATGTTTTTGATTTGGTGACTTATAAATGAGTAGATGGCGTGGAATGTGTGTATTTCAAGGATTTTTGGGTGAAATGAAATGTGAGTTTTTGAGAAGTTGTTTTATTGAAAATCAATTTTTTTTTTGCTGATTTAGCTGGAATAAGGTGTGTATAGCTACTAAATTCCTTGTATGTGACCCATAGTGGTGATTTTATAAGAAAAGGTATGTATGTTTCTTGCTGAAATTTTTTTGAGTCCAAAGGGGGAAATCTGGTTACATATGTTAGAAGATATATACTAGTATGCTAGTGATCCAGATGGGGTCTGTCCCTATTTCACATAGCATTTTGGATAATGAAAAATAAAACTAAACAATATGGATGATCTTTTGGGACAACTATGATTTGGGTATGTTCCCTACTTGTGGATCATTCATGGGAGATTATTTTGAAAGTGATGTTTTACTCCGAGCTACAAGGTATATAAAGCCCAAGACTATCTAGTTCATAGGGGTGCTCCCAGTCTTGGTGCTCGTTGGATTTGTGGTATTTACCCTGGTCTTAGGGTGTGTTTGGATGTCAATTACATTAGATAACATGTATAATTTAATCGTTTTAACATTATTGACATTTTCTTTCGAAAAATGTTTACAATTTGATGTTGAATTTCCTGGAATTTATCACCGCTTTTCCTTACATATTAAAATTGAAGGATTTTCAACTTGTATTGCATACTCTTTGGAATATATGGGTGGTATGCTACTTTTCATATGATCACACCCTACCTACACCCTTTGAGTGTAATTAGACATGATTATGTTTGAAACAGGTAAAGGCAAAGCATTGGGTGGAGGCGGTTTGGGTTGTTAGTCCCCTCCAATGGTGCGATGTTGTAGAGATGACTCGGGGTGATGAACCCTTGTCATAAGAAGTATTTGTGGATAATTTTATGCTATTTTTAAATACGTTTGGACCTCTTAAAAAATATTTAATGCCATTTATTATTATCTGGTTTATATTAAGTTTAGTTCGTCATGAGAATTTCAGATTTATATTATTGATTGTTTTTAATGTTTTATACTCTAATACTCAGGAAAATCCTTCCCAAAACAAACTTCATGATACCAGGGAAAATGTTCTAGGCCATGGGAATAAGGAACTCGATTCAAGGCATTTCATGGGATATATTTGGTGCCAGTATTAGTGGCGAACAGATTCGGTTCGTTACGTGAGGGGTGTAGGCCATGCACTATACTCGCAACCAGACCCTGAATATCCAATAATCCTTGCTTCAATATATTATAACTCATCCCAAATATCATGAATCAAACAGTATGTAACAATGATTGAATTTTATTTTTTCGTGAACCAAACCTGGTATCCATCCAAACCAACTCTTGACCTAACCCATGGCATATACCAAAGGGAATTCCTAGTCCGCATGATTTAGAAACTAGTTTCCAGGTATCAATAATATAAATTTGGAATTATTTCACCCATTTAAACAATCATAAAATACCAAAAATAATAAAAAAACAATAACTAATAAACATAAACAAATAGTGTAAAAAAATTTAAATTTTCATTATTTTTTAACTATAAACAAAAACCACAAGTACCACAACCGTATGGGAACAATAATTATCCCAACACCACCATGAAACAAGACAGTCATCACCCTCAAGAAACCACTACAAACCTCGTCATCGAGTGGAACACTAGTAACCATATCCACTATCACTGTCACAATACATATTTCCTTTGTCTGGTTTATATGTAGAAAAGACTAAATACAAATAACGGTGTATGAAGAAAATGATACAAATCCTTGTTGTATTCCACCCAAAACAAAAATATTCTATTCTATAACATTAGAACAAAAATAAGATTCACATTTTATTAATAATATTTCAATCATTTTTAAGAAAATATATTAAGGATAAATATGTCTCAATTAAGATTCCATGAAATAAAAATGTACATGAGGTATAATATATAACAATGTATATAACCACATAACATAAACATCATATCACAAGAGAGGGCTATGGGTAAATCTGTAATTGTAACCAGATCTAATGGGACTCTAGAAAAATCAAACTGCAGTGGTCAAAATACTCTACTAAACTATAGAGAAGTCCTCATACACATTCTACTAGAGGGGAATACATACCAAGGTCAAATGGTCTCTAAATCATATTATAAAACCAACATCGTTCCAATGAATAATCCTCTATATGGGAACACATCCCAATATAGAGTGGTATCTGACAAAATCACATATTTAATTAGTGTTTCAATCATAAATCCTGCTAGATGAATCTGTGCCTTAGCCACTTCCAAAAAACCAGATGACATGTTCTAGTTTTCTAACCTAGATACCCATGATTCCATTTGTGATCAACTTTCATTTGACGTATAAAAAACAATACTTTATCGTCTTCATTCTAAGAATCATAAGAACATAAATAAATCACTTCCTTCCATTTCAACTACACACCAGAAATATTCGGAAATACATTTCAAACCAACTTCATGGTTCATAAATCCCATTTGGAAATACAAAAAGGAAGATAACATATGAAATACCACCATTTTAATTTTTAATATCCCCATTTCAAATCCTATTCACATCAAATAAATTTACTAAATTTACTCACAACACTTTCACAATTCAAAGACAAAATTAAGGTGTACAACAAAATAAACAACATGAAAAAAATATCTTCTGCAAAAACCACTATAAACATAATTTCCCCTTTAATTATCATTGAAAATATATTTCTCACCATACACACAAGGCATATAAAATTTTCAAGAATCACCACAATAATTCTCATTAGAAAAAAAACAAATTTCTTTTTAAAAACAACTTCTCTCACATATGAATGCCAACCCATTTCCAAATCATGTTTCACACCACACAAATAATCCATCAAAAACATTTATAAAACCATGAAATCATATCAAATCATCTAGTAATTTAAAAAAATTATCCACCAGCATTAGAATTTGAAACTTCTGGAAATCAGTGCAAAATAAAAATCAGACCACTACAAGAAACTATGAAGGAAGGATTGAAAACTAAATATCAATATTTTACCCAAAAATACATGATAAAACTATCTGTAGGTCATATAAACCACTAGAACAGAAAAAAAACCCATGAATCAGGTAATACGAACACTATAAAGAGGAAGAAACCATGAGAAAAAAGACTTACATGATATTTCCATGAGGAACCGTGGTCAAAACCACCCAAGGAATGATGATAATGACTTTCAAGGACGATTTTAAGGATCTCCTTTTGATGAAAATCGTAAATGAGGAGTATGGGAGGTGGTCTATGGTTAATAACTGATGAGGGTATAAAGGTAAATTACCACTTTTTTTTGACCTAGACATGTCACGTAGTTTTTTCGCACGGTTTTCCAAACAGCATGAGAATCTTACACCCCTCACACTCTAAGAGGGAGAAGACGTATAGTTATCCCTCATAGCATGAAAAACTATGGGCCAACCGAGGGGTAAACACTATCTAAAATGGAACATTGCCACACAGTTTCCAAGGGAATGGTTCTTGACTTCCCCAAATCATGCGCCACCTATGCACCACACACTGTCAAGCCCAAAATTCAATATTTTTCACCTAAATATCAACGGAACCAAGGGAAAAAATCCAAGATAAAAATAAAATGAATATTATAGAAAAATAAAAACATGTATTTGATACATTCTCATGATGTTCAATTTTGATTA
Source organism: Viscum album (assembly GCA_963277665.1). Lineage (NCBI taxonomy): Eukaryota > Viridiplantae > Streptophyta > Magnoliopsida > Santalales > Viscaceae > Viscum > Viscum album. Next base: position 989,264,863 of record OY728159.1, on the reverse strand, counting down.
TGAAACCTCAAATTAGCTTTTTTACTTAGAACTTATGTGGTGATTTTGATGTGATCATCTAAAAAATATATTGTGATATAGGTAAAGGAAAGGGTTTCATTGAGGATGGTTGATCTGATGATTATAGAGCTGAGAGTGGTACCAATTTATCTTCTATTGGTTTGTTATGTTTATATTTTTATTCATATATGTATATATTTAATATATTTTGTCTTTCAACTTTAGGATCATGTTTATTTATTATAATCCATGTAATATGGATAAAATTGTTTATTTTAACTTGTTAGTTATATTTTTTATATTTTTTTATTATTATTTATTAGTGGAGAAGGTACATAGGGTATTGTTTCCCCATTTATGTATATATAAAATTTTTACTAGTCAGAACCCTCTTTCATACGGGGCAGAAAACATAATGTTATGTTGTACTCTAGCTTGGACCTGGTTTTTCAAGTTAGGAAATTACAAAATTGAATCATTGGAAAATTTTCATTTTTTCCTTTTCAACTAAACTATGCCATGAGATAATATATATATATATATATATGGCACTTGGGTTGAAGAGTTTCCATGTACTGGGAAGTCTCCTGTGTAATGGACCTGTGAGTTACCATTACCCAAATTTTAGTTATTGTTTCAATGTTATTTTTGGATCCTTGATGCATCGTGAAATTTCATGTTGGATCATATTCCATATATATTTATATATATATGAGTTTTGGTTTTTATATTAGTTCTTTAATTCTACTAGATGTTGTTTTTTTACTGGATAGACTTATATTTATGATTATTTGAAATATTTGTTTCTATATTTTTTTGATATTTCTATATAGAATCTAATGATTTGATCCTGAGAATGATGTTATGTTATATATATATATATATATTATTGTTACTAATCTGAATGGATGATAATATTTTTTATGATATGAGGGTTATACATTGGGATATGGGTTCACTCCAACGGAAAACATTAACTGATCCCTTACACATATTATGAATTTTGTTTAATATTCATATTATTTTCCCAATGTCTCCACACATTTTAGAAGATGCCTCCCAAAATAAGTCTGATGGGTCCACCATTTAACATGGGATGATATGTTATTTATAGGGAGGAATCCTATGTTCTTCCCATAATTATACTAAGGGTATAGAAGAGAACACTCTTTAACCATCCACATTGGTTCTTGTAGTGGGACTACCACATATATGATTGCATCTTCTTGTTCTTGCATAGGGTAGAGGGGAACTGAGGTCCATGGTTTACTACACTATAGATTTTCACCTCTAACATCAACCAGCCCTGAATGTAATAGGATGTTTCTGGGTTATGGAGGAATAGATAGACATCATCAAGGGATAATCTAACCCCAATGACACACTTATGGCCTAGATGGTGAAGATGAAGTCCTTCATTCTATAGAGACTCATCAGGTGGTGGTGAGGCATGATCCAATAGGCTAGCCTACTTAATGGTATCACATGGGAGATGTTCAATGAAACATTAATCATGGGATTAATCACTAATATTATGATCATCAACCAAGAATATGAATTAATATATCTTCGCAAGGGTCCCTTGAAATTATCCATATATTTTTCTTATTTCCCTAATCTTCTTTGATTTCATCAACTCATGGTAGAAAATGATGCACAGAAATACTAGAAGATTGAGATCATTCATTATTCATATAACAGGTCGTATGATATGGACATTGAAAAATAATCATAAAATAAGGCAATACACAAAGTCATGGCCATCCAAAAGGGTTTACAGGTGGACCAAACTGTTTATTTTCATTCACATATCTATGATCAATGAGGTGGAACTCCTACTACTATGATGAGTATCTCTTCTTGATGTAGGAAGGGGAAGACATGATATGTTAAGTAGGGAACTGGTATATATGGGGATGGGTTTATGGATTATTAATCATTATTAAGAGTAGTTCTGTAATTATTTAACATTGTGAAGTTATTATATTATTGTTTGTTCTACATAGCACCTCAATTATTATGTCAATATTGCAGAATGATGGATTATATTCCACATTTTATCCCTTATTTCTTATTTTATGAGGTTCAAAAAAAGGTTAAATGCATAGTTGATCTACGACATAGGGATTTGGATGGTCTTAAGAAGTGGGATAAGATGACGATGGCTCAGACTGCTCATTTTTTAGTTACATGGTCATAGAGATGAAGATAACCATGATTATATAGTAGATTGAGCTCTATTAGATCAGGATGAGTGTATTATTCCATATGATGTTCAATTTTTTATCCCTTCTTCATTTTATACATCTTTTCTGAATATCATTTCATTCTATTTCATTACATATGCACAAGTATATGACTGATTTGACTAACATGTCACATTGTATTCTGAGTTACCATCCCTCAATACACCAGTGGGTATTAATGTAGGCAGTCTTATGTGATTCCTAGAGTATATTATAGTTATTTTCTTATATAGAAACATGGGGGACATCATTGTTTTGTAGATGAAAATATTTTATGTGATTATGGGCATGGATTGGATCTTAGTTAATGAGATCACAATGAATGCTATCAGAGTAGTGAATCATTTACATCGTCGAAGAGGGATAATTGTTTTTGATAAAATAGTGGGAATTGGTAATAGGTACAGTTGGTAAAACCATACTACATCTTGGGATTATTGGTGTGATTATTTTGTGATTATTTTTTTAGAAGGAGTATTAGAAACTCTATTATCTCCCGCACCCATAGATCTCTATCAAGACATATTTTTAGATGACTCCATCAGATTATAACTTGATATAGGATCTAAAAATGAGATAGATCATGGGTATGGTGAACATCCCATTTTGATATTCCATTATCATATAGTGTCATCAAAATAGAAGGGTCTAATAGAGAATCTTAAATACTCAAAGAATATGTTTTTATCAGGATGAGTACTTCACTTTGGTTGCTCCTGTCTTTTTCACCAAGAAGGAGGATAGTATACATTGCCTCTTAATTGATTTCATGAAGTTCAATCTGGTGATGGTGATTAAATGATATGTCTTAACTAGGATCAATTATATTTTCAATAATATTCATGGATCCCAGTGGTTATTTAAGATTGATATTATATGGGTATATGAGCAGCAATAGGTTAGAGATAATGACATTCTGAAGACATCATTTTAGATAAAGTATAGGATATACGAGTAAGTGGTGATACCATATTGATGGAATAATTTGATGACACTATTTAATAATTTCTTCAATCGGATATACCATCGATATATTGAATAATTTATCATTGTATTCATTATAAACATACAAATATACACTTCACCCACATAATTACTTCCATATATCTTGATATAGTCTTGAGTATGCTTCAAGAATATAATCTATATTCCACGTAGTCGATGTGTAATTTATTTATTTATAAGGTGAATTTATTGTTATTTTTTTATTTGAGAGAGTTATTTCAGTATACCCCTAGAATTTGGAGGTACTAATATCCAAGAAACAACCCCTAAATGTATTCTTGAACACCTGTTTTCACAGAATCGTTGGATGCTATAGACATTTTATCTGAGTATTCACTGATTTATTAGTATACAGGATAGTGATAAATAAATAAGGGAGTGAAATTAATGTGTTCATAACTATGTTGAGAAGTATTTATTTTGATAAAGATGTTTTTATCTTTAGATCCTTAGTTTATACATCCAAATCCATGGATCTATAATGTTTTAGAATATTATGCATCAAGAATTTCATTTTAAAAAAGTATCGAAGTTTAGGGAGTGGGTTGTTTCTTCTAGGTCACATCAACTATGATCCCATTACCAATGATATCCAACTAAAAATATGGATCCAGAAACCACAGTCAATGCATAAATGTTTTGAAAACACTATCTATGTTGTGAGGGGATTGTTATCTATAATGGACAGAAGATAACATCACACTATAGTACATAGACATGAGGATGAGAGGCTGGGGAGAGTATTAGTAGAAATTCTACATTGATATGGATTACACACCAATGAAAGGAAACATATAATAGATGCAGTTAGATACAAGTCATGGGTATCTAAGGAGTTTGTTGAACAACCTTTAGAGTAAATGTGGAACATGATGAACACATTAGTTGATTGGCGTGTTTAATCATCTGAGGAAAAGGCATCAATGACTTGTTCACAATTTTTAGTCACAAAATCCTTTGTATATTAGCTAAATAATGGTTAGGATATTGACCTAGTGTGTGCTATATCGGGGGAACATGTAGATGGAGGTGAACCAATACCTAGATGTTTATTGGATTATGATGTTGAAAACCTTTTATATGTGATATTTTTTCCCTAATTAAATCTAGGAAGATAGGATAGTTGAAAAAAATACCTTCAAGTGGGTAGTTCTTCCACAAATGAAAACTATGTAACTGGATACTAGGAGAATATTTTAGTTTCCATGTATAAAAAATATCATTTGTAGATTCATTTCCCAGTCCATTACTTGATTGAGGATAATGGATGAGAAATAAAATCATAGTGATTTTCTCAAAAAAAATAAATAATACATTTGGGAAGTAAGAGGAAATCATGAAATACATTATGAAGGGTTTACCCAGAAATATCAGGATTTATGATACTTTCTCAGGGATTTTCATAGTGTTGAAAAATGTATCTCAAATTTTACTAATCCATGAGACTCCCATAGTATATGAAATGTGATAGAGGTATATCCAAGATATTATAGTCATACATGTATATATCATGATAATTTTATCTGATAGTGATGTATGTGTTATGTCACTGTTTTTGTAGGGACATCATAATTCTTTAAGGAGTCATCTAGTATTGTGAAAAACCTACCATCCCTAGAATGACAGATAGTCTAAATGGATGATTCATTTATTAGAGGAAATGATTCAGGAATTTTCCTTTGTAAATTATTGATATTGGGATAATCACATATCATTGTTTAACTTTTCCTGAAATGATAGTTTCCAAGATTAATGTCATATAGAACCCAATGTCGATTTTTTTGGGAGGACATAAGATTCAATAATGTTTTGATATAAGGTTATTGATTCAATAGTTATTTGTACTGGTGTGGTAAATGATTCCTCTCATAGGGTAAAACTTACTCATAAGAGGATAATTATAGCGCAATTTATATTTATTTCATATTTCAGAGGTAATATATTATACGTTTTAGTTCAATACAGAAATCAAGGTTTTTTATAGTTACTACATGGTAAGTCCATCAATGTTTATGGAATAAATACAAGATAACAAATTTTTTTTCTATAACCTTTGAGATCATTGAGCTAGTTAGGGTAGTATCATACACTTAGGTTCTTCTTTCATGATACCATGGTATGCATGCAATATTTTATGTACAACATATCCAAAGTTGCATATCTTATCTTATTAATGTCATCGACAATGAGAATGATATGTTGGATACTAGTACAATGTAAATGGAACTCCTACTATAATTTATAGATCATATTTATATTTTCCTTCAATGTAAGATCGTACCACATGTTTAGATTATATAGGATCATGGATTTATCAATGTGGAAACATTAGAGTTAGAGGGTGATGTTTGGGTTAGTTGGACTATGTTGCGAGGGAAGAACCATTGGGGGAAATTTTATGGGATGAGAAGTCATTAGGTGGGGGGGTTAATTGTAACATCCTTAGTTTATAATGATGTATGAGATGTTAATGTTTTAAAATATTATGTTCCTCTTTTATTCATCTCTATTTAATATGTATAAGTTTTTTGATTTTAGTATATGAGGGTCTAGTTTTTTATAGATGGATTTATGAGGAAGGTATTGGTTGAGAAATGGTTGGAATGATTCCTCTAGCTCCACAGTTGGGCTCCCAAAGGATTGTATGTTTTTAAAGACCCCGTTGACATGTCAGTGGTGCTGGAAAAATTCATCTGGTTTTTGGAGGAACATCTGCTCACCAGTGCACCATATTTTATGATCCAATTATTTCACCCAATATGATTTTTACTACCCCATATTTTAAACCACTTTGAAACAAAAATCCATCATCAATAGACTTATTATGAATTTTAGAACATTCCCTTGGTTATTGGACCCTCTAATTAACATTCCTTCGGTTTTCATGATTTGATCAATCCATTGAGGTTACAATAATGGGTTCCTCTAAGTTCCATTCCAAATACCCTATCCTTGTTATGAGATGATCATAGATCAATATTGAATCTATGTATTCTATCATGATCGGAATATGTTTTTTTCCTCTCTTTGTAGATCAGTAGGTGATCGATCCTTTGGATTCCATTTCTGGAAAAAATGATATCTTCCATCCAAAACAATTATTCAATTAGATTGTGTTAATTCAATGACATCTTCTGTTAATAAGAGATAGAAATGTCAAGAACGACGATGTTTCTGGGTATTTCTTGTAATTCCACAACCCTAATTACCCAGAGTCGGTGAATTATTACATAACATTGGCATTATCACAAGAAAGATCAAATCTAGAAAGACTGATTGGTTTAGTAGCCTTGGAAACACTAGATATATTCATAAAGATTTTTATTACATCATGAAGTAAAAAACAACCACAACAACATATTGTCTCCATAATCCACACTATTATCCCCTCATAATATCCCTACAGGTCATTCATAATTTACTTCTTCAAATCCTAGGAAAAATAATACATATAAAAGGGGTGAGCTCAAATTCCCTGTAAGGATAAAAATATAGCAGAAACTTTCATAAAAAAGAATAAACATTTAAGGCAGTGTATAACTAAAATGAAAGCCTTTTAAACTTGAACTTCAACATAGTATGGAAAAATAAAATGAAATAATTCCTTTTACATATACACATGGATATTCTACTAATCGAATAATCACATGAAATATCAATAACCGCTTTCATAATGATGGAATGCATAATGCCAGACTATCATAACCACGTAGCCAAGGCCTCGTGCCAAGACTACAAATAAGATTTTGTCAAGGCCATGTTACAAGACACTAGTTTGTCTCATGAGACCTACCGATGCATCGAGGAGCTATAGCGGGCTCCACCCATCACATGTTAAGTCCAATGCATTCCTATATGAAAAGGTTTAAGAATAACATAAACATTCGTATTAAAACTAGCATAAAAAATGTCAATACTTTCCCCATAAACCATGAATGGTATAAAAATAACACATCCACAGTCAAACATATCACAAAACCTTCAATAAAACATTGACGGATTTTATCATAATAAATAAACTTCAAATAAGAGTAAAATCCATCAAAGGATGTTAACATAGATGAAATCAAAACTCTTTTTAGAGAAATATCTCCTTCTATTTTGAAATCATTTAAGAGTCATATATTTATAAAATAAAACATTTTCTTTGAAAATATTCTTATAATATTTAAAGGGAAGCATTGACGATTTTATAATGGCGTAAAATAGCCGCACCCGCCATATAAGTTAAAAAAACCTTCTTACCATAATTCTGTCGAAAAGGATAAAAAGCACCTTATTTGGAAAACAACGGAAAGATTCCTTTATAAACCTCTTATAAAAAGTCAAACAAGGTTATAAATGACTTAACCCATATTCTAGTAAATAGTAAAAAAAATGTTTTGAAATACATTTTTAAGAAACATGGATGTGGATGATAAAGAGATCCTAGTAGATTATTACTTATAAACAACCTCGGATAATGAAAAGATTGTGAAATATACCCTTACCTTGTACGTTTACTTGGTTGATGGTAGGTTAAACTCTTTTATAATGGTGAAATAATTGTTATTAAATTATACAAGAATCATATATATTAATATGATATCATATATGAACTTTTAACATTGCTTTGTTAATAATATTTTAGAATTATCATCGTTTCAGGTGTTAACTTACTCATTTTCTTCAATATGTTTTGTTATGTAAGACATGTTTGTCATGGATAGGTTGTATCTTTATCATATCTAGAATGATATCAAGTCCATAGATAATATTATTAATCATCAAATGAGAATTATACTTGAATGGATACGATGGATAATGAATCTCATCGCGTTCGTGGAGACGGTAGTCCGTACGTACGCACAAGCGACAAAATCATTCTTTTGATATTAAAATAATATATAATTGGATGGTATATCATATATACATAATCATTATCATGTTATATTTATTATTTACATGAGTTACACATCATTATTATACCCATCCAAATAATAATTTATTGAATAACAATTACACCACGACGTGGAGACGGTAAGCTGTACGTACGCACGTATGATGACATGTTATTAAAAGGATGGATAGAATAATGAATGTGGTTGTACCATATTTATAATAACATCACAGTATATATAAGATACTGGAGTTATTATTTTATAATGGTAATAACAGAGAAGGAAGAAGTGGAAGAAGAAAGGAACTTGGAAATGGGTGGTGAAATCATTACCTCTTCTTCGTGTTCTTCCTTTTGATTTGATCAAAAGGGCTCTTATGATGGCTTTATGACTAAAGGAAGGCCTCTAGGAATTAGTGAGGGAAGTTGAGAGAGTGTTTGGGTAGAGTTTGGCCGAGCCAAAAGGCTTTGAAGGTGTGAGTTAATGAGAAGGGAGAGTGCCCTTTTATAAGAGGGGTGAGGGGCACCTTTGGAAAAGATAGAAATATTATTTTATAATAAATTAATATTCGGTTTCTAATGACTCCAAAGTGGATTATTTATAGGTTAAGGTGAGGATAGATCGAAAAACACTCAACCAATAGTATTTAGACAGGTTTGGGTTACTATATTAACCTTATCATTAAGTATTAACTCTTAGTTAATAAGTTTCACTTTTACAATGTCTCTTTGTATTTTTATATTATATGGTTAATAAAATTACTATATACATCCTAGCGACAAACAAGTGGTCCATTAATGATACACCTATCATTATATATGTCTCTAGGCCGAACCTTAGATTTTTAGGAATTTAATATCAATTCATAATATAATATTTGTTTTAAAAACCTTTTTATGTCAATTTTGACACTATTCAATAATTGATTTTTGTGAAAATCATAACAGAATTATTACTTTGAAAAAAGTCAATCAAATAATTCCTAATAATTCATATTATACTATAAAATTATTTTAATTCATTAAATGTCCCAAATTAAATTTATTTGGGTATTTATAATATCAATTATTTTAATTTGTTACTATTATGGTAATTACTGCATCATCATTGTGTCATTAATAAATTAAATTATATAATATCTAAAAATTATTAATAAACTATCATTATGTAGGAAACCTTTTTATCTTTCTAATTAATATTTACAATCGAATTTATCTTATGTATAACCCTATATTAAAAATGTTTTAGTAAATAAACTTTGATTTTAAGTCTTTTAACTCTTCTTTGAATTAAATAATAATAAATGTCCTAATCTAATCCAAGTGGACCTAAATGATAATATTTTATTCCTAAGGTTGTTTTTGGTCTAGATACACTTGTACAATAGAATTAGGAGATGTGTTAGGGTAACATTAATATCATTTTTACCCTTAATTACCCTATTTACTTTTAACTGTGGTAAATAAAAGTAAAAAGTTACTATTCACCAAAAATTATTTTCATCTCATTGAACCAGATTTTACTCCTTGATATTAACCGTGTCTCTTGGATTTTTGAAATTCCAATCACAGAAGCGGTAAAATTATGTTATATGAAAAATTCAGTTTTTTTACTACAACTTAGTAGTTTCACTATTCATCAAAAATTGAAGTTTTTCAGAACAATGCCAAAATTTCACCCTAAGCTATAATTGATATTACAAATTCAAAAATGATGTCTATTTTAAAAAATTCAAACATAAAAGATTCATTAATTAATTTTATAATTAATTTTCGCTGTCACAACAAATAGCGTGTTTTTAAGAAACAATATATATCAAAAGATTTCCAATTGTTTATGTCCAATTTCAAGGTGAAATTAATTATAATGAACACCGTTGGAAAAAATGGTAAAAATATATTATAATTATACATTAAAACCACTAAATAATATAATTTATCACTATAAATTATTTTGATTAAAAAAGTTGTTTTTAAGTATTTTTCACTATTCATAAAAATTGGAAGTTCTCAGAAAAATACCAAAAATTCAACTTAGGATAATTTCGATATTCTGAATCCAAAAAAGAAGTCCATTTTGAAATATAAAATATATATAATTTCAAAAATTAGGTATTACTATTCATAACGGCTAGTTTGATTGGTTGTGGTGTGTTAGAAATCGATGTTGCGTACAACACACGCTATCGCATTATTCAAGAGAAGTCTACCGTAGAAGCTTGTGGTGTTACATTCTCCCCTCCTTAAAATAATTTCATCCTCGAAATTTCTAGAATAGTATCACATGAAAAGACTCGGGTGGTTCTTCATCCTAAGTTCTTCGGGTTCCCACGTTGCCTCTTCCATCTTATGGTTTCTCCACAAGACTTTTACCAGACGATTCGTCCGGTTTCTCAGTACTTGTTCTCTTTTATCAAGAATCCTGACGGGCACTTTGCAATAAGAAAGATCGGGTTCCAGTTCTAATTCCTCATAGGTGAGTACATGCGTTGGGTCAGGCATTATTTCCTCAACAGAGATATGTGGAACACATCGTGACCTTTGGAGAGACTTTGCAGCATTGCCAATCGATAAGCTATAGCCCCAATTTGTTCTAGAATTTCCAAAGGTCTAATGTACATGTGACTCAATTTACCTTTCTTACCAAAACGTATGACTCCCTTCCATGGAGATACCTTCAAGAAAACATGATCACCGACTTGAAATTCCAAATCCTTCCTTTGATTATCAGCATAGCTCTTCTGCCTACTTTGAGCTGCTTCGATGTGATTTTGATTACCTTCACCTTTTCCATCGTTTCCTCCACCAGTTCTGGGCCTACAAGTTTTCTTTCACCAACGTCATCCCAACAGGTTGGTGTGCGACATCTCTTTCCGTATAACGCATCATATGGTGCCATATGAATACTCGAATGGAAGATATTGTTATAGGAAAATACTACCAGAAGTAAATATTGATCCCACATACCATGAAAGTCAAGTGAGCAGGATTTCAACATGTCTTCTAAGGTTTGAATAGTTCGTTCTGATTTTCCATCTGTTTGAGGGTGGTAGGCAGTGCTCAAATGAAGTTTAGTATCCAAGGCTTTCTGAAGACTTTTCTAGAATCTTGACATAAAATGGGGATCACGATCAAAAACAATCAATAGGGGTACTCCATGAAGTCTCAAAACATAATTAATATATAGTATTGATAGATGTTCCAGTGGTAGATCTTCTCTTATAGCAAGAAAATTTGTTGACTTGGTAAGATGATCAACAATGACCCATATTGCATCGTTCCATCTAGGAGTCTTTGGTAGCCCCATGACAAAGTCCATCGTAATATTATCCCATTTCCACTCTGGTATGGGAAGAGGTTGCATGACTCCTCCAGGCTGTTGCCTTCCAGCTTTTACATGTTGACAAACTATACATCTTGACACAAAATCAGCAATCTCCCTCTTCATCTTGTCCCACCAAAAACTTTCCTTCAAATCTCTATACATTTTGGTGCTCCAAGGGTGTATAGAGAAATTGGAACTATGAGCATCATCCAATAGTTCCCTTTTTAGATCAGGTATATCGGGAACACAAAGTCTCTTCCCAAATTTCAAAATTCCATCTTCACACACAAAGTCTCTCAATCTCCCATCATTCACAGCTTTAATCTTCTTTTGAAATTATTCATCATCGGTCTGAGAAATCTTAATTGTTTATAGTAAAGATGGTTTGGCAACCATTTGAAAAAGCATTGATTTTTCACCTTCCCTGGTTATTCCCATGTCCATCTTCACTAGATCCATGAAAATTGGATCCCTTTCAATTCTCATATTGTTCAAAACTCTATGATCTTTTCTGCTCAAAGCATCTTCCACCTTGTTTGCTTTCCCCGGGTGGTAGTGTATCGTACAATCATAATCCTTGGGTAATTAAAGCCATCTACTTTCCCTCATGTTGAGTTCTTTTTGTGAGAAAATATACTTCAAACTCTTGTGATCAGTATAAATCTCACATTTTTCACCATAGAGGTAGTGCCTCCATATCTTCAAGGAAAAGATCATAGCTGCTAACTCAAGATCATGAGTAGGATAGTTTTTCTCATGAATGTTCAACTGTCGTGATGCATAGGCAATAACCCTATCATTCTGCTTAAGGAGACAACCAAGTCCTTTCTTCGATGCATCACTATAAATAACGAACCCATCATTCCTCGATGGAAGATTCAATATAGGAGCATTGGAAAATATTTTCTTCAGTTCATTGAAACATTCTTCACTCTTTTCTCCTAAAAAATTTAACCCCTTTACATGTGAGCTTCGTTAATGGGTTTTCCAATCAGGAAAAATTCTGGAAGAAACGTCGATAATAACCTGCCAAACCAATAAAAATGCGTACCACAGTTATACTCGTAGGTGCTGGCCATTCTTGGATTGCCTTGGTCTTAGAAGGATCAAAAGAGATTCCATCTTTAGACACAATATGGCCAATAAATGAAATCTCCTAAAGCTAGAATTCACACTTTCTAAACTTCCCATATAATTCATGTCTTCTCAGAATCTTCAGGATAATGCGTAAGTGAATTTCATGATCCTCGTAGCTTTTAGAGTATACCAAGATATCATCAATAAATTCCACCAAAAATTAATCGAGATATTCCTTGAAAACTCTATTCATTAGATCCATGAATACAGAGGGTGCATTAGTCAATCCAAAAGGAATTACTGTAAACTCGTAATTCCCGTACCTGGTTCGAAATGTTGTCTTCGTAATGTATTCCTTCATTACACACAACTGATGGCATCCAGATCGATGGTCAATCATTGAAAAGTATTGAGCTCCATGCAGTTGGTCAAATAAATCATCAATGCGAGGTAGGGGATACTTGTTCATTATTGTTATAGCATTGATCTCCCTGTGGTCGATATATAACCTCATAGATCCATCTTTTTTTTAACAAAAAGAACAGGGGATCCCCATCGAGAAACACTAGGGTGAATAAATCCCCTATTACTAAATTCCTCTAGTTGTTTCTTTAGTTCAACTAATTCTACAGTGGCCATTCTATAAGCGGTCTTCGATATAGGCCTTGATCTAGGAATTAAATCAATGGAAATATCACCTTCTCGTTCTGGAGGATGTCCAGGTAAATCTTCTAGAAATACATCTACATATTCTTTCATAACAGGTACATCCTCTATTTGAACATTTCTTTCATCACCCACAGTAATTTCATTCTCTTCCTCATCAATAATTGAATTTAGTTCAGCTACTGGGGGTGGATCTAGATTAGAATTAGGTTGTGACTATTCTTCTCTAAAGATAAGGTGTTCCTTATCATCATCATCAAGAATTGTAACCTCTTTCTTCTTACAATAAATCATTTCATCAATGTCCGAAATCCAATCCATACCGAGGATTATATCAAACTCAATCATATGTATGGCATTGAGATCAGCATATAAAGAACATTTATGTGCTCTAATGGGGACTGATTCACAAAACATTATTGCAATGATACATCCCTTAGGAGTTTTAACTGACAACTCCCTTGTTAAATAAAATTGGAAATATCTAATTTTCTTAGCAAACTGTGAAGATATGAAACAATGCAATGATCCAGAATCAAATAATGCATTTTCTAAACTTGAGGAAACCATTAAATTACCTGCCACCATGTCTTTTGGAGCTTCTACCTCTGTAGTAGTGATAGAATAAGATTGGCCTTGATCCCTTGGCCTTTTCTGAGGTAAGTTCCCCTAACGATTAGGAAATTCATTTCCATAATGTCCAATCTCCCTACAATTGTAGCATTGAACATTGGTAGCTTCCTTCTTCCCTTTGCATTCACGAGCTTGGTGGCCTTTCTCACCACACTTGTAACAGACTCCCATTCCCTTCAAGAAAGTACCGGGGTGTTTCATCCCACATTTACCATAGGATAGATATTCAACCTTTCCCTTCTTCCCCTTATTTCCATTCCCAGATTGATCAGCAGATCTCTTCTACTCTTGCTTTGCTTTAAAGTCATAAGACTTAGAGAATTCCTTTTCTGTCTTGATAGCACATGAGACAATGTCTTCGTACGAAGAGAAGGATTGTGAGACTAATGCCTGAAGGAGAAATGGGTTTAACCCATCAAAGAAACGATCAATCATACTTCTTGGGTTACATATATAATCTCCAGCATACCTTGATAACCTTGTAAAGTTAGCCTCATACTTTGTGACATTCTCATCCTCCTTTTGCCTCAGACTCAGAAATTTCCTTTCTATATCTGCTCGATGGTCACGAGGAAAGTATTTTTCTAAAAACAGTTCTTTGAACTCCCTCTATTTCCATATTTTATACTTCATCATCTTCCTTCGTGTTTTGAATCAATGACCACCATTGATCAGCATCCCCAGTGAGGCGGTAAACTCCCATGATAACGTTTTCCCTTTCACTACTCCCCAAACGTTGAAATATTTTCTCTAGGGAACTTATCCATTGCTCAGCTACTAATGGATTTGTAATCCCATTGAATGTTGGTGGTTTCTGCCTCATGAAGTGATCTAACATTGATCCTATATGATGCAGATCAGGGTGCTCCATACGGGTAAGGTTATTATTCATAACCTGAGTGAGTTGTCCCAGTATGGTGATTAGTCGATCGGAACCAGTTGCATCACCATCTCCACTATAATTATCTTGATCAGGAGGGAAATACCTACATGTAGTTCATGTATTGATACGGTTTCCATTTCTTCCACTAGGTTCCATTTCTAAACAATGGCATAAACTAGATCAGTTTATGAATCAAAATACATAATCTCATACTTATAAAATACTTAACATAAATTGAACTATTTATGGATATAATCCATAATCAAAAAAAAGTTTTCTCTGAGGAATTATATACTCATAAACCTTTCCTAATGATTTTTAATGAAAATGAGAGTTATCCTAAGCATATCCCCCAGGAGTGTCGTAACCAATAGTGCAGCAAGGCCCGTTGTCGTGCACCAGTTCTCGTTCGAGTCTAGCTCAAAGTGGCGTTTTCGGGTTTTACCCCAAGGTACATCTGTGCCAGAGCCACCTCTACCTGCTCGAATCCAGACATGGATGTATTTCTATGAAAACTCACAAAATCTATACAATACCAAAATTCTAGGAAGTTATTCTATACTAATCCTCCAAGCCTGTCTTAGGTCTATGTGCTCTAATCAGAGTTTATCTAAATCTAGCTTCCAAGGTTTGTACTAAACTTCCTCTGATACCAAATGTAACACCCCAACCCCAGTTACCCAGAGTCAGTGCATTATTACATAACATTGGATTGATCACAATAAAGATCAAATCACGAAAGACCGATTAGTTTAGTAGCCTTGGAAACAATAGATATATTCATAAAGTTTTACATTACATAATGAAGTGAAAAACTACTACAACAACATATTTTCTCCATAATCCACACTATTATCCCCTCATAATATCCCTGCAGGTCATTCATAATTTACTTCTTCACATCCTAGGAAAAATAAAACATAGAAAAGGGGTGAGCTCAAATGCCCAGTAAGGATAACAATATAGCGGAAACATTCATAAATAAGAATAAACATTTAAGGTAATGTATAACTATAACAAAAGCCTTTTAAACGTGAAATTCAACATAGTATGGAAAAATAAAATGAAATAATGCCATTTACATATTCACCTGTATTTTCTACTAATCTAATAATCACATGCAATATCAATAACTGCTTTCATATTGATGGAATGCATAATTCCAGACTATCATAACCACATAGCCAAGGCCTCGTGCCAAGACTACAAATAATATTTTGTCAAGGCCTTGTTCCAAGACACTAGTTTGTCTCATGAGACCTACCGATGCATCGAGGATCTATAGTGGGCTCCAACCGTCACATATAAAGTCCAATGCATTCCCATATGAAAAGGTTTAAGCATAACATAAACATTCATATTAAAACTAGCATACGAAATGTCAATAATTTCTCCATAAACCATGAATGGTATAAAAATAACAAATACACAGTCAAACATATCATAAAACCTTCAATATAAAATGTATGTTTTGTGTCATAATAAATAAACTTCAAATAAGCGTAAAATCCATCAAAGGATTTTGACATAGAAGAAATCAAAACTCTTTTTAGAGAAATACCACTTTCTATTTTGAAATAATTTAAGAGTCATATATTTATAAAATAAAACATTTTCTTTGAAAATATTCTTATAAGCTTGTAAGGTAATCTTTGACGATTTTATAACGGTAGAAAATAGCTGCACCCGCCATATAAGTTAAAAAAAACATTCTTACCTTAATTCTGTCGAAAATGTTAAAAAGCACATTGTTTGGAAAACGACGGAAAGATTCCTTTATAAACCTCTTATAAAAAGTCAAACAAGGGTATAAATGACTTTAACCCATATTCTAGTAAATATTAAAAAAAATGTTTTGAAATACATTTTTCAAAAACATGGATGTGGATGATAAAAAGATCCCAGTAGATTATTACGTATAAACAACCTCGGATAATGAAGAGATTGTGAAATAAACCCTTACCTTGTACTTTTCCATGGTTGAGGGTAGGTTAACCTCCTATATAATGGTGAATTTTTTTTTTAAAATTATACAGGAATCATATATATTAATATGATATCATATATTATCTTTTAACATTTCTTTGTTAATAATATTTTAGAATTATCATCGTTTCGCGTGTTAAATTACTCATTTTCTTTTATATGTTTTGTGATGTAAGACTTGTTTGTCATGGATAGGTTGTATTTTAATCATATACTGAATGATATAATGTCCTTAGATACTATTATTAATCATCAAATGAGAATTATACTTGAAAGGATACGATGGATAATGAATCTCATCGCGTTCGTGGAGACGATAGTCCGTACGTACGCATGAGCAACAGTATCATTCTTTTGATATTAAAATAATACATAATTGGATGGTATATCATATATACAGAATCATTATCATGTTATATTTATTATTTACATGATTTACACATCATTATTATACCCATCCAAATAATAATTTATTGAATAACAATTACACCACGACGTGGAGATGGTAAGCCGTACGTACGCACGTATGGTGACATGTTATTCAAAGGATGGATACAATACTGAATATGGTTGTACCATATTTATAATAACACCACATTATATATAAGATACTGGAGTTATTATTGTAGAATGGTAATATCAAAGAAGGAAGAAGAGGAAGAAGAAAGGAACTTGGAAAAGGCTGGTGAAATCATTACCTCTTCTTCTGGTTCATCCTTTTGATTTGATCAAAAGGGCTATTAGGTTTTCTTTCTGATTAAAGGAAGGCCAATAGGATGAAGTGAGGGAATTTGAGAGAGTATTTGGGCAGATTTTGGCCGATTAAAAAGGCATTGATGGTGTGAGTTAATGAGAAGGGAGAGTGCCCATTTATAAGAGGGGTGAGGGGCACCTTAGGAAAAGATAGAAATATTATTTTATAATAAATTCATATTCGGTTTCTAATGACTCAAAAGTGGATTATTTAAAGGTTAAGGTCAGGATAGGTTGAAAACCACTCAACCAATAGTATTTATACAGGTGTGGGTTACTATATTAACCTTATCATTAAGTATTAACTCTTAGTTAATTAGTTTCAATTTTACAATGTCTCTTTGTATTTTTATATTATATGGTTAATAAACATACTATATACATACAAGAGACCCCCAAGTGTTCCATTAATGATACACCTATCATGATATAAGTCTCTTTTCCAAACCATAGATTTTTAGGAATTTAATATCAATTAATAATATAATAATTTTTTAAAAAAACTCTTTTATGTCAATTTTGACACAATTCAATAATTGATTTTTGTAAAAATCATAACAGAATTATTACTTCAAAAAAAGTTAATTAAATCTATCCTAACATGTCATTTTATCCTATTAAATTATTTTAATTCATTAAAAGTCTTAAATTATATTTATTTGTGTATTTATAATATCAATTATTTTAATTTTTCACTATTATGGTAATTAATGCATCATCATTGTGTCATAAATAAATTAAATTATTTAATATCTAAAAATTATAAATAAACTAACATTATGTAGGGAATAGTTTTAGCTTTCAAATTAATATTTAAAATCTAATTTATCTTATGTATAACCCTATATTAAAAATGTTTTATTAAATAAACGTTGATTTTAACTCTTTTAACTCTTCTTTGAATTAAATAATAATAAATGTCCTAATCTAATCCAAGTGGACCTAAATGATAATATTTTATTCCTAAGGTTGTTTCTGGTCGAGATAAACTTGTCCAATAGAATTAGGACATGTGTTAGGGTAATATTAAAATCATTTTTACCCTTAATTACCCTATTTACTTTTAACCGTGGTAAATAAAAGTAAAAAGTTACTATTCACCAAAAATTATTTTCATCTCATTGAACCACATTGTACTCATTGATATTAACTGTGTCTCTTGGATTTTCGAAATTCCAATCACAGAAGCAGTAAAAATAAGTTTTATGAAAAATTCATTTTTTTAACTACCACTTAGTAGTTTCACTATTCATCAAAAATTGATGTTTTTTAGAACAATGCCAAAATTTTACCCTAAGCTATAATTGATATTACGAATTGAAAAATGATTTCTATTTTACAAAATTCCAAACCTAAAAGTTTAATTAATTAATTTTATAATTAATTCCTATTGTCACAACAAATAGCGTGTTTTTAAGAAACAATATATATCAAAAGATTGACAATTGTTTATGTCCAATTTCAAAGTGAAATTAATTATAATGAACACCATTGGATAAAATGGTATAAATATATTCTAATTATACTTTAAAAACAGTAAATAATATAATTTGTCACTATAAATTATTTTGATTAAAAAAGTTGTTTTTAAGTATTTTTCACTATTCATAAAAATTGGAAGTTCTCAGAAAAATACCAAAAATTAAACATAGGATAATTTCGATATTCTGAATCCAAAAATGAATTCCATTTTGAAATATAAAATATAAATAATTTTAAAAATTAGGTATTACTATTCATAACGGCTAGTTTGATTGGTTGTGGTGTGTTAGAACTCGATGTTGCGTACAACACACACTTTCACATTATTCAAGAGAAGCCTACCGTAGAAGCATGGGGTGTTACATGTCTTTTAGAAAGATTATAATGGTACATTCATATTTATTAAATATATTTCCATTTATTTATTATTTGGGGATTGATGGTCATTTTCTATAGTTAAGGCTGCCATCTAGAACAAAAAATTTATTCATGATATATTCTTAGATAAAAATTGAGTCAGGTAAATTAAAATTTTATCATTAAACATACATCAAAATTGAATCTGTTGAGGGATCACTTGTGGAATTTGATATTAGAAACACCATATTAACATGGGTCCATCTTCAATCGTAAATCATATCCAATTATTAATATCAAAGAATGAGATTTTTTACATCCAGTATAAGTGAGAATGATCCATGTCGATGTTGTATGTGGTTTAGTCATAGATCCTTGAAGATTCTTCGAGTTCTTTATCAACAAATGTGAGGTTATACAGTCCTTGCAAATTGTGGTTTTATTATAAACTTGTTTCAATGGGATGATTCATTTTTTGGAATGGATTTTTTTGAGATTTATACTGATTAATTATGGGTGATTTTGTTTCCATGATACTCATATATAATCCCTTTCACCATGATAATTCCTAGAGTGTCTTGAGACCAAACATGAAGATGATCAATGTAGTTATATGATTCTTCTATATTTCTATTGATTCCATTCTATGTTTGTCATATTAATATATTTCCTTTTATGTGTGTTACCATTTTTTTGGATGTTTTCCATGGTTTTTTGATATGTGGACCATCATGAAATGTTTACCCTTAGAGGGGAGTGTTCTCTACTCGAAAGGAAGGAGATGGTGGACGTATACACATTTTAAGTTCACAATAGACTAATGGTTCATAATAGAATTTGTTTCATTGAATATAATAGTTAGAAATATTGGAAATCAATTCCTTATGGTTATAAAATATATGTTCACTAGTTAGCCTCATGAAATTAATGTATTGTCGATGACTTGGAGATACCATGTAGCATCTCAATAATTGTGTTCCAAGTTCTTGATAACAATTGATATTCTGATTTCTGTTCTAGATTACTGAAAAATCTAGTATGGACTACACTTGTTGGGGTCATTATAACGTGGGATCGTGGTATGCCATTTTAATTCATACTTGAGAATTTATTACTATAATTTCAAAAAAGTATATGCGGGTTTCATTTGTTAAGAATGTATTTGTGGTGTCATACTGAAATTTATTACTCATAACCTATATAGGCATTTCATTGTGTGTGAAACAATCATATATAGTTATCCATAAAACTGATCAGAACCCTGAGAAGATGTATAATATGAGGTTAATGGAGTTGGGATATGTATCTAGATGTACTCAGGAAGGTATTGTCACTTATTTATTTATTCAACAGTTATAACATTTAATTTAGTTTGGATCACAACATTGAAAACTATTTTATTTATTGTATTCCATGTATTTTATCTAATTTTTTTGATGATATGATACTAGCTTCATAATCTCCACACTAATGGACTACGACCCTCAATATTAGTTAGCATTTTCTTATATAGGGGATGGAAAGCATGGGGTCATATGGCTCTATAGATTGGTTATAGTGGTTTGTCTGAAGTCATTACCGATACCTTTTTACACAAATATTTTATTTAGTTATGTTGAGTATAGGATATTATGAGTACTAACCTACTAATAAGAATACAATCTTTGAAATATGTCAATGGTTTTTCCTATCAATGAATCCACATATTTTAATCTCATATTGATATCTTTATAAGTTTATAACATTATATTGTGTACATTGATGAGTGTTGTAAAAAATGAAATTTATATTCAGGTTAGGTAGGTTTTTTGGTTGAGTCATTAGTGTTATTATGTTAACTGAATTCTCAAGACAATATAGTTCACATTTGGGATGTATAGATGAAAAAAAGTTGGCTTGGATGGAAGTACAGCTATAAAATAAATTTTCCTAGTAGAAAAAGAAATCTGTAATGACCTGAGAGTCTCGATTCATTAAATTTATATAATCTTTGAACGGTTCTTCCTCATTCAATATCAACACTGAGATTATCTACTTCATATTTATTACTAAGAATATTTACAAATAATAATACATCAATTAAGTAATTTCACTAATAAATCAAAAAATTCATACAGAAAATGGTTAGAATCACGTAATGTTTCAAAATGGAATTATTTAACAAAACAATTTTTTATTTATATTTACATTTCATTTACACAAAAATTTATAATTTTTTCTAATTGAAATAATTTTATTTAATTATAGAATTAAAAAAATGAACCATATCATAGAGTTAATTTTTGATATTTTATGTAAAACAATTGATTTTTAGGTGAATAGTTGAAAATACCAACTTCCATTCTAGTTTCTTTTATAAAATTATCATAATAAATGAATGACAAAATTTTTTTGGAATAATCTTATATATGAAAATATATATGTTTATAATTAAATGAATAATTTAAATATACTATATTTAATTAATTCAACCCTAACATAATATTTTGGAAACTAATATAATATTTTACTTTAAATTTTTTTTTATTCACTGATATTAAAAATTATATTTCATCTCTTTTAGAAATTATATCTATAAAAATGGATTTTTAATTTCAGTTCGACATTATCATATTAAATTACAAGAACAATTTTTTTCTTAATAAGTGTATCATTAATATGAATGATGTTTATGACCATAAGAATTGTCAATCTATAATTTTAAATGAAATTTTTTATTAATATTATTTAATTTTTTTCTAATAAAATATATTAATCCTTCAAAACAATTTACTCAACAAAATTCATAAAATTATATATAAATATTTTTTCACCCATTTTGTTTGTAATAAATAATAAATAATTTTAAGAAGAGGTAATAGGAAAAACAATTTTATAAAAAAATTATATTATATGTGTTATATGATTCATTTTAAAAGTTAATTTTCCCTGTTTAGAAATTGAATTTTAACAAATATATGATAAATTTAGTTCATCACACCCATATTGTAATGATGAGATATTTTATCTTTCAAGTAAAAGAAGTATTTCTCAGTAGAAAAGGAGTTACCTAGAAAAAACTAAAAATGATAAAATGTAAAACCTAATAAGAATGAAAAGAATTTTTTTCAGACATGTGTTAAAAATATTGATAGGGGATGTGTCGACCTTTTCCTACCCCAAAATCCATTTCCCCACTTTTTGGGCTATTAACCATTCATATCATACTTCCATTCTTGAAAAACAATGGATATTCACAAAATTACCATTTTAATACCTCATAACAATAGAATAATTACACAAATTCATGACACACATATAAATTGTAATTTAATCATTAAAATATGAATTTTTTTTACTCCATGAATCCCCTACCATGATCATAATCCACTAGACTCAATTTCTCTTATAATATCTTTATTTTCAAGGATAAATTCAAGAAAATTTTCGAAGTCCAAATTGTGAATTACTTAATTTCTATACTTCTATTAATAATAAATATATTACAAAACAAACAAAACCATAACAGTAAAATGAAAATAGAATTATTAGTTTATTTAATTTTGATTATATTAATGGTTAAATAATTATATTTTATTTTACATCTAATAAAAATAACAATAGATCATATACTATGTAATTATACAAACTACATCCTCAAGCAAGCGAAACAACATTTTTTCACTACAACCTCTATTCACTATTCATTGGGGTTCAATTGAAGAATAAATTTAAAATATATAAAATAATTATGTTTATTAAGTGTAAAATTAGAGTCCAACATCATTCACTATCATTCATTAGGAAATTAAAACATTGACCATGAATTTTGTAGACTACCCACTACACAATGTAATTAAACACATTTATCTTATATTTGATTTACTATTTATTAAACTATATTAGAAAATTATTCAAATCCTAAAAATTATAAAAACTAATATTAATTATCAAAAATTGAAATTATCCCTAAATAAAAAAATGTCATAAATATAATCATTAAATAATTAAGTTATTTTAATTTTTGGATTGGTGTAACCTCCGACATGAAAAGTTATAGAAAACATTATCATGGATGACTATGGGAACCAATGTTCTGATATTATTATTTTTTTAATTAACAAAATAAAGACATAATTATTAATCATGAATTTTAATATTACGTATTTATCAAATTTTTATAATATCATCATCGTTCAGTATAATTATCTAAATAAGCAAAAAAATCAATTTCAAAAAAAATTATGTAAAACTATTATAGAATTAAATAAGATATTTATAAATAAATAATAAATATTTATTTTCATAACATATATGATCTGGAAACAATAAAATCAATGTCTAATAATGTGTTGAAAAATTGACATCATAAAGTATGAATGAAATAATTAATATAACTAACACAAAAATGTAAAAATAATACAGAAATAAATAATGTGTAGTGAAATTTACATACACGGTACATTTTCACTCCACGTTGATTAGAATCATTAAATATTGATTATTTAAACAATATGTTATTTTGTGTTATAATTCCATTTTATTTTGTTGTGAAATCATTTTCAATCCAAATAATTCTTCAAATGATGAATCTATTGGTTTAGAAATGTTTAAATTTTTTATAAAAAAATTCACATATTTTTTATGGATATTTCATCAATGTTTATATTTTTAAATCACCCAAATGTTTACCTTTCTGTTTTGGAAACTATATTTTTATCTCCAATGATCCTAGTATAATATTTTATTTATTTTTACACAGAAATTTAATCATTCTTTTAATGATGCGAATTTCCAAGAAAGGCATTTTAAAATATTTAAAATGGTTTCCATTACATATTCCAATTTTAGTGCCTTATTTATCACATCATAGACATATGATACATTTCATCACAGGGTATCTTCATTATAATCTATTTGAATGTAATATTTTATGATTTTTCCATGAAGCATTAAAAATATTTTGTATGTAAATGTACATGAATATTATGTATTTTTTAGATGATATTATGAAATATTTTCTTAGAATAACTCTTTTCATTAATTTCATTTCCATTTAAAAATATTCATCTTCAAATTATTTATATTTCTTAAATCACCATATATGGGATTCATTTAAAATATTAATTTTTCGTGATTATATTTTTATTTTCAACTGATAAATTTTTTATGAAAAATTATTTTATGGGATACCATTTGGTTTGACTATTTAACCCATTTTCCTCTCATGGCGGTTTCATGATTAAATAAATGATTTGATTTTAATTCACACTCATAAACATATATAGTGATGGTTTGGTTCATATATCATTCTCTAATGGATTGGTTGTCATTTCGAATAACATGAAATAAAAATTCAGGAATATACTTGTATTTTTTATAATCTAATGACTGAAAATATATAGGTTTTTTATATTCTAATGGTTGGTCAAACTCAAGTTTTTTTGAAAAGATAATGGGTGTATTTATGTGGATTTTTCATATTGTTTTCACATGATTATGATTTATATTATTTTATAAAATGGCCTTTAAGTTCATCGTATGCCAATGGTTTATGACACACCATGGTCTAACAATATTCGATATTTCATAATTTATGATTCAACGTCTTATTTTGTAAATTTTATAATCCTCTATGATGATTTTTGAGAACATTTCATTGGTATTGTTTTTCTAATACTTGATACGAATTTTCCAATCATGTATTATGATAGTATATTAGGATTCCATGAAATTTTCTTAATATAATTCTCCCTTATTATTATTTTATATATTTTTTTGATCTAAATACATTGAATTGTTTACATTTTTTCATTAAAAAGTGGTTGATCTCACCCATTTCATATATTTTCATTCCCAATGATTTAACGGTTGGTGATACATCTGAAGAAATAATAAGGTAGTAAATAATGTACTGAAAAAAAATTAAATATTGAAATGTATTGAAAAATAATTTATTTAGGTTGAAAATATTCAAAGTCACTAAATCTCTAGTTCTCTTGTTTGCGTGACTATTTTTGTGATGGAATGTTTATTCCTAAAAAATTAATATTATTGGTTGTTTATAATCATCAGTCTCCTTAGTTGGTATCAGAGAAGAGTTTAGATGTTTTTTTTGATGAGTTTAGTTATTTTTTGGGCATAAGAGAGCTTTAGTTAAATACCTATACAATGTCTATGATATATGGAAATGTGTGGGATAATATCATTATATATTTTGGATTTTTTATACATGTATTTCCATGAAATGAAAACATTTCTAGATACCATAAGTGGATGTATGATATCTTATATATTTACATAGGTGTCAAACCCCTAAATACAGAATATTCAGTATTAAATAAATAATCATATGGTAAATAAATGTGAGACCTAATTGCACACTTCGTTTTAGGGACTCGATGATATGATATGGTTTATCCAAATTCTATATACTAAACCACAATGAAGGTTTTTAGTATGATTTTATCTAATTATTTTAGTGAAAATAATTGAAGATTTACTATGGATGATGTAGTATTGAACAAAGAGAATCATATGTTAAATTATAATTATAATATGATACAAAAAGGTGTCATATGGGAATACATATTTGGATTACTATTTTCACATTCATATTTTGTAAATTTTCATAACATTATTTTTATTTCATTGAAAAAATATCATGAAAATGGATCTGGTAATTGTATGTATCGTCATACTTTGTTTTCTTATAAAAAATAAGGTAGCATAAATAAATGGGTGAGAATTTTCATTATATGCCTGTTATGGTAGAAATGGAATGTTTCCATGTCATAGATAATTTTTTATGATGATTTATTAATTAAATATAGGTATTACTTGAAAATACACCTATAAACATGGATTGAAAACATGGATGTATGGTGAAATCTAGAATAATATGTTATAGCCATAGTCCTAATAATCGTTTCTATTGCAACCATTCAAAATGAATTTTCAATTGCCATGATTTTCACCATGTAAGTAGGTATGTATAGGAAAAATTTTAACTATGAATATTTTGTGTGTATATCATTGGATTAAATAATTTAAAATGAGTTTTTTTATAGTCATGGTTCAAATAATGGAATTGTCTATGTAAATCCATGGTTAAAAATGTGGTAGTAGAAAATATCTAGCCAACTTGTATGTTATCAAATTATATTGGTAAAAAAATAATAACTATGAAAATTTGATTATATGTGCATGATTTTTAATAACAGAATAGTTACACCCATATTATAATAATAACTCACAATTTCTTAGTATACCAATAATTTTTCACCAAAATAATATCAAACAAATACCATAAAATTAATTCAAAAACAAATAAATCATTTTCATTTTATATTCAATAAAATAGTTAGACAAATAAATATGTAAAATATAAATATTATTTCTCAATATTTTAATATAGGTTATCATCAATTCCATTATATAGAATACTGATAACAATAACATCCCCATCTGTATCATAAACCATGCCACCCTTAAAACCATCATCCACAATATCACCATTATCATCACAACTAGTATATTCTTCACCAAATATATCATCATCACCACATATATCTTCATAACCAACACAATTATATATACTAAATTTTTTATTAGACTTCTAAAACAGCAATCAATTATTGCAACACCATCTTGGAGATTTGAAGAGAATATAGTTGAAATAATTATGATAAATTGTCCATTTTTTATCTACTTTCAATAATCTTGTAATACATTTTTATTTTATATCTTGATGGCGGTATTTAACTATCTCACAGTAGTATTTTACAGAGTGTTGTTAAAAAAATTAATACATAAAAGACAATATATAGATGTTATAATTCTCATTTAAGTTTTATAATAAACAATCGAACTTGTATCACCATATTGGAGGTGATTTAAATAATATTTTTAAATATTTGTGTCAGATTATTTATCCACTAGGTCTTATATAGAATACTAAAAAACTATGTAACCATTTTAGATAAAACATAAATGATATAAAATATGAAAATAAACTATAAAATATAAAAATATTAAAAATATTAAAACATATTACAATTTCCATCAATGTTTCTAGAGTTGTAGTGATTCTATTATTATTTTTCATACTGATAGAAAAAAATATTGACATAGGAACACATCCATCAATATTCAATGAAAATTTTCATGTTTAAATTCAAATTAAATAAAGTAAAAAAAATAAACAAATATTCAATGTTAAATAATATGTTACCTATGAATGTTCATGATGTAGCATTTATGTGTACCTAAAATTATGAATTTATTTAATGGTTCTCCTATATTAGAGTTACCTTCAATTAATTACTACTAGTAAACATAAATATTTTGGAATTTAATCAATTTAAAAGGGATAAAACATAACCATTTAAACTTAATTATACAATGAGTTATAGGTATAAAACAGATAATTTTTTTTATATTTCATAAAATAAAATTCTATAAAAAATAAAAAAAATCAATTCAATTCAATAATACAATAAATAATTACTTTCAACAATAAATTTATCATCTTAGATATTAATAAACTAAAAAAGTCATCATAAACCAATTGAAAAATAAATATTAAAACTATTTCTTTATACAATAACTAAACAATAATTTTTTAAATATAACAAATATTTTTTAAAAATAAAATATAACAATTGATCAATATCTCGGAACAATTGATATTTTTGAATTATGTTCAATAGATTTTTATTTTTTTATTTTTTTCATTACAAATTCTTTAATTACGTAATTTTTATTCTCACTTATTAAATGTATCTCTTTTTATTTATGCTAATTTTTAAAACACGGTATTTACTATATATTATACTTCTCTAATGATGTATAGTAATGTGTATATTTGTGTTTGATGATGTTTACATGAATTTTTTAAAATGTGGTGCAGTCATTCTGAGATGTGTTTTCTAAAATAAATCAAGATCAAATCATTTTTTAAAAATGTTTTCTATTTAAAAATAATTAGGTTTCCTTAGAAATGGGCTGATGTGTATTTTAAAGTGGTTTTTTGTTATTTTTTTAAATAAGGATTTAGGACCCCTTAATTATTTTTTTTATGAAGGAAGGTTTTGATGAGAAACATGTTGTTTATTTCATATTTTTTCGATTTTTTGGTTTCACAAAAAATATTTCCATTTTTTACTAATGTTTATTCATATGGTCTATCTGTGATTTGTTTTTATGACTAACATTGTTAGAATACATATTTTTTTTCATTGAATACTATTTTTTTCATTGAATACTAAAAACTGAGATATATTCATTGATTTTTATGTTATGGATTTACTATGGTATATTATATTATTGTGGTATGGTGGGTCGATGAATTGATTGATGTTATGTAAGAGTGATAGGAAATGTATTATTATTTTAGGGAAGGCTGTTGTCTAGGAATATTTATGGAATTATTTTCTTATGGATGAATTGAATTAATATTTATTTTGAATTTGGTTTCCTAGATCATGGGGGTGTTGAATGATTGACTTAAATGGATGTGTTGATTTTTAATATTTATTTAACGATGTTTCATTAGAGCATCACCATGGTTTTTGGCTTAGGATGTAGAATAATAACCCATGTGATCAGGTGTGAAAAAAGATGAATAATGATAAGCAAAGAGAGGTTTCATAAGGATAATTCCTTTTAATGGTTATGAATAATTTTTCTAATAGTGTAGTGTAATGAACATGTCCATGTGTTTATGGACCTAAAGAAGTGGGGATCCAATTTTCATGTTATTGTGATTTTCTTTTGTGATTTGTCTACCTATTTCAGAACCTCTTAGATGATGCCATTATATGTTCTTAGAATTTCAAGTATTCCAGGAAGCAATAGATTTGATATAGATTGAAATATTTATGATTAGTGATTTGGTTGGATGTGGGTGGTTATACTAAGGTGATTAGTTTGAGTTTAAATTCATCTACTATGAAGGATAGATATTACAACCCATGTTTTGGACCATGAAGATTAATATTCCTTATTAATCATTCATGGGGATATTATTAGACTTCTGGTGAATGGTGCATTCCAATAGGTGTTTGGTTTGATTTTTGGGTCAATGGTAGTGCTTTTGGGACACCATATCTTGTTGGTAAAGGTGGATTTACCAAATATTGATCAATAATTGTGGATAGGTCTTTGTACTATTGTTATAAGATGACTTCTGTTTATTATGTTTTATTGGGGTATCAATTTTTGGCCTTTTCGCTTTGACACATTGTCATGGGTTTTGTTTTGTATGTATTCATTAAAAATAGGGATATTTTCAATATGTTGTTGTTCTAGTTTTATCACTATATTTTTATTTTTTATCTTATTGAATTTTTTTCTCCTTCTTTTCATAGATATTAAATGGGAGTTTATAGTGAGTGGTTCAATTTATGATAGATGTGAAAATTTTTCTGTTCATGGATTTTCTTTTGGTAATTTTTCCCTTTAAATGTAACATGAAAAATATAAATCACATGAATCATTCCGGATGGATACTCAAAAGTATAGTAGTGGTCATTTCCAACTTCAACTAATTCTAAAAAACATTTTTTTCATTGTTCACTATCTCAAACAAATTGTAATTCATTAACTTATTTGAATGAATTTATTATCAAAATAATGGTGATTGTTAATAATTTGGGATTTTCCACAAAATAGGTTGTAAAATATGAAAGTTAATTAAAATTTACAAAAAAAAACTAATTTTTTTTCATATATTTATGGATTAATAATTTCAAAACATTAAGTGTTCCATCCCTTTGTTTGTCAACTTTTTTAAAACATGTTTATCTCATATTTTCATCACAAAAAAACATAATAAATCTATAGTTCTAATAACACACCATATATTGATCATTATCTAACAAAAAATATATATATATATAAGGAATTTGAATGGAATCTCACAATTTGGAATCCAAGATAACAAATTATTGAATCTTTTCCACATATGAATAAAAATCCCATTATTTTTTATGAAATTTGGGGATTAAATATATTAAACTTATATGTTTTAGTCAATATTACTCATCCATTTTACAATGTAGAGAAATATTACTAGGGATATTCCAATTTTATAGAAAAGTATCTTTATAACACAATAATAAATTCAGAAATATTTTTTTGTCAAATAACTATCAAATTAATATAAGAATTAATAAAGGATAATTATCCAATGTAATTATTTGTTAATAAATCATATTATTTTTATTTGGTTTGTGGTTTGGTTATATTTATCAATAAAATCATTTCATGGGATTAAGGATGTGTACGAGAAACTATTGGAATTTTAACCACTATGTTACTCGGCATCAATTCAACCATCATACCTTAATGTCATTACTATTATGTTGAGACTCCCTTCCCTGAGTAGCCATGACAACCACATATTTCATTTCCCTAAAAAAATTACAATTAAAATTTATATTAATAGAATATATCATCCAAAAATAAAAAAAATCATATTAAAAAATTAGATACTTCAATATTATATGATAAAATTTACATAATTGTATATTAAAAATCCAAAATGGTTTTTGTCAACTATATTCACCTATTGTTTAAATATATTTTATAAAACTTCCATGAGAGGATTTAATAACACAAAAGTTAAATGGTTACACAGTAATTTCATTTGAATATAGAAAAAGGACAATAAAAATAAAGATTTTTGAATTCACTTTATAATATATTCTTAGAGCAATAATATTTTATGTAAGGGTTGACCATTTTACTCACTAAATGATTTTTCACGTAGAGTCTTACAAAATTTGGAGAAATCATCTTTCTTGTTAATTTATCTATTATGTGGAAACCATTATTTTTCTTATTATTATTTCTGATAATTATATTGTGGTTATTTATTTTATTTTCATACTCTTGAATTATCATTTTTATTAATGATCTCATCATTGAACAATAAGTTATAACCACTCCTATATTCCCTATATGTGTCAATGATGTATAATTTAACATTAAAACTTTTAAAATTTTAGATCTCTCATTATCAAAACGTATTCAATCTCAGTCTACCATCATGGTTTTAAGATTCCTTCTATACCAATCATAGTCATAGATTATTTCCACTACACATCATTACAGCAGAAATCATCATTCATAACTATTTTAAAAATACTCTCTCTCCCCCATTCCAATGACAAAACATAATTACCTCCCCTCTATTAAATACTTTTATGCCTCAATAACTAAGTCCGTTATTTTTTATATTTTATCATCAATTGTTATTCACTATACCATCATACCTAAGAATTTTCATTTTTTTAAACTTAATTCCTTAAAAAAGGTTGAGCAGTAACACTACCATTTTTCTCAACTCATCAAATAAATCCATCATTACCTTTTTCACCTTGGGTGGATGTGATTAAAATTAATATATAGTTTCATCAGGATTAATCCCTTGAACTACAAATTGTCATTTAATTTTTTTTTTCAAGGTAAATTATAATGAGATACTATAAATTAATTAACACTGTACAAGAGTTACTTAAATCAACAATTATGAATAAACAAATAATTTTTTTCCCTTAAATATTTGAAAGTATTCTTGTTTACACAAAAACAACATTCTAAATATAAAAACATATTAAATTTTATAATAAATTAAAAAAGATTAATAGAAAAGAACAAATTTAATGTACAATAAATTCAATTAAAAACAAAGAAAAATTGTGTCATGAACCAATCATTTGGGGCATACATGGATAGTTAAAATATGAGTGTGACACCCCATGTCTTCCTTTAAAAGGATAGGGCATGGTTACAATCATCGAGCAGGTATACCACACACATGGGAGTCCATAGCCAAAGGTACCCATATGTAGAAATACATCTCCAAATACTCATTCAATGCTAAATGGTAAAATATGTCTGATACCATAATTCCAAAAAAAATCTATCCCATATAAGATTATGAAAAGTGATTTGAATGAATAAAGAGATATATATAGTCACACTAAAATTTTCAAAAGACACCAAATTTCTAAGATGGAGGGGACTGTAGTTGATGTAACACATTGTACAACCATGGTTTCTCTAACCCAAACAATTATCTACCTACTCCTGGTCCTCCTAGGAATCCATAAAACCCATATCATCTGTATAAGACATTACACATCTGGAAATACCCATTAAGGACAGAGTATAATAATATCGATTAGGACATCCAAATATCACTGAATGTAAGCATCAAGAGATTAGTAAACATATCACAATGCATGTAAATAAGTAATTATACATAGTAATAAAAATAATAATAACATAGATATAATCGAAATGTAATCCATGTATCAGAGGTCAGAACCATACTCCATCCCCATGAATCTCCATGAATTTTTTTGGTAACATTGATTTTGTTGAATCCACTCCATAATCTAAGATGTCACCAATGGAACTATCCCAACAGGCTTCAATTTTTGGGTCTCCTAAAAGAAGATACATGATGGAACTATTATTATATTAACTCCAATTTATGGGATCACATATTATTTCACTAGGGGAAACCATGAATCATAATGTATTAATCCACTATGTTGTCTTTGATATACAAAATGATTTCATAAACACTACTGGAGTGGCTTGAAAATAAGGGATTTTCACCCTATATATATTGGTAAAAATGATACGAATAACCCATATAAGTGTATAAGAGGTAATGATAGAGGATAACACCATGGGTCACATGGAAGGACAAAAAACTATAATTGTATCTTATTCCTTATAAGGTATCACAATTCTTTTTCTGAGAACATAATGCAAAATAGTACCCTCATAGTGATTGTCCTAGGGAACATTGTCAATAGTTACTGATCTAAATTGAAATTGTTAGATAGAATTACCCATACTCATATGGGATCTAAACTAATATGAATAATTTTTTAAAACATTCTAAATAGACCCTTCTTTTTTTTACAGAACTATTACAAAATTTTATAATAAACAACAAAATAGTGTTAAGAAAATATGATCAGAATGTTTAATATATTAAAACAATTATGACCATAAATATTTTTTAAAAAATGAAACATAAATAGTATTTAATTCCTTATTCTCCATCTTCATAGTGGCATTCAAAAGTCATCTCAGTACAAGTAATCACATGATGAAATACAACCACAGATGGGGTGAGACAAAATCCAAGCAAGAGGATAAATAAGTACATCAATGAATATAAAATTGGTGTGTATAATCATGATCGAAATTTCATATTCATAGTATTATAATCATAATCTTGATAGGAAGTCTTAGATAACACTATGAAATGTGGTAGTGAATTAAATAGAAACAATATGTCATAGTGGTCAAATAAAACAAATAGATGTGGAAAAATATTGTATCATGATTATGCATAACATATGTTTATAATCATAACATCATAATTGAGAAAAAATACAGCATCTATTTTATTCAAAATTTACATCACCTCCTGAGATGCATCTAATTATTTCATGATTGGGGAACTATATAATTATGGGTGCACCCATCACATAATAACATTAGCATGATCATGCAAGCCACATAGTACATATTTAAAACAATTTCATGAAGTAACTCATATAAAGGAATGAGTTTCATAAGGGTTAATCAATAATGAATAAATATCAGGTTCATAGATGAATATGATAAAACATATTTGGTTTATGATTCATTATTATTGAGCGAAGAATAAATAACTCCAGATAAGTAAAGATGTGTTTTGGAATGTGGAGTTGTTTTGTGAAATCAATTTATTTTTCAAAAATTAATATTGGAAACAATTATTCCCCCAAAAATAAAAGTTATGTATAATAAAATTATATTTTAGTAATTTTATAAGAATATACACAATGAAATGTTTCATGAAAGAGGAATAATAAAAAAGGAGTTGGGTTCGAGAATAACCTTACCATATTTCTGAATTCATTATTCACATTAATTTACTATATAATCATATTATATCCATTAATTGATAAATTAATAAACTGTCATATATGTATCTGATTTATTTTAATTTTACTAACTTCTTTTAGGGACATTTTTATGAGTTATAGAGTTCGATTTCTTCATTCTATGAGGGTTTGTTTTCATGGTTTTTAGAACCGATTTTCTTGTATACGAGTTTGGATTTTCTTGTAAAATGAGAATAATTATCATGAACTAAAATTATATTTCATAATGAAAGTTTATATGATTTCATTTTATTATATACCATTTTTTTATGATAATGAATCATTAGATAAAATGTAAATGAAAAATCTTTTGTTTATTTTTTTAGTTTTTCCATCCATTATGAAATAATTTCTCTATATAAAATATTATATTTATAAATTAGTTTATGAATATTTAAAAAATTATAATTTGAATATTAAAATATCTTTTAACCACAATAATATATTTATGGCCATCCTGGAAGAAGGTAATATAAAATGAAAAATCATCATCCACAAAGGTGACACATCAACACAACATGGATGGTGATTTAGTTTATAGAATAATTGGATATGATAATATATTTGAAGTTATATATTTCAATAAGATATTATTATTATAGTACATACATTTTATTGGAGTTATCATTCCACTTATTATACTGTATGCGAGGAGATAATAAGAAACGAAAATATATTTAAAGAGAACAAAAGAGGATTTTACATATAGAATTTCTTCTCTTTGAGAACCGACTTAAGGCACTTAGATTTGGTATTTTGACAATACCATCAGAGGATAGATTTGTTAATGAGGGTTGATAAGCTAATTTTCAAGAATGTATTCAATCATTAAGTATTTTTTGGTATCAGGAAAATAGGTGTTGAGTGGTGGTATTTATACAAGAGGAGATGGATCTTTTTATTATTTAATCAATTTGTTTATTATTTTTTTCTAAAAACA
This sequence comes from Viscum album, assembly GCA_963277665.1. NCBI lineage: Eukaryota > Viridiplantae > Streptophyta > Magnoliopsida > Santalales > Viscaceae > Viscum > Viscum album. The sequence goes on along the minus strand of OY728159.1, from coordinate 989,229,692 downwards.
AAGAATTTTTTTGATTCCCTTGAATATATATAGTAACTAGAAGAGGATATATTGAGGTAATTATGATTGGTTCATCCACACATCAATAATGATTAAAAATTTAATATATTTCTCTTAAAATGTCAAATAACATATATTACCATATTTCACTACACACAAACATTCAACAATTTTAGAAAAATCCACAAAAATAATGATAACTATTTTTGAAAAGTTTATATTTTAAAAAATTTCACCATTTTATAAAATTAATTTTCTATATATGATAAATTTAATTTTTAGTTAAATTAATATTTTATTAAAAAAATACATATTTTAACATTATAACTGATTTTATGAAAGATTGAAAAATTAATTAAGGCCTCATATAATTATCTTAAAATTACAACATATGAAATTATTAGTTTATAAATCTATTATTTAAAATTTTATTTTCTTTTAAATCATTATATTATTTATAAAATTAGAATTTAACATTTACATTTTAAGAAAATACAAACCCTTAAATTAACATTTTTCAATCATTTATTTACTTATTCCATGATATAAATATCTCAACTTTTCCATTATAAGATGGATATATTATAATTATAAATTCATAGGTGATGATACTATTCTATTGGCCATATTACTACTCCTTATTATAATATTACTACTTTAATGGTGGTGTTACCATTCCATTTCTATAGGTTACTTAATTTCAATAAATGCCACAAATTTCATTCTTTAATTATGAAAATATTTTTTTATTTGTATATATATGTTATATATGTGTTTTATTTAATAGAATATAATTATAGAATGTGAAATTTCAATTGATAAATGTTTGGGTCGTTACATTCTTACCCCTTTTGAAATTTCACCAGTGAATTTTTTTAAATACTAAGTTGAAAATGGGTGAGGGTACTTATCCTTTATTGTTTCATATGTTCCAAATATTTCTTCACCATACTTATCATTATTCCAAAAAACATTAACAATGTGAATCTTGGTGTTTTGTAAAACATTATCTCTACACTCTATGATCTTTATTGTCTACACTTGATACTAGAGATCTATTTCCAGTTTTACAACATTCAGATTCAGTAGATGTTATCAGTCTAGTATATAGTTACTAAAAATAGATATATGGATCATGTCATTAAAATGATCCATATTGGTGGAAGTGAAACTAGAGAGGCCACTACTCCTAAGCGATCAAGGATATCAATGGGGCCAATGTACATTGGCATAAGATTTCTTTTCTTTCAAAACGACATGACACTCTTCCATAGAGATATTTGAATGAATAACTTATCTCTAACATTGAGCTTGATGTCCCATCGATGGTTTCCATCATAGATAGTTTTATTAAATTTAGAAGATATAATATTTTGTTAGACATGTTGAACATTATCTATCATCTCTTTATCAAGATTATGTCCAATTATCATTCATTATCTAACTTCATGAAAACATATTGGATTTCTACATCACTACCCATATAAAGATTCATATGGAACCATTTGAATACTCGATTGGAAAATGTTTTTATATGATAAATCTACTAATAGGATATGTTGATCTCATACTCCATTGAGTTATATTGAGATGTCTCTCAGTATGCCGTTAATAGTGTAAATATCGATTTTAGAATAGTCATTAATTTGGGGGTGTTAGGCAATTCTAAAATCTAATTCAGCACTCAAATTATGTTAAAGGCTCCCCCAGAATTTAGTTGTGAACCACTGATCACGGTTAGTGGTGATTGAATTTGGATTCCCATGAAATATCACCACATTCGTAACATATATAATGAAATTTTCTTATTGATAAATATTCTTCAATAGAGTTAATGTAGGAAGTCATGGTGAGTAAATCCACCAAAACCCATACTATATTACTCCAATTGGTTGTTTTCAAGAGACTAATGATGAAGTCCATAAGGGAATTCTATCATTTAGACATTGTTATCAGCTATGGTTTCATCATAATTTTGTAATTCAATCGTTTTTTTATCCTGATGGAATAAAAAACATCAAGAGACATACTCCAAAATATCCTTCTTTATGTTATTCAATATGATGTGTTATCGAAAACGATGGTACATATTGTTACCTCCAGAATACATGGAGAATGATGAGCTATGTTCATTATCCAAAAAGTCATTTTTATCATAGGTGACGAAGTCACAGAAAGACTAGTTCTAAATTGTATGACAATATTATCATTGATGTGGAAGTCATGTATATCCCCTTACATTACTTCTTTCACCATATTTTGAAGCTCTAAATCATCCATTTATATCTCCATGACCTTATCCTTGATAGACGGCTGGGAACTAAATAGGGAAATGTCGGATGCATTCACAGCCATTGGGATTTCCAAATACATCCTTTTTATATAAATGAATATTGGGTCTTTATAAATATACATCACAGATAAGGTAGCCATTTAATTTCTGCTAAAAGAATCAGCTTCCATTTTCTCTTTTCCTGGTTGGTAGTGAATAGGGAAATCATAATATTTTACTATGTCTAACAAAATACACTGATATATTTTGAGCAACTTATGTGTGAAAATATATATTAGAATATTGTGATCGATATATATGTAAAAATTCTCATGATAGGGATTGTTCTTCTATATTTTCAAGGAAAAATCATAGTTCCTAGTTCAATATAATGTGTCAGGTAGTTTTTATCATGTATCTTCAATTTCCATGAATAATATGATGAAAATTGTTTCTACAAGAGTAAAAAACCCAATCATTTCATAAAGAATGAAAATATAGAAAAAATCAGTATCCAGTTGTTGGTAGTGTGGGAAATAGTTCATTTTATACCCTATGTTTTATCGCCCGAATCATTCCTTACATTCTTATCTCCAGTCATAATTAACCCCTTTCTATATTCACGTTGTTAGTTGGACAGATAATTATGTGAAATTGCTCAATAAACCTTAATATTACCATACTATTCCATGAAGACATTGACATTCTGTGATAGTATTGGTTCTAGGCCAGTCTTCAACTTACATTGTCTCATAAGGGTCTGAAGATATTCCTTCACTTGTGATCACATCCCCAAAAAATGTGACTTGGAAAATTGAAAAGTCATAGTTTTTCAACCATGCATAAAATTTCTCCTTCCTTAATATCGATGGAACAACTCTCATATTTTTTTCATACTCTTCTGTTCTCTTGGAGTATAGGAGAATATCATTAATAAAACTACCACAAATTTTGTATAGTAGTTTCTAAATACTATATCATTAAAATCCATGATGATTATAAGGTCATTATTAAGTCCAGAAAGCATAAAAAAGAACTCATAGTCCTCTACCTTGAATGGAATTTATTCTTCTAAATATCATCCTTCTTCAATATTAGTTGACGATATCCAGATCTTGGATCCACCTATTGGAATTACTGAGCTACTCATACTTGATCGATCATGTTATCAATCCCTGTAAGTGGATACATTTTCTTTATAGTGATCTTGTTGAGTTCTTGATAATCAATACAGAACCGCATTGATCTATATTTTCTATTTGTAAAAGTTCATTAACACACCCCTTGGGGATGTACTAAGGTGTATGAATGCATTTTACAACTGCTCTTGTATCTTTTATTTAACTCATTTTGTTCTATAGTGTCCATACTGTAGGTACAATATGAGATATGAGTGGCTCAATGTTCTAGTTATATTGTGAAATCTACTTCATGATCTCATGGAGGTCTGGGTAAATATTTTGTAAAAACATCAATGTATTCCATAAAAATTATAATTTCAACTCGGTTGAGACCTTCCTTTGACAAAATCATTTATACTATGTATGATTATCCATTGGGTATCAACACCGATACCATTGAAGTATCTTCACAAGGGGATTCATGGCCTTTATTTCATTTGTATAGGATCAGGGGATGGATTGAGATATGTAAATATAAATCTATTTCCTGATAATTAATTTTTTATCTATATTACGAGAGCCAATCCATGCCCAGTATAGCATCAAATTCTACCATGTGATGTTCTAACAGATTATATGGAATAATCTACCCATGTATGACAACATGAGAAGATTCCAACATGTGGGATGCAATAATCATTCCGCTCATTATTTTTAAGGATATTTATACTTCATGGTATCAAGGGTTTGCATCAATCGTTCTTGGAAACATGTCAGACATAATGGAATGTGTATAAACATAATCAAATAATAATTTTTATATTATTGAGTGAATTGTTAGTGTACCTTCTATGAAATTGTTTTCGTTCACTACTAAAACATTTGTGATAGCTTAATCATTCCATTCATCCTTTGGATTTTGTGGCTGCTAATTTCTCTAAAAGAGTTTAGGTTTAGAGAACAGAATATTATTATTCCCTTTCTCACTAATGTTGAAGCATTGAACCTTGGGTGGTGGTCTCATTTTTCCATTATATTGGCCAGATTCATCACAAATCTTGTAAATTCATGATCTTGGTGGCCTTATCTCCCACACATAAAACATTTACCAATCCTTTTGTAGCAATTATCATGATGTTTATTCCCAAATATTTACATGATATTGGTTGATATCTCTTTCCACATTTTTCTTTAGAACCTCTATAATGAAACTTCGTCATTTTTTACATATCTCCATGACCATGGTACCATTCGACAAACCCCATATCCACTTTTAGAAAAAATCATAAAAAGTTTCATAATTCTCAATGTCTAGAATAACTTGAGACTTTCAAAGGTGTGGTTTTAAAACCACCAATGGATCTTTATATTTTTCTAGAATTGTTGATAAAAAACCCATGGAAAACAAAATTTTACTTGTAATATTTTCATCATAATATGTTATAGATTCACCTTCATTTCTCGGAAAATATATGAATTATATCTCCTTTTTTTCTAAATAGTTCAAGGAAAAAATTTTAAGAAAGTTTTTCAGAATGTATTCGCATTCCATCTCATATATTTCATCATTCGTCTTAGTGTTCATAATCATAACCCACTACTAATTGACCAATGTTTCCAAATTGTAGATGAAAAGAGTTGTCTTGTCCTTCTTAGAATATTAAATCAAAGAAAATATTTTATCTATTGAGTAAACTAATTGTTCTAAAACAAGTGGATCATAAGATCCATTAAATGCCAATGGATACTATTTATGAAAGATTCTATATCCATTTCCTTCATCTAATTAGAATTTGTTTTTTCCACATTATTAAGGCTATTTTTCATGGACCTAGAAAAGGGGTATACAACGATATGAAATTTTTTACTCCACCTCCCAAGGAATACTTGATGTAATTTATGAAATCTCTACATTATCCCTCACTTGGGTAGTTTTTCTGGTTTAAAATGGCTTCCAACGTATTTAAAAACAATAAATTATTGAACAAAATGAAATTCAACAAGTCATGAAGAAATAAATTATTCCTTTATTCAATTAACTCTAATAATTATCTTATGGGATCCCTATGTATATCATTATTCTAAAAAAGGATTCTAGGGTGATTTGATATACTTAGTCTTATACTAAGGTTTTTCAATAATTTTACCCAATCAAAATTAAAAAATTAAATTAATCATGCTCTCATACCAACTATTGTTCCCCTTATTTCTCTTACAAAAATATTACATCACTTTTATGAATAAAAAAATAAATAGGTTTCAAAACCAGGATACCGCTGTTTAGTGTCTGGGGAAATTTAGGACCTTACATAAAAATTTTATAATAATAAAAACTATTTAATTACTTATTATTAATCTATTTTGTTACCTACACATTCTAAATTGTAAATGTATTGTACTGTGTATATAAAAAAATGGAATGGTTGAGATAAAAGACCTGTAATACGATAGATAAATACATGTATAAATATAACATGGGTGATCATAGTCATCCTAATCCTAACAAAAGAATAGGATCATCATCATAATCATTGGACGAAACTTTATATAATTTTATGAAATGTGGAATATCATAAAAATGAAACATTATATCATAGTGTTCAAATACTACACATCGTTGTGGAAAAATAGACCATCATTGTCATGCATAACATATGTACATATTCAAAACATGGTCATTATGTAAACATTTAGCACAATATTCATTCATAATACACATAATCTCTTGAGAAATAGAAAATTAATCTACACATTGAGGCATTATATAATTCCTAGAAGACCCATCACATCATCACATTTACAAAATAATTCATTCCATATAGAATGAATATTAATGAATTTTATTAAATAACCCATATAATGGAGTAGTTTTCAAAAGGATTTCACCAATATTTAAAAACAACTATGGCCACTGAATGAAAATGGGAAACAATATTGGGTATAAGATTCATCATTATTTAGAAAAGAAGAAAAAAATCAAGAGAAGTCAAATTGTATTTCATAAAGAAGTGTTATTTTTGAAAAAAAAATATTATTTATCATAAAATCAAATCAGAAATATATATATATATATATATATATATATATATACCAGAAAATAAAAGGGTTGTATAATGAAATTTTACTTGATAGATATTATGAGAATACTGATACAAAAATCTGGTATGAAATAGTCATAACCTAAAGAAAAGGAGTTGGGTTCAAGAATCAGCTTACCTAATGTCTGAATGATTTCATCACATTAATTTCTATGATAATAAAATAATATTTAGTAATTAATAAATTGTTTACCAATTATTCATGTTTTTTAATTTTTTCAAATTTTAGAATTATTTTTATGGCCATTTTGTTGAGTTATAGAGTTCGATTTCATTATTCGGAGTGTTTGTTTTATTAGTTTTCTTGATCGGATTACATGTATACAATAATGGAAGTTTATGTAAAATGAGAATAATTATCAAGAATCAATTTTATAACTTATTAATGAACTTTTATATTTTTTTCTTATATAAATATATATCAATTTTTTATATGATTTTTACTCATGAGATAAAATTTAATCTTGAATCTTATGTTTATTTTGCCGATTTTTCCACCCATCACAAAAAAAATAATTTGGTTACAAATCATGATTATAAATTATTTTTAGAATATAAAAAAATATAATACTTGTATTAAATTATTTTTTTACCATAATAATTGTTTTATTAATATCCTTGAATATACAAATAGAAAATAAAATTATGGGGTCCGTGAAAGTGATAAACCAACACATCACATATAATGTTTTTTTACAAAAAGTAAAGGAGAAGAGGTTTGAATATGGATATTCCTTTAAAATAATAACATTCCATTATATACATTAATCTCAAGTTATCATTCCTCTTTTCATAAGGTAGGTGAGTATAGAATATGAAAGGAAAAGAAATTAAAGGAGAATAAAAGATGATTTTACATCTTATATATCTTCTCCTTGAGAAACTCTTTAAAGAACTTGTGAATGGTATTTTATTGATTCAACTAGATATTAGAGAAGGTGAAGAGTATTTGTAATCAAATTTGGTAGAATTTAGAAAATATTAATTACTTTTGAGGACTGATAAGAATATGTGTCGAGTGATTGAATTTATAAGGGAGAATATTGGTGATTTCTTGTTATTTTATTCATTTTTTATTACTTTGGCTTAATATTATTAGTATTATCGATTCACATGACTAAATAAAATAACTAGTGGATGATAGATTGAGATAATTCTGTTTTCATCATCCATGCATCATATATCTCCCAAAAATTCTTGTATTTGGTCTAAAATGTTAAATATTGTAAATTATAATATTTCAATATTCACTAAATGTTCAACTATTTTAGGAAAATACAAAAAAAATAATCAAAACCAATTTTTTAACTGATTTTTTGAAAAATGGACCCCGTTAAATTATTTTTTTTTCAAAATATGAGAAATTTCATATTTTATTAAAATATTCATTTATTTGAAAAATATCAATTTCAATATTATAACCGATTTTATGACACATTGAAAAATTATTTATGTTCATATAAAAGGATATTATAATTAAAACCCCTAAAAATTTTAATTTATGATTTTATTTTATGAAAATAAAGTTTCTTTTAAATAATTATATCAATTATATATTTTTAAATACTATTTCTTTTTTACATAATACCAATACATAGTTTTAAATATTTAAAAAATTATTCATATATTCCAAAATATAAATATATCATATTTTAATTGATATGATTCTTAAATTATATTTATACTTTCAATGTAAAGGTTGCTATTCAATTTTCTAGATTTCTATTCTTAATGGTAATATTACTATTGCAATAGTCATGTAACTATTTAATTTGTATAGGTTCATTAATTTCTATAAGTACCACTTATTTCAATCATAATTCTTGGGAATAATGCTTTTATAGGTTCCTACGTGTTATATATGTGATTTACTCTATATGATGTAATTATAAGATGGGAAAAAACCAATGATAAATTTTTTGTCATTAAACATTCATTAATGGAGTACATAACGTGTCCCATGTAGGTACATTGAATGAATCACGAATCATGGAACTACAAGTGTCTCACTCTTACATTAAATGAATTTACCAAAATTTATTTCATGTCCTATAGTGTTACATGGAGTTTAGTTATTTTATCTTGCACACGACATGATTCCCTTCTTATCTTGTAAACTATAGGTCGTGCACATGTACTTAGTGAATGTATGTGCACTCCAGTCATATCCAAGTACTATTTTTAATTACATGGTGTGTAATCCATGTCAAGTGACATATAGGTATGGGGTTGACACTTGATGTGTGACATTTTCCCATGCACATGAATCATCTGCAGTACAAAGGGTGTTCCACCTCCATACAGGATGTATGGAGACACATGGAATCATGAGAATTTACTCTCTACACATGCCAATCCATCCACCGATGTTTTCTTGAATGTTGTCTTGAAACACATGACATTTTCACCACATGACTTCATGGCTATTTAATTCATGTACACTCTACGCTCTCCAACTAAGGGACACATGGCCTATGGGCCCATGACATGGAGTGTAGGCCCAAAACATGCCATGGGATCCATATATCTATGAAAAAACCATTTCTAATATATTGATGGGTCTACATAGTGTGTGTTCCTAAACTACAGGTTGTGTAGTTGAGATTTTCCCTACTTCATAGTTCTTCATGAGGATCTAGTCACACCTTCACTATAACTAATTATACCTCTATTCATTTATAGAATCTCAAATTAGGGTTTATTAATACATTTTTTCCCTAATGAATAGATTCTCATCATTTGATCCAATAGGGAAACCACACTGGTTTCACCACATCGCATGCTGAATGACAGACCATAATAGTGTATTTAAAAAAATGATCCTCATCCACCTTCATTCATGAATTATTTCCACCACACCATGATTCATCTATCAATCAAATACTATGCATTTATCAATCGTCCATCCAAAGGGGTTTATTATGTTGATCATGCAATGAAATAGGATAAAAATTACAAATAAAAAAAGAAGAATGAACATTGGACATTTTGGGGTTAACATTGATTAGTTTTTATTTGAAATAAAAACAAATAACCAAGAAATTTATATTAATAATTCCCAAATTCATAGGAATGTAACACCAATCTCAAAAACACGAATGACCTATTAATGAATATGATTGTTTTTTATTCATTTTAATCATTGGATAATTAAACAAGGAAATAAACCACAGATGAAAAATGTGGTATGTTGGGTTTAGATAAATCTCTGATGAATAACATATTTGTGTTGTCATTATTGGTGAGATCCATGATCTCTGTTGGCGAGGATTATCCTCATGTAATTAATTAGGATCCCTGATCTATTTTCCTTCCCCATTTTCATCCTAAGTGGATACTCTCTTAATCCAAAGTTTACTGAAATAACACTAAGTATTTGGAATAAACATTTTTATATTAAGGATTACTGGGAAGGATATTTATTATTAAATTAATTAAATATATTCTTTCTATTTAAATATTTCACCAAATGTGTCATATAAGAATAATATATGATGCTAATAATGATTATGTGGAAGATGGGATAAAAATGGTTTATCGTTAAATGAAAATATCATATTTCCTATCTGATTCCCCATTTCGATGTTATTCCTTTATTTTAGAAAATCCAAGAAAGCATGATAGAAAATAGAATATGTTTCTATTATATCCACATTGAGGCTCAACGTGCCTCAGAATTTCATGTCCTCCCAGTGCTTGGCTATGGAAAAAATTCCTTAAAAAATTCCAGTGTTTTACTAGGAAAAAATAATGATAAGTTCTTCCCACCATCATAGCCTTTTACACCAAACATAATAAATGCATACTCAAAATGGTAAGGGCACTGAGCACTAATCTGAGTTTCTTTTTTCTAGGTTCTCTCAATAAGATTCTTGTGCAACCATCATCCATGGACTAAATAAATTTATCTCCAATGAAGGATCATCACGTACAAATCCCTACCCTCTACTAGGTATTATTTAATGTAAATAATATCCTCAACATCCAACCCACCCCATTAGATAACAAGTGAGATGTTGAGAACATACCTCCTTTGCTATGAAATGTCAAAAATGACTTATACCTAGTCTGACAATGGTTTTAGGTCCATGTGGAACACCACCTCGCCAACCCAATATAGTAACAACAAGGGGCTAATGAATCTCCCAGATTACATTCCAACCATTCCAAATAGCCAATATCCTTGATGGTAGGAGTTGTCTTAAAATATGTGATCTAATAATTGAAAACCAATGGACATCGGTATGAGACTATAATCCACTCCCACCACTAAGAAGAATTACTCATCTACATATAGATGAATTTCTCCCTTTACAAAAATCACTCGAAAAAACTCTAGCCCCTTCAAGTTATGTCTCACAATAGCTCTAGCCTGTACAACGGTGGACTACACGGTTTCCCATACATAACCTCAAATAGAGATACACCGATGGTGGAGTTTTATATATTATGATATAAAAATTTAACTTACAGTAAACTATCTTCTTATATATAGGAAAAGAATATCATTCCATACAAAATCATGTTCTCATGAACCTAAATGGTATTTTTTACCTAGCCTACTGTTTAAGAGATGAAATAAACTCTCAATCACAATTGAGTCCCAAATACTTCTGTATCATCTCAACAATAATAATATGAAGTGAGCATTATGGTCTAAATTTTAAATTAATTGAATTTCATGAATCCATAATGCCTTCGGTATGAACAAAAGAATTAAAATCATTACTAAACTCTATACTCATTTATTTTGGATGTGGGAAAACATGGTTTGATAATGGAAAATCACACAGATAGCATCATGAACTCATATTGACCCTATAATCTCTAACATGAAAACCACAATGATACCATCCCATTTACACTTTGACCTTGTCACCCAATACTTTGCCTTCGGATATGTGAGACATAAAATGTTAAAATCAACAAAAATAATCAACAACCCTGGACATAAAACATGATTCCAATAGATCTTGGTACGTTATCATCTCTACTGAATATATTACTATGGTATAGAAACCTCCTCATTACCTACACTCATAGTGTAAAGAATTTCATCTTCCATTCTCTTAAAGATGATATAATTTACACCATCAAAAAATACCTCATTAATTTATGTAGTGGATATGATGTTATCTGAGAACTTATAATCAATATCTTGATTCCATTCGTCTCTGAAAGTCCAAATAAGATGAGGAAAAACAACACTCAACTAGTTAAATGCTCTACCATCCATTTTTGACAGAAGTAAATTGTAAAGTGGTCAACAACAACAGATGAAAAACTTCACTATGAGAATATGCTACTATGGACACACGCATGGGTGGATCTATAACTAGGATTTCATAAAAAATTACTCTTTATAATTCCAATCATATGTTAGAAAATACATATCCCAAATGTGTACCTCCTGAATCTATAATGGACACTTAAACAGAATCCCAAAAATCTAGTACTATCAAAGAATGTTTAGATTCTTTATTAAGTGTCTCTCATACTCCACCACAGATGTCAATTAAACATGGATGTTAACTAAGAATAATACTATGAACTGATCCTAGATTGGTAAAAGGATTTATATCACAAGTGTCAAAAAATTCTAGGGTGTTAAAAAAATGATTGGTATCACTATGAACATAATGGATCCCTAGTGGATTTAGAATATTTATTCATTAAAACCTCTAATAGAACATTTATATGGTGATAAAATATCCTTTGTTCAAACTATAAGGACCTATTCACCCATACCCACTCAGAAAACTTGTCTTTGATTTCTCAAGGGAAAACACTCCCCCCTGATAGTCACATGATTCTGGTGATGTCAGTCTACACCTAAGCACAATCAATCATCTGCTTCCTTGGTGAACAGAAAAAGGATTCCCATTTGATCACACTTGGACTAAAAAGGTCCTTAATTTATATATTTCAATAACCATTACTTCCACTCTAACAGCTATACAGGGTCATCCTTCTTGTTGGTGAAACGTTTGGGTTGCTCCTAGTGCTTGTATACATAGAAAATAATCATTCAATAGGGGATAATCTAGGTACATTGAAAGGGATTATATAGTCATACTCTTATAAAACTAAAGGTAATTGAAATATCATAGAACAAATTACACCATGGTTCATACCATACAACAGATAATGAAATGGTTGTATCCTCATGTATAGGATCTAATCCTAATCTTCAATGAAACACTACTATAGGATAAAAAACAATCTCAAAACACGAATTCAATGAAAACATCACCAAAAACATTCTATGGAGAAATTTTGGTTTAAATATATTATAAATTGATGAAAATATTTGTGGGTCCAACAATCACTACAAAAAAAGGGTCTATGTGAGGTTCTCTCTCTCTCTCTATCTTTCTCTTTATCTCACTCATAGAGTCAGGTCACAGACCGAAAATTGTGTGATCATTAATCCTCTCTTCTAGAGATTCCAACATATGGGTTAATATAATATCTCAAGTAGAATATATATGTATTGAACAAGAGACGAGAAATGAATTTACTGACCTTCTCCCATGTCTATCAGTATTATTGATAATACTGAGAAGACCCAAGTCGTACCCAGAATCACTTTAAGAGAATCTTTCTTATAATCATTAAGTTCTCGGAGATTCCCACATCTCTAAAAACCATTCCCCAGAGCCCAGTATGGACCACATGGGGTTATTGGTGGTACAAATAGCTCAAAAGCACCATCGACCTCTAGATACAATCCCTGATCCTCCACCATGTTCACCACCCTATGAAGCATCCTTCCCCAACTAATGTTAGGCACACGTGCCTCGTCCCATTTGGTGAGGACACATGAAGTGCATCAAAGTGACCCAAGATCAAATCTAGGTGGATATATATTTCAAGGGTACTATATTAGTATTGTAGCTGGCATTTTTTGTACTTTAATAGAAGGAACTATTTATCTGTTTGGGCTTTCAGGCCACCAGTTGTTTCCCGTGCCCTTCATGGTCTTTGGGACAGTAAGGCATTGAGGAAACCTCATGGATTTTATGCCACGTAATAACCTTCAGGTCTCCTCAAGGCCATTAGAACACCTCATGTCCCACCCCAAGGCCTTTAGGAAACCTCAATCCCCTTGGGCCACATGATATGGTACTTAAAATGGACTAATAAAAATCAATAAGGAGTAGGTTGTAGATGATGATTTAGGGGAGGTGCATTCACTAGAGTAGAGAAAAAAATTGGAGGCATGAGAGGGAATGAATATTTTCATCAGGACCAGCCTGTAAATGAATGATAGGCATATCCAAACAACCATTAAAATGTGGAGAGATGATATCATGATGTTAACATAGAGGTGGGAAATTTCCAAGTAGTTATAGTTAGGGTGAATATCTATAAGTCCATCGTGTCACATAATTTCTCAAATACTATGACCCATGCAAGGGTTCCCCTTCATCCCTTAAAAGTGTGAGTATAAAAATTGAAAAAATAGAAAGTATTTTATTCCATTTGGAGACAACCACTACCTGTACAAGGGTAGTCTATAGACCGCACGCTTATTTTTAACTTTATAGAGAAAAATAATCTCACATGAGATGTCATCATCCAAAACAGGCATAAAAACACCACTTCTTCAATGGGATTAGCTATCCCTAATGTCCTCATGAATGAAAAAGCTTTCTACATCATGTCTTGTGTCAAATTCATGATAACAATGCGTCATATTGACTTAGATTCCAAGAGATTACATACATAGAAATCAAGATACAGATGTTATCTATACACATCATAATCTAACACAAACAGAGCCATCTCTAGTGTAGTTTGACATGATGCATCCAGTTGAACCCCCCCCCCCTGGGGTGGGTCTACACACTGATCATATGGTGGGGTAAAAAATTTATATCCACAAAGAAGTAAAATAACATCATGACCAGACCCGTACATGTAGGCATCGTCATCCATCGTTTCATACTCTCGAATTTTCTATAGAACACTCATTGGATTGCATCATGAATACATCCTTTTATGGGAAAATATGTTCCACGAATAATAGTATATATAGGGAGATGTTTTAAGAAAGACATAAAAACCACAATCCATTCTTATATGATTTATATACCAATGCTTTCTATGAAACCAATGTCTACAAGTACCAAGTCAAAATATAGGTTATCAGAGTCCTAGAAAATGTATACATCGTATGTTGAACCATTAATAAAGTCCTTGGGATAAGATCTGAGCATTAATAACATAAAAATATTTTTATAATTCCCAAAACAAACCTCATAGACATATTATATATAAACTATAGTCCTATAATTATATATTATATTACCACACAATCATGACCAGACCTGCAAGAGCCTTATTGTATAGAAACATTATGAGTGTGACACATCATGACCACTATTAATATGTTAGAGGCTAGTGAAATGTAATTATTAGGTATATGAGAAACATGAAAAGACATAGACTATGGTACATGTACACACTCACACATCTACATTGTAACATCCCAGGTAATTAAAGAATAAATAATTTTCATATTTATTAATATTAGAGAATTAAATATGAATTTTAATTAAAAGGGGTTGCTATGTTCGATAGCGTACCCGATACGCAACGATGAGTTTCTTTGAAACTTACGTAGCACACTAGTAATAAAATAATATTTTTTTTTAAAATGTTAGTTAACAAGTAGTCGTTGTACTGGCGGGAATGAATAGAAATTACTAAAATATGAATAGATATGTTTTTATATGTTTTTACATTTACCCAATAAAAGATAAAGGCTTAAAATACGGAAAGAGTTCAATTTTAGGCTTTTATACTCTAATTTTCACTAAAGGTTCACTTATCACCTTTTAATGGTGAACCGTCATTGAATATAGTTTTGATCACTCTTATACATTCTTTTGGACCAAATAAAACTCTTATTAAGAATCGGGACATCAAATTTTACTTTGTGTAATTTTTGATACCTTTCTGATAAAGTTCATTTTTTTTATGAATAGTGTAAAATGTTGCATTTTAATTCAAAACCTCTTTTTGATCTAATTTATTTATATGATTAGATTATGTTTTGAATTGGTTTTTAAGTAAAATTAGAATCTATTTTTACCATTTTATCCAATGGTGGTCATTGGAATCAATTTCGATTTGAAATTAGACTTAAACTGGTGTCAATCTTTTGATACTTATTGTTTTGTAAAAACACGCTATTTGCTCTGGCAGCGGGAATTAATTATTAAATTAATTAATGTGACTTATATGATTTGAATTTTGTAAAATAGACTTCATTTTTGAATTCGGAATATCAAATATAGCTTAGGGTGAATTTTTGGTAATTTTCTGAAAAACTTCAATTTTTGATGAATAGTGAAACCACTAAGTGGTAATCAAGCAAACTGATTTTTCAGTTAAATGAAATTTTACCACTAATGTGTATTGAATTTTGAAAATCCGACATACATGGTTGTCATTAAGAAGTAAAATGTGGTTCAATGAGATTAAAATAATTTTTTGGTGAATAGTAACTTATTAAGTTTTTAATCGCGATTAGTGGTAATTAGTGTAGTTTAAGGAATAAATAATGCTTTAATAATATAAAATGACTTAGACACATGTCCCAACCTTATTGGTTGTGTCATGGCCGACCAAGACAAGCCATGGGTCAACTTGGGGACCCCATGTATCCACTTTTGTTGGGAAATAACATAAATTACTTTTTATTAAATGTTAAAGTGAAAATGACACAAACATAATATGTTTTGCGAAAACAATTTTTAAGTGGGGTTATACAAGTCCAAATTTTGATTATAAATATTCAATGGAAAGATAAAAAGATTTCCTACATCATAGTATTTGTTTTATAATTTTTATACATTAAATAAATTTAATTATTTATGACATAATAATGATGCAGCGATGACATCATTATTTGACGATTTAAATAAAATGGAAAGATAAAATAAAATCTATGAACTACACATGTCCAAAACCAATTGGATGAATGGATTTCGATGCCTTATCACCTTATCCACGAATTCCATCAATGTGGGACCTTTTAAAACCGAAACACATTTTCAAATAATGTAATGTTTCTTTACTTTCCAAAAGTGCCCCTCCTCTCCCCTTATAAAAGGCCCCCACCTCCACCTTATTTCACACACTTCAAAAGCCTTTGGCTCGGCCAACCCCTGCCCATTTGCTCTCTCCACATCCCTCTCCTCATCCTAGAGGATTCCCTTTGGGCAGAATCCTTTCAAAGGAAGCCTTTAGGCTCAAACCAAAAGAAGTTACACTTTTTAAGGTATTTCATTCTCTCATGTTCATTTGTTTTATTTTTCTTCTCCAACCCCCTAAACTCTTTTTATTTACTTCTTTTGTAACAACACCAGTATCTTCAATATACTAGGATGTTGTTATAAGATTTATTTGAGCTACACTCTCACACGACTACATCAAATGGTTAAAGAACATACGGTTTCCGTGGATGGCGAAATTCTGCCTCCCGAAACGATGATTGTTCAATACTCATTTAACACCTTCAAAGGTGGCCATTATGATGTCACTATTTTTATATATGATATGTAATATGTTTATGTTTTACTTATTCTTCTGTATTTTTCATTTGTGTCTTACCTTTATGGCTTCCATTATGGGTATACGCGATATCTTCACTTAAGGAAGTGCGGACTACCGCCCCCTCAAAGTGATGTGATTCGTTAATGCCATATGTGGGACGTGTAAAGGATGGATTTAAAGTTATTATATATGATGTTATACTGGAATTATAATATACCTATATATATCATTATCATTTATTTCCATTAAAGTATGAGATAGAAATGAAAGTAGCGTTCATGCGTACGTACGGACTACCGTCTCCATGAACGGTGCATTTCATTTCTTATCCCCAAATGTAATGTACTATTAAAAGTACATGTATATAATGGATATATAAAATTAATGATATATCTAAATGATGAATATAATTCTGGAATTAAAATATACATAAGTCTCATTTAGTTTTAATTCCGTTAATATGACAAAGAAATGAAAGTAGCGTTCATGCGTACGTACGGCTTACCGTCTCCATGAACGGTGCATTTCATTTCTTACCTCTAAATGATTATGTAATATTTTAAATACATGTATGTACTGGATATATATGAAATATATGATATCTACATCATGAATACCATTCTGGATATAATGAAACATTGACCAAATTAACAACATGTAAGTGTAAGAAGTCTATTTTTGACTTAAGAACCAAATACCGACAAAATGAACATTATTAACTTAACTGATTACATGATGTTCATAACATGGTATAAAAGGAATAATGAACTTGAAAAAGATTCATAAGCAAGTAGAGATTAACTCAAGTTTATTATTCAGGAGTTTAAAGAACGGTCGGGTCAAGTCAGATACGAGGTATGGGAACTTCTTAACCCAATTTCCATTCTTTGGGTTAATCTCCTACTTTCAAATTATGTCATTATATTATTATGTCGTATCTTGTATTTGTACTTTATTTATGTGTACTTATAGTGAATACACATAATGTATCTATTTTATTTTAAAAATTATCTTTGTATGGGAACTTCTTAACCCAATTTCCATTCTTTGGGTTAATCTCCTACTTTCAAATTATGTCATTATGTTATTATGTCGTATCTTGTATTGGTACTTTATTTATGTGTACTTATAGTAAGTACACATAATGTATCTATTTTATTTTAAAAATTATCTTTGTATGGGACTTCGTCTCAATCTCCTTTCGTTGAGGCATATTTTATTTTATACACAACTTTCTTTTATACGGTGTATAAACCCCTTTGACTTTTACGTTTACTCAAAAGGAATCTTTTTTATACGAAGCGTTTACTAAACGACAAAAGGGAATGTTTTTGTCGTACGTATGCGGCGACAACGACTTCTCCGCCGTCGTAACCGTTATTTGAGTTTCGGCTTCCTCTACAAGCCATACCTTTTTTTTAAAAAAGAAAAATAAATACCATGTTTTACTTTGGTATTGAAAATGGTTTTCATAATGTTTTTATTATATCAATGTGTTGTATTGATATCTCGTGATTGAAATGTGGAAATGTTATGTTTCCTTTATGCATGTTTTATGTGATATGATTATGTTATGGTACTTGGGAATTATTATGAAGACGGGTGGTTCCGTGATAAACTAAGGGCGGGTGAGCCCGTTATAGCTCTCCAATGCATTGGGTAACGCGAAGGAGTGAAACGTTAAGGTTTCTCCGAAGAGATTTTAGGGAATATACTGTGATGGGTATTCCAAACGTAACCAAGAGGGTTACTCCCTATGTAAGAATGTTATGAATGCCTCAAGTTACCTTTACGTATTATGATTTATATGATTTATTCATGTTTTTATGAGGTATGTTAAAGTGCCTATGTTTTATGGGTAAAGTATGATTTCATTCTTATGTATATATGAACTCATGTTTCCTTTCCATGTTTTTATAACCCATACTGAGTTTTTACGCTCATCCCAAGTTTTTGAAATGTTTTTCACAGGTCAAGGGAGAGGTACATGATAAGATGATAGAGTCAAGGATGTGTCAAGAAATAATCCATGATTTATTTTAAATGTGTTTCCATTGATGGGAATGAAGAATACTATCTTTATGTAACCACTTTGTTTATATGTGGAATGTAATGCAAGTTTTATGATCTAATTCTCTAAAACTCTAAACCCGAAAAGATCCTCAACGTGTAATCTTGTAATAACTCAAGATTAAGTAAGGTTTAAGGCTGGGGCCTTATAGTTGGTATCAAAGGTCGGTTTAGACAACTTTAGGAGTTAGAAAAGTGTTAAATTATAATATGATTGAAATGATATAGCATTTACGGATTGCCATGTTGCTTCGCCTAAGATATTTCCATGTTCAGAATGGTTTTCCGTAGGGGAAACAAAGCAGCTATGTTGGGACGACATCAGGAGGAAGACAACCTTCCAAATCAGCAACCTGAGATGGTTGGAATCGGAACTGAACAGTTTGTTGCAGTGATGGCACAGTTGACTCAGGCTATAAATGGTGGTGGTATCCATGCACGAGATCAGCCAGATCAACCGCATAGGAACATGTCAATGGTGGAACATTTCATGAGGCAACATCCCCCATCATTCAGAGGATCATCTGACCCTGTGCAAGCTGAAGGGTGGATTAAAGCACTGGAGAAGATTTTTGATGTCATGGGGTGTTCAGACAATCAAAAGGTTAGTCTTGCTATTTACCGTTTGGAGGGTGAAGCAGATCAGTGGTGGTCTATGGTTAAAAATATCAGGGATGCCGATGAGATTGATGCTCTTGACTGGGATGAATTCAAAGGTATGCTTCTTGAGAAGTATTTTCCTAAGGCTGTTCGACTTAGGATGGAAAAGCAATTCTTGGAATTGAGGCAAGAGGAAGACTCAGTGGCTGCCTATGAAGAAAGGTTCACTCGATTGGCAAGGTATGCTCCAAATTTTATCCGGGACCTTGATAGTAAAATCAATCGTTTTTACTCAGGATTAAAGCCAAAGTATCGAAGGGCATTGGCTTCTCGTGAGTTTAAAAGTTATGAAAAGCTTGTTCGATGTGCTGAGAAGGTGGAAATGGAGTTTGCCGATGACCAAGTGTCCTATAACAACCAGCAGAAGAAGAGACCGAGGTTGCAGGAGAATGGTAAGAATTCTTCAAAAAGGTCTGATGGTAAGATAACTAAGTTTCCAATTTGTGATAAATGTGGCAAAAGGCATGCTGGGGAATGTCTTTTGAATTCTGGGAAGTGCTACCGATGTGGTAAGATGGGACATAAGGCTCGTGATTGCACTGAAAAGGATCAAGGTGAAGGTAAGAATAAATTTGATTTACAGTTAGTGAAATGTTATAAGTGCAATGAGATGGGTCACTATGCAAACGAGTGTCCGACAAGGAGCTTGAGTGATGGGAAGCAGCTATACTACAAGAAGAAAGGGGTGGTAAAATCATTTGAAACTTCAGTAGATGTTGGGCCATCGAATGAAGTGGTGTCAGCTCCAGGGAGCTCAGTATTTTTTGAAGATTGACTTGAGGTCGGGGTACCATCAGTTGAATGTAAAAGAAGCAGACGTTCCGAAGACTGCGTTCCGTACTAGATATGGCCATTATGAATTTGTAGTTATGCCTTTTGGGTTAACCAATGCACCTGCCGTATTCATGGACCTTATGAATAAAATTTTCCATGAGTTCTTGGATAAGTTTGTGTTTGTGTTTTGAGGTTTGTGAAGAGGTTATGTGTGCCTTGTGATTCACAGTTGAAGAGAGAGTTGTTATGTGAAGCTCATAGTTCTCCGTTTTCAGTTCATCCGGGCAGTACTAAGATGTATAGAGATCTGCGGGAGTATTACTGGTGGGATGGAATGAAAAGAGATATTGCTGATTTTACTGTGAAGTGTTTGACTTGTCAACAGGTTAAAGCAGATCGGCAGTTACCAAAAGGGATGCTTCAGCCTTTACCAGTGCCAGAGTGGAAATGGGAGAATATATCCATGGACTTTGTTGTTGGATTACCGAAGACATCTCGAGGTAATAATGCAATCTGGGTTATTGTTGATCGCTTGACTAAATCTGCTCATTTTCTTTCTATACGAGATACTTTCTATCTAGATCAAATTTCCCGTTTGTATCTTAAGGAGATAGTCAGGTTACATGGAGTTCCTCTCTCCATTGTATCAGATCGTGATCCCAGGTTTACCTCTAACTTTTGGAAAGGCCTTCAGAAGTCGTTGGGTACTGAATTAAATTTTAGTACAGCTTTTCATCCTCAATCAGATGGGCAGTCAGAACGAACAATTCAGACATTGGAGGATATGCTACGAGCTTGTTCTATGGATTATCAGGGAAGTTGGGACCAACATCTTTCTTTGGTTGAGTTTTCATATAATAACAGTTTTCATTCCAGTATACAGATGGCACCATTTCAGGCATTATATGGGAAGCGGTGTCGAACTCCAGCTTTCTGGGATGAAGTGGGTGAAAGAAAATTGATGGGACCAGAATTGGTAGAAGAGATGGCAGAAAAAGTTCAGTTGATTCAGAAACAAATGAGAACAGCTCAGAGCAGGCAGAAGAGTTATGCGGATAACCGGAGGAAGGATCTATCTTTCGAGGTAGGTGATCATGTTTTTCTCAAGGTTTCTCCTTGGAAAAGTGTGATGAGATTTGGTAAGAAAGGAAAGTTGAGTCCAAGGTTCATTGGACCATACGAGATTCTGGAAAGAGTTGGATCAGTTGCATACCGAGTGGCTTTACCTCCGATTTTATCTCAGGTACACAATGTTTTTCACGTTTCGATGTTGATAAAGTATATGCCAGATCCATCTCATGTTTTGAGTCCAGAGGTAGTTCAGCTGGAAGAGAACCTATCTTATGAGGAACAACCGGTCCAGATTCTTGACCACAGGGAGCAAGTGTTACGGAATAAGGTGATTCACCAGGTAAAGGTTTTGTGGAAAAACCACATGATTGAAGAGGCAACATGGGAATCTGAAAATGCTATGAGGGATAAATACCCCCACTTATTTTGATAAGTGAATAAAATTGCGAGGACGCAATTCCCAAAAGGGGGGAAGGATGTAACATCCCAGGTAATTAAAGAATAAATAATTTTCATATTTATTAATATTAGAGAATTAAATATGAATTTTAATTAAAAGGGGTTGCTATGTTCGATAGCGTACCCGATACGCAACGATGAGTTTCTTTGAAACTTACGTAGCACACTAGTAATAAAATAATATTTTTTTTTAAAATGTTAGTTAACAAGTAGTCGTTGTACTGGCGGGAATGAATAGAAATTACTAAAATATGAATAGATATGTTTTTATATGTTTTTACATTTACCCAATAAAAGATAAAGGCTTAAAATACGGAAAGAGTTCAATTTTAGGCTTTTATACTCTAATTTTCACTAAAGGTTCACTTATCACCTTTTAATGGTGAACCGTCATTGAATATAGTTTTGATCACTCTTATACATTCTTTTGGACCAAATAAAACTCTTATTAAGAATCGGGACATCAAATTTTACTTTGTGTAATTTTTGGTACCTTTCTGATAAAGTTCATTTTTTTTATGAATAGTGTAAAATGTTGCATTTTAATTCAAAACCTCTTTTTGATCTAATTTATTTATATGATTAGATTATGTTTTGAATTGGTTTTTAAGTAAAATTAGAATCTATTTTTACCATTTTATCCAATGGTGGTCATTGGAATCAATTTCGATTTGAAATTAGACTTAAACTGGTGTCAATCTTTTGATACTTATTGTTTTGTAAAAACACGCTATTTGCTCTGGCAGCGGGAATTAATTATTAAATTAATTAATGTGACTTATATGATTTGAATTTTGTAAAATAGACTTCATTTTTGAATTCGGAATATCAAATATAGCTTAGGGTGAATTTTTGGTAATTTTCTGAAAAACTTCAATTTTTGATGAATAGTGAAACCACTAAGTGGTAATCAAGCAAACTGATTTTTCAGTTAAATGAAATTTTACCACTAATGTGTATTGAATTTTGAAAATCCGACATACATGGTTGTCATTAAGAAGTAAAATGTGGTTCAATGAGATTAAAATAATTTTTTGGTGAATAGTAACTTATTAAGTTTTTAATCGCGATTAGTGGTAATTAGTGTAGTTTAAGGAATAAATAATGCTTTAATAATATAAAATGACCTAGACACATGTCCCAACCTTATTGGTTGTGTCATGGCCGACCAAGACAAGCCATGGGTCAACTTGGGGACCCCATGTATCCACTTTTGTTGGGAAATAACATAAATTACTTTTTATTAAATGTTAAAGTGAAAATGACACAAACATAATATGTTTTGCGAAAACAATTTTTAAGTGGGGTTATACAAGTCCAAATTTTGATTATAAATATTCAATGGAAAGATAAAAAGATTTCCTACATCATAGTATTTGTTTTATAATTTTTAGACATTAAATAAATTTAATTATTTATGACATAATAATGATGCAGTGATGACATCATTATTTGACGATTTAAATAAAATGGAAAGATAAAATAAAATCTATGAACTACACATGTCCAAAACCAATTGGATGAATGTATTTCGATGCCTTATCACCTTATCCACGAATTCCATCAATGTGGGACCTTTTAAAACCGAAACACATTTTCAAATAATGTAATGTTTCTTTACTTTCCAAAAGTGCCCCTCCTCTCCCCTTATAAAAGGCCCCCACCTCCACCTTATTTCACACACTTCAAAAGCCTTTGGCTCGGCCAACCCCTGCCCATTTGCTCTCTCCACATCCCTCTCCTCATCCTAGAGGATTCCCTTTGGGCAGAATCCTTTCAAAGGAAGCCTTTAGGCTCAAACCAAAAGAAGTTACACTTTTTAAGGTATTTCATTCTCTCATGTTCATTTGTTTTATTTTTCTTCTCCAACCCCCTAAACTCTTTTTATTTACTTCTTTTGTAACAACACCAGTATCTTCAATATACTAGGATGTTGTTATAAGATTTATTTGAGCTACACTCTCACACAACTACATCAAATGGTTAAAGAACATACGGTTTCCGTGGATGGCGAAATTCTGCCTCCCGAAACGATGATTGTTCAATACTCATTTAACACCTTCAAAGGTGGCCATTATGATGTCACTATTTTTATATATGATATGTAATATGTTTATGTTTTACTTATTCTTCTGTATTTTTCATTTGTGTCTTACCTTTATGGCTTCCATTATGGGTATACGCGATATCTTCACTTAAGGAAGTGCGGACTACCGCCCCCTCAAAGTGATGTGATTCGTTAATGCCATATGTGGGACGTGTAAAGGATGGATTTAAAGTTATTATATATGATGTTATACTGGAATTATAATATACCTATATATATCATTATCATTTATTTCCATTAAAGTATGAGATAGAAATGAAAGTAGCGTTCATGCGTACGTACGGACTACCGTCTCCATGAACGGTGCATTTCATTTCTTATCCCCAAATGTAATGTACTATTAAAAGTACATGTATATAATGGATATATAAAATTAATGATATATCTAAATGATGAATATAATTCTGGAATTAAAATATACATAAGTCTCATTTAGTTTTAATTCCGTTAATATGACAAAGAAATGAAAGTAGCGTTCATGCGTACGTACGGCTTACCGTCTCCATGAACGGTGCATTTCATTTCTTACCTCTAAATGATTATGTAATATTTTAAATACATGTATGTACTGGATATATATGAAATATATGATATCTACATCATGAATACCATTCTGGATATAATGAAACATTGACCAAATTAACAACATGTAAGTGTAAGAAGTCTATTTTTGACTTAAGAACCAAATACCGACAAAATGAACATTATTAACTTAACTGATTACATGATGTTCATAACATGGTATAAAAGGAATAATGAACTTGAAAAAGATTCATAAGCAAGTAGAGATTAACTCAAGTTTATTATTCAGGAGTTTAAAGAACGGTCGGGTCAAGTCAGATACGAGGTATGGGAACTTCTTAACCCAATTTCCATTCTTTGGGTTAATCTCCTACTTTCAAATTATGTCATTATATTATTATGTCGTATCTTGTATTTGTACTTTATTTATGTGTACTTATAGTGAATACACATAATGTATCTATTTTATTTTAAAAATTATCTTTGTATGGGAACTTCTTAACCCAATTTCCATTCTTTGGGTTAATCTCCTACTTTCAAATTATGTCATTATGTTATTATGTCGTATCTTGTATTGGTACTTTATTTATGTGTACTTATAGTAAGTACACATAATGTATCTATTTTATTTTAAAAATTATCTTTGTATGGGACTTCGTCTCAATCTCCTTTCGTTGAGGCATATTTTATTTTATACACAACTTTCTTTTATACGGTGTATAAACCCCTTTGACTTTTACGTTTACTCAAAAGGAATCTTTTTTATACGAAGCGTTTACTAAACGACAAAAGGGAATGTTTTTGTCGTACGTATGCGGCGACAACGACTTCTCCGCCGTCGTAACCGTTATTTGAGTTTCGGCTTCCTCTACAAGCCATACCTTTTTTTTAAAAAAGAAAAATAAATACCATGTTTTACTTTGGTATTGAAAATGGTTTTCATAATGTTTTTATTATATCAATGTGTTGTATTGATATCTCGTGATTGAAATGTGGAAATGTTATGTTTCCTTTATGCATGTTTTATGTGATATGATTATGTTATGGTACTTGGGAATTATTATGAAGACGGGTGGTTCCGTGATAAACTAAGGGCGGGTGAGCCCGTTATAGCTCTCCAATGCATTGGGTAACGCGAAGGAGTGAAACGTTAAGGTTTCTCCGAAGAGATTTTAGGGAATATACTGTGATGGGTATTCCAAACGTAACCAAGAGGGTTACTCCCTATGTAAGAATGTTATGAATGCCTCAAGTTACCTTTACGTATTATGATTTATATGATTTATTCATGTTTTTATGAGGTATGTTAAAGTGCCTATGTTTTATGGGTAAAGTATGATTTCATTCTTATGTATATATGAACTCATGTTTCCTTTCCATGTTTTTATAACCCATACTGAGTTTTTACGCTCATCCCAAGTTTTTGAAATGTTTTTCACAGGTCAAGGGAGAGGTACATGATAAGATGATAGAGTCAAGGATGTGTCAAGAAATAATCCATGTTTTATTTTAAATGTGTTTCCATTGATGGGAATGAAGAATACTATCTTTATGTAACCACTTTGTTTATATGTGGAATGTAATGCAAGTTTTATGATCTAATTCTCTAAAACTCTAAACCCGAAAAGATCCTCAACGTGTAATCTTGTAATAACTCAAGATTAAGTAAGGTTTAAGGCTGGGGCCTTATATACATATTCCCATACAATGAATAAAGGTAAAATACAACTGATTGAATAATTCATGAATAACATCCATCACAAATCCGACTATGAAAATAGTACTGGAAATTATATTGGGAAAAAATACCATCCACTAAAGTTGTCAAATGAGTTTTCCTGAATAAGATTGATAAGAATATTGTCAATGAAACACCGCGGAAAACCATGTTCTATCCAGGATAAACATTGAATCACAAACTCTGGGTCCTCCTAGGACTCTATAAAATGTTAAGTTCGCTAAATAAGAAACAACACATAGGGGGAGATCCCATGTAGGAGTGATTATAATAATAACCTACAAGACATAACTAAACCATCAAACATAATACTCAAGAGAGTATTCAACTCATCACGGGTAATGTAAACATTATTTGAACTATAACAATAAGACCCAAAAAAACTACAAAAACTCATAACACATGCTATGTCTCAAGATGTCACATTTATTTTTTCCACACATATGATATTTATTTAGGAATTATTGTAATGATACTCACATATAATTTACCCCATGAGCCATGTGATCACTGATGAATATTACATGTGTGTTCGTTCGCACTTGTTCTTTCTAAAGAATGTACAGGCTGGAACACCAATGATCTCAACTCCCAGATTGGGGATTAAAAAAAGGAACCCCAAGGATCACAATAAACCTACTAGAATAAATCTCTATGTAGTGGATCATATGAAAAATGATATCACAAAAAAAATGGATTGGGCCACCATATAGTGGATAGACACACTATGAATGTTGGTCACAATGATACCATGAACCCCACCTATGTAACAAGAAGGTATTATATAATATCACATTCTAAGTCACTCAAAGGGAAACTAGAATCATTATTTGAGATTCATATTGTATAGTGTATCATAATTTTGTACTGAGGACATAATTCAACATTGTACCCTTATAGTGATGGGCCAAAAGAACACACACAACCAATTTTTTTCTACACAGAAAATATTTGATGAAATTCTTCCAAGCTCATAAAATAGTTAAAATGAGAATAAGTAGGACTCCAATTTTTTATTAAAGGAGTACATGAAGTGTTCAAGGTAGATACCAGAAATGTATCACTATCCCCAAAACTTCTTGTGTCTTACACTCAAAAGAAATGTATTTCCAAAAATATATGTCGTGTCCCTAAGCGGTTCACAACATCAAGATGTCTTGTATCTCTAGTTGTGTAATCCATTCTACAATATATACAAATTGTTATGAACATGTACAACGGTTATTCCCATTTAGTCATTCCATGTCTGAGTACTTTTTAGCAAATCAATAAATTTACTCCAAATCACATTTTCTGTAGGGGTCAGGCCTACACTCGACATGTGTCATCAACCAATGTCTATGCACCTTCTAAAGTGCACAATGTGTGACCTAACAAAAACGTTCTGTATATCCACATAGAATAGGGGGGGGGTACTCTTTACATTTAAAAATCAGTTCCACAAGGGTTACAAGATTTGTAACTTAGAAAAAATGACATGTAGCACCATAGAGTTTCTTTGGAATGTAATCCCTATTCACACTAAGTGACCTGGTTTATAGACACATGAAATGTTTTTGCATCGTATGATCTATGATCCTATATATATATAGAAACCCTACCCATTTTATATTGGGGACTATATGACTTGTGTTTTGGAAATAAATATTATTTAATATGAATTTTTGAAGAGTCACTTTTCATTCACACAGATCCCCTAGAGCCTCCAATTTTGCTAAATATACCACAATTCCTACCCAAATAACGTATCTTGGATGACCATGTTGTTCTCTCTATTGATAGATGGATTCCATACATCTAATCCACTAATGATTCATCTCACATTTCTCAATGTCAATCAAAAAACACCTGAACACACCTTGGTATTTCCAAATTTGATCTTGATCAATATCTGGTCATTTATTATTACCATCACACTTCTATTTCTATATCAATCACAATCCTGAGTCCCCAGTATCAATCTGTTGCATTGAATTATGCTCTCTCAATGATTGAATATCAAGTATTGGTAGAGTTTTTTATGAGAGGGATTTCCATAAATGATTGTTCTATGTCTCTAGATAGAAATACAAAAATACAATATGGAGAATGAATCTCAACCATTCATTAGGTCGGTTTTGATTAATTGTTGTTGGAAATCCTAGTGGAGAATCAATAAATAAGTAATTTAAATTCTCCCAAATCACCAGAACATAAACATGATTCATTTAGAATGAATAACTTAAGAATCAATCAATTAGAGGATTTGATTCATTTTCAGTATGGGATAATCAAAATAGTTGATATAAAATTGAATAAAGAACCTACATTGGGTTTAGATCATCCACTAATGAAGAATAGATTTGTGTTATCATCATTGGAGAGATCCACTACTATTGTGAAAATGGTTTTTTTGATGGCCTATTTACGATGGGCCCATCACCCTGCACAAATACTACTTATCATCAGATTATTTTAATCTGGATTCATTTCCAGTCATAGATACCTTTGGTGATCCAAAATGCCAAATTGTGGGAATTTTTTTTAGTACAATGTGAATTTACTCCAATTGAAAATATGGTTTATCATTTTTTATTCTATACGAGAAACTATAATCCATTACAAATTATGTGTCTGAAAAAGTGTATTTGTTACGGGAGTCATTATAAATTAATTTTTTACATCTGAAAATGTTTATTTATTGGGGGTAGTATTTGAGATAGGCCTCATCGTAAATACTACTATATCTGACATAATACTAATAACATATAATCCCACCAAATTTTTTCTCTACTAATATCGCTACTAATATATTCCAACCAAATGTTTTCACTACTAATATCGCTACTATATCACTACTAATATATCATAAATATATTCCCACCAAATGTTTTACCATTCATTCTATATAGGAACATCTCTAGACTCCACTTCTCTTCACTGATTATCTTCATTTCTTCATTCAAAAGATAAAATTTCTTTATGTGAAGAAGATTTTTCAGATTTCTTCTGAGAAAAGAATCAATATTGAAGTATTTTTATAATATTTTTATTTTTTAATTCATTTTTATTTTTGAAATTAGTATTATTAATTACTAGTAATTACTTTAAAATATAAGTAAATAATTGTAATTATCAGTAACTAGTTTTAATTTTTAGAAAGTAATTTAAATTAGAAATTTTTAATTTTAATAAGTAATTATTTTTAAATAGAACTATTTTGTCTTAATTTAAAATAAAAAGGTTTAATTATGAATAAGTATTTTTGATTAATATTAATTACTTATAATTGATAAATAAACTATAAAAAATTACATAATATAGTAATAAATTATAGATCAAACGTAGAAGTAATAATTATATCTAATAATTTTGAATATTCAATTTAAATTACTAATTAGAACTAATTAACACTATTTTTTAATAATTAACAGTAAATATTAATAACTTTTTTGAAAAAATATAAATTTTTCAGAAATGTGTTCAAATTAGTTTTATTCAATAAACATATCTTTAATTATTAGATATTAGGAGTAATTATTAATAATTATTTTTAATTAATATAAAATATCAGTAATTAATAAGAATTAGTGGAAGTGTGCATCAATTAGTAAAAATAAGTCTAAATGAGAAGCAATTATTAAAGAAAATGAAATGAGCATCAATTAGATAAAATTAGAAGAAATTGGTTTTAACTAGTTATAATCAGTTGAGATGAATGGTATTTATTTAAATTTAGCACAAATGAGTAGTATTTGATAATAATTAGTTGAAATGAGCTATAGTTAGAAATAATTATCAGTAGTGTTATTTATTTAGTAAAAATACTAGTAATGATAAGTAATTACACGAAATACTGATAATGAGTAGTAATTAGTAAGGAATACAAGTAAGGAGTAATAATAATAAAAAATTATTAGAAATGAGTGGGAATTATTAAAAATTAGTATAAATGAGAAAAAATAAGTTAAAATGTGTGGAAATGAGAATTAATTAGTTGAAATTTGAAGATTTGAGTGGTAGTTAGTTTAAATTAGATTAAATGAGTGGTACTTAGTAATAAATATTGGTAATGAGTAGTAATTACTAATAGATACATGTGATGAGAGATAATTTGAAAAAGATACTTGTAATGACTGGTAATTAGAAAAAAAAAGATAATGAGTTTTAATTAAAAAATTACTAGTAATGTGAAATAAATAGAATGAATTGTAGTAATGAGTAGTAATTTAGTAAATTAATAACAATGAGTAATGAATGTAATGAATTTCTATTAACGAGTAATAATTAGGATAAAATATTATAATTGAGAAGTAATTAGACAAAAAATATATGCAATGAAAGGTAATCAGATAAAAATATAGATAATAAGTAGTGATTAGAGAAAAATGTGTTTAATAAAATGTAATAAAAAAACTAGATATGAAAGGTAATTAAAATAAATTACTAATAATGTGGGGGTAATTAAAAAAAATTACCGGTAATAAGGGTTATTGAGAAATAATTTCTTTTAATGAGAGGAAAAAAAACTACTAATAATGATCATGTAATAAAAAAACATGTATCGATTGAAACATATAATGAAATACCTATAAAGAGAATTAATTTAAGAAAAATTACCAGTGCTGAGAAGTAATTAGAAGAAATACTAATAATGAGGGTTAATTAGAAAAAAAATACCAATAATTATGGGTAATTAGAAAAAAATACCAATAATGATTAGAAAATAGGAAAAAATCACAATGAGGGATAATTAGTAAAAATAACTTGTAATGAGAATTAATTAGTAAAAAACACCTGAAATGTGCGGTAATTCTTAAAAATTACCATTAATGTGAGGTAATTTTAAAAAATTATGGAGAATGAGTTATAATAAGAAAAAAATAACAGTAATGAGTGGTAATTAGTAAAGAGACTTTTAATTAGAAATAATTATAATGAAATAGTAGTACTCGGTGGTATTTAGAAAAAATTGCGGCAATAAATGGAAATTTGGGAAAATACGTTTATTGAGTGGTAATGTGTGAAAATTAATCGTTATGAGTGATAGTTAGTGAAAACATAAGATAATAAGAGCAAATTAGAAAACAATAATTATTATGAGTGGTAGTCTTTAAAAGGTATCAGTAATGAGTGGTAGTTAGAAACAATTACTATTAATGAATGGTAATTAGAAAAGCGTACTAGTAATGAGTAATAATTAGTAAAAAATCGATAATGAATGGTAGTTAGAATTAAATAACAGTAATTAGTGGTAATTAGTAAAAAGTACCATTAATAAGTTATATTAATAAAAAATACTGGTAATGAGTTATAATTATAAAAAATTATAGGCAATGAGTGTTAAAAAGTAAAAAATATAGATAATGAGTTGTATTTTGAATAAAATACCCATAATGAGTAGAAATTATCCAAAATTTATTATAATGAGCGGTAATTAGAAATAAAATACTTTTTAATGATGGCTAATTATTAAAAGTATCTATTAATGTGTAGTAATGTGTATAAATTACATTAAATGAGTGGTAATTATAAAAAATTAAAAGTAATGGGCAATAATTAATAAATCATACTTGTAATGGGTGTGAATTAGTAAACAATACCCGATAATGATGAGTAATTATTATAAATATAGAGTAATTGGATATAATGAGATAAAATTACTTCTAATAAGTACTAACTCGTAAAAAAATACCTGTAATGAATGGTTATTTGTAAAACATTGAGTTCATAAATGTTTATTACTAAAAATTAGAGTTAATTATGCCAAAAAGGATATTAAGAAATTGTTTTACAGCCTTATTTGGATATTTTAAAGGAAATGTTACTTTCTCGAAAATTATTTTCAATAAAACTTAATTGATTTTGTGACAAATGGTTTGGGAACTTGTTTACATTGTGTTACTAACTGTTTTGTAGAATAGTTTTATATCAATGGTTTCAGATAAATGTTGTTAATATTATTATTCAAGTGGAGAGAGTAGTTAATTCTTTAGGGATTACCTACAAAGTTTTATACACAACCCTACATTGGGACATTGGTGCTTTCATAGATACAATATTTCGAGACATGGGTGAAGGAAAAGTCACTATCATCTCATGATCCTTAAGTTATTTTGTAATTGGTGCATGGAGTTTTTGAAACATGGTGTCTTGTTTCTATATAAGAGTTTATTTTTTTCCTTACACTATTTTATATTATTGTAGATTGTCTAAAACTTTGGTACACATGGTTTGATTTTGGTTATAAAAGAAGTTGTAGTTTTGGGTTTCTTTGTTCATGTATTATATGGTGTTTAGGTTGGTTATAGTTGTTGGTTAATGGTTTTATTTATTAATGTGTAAATCATCCCCCACATGTATTTGAAACCCTTCATCATTTTTTTAGTCTATGGTGCCTTGGTGATGTCACATAAGTACTTGTAATGATTCATTTCATTCTCAATCCAATGAGAATAAGTGGGTCATTACAAATGGTATAAACTTGGTCCTTTCATTGGTGAATAAGTAGTGTTTAGTTATCATGGTATTGGAGTTGAAATTAATTCTTTTCTATTCCATGGGTTGTGATATTAGATAAATTATAGGATTATCATGACTTGAAATGTAGAGCATAAATAGAGGTGGAAAACATTTTTATGCTAAATATCATGTAATTAGGGAGTTGGGTTCATAAGTGTTTTCAAGACACTTATAGGATTATAGAATTTTATTTTCATGGGAATGGCCAATGTGAGGAGCATAAGATGAATTAGAGGAATTAATTCCACTAGTATTTCATATTTCATTGGATTAATGATTTATATTTTGTTCAAAAGTGATGATTTTTAAAAAAACGAGATTTTTTTCAAAATAAATACATTAAAAATATCATCGTTTATGTATTTGGAAAGTGGTATTATCTTACAAAAGAATGTTTCATGATTTAAAAATTTGTTGATTTTGGAATGAATTATTGTGATAGTTAATGTGAATGAATTTGAAATGTTAATCAATCAATTTCTAGAGAGTAAGACTTATAGTTGTTTTTGTTTGTTTATAAAATGGAACCTAATAGCTTTGTAAAAACTATTTCGAAGAAGCTATGGTGAACGTGGTTTCGAAAGAGGCTTAAGTGAACCAAGATCTAGTTCAAAGTATCATTCAAGTGTTTCAAGTAGTAGATATGAGGAATAGGAGGAATGAGCCTTGTAATTTGGATCATTCTATCCTGTTTGTGAAGGAGAATCCACCCATCTTTTGGAGTGATTCTTAACACAAAAAGGAGGAGGTTTGGCCGAGCATGATGAAACGTATCATTTATTTCCTCAGCACACTAACATAGTTCATTATTAATATCGAAAGTTGTATGCCCTAAGATCATGCATGCCAAAGGTGGGATCATGTGATACATTCTAAGTGGGTTCAAGGCATATATTAGGAGGATTTTAAAGTGAATTTCATTAAACAATTCTACCCTCACATGTTTAAGGTAGAAATACAATGTATTTTTTCATCCTGAATCAATATAGTCTCTCTATAATTGATTATATGGAAAAATTCATGAATTTAGTGAGATTTTTACCAGGTGTTGAAGGTAGTGAATCCTTAATAGAATGTATCTTCAAATCAAGGCTAAGTAAGTGGATTCACTCAAAGACTGTAGTGCTCTGTAATATAGATTATACAAAGATTGTAAACAGGGAAATATTGTATGAATTGGATATATCAATAGCTTTGGGAGGATGATGTATCTTGATACCGACAAGAAATGGTGGGAATTTGAATTCATAGAGAAAGTGGAAGAGGGCCACATATTTCGAGCGATGGAGTGGGAATCAAAAACAAATGGCATGATCAGTGAACCTTCATCCACAACCCTAGAGAAAAGATTTATATTTACAATGTGGTTCATTTGACCACATGAAACGAGAGTTTACAACACAACCTAGAGAATTCATAACTATTTGTAGATTGTGAATCTTCATCGATATGGGCATAGTGATCCATTTTCATGTGCTCGAGACACTTATCATGTGTCGCATGCATCGTATGCTTCGACGGGACAAGGATAGATGAATCAAACACATCATTATAATATAGCTATCCATGGTGATTCTAGGAATACCATGACTCCCCAGAAAGGGTTATATTAGCAAGGCAATAAGGAGCATATTTTATAAACGAGGAAATTGTATACAACTGTGTAGATGATTATAGGAAACATTCTTATACCATATATAGTGATATGTAATTTGTTTTTAAATTCCACCCTCATGAAACTATTGTTTGATATTGGAGCATCACATCCCATAATTTATTCTAATTAATTTAGATTTCTATTTTTAAAACTCGATATGATGAAATTGACATTATAACTCAAAACTCCTCTTGGGTAAAGAGAATGTAGAGCCATCCTGTGTAAAGCATCTTCACTAATTGTTGATTGAGAAAAGATGAAATGGGACTTCCTGGTGTTAGATATTCATAACTATGATGTAACCCTATGTATGGATTGGTTAAAAAGAATCGAGGTTCACATAGACTATTATAGCATAATGGTTAGTTTCATAACTGAGGTAGTGTCAAGCATCTATTGAAAGGACATATAGTTGTAATGATAGGTGTGATAGGTTTGTTGGTACAAGTAGTGGGAAACATATCTTACAAGTTGGAAACATTGACTTTGTCATCAATGGAAGAAATTTAGGTTAACAGTTTTCTAAGAGTCATGGATAAATTTACAAATGTCTTTCCCAAGAACTTCTCAGGGTTACCACCTATAAGGGAAGTGGAGTTTATAATTGATCTCTTTATAGGGAGTATTCTTATTTCCCTTCTTTATTATAGGATAGAACCAATAGAGTTTGTGGGAACTGAAATTGTAGCTAGAGGATCTTGAATGAAAAGGGTTCATTCATCCATGTATGTCTATTTGGACAACAACAGAGTTGTTTGTTAAGAAAGAATGTTGAAATATTCAGCTATGAATTTATTATAATAAGCTTAACCATGTTATGAGAATGAATATATATCCACTTCCATGGATTGATGATCTGTTTGACCAGTTCAGGGGAGCACTGTGGTTCTATGAAATGGAATTATGATCAGGATATAATCAATTTCATGTTCAGAAGGTTCATATTCCAAAGACATTTCTCTAACGAATATATTTCCATTATGAAAACATATTCATGCCTTTTTTTCTAACTAATAAACCAACAGTCTTTATTACAATGACAAAATATATATTTCATATATATCTCAATTATTTTGTTGTGGTGTTTTTGGACGACTTCTTGGTGCATTCATGGTCAATTTCTTAGCTTGAGTAAATCTTAGGGATAGTGTTTTACATCTTCTGATGTCAACATTTGTCATCCAAATTATCAATGTGTTATTTTTTGACACATGATGTAAGTTATATCATCCCTACTAATTCTATAAAAGGTGTTTCGGTGGATCCTAAAATAATAGAAGCTATTGTCTCTTGGAAATCACCGAATAATGTCTTTGAGATATGAGTTTTTCTTGGTATATGTATTTATTAATAATAAATTTTTCATGACTTTTCAAGACTAGCCTCACCAATGAAATAATGTCCAAAGAAGAAATATTTATTCAAAATGACTATGGAATTCTATGAGTCTTCGCACAAGGTGAAAATTCATCGTACATCAAGACCTATCTAAATTTTTTCAAGAAACATGATATGGGTGTGTGGTATACTTTAATGCCTCGAGATTTAGGTTGGGATGTGTTATCATGGAAGGAGACCATGAAATTTATTACAGTTCACGGTGGTTAATAGTTCACAAGACGAAATACCCAGCACAATATTTTGAGTTTGCTACAGTTATCCTTGCTTTAAAGATTAAGGGTCATTATATATCTAAAATGAAATTTACATTGTCTTCGGACCAAAAATGTATGAATCATATTATTAAAAAATTGGATTTGAATCAAAGGGAATGAAGATGGATGGAATAATTTCATATTTTTTTAATTTAAAATGATGTATACACTATGTAAAGGCAATACGGTGGCATATGCATTAAGCAGAATTTCATATGCATAGTTGGAAAAATAAGTCCTAGAAGAGTGGTAGTTGATGTTGGTCATAGATGACATGCATGTGAAATGTGAAGAATGAGGTGATATTATAGTTTTTTTATTTTTTGTGGTTCCTAATTTTATGATGATGTTAAATGAGGCACAAACAACTAACGTAGAATTCTTGGTTAGGAGGTCAATTATCAATGTTGGGGAGATCATTGAGGGAAAAAACATGATTGATGTTTAGTTTTATGGTTTATAGAGTGAATTGATGTACCAATGGCTTGTCTAGAAACAATTATTCATGTGTATCACCATTCTAGATTGGCGGTACATCTAGGTATATAGAAGATATATATGGTGTTGATGGCACAGTTTTCGTACAGTGACATGAAACAGAAATGTATAATTTTGATTCAAGGTGAATAACATGTTAGAATGTTAAGGTATAACATCAATGAATTGTAGGTATGTTGACGTATTTACCTATCCTAGTGTGGAAACAAGAGTAGATAAAATGGATTTTGTTACAAGTCTCCCAAAAATGGTTTTAAAAAACGATTATATATGGTTGATAGTGGATCGATTTACCATGTCAGATTATTTCATTCTAACTTGTGAAACTCATATCGTGAAGGTTATATTCAAAATATGTATCCAAGAGGTTGTTAAGATATGTGGAATACCATTTTTGATCATGTTAGAAAGATATTTTAGGTTCACATGTCGTTTATGGAAATCCTTACATAATGCCCTTGGGACTGAGTTAACTATGAGTACATTGTATCATCTTCATATAGATGGGAAATCAGAAAGGACAATAACGAAGTTTTAAGACATGTTTCAGGCATGTGTAATGGATTTTGGTAGCTCATAGTATGATCACATTCTTTTTAGGGTGTTCTCGTTTGACAACAGCTATCGGACCTCAATACACATGGATTAATTTTAAGAATTGTATTGGTTTCCTTGTCGTTCTCCACATTTTGTGGTTGAAATAGGTGACACATCACTAGTGGGCCGTGTATTGTCTGAGAATCAATGGTAGAAGATTTTTTTTGATTATAAACAGGATGGGTATGGCTCAGATTCAATAGAAATCAAATGCGGATCATATCTGATGGCCTTTTTCATTCGCGGTAAGAGACCATGTCCTCTTGAGAATATATCTATAGCCTAGAAATCATCATTTGGGGAAGGATATAAATTTATCTCCTAGATACATTTTCCCTTTTTAGATATTAGAACATATTGGATATGTGACATATCAGTTGGAATTTCCACCATAGTTCAATTATTTGAATAATTTTTTCAACATATCTTAGTTGAAAAAGTTTTAACCTAGTCTGGAACATGTGTGAAGATGGGATCACATTGACATAGAGATGGATGCATTGTTGGATCATATCCTGGTATGAATTGTGGATAGGAAAGAGAATGTATTTCAGGGAAAAAACATCATTCAAATGTGTGTTTAATGTATGCTTGGACCGATTTTGATAGAGACTTGGGAATGTGAGAGGAAATGAAAGAGTAATGGATGAAACTCTTTCACGGAAAGGATTGTATTCTACATTCTGATGATGGAATAACAAATGTGGGAGGGGGAGATTTTAGTACCCCTGGTTTTCAGTAAGTAACCATTTCATTATGTTTAATATATGTAATAGTTATGGGTAAAGTGTGGGAGATTTTGATGAGCATTAAATATGTTCTTTGGGAGCATACAAGAGGTGCAATTGCTACACACGATTTTTCCAAAATGTGCGGAAAGCCTGGTAGATAAAGTGAAAAGTTTTGGATTCTGGATAGTATCTTCAGCATGGTGTGCACACAGTTTTGGGGACTATGTGAGGAGGTCATGTAGATTGATCTATATGGCAGTGCCTAATGCATGGTTAGCGTACAGTTTTCCAAACCGCACTGACTAACCACCCCCTGAGTTAAAAACACCCCATTAAAAAGTGTATTTACATCGGCCTTGCCATTAATCCACTCGTTTTCTACATACCATATCTAACTCAATATTTTTCTTATCCTGAGGCCACAAAAGGTTTTCCCATGGATTTGGAGGCAATATGAAGTCTTCACTTTCTGTTTCGAATAAATTTTATTGAGGTATGTGATCTTTCTTCATTGTTCATGAAAGGTATTGTAGATATACTAAGATCTACATTCCCTTTATTCTTATATTCATAGATCTAAACTCTTTATGGGTATATCTACGATAGTGAGAGAAATATATGTGGAACTTTTTTCTTGATCATGATATTATAAGAGATCTATGGTGGTTTTGTGGATATTCCACATGGGTTTCAAGAGTTTTCTTTGTAAATTTTCAGTTTCCATCAAAATGGATGAGGTAGGTAGCTTCACTCTCAACTCATCTTAGTAGAACTGAAGGGAATGTGTTCAAATGGATTTCTTGGTGTTTATTTTTTATTGAATTGAATTCTTAATTATTATTAGAAACTGTCTTCACTGACTGTTGTGGAAAATATAGAAAATTAGAGCATTTGATTAAAGTATTTGCTTCTTGATTTTTAAATCTGAATTTTCAAAAGGGATTTCTCTGAAATTATGGGAATGGATTAGATGAATGGGGTTTCAATTAAGGGATGTTCTTTATTGAAACAGAATAGGTGTTTCTAATTTTTTGTTAAATGTTTCTCAATAAAATAATGATTTTATTTAAATGGTATGAATTGGTTGATTTGAATGGTTTTCGCCGATTTGGGTAGCATGAGATCATGTTCAAGGCTCCCCTGAATAGGGGGCATGTTCCATTGGGGTATAAGGTACGTGACCCTAGATAAGGGGTGTGTTTCATTGGGACATAATGTGATTTGACAAGAGACTGCTCATGAGTATGGAACTATCAAACGAAGAATGCTTGAGTGTGTGTGTTGTGAACCATGGTATGGTTATGCAAAAATGGATATTGAGAAATGATTTTGAGGAATTATTTGGATATTTTGATGGAATCAAGACATTCTAGAAAATTTGTTTAAATATCCATTATTATGTTTGGTGATTTTTTTTTCAGGAACATGTTTACATTGTGCTATAAATGGGTTTGAAGAATTTTTTATATCAATCGTTTAATATAGATGTTTCTAACTTTTCTATCAAAGTGGTGTGAGTAGGGAAGTCATTGGGGAAAATCCTACAAAGTTTTATTCTCACACCTTATTTGGAAAATTGTTTCATTTGTAGATACAATCATATGAAGTAACACCCCAGGTAAATAAAGAATATGTCATTTTTATATTTATCCCTATTTGTGAAAAAAAATTTAATATTAATTTGAAGGGAACGCTATGCTTGATGGCTTACTCAATACGCAACAACGAGTTCCTTTGAAATCTTACATTGCACTCCAATAATAAAATAATTTTATTTTAAATGGTAGTTAAAACCTAGATGATGTAATTACAAGAATGAACATAACTATCTACAAAATGATTATATAGGTTTGCCAAATATTTTTACTTTTATCCAATAAATGTTAGAGGTGTAATATGCAAATGAATCCAATTTGAAGCATTAATCTTCTAATATTCATTAAAAGGTCGATTAACTGCCTTTAGATGGATAACAATTTTTAGATATACTTTTGACAATTTTATATGTTGTATTTGACAAAATAAAATCCTTCTTTAGAAACTGGAAATCAAAATTTTCATTGTGTAATTTTTTGTTATTTTTCCGATAAAGATCATTTGTAGTGAAAATGTTGCATTTTAATTCAAAACCTCATTTTAATATGAATTATTTATATGGATAGATTATATTTTTAATTTAGATTAAAGTGTATTTAGAATATATTTTTACCATTTAATCCAATGGTGGTCATTTTAATTAATTTCACTTTGAAATTGCACTTAAACTAGATTTAATCTTTTAATAGATATTGTTTCTTAAAAACATGCTATTTGTTTTGACAGCGGGAATTAATTGTTAAATTAATTAATGAAACTTATATGTTTTGAATTTTATAAAATATAAATCAATTTTGAATTCCGAATATCAAATATATCTTAAGGTGAATTTTTGGTATTTTTCTAAAAAACATCAATTTTTGATGAATAGTAATACCACTAAGTGGTAGTTAAAGAAACTATTTTTTTTAATGAAACTTTACCACTTCTGTGATTTGATTTTAAAAATTCCGACATATATGGTTTCATTAGGAAGTAAAATGTGGTTCAATGAGATTAAGATAATTTTTGATGAATAGTAACTTTTAAGTTTTATTAATCACGATTAAAGGTAATTAGTGTAATTTAATGTAATAATAATGTCTTAATAATATGAAATGACCTTGACACATGTCTTAACCTTATTGGATGAGTCATGGCCGACCAATAAAATCCATGGGTCAACTTGGGGACCCCATGGATCCCCTTTGGTTGGAAAATGACATTAATAACTTTTTATTTAAAGTTAAAATTAAAATGTCACAAACATGTATTGTTTTACTAAAACAATTTTTACATGGGTTTATACAATTAATATTTTTGACTGTAAATATTAATTATAAAGTTAAAACTATTTCCTACATCATGAGATTTGTTTATAATTTTTAGACATTAAATAAATTAAATTTTTTATGACATCATGATGATGCAGCGATTACCTCATTATTTAACGATTTAAATAAAATGAAAAGATAATGTACAATAAAATACCTACACTTGTAAAAAACCTATTGGATGGGAGTATTTAGAAATATTATCACCTTATCCTAGAAATATATATTTTTGGGTCCTTTAAAATCCGAAAATAATTTTATAATAAAGTAAAAGTTTATAACTTTCCAAGAGTGCCCCTCCTCTACTCTTATAAAAGGCCCCCACATATACCACCTTACCCACACCTATAAAGCCTTTGGCTCAGCCAACCCCTTCCCATTTCATCTCTACACATCTCTCTCTTCATCATTTAAGCCACACCTTTGGGCATAGTCCTTTCCAAGGAATACTTTGAGCTCAAATCAAAAAGAGTTACCTGATTTAAAGGTAATGCTTTCCCTTGTGTTCTTCTGTTTTATTTTGCTTCTCCAACACTCAAACCTCTTTTTATTCCTTTATTTTGTAACAACACCAGTATCTTAAATATACTAGGATGTTTTTATGTGAATTATTAGAGCTACACTTACACACACCTTCGTCTAATGGTTAAAGAACATACAGTTTATTGTGGATGGCGAATTTATGCCTCACGAAACGATGATTGTTCAATCTTCTCTTAACACCTTTCATGGTGGCCATTATGATGTCAGTATATTTTATATATGATATATATTGTATTTATGTTTTCTATATGCTTCTGAATTTTATATTTAAAACATGCCTTTATTCTTTTCATGTTGTGCAAATGTGATAATTTCATACGAGGAAGTGTGGACTACCGCCCCCTCAAGTGATGTGACCCATTCATGTAATACATGAAATGTATAAAGAATAAAATTAATGAACATATGCGACCTATATAAAATATATGTTATACTGTAATTATAATATATATATATCTCAATTACTTTTAATTCCATTAATATGAAAAAGAAATGAAATTAGCGTTAATGCGTACGTACGGCCTACCATCTCCATGACCGGTGCATTTTATTTATTTTTATCTCCAAATGTTACAGAGTAGTATAAAATGAATATATAATGGATATATATTATATATAAATCATTAATACTATTCTGGAGATGATTTACTTATAACTACCTGGAGAATCATTTTCAAACATGTTCATTTCTGACTCATGTACCAAACATCGACAAAAAACGTCTGATATGAACTCACATTATTAACCAATTATTATAACATTATAATATGTGATATTAACTGAATAATTATCTTTAAAATAGTTACTTAAGCAATTATTAATTGACCAAGGTTTATGATTTAGGAATATAAAGAAACGAACAAGACAAGTCAGACTTGAGGTAAGGGATCCAACCTCTCTCTTTCTTTTTAAGTACTCTCTTTTATGTCATTTCTTTTAAGCTCATATTTATTATGTTTGGGGATGTTATTTTATATTCCTCATACTGTAATTTTTATTTTCATATCATTAGAGACCCTATTTGATCTCATAAATCCATTCTTGGAAGTTTTAAGTGCTGCTGTCAGGCTGCCGAGTTTTCGTAAGGGATCTTTCATCTCCCATTTATTCCCGTGACATTTATGATATGTTTGCCAATATTTTCTTTGAGTGGTGAATGTACTGACCATTTTTATAAACATTGTGTATTATAATTTCATTTATGGGTATTTACATCTTCTTTTTATGACCCATCTTCCATGGGGTGTATGTTTCGAAAGATACCCAACTCGGTAAGGGGACCTTTCACCCTCCTCTTTTTAAAAGGATTCTTTTGTTATGTATTTTAATTCACATACTATTATGTTGGTATATGTTCTTCTATATCCTTATTTATGTAAATTTTATGTCCAAGTGATGAGATACCATTTTCTCTCTCATCAAATAATTTTCTGAATTTTAAAGTGACGTCGTTAGGCAGTTGGATTTCTGTAAGGGAACTTCTTGAAACACTTTAAATTATTTGGGTTAAACCTCTAATTATTGATTTTATTATGCCAAGATTATTTGTGGAATCTCTGTGTTGTAATTTACACAAACATTTGTGTAGCTATACTAATTCTACACTTAAACATCTCATTGATAAATTCTTACAATCTTGTATGGGAAATGATATCTCAATCTCATTTCATTGAATTAAATATCTATGTCATTGGTTTTGTTTTTCCAAGATTATGTGTGAATGACCTGTGATTGTTTCACACTTACTATCCACTTATATTGGGTGTACTTATATTTCTCACACATAATGATGTGATAGATTTATCCTTAATTTAAGGATACCATCTTTATAATGGATTTCATCTCAATATACATTTCCATTGAGACTTCATTGTTGTTATGCACTATTTCACTCTTATATGGTCTGTATACTATCCTTTGACATATTATGTCATGAATCCCTTTATTCTCATGATATTATAAATTTCGGATTAAAATGTTATTCCATAATTATTTGTATTCATGAGTCTCTCATTTTGTTAAAAACTCTTTAACAAAAATATCATTTTAATTGTTTTAAAGATTCATTATTCTAAATCTTTATATTTAATGTCCATGTTTTCAAAATGGTTTTTTGTATTTATTTATATAGACATTAATTTTTTAAAATTAAAATTCAATTAAAAGCTTCAAAGTGGTATTTGACACTTTGATTCAAAAATCACTTTAAAATGGTTTTTGAAAATGGATTGATTAATTCAATATCATGGAATTACAAATTGTGATTGAAAATGAAATGTTGTTATTAAAATGTTTATATTTT
The DNA here is from genome assembly GCA_963277665.1 of Viscum album. Classification (NCBI taxonomy): domain Eukaryota; kingdom Viridiplantae; phylum Streptophyta; class Magnoliopsida; order Santalales; family Viscaceae; genus Viscum; species Viscum album. The sequence continues at coordinate 989,185,841 of OY728159.1, read as the reverse complement.
CAATATATTATGTGTAATTATGGTACTTGGACATTTTAAGTGTGGTTACATGATAAACCATATGACGGGTGGTGCCGTGAATACCAGGATGGGTGGTTACGTTATAACCTACAACACATTGGGTATGGAAGTTTGTCGTATGGCTATTCCATTAAGTATGTGTGGAAGTAGACCGTATGGTTAATCCATTTAATTATGTTTATGTCCCAAGTTACCTTTTATATGTTATGTGTTCTTTGTATGGGTTTTATGGTAATCTTTTGGTTACAAAAGGGTATGTAATGGTCTTTTATTCTGTGAAGTGTTTTTACTACTTCATAAAGGTGAAAAGTATTACTTTGGTAAAGTATTCATGGTTTACTTGTTGTTTTGAAAAACTAACAGTTTTCCTTCTTTGTGTATCCTTTATTGGGCTTTTTATTCTCATCCCAAGTTTTTGAAATGTTTTCCACTGGACTTAAAGATAAATAGGGTCAAGGATGAGATCAAGGAATGAAATTCTATCTAAAACATGGAACTAGACATGTTTCATTTTAAGTGATTTTTTTATTTTATGGAATCTTAGTAGAAGTGTCTATTATGTAATATTTTGAGATGTAATAGTTATGACCTAATTCTCTAAAAATCCAAACTTGAAAAGATCCTATATGTGAATTATTCATTTAATTCATGATTAAGTAATTTTTAAGGTCGGGGCCTTATAATTGGTATCAGAGGTCTGTTTAGATAACTTTAGAGGTTAGGGTATTCTCTAAGAATAAGTGACATTACCATAATGGTTAGGATTTCAGAATGAGTCCTAGTTTTAGATAAATTGAATCAGTAAGTATATCTTAGTGTTTATCTTCCTCATTAGTACATGATGGTTTTGTTGATATACTCACACTGACCTTTTTGTTTTTAGTAAATGGCTAGATCTAGCAGGCACCAATGTAACAGTGGATGTGAAGGAAACTGTGATAGTTTTCTGAGTGAGCAACTGAACGATATGGGAGTTGCAACGATAACTCTTGTGTTTATCCTCAACCAACTATCTGGAGTCATGATTGACCACCTAAACCTTGGTGATTTCTATAAGGCATCATATATGTGAGAAATAAATCCCTACAAAACTACATGTAATAATCGTAATGGTAATTGTGTTCAAAAACCTATGTGTCAAAGATGTGGAAAGAAACACCTAGGAAAATGTTTCAAAGGGACAAAAATATTCTATAGATGTGGAAATGAAGGACATAAAGCAACAACCTTCCATGGAAAAAGGATGTATCCAGTTGACTCGAGGAAAGGGAAAGAAGTTCTTTCTGAGGGATCAATTGAATGTTTTATATGTGGTGTGCATGGTCATTATGAAAACACATATCCTATGAAGAAGTTTTGGGAATGGGATCACCAAGATCGCACAAATATTCGTTTACCAATACCTAATGCCATTCCGATTGAGGATGATGAAACTGACAATGACCAATCAATGGTATGTATTATTTCTTAACATTTGTTTTCCTATTTTGTAATCTTAGGATATAATTCATGATTTTGTTTTTAGTAAAGAAGTATTTCATAGTAAGTTGGAAAGGAATGGTTAATGGATCATGAAAAATGTTGAGTGAGTAAAAAGTCTACATATAAGGGCATCAAGAGTTATGGTGAAATTCGTAAGTGTATAAAGTCACTTTTGATGATGGGGTTACATTAGAAGACTTTTTATAGTATTTGTAACCATGATGTCTGATATATGAAAATTTTATTCAAGGAATAGTTATCTGTTCTTTTGTGGACATAGTTATAAAGAACCATTTGGGTTTATATGATCCTTACTTTTGAGGTAATTATGGGTTACTACAAGTTATGATGGAATATGAACGACATGAGATAAAATTGAGGTTAAATTATGTTATGGTTATTTTTGATGATTTTATCTCTTTTTGGGGAATGATTTGAGAATTATATAGTTTGAAAAAAGTACAACACATAGACCGTGTGACAACCCGTCGCGTCGGACAAAGCTGCGAGAATCGAACCTGCCACCAAAGTGTGACTGGTATTTATCGCCTGCCGCTGGACTACGTTAATTCCATGGTTAGTTTGACTAATTATTTTTAGTTATATGATTTAATGAATTGAGAGTAAGTTTATTTTGGGTTATCTATGGAAATTATTAACCTGTCATGGAGGATATGTGATTAGGTTAATTACGTTTCAATATGAGACATTAAGAGAAACTGATGTTGTTTGGAGATAAATGTTACAATTTAACATGGAAGACTATGTGATTAAATTCTTCAAATATTTGGGTTTCAATATTAGTTTGGTTTACTTTTGGTCTTCTTTGAGCTTTGGGTCATGTTGGAAAAATTTTGGAGATTAAGAATAGATTTCATTTTTATAAATGATTATCCTTTTTGGGTATTATCTGATCACATACTAACCTTTTTAGTTTTAGTTTTGGTTAAGGTCTAAAAACATGGGATGTATATAGTTATCTTTTATGGATTAGGTGATTCTCTAGAAGTTGATTATAGCTCTCTTAATGTAAAAAAGTCATCCTAAATACTCATCTTTTGGAGAAAATATGAGTTCGTGTAAGAAATCATGTAAAAGTTAAAAGTCAACCTGAAAAGTATGTATGTTTCCTTATGTTTTAGTTAAGATCAAAAATAAATTCCTCAATTATAAGTAACTTAAAAAAATGGTGTCCGTTAAATTTTCCTAATAGGAATCCAATACCGTTTAACCCATCACAAGTTTGTGATTTTATGGTGGTTAACTTTCTCCAAAACATGTGTTCTATCACACTCCCTCAGAACATGACCCTTTGTTTTTTCATCCAGATCCATGTTTTCATATATGGAATCCTAGTATGGGTTAACTCGGGTGACCTTTGTACTTCCCTTTATTTATTTAAAGCGATAGTTTAATTTACTTCTTTTCCGATGTGGGGCTTTCAATGAAGTTTCCGAGCCCAATTTTAAAATTGTGAGGACGTAATTACCAAAAGGGGGGAAGGATGTAACACCCCTTGTAAATAACGAAAATGAAATTTTTATATTTATACCTATTTGTGAATAAAATGATAATATTAATTTAAAGGGAACTCTATGCTCGATGTCTTACCCAATACACAACAACGAGTTCCTTTGAATTCTTACGTTTCACTCTAATAATAAAATAATTTTATTTTAAATGGTAGTTAAAACCTAGACGATGTAATGACGGGTATGAACAGAACTAACTACAAAATGATTATATTGGTTTGTCAAATATTTTTACTTTAATCCAATAAATGTTAGAGGTGTAAAATGCAAATGAATCCCATTTTAAGCATAAATATTCTAATATTCTTTAAAAGGTTGATTAACCACCTTTAGATGGAGAACCCATTTTAAATATACTTTTGACAATTTTATATGTTGTATTTTAAAAAATAAAATCCTCATTTAGAATTTGGACATCAAAATTTACTTTATGTAAATTTTTGTTATTTTTCCGATAAAGATCATTTTTAGTGAAAATGTTGCATTTTAATTCAAAACTTCCTTCTAATCTGATTTATTAGTATGGTTAGATTATATCTTTAATTGATATTAAAGTGTATTTAGAATATATATTTTCCATTTAATCCAATGGTGTTCATTGGAATTAATTTCACTTTGAAATTGGGCTTAAACTACTATTAATCATTTAATAGAAATTATTTCTTAAAAACATGATATTTGTTTTGACAATTGGAATTAATTAATAAATTAATTAATACAACTTATATGTTTTGAATTTTATAAAATAGACATCATTTTTTAATTCGGAATATCAAATATAGCTTAGGGTGAATTTTTGGTATTTTTCTGAAAAACTTCAATTTTTGATGAATAGTGAAACCACTAAGTGGTACATAAAGAAACTGATTTTTCGTTTAAATGAAAATTTACCACTTCTGTGATTTTATTTTAAAAAATCTGACATACATGGTTGTCATTAGGAATTAAAATCTGGTTTAATGAGATTAAAATAATTTTTTGTGAACAGTAACTTTTAAGTTTTATTAATCGTGATTAAATGTAATTAGTGTAATTTTAGGTAAAAATAATGTTTTAATAATATGAAATGACTTTGACACATGTCCTACCCTTATTGGATGAGTCATGGACGACCAAGACAATCCATGGGTCATCTTGGGGACCCCATGGAGCCACTTTGGGTAAAAACTGACATTAATAACTTTTTATTTAATGTTTAAATTAAAACGTCACAAACATGCATTGTTTTACTAAAATAATTTTTAAATGGGGTTATACAAGTCATATTTTTTACTATATATATTAATTTGAAATAATAAAATATTTCATAGATCATGATAATTTTTTTTATAATTTTTAGACATTAAATAAATGAAATTATTTATGACACCATGATGATGAAGCGATTACCTCATTATTTAACGATTTAAATAAAATGAAATGATAATGAAAAATATAAGACCTACACTTGTCAAAAACCTGTTAAATGGGTGGATTTCGAACTCTTATCACCTTATCCTAGAAATATATAATTTTGGGACCTTTAAAATACGAAAATCATTTTATAATAAAGTAAAAGTTTATAACCTTCCAAGAGCCCCCCTCCTCTCCTCTTATAAAAGGCCCCCACCTCTACCATATTACCCACACCTATCAGGCCTTTGTCTCGGCCAACCCCTTACCATTTCATCTCTCCACATACCTCTCTTCATCATTGAAGCCTCACCTTTGGGCATAATCCTTTCCAAAAAAGCCTTTGAGCTCAAGTCAAAATGAGTTACCTGATTTAAAGGTAATGTCTTCCCTTGTGTACTTTTGTTTTATTTTTCATCTCCAACCCTCTAACCTCTTTTTATTCCTTTAGTTTGTAACAACAACAGTATCTACAATATACTAGGATGTTGTTATGTGAATTATTCGAGCTACACTTACACACACCTTTGTCTAATGGTTAAAGAACATACTGTTTATGTGGATGGCGAATTTCTGCCTCACGAAACGATGATTGTTCAATCTTCTCTTAACACCTTTCATGGTGGCCATTATGATGTCACTATATTTTATATATGATATATATGATACATATGGTATTTATGTTTTCTATATGCTTCTTAATTTTATATTTAAAACATGCCTTTATGCTTTTCATGTTGTGTAAATGCAATAATTTCATACGAGGAAGTGTGGACTATCGCCCCCTCAAGTGATGTGACCCGTTCATGCAATACATGTAATGTATAAAGAATGAAATTAATGAACATATGTGACCTATATAAAATATATATTATACTGGATTTATAATATATATATATATCTCTCAATTATTTTTAATTCCATTAATATAACAATGAAATGAAATTAGCGTTCATGCGTACGTACGACCTACCGTCTCCATGACCGGTGAATTTTATTTATTTTTATCTCAAAATGTTATAGAGTAGTATAAAATTAATATGTAATGGATATATATGATATTTAAATCATTAATACTATTCCGGAGATGATTTACTTATAACTACATTGAGAAACATTTTCAAACATGTTCATTTTTGACTCATGTACCAAACATCGACAAAAAACGTCGGATATGAACTCACATTATTAACCAATTATTATTACATTATAATATGTGATATTAACTCAATAATAATATTTAAAAGAGGTACTTAAGTAATTATAAATTGACCAAAGTTAATTATTCAAGAATATAAAGAAACTAACAAGACAAGTCAGACTTGAGGTAAGGGATCCAACCTCTCTCTTTCTTTTTAAGTACTCTCTTTTATGTAATTTATTTTAAGCTCATATTTCTTATGTTTGGGGATGTTATTTTATATTCCTCATACTGTAATTTTTATTTTCATATTATTAGAGACCATATTTGATCTCATCAATCCATTTTTGGAAGTTTTAAGTGGCATCGTTAGGCTGCCGAGTTTTCGTAATGGATTTTTCATCTCACTTTTATTCTCATGACATTTATGCTATGTTTCCCACTATTTCCCTTGAGTGGTGTATATACTACCCATTATTATACACTTTGTGTAGTATAATTTCAATTATGGGTATTTACATCTTCATTGTATGACCCATCTTCCATGGGGTGTATGTTTCGAAAGATACCCAACTCGGTAAGGGGACCTTTCACCCTCCTCTTTTTAAATGGATTCTTTTGTTATGTATTTTAATTCAAATACTATTATGTTGGGATATGTTCTTATATATCCTTATTTAAAGTGATTCCGTTAGACTGTTGGATTTCTGTAGTGGAACTTCTTGACCCACATTCAATTCGTTGAGTTAAACCTCCACTTCTTGATTTTATTATGCCAAGATTATGTGTGGAATCTCTATGTTGTAATTTCCACAAACCTTTGTGTAGATATACTATTTCTACACATAATCATATCATTGATATATTCTTATGAACTTGTACGGGAAATCATAACTCAATGTCATTTCATTGAGTTAAATATCTATGTTATTGGTTTTGTTTTTCCAAGACTATGTGTGAATGACCTCTGATTGTTTCACACTTAATATCCACTTATATTGGGTGTAAATATATTTCGCACACATAATTATGTGATAGATTTCTCCTTAATTTAAGGATACCATCATTATAATGGATTTCATCTCAATTTATATTTCCATTGAGAATTCATTATTGTTATGCACCAATTCACTCTTATATGGTGTGTATACTGTCTTTTGACATATTATATCGTGAATCCCTTTATTCTCATGATATTATAATATTCGTTTTAAATGTTATTTTACAATAATTTGTATTCAAGAGTCTCTCATTTTGTTAAAAACTCTTTAACAAAAATATCATTTTAAATGTTTTAAATATTCATTATTCTAAATCTTTATCTTTAATGTCAAGGTTTTCAAAATGGTTTTCAGTATTTATTTATGTGGACATTAATGTTTTAAAATTATAATTCAATTAAAAGCTTCAATGTGGTATGGGACAATATGATTCAAATATCTTTTTTAAATAGTTTTTGAAAATGGATTGATTAATTCAATATCATGGAATTACTTATTGTGATTGAAAATGAAATGAGGTTATTGAAATGTTTATATTTTCAATATTTTATGTGTAATGATGGTACATGGACATTTTATGGGTGGTTATGTGATAAACCATAGGACAGGTGGTGCCGTGAATACCGGGATGAGTGGTTACGTTATAACCTCCAATGCATTGGGTATGGAAGTTTTCCGTATGGCTATTCCATTAAGTATGTGTGGAAGTCGACCGTATGATTATTCCATTTAAGTATGTTTATATCCCAAGATACCTTTATATGTTATGTGTTCTTTATTTGGGTTTTATGGTAATATTTTGGTTACAAAAGGGTAAGTAATGGTCTTTTTTTTAGTGAAGAGTTTTTACTACTTCATATAGGGCAAAAGTATTACTTTGTTAAAGTTTTCATGGTTAACTTGTTGTTTTGAAAAAATAACAGTTCTCCTTCTTTGTGTATCCTTTACTAGGATTTTTATGCTCATCCCAAGTTTTTGAAATGAATTCCATAGGACTTAAAGATGAATAGGGTCAAAGATGGGATCAAGGAAAGACATTCAATCTAAAACATGTAACAAGACATGTTTCTTTTTAAGTGTTTTTTTATTTTATGTAAACTTAGTAGAAGTGTCAAGTATGTAATCTTTTGAGATGTAATAGTTATGACCTAATTCTCTAAAACTCTGAACCAGAAAATATCCTCTATGTGAATTATTCATTTTATTCATGATTAAGTAATGTTTAAGGCCATGGCCTTATATATGAGGCATGGGGAAAGGTAAAGTGTCCCATGCCTCGTGATCCATAGACTCTTTGGTGATTGGAGCATAAATCATGTGGAGCTTGGATTCTTGTTTTCATCTTGGATTTTATTTTTGTCCTTCCAAAATTTTCATTGATATTAGTTTTTCTTCTTCTATGGTACAATTGGTTTGGTTTAGGATGTAAAAGAAGTTATTGTTTTGTCATTCATAGTTTATGCATCATATGGTGTTTGGTTGGTTATAGTGCATGATTAATGGTTTTATTTGTTAAATGGAAAACCATACCCCACTTGTATTTGACACCCTTCAACATTTATTTATTATTTTTGGCATGTTGGGGATGTATCTTGAGGCCTAGTAATGATTCATTTTATTCTCATGACAATGTGAATAAGGGGTGCTTACATGGCCCATATTATCAATAATCATAAAATAATAATGATATTGATTTAACTCATCAGTTAAAACCATATAAAATCTTTGAGTTTATAACGTATTTTGAAGATGGATTATATCCTAGTGTATGATAATATAATTTTCAGTAGTTACAAAAAAATTATTTCTATTAAATCAGATAATTGAATGTAAAATTTCATTTTTGATCAGATATTCTACTTTGATAAATCACTCTTACCTGAAGAAATGTGTTTCCCACCAATTTATATGAGAGAAATTGGTTCTTTCATAATTTGGTTCTTGGTTATTAGAAGATTAATTATTGTTCACTTGATTTAATATTATATTATAGTGAAAATAATTCATTAGTCAGTATTCATACATGTGGAAAATCAAGGCACAATGAATCTCAACCATGGATGTCTAGATTGGTCCCTATTGAACAATTAAGTTATTTACCGCTTATAATCAAAAATAATTTTTTATTTTGTTTCCCAAAAACATCGTCATTGAATTCATTGAATATATATATTATTTGAACTGGAAAAATATTAAATCATCATTGTGATTGTGATTCGAGGAAATATTTTGACCATATACATCCTTCTTTTTATAATTGAGTCCCGTAATGTGCATCTCATGACCCGATCCTACCAGTGGATTGAGAAGATTCTATTCAAAGACTACATCCATAGCTTATGTGGTATTGATAGGAGATGAAAGGTATATCGTAAATTGGAGGCCTTTATCTTAAAAACCTATATACCCACTCCTCTACAAATTAATGTGGAAGTGCAGAGGAATTATAACGAAAAGATGAAACTATTAAAATGTAAAACAACCATGAAAACCCACTAGTGTGTATATTATTGTGATAGAAAAAATTGAAAATCATTTCATAAATATAAGATCCCATCTAGAAGCTTTTTCCAATATTTCCACACATTAAACTAAAACGTTGAGAGAGACCAGTTCTTGATCTTCAACCTATAAACACCATAGGCAGTCCCAAGTACCCAATATCCCTAAGATCATTCAAAGTCATTTCTAACCTGACCATTGTCTGTATAAGACATGATATATATGGTAAAATCCTATGCATGGATGATTATGAACCTAACAAGTAGGATTCATCAAATGATTAAAGGGGGGATATAAGAGATACCAATGGAATAGACAATAGATTGTAAATAATATGATTATAAATGAAAATAATTAGAATGTAACCTCATTCAAAGTTAAGGGGTTCAACAAAGTGTGTAGGAGGACTGCATTTTGAATATTCTCTACCCATAATAGGAGTGTAGTCTCATCTAAACATAACGTGATCACCCTAGAGAGTGGGTTGAATACCCCATACATCTTTTCAACCCATGGAAATAGGGAAACCAAATCAAAATCCATGCATATATATATATATACATATATATATATATATAGTGAAAGGATCACAAAATAGGGAGAACAAGGATCTAGATCTAACAACCCAGCCTAGGAAATGTGTCTACTTCAGTTGTAGATGTCCACTAATGATGGTCAACATCTCAAGCATCTTCCTAGTTTAAAGAATCCATGTAAATATACACGTAATAAATATTACAAATATTATAGGGTAAATAATCTCTAGGGAGAGGACCCATTCCCTGATACAGTAAGAGTGTTCCACTCTCATGCTAGAGGACCCATGCCTTGGCTCCGCATGAGGTTTCAATTTTGATTCTAGAGGAACCATGACTTCACCCTGCATGAGGGATCCACTCTTATTCTAGATGAAACATTCCATGGCCCCAAATGATGTTTTAGAATTGATTATAGAGGACCCAATAACTGAATCCATAGGTGGATTCCATTGTTATTACTGTGATATTACCCATGACCATCCTACCTTGAGGGTTTCACTCGAAAATATGGAGGACCCATACCCTATCCAAACATGAGGGTTTGTTTCTAATAGATATGTATATAACCATGCCATCATCCTACAAGTTGGTTTCACTCTCTAATACTAGAGGACCCATTCCCTAACTCTATAAAAGGCTTCCTCATTAAAAGCTGATATAGAGAACATCTCAATCAAAACTAGAGGGTTTCAATTTGAATGCCTCAAGTGATCCTATGTGATCACTACCTTTGTCGTGCATCACCTAAATAATCATCAGACACAAAACATATATTAACATGTCTTAAAATACACAATAGAGTGAACCCCAAAAGCAAGGTAATAGAACACTCAAAATAGGATGCTCGTTGGGGAAAATCCGATTTCAAACAAAGGAGAAACGAGAGATTGAATTTTACTCAAAAGGAACCAAGGGGTATAGGATGTGTGAGTGGACCGACAAGATGTGTGGTCCCACTCCATCAATTGACTATGTCTTTAGAGTAACATGGATCACTACCCATGTAATTATACATGACATGTAGGGATGAATACATGGAATGTATGGGCCACTCAAGGTCCTTAGTCATGAAACCTAGCCATCTTTTCTTACATCGGTACATAATATGACTCTTCACATGGGATGTCTCCCGGGTCTCTAGTCATGCCCATGTAGTTCTATACATAGACATATTCTTTCCTATGTTTTTATACATGGGCCCCTTCCCATGTTATCCACAACACGAATCATTCACTTTAGAAAGAGGTACAGAATATTTAGGAGGAATACAAACCATTCCATCTTTATAAATTTCCAAAACCCTAGCCTCCATAGTATTGGGGACAGACGAAAAGTGTTAATCATACTACAAGATATGTATCTATTTACTGAAATATAAATTAATATATATATATACTAGGGAATCCATATTCATTCATTTTACCTTTAGATACACCTTTTTATTCACCTTAAATTTGTGTATCTATCATCGATCATCGTTTTCCAACAATCTAGTGGCCAAAAATTATGATTTTGATACAAGGAATCACCTCACTCCAGGAATGTAAAATGGGAAATGACATCTTTGATGTAGTTTAAAATCATTTTAACCATCCAACACAACACACAATTAACCCATATCCATCCCCAATTCATAATTCAATCCCTCACATGTTAATTTATGGGGAATTCAGGGGTCGTTCGGGCTCAGTACCACCCAGGAAAATAAAACTGATACCCCATGGGCAGATTTGCGAAGAACACGAATATTTTTATGGAGAAAATATACAAATAGAATGTTTTAAAAAGGGTTTTCCAAGAAAATATTTCCCAAAAACCCCAATTGGGAATTTTTCATGTCAGAAAAAAATTGCATAACAACATATATTTCAATTTGTAGGCTCATGTGTTTTCCGTCAATTTTTAAAGATCAAGATGGAATGATTATAATAACTTAATATAATAAAAATGGATAATTTCACAATCTGATGAGTAATACAAGAAGATTAAGTCATTTTTCCTTGAAGAACATGTTCTCAAACAGTTGAACTAACTCATTATATTCACCACATTCTAATCAGCTATAATCCATATATTCATTATCATTGGATCTTGATTCGCTAAAATAATGATAATGAATGGCCTAAAATCAAATTAGGGATTACGTAGGTAAACATGGATGATTCTACATAGTGGTGTATTTATAGAAAACATATTTAAGTTCATTTAATAAAAATATATATATTTGATTATTTATTTTAACAAAACATACCCGCCAATGGTCTCTATTTACAAATACCCTATGTCGACCTATTTCAGTTCACACCTAGGGTAAACATCATGTTCTATTATCATGTGTGAGCTTATATTTTTTAGACCAACTCTTTTTTAAGTGTTCTCCAATTTAATTTAAGAAACTAATTATTCGTAATATAAAATATATATAATATATTTAAAAAAATAATGCATGTCACATCAGACTTAACAATCTCACACCGTCAAAGATCCTATATTAGAAAATATATGAATAAATATTCCGAATTCTTATAAGGAAAAATTTCATCTTGAAATCATCATCTATTTAAGCTATTTAATCCGTTAAAATATAGATACACAAAAAAACTCAGGATATTGAGCACACATGTGGACCTCCCACTCCCTGAAGCTCCCCTAAAAGGTCATGTGCCACTAAAATACACTAACATAGGGGATGGTCCATCCATGCAGGGTGCCCACATGTCAATCCTTGATCACCACCAACTGTTATAAAAAGATGGATATATACTTGACTTGTAACTCACCATAGTCGATTACATGTGTGGGGTCATGAAAGCATCTATTATCTTGTAAAAAATGAACGATGATGTGAACCAACTCCATTTGTGATGGTTGGGAAAGGCAATAAGAAATATCAACAGCCCTATTAAAGATTAATAGTGGCCTGATTAACCTCTGTGATAACTTGGATCCTTGGATAAGCCTCTGTAATCTCTATCATGGAGAGACTATCAGGAAACTTTGGCCTCCCTAATAGAACTCCAAGGGATGAATATGTTGATCTATATATGATTTCATCCTACTCCGAGATTTCTTCATCGGCTTATGGATGACTTGGACCTTTTCTGTCGTTACATACACTATCTATGGACCCACAAGATAAATCACCATGATCTCTGTCAATAAAAAGGGTTCCCTTGATGGTCTCCCATATAGTTCCATGAATGGTTCCATTCCATTTGTAGATTTGTATATATTATTGAATGAAAAATAATCCAAGGGAAATTTAACCTTCAATATCTGACTAAAGCCTATCTTGCAATCCCTATGCATATTCATAAGTACCTAGACAATGCAGTCAGTCTGCCCATCGTTCAAGGTGTGAGAGGTAGTAATAATCCTCACCTGGGTCTCGAATGCCTTATGCAGGACTCTTTACAACTTTGATATAAACCATGAATCATGATATGAAATAATTTTCTAGGGAACCCTATGAAGGTAAACCATATCATGCACTTACATTTTCCCAAAACTCTCCACCAAGCTCCACTCCCTGATAGCATGGATGTGTCCCGATTTCCTGAGTCAGTCAACACTCATCTAGATAGATTCATGTAAATTTTTTTAAACATGGAATCCCTATCACAAAATCTATGTATTATTCATCCCACGTAAACATCGGGTTCACAAGTGGATGGAAAAAAACCTGCTGAAACCTGGTTCTTTGCCTGCACATGCTAATAGGTGTGGCACTGAGAGATGGAATCAGCCATGCTCTGCCTCATAAATGACCACAAAAATAATTGATGAAGGTATTCATACATCTTCCCCACCCTGATATTTAAATATAAGGGAAACATATGGAAGTATCACATCAACTCCTTTCGAGTCATGAAAGCGACAACCACACATTCATGGAAAAGGATAAAATAAATCCTTCCTTTATAACATACATATGTTTAATCAATTATGGGTGTCTAGTAATAAAAGAAATCAATGTCAATGTTTCCCAGCTAATACTCTATAACAATCTTTGGAAGAGGGGGTGTCTACACCATCAACTTAAGAAAAGCTTCACCAAACATCTGGATGAAGGGAATCTGTAAGGAAGATAACTTTTCTGAAACCTCCTATATGATGCGATCAAGAAATTTACCACTAAAGGAATCCCCTTTGACATATCTAATACCATGAGTATAGACTATATCTATTTCATAATCATACATTAACTCTATCTTGAACCGATGCCTTATGTTCAAGTCCTTTACGAAAAGATATTGTTGAGACTCTCAGGTTCGATGTAAATCATGAAGCACTCTCCCTAAAGTTTGTTCCATCAAATAGTTTGGGTGAATACTACTTCATCCAACACTAGTACATGAGTCACATAGTTTGTCTTGTTGTTTCACAACTAAAATGAAATTTATGTGATAAATCCTACCTAGGCATCATCAAATAGCGGATCCCGAACCCTTAGGAATCACAATACACTACATACTCTATGTCATCCTCTAGTAGTCTCAAAACAAGAGAACTCTTTTGCCTCAACCACAAATCCTCAAAGTCTCTTCATAAATGATCAATCTAGGTGAAGGGATACCCTTCGACATCAGGGTGGTTAATGGGGTTTCAATCTAGGTTACACCTACCAAAAACCATTGGTAGTAACCCACCAAGACAAGAAAACTCCACACCTCTCACATGATCCTCAGTGCATTCAAAGAAAGCACTCCCTCAATTTTCACTGGGTCCATTTACAAACCATGATCCAAAATTAAAAGACCCAGAATGTGAACCACGAAAATCTTGATCTAGAACTTTGAGAGTTTACCATACAGAGGGTGCTCTTGAAGAAACTCTAAGACCATCCTCAAGTGCTCGATATGCTCCTCCACTATTGTGGAGTAAATGAGTATGTAACCAAAGAAGAAAACCACTAACTAATACAGGTATGGATAGAATGTTTGGTTAATGAATTTCATAATCATGGAAAGGGAATTTTTCATTCCATTGGGAACCACAATGAACTCATAGTGTGTGTTATGACATCAAAATGAAAGATTCAGAATATTTTCCTTGTGAACCCTCAACTAGAGTTAGATCGAACTAGGATCGATCTTTGAGAACCATCTCAGACATTGAAAATTGTGTAAGAAGTTATCAATCATTGACAAGGGTACATTTCCTTTACCATGGATTAGTTCATTCGAGGATAATACACACAAATGTGCATGATACCATCCTCCATTTTTACAAACAACACTAGAGTTGCATAGGGCGACACATTGGGTCTGATAAATTCATTATATAGAAGGTATTTCATCTTAAACCACTACACCTTGAGCTCATATTGGGCCATATGATATTTTGAAGAATATATCATAGAAATATCAATATATATGTCGACACAAATATCGATCTTCATCCTCTAAGGTAGTCCTGAAATATCCTTTGATAGGATTTGCATGAATTCTCCCTCAAATAAATATCCACAAATTCATGAAGCACCTACTACACCAATGGCTATAATCTAAAATAATACACACACTCACCCTTCCATGATATCCCTCTATCTAGTAAAATAGAATCTCATCAAATCATTATAATGGAATCCAGCTTATCTATGACGACAGTCAATCCGGGTTCAGACCATGTGCAAAAAATTAATACCCAAGATGATGTCATAGGGTTATATCATTATGAATAAAATGTCTCATGTTATCCTCTCCCCAAATAGGTATTTCAAACTAAGTCTAGATATAAGACATTGAAGATTAATTCCCTATAGGAACCCCCTGATGAAGCTATTGGGCTTATGCTTCTAATGGGAGCACTGACTCTAACACCAAAAGTATAGAGATGAAGGAATGAATAGAACCTATATCTATTAATACTGAATATATCATATAAAAATATTTGATCATACCTCTTATCATATCATATTTCATGGGGTCATAATCCTTTATAGCCTACATCTGTCCGCGAAACCGATCACCATCCTCCTGATCCTAACATGGGCTGCTAGGTGGTGATGGTGGAAGGATCTCATAAAACCTTATATGACCCACATATCCTCATACTCAACTACTATCCCCCACACTGGGGAATTCATTCCCTCTCCCAAGATATCATTGGTCATCGAATAATATATTTTCTACTCGACCAAGTGTCTGTGTTTAATCACAATAAGATATCATGTGCCGAGAACATATCAACCAGCACCTACAGGCTCCTTCAAATAAAGAAGCTATATGATTCCCGATTCTAGATCTTTCTACCTAGAATCAATTTTATAGGATACTTTCTATCACCAGTTCCTTCTCCAGAAAACTTTCATAGGTGGGTATTCACAAGCACACCATTATGGCACGAATCTATCCATGGAGTCTCCGCTCAAATCTCTCTGATTGTGAGAATCCATCCTAGATCATGTCAAGAGAGTACAATTTATGGTTGGTGAACTTCATGACATACTCATCCAACACCATCCCTACCTATTTATTTTCTTGATGCTTGTGAGTTGGTATTGAGCACAAAAACAGTGGTTAATACTCCTTAGGGAACAATTGATGGAGGTTGGTCCATGAGTGTGTCAACTCATAATACATCTAGGAAAGAAACTCCCACATTTCTACGAGACTCCCTAGAAAAGGATATATCCCAATTCAGACACCTGATTTGTCATTTTATAGATAATAATAAAGGAATAGACCACTGACTCTAGATAATACTTTTTTACCCAAGGATCTGGCTCATCATGAAAACTCAGGGGCCACTGGAGTTGGATTTTCCAGAGCAAGTTATGCCTACAAAAATACACATCCTATCCGACCGATATGATATTCTAATCAATAGTTGGGGGTGCTTTTACCTATCCAACAAGAGAAAGTTGCTCATGGTGAAAACCCTGAATAGAGGACACATTACTAGTTGGATCTTCATAATTAACTAAAACAAGTATCCTAGATGGTTGTTATCATAGAGGCATCCTGAAATTTTAATCAATATGCACCACTACAAATTATAATATATATATGTATATATATATATATGTATAATAATAACGGGGAGTAGACATAAGAAGTATAATCAATCCAACAATATTATATGATTCATGTTTCGTTGATCCCTCCATCCAATTCATTATTATTTGGAGTTGAAAAGATAGTAGTCAAGGTCCCGGTGAATGGATTTGTCGACCGATCATACCATCACAGGATTTCCCGATCTGAGATCCATACTCAAGACACACTGACCTTGTTTCCATAATCCCATACAAATAATCTTAAGGGGACTACACCAAACAACATCCCATGAAATTAACTACTCTTCTACTAATCATCCACAACACGACACTAACTGAGGATTGATCTGAACCCACATTGATCACACCTCTATAGGCCTAGGGTGGAGAAAAGTTCCAAAAGGTATATCCTAAATTTAATTTTCATAAAAAACATATGCAAACACTCTCGACCATATCAATTCAGAATTATAGAGGAATAATAATAAAAATATAGAAAACAATAATGTAATCCAATCATACAAAACCACTAGGGTGTACAAGAGAACGATAATTGAAACTGTAATATAATGGGGTACAATACATGGCCATCTAGGAAGATGTACTAACATGAAAAAACATGATTGTACGATTCTACGAGATCCCATCTCTTGATCTCCAAGATACGACCACCATACATGGTCCCAAGCACCCAGTATCCCTAATCACTTTTAAAGACACGGCCAACCTGTCTTTCATCTGCATAAGAAAAGACACATGAAGGAAAAGTGCATGTATGGGTGTGTATATACATACCTAGTATGACCCCTTGAAATTTATACGTGCGAGCAGCAAGAGACACAAAAGTAATAGATAATAGATAGTAAATAGGATGAAGATCAACCCAACATAAGATAAATTTAACTCATCCAATCAAAAGAGGCTCAACATGTTGTGATAGAGGATGACAAATCGAGTCTTCACCGCTAATATTTGTATAGTAACATCAAATAACAAAAATTATCTCAACATAGTGAGTAGGGGACTAAACTGTATGTCTTTTTAACCAATGGAATGATAGTAACCAAATACAATGACATGTACACACACACACATATATATTCCTAATAAAAGAAATCCTAAATTAGTGAGAAAGTGGATCTTTGTCTCATATACCATCCCATAAAAGAGTTCAATAAAATCTAGATGTCCATCAATGTCGCCCAATAACTCATGCATTTGCCCAACAAAAAAATCCAAAAAAAGAGAGACCTCATCACTATGCGACACAACAGAGGGGAAAAATATCATGATATAGGTTCCATGACCTCGTAAAATAGAAGAGTTTTAGTCTGATTTAAAAGACCAATGTCTTAGATATAGGTGGGTACCACCCTTTTTCAAGAGGACCTATGCTACGCCTCCATAAGATGTTCTACCCTTATGCATAAGGACCCACACCCAAAATACATAGATGGATTACATTCTAATAATAGAGGACCCAAGCCCTGACATTGAAGGACAGTCCCCTCTTTTAGATCATAGAGGACCTATGCATTGCCTAACTAGAGGGTTCCACTTTGTTATATAAAGGACCAATTCCCTGTCCCAGTTGGATGGTTCTACTCTAATAGGTAGGTAGAGGACCCATGTACTAAGACTATAGAAGGGTTCTACTCTATGATACTATTAGACCAACTCCTAGACTCCACCGGAGGGCTCCACTCTAATAGATGTTAGATAACCCATACTAAACCCACATGGAGGGTTCCACTCTTAATGTCTCTGGTGATCTTATATGATCAAATTCTTCATCAATAATGTTCTATATAGTTACCAAGACTTGAGCATCTCTCTTCGTATCCAAAATTAAATGATCAAGGGAACCATGAAATTCTACATCGAATGACACATTGGATATTCTAATCACATGCAAAAATTTGATTCCAAATGAAGGATATAAAAGAGATTGATAAACTCCAAAGGAACCATGGGGTACACTATGTTTGATGGGAACCACATTCCATGTGGTCCCACTCTCAACACCTTGTCATTTTCCTTGTGGTACATGGATCATTTCCCATGTTCAAATTCATGGTGTGTAGTGGGGTATAAATGGTGTGTTAGAGCCACTCGGGTTCCCTTATTATGAACACTATCCATGCCCATGTACTTTGATACACGATTTCCTTCTTGAAATGGGATTGAACCTATGTCTTTTGTTGTCCCCATTTATTTTGGTACACTATCGTGTTCCTGGTCATGTATTTCCAAATCGTGTCTTACTCTGGTGCTCTTCCACATGGGTCAAACACCAAAAACATTGGAGCATGACATTTAGGGGGTCAACACACCATTCTATCTTTATAAATTTTCAGAACTTTATCCACTATAGAATAATAGACACATATCATTTTTTCATTATAATATATGGCATGTAGTCAGGTTCTTCATAGAAATTCAGATCTACATATGAGAATCAATATATATACATTTTACAATCCAATCTATCATTCAATTTTCCCAAAATCGGTGGATCTATATAATTCATTCATTTTCTAGATGTACATATGGAATAATGATTAGGTTTCTAGGATTCAATCACCTCACAAAAAGAATGTAAATAATTCCATACATCCTTTTATTTGGTTTTCGATCATCTGAACCATCACACACTACCTGAAATCACCCAATATCCATCCATGAATCATCTATCCGTCCCATGTATATGAATCTATATAGAATAATAGGGTCTGACCAGCTTGGTCACACTCATAAACATCGAACCAATACCCTACATGATGATTGGTGAATAACGCAATGAGTTTGAGGGAGAAATGATCACACAAATGTCTTACAGTTGTTGGACAAGCATTCTTGCAGAACAATCCCAATGGGTGATATTTTTGGTAAGGAAAAAATAGAATAACCATTTTAATTTCAATTCACACGTTCATGAAATGGATGAAAATTGACCTAGATAAAATAGGAACAATTCTTCATAATCAACGTAATAAAAAAGTGAAAATATCCGAAATTTGATTAGTCCAACATGAAGATTGGATCATTTTTTGTTGAAGAAATTGCTGACCAACTATTGAAGGATGTCATTGCATTCACCATGTTCCAACCTACATTGACAAAGAGATTCTTTTTCGCATGATCCTAATTTTCTAATAGAAGCATGAAGATTTCTCTTCAATCCTCCCATGGATTATAAGGATAAACCTAGAGGACTAGAAAAATTGGATTATTTATAGAAAGCTATATTAGGATAATTTAATTAAAATAAATAAATTTAATTATCTTTTTTAAGAAAATTCACCTGCCAAAAGATTCTATATTCAAACTGCCCATGCCATCGTATTTTTTGATGTGCCAAGGGTAAAAATCACATTAGGGACTTAAATGTTGTCTAGGATTTTAGATCCAAGATACAATTAAAGAGTTATACCATTTTCTTTATGAAACCGTTCATATGTAATATGAAATATATTTAATATTTTTATAAAATTAATTTTGAGAACATCAGTCTTGGAAATCACAAGACATCTTAGAACATAGCTATAAAAATATATAAAAGAAATTTAAATTTCATAAAAGAAAATAAAGGGGTGTCTATAATGTTATTTGGTTATTATACTTTTGGTATCTATTCAATGGGATCTTTCAATATTCAATATTCATTTTTCTATCTTTATAACATTATAAAAAATACCTCATTGGATGTTGAGGAATGCACCATAAAACATTTTAACGTTATTAAATCTAGGAAATCCAAAAGGGGATATTAATGTTTATATGAACCTATTGATTGATGAGATAAATTTATTGGTGAGTAATGTTGAAAATACATATGATGTTATTGTGAAACAAAAAATCATAATGAATGCTACATTAATGGTGAAAATCCCTTACTTCTCAAAATATGAAATGTTATATGGGAGGAGTACACATGCTCTAATATTTTATCCACATTGTATGACTGATAGTAAAATATTAATTCTCATCAATGAGATTTTTTCCCACATTCACCACATGCTTCTTCCTATAGATCTTATTTTTTTAGGAAGCAAAATTATTTCTAAAATTGTTAAATTGAAAGATATTTAATTCCATCAATGAACTCGATTATTGATTTTAAATTTATGTTCTTTTTGATTCCCCCATTTACATTTTGAAATCATATAAAACAAACAAAAATTGATGTATTAAGTAAAGTTACAGTTGGATTAAGCAATGTATTGATTATGATCTCCCTTACGGGCCTGATTTTTTGGTTCATCACATGATTCATGGTTCTCTTTTTAGAAGAACTATTGTATTAATATATTTTATATCATATTTGAAACTAATTATAAAACCTATAATAATATAATGTAATGAATAGAAATTTCCCAAATTTTCATGTAACTAGAAAAATCATTGTGTGAAAAGGAATGATTACAAAAGTAAATGAAGCGAAAAAATTCATACACAGATTCCCAAGAAAACCAGTTATTATTTTGTTAGTGGATTTCATATTTAAGGATTCACGATGGATATTTTTATAATTTTTCTATAAGTGTCCCAAAAAAGAATATTTCAAGATAACAAATTCATTATTGTAATTTCATAATGAAACGACATAAACTGATTGTATTGAGATGTTTTTTGAATTATTTATTTGGTATTCGGTAAAAAAATTTCATATTTTTTTGAGAACATTGTGTAGTGATAAAAGACTATTATGTACTTATTAAACTATAATATAGCATTATTTTAGTTTTATGTAAAAAGAAATTTGTTTCTGCAAACTATCTTTGATTGAGTTTAACATATTATTTTACATTTTTAACCTTATTTAAAATGTGGATGGCTAGTATAGGTTTTTAGATGTACCCATATGAGAGATGAATAAAAAATTGATGAAAATGGTACGTTACAAATAATTAGTTAAAGGATCAATTGTATAAGCATATTTGATGGAGGAAATGACTTTTTTATCCCATTGTTTCCAATAAGAATATTATTCAATAAAACATTGAATTAGCTGTTATGATGTAAACATTGATGATTACAAGAAAATTCAATTATCAGTTTATTATATTCCAAAACATGGATTTGGTCAATTTAATGGATGATGGATTTCAAATGATGAAAATCTCATGGTTCATATATATATATTCTACTCACCTATTAAGAAATAAAAATATTTGTACCCTGATAGTAACTATCACCTATTGAATATTTTTTAGAAGTAAATTAATATAATTGTATTTTTAGATTATATGATGATTATATAATGATTCTTTTTCCTCAAATTACTCTTAATTCCCATAAAGAATGACATAAAAATAATCTTTCCTTCTGATATCAATGAGTGGTTAAAGAAATTGTTTTTATTTTAACATATACAACAAATTTTACATTTTTTAAAATTAAAATTCTATTTATATTTTTCAAGTATCACCACAAGCCAAGATAAATTGATAATTGGTTTAGTGTATTTAATATCACATCATCATATATTTGTAAATAATATAAAGAATATTCGTTTAATGGGTTTCAATTTCATAAATTTCCATATAATGACTTAAAAAGTAATGAATAGTGGACTTTTATTGAGAGGATCACATAATTAAGGAAGTTAAGTCCACATTTTTGGAATTTTTGATGAAATACTAAACTATGTTTTATACGATAGAATTATTTAGATGTCATCAGTTTTAAACTAATAGAGGATTGTGTGTTCATCTCCACCATGGAATCGTCGACATCAAATATAAAATAATTCTAAATATAAAGGATGAATTTTATTGGCTCATCAATAACATAAATTTTTTTATTAAAAATATTTTTATAAATGGAGAGCTTTATTTGAATTGTAATGAATTATAAAAATGATATATGTTGAAAATTATTTTGTGAAAATTGAATGCAGTTCAGAAGAAGTGAAAAAATTGAAATTTGTTATGATAAATCTCCAAATATATATTTTCAATGATGATACATGAATATTTATGATAATAACCCAATGTTATGAGTCGATAGTGATGATGATGTTGGTGATGTAAAAAATGAATTTAAACCTAGAAGAGATAATTAACATCCTACTCCTATGGAAATTAATGATAATGAGGTGGAAGATGAAGATATAGACACCATTGAATCTAATGAAAAGGATGGAGGTAATGAATGAAGCAATTAAATTATTTTTTATAGTAATAATTAATATATAATACTCATTTTCAATTATTTTTAGTTATCATAATATTCATGTTTTAGAAGGATGACAAGACTTTGTGGAGATTTTATGTAGCCTCCATGATGTTGTGCTTCCTGATGATGAGCCTGATGATTCATCATCCGACCATCATGTTTCAAGAAGTTTACCATTGATTTAGAGGGATCATGGTCTTGTGAGATTAATGATTCATGAATGTATTCTTGAGCAATTTCCAAATCAGGATTTTGACCCATTGATCCCAAGGTATATTCAGTTGTGTAATTTGGTTAATTTTCAGTATCATTAAAATAAAATAATTTTATATAAAATAATTGTTTTCTTATTCACTCCATTTTCCATAATTTGATTAAATATATATATTTGACAGGGTATCACTATTTCATGGAATAATTTTTTTGGTGGATGGGTGATTTTGGATAATATTCCCATTGATGTTCAATATCACATGTTCGATCATTGGATGGAATGGAAATATATAATAGTTTTGTATGAAATTTATTTAATTATTTAATCTCTATTATTAATCATTTGTTTGGTTTATGGTACCTATTAATGATAACCTAAAGTACAATATCTATGTATCTTGGGAGGCCTACATGTGTGAACATTATGGTGAGTTTTAAAACAATTTGAGGAAGTTATCCATGCAAAAAGATGGGGTCTCCATTTTTTGCCAGTCTTACTGCAACCATTAACCCATGTACATATACTCATTGGTTTCGGATAGATTGTTTTATACTAGATTTAATATAGTTCTCAGCTGATATAATTATTATGTTTAAAGAACTGGGGGAAGTCAGAGGATAGGATATAGGTGGTAGTAATTTCTTCAGAACTCATTATCGACATATGGTAGGTTATTTTATTTAATAATGTATATAACTGTATATGTTAAGTTTTTTATTAATAATAATAGAAGTTAAGAATCGAAGTATTAAAAATTTATATGTTTATAATAGGATATACAATGACCATATCATAGAATATAATATTGGTGGTCAACATTGCTAGATTGTGTTAAGTACAATTCATTTCTGTTTTAAAAATAACAGGTAAAAATATTTTAAACTCAAAATGATTTTCATAATGTCATATGTGTTCAAAAATTCTCATATAACTAATGAGAGTTTGGTTGAGTTTGAGGGTCAGTCCCCCAGTGCTGTAAGATTTGATGATGCAACATGGATCCAGGTTACTTCATTTTTTTATATTAAGGTTGAGTTGTTTTTATCTGTTCTTGATGGATGCCTGGAATTAATTATGGTAATGTTGTTTTTAACTATCCAAATTGAGGGGAGATCTTGGAGATTGTTCATTATTTGGTAGCGCATATGAGGAGAAGCTATGATCATAGGATGAGGTTAAATAGACCTTATATTGAGAGCAATATGAGCAGTATAGAGTCCATTAGTAGTAGTAGGAATAGAAATATCAAGTTCATAAGCACCAGTAATAGAAGATAATGGTGTACTTGTCCCATTTAGTGTAGTGTATAGGAATATAATAACCTATACCAAATCCTCTAAGTAACCATCCCCCACCTCAGTGATTTATAACGTTTTGTGAAACATTTATTAAGATAAAAATTTGAGTGATTATTATTTATAAAAATTTGTTATTGATTCATAAATTTATTGTTTTATATATTGCATTATTTTATATTATTTTAGTGTTTCAAATTTTTAAGGTTTAATGTTTAATTTTAATTTTATTATTTTATTATATTTTTGTGGTATATTTTTTAATTTAAAATTTTTAAAATTATTTAAATATTAATTATTTTATTTTATTTATTTATTTTATTTTTAATTTTTTTATTATTTAATACACTAGACTATTAACGGCACGAATAATAAAATATACAGAAAACAGTAAAATATTGTTTTGATGGACCATCACAAATATAAGTATTTATGAAGTGTTATTCATATATGAGCCATTTTTTATGAGACCCCATCAAAAATGACTTTTTTTAATTAGATACCCTAAAACATTTCCAACTAAAAATATTTCATAATCCATTTGTGCATGAGATCTATAGGAAAAAAAATCTTTAGTTAGTCGATCTTGATCCTAAAACTGTTATAGTTCTGCAACCAGTCCTCCAATAGATCCACTCTTAATTCAAGGATTATGCGGATAACTCTAGGGATTTGGAATAACAATATTTATATATAAGATTATAGTTTAATCATTTTTTTTAAAATGTAAAGAAATATTAATAATTTATTCAATTATTTCTCCTACAATGGATCTCAACTCAAATATTCATTGGTGAGAGAAATTATGTTGTACCGTGGGTAAAACCATTGATCTAGATTCAAGAACAATCTCTATTTTTTCATTTATGTAACCCTTATAGTGTAATTAAATAATTTTAGATAAAACACATGTATGAGATATAATATATTTAATATTTTTGTTATATCTTCATCGAGGCTCACCCAGATTTTGAATCTCTCTTCCTCATAGTGCCTAAATCTGAAAATATTCCTTCAAATATTCCAAAGGCATTTTTGGATTAAAAATATTCTATACAAACAAATCAAACATAAATTTAGATATTTGTGTTGTGAATTTGGAAAATTATTTACGATTGATATATTTTTTGGATTACAAACTCCTCTATGTTTCCCTACAAAATACATGTCACTCTTATAGGATGACCATATCTCACAATATTCCATTATCCTATGTGACTATTCTTATAGGCCATTTAGGAATTCATATAAAAGTTAAATATTAAATTAAAATTGTTGATAATACAATATATGGAAATTTAAAAATTAATTTCAAATCAATTATTATAGAAATTTCAGACCAAGCATTGTTTTTTACTTCATGTCTGACTTTTCTTCACTGGATTACATGAATTGGAATAATATTTCATTTTCCTCTATGTCGACAAAAAACACCAAAATTATTTAAAAGTATTTAAATTAATTACATGTGCTCATTATACGTAACCACAAATTTTTTGTCAATTACACATTTCATGAATTTATTAATGGGCATTTCTTTCAATAGTAGATGATCATAAAGAAAGAAACAAATATTTATCACATATATTACTAAAATTAAATAAAAAGTATTTATTTTGATACTTTTTTAACTTTTACCAGAGGTAATTATTATTGTCTCTATATAATAAACATTATTATGGGAGTGGAAACTATAGGGGTGTCCCATATAGTTGAATATGGATAAAAAAATTTATTAAGTGGTTATAAGAATACATGAGACAGAAAGAGTGGAGAAGTACCCATGTAAGGTTGATGGTGAATAAGGTAAAAATTGATGAGGGATGGAAGGAGTGGGACTACGCTACATGTTAGTAGCTATAAATGGATAAAAACGATGCCCAATAAGATAGGGGGATGCCAAATAATAGAGAGGCATGATGAGAAGAAAATTTCTTCGTGACTTCAATGTTATGAGTTTTGAGGCACTATATTTAGGGGAACTTCATGTAGGGGCAATTCATGATTGGGCGGTCCTATATTATATATTTCTATAAAATCTATTGTAGAAACAAGTTTCCTCTTTCATTATTCATGTTAATATTTTATATGATTTGTTTAAAGAATATACATTGTTAGTAAATAAATGATTCACTCACGAGAAGAATCATATTTTTTATAACTACATCTAAAAATAAATGATCGTTTTTATCTATTAATTTTCCAAAAAAATATTTACAATACATAATAACATGGAAGTTCCAAAATTGATTTCATATATTAAAAATTGTACATAAAAATTTTGTTACTATAATGATTCGAAAAAATTTTATATTATTTTTTCAAACATTTTAAATTGTAAACTGTAATTTACATAGAATATTAAAACTATTCCCAAAAACATATGTTTTTTCATTAAATTAAAAAATGAGATAAATAAATATTTTTTGTTATAATTCATTTGTTTTTCCACATATTATTTCAATTTCCAATGAAATTGGGTTGATTTTACACCTATTTTATAATTTATTGAAACCATCACTATCATATGTTGACTAAATTAAATTTTCATTTATTTTATGAATTTTTTATTTATTGAATGATTATATTAATAATTATAATAATTTTCACTTTAAAAGAGTTTGTCATTATAAAATGTAATTGTTTGTAGGGATTTAATTTTCAGTTAACCATAAAAACAATATGATATTATCATTAAATTTATTACCTTATAATCCATATTTAGTACCTATATTGAGAATATAGATTTATGTGAAAATACACATTAATTCATAATAATTTTTTAGAGATAAATATATTTCCCTCTCTTTTTGAGTTAAATTTTCTTATTAATTATTAAATCCATTTCAACAATATTAACTACATTCAAGTTCAAATGATCAAATAATTGAAAGTTTGTAGAATAAATTTTATGATTGTGATGAAAAGAAAATATTTCCTAAATGATAGTAGTGGAATTAAAATATTTCACAACTATGTTTAAAACATAAGAATTATTAATCTAGATATTTATTATAATTTAATTAAAAATATTAATTAGTAAAATGCTTTGAAGTTTAATTTTTTACATGAATGAATAATAAAAAAAATACATCCAAACATTTCATATATACATGTGTTATCTTTCAATTCTTGGATCAAAATCTATTTCATAAATTGAATCATCCATGTAACAGAAGTTAACATTTTATTTAATACAGGCTGATTCATAAAAAAATATTTAAATGATCAATTCACTCATTAAAAAATTATCATAGAATAATATAAACAACAAAATGAAATTTTTTGTTTTATGGGTCATTTATATAAAACACTTTTCCGACCTCTAATATGGAAATGTAGGGCTCATTGGTTTGAAGAAAAAATTTCACATCAATTAAAATAAATACAAATATTTCTATAGACATTCCATGACATGTAATTTTAGAAAACCACATTCATTTTACCATAGATTTGTTACAATGAGTATAGTAATATGATAAATACATTCTCTCGACATCCCCATAATATGATATATTTTTTGATCGGTATTGTCTGTCAGAAGATAAAGCATACCAATCTGTTATAGCATTTTTCATGACATTTTCATTTTGTGTTTCCATGTTTATAACACAACTATTTATAATTAATTTAAATAAAATGAAATCTATTACAATAAATTATGGGTCCACATTATTCAGACCGAAATAAAATGATCTTATTTTAGATGTTACATCACACATTGATAAAATTTGGACCTGAAATATATCAACATCTAATATTAAACATGTATATATGATTTGGTTATGTAAGAAAATAAATTTACTGCCAATAAAAGTAATGATGTGTGAAATTATTTACAATTTTATTTCTCCATTAACATAAAGATATAGTGAATGATATGTTCTATTTATAATTCAACATTTTTATCTAACAATAATAATGTTTTATGATGTTAGATAATTTGAAAAAAAAATAATGAAATATATTTATTAATTTATATATTTTATTTAATCATCAACCAAGACAAAAATTAATAAGACTAAATGATGAACCATTTCCCACTCATATATATTCAAGGTAAATCACCAGTATGATCTAGATACCCCCAGTTTGGGGAAATGATGGAAATACAAGTTCAATGGGATTATATTATTCATATTCAATTTTCAACAACTGATTATATCGCATCTTGACATTAAATAAGTACATCAAACAAAAATAAATGAATTCATTTTCTAAATAAACATTAAAAATAGATCATTCGAGATGAATTTTTTTTCACACTTAAAATATCTATGTAAACCTCATTATTTCTATTTGATGCATAATAAAACTAGCTGTGGGACCACCAATAAGAAATTTTCATAGATTATTCATATTTATATTTAACATACTTGTGATAAATGATGGATGTAAAATTTTCACCAAGAAATTAAGAATTATGGGTGGGTTTTTATGCAATTTTTAATAGTTATTTTATTCAGTATATTAACACAATGTCTTGATAGAAGTGAATGATTCTAATCAAAGTGACCATGAAATTATGAGACATTATATTACAAAGAGAAACGTTAATAATTTTTTTTCATTCAGACATGTTTATAAATTGTTTTATGGGGTGTTAGTTTCAAATCTCAAGTATATACCTATTTTGAAATGATTCAAGAAAAAAACAGTATAACCTCTAAACATTATAAATGATAATGAAATTGTTTTTTCCATTAGTTGTCCTTGAATAACAAGGAAATAGGTATTTCCCCTTCAATCTATCAAATTAACTCAGGATTTATAGTTGGTTTAATTAATTAATTAATTAAATTATTACCTGAGCAAAAATATTCCATTTTTTTCCTCTACATTTTAATTATTTTCATTTATTATTTCTTATAATTTTTTTATCAATATACATTTTATTTAATAAGTGATGCAAAACATTTTACGACCAATATAGAAACTCAAATAACATACCATGATATCTATGATTTATATTTTAATTTTAATGTGTAACCTTCTAATTTATTTAAATTTCTAACCCTTTCCTAAGACACAATTAAAACTATAAAGATTATTTAGGATATTACCCTCTTACATATGTTAAGGTACATGAATTTTCTCTATATCATTATCAAAGTATATTATAATTTTTTAATTGATAATCCATTTTTAAAAACAATATATTCCCTATGAAAATAATTTATCTTTAAAACAATAATCACTTAGAATGGTCATTTTTCATAAAAATAAGGAATGATAGTTTACCTTTTTTACTCTAATAAGAAATCATTTTGTAAGAATGGAACTTTTTTAATATCCCAAATAATGTATTAGAAAATTTAAATTAATCATTTATAAAAGAATCATATGTCTACACCAAGATGTTCCAAAGCTCCTTAAATCCATATATTAAGTGTCGAAAGATTATATTGACATTAATTCCATGATCATTTGGTATATAAATCAATAAAATCATGATAGTAAAAGGGGTGTTCATATATATCAGGGTATAAAATTATAAATATGAATAAGAAAATTCAATGTACTATATATAGTATTCATAAAGAAAATTGTGTTAAGGCCATCACAAGGTAATCATAATAAAACATTATTTTGGAAGACCACGTATTCACGCCCTCTAATTTAATGCAACCCTAATGGCCCAAAGGAAATCATTTTTATTGATTTTTGATAACCCCCCTTTAAAGGGATGAGGGGGAACCCTTACAAGGCCCGTAGGTTTAGAGATTATATCTCCCGTAAGCTTAAGAGATTACATGACCCGAAGGTCTTAGGGAATTCAATCAGACTATTTAGAAGGAACTTCCCCTCCCCAACATCTTCATCGTCATAGTCGCTCTCCACCTTCGCATGGTCATCTGGCTGGGCATCCCATGCAAGCACAGGATGGTTTTGATGGAAAATCCATACCCTTTCATTCTTACAAATCCATTTGGCTCTACTCTGGTGATTGAGCTTTCTCTGAATCCTCTTCTGGGGATACTCCATTTTGTAGAGTCTATTTGGGGAAACCACATGTGTCCTAATGGCCTAAAGGTGCCCCGAAGGCCTTAAAGGTGTCCCAAAATCCCTACTTGTAACGACATAAACTTTTTAATTAGTTTTGTTTCCTAATTTTGTGTGTTATTTTATTTTATTCTCAACAAAACTATATCCTTTAATTAATGAAGTGTGTATAATTAAAATGAGACCATTGGGTTTCGAATGTTATATGACTATTGGTCAATATGACCATTGGAAACTATAATTTTAACATTTTGTTTTTACAAATACGGTTATCTTGGTTAATTAATACAGAAAAAAGATTGAATGGTCTCATTCAGTATACTCGAGCCACATGAAGCCAATTTGTCGGAGCTTGGGAATGAGGTAGCATCACTAGGCGTTTCACTAGACCATGCCGAAGACAAACTTCAACGTATAAAGCTTGAACAGAATCGCCAATGGGAGAAGTTCAAGTTGATAGAAATCACCACTTGGGCAATGATATCTGATCCACCCCAATATTCTATCACCATATCACACCTTACACTTAGGTCATATGCTGGTGAAATAAGGGGATATGTAATGAGACATTAGTTACTTTATGTAATCCTTTTAAATAAATAAAATTTATATTTCTTCTTATGGAAAAATCTGTGAATTTCAAGTATCCAGATAAATAGAGGATGTTTATTATTGATGAATTTAGGAAAACGGATATTTTCAAATATTATTGATTTCATTAAGTAATTAATAATGTGAAATGATTATAAAAAAATGGTCTTCTAAAGTTATGATCAGTGAAAAATTTAGTGTCTAATAAGATCAACTTGGTTTTTAGTGAATAGTAAAGTTGTAATAGTAACATACCCATATGAATAGTAATGAATAGTAATTTGACAAAAAAATAGAAACATCACCCATGAATGTATAAATACATTTTAGACATCTTAAAATTGAAAAAATGATCATAGTTTAAGTTTTGGTATTTTTGTATGCCATAAATATTTTATTTATAATTTTATAATTAATTTAATAATTCAAAGTGGAAAATTATTTTCATAAAATTTATTCATAAATTGTTACTTTATTTTCTTATCTTTATACAATAATTTTGTGGGACCGTTATTATTTTTTTATGGTGTTACAAAATGAGTTAGAGTATTAAAGTAGTATTTGTGGAAAAAATAACAATTTTATTTAAAAATAAAAATTAAAAATATTTCAAAAATTATATTCATGAAATAGACTTCATTTTTGAATTCGTAGCATGAAAACAAGGTTTGGGTGAATTTTTTGGGTTTTTTCTGAAACAATTGAAATTTCGATGAATAGTAAAAGTGTAATTTTGAGTTTTTAGTGTTCAATAACATTATTAATAATCTAATAATGATGTAAGTTTTCTGGTCGACTTATGAATAGTGAGTTATTCTATGAGGTGTCCCAAGTTCCCAATACCATGGGCATATACCTTGGTCTAGCCCATGGTTTTTCAAATACCACCAATATAGTGTCCCTTGGAAATTAATAATTTATTCACTCACTTTTCTAATAAATACCAATCCATTTCCGTCATTCATTTCATTCCAAAATTATCCTCAACGAATTTATAGTCTTTTGAACTACCAAAGAGTCCCCCAAGGTTCCCTCAATCCTCCCAAGGTCCCGACCTTCATTCTTTCGAAGTAAATCATCAATGTATGGGATTCTTTCACCATCCTCTTTTAAGTCGTGAATTCCTTTATGTTGTGTCTTTTATTTTCCATCCCTTTATGTTGAGGGTATGTTCTTATATGTTCTAATTACTGTCCATTTCATGTCAAAATGATGAGATACCATTTATTCTCTGATTAATTTAATTTCTGAATTTTTAAGTGACGTCGTTAGGCTGCCCAATTTCTCGTAAAAGATATCGCATCTTCTTTTTTCTTTCAAGTTTCTTTTTCTTGTGGTATGTCATTCCAATATCAATAACATGTTATTATCTCCATGTTATTTGTTATTTATATTGTAATATGAGTTATTTATGAGTGGGTTACCCTTGTACCCACTCTTTTTATTATTTTCTCAAACCTTGTTATATATCCATTATGATGCAGAAATTTCGTCTCAAAATTTCTATCTCTTTCTCTCAAGAAATTATATATTTTATGTGAATACCGAGAACTATTTCGTTTCTGTGGGTGTTCAAAAGTTTATAAAAAGGATATATTTTATTTTGGAATGGAAATACGTATAACCCTCACTCCCCTTCCATGAGTTATAAATGAAATAATGATCTTATTTTTAAGGAACTTTTAAAACTTAAAGATTTTCATATGAAACCCATTTATTTTAATCTCGATGGGTTATTTATGAAATGATTGATTATGATCTATGTTTCTCACATAAAATTAAATACATTTTAAGGGTGCTCCCTGATAGCTCTCCAATGCATTGGGTAAATAATTAATCTCGAGAGATGACAAGTTTCAAGATACCTTGGTGAATATCCTTGGTAATTATTATGACACCTTGGGGATGTACTGTGGTGATAAGTTCATGAATGTCAAAATGAAATGTTGAAGCCACATATTCAAGTTATGATTCATGTTCTTTTCATTATGATATGCATATAATTCAATTTCTCAAGTCCTTATATATTTATTTAAGTTCTTATTGAAATCAAAAGTACATTGATTCCCTTGTTTACCCTTATTGGGCCTTCTGCTCACCCATTACCATGATCTATGTCTCCAGGTTATGAGATGTAGTAATAGTACATTGATTGATCTTATGATTAATCCTTGCAAGTGGATTAGAATATTTTTTTTAGGTTGTTTTTCATGTATTATGTTCATGATTTCGAGGACACTATACTCTAAAGATCCTCTGTTTGTAAAATTAAATGAAAAGTTATGTAATAAAAAGGTCGGATGCCATACTACTGACCAAAAGGACTGGTGGGCCGAATGCCTGAAGTACTCAAAGCCCAAACTGGTGGCCCAAGGTGAATAGTTACAGCTTCTATAGTACCGAATAGTACCTGCTACAGTAACTACTATAGTGCCTGCTACAGTACCACACATTGTACAGTTATGCTACAGTACCAGCACAGTGTACAACCTACAACAGTGCTGCTACAATACCTGCTATAGTACTTCTATAGAAACCCTGAAATATTCCTCTACCTGGTTTGGAACCTATGTCTCGTGGATTCACTTTAGTATATCTCACCAACTTTACTGAGGCACATCTTCCCTCTATTTGTACATTCGTTTTTTTGTTAATGGTAAGAAATAGAAGAACAATTGTGAACAATAATTGTGATAAGTGATGTGATTATTGCCCTAATGATATGCCTGATATGATGGAAATCAAGGATAAAATCATCTTGATAGTACTGGGTTAGATGGAACAATAAATTAATAATAACGTGAAACATGTGTAACACCGTTATCCTCCTAGAATAGAGAAAGTTGTTTTTGAATCCTTAATTCAGAAAAGGCCTCCCATGATTAGCATATATTATGATCTCGTCCTCATAGAACAGTGGAATAAATCCATTGAAAAGATATTCCTCATCCTCTAGTGCTTATAATGAACTAATGTTGTACTGGTGGTCCATCATTTTGATGGGGAAGCAGATCAGCAATTACACTGATCAAGAATAGGATGTCACAATATTAAATTGATTTCATGTATTGGGATGAATTAACATGGACTTTTTCAACAAATATCCATCTCAAACACTCTATCTCATAATATAAATAGAGTTTTTTGATCTCATTAGAAGGAAGATGAGTTCATTGGGGTGTATAAAGAAAACATTAAAATTCTTTCACGGTACGCCTCTAGCTTAGTCCTGAACACCAAAAGAAAAGAGGATCACTTCTTTTATGGGTTAAAGCTTATTCGATGGAAGGTGATAGGGATTGAAGACTTCGAATGCAATAATTATTATTTTCAATTGTGCTCTCAAGGTTGAAATGGAGACTAGATACTCTATGTGGACTCATGGTTATGGTGTCACGAAGTAGAAAATGTAGAACAACATGGGTGGTTCCAAAAACAAATCCCATGATGGAATTAAGCCCCAATATCCCCCTTGTAAAAAATGTGGGAGGAAGCATTTTGGTAACTGTCTAAAGGGACTCTTGAATTGCATTAATTTCGGAAGAATGTGACCTCTGTCCATGATCTACTTAAGGGATATAAAGAACCCTGCAAACATGGAAGAAGAAAGGAAGGTTGAAATCAACACTCAACCTATGTTTCAGTGTTACAATTGCAAAGAACATGGTCATTATGAAAACAATCACCTTAATCCAAGGGTTGTCATAGGCAATCAACAAAAACATCTATGTATACAAGTTAAGGATTATGAAATCACTACTACTGAGGTGGAGTCAGAAAATGATGTGACGACAGGTACGCTAGTTATTCATTCATTTATAGCGAATGTACTATTTGATTCTGGTTCTACACATTCATTCATATCTTTCAAGTTTAGTATAAATATTGAAATTCAGCCACATAATTTGGAGGATATTTTATTTATGAGTATAGTGAATGGGGAAATTATGGTGTTCGTGGTTTATATCTCCTCCCCGGTTAACATTTATGGACTTAACCCCCCAAAAAATCTTGTCATACTTCCTTTAGTAGAGTTCGATGATATCTTGGGAATGGAATGCCTATCATTACATAAAGACAACTTCAACTACCCAGAAAGGGAGATTAATATTTACATCCTGAAGAATCCTCCAATTCATTACAAGTGAAAGGACTAATATGAATATTCTTTATAATATATGTCTCAAGTGTGTATATTAATT
Source organism: Viscum album (assembly GCA_963277665.1). Taxonomy (NCBI): domain Eukaryota; kingdom Viridiplantae; phylum Streptophyta; class Magnoliopsida; order Santalales; family Viscaceae; genus Viscum; species Viscum album. Next base: position 989,150,746 of record OY728159.1, on the reverse strand, counting down.
CTTTATGAGAAATAATTTCTAGATCAAATGATTGATAAAAAGGAGAGAATCATGCTTGATGACATGCCCATCATGAGGGACTACACTGAAGTATTCCCTAAAGAGATTCCTCATCTTCCTCCTGATTGAGAGGTTGAGTTCTTAATTGAACATATTACTGGATATTTTCCTATATCAATGAAAACTTTTAGAATGGACACTATTGAGCTGGAAGAGCTGAAAAAGTACTTACATGAGAATTTGGACAATGGGTTTATACACGTGAGTGCTTCACCATAGAGTGAGCCATTCCTATTTCTCAAAGAGAACGATGGATCAATGAGACTTTGTATTTATTATCACGAGCTTAATAAAATCACGATAATGAACATGTACCCCCTACATCGGATAGATGACTTGTTCAATTAGCTTCATGGGGCAAGTTATTTTTCTAAGGGGGACCTTCGATTAGGATATCGCCAATAAAAGGTGAGGAAGGATGATATTCCCACGACATCCTTCCAAATGAGGTATGGAAACTATGATTTCTCAATGATACCCTTCGGACTCAACAATGCTCCTACAATTTTCATGGATTTAATGAATAAATTATTCAGATATTACCTAAAAAATAGTGTTTTAGTCTCTATTGATGATATTGTGATATACACCAAGAGCCAGGAGGAACAAAAGGATCATCTTAATATCATTCCAAAGACATTACAGAGGGGGAAGTTATATGTAATGTATAGAAAATATGGATTTTTTATGGAGTAATTATCATTTTTTGGAATGTCATCACCAAAAATGTAAATCTATGGACCCTTCCATGAAAAGGTGATTGATGGGTGTCCCCAAATAATATTTGTTACGAAGATCCTCAAAATTCTTGTCTAGATGAGTATTACCAATGATTTTTAAAGAAAGTTTCAAAATTTTCATTCCTAATGACCAAGCTGACACAAAATGGAGTAATGTTTTTCTCGACATAGGAATGTGAAGACTATTTTATTGAGTGGAAAAAGAAGCTAATCAATGTTCATGTACCCACGCTACCAATAAGTAAAGAACTCTATTTGGTTTTCAGTGATGATTGAAAAAAGGTAATGGGATGTGTGATAATGAAAAATGATAAATTGATAGACTAATTGTCATGGTAGCTGAAAATCAATGATCAAAACAATCCCATGCATGATCTGGAGTTGGCAGCGATTCTCATTGCATTGAACGTATAATGACATTATCTTTATGGGGAGAAGTATGAGATATATACTGTCCACAAGAGTCTCAAAAATATAATCACACAAAAATTTATCAATATATGCCAACGAAGTTGGATAGAGCTCATCAAGGATCTTGAATTCTCAATCCACTACCATCCTGGTATGGAAAATAAGTTGGTGGATGCTCTTAGTGGAATGGATCCAATATCATTATTAATGATGAGAATTGAAAAGGATATGATCTTCTTAGATTTTCATAGGATTTACATGGGCATATTTAAGGGAGGAACATCATCAATACTTTCATTAATGATAACTCAACCATCCCTCATTGAGAAACTGAAAAATTATCAAAGAAAAAAATAGAAATTCAGAAAAAGGTGGAAGCTATCCGAAATAGGAAATATTTGGGTTAAAAATTGAAAAGGAAAATTTTGTACGATTTGAGTCACAATTATGTGTACAATAAAATCTAGAGCTAAAGATGGAACTCTTTAATGATGTACATAACTCGATATTCTATGTTCACTATGGGAGCAAAAAGATGTATCGGCATCTCTAAGAGATCATTCTGTGGAAGAATATGAAGAAAGTGATTGCTGAGTATACATCAATGTTCTTGGTATGTCAACAAGTGAAGGCTGAGATGAAAATTTCTAAGGGGATTTTGCAACCGCAACCCATAGAAATATGGAAGTGAGAGAACATTAATATGTACATTGTCACAAGACATCCAAGGACATCCAGAGGAAAAAATTCTATATGGGTCATTGTGGACCATCTTACAAATAAATCTCACATTATCTCAATCTGAGGGGACTTCTCATTGAATCAAATTTCACACAGATATATCAATGAAGTTGTAAGGATTCATGGAGTACCACTATCTATTTTATCTGATCATGAACCAAGATTCACCTCGATGATTTGGAAAAGTCTCCAACATGCTTTATGCACAGAGCTGATCATTAGTATGGCCAATCATCCTCAAACTAATGACCAATCGGAGAAAACTATTCATACACTGGAAGATATGGCGAGAGCATGTTCTATGGACTTCAAAGGAGGATGAGAAAAATATCTTCCACTAGTGGAATTCCCCTAAAACAATAGTTTCCACTTGAGCATCTGAATAGAACCATAAGAATCCCTTTATGGGAAAAGGTTTAGAAGACCAACATGTTGGGATGTTGTCGATCAGTATAAGCAGATAGAACTTGAAATGGTCAAATAAATGGTGGATAATGATAAAACTATTCAACGTCACATTGAGTCATAACAATATCAATAGAATATTTATATATAAATTTTTTTGATGTGATCTTGAATTCAAAGTTGGATACATGGTATTTTCTACATATCTCCATGGAATAAGGCCATGATATTTGGGGAGAAAGGGAAGCTATGTCCCAGGTACATCGAATTCATTGAGATTATTGATTTTATTGGGGTTATAGACTATCGACTAGAACATCATCCAACCATGTCCAATGTACACGATGTCATTCATGTATCCATCTTAAAGAAGTAAATACCTGAACCTTTACATGTACTCCCTTTAGAGGTGGTATAGTTGGAGGATGATAATTCTTATGTTGAGTAGCTAGAGATGTTCTTTGATCGTAAAGATAAATTTCTATGTATCAAGACTACTCAACTATTTAAAGTAAAATAGTGGAAGCTTATGTACGAAGAAGCAACATTGGGACTGGAAGAAGAAATGAAGAAAAATTACATACACCAGTTTATGGCCTTGAATATAAAACCAAATTTTGAGGCTGAAATTTCTTATGGGGAGAAGAATATAATGAACCATTTTTTTGAGTAGAAATTTCCTTCTTATAATTATTTCATATAATCCAATAAAATCAAAACACAATAAACTACTATGTAATATGTGTCATTTAAACATATGTTTTGCACTTTTGTATTTTGAATTTTTGAAAATATGACAAACACGGTTGTGATCAGTAAGATGTTTGTAGCTCTATAAGAAAAACATAATTGTTTTTGAATATTAACCTACCCATTTGAATAGTAGTACACCCCTTTTGAATATTAAATCATATAAAAGAATAGTATCCTCACATAGGAGTGTATAAATAAAATTTAAGCATCTTATAAGTGATAATATAAACATAGTAAAAACAACCAGTGTTTTTGTAAATCATAAATAAATAATTACAATTGATTAATAAATTTTTAAAATTATATATCCCTAATATGTGTTCCTAAAATAATAATTTTATGTCTTCTGGTTTTAAGATAATTTCAAAAGACCTTATATAATTTTTTAATGCATTAAAAAATTAGTTATAGTTTTCAAATCATTAATTTTCAAGTAAATTATGTTTTTTCAAAATTAAATTTATCATATATAGAAAATGATTTTTTGAAAATTGATTTCATTTTTATATTAAACAGATTAATAATGGTTAGTGTATATTTCTGGAATTTCTCTAATATACTTGAATTTTTTGATGAATAGTAAAATACGATAATTCACTATATTTGCTTAAAACTTAATTCATACATCATGATTTTGTCATAGATGATGTAAATGGCCATTAGTTCGAACTCACATGCACATAATATGTAAAGATCCAAAAATTCCATGGAATATTGTTTTTAATACATGGGATTTTTACGAGTCTACAAAAATTTGCAGCGATTAATTCTGGGGTCTGGTGAGCACGGAATCAATTTTTGATGTTTTGTTCAGGTAAGTTCAATAAATTTACGAGTGGGAATTTATAACTTTTGAACCAGTGCTCAGAATTGAAATATAAGGGCACTATTGAACTCGTAGTGCCAATATTTACTTATGAAGAATTTCACCTCGATGATAGTTGGTCGAGAATTAAAGTTAGTTTTTAGATTTTTTAAAAAGTAAATAAAAATAAGTGTGTAGAATTTTTTTGGTCGTTAAAACCTCCAAGAGGAGGTTAGAGGTGGGGGCCACCACACTATAACCTCCCATGAGAGGTTATGGAGGTGGGTCCCACCCGAGGTCTAAACACCTCTTCTAAATTATAGAGGTGGGGACCACACTGGATTTAAACCCCTTGAACTCTCCATAAGTGGGGTGAACTCTTGAACATCCCTTATAAATGTGCCAATCCACACAAAAAATATCTAATCAAACATTACTTAATTATTTTAGAAATCCTTTGAAATATTTCACCAACAATTAAATAATGGGTTAGCTCAACCCATTATGTTTGGTTGGCATATTCATTTGGGGGAGGATTAGGAGAGAGGTTGGAAGAACATGGAAAAACTAATTCTCCCATTGTAGAATTCATCTTCCACCAATGAAGAGTGATCTTCAACCGGTGCAAGAAAGGGAAGAGACTTCCTTGATGAAACCCGACGAAGTCATCCTTGACTTCATCGTTTTCATTTTGACTTCAACGGAATGACGTATGCCTTTCCGCAACATCATCAAACAAACAACAATACAAGGTAAGGGATTTTACGTTTGGAATTGATTCCGTCCTTCGACGCACAAAACATTGTTTGTGTAATTCCAATTTATATCACCATAACGTGGAAGGCTCGGGCTGCAAGAACATGGCCCGACCCTTCCCCTTCGTTACTCCTCGTTTGTAGATGACGACTGCTGCGCAACGACACCGCTATAAGAGTGGACTGCGGCGGAGCAATGACGGCCGGTGATGGGAAGACTATGAAGAAACCGGTGGTGCAAGGCCTTCGGGTCACCAAAAGAGAGCGACACCACTGTGTCGCATAGAGGAGATGGGGGTTGCAGCCAGGTCGGGCCGTGGCGGAAGGGCACGGTGTCGTATCGCTGTGCGGAGGAGGAGATCCACCGCCAGGGAGGGCCTCATCAGAGGGGCGTGGCACCATCAAGCCATGCAGAGAAGCAGAAATGCGGCCTTGGAGGGCTCTTCTGGGTGCCTCAAGCCGCTGGATGCGGATTGGGCGGGCTCTGCTGGGCGCCTCCAGCCGCCGGCCGGCCAGGCCATGGGGGCGGTCGTGCCGTACCCACTGCGGGCCAGACCAAGTGTGGGCCATACCTAGCACCGGCCATCTGGCTGCCGCCTCGGGCCGAGGTGCACCCTCAAGCCGGGCTGACCCCTTAGGCCGGGTCGGACCCGCGGACCGGGTCGGACCCCTGTCTGAACCTATTTGACCCGAATACACCTTTTCGTCCATAACACATGCTACGAGTGTCCGATCGACGAACAGTTTGTGGAGACAGAATGCTTAGAGTGAGACAGTTCTTTTGACATACCCCACATGAGGTTTGGACATAGTTGGGTTATTGTCGGTTTGTTTTGAACCTAATATTCAACCGGGCCTCTGGGATGTAAATTTCAATAACTCACTTACTAGGCATCCAATTGACGCATCGTCTATTGAATTGAGACACCTAATATGAGGTGGACCATTGAGATACTTCTACATGGGATGTTGTGACAGTTGGAGTATCGACCAGTAGCTCGTGGAGCAGATCCTTTTTGAGGTGAGCAGACCGAGTACAAAGACCTACTAGCTAGTTGAGACCTGAAAACTTCTAGACCGATTCGACTCGGAGTGACTCGACTGTCCCAGTCGGGAGGACCTACATGTGGCGTGGCTGACCCACGGTGGGGAGCGCCTCTATGTGACTGTGGCAGACCCACGACAGTCGACCGGTGATGCACCTCAGCAAGATACAAGGGGGAACACCTCTATGTGAGCGTGGTAGACCCGTGGTGGGGAGCACCTATGTGTGTCGCAATAGACTCATAGTACTCAATAGGAGGAGTACCTCAGCAGTCCAAGGATAGTGGGAAGTACCTCTGTGTGACGCGGCAGACCCACTGTACTCAATATAATAGGAGTACACCATGAGCCGAGGATCAGATAGTGTGACCATGTTTGTTACTAGATAGTACCCCCCAAGAATAAAAACCTGGTTTGAGTTGACCAACTGACTTTTTGGTTTTCCTCATGATTGAGATGGGTTACTAGATAACTTAGGTATATGTATGAGAATATACCTAAGTAATGGATATCCGTTGATTACATACTATGTGGTTTATCCTTTTTGGAAATTATGAGACCTTGAGGGTCTTGGGGTCCTTACTGAGTATAGTTATACTCACCCCTTCATGGGCTATGCCCGCACATCATTGGGTTGGTTGTAGATGACGAACAACTCTGACTGAGGCAGAGAGTAGCTGGACTGGATGGTACCCGGAGGTGGGCCTCTCGGCGTGACGGTATACGGAGGAGACAGACAGATGTGGAGTGTTAATGAGGCCATCTGTACCTACCCTTCAGTTAGGGAACCTGAATGGTGACTCAGTAGCAGCTTTACATTCTTTCAGTTGTAATTCTACTCTCCTGTTGGGCTTGTACTTCTGGACCTTTTACATTCCATTACTTCCTTTGTATACTGTTTTACTTAGTGTTTTTCATCCAGTTGTGTACTTTTATTTGATTTTTTATAGTTATAAAGGCAATGCCTTCCCAATTTAGGGACTTATGCATTTGGTTCTAGTCTCTAGACCCTGACCTATGGAAGGCGGGCTTGGGGTAGTCATGATACGGCCCCCGAGGGACGGTTCGTGGCAAATTTGTATCAAAGGAGTGGGTTCTACCACAAAACATAGGACTCTGATATTTCTTTCCTGTGAAACAACAGTGTTAAGGGTACTAAGTGTGGTTTTCAATTCAGGGAGTCCATTTTTGGTGCGGGCGGCCGATGTATCCATTCACCAGGACAATAATTACTAATTTCTAACATAGTGCACAAAAAACGGATTGCATGTGTGTTTACAAAATTTTTTCTTTAATTAAGCTCAATCAGGTCAGCTCACCAGGTATAATCTTTTGACAGTGTCGCATGTGTTTATTTTTGGATTCCTCCCCATATAGACCTAAGATTCGTACGCTCTGACAGCCTGCCGAGTGATGAGGCCTCGGTGCAGGGTCCTTTACCAGCAGAGGCACTAGTGAAGGGAGTAGTGGTACCACTTCTCATTGGTCCACCAATGCCTCCATCCCCAACAGCAGACGATGCACGTTGCTTGAGCGTGTTGTATGAGTTTCAGTGCTAGAGGCTACCCAGGTTCTAGGGAGAGATGGACGCACATGCGACTGAGGATTGGCAAGAGGCTTTGGTGAGAGTCTTTAGGCTATTAGGGAAACTAGTAGACTACATGATGATCCTTGTCGCGAGTCTCCTCCCGAAAGAATCAGGCAGACGGTGGAGCCTGATTCTCCTAGTCCATGACGAGGCGACACTTCTCTAGGTAGACTTTGAGAGCCTGTTCTAGGTGGATTTTATTCCAGCGACCCTACGAGCGGTACTGATACAGGAGCTACTTCATCTGCAGAATAGGAGCATGACAGTAGCACAGTACTCAGCGAGGCTCACTGACCGATCGGCAACTCCACAGATATGGTGCGGGACCCATTCATCAGGGCTCGTACCATCGATTAGGGGCTCAAGTGAGAGATTAGGGATTCAATGATCTCCCTCAGTATCCCGATGCAGGGTGAGTGTTATAGAGAGCCCTCATATTGGAGAGCTTCCTTGCTAAGGGGTTAGCAGCAGCGAGACCCACTCCTAGTCGACTTACTGTGGAGCCTTCTGCAGCTGGCAGCAGGCAGATGATGTAGAGGACCAAGAGGACCAAACCCAGGGGTGGGCGACCGAAGGATTCAGGATCTATTGTACGGGGAACCCGAGGTAGTGATTGACATGCCATGAGCAGGCATTGTTACTCATGCAATGGGCATGGTCACATGGCTCGTGACTGTCTGACTCGCTATTCAGATGATCAACAGATAGTTGAGGTACCACCTTGGTAGATGTAGAGGTTCTATTGAGGTGGTCTTCAAGGCATATGAGGACATGGAAGAGGAGCTGTTCGAGCACCTGGCAGTGGATGATGTTACGAGGTGCTACCGCCACCACCACCAGGAGGACCACCCCGACCACACAGAGCAGGTGGACAGTGGAGATCATAGCATCAGCCAGCTGAGGCATACAAACATTTCGCTCCAGAGATGATTTGAGTTATGATCTGTGTCTACTCCACATTAGCTGCAGTTCTTATGGCCATAGTTTCCAGTCATTCCTTCATAGCCACTGCCCACTTTCAATGCTCGTAGAATCTATAGGAGTCGTTGGCTCGATCTTTATGGATAGAGACTCCTACGAGAGAAGACTCGACGATTATGCAGTGGTTCTGGTAGTGTGAGCTTACTCTAGGAGGCGAGAGGTTTGGCTAGGATCTCCTCGTAGTGGCGTCGAGGCCTTACTACTACATCTTGGATATGGGATGGTTATCCACAGTCCATGCTCAGATTGAATGTACTAGGAAAAATTTCCAGTGTGTCCGCACGGATTGGACCAAGATTACCTTTACCAGTGAGAAGGGAACCTTTGCACCACTGGACAGACTTACTCGGAGGAGGGTGCAGCTGATCACTCACCAGTTTGCATGCCTTACCCTCGGAATAGTTGATGTGGAGAGTCCGACTTATCCTGTAGCAGTGGACCAGTACACGGATGTTTTCCCTGGAGATGTTCTAGGAATACCTCCCCGTAGAGAGGTGGAATTCAACATTGACCTGTACTGTGGGACGACACTGATATCTACTCCAGCATATCAGATGGATCATGCTAAGCATGCGAGCTGAGGGTACAGCTCGAGGACATGAAGGGAAATGGATTCATCCGACCCAGTGTTTCTCCTTGGGAGAACCGATTCTATTCACCAAGGAGGTGGACTTGAGCTTGAGGATTTGTGTCGACTACCATAATCTGAACTAGGTGACTATAAAGAAAAAGTACACACTCCCAAGGAATGATGAACTCTTTGACCAGATGAAGGGAGCATGGTGGTTCTCAGAGATAGACCTTAGATCAGTCAATCACCACCTCAGAGTTAGAGATGAGGATGTGAAAAGGGTGGCCTTCAGGTGTCGTTACGACCAGTACATTTTCATGGTTATTCCCTTCGGCATAACAAACGCTTCAGAAGTGTTCATGAGTCTAATGAATAAGATCCTCCATCCTTACCTCGATCGCTTTGTCATGGTCTTCATCGACAACATTCTGATCTACTCAACTACTACGGAGGAGCAATCCTACCATTTTCAAGTAGTACTAGACACACTCCGAGAGCACCAGCATTTTTTAAGCTCTCAAAGTGCCAGTTTTGGATTCAAGAGGATCACTTCTTGGGACATGTCATCTTGGAGGATGTAGTTGCAATAGATCTAGTGATGATTGTGGAGGTACTTTCATGGGAGCCACCTAGAAGTGTGACCGTGGTACGGAGTTTCCTGGGATTGGCTGGATACTACCAGAGATTCTTTCTAGACTTCACAATAGTTGCAGCACCACTATCAGCCTTGACGAAGAAAAGGAAATACATCGTGTGGTCAGAGATATGCCAGCAGAGCTTTCAAGAGCAGAGGCAGAGGCTGACTAGTGTCCCCGTGTTGAGGCTTCCAGAGGAAGGAATAGGGTACGTATTCTACTACGACGCATCAGGGACTGGACTCGGGTGTGCCCTGATGCAGGAGAGAGCTGTGATCGCGTATGGTTCTCGATAGCTGAGACAACACAAGTAGAATAATGCTACCCATGACCTGGAGTTAGCCACTGTGATCTTCTCCTTGAGGATGTTGAGACACAATCTGATGGGTGATCATTTCGCAGTATACTCTGATCACATGAGTCTCAGGTATATCTTCGCCCAGAAGGACTTGAACCTGAGAGAGTGGTGTTGGCCTGAGTTCCTACAAGACCATGACTTCGATATAGTCCACACTCTTGGGAAGGGGAACGTTGTTGCAGATGCACTCAGTAAGAGGTATGGTATATGGCTGCTTGGAGAGGCGATAGAGCAGCTGACTGATTTAAAGATTTCTTATGAGGATCGAGATGGAGCAGCTTTCCTTTAGTCTCTTATAGTCATTCCTACACTTCTTCAGCGAGTCAGGGATACACAACATGGGTACGCTGACTGCGAGACACGACATTCTTATATATCCGCAGGGCAGACTCCTGATAGATTTTCAGATGGTGGGGAGCACGTCATCCCCTTTAGAGGACGTACCTTGGTACCAGTTTGAATTCAAGAGGAAGTGTTTAGTGAGTTCCACATTTCCCCTCTTACGGTACATCCAGGAGGGGAGAAGATGTTCCATGACCTCCAACGACAGCACTGGTGGAATGGTATGAAGAAGGCGGAAGCATAGTTTCTCTCTCGGTGACTCACTTTGTCAGAAAGTGATGATGGAGCAACAGGTACCAGCAGGCATGGTTCAACCCTTTTAGGTACCAGAGTGGATGAGGGATGGGATACCGATGGACATCGTAATGGGTCTTCCACGAACATCCAGGAGTCAAAATTCGATATGGGTGATCTTTGACCGACTCATCAAGTAGGCCCACATCCTACCAATTAGAGAGAAGGGCTCAATAGAGAGCTTGGGATGCCTCTATGTGTAGGAGATTGTGAGTTTACATGGAGTACCTTGTTATATTGTCTCTAACCATGACACACGATTTACTTCCCGGCTATAGGAGGGGTTGCAGGAGGCTTTCAGGACACAGCGTCGCTTGAGCACCACCTTTCATCCTCAGATAGATGGTTAGACTGAGCAGACCATTCAGACCCTCGAGGACATGCTCCGAGCTGGTATCCTCGACTATGGTCGCAGCTGGGAGGATCACTTACTATTGGTAGAGTTTGCCTACAACAACAGGTATCAATCCACCATCGGTATGGCACCATTTGAGGCCTTGTATGGTCAACCATGCAGATCGCCACTATACTAGAGATCCCCATGGGAGTTAGCACTAGTGGGACCATAGATGGTATGAGAAACCACCGAGAAGGTTCAGATCACCCAGGAGCAGATGAAGACTGCATAGATTAGGCAGAATTTATATGCTGGCAGGTGATAGAGGCCTCTAGAGTTTGAGTATGGCGACCACATCTTTCTATGGATCTCACCTCGATGAGGATTATGGTGATTTGGCTGAGGCAACAAGTTATCTCTGACATTCATCGGACCTTTACAGGTCCTCGGTAGAGTAGGCGAGGTGGCTTACCGCTGAGCTCTTCCATGTCACTTGCATAGGGTGCAAGAAAACTTCCACACATCTCATCTGAGGATATATGTGCACGACCCTTCCCACATCATCGACCATGGAGAGATGGACGTCGACGATGTGGTGACTTTCACGGAGGTTCCAATGGAGATTGAGGATCGATAGGAGTAGGTCCTACATGGATGGTTGATACCTCTGGTGCGCGTTCTCTGGAAGCACAGGAACCTCCAAAAGAGTACATGGGAGTGGGAGGCTTAGATGCGTGCTTAGTACCACTATTTGTTCCCATAGTTCGAGTTGTAATTTATGGGGATGCAAATCCCAGAGGTGGGGAGAATGTAAAGACACGGAAATTCCGTGGATTTTTTTTAAATATATGTTATTTTTATGAGTCCACAGAAATATATGGAGCTTGATTCTAAGGTTTTTTGTGCAAGGATCAGGCCGCACGAACACGAACCGACCCTCCCCCTTCATTACTCCTCATTTGTTGACAACGGTGGCGGCGCAACGGTGCCACCAGAAGAGTGGACAGCTGGGGGGAAATGGCAGCCGTTGATGGGACGACCATGAAGAAATGACCAGGACAAGGCTACCAGGTTACTGAAAGGGCGCGACACCACTATGCTGCGTGGAGGAGATAGGGGATGCGGCCATGCCAGGCCGCGAAAGAAGGGTGAGGCGCTGTCGCACCGCACGAAAGAGGAGAGCCACAGATAGGGTGGGCCGCGACGGAGGGGCAGAGGCGGCCGCCAGCGGTGCGGAGCGGCTGGCCGCTCGGCCAGCAGGGAGAAGCGGGACCTTGCTTCGTCCTGTGTGAGCAAGACTGGTGCCACCTAGCGCCGGTTTTCTCCCCAACCAAATGGTTCATCCATTCGGGTATCCAGAGGCACATGCCTCCCCTGGACACGGCAAGGTTGGGCCCCGCAGGGCACTGCAAGCAACTGGCTAGCCATGCCACATGGGATGCCGAGTCGCACCCAGCACGTGCCGACCTAGGTCCGGGCCGCCCCCTCAGGCTGGGGCGGACCTGCAGACCGGGTCAAACCCTTGTATGAACCCGTTTGACCCAAATACACTATTCACCCATAACATGGGGTACGAGTGTCTGATCGACGAACTGTCTCTGGCGACAAAAATCATAGAGCAAGACGGTTCTTTTCTAATAACCCACATGTGGTTTGGACACAGTTGGGGTACAGTATGGTTGGTTTGAACTTAAAATCCAACCTATACCCTTGGACGGAAATGCCAATAACTTACAGACCATGCGTCCAATTGACGAACCGTCTGTTGCATTGAGTCCCCTATGACAAGGCAGACCTTTGAGATACATCTAAAAGGGACTTCGTGAAAGATGTAGTATCGACTAGTAGCTTGTGGAGTGGATCCTTCCAGAGGCGATCAGATAGAAAACAGAGACCTCGTAGCTAGCTGAGACCTGATGACTACTTGACCCATTCGACATAGAGTTACTTAACTAGCCCTGTGGGGAGGGCCTCTGTGTGACGCGGCAGACCCATGGTGGGAAGTTCCTCTGTGTGAGCATGGAACACCCATAGTACTCGATAGGAGGTGTACCTGACAAGCTACGAGGGGGAATGCCTATGTGTGAGTGTGATAGACTTGTGGGGGAGAGTGCCTCTGTGTGATGTAGAAGACCCACAGTACTTGACTGGAGGAGTACCTCAGCAGTTCAAAGATTGTGGGAAGTGCCTCTATGTGACACAGCAGGACCACTATACTTGATAGAGGAGGAGTGCACCATCATCCGAGGATCCGACAGGGTGACTGGGGTTGCTACTAGATTCTACCCCCCTAGAGTAAAATCTTGGTTTGAGTAGAGCCACTGATTTTTGTGTTTTCTTAATGATTGAGATGGGTTACTAGATAACTTATGTATATGTATGGGAATATACCTATGTAATGGATATTTGTTGAATTAATAAAATGTGTTTTATCCTTGTTGTATTTTGAGAGACCTTGAGGGTCTCGGGGTCCCTACTGAGTATCGTTATACTCACCCCTACATGGGTTATTCCCGCACTTCATTGTGTTGATTGTAGACAATGGAAAATTATGATTGAGGTAGAGTGTAGCTGTACTGGATGGTACTTGTAGGTGGATCACTCGGCATGATGGTACACGGAGGAGACGAATGGACGTGGAGTGCTAAGGAGGCCATCTGTACCTACCCTTCAAGTAGGAACCCCAGATGATGTCCCAGTAACATCTTTAGTTTCATTCAATTATACCTATACTCTCCTGTTGGGCTTGTACTTCTGGCCCTTTTACTATCAATTACATTCATTTTATATAGTTTTACATAGTTCTTTTCTTATAGTTGTGTACTCTGATTTGTTTTTTATAGTTATAAAGGCAATTCCTTCCCAATTTAGGGATTTACTCCTTTGGTGCTAGTCGCCAGACCCTGGCCTATGGAAGTGGGCTTAGGGTAGTCACGATATGGGCCCCGGGGGACAGGGCATGACATACTACTATTTTGGGTCACATTAAATATTAATATTTCATTTCTTATGGAAAAATAATAATCTAATGATTAATATATTTAGAAAACCCTCCTCCCCTCCACTATAATAACCACACACACTCCCCTCATATATTCACTCTTATGAAGCCTTGTGAATTACTTAAATTCTACCCAAATTTCACCCCAACATCCCTGCCCATGTCTAGTAGCCTTTAGTATCCTCAAAAGACCAAAACCTCTCCCTTTATGAGGATCTCAAAGGAGATAAAATCAAGAGGTAAATTCCTCTTCCCAGTTCATTTATTTCCTTTCATGTTTTTTTTCGTTTTTTCCTTACTCATCTCCCTTCACCCATATTGTATGATAACTCTAGTAACATACATGTACCAGTTATTTTGTTATTATAATGGGATAATTCATTATCATCTCTCCTTTCCCCATATTTTATACAAATGAAACAAAAACACCATCTGATATGTGTTAATTTTTCACATTCAAGTACTGTAATTTATCAATTTCTATTACCATATTTTATTCTACTAAGGAAACCATTTTTATTGAGGTACCAAACTATTAAATATGTATTTTATCTTATGTCTGGTTCTGAAATCCACTATCACACATTATGATAAATAATAATGAAAAATAAGTTAACTCTGAGCAAAATAACCAAAATTATTTCCAACATTTATCACTAATGTTTTATATAATGATTCAACATCACCCCAAGTATCCAAATTAAATTTTAAACCTTTAATCCTTATGAAGGATCAATAATAAAATATAACTTCAAGTATATACAACCCCCTTCATCATAAATTTTTATCCGAACATGAATATAAGTGAACTGGTCATTAAAAAAAAGTAAGCGAACGGACCCGAACAATGAAAATGAACCTCATTACCAATCAAAATGGTTATAAATGAACTTAAAAAGGATATAATAAATATTTCACATAAACAATAGTTTATTGAATTATTAATTCATGAACATAATTTTATTATTCAGGACATTAAGATCAAGCAAAGATCACCATCATATTTAAGTTAAGAGATCTTCTGTATTTCACTTTTATTCAAGATTATACTCTATTTTATTCCCTTTTATGTTTAATTCATAGTGATAGCGTATTATAAAGTACCTAAACCATACATCACTCATGATTTTTAAATGTTGATATGCCCATTTCTCTCTCATTAATCCCTCTTAAGTACACATGAAACCATGAAGATATTCTATGTGGGATTCAACCCGAACCTCCATTATTACTTCAGGATTCACTATCATTATTTTTAACCTAAATGAGGTTATCTATTATTCTTATTTTTATATTATAAATGTAATTTGAATTTTCCAAACTCAAATAACAAGTTCCATTAATCATTATCTTTTGTGGAAGTAATTGTTTTTAGTTGATTCCCTCTTCAATACTTCTCGATAAGCAAACATGTTTTAAAGGAACATCCTGAATTCTTACCTAATCTCAAGTTCACACTATCTTATATATTAAACCACCATTGGCTTTATAAAATAAGTCCTTTTATTTTGAAAAAAATTCCTTCGGCTATTATGGTCTTTTATACAAGATTGTTTCCGTTTCTATTTTAAAGGCTCTATAGTATTTTCCCTAAAACCGCTCAAAAATGTATTTGCGCTATAATTTCATGAATAATTTTAATGAATTTTGTAAGTTATACTTGAAATCACTCACCAATATTCATATCAATTTTCCCTTTTGAAGTTCCATGTATACTTTAGTTCCCTTATTTCATGGACACTTTTGAGTTGCACCCATCTTTTATGCTTTCTATCGTGATTATGGTACCCAATTGTTTCCAAGGGTAAACATTATTTTTATTAATGATTGATTATATATGATTATTTATGAGGAAAACATATTCAAGAAATGTTAATATGGGAGCACCCAAATAGATCTCCAATGCAATGCGTAATTTTATGTCTCATGAAATTTTATGTGTCACGGTCATTGCGGTTGGCCTTGGCTTGTGATATTATTCCAAAATATGTTGGTGGTTATCCATGAATCGTAATAAAGTCATGTTTTATGTTTCTCCCACATTACAATGATTCCATGTTTATTTGATCCGTTGTTAATATGTTATGATTCAATATGTTCCATTATTATTTTTCATTATTTCATGCCTTCTAACCCATGTGCTAAAGCCTTATTCTTATATATACTCTCATACTGGGCTTTTTAGCTCATCCCATTGTTCATGACTTCCCCAGGGAAGCCTATGAAGTTGTATGATAATAATGGATGTTACGAGCCCTTTAAGAAGATTAAATAACGATGTGTTTTTTAGTCACATGTTTTATGTTTTATGTACCTTGTCTACAAAGAGAGTAGACTTCACGATCCTTATCTTTAACTATGATTTATAATTATGCATAAAATCATGTAATGTATTATCTAGATGTCTAGGGCCGTTATAAATCATATTTCCATTCATAATCATGAGTCATTGAATAAATAGTTGTAGTATATAATATATAAAACTTAAATTTTATAATTAAAACACTTTTTTGGAAAAAGTGTGAAATATCATTAGTTAAACAGAAAGTCAATTGGCAACAAAAAAATCAATTAATCATAAAAATGTTATATGAGCTTACCAGATGTTCTATCATGGTTTAAAATCTATTAGAGAGATTATAATTTCCTACGCATTCCATCTATGAGGAGATCTTTAAAAAGGTATATTATATTGTCCTAGTTCTGATATTAATCCCAAATGATTATCTTACTTATATTGAAACCTTATATCATGGTGAGTTATTTCTTATTGATACATAAATATTTCCATTCATTGGTAGTAACTTGAATCATTCTTCTATACATCCTGTCATAACCATATTATGAAGCTTTATTCTGGAGAGTATCCTCCATCATTTCTTCCTCAGAGTTTATGATAATCGCAAAGGACATAACATATTTTTCATGCTCCATATCTAATGAACAATTGAGATCATCAAGATCCTCCTTAGTGTGAACCACCAAATAAGTGTTGGGTGAATTGGGGGAGTCATCTTCAACCACAATACTATCCGGCATTTGGGTCCATACTTCCCAAACATTAGAATCTGAGTCAAAAGAAGTGGGAATGACATCCCTATATTTCTAGTAAAGGATCAATTAAAATAATATCATAGGGGATTAATTTCACTCCCCTTACCACCATTTAGTTAGGGTTCAGTCTTAAGACTATCATAGTGGAATAATCCCCTTACTAAACTCGGTTCAGTCCCCATTCATGTCCAATTTATCCCAGGACATATAAATCTTTTCTTAATGCATTAGAGGGAGATATAGGTCCCAATTCATATAAATTCAATAATAAAAATTTGTGCTATAATATCATAATTAATTCATTATATCAGAACCCATGAAAATTAATGGATTCATAATCATATCATCATTTCATCACAGAATAATCCATGGAATTAAAATGGGTTTCATATACATCTTTCCTCATAAACATAAAATTTATAGTGAATGAATAAGTATGGTATCATTGGATCATATCCCATGTAGATCAGATGTGGAATCAAGGGTTTTGATTTTTTTTATGAATATAAATACCATTAAAAGATCATTAATACATTCTTAATGAAAATAATTCTTTAATTTCGATATCATTTATTAAAATAGAACACTAAAATATAAAGGTAATTTTTTATATCAATGAAACCTTATAATCATATAAAGGAAAAATCAATTAAAATATTAGTTTGAATGGATGGAAAATCCATTGATGATGTAAATGTTAAAATAATAATCCATCCATTTTTTATAGAAAAATTACAAATTACATTATTTTGAAAATGATAAAAATATTCCATTAAAAAAATTTAAAAAGAAAAATATAGGTAAAATTGTATTTACAATATTATAGTAAAATACTAAACTTATTCTTTATATCATATTTTTAAATAATCGGTATATAAGAAATATTGTATTTGTCTTAAGAGATAAGTGATGAATTTTTTTCTTAGAAACCAATTTTTGATTTCTTGTGATCATAATATGATGAAAATCAACTTAAAAACATATTTTTGATAAATTAATAGTGGAGGAAAATATAATAATTTATTTGTGAGATATATAATATAATCTATTAATTAAACTCATAATCATTATGTATCCAGAATAAAATGATATTGTAACATAAAACACGTACCTCAAGTTTGTCTTGCATAAAAATCACTCTAACCCCATCTTCATTCGAACGAATCATTTATATCTCATCTAAAGGGTTTTAGGGTATGTTTTTGGGATTAAAAAGTCCTCTAAAATGTGGATAGGGAATTTGGGAATATAAATTTGTAGTGGTTAGTAGCTCTATATGGATAATGTTGGGTAATTAAGTAAGGTAGGACATGCAATTTTATAATTGAGGATAAAGAAACTATTGAAATTTATAAAAAAATTAAATAATAATAAATTTTTTCTCAATAAAAATTTCCCAAATGATGAGTTATTAGAATCTAATGTAGTATATATTGTTAATGATTTCAACTAAATGAATTTTGTATAATAGTGGTATAATTTTAAAACTTCCCCTTTTAATTAACTTGTAGTTATGATATTTTAGTTTTAACAACAATAACAACATATTCAATAGTAAAATATTTTAATGTTTACAAATAATAAGAAAATGGGTCCAAAAATTGAATAAATATGAAATTTTTAACCATATAATATTATTATTTTCTTATTTCAGGATCTTTATTATGTTTTAAAAATTTATTAAAATAATATTCTGATAAAATATCAAGTTTGTCAATTTTGACTATATTAAATTAATTTAAAATTAAATACATCATGAAAACTAGTGAATTTGAATTTAATTCTTAAAAGATAACTATTATGTACTTAGATATATAAAATTCATAGTCTATATTAACTCATACAATTTATATCCCTTTTAATATATTTAACATCATTTAATAAATTTTATTATTCATTTTAGAAATACTATGTCAGTATTGTATAAGAGTTCATGGAAATTATATAATTAAATAAATGAAAATAAATCTATATAATGTAAATAATGTAAATAATATATAAATATAATCTTATATTGATTAATAACATATTTTTTTCCATGTTAACACACAAGGGATACAAAAAACAAAGAGAGTGACATTTTTTAACTTTCATTGTTTTAAATATTATAAAGGCCATTTCCAAGAAAATGCCTATATTAAACTATTAAATTTAGAGTTTAGGGTAATAAGGGTTCAATTATATTTATCAGGTAATAACTATCATGAAAAATTATAGTCTTGTCATTTATTTTCAACCTTGGAAAACTATATTTTACCTTTGTCGAGGTGAAACATTTAACCACGATTACTATTGCTATTGATCAAAGAATAAAATTGGTCCATTTTAAAAAAATTAATATAATAATATATATATATATAATTTATCCTATATAATCCAATACATATTAATGGTAGAAATTCGTTTTAATTTATGTGCACAGAATATAGGAAAATGAATTTTTAAAATATATATTTTTAATTGGAATACTAAATTTATTCTTATCCCATGCTGAGAAAAATATTTTTTGAATGTTTAAAACAATTGGGAAATTATATAATATAAAACATTCATTGAAATAACTTAAAATATTGATTAATTAATTTTATTATTATAAAAATTCATTTCATGTTGCTATTGTTTTAGAGAATACAAGACGTTTGTTGTTAAATATTTTTTTTGTTTTTTTTATAATATTTTCTAAATTGAAAAGGCCATTTTATAAATGATTAGAACATAAATATTTCATAATTAAATTATTACTAATGAAACCCACCAATCAAATTCTATGCATAAAAAACCCGAATATAGTTTAATAATGATATCAAGATCATTTAAACTGGGTTATGCATATAGAAAAATCTATCGAAGAAATAAAATTTTGATATGGGAAATATTTCATAAAAATATTGGGTTGTTACATTATACCTATTTTAAAATAAATTTCTCATTGAAAATTTTCCACTCTGATGTAAATTTATGAGGATACATCTACCTAATCACATCCTCCAGTTCCAACACAACTTCCAAAAGTTTGTTGTTTTTCCATAAAATTATGAAAGGATAGCGGTCTAGTTTTGTATCCATTTGTCTCTATGATCCATAATATTTACATGTCATTATCTATATGATTTTTATTTCTAATGTGGTATTACTTATGAGATCAATAGATTTCAATAATATCATATATACTTCTTCATGAGAGATACATGGAGCACATCATTAATATGAGAGTGATTTAGTGGGAGAAACAATCGATAAGATACCATTCTGAAATGATAATTCTTTTGAAAGGAATAAATTTCCAAGGGCCCAGATTTCCATATATTCTAAGTCTCATCAACATATTCCTAGAACATATTAACTGGAATACCTTTTCAATAACTTCAAACTCTAGATATTTTAGTTTATTTTAATATTTATTTTTTTGTTGAATTTGAAATTCTCTCATGTGTTGTTAAATCGTTATTACCTTATCGTCATTTTCCATATCTATATCAGGTATAAATATATTTTATTCTTTAAATCCATTTTATTATTTTTTAGCGTTGAACTTACTACTATAGAGCGATTCATAGGGAGACATATGAATAATGGTGTGATTGATATTTTTTGTATAAAAATTCTACCAATGAAGGTGTTGATCCCAACCAACTTTGAAATACATAGAGAAATATCTCAACATGTCTTATAGAGTTAGAATGGTCCTCTCAGACTCACCACGTGTCTATTAAAGAAAACATTACTGAAAAACAACCCTTCTTCTAGATCGTACTAAATAATTCTCCGAAACATTGAGGCAAGCATTGGAACCCAATCAGATAAAACTAATAGTGGTACATAAAAAAATGATTCTAGCTCAATAATGTATAATTATGAATGTTGATGAATATAGAAAGATTCTTTAGTGGGGATAATGTGAGTTTAATTCATAAGGAGATTTATTATAAAAAAATATAATTATAAATTTCAAAATTTTGTGGATTCTAACAAGAAAATACATGGTGACGTATTAAAATATCCGTTCTAGTATGGTTATTGTTTATAAAATCCTCATCAACATAAATCTTATACAAAAACATTCATATATAAAAATCCCTATGAAACATACTCTGAAATACCTATCTTTATTCCATAACACATGAAATACTCATCAAAATCACTACATATCTATGCACATCTAGGATGAATAGAAAATGAGGAACTTAGAGATTCATCCATAAATGCCTTCTTAAAATATTTTATGGATGAAATAAAGTTATAGTTTATAAATCATACCAACTAATCATAATCAAGGTTGAAGTCAAGAATATTTCTCTTTATAGTTTTACTCTCTATATCTTCTTTTTTCATATCTAGAATTATCAACAGAATATATGGTTGAACACTTATTTTATCAATATTATATTTCCCTATTAATTTATGTTTTATAGATATATAATTTTTAAATATATAAATATTTTATCATTTGTGATCCTCATTGTAGATATGCCTGACAGATCATTTTGATTTATAGCATCTACTACAACGTTTGCATTCTAAGGGAGGTAATGTATTAAGAATTCATAATCATTAGTCAATATAACAGTATTCATTGGTTAATTTTCCACTCTTTTGAGTGAAAATTTAATATAATTTTTTATTACAAAATATGTAACACCTTTATCCATTTAGATAATGGAACAACATATTTAATGAAAAAATTACTACTGCTACATCTAAATCTAGATTAGGTTAATTTTTCTCATGAAACTCCTATTTTAATTCGGCATAATATTTAACCACTTACTTTTTTTTTCAGATACACCATTTTCCACTATTTGTTTCATCTATATAGAATTTAAACCCTTCCCAACGATAGTGTAGTGTACCAATAGGTTTTATGACTAGTTATCTCTTCAATTTTGTAAAACATTCTTCACATTTTCCCTTCCAAATGATATTGGCTCCCTTAGGAGTGAATTTTGTTTTATTCTAAATTCATGAAATTTTATACATAACAAATTTTTGATACCTAGGGAAACATTAAAAAACAATGGATATCGGTCACAATGGTTAGTTTACGAAAATATTCAACAATTTTTTTCTTTGATGTGTCAATGTTATACCCTCACTAGAGATTTTATAATATATTAATAGATCATTATCAATCCAAAATAAACCCATGGTAATGTTTTTATAAAACGTACAATTCATTAGGGTAGTCAAAAAAATTCTCAAATGATCTTCACAATGTTCCATTCTCTTTGAATAAATAACAATAACTTCTATAAAGACTACTAAAATTTGTCACATTAATCTCTAAATATTCTATTCATTAAATTCTATAAGATAATTTTTTAATTTTTAAGACCAAATAAAATCATGAAAAATTCCTAATGTCCATTCCTTATATAGAATGCAGTCTTGGGAATATACTTCATCATGAACATCATTTGATGCTGTGAAAATTAATGATCAATCTTAGAGAATTATTAATCTCTACATAGTTGATAAAATAAGTCATAAATATAAGTTATATGATAATTGATCATTATAGTGATATTATTATGTTAAATAAAATTAATGTAGAGTCTCATTGATCCATATTTATTCTTATAAAATAGAAAAGGTTCACCCCATGATGACTCACATGGACAATTGAATCACATTTAAATATTGTTCTAGAGTTGATTCTTCCATTTCTACAGTCCAAATAGCTATACTATATATGGAGTATTTGAAATAGGGCTTGAACCATGTATGAGTTATATTGAAGAATTGACTTCGAAAATTAGTGGGAGACTAGGAAACTCTTCTATAAATACATCATTAAAACCCTCGTGATATTAATATCTCCAATATTGAGTTTGTGTAAAACTATTTTAGATAAGAAGCCATTTTAAAAAGGGATCTTGACCAATAAAGTGGCAATAATTTCAATCAAAAGATTATTTTTATCACCACATAGGTAGGTGACCATTGGTAGGTTAAGAATATCAAAATTAAATTCCCATAAATGAATATTTATTTTGTGTTTATGTAAAGAAATATAATCCACAGACAAAATAAAATTTAATTCAACTAGATGAATAATGACAATAATTTACTAGAACGCATACCTAAAAACGTCAACTAGAGAATAATGATAGACTTAAGATGTTATCACCACACCATTAAGATATTTTAATACTAACTCAACATAAAAATTTTAATGGGTACTATGATACCAATAGAAATATATTGATATAAAAAAGTTGGTATATTTAGAATAAAATAAATACTTAGTAGTTCTATAGTGGATGATAAGTGTTCCTTCCACGACATTGTTATTTCTCCCCTGATCGAAAATAATGATCAGTTTAATTTTCCCTATGTCTATGGGATTAATATGGTTTTTTCATCGATCATCATCATTAAAAATTTTATTCGTACAATAGTTAGTATCATTAAATACTACTTGAAATTAAAACACTAGAGAAAGGGTGGTGTACTATCTCGATCATTCTCTATATTCACATCATTAGATAAATTTTCACATTACTTTGGTTTTTAATATCTCGATGACCTTCCATTATTTAATTGATAATTTTTTATGTTTCTGTAATATAATTCTCTAAAAAAATTTATCTACACCTCAAGAATAAAGAAAGTTTCATCTTATTCTCCCATTGTTTTTTTTGAATTTCATTGGAATTCAAATTTTCAATCAATATCAAATCCTTGAGATTAATGGTTTAATCTAATTTCAATATCCACCTTGAGATCACGTCAAAAAATTTCTTTATATATACTGATTTACCGCTTTTATAACACCCTATATTGACTTGGTTTTAAGACACTAAATTATTAATCAACCTTCCTTTTAGGTTGGACGATAATGCTCGAAGCGTACCTCCCGAGTAATGTGATACATTCATCATAAGTACCAATAGATTAATTTTCATTATAATTTAACTTATGAAATTAATTCTCCATTTACATATGAATAATATGACTTATACAATTGTTGATAAATAATATTTATGATTTGTCCTACTCAATAAATTAAATTACTTCGTGTCCTATTATGTACTAAATAAGAGTCCTCCATTGATATAATTTATAATTTAAATGATAAAATAAAAGATAATATTCTCATGTTAGTGTCACATAAGAAAAAAATATCATTTAAATGTTTCTGAACCAATTCTTAATGACAAGTAGATCAGTGAAACCACTATAATATGGTCGATGATTCGTCATTAAAGACTCAATAGCACACCATTTCCTCTATTTCTGTTTGCAATATGTTCCTAATTTATAAAAGGGTAATGTTTTTTGGAATAATCACATGTTTTTTATATTTACTTCTTCCAAAACATTGGGTTTCTGAAGAGGAAATTTTTCTCATTGTCAATTTCATTCTGCATTAGGATGATTCCTTTAGGATCAATCAGTTGACTAAAAAAATATTCAAAGGTTGAGAAAAAAAATGATTATAGTGGAAAACCACATAATTATGAATAACCATTTATATATTGTCTAAATCATGAAACCTTATTCCATGACACAATATATTTAACCTATGTAATTGAAGGTCATTACCAATGCTCTTATGAAATTATCCTATACTTTTACTTTTCCCTACTGTTCATACTAATGTTTTATCATCCTAGTTTTGAAATGATAACTAAAAACTTCTCTTATAAAATCTATATAACTCATAATTTTAAAATTATATATTATATATAAATATTAATATTAAATACATAACATAATGATCCACACTATAATAATAAATTTATTGTACACATATAAACATGGTAATAAAAAACTAGTAAAAAATTGTTCACAACATCTCTATCTTAGAACTTCATAAATATGTACCTTATCTAGAATATAATAGAATAAAAATATTTCATATACTAATAAAGGAAACATAAGATAAGGAGATATTTGATTATTAATAATGATAAACGAAGGAGATATTTATGATCATATTAGAATAACTGAGAAAATGTTTATGGAAACAAGAGTTTATCATTGGAAAAAATGTGCATATCTTATATATTAATTCTAATTCATGGAGTAAATTTTTGAAATTTATTAGACTTTAATCTTAATTTAATCAATGAACATGATAAACTAAAGCATAAAAAATTTATAAGAGATAGAATTTATCCACACATATAATGATATAAAATCATTTCCATAAATGTAATGGCTCAATGGAAAGACTGTCGTATTGGATTAGGTTAAATCCACATACCACCATAGTAGACATGGTTAACTCCAACGAATACCATAGAGGGAAAATTAACATACTAAACATGGTTCAATCCCCATTTCAATATTTTTTATCTTATGTGATATCAATCATTACCCAATTAATTGAAGGGAGATATAGGTCCTACCTATCTCATATTGAAATTAATATATATATATATATATGTATATATATATATGTTCTATTGGATCATAAATCTCTTATCATATTAGAATCATCGAAATTAAAAGGGGTTAATAAACATTTCATCCATGCATAACCCAAGGAAAAGATATTGGTTTCAAAATATTGTCATCATATCATCACATAATAAATTGTAGAACTCAAATGGCTCGCAAAAACATGTTCTCATAAAGATCATAAGAAATAAAAAGAAATAATATATATGGTAACAATTAACAATGTTACTAATAAAGTGTTACGTAAAATCATGGGTTTTTCAACTTCATTAATTTAAATACTGATAAAATATCATTAATTGATACTTGAGGAAAATAAACATTTTATTTTGAAATCTAATATCAAATAATTATTCAAATATAATGAAATATTTTTTATTTAAAATGATCCCTTTAATCTTTTAAAGGAATTTTCAATGTAAACAATATTCATGATCATGGTAAAATATGTTCATGTTGTTTATGTTTTAAAACCCATCCTTATATATTTATTCTAAAAAATTAAAAAGTACGTTGTTTGTGAATATTCAAAAAGATAACTTTCAATCCATTTTGAAAAAAAATTAAACCTGTAGAAAAATGAATTTAATAAACATTGAATATTTGTAAAAACAGTGTTTGAAATATTTTTCTAAAAATGGATATGGAAGAAAGAGGTTTTTGGACCAAAGAGAGAAATAAATCCAATTTTCCTCAGAAATAAATTTTATCATTCCTATGGACATATAATGAGGAAAATTAAAGGAAAATGTTTTTTAATTAGGTTAACAATGTATAAGAAAAGTTATAAGATTATTGAGAGTGAGGTCATATTATTTGATCATTATGGGAATAGTAATAACCATTACTTATAAGAATTGAGATTGTTCCATAAAACACTTACATTGGGTTTCGATATATTAAAATCACTCTAAAATCCTCTTATTTGAAAAGAATCCAATATATATTCTAGAAACAATATATTGGATCAATATTTTTGGAAGATGAGAACCTCTTGAATGTGGATATGGAATTGAAGAAGGGAAATTCATGGATGTTGGTTAAGATAAAATGATCAATTTCTTGTGAATAAGTTTGGGAGGAGGTTACCTTTTATAATTAATGTGAGGGAAATTTTTTGTATTTTTCAATCGATTATGTTTTAATAAATCCACTCTTAGGAAAAATTCTTCCAAATGGCCAATGGTTGAATGCTATTATAGGAAAGGTTTGTAATTATATCAACTAACATAATTTATAAAAATTTTGGTGTCATTTTAATCCTTCCCATTTGAATAACCAATAATTAAACAATTTTAAAATCATCTACTATAAAAAAAATTCAATATTAAATTTAATTAATTTATTTTTCTAAGGTGGAAATATTCCAATAAATAGATATGTTAGGAAATTGTTTCCCATATCATATCCAGTTTTTCCTTAATTATTTATTTTTTGATATCAATTAAATTTAATAAATATTATTTTTATAGAAAATCAATTTTCCAATTTTTACACTATTCATATATTTTTACTTTAGTCAAATCCTGGAAAATAGGGAATTAGAATATTAGAATTTCACACCACTATTATATTTCTAATAGATCAATAAAATAATTGTTTCACATTGATTTATTCAATTTGTAACACTTTTAATATCTTTAATGTAATTTAATATATTTTTTTATTATGTTGAGGAATACTACATCGTTGTTTAATAATAAATTAAGGTAAATATATAATTTATAAAAATAAAATTTTAATCTATATCATGAATATAATTTTATTAAACTAAATATATACACTTATATTCTTTCATAACATACCATTTTCCAAACATGAACAGATAACATATATTATAAAAATATAAGGTATTTTATTTATCCATTCAGTAATTTAAATATTAAATATGTCATTTTAATAGAAAATATTCCATTAAACTAATCAATTTCCTTAAAAAGGTAATAGGGTATTTATTCCATCTATCAGATAATATTTACGATGAAATATTATGGACATATAATATATTTCTAATCTAGAAAAACATGATTTAAATATTAACGATGTGATAAACTTTATGACAAACCGATTAAAAATACATCAGATTTACATTAAAAAAAGTGTTAATGTTAATCTGAGAAACTACTAAATTAAAAAAAGAAAATATCATACAAAAAATGAGATAACATTATTATTGAAAGAATGTTTGATAATATTATAGACCTTCTCCCTAAATAAATTTCATTTAATAGTAGAGACCGTTGCATGTAGGTCATCCTTGATGTACTATTCAAAGTAATAATGTAAAAACCCAGTTTCTATGTCAATGTTTTGTTTTCTATTTATTAAAAAATAGAAAAAATAAAACTAATTGAAAGATAAAATACCCAACTAGTAAACATTTTATTTATACAATTGGATCAATACATCATTGACAAACATAAGCTAGCCCATCAAACACACAATGATTGATAGTAACACCACTGAAAATCCACCAATCATTACACTATAGATGACCATGTAGTGAACAAAACCTGATTCAACTATAACCAATAATTTTTTATCATATGATATAACATTAAGATTGAGGCCAAGAGGAACATATAACACCATTTAGGTGGAAATAAAGTGAATACTGATGAACTGTAAGTGTGTTTCAAGGCACTTAAATGTAGATATTTATAAGCCTTTTTGTAGCCATTATTAAATATGCCCATTGAACATTTAATATAAAGTTGAAAATTTAAGAATATTTTGGTTATAAATATAAAACAATTGAAGAATTTTTAATATTATTTATATTTCAATTATAATCCATGTTGATGATAAATTTTTTGTATTCAAATTTTTCGTTTAAATGAGTGGTAGTTATTTTAAAATATATTTTATTCATATTAAATTTTAATTTATAAAATTAGGAATCATAAATATTTACAATGGTATTATTATTTAAATAAACATGTAAATAACATTTCAATTACACTTTAGATAAACAAGTACTAATGTGCATTAGTTATCCACCTCTTATTTTACGTGTCAAATTATAAGATATTTGATTTTTCTATTGTGAGTGTAAATCCATCCAATCCATACATTTATTTGTACTTTTGTACTCCAATGTCATTTAAATTCAACCAATTCCCCTGATGAGATTGTGAATAGTGGATAAAACTGAATTCATTCCATTCATCTATCGACGCTTCAATCCTCCTATCAGCACTTTAGAGATCCACTATGTGTAATCTTATATCCCAAACATATTTAATCTAGACAGTTGAACCGTCAGGTATTCTTCAACCTATAGTCAAACCAGGAGAAAACCCTTGATAAAGATCTCCTTTGATCCTTCTTTCCAGTCATCATTGTCCCATGAAACCCCATACCAAATACAAACGAATAGTCAGTTCCTCCCCTCAGTCAGTATTTCAAAATAAAAATAACTTCTTACTGGAATCACTATGAGATCTGACTAAACAATGATCTTGGTCAAACAAATATATCTTAAATATCACAATGTATGGTATTCCATTCTTCATGATTCACTTGTATCTTAACTAAACTATCAATGTATAATAAAACTTAAAACCATCCATCACCGTTGATTTTTTCTAGTGGCACTAGATTTTTTAGGATATTACTTGTTCATATATTCACATAAAAAATATATAAAATATTCTTTTATTTTACCCATTTAAAAAAATCATGTTTTTAGTTGCGTGTAATTAGTTTTTCATATAATATTCATCATAATCTGGGAAAATCCCCTTTAGATTGCTGATAATATAATTGTATAATTTATCAATAATAAACAAATATAATTAGATTATTTGTTCTCTAAATAAGATGAAAAACCTCCTTTGAATTTTACTGGAATGATTCACCATGTTTGGAAACCATAGACCATCAATCATTTCTCATTTGATATTCATTTAATTTAATTGATTGTTTTATTAGTTTTTCAATTATTTTACTTCATTTAAATTTAATTATAATAACGTATGTTCATTTTGTCAAGGTTGAAATTTCTATTTTTTCTTTTTTGTAATGGGTTTATTATTTTAAAATTAATTTTTTAAGGGTTGTTCATATTATTTTTGTTCTAAAAAAAGTGATATATATATATATATGTGAGTTTATATTTAAATATATACCTATATATATCTATCAATTTTAGTATATATGTGACACATTTATTCTATTTAAAACTATTAAATTTTTAAAACATAGGGTGTTTAATTAATTTGTTTTTATTTTCATTTTCAATGGAGTAAATATTTTCAATGTGGTTTTATTGTTTCTCAAATTATTTTTGGGTTTATTATTCATTGTTATATGAGAAATATTTCATTTATTTTTCTCCTAGAACACTATTATTTTTTATAGTTTTTCATAAAAAAATATTATACTTTTATGTTCATTCAACATATCTACAGTCACGTATGCTAGTTACATTATATGTTATGGAAATTTGTTATATTTTTTGACATGTAATGCTTGTACGTATTTCATTTAATTGTATCAAAGTAAATAATGGTAGATGTTTCATCATTCAAAAGAGTTTTTATGAAATTCCAAGGTATATAGTATTTGAAATATAACTCATATCAAAATATACATACATATAATAAGGAAAAGTATGTATTGAAAATTTAAACCTGAATATGTTAACAATTATAGTAATAAATAGTAAACCCATCTCTCACGAAAAGTGTTGGGCGAGATATCTTTCCAGGTTTCATGTTTCCTCTGTATTTTTATTTTATGATTCCTTCATATTAATTTTTAAATGACCATTAGAATTTTATTAGATCATCTATTTTATACATATTTATTTTAAAAAATGATAAGTTATTTTTTATATTTAAGTAAATTCAACAATTTTTTCAAAGGTATTTTTGGGTTAATTAGTAAAAGTATTTCCATAGGAAAATTCTATGTGTATTTATCAAATAATTTTCTAAAACTGTTACTTGGAGAATGAAATACTAATCCCATGTTCTCTTTTGATATGATTTACATAGGTATCATAAACACTTTTGTAGATAGCTCATATGGAATCATAGTGTATATATTGTTTATTTTATATTAACTCTGAATATTTAGAAGATACAGTCTAAATTTCCAAAAACTATATCGGAAAAGGATTTCTATGGTAGAGTTAAGGGTGTATTTTTTATTTATATTTGATAAAAAAATTATACAAAATTTTTTAGCACTGAATCTGGAAGTGCTGGATCAGGGCATTGTAAATGGTTTCATAAAAATTGTCTAGACTACTCTTGAAAATTATAACCCTTTGTTAGAAAGACCATCCATGTAACACCCCGAGATTTTATAAAAAATATTCTTTTTAATTTCATTAATGTCTTGTGTTGTACGCTACACCAAAATGAGCTTGCACAACACGCATCCTTGGCTTGCCTTGCATTACACGCAATCATGACCTTCCTCGATAGCGTGTGTAGTACGCAATACCAAGTTTCACTAAACAACGATATGCTATTAAAATATTTTTAAAACTAGCCATTATGAATAGTAATAACCACCTTTTAAAATTTTATAAATTTTATCTCTCAAAATGGACTTCATTTTTGGATTAGAAGTATAGAATTTAGCCTAAGGTGAAATTTTGGTACTTTTCGGATAACTTTCATATTCTGATGAATAGTGAAATTTACTATATTTTAATTAAAAACAACTTTGTTAATCAAAATAATTAATAGTGATAAATTATTAATTTTAGTGGTTTTAAAGTATATTTAGAATCTATTTTTACAATTTAATACAATGTTGGTCATTGGATGTAATTTCACATTTAAACCTGTTATAAACAAGTGTCAATCTTTTGATAGTTATTATCTCCTAAAAACACGCCATTTGTTTTGACGATAGGAATTAATTTTTAAATTAGTTAATGTAAATGATATGTTTTGAATTTGGTAAAATAGACATCATTTTTGAGTTCATAATATCAAATATAGCTTAGGCCTAATTTTTGTTATTTTTCTGGAAACTTTCATTTTTTGATGAATAGTGAAACCACTATGTGGTAGTAAAAAAAACATGAATTCTTCATGAAACTTAATTTTACCCCTTCTGTGAGTGGAATTTCAAAAATCTGAGAGACACGGTTGATGTTAGTAAGTAAAATGTGGTTCAATGAGATGAAAATAATTTTTGGTGAATAGTAACATTTTACTTTTTTTTTACCACGGTTAAAAGTAAATAGGGAAATTAAGGGTAAAAATGATATTATTTTTACCCTAACACATGTCCTAATTATATTGGATATGTGCAATTCGACCAAAAACAACCTTAGGAATAAAATATGACCATTTAGGCCCACTTGGATAAGATTAGGACATTTATTATCATTTAACTCAAAGAAGAGTTAAAAGAGTTAAAATCAATGTTTATTTACTAAAACATTTTTAATATAGGGTTATACATAATATAAATTAGATTGTAGATATTCATTAGAAAGCTAATAATATTTCCTACATAATTAAATTTTATTTATAATTTTTAGACATTAAATAAGTTAATTTATTTATGACACAATCATGATGCAGTAATTACCATAATAGTAAATAATTAAAATAATTGATATTATAAATACCCAAATAAATATAATTGGAGCCGTTTTATGAATTCCACTAATTTTCTA
Source organism: Viscum album (assembly GCA_963277665.1). NCBI lineage: Eukaryota > Viridiplantae > Streptophyta > Magnoliopsida > Santalales > Viscaceae > Viscum > Viscum album. Next base: position 989,118,819 of record OY728159.1, on the reverse strand, counting down.
GGTTAATATGACATGTTTTTATTGATGTAATTTGACTTTTTTTGAACTAATAATTCTGTTATGATTTTCACAAAAATCAATTACCAAATAGTGTCAAAATTGACATAAAATAGTTTTTAAAACAAGTATTATATTATTAATTGTTATTTTATTCATAAAAATATAAGGTTCGGACAAATGACTTATACAAGGTTATCTATATTAATAATAAAAACATGGGGTTCATTTGGCTTGTTATAGTACGTTTATTAACTTTATAGTGTAAGGAAACAAGAATACACGGTAAAAGTAAAATTATTTAACTTAATGTTAAATCTAAATGATAAGGTTAAAATAAGAACCTAAACTTGTCTAAATTCTATCGGATGAGAGGATTTCGATCCATACCCACCTTATCTTTGAAAGAAATGAATTTGGAGCTATTTAAAACCGAATATGACATTATAATATAATAATATTTTTAGTTTTCCAAAGGAGCCCCTCTCCTCCCTTATAAAAGGGCACCTCCTCCCTCTCTTCCTCACACAACATTGAGCCTTCAAGCTCAGCCAACCCCTGCCAAATTCTCTTCTCCACTTCCCTAGAAACATTCTAGAGGTTCTGGTATTTCTCAAAGAACAATTTTATTGCCCTAAAAGGAGATCTCAAAGAGGCGCTTCAAAGAAGAGGTAATTTCCTTTACCGATTCTTTCAACTTTATTTCTTCTTCCACTTCTTTTTCATAGGTTGTTTCATTATGAAGTAATAACATCAGTATCTCTCATATACTGATATGTTAGTATAAGTATGAAACAACCCAATTTCCCCATCTATCCATCCTACGGAAAACGAAATCACCGCGCGGGCGTACGTATGGAATACCGTCTCCACGACGTGATGAGATTCATTCTCAATGATTAACCATTCATAAATGATTATAAACCATATATAATAAGTAATAATTAAATATATGACATAATAAGGATACTGGATTTATGTGTATATATATGTATGTCATCTACTTAATTCCATTCAACTCAATAAGGAAACGAAAACAGCGTTCATGCGTACGTACGGCCTACTGTCTCCATGAACGGTGTATTTCTTTCCATTTACTGATTTATTATATATATTTATATTATGAATATATATTATATATAAAGCATGTTTTATATTCTGGAATTAAGTAATCATGATCTAAGTAATCATATGAATAATTACAAGTCAAAACACGGACGACAAATGAAACAATTTTACCCAAAACTCTCCTTAACATGGAATTTACAAAAGAACGGGTAATATAAAGTCATAAGTGAACCATATATGATATCATAACAATTAATATGATTCTGTAATAAGTCAATAACATTACTTAAATCATTATTCAGGATGTTTGGATACGTATGAAGCATATCGGACCTAAGGTAAGGGAAATATCACAATCTCATTTTTATCCAAGATTGTTTATACTTTGGAATTTACTAGGGTGTATTTTCTCATCCACATCAATGGTTCCTCAATATGTAATATTTATAACCTTATACAATAGTTTATATTCAATTTTACCCCTCGGTGAGTTTTTAGTAAAAGATATGAAAGGAATCTTTTGTCATTTTTTGTACGAGGTACTTTTTGACTTTTCCGACAAACGTACGAGAAGAATGTTTTTTTTTACTTATACGGCATGAATGGATTTTTAAAAAATTATTGCCAAGAATTTTACTTTACAAGTTAACAAGTTTATTTCTAATCAACTTCTTTTAGTTTAAAATTGTTTGACATGTTAAGAAAGGAAAATGTTTTTGAAGTACAAAGGATATTTTCCTCAAGAATGGAGTTTAAATGCTTTATCCAAATTATTTTCCATCTAAGATAATATAGGGTTCTATTTCTATCCATATTATTACATTGATTTGATTATGTTGTGATGGAATTATTTTTATGAATTCCTTTATCTTATATGAGTTGTTTTATGATGTCACAATGTTTAAGATTCCCATTTTTATTACATGGGTTATTCTATGATGTATGGTTTATGATTTTGTGGCACACATAAGAATGGTATCATTATGAGATGGGTGGGACCTGTATCTCCCTCCAACGCATTGGGTAAATATCTTATATCTCATGAGATAGACATGGATGGAATGGTAGGTTATACCGGTTCAGTGAAACAGGACTGAAACGAGGAGTGAACTCGGTTCAGAAAGGGACTTTGTCCACTAAGATAGTCTTGGTAATGAGTCTTGACTAATAAGAAATGATCCTCTATGATTATGTGTGTATGACACAATGTTTCATGTTTTATGAGATGATTATTGGGATTACATTTCACTACTATGATTTATCCCATGATATGAAATTACAATCTCTTTTGAAGGTTAAGATTTCTAAAAGATATGTTCTTATGAATATAATGTGATTGATATTTCTTTTGTTTACCCTTACTGAGCATTTGAGCACACCATTTTATGTTTTCTTTTCCCTAAGATATAAAGAAAGGATTTAGGTTTAAAAAAAGAAGATCTTTATGGGAGATGTTGAAGATCTTTCACCACGATTAGAACATTATATTTCGAGTTTCCAAAGACACTAAACTATTAAGGTCCTTGTGTGTGTTTTTTTGTTATGTATATAGTATTCCGAAAATGTAATGTAATGTTAATGTACATCAGGCTTCGGGTCTCTACAGTTGGTATCAGAGGAAAGGTTTAGTCAACCTTTGGAAACTAGGATGTGAAAACGTTAGTGAGATCCCTAGAGATATTTCTAAGGTATGTCTAGGGATGTCCCTAAGGATAAGTATACATATAGGATATAGTCCTAGAACTATGGTAAGGATCATAGAGTGTAACCTAAGATGTTAGATATTGAAGTTACTCCTCATTTATTATGATTTATGCCTCTAACACTATTCTTTTTGGGTTTTAGAAAATGGATGGAAACAAGATGATTCATGATATTGGAGGATATTATGAAAAATGGAATGATATTCTTCATGAGAAACCAAATGAAATGGGATTTGGAAGTCCAACCATCATTATTATGCCGAATCAGCAATCTCATAATATGATCAATAAACTCAAATTTGGTATGTTTCATGACTCGACTAATAAGAGAAAGATGGAGTTTCATGATGATCATAAAGGAAAGAAATTCAATTTCCCCTATGTAAATCATGTGGGAAGAGGCATCAAGGAGAATGTTTCAAGGGAACTAGAAGATGATTTGGGTGTGGAAAGGAAGGACACAAAGACAGTAAGTGATAAGGAAAAGGTTCAGTTAACACTATGGATGAGGATAATGGTATTGCTACGACATCAACAATGGTTAAATGTTTTAAATGTGGAATGTACGGGCATTATGCAAACAAATTCCCTAAGGGAAAGTCTCATGAAGAGAATCAGTACGGCCATATGAGTAGTATTTATGTTTATGATGATGAAGAGACAACAAATGATATGTGAGTTGAAAGAATTGTTACATGTTTATCAAGTGTAATGTTGAATAAGTAATCTCATGGTACTATGGAATAAAGAGACATCTAAGGATTGTTACACTGTTGTCTTTCCTTGAGTTTTTAAAGTGTATGATTAATGGTACCAGTATCCATTAAAGGATATTCAAATATTTTTGGAATATAGAATGGATAAGGAGAAAATTAAATGTTTGATAGTATTCATGAGATCATAACTGATATAAAGAGAAGGTTATGTAATGGATTGAGTATATAGAATTTTTTGAATTTTGGTATGTGGAAAGAGTTAACTTTTGACAGCATTCATGTTTTCACTACGGTTTAATGGGTATTCATTTTTCACGTGAATACATGATTAATCTATTCACATGATTGGAATGTGACCAATAAGATATATGGGGTATAAATGATGGTATTCACATGCTTGGTTGATGACATTTCAAGTAATAATTTTCCTTATATTATGAGCTTGGACCGAAGTATTTTAGATAAACCTAAAGATTGGAATGAATTATGTTGACATAAGTTAGTATTGTTTAAGTATAAAACTTTTGATATTATTTATGTGATGTTATAGTAATGTAGTTTTTGAAAAAGGACAACCTGCAGGACAGGCAACAACCCATCGCGTCGGACAAGGCCGTGGGAATCGAACCCATAACCGACGTGCGACTGGCCTTTATCGCCTACCACTAGCCTACAGAAAGTCCTTGTTTAGTAGAAACTAGTTGTATTATATTAAAAAGTATGATATATTAAGTATAAGTCTATTTTAGGAACCATATATCATTAATCTCACTATAGATGGACTTATGTATTTTTTGATAACTTTTCTAACCTTTTGTTTGAGACGGATGGAATGACCCATCATTCTATCACATGATCTGCTAACACTTCACGAATAAAAAATTCAACTTCATTTCTTTAAGAGATGAAGTGTAAATTGTTCAAGTCACGAACAACAGTGATATTTTACCAAAATAAAGTAAGTATTTATTCTAATTCAAATTCTTCAACTTTAGGGAAATGATCTTGAAAACCCAAAAAAATGTTGTCCTAGTGCTCTTATATCTGACGAATCAGATGGTACCTTAGATAGTCACAAATTTATGGCATTGTGATTGCTGGCTTTTCCATAGCCATGTTCTCTACCACTCTCCATCAGAACATGATGGTTAGATTTCTCTTCCATATCCATATTTTCACCTATGTGGAAACCCATTGATTAGTTTATTTGGGTAACCGTTACATTTCATACTTTTGTTTTTAAAGATTGGTTTTGGTATTCCTTTTTACGATGTGGGTTTCTATCAAAGAATCTTTCTAATAGTAAACCATTTATAACCCCGATTAATTTCAAGGGCGAAATTCATTTTAAGGGGGGTAGAATGTAACACCCCAAGATTTTATGAAAAATATTCTTTTTAATTTCATTAATGTCTTCTGTTGTACGCTACACCAAAAGTAGATTTCACAACAAGCATCCTTGAATTTCCTTGCATTACATTCAATCACGACCTTCCTCGATAGCATGTGTAGTACGCAATACCGAGTTTCACTAAACAAAACTATGAAATTAAAATATTATTAAAACTAGCTGTTATGAATAGTAATAACCACCTTTTAAAATTTTAGAGATTTTATCTCTCAAAATGGACTTCATTTTTGGATTCGGAGTATCTAATTTAGCCTAAGGTGAAATTTTGGTACTTTTCGGATAACCTTCATATTCTGATGAATAGTGAAAATTACTAAATTTTAATTAAAAACAACTTTTTTAATCAAAATAATTAATAGTGATAAATTATTAATTTGAGTGGTTTTAAAGTATATTTAGAATATATTTTTACAATTTAATACAATGTTGGTCATTGGATATAATTTCACATTTAAACCAGTTATAAACAAGTGTCAATGTTTTGATAGTTATTATCTCTTAAAAACACGCCATTTGTTTTGACGACGAGAATTAATTTTTAAATTAGTTAATGTAACTGATATGTTTTGAATTTGGTAAAATAGACCTCATTTTTGAGTTCATAATATCAAATATAGCTTAGGCGTAATTTTTGGTATTTTTCTGGAATCTTTCATTTTTTGATGAACAGTGAAACCACTAAGTGGTAGTAAAAAAAATCAATTTTTCATAAATCTTAATTTTACCGCTTCTGTGAGTGGAATTTCAAAAATCCGAGAGACACGGTTGATTTTAGTAAGTAAAATGTGGTTCAATGAGATAAAAATATTTTTTGGTGAATAGTAACTTTTTACTTTTTTACCACAGTTAAAAGTAAATAGTGTAATTAAGGGTAAAAATGATATTATTATTACCCTAACACATGTCCTAAATCTATTGGATAAGTGTAGTTCTACCAAAAACAACCTTAGGAGTAATATATTACCATTTAGGCCCACTTGGATTAGATTAGGAAATTTATTATTATTTAATTCAAAGAAGAATTAAAAGAGTTAAAATCAATGTTTATTTACTAAAACATTTTTAATATAGGGTTATACATAAGATAAATTAGATTGTAAATATTAATTATAAAGATAATAAGATTTACTACATCATTATATTTTATTTATAATTTTTAGACATTAAATAATTTAATTTATATATGACACAATGATGATGCAGTAATTAACATAATAGTGAAAAATTAGAATAATTGATATTATAAATACCCAAATAAATATAATTTGAGAATTTTTATGAATTAGAATAATTTTCTAGGTTAATATGACATGTTATTATTGATTTAATTAACTTTTTTATAACTAATAATTCTGTTATGATTTTCACAAAAATCAATTACCAAATATTGTCAAAATTGACATAAAATAGTTTTTAAAAAAAATATTATATTATTAATTGTTATTTTATTCCAAAAAATATAATGATCAGCCAAATGACTTAGATAAGGTTTTATATATTAATAATAAACAACTTGGGGTTCTTTGGGCTTTTTATAGTATGTTTATTAACCTTATAGTGTAAGAACAAAAGAAGACACGGTAAAAGTAAAATTATTTTACTTATTGTTAAATCTAAATGATAAGGTTAAAATAGGAACCTGAACTTGTCAAAATTCTATTGGATGACAGTATTTCGATCCATACCCACCTTATCTTAGAAATAAATCAATATGAAGCTATTTAAAACCAAATATGACTTTATAATAAAATAATATATTTAGTTTTCCAAAGGAGCCCCTCTCCTCCATTATAAAAGGGCACCTCCTCCCTCTCTTCCTCACACAAATTTGAACCTTCAAGCTCGGCCAACCCCTGCCAAATTCTATTCTCCACTTCCCTATAAACATCCTAGAGGTTCTTGTATTCCTCAAAGACCAATTTTAGTGCCCTAAAAGAAGATCTCAAATAGGTGCTTCAAAGAAGAGGTAATTTCCATTACCGATTCTTTCAACATTATTTCTTCTTCCACTTCTTCTTCTTAGGCTGTTTCATTATGAAGAAATAACATCAGTATCACTCATAAACTGATATGTTATTATAAGTATGAAACAACCATATTTCACCATCTATCCATCCTACGGAAAATGAAATCACCGCGCGTGCGTACGTACGGAATACCGTCTCCACGACACGATGAGATTCATTCTCAATGATTAACCATTCATAAATGATTATAAAGTATATATAATAAGTAATATTGAAATATATGAAATAATAATGATACTGGATTTATGTGTATATATATGTATGTCATCTACTTAATTACATTCAACTCAATAAGGAAACGAAAACAGCGTTCATGCGTACGTACGGCCTACCGTCTCCATGAACGGTGTATTTCTTTCCATTTACTGATTTATTATATATATGTATATTCTGAATATATATTATATATAAATCATGTTTTATAGTCTGGAATTAAGTAATCATTATCTAAGTAATCATATGAATAATTACAAGTCAAAACACGAACGACAAATGAAACAAGTTTACCCAAAATGCTCTTTAACATGGAATTTACAAAAGAACGGGTAATATAAAGTCATAAGTGAACCATATATGATATCATAACAATTAATAAGATTCTGTAATAATTCAATAACATTATTTAAATCATTATACAGGAGGTTCAGATACGTAGGAAGTATATCGGACCTAAGGTAAGGGAAATATCACAATCTCATTTTTATCCGAGATTATTTATACTTTTGAATTTACTAGGGTGTATTTTATCATCCACATAAATGTTTCCTCAATATGTAATATTTATATCCTTCTACAATAGTTTATATTCAATTTTACCCTTCGGAGAGTTTTTAGTAAAATATATGAAAGGAATCTTTTGTCATTTTTCGTACGAGGTACTTTTTGACTTTTCCGACAAAAGATTGAGAAGAATGTTTTTTTAACTTATACGGTATGAATGGATTTTTAAAAAATTATTTCCAAGAAGCTTCCTTTGCATGTTTTCAAGTTTATTTTTAATCAACTTCTTTTAGTTTTAAATTGTATGACATGTTAAGAATGGAAAATGTTTTTGAAGTAGAAAGGATATTTTCCTCAAGAATGGAGTTCAAGTGCATTATCAAAATAATTTTCCATCTAAGATAATATAGGGTTCTGTTTTTATCCCTCTTATTAAATTTATTTGATTATGTTGTGATGGAATTATTTTTATGAATTCCTTTATCTTATATGAGTTGTTTTATGATGTCACAATGTTTAAGATTCCCATTTTTATTACATGGGTTATGCTATGATGTATGGTTTATGATTTTGTGGCACACATAAGAATGGTATCATTATGAGATGGGTGGGACCTATATTTCCCTCTAATTAATTGGGTAATGATTTTATATCTCATGAGATAGACATGGATGGAAGGGTAGGTTATACCGGTTCAGTAAAACAGGACTGAAACGAGGAGTGAACTCGGTTCAGAAAGGGACTTTGTCCACTAAGATAGTCTTGGCAATGAGTCTTGACTAATAAGAAATGATCTTCTATGATTATGTGTGTATGCCAAAAAGTTTCATGTTTTAATATATGATTATTGGGATTACATTTCACTACTATGATTTATCCCATGTTATGAAATTATGATCTCTTTTGTAGGTTAAGATTTCAAAAAGATATGTTCTTATGAATATGATGTGATTGATATTTCTTTTGTTTACCCATACTGAGCATTAGAGCTCACCCTTTTATGTTTTCTTTTCCCCAGGATATAAAGAAAGGATTTAGCTTTAAAAAAATAAGATCTTTATGGGAGATGTTGAAGATAATTCACCACGATTAGAAGATTATATTCCGAGTTTCCAAAGACACTAAACTATTAAGGTCCATGTGTGTGTGTTTTTGTTTTGCATTAAGTATTCCGCAAAAGTAATGTAATGTTCATGTACGTCAGGCTTCGGGTCTCTAAAATCCACCCTTAGAAAAATCTTATATACTATATTTTTTAGATTTATTGAAGGAAAATTGTAACAAATCTTCCATCCCTTTTAGATGAGCTACTTTCTTGGAGCATTATAGAGTTATGATATGAAGAAAACTCAACCATATAATGTTATGAATCATGCATAAAAATTTCTTTTGAACATATCCCATACATCTAATATACTCCACCTCCATCGAAAATCATGATTGGTTTACTAGGACCTCATTCAGAAGAATTTTCCCTACCAAAAAGTACAAAGATGGTGTATTGAAGGTCTTTTTAGCTGAATTGCCTTATATGATAATCCTAAATCACTCCTATATTTTTATAAAGAATAAGAAGGAGGAAATATCGACACAGAATATATGATCCAAAACTTATGTTTATTTTCTAGTAGACTCTATGATGAAATGGAAACCTTAAATGATTAATTAATGGGACTGACCTATAGAATTCAAGTTCAAACTGACCTTCTGGAGTATTTTATTGACCATCCTTCTAAGAGAAATAAGTTCCAGTGTCTATATTCAAACAACCCTGCTTGCACTAGATGTATATAGGAAAATGAAATGGAATATTGTTAAGGTGCCACGAATATTAATCTTCATGGAAGAAATATTCATAACATTTGAGGTTAGATATTTATACCATGACATTACATGAATGATCAAATTACGAGGGAACAATTCAATTAAGGTAGAAGAATGTAACACCAAAGGTTAAAATGCCAATTATTTGTTTTCAATTTGTTAAATAATTTTAGAAATGATATAATATATTGAGAAAAGAAAAAACAAGTAAAAATTTTATTTATAAAAAGGGCTTAAAAAATCTTTTACATATCTAATATAGCACATCAGACCCACAATAAAGGATAAAAACACATCTATATGTCCATCAAGAATCACTACAAGGTCAAAAATATACTACACATCACCTCAATCAACCACAACCTAGAAAGTTAAAGCACACGAAATATCAATAATACTAAGACCTAGGAGATCATATAACATCATTCCATGGGAAATAAATTTAATGTCAAAGAATTTTAGGTGTGTTTGAATTCCATTGAATGTAGATTTTTATAGTCATTTTTTGTTACTGTTATAAAATATGTCCACTAGAAGTTTAATCTAATGTTGAAAATGATAGAATAATTGGTTTATATATATAAAACATATAATAATTGTTTAAAATTATTTATTTTTTAATTGTAAACATTTTTATGATAAAATTTATTGTTTTTAAATTTGTGGTTTAAATGAGTTGTAGTTTTTAAAAAATATACTTTTCACCTTTTAAATTTAAATTATTAAAATTTAAAATTAACTATATTTATAAATATATGAGTAAATAAAATAAAATATTAATAACATTTCAATTACACTATTTATATACAAATTTATTAGCACAATAGTTATCCTACATGTGTTTTTCATTTAACATAATAATCTCTCTGATTCAAAAGCTGTGAGTTTACACCCATACAAGCCATCAATTTATATGTTGTATAGTACTGCATTTGTGTTTCATGTCATCCAATTTAATATATGAGATTGTGAATGGTGGATAAAATAGATTCTAGTACATTAATATATTAGTGCTTCAATAATACATTCATCACTTCGCAAATCCAGCAGGTGTGATCTCACACCTCAGAAAAATTCAATTAGGAATGTCAAACCCTCCTGTCATCATCCAAATGTAGTCAATCAATGAGAAAATCTATGATGAAGATCTCATTATATGCTTTTCTTATGTCTTCATTAACACATGGAGCACCATATTAAATGTAAAATAAATGTCAGATCATACCGTTAATCAGTATATTGAAATAAAAAATAACACCATACTAGAATCAGTATGGGATATGAATTAATAATGGTATAGGTTTAAAATATATATTTGAAAAATCACCAAATATGGGTTTTATCCTCTATGATGCAGTTGTATCATAACTAAAATATCAATGTATTAATTAAGAATAAAACCAACAATCACCCATGATTTTTTCCAGTTCCACAGGATCTTATAAAATATTGGTTGTTACTATTTTCACAAACAACACGTATAAAATATACATTTATTTCATGAAATTTGAAATGATATCACATTTTCAGCTTCATTTCATCAGTTTTACACAAATGATATAGTATAATCCTAGACAACCCCTTTTGACTAGCTGATAAGTTATTTTTATAATTTATAACTATTTAAAAAATATAGTTCGAAGAGTTTTTATATAAATAAGATGAAAAATATCCTCTAAATTTCACTATTACACATTCTTATGGTTGGATACCAAATACCTGAAATCATTTCTCCTTTTATAATCAATTATAGTAATGGATTGTTTTATTTTTTTTCCAAATATTTTCCTTCCATTAAAATTTAATTAAATTAAAGGATGGTTGATTATTTCAAGTTAAAATATATATTTTGTTTTATTTGTAAGGGTTTTATAATATTCAGATTTAGTCTGAAAATTTTCTTTACATTACTGTTGTTATAAAAATGTTGACATAAATATATGAGTATATATATGAATATATACATATATTTAACAATCAATATTCAATATATACGATATAAGGGTTTTTATTTTAAAAGAATTTATTTTTTAAAAGCCATGGAGTGTAAGGGATTACTTGTTTTTTGTTATTAATTTTATTCTCAATTGAGCTAATATTTCCAAAGGCTATGTTATTGGTTCTCAAATTATTTTTGTGATTAAGATTATAATTTATATGATAATTCTTTGATTTTCACACCTAGAAAGATATTATATTATGTTGTGTTTCATAAAAAAATGTTAACATTTTATGTTCATCATGCCAATGATCACCCATGTATGTCAATTACATTTTGTGTTTTGGATATTCCTTATACGTTGGGACATGTTATGTATGTACTTATTTCATTTCATTATTTTAATGAAAATAAATTCAATTGTTTCATATTGTAAGAGACTTTTAATGAAATGTTGTGTTATCTAGTTTTTAATAGATAAATACTGTGAGTTTATAAATACTTAAAGAATGATTATAATTTTCGGGAAAATATTCACTCAAATATAGAAAATATAAAAATATTGGATATTGAACTCATCCATAATAAGAATTTATATTCCAAGATAACGTTTTAGGTTTGAAGTCGCCTCAGTATTTTTATTTTAAGAATCCTACATATTAATTTTTGAAATACCATTATAATTTTATTATTACATTATACTAAACATAAATATGTTAAAAATTATAATATATTTTTAAGGTGTAGGGAATTTCTATAGTGTTTTCAAAGGTATTTTTGGATGAATTAGTCAAAAATTTACAAAGGAAAATTCTAAATGTATTTATCAGAGAGTTTTATAAAACCATTACTAGGAAAATTAAATGATCATCAAATGTTTTATTTTATAATTGGTTTCATTGGTATAATATTGCTTTTGGAGATTGCATGCATATAACTATAGTGGGCCCATTATTTATTTTATGTTAACTCTGATAATTTGGAAGATGGAGTATAATTTTTCAGAACCTTGACCGGAAAAGGTGATCTATTATATAAAGAATATTGTATTTTTCAGTTATATTTTGTTAAAAAAAATAGTCAATATGTTTTATCAATTAATCTAGAATAATGGGATCATAGTGTTATAAATAAGACATCATGTACTATGATTTCATAAATTCCTCCACTATTGTCTTAATTTCTTTGAATCCACTTTTCAAAATAATATATTTATTGTTATTCAACCCCTACTGCTCTTTATTAGTCTCTACAAGGACAATTATCTTGAGCCTCCTGTCAACATCCTTAGTAGAGGCATCAATATAAAATCTCTCTTACAATATTTATTCCTCATAGTGTATAATATTCTACCATAATATATCGACCTTTTTAATCCTCCCCAACCACCTCTCATAGTAGGCCGACCATCACATCCCTAACATTCTTAATCATATCAAAATATAAGTGATTTATTTAAAAACAATTCTTCTATATTATAATTATGTAACAAATTCTCTTTAATTTGATATATTTAAAAAAAATATTTGATGTAAACGCCCAAAATGTGATCATATAAATGAATTTTAGAATTTTATTTTCAAAACGTAAAACAAAATATATTCATATACCATGACTATAAAAATATTTATTGAATGTTTAAAAAATTTAACCACACAAAAATATATATTTTTTCTTAAAAACATTAAATAATAGTGATTAATTTTTTTTATTAACACCAAAATACATTTCAAGAATAAAAATACATTTTCAGAAAGGACATTAAATTTGATTATTGTAATTTAACATTAATTATAATAATTTCATAAGTGGTGAATTTATTTTTTATGTTTTTAAATAATAAATTTGTTAATAAAATAGTTATTACTCATTACACCCATTATCCCAATGACATGGTGGCAAGAGAAACAAATTATTTTAAGTGTTACATAGTTTATCTAAATTTATTATTTCATGTAACACAAGCTATATAATATATAAAATTATTTAATGAGAAATATTTCATAATAATACCAAGGTGTGACACACTCAATTCTTTCCTACAACCAAGAGAGATAAAGTGGTTATTCTAGAGCCCCTATTAATGTTATTCTTCCCTTATTTAAGGAATACTATTGGTTTGATTGTTATTATTTTGAGGTGGTCATAAATATTCTTCACTTGAAAAAAGAAATAATGTATTGACATACCATTATGATTTTGGATCATGTTATGATAATATGAATTGTTTTATCTTATTTTCCTTCAAGTGACAATATTTGGAAATGGCTATAATATTCTTCTAATTAAATTCCAATCAGATAAATTTTCATTTTTCATATTTATGTATTAATTTAAATCATAAAGGATTATTTACTTAATTATAATGTGTAAAAATGATTTTCTCATTGTAAGAATGTCAATTACATTGTGAATTTTATTAATTCTCATATTTTAGCTTCTTTGATCACCAGGTACAAGCATGTTTTTTTGATGAATTCATGTGTTCAATTATACTGAACAATAATTTAATTATAATGAATAATATTTGAATTCATTGATACAGTAAGAACATAAAATACAATTCCTTGATCTAATTTCAGATTACATAGAAATGTCTATATGAATATGAAATATTTAATTTTGATAAAAATTTGAAATATTATTTATTATCTAGAAATCAAGTAGGGGAATTAGAATATATGTGATGTTCATCACTAGCACTAGATAGGTACTACTAGCTAGTAGATAGTGTATTAGTCATGGGTACAAATTTTGGCCATTGAGGATTGATGATTAATAAATGACATACAACATGTGGGTTTCAAAATAAAAAATTTGAAAAGACCAAGAATGGTACTTAGTCCATTTGTTAATAGTAAAAATGTATGGATATAAACTAATGGGTGAATAGTACCCATTGACTATTCACATTTCATTAAATTAAATAATAATAATAAATAATATAGTATGTAGGTATCGTGTAGGAGTCACCCTCTTCTTAATGCATCTTTTACATGATACATTCTCTAGATAATAACACATAACCTATCCATGTTAGGCAAAGGCGAACAGGTCTAGGTATATCTCTATCTACCTATATAGCTAGTTCATGCACAATAAAGGCATGATCACCCACAAAGTTGTTTTAAAATATCATATACACTATTAAAATTAGGTAAAAAAGTATTCTTTATGAGAATTCATATAAATTTGTAAAACTATATTTTGGAATAGTATACATGTTTAATATATATATTAAATAAATTAATTTTCTTAATTAAATTTTATTTAACTTTTGTAAAATTAATTTCAAATTTAACATTATTTTTAATGTTTACTACTTTCATATTGATCATGATCTTAGACCGACAAATGTATATCTTATATTTTATTTATTAATTAGTTTATTAAAATGTGATAATTTTAATAATTAACTAATAAATAATTATCAACATTACATTCCTCTCTTTATAATATCAATATGTTTTTGGGAAAACATGTGTGATTTTATTCATGAATATATGGCATTGTCGAGATCCCCTCCCCCCAACATAAGATTTTTTTAATTGAGGAGGATGAAAAGAGATTATATGAACACTAATGTTTTTTGAAATACCTAACAAGAGTATGACTCATTATATGGCATGAGAGATACCATGAGTCATATATAACTAATGGAGTATACCATACTTTCTTTGTTGATCCATTACTCTATCGATGGATCCAAAAATATGAAAAGTTCATTATCACGTCATTAATTATCACATTCATGATTTATTCTTTTTTATATGTGTATTTGTTATATATGATCATCTAGAATAATAAAAAATATGTAATGATAAATAATAACCAATTCATGAAGAATAATTCAAATTGTCATAGATATGTTGCAATTGAAATCATATTGTTACAATTGGGATGAATTACAACATTTTTCATTCACTAAGAACAAAAAATAAAAACCATCAATTAAAATATTATTTCATTAATTCATCGCATCACTTGAATTTGAAAAAAAACCATATATACAAATTTTCTTTTATTAATATTTGAGTAAAAATATAACTGGTGAGTATTTATTATTATTGTGGAATGTGAACATAGAAAAATGAAGCATCAAATAATTAAAGATAACTATATTGATGTAATATCAGAGGTAAATTGTTGAGTAAATAAATGTTATGATTTATAAGAGATGGGACTCCACTCAAAATATCATGGAGGCATGGGTAAGTTTGATTGGATAGACACAATCATACCTAGAAACTACCTACGTAGTAGGATAACCATATAAGATTCTATAAGTGGAGTTTTTTTTATGATTCATCCCACCGAAATACTCAAGAGATAGTGTATTCAAAACCTATTAGATAAGGGATAGAGAGATTGTATAAAATAGTGGATGGTATTTAAAATTAAAAATTCTCTACTTTTTAATAATTAAAAATTAACATAAAAGTACATACCTCATAGGTTTCTTTTTATAGAATAGTGGAATGTAGTTCCATTGAAACACAATGATCATTTTGAAAAATAAACACATCCTAATTGGAACTAATTTATTGAACTCATACAATATCATATATATATAGTATTATTATATAAAACAATTGACTAATAATGTACCCACTACCAATTATGAAACATCCAAAAGACTTTAGGGATAAAAAGAAACCATATAGTATAAATAATGATAACAAATTTTATGTTTACATAATAATTCCATAATCATTTTCCTCTAATCTATGAAGGAAAAACTAGGATGTAGATGGTCATAAAATGTTTTATCATCACTATTATGCATTCGAGTAGAATGAAAATAAGGAAATGAGTTAGGTCATAAATGTATCATCATTTTATCATTGTAACTCGAATGATGTTGAGTATTTAAAAATTGACCTTATGGACAAACTACATCAATATATTTTGGGAAAGGTTCAATAAATTGATATGAACATAAATAAAATTAAATAATTATATCATATAGTGAAAAAAATTTAAAGGAAAGGATGAAAAACCAATTATTATTACTATTTTAATGAATCTTTTAAAAATATTTCTATGAAACAAAATGTAAATATGAATTGAAAAAGTAGGTTCTTATTTTCATTTCATGTAAAAATATGGGTCGCTGGAAGAGAAACTATAATGACTTGTAGAAGAAACATGATGGTGTTTCAACATCATGTATATTAATCATTGCATATGATATTTCATTTTTAAATCATGGGAATTATAGTGTATATGAGTTTTCAAAATTCGTATCGAAATACAAAATCCCAAAAAATAATGAGACATTACAAGAAGTAAGGTGAATTGCCCAGTTAGTCAATGAAGGGTGATTTCTATGTTTATAGTTTGAAAAAATTGAATCTATAATTTTAAAATTTCATTTATTCTAATAAAAATAAAATATTAGAATGTGTATTATAGAAATATTTATCTTTATTACCCATTTTACACAATGATGCACCATTATTTTGAATAAATAAATTTAATTATAGTATTTTATACTCAACTAACAATTTATTAATATATGAATCTTTGATAAAAATGAAGAATATAAAATTTAAAAATCATTAATACCCAATTTTCAAAAAAAATAATGGTAAAGTTATGAAGGAATAAAAATTTAAGGAAATAAGAATTCAGGTGTTTTGAAACTTCATTAGATAAAACTATTATGTTATATAACATGATATCTTATTAGGTTACAAATTGAACAACTATCATTTTGATATTAAATTTGATACATCTAAAAGTACTTAAGAAAAAATCAGTATAATACTTGTTAAATGATTCAAGTATATGTTTGAGGAATAATTTTGTTTCCTGTGATATTTCAATAAGAAATTAATGGTATGTAAACATGATAAAATACAAACCAATAGATATAAGATATGAATTTATATCAGATCATGATGAAAAAATATATATACAAAGAATTAAACTATCCTCAAAATTAATTTTATATTTTTTCATGAACATATATATGATTTAACATATTAGATAAATGATTTTTAAAAATAGATGATCATTGATGATTATTATCTTATTTTCATAGTCTCCCATTATATAAGAAAAAATTATATATAAATAAAATCATTAACCAATAAACATTTGTCGACTATGATGAATAAATAAGAATATATTATTTTTATTATGAGACAAATCTAATAATCCACATAACATTTGTTTTGAAGATGAGAGTTAGTCAAAGCTATATAAAAAAACCCACGATTCACTGGAATACATAATATTTGTGTGAGGTAATTATATTACATTTTATAAAGTATAATACATAAATCTATATGAATTAATATTTATATACATGTGAATTTGAAATTAAAGGACCCAATAAACCAATATCTAGTAGAAAAATAAAATTATTAATACTACAAAAAATGTTTATGAAGGATCTAAAAATTAATTATTGTAAGAAAACTAGAAACTTACAACAATCCAAAACATAAGATAAGTAAAGAATATAATGTACGAACATGATTATGTCTTTCATCATATCCCAAAAAATTACAAATAGGCCAGCACTAAGATTCATGGGGAAAGGAAAACAAATAAACAAGATCACTGATGATTATAATAGAGTAGCACACAACATACAATTTAAGAAAATATATATAGTATATATTATATAGTTGTAATATTTGTACAATAGGAAGACCTAATGAATAGAAACTATGGTAATTCTATATCCACTATAGTGAATGAAAACATGGATAAAAATAATCATTGGCCTCATACAGATGGAATCTATAAAATGAGACATCAAAAAAGGATTTTAATGGAATATTCCAATCCACAATAATATTATGGAAATTTATATAGACCAAAATATAAAATTATTGGTATAATTAGACCAATAAATGCATCATAGGGATATATAATTCAAGCCCCAACCTCCCACCTGATTAGGTATAATTCATTAACTATAAGAGTCATAAAATCACTTCATACCATTCCCTCTGGAACTTCCCACTGAATGAAACATAACTATCCCTATAATGAGAAATAAAAAAAATAGATCCCCATTGAATCAAATATTTTGGATTAATATAAAAATTTCCATTAATTAAAAAAATATATTGATGAGGTTATATTCAATATACACGGTTATCCATATATTATAATAGTTGGGTTAAAATAATTACATAGTTTGTATCCTAGGTAAATTATAGAACAATCCATCAACAATTTTCATTAATAGTGTTTGATCATTATAAATCCTATCACCTAATTTTGTCTCAATAGGTATTTAGTTATAGGTCCACTCATCATGCATCATGGTAATGATTGATTCAATTCACAACCTCCCCCTTTTGAGGGGATGAAAAATTGGTGTATCTATTCCATCACCACATATACATCCCAATATCCACAAAGGGATGTATTATCTATTAAATTATTTACATATATTATAGTTTCAAAAAATAGGATGGTTTTACACCATAAGAATGATTGAATTTTACATCGGTTTGAGACACTATTGAATAAAATGAACATGAGTTAGGGATACAAATATATAATCATAAAGCCTTTATATTATATATTTAACATGTAAAATGTTATTCCATGAATATTTACGAACAATACCCCAAAAATAGGGGGTGATTATAACATTAGTCGGAATGTATTAGAATTGTGATAGAAAGAACTGCACATATGGCTTGGGTAACAATTCAATAAGATCCCTATGAATGAGTGGGATTATAATTGATAATATATTAAAATAATAAATGAAATATATGTAATAAAATCTCAAATAGGTATTATATAAACCAAAAAAATTAAATTAGGTTCATAATATGAAACATGTCCAATGAAATAGGAATTTGAGATGAAAGACCCTAACCAATAGTTCTAAAATTTAGGAACAGACAGTAACCAAATATACCATAATTATATATATCATAATCAGTTAATTTAGTAAATTAGTTTTATCTATTTTTATTTTTACTCATCGTAAATAATCAATCATTATATCAATTCTACTAATTATCGACATCATGTGTTTATAGTTTTTATCTGTCATATTAGTTTCATTATAATGATGACTATATTCATTAATATAAAAAATTTCAACATTAATATATAATAATTTTTTCTATTAGGGATTAGTTATGGTTTTTTTTTGTTTCAAATTCCTTTTATAATTATTTTAGTCATTATCCTTGTAGATGAAATTGATAACTAGTATGTTTCAATGATTATTGACGATGAACTAGTGTTTTCATAATAAATGAATTAGATATTGTTATAAAATCTCCAAAACAAAAATCAAATAATTATATACTCATTTATATAATATTGTATTAGTAATTTTTTTCTATAGCTAATCATGTTTTAAATTTAAAATATTGTACAACTAGGTGGTTAAACACACCAAAAATAAACATACCATGAGTTAATGATTGATTATTAAGTGGTTTTATTTTAATATAATTATAGAAAAACAATAATGATTTTATTCAGTGTTTATTAATATGATAGAACATAAATATAAAAAATTATAAGAATATTTAATGGATACTAAAACATTACAGAATTTGAGTAAATACTTATTTTAATAGTATGGAAATTTTAAACGATTTTATTAACAATAATCATTTATCTCTAATAAAATTTTTAGGTTCTTTTTTTTATAATATAAAAATAATTATATCATTAAAATAATTTATATAAAGTAAACCCATCCTTAAATATATCTATTTGTGTAGGTGAATGAAAACAATACCCATTGAGCTATCGATGTGTAGTCCACATAATACACAAATGACAGTTTTGTTTTTCATTAGGGAATGTGAATGAATGGTTAGAGTTTAATTAAAAAGTTAAAAAAATTATGTATTTTATAAAAACTAATGCAATATAATAATATTTGGAAAATTTAATATCAAATGGAATGATACATAGAAATGATGTTAGAGAAATGATTAAATGTAAAATTGATAAATATGGGTTTCTTATACTGCATTCCATGGAATTTATTATATTAGAATATTTTTTTAGAGTATAAATAAATAGTGTTAAATAGAAATATAGGGGAGGAAAATTGGACGTGTTTTTTTAGGTAAAATAATTTTTTTAGTTTGATGTAGGTTATGTGGGGTACCATTTTTTTAAGTACTGGGAATCAAATTTTAGTAACTATATAATATTAATATAATAGAATCAAATGTTAAACATGGAATGGGGATTAAAAAATATTAAATAATGAATTGTAAAAGGACCAAGGTATATAAACACCTCATAGAGTCATTTATATACATATTTGTAACATGTTTCAATCCTTTTACCCATTGAATTACTAATTTTCCAATTTTTGGTTTTACCAGGACAACTATTTTTTAAATTATGTTAGATCAGCTTTATGATAAAATATTTATGTTATTCTTATTATATTATTTGGGATTAATATAAAAAAAATTAAATCTATTTTTAATTAATTTTTATAATTCTCAAATAATTATTTATATATAAAAATTGTATAATATATTAATATAACAGTTGAGAGAAATATTACATGTGTTTTAAAATATCTTTATTGGGATTTGAAATTTAAATTAATATATTAAAATGTATAATTTCAATTATAATATAAATAATTTTTCTATAAAAGGGTCTTATAAATTTAAAGTCATAATTCTATGATTATAATTGGATAATAGTTACAATATAATGAAATTTTATATATCTCACTATTTACTGAATAATAATTTTCTAGAAAAATACAAATTTGTATTGTTAAAATAGTGTTCAAACATTTATAAATTAAAATTTTTATTATAATTATGAATAATCTATATTTAGAGTGTGCATAGTTTGATAGTTCTTAATATGATGTATACATGATAAAATAGAGTATTCGATATAATATGAAAATATTCAATTATATAAAATTACGAAAGTCATCATTTTGTAGAGATGGATCTAGATATATTTATATAATGTTAATTCTTGATTTTCAAGAAGTGTTAAAATTGTAATAAGTTATATAAAATCTCAGTAAAAAGTGTTTCTTGGAAACATAATGTCTAAAAAAACAAAATATGAACAGATGGACATTTGGTCATCATGATTAAGAGATAGATTATATTAGAAAAATAATTAAACTTCCTCTTATTAGTATTTCATAAATATATATAATTTTATTGACATGTTTATATAAATTTATGGAAATAAATTCCATATAACAGAACCAGGTTTATATATTTGTATACTCTACCATAAATGTAATTCTATTAGTGTGAATTCAAGAGAAACCACACCATGGTTATAAAATAGTGGAATCAATAAATTAGGATTATCTATACAAATTCAAAAGGATTAAATCCATTAAATATCTACTTTTAATGTAAACATTATATTACTGTAATAGTGTATATTAGTTTTTGTGGCCATTTTCATTGATAAAAATAGATTGGGAGTTGTGTATACGACCAAACCAGAATTGATTGGTTACCCCATATAATGATAACACTTAAAGAGAGTTTGATTGGTCAATTTATTAATTAATATATGAATTATGATAATAAAATATTCATTTTATATTTACTTTTTTCAATGTGTCTATAAGAGGTCAGAAGGAGCATTATAGGTTTTGAAGTAGTATATACATGATAGTGTATGGAATGTATTTGTTTGTGTTCTTGTCAGATACGACTATATTAAAAGAAACACCCAAAATATTAACATTATTTTGAAACCATAGTTCTTAGGAATATGATCTATTGAGATAAATATAAGGGTTTCATAGACTAGGTATTGTAAATATCAATGGAGAACAATGAAAATGCAAGATGGAAAAATTTAAGAGAAAAATTATTCCACTATCAAATAGAATAAATATAAAAAAACACATTTACCGCACCTAGGAATTGACTAAACTGGTGATTACTAATCCATAAAATTTAGTGATTGATCTATCAAATATGACATGCCCTGTAGTAAATATTCCTTTTATAAGATAATAAATATTATAATAAATATTGTAAAAATCCAAAATCACTACACAAGAAAAGGTTAATGATACCCAATAATAAATTTCAATTTCAAATGGATATTTACTGCCATTTTTTGATGGAATAAACAAATTGTTATCATGGGGAAAAATGGACTTTATATAGATCAATTTATAAGAGTTGAATTTTTTAATTAAATGAGAAAGAGGATCTTATTAATGATAGAGATAACCATATCTGCAAATAAAATGTATATTTCATGATTTTATGTAGATTAATAATCTATGTAATAATCCTTTGATTTATAAAAATACTTATAATTATTCCTATAAAATAAATTATTATCATAGTATGAATTAGGATAAACTAACAAGAGTGGAAGAAGACCGAATTTTGTGGCTCTAAATGAAGAAAACAAATCTATATTCTAAGGGATATATTATCGTTGAGGAGACCACAATAGGGTGGTCACGTCATAGATAATGTAGTTCCTACATGGTAAATATTTGGTAGGATTAGTGAGTGATTTTATGAGATAAATCAATGTGGTCATATCATGTGAGATATAATAGGTTGACTGTTACAAGGATGTTTTTAGTGCATATGGGAGTGTAATGAGTTTTGACATTATAGATCAATGATGATTGTTACTTGTAGATTACAATATCATTTATGTATAGAGATATGAATTATGTTTTATTAATGTAATATTCATAATACATATAAAATCATTATATACATGGTAATATCCTTTTATTATATGTTTAATGAATGCCTAATAACAATTCCCACATATAATGAGAACCTTGAGATAATATGATAGTACTCCTAAAAAATATCTTCTGGTCTAGATTCATCATACCAAGTTGGAAACAATTATTTCTTACTATGATGTGTTGGAGGATTATAGGATTTTTGATTTATTCTAATCATATTTTTACTTGGTCATCTTGATTTGAGGGGATAATAAGGAATGGATGACCAATTGGAAGACCATGTATTTCTCTTTAGTAGCATTTTCATCATTCTCTCTACTTTAGATAAATATAAATATGCACCAAATGATCTTGTAATTTGATATAGGATCTAAATATTGAAATTTTGGTTTTGTTAACGTATATTTTATATATTTTGTCATTGGTGTTAGGTAATTGATTGAACAGTGAAGGTAGGATTGTAACATTCCAAAAGGAATTGATATTTTATTCCCATTTGACAGGGATTATAGTATTATTACATAATCCATGATCCTAGTAGTCGAAGGAATGTCAATCTAGTGTGTTCATGAAAAAATGAATGATAAAGAAAAAAATTATGTCTACTATTATATATGATATCATGTTATAAAGAGACATTATTATACACTATCTGAATAATTGATGATGTCATTTTAATGATTAGGACTATATTTTAATGGATATTATGTCTTTATAAATATCATTCCAGGTCTATAAATATGTCTCACTACTACTGATATAAGGGTTTAGAATGAAATGTTTCTGATAATTTGTTTATTGAATGTAAATCATTGTTTCCATGATGTGAAATATAATTATAGATTGGGAAATGTTTTTGTATTGTATACGAATTTGGATTTATTCAATGTTATTAGTAGATTTTTTGGCTCATAATATGCGAAACCACTACTATGGTGAAAATTTTGGTTGTCCTTGGTGAGCAACTATGTAAAAATTGAATGGGGGATAATGATGGAAAAATATTGTCAATGGTCATAATACTTAGGGGAGGCTATTAAGGGTCATAGTGTGAGAAACCTCACAATTCCTATAGTGGGGACTATTGGGTGGGAAAATAAAATTGGGTGAAGAAACACACAATATTTGAAGTATTTTTTTTCATAATGAGTTGAATGATACAATTTCCATATTATTGGTTGTCATGGAATCCATGGTGGTGGTTGAATAAAAATTTATGTAAAATAAATATCCATATTTTTTCTCAAAACTTGAATTTTTCAAAGGGGAAGTACAATTTATAATTATGAGGGCGCCTTAATGTGTTATTATCAAATTATTTTTCTATAAGTTGTTTAATATCTAATCTAGTTGTTGATTTCTTCAATTAAAATGATTTCCAGATTTTCTGTCTGTGAACCATGGTCGAGTTTTCCTACCATATATTTGTTGAGGTTACATTTTGGGTTGGCCACAATTTTCCCAACATTTTTTTGAATTAGTGCATTGACGATGTAGGCTATTCCTTTTGAATAGAATCTATTAAAGACTCACCTTGTTATATTTTTTCACCAATTAACAGTTCCTTAAAAGGTACTACAAATTAATTTAACAATATATTCCATCCAAGACTCTAGATTTTAAAATGATGGAAATTTTCCTAGTCATATGACGCGAATGTTTATGAAATTTATTATAGTAACATGATTTTAAAGTACATTAAAAAATCCTTCTCAAATGAAATTATTTTTTTGGAATTCATCATTTCAAATAGATTATAAAATGAAGAAATATATCACAATTACAAGACATAAAATGATATGACACTCATACTTGAAACAATTCAATAAACTACATGGTTTTTTCTCTCGTAATTTTATAATGTTAAAATATTTCATAAAAGTACTTATCATAGGATGTTCAAAACATGTTTTTCTACTTGTTGAATTAATTAAATCTATGTGATGACATTAATTATCAGTTAAGTGGTTGTAGCCTATCCTTAATATGGGCATAGTCTTCCAATAGAACACCTCCAAAACTGTGTATGGGTTGATTCCCATTCGATGGGACACATTAAATACATGTATCTACTATTACGGGAATAGAAATAGACCCACAGTTGTCCAAATAGTTGTTGCACTTTTCTAGTATTTTCATCTTCGATACATATCAAGAGAGGGTCTCAACCATGTGGGATTGGTCTGAGCAGTATGACCAAGAAGTTGCAACAAATATTATGGGCCATGAAACATTAGACTAGATTGTGTACACATAATTGTAATAATTTTTGTGTGGAAAAAGGGATCATAATCACTGAAGCCATTATAGGATCACAAAATACATCAATCCCTACAAATTACCCCAAGATATAAAGCTATACAAGATTAATTAGATTAAAATTACAGAACAACTTGGTCCCCACTCTCTATCCATTAACTTTATGCTCCCAATTTTCCAAGAATACTCACGAAAATCTACAGATGTACTATTTAAGGATTTTTTATGGAATTTTTAGTCATCTTCCATATATTCTTTTCTGGTTATTATATTATATTTATGCCTCACAAAATTACCCATGCCACAAATTTGTCTAAACTCCACAACCACAAACTTATATCCACTTCGTCTAAGAATTATGACATTAAATTGTATGAACCTCATCAACATACACATCAAATGTACACAGGATTTATATTATGTGTTGCATTATGCTTCTTATGAGGTTTCTATTCCTCTTACCATCAATTCACTTTAGGATTTCCTTGTATTGGTTGTATTTAAATTCACAAATTTATGTTATATATGACATGAACATCATCACATAAGAACCATAGTGGTCCATGTATTATGATGTTAAATAATGTCCACATCCCTCACTAGGATGTATATACTGCATTGAGTCCATTAGCCGGTGATTTCATTTCATTTATACCTTTAAATTCCATCCACAAAAAAATCTCAACCATCTACTAGGTTCAAATGTTTTGTTACTATAAAATATATAAAAACCAAAACTATCTAGTCACATAATATTCATTTTAAGGAAAATATCATCCCCACATGATGTAAATATATATAACCTTTATTTTCAAAAGAAGTAATTAATCTAAAAGGTTCACTTCCTTACCATATGATAAAAATTAATTTGTCAAACATCCTGGTTGTACGACATTAAAATATTTCATGATTCCCTTATCAAGTGAATTAAAATTACCTTACTGATGTAATATTATAAGAAATTTCACTACAAAACTATTTTTCCACCCTCATGTGTGGAAAACTCCTATGGTGGTGTTAGTATCATACTAACCCAATTATAGAACTATATATGGATGTATTATCATTTAATGGTTTATATATTGAGGCATAAAAACCTCATATTATGTTACACCACACATGATTCTTCATTCCCCCATCTTGATTTATGGTTGATGGCTTTTCACAATGTATGATTTCCTTGATTGAAATTATGGAGATCATAACCAGGGGTGATGAATTTATCCTTAATAATGAATGTGCATCCTCTATGATCTAAAATTTAATATTAAATTGATCCATGAGTATTTATCTATATTTAAACATCCCTTAATTTAAATACAATATTTTGAGATTACATCAATAGGGAACCTCATCATCATCCATGTCTAAACGAGTACCCATAAGGTGAAGGAATATTGACTAAATTACCTCACCCCTATATTGAAATCATCCTTTAGAGGACTCTTAGTGAAAAATAAAGATTTGTTTATACTGAAATTGGTCAATGAATAATCTTATTTTTTTTTCATATTCATTAATTGTTTTTTGATTGAACATGTATCCAAAATACAGTTTTTGGTTTCCCTTAATCTTTTGGGAACACTCATCTTGATAAAGATCCTAGAATCCCTCACATTCTTATCTTTTTATACACCTTTTTTCTTATTTAATTCCAATATCTTTATTAGCACTTCCTCATACAAATTTTCTAGCTAACTAAGAAAATTGGTTTTATGAATTTCATGCCATATTTCCTAATATAATATGTGCCTTATACATCTCTCCCATTTATAATAGACCAATAATGACTCATCTCAGATTAGAATCATTGTAAAAGTAATTACCAGAATGACGGATGCATGTATTATTCCTATAAGTCTTCCCCTCAGTCCATTTAGTATGAAAAAAATGATTAACCTTCCATTTACCATTTTTAAATCTTCCATGTAGCATGGGACTTCCTCCAAATCCACATTTGTTTGTATTATGAAAATTATTGCATATTGGATACCTCATGAATATGTCTAAACATCATGACCATAAAATATTTATGCCACTTTTCTAAGGAAATCAATGTGAAACATGGCCCATCTCCCCTTCATTCACACCTTATAGACCATTCCACCCATAATGGTTGTTCGAATATATGAAACCATAATGTTTAGTTGGATATCTTTATCACTATCATGTAATGTTAAATTGTACATTCGATGTAATTTCTCACGGATGTAAAATACTAGGTTTATTCCTCATTGGATAACTTAAAAAATGTTTTCCATTGAATTCTCACCTTATTATATGACCCACATCTTTCTGGAGTAATTGTTCTCCTACCATGTGCACATCAAAATAAATGAATTGATTGATTCACATCGAATGAGATATATAGGGATGTTTGGATACCCTATCTCAATCCCATATATAATTTAAATTTTAACTACCCTATCATGAACTAACATGGTTCAACCACAAATGGATCATCCAAACGGATTCTTGGAAAGGCCCGAACGGTGTTCCCGAGCCCCATAGCCTAGAAATAAGTACCGAGCATCAACGAATTAAGAAAATGGAATGATTTAACCCAGTAATAAATAAATACCCAAATAGTGGAAAGATAAAAAATCATCCCAATTGACATATAAATATCTAAACTAAATCTCATTTACAAAAAAGAGTGAAAATAAAAAAACTATATAACAAACTCAAAATGCAACTGATGACCGCCCATCTCCATGTCACCCCAAGGGTCTCTATTTGGTACCTTAACCAACCATTATCCATGGTGATATAACCATGATAAACCGAAAAAAAGACTAAAAACATGAATACACTATAGTAATGAGTATAAAAATGCCATTTTCATGCCCGAACAATATATTCCCAATGATTTTCAATTAATATACAAAAATAAATTTCTAGTTTAAAGTAAAATATATAAAAGAAATCATTTACAGACATTAAAAATTTCAAATACAAAAATGGTCTATTTATTGTTCTACCATTTAAAAATACAATTTCATTTGAGGAAACATGGAAATTTCAAAAGAGAAATATGAAAATTTATTTAGAATAGTGGGAAACTGAAAATAAATTGCAAAACATTTCTCTAAAAAATGCTTTAAAATTTTATAACATTTTGATATAAAGCCACACTACTCAATAGGCATTTTAAATATCATAAAATAAGGGAAATGGAAATAAACATAAAGGAGTAACCATCGAACAATGTAGCACAATAATTCACTATAAGAAACTAAGTTCCAGTAGACATGGTTGAAACCTAAGACCTGGTGGATAAACCCGAACACATTATACATTTTGACTCATTCTAAAAATCATGCATCACATAATGAAAACCAAATTCCATAACATAATCTTCCAAAAAAACAAGTGGTATTTATTGAGGGTCCCAATCCCATAACAATAACAAAAAATATCCCCTACTGTGGACCAATAATGAGAACATAATCTAGCTAGTGAAACAAATGTTTCTAAAAAATTCAATAGTTACAAAAATTTCTCTATATTGAGATTATGTTAATGGGTCATCCAATAAATTCCCAATGAGAATTGAATAACATACACATATATAATAATTTTCTTAATAGGTATCAACTGAATCACCCCAAGGAACAAAATTTTACCATACGACTCATTGGTCACAACAGAGTCCGTACAAAGGATCTCTCATTCCATACAATGTTAATGGGTCATGAGTATTCCTTATAGATAACATACCACCCATTATATACCTATATAAACAAGCCAGAGGGATTTTTTACAATGTATTTTTCAATATAAACACTTTCACACCATTCTTCAATGTGCCGATAGTCCTCAAATGCTATCCACATAAACCGTCATTTATCAATGAATCAAATCACCATTCCAAAGAAGACACACACACACCATTTCCCATTAAATACAAAACAAAATTAGAACCCCATTTATGGAAACCAAATCATCATTTTAAATATCAAATCTAAATTCACTAATCTAAACCATTCATTAGATATTACAATGAAAATGAAAATGCCAAACGAACATTTACATGAACGTTAGTTTTTATGTTTTTAATAAACAATTCGATTTATCACATAAAAAAGTTGAAACCACTACATATCACAATAAAAAAGAATGTAAAATTTCACACATCATAATTTATCATATAATGGAGGTGAAAATAATCAAGTAATCATTAATTATTACATTAAAAAGGAATGTGAAAATGGAAACCTACCTCATATCCAGGACGCAACACAAATGCCCAACAAAATCACACCACGATGTTTCCATGATCCATGATATATAAATTATATCCTTAAAACACAATGCACCTTACTTAAATGAAGGTATAGAAAAACCCTAGGTCCAAATGACCATGGGAGAAATATATATCAAGAGAAAAGGAATTAAATATGACGATGGAGAAGAGAAGATGATGATTACCATGAATATCTATCCTGAAATACCAGTGAAAACCTAGATCCACACCATGGGAGAAGAGTAGTGATTTGAGAGATAGGGAGGGGTTCTATATGGGTCATAAGAATTATAAGGGGTTAGGAGGAGGGGTTTTGGGTAAAACTCCTAAGAGGGAAACATTTTAATTTCATGAATGTTTGGATATCGGAAACTCTCCCAGATTGGATGCTTGGTTTACCAAACTATATCCAACCATGAGGCCCTTACTAGGCTCACCTAGGAACCTGAATGGTTTAGCTGAATAGTTCAAAAATCTTTCATGGTATGAAACCCTTAACCAGATGGACTCTATGGCATGCCTTGTTTCTTAGAGCATGAATCATTGTTTTCCAAAACCATTTGCTGACCATGCACCAAGTGGAAAACTCACGGAAACTCAAAAATTATACATTTCACACCATAAACACAAGATAAAAATCCAAAGTCATGTATAATAAACTTGACTATTATTCAATAATAAAAATCTAGGTGTTTCACATCTCCAAAAAATTAGTGAGTTTTTTATTTATAAATCCACAACCTCATCATATTGGTTAATAAACGAATAAGTATTTCACAACCACAAAATCCAAACACCTAATCCAAAATAATTTCAACCATAGAAAAATTAAACATACGCCTCTTTTACAAATCATAAAAAACGAACCAAATACTTTTCTCAAAAAATGATGTAAATACTAAGCCACAAGATCCACCAACAATCTCTAAACATGACTATTGGGCCTTCTCCAATGGATCCAAATCCTCACCGAAATCAAAAGAACCGAAAACAAAAAAAATCATTGAATCCACTTCATGATATAACAACATCCGATATTAAACAACATTCCCATCTTTGGATGCCAAAATGCAATCCAACTATTATAAAAAACTAGCATATTTCTTATTTTTGAAGATAAATCAATGAGGCACATATTGGATCTCCCCACCACTACAAACCAAATAACACAAACTAAAAACACAGGACAACATGTGAACTTTTCCACACAGAACACAAACCCTATCACACAAGGGACCACCAACAATAAAATTTGGACATCCCACTTCCCAAAATATATGACAAAGTGGAATAAGGTTTCCCAATTCCGCAACATTTTCTTAACCTGGTGGAAATATTCAATTCATAACCTATGCATGAAGCACTGATGTTTGAAGCATCCAATTCACCACTGTCTGGAACTAATGAATGAGACTCAATGTCATTAAAAGGGAGTTACCAAATGATAAAAAACACCCTCTTACATTTCTAGAAAAAAGATCACCACATGTCACAACTAGTACAATAGGAAGTATCATTAGAACTTGGATAACATATACCACAAAAATAATTTTTAAACCATACTAAAAATATCATTTTTCTCGTGTGAAATGGATCCATGATTATTAATGGAAACCCCACAATATTACTACTACAAGAGGCCGAAACATCCAAAATCATTATTGGTCTTCATTGTGCTTAATCATTGTGACATATTATCATTTATCTTGCCACATTGATGATGCACACTGATTCTATGATTAGAATCATCCAATGAATGATATCACGGTCTTTTAATTCTATGACCTTCTCAAAAAACATCTAGAATCTTCCTCACTCCTTTAATATATTCCCTTCATCACTTCAAGGGAAAAGAGGAGGGAGTAATATGTCAAGAAATCCAACTAACATAGCCTTAACAAGAACTTAATCTCCCACCACATTAGAAAATGAGGTGTGATTTAACTCCAACTACATCGACTATAGACTAAGATAGAGCCTACGATGGAAATCATGAACCATCATGGAATAATTTGTATCATATATTGGGTCATAAAGAACTAAATATAAAAATTGATGATAGAAATCCAAAACCGACCCTACACCCTTCTTTTAACAACACTTCTCAATTAGCTTGCACACATTCATCATCGAAGAAAAATATTTACTGATAAACAAAGACTTAATGAACCACAATTTATTATATTCCTAAGGATTGTTATGAGACAAAAACTTACAACACTTCCAAGTCATCCCTTAAAGCCAAAATGTAGGAAAATTAACCATGAACAACTCGGGTAACTCAATGACGCTAATGTGCCTCTTAATTTTCTTCATCCACTCATCCATATCCATGGGACCCACTTTAATAAAAATGATATGTGGATATATCTTCTAAAACAGAAGAAATAAATCTTTTGGATAATCAACTAGAGTGTTACCTGATGGTTATCCACCCGGGGTTGCACTTCCAATAGACATCCAATATCTATAGGAGACAATTTTTAGGAAAACGACCAAGAGATCTATCAAAACCATCTCATCAACAAGACTACCAAAATTGAAACACCAAAAAAATTTCTAATTTGAAATAGTAGTACTACAAAACCACTAGTTTTCAAAACATCACAACTTATTCTAGATTTTTTTATGAAAAATAAATGGTTGGATGCACACTCACCAATGGTATTCCTTAGAGTAACACTCACATGCACATTAATTTTCAACCTGGGGAACCAATAAGCTCATTCCAATTTGATAATTCATGTTAAATTCACATAAATAATGAATGTGTACACCCAAGGAAATACAATATGTCAAAACAATACATTCTTATTTTATAACTCAGAAATCCCTACAAAATCCCACCAACCACCATATCAAGAAAACATAATAAATTTCAATGCTCCATTCAGTTTCATCATGAAAAAAGATTAAATTCCTTGAGGTTCAATTAAAAAATTCATTTCATTTCATAAAAAGAATTTTTGCAGAATCTCAATAATCCCCTTTCATAAAAAAACCATTTGATTACGAACCCGTTTATTCTCAATTAATACACATTTTATAGTCCCATTTTAAATCATGGTTCAGTTATCCCAGAATGAAAAACTTCAAAAATCCCAAATTTCAATTAAAAAATCCAATTTTTAATTCAATATTCAAAATGATTCGGAACATTCATTTTTAATTTTAGCACTTCTAATATATGATTTCTCAAGAAAATTTTTTTATAATTATAGAATACCTCGAATGAATCATAATGGAAATTTCATCAATGAGTGACTTGACCATATGGTTGGTGTCGATATGAAAATCACACAACAATCAAAATGTGTATCCTTGGTCTATGGCCCCATCATCACATGGATTTCAAGGACCTGCGATATCACTAAGACCACTAGTCCACATACATTTTTGTATCCCAAACATAAACAATTAAAAATAACCAAAGAGGCCAACTAAAATTGGACAACCCATGGGAGAGAAAGGTTTGACATAGAATGTGCTGGCTACACACTCCATCATACCAACACCCTGAGGCTCTGATAGTCATATTAAATCTTTCATGACATCCCCAAATATAAAAAAAATGTATCATAATTATTTAAATCCGTGAACAAATGTTCTAATAGACATGGGTGAAAAATAGGGGCTCAAGAAAAATCTAGAACAAATTATACATGTTTACTCATCCAAGAAAGAATTCCATAATATGTGAAATAAAAATGCCCTAACATTACCGACCACATCCCACATGGTACAGACCTAGGAGCCAAATTTCATAGAAATAATAAAAATATATATTTTATATGGGCCACTAGAGTTTTTGTTATCTAACAAGTGTAGTAATCATTGTTAGAAAATTCAATAGTTATTACAAGTTCTCCTTATCAAGAGTATATAAAATGGTGGTCCAACTGATGAAAAGTAATAATAAAATCACATAAAAATATATATAAATTTACACAATCGGAAAAAACTAATTCACCCCAAGGTTCAATTTATTTTCATACACCTCATATGTTGAAAAAAAGTATGCACTAAGGATATTTCATTCCATTAAAAATAAGTTGGTCATGAGGATTCCACAGTGAGAACATTCCATCCATTCAATATATATATAAAAAAAGAAATATGATTTTCCAAGTAGATTTATTCATGATAAATACTTTCACCATTTTCTTCAAGGTTCTAAAGGTCCTCAAACTATTTTCACAACAACCACCATTAATCAAAGAATCAAAAAACCATTTCTAAAAAATAAAATTACCCCTTTCCCCATAAAATCCAAAACCACATTGAAAATAATATTGATGGAATCAAATAATCAGTAAATATATAATAAATTAATTAATTAATAAAGACAATCCATTATATATGACAATACAAATGTAAAATTAAAATGGGCATAAATTGAATGGTTGGTGAGAAATATTTAACAAACAACGTAGTGTATCACATAAAAAAAGAGATATCACTACTTTTAACATTAAAAGAGAATTTCCAATATAAAAAATAAACATTTAGAAAACAAGGTAGGTTCAAAAACAATGAAATAAGTGATTATTAAATTAAAAAGGAAAGTGTAAAGTGAAACTACCTCAAATCCCTAATGCAATGACATTACACGATCAAAATCACACCATGATGGTTCCAAGAGGCATGAATTTTGAAGATAAATTCTAAAAACGTAAATCCCATACCATTAATGAAGGTAAACAAATACCTTATGTACACATAACCATGGTGGAGAGATATCTGAAGTGAAAATGAGATAAAGATAATGATGTTTAAGAGAGGAGTATGATTACCATGAAGATTTGAAACAAAATCTTGAAGAAAACTGACATCCAGAACATGGGGGAGGAGTAGAGGCTTGGATAGAAGGGGTGGGGATCCCTATGGGTAGAAAAACTAGGAGATGTAATAATAGGTGTTTCGGGTAAGAAATAGAGAGAGAAAAATGTTTGAATTTCGAGAACTTTTGGAACTGGGAAACTCGCATGGTTTTGGACCCCTGTATATGAAACCATGAAACAACCTTTCACCCCTTACTCGGCACAGATATGCACCAACATGGTTCTAATGCATGGTTCTCAAACCATCCACCAACTATGATGAATGGTTATGTCATGAAATAGTGGCTACCGACATTCATTAATAATGGTTTGAATCAACATGTGTGGGCTTACGCCCACAACAAGAAGGACTCCAAGAATTTCATAGTTTCGTGGAGCATTCCGCATGATTTTCCCAAACTTTGCACTGACCGCACACCTAGTGAAAACATCACAAAACACAAAATCTAAACTCGTCACTCCTGAAACTAGATATCCAAATAAATTTTCTTATGATAAACCAAATCAAAAGTCAAAAATAAAAATCTAGGTGTGGCATTGAATCACCCTGACATTGGATGTTCCATTTTTAGGTTTAGTAGCTTCCTTGTATTTTTAGATGGATACACAGTCGTGTGGGAGTGATATAAGATTTAATATTTTGATACTAAAACTCTCTTATAGTCCAAAATCCAATACTCTAAACCATGTTCATTCCCCATAGATGATCTTTTTGTGGAATCGGTCCCATTGGACCATCATTCACATTGTGTTTTAAATTCCCTTTATTCCATGTAGACCAACTCACCCATTTGGTTCAAGATCAATGAACATAAACTACTACGACATACTAGTAAGATATATCCAAATATAAACCCTAACTTCATCCATTTATAAAATATTTAGACTAATTTCAAACAATTGACACCCCTCATTTCAAATGAATTCATGTTGGGTTTTCCTTACCTGTAATTTGTACACATCCTTCCTTTTTTTCAATCCCCATCAACATAAAATAAAATGATTCCCCTACATAATGTGAAATTATATTACATATTAGACCCCGAAATTCCCACTAATATGAAAAAAACCAAGGTAATACGAAAAAGTTCTCATTAGGTTAAAAAAACCTAGAAAGATGATCTTGTGTAAGTGTTAGGCCTTACTCAACAAAAATCCCAAACATAATGTGCATGAATAAAAGTGGTAATATAAAATGTACAAAGATAGTGTGACTCGATACTAATACGTATAAAATTCATATTTATTCTAGATAAACCAACTAGTTCTGGAAATATGTGGGGCTAACAAATCTCCCTTTTTCATTATAGTAGTTCTGGTCAAATGACATTAAGGTATCTACCAAGAAATCCTCACAATAGGATGATTAACTATGTATTCTAATTCCATATATGAAAAATATATAGTTCTCTCAATTTTAAAATTTTATAGCCTAAAACTATGTTCACATAACCCAAGGTTATCTATATAATTGTTGGATTTACCCAATTCACAACAAGACTTACTTCATCAAATTCAATAGTGACCACATCAGCAATATATCATTCGTGAATGTCATAAACTATATAGCACCATGAACAAATTTGGATACCTTAAGGAATGTTCAAACCCTAAAATCATCTCTATAAATTTGGATAACATATAAAATCTGGTTCATTTCATTGATATGAAAAGTGTGTGGTTGTGTGACATCATGTATCTCAGAATTCTCTATGAGTTTCTCGTTTTCATCCAAAACCATTTTCAATAGTGTTTGAATTTCCCCATTAAATTTTATTCTAAATGGTATCCCTTATGGTTGTGTATCATGGATTAATGTATCTCAAATCATGTCCAACGTACATTCCATAGTGGATTATGAGAAAAAAATCACACTTCCAAAATGATGATAATGTTCAAGGGTTGATTCGATATTTTTTTCTCCATTATTATTGAATAGGTAGTTTTATAGTCATCAGGATTAAAATTATCAATGATCATACTAATCCAAATCCACACCCAATATTTAAATGTTGACTTTAGAAGAAATTATTTTTCCAACACCCATGCCAGTTTCCTTATAATAGTTTCTTAACACCCTAAGTGATTCTCTATCATGCCCTCGCATAATAATGAATTTTGAATCAATACCTTGTCATTATATTTAAATTTACAATCATAATTCACATGTTATCAAAATATTCATTTTATTATTCAATCCTATAACACATTTATCCAATGTTTTTTCATTTCACAAGAGTATCCATCTACGAACCTTGTTTTTAACATCAAGAACGACACATGTGGAAATATAGACTATAGAATTATTCTCCTTTAAAAAATATTTTATTAACATCTATTTATTACTCATCAGAATATGCCAAAATTAAATATCCTAATCCTCATAATATTATATTAATCTAAAATTCAAATATCTATTCCACAAGATGTTAAACAATATGATATGTAAATTTCATATGAAATAATACAATATGATACATTTGTACATGCTCGATATATAATTAATATTATATTTTTTTCACCTCTATCAACATGACACCTTCATCATTGGTCAACTTCCATGAATCATATAGAAGTGTGTGGGACTTGATTCACATGTTCAATATATGTTCGGATGCTGAAACCAATTGAATCAGTACCAATAACAACCAACTACACCATTAGTGATGATAAATATGTTGTCCTTATACCGACATACACCCTTACTTCAACGTTGGGTTTGTCTTACATAACTCAAAATCATTCCTCACCACTCATGGTATGTGGATAATGACTATAATTTTTATCCATCTAGTATTGAGTGAAAGACCTGAAAATTAAAACCTTAAAGGCTGAATATGAATGAAATTAAAACGAACAACCCATGTTATGAGAGATACATCTTGAAAATATGAAAACCATTATTAGAAAATATATGAACCCCTAATCAAAGTAGTAATAGTGTTTATCATTCTCCTCTATGGAGAATAGTTGGATTTTACATACCTTATCTTCCATCTTATTAGAATTTGTGTTTTCCCTATTTATTTTCATGCAATCTTTTTATTTTTTATTTCCTAAAAAAATGAATGATTAATTTTTGGGAAGCAATAAATATTCTTCAAAAAATTAATAATAATCCATTCCATCCACCAAACATTTTCTATCACTTTTATTTTGATAACAATCTATCTATTCTATCTAAAAATGCACCCATATAATAAAGGAAAACAACCAAAATTGGATCACGTCCTATCTAGGTGAAATGATCTTCAGGAACTATCCTCATCTCTAAATGGAATTCCCTTTGTTGATGACAAATGGCCTTAATTGTCTCACCTTATATCCAGAGCACATATCACATATGATATATCATTGAAATAATATTTGTGGTAACCACGATTCAATAAATGTTGAGAGTATTATACAACACAATTGCATAGCTAGTCAATCAATATAAACATTTGAGGTCATAATTTACCTCCTTATACATTTCCTTTACTCATAAGAATTTATAACATAATTGGTGTTATACCTATTTTTTCCTATAGAATTGATAAAACAAAAAAACACCTTGAATCACAGAAACATGATTATGATATTTTTATAGACATCCAATGAATACTGATTAAATGTTTAGATCCTAACATATTCACATTTTCAAACACTCTTAGAAAACTGAGAGATTTTCTATTTTCCTATTGTTTCTAAAAATGATGAAGGTTCAAATGGGCCTGTATATTTATAGATAGTTGCCTTACTATTATGATTGAGTTAAAACATCTATATAGTAAACATGAACATGTTATATATTTTATATATCTACAATATAACTAGGTTCATCCACATATAAAAGGCCATCATATATATTGATAAAGGATTAATGTTTACCAAGATCTACTATACTCTGTTGGGTGGATTCAAGGAATAATCACCAATTTTCTATCTCCAAAATATCAGCATCATCACCTAGAAAAAACTCCTTGGGTTAGACCAACACAATTCCCTATTAAGTCACTTACTCCACCGCTATAGATGTCTCTCACACCACCTCATCATCCATCATCTCTACCTACACCATTAGTAAAATGATAATTTACTGATTCATTGTTATTATGGTCCCGTGATTGTGGGTGTTATATTATAATAATTAAATATAAATCTTATCTAATCATAGTTCCTTGATTCCATCAAATGTGTGATCATAGTTTGTTAAATTGACTATACTAAAATTTATGTTAACCCCCTTAGAGAAGAAGTCATAGGTTTCTTCTTGGAGAGGGTTTTGGTTTACAGTGCCATTCTTTTGATTCACTAAACAATGGTGAAGGTATCCCATTTGAACCATTAAATATTATAATGGGATATGGGTGATAATGTTTCAGATTCTTTTATATTTCTTATTATAGAAAACACACTTATCCCCAATCATGTCCAACAATAAATCCTCAGGTTCATTAAATGGAACATGATAGTACTAAAGAAAGGAAATAAGTACGCTGATTAGGGAGTAAAATTCTGGAATCATCTCATTTGGACTATGCCCCATTTTTTGGGTAAGACTAACCACTACCAACCCATTATTTGTGGATGCATGTTCAAGAACAAAAATCTCTTACAAAATCATACATATCTTCCCATATAAGATAAATTTTTCTTCTAGGACTTGGTGAATCCCTTCTAGAAAAATTGGATCCATAAAATATATTTTGTTTACTAAAACATGGGTAGATTCACTATCACTTGTAGCATACATCTTCGGTGCAGAATCAATGACTTTGACTACAAAGATAGGAATCATTTTCTATAGAATCATCATTTTTTTGGATTGTAGGGGGACATGCCTTAATATCGTATCCTAAGGAATTAATGGTCATCTCATTTAATGAAAATGAAATGGTCGTTCATATTCCATGGGAAGTGATGAATCACATAATTTTTTGGATTAGATAATGCCCATTCCATTCATCCCATCAACCACTATATCATGTGGATACTCCTCCTTGGCCAATTTCTCTAGTTCCAAAAAATAAATACTAATGTGTACCATCATTTAAACCTCTTCACCATTGATAACCCTTATATCTATGTTCGGGTCTCCCAAATTAGTGTACCTTGTATATATTGTGACATAAAATGGATGTCTTATATAATAATTACAAAAAATAAAATCTAGAAAAATGAAATATATTAAGATGAAAATTTAGTTTTCCTTAGGGATTAAGGATGATTCAGATAGATAGCTTCCTTAGAAGGAATTACCTATTTCAGAATTGAGTGACTGAAAAAAGGTCTGGTTAAGGCCCTAGGTATTAGATAGAGTGGAAAGGGGTTCTGGTATCATATACACATGTTGCATCAATGGTCTCCCATGCTAGTTTCTTTTTGATAAACCCAAATTTATCCATATAATCATTATAAAAATAGTAGTATCACATCTTATATTTTTCTCCTTGATATCTAATCATATTTATTTATGGATTGAAAAAATTGTAGTAAATATTTCCAAGAAAACATGATTATGAAATTAATCTCATAAGGTTGAGACATGCCCAACTAAAGATGATATAAGGCAAGATATACTACAGACGAACAATCCTATTCTACATGGTATAAACCACACTATGGTGAAACCACAAAAGATATTTTTCATGATTTATTTAACTCTATACTTTTATATGTTTCCTCTTATGTTTGAAGTTCAATAGATACCCCCTTTTATGTCTCCCAAAGAGAAAATTTTTAACTCGATCTATGTAGGGGTCTCCCAACACACACAATAATTTCATGATATCTCTCCATAAATGTTATTGAATACCTCCTAGTAGTCATGATAGGGTGGGATTCATGCAATCCTAACAATTGGTGGCTCAATTACCAACCTAATGACCCTCTGGTATAAATACTCTATGGTGTGAGGCAATCGTAGTAGGTCCTACACCACTCAAAGACCAAGGTTGATCATATCGTCAACCTCTTGTACCAATTACAATATTTGGTTTTCTATATCCAAAATAAATCACTCATTAATACATCATGAGATTTTTCCCTTATCTGGTTGTCACTTTTAAGGGATATTTTGTACTCTAGATGCACTTCTGTTAGTCTCCCCACTCGAAAAATGAGAAACGGGATACCCTGTGACACTATTAGTGGAATTATTTATCCAAAAATGGGCCCTCATTACTAAAATTAATGATCCCCAAATAGAATGTCACATTCATTCATTCTCTACACAGCGATAAAATTATGAAACCACCAGAATCACCTGTTATTACTAAATTTAATCGGGATATACTTCAATCTAGTTTTACTCTTGGTTATGGTTATGATTAATGGATGCAAAAGTTTGTGATAATATTAGCGATTACACTTATCTATAGTAAGATAGAATTACCTAAATTAGATATATGATATAGGGATTTTTTTTATAATTAACCACAATGTACTCCTACAATATTGTCTATTGGATGTATTTAAATTGAACATAGAATTGAGATTGGTTTTATGAATTTCAATATGTTTGATCCTCTATCAATGACACAAATATTCCCCTTCTGAATGAATATAGGTATAATATTTATTCTATAGATAACAAAAATTTACTATTCATCAATCAATATGGGGTAACTAATGGTCAAAATATAAATTCTAAATCATTTTAGATATGTGTAACTACCCATACATCAGTAATCAATGTCTGTTAAACACCAATTATATTGTTGAGAGTATGACAACAAAAATAAAGGGTGGTAATGGTGATTTTTAATTAATTTCCCATAATGTGTGTCCTATGTCATCTATGTATGAATTGAATAGAGATGAAGATACACTAAGGCATGTATCCTATATTGATGATCCCTAATGTGTCATGTAACCTGACAATCACTAGAATTCCACAATGTGTATGATTGTTAGATTCTAAGAAATAACACCTAAATAGGGTACCTAGAAACATTTAAATATCCATAAACATTATGAGAAATAGCTAATCGACCATGAAGGATTTTAGGAATTATATTTATTTAAATTCTTGATGTGATTCATTAAAGCAATACGACGACTGTGTAAAAATACATCCTCAAAAAAGATACAATAATACCTTGGAATCATTGAATGTTGAACACCGAGAAATTTTATGGGTTTTCAGGAATTTAGTTCATTGTAATTCTCAAGAATAAATATTTCCATTGTTTGAATGGGATATTTGGATGGAGGGTTGAGTGATTCTAGAAAAACACTATCATTGCATGGAAGAAGATAATTATTACCCTCAGAATATTTTATGAATTCACCAAAATATTTTTTGAGGTAAAATTAATACCTCCTACTTAAATCTTATGAGAGGTACCACTGAATTATAATATAGATCCCATATCTGATCCACAATTCCCAATAGTGATGTTCAAAAACTTAAATTCTCTATAACCACCAATTTAGTAGATCATCGAGTCGTTCCGAATAATGGGAAATTTAGTATTTTAATGTCCATGTTTCCTTATAAAGTCATATATGATGCAACTCAACACATCATTACACACATGTGGACTATACCTAGTTTCCCACAAATAATGTTTTTTTAAATTTCCCAAAATGTAGATCCTAATATTTATACCATCTAATATTATTGTTCATAATTCATACACTAATGATGTTGTAATAAAATGGTGGGAAACTCTAATCTACTAGAACCTCTCCATTAATAGTTTCAAGTTTAATTTATGAGGGAGTGAAGAGATTCCATAATTCAATACAATATCAAATGATATATAAAACCCAATTATATCATTGGAACAATTCAATGCATGAAAACCATCTATATGGTGAATGAACATCAACATTTTGGAGAAATAAAACATCAATGAGGATGGAATTTTTTCTAGTTAATCAATTGTCAACAATATATTCTCTCCTCACAGATTACTACAGACTCAATAATTCATTTATATCTGATATGACTCTGGTAATATAGGTATTATTATGTTTTTAGAAGTATAATTCCACTTGGATAAGAAATAATAATGATAATTTAATAAATAATATATGGGACATGTTAGATTATTTATGATGTGTCTTAATGGTTTGCTATGGACCAGTCATATACAAAATTTTTATCTCCCACTAGTGTTAACATTTCAAAAAATACTCTACAACATCTTGAAAAAATTCATCACTAAATTAAAAATCTATGGCTCACAGAAGAGAAATATTTGAACTTGTATTTAATAAAAGAATAGTCTAGAAAATGTAATGGAAATAAATTTATGGTGATTCATGAAAAAAATAGATTTCCATAAAACAAGAGGTCTTCAATCTATATTAAAATCTTCATGATTAGTATTGGGACCCCTAACCATATTTATAGGATAGAAATAAAAAAATCATATATGAAGCAAGAAATTGATTTCATTGGCATAGAAATGAGTCATGAAAATGGTGGAAATTATTTAGGATATATGATATTCAATAAAATAGGACCATCTTCTTCTTTGTCATGTATAATTATGAGAGGTAATTTTTTTAGTGAGTAATATTGTATCGTGGGCACAGATAATCATTACCATCCATTTTTATGGTGAAGAAATAATGCCTCAAAAGTTTTTAGACAAGCGAGGAAGGTTCTTTTCAAATATTGTGTTTAATATGAAACATTAAAAAATTTTAGATAATTAGTTGAATTAGAAAGGTGATTTAAAATTTCAAAATATTTATTCATATCTAATATAGATGCTAATATAAATGGGAGGAATTTCACAGAGCTAAATTTTGTTTAACACAACCAAAAAAATATATCAGAATTCCTAACCCTTACAGATCCAGTTAGTGTTTTATATTCCTATTGAGTCTGTAAATATTAGTTTTTTAAACAATAAGAAATGAATAAAAAGGGATATTCACAAACCCCTTTTAAGGATGATCCTTATGA
The DNA here is from genome assembly GCA_963277665.1 of Viscum album. Classification (NCBI taxonomy): domain Eukaryota; kingdom Viridiplantae; phylum Streptophyta; class Magnoliopsida; order Santalales; family Viscaceae; genus Viscum; species Viscum album. The sequence continues at coordinate 989,075,486 of OY728159.1, read as the reverse complement.
AATTAATGAGGTGCAATCTGAGCCCAAAATGATTTTTATTTAATGAGTTAATGAAGTAAGAGAATATCATGGATTCCCATAGGTGGATAACTTATTCACCATAGATAACATGTGTACTAAATCATCTGGACTTATGTTAGATAATAATATTTAAAACCTTTAACGTTTTATAACTGGGTTTTCACAATCATTCAATCCTCTTCATGAATCAAAGTTTTGTGAAAAATTGAATATTGAAGACCCCTGTTTTTTGATGTTGTCAATCCTCATTAAAATCTACATTTTAGAAAAATACTCATTGAACTATCCCTTGAAAACCATGTTTTATTCTTATGATATATCCCATAGTTTAAATAAATATAATATTTTAGGAAACAATATATTTACATGAAAATGATTTGGGTTCCTTATTGGATAGATCCTTTCACAAAATATAGTTCTAAAAAACTAGAACACATATTGGACCCATATCTATAAAGAAAATGTATAACACACTAATATTTATAATTTTTTTATAATATTAATTTATTTGATAGCATGTATTACCTAAAACACCATTATATAATGATCCATGAAAAACTATTAATATTACAATATGAAGAAGTCCTCTATTACTTAAATGTCTAAATCGTCATAATGAATAGTAATAATGAAATTAATAATATCATGTATAATGGTTTTATATAATGAAAACCTATGAAAAAATTTGTTATTTTTTGGTAAAGTATATATATTTAAAAAATACAATTTTTCTCAAAATAACTACCTTTTATTTCGGTTTGTGAAGAATAATAAAATTAATTTTTTACAAATTGAGAAAATTAATTTGATAATGTAATCATAAATTTTGAAATTATCATGTAAACAATTTATTAGGGAGATTTGTTTTTATTTTTTCTGAGAAGACTATCATATTTATGTATAGTGAGACAACGTGGTATTTATTTAGAACAGTTTTTTCATTTAAATAAATTATAAGGATAATTTTCATTAAAAATTTGGACATAATTTAAATTTTATATATTGATTAATAAATTTATCAAATTTATGTCATTGATATCATTTTGAAATTTAATTTTTATCTAATAAATTTTTAGACATTTGAACATTATGTATTTTGAAACCCGCTTTCTAATCGCATTATGGGATTGATTTTATATTAAACAATGCTAGTTATGTGGATGTAATGTAGAAAATATAATTCAATTTTTTATATCAGCATATATAATATTATATAATGAGGTAAACATATTTTTTGATATTAATGCATACTAAAAAAATTTAAAAACATTTACCACATTTAATGTAAAAATTCTATTACCAAGGGTTTAATCTAAAAATATAGTGGTAAAAATGAACAAAAAGTGTACATAAACAATATTATAGGAATATTTAGACATTATAATGTATAATAAAATATATTTTTACATTTTGGATCCTTATATCCAATAAAAACCCCAATTAAAACTCTAACATTCTTAAAATTAAAAGTGTTATATTCACCAAACATAATAAACATAACCCATTCTCCTTTCTTATTCCAACATAAAAACCCATTTTTAAAAAAATAAAATCCCAAATATCTTTTGTAATTTCCTCCTCTCAACCACGAATCCTTATATTTGTCATAAATACATTCTATAAATATTTTTTGTGAAAACATAATGAGGTTACCCTACGAAGAGGAAACATTCCTCAATTGGAATTATTATATTATTTCAACATCCACCAAACAAATCATTTAAAAAAAATCATAAATAAAAACCATAATATTATTAATATAATTATAGGTAATTATGATACTGTAATAACCTAGCTATTTCTCCATATTAATCAAATTGGATACAAAATCATCATTCTTGTGTAAGATGTACTACCGCCAGACGAACGCTGTTATTTTTTTACAACCACCACATCCATGGATAGATATAATGATTGAATAAATGTATATATATGATATTTGTTATATTATTATTCTTCATGATTTATTAAATCACATATACCTCCTTACATTCCATTATATAGGATTATGATAACATTGATCTTGTGTAAGGAAAACCATCGCCTCACAAAGAGATGTTAAACGTTCAAAATTTAGAAGGAAGTTAAAAAGGATTATTTTCATGTATTTTTTTATAAAGGCGATTCCCTGTCACAAAAAAACCAAAGCACAAATATTATTATATGGATGATTACAAGAGTTCAAAATAAGGGATCATATTACAATATTTTTAATGAATGGAAATTAGAGTAGTAGGTAGGTTTACGATCCAGTTAATGTCTTGATTTACTACCATGTTTTCTAGACCATCTGTAACCATGTTTTCCCATTGATATACATGTTTTATGATATTGTTAAGATCAATAAGAGAATGATTTAATTCCATCCAATGGGGAGTAATTTTCAAGAAAGATGTGTTATTCCATTCCAAATCAAATGAAAGAGAGTCATTGAGTCTCTTTCAATCCATTGTTTGTTCCAACAAAGAGCATGGAAAGGGAAATAGCATGTATCAAACTCAGCATCACAGCTTCAAGGGAGGTGGAAATTCCACATTTACCTATGAAAAATCCAATTACCTTACCAAGGTGATTCCTGAAGGTAGAACCAACCCTGTAGGTGCTATATTTCCTTAGGAGGCACCATCAATACTAATTTTGAACCATCCAGGTATGAGGCTCTCCAAAACACCTCCAGAGTGTGATGTGTTAGATATAAATTTTCGTTAATCCATAGACACTTCAAGATCCCAAAGTCATGCACGGTGTTGTGAGAATATTCCTTTTGAATCAAGTTATCTTCATTTATGAAAATGAGGATCTTCATTTGACATAAATTTTGATTGACTAAGTAATTGTTGTGAATAATAGCATTCTGATCATACCATATCACATGGTGGAGCTTTGTAACCACAACTAGGAAGATGTTCTTAATTTATAGAGATCCTTCCATTTCTGCCCATTTTTTAGTATATCTTTGAAGTAATCTAGAATCAACCAACTACAGTCAAAAATTTCAATAATAATGTTCCAAAGAGTAGAAGTGGTAGAACAAAAGAGAAAGTGGTGGTTATCAACTTCTCTGTATTGATTACAGTTTTTTCACAAAGAAAAGTGTTGGATTCCAAAATATTGGGGAAGGATTATTTTTATGAATATATATGATGAATGTTAAATAAAAATGATTCATTAATAATTATATATTATTAACCTTTATTTATTTCAATATATTGAGAAAATGGAATTAACATTCATGTAAATGTATGACCTATCACCACCATGAATATTGTATTCCATTTTATTCATAAAACATATATATTTTACTATAAATATATATACTAAATATATATGATATATAAATCATGGTTAAAATTCAATAGATTTTGAAATCATGATCAAAGTAATATAGTCAAAAAAATAAGAAATGATAACATACATGGGGAACAATGTAGTTATTTCCAAAAACTAGACATTAATATGGTATTGTTAAAAATATGGTTATATAAGGTCATATGTAAATCATATTTGGTATTATATTAATATTTATAGTTTTTAGTTGATTTATAATAAACCATTATTTATTATATAGGTGTTCTGAATGTATACGAAGGAAGTCAAGACATAAGGTAAGATGTAACACCCTGAGCTTCCACGATACGCTTCTCATTCAATAATACAATAGCTTGCATTGTACGCAACTTCGAGTTCTAAAACATCGCGACAAATCAAAGTAGCCGTTATGAATAGTAATAACCACTTTTTAAAATTATAGAAATTTTATATTTCAAAATGGACTTCATTTTTGTATTCCTAATATTGAAATTAGCCTATGTAGAATTTTTTGTAATTTTCTGAGAACTTCAAAATTTTTATGAATAGTGAAAAATACTTAAAACAACTTTTTTAATCAAAATAATTCCTAGTGATAAATTATACTATTGAGTGGTTTTAGAGTATAATTAGAATATATTTTTACCATTTTATCCAATGGTGGTCATTAGAATTAATTTGACATTGAAATTGGACATAAACAATTGTCAATCTTTTGATATAAATTGTTTCTTAAAAACACGCTATTTTTTGTGACAGCGGGAATTAATTATAAAATTAATTAATGCAACTAATATGTTTGGAATTTTGTAAAATAGACATCATTTTTCAATTCGGAATATCAATTATAGCTTAGGGTGAAATTTTGGCCTTATTCTGAAAAACTTCAATTTTTGATGAATAGTGAAACCACTAAGTGGTTGTTAAATAACTGATTTTTCGTTTAAATGAAATATTACCACTTCTGTGATTTGATTTTCAAAAATCCGACATACATGGTTTTCATAAAGAAGTAAAATGTGGTTCAATGGGATAAAAATAATTTTTTGGTGAATAGTAACTTATTAAGTTCTTAATCGCGATTAGTGGTAATTAGGGTAGTTTAAGGTATAAATAATACTTTAATAATATTAAATGACCTAGACACATGTCCCAACCTCATTGGTTGTGTCATGGCCGACCAAGACAAGCCATGGCCTAACTTGGGGACCCCATGGATCCACTTTTGTTGGGAAACAACATAAATTACTTTTTATTTAATGTTAAAGTGAAAATGACACTAACATAAAGTGTTTTACTAAAACAATTTTTAAGTAGGGTTACACAAGTCCAAATTTTGATTATAAATAGTCATTGGAAAGATAAAAAGATTTCCTATATCATAGTATTTTTTTTATAATTTTTAGACATTAAATAAATTTAATTATTTATGACATAATAATGATGCAGCGATGACATCATTATTTGACGATTTAAATAAAATGGAAAGGTAATATAAAATCTATGAACTACACATGGCCAAAACCAATTGGATGAGTGGATTTCGATGACTTATCACCTTATCCACGAATTCTATCAATGTGGGACCTTTTAAAACCGAAACACATTTTCAAATAATGTAATGTTCCTTTACTTTCCAAAAGTGCCCCTCCTCTCCTCTTATAAAAGGCCCCCACCTCTACCTCATTTCACACACTCTTCAAGCCATTGGCTCGGCCAACCCCTGCCCATTTGCTCTCTACACATCCCTCTCCTCATCCTAGAGGATTCCCTTTGGGCAGAATCCTTTCAAAGGAAGCCTTTAGGCTCAACTCAAAAGGAGTTACACTTTTTAAGGTAATTCATTCTCTCATGTTCTTTTGTTTTATTTTGCTTCTCCAACCCCCTAAACTCTTTTTATTTACTTCTTTTGTAACAACACCAGTATCTTAAATATACTAGGATGTTGTTATAAGATTTATTTGAGCTACACTTCCACACAACTACATAAAATGGTTAAAGAACATAAGGTTTCCGTGGATGGCGAAATTCTGCCTCCCGAAACGATGATTGTTCAACACTCATTTAACACCTTCAAAGGTGGCCATTATGATGTCACTATTTTTATATATGATATATAATATGTTTATGTTTTCCTTAAGCTTCTGTTTTTTTCATTTTGGGCATACCTTTATGGTATCCATTATGGGTAAAACACGATATCTTCATTTTAGGAAGCGCGGACTACCGCCCCCTGAAAGTGATTTGATTCGTTAATACCATATGTGGGATGTGTGAAGGATAAAGTTAATGATATTATATATGTTATTATACTGGAATTATAATATACTCTCATATCATTATGATTCCATTCCAGAAAATATGAAATAGAAATGGAAGTAGCGTTCATGCGTACGTACGGCTTACCGTCTCCATGAACGGTGCATTTCATTTCTTACCTCTAAATGTGATGTAATATTATAAATGAATGTATGTACTGGATATATATGACATATACGATATCTACATCATGAATACCATTCTGGATATAATGAACCTTTGACCAAATTAACAACATGTAAGTGTAAGAAGCCTATTTTTGACTTAAGAACCAAATACCGACAAAATGAACATTATTAACTTAAATAATTACATAATGTTCATATCATTGTAATAAGTGATATAATAAGGATAATGAAGTTGAAAATGGTTCTTAATAAGGTATATATTAACTCTAGTTTATTATTCAGGAGGTTAAAGAACGGTTGAGTCAAGTCAGACACGAGGTAAGGGAACTTCTTAACCCAACTTCCATTCTTTGGGTTAATCTCCTACTTTCAAATTATGTCATGATATTATTATGTCCTATTTTGTATTTTTACTTTCTTTATGTGTACCTATAGTGAATACACATATTAGATCTATTTTATTTTAAAAAATGATCTATTTAAGGACTTCATCTCAATCCCCTTTCATTGAGTCCTATTTGGTTTTATACACAACTCTCTTTTATATGGTGTATAAACCCCTTTGACTTTTACGTTTATTCAAAAGGAATCTTTTTATACGAAGCATTTTGCTAAACGACAAAAGGGAATGTTTTTCTTTCCGTACTTATGCGGCGACAACGACTTCTCCGCCGCCGTGACCATTATTTGAGTTTCGGCTTCCTCTATAAGCCATCTTTTTTTTAATGAAAAATAAATACAAAGTTTTAACTTTCTTTTATTTTGGTATTGAAAATGGTTTTGAAAGCGTTTTTATTATATCAATGTGTTGTATTGATATCTTGTGATTGAAATGTGGAAATGTTATGTTTCCTTTATGCATGTTTTATGTGATACGATTATGTTATGGTTTATGATATGTTTAAACCTATTCGTATGAGGAATGTATTGGACTTAATAAGTGACGGGTGGAGCCCGCTATAGCTCCTCGATGCATCGGTAGGTCTCATGAGACAACTAGACGTGGAATTGGCCGAGGCCCTTTCCCAATTTGATTTATGGTTTTGGCCGAGGCCTTAATCATTTTAGATGTCTTGGCCGAGGCCTTGACAAAATGTTTCAGAATGTCCGGCATTATACATTCCATCATTATGAAAGTGGTTATTGATATTGCATGTGATTATTCGACCAGTAGAATATCCATGTGAAGAAGTAAATGGCATTATCTCATTTTACTTTTGCCATATTATGTTGAAGTTCAAGTTTAAAAGGCTTTTGTTTTAGTTATACATTGCCTTAAATTTTAATGTTTATTTATGAAAGCTTCCGCATTATTGTTATCCTTACTGAGCATCTGAGCTCACCCCTTTCAATGTTTTAATATTTTCCAGGATGTGAAGAAGTATTTTATGAATGACCTACAGGGATAGTCGGAAGAGGATATGAGTGTGGACTATGGAGACTTTGTTATTGTAGTTTTTCACTTTATGATGTAATGTAACGTTTACGAATGTATCTAGTGTTTCCAAGGCTACTAAACTAATCGGTCTTTCGAGACTTGATCTTTTGGGATCATGCCAATGTTACGAAGTAATGCACCGGCTCTGGGTAGCTGGGGTCGGGGCGTTACAGTTGGTATCAGAGGCAGTTTAGTACTAACCTTGGAAGCTAGATTTAGATAAACTCTGATTAGAGCACATAGCCCAAAGATAGACTTTGAGGATTAGTATAGAAGAACTTCCTAGAATTTTGGTATTATAGAGATGTTATGAGTTTCCGAGCAATACATCCCTGTCTGGATACGATCAGGTAGAGGCGGCTCTGGCACAGATGTACCTAGGGGTAAAACCCGAAAACACCGCTTTGAGCTAGACTCGAACGGGAACTGGTGCACGACAACGGGCCTTGCTGCACTCTTGGTTACGACACTCCCGGGGGATATGCTTAGGATAATTCTCATTTTATATACAAACCACTATGAAGGGTTAGGAGTATATACTTCCTTAAAGAATACATTTCTTTTTATGATTATGGATTATATCCATAAATAGTTCAATTTATGTAAAGTGTTTAACAAGTATGGAATTATGTATTTTGATTCATAAACTAATCTAGTTTATGCCATTGTTTAGAAATGGCGCCTAGTGGAAGGAATGGAAACCGTATCAATGCACGAACTCCGTGTAGGGATTTCCCTCCCGCTCAAGATAATTATTGTGGATCTGGAGATACAACTGGTGCTGATCAGCTTCTCACCGTACTGGGACAACTCACGCAGGTTATGAATAATAACCTTACTCGTATGGAGCACCCTGATCCGCAACGTGGAGGATCAATGCTAGACCGTTTCATGAGGCAACAACCGCCAACCTTCAATGGGAGTACAAATCCTACAGTAGCTGAGCAATGGATAAATTCCTTAGAGAAAATATTCCATGCCTTGGGGAGTAGTGAAAGGGAGAAGGTTGTCATGGCAGTTTACCGCCTCACTGGAGATGCCGATCAGTGGTGGTCACTGATTCAAAACACAAAGGAAGATGATGCCGTATCGAATATGGAATGGAGGGAGTTCAAAGAGCTTTTCTTAGAAAAATACTTTCCTCGTGACCATCGAGCAGATATGGAAAGGCAATTTCTGAGTCTGAGGCAGAAGGAGGATGAGAATGTCGCAAAGTATGAGGCTAACTTTACAAGGTTAGCGAGGCATGCTGCCGATTATATACGTAACCCAAGGAGTAAGATTGATCGTTTCTTTGATGGGTTAAAACCATTTCTCCGTCGAGCTTTAGTATCACAATCCTTCTCATCATACGAAGATATAGTCTCATGTGCTATCAAGACAGAAAAGGAATTCTCTAAGTCTTATGACAACAAAGTAAAGCAAGAGAAGAAGAGAACGGTGGAACAAGAGACAGATAAAGGGAAAAAGGGAAAGAAGGATTTTCCATTATGTGATAATTGTGGGAAGAATCACCCTGGTACTTGCCTAAAAGGAATGGGAGTCTGTTATAAATGTGGAGAAAAAGGTCACCAGGCACGTGATTGCAAGGGAAAGAAAGAGGCTGTCAAAGTTGAATGCTACAATTGTAGAGAAATGGGTCATTACGCAAATGAATGTCCTAAGCGTCAAGGAATCTTACCTCAGAAAAGGCCAAGGGATCAAGGACAATCTTATGCTATTACTACAGTTGAAGCAGAATAACTAATGTATTGATGCTTTCGGACTCATGGATTATATTCTGGTTATTAGAATAATGTGATCTATATAAGGATTGTACTGCAGTACTTGTTGGTTTCAGTAAGGTTTTAATATGATTAAGGTAATCATATTTTTAGTATGTGACAATAAGAGAAACTTTTCTTTGTGTGGGGAATCTGATGTTACAATTGATTTTGGAATTAAGAGACCTTTTAGAGAAAGTTTGGAACAGAGGTATTTTGGATAACTATAAATGTTGGGATGGATTAAGTTGAACTTTGAATAGTATTGTTTAAGGTTAAAACTTTTCTGAAGATTATTTCTGGAATACTATAATACTATATTTTTAGAAAAAGGACAACCTGCAGGGTGGGGAATAACCCGTCGCGTCGGACACAGCTGCAGGAATCGAACCCACAACCATAGTGCGACAAGCCTTTATTTCCTACCACTAGCCTACAGGAAGTCCCTGGTTATTACAAAATCGTTTTACTAATCTAAATGGTATGTGTTAACATTTGGAACCTTATACAATTAGGATAAATAGAATATTTTTGAGTTCCGTTACCATTTGGAGTAAAAGATGGGTTTGTGGCAAAAATTTATTAACGAATGATAGTATACATAACAAGTATGTATATTCCCTTACGTTCTTAGTAAATCTCCTAAATAAATTCGTCAACATTATAAAAGGTAACTTAAAACAAAAATGTTGTCGGTTAACTTTTCCAACTGGGGATTCAATGACCGTTTAACCAATCACAAGTTTGTGATTTTCTTGTGGTTAAACTTTCTCCTAATCCTGTTTTCTATAACTCTCCATCAGACCTTGATGGTTTGTTTCTCCTCCATATCCATATTTTCATATAATCCTAGAGTGGGCTATATCGGGTGACCTTTGTACTTATCCTGCTTTCTTTTAATGTTCTGTATTTATTAACCTTATTTCCGATGTGGGTTTTTCCTCAAAGGTATTTTCTCTTTTCAACCTTTTATTTTCCAAGAAAAATTTCAAATTGCGAGGACGCAATTTATTTAAGGAGGGGAGAATGTAAAACCCCGAGCTTCCACGATACGCTTCTCATTCAATAATACAATAGCTTGCATTGTACGCAACTTCGAGTTCTAAAACATCGCGACAAATCAAAGTAGCCGTTATGAATAGTAATAACCACTTTTTAAAATTATAGAAATTTTATATTTCAAAATGGACTTCATTTTTGTATTCCTAATATTGAAATTAGCCTATGTTGAATTTTTTGTAATTTTCTGAGAACTTCAAAATTTTTATGAATAGTGAAAAATACTTAAAACAACTTTTTTAATCAAAATAATTCATAGTGATAAATTATACTATTGAGTGGTTTTAGAGTATAATTAGAATATATTTTTACCATTTTATCCAATGGTGGTCATTAGAATTAATTTGACATTGAAATTGGACATAAACAATTGTCAATCTTTTGATATAAATTGTTTCTTAAAAACACGCTATTTTTTGTGACAGCGGGAATTAATTATAAAATTAATTAATGCAACTAATATGTTTGGAATTTTTTAAAATAGACATCATTTTTCAATTCGGAATATCAATTATAGCTTAGGGTGAAATTTTGGCCTTATTCTGAAAAACTTCAATTTTTGATGAATAGTGAAACCACTAAGTGGTTGTTAAATAACTGATTTTTCGTTTAAATGAAATATTACCACTTCTGTGATTTGATTTTCAAAAATCCGACATACATGGTTGTCATAAAGAAGTAAAATGTGGTTCAATGGGATAAAAATAATTTTTTGGTGAATAGTAACTTATTAAGTTCTTAATCGCGATTAGTGGTAATTAGGGTAGTTTAAGGTATAAATAATACTTTAATAATATTAAATGACCTAGACACATGTCCCAACCTCATTGGTTGTGTCATGGCCGACCAAGACAAGCCATGGCCTAACTTGGGGACCCCATGGATCCACTTTTGTTGGGAAACAACATAAATTACTTTTTATTTAATGTTAAAGTGAAAATGACACTAACATAAAGTGTTTTACTAAAACAATTTTTAAGTAGGGTTACACAAGTCCAAATTTTGATTATAAATAGTCATTGGAAAGATAAAAAGATTTCCTATATCATAGTATTTTTTTTATAATTTTTAGACATTAAATAAATTTAATTATTTATGACATAATAATGATGCAGCGATGACATCATTATTTGACGATTTAAATAAAATGGAAAGGTAATATAAAATCTATGAACTACACATGGCCAAAACCAATTGGATGAGTGGATTTCGATGCCTTATCACCTTATCCACGAATTCTATCAATGTGGGACCTTTTAAAACCGAAACACATTTTCAAATAATGTAATGTTCCTTTACTTTCCAAAAGTGCCCCTCCTCTCCTCTTATAAAAGGCCCCCACCTCTACCTCATTTCACACACTCTTCAAGCCATTGGCTCAGCCAACCCCTGCCCATTTGCTCTCTACACATCCCTCTCCTCATCCTAGAGGATTCCCTTTGGGCAGAATCCTTTCAAAGGAAGCCTTTAGGCTCAACTCAAAAGGAGTTACACTTTTTAAGGTAATTCATTCTCTCATGTTCTTTTGTTTTATTTTGCTTCTCCAACCCCCTAAACTCTTTTTATTTACTTCTTTTGTAACAACACCAGTATCGTAAATATACTAGGATGTTGTTATAAGATTTATTTGAGCTACACTTCCACACAACTACATCAAATGGTTAAAGAACATAAGGTTTCCGTGGATGGCGAAATTCTGCCTCCCGAAACGATGATTGTTCAACACTCATTTAACACCTTCAAAGGTGGCCATTATGATGTCACTATTTTTATATATGATATATAATATGTTTATGTTTTCCTTAAGCTTCTGTTTTTTTCATTTTGGGCATACCTTTATGGTATCCATTATGGGTAAAACACGATATCTTCATTTTAGGAAGCGCGGACTACCGCCCCCTGAAAGTGATTTGATTCGTTAATACCATATGTGGGATGTGTGAAGGATAAAGTTAATGATATTATATATGTTATTATACTGGAATTATAATATACTCTCATATCATTATGATTCCATTCCAGAAAATATGAAATAGAAATGGAAGTAGCGTTCATGCGTACGTACGGCTTACCGTCTCCATGAACGGTGCATTTCATTTCTTACCTCTAAATGTGATGTAATATTATAAATGAATGTATGTACTGGATATATATGACATATACGATATCTACATCATGAATACCATTCTGGATATAATGAACCTTTGACCAAATTAACAACATGTAAGTGTAAGAAGCCTATTTTTGACTTAAGAACCAAATACCGACAAAATGAACATTATTAACTTAAATAATTACATAATGTTCATATCATTGTAATAAGTGATATAATAAGGATAATGAAGTTGAAAAGGGTTCTTAATAAGGTATATATTAACTCTAGTTTATTATTCAGGAGGTTAAAGAACGGTTGAGTCAAGTCAGACACGAGGTAAGGGAACTTCTTAACCCAACTTCCATTCTTTGGGTTAATCTCCTACTTTCAAATTATGTCATGATATTATTATGTCCTATTTTGTATTTTTACTTTCTTTATGTGTACCTATAGTGAATACACATATTAGATCTATTTTATTTTAAAAAATGATCTATTTAAGGACTTCATCTCAATCCCCTTTCATTGAGTCCTATTTGGTTTTATACACAACTCTCTTTTATATGGTGTATAAACCCCTTTGACTTTTACGTTTATTCAAAAGGAATCTTTTTATACGAAGCATTTTGCTAAACGACAAAAGGGAATGTTTTTCTTTCCGTACTTATGCGGCGACAACGACTTCTCCGCCGCCGTGACCATTATTTGAGTTTCGGCTTCCTCTATAAGCCATCTTTTTTTTAATGAAAAATAAATACAAAGTTTTAACTTTCTTTTATTTTGGTATTGAAAATGGTTTTGAAAGCGTTTTTATTATATCAATGTGTTGTATTGATATCTTGTGATTGAAATGTGGAAATGTTATGTTTCCTTTATGCATGTTTTATGTGATACGATTATGTTATGGTTTATGATATGTTTAAACCTATTCGTATGAGGAATGTATTGGACTTAATAAGTGACGGGTGGAGCCCGCTATAGCTCCTCGATGCATCGGTAGGTCTCATGAGACAACTAGACGTGGAATTGGCCGAGGCCCTTTCCCAATTTGATTTATGGTTTTGGCCGAGGCCTTAATCATTTTAGATGTCTTGGCCGAGGCCTTGACAAAATGTTTCAGAATGTCCGGCATTATACATTCCATCATTATGAAAGTGGTTATTGATATTGCATGTGATTATTCGACCAGTAGAATATCCATGTGAAGAAGTAAATGGCATTATCTCATTTTACTTTTGCCATATTATGTTGAAGTTCAAGTTTAAAAGGCTTTTGTTTTAGTTATACATTGCCTTAAATTTTAATGTTTATTTATGAAAGCTTCCGCATTATTGTTATCCTTACTGAGCATCTGAGCTCACCCCTTTCAATGTTTTAATATTTTCCAGGATGTGAAGAAGTATTTTATGAATGACCTACAGGGATAGTCGGAAGAGGATATGAGTGTGGACTATGGAGACTTTGTTATTGTAGTTTTTCACTTTATGATGTAATGTAACGTTTACGAATGTATCTAGTGTTTCCAAGGCTACTAAACTAATCGGTATTTCGAGACTTGATCTTTTGGGATCATGCCAATGTTACGAAGTAATGCACCGGCTCTGGGTAGCTGGGGTCGGGGCGTTACATAAGAGATTTTGTTCCCAATTTTCTATCATTGTAACATATGGATTCCTTTGCACCTGTCTTATATTATGAGTAGAATATATAGGCCCCATGACATGTAATATCAGTAATTTATTTATAATCAGGATATTATATTTGTCACTAAATGTTATTGTTTCATGGGTCATATGATTCAAAATTCCCAATGTGGTAAGGTTTATTTGTTACAGTCTAATTATTTATCAAGATTTATCATGATTATAAGTTGTCACGGATTTGTAATAGAGGTATATAGGGGTAATTACTATAAAAACAAAACATTGAGATATTATTGATCATCACCTGGTTCGCAAATGGGTTTTACTATATACCATGATTGAAAAACCTGTGGGATAGTTTCTAGAAATTCAAAAACACTTTACAAACCATCCAGATAGAATTGAATAGATGATGATAACGAATGAACCTGGATAAACCGAATGTATCATAGATAAATAATAAGTTGACAATATTTATAAATACTTTAAGAAATTTTTTATTTTTATGTCATTCCACTTTATTATTATGTGTTTTTAGACTATGGTTTTTGGTTTTATTCAATAGATTGAACATGATGGAACTATGTTAATTCTTAGTGTGATGGAAAATGAAACGATTGTCCTACTTAGTAGAAAACTTGTATGGGATCTAGAATGAGAAGCCTCATTTATATGATAATAAACATTTATCAAGATATGAATCATGCTAAAAAACAAAATGTTGAAACTATGGAAAAAGTTATGTTGGATCCTTTACGAGGAAACATCTACATTCATTCTCTGGTTAAATTAATCTACTAAATATTGAGAAATGGATTAGTACCAATGAAATGATATTTAACATTGTCTAGTGTTCAAAAAATAAAAAATTAATTTTGTATGTATATCATTTCAAATCATATGTTTATCAATGGTGGAATTTCATCATAAATATAATTGAACATGATGAAATTGACTCTATGGAGTGGGATAAGTTTAAGAGATTATAATCCCACAAATAAAACACATGAATCCTTCACAGAAAAATAGAGAAGGAAATAATTAGGCTAATGAATATGTATGATGGATCTATTAGTTCATATAAGGGAAATTTTACAATACATACAAGGTGCATTAATGGAATTACCATGCAATAGGAAAGTAATGTTAACCGATTATTCAGTGGATTAAAACCAATTCTTATATGGACATAGCCATGATAGACACAAGTAGATATGAAGAAATAATTCAATCTACTCTCATGGTAGAAAAGTATATTAGAGTAACTGATCAATCTCATGATTTTGAAATGTAATTTATGATATATTTCATTGGGAACTCTAAAAAACTATGTAGAGGAAATATTGACATTTACTTCAATAAGTACAATCGATGTAACATTAATACACAAATTTAGGTTAAATTACATGATCTAAAGAATATGTTTAATGAATATGTTAGTGACTATGCAGAAAATTTTACAAGAATTGTAAGGTATGCTTCTGGGATTATTATCCCACTTGGTTGTAATGTTGATCAATTCATAAGTGGATTAAAATTTATTCTGTAATGGAAATTATATATATGGGAATATAGTATATATGAAGAAAAAATTCAATGTTCACTCAAGATGGAAAATGAGATTATAGATACCCATAAGTCTCATGGGCTTACCATGAAAATAATTATATGGTTAAAATGAAACTGTAAAAAACCACATAGAAGATGAGATGATCTATCATTCCAAATGAAATACCTGTGAAACATTCATAAAATAATGGTGAAGGAATTCATCGAGCTAATGTGTGAGGACGAAAAATATGTTAGTTCATACGTGGAATTTTTTACAAGACTTGTGAGGTAAGATTCTTGTTATCATCTAACTTGAAAGTAATATTCACCAATTGTTCACAGGGTTGAAAACATATATTCAATGTGAATTAGACAAAAAGGGACATCAATAATAATAAATAAATTGCTCAATTTGGTCTAAAGATTGAAATGGAGATAGGAATTACCAATCAATCTCTTTGTCTTGATAAGAAAATTAGAACACTTTTCATATAAAACTATTAAAAATCATGGAGTGGGGAACATGTGATTTCATTTAATAATAACATCCCTAATACCCATTATACAAAAATTAATAAGGAATTACATGATCTATGGAATAATAATGATGATTATGTTGGAATGTATAAGGAAATAATTTTAAGACATGTTAGGTATACTTCTGGCATTATCCACCATCGTAAAAGTATGAAAAACCAATTATAAAGTGGATTAAAAATAGTTATATGATGGTAAATTCTAATAGGTACTTCTGTAGAAAAGAAACATTGATCTATGTGCTATCAATGTTGAACTAGAAATTGGAATTAAACAAAAATCTCATGGTTTTGACAAGAAAATGAAGACAAAGATCATAAATAACTCTAAAAACCATTGATATAATAATATTATATTATCATCAATAAGTACTTCCATAAAATCCTTCATAAAAAAATTATTAATGGATTTCATGATCTAAAGAAAAAAGATAATAAATTTATTGGAACCTCTAAAGAAAATATTATAATACATAGGAGTTATGCTTCTACTATTAACTTTTAACCTTCATGTTGGCTTTATTGACTCTTCAGTGGATAAAAATTAGTTATCATTTAGGTTCAAAAAAATATTCTTCAATATCTAAGGTGAAATCATTCATTGTTCTCCCAAGGTGGAGATGGAGATCGGAGTTACAAAACAACCTCATGGTTTTGGTAATAAAATGATGAGATACTTCAGTGGATACACTAAAAAACATAGATATGAGAACATGAGCTATCCTTTTAATAAGTACATCCCTAATATCCTTTATACAAAAACTGAGATGTAATTCATTCAACTAGTGTATAAAGAGGATGAATATGTTGGTGCCTATAAGGAAAACATTACAAGACTTATAAGGTATACTTATGGAATTATCAGCCAACCTAAATGTAAGGTTTATTGATTAATTCGAGAATTAAAACCACTTATATTATTGGAATTATCGAAAATTGACTTTGGTAAATAAAATGAAACCACTCTATGTGCACTGATGGTGGAAATGGTGATTTTATTTACCCATCAATCTCACTATTTTGACATGAATATTAAGACAGAGTTGAAAGGAACATATAAAAATACATGTAGTGGATAAGATGAGAATTTATACATAATGTAATTCAGTGTATCCTTATTACAAAAATGGATAAGGAAATCATTGAGATAAATAAGAAGGATGATGAATCTATACATGCATATAAGGAAAATATTAAAAGACATTCGAGGTAAACAACTAGAAATATTATCCATGATGAATGTAATGTTGACTGATTTTTCAATGGATAAAAACAAATAATATAATGTATGTTATTTAACATGAAAATAAATTATAGCATGTCATTTTTTACATAAATTTAATAGATTTAAAAACTTTCGATGCAAGCAACATCAAATTTGAAAGAAAGATATGCTATTAAATATTGTTATATTTACACGACTATTATAACATATCCCATAAAATGATATGTCTAAATAGTAATTACAATATCTTGATATATATATATATTAAGGTTATATTAAATAAAAATTTATTTATTAATATTTATGAAATAAACAAACAAGTTTTATTATAGTCATATAATTCATCAAAAAAAAATTTAAATCTGAAAGTGATATGTATTTCATTCTTTATTGAAATAAATATTATAATTTTTTGACACTTTTATAATTTTTTTTGAAAAAATATCTTTAATTTTTGAACTCATCATATCAAAATTAGTCTATGGTGAACTTTTGATAATTTTATGAAAAAGTAAATTTTTTATGAATATTTAAAAACATAGATCTAAAAAATGGTATCTATTGTAATATCATTAAAAATAATGAGGATATAAAAATTTATTAAACATATATAAATACTCGAATATGATAATATAAATAAAATAATATATAAATTATAAATTATAAATTATTTCATGATAAATATAAAAATTATTTTTAGTGTTGTCGTAATACCTACAAAGTATTAAAAAAAGTTAATTTTTTTTTATAATAGAAATTAATTGATTGGTGAAATATATATTCAAGACATATTTTTTAAATTTATTTCATAAATTATTAATTTTTCTGAGAGTTAGTAATTATTTCTTATATAATTTCAAACTTATCCATATTCTTGTGCAAGGCTCGAGAAGAAAAATATACAAATGTAATAAATTTTCTTCACATAGATATAAAAAAAATACATAATGAATGAATATAAATAATTTTCTTAAGACTAATTATTTTATTTTTACTAAAATAACTTATTTTATAAATTTATTTATGAAATAATTTACTTTACTTCGTATGTATTATAGATGTAGTGCTTGTCCATGATGAAAAAAATATATAAAATGATTTAAATTAAAATATAAGTACCATAAAATAACCCAAATTATTGACTAAAAATTATTAGATTAGTAATTTTATACAAAAAGCATCCATGGGTATACATTATAACTCTTTATATCCACATGGTTTATATTAAGTCCATTATGGTATTTTAATTAAAATAATGTCAAACTATTCAGAATTAGGTTTTTTAAAAAGTATAATATTACAATATTCAGTTCTCTAGAAGCATGTTAGAACCTAAATAGTTATTTAAAATTGAATAAATTTATATTAATCAAGTAAATTTATATCTGAATTCTTAGGTAATAAATGAATACCTTACATTCTTATACAACAATGATGCAGTAGTTATTAAATTAATGAATAAAATCATATAAATGGAACTAAAATATGATAATAAATATAATTTTAAACAATTAACCATATCTATATATTGTTTTGATTAAAATAAAATATCTAATATATAAATTTAGTTTCTTGAATATTTTATCTAATGTAATATTAATGAATATTATTAAATTTGAAAGTAATAATATTTCATAAATTTCATATTTCAGTAATACAATATTGGTTAAAATTATTTAAAATCAAAAAATATTAAATAAGAATATAATGGATATGATATGGTCTAAAATGTCATACCCTATTCAGTTATAGTTCATTTAGAATTCTTTAGCACTATAATTGCCTAATTATTTTATATTATTTTGAGAAATTCTAAAAGTGTCCTTCATCACAATCACAAAAGGGTCCACTAACCTCACTTATTCCCAACACCATTATCCATGTATCTAAAAAATATTTGAAATAGATTCCTAAAATATTCTTAATCCATGTTCTGGTGGTCATGTTCTTCCAGAATGTCTAACACTAGAACCATTAAGAAGATATCAAAAAGAATTTCACCGAAGAAGTGGTAATTGGTTTTATCAACTCATTCAAATTCATATATTAAGTTACTACCTCTTCATGTGTTATTTATGGCATAAAATAACAATTAATGAAACATATATATTCTAATGTCATATTATAATTGTTAAACAACCATATCCATTATTTTACCCATCATATGAAAACAAAATCACCGCAAGTACAAATGTTTGACTTACCATCTACCAGTAGCTGTGTAATAATTTTTTCATCAGAACATTTCTCATATGGTTTAAATGATGGAGAAAATAAATATATATTTGAAAATTATAAAATCATATTTATTTATTGGAAATTAATATGACATCCACTTATTTACCCTTCCAATCATTTAGAAATCATATCACTGCTTCTGAATACACACAACTTACCTCTCCATGTAGTGATCTATTTTATTTTATATGATAAACATTTAAAAGTAGTTAATTAATTTTATGATTAAATATGAAATTAATTCCAATAATTTTATTTTTTAGATTTTTCATCTATATACTATGCAAGAGACCGATGCCTTTCATGATAAGAGAAGCAAGATAAAACAATGCAATTACCACCGATAATACTGTATAAATTAAATATTGTTAATGAATGAGTTGTAAAATATAATAATAAGGTAAAATATGATATTATAATTATTAATATAGCTATATTACAAGTTAATAATATGTATCAATCCACTGTACATAAGATTCATCCACATATGAAGGAATTCAAATCGAATATAGGGGAATTATTAACCTAATTTCCATTTTTCGGTCAAACATCTATTCCATTGATTATGGAATGCTATAATTTTGTGTGAAATTAATGTTGATTATAATAATATTTAGTTACATATTATTTATGAGGATTTATATCTTATTCATAAATAGTTCCATTTTATTAAATCCCACATCAATGATGTGACATTTTCAGGGAACCTTCTTTAAAAAATAGAATTTTTAATATTTACATTTTAAAATTTAAACAAAATTTTTTTCAAAACTATACGTAATGATCATATTTTTCTTCTTTAATGGCCCCATATGTTTTTGAATCTTTCTTTAATATATTACATGGTTCATTTCAAATAAAAATTTTTCTTTTGTAATTACACAACTTTTTATGAATATGTGATTTTAATCTGAAAAACAGTAATTTAATTATTAAATTTTCAGTGAAGTTAATAAACTGTATATGTAATCATCCTTTCTTGAAACGTTTTTCCCTTTTTTATTTATAATGATAAAGATTTCATAGTTTATTGAATTTCAAATGATTATTTTAACCAGGGGTGTACTATATTGACAACATTATTCATATTAATAAATATGTTTTCTGATTACGGTTACTCATTGTGGAAATTAATTAATATTCGTTTACATTTTAAAATATGGATTTATATGATTATTATGATTCACCCCATTAATATGACTACGACATTAGACATAGAAAATTATTGGTGGGTCCTAATATATCTCCTCAATGCATCAGAAGGTCTCCTGAGACAAACTAGTTTTCTAATTGGATGATGTCTTACATATTTATATTTAGTTTCGTGGTCAAGGCATTGAAAATATATTAATGATGTATAATAGTATTCATTCCATCATTGTGTGACTTTTTATTGATATTAAGTCTGATTATTCGATTAGTATAATATCAATGGATAACATTCATTTTCATGTTTTTATTTATATTGAATCATTTGAACATAATTTATTATTACCATATAATGATAATGAATATGTGTAATTGGAATTTAATTTAATTATTTTACATTCCTTATATTTTATAATTACTTAATCATGACTGATTTTGGTGTATGACACCCCTTTATATGTATCTAAGACCACCCCATTCCTCTGTTTTAGTTTTTTACTAGGATATAAAGATTTATATTGTGATTGATATGCATGAATAATAAAGGAGAATAATGGTGTTCTCAATGGTTTTACAATGTTTTATTTAATATTCATTGTTCTATTATAATATTAAAGTATGTTTTTAGTTTTCCAAAACTAGTAAATTTTTCACCCATTAGGGATGAGATATCTTGTATCAAGTACCAATTTAATAAGAGTAACAACAAATATGGGATACTGGGGTTGGGTCTTTACTGTTATTTTTAGAGATAGTTTATTAAAAAATTTGGAAACTAGATTTATCAAAACATAGATTAGGGAAATGTAACCCTATAAGTTTCATTGTGAATTTTAAAAAATTGACTAAGATTATGATTTTGAAATTAGTTATTTAAAATTTATTAATTTAGGGTAACTGATTACAAGTTTTTAATTACAAATAATAGTTTATTCTATAATCTAGATTATTCCATTGTATAGAAATGGTACCTAGTGTAAGTAATAGAAATAATATCAACACACATAATCCATATTGGGATTTTACAAATAGAAATGATAATGATATTGGTGATAGAAGTGAAACTATAGTTCAACAACTTATTACTATTCTTGGATACCAGAATTGGGATATGTAGAATAAACATACTTGCATTGAGTAGCCTGATTCACAACATTGTATAATAATTTTGTGATTCTTTATCTGATAAAAACCTTCATCATTCGATGGGACTAAAAATCCATTTAGAGATGAGAAATGGATATGTTCATTATAGAAGATTTTTATTGATTTTGGATTTCATAGAAGGGAGATGGTTGTTATTATAGTTTACCATCTCTCTGGAGATGATGATCGATGGGTTTCATTGATTCAACACACTAAATAGGAGGATGAAATTTAAGACATATAATTGATATATATTAACAAACATTTTCAAGGATAATATTTTCTACAAGAACAACATGTTGATATGGGAATGAAATTATTGAGTCAAAGGAAGAATGAGAATGAAATTGTTGCTAAGTATGAATATGATGTTACAAGTCTAGAATGGCATGCAATGGATTGTGTAAATAATAAAAATAATAATTCTTAATATTTTCTTATACATCATTATTCCAATTCAATAAATACTTATAGTTTCCCAAAATGATTTATCGTATGATTATATAGTATCATGTTCTATCAAGACAACGAAGAAATATTACATGTATTATGCTTTTTAATGGTTTAAAAATAACATGAGGGTTATCGATTACTCTAGAAAAGGAAATAAGAAAAATGTAATTGAGGGAAGTGTTAAATATAAAACATGAAATAAATTTGGAAAGATGAATCATATAACATGACTATTGTGAATGGGAGTTTGTTTCAAGTGTAGAGAAAAGATCACAATGACCATTATTGCATATGAAATAAATGAAGGTAACAATGAGAAATGATTTAATTATAATGGTACTAGATACTATGTAAATGATTTTACTAGGCATCAAAAAAACCTTCCCTAGAAAATGGAAATAAATAAATAATGATATTATGGGATCAAAACAACTGAGGTTGAATTTTCTAATTGTGTAGTGGTGGGTACAATAATATTCTACTCAAATTTAGGAAATTCGTTATTTGATTATGGGTAATCATAATTATTTTTATAATCAAAATTATCAAAAATAATTTTATGTTATCAATTTACCTTTAGAAGGGAGTTGTCATTGAAAACTCACAGTGGGAATAACATTATAATAAGGATGTGTTAGAAAGTTCTTATTAAGTCAAATCAAATTTCCCTACATATTTATTTAATTTTAATACATTCGTCGATATAATTATTTTTTTGAATTGGATTTCAATATATAAGTAAAACATTATTGAAAATTGAAGAAATTATTGGTTTTTTATAAATAATGTAATTCCTTATATTTAGAGGGGAGTCTTTATCATATGAGTTATATCTTGATCCACCTCCAATATACTTTATAACTGAAATTCTTGGAGAAGATGAGAAGACATGTCCAATAGATGATAAATGTAATCTATTATTTGATGATGTACCTATCTTCCTAGAATAAATTTATGTATCTACTGATGAATTAATTATATATCCACCTAAGTGGGAAGCTGATTTTTCTATTGATTTAATCCCTAATGCAAGACCTATATAAAAGACTACATATAGACTGTCCAGAGTGGAGTGAGAATAGTTGAAAAATCAACTAGATTAGTTTAGTGGTAATATATTTCCACACCCTAGTACATTACATTGGGGATCCCATCTTGGTTAAAAATTAAAGAGAGATGGATCTATGTTGTTGTGAATTGAATATTGCTAAATCAATGTTATTATGATAAAGAAAAAGAATCATCTTCTTGACATTAATGACTTATATGACCATGTTCATGGTGATCAATATTCTTAAATTATTTATATTCAATCTAGATACAAAATATTGTGTGTAATGATTGAATATATTCTAAAAAAGTGTTTCAAAAAAAGTGTAGGAATTTTGATTTTACAATAATTTAATTTTTATTTTCTAATGGACCCTTTATTTTTTTTATATAACGAGAATATTATTGAAGGAATATAGTGATAATCCTATTTGGGTAATTATGGGTGATATCATCGAAAATTCATGATGTTTTAGGCCCATTAGAAACACTTGCAAATTGTTATTGAGAGTCGTTAGAGAAAAGCGTAATATGGGAAATTTTGAAAGTTTCATTTCTAGCTCCAAACTTTTTCCCATATTGTCTCCAAAAGGGAATTTTATTTTATCATACAAAGACAAAAGAAATTATAGAATTTCATGGGCCAACAAATATATTCGTGATAAATTGTTTCATTTTTTTCATAGGTTAATATTATCAATTTCATCAAAAAAATTATCTACTATAAAAATCATTAACGTAGAATACTCTTAAAGGTTCTACGTTTATTTCAAAAAAGTATCATTATGAATGTTTTGATGAATTGAATATGATAGTAGTAAATGCTCAAATCATTACTTTTCTATATAAAATTGGTCGATATTTTATTTATAGTGATTCATTGAAGAAGGGAAAATGTTGTGTACTCCTGAAGAATAATTGAATTAATTAATATGCATCAACGTAGTGACAAACTCATTAAAAGAACTATATAACTCATGATATTGATTTTGTAGTAGTAATCATTTCACTATATATATGAATAAAATATATCAGTTGTAAAATAAGTGAGATATATACACATCCTAATAGATTGAAATATATTATATCTGTGAAATAACTCCAAATGAGGAAAATGTGATGGAATGAGAAACTCAAAAATTACTATTTATCAAAAAACATCCACAAAGGTAATTGAAATAAGTTGTATATTTTGTGAGCATGATGTATGATGGTGTTACGAACAAAATTTTTATTGATAGGTATTTTTTTCACAGATATAGTGAACATTATACTGGAAAATTTAGGGAAGGGGAAATTTATTCCCCTATCAAATGGTTTCCAAACCATCATTATTCTACGAAATATAAAGTTCTCGGTGTGATGATGAGAATATTAAATAGATAAATAGAGATGTGAATGATGATAAGTAGAGAGACTTCGTATATAATGATGTAATTCATGTTCCCTCTATACACAGATAAAAAATTGAATTATTTGATGATGATCAGATATATAATTTCACAATAAACCCTTGTAGAACAATGTTGTATATGGATTTGAAGGTGCATTTTTCATGTGGTAATATTATGTGGGAAATTTCTGATCATGTTTTATGGTGTTTTGTCTATTTATAAGTGAAGGTTCATGGACAACATCCTAATGGAATCATGAAAATCCTACACACTTACATATAGAAATTGAATGATATTAATAGGGAATTTTTCCCTGGATTACCAATGAATACAAAAAACAATGATGCAATTTGGGATATTGCTGACCAACCTACCAAATATGTACATTTCCTCTCAATAAGGGAGAATTTTCCACTAGAATTCCATGTAAGACTCTATATTAATGATGTTATAAGACAACATGGTGTACAAATTTTAATTGTGTATATTAATGATCCATGATTTACATTATAACTATGTGAAACTCATCAGAAGTCTCTTGGATACTAATTTTTTTGATCACCACTTATCTCTAGGAAACTCATAAAAAGTCTCAACAGAATATAAAAACTCTAGATGATATGTTGTGATCCTGTTCACTTAAGATTCATGGTGTTGGTATTAGTGTTTACCATTGGTATAATTTTCTAAAAACCATAGTTTCTATTAAAGTATTCAATTTTCTCCATATGAAACATTATATGGAGCGATATGTCATAAACCATATTTTTTGGGATTAATTTCATGAAATTATGCTGATAGGCCCATAATATGATGAATAATCCAGAGAATGTTTAAAACTAGCATACCCACCTTAATGAAGCTCATTGTTAGAAAAATTTCTAAACCTATAATAAGTGGAATGTTTTGGAATTTAATGATAGAGATCCTATTTTATTGAAGGTATATCTATAGAATCATATTATATGTTTTATAATTTAATGTAAACTAGGAACCTTGTATGTTATTAATAATTAAATTATAGGGTTTATTGGACTCATGGATTAAAATTTGAAAATTCCATTGAACCTTTCGGACGTACTTAATGTCTTCCACATTATTGTAGAATATATGGGACCGAAAAATGCATGTTCAAACATATATAGAATTATATTTGGTACCTATTATATCAAAATATTAATATCCTATCATGATTTTAGATACAATATAATAAGTGTCGAGGAATAAAAATAATTAGCTAGTGAAGGTACATCAGAAAAATCATTACATAGAATAGTCATTCTCGGTACCTAGGGAAATTATGATGAATAGATATCTGAATCCATTTCCAATGTAACATTTTGAAAATATCAAGGAAGGTACTTTTTTGAATGAGGGATGACGGTGACACCAAATTATTTTTCTTTTTTTATATTATTTTAAAAAACATAATATCATTGATATCTTATACTTCACACAACATTATGATTGAAAACATTATATACAACTAAATATTATAATATTATCCTGACCATTATAACACATCTGATAATTTTTTTTTGGAATAAGAATAAAAATATGATTTAATATATTTCAATGTCATATTCCATAAAATTTTATTTAAAAATGCTTGGGAAATAAAAACACAATTTTTTATAGTGGCATTTTATTCTTCAAATATAAGCTTTAATCAAACAGTGATTTTTATTGATATCTATTTGAAAATATATATAATAATATATTTAATCAATAACAAAATTTATATATTAAAATAAACATTGTTTTTGAAAGTATAATATCAAAAATATTCTATTGTGAATTTTTGAAATTATTATGGAAGAAGTTATATTCGTAATGAATAGTAGAAAAAGAAATTCTTTAAAATATTATATATTTTTTAACATATTATAATTTTAACAATAATATAAAAATTTAATAATATTTTAAAAATAATCTTTTATGATAATATAATTAAAATACCAAAAAATTAATTCAAAACATTTAAATTATAAAATATTTCTTAATAAATATGAAAATAATTTTCTTGTGTCGATACAGTACCTCCAAAAAATTGAAAAAGTAAATTTTGGTGCTTATAGATATTAATTAATAGGTAAAAAGATATTATTAAACATGAATTTTAAATTTAATTCATGAGTTTTTAGTTTTACTGATTGCTTTGAATTTTTTTCTTATATAATACGAATCTTACCCAAATGCTTGCACATAGATATAAAAGTAAAATAAAAAAATTATATAACTTATATTGACAAGTATATTAGTAAATAAACATTACAAATAGATATAATGAATTTTTTTGAGCATATTTATTTTTTTTTGATATTTTTTAAATGTGCATATACGATATATTTAATTCTATTTCTTTTGAAACGCCAACGTAGTTCCTCTGAAAATAGAGAAAAACTCATTCAATTGATTTTAATTAAAATTATAAGAACTAAATAATGACCCAATCAATTGACTACATATTATTAGATGCATAATTTTCAGCAAAAAATAGTCCATTGGTAAAATCTATGACCACTTAGAGCCACATGGTTGACATTAATCCCCTTAAAAACTCTAATTAATAGAAAGTAAAATTTTTCAGACTTTAGTTTTTGATATGTTTAACATATTAATATATTATTTTCTCAAAATATGTTCAACCATTAATAATCATTTTAAATAAAGAGAATATATCTTCTTCATATAAATGATGTTTTAATTTTTTGATAATAAACATATACCATATATTTTTATATAGTGAGGATGTAGTACTATTAAATTAATGGAAAAATAAAATTGATGATATTAGAAATATTAAAATAAATATAATTTGAGAGAATTAAGTCTATCCATGAATCATATATTGGATAATGACATTTTTTTGATATAAAAAAATATTTGATAAAATTGGTAAAAAATTGATGTTTTTAATATCATAATAATGAATATTAATATGTTTGTAAACAATGATATTTTATGAATATAATATTTTCAAAAATTATATAAAAAAATTATAAGTAAGAACATAGGGGATATGGTATGGTATAAAATTTCATACCATTTTAATTGTATCCCATTTGGTATCCTTTTTATCTCAAATAGCATTATAATATTTTATTGTTATGAAAAATTCAAAAATATTCCCCCATCTAAATTATAATAGAGAACCTCATCCCTCACATATTCATAATAACCTATGCCTTATATCTAGGGAAAACCATATAAATGTATCCTCCCAACATCCTTATCAATTTTATGGAGTTCATATTCATTGAAAAATACCATATATCAAACCCTTAAAAGGTGATATAAATGATATCCCTCAAGAAAGAGGCTATCATTTTTATCAACTATTTCAAATTCATTTATTCTTTTATATACACTTCATGTTTTGTTTCCATTATAAAATAATAAAAATAGTTCTATATATATACTAAAGTGTTATTATGATTATAAACTATCCATATTATACCTTTTATCGATCCTATGATAACTGAATGCACCACACATGCATACATATGACGCACCATCAACACATGGAGGTGTAATTCTTTTTTCACCACCACATTACTCGTATGGTTATAATTATAAAAATATTGGATATATTTTATAATTAACACATGATATTTATTATATAAATTAATATAACAAACACTAACTTACCCATTGAACCATTTATAAATAATATCTACCCTCGTGCGTACATATGTATCTCCATCTCCATGAAGAGATGTAATCCATCTCCAATGGTTAGCCATCATAAATGGTTCTAAAAATGTATTTAATGATTAAATATGTCTTATTTTTCAACTATTTAATTATATATATGTATATATGTATTATTTCATTTGATGTTTTATGATTAGTTTCATTGGGGATGTACTACATGAATATTATTCCCAATATTAATAATCATAGATTATAATATGTTTACAGATTGGGAAAATTATTTAAATTTCATATAGTAGTTTTAATATTAATTTATATATTGAGTATGATTCAACACTTTCATATGAAGAATACATTGGTCTTATTTATTGATGGTAGGGTCCCTCTATATCCCCTTGATGCATTAGTACATATCAAGAGGTAAATTAGTTAGGGTATTGTATTACACATATATATATGGCGTATTAGCTAGAGTATTCATTGTATGTTTATGATGTCCAACATTTTTCATTCCCTCCATATGATATTAGTTATTGATATTCTATGTGATTATTCAATCAATATAATTATTATTGTTATGTCTCTTTATCATTTGAATATTTATATGGAATCATTTTATCAATATTTATTCCTCCTATATTATTCCGAAGATTATGATTAATTGTTATGTGTTTTATTTATTCAAAATTAAGTATTATATTTAATTATTTTTTCATGGTATCCCCCATTGTATGCTTTCCATTATTGAGTATATGACCTCAAAAGTTTAGAATGTTTTATTTTTTTATAATATGAAAATATTTATATTATGATGGAAATATAGTGATAAAATAAGAGAATAATTTTTTTCTCCACAGAGTTGCTAGGTTTTACATTATTTTATTTTTTCTATTGTAGGATTAATTTATATATCCATTTTTCTTAATCTAATAATCTATTTGGTCATTCGAGATGAGATCACTCGTACCTAGTACCAATGTAATGATGTACCCAAAAAATATGGGATACTGCGGTAAGTGTCATTACATGTGTAACTAATGAGACTTTAATAGAAATGAGGAAATGGTTCTATATTCTCTAAAAGTGGAAATGGAGATCAGATTTACCCTTCAATCTCATGTTTTTTAAAATAAAATAATGATAGAGTTGAAAAGAAACTCACAAATCCCAAGGATATCAGGATATTAGATTTCGTTAACAAAGTTATTCAATCATATTAATCATACAAAAATAATGAAGGAATTCCTAGATAAAATGTAGAATTTTGAGGAATCTATTGGTTCCTATATTGACAATTTTCAAAGAAAATGGAGGTAAAATTCAAGAATTGTCATCCAACATGAATATATGTTTAACAAATGATTCAGTAAACTATAACCAATTATCAAATGGTCATTAACAAAAATGGAATTCAGTGGATATAAATAAATAATTGAATGATCTCATAATGTAGAAATGGTTATCATAGTAACCCATCAATCTAAAAATTTTGACAATAAAATGAAGATATAGTACAAAGTAAACTCTAAAAAACGTTGAGGTGAGAAGATGCAAATTATTTCAACATGTTAATCCCTCATTTCATCTATAAAAAGTGGATAAGGAATTACATTAACTAATTCAAAGGGATACTGAATCTGTTGGAACATATGAGGATAATTTTATAGGACTTGTGAGGTACACTTTTGAAATCAATATTTAATATATAAGTACTATTTACCAAATAATCATTGAATTGGAACCAATTATCCATTATATTTTAGCTAAATGTGAAATTAGTAATTATTAATAAATCATTCAAAGTAATTTTAAGGTGGAAATTTATATCGAAGTTACCCAAAAATATAATGGGTTTAAAAAGAAAAAGAAGATAAATTTCAATGAATACACAAAAATCCATGGAGAGTATAGGATGATATTTATTTTAATTATTTCTACCCACATATATATAATGAAAAAAATAAGAGGAATGTGTCGAGAAAAAGAAGAATAAGGATGAGTCTGTTGATGCTTATGAAGAAAATTTCACAAGACATGTGAGGTACATTATAGGCATTATAATACAACATGAATAATAAGATAAATGATTTATAAGTAGATTAAAAGAATTTTTATTTGGGTGTTAGAAAAAAAGGGTCATTAGTAGTAATGAATAAATCATTCACTATTCTATCAATATGGAAATGGAGTTTGGAGTTACCAACCAAACTCACAGTTTTGATATCATAATGAAGTTAGAGTTCAAATGAAAAAAAATATAGATGATTAAATGAGAATTCAATAAATAATTACACCCATTTAATCATGTGTACAAATATAATGAAGTTATTCCATGAGATAAATAATATGGATGGTAGTTATATTGGTGCCTATGAGTGAAATTTTATAATACACGTGAGTTGTTCTTCAGGGATTTTCATCAAACCTGAATGTAAGATTGAAATTTTTTTGGTAGATTAAAACCAATTATATGATCGGTCTTATATAGAAGGAGTTTTTAGTATCTATGAATAAATAATTCAATGTTCTCTCAAGGTGAAAGAGGTTATCAGAGTTACCCATTAGTCTCATGGTTTTTCAAAGAAAGTGAATATGGATATTAAATGAAACTGGAAAACCCATGGAGAGAAGAAAATGAGAATTCCTCCATGCTCAAACCGTGGGTGGAGACCTCAAGGACATTGTATAATAGATAATAGAAACGTTTCTTGGTATGGTATGGAATGTAATAGAGAAATTTATTTCTACAGTCGTGGAATGATGTTTTAATAATATGTGTGTAAAATGAAATCTAATGATAAATCACCACCCACACATCCATATTTCAAATTAATAGAGTATGTGATATTAAGATAAATAGTTCCCAAATATGAATGTTATTGATGAATATTGACATCAATATGCATGTTATCCAAGAGACAAGGATAAATTCAATGTTATCACTACTTTTTATGGGGGTGTGATAAATACGTAGTGAAAGGTACAATTTCAAGTGACCATATAAATTTTTATATGTTATTTAACAAGGAATATACCAATTCAATAATATTTTATTATTTTTCTATAGGTATCAATAAGTCACCAAAATTATTGGTTGTATATTTTGAAATTAAATCCCCTAGTGGGATAGATTATTTCATATGAAATATGTGATTCCTATGTATTTTACATCTATGGGAATGTGCTTTCTTAAAATCATTACATTCTTCCCAGGGTTGAATTTCTTGTCAACATTGGCTTGTATTGTATTTTATTACATAAATAACACATCAATCATCAAGGAGGTGAATTGAAATTTTATATTCCAAACCACACTATTAACTTATATAATTGTGACGACAATTATGGAATTATAATGGAGATCATATCTATTGTATGAGTCCAAATACCCATTCAAAAGGGGTGTTTATCTCATATGTATTAGTAGATACATGATATATATGATATTCCTAATGTGCATTAATTTTTTTATTTTCATTATAGAAGAGTATTAAATCCTTCCAAATATATTTTATGGTTATATGTCGATTGAACTCCTATATCATTCCATTCATAATTCAAATTATCCTAAAAAATGAACATAATTAAATTTTTAGGATTGAAGAAGTAACTCTAGGAGAATAATGAAAAGGGATTAATTTGGAAAATCAGGTCCCCATGGGATGAACCTCATATTTTACTTAAAATTATGTATGGATCAATGTGACTTGACCTTGATTATCTAGATATGAACTAGATCACAACCATGAATAAGTATCCTTAAACCTATATTGATGACCTATTTGACAAACTATGTGGAGTTGAACACTTCTCCAGTATTGAACATCATACTATATTTCATTTGTTGATGGAAAATATAGAGGATACACCTAAGAGATAATTCCATACATTTTTAAAACATGAATAATATTTAGTGATTCAATTAGTTCTGATTAATTCCATTGATATCATTTGGGAATTAATGAATATATTATTTATAGATTACTGTGATCCGTTTTGGGAAGTATTTATAGTTGATATTATTTTCTATTTTAAGATAAATTGGGATAATAAATATTGCTAGACTATTATCTAAAATACCCTACGGATGGAGAAACTATGTGAAATTTTTTAAAAAATTGTGATTTTTGGATAAAAGATTATTCATTTTAGCAACATATAATCTTAAAGGGTTGGTATATTTATACATCCATCAATGTTTTTAGACATTTAATGTTTCCCCAAACAAAAAAGGGCAACTGAGATCAATATATTTTTAGTTTAGATGGATATTATCCATATTGTTTAGAGAAATTATAACAACTATCTAATCCACACACCAAGATAACACGGAAGGGATCAAAGATCCATGGGACTCAGGAATGTGTAAAAACATTCATGAAACATAAGAGAATATTAGTCAATACACATTAACATACATTTATCTATTATGGAGAAGGGTTTTTAATCTATATTGATGCAACCATTGGGGGATCAAGATATGTTCTTTTTCATAATTAAATTTTATAGACTATGCCTCATGAGAAATGATGGTTCCATAAAAAAATTACCCAACACTTGATTTACAGTTAGTTGTAGTAATTCATTCATTAATGATATGAGGGATTTACAATTATAGGGAAAATCCTGAAATATATAACAATCACTAAATTTATCTCTATATATTCACAGAGATGGAGTTGAATATGATTAAATGAATATGGTTAGAGGTTATTAGATATTATTATTCCTTAATATATTACTACACTATGAAAATGAGCAAGGTGGATGATGCTTTTATTCGAAAAGATTATTCTGAATTATCAATTTATAAGTTAAAAAGATCTAATATTTTTGGAATTAGAATGCATTGGAGGATTCATAGCTAGGTGTATTCACCCGAGAAGAGGAAATAGATTTCGAATATTGAGAGGCAAGGAAATTTTCCATCGGTACCAGGCATGTAAACCTCGACACGAGACAGTTGGCCTTATAGCCATGCGAAGGTGGAGAGATGATTATAATTCTGAAGATGAGGATGGGTAGTTTGAAGACGTCATAGTATGTAATAAATGAATTCCATTATGACCGTTGTGTCCTATAATGTAAAGGTTAACCCTTCAAACCTTAAATAAGGATTATAAAAAATGAATAAAAATGAAGGCCTTTAGGCCATTCAGGCAATGGCTGGATCTATAAATCTTGAATTATAGAGAGTAATCATATCATTATCAATTTTTTATTCAACCATCTAACCTTGTTATGATTAAATATTCATAGAAGGATGATTTTTTAGATTCAAAATAAGGTCAGAAATGTTCATATGTTTAACCTTGATCAGGATGAGATGATAAGGTTAGGGAACCCTGTATGTGTTCTATTCATACAAGATTTGAATGAGTTGTTATAGGAATTACATTATTAATATTTATCTATTCATACATGATGTAAAAATATGATTATATATTTTAAATAATATTTAAGGTTGGATGGAATACCGAGAGATATTGTTGAGTTTGTATCTCGATGCTTGGTTTGTCTACACGATAAGGTAGAGAGATTATAGAATGTGAGGGAATAATATTCATTACCAGTACCAGAATGGAAATTATAAATAAACACCATGGATATTTTAATTATAGTAAGCAAAATGAATATATGTAATAATGAAATATGGGTTGTAATCGATCTCTATACAAAGTCAGCACATAACATCGCTATCAAAGAATATTCATCTTCATATCATTTTTAATGGATATACAGTAGAGAAGTGGTCATATTTCATGAAGTTACATATTTATTTATATCTAATAGAGTAATTATTCTTAACTCAATTTTTTTCAAGATTATTCAACAATATCTTGATATAGATATGAGTATCGGTACTACATATAATCCTCTAATAGATGGCCAGTCTTTGTGAAAAATTCCAACCCCATATGATTTTTTGAGATATTGTTCAATATATTTTAAAGGTTTTGGGATAAAAATATTTCTCTTAGATATTTATCATAAAAAATAACCTTTACTCATGAATTATTATGGATCCATATGAATCTCAATATTGATAGAATTAATGATCTCTAATATGTTGGAATAAAGATGGAAAAATAATGATATTGGGACCTAAAATAGTTGATGAATTGTTAGAGATGATTATTTCAATTCAAGAACACTTAAGGTTGGAATATACTTTATAGAAATGATATGATGATAATCATCGATGTGGTTTTATATTTCTAGGCATTAGATATATACTGACAACATGGCAGACCCACTCGGGGTAGTCAGTAAGTAGCACATGGTTATGGATCACGCCATATTTATTCATTTCAACTTATACCATAGGAGCAGCATCCTATAGAATCTTATATTTGATGTTATATTATAGTGATATATTAAATGTTTTTTTTCTTATTTAGTATATATAAATCATATTCCTTCATATATGTTCTTATTAAAGCGATACATGGGCTTTAAGTTCAGTACTTTAGTGGTGTTATGAGACATGATACACCTTTTTCTATTCATTGTGCGAGTTTATGCCAGGGAATGGATGTACTCGTGTAGTAGAAATCTATTTTTTATAATGTAACCTCTTTATCCATAGGATGAAACACTTCGATTTCATTCTTGGGATGGACAGGTTGGTTCTATATTTGGCCTATGTAGATTATTTTTTCCAAAGGTATTCATTAATATCACAAGAGGGTGACCCTTATATTCCCAAGGGCGAGTGGGATGTCAAATATGGTAGATCTATAATAGTGTATATTTGACATGGGTGAGTGACCACAAATATTGGTAGCATATATATGGATGACAAGTGAATACATGAGACCAGTGTCTGTCTTATAGTTAATCGATTCTAGGTTTTTAACCTAATGAATTTTTGCTAATACCTTTAATTAGAGTGGTAATGTTTAATATAGAGATAATGGATGGATATGTACTAGATTTCATTCCTCCTTAAAAGATATAAACTACTATGTTGTTGGAGATCAAGAGGAATCTAGAAAATTTGGAGGAAAAGGGTTTTATACTTTCCAAAACTTCTCTCCAGGGTTAACTTGTCATTTTCCCAATCGTAAAAGATAGAAACCACATGCATTATATGGACTACCATAAAGTGAATTAGGTTAAGTAAAATAACCAATACACCTTCCCCTTTTTAATTACCTATTATAAAAGGTGATAAGAGTGAGAGTGTTTTCAATGCCCAACCAGATATTGGGATATCATCATGTTCAAGATAGGCCTATAGATATTCCACACACGACATTACATATTCGGTAAAATTTTTATGAGTTTTTGGTTATTCCATTTTTTCTTATGGATGTTCCTTCTAGAATCATGGATTTTTTTAATAAGGTTCTTCGTCCCTTTATATATTCCATTTTTGTTGTAGTCATATAATACATCTTGGTTTATTATCTTACTTGATGAAGCCATTATACTCATTTGATATCATTAGAACACACTAAGATAGAACTAGTTTCATGATAAGATTACTAAATTTTATATCTCGATTGAGATGGTACACATACAAGGTCATATTAACTATGAGGCAGACATTTTAGGAAAATGAAAGAATGTGTGAACTGTAGTAACCCTAGAGAATCCCATGAAAGACTTTGATATTCAAAATTTCATAGCGAAGTATGGTTTTTATGTGATCTTTATATAGGGCATATAACACTTATAAGAACATCTCATGGAATTGAATAAGAACTGTGTTAATTTTAAAAGTTATCAATCTTGTGGGACAACCAATCATGAGAGAAAATATAGATTTACTTCATCACCAATCATGATTATTCAAGATCCTTGGAGAAGCTATATATAATGATGTGATGCATAAGGTATTGAACTAGAATCATTTATGATTCCTGAATATTTAGTCATTCCTCACTGGTCTTAGAAGATGATGCCTCATGAGAGGAATTTTAAGACTCACGATAACGAGTTATCAGCAAATGTACATTACATACAATTTTGGAGAACATATCTTCTGGAAGATCATTTTATAACATTAACGTACCAAAAAAACATCAGTTATATATTTACACACTCTTATTTGAATTGTAGGATAAAATGACTGGTTGAATATCTAGTTTCCTTTCCACTCTGCACTAGTCTACATTCCATGGAGGGGTAATGTTATTGCAAATTCACTATGTATGAGGACTCTAACAAAGGATGTTTTGTAATCTAGATGTTATTGTAAGAACATGGCTCTATTTTTTGAGATGCATTTAGAGTTCTAGGGATTTCATGGGCAATTTATATAAGAATCACAATTAGTGACATTCTGATATCTATAAAAATTAACGATGAGGGTATTGTTGGATCCTAAAAAACATGATATTACACGAGAGTGTTTCTGGTGAGGACCCTCCTCCAGAATGGTATTTTAATGATGAAGACATGCCAGAACTATGTGGTCCTAGATGGGTTCCCATAGACATGTGAGAGGAGTTTATTTCAGTGTCCCATTATTCTCAAATGGGTAGTTCACCCCGGTATCTCCAAGATGTATTATGACATGTAGTGACAACATTGGTAGACAAGGATGAAATGTCAGATCGATGGTGTTATCACTAGGAATTCCACCTATTTGTAGGTTAAGGTAGAACACCAGTGACCTCTGAGCTTGTTGCATCCATTACATATTGTTGAATGGAAATATAAAGACAATTATATGGATTTTTATTCATCTTACCATCGACACATAAATGTTTCAGCATTGTTTGTATGGGAGTGGATTGACTAACGAATGTATCCAACACCATTATTATCAGTGAAACATTCATAGGTGATGAGAAGGGAAGATTATACATCATATAGATTATACATATTCCTGGGGTCCCTTGTACTACAGTTTTTAAGAGTAATTATAAATTTACATTGATTTTTTAATAGGGTCATCAGAAACTTATGGGTTCATTTGACCTTTTGAGCGTATATTTTCACCCAAAAACGAATGTTCATTATAAATAGACAATATAGGTGTTAGAGGACCAGATCTGATCTTGCATTCTAGATTTCACTAGTTCATGGGATCAAAATATTTATCTCATGAAATACACCTAAAATAAATGTTTTTAGGTGATGATACAGATGTATTTTTATGAGTACCTATATGTTTAGCCATTCTAAAAACCACTATAGTGGTTAGAGGCATGAGAGAAGTTCAACTAAGTCATTATCTCATTCGGGAGACCTCTTAGTAGGTACATCTGATCAAGAAGTATTTCAATACCACTCCATAAAGATAGAAATAATAAGGAAATCATCATAGAATACCTCAAGAGTTCTTGTCCAGGGTGGGGTTTTCTATTGGTCTTCAACTAGACATGGGAATATACAGATACAATGGAAAGGGAAGTGGTCCCCACACTTTTGTAGGATTGTTTGATCATAGAGAGAGTAAAAATAATATCCCATCATTTTATATTATATCAAAGGTATTATTCCATGAAATGGGTTTTCCGTATTTAATAACATCATTACTATCTTGGGGACCAGTCTCATAATTTTAATCTAGATAATGTTGAGAAAGATACCACTTCTTATTTAGATGAGTATGTTATATGAATTGTTTATCATATCATAAAGGATCTCTGAGTCTTTTATTTCTCTTTAGTATGGGTGTTATGGCATAATAACCAAGTTAAATAGAATACATGTGAGTGGGATGTAGACATTTTTTCTTACTGTCCGAAGTTATTCTCAGACAGCATTCTATCACCCTTGGATGGTGAACTTTGGGACGTATTCCTTTAAAGAGAATGTACTATACGAACATGATTTTTCATTCAGGTATGTATCCATTTATATTCAATATAATTCTTCATTATGGACATAATATGGATTCCTAACGAGTTAACCATGGTTATGAGGCTCTCTAAAGGTTATTCAAATATCATAACCCTAGTCAGTAGAAAACTTCACTAGGATTCATGGTCAGTAGAAACTGTGTGAGTCAGTCAGCTCATTTTTTTCTAATTGCGAGGTGCATTTTAGAGGAGTAAGTATTGTGAATGGTTTTATATTATAGTGTGGTAGGGACTATTGTCTGATGTAAGAATCTCATCAGAATGTAGAAGAGATTGACTGATAGTTTTCATGTGGTTTGACAAACTGTTCACTAGAAACTGTGTCGGGTACGTACATAAGCAGTGGGAACTCCACAGTTAGCACACGGTTTGGCCAAACATGTTGAAAAACCATGCGAAATAGTTATTTCGGTTGAAGTTACCAAATTTATATTAAATATAATTAGACTCCCCCATCCTTATTTCTCTTATTTTCCAACTTGTAGTGGGGTTTCTCCTCATGTTGAGATCCCACATTGGTTCTAACCTATTTTCATTGACATATATTCCTTTTGATGTCTGATAAAAGATCCAATAATACATTTTGACAACAATAAACATGTTATATATTAATATTATACATTTTTTCATTTCACTTCCTATTGAAATTGTTATTTAGGTGCATGTTCTCAAGGCCATTTTAAGGATGTTTGATTTTTTTCATTTTTCGTCCCATTATGACCAAAACAATGATTTATACTCAAAGACATATCCTATAATAGAATATGATAGGTGGTATTTAATTTATCCATCAAGACATTATATTCCCTAATATGCATTTTTTAGAACACGTCTAATTCTCTGAGTGTTCCTATAGAATAAAATTAATTAATGTTTAATATAATTTACTTAATATAACTGATATAGTGTTCCATTATTCAAATTGGGTTAGGTAATATCATCCAGTTCCAACACCTTAAGTAAAAAAGATAAAATTGAAATTGAATAAATGAATGAATAAATGAAATAACTATCATCTAATTGGTTTTCAAATGAACTGAAATTATGATATCCTAAAATAAATGGGTTATAATTTTTTGGTAGTTTAGCTAAAAAAAATTATAATTTAAGATTAAATGTATATAGTTGATTGGTAAAAACACATAACCAAATAAAATTGAAAAATATTTATTACCTTAATATTATTATATATTAATGGGATATGAAATATCCATTTTCGCATATTAAATCAAATGATTCATTTCATTGTCGATGTATAGTAAAGAAGACCCTTTATGATTATGGTAAATGAGAATTATGAAACATATGAATGTAATTTATTAGATTAGAATAGAATACCATTATTTATGGCATGATCATGTAGTCCCTATATGATAAACCAGGAATGGTGGATGTTTTTTTATATATGGTCATGATGACCCTTAATGTTATAATGGGCATCACATCCCTTATTCTTGTGATTCTGGGCATGGAATCCATATAATGTGATACTAGACATCTTTTCCTAGTAATGTGATACATGTAATAGAATCCATATACAATGATATAGGGAATGGAATTCGATAATACGGTGATACTACGAATTTCATCCCTTGGTACTAGTTTAGTGGTATTCTAGTATGGGTCAATGCGGGTACTGTTGGGTTGGTTTCCTTCAAGGACTAGAGATGACACAGTTTTTGTTTTCATTACTACTTAATATATATTCACACAAACATATTATACACGGGGATGAGATATTTATATATTATGTTTTGTTTGATTATTGATTTTATCTCACACCCTATCTAGGACGCTGATGGTACCTAAGAAAACAATGTTATTTCACCTATATATAAGGGGAATATTCCTCTTAAGAATTATTTATCACTTGAATTTCTTATGATGGGATATTTTCAGTAAATTTTTGGGATATATGTTGGTATTCTTGGATAGTTTTTGACCATTTTATTCTCTTTTATATCAGGTATTGTATTAACTATCTACTGTCATGTATACATGTTTTCCTAGTTTTTTTATACATGAAATGATTATCTATTTTATATGGTTATATTAATTCTTTTGATAATTATTTAATGATTCTATGATTACTATTTCTCCTATAATGGGTTACTATTCATGTTTTTGTAATAACTCTTTTTTTCCATATGTTTATGTAAATTTTTAATTTTATCATTTTTTATTTATCCTTTGTGTTCTGATCTAGTAATGAGTGCATTGTCTCCCAATGGACACATACTTACACATCGCTGCTAGATGGAAAACCCTAGAATACAGGGAGGTGTGCTTGAGTCCATTTGGAAAACTAAGCTCGAACAACCTTTGAGTGGAACACATTTTTGGGACATAAAGCATTAGTTTACTAAAAAATTGTAACTATAAAAGCTTTTTGTGGAATCCTTAGGAGGTTACCTGAAAAAGATATAACCTTATTCAAGGAAAAGTTTTATATTTTTCTTTCAATGAATATTTAATTAACTATCAGACAATGTAGATCTGGTTTCATCAATAACATACATAAAATGAGTTTTTTACATTATTGGAATGACCAACAACCATATTCACATTAATTAAATGAGATATAAAATCATCATTCGTGTGTACGGTGGAATACCGCCTCCTGAATCGATGTTGGTCATTTCCAATCACAACCTCTCACAGATAAATAAAATGTCGAATAAAATTGTTATATATGCTATTTATGATACTATTATTCTTCTATAATTATTATATCACATTTACCTCCTCATAATCGATTTTGTGGGAATAATATATTTTCTATCATGTGTACAGGGGACTGCAGTCACACGAAGTGATGAAATTCATTGACTTTATACATGGATTGTAACAAAGATGATTTTAAATAATTTATTTTCTAAACTTGACGTAAAACTATTTATTTAATGGTAATATATTATTTCCCCTAAATTCTTTCAATCCTTCAATAAAATTGAAACAATGTGCATGTGTTTGTACAACCTACCATCTCAATGAACCGTGTTATTTATTTTTTACCTCTAGATTTTATATAATAATATAAATACATAAATATAATGAAAGTATATTATATTTATATCATGGTTAAATTAAAAATCTGATTAACCCATGATAAAATTAAGCAGTCCAATAAAATAAAATAAAATATGGATGAAAGAAGAAGTTATTGCCCAAAATCTAACATTGAGATGGAAAAGAAAATAAACAGTTAATAAATTTTCATAGGTAACTTTTATATGGTATGATATATATATATATTTTATTTTATAATATATGTTTAATTAACTTATATTTATTATAATGATTGATTGAATGTGTGTGAATGAAGTCGAGACATATGGTAAGGTATTTTTCTTCAATTCAACTTCTTTGAGATATATGTTATGATAGGAACCTATCTTTTTATGAGTTGTATATAGACCACATAAGTATTTTATATCATGATTTTTTACTGTCATGATATTTTATGTTTTATTTAATGTTATTATTTCATGGGTATTACAATTCAATGTTACCAAAATGGTATGGATTTTGTGTTACTATCTCGTAATTTATTTTGATTTATCTTGATTATACTTACAATATAGAAATATTATGATCTATATCTCAATGAAATAATTTATTTTCTTCAATAATATTTAATTATATATAATATTTTTTCCTTCATTTTCCTATCTCTGTATACTCATGATTTAAAAATTATGTTTTAAGGAAAAATCGGCTTTATTTCTCTCTTCAGATGAAACAAATTTTTCGCCAACCAAAATGCTTTAAAGAAACAAATGTCAATTTTTAGAATTATCCATATGATTTATTATTTAAATATAATTTATTTTTCAAAAAAGTTAGAATGTAATCATCTTTTCATTTTCAAGAAATTTACACTTGGATTTAACCAAAATTGCGAAAGTAATGTTTTTTAAATTTATGGATTGAATGGAAATATCCCAAAATCCTGACCATTATTTTTTGAATCCTCATTTTTATATTTTCAATGTTATTTTGAATGAAAATTATTTTAAAAAATATCATGAATTTATAGTTTTTTTAATAAGTGATTTTAAAGAAAGTAAATTTTCCCCATGAAATGATCCAATTTATTTTCCATTCACAATAATTTTCCCTATATGTTGAAATCCATTGATTTATATTATTATTTAATGGTGGAATTATGATATTTTACGATTATTATTCTTTCATTAATTGATTTATTTTTCTGACGAAATTATATTTATGAAACCCATTTATTTTCCTTTGCTTATAAGATGATAAAGTTTTTAGGAATGATGCTTCCATTTCAAAAGATTGTTATTTAATGAAATAATTAAATGATTATGAATCCTTTTTCAATTTCATAGTGTTTTTAATGATGAAATATTTATGGAAACCATTTCTTTTCATTAGTCCTAATATGATTAATTTTTATGACCTTTTCCCAATCATTTTTATGACTTTTCTTTATGTGATAGATAAGACATATATATACATCCAATGAATTAAGAAAATATTGATATCTAATGATACAAATATGACTAGAATGCGGAGTGAAACTAGTTCAATAAATGAATTTTTCCAATTTGGTAGTCTTGTGAGTAACCTTTACTAATACAATGTTTTTGGGAGTGAAC
The DNA here is from genome assembly GCA_963277665.1 of Viscum album. Classification (NCBI taxonomy): domain Eukaryota; kingdom Viridiplantae; phylum Streptophyta; class Magnoliopsida; order Santalales; family Viscaceae; genus Viscum; species Viscum album. The sequence continues at coordinate 989,032,869 of OY728159.1, read as the reverse complement.
ACAATCAACTATGATAATATTTTAAATGTTCCATGATTTACTAATGAAATGAATTTATTCGTTTATGTTTATGAAAATAATATATTTATATAATGATTTTATGATTTTATATTTCGTTTTCATTGATTCAATTATGATTTAGGTCTTAGGATCCACCACGATTTATTCCATAACTCATGATTATGAACAATGATATACATGGTTGTTATTATAAATGTTGTTTACAGGTTATAATATCATTATACTCATGAAATATTGATTAATCCATTGTTAAAAAATAATAAGAATCTTATCGCTCCATTTCTAATGTTTCCACCCCTTATTATGATTAAAGGTATTCTATATGATATTTGTGTGAAGGGTGATAGTTATGAAGAATATATTGGGAGATAATGTATCACGCTTCTATACTTTTTGTTTATGTGTCAATGATTACAAAGGAATTATACTTTTATGATCCGAATGTGTGTGTTTGTGTAATTTAATGAATATTCATCTAAAAATGTGTAATATAATTTTATGAGATGTTAGGGTCTTTAAAAAGATCATCCATGAAAAAAAACTAGTATCATGAATTGTAATGATCAAGCCCTCCACATCAAGTGTGGTTCAGACAATATTTTTTTATGCTCTTCTATATATTCCATCTCACATTGGACCACCATGTGTTTCCTAAAAAGGATGTGTTATTTTCCTTTTACCTCAATAGTTATCTGTGCAGTTGGGTCAGAAGCCTGAATGAGATATCATCAATGGAAACCGAACAACATTTATCATGTTGACAACATGGAGGATCCTTGGATCCTTATCTCACTCCATCATTATATGTAATGGGGATATAAATTAATATCCATAGATAACGTATGAGAATATTTAATTCAAATTGAATAGATCAATTTCAAATTAACATGACGTTAAAATGACGGAAAATAATGAAGTGACATAATGATAGATAGTAAGAAATTAACTTTAGTGAATGATGTTATATAATAACCTTCCTTTCATTTGAAGTCATAGAATTCTCTAAGTGATGTTATCCATATTCCATATGATATGAAAATGATTTTGTTAGTGTTTTGTGTATAGAATGATCTCCACCATAATAGGTAGTATACTTCACTAATCCCCACACATATCCCTTGATACTAAGTAGTAGAATCTTATTTGTGGAAGATTAAACAAAACATCCTTCTATTTTATCTCTTCATCCATGAATAAATCTCTTGAGTTGAAATACATTAAAAGTATGAAAACAATGTCTCAGTCCAATGATGTTAAATTGAGTAAAAATATCACATATTGATGAAATTAAACTATCTATGAAAATACAAAAAACAAGACATAAGACTTTATCCTTATCCTAAGTGATGAACATAGAATTTCCTATGTGATGAGATTTAGTTTACCCATGTGATGTTCCTTGGAAGCCTCATATGGTGAGAAGAAACAAAATCATCACCCTCTTGGAAGTTATACTGTGTAATCCCTAAAACATCGCTTGATATATCCTATTTTCCAATATATGTGTTTTTACTATATATCATTAAATAGTATGGCACAATGATTTATCAAGAAACTAAACTATAAACTTTTACATCCTAGGTTTTTGCCCCTACCTAATAGAAGCGTATATATGATATCTCTTATAAGATCAATCCCAACTATACAACATCCATATTTCAACCCATACTTTGTGATTACTTAGGTAATGAGCTTGATATGACTACACCATCTCCGAAAAATAACTCCTTTACCAATTAATTTCCCATAGAAGACAGTACCTCCAATTTATAAACATCATTTTGGAGTATAAAATAACAAAAAATATACAAATTAAAATCCACAATGTAATTTTTACCCCCATAAGATGTTATCGTACATCTAGAATGGTATGTGATGAGAGTATACAAGAAGAACCCTCAATATGATTTAAAATATATTATTATCCCATTTACAATTTAAATCTATGAACACTATCACATTACATTTATACTATGCCTATCCCACTTTGGGGTGATCATATATTGGAAATATCCCACATATGAACATTAAATATTTGGGAGACCTTATTTGAATTTAAACCGATGAACACACGTAATGCATCAGAAACGTTGACATATATAAGTAGGCTTTTGGGAATTAGGTGGTGGTCATATGTATCCATTGTTCCAGGACTTGTATATATTCTCTATTTACTTATGTAATTCTCCATTGCTGATACCTCATCTGATGAGCGTGACACTCCTTATACGATGAAAATTAGTACTGTTTGTGATGGCTATAAATTCTCTCACCCCTATTATTATGTGATGATACTATGATTATTTCAATTTTTTAATGCATGGGATTTAATCAATGATTATCCTTGGAAGGATTATGTTTTTATAATAGTTTTCCTTTATTGACTAGCATTATATTCTTTACACAATAACTGTGGATTTCCTTCTTTGACATGAAATGGATTTTTAGGGAAGTGATAATTCTGTACATTACACACCGAGGGTAAATTTATTAATTAGGATTATAATATTCATTAGGCTTTGTTCCTAGTATTCATTATGTCATGAGTATAATATTACCTCAAAATCGTAAATGAAAGTAAAATTTTACGATGCATAATATTCACAACATCATCCTTATCTCCAAACATAATTATCTATCTTGTTATAAAATATTGTGACACAGTTAATCATGTCCCACCATAAGATGCCTCTAGTAATGATTATCATTATTATTTTATTGATATATAAGGTATTATCAAACTAGGTTAAAAATTAAAAGGTTGATTATGTGGAAGGGAGAGCTAACATACAATAATCCCATTTTGAACGGGTAAACAATAATATCAATAATGATGTGGAAGGACGCCCACCAATAAAATGTGGGACAATATGACCATGAAGATTTAAATTAAGGTCATGGATAATATCCCTCAAAAAATTATTTACCTAGTGGAAACATTAAGAATCAGTTTTGATGTTTTTTTCTTCAAAATGATAGAATTTCCCTATGGTAGGTTTTCCCTACAGTTGTCTATTAGGATATATTTACATGAAATATAACATTAAATTTTATATTCCCATGATTATACTAAAAAGATCATGTATATTATATCACACCCTTATCCCATATTATGAATTTTATAATTTAATAATAAATAAGTTTTCTATCATGACATATATATATATATATATATCTTATGGTTCAATGATGATTTGAATAAGTATTTTCTCCTCTGTTAATGTTTCCTCCTCATATTTTTGTGATCTAAATAATTGATTTCATGTTGGGGAGTTTTCCTTATTTAGTGGCTGAGATCACTCCTATATTATGTTTTCATTCCATAAGATAATTAATATTAATATAACATGAGAGAGGTATAGATGGGATTATTGTGTGGGTTAACTAAGAATAAATATTCAAAATTATTAAAAAGTAATTTTATTATAGAATAAGACCTAAAATACAGTAATCATTCTTTTTTTGGGATTGTCATATTATTTGTGAAATTTCATGTTTAACAAATATAAATGATGTAAAAAAATATGTTTATCATTAGTCAAATCATAAATAATATTGGGTGACATTACTAGAAGATCTTTCACACATTATTTTACACAATTTACATTTTGGGTACTTCTTAAAAAATCATTATGTAAATCAAAACTACTTTGAGTATAAATATTTTACGATTATTTGTTCAAATAATTCATCTATACAAGGTTACTTATTATTATCTCGTAATTTCAATCCCCTAATTCTTTCATTCTTAGACTCCTATTCAATGTCATGTTTTATCATATGATGTGGGATTTTTTTAATAATCCATAAATTAAAAAAAATATACAATAAATATTCACAATAAGTAAATTATATATTTTTCTATAAAAATAATGTTTTTGTATTATTTTATCTCAATCTTATATTCTAGTTTTATTTTGGAATGAAGTACTCTATCATCAATTTCAAATAATATTTATATAATTGTATAATATACATGATTTTTCTCCAAATAAAAAAAACCCAAAATGGGATTATTATCCATCACTATTAATAAAAATTGTTTTAGAATCGTAGTGGATCGTAAGAGTATATATTACAATCATTTTTAGTGTACCATTCTCAGTTGGATGAGATGATTAAAAAATTATATGAATATTTTTTTAATATTTATTCATATTATTAGTGAATTTTCCTCACCTTGGAACCTCAATTGAACATTATTTAAATTGAATTCTTTAGTTGTATATTAGTCATCAAAATCATTTAGTTTATTGACTGGTTATCAATTTCAAAAATGTAACTCTTGATTTCTTAATAGAAACTACCGTTTTATTTGAGTAACTCATACTATATTTCATTATTCCTTCCATTAACATTCTTATGATATCTATATGCGTTATTGAGTTCAGTTTTCTGTTCATGAAACCCATCATGTTCAACTTTGTTTTTATGTTCTGTATAGTTATCTTAATCGTCATATTTACAAAAAGACAGAACATCATTCTCATTAAAAGGATCAATTAATTTGGTTTTAAGGGTTATAAAAATATTTTGAATAAATACTCAATAATGATAATCCATCTTATTATTTATTATTTATCAAATTTCAACTATTAGATCATGGTAAATTATTCATCCCCACACCATATTTCTAGATTTCTCCAATCACTTTAGGGGAAAGAATTCATCTTACTTTTTATAAGTAACTTCACAAGTATTCTTATTTAAATAAATATCTTAAAAATATATTTTTTCCATGAAAATCTCAAACCAATGATTCAGAAATGTGGGGAGATATATAATAACCCCTAATTTCCACGACCAGTAAGCTCGGGTTGCTGACTATTAATGGGAGTGTACATATTGAATGGAATGGGTTTCATTAACGTATATAATTTTATTTGACCAAGAGATAAGATGAATCATCCAAAATAAAATCCATGAAGTAATATAAAAATAATCCTAACAATATCAAATTGCCTATATAAATAATATCGATAGAGATAAAATTATCAAAAAATAAATATCCAATAGAAACGATAATACGGTGACACAATAACTATAAAAAAGGTCTGAGCTATTATTAACCACCATGATCCATTTAATCTATATGGTAAAAAAAAAATTTGTTTACATATACAGGTTAAGAAAACAATTATACCCAGTTGAAAAACCAGAGGCTCTTATTCACTTGAGAAACTCGTATACTATTGCACTCGTAGGAAACTATTAAACCAACATCAACATAACTGGTCCACTATCCATCCCTACCTCGCTCGGCCATGCTCACCAAAAAATTGACCAAAGTATAATAAAATAAAAAGAATCATATTGATAAAGGGTGTCTCGCATTACATTCCCACTTATTTTCTACTCACACAACCAAAAAAATTATTTCATAGAGTTCTCATCTATTCATAATAATCAATACCACCATCGCATAAGCTCAATCACATCCCACCAAAGCCACAAACCCATGGGCCACCACGCCATAACACGGTCACATATCTTCTCACCCAAAGTCACATAGTCCATCACATAACATATAGTTCTAGAGCCAGAGTTGTAGGGTATTATGAACATGAAGGAAAATAACCTCAGGCCTTTCTCATAAAACTAATAAACCACACCATAATCATCCCCATAGAATAAACATATCACATTGAAAACACAAAAAATGGTCCATAAACCCACTACAAGGTCATGTCACATCTCACCTAAAAACACATGGTCCATCAAATAGTGAAATTACAGACCTCTCACAATCCTAACCCATGCGTATCTACTTACCTAGAAGAGAGAGTGAGATAGATTCAATAACCATTCTTCCATCCTCGTCATCAGGATGTTGGGACCCCCATGTGAAAATAATTATTTTGGTACATAGTGTTTGATATTGGTGAAGTAAATGTATAAATTTCTAGGTTAATAAAAATATTCACATATAGACAAAAAGACATCCAACCAATTGGTTCACAACAAAACTCTAAATAACTCCCCACATACCAACGTTTTGTTCCATGCCTAAATCTATAACACCACACAAATACCAAAACACAATTTTAATTTCTATCCTATTCCATTATCCAACATGTTATTTCCTTATTTAGCCACAACTACATTAAAACTCATGATTCATAATTTATTTGTTCATTAATTATTACTATCAATTTTAAAAAACAAAAAAACATCCATTTTAAAAATCATCGAATAATTATTCCATCACTACCTGAGCTTATAGAACGGCACAACCATACCTCAAAAGTATGTCATTATCCCTATCAAATGATTGTCTCGCAGCCCCAATAACATTACAAAACAAAAAAACACCTCAGTATACAAAATGAGTGGAGAAATAAACCACCACCTCACTATACCAATATCACATAAAAACAAACCATCACCTCACTAAACTAAAGGAACATTAAAGAAAAATCACCTTTACACTGTAAAAGAATTTTAAAACAAACCATCACCAAGACACCCAAATACTAACCAATGAACCATCAACTTTCAACCCCCAAATTCAATCAAAAAAATCATCGCATAACTAAAAATAAACACCTCCAAATGAACGACATATAACCTCACATTGTATCACAATCACACATATCTCTCCCACAACTTGAATATAAATCACATAACTTGAATGATAACTTTATAGATTTACTAATAGTTAACATTATTTTTGGGGAATTATCTCATAAGAAGAAAATCATGTGGAAAATATCACATTAGAAAAATTAAATTGGTTATCCAATGAATATTTTTGGGGTTATTTAAAAACAACATGCAACAAGGTTTCCATATGAAAATAACAAAAATGTAAGAAAAGGATCCCGAGGGACATGATTTTCAGAATGGCATTCAACCCATACAAGCACAATATCATTATTGTATCAATATTTTACTATCATGTGAATCATTCCCCATTCCCCACCAATTTTAGTAAATAATTTATTTAACTTAACTAGGACAGTGTAACCCATCCCATTTATATATAAGTTTATAACCCTCCTACATGATACAAAAAATTTAGGAATAAGGGATTCCATACATTAGATATGATTTTATAACTCACTATACACCGGAAGGTGAAGAAGAAATTCTTGAAAACCATAAACACATGAAAAAATATAGAGATCAATTAACAAAACTTCAAGGGTAATAAAAAGTTTGACCCACACATCACCCAAAATAAAAACACACAACTATAGTGAGTTTTCATAGAAGAATGGAAGGAAACCTAGAAGAATGGGAGGAAAAATCAACATGTATTTTCAGAAGGCATCCTCTAGAACCAATAGATCAATGAAAGGGTAGAAGGATAAAATATCTCTTAATGGATCCTAGGATTAATTCAGAATGGGAGAGGAAATAAATTACAGAATAGGGAGGCATTCATTGAAAAAAACAATTTAAAACCCCAAACTCTAGAATTTCACACATTGTAACCCATTAATGATGTGATATCCATTTGTTTCCCAAAAAATATATCTTATGTGAAATTCACATCACCCCATATATATTTAATTAAATTTAATAAATTACATTAATGAAGAAATGCTTTTTCATCGGTGTCACATCATCCATAGAAAACCCATAAAACAACACGACTATAAAATCCATGATCCAACAATACAAATCATGTAACGCATTCAATATTTACATTTCCTATAGTAGTTCTACATCACTTCCACCCACCAGGGAACCTCCTGAATAGTCCTATAAAATAAATCCATCTCCACAACCTGAAAATTTAATGGTATGGGAAGCCACATACCATTACATTAATTATCTATAAAATTATTCTCACCATCAATAATATGAAAATACGATTAGAAGGAAAAGGGGCCTGAATAACCTCCCTGTGAGATACCTCACAAGGATCATAGTACTCTTCAAAGAAACCACCATCAAACCATTGAATACCAATTTCAAGAAAAACTTTGTATTTATGAATCCCACCACATTTGTAGTCTCATTTAGCTAAGGAGACTATCATAAAAAAATTGACTCTTAGGATGTGAGTCACCAATGACCAATAGCCCAGGGTGGCCAAGCCTTGGAACTATTGTTACTCTTTGAGGGAGAAGTGGTTGACAAGATCTTTCTACTCAATTATTTTGAGGAGGATTCTACTAAAATGACGGGGTGGCACTTAAGGGAAATTTATAATGAGGAGAAATATGCTTGGATTTACAAACAATACCACATTCTTGTTGGGGTTTCATCAAATGGGAGATTCATATCAAGGAGTACATATAATCTTGGGACTAAATTGCTTTTGAATTTGAATGTTTGATGAGGGACACACCTAACATCTAGGTTCAATCTACTTCAGTGAAATTATTTAGAGAAATGGATTTTGGTATGATAAAATTTCTTTTCCAATACAATGGTTAACTGATGAAGGTTATTGTTTGTCTTGGAAGGGTTACTGGTTCAGTTTGTATCTGCTTTTGGGTATGCCTTTGTGATTTTTGGAGTGATGATTAGGGACTTTGGATTTGTTTTTTGATCTTTTTCAGATGGGGATTAGAGTAAGAAGCATTCACATGTTCATGACTTTTCGATTGTTTTTCTGAGAAGGTATGGATTTTCCCTCAGTTATGTTCCCATGCATCTTTTCATGGGACAACTTGCTGAATGGTCATGCATTGGATAAGGTTTGTTGACACGATGTAGTAACTGGGGTGTGGTAAATCCTATTTGTGTGTTTTATTATAATGGGGAAATTTGGGGTTTCTCGATTCTCTTTAAAAGTGTTTCGATAATAAAAAAATTAGTTTTTAGTCAGTCAGTACAAAGACCAAAAGATTAACCTCCTCAACTGACCTTCCACACCACCGTGAACACATGACTCATGGAATTATATCATCATTGTCAATATACTATATGATATTGGAATCAATAACTTACCTACACGGGTAATGTCACATCATTGTATAATGCACCTAGATTAGGAATCATGTCCTCCCCTTTTCATATATCGGAAATTTTATCACGCATCATACATAAAAAAACCCTATAACATTGAATGATCAAAACATCACATCACAAGTAAAATAGAGAATGGAAAAACTAATAAATATAATGGTACTAGGAAATAATTTGTGTCTCTTACTCCATTGTATTCTTCGTTGGTCCATAATTCTTCCACAATACATGATTTAAGGGAATGGATCTTTCACGTTGTTCCTTCTCATGGAAATCCTTGATCTCTGCTGGACACTACAAAATCATCATGTCATCCTTAGTATATAAACTTCCCCATTTAATGAGATATGAATAAATAAAAATATACCAATGAAGTAGAATGTAATGTATGGAATCATTGATCTTATCCATCTATGGTGGAAACAACAACTGATAATTCACATCTCCATATTGCCCAAAAAACTCAATGGAATTAGAAAACATGGGAGATTTCTTACTCCCCTTCATATTTCCCACATCTAGGGGAAACTAAAAAATAAAATGTGGTCCCTAACCTCGATCTCCAAGTTAATCCTCATGCAAAAAACAGAATTTTTCTTCTAGACCTACACTAATTTTATCCTCACATGAACCAACTGATCATTTTCTATCATTCTCTTCACCACATCGAGACCCATAAATGCTTCCTCCCTAACCTTTGCACAACATAACTGAGAATCAAATAGTTTCCCATATAATTCCTGAAATGAGGCCATCAATATGGAAGAGTGAAATTTTTTATCAAAATAAAACTCAACTAGGGGATTATGTAGTGAGCTCAATCAATTGAATTTTAAGATGGATGACTTAAAAATATCCTCCAATGTATAGAATGGCTTCTCAAACATCACATATATTTGAGGGTGGAAAGGAGTGTTGAGGTTTAACTGAGTTACAATGACATGGTACATCTCCTTTTAGAATAATGTGGTAAAAATGAATCCCATTCCAATAAAATTGTTATTGATACTCAATAAAACCACACCACACAATCCACATTCCTCTTAGACAAAGCATCCACTACAATGACTCCTTAATCACTAAGAAATGGGCTGATTTTATCAACCTATCTAAGGTCACCCCAATATAATCACAAACTAACTTTGATTGGGGTAATATTAGGATGAATTATTTATATATGTAATCCAATTTACACATGATAATATAAAAAGTCCAAAAAACAATTAGGAACATGATGCTCAGTCTTTACTGGCTGGAAAACCAAAAAGTTCCCTATAAACTCTAGTACAACCCATTTCCTCTAGGGAACCAAAACATAATACTTATTCCAATGTACACCTTAGATTATACCATGTGTACCAACAATGGAGAGATATGAAAATCATGAAGGACTCCCATATGAATCACTACTAAAACAAATAGACATCCATGAAACAACAACCAATTCTGACCATCCTTCATTTATTACTCAGGAGCATCACCTAGGCCAATGTGATTATGCATCACCTCTACCTTTGTGTATCCCCAATGTGACTAATCCACCTTACACATTATAGAATATTACACTATCTTCGAAAACAAACATCCCCTACCCTAAATCCCAATTTCGTCTATAAGCCAAGATTCCAACACCTCCATTCATTTCCAAATATACTAATACACTTAAATAACATCATTCCATGAATTTATTGTCAAATATTCTGCCACAATATTACCCTTTAGGGAGGTGTTGGGGAACTAGAAATTATAATCTCAATGAAAATACATCAACCACCATTGAAATACAATTTAGGTCACATTGTGAAAGGAAATAACTTATAATCATGTTGTTCATGAAGACCAAAATACAATCACCAATGAGGTAATTCTCTGACATATTAAGTACAAATAATACCGCTACATGGTCTAAATCATGGCTGGTATATTTAAACTCATAGGGGAATATCTATATATATCAATAAGAGATCAAAAAACTCTTCTACATAAACATTAATCGAATAATTATATGGAAATTATTTTAAAACACCTCAAACATCAAACCCTCCTTAAGAAACGAATGCACTAATGAAAAGACAAACATACCATTTAGGTAAATGAATGTTGGACTAAAATAATCAGAAACAAACATTGTCCTTCTAATTAAATTATATTAATGGTGATAAAATTTAAATAAATCATGAACAATTCTTTGATAATGGTTTGTAAGAATAAGAAAAGAAACATATTCCATGTTCTTGGTTTCATCCCATGAAAAATATAACTTATCTTATGAATGGTCTACAGTGAACCACTATGGAGACACAACATGACTGTGGAAATGAACCTATTATATCCAAAACATAAATATGGGCAACATTATATAGAGCTGGTGGTGTCGATGAACCTACATGATATATCTTATATGATTGACATGATTCTTTAATGACATTGATTTGACAAATATGTCATCAATGAACATGATTATTAAGTAGTCTATGAATTCATTAAACATGGGTTCCATGAGCCTAATTAATAGAAATTTTGGGTGTATGATAAAAAATCAAAAGTCTATAAGATCAATGTTCTTATACTAGCATATGAAGTATGTCTGTATGTTATCTTCCTCCCTCAACCTCAACCGGTGATATCCAAACCATTGATCGATATTTGAAATAAATTTACGACATCTTAACTAGTAAAAATGATCATATATCTCCATAAGAGGTTAATTGTTCTTAAAAATTACATGATTAAACTATAGGTAGTATAAAATCAACCTTAGACTATAAATATCTATCTTAGAGAAAAGAACTAGTGTACCCCATGATGAAACATTGGGAAGGATTAAACCATTCCACATCAGCTCACCTATTTGAATCCTCATTTCCTAATACTAATAAGGTTCTATCTGATAAGGAAGCATCAAAATTGGTGAAGAAAATCCATATAAATATATCCCTAAATTTATATTACATCATTGGGAAGTAACACAACCTCATTTTTAGAAAGCATCCTAATGTTACCCAATGACCCTAGGGTCCCCCATAGTCCTAACATCCACTGATTCATCTAAAAACCCTTCAATCAACAAATTAATTTGTGCCACAAAAAAATTCTACCTTCATCCCTTATCACAAATGAAAACGACTCATGGATCATAGACATGTGAGAGTATAATCTCCTATAGAAGTAGTTCATAACATGACACATAGAATAAAACCAATCGATGCAAAGTATGAAATCATATAACATAGAATGAATTGACCCCCCACAAGACTGATGTGGCCCCATCATCAACATATTCCCTAGAAAACATTAAACATGATGGTTTTTACTGAAAATGTAATAGTAAACACCAATAGAAATAGAATCTACTCTACTATTAGTTTTAGTGCAGGGAATACAGTTTATAAAAAAAGGATTCTGAAGAACCGAAATCAAACATTGAAAAACAAAGGGGAGATACAAAATTGGTTGAAACCCAATTAATTTATGATCTTATAGAACAACTACCACCACTACATGAAACTTACCACACTCAACTCTACTACCTATCCTCTATCAAACACATTTATTACAACACTCAGGTTATGGTCCTGAACATGAGGAACATCAAGAGGTTGGCCTCTACATTATCTATCTCCCATCAGTCATGAATAAACGAATATCCCATTCTGCTAAACCATTATCACTATAATATTCTATTATAGATAGAACTGATCCTATCCACCTCCACCAAAATAAGATAGAATAACAACTGATAACTAGTAATGGATATGGCCACAAACCTGATAGATAAAATCATTATCAAGATATCCCAATAGAAATAATGGAATCTATTGGCCCTGGAATTAAAAATGGGAAGTATATAAGGTCGAATCCACACAGTTTGAAACCATGATCATCTTTGTTCCTGTGAAATAAAAATGGAAACCATACTCTTAAAGGAAACCTACATATTCCCCTCTCATGGTAAAACCACCCATGAGTGAATCATCTCAATCACCTCCTCCTTCCAAACCTCCAGATACATTGGGAATGTAAAATTATTGTCTACATATGAGATAGAAGTATGGAATTACTCCTCAAGATGTCTATCATGAGACTCCTCGTCCAGAAAAATCCCTGTAGACAAATGAAAAAGACCCTTGAACATGATTCCTAAATCCCGCATTTAAATAATACCATAATGTTGATAATAATTCTCTTAGATCTTCACAACATTCAGGGTCTATGAGAGGAAATATTTTTTGGAACTCATTTTGAAATTTACCATAGAAAACACCTACCTCCTTCGACTCACCAAGATTCAACTTACACCACTGATGTGTAGAATCCCTTAGTTGAATGACTATCAAAGGGACCCAATATCCCACATGGTACCTGATAAAACTGAATTCTATCTCATTCTCCACTCAATTACTCTTTGTATCCTCATATGAAAAACTAAACTCATACATAATGAATGATTCCATTGAACTATATGAAATTACATCTTCCAAATGTCATCGTCATGTATTGGAAAATCCCTATTATGATCAACCAAATAAGTATGTTGAACCTCAACTACAAGAGTACCATGTGTTTGACATCCATGATCCATTGTGAAAATTTAAAAAAGAATTCCCTAATCACGTTAATATATATTTTTATTTACATTCATTTCAATTCAATTTATTGATTTTAACCTTCCCAAAACAACCCAAATTACACATGAAAACCAGTAATCATAACACATTAACCTATCATAGGTCACTAACTTTGAAAATATTTCACATCAAATCATCCATTAAGAAGTACAGACACTTTACACTAAATAATGGGGGCCCAAATACAACATCCCAAATAGTCTCCCAAGACCATGTTAGGAACCAAGGTAAAATGACAGTATTTCGATAACAGCCCAGTAAATACTGACTATTACATACTTAGAACTCCTTCATATAACTCAAACATAAACTTGAATAAAACTATGTTTTAAAATATCCTTCCAAAGACACTACAATGAAGAGTCAAACCTCTAATATGCCTCAGGATGGAATCCAACACCAAAGGTATAAAAATACCATGAAAAAAGAGTCACTACCCACTATATTAATTTAATATTCAGAGATAAGATGATTAATATACATGAAACCCCATTACATAATAAAAAATAAAACCAAAACCATCTCTTAATACCTGTGTAAATAATGCAAGTATATTTTAATGTCTCTATATATGAATACCTAAATTAAAATATAATGTTCCACTATAGAAACCTTTTAAAAGGGTTTGAAATGTTACTATACAAAAGGATCCACATAATCCTACTAATATTAAAATATAATTTATATACATACGGCGCACATAAAATTAAACTCAATATGAAAACCATTGTCTCTCATGAACATGTGAAAGACCCATACTAATGAATCAGTGATAAAATAGAAAAATAATTTGCACCTAAACAGTACAAAAATCCATCCCACACCTCACCAATTCATGTTGAGTAAAAACCATAGTCCAATTAAAATTACATAATAAGAATAATATTGATAATGGGATCCCCACAATGCATTCCAGAGGACTTTTTTGCACTCAAAACGTACCATCATACATCATGTAACTCCCATATCATCCAAATCACAAATAACACTGACAAACAAGCACAATCCAATCATATCACTCCCGCATACACCATGTCCATTTCCCAAAAAGATGGTAACCTATCACATATCATGAATACACATAGGCCATCAAATAAATACCAATTCCATTACCAAAGTATTGGGGTTTCAGAAATAGGAATGACATCAAACTTCTTTCACCATACTAACATTCACGACCCCACAAAAACACTCCCCAAAGAGTGGAAATATCACATATCTCTCAACAATAACTTGGCCACACCCCACATCATGGACATATAACATCTCACCTAAAACACTTGGTCCATAAACTTATTCACTAACAAACCACTATGCATCACAAACTATATATATCTATTCCATTATAAGAGAGAACTACAAATAATGGGTAGACATCAATCGATCCTTATAATTTGGATGTCAGAAAAAACACCCTCATGTTAAAATATTTGTTTTATCACATAGTTCATAATGTAGGTGGGGTGCATATAGAAATAAAACTATATAAAAATATATATACATATAGCTACAAACCATAAAAAAATGGGTTCACAACCAAACTCTATCTAACTCACAACATCCTCAATTTCTTTTCCAAAACTAATTTCAAAACACCTCAAAGTCCATAAGGAACATTTAACATTTCCTAAGAATTTGATTATCTAGACCATTCTTCTCATTACATACCAGTAACCATATTTAACCATAGTGATCAACATTTATTTTATCATTTGTCATTTCCATCCCATTATCCAATTCATACCTCCCATATTTTTTAATTATTATTACATAATTACTCAATTACTACATAGTATTCTCGCACAATGGAACTATACCTCAAAAATATCCCGTCATCCACATCATACCACTGCCTCATTAATCTATATGAAATACCAAAAAAATCATATCCTTCACACCCCAAATAAATTTCCAAATGATCCATCACCTTTCCACCCCAAATGCATGGCCAAAAAAACCATCACTTCGCATCCATAAAGGCATGTCCAAAAAAATAATCACCTCACTACCCAAAAATAATTTCCAAACGAACCATCACCTCATAGAAATAAAAT
This sequence comes from Viscum album, assembly GCA_963277665.1. Lineage (NCBI taxonomy): Eukaryota > Viridiplantae > Streptophyta > Magnoliopsida > Santalales > Viscaceae > Viscum > Viscum album. The sequence goes on along the minus strand of OY728159.1, from coordinate 989,017,244 downwards.
TACTACTAAACAAACCATCACCATGCCTCCCTAAACTCATTTCCCAATAAACCATCACCTCACCACCCTAAAATAATCTCTAAATGAACTTGAAATCACCTCATACTACATCGAAACCACACATCTCTCCCCCACAATATTACCACACATCACAACACATCAATGGTTAGTTTTCAAATTTGGAAAGAGTATTTTCTAATATTTCACAAAATTATAAGGGAATTACCAACATATGATATAACCCAATGGGAAACCATTTTTTTATCCTAATACATGTGTTTATCTAGTTGCAATTTTGAAGTGATATCACAACAATATAAAAAAATGGATTCCATATCACAATAAATACTGCATGGGAAAAGGATACAAATAGCCCTAATTATTAGTGGGGGATTTAGCATTTAAAAACAAAACAATATAATAATTTAAATTCCATAGAATCCTGCGAATCATTCCCCCTTAAAATTGAATTTAACTTTACATAATAATTTATATTAAGTAAGCTCGTGAAAACCATCATCCATAGAAAAACAAGAGTAAACCCATCCATCATGATATAAATAGTGTTAAATGAGGAATTCCATGCCCAAATGACGGATTGAAAACTCTATGAGACCCATTGGGTAAATAAGAAACATTAGAAAACCAAAATTAGATGAAAACCCATATTTCAGCCAACACCACTTCAAGGGTGATAAAAAAACATCCTAACTCACTACACAAATAATAAATACACCACCTTATTAGATCCATGATTAAAAATGGATTGAAACCCATGGGAAATAGAGAAGAACATCGCAAAAATAACCAATAGAAATCCACTTGAACTAAAGGACCAAATCAGAGGTGATATTTCGATATGATATCCTTATGCTCTATAGGTTTTTTTTTGAAATGAGAGAAAAAATACATAATAAAATGAGGAGGGGTTCGACTGAAATACCTATTATAAGTATAGAAATTAATATCTTCATATCATGTAACCAATTCATTAAATTAAATATATTAGTTTCCAAAAAATTTCATCTTACACCAAAATTCACGTCACCTCGACCATTATTTATTGATAGAGAGTAAATTAACTTCATGACATGAATCTGTTTCACATGTTTCTATAGTAGCCACATACAATATATGAAACTATTTAGCTACAAAATCCATGAACAATAAATTCATGTTATATACCCCTTCCACGATTTGAATTTTACATTTATGTTTTACTTCACATCCAAAAAATGGAACCCACTTAAGGCTCCACTGAAAAATCTCTAACACTCAAACCCAAAAATGTAATAGAGAAGGATGTTACATGCTGTTAGAATATTCCATCATAATTAATCATTTTTATATGAAACATTTTTTTCCTACCTAGGTAATTTTTTTAATTAATAAATATGTTCATTTTATAATATTAAAAAAATATGTCATCTCTATAATATTTAGGAATATATTCATCATTTTGTTTTTTTTATATTCTTCACTTGTTGAAATAAATAATGATCCATTCAATGATCTCCTTTTTTAATATAACATATCTTCTAATTTTATAAACAAAATTATTGATTTGATACATCTTAAGAGGACAATCATTTTTTCACCTATATTTCAATGATAAAAATTTTAAATCAAATTCATTACGACTTTTTCTCAACAAAGTTTTTAAATTTATTGAATTAAAAAATGTGTAATTGAAACATCTGATATTATTGAAAATCTGAATTAATATTTGGAATAATTTTAAAAAATATTCCATCATTTTCTATTATAATACCATCATTCATTTCTCTCCAAAAATATTGATTTTTATTTATTCACATTAACATTTACATAAAATTTAAAATTTGTTCCTCACATGCCTATTTCTACTTTTGAAATGGTCTACACTACTATAGATCCTTCATCAGGTTCATAATAATTCTTGGAGGACCTTATAGCACTATCATTTTGTTAATGGAATCAGTTGGTTTTTCATTCTACTATCTCCATGGATTATACTATGTCGGCCTCTAAGAACCATTATTTCCATGGGGCTTGTTTTCAACCTTACCCTTAGAGGGCATTATCACTCCTTCTCTGCCATTTCATTTCTCCATTCTTCTCTCTCCGAACATAATTCAGTTCTCCCATATCAATATCTTTGGCCTTGATTTCCCAAAAAAAGGGTATATCTCAAAATGGTTTGGTAGTTGAGGGTGTACTGATGGTGGACCAGTCATTGAGGGGTTCTCCTCAAGAAATTCTAATGTTCATTCTTCTCTAGGAGGAGTGGGAGTTGTGCTCCCATATACTATCATTGCGCAACAAGTTCTCTTTACTTCAAGATATGGAAATACTGTAAAAATATATGGTTTCCCCTCTATGGAAGCTCTTTCTATCATTGGGAACCCCTTGGCCGATTACTAACATCAGGTTGAAGGTGGATGGAATGTTTATTCCCTTTCCAAACATCGGTAACTCTGGACTTATGTAATGATTAAACTATTTTTAATTTTTTCCTCAATCCTTTAGAATTCCTATTGCATTGGGGACTCAGAAAAGTGTGCCTTCATCAATTTAGAATCTATAAAATACCAACCCTCTATAGTGGTTATCTAAGAACCTATGTAATAACTGAAAATCCTCCGAAATTATTCTATCAAATGTGGATTCATGAAGAGTTTTCATGGATACCCTGAAAATAATAATGTTTTGTTTTGTTTTCATGAGAACATTCATGTGGAGTTGGTAAGTATCATGGCATATTTTATCAACATAATGATCTCTATGGAATGAATTAATGTAATGTTTTTCTTCATTTAAGGAAGTAGTGATCCTCAAGGAAGAGTTGAACATTAGTGTTTATTTAGGGAATTTCATGCTGTTTATCATCCTTGGTTTATTGGAGGTGATTTGACCACAATTGTGGATTTATATGAGAAGAGAGTGGGCTCACCTATTTTTTACAGTGGCATAGAGGACTTCCAAAACTTATTATCCTAGATGAGCCCAATGGATATGGGATTTTTTTGGAAATAAGATAACCTGATGCAACAACTTCAAAGGGTACAACCATATCCGAAGCCACCTTGATAGATTCCCTATGAACCGGCAAGGCTTATATTATTATCAACCTAAGATGATTAAACATTTTACTTATTTTTTATCTAATCAGGCTCTAATACTTGTTGAGCTTAAATAGTGAACCACTATCAATAATATATTTTTCTACTAAAATAGTAGGAACATGGTGGAAGGCTTCATGGAGATGATGAGATCCTCATGGGAAAGTCAGGAGAATGTGAGCTACTAGTTCGGCCTTTCAAATCATCTAAGGTTACTCAAGATGGATATACAAGAATGGTTGGGGAACATTCCTAGAAAAGACGTTGTTGTGGAATGATTTTAGGTTGGTATAGAAAAATTGGAAGAAAATCTTAAAATTATATTGGATGATAACTCCTTCACCATGCATTGTGATAAAACATTGCTTCTAGTTGACAAATTTATGGAGCTAGAGAGGCCCTATTATAAAAAATCTAGAATGCGATGGATAAAAGAGGGTGACCCAATTAGTGGTTTCATATAGGATTGATTGATTAAGATTAAAAGTATAAAATTATATCTAAGTCTAGTAAATGAGATTTTACCTTGGATGTGAATGTTGCAGATAAGTTGGTAATTGATCACATTGAGGGGTTGATGGAGGGGGCTACTTCTCTCTAGGATCCTGACTATCACTTAGATGAGGGAGAGGCGGGGTTTAGGGGGTACATCACATCATTGGTGTAGATATTTAATAATTTGAATTTATTTTCTATTCCAAATCATGATGTGGTCAATGAAACTCTTTCCAAGAAGTCACTCGATAGCACCCCAGTGCTAGATGGTATTCATAGGGAATTATATGTGTCATCATCGGTCTTTGTGAGTTTCAAAGTTTTTAATGCCATTCAAAATTTATTCAGGGTGGGACACATAATAGGATTGTTTCTCTTTTAGAGTGGTCATTATCCCGAAAATAAAGCACCCTTTAACCCTCAATTACTATAGACCCATCTACCATTGTATTATATATTATAAAACTATTTCAAGACTTATTTCCATAAGTTTTAATGGTGTCATCCCAAGGATGATTTGAAGAGAGAAACATGAGATTGTTAATGGTTAGGGAAACTAAGGGGCAGTTGTAAATTACTATGAATTGGTGATTTATCTAAAAATTATCAATTGGATATAATTTAATTATTTAATATTATATGGAAAAAGCATATGAAAAAATTGAATGAAGCTTCATTATTCCTGTTATGAGGAGATTTGGTTTTGATTAATGGTTTTTAAAATTTTTTCCACCAACGTTTTTACTCCCCATAGCTCTTAACATATTTATTGGGGAAGGTTATTGGGTTCTTCAAAATTGTTCAAGGTGTATGCCAATGAGATCATATATCTCCCACTCTCATCATTTTAGTTCAAGACGATCATTCCTAGAATTTTAATCGAAGCATGGAGTAAGGAAGGATGTTTTCATGTCACAACCAAACAAGTGGTGGTATTATTTATCATATTATGTTTTTTGATGTGATTTTGATCGTCATTAATAGTAGGATGATATATTTTTAGATTTTTGTAGAAGATATTACCATATATGGAAGGTCACGTGGTCAATATATCAACCTATGAAAAATAATCTTATCTTACTCTAATAGGATCTCAATTAGGCGATGCATAGATATCCATTGCACCTAGGTGTCCAAAGAGGTAGGTTCCCTATAATTTATCTGAAGACACCTTTATCCCTCGACCGAAATAATACATCCTTTTTTGATGACAACATCAATAGATTAATGGGGAGAATCCATAATTATAAGAATAAAATTTTATCCTTTGGGAGCATCGTCGTGTTGATCAACAATGTGATAATTTCCATTCCAATACATATTTTTTTGTTTACTAAACCCTATAAAGGTACACTTTAAAAGAAATAGATTATTGTGATGGAATATTTGTCAGATTCTAATCAAATGGGACACTACCATTGGGCCTCTGGGATGTTCTTGGAGAAGACAACGGAAGATGGTGGTGTTGGATTACTCGACATTATAAAAACCATGCAGGGAATGAAAGCACGCCTTGATTGGAATATTATTGAATGGAATTCTCTCTAGATTTATTTTCTAGATCTAGTTATGGAAATAAAGTGGAGTGTGGAGCCTATTAGATATCAACAATATTTCCAAGAGAAATGTATGCCCTGAATTTTAGAAGATCTCTATGTTTATGGTTGATGGATTGTGGGGAACGACGATCATTACGTTTTATGTTTGAATTAGTATTGAGAGATGATGTTCTTCATAGGATGTCCTTCTCCCACCAGTTCATTATGGGAATCTAGTGGTCATCATATTCTAATGCAATCAATCCTCAACCAATAGTATCTAGATGTTTTTTAGGGTATCATTCAAATGATGAGGCTAATAGGTGTTGTTTCACTGGTTCAAGTTCGGGTATTTTTTATTATCGAGATCTCAAGAGGTTTCATCATGTATTTATCAAGAAGGATGAATAAGATACCATGCTATGTTGAAATAGGATTCCACAAAAAATGAATTTACGTATACAGCTTTGGAGAAAACAAGAAATTTAAATAGATAAAAACTTCTAACAGAATGTTATTTCCATGGATTCTCGATACATTGGAACCACAACATAGAAATTTGAATGGAATGCTAATATCTTGTTTCAAATGTAATGTGAAGCATTCCTCTGGAGATGTTTTAGTATTCCAGCAAATTTTATTTTGGATTAGTTTTACAAATAGGATTTCATATCATCATTTTTCTAGGGTGCTGAGCATAATGGAATAGAAGTTAATGTGCGAAGTGTTATACTCATTTTAATCTTCTATATTCTTTGAGAGGCTTAAGACCATGATATAATGGGATCCTTCCACACTAATAATTTCTAACATAAGTGGATGAGGGTGTTGATTAGAGATATGTATTCTCTTCTAAATTGGGGACAGACCTTGCCCACAATCAGTATAATTATTAATAGGCCTTATGTAAATGATAAATAAAATTATAAGTGGATCAAGTGGTCTCCTCCAACAAATGGGTTGAAAATAAATATGTATTGATCTAAAATGAATGGATAGACAAGTAATGGAATGCTTCTATACACTCAAGGAGATCAGTTCGTATTGTGATCAGTGATTTTTATGGTCTGGGTTGCTCAATATGTGTGAAGGTGAGGGTACGTAACACTGGAATCATGATTTTAATAGGATTTGGCCTTCAGATGATAAGGGTTGAGTTAGACTCCAAGGTGATGTTGAGAGCTCATCAGGGTAAATGTTACCAACAATGGGATCTTATCTACCATATCAGATGATTATCAATAGATACCAGTTGTAATAACACTTTTCATCACATGTAGATAGTATTTAACTATTCAATAGATGTGTTTTCATACATTTGATCCAGAAGAAACTCTTAATATCTATGTTGGTTTGGGATCTATTCCTATTGTTTGTAAGTTGTTAATCCAAGGGGATGAACTTGCTCATCTTCACATTAGGCCTCTGTGAGGTCTCTATCATTTTATCTGGGTGGGTGTTTGCTCAGTTGTTAATAAAAAAATTGACATTCAGCATAGTAGTTCTTGATATTAAATATAGTGATGCCTCTATTACATTTCAAAATGGATGTTTTTAAAATTTTATTATAAAATAGGAACATTGAGGGGGGACCAAGGTTCTAATACCAAATAAGGTACTCATGTGAAAAATTGTTCAGCAAAGAGAAGTGGGTTGAATTAGTAAAAACATGGACTAAAATTTTCATTTTGAGGTAACATGTGTAACTTATTATTGTAAAAAATTAACTATTTTCTAAATATGATAATCTCATTCCCTAACTAAAAAAATAGAAATGAAATATCCAATGATATTTTTACAAGGCTCTTTCACAATGTGGGTATATATATCTATGATATATTTGGATCGAGTGTAATATATAGATATATCACTATATTATATTATGAATAAAATAGGTAAGGTATCATTATTAACCCAAAGTTATCTATTTTGATAATTTTAATACCCCAAGCTTCCACGGTATGGTTCCCTTTGAATAATTCAATAGCTTGTATTATACAGAACATCGTGATTCTAACACACACTACAACCAATCAAACTAGCCGTTATGAATAGTAATACCGACTTTTTGAAAATTTATGAATTTTCGATTTCAAAATGGACCTCATTTTTGAATTCATAATATTGAAATAAGCTTTGGGTGAGTTTTTGGTACTTTTGTAATCACTTTCATATTTTGATGAATAGTGAAAATTACTAAATTTTAATTAAAAACAACTTTTTTAATCGAAATAATTAGTAGTGATAAATTATGAATTTGAGTGGTTTTAATATATATTTAGAATATATTTTTACAATTTAATAAAATTATGGTCATTGAAGTAATTTCATTTTTAAACAGGACATAAACAACTGTCAATGATTTGATAGTTATTATTTCCTAAAAACACGCTTTTTGTTTTGACAGCGGGAATTAATTTAAAAAATACTTTCTGTCACTTCAGTGTTTTGAATTAGGAAAAATTGATTCCATATTTGGAATCAGGATTTCCAAATTTTGTAATTAGGTAACTCTTATTTTTAGACATTTTGATAATTACTTCGGTAAATATTTTATATACCATGGTTAAAGGGTAAATCCGGTAAATAAGGGTAAAAAATTATATTTTAATATTAATAAATTACCCTAAAATGCGTTCTAACCATATTGGCTGATACATTTCAGACCATGAGCATATTTAGGTCTATTTTGGGACCCCATGGAGCCACTTGTAATTGATAATGACACTTTATATTAATTAAGTTAATGAAAATACAAAAATGACATAAACTTATATCTTATAAAAAACAATTTTTACATAGGGTTATATATGTTATATTTTAAAATATAAATATTCATTAGAAACATAAAAACATTTCCTACATAATGGTATTTTATTTATAATTTTTAGAAATTTAATAATAAAATTTATTTATTACACAATAATGATGCATTATTTTCCGTATTAATGAACGAATCAAATAATTGGTATTATAAATGTTAAAATAAATATAATTTGACAGTTTTTATGACATCCACGAATTTTATTGGTCAATATGACATATTATTATTGCTAAAATGAATTTGGTTCGAATTAATAAAGTTTTTAAGACTTTAACAAAAATCAATTAATAAGTAGTGTCAAAATTGACATAAAGGAATTTTTAAAACAAATATTATATTATAAATTGATATAATATTCCAAAAAATATAAGGTTCATCCAAAAGATTTATATAATTATAGTAGAATCATTAAGGAACCACATGGGGTTCTATTTTATGTATATAGTTTATTTATTAACCATATAATATAAGAATACAAAGAGACATGGTAAATGTCAAACTATTTAACTAAGTGTTAAATATAAATGAAATGGTTAATATAGTGACCCAAACCTGTCTAAAATATATTGGTTGAAAGGATTATGACCCATACCCACCTTTTCCTCGAAATAAGTCACTTTAGAGCTATTATAAACCAAATATGAATTTATTATAAAATAATATTTTAAGGTTTTCCTAAGGTGCCCCTTACCCCTTTTATAAAGGGAACTCCCCCTTCTCTCAAATTCATACCTTAAAATCCATTTAGTTCGGCGAACCCATACCCAAAAATATCCTCTCAACTTCCCTAAAATTATCGTATAGGTCTTCCTTTAGTCATAAATCCAACTTATGGAGCCCAATGGATCAAATCAAAAGGAAGAACCCACAGAAGAGGTAATAATTTCACCACCCTCTTTCAAGTTCCTTTTATCTTACACTTACTTTTCATTTGTTTTTTCCATTATAAAATAATAACTCCTGTATAATATATATATTATGATGTTATTAAAAATATGGTACAACCAAATTCATTATAAAACCCATCCCTTGAATGACATGTCACCATACCTGCATACGTATGGCTTACCGTCTCCACGTCGTGGTGTAATTGTTATTCAATACATTATTATTTGTAAGAGTATAATAATGATGTGTAATACATGTAAATAATAAATATAAAATGATATTATTTCTGTATATATGGTACATAATCCAATTATATATTATTTTAATATCAATATAATGATATTGTTGCTCGTGCGTACGTACGGACTACCGTCTCCATTAACGCGATGAGATTCATTCCCCATCATATTTATTCAAGGATAAATTTCATTTGATTATTAAAATTAATTTTTAGAGAAATGATATAATTATGGATATGAATATGATACATCCCATCCAGAACAAATATGGCTCACATAACAAAGAATATAAAGGAAAACAAATCTGTTAACACCAGAAATGACGATAATACAGAGATATTATTCACAAATCAATGTTAAAAGATCATATATGATATAATATTAAGGAATATGATTCTTGTATAATTCAATAACAATTATTTCACCATTATACATAAGTTTAACCTACCCTCGACCAATGAAGAATTACAAAGTATGGGGTTTCTTATTTCACTTTTAATTCGTTGAGATTTCCATTGTTCACCACTTATTTATTGCTTGTGATGTGTGTACAGACCATGACTGTATTCATTGTGTAATATACTTTAATTTATAGATATTTACATCATCACTTTATGATACTTATTTCATGGGTGTATGGCTTGTATGTTACCAAAATGATAAGGGAATTTGAAATTTCGATTTCCACTCATTCAGCTTTATGCATACTTCATTGATTATTTTACTCCAAGATTATGTGAGGAATCACAATTTATTTTCTTATTTCATAAACTCCAATCACCATTCTATGGATATAATTTTTATACAATAATCACTCCATTTAAAAATTCTTAACTCATCGATATGAACTTGATAAGTGTGATTTTAACTCATTATCAATTTATTGAGTTAAACTTCTAATTCATTGGTGTTGTTTCTACAAGAATATGTGTGACTGTCCTCTAATTTATTTACACTGATTATCCAATCATATTGTGTGTATTTATATTTTTCACACATAATTATGTCATTGATTTATCCTTTACCTATGGATACAATCTTTATAAGATATTTCATCTCAATTTACATTCCATTGAGACTCCTTTGTTATTATACACCAAATCACTTTTATATGGTGTATATAATGTACTTTGACATAGTATATCATGAATAACTTTATTATCATGATATTACAAAGTTTTTATTACCTAAATTTTTTGTATTCAAGTGTATCTCTTTTGGTTTGGAACTCTAACTAAAATATCATTTTAAATGTTTTAAAGACTTATTATTCTAAATATATCTCATTAATGTCCATGATTTTAAAATGGATTTAAGGATTTATTTATATGGAAATTAATATTTTAAAATTAAAATTACTTTAAAAATATTCAAAGTGGTTTACATTGATTCAAAAAAACTATTTTTCAAAGGAATCATGACAAAGAGTGTGAATTTTAAATGATTTCAAGAAAAAGGGGTATATTTCTCTATAATTGTTTTGATGAATATTTTCATCTATGTAAATATCATTCATTATTCTTGATTGAGGTTAATTTGATACAATAAAATAATTCATATTGTATCAAATGAGTTATGTTTGACTGTGGATGTTCTATTTTTATACCAATCATGGGTTGTGGATAAATTATTGACATTTCGTATGCTAGTTTTAATACGAATGTTTATGTTATGTTTCAAACATTTCATATGAGGAATGAATTGGACTTAGTAAGTGAAGGGTGGAGCCCGCTATAGCTCCCCGATGCATCAGTAGGTCTCACGAGACAAACTAGTGTCTTGGGACAAGGCCTTGACAAAATCTTATTTGTAGTCTTCGCACAAGGCATTGACTATGTGGTTATGATAGTCTGGAATTAGGAATTCCATCATTATTAAAGTGGTTATTTATATTGCATGTTATTTTTCAACAAGTAGAATATACATGTGAATAAGTAAATAGATTTATTTGATTTTATTTTTTCCATATTATATTGAAGTTCTAGTTTAAAAGGCTTTTGTTTTAGTTATACATTTTCTTAAATGTTTATGCTTATTTATGAATGTTTTTGTTATATTGTTACCCTTACTGAGAATCTTATCTCACCCCTTTCTATGTTTTATTATTCCAGGATGTGAAGAAATATTTTATGACTGACCTGCAAGGATATTATTTGGGATATCAGTGTTGTCTATGGAAACAATTTTGTTGTAGTTTTCAATTTTATAATGTAATGTATACCATATGAATGTATCTAGTACTTACAAGGATACTAAACTAATCGGTCATTTGAGAATTGATCTTTTTGTGATCATTCCAATGATACATAATAATGCATCGACTCTAGGCTTCTGGGTTCAGGGCATTACAGTTGGTATTAGAGGAAGTTTTGTACAAACCTTGGAAGCTAGATTTAGATAATATCTGATTTGACCACATAGATCTAAGATGGAATTTGAGGATTAGTATAGAAGAATTTCCTAGAATATTGGTATGGAAGCGATTTTTTGAGTTTTTTGAGAAATAAATCTCTGTCTAGATATGAGCAGGAAGTGGTGGCTCTGGCACAGACGTGCCGAGGGGTAAAACATGAAAACACCACATTGAGATAGACTCGAAAGGGAACTAGTGCACGACAATGGGCCTTGCTTCACTCTTGGTTACGACACTCTCGCGGTATATGATTAGGATAATTTACATTTTATTACAAACCAATTTTTAGGATTTTAATATAGGATGAGAATAAATGACTTTGGTTACTCCTACGGTGTTTCAAATTGATAATATGGTGTCATTATATTCTCTAAATGATTTTATGAATACTGTTACTCAAAAAATGCTTTTTGGTTTTAGTCAATGAATAGATTCCAAGGAAGTCATAGTAAGTATGAGAATGATGTACAAGGTAGGAATAGTGGTAGAAATGAGAAACAAAATGGAATGTTGATAGGCGTAAAAGATATAATGTTAATACCAAATCAATTTTCAAAAAATATGATCACCAACATATATATTAACCAACTCTAGAACTCAACAATGAAGAGAAAGGTGATGAATGATAAGAGATCTAGTAGTGGAGACCATAGAGACAAGAATCCTCAATTTCCATCATGCATGAAATGTGGAAGGAGATACCCAGGAAAGTGTCTCAATGGAACAAAGAAATTCTTTATGTGGGGGAAAGAAGGATATAAAGTGGAGAATTGATAAAGAAAAATGAAGAGTACTATGGAAGAAAATATAAAGGGTCCAAAAAATCCATTTACTGTCATTTGCTGTAAATGTAGTGGACTTGGCCATTACCCGAGTGAATACCCTATTCAATAGGATATTTTCCTGGTCAATGAAGAAGCTATGTGGAAATAAATGGTTGGATAAATATTTAAAATTATTAGTGCTCCTTGTTTATGGGATTACATTGGAATAATTTTCTCTTGTATTTGTAACCCTGCAGTTTTCCATGTGAGAATGATATTTGAGGAAGACTTATCTTCTCTCTTATGGATATAGTTATAAATAACCATTTGGTTTTATATGATCATTTGGTTTAAGGCTATTAAAAGTTATTATATTTGGCGACGAAAATGCAAGGTATGAGATAACATTTGTGGTTAAATTATGTTATGGTAATTTTGAGGAATTTATCTTATTTTTGTAATGTTATAAAATATAGTTTTTGATAATAGACAACACGCAGACCGTGTGAAAACCCATCGCATCGGACAAAGCTGTGGGAATCAAATCCACCACCAAAGTACGATTGTGATTTATCACCTACCACAGGACTACGTGAAGTCCCTGGTTAGTGTGATTAATTATTCCAAGTTAAAGGATTTTATTGCTCAATAATAAGTTGATTTGGGATCTTATGCCTTATCAAATGAATACCCTTACTATAGGAAAATTATTTTGTGATTATGTGATAAATGTTATTTTGGAAGACGTTCTCTTTTTTGGAACACTATATTCCCAAGGAAAATAGAATAATATGGGATTTAATTTGATGAGTAATGGTGGATTTTATCTATGTTTTTATTGTGGATTTATAGTGATTTGGGTTATTTATGGAAATAATTAACCTATAATAGAGAATATATGATTAGGTTAATTACTTTTCAGTATATGACTTTAAGAGTAGTTATGTAATTTGGAGATACAATTTAATGTGGAAGAATACATAACCAAATTCTTCTATGTTTTGGGTTTCAATATTACTTAGGATTATATTGAAATATTTTAAGGACAATTGTTTATCGAATTATATTATATTAACTTTGGGGTATTACTGGTTTAATTTTAGAAATTAAGATTAGTGTTACTTTCTCTAATGGAATATCCTTTGGGGGGATCTGAAAATCTTATACTAATTATTTTTATTTTTATTAGTCTCTAAAGACAAGGTAAATATATAGTTTATCCTTCGCAGATCATGTGATTCTATAGATGTTCCTTCTAGCTCTTCTAGCGCGACCATGTATTCTTGAATACTCATCGTTTAAAAAAAAGAGTTAGTGGAAGAAATTTTTTATAGATTGAAACTCTACTTAAAAAGTATGTATATCTCTTTATGTTCTTAGTCAATCTCATAAATTAATTACTCATCTTTATGTAATGCAACTGAAAACAAAAAAATGTTTTCCATTTAAATTTCCTACTGGGAGACTAATAACCGTTTGTCCCATGAAAAGTTTGTGGTTTTCTTGTTGTTAACTTTCTCCTGATCATGTTTTCTATCCCTATCCATCAGAACTTGACACTTGGTTTATCTTCCATATTCATGTTTTCCTACATGGAATCCTAGTATGGGTTGTCTTGGGTGACCTCTGTACTTCTCTTTCTTTCTTTTAAAGTGATAGTTTTATTGACTCTTTTTCTAATGTGGGACATTCCATTATATTTCCAAGATCATTTTAAATGTTGTGAGGGTGACATTTATTGAAGTATGGGAGAATGTAACACCACATGCTTCCACACTACATTTCCCTTTGATTAATGAAATAGGTTGCATTGTAGGTAACATCAAGATTCTAACACACACCACTACCAATCAAACGAGCCGTTATGATTATTAATACCCACTTTTTGAAAATTTATTCATTTTATCATTCAAAATTCACTTTATTTTTGGATTCGTAATATCAAAATAAGCTTAGGGTGATTTTTTTAGTAATTTTCTGATAACTTTCATATTTTGATGATTAATGAAAATTACTAAATTTTAATTAAAAACTTCATTTTTAATCGAAATAATTAATAGTGATAAATTATGAATTTGAGTGGTTTTAAATAATATTTATTATATATTGTTACCATTTAATACAATGTTGGTTATTGGATTTAATTTCACATTTAAACCAGACATAAATAAGTGTCAATCTTTTGATAGTTATTAATTCTTCAAAACACGCTTTTTGTTTTGACAGCGGGAATTAATTTTAAATTATTTTCTGTCACTACTGTGTTTTGAATTTAAAAAAATGGATTCCAAATTTGGAATCAGGATTTCCTAATTGTTTAAATAGTTAACTCTTATTTTTAGTCATTCTGAATAATTATTTCGATAAATATTTTATTTACCTTAAGGGTAAATCCTCTAAATAAGGGTAAACAATAATATTAAAATAATATTGAATTACCCTAAAATGTGTCCTAATCCAATTGGATGATAAATTTCCGACCATGGTCATCTTTGGGTCGATTTTGTGACCCCATGGAGCCACTTGTAGTTGATAATGACAATTTATATTAATTAAGTTAATGTTAATACAAAAATGACATAAGCTAATATCATTTAGAAAAACAATTTTTACATAGTGTTATATATGTTATATTTTCAACTATAAATATACGTAGAAAGCTAAAAATATTTCCTACATAATGGTATATTATTTATAATTTTTAGACATTGAATAATTAATTTTATTTATGAAAATAAATGATGCAATATCTTCCTTATTAATGAAAGAATCAAATAATTGGAATTATAAATGATAAAATAAATATAATATGACAATTTTTATTCCATCCACGAATTTTATTGGTTATTATGACATATTAGGATTTCTAAAATGAATTTGTTTCAAATTAATAATTTTTTAAGACTTAAAAACAATTACTAAATATTGTCCAAATTGACAGAAAATAATTTTTAAAACAAATATTATATTATAAATTGATATAATATTGATAAAAATCTAAGGATCAGAAAAAATAGTTATATAATTATAGGGGTATAATTAATGAACCACTTGGGGTTTTCTTGGATATATATAGTATGTTTATTAACCATATAATATAAAAATACAAAGAGACATGGTACATGTCAAACTATTAAACTAAGTGTTAAATATAAATGATATGGTTAATATAGTGACCCAAACCTATATAAAATATATTGGTTGAATTTATTTCGACTCATCCCCACCTTATCCTCAAAATATGTCACTTTGGAGCCATTATAAACCAAATATTAATTGATTATAAAATAATATTTTAAATTTTTTCAAAGGTTCCCCTCACCCCTCGTATAAAAGGGAACTCACCCTACTCTCAAATTCACACCTTCAATGCCTTTTGTTTCGGAAAACCCCTACTCAAATATCCTCTCAGATTCCCTAAATTTATCCTAGAGGCCTTCCTTTAGTCAGAAAGCCATCTTATGGAGTCCTTTTGATCAAATCAAAAGGAAGAACCCGAAGAAGAGGTAATAATTTCACCACCCTCTTTCAAGTTCCTTTCATCTTCCACTTGATTTTTCTTTTTTGTTTCCATTCTAAAATTTAAAATACAGAATATTCTATATACTGTGATGTTATTATAAATATGGTACAACAAAATTAATTATTCTATCAATCCCTTGAATGACATTTCACCATACATGTCTACGTATGACTTACCATCTTCGCGTCGTGGTGTAATTGTTTTTCAAAACATTATTATTTGGATGGGTATAATAATGATGTGTCATTCAGGTAAATAATAAATATAAAATGATAATTATTCTATATATATGATACATAATCCAATTATATATTATTTTAATATCAAAATAATGATATTGTCACTCATGCCTACGTACGGACTACCGTCTCCACAAACGTGATGAGATTCATTCTACATCATATCCATTCAAGACTAAATTTTTTTTATGATTAAAAAAAATGTTTAGAGACATGATATCATTCGGGATAAGAATAATATACATCCCATCCATAAAAAATATGTCTCACATAACAAAAAATATAAAGGAAAATGAATATGTTAACAGCCGAAATGACGATAATTCTAAAATATTATTAACAAATTAATGTTAAAAGATCATATATGATATCATATTAATGTATATGATTCTTTTATAATTCAATAAAAATTATTTTACCATTATAAATGAGGTTAACCTACCCCCGACCAAGGAAAAAGTACAATGTATGTGGTTTCTTGTCTCACATTTAATTCCTTGTGATTTCCATTGGTCACCACTTATTTATTGCATGTGGTGTGTGTACTGACCATGATTGTATTAATTGTGTAATATAATTTAATTTATGGATATTTACATAATCATTTTATGATCATTATTTCTTTGTTTTATGTTTCATAAGTTACCAAATTGATAAGGGAATTTGAATTTTTTATTTCCACTCATTTGTCTTTACTCATACTTCATTGATTATTTTACTCCATGATTATCTGTGGAATCACTATTTATTTTCTTATGTCATAACTTCCACTCCTCTTTCTATGGATATACTATTTATACAATAATCAATCCATTGATAAATTCTCAAGTCATCGATATGAACTGGATAAGACTAACTTTAACTCAATCTACATTTATTGAGTTAAGCATCTAATTCATTGGTGTTGTTTCTTCAAGAATATGTGTGAATGTCCTCTGATTGTTTTACACTGAATATCTATTAATATTGAGTGTATTTATATTTTTCAAACATAATTATGTCATTGATTTATCCATTACCTAAGGATACGGTCTTTATAAGAGATTTCATCTCAATTTACATTCCATTGAGACTCCATTGTTGTTATACACCAAATCACTTTCTATATAGTGTATATAATGTACTTTGACATAATATATCATGAATCCCTTTTTTCTGATGATATTAAAAAGTTTGGATTACCTCTATTTCTTGAACTCAATTCTCTATTTTGGTTAGGAACCCTAACTAAAATATCATTTTAAATGATTTGAGGATTTATTATTCTAAATCTTTCACATTAATTTCCATGTTTAAAAAATGGTTTTAAAGATCTATTTATATGGAAATTAATGTTCTAAAATTAAAATTACTTTTAAATGCTTCAAAGTGGTATACATTGATTCAAAAATCTAGTTTTTAAATGGCTTCATGACAAATAGTGTGACTTTTAAATGATATCATTAAAAGCGGGATATTTCTCTATAATAGTTTTGATGATTATTTTGATCTATGTCAATATCCTTATTTCTTCTCAATTGAGGTTAATCTGATAATATACAATCATCCATATTGTATCGAATGAGTTTTTTTGACTGTAGATGTGATATTTTTATACCATTCATGGTTTGTGGATAAGGTATTGGAATTTCGTATGCTAGTTTTAATATGAAGGTTTATGTTATGTTTCAAATTTTTCATATGAGGAATGAATTAGAGATAGTAAGTGATGGGTGGAG
Organism: Viscum album; assembly: GCA_963277665.1. Classification (NCBI taxonomy): domain Eukaryota; kingdom Viridiplantae; phylum Streptophyta; class Magnoliopsida; order Santalales; family Viscaceae; genus Viscum; species Viscum album. Next base: position 988,999,502 of record OY728159.1, on the reverse strand, counting down.
CCCGCTATAGCTCCTCGATGCATCAGTAGGTCTAATGAGACAAACTAATGTCTTGGCACAAGGACTTAACAAAATCATATTGGTAGTCTTCTCACAAGGCCTTAACAATATGTTTATGATAGTCTGGCATTATAAATTCCATCATAATGAAAGTGGTTATTGATATTACTTGTTATTGTTCAACTAGTAGAATATCCATTTGAATATGTAAATGGAATTATTTCATTTTATTTTTTCCATATTATGTTCAATTTCATGTTTAAAAGGCTTTTTTTAGTTATACATTTCATTAAAAGCGAATGCTTATTTATGAAAGTTTCCACAACATTGTTACCCTTACTGAGCATCTGAGAACACCTCTTTCTATGTTTTATTTTTCTAGAATGTGAAGAAGTGTTTTATGACTGACCTTTTGTGATAGTCTTTGGGATATCAGTGTTGTCAATGGAAACAATGTTGTTTTAGTTTTCTATTTTATGATGTAATGTAAACTGTATGAATGTATCTAGTACTTCCAAGTCTACTAAACTAATCGGTCTATCGGGACTTGATCTTTTGTGATAATGACAATGATAAGTAATAATGCACCGACTCAGGGCTTCTGGGGTTTGGGTGTTATAATTTGAATTAGAGGAAGTTTAGTACAAATCATAGAAGCTAGATTTGTATAAACTCTGAATAGAGCACATAGAACTAAGATGGACTTTGAGTATTAGTATAGAAGAACTTCCTTGAATTTTGGTATTGTTGCGATTTTGTGATTTTTCCGAGAAATAAATCCCTGTATAGATACGAACAGGTAGAGGTGCCTCTGGCATAAATATACCTAGGTGTAAAACCCAAAAACACCTCTTTGAGCTAAACTCGAACGGGAACTGATGCACGACAATGGGCCTTGCACCACTCTTGGTTACGACTCTCCCGTGTGATATGCTTATGATAATGTATATTTTCTTAAATACCGATTGAAGGATTTTAATATATGATGACAATAAATGACCTTGGTTAATCCTAAGGTGTTCCAAATTGAAAATATGGTGTCATTATTTTCTCTAAATAATTTTATGACTATTGTTACTCACACAATGCTTTTTGGTTTTAGTCAATGGATGGATTACAAGGAAGTCATAGTATGTTTGAGAATGATGTACATGGTGGGAACAATGGGGGAAATGATAAAAAAATGGAATGTTGATAGGAATAAAAGATATCGTGTTCATGCCAAATCTGTTTTCCAAAAATATGATCAATAACATATATATTAACAAACTCCCGAACTCAACAAAGAAGAGAATGGTGATGAATGATAAGAGCTCCAGCAGTGGAGACAATGTAGAAAAGAATCCTCAATTTTTATCATGCTGGAAATGTGGATGGAGACACCTAGGAAAGTGTCTCAATGGAACAAATAAGTGCTTTACGTGCGGGAAAGAAGGACATTAAGTGTCGAATTGACGAGGAAAAATGAAGAGTCATATCGAAGAAAATAAAAATTGTCCCAAGAATCCATTTACAGTCATTTTTCAAAAATTTAGGGTACCTGACCATTAGCTGATTGAATTCCCTATTCTATATGTTATTTTCTTGGTCAACGAAGAAGTTATGTAGAATGAAATTGTTGGAGAAATGTTTAAGAGTGTTAGTTCTCATTATTGATGGGATTACTTTATAATAATTTTCTCTTGTATTTGTTACCCTGCTATTTTCCATGTGAGAATGATATTTGAGTAAGGATTATCTTTTCCCTTGTGGATATAGTTATAAATAACCATTTGGTTTTATATGATCATTGGGTTTGAGGAAATTACATGTTATTATATTTTGGGATAAAAATTCAAGGTATGAGATAAAATTTGTGGTAAAATTATGTTATGGTTATTTTGAAGAATTTATATCATTTTGGTAATGTTATAAAATATAGTTTTTAAAAAAGGAAAAAACATAGACTGTGTGACAACCCGTCACGTCATACAAAGCTATGGGAATCGAACCCACAAACAAAGTGCGGTTGGGATTTATCGCTTACCACTGGACTATATGAAGTCCCTAGTTAGTGTTAATAATTATTTTTAGTTAAATGATTTTATTGATCAATAATAAGTTGATTTTGAATCTTATGTCTTATCAAATGAATACCCTTAGTATAGGAAAATGATTTTTTGATTAAGTAATAAATGTTATTTTGAAAGATGTTTTCTTTGTTGGGAACACTATATGCCCAAGGAAAATAGAATACGATGGGACTTCATTTGAAGAGTAATGGTGGATTTTTATCTATTTTTTATTGTATATTTATTGTTATTTGGTTTATTTATTGAAATGATTAACCAATAATAGAGAATATGTGATTAGGATAATTACTTTTAAGTATGTGACATTAAGATTATTTGAGATCATTTGGAGATACAATGTAACATGGAAGAATACATGACCAGATTATTCTATGTTTTGGGTTTCAATATTAGTTTGGATTATATTGATGGATTTTAAGGACAATTGTTTATTGAATGGTATTTATTTAACTATATGGTATTGCTGGATTAATTTTTGAAATTAAGTTCATTATTTCATTATCTAATGGAATATCCTTTTGGGGGATCATCAGAACCAATACTAACCATTTTAGTTTTGATTAATCTTTAAAATGAGGGAAATATATAGTTTATCCTTCCTGGATCATGTGATTCTATTGATGTTTATTATAGCTCTTCAAATGTGACTAAGTCTTTTTGAATACCCATCGTTTAAAAAAATTAGTTAGTGGTATAAATTTATTAATGATTGAAACTATACTTAAAAAGTAAGTATATCTCTTTATATTCTTAGTCAATATCATAAATTAATTCCTTTTCTTTATTCAATGTAAATTAAAATAAAATAAAAGTTGTCTATTTACATTTCATACAAGGAGACTAATGACCATTTGTTCGAACACAAGTTTGTGGTTTTCTTATTGTTAACTTTATCATGATTATATTTTATATCCCTCTCCATTAGAAAATGACACTTCGTTTATCTTCCATTTCCATGTTTTTCGAAACTGAATCCTAGTATGGGTTATCTTGGATGACCTTTGTACTTATCTTTATTTCTTTTAATGTGATATTTTTATGGACTCTTTTTCCGATGTAAGATTTTCTAATATATTCCCTAGCACAATTTTAATATTTGTGAGGTTGTAATATATTGAAGCAGGGGAGAATGTAACACCCCATGTTTCCATGGTACTTTTCCCTTTGAATAATGCAATAGCTTGTATTTTACCGAAAATCAAGATTCTAACACACACCACAACCAATCAAACTAGACATTATGAATTGTAATACCCACTTTTTGAAAATTTATACATTTTATCATTCAAAATGAACTTCATTATTGGATTCAGAATATCAAAATAATCTTAAGGTGAATTTTTGGTACTTTTCTGTTAACTTTCATATTTTGATGAATAGTAACAATTACTAAATTTTAATTAAAAACCATTTGTTTATTCAAAATAATTAATAATGATAAATTATAAATTTGAGTGGTTTTAATGTTTATTAAGAATATATTTTTACCATTTAATAAAATTTTGTCCATTGGACGTAACTTCACATTTAAGCTGGACATAAACAAGTGTCAATCTTTTGATAGTTATTTTTTCTTAAAACGCGCTTTTTGTTTTGACAGCGGGAATAAATATTAAATTAATTTCTTCCACTTCTGTGTATTGAATTTGGAAAAATGTATTCCATATTTGGAATCAATATTTCTAAATCTTGTAAATAGTTAACTCTTATTTTTAGACATTTTGAATAATTACTTCGGTAAATATTTTATTTTCCATGGTTAAAGGGTAAATCCGGTAAATAAGTGTAAACAATAATATTATAATAATATTAAATTATCCTAAAACGTGTCCTAACCCTTTTTTAAGATACATTTCCTATCATGGGCATCTTTGGGTCTATTTTGGGACTCCATGGACCAACTTGTTAGTAAAAATGACACCTTATATTAATTAAGTTAATGTAAATACAAACATAACATAAGCATATATCTTTTAGAAAAGAAATTTTTACATAGGGTTATATATGTTATACATTAAACTATAATTATAAATTAGAAATCTAAAATAGTTTCCTACATAATTGTATTTTATTTATAATTTTTAGGCATCAAATAATTAAATTTATTTATGACACAATAAGGATGCATTATTTTCCTTATTAATGAATGAATCAAATAATTGGTATTATAAATGATAAAATAATTATAATTTGACTCTTCTGATACCATACAATAATTTCATTGGTTAATATGACATATTATGATTACTTAAATGATTTTTTTATAATTAATAATGTTGTTAAGACTTTAACAAAAATCAATTAATAAATAGTGTCAAAATTGACATAAAGGAATTTTTAAAACAAATATTATATTATAAATTAATATAATATTCCTAAAAGTATAAGGATCATCCAAAGGAGTTATATAATTATTGGTGTATCATTAAATAACCTCTTGTAGTTCTATTGGATTTATTTAGTATTTTTATTAACCATATAATATAAAAATACAAAGAGATATGGTTAATGTCAAACTATTTAACTAAGTGTTAAATATAAATGATAAGGTTAATATAGTGACCCAAACCATTATAAAATCTACTGGGTGAACGTATTTCAACCCTTCCCCTCCTTATCCTCTAAATAATTAACTTTGGAGCCATTATAAACTGAATATTAATTTATTATAAAATAACACTTTAAGTTTTTATGTGGTGCCCCTCGCCCCTCTTATAAAAGGGAACTCCCCCTTCTCTCAAATTAATAGCTTCAAAGCCTTTTGGTTCGGTTATACACTGCCCAAATAGCCTCTAAACATCCCTAAATTTATCGTAGAGGCCTTCATTTAGTCAGAAATCCAACTTAAAGACCCCTTTTGATCAAATCAAAAGGATGACCCTGAAGAAGAGGTAATAATTTCTCCACCATCTTTCATGTTCCTTTCTTCTTCCACATCCATTTTATTTGTTGTTTAAATTTTAAAATAATAACTCTAATATCTTCTATATACTGTGATGTTATTATAAATATGGTATAACCAACTTCATTATTCTATCCAACCCTTGAATGACATGTCACCATATGTATGTACGCACGGCTTACCATTTCCATGTCATGTTGTAATTGTTATTCAATACATTATTATTAGGACGGGGTATAATAATGATGTCAAATTCATGTAAATAATAAATATAACATGATAATTATTCTGTATATATGATACATCATCCCATTATATATTATTTTAATATCAAATTAATGATATTTTCGCTCGTGCATATATACGGACTACCGTCTCCACGAACACGATGAGATTAATTCCACATCATATCTATTCAAGACTAAATTTCATTTGATGATTAAAAATAATGCCTATAGACATGATATAATTTTTTATATTACTATGATACATCCCATCCATAATAAATATTGCTCACATAACAAAGAATATAAATCAAAACGAATCTGTTAACACCCAAAATGACGATAATAATAATATATTATTGTCAAATCAATGTTAAAAGATCATATATGATATCATATTAATTTATATTATTCTTTTATAATTAAATAAAAATTATTTCACCATTATAAAGTTGGTTAACTTACCCTCAACCAAGGAAAAAATTAAAACGTAAGGGGTTTCTTATCTCACTTTTAATTACTTGAGATTTCCATTGTTCACCACTTATTTACTGCATGTGGTGTGTGTATTTCCCATGATTGTATTCAATGTGTAATATAATTTAATTTATGGATAGTTAAATCATAATTTTATGATCCTTATTTCATGGGTGTATGTTTCGTATGTTACCAAATCGATAAGGGAATTTGAAATTTCGATTTCCTCTCATTCGGCTTTACGCATACTTCATTGATTATTTTACTCCACGATTATGTGTGGAATCACTATTTATTTTCTTATTTCATAATTTCCACACCACTTTCTGTGGATATACTTATGATAAAATAATCATTCCATTTATAAATTCTCAAGTCATCGATATGAACTTGATAAGAGTAATTTTAACCCAATCTCCATTTATTGAGTTAAAAATCTAATTCATTGGTGTTGTTTCTACAAAAATATGTGTGAATTTCCTCTGATAGTTTTACAGTAAATATCCAATTATATTGAGTGTATTTATATTTTTCATACATAATTGTGTCGTTGATTTATCCTATACCTAAGGATATGGTCTTTATAAGAGATTACATCTCAATTTACATTCCATTAAGACTCTTTTTTTGTTATACACCAAATCACTTTTATATGGTGTATATAATGTACTTTAACATAATATATCATGAATCCCTTCATTCTCATGATATTACTAAGTTTTTATTACCTCTATTTTTTGTATTCATGTGTCTCTCTTTTGTTAGAAACTCTAACTAAAATATCATTTTAAATGTTTTAAAGATTTATTATTCTAAATCTTTCTCATTAATATCCATGTTTTAAAAATGGTTTTAAGGATTTATTTATTTAAACATTATAGTTTTAAAATTAATATTACTTTTAAAAGTTTCAAAGTAGTATACATTGATTCAAAAATCTATTTTTAAATGGAATCTTGACAAATAGTGTGACTTTTAAATCATTTCAAGAAAAAGGGGGATATTTCTCTCTAATAGTTTTGATGATTATTTTCATCTATTTCAATATCCTTCATTATTATTGTTTGTGGATAATATGATACAATACAATCTTCTATATTGTATTTAATGAGTTATTTTTTACTGTGGTTGTGCTATTTTTATACCACTAATGGTTTGTGGATAAAGTATTGAAATTTCATATGTTAGTTTTAATATGAATGTTTATGTTATGTTTCAAACTTTTCTTATAAGAAATGCATTGGACCTAGTAAGTGACGGGTGGAGCCCGCTATTTCTCCTATATGCATCGGAAGGTCTCATGAGACAAACTTGTGTGTTGGAAAAAGGCCTTGAAAAAATCATATTTGGAGTCTTGGAACAAGGCCTTGACTATGTGTTTATGATAGTTTGGCATTATGAATTCCACCATTATGAAAGTGGCTATTGATATAGAATGTGATTATTTGATTAGTAGAATATCCATGTGAATAATTAAATGGCATTATTTCATTTTATTTTTTTCATATTATTTTGAAGTTTAAGTTTAAAAGGATTTTGCTTTAGTTATACTTTACCTTAAATGTTTATGCTTATTTATGAAGGTTTCCACTATATTGTTACCCTTACTGAGCATATGAGCTCACCCCTTTCTATGTTTTATTTTTCCATGATGTGAAGAAGTATTTTATGACTAACCTGCAGGGATAGTATTTGGGATAACAGTGTTTTCTGTTGAAACAATGTTGTTGTTGTTTTCTATTTTATGATGGTAAACTTTATGAATGTATCTAGTACTTCAAAGGCTACTAAAATAATCGGACTTTCTAGACATGATATTTTGTGATAATTATAATGATACTTCATAATGCACCGAGTCTGGGCTTCTGGGGTCGGGGCATTATAGTTATTATCAAAGGAAGTTTAGTACAAACCATAGAACCTATATTTAGCTAAACTTTGATTAGATCACATAGACCTAATAGTGAATTTTAGGATTAGTATAGAAGAACCTACTAGAATTTTGGTATTATAGCGATTTTGTGTGTTTTCTATGCAATACATCCCTTTCATGATACGAACAGGTAGAGGTGGCTCTGGAAAAAATGTACCTAGGGGTAAAACCTGAAAACACCGCTTTGAGCTAGAATCATACAGAAACTGGTGAACGACAATGGGCCTTATTACACTCTTGGTTACAACACTCCCGGGGGATATGCTTAGGATAATTTATATTTTTTTTACAAACCTATTAGAAGGATTTTAATGTAAGATAATAATAAATGACCATGGTAAATCCAAAGGTGTTTCAAATTGAAATTATGGTGTCACGATATTCTCTAAATGATTTTATGACTACTGTTACTCACACAATGATTTCTAGTTTTAGTCAATGGATGGATTCCAAGGAAGTCATAATATGTTTGAGAATGATGTACAAGGTGGGAACAGTGGTGGAAATGAGAAACACAATGGAATGTTCATAGGCGTAAAATATATTGTGTTCATTCAAAATCAGTTTTCCAGAAATATGATCAACAACATATATATTAACCAACTCCCGAACTCAACAAATAAGAGAACAGTGGTGATTGATAAGAGCTCCAGCGGTGGAGACCATGGAGAAAAGAATCCTCAATTTCCATCATATAAGAAATGTGGAAGCAGACACCCTGGAAAGTGTCTCAATGGAACAACTAAATGCTTTACGTGCGGTAAATAATGACATAATTTGAAGAATTGCCGAGGAAAAATGAAGATTATTATGGAAGAAAATAAAAATGATCCCAAAAATCCCATTACAATCATTTTTCATAAAAGTACGGGACTTGGCCATTTCCCGAGTGAATTCCCAATTCTATATAATAATTTCTAGGTCACTAAAGAATCTATGGGGAAATAAATGGTTGGAGAAATGTTTAAAAGTGTTAGTGCTCCTTGTTGATGGGATTACTTTGGAATAATTTTCTCTTGTATTTGTAACCCTGTAGTTTACCAAGTGAGAATAATATTTGAGGAAGACATATCTATTCTCTTTTGGATATATTTATAAATAACCATATGGTTTTATATGATCATTTGGTTTGAGGAAATTACATGTTATTATATTTTGGGATTAAAATGAAAGGTATGAGTTAACATTTGTGGTTAAATCATGTTATGGTTATTTGCATGGATTTATATCATTTTGGTAATTTTATATAATATATTATTTGAAAAAGGACAACACATAGACCGTGTGAAAACCCGTCATGTCGGATAATGCTTTGGGAATCGAGCCCACTACCAAAGTGCGATTGGGATTTATCACCTACCAGTGGACTATGTGAAGTCCATGGTTAGTGTGATTAATTATTTTTAGTTAAATGATTTTATTGATCAATAATAAGTTGATTTGGGATCTTATGTCTTATTAAATGAATACCCTTAGTATAGGAAAATGATTTGGTGATTAAGTGATAAATGTTATTTTGGAAGATGTTCGCTTTGTTGGAATCACAATATTTCCAAGGAAAATAGAATACTATGGGATTTCATTTGAGGAGTAATGGTTGATTTTTATCTATGTTTTTATTGTGTATTTATATTAATTTGGGTTATTTATGGAAATGATTAACGTATAATAGAGAATATGTGATTAGGTTAATTACTTTTATGTATGTGACTTTAAGAGTAGTTGATATCATTTGGAGAAAAAATTTAATGTGGAAGACTACAGAACCGAATTATTTTATGTTTTGGGTTTCAATATTAGTTTGGATTATATGGAAGGATTTTAAGGACAATTGTTTATTGAATGGTATTTATTTAACTTTGGGGTATTGCTGGTTTAATTTTAGAAATTATGATTAGTTTTTCATTCTCTAGTGGAGTATCCTTTTGGGTAATCATCAGAACTTATACTAACCATTTTGGTTTTGTTTAATCACTAAATAAAATGTAAATATATAGTTTATCCTTCATGGATCATGTGATTCTATAGGTGTTTATTCTAGCTCTTCCAGTGTGACCAAGACTTCTTGAATACTCATCGTTTAAAAAAATTAGTTAGTGGTAGAAATTTATTAAAGATTAAAACTCTACTTAAAAAGTATGTATATCTCTTTATATTCTTAGTCAATATCATAATTTAATTCCTCATATTTATGTAATGTAACTTAAAACAAAAAAAAATGTTGTCTGTTTACTTTTCATATTGGGAGACTAACGACCGTTTGTCCCATCATAGGTTTCTGGTTTTCTTGTTGTTATCTTTCTCATGATCATGTTTTTTATCCCTCTCCATTAGAACATGACACGTATTTTATCTTCCATATCCATGTTTTCTTACATGGAACCCTAGTATGGGTTATTTTGGATGACCTTATTACTTATCTTTCTTCCTTTTAAAGTGATTGTTTTATTAACTATTTTTACGATGTGGGACTTTCCATTATATTCCCATGCCCAATTTTAAAAATTTTGAGGACACAATATATTGAAGGAGGAGTGAATGTAACACCCCAAGATTCCACAGTACGTTTCCCTTTGAATAATTCAATAGCTTGCATTGTACAGAACATCGAGATTCTAACACAAACCACAACCAATAAAACTAGCCGTAATGAATATTAATACCCCACTTTTGAAAATTTATATATTTTATCATTCAAAATGTACTTCATTTTTGGATTCTGAATATTGAAATAAGTTTAGGGTGAATTTTTGGTACTTTTCTGATAACTTTCATATTTTGATGTATAGTGAAAATTACTAAATTTTAATTTAAAACCACATTTTTAATCGAAATAATTAATAGTGGTAAATTATGAAATTGAGTGGTTTTAAATTATATTTAGAATATATTTTTACCATGTAATTCAATTTTGTTCATTGGACGTAATTTCACATTTAAACCGAACATAAACAAGTGTCAATCTTTTAATAGTTATTATTTCTTAAAAACACGCTTTTTTTACAGCGAGAATTAGTTTTAAATTAATTTCTGCCACTTCTGTGTTTTCAATTTGGAAAAATAGATTCCATAATTGGAATCATGATGTCCAAATTTTTTAAATATGTAACTATTATATTTAGACATTTTGAATAATTAATTTGGTAAATATTTTATTTACCTTGGTTAAAGGTTAAATCTGGTAAATAAGAGTAAACAATAATATTATAATAATATTAAATTATCCTAAAACATGTAATAACTCTTTTTTATGATATATTTCCTACCATGGTAATCTTTGGGTATATTTTGTGACCCCATGGATCCACTTGTAAGTGAAAATGACACCTTATATTAATTAAGTTAATGTAAATACAAAAAATGACATAAGCATATATCTTTTAGAAAAACAATTTTTACATAGGGTTATATATGTTATATTTTAGACTATAAATATTTATTATAAATCTAAGAATCTATACTATATAATGGTATTTAATTTATAATTTTTAGACATTGAATAGTTATATTTATTTTTGACACAATAACGATGCAATATTTTATTTATTAATGAAAGAATCAAATAGTTTTTATTATAAATGTTAAAATAAATATAATTTTATAGTTTTGATGCCATCCACGAATTTTTTTGATTAATATGATATATTATGATTTAATAAATGATTTTTTTTCGAAATAATAAAATTTTTAAGACCTTAAAAAAATCAATTTATAAATAGTTTCAAAATTGACAAAAGGATTTTTTTAAAAAATATTATATTATAAATTTTTATAATATTCCAAAACATTTATGGTTTAGACAAATGAGTTATATAATTATGTTATTATCATTAATTAACCACTTCGAGTTATCTTGGAAAAATATAGTAAGATTATTAATCATATAATATAAAATTACAAAGATACATGGTAAATGTCAAACTATTTAACTAAGAGTTAAATAGAAATGATATGGTTAATATAGTTACCCAAACCTGTCTAAAATATATTGGATTAAAGGATTTAGACCCATCCATAACTTAGCCTCTAAATAAGTCACTTTGGAGCCATTATAAACCAAATATGAATTTATTATACAATAATATTTTATGTTTTTTCTTCAGGTGCCTCTCACCACTCTTATAAAAGGGAACTCCCACTTATCAAAAATTCATATCTTCTAAGACTTTTGGTTCAGCTAAACCCTGCCCAAATATCCTCTAAACTTCCGTCAATTTATCATATAGGCCTTCCTTTGGTCATAAATCCAACATAAAGATCCCTTTTGATCAAATCAAAAGGAAGAACCCGAAGAAGAGGTAATAATTTCACCACCGTATTTCATGTTCATTTCTTCTTCCACTTCCTTTTTCAATGTTGTTTCCATTCTAAAATAATAACTCCAATATCTTATATATACAGTGATCTTATTATAAATATGGTACAACCAACTTCATTATTCTATCCATCCCTTGAATGACATCTCACCATACTTTCTTACGTACAACTTTCCGTCTCCACATCGTGGTGTAATTGTTATTCAATGCATAATTTTTTGGATGATTATAATAATGATGTATAAATCATGTAATTAATAAATATAACATTATAATTATTATATATATATGACACACCATCCAATTATATATTATTTTAATATCAAAATAATGATATTTTCACTCTTGCGTACGTACGGACTACCCTTCTCCAAAAACACGAAGAGATTCATTCCCCATCATACCCATTCAAGACTAAATATAATTTGATGATTAAAAATAATGTTTAGAGACATGATATAATTCTGTATTGGAAAAATATACATTCTATCCATATAAAATATTTCTCACATAACAAATAATATAAAGGAAAGCGAATCTATTAACACCCAAAATGATGATAATACTAAGATATTATTAGCTATTCAATGTTAAGATATCATATATGATAACATATAAATGTATATTATTCTTGTATAATTCAATAACAATTATTTCAATATTATACAAGAGGTTAACCAACCCTAGACCAAGGAAAATGTACAAAGTTAGTGGTTTCTTATGTCACTTTTAATTACTTGAGATTTCCATTGTTCGCCACATATTTATTGTATGTGGTGTGTGTACTGCCCATGATTGTATTCATTGAGTAATATACTTTAATTTATGGATATTTAAAACATCATTGTATGATCTTTATTTCAAGGGTGTATGTTTCATATGTTACCAAATCATTAAGGGGATTTGAAATTTTGATTTCCACTCATTCGTCTTTACTCATAATTCATTGATTATTTTACTCTAAGATTATGTGTAGATCACAATTTATTTTCTTATGTCATAATTTCCACTCCCCTTTTAGTGGATATAATTTTGAAACAATAATCAATTCATTGATATATTCTCAAGCCATCAAAATGAACTTGATAAGAGTAATTTTAACTCAATATCTATTTATTGAGTTAAACATCTAATTCATTGGTGTTGTTTCTCCAAGAATATGTGTGAATGTCGTATGATTGTTTTACACTGAATATCCAATAATATTGAGTGTATTTATATTTTCACACATAATTATTTCATTGATTTATCCTTTATCTAAGGATACGTTCTATATAAGAGATTTCATCTCAATTTACATCCCATTGAGACACCATGGTCGGTATACACCAAATCACTTTTATATAGTGTATATAATGTACATTGACATAGTATATCATGAATCCCATTATTCTCATGATATTACATTGGTTTTATTTCCTCAATTTTTTGTATTCATGTGTCTCTTTTGGTCAGTAACTCTAACTAGAATATCAATTCAAATGTTTTAAAGATTTATTATTCTAAATATTTATCAATCATGTCCATGTTTTAAAAATGGTATTAAGGATTTATTTTTATAGAAATTAATGTTTTAAAATTAAAATTACATTTAAAATTTTCAAAGTGGTATAATTTGATTCAAAAATATATTTTTATATGGCTTCTTGGCAAAAAGTGTGAATTTTGAATGATTTCAAGAAAAGGGGCATATTTCTCTCTAATAGTTTTGATTATTGTTTTCATCAATGCCAATATCCATAATTTTTCTTGATTGAGGTTAATATGATACAATACAATCCTCCATATTGTATCGAATGAGTTATGTTTAACTGTGGATGTTCTATTTTTATACCATTCATGGTTTGTGGATAATGTATTGACATTTCTTATGCTAGTTTTAATATGAATGTTTATTTTATGTTTCAAACTTTTCATATGAGGAATGCATTGGACTAAGTAAGTGACAGGTGGAGCCCACTATAGCTCCTGATGCATCGGTAGGTCTAATGAGACAAACTAGTGTCTTGGTACAAGTCCTTGAAAGAATATTATTTGTTGTCTTAACACAAGGCCTTGACTATGTGGTTATGATAGTCTGGAATTATATATTTCATTATTATGAAAGTGGTTATTGATATTGCATGTGATTATTCGACAAGTAGAATATCCATGTGAATAAGTAAATGGACTTATTTCATTTTATTTTTTCCATATTTTGTTGAAGTTCATGTCTAAAAGTATTTTGTTTTAGTTATAAATTTCCATAAATGTGTATGCTTATTAATGAAAGTTTCCGCTATATTGTTACCCTTTTTGAGCATCTGAGATTACCCCTTCTTATGTTTTTTTCGAGGATATGAAGAAGTATTTTATGACTGGCCTGTAGGGATTGTCTATGGGATATCAATGTTTTCTATGGAAACAATGTTGTTATAGATTTCCATTTTATGATGTAATGTAAACCGTATAAATTTATCTAGTACTTACAAGGCTACTAAACTAATGGGCCTTTCAAGACATGATTTTTTGTGATAATGACAATGATACGTAAAAATGCACTGACTCTGTTCTTCTGGGGTTGGGGTGTTACAATAATAGTGTCTAGAATATTATTTTTATTTTATCCATATATCATATAAAAGTATTTTATAACTAAAAAAATATATCCAATTTCGTCAATAATTCATTAATAATAATTAGCAGAAATTATTTTGAGACATATCAATACTTATTATTAATATTGTCTCCCTAATTAAAAAAATTTATTTATACACAATTAATTATGTTAATGTAAATCCTGACTCTTTGTGTCAATTTTTTTCATTTTTTTATTAAATATTTCTGTTAACCTTTTATTCAAATCATCCTTAATCTTTTAAATATTAGAAAAAAAATATTACTACCAATTTATTAATTTTGAAACCCTCCACTAGGAATGCTACATCAGAAGTGCGATTTTAAAACTACAAAAATATATCCTAAAAAAATATTTCCCATTAAATAATTATAATTGGTTTTAAAATAATCAAATTTTAAACACAAAATATAAAATGATAGATTAAAAAAAATAAATTTAAAACATTAAATATACTACATTTTGTTATTCCCAATAATCTTTCATTGTATTATATTTAAATCTCATATTCTTTTTCTGATCAAATTACTCAAAACCGAAAACATTTTCATTCATGTGGGAAATATCATAAGGGAAAAAACAATCATGATGTTACTATGAATATCATAGCACATCCATATCCTTATATCAAAAATAGATGTTTACATTGGAAAAAATAATAATTAAGAAATTGGTTTATTATTTAGTTAAAAAAAGAAAATGAATCATCAAATTTAATTTTTCACTATCTAATTTACTCAAACATTTAATCATGTATTTCACGGAATACATAAATTTATTATTATGTAATATAGGAACCTCTAAATAGAATAATTCACGATACCATTAATAATTCAAAATTGTTATATGTTTTCACATAATTAATCTATTTTATTCATAAAACGATTTCTACTTATATAATAATTTTATTTCTACACCCCTCTATGTTCACTTAACCTAATATACTGTATCCTCAGTTTAATAATAAATATGTAAGGGTATACACACAACCAGATAGTTATTTATTGGACATTAATAAGAAATTATAATTTCATATGAAATTATTAATATTGTAAAATATATAATATCTTTCCCACAACTTCAATACATATTCAATTTTTTTCGTCCTCCCCAAAACACATAAAAACTATTATCAACCACATACAAGTAAACGTTTGTTCATATCATATGTTATTAAAAAACAACCATACACAATTCATTGAGTCATTACGTTACATATCACGAATCATGTAATTCCCCATCCTCACCAAGGATAACTAAAAATATCCATATACAAAAAAATAACAAAATAATTAATAATATATTTCAATAAATGTATCCTATATCTACAAACACATAGATTTGATCATCCACATGTTTGAGTGAAAAATATTGTATTATTATTATCCATTCCATTTTCACATCTCAGAATAATAAAAACAACATATGAATACAATATCGACATATTATATACATTTTCCCCATATTGTATACAATATAAACATACTGAATTCCAAAACCACATACCATATATAACAACCATATTGAAAACTAATTTATATATAAAAACATGCTAAAATTATTTCTAAAATATACGAAATGATTAGGGGTGTACTTATCCATACATGTCACCTATATCTAGGGTGTTAGCAGTATACCCTGAACCCAAAACCTCATATGAGAATTGATCTTATAACATTATATAAGTGATATTTTTCATGAAATAATTATATAATATATGATAAAAATAAATACCCTAAATATCATCCTAGATTCAAATTTTTAACAAAAAAAATTTACAAAAGAAATTCCCATCGTGATAAAATTAATTTCCTTTTTTATGTTATGTGTTAAGGGAAACATAATTTCACTAATTTTCACTTTTTGGACAATTTTATGTCATATCATAGTTGAAAAATTGTCAAAAAGAAAAAAAATTATAATATATCCATTTAACAGTGATAATATGAATATAATATTTTAATGGTTATGGGAAATCGATTTGACCTAGGAAAAGGATGTAATGGCCTTGACCAGTCAGACAATACCATATGAATCCCATTTATCAGAGTTTCTAATGGAGGTATATTTTCTTGGATATTACATTGATGAAGGCCAATCCAGTAATCAATAAGTAAAACAAGAAATGAACTATTATAGGGAAATTAAAAGCTTATCTAGATCAATACCCAATCCATGTTGATGAAACTAACTAAAGAAAACCACACCATCGGAAATCGTACCATTAGAGTGTTCGATGAAGTAATAATGGGATGTGTATCTCAAACATATTTTCATTAATTTAAATTTTATTTATAAAATAAATATTTTATTTTTTTCATTATTTATTTTCATAATTAATGAATAATAATGGTCTTTATAAAAAACTAATTTAAAAATTCAAAAATTGTGTTTTATTTATAGTTAAAAATAATTATAAACTTTGACATTCCTTTTGTAGATTTTAGGAATTTTATAATCAAATTATTTTATTTTAAAATAATTATATCAAAAAAGATTTAATTAAAATAGTTTATGATATAATTTTAAAATGAAAAATGTTTAAGGGTCAAATTGTTTTATTTTCAAGAATCTAATATTGTTCAATAAATGATGATTTTAATTTAAAAGATGCAATTATAATATTTTTAAAATTATTATGATAAAATAAATATTATTTTTGGAATCAGAACACTAAAATTATCGAATCATTGTTTTCTCATTATTTTCTAAGACAATTGAATTTTCCTATATAAAATAAATATAGAGGGAAATATGACATCATAATTACCGAAAAGTAATGTATTATGTTTTATAAAATTTAACCAGGAACAAAAATATTTTACTAATTAAAAATTATATTTTTTGTGGTTATTTAATTAATTTTATAATCCATTTATGAGTCTTCCCAAACCTATATTATATTTTATGTTTTTAAAAACTAATATTTTTAAAAAAGACTCACATCGACATCAGCCTAGAAATTATTTAAATGTGCTTAGTTGATGGAATTATGGAATATTTAAAACTACTTCACTTTGGATGATACCATTATAAGGTTTATGGTTTTTCATACATTGTTATATATAGTCCAGAACCTATGTTTGGGACATAATAAATTACTCCCATCTCTTTTCCTATATAAACCCACCAAAGATCCCATTTCTCCAAACTCAAAAAATAGAAATATTTTCCAAAATCAGGCCTTCCCTCTTCATAGCACATACAAGGTTTCCAAATGCTTTCAATTATCTCCTCCCAAGCTTTTAGAAACACCCTATCATGGTAAGGGACCCTCTCTTTCACATTATTCAAGCACCTTATTTATGTAACAACTTTTATCATCAAATTACTATTAATGAGATATGATTTTACACATCCCCATTTATTAATTTATTATTTAAATGTTATTAAATGTAAATTCAAATCTCATTAATCTCTCCGATGAGTCTTTATATTCCAATGTTATGGTATAAAAATAATCTTGTGATTTTCTAAGTCAATTTTTTTTCAAGAACCATTTTTTATTATACCTTTTCAAAAAAAATGATCATGTCGAATTATGTAATTTTATATCCCTCTTACTTCCATTCTGATGACCATATTATCAATGCCCCATTTTTCTCTCATTAATGTCTCCCATTATTCATTATGTACCATAATTATGTTTAAAAAATTATCTTATTGTTTATCCATTCAAAAACATCGAATTGTGAATATAATAACCATTTTAAAATCCGTGAATTCACCTTGATTTACATATCATTATTTGATTTTGGATATCCATTTATTCATAACATATTCCTAAATAATTGGATTAAATGTGGTGAAATATTTTCTTATGTTATATGAAATATATGGAAAACTTATGCATGTACATAATATGATTATGATTGGTGAACCATGATAGTTATCCTATGAAATGGAAAATATTTTAGGCTTATAAGATTTCCTTTACAGTTCATGGTAGGTTATCCAAATTAAATTAATTTATGATTTTGTTGTGGGTAACCATTACATATGCTTATGATGGACGGTTTAATGTTATTTTAACATTCCCATATAGCCATTATTCAATCAAGTTGTATCAAGTATTATTGTTTAATATTATTTTTCTGACCATTTCAATATACAGATTAAATTCCTATAGACTACCATTTATAAATTTCATCATTTTATTCAATTTATATAAATTTAAAGGGATTTATAAATCAAACCATTCTTTTGTATGACACTAGGTTATCCCATTAATTTTTAGATGACTATTGAATATTTAAGAGCGTGTTAATGAAGTTTTAAAAACAAATTATTTTGGTCAAAATTTATGATGTGATGTTATGTACTAAATCACCGAAATAAACTTTTCCCCTTGATCTTATGGGTTGTTTTATGTGATTATTTTAATAAATTTATATTTACATTTTATTAAATATTTTTTTTCATATTTTGTATTAGAGGAAAGTCTAGTAATTCTAGGATTATGATTTGAGGACTCTAGAGAAACCGTATAGATAATTTTAATCATAGGAAAACATCCTCTAGTTTTTTCAAATTATTGTTTATGTGGTTTCAAAGAAAATAAATCTATATCAAGATACTAAAAGTGGATGGGGCTCTGAAACAGACGTACTCAGGGTTAACCGCCTAGAAAACAATGTATTGAGCTAGAAATGATAAATAACTGGTGAAGGAAAAAATAACATGATGCACAATTAGATAACTTTATTAGGGGATATGTTTATGTACAAGAACATGCTGATTAGAAACTACTATTAAGGGAAAAAATTTACTATAAGGTTTTATGTTCGGAAATAGATCATTGATAACAAATATTGATGGATGGAAATCCACTAGTTAAAGAATATATGTTATTGATGAGTTATCCCTTTAACGTTAACAATTTCCTTTTCATAGCCGTAGTGTGTAAAAATATATGTTTTGTGGGAATGTTCTCAAGAGGGGAAAAATATAAGAACCCAAAAATTTATAAATGATGTATCCATTGTGATTATATTAAATTCCTTATTTATGTTAGGTGGATATGGTAAACAATTTGGGGAATTTTCTCATTTTAGACCATTAATAGTTATATCATACTTAAATGACTATTAATCAATATAACCATTTATTATATAGTTTTTGGATAGTGATTTTATAATTAGTATATATTTTGGGTTATGAAAATTCTAATTGGAATAAAAAAAGGAGACTATGGCCTCACTGAGTAGGGTTGTAACAAATCAAGTACATTCTTTTGTGTTTTTGAGGGAGATAAATTATATTTTATTTTTCCTTCAGTATCCTCATGATATGACTTAATATATAAAGCATGTTTGAATCCACTTATAGAAGAAGTTAAATATCATTGAGTTTATGAGCCAAACCTTGTTTTCTAACCCACCACAAGAAAATCACACATTCACACATATTACCCATAGTGTGTTCACTAATGCAATAAAAGGATGTGTATTTTGACTCTATGATCATAAATATGTATTATTTATTTTATATTTTAAAATTATTATATTTATTACTTATTAATTTTACTATATAGAAAAAAATAATGCATTTCATAAAAATATTATTTCAATACGGAAAAAAATTAAATTTATTTTATGGGTAATAAGCCATTTCATTTAACATGTTATTTTGATAGAATTCAGGATCTTTAAAAATAATTATATTTTAATAAAATTTTATTATTAAATAAAATTTATTAAGTATTATTGATAATACAATTTTATAGTGTCCAAAATAATTTTTAATGTGTTAGAAAACTGTTATTATAAAAGAAAAGTATTTTTTAATAAACAATAAATTTATTATAAATTTTTTTCCCAGTTTAGATAATTTTTTTATAAAGTAAATATTTTTTTGGAATCGTCATGTCCAAATTATCAAATAGTTTATTATTCTTATTTCTTTGAGATAATTGAATTTTTGGATAAAAAATAATTACGATATAAATATATGAAGTGTATTGTGATATCATAATGACCAAAAGTAATGTAATATGTTACATAAAATGATGAAAGAAAAAATATAATTTTATCCATCAAGATATTTCTTTTTTTAGGTTATTATACTAATTTTTTAATAACTTTATGAATTCTCCAGAACCAATATTATATTTTATTGTTTTAGAATGAATTCATTGTAAAAAAGACTCACTTCCACATCACTAAGAGTATTATATTAATATTTATGGTTCATAGACATATAAAATATTGAAACCCACAACTATTTTCATTGAATAATAGGAATAAACAACTGAAATGTTTTTTATTTTTATTTCTTTATTATATATATTCCAAAACATTTTCTTAGGAAATAATAATGAACACACATCTAAGTTCCTATATAAACCCTCATAAGATCCAATTTCCATTCATTCAAAACACATTGATGACTTAATTAACTTTACCATACAAATCTGGTTCCCTAACATGTTTCCACAATGTTCACATAGGCTCCCCCATGCTTCTAGGATCACCATCTCAAGGCAAGGGATCCTCTCCTTATCATTCTCATTCATTCCCCAAAATTATGTAATTTATTTTGTATTTAAATTCATATTGATGTGCTATTATTTTAAAAAATTACTCTTAGTTGAAATATTATGTAAAATATATGCGAAATATCATTACCTATAATTATTCACTACCATTAACCATTATTTCCCCATGTTACACTAATGATGTTATCCAATGGTTTTTCAAATGAAAATTGTATTCAAGAACACTTTTATCTTATTCATTTTAACACTAAATTTTACATGTAAGATTAAATTTTACATGTGTCGCTTATATTTATTTTTGAATAAAAAGTGTTTAGATATTCCTTTAACATTCACTAAAAGATGACATATTCATTATATAACCCATTTATGCGGCTAAAATTGTCACACAATTTTTCATGCCAATTTTTATTTATGAATACAATCACTATTTCAATTAAAGGTTATTAACCTATAATTAACAATTCTAATTTTATTTGAGATGTCTGTGTGTTTATGCCTCACTACTTAATAATGGGATTAAGTTTATGAACTATGTCAGGTTATTATTTGATATATGGGGACACGTATGAATATACATTATAGGATATTGATGGGTAGGCCACAATAGCACTCCAATTCCTTGGGTAATGTTTTATCCTCATGACCTGCCATGTTTAGTTCACTAGAGGTAATCCAAAGAACATTATGTTATGTTTTTCTATATATTGACATTGAATTATGAATACATATACTTATTAAATATCTTTTTCACAATCCCCTTTTTAATTTATATTATAATGTCATTTTATTCCTAACTATACAAGATTATGACTGTCACCCATTTTTTTGTGCCTTTTAAAATTTGTTTTGACAAACATGTAGTAAATCCATCATTTTATTCAATTTTTATTCTCTCACTGGTCTTTATACCTCGAAAAAATCATATTTATGGCCCCAAGATATCTTGTACAGTTTCATATGATCAGTGAAAATTTCGTGTCATGTAAGTGAGGTTTTTAATAAAGATGTTTTATCATTGTTTTGTGATGACCATGAATTTATCTAGTATTGAAAATACACTAAGCCTTTGAATCATCTAGTTTGTATTAATTGAATAATTATATAATAAATTTTTAATTAACTATTAATAAATACATTATTTTTCATATACATCATATCACAACACTTATATAAAAAATACCCATCGTCACAATATCAATTCCACACAACAACCTCCATTTTCACCTAAAATTATATCATACTTTAAGACCATAACCATATAAAAAAATATCATATAATTACATATTAAATTAATAATTTTAACTACTACAAATTAAAACATGTTACTTATTTAATGATATTAATTCTGAACAACCACCATTTTTCTTTATCTACTAACATTTTTTCAATAATATAATTATGTTAAATCATATTTTACTTCTTCAAGATGAATTGATTTCATTTATCATTTACATTATTTATTATGTATCATTTTTATTCTTCCCTATTTAATTTATTTAATTTTAATATCATATATTATATATCTAGTTACTAATACACTCTAACCAAATTATCCACAATAACATCAATATCCAATGAAATCCAATGTAACAACAAATATCAATAAACATTTTACTTATTTTAGAAAAATAACATTCCAAATATAATGAATTTTAATTTAAGATGAATCATGTACCATAACCACCTCCTATGGAATTAATAATCAAAGAAACATAATGGTACTATAATAAAAACATTATAGTTATTTAATTTTTTTTACTTAAAGAAATTATTATTCATTATTAAAATAGATATAATAAGACTAAAATATTTTATTGATTTTAATGTCTTTATAATATTATCCTTTTTTTAATTTTTGATCCTTTTAATAAAACTAAATTACATAAAAACAACTATGTAATCATAGATTCATGATTACCAACACAATGAGATAAAATATAAACATGAATAGAGAAATCATATAAAGAGTATTCAATACACTTTGTATTTATTTAATCATATATTTATTTTTATTTTTTCAATTTCATCTCCATTTATAAATTAGTATTTATCATTTTGATTCCACATCAATAAAATAAAAAATATAAGAGTGACTCAAAATCTCCCACCACAAATTGAATCATAGATAACCGTGATTCAAATTAAAAAAAAACCAAGATCAAATGGCATTAAATGTTCAAGTATTCTCTATTAAACCAATTATCCACCACCAAATCATCAAATCAGTTTAAAATTCACAATCCATTAATTTGAAAGGAACATTATAAAATAGTTTTTTGAATAATAACAAGAATAAAATGAAAAAAAGGTGAATTACCTCAACTAATGTGAATCTTGGGGAAATATAAGAATAAAACTAAGGTTTTCAAAATCATATTCTATAAACCTTACAAATCTACAGGGTCATGAATTAAATATAGTAAGTAAGATTAAAAAAAATGATAATTAATAAATAATTTAATTTATGAATAAAAATTAGAATAAAAATAATCATTGTGTAATTCTACGGTTTATTGGGTAATAATTACTTGTCAATCACACCATTGAAAACCATTAAACAAACCATAAAACATTTATCTATCTATAGGGAATAATATTTATAAATTTAATGAGATTGAAAAAATATTATTTAATTATTCAAAATAAAATTAAATTACAAATACACAATTTGTAAGATGTTATATTAACAATACATCAAGGATAAAAATCAGTGAAATATAAAAACACAAATTGATTCTCTGTCGAAAAATATCATGCAACCTATTTCCTTCTATTCCTAGTAGTTGGGCATAATAATTCAACCATATGTTATTATGGAAGTATATAATGTTCTATATCATAATCATATAATCAATTATAGGATGAATGGTTTATAAAATATAACGTTAATATCTGTTACTAAACTACTCCTAGAAAAAA
Organism: Viscum album; assembly: GCA_963277665.1. Classification (NCBI taxonomy): domain Eukaryota; kingdom Viridiplantae; phylum Streptophyta; class Magnoliopsida; order Santalales; family Viscaceae; genus Viscum; species Viscum album. The sequence goes on along the minus strand of OY728159.1, from coordinate 988,975,543 downwards.
TTAACAGTGCACTGATAACCTATTTTGGCATGCTATTTGAAACTATTGAAAATTTTAATTAAACATATATTCTCCACTAGAATTCATATCTATGGTTATTATAATCATCCCTATACCTCAAAATCACATTATATGGTTCGATTAAATTATGATATTTTATAAAGTGGTATCCTTCACCAAGTGAATAAGTTAAACAACGTGTTAATGTCTTTTTTTATAGTCCTCTAAAAATTGTGAGGGAGTTTCATGGAATATAACAAGCATACAAGATAAATTCATATCAATAGTTTCTTATAATCAAAATAACCTTCAAAAAATTCATCATCATTGTAACGCCTAATTTTTTACTTCTATGAAATTTGTTTCCATGTAACCATTGTATATCGGGAAAACCCATTGAGAAAAAAATATGCACTAAATAATGCACCCATAACTAATTTTATTATATTATTCATTACCAGTTAAATTAAATTTGTAATAATATTCCATTTTCTATTATGAATTGGTTCATCCACACTCTATAAAATAATCCAATGCAAGAAGCTTGTGGTATTAATACGTAATAAATCTAATAATATCTATATAATTGAATTATTATTTCAAAAATAATAATTCATATTTTTAGAATATATGTTTTTAATGCGATTATTAGTAATTATAGTAGATAATATTTCATAATCCAATTAGTATAAGTATTTATAATTCGGTGAAATGTATTGAGTTCTAATAATAGAGTGTGATGAATTGATGAAAACCACTATGGAAAATTATGATGTGCATAAGAAGGTAAATATTAAAAAATTTGGGAATCAAAATTAGAGAAAATAGACATAATTATAATAAATATCCATATCATAATAAAAAAAATATTATTATTTGAATCAAAATATAAGTCCAAATCATAAATAAAACTAGTAATAGTTTGGCTATGAGAAAAGGGAGTGAAAATATTTTAAGTCAAAATATTTTCACCAATAATTAAAATCTTCACGGGAATGGAATAATTTAAATATAAGAAATGATGGAAATATGAATAAGTTCCATTGTAATATTGATCAATTTAGGAGATAATGAATTTATAATGATTATCATAGGTCAATTTTATTGGGTGATAAATATTAAATATTACCATTTCATCACAAAAATATATATAACCTATACCAGAACAGATTTATTTTTATTTTCGTGATTGAGTAAAATATTCTACTGAAATTTATCTGATCAATACAATTTTACTAATAATCCCCCATGATAATCATGTGTAACATTGTAGGTAAAATCATCCCTTTTACCTAAATATCAACATCCTTATGGCCTAATCAAATATATAATATAACCGAATATTCTAATTTCAAACACATAATTCTGGTGTCAATCTAGAAACTAAATAAATAATATAATGGAGTGTGATATATTAGGTTAATGGAGGATTCAAAATCACACATACAATATGAGAAATTAATCTCTAATGTGGTGAATTGTACGGTGAATACCTAAATGTAAATGAATATTATTGGAATAAAAACATAGTTTAATGAGTGGCTATATTGTTCATCCAATATTTATCTACTCCATTCTTTCTAGACATATCTTTTTATATTACACCAATTATTTATAAAACTATTGAATTTTATATTGAACTAAATCTTCCAAATATTGAAAATAACTATCACAAATCTATCTAACAAATCAATTATCATCATCATCTTATACAAGTTATATATTTATATAACATAAATTAGGAATGGTAAGGTTTTATAGGGTACCTAGTAAATCATAATCATACTCATATAGTTCTTCATTAAATTCACTTATACTGGTAATGAATAGGGATTCTAGGTAAATATGGTCTATCTTGATGGTCATGTAAGAGTTAAGATCATAATGGTGTTTTCTATATATCAATGAGATGTTGAATACATTCCACATTAAATTTTGAGTGGTTTGGGGTTGTATATACATATGGTTATTACCTACACATTCAAGAGGGGAGGTCACAATTTTGATCATTTAAATTTTCAATTCCACAAATCATTTTCCATTCCACTTTATATCATTCAATGGATTTAGAATTTTTTTTGAAAAGTTCATCATCTTTAGAATCTATGATTACTATAAAATAACATTTTTTGAATTATTGATTATTACATGTATAAAAAGTTTGGGATTTTTTAATCCCTATTGGTAAAGTGGTGTCCAAAAAATGTGTTTTTAGAAAGGGGTCCTTTGTTGCAACTTGTTACCATAGTTGCGAACCATATTATCATTTATTGTAAAATTTTATTTTTGAGTGAATATATTTTTCACATTATAAGGATATTTTTTTCTCCAATAATTTATTTTTAAAACCTATAAAAAGGTATCTCACTCCTATATAATTAAATGTAATTAAAATAATCAGGAAGGTAGTCTAATATCCTTTAAATTTCAAAATGATTCAACGTAGTAGTATGTTATTTATTTGGATTTAATAGAAAATTTATTATCATACTAGTTAGTTCTAATTATTTAATATAAATTAAATTATTTTAAAAATATATATATTTACATAATGTTCCCCTCTCATATTAGGTATACCATGATCACCAAACTATTGTTGTTACTGGTGTATAATGAACTGATTCTCCAAATGTTATCTAATATATCATTATCAACATTGTGGTTGTGATAAATATTTAGAAATACTAAATAATGATTCTTATATAAATTTATTGAGGTAAGAAGCTAGTCTAAAACTTATTTAATCATTAAAAAATCGTAAATAAAATTTTTCGTTTATTTAGTTGAACCTTGACATTTCAATTTGAATATCATTAGTCTAGGAATAAAAAATAATAATTGGAATAAATTTTTTTTTATTTCATCATGTCACTAAATTTTGTTAAAGTTAGTACATCTAATCAATTTTAGCACCATAAAATTACACAGAGAATTCCCTTAGTTTGATTTTAAATTATATAATTTCTCAAAATATCATAGTGGGGGAATATTAAATTAGTATATATTTATGTGGTTCGAGATCACAAAGCCTGTAGAATGTTTTTTAATTGGTTTTGCCTTAATATTATCTCAATCAATAATTACAAATTTAGCATTTTTAATAATGAGGGTTGATAATTAATATATTGTGTTGTTATTTGTTGAAGGGTTATGTCAGGTTATTTTCTATCCATTATATCTTGTTTTTTTACATTGAATCATATTTTAAAAATAATTAAATTCTCATATAATAAAATAAATCATCAATTGAGTGAATATTGATCATCCAACCAACCAATATTTCATAAATTAATACTTAGGTAAATTTTAAAACTCATTGAAATGTTTAAAATTATCATTTCAATAAAATTATTCAAAATTATAAAAAAAATAAAATAATCTCAAACTATTATATGAACTTTTGTTTATTTTATTATTTATTTGAGGAAAATTTAAAAATAGTTTCAACAAAATTTTATACATAAAATGAAGAAAAAGTTATAAACGAATGTTAATTAAATTGGTATAAGAAGAAGAATAAAAATGAAATTTTGAGATATTCAAATACCTAATTAAATAAAATATTTATTTATAATTACAAAATTAAACAAAATAAACACTTCCCTATAATAAGTAATAAAATATAATTACCACCTCAAAAATTAATCCAATTTAATTAGAGATCTATTGGTCTCACTCAATTGATGCATAAATATTACTATGTTATCTATAGGGACAGACCATGGTTAATTTCATAGAGAAGTATCAATTTAGTAAAATAACTATATGTTATATTTGGTATATAATTGTAGTTAATAATTATTAATAGACTCTGGGTTTTAGTTAGTAGGTTTTATAAAAAAATAATAAATAATAAATAAAAATTATTTACCAATTTAGTATTATTAAGCATACCCACGTACATAATTAGTTATTTATCAATATAATTGATAATATTGATTAATATATTTATAGTACCTTAATAATTTGACATTAAAATCCAATGTAAACTAACCATAACAATAAAATGGAAAATTTTAAAAATAAAAAAACCACAAGATTAAGAATAAGAGAATACTTCTTGGATTATCAACTACAATTTAACTTATGAGTATTTTTAAATAATGGACCATATATAAACTATATAATCAATTTATTATGTTTTATGTTTTTTATTTCACATTTTTATTCAAATAATCATTTGTTTTCATAACTAATAATAATTTCATAACCTCAATCCATAAATTAAAAAACCAATCATTCTTTGTGATATTCGATTGAATGTTTTATAAAATAATAAAATATAACTATTTATAACATTATGATGAATAATTTATATTCAACAATAAATATTGAAAATAATTAAATAAATATTTTTGAAAATATATCAATTATATATGAACTATGTGCACGTGGGAGAAAACATCCTAATATAAATTACTTTTCAAAAAACAAATTTTGATAGGATATGAATTTGCAATTATTTCACTCTTATCTTAATAACTAATAAATGAAAATTAATTACATATTTTTTTTAAAAAAAATAAACAGGAGATGATAGAAATTATAATTACATGAACATAATAGTATAATGTAAAAGAAGATAGTGAGAGCCACTTTGGGGAGATCTAATATTTTAATCCATGTATCCTCATAATGTTTATAGATGTTTAGTCAAATCAATAATAATAGATATCAACATTTTCTTTATGGGTAAACTCATCAATAGCGAAAATAAATTTTTGGAGGATATGGTTAAATTTTGTTAATAGTTTGAATATTGAAATTTAAATATTGATTTTATTCCAATAACATTTATTGGATGAAACAGTTCAAAAATTAGCTAGATAACATATAGAATTATATAATTTATATTTGGATTCTTTTAATATGTGTGAGAATAAAATCATATTCAATATTCAAATAAAGAATTTATTTTCCATATAGTGAGATAGTGGACATATTGAGGAATTAAATTATACATTAAATTCATTACATATTTTCTCACCTCAAATAAAGGATATCTAAAGGGAAACTTAAATGAATACTACATCTTAGTGAGTGGGAAAATTTTCATTAATTTTAAAATGAAACTTTTTTCCATATAATGATATAAAACTAAAACACAATATATAGGTTGAAAGGGTCCAATATAAGATATGATTAATATATATAATTATATGATCCAAAGAAAAATTTTAATTATATAAACATACTCATCATATTTTTTGAAAACATATATATAACTTTTTATTAATAAAATATTCATTAGAAATCTCGTTTATCAACTACCCTACACATACACATTTTCACTCATTGTTAAAAACCATTTTGAATATTATATACCCCATAAAAACTCAAAAAACATAATCCATTGTAAAATTCATTTCAAATAGTTCAACCCAGATGATCCACTATGCATAAAATATATAAAATATAATTTCACAATATTTACTATACAATCAAAAAACCAATAATATTTATGAATTAATCCGTTCCTAATTTTTTACATATATGTTTGGAAAATATTACATTCATTACTAATGAGAATTCACATTAGATAGCTTTCTCCATCTCAAATCTTGAATACTTCATAATGGAACATTATGAATCTCATTTATCCACTCTGAGAGGAAGGATTTATATCAATCATTATATATTAATTATATATTTCAAGATCATATTATTGGTTGGAAATAATAAGAAATATGAAACTTCTAAATGAGTTGGCTATGTCAAATAACAATGCATTATTTACAATTAAGCATTTTCATTATTGATTATATTATCAATCCAATATGAAATATATATCACCAGTAAAAATCATTCAATATTTTATATGTTGTAATAAATATATATATTTATATATAGATCTATTTGAACTTTTTTTTATATGTCCACTTTTTCATTATTAATATATACTAGTATTTTTTGTTATAATTTATTTATTTTTACATTTTTAGATTTTTTTAGATAATAAATTTAATTAAGGATAAAAAATTATACATGGATGATAAAAAATTATCCACACACAAACATTTACAACAAGTTTTATCCATTCATATACCCGTTCAACCAATTTTTTCTAGAATGAGGACCTCCACCACATTCACTAAATAGTAAAGTGTTTTTGGTGGACCTAAGTTATGTGAACTTAAGAAAATATGCACATATACTTTGGTTCGCTGATAAATGTGTTCAAATATTCAATTTAATTAAGATATTGATAAATTATAATGTTTTTTCAACGTAATTATTGGTGATTCATTACATATAATGTGCATCGACCAACTAACATAAAACCCAATGATAAATAGCTTATAAAAAGTCTAAACACATGTCCAAGATTGCAATGTATCAAACAAAAATTTATCAAAAAAGGACTTCCTCTTAAGAATGTTTCAAATAATTTATAATTCCAACTAGTACTATGAAATTAATATTGAGAATTCCATTGTACTCATGAGTTTTGAGAATAATTAAATTATGTTATAGAGAGTAAAAAAATAAAATTAAGGAAATTTTAAAATATCATAATTGATCTAATATTCATAGTCCCAAAATATGATAATTCCCTAAATATAACCATTTAATGAATTATTATATTGAGTATTCCCGGAATAAAAATATTAATTTAATTTTTTTAAAAATAAACATAATAAAAACAATTATTCACAACCTAACCTATCAGTTTTATACCCTCCACCCAATATAAAAGACTCATTTCCCATAATGCGTCATCAATATATGATAAAAGATCATTAAATTTATGAATAAATAATGTGATAATTATAGCTAATGCAAAAAAATAATGATATCATTTTTTAACATGTTGTTGTAATATGATGAAATTAACTAAATCGTTATGATATCAATTAATGTATTTCATAATGTGAATCCAATTCACTCGTATAAATTTTGAATATCATTATATGTGGATTCTACTAAACCATAAGTCATAGAATGATATATGTTATAATAGATTGAAAATAATGAATAAAAGTAACCTAAAAATAACTATACCATTGAACTCTAGTGAAGGATGTTGTCTCCCACATGAATCTGTATCTTATAAATCATTTATTCATGGGTTAATTTTGATCATTAATTTATGATTCCTGATTTATAATGTGATAATAATTTAGTCTCATAATTATCATAATGTTTTAGCATCAAATTATCCCACTCATTGGGTAAATATATGTTATATATTTTCACCACTGAATATCATTGATGTGATTCTTCCATAATAAGATAAAAAAGTGTTTCAAAAAAGATACTATATCAGGAAATTTATATGGTATTATATTATTCCATACTATGTAACTAAATAGAAACATTTAAAAACCGTATTCAGTCATTCCAATTGGGATTTATAGTTTTTTACATTATTTATTTTATCCATTAACTTATTACTTCTAAAAATTCATTTAATTATGGGTGGTATGGTAACAATGTCTGGTTTAACATCCCATTAGTGGAAAAGAAAGAGAAAAAAATTTTATTTCCATAATGTGTAAAATATCCAATAATGATATCCTTCTGTATTCCTATCCTATAAAGAATTTATTCTGCTATAAATTAAACTAAAACAAGATAATTTTATATCATTTTTTCCATTTAGTACACAAATTCTCAAAAATATCAATAAAATCATGAAGGTACACAAATCCAAATGATCATGGAAGAGGGTCCATGAACTGAATTTTCCATACATAGAAAATATTATTCAATAATATGGATTTTGAGGCTTCTCATGTCACCCATAAATTATTCAATGTTTGATAAATTTTAAAATTATCTACAATACTTATGATCATCATTGAACAATGGTGGTGTAAATAATCATGTACATAAAACCTTCTCAAAAATCAATTTTGAGGAAAAATTTTCCTCCATAAAGCATAATTTGTTATGAATAAAAAATGAATAAAAAATGTAATATGTGTTATGCATATTTTAGTTATTTCTATTTTATATATCATAATCGTCTGAGTCATCCTACACATGAAATTGATTCTTTCTCATTATTTTTCTTACATGTATTCTATTAATATTTATAGTAATTTTTTATATCGGAATATATTTACAAAAAAATTACATTCCAATGATGTATAACTAATAGTGAATTCAAATGATCAACATGAAATATGTCATTATTTTTCACATGTATTATGGTTTCATATTATGACATGTGAGTGAAAATTCTAATGTAATATTTCATTAATTTAATTGACCAAAAATTATACCCAATAGACAGTTTTATTTTATTAATAAACACGATATAATGAAAAATTAATGGATTTTAATATTTATTATTCAACAATACATTAATTATTAATGGTTAGTGTGAAGAGTAAAATTAAATATCAAATAAAAAAATTTATTTATCTAACAATAATATCATACTAATAAATGCATTATATCGGCCATGTAGTTCATAGAAGATGAATACATTGTTTTTTATGAATAATCAATCATATATATATATATCACTCCACTCTCTATAGTGAAGGTTCAATAAACAAAATGTTTTAGGTGTCACATAAATTATGCATTTGGTGATCTAAAAAAATGAACTAAATAATATTTGGCATGGGGAGGATCTTCCTTATTTCAAAAAAAATACAACACTAAATGAATCAAAAATCATTGTATATTAATCTTCCATAGGTAATGCATATATTTTTAGAGGAATATTATTAATGAAACTATGGAAACATCAATAAAACCATTCATAGGTTAGACATGATTAATAAATCACACACATATAAGGTATCATAATGTGTAATTAAGGTAAAAAGTAGATTTATTTAAACAAATTCCATAATTATAAATTTTATACTCAAGGAAAATTTCTTTCAATATTCAGAAATTAAATTTTCTTTGTTTTAAAGACACAGTTTTATAAATTAAATAAAATAAATGAAAACCAAAACTAGTAAAACACTAATCAAATGAGAATCCTAGTATAGTAAAATCATCTATAAAAAAGTCATGTATGTATAATTTTTAATATATATATACTCTTCATGCATCACTATAACATTAATTGTACATTTAGAATTCTATATAAAATCATTTTTCAAGAAATTATACTAAAAACATGTAAAAATCATTTTTTTCATGATCATATGGTGTAGTTGGAACTTATAAAATCTAGTAATAATATCCAAGTATCAATATTAATTCATAATCAAGAGTGGATAAATAATATATTTAATTCAATTAATAAGAAGATATCCATAGGATTTTATTGATTTGGTTTTCTACAACTTATTCACACTAATAAATTGTTCAATATAAACATCACAATATCATTTTACAACACTATTAAATCGATTTTAGACAGAATTACACGGATGTCATATCTATCAAATGATCTAATATAGGAAAAATCAAATTTCGTAAATTATTTTGTTCAATCGTATCACTAAAAATCTATTTAATGTGGGGTTAGGAATCCATTGCATATTACTATATGGTTTTACGATGTTATCTAAAAAAAACATGTACATTAATATGGAGGGATAAGTTCCTAGATATTTAGTTATACAGAACATAATATAAAGGTTATTCTAAGTAAAATGATATAGATGGAATGTCTTTTGTCTGAGATGGATATTTTTATAAATGGTAAAATTAAATATTCATTAGCCAATAATTATAAATATCTAGAATTTGGATAGGGAATTGAGTACTAATAAGGGATGGTTTTATATAGATGGAAACAACTATGGAACACTCATATTCACAAACATAATATCACAACAAGAAGGTAGATAATTAGCATTATCAAACATGGAATCAATTCATAAAATATAATCAATAGTCAGGTAATAATCTAGAATAAGATTTTGAAAATAATAATATTAATACAAATTTTAAACATAATTAATTTTTATTCAATATTGAAAAAGGGGTGTTTTAATAAACTAAGAAATAAATTCTTTCTAAATAATAAGTTCCTCTTTATGACTAAAATATTCATTTTTAAAATAAATTCTCAAAACCATATCAGAAAGGACTGTGACAAGAAATAAAAACATTACAAAAAACAAATGAAAAATATTCCCTATTGGTATATTTTTTTAGTTTAAAATATATAATCGTATAATTTCAATTCTAAATTATATTTAAATTTTACTCTTATAGAATCATATTACTATTTTTTTGTTTTCAATAATAGTGTATATAAAATTATGTTAAAATATTAATGTTCATGATCATCAACTGTGTTTAGAATATAGAATTATATATGAAAGACCATTAATATTACCCCCAAAAGGAACATCCAAAATGACTCATTGAAAATATATCATATCCCTATTTTTATATTGTGACACACCTTTATTTGATATATCCCACCAACTTTTATAAATGACAAAATTTATTTACATATGACATTAAAGGTTGAAAAACCCCACATAATAATATAGAATTGATACTACGCTATAGAATACTATGTTTTCAATTTTATAGAGTCCTGATAAATTTTGAGAATCACCAAAACATTTTTGACGAATTATGGATTCTTTTTTTAAGATTACATTTCTAATTTATTATTTATTATTTCATATTTATTCATTTTTTTAAATATATATCATTCCCTTAAACTATTTAAATATCCTCATGTAGTGGGGTGTTGATCTTATCTCTCTTGAATGTATTATGAACATTTTTGTTCATTAAATAATATACCATATTCATGGTTTTTATATAAATATTTAAATTGATAAGTTTTCTATGTGGTTCCAAAATATTATTCTTCTTATCCTTGTGTGTTTTCTTTTGGAATTTCATTGATTAGTCTTAAATATTGATTCCCCATAGATGTAGTAAATCCTATTTAATTTGAAAGGAATGATATTCAAAAATCAAGCTCCATAATCCATAAAGTTATGGTGTAATATATATTGTTAGTATATAATGTGGTTGGTATGGAATATACTAATATATTCTTGTTTCCAGTTCATGGAGGGTTTTTTCATTATGGTGTTTTGGCATTTTAGGTCACAGTTTTCCTAATGTAGACCCATTACATAATTTTATTTGATAAATATTTTTTTAAATGATACTAAATATTATAACCTATTTTTTATGAGGATTCCCTTTATTCTATTAAATTTCTAACACTCTTATCTCAAATATATATTTTGGATGATGAAAATATTATTGGTAAGGGGTCAGTTATTATGGGTTTTGTTAGATAGTTGGCATATATTTCTCCAAGATACCATTCACACGTTTCATAAGATATTAATATATGTGACCATATATTGATTAAAGGAATCATTATTTTTGGAAAAGGATGCTATTATTTTGGGTTTTTATATGGTATTTCCCAAAAAAATAATCCACTCCTCCATCGCAAATTGTAATATGAAAAGATATATTATTGTATGGTGTCATGAAAATTGTACATTTTTTCACAATATTGGGATGATATATATTTTGGGAAACTATATTTTTCACTTCATAGTAGTCAAATAAATATACTTTTTAATAATTAAATTAATATCCACTAAATAATGAATTTCAAGATGGGAACCTATTATTTTTTTGCACGATGATCATAAAATTGATGGATTTTTTTCATCTAGAATATTTTCTACAATATCCCTATTATGTGTCATCAATCATAATTCCTCCAACCATGCCACCATCAATGATTCTATCCAAGGGGAGGGGGACCGAAAAATAAAAACAATATAATGTGGTTTATAATAATTAATTCTCATGGGAAACTAGTAAAAAAACATTTTGAACTTCACCAAATACTCACACATAGACACCCATTTTAATATAATGATCCAAAATTTATCTATTTGAATCAATTTCATATATTATTTAATAATAAATATTTTAATGTAAATTTAATATTAAATAATTCCAAAAAAATATCACTTTAGGTTTAATGTAGTATAAATAATACAACATTACATCTTCATATGAGAAAATGATTGTACTTAGTTTGATATATTCATTATTATTGTTTCTTATATCTATGGCTGAGGAAATGAAATCAATATAAATTATTATTTTCTTCACATAATCCCTATTAAGTATATTGTATTTCAGTTTTATGTGTAATAGTTTATATTTTCTTATAAATTCTAACCCTAGTTTTGGTTTTGTAATATAGGTTAACTAATAATTTTATTCATATGCAAGCGATTTTTTGACAATTCTTCCCTAATAACTCTTATTTTTGATATGTAAATTATATAATTTGTTCTTGTATTCTAATTTTTTTAATTACATTAATTATCTCATAATATAGTAAATCCTCAATAAGGTGAGATTCTATATTTCTTATAGAAAGTGATTCCTTGATTCAGTCCTTATAGTGGCATTTTTCCTCTAGGAATAGTTTAAAAGTATCACTTAGATAATAATATATCATATATAAAAGAACAGTAATAAAAATTTAATGATAATTATACTATCAAGTTGGGTACAAATATTTATATAGAAATAACATTATAAAAATATAAAATTAAAAAAATTGAGGGAATAGAAATATTGAGAAATAGGGAAAGGTAGATTGACGAAGAAAATAAAGATTAATAAAATAGTGGAATTAAGTGTTATATAAATAGTGAAGTAAATAAAATTTTGGGTGAATTTTAAAAATATAAATAAAATGATAACAAATAATTAATAGAGTGATTAAAAATCATACAACCCCAAAAAAATGTGATAAGGTTTTATATAATAAAATTTTCAAACTCAAGTTGTCAATAATTTTTTTAATTTTTTCTCAAGTGGATGGAGTGGGTAATTTATTAATGTGGAATCATTTAAATGAATTTATTATATTTTAATTGAAATATTTAAATTAATAAAAAAATAAGGGGGGTCTATTTTAACTGGTATAAAAAACATATAATTTAAATTGAATGAAAAAATATTAAATATTAAATATTATCTAATCTAGAACAAGATCTACATTTTTTATTTGTTGTTATAAATATAATTATTTAATAAGAAAATTTAAAAGAAATATTTTTCACTTTATAACCCTATAGAATTTAACAAGGCAATATAATAACTGGATCATTTAAAACATGTATAACACCAAGAGGAATAATCATAACACTGAACATTGATCATTTTTACAAAGTTAACATATAGTCAATTGTAAATTATGGTAGTGTATTAAAACATGGAATGATAATTATTTGAGTTTATTGATTGTATTATATCTCTAAAATTAAATCTTATGTATTTTTTTAATAATTAAATTGGATTTCTTGAGATATACAATTCACCTGACCTCTCTTATTTTGATATATTTATTTGAAACATAGATGAGTTAAGAAATAAATTACATTATTATGATTTAAAACATATAAATATATTCTTATACATTGATAATGTTAATATTAAAAGGATGAAATCATATAAATTACAAATGAAAAATGCTTCCATGACAAATGTTGTCTTCATAAAAATAATTTTCATAGGAAAAAATTTTGAATCAATATGACCAAATATTATTTTTAATATTATAGTATAAACATTATAAGAAAAATAATTATGTATTGTTGTAAAATACACATGTTTAATATAATAAGGACTTATACTATAATTTAAAGAACTACACAAATCAATTTTTAATAATAAGAGGAGCACTTACAGGAATCGATACTTACCTAAAAACCATAGATTATAAAACATTTTAGACCGGTAAAATAAAATGAGTAACTTTATATATTCACCACATTATCAACTTATCATTATGAATGAATGTCCAAAAAAATTTGTGTTTTTTATGCTTTTGTAACTACATACTACATGTATCACTATTGAAGAGTAAATAAATTATTAGATCTTGCATAAACTAGTTGGCTCCATTTACAAATGAAGCAATTATATATCATCGTATATAATTTTCAAGATTATTTCAATGTTTATAACTAATTTGTTTAGAAATAATTGAAGATGAATATATTATTTTGTATATTAATAAGTTGTATCATTGTTATGGTGTCGAATCTATATTTAACTGCATTGAATATTCTCTCCTAAAAAATCATGGTTTTAATAAGAATGATAGAAAAGAAAATTTTATCAAAAAAAGTATTGAATCTTGAAAATAAGTTTTCAAACTTTTACCCCCCATTTATTTTTCATTACAACAATATTAATGAGTGATTACAAGGTTCATCAATCAATTTTTTTGAGAATTCTTAATTATATGTCCAATTAAAAATATTAATTATGAAAATATATTTTACTAAAAAGGGTGAATATTTTTTATTATTTTGAAATAATATTCATTTAATTCATTGGTATTAATATCCATATGTAAAACTTCATAAAATGACGAAATTCTTATGTCATTCATCATGTTCATCAAATTTATGGTTAGTTGGGTATATTATATATTATTTGGTCAGTTTTTTTACCAATATGGTATAATTCATAGTATTTAACAAATATAATATGTAATCTATAAAATTTTCATAGAATTAAACGTTTATAGACATACCTAGTTTAATTAATGCTGATATTTTCATATGTATATATATATATAAATATATTCATCAGTCCTGATCAATCCAAATATTAAGAATCATGAGTTGGTGATTTAGATAACCCATGAACGCCATTTATCATAACACATATTAGTAATTGATGTATTGTATAGTGATTTTATTAATATAAATGTTGTTAGTATTTATTTATTGTGAAATATTAAATAGAGAATCATGTTTTTGATGTCGATCATTCTAGAACCCCATATATAATAATTATCATTTATAGCTTCAGTAGAACCACTTTTTTTCTGGATGCCTCTATATGATTATTGTTTTAGATTAAGTTATAATATTAACATCAAATTATATTAACCATTATAGGGTTATATACAATTATTTATGAGTTAATATTCAATATCTGTATAAAATCATTTTCCAAAAATAAAAACGTTTATAAAATCATGCTTCCAAATTAGGATAATGTATATCCAAATTCATTTCAAGCATGATTCTATATGATCATGTAGACATTATAACATTATGTGATGTATTTGTAAGTTCTCCAGGGTTATATTAAAATTTAGATATAATGAACTTATCCATGTAATTTAATCCTAATAGTTTAACCAAAATACATTAACCTTAATGGGACTCCCCATTTTTCAGTGGTTGGAAACAAAATTCGATGAAAAAAAATTAACTGTTAGGAAAAATATTACTCTCAAATTATAAAAAACATATATTAATTTAATGTTATATTTTTCATAAAAACTAAGTAGATAAATAAATCATAGTGTAAAAAATTTTATTTTTATAAACCAATTTCAAATATAGATAATATTATAAGAAAAATAGAATAATATGACTCAATCAAAAGCCTCCAAACAACAACATAAATATTCATTACAAATATATGAATCACCACATGTAAATAATGATGATTTATTTTTTAAAAATCATGACCAATCTATCTAAAAATATATAGAAATGTGAAATTATTGGTTGAGGATAAAATCCATAGGATTTCAGCATTACATAAAATATCCTTAAGTGTAGTATATACATTGATGGTCAGTGAAATGTTTTAAACAAAATTATATAATAATTTTATAAAAATAATTGCAATTAAAAATTATCCCTATTCAAACATTGAATAATGGAATAATAATATTATTAGAATACAATGTATCCATTCAATAATAAGAGAATGATTTCAACCCAACATGGAATGATAATCATATTAAAAACCCTATCGTTATACACATAAACACCAAAATTCCTTAACGTACTGCATTACCAATAACTACCATATTGATATACAATAAATTTACTGACATGTTTTATTCCAATTTATACCCACAAGGACATATTAAACCTAGATATTTATTTCATACCATTAGAGACCATAACCCACTATGTTCAATTGTAAGGAGAATTTGGTCACATAACCCTAAAACTACACAATAGTCCCATATTGAACACAAAATATAAAGTTAGATGTGCACTAAGGAATGAAATATGTCCATGTTCAGAGTCTATCTACAACAAAAGATAACATTACCTAGGGAATTTATAAAAAAACTAAAACCCAAAAGTGGAAATATAATAAAATGGGTTTTAAAACATATGAAAAATAAATTATCTTAATAAATACAAAAACAAGTGAAATAAGTAATAAAGAAGATAAAAATGTATTAAATTATTATTTAAATGTTACATAAAAAAACTAATGGAAACTTATTAAGGAATCTAAATGTTTAAAACATTTCCAATAATAATTATCAAAAAAAAATTTAAAAAGATAATACAAACATCAGACCCCCATCAAACTGTAAATTATTTTTTAAAACCATTAATGTTTCGAAAAATGAATATACATAAAAATTAAAAATTATGTTCATATCATCAACATTTTAAGTTCTATTAAAAAATATTATAATGTGTATCCCATGCCTCGAATTGTTCATATTCACCTATATCAATTTGTTTTTCTTGGAATTCCATTAAACACTAAATTTGATGATATTTATGGGATGATGAATCAAGACCTAACTCCATGACCTTATATAAATTTCCATTCATAAACAAAATATAATAAATATATTTTATTTTTAGGTAAATATCAATTGTTAATGTTTGGTATGCCCCCATTCTATTATGGAATAGGCTAACTAATTTGGAACAGTGCCCATAAAACTCATTTTTTGATGTATTGAACTTGAAAAGGGTGAAACAACCACAAGGAAAAGTGGAAATGACACTTGTATCATTTTATTATTATTAAGTATAGAATAATTAAAAATATAATTAAAAATTATCTTAAATATATACTGACCCCCATGATATAACAAAATGCGTTATTAAAAATTTAAAAATTACGTACATAACACCTCCAATGGAAAGATATCAGAATTTCATGTTTTATGACCCAACAACATTAGAAAAATATATTATTAAAGATTATAAATATATAAAAAAATTCATATTAAATACATTAAACATAAATATATTGGGAAATTCCTTTTCTGGGAATCCAATTTGTTAGCATTTCACAAGGTCTAAGCACCTGTGATTATACTCTCCCAGATGTCCTGATCAAACCTACCCTTCGTCTGTATAAACCACATGGTGTGTGGAAAAAGAGAATATGGGTGTGAGTATAAACATACTCAGTAGAACACCACAAGAATGAAGAGGATTAGTAAGAGGTATAACAGGAAAGTAAATACAATAGATAGAATAAGGTATAGTAATGCATGAAACTCAAACCAATAAGGAATTGAAGTACGATCATCCTCGGAGAAGGAGATAGAGATGGCGAGAAGTTGAACTTCTCGTCGAGTCTTAGCTACCTATAGTAGGATAGTAGACTTTTCCACTCATGAGAAGTTAGACATGTATATAACGTGTCATACCGCATGCATATTCGACACCCTAGATGAAGAGTAATAAGAACCCAAGGAGTGGGTCCCATAATAGGTTGTAAATATAGTCATATGATCAGTCAAATAAACCCAACGAGAGAGAAAGGAGATCTCAATCTCATATCCTCACCCAGGAACAAAGTGTCCAATATATGTAAATGTATCCACCATCGGTAACCATGTATTGCCCAAGACTACTCAGAACCGAATATCAAAGGGAATCAAACAGCTACACCTTGATATTATTCTATTTGGGTGGCTCTATCTCACCCACATCTTTTTAGGTAGAATCACAAGGATGTGTCTCAAGGGGGAAAGAACCCCTCTAATTCATGAGTCCAATGTAACATCAATCAATGCCTCACCAATGATTTGTTGTCAAACATTACTACCCAACCCAACTAATGGGTGAAATGTTGGAGGGTATGCCTGAAAGAGTATCTGATGAAATACACTATCTTGCTCCATTGTAGGGTATGTCCTGGAGCACATGTAGATAATTACACTTCCCAGCCTCGATGGAGGGTTATCCGAGAAGATATAAAATAGAACACCACTGCCCAACCCCACAGGTGGGTAATCCCTAAAGCGTCATTGATGAACTCCACTGCCGATACCCATGGGTGGGTAGGCCGATATTACTCATGTGATTCTGAAAACATCACTTCCAGCACTACCATCATCGAACCACAATAGACGAATTTTGAGTTTGTAACATATCACTTCATAATCTGAATGTTGAAACAAAAGTCACTATCTCCTTCAATGAGGAAAAACATATAGGATAAGAAATTTATTTTCTCAAAATGTAAATTTGGTGAAAAATGAGTTTTCCACTATAAGGGACCTAAACATGCCAATTCTTGTCCCAAAATCATACCCCTAAAATAAAATTCATAAATTTATCTCAAAAGGTCAACCATGATGAAGGAAACAAGACACTGTAGATGGCGCATCAAATATATAGACAAGAGAGAATTTACTACAGTTTTAATATGTAGAAGAGGGTTCTAAGGCTGGTGGAATGACTCGTGGTATGTCCGGCCATAGCTGAACCCCCCATGCTCAATCGGCCAATTGAAACCGTGCAATAGTAGATGTCGCAGATATCGACCTCCGATCAACCTAGGATCCAACCTCATTTGCCAGGTCCAACCCTCCAGCTAGGACCTACCCTACATGTTTGTCCAAGACCACTGGGATGTGCCCATATTGACCCAATATATTTTTTCTAGCCCATGGTGGCCTGAGCTGTTGTCAGTAGTGTGTCTACTCTATGAGCCGGTCACTAGCCACCACAACATAGCTAACAGGATGGGCCACGGTGTCGACACCGCTCTGTATACCGCCACCTGAGTTTCCTTTGGGGCCTTAGTGGTCTATTCCGAGGGCCAGTAGTCTCAATCTATTAACCAAATCAGGAATCCAAAAGTGGATTGTGGACCCCAATGATTCTTGATTCATTGTGCCTACCTACGATCAACGATCCGCCGGTTGTTTGTTTCACCTAAAATTTATCATCCTAAAAACAAAAAATAATGAACAAAGAATAAATTTTAACATAGACTGATGGTCGTGTTCATATGGGAATTGATGATTTTAAAAATATACAATTAACAAAAAAACAATAAAAAAGATATTCGATGAGGAAATTTATTCAGAACTGGAAAAAAAGATAAATATTTCCTTCAATCTGTGTTTAGTCATTGGTGATGTGACCACTGTGGAATTAGTTTAAATTATGAAAAGACTATGTAATGTCTCAGATTTTCCATTTATTATTTTTAAATATTATATGGAATTATTTCGAGACCATGCACGAAGACGACATATCATTCCGAGGTCCAGTGAGCCCAGAATGGGGGTTTAAACTTTTTTATGTTTAGTGAGTCAGGCTTGTGAGCGGTTGTGGTAGTTTCCAATCAGATGCCCGGATTAAAAATATGAGCACACCAATGCGTCTAAGATGATGACCTTGTCTAAGAACGAGCCTAACCTCGACTGGCACTGGTCGAGGGAAAAAGTTAATTTTTCGGATGTTCCAAGTAAAATGAAATAAAATAAATCCACATTGTTTATTTTATTTTTAAGGAAACATCCATTGTAGCGCGACAACGACACAATAGTTTCCTCAATTAATGACGTGTCATTATGACTCAAAAATGGAAAGTTAGCGTCATTAATACTGCCGCATAATTCAATTCCATCACATTTCCCTTTTTAATGGGATAATAAAGTGATGATCGTTGGCAACGTTTGAGAGGAACCTCTACAGAATCTGTGAGGCGTTGGAGAGAATTCTCGACGACGAACGATGACGGATCGAAATCAAGATTCATTGTGCCAACGTTGAAGGATCTCGACGACAATGGAAACGCGGAACCTTCGTCAACGATCGATCCTGTAGGGGTATCTTATTTCAATTTTATTTTCCCTGTTTTTGAGTTTAAACGATGAATGCAGATCATCCATGAACATGTTGATCCACAGATTCTTATGTTCTGGTAGGAGGGTTTTCTTTGGGATGATTTTGGGGAAATAATCCATGCATTTTTTATTTATGTTGATCTATGCACATTTAAACCTATTAATGGGAGTGGATCAATGTCGTGATGAATGATGGTAGAGGTTCGATCCTCGATTTGTTTATTGGATTTCCTCCCCCATTATTTTCTCACGCGTACTTCGCGTTCTTCGCAGGGCGACAAACATCGGATTGTTGTGCATCCGTTCCACAACACAACGATCCCAAATCGAAGGCTCGATACCGCAACGACCTTATGGAGGTGCGACGACGATGGAGGATGACGAATCAGACCAGGTCGGGAAAGGGCTTTATTCGAGCATTATTTATGAGGCAATCAGGCGACCAGATCAATGAACAGATCATTACCGGAGGCGCGATGGCGGAGGTCCGTGTTTCTGGAAATTTCTAGAATACACAGCGTGTACTTCCAAAGAACATGTCGTGTAGTAATGGCAGTGGCGAATAGGGTTTCATGGTCATAGAAGAATCACACGGCGTGTGAACCAGGTCACACATTGTGTTGGAATTCCCCCAATGCTCAGCATGTACTTTTGGTAGTACACGGACATGGGATAAGCTACACTGCTTCATGCGGCACAGCATGTACATCATGGCAGAGGCAGCTACGCGAAGCTCGGCATGTATCTTGGGGATACGCGGGCATGAGATTGAGTACACGATCGTGTACACCGTCACATGG
Organism: Viscum album; assembly: GCA_963277665.1. Classification (NCBI taxonomy): domain Eukaryota; kingdom Viridiplantae; phylum Streptophyta; class Magnoliopsida; order Santalales; family Viscaceae; genus Viscum; species Viscum album. The sequence goes on along the minus strand of OY728159.1, from coordinate 988,954,927 downwards.
CCAGGTGAGGCTAGTAACGTAGGTCACCCCGTGTGACGACTACAGGGGTTGGAGTACACGGGTTGATGTCCGTGTACGGGCACATGGCCAGAGTACGCGGAGCCAACCCCAGTTACCCTGACATGGCATGTAAGCCATACTACACACTGTGTACTTAGTTTTTTCTACACTACCAGCCTATGACATGGGCCATTGTACACGGGTAGTACCCGGGGTCGGACAAAACGGCGTGTATCTTTTCTACACGACAAGTACTTTTTTGGAAAACGACATGGTACATTTGTTCACCGTACCTTGGAAATCTTTTGTTTGGGTTAGTGCCCATCCTTATCGTTCCCCTAAAGGTCAGGCATCATTTCCTCATGAAGGATTATGATCCCTTCAGCAGGACATTCTGTGGTAGAGTTAGGAATCCATCCGAGAGGCCCAGATCGAGATCCTCTATCCATTCTCGACCCTTGGTAGGGTCAGGCATCGACGTGACCAACTCTACTAGGCGTTGATACTCTACCTAGCTGGTGTATCACCTAACTAGTGAATCTGGATGAGTTTTGGAATCCTCCACGGACCTGGCAGTGATCCTTATCTATGTATTGTGATCTTTCCCACTCATGAGTGAGTCTCCCATAATGAGTGCTTCTATCTACCATATCCTTTCCACTCAAGGGTGTGTCTCCTATAATGAGTGTAGTTACTTCTCATGATTGTTCCCGATGAACAACAATTCTCAAACGAACATCATCAGAGCTACAAGACTCGTGGAGTGTGTTCTCCCTGAACAAGTGCATCATGAAATCTTTGAACGGAATCCCTAATAGGGGTATGTGGTTGTGTGACTTGTCTCTAGACCACGGGTCTGGGTTTTGAGTATATCTGGTTTGTTCTATATGTTCTATAGGCATATATTATGAATAGCTAACTGTACCTTTAATTTGTGTACTGCTTTGTGGTTTTCGGGGTCTCTACTGAGTATTGTTATACTAACCCCTGCATGGGCATTTCCCACACTTCTACTGTCTTGTGCAGATGGGAAGCCTTTTGAGAGAGTCCATGGCGGACCAGGACAGGACCGAGCTTTCTGAGTTCCCTACAAGCTGAGGCGTTCCTACAACTATAAGCTGTAGTTCAATACCTTTTGTGCTTACCGGTTAGAATTTGTAGTTTTCAAACTCTGGTTTTTGGTGGGCTTGTATTCCGGCCCAGTTTACTTTTATAGTACTCCACCATTCATCGTACTCTGTTGGATGGTTTTAGTTGTATGCATGCAATCTTTTTCCTTAGTGGTTTTTTTACATTTAAGAATTTGTAGGCTTAGAGATTTGTGTGTGTGTGTGCAAAGGTACATAGGCAATGCCTCCCATGTTAGTAAAATGCTTACTTGGTGCTAGTGACCATCCCCTGGCCTGTTGGAGGCGAGCTTGGGGAGTCACGGCGCGGGCCCCACTAGGACGGGTCATGACAGACTAGAGGTGTTATGTGCTAAAATCTTTATACTCCCTAGTTTCTCGCCTTAGGGATACCATAAACATTTATTTAAGTAGAACGTTGTTTCTATAAGGATTTACATTAATTATATAGAAATCAATGCTATTTTGATATAGAAAATATTAAGTATACATCATAATGATGAATAATTAAATCATCCCAATGGAAATAAATATTATTCAATATTTTACCTTCTTTTTTGGTATCGTCAATTTCATGTAATGAATTTATATATTTAGAGCGAAATATTTTGTATTATGTATTAATATTTTGAGTTTATGGTAATGGTATTGGGATTTTCTAATGCTCCCTATGTTTTAATGGATGTGATGAACATTGTACTTAAAGAATATCATGATAAGATTTTGGTATTAATTTATAGAAAATATTTATACTATTTTATCTTTGATTACCATAACAATCTCCTTCAAATCATTATTTGGAATCATAGATAACAATTATCACATGGGAAATTTAAAATTTTTGAATTCTAGCTGCACAATTTTTTTTTCATGGCTTTATTGTCTCCATGAATGGGATCTCATTGTACTCTCTATAGAAAAATGTAGTCCATAAAGGTAATACACCGATATACAAAACTAACGTATGTAGATTTATTAGATTGGTATTTCATTATCTGTGATATAACCAAAAAATTTCCCTGATTGGCTAACCCATTAACAAGACATACTTGTAAAGAATTTAACTTCATTTGGATAAAAAATTTAAAGAACATTTTTTTACGAATTGATGAATATATTGGTGAATTATCCTATTTTGATTCTACCAATAAGAATTAGGGGAATTATTATATTTAGTGATTCATCCCAGGAGGAACATAGTTGTATCCTAATATTGAATGATAAATCTATTTCCACTAAATTACGGGTTTTAATGAAACATGAACAACATTTTCCAACCCATGATATTGGGTTGGTGGCTCTAATATTTTATTTTATGAAATGGTGGCCTTATCTATATAGTGAAATATTTGAGATATATATGGATCATAAGAGTGTAAAAAACATATTTTCATAGAACGAGATCAATATAATGAAATGGTGTTGGATTGATCTATTAAAGGATTATGATTGATCAATACACTATCACCATGGGATAGAAAATAAGGTTACCAATACCCTCAGATATAATGATAAGGTATTATTAAACAAAATAGGAAAAATAGGAATCATATGTTCATGGATATAGTAAAGATGGGTATAAGATTTATTAAATAAGTGGACACATCTATCCCGTTTCATGTGATTTACAAACCAACTTGGTCAAAAAAGATTAATTATTCTCATCCTGATTATGATATTTTTTTAAACTAATTTTGTTAATTATGGAAAGGTGGATGAAATTTTTGAGAATATGAAGTTCTTGATTTTGGAAAAATGATACACATTCCATATATACCCCAGACAAAATAGAGAATTTTCAGAAGAAGCTAATAACCCATCTTTTTATATAAAATAATGTAGGACCAAAATGTATAGATATATGAAGGAATCATTTTAGAGGGAGAATATGAAGTGGAAAATAGTATATTATCTATCAATATGATTAGTTTTTCCATTGGTTAAATGTATGAGAAAAAACTATAGTGGATCCATGAAACCTCTTCCTATTCTTATGTGGAAACGGGATGACATTACTATGTACTTTTCAGTAGATTATCAAATAATAAAAGCATGAATGGTGAAATAGTAATTATTTATGATCAATATACCAAATATACAAATTTTTTTCAATAAGGAAATATTTACCTCTAGAGTAAATAGAAGAATTCTATATTAATGAGTTTTTATAACATCACGGTGGACAACATTCAATACTCTATAATCATGATCCATTATTTACTTCAAAATTATATAATATTATTTAAAAGAGTCATGATAATAACATTTATTTGTTTTCCACTAATCACCTTTAATTTATTGATAATCTGAAATTCATATTAATTTATTGACCACCATGTAATTTCGGATATGTAATTAAATTTTATTGGGATCAATTATAATAATAAATTCCATTTATGTATTCTAATTATGACGTATGAATAATTATATTGAAATTGATTTCATCATTTAACTAGCGGGGATGAAGTTGGTGAAAAGAATCATACAGGCTAAGAACATTCAGAGGATACAATGAGAAATTTATATATAATTCATACCTATATCAAATCATATAAAAGATAAAATATTTATATTCTTATAAAAATAGTAAATATGAGGAATTTTAATAGGCATACTATGTTTTCCTAGGAGTATCTCTCGGGTTAGGTTTTATTAGTGTCTGTATGAATGGGTAATGGATCCCCAGGAACATCATAACATTTGAAATCCTATAGATAATTCGAGTTATTACATAGTATTTTGAAATGAAAAAAATTACCTATAATGTACATGAGGTTTTTTCATATATCACTATTATGGAACAACATGTAATACCCAATTCATGTGATCACATCTGACGAAATATAATTCAGACATGATATATATTACTATGAAAATATTTGATTACTCTTCTAGTAAACGTACTTTGGAGAAATCATATGATATAAGGGGCGATGATATATGTTAAAGAAATTATGATGAATAAATATGAAAATATATTCAATAGGTTACATTTCCGAAATTTCACATAAGAAATTTTTTTGTGGATGGATGAATGTAAAAAATCTAGATATTATGAAATGTTTAATTTTAAAACAATTAAATCACTTTAATAGCTTTCCAAATATGAAAAATTGATTCTAAATGAAACAAAATCTAGGATAGACTAATAACATAACCATTAAATAGGTGAATATGAATCTAATTTAATAAATCAGTAAAATTATTTTGAATAAATAGGTAAAAAAATAAAATCATTTATCATCAATTTATTTAGAATAAACTTTCTAATCAAAATAATTTGATCGTAAAATTAATATATATATTTTTCAGAAAAAACATTTTTATGAATGAATTATGTTTTTAAATTAATAAGTTAAATTACTCACAACTGGTGTATTTTTATAAAAAAAATTAATAAAATATATTAAATAAAATTATTTAACATCTATCTAATATTTTTTTCTACTCATGGGATAAGAATAAATAATCATGTATTCATAAAAAAAATATTTTTCTAAAAAAATGGCTCTTTCATATTTTTTCAACTTATTTTAAAAAAATATATAAAATTTAAAAAACAAATTAAAAATTTTAATTCATTTTTAAAATATACATATCCAAATTATATTTAACTAAATTAATGATAAATTTATGAAAAGTGTATGTTTTTTATGAATAATGAAAAATACTTATTTTTGTTAAAATATTCTTTTCATTTAATGAATTTAAAAATTCATTTTTTACATAAAATTTTATTTTAAATTAAAATTTGTTCAGCCATATTATTATTTACCCCATTTACATCACAATAAACTATTAATGATGAGATTTGACATCAAAATAGATTGTACATAAGAACATTTTCTTGAGGGAATCTTAGTTTTTATCATGTTTATGAGTTTAATATTAAATATAATTCACCACATTTGAAGAATTTAATTCAATAAAATCTATTATATAATTTTATATAGAATAATTAAGATGAGTTATCAATTTCAAAATAAATTTTGGTTCTAATGAATTGTAACAATTTAAAATGTTCTTTACTACTGTAAGGTTAAAACATGGTTTTGTGCGTTACATACTCTCATTTTAATGTAAATTATCCCTCAATGTAGGACCATTATTTGAAATATTTAAATTAATATTTATAACGATTTGGTAAAAATTATCTTATTAGGATTTTTTTTCATTTATTATTCTTGATGGAAAAATTACTTAGGTAAATATAAAAACTAAGTACCTTCGTGAAAAATAAAATGGTAAAAGTGAGTAACCTTAACAGTTAAAAAAATACATTTTTATAACATGTTAATTTCTTTCTAGAGAAATTAATTGAGCATATCCTTCTTCAAATTTAATATTTTTAATTTTTTGAGTAACTTCATTTGAGAGTGAGTTCCCATTATCGAATAGTTTTGGGTATTTATAAAAATGCCACTCAACCTCATTTATAGATGGGATCCTCCTCCAATCACTTATTCACTCTTATTAATATTTATTATATCCAAGAAAACATACCAGAATATATCTGGAATATCTTTATCCACATTATATATAAACTGATATTACCAATATACCATCCCTTTCAACCCTATTAAGTGATTCAAAAGTTGTTTTTATAAGTGAAGGTATTTTTATTCAATAATCCCTTTTTTATTTATATATTCCGAAATTGATTAATGTAATAATAATAAAAATTAAATTAAATAAGTATCGATAATTTACTAAGATTATATCATGTTTATGAATTATATTATAACTATATCCTCTTCCATCAAATGGGAAAAAAATTCTTTGATCGTGTATACAATGGACTACTATCTCGCCAACCGATGTATTTAGTTTTACATCCCCACACCTCACAGATATATATACTATTATATTTAATGAATATATATGTTTTTGAAAATTATAAAATATTAATTCTTGTGGAATTATTTTATCTTATCTACCTTTTTACCTTCCAATCTATTAAAATAGTATAATGTCTCACATTCATAGGTGTGGAGTACCACCTCCATTAAGTGATGTGACTTTTTTATTTTTTCATGGATGGTAACAAGTATAGATTGGATGAAAATATATTATTTTTACAATATATTTATTAATTATATAAATTTTATTTATTATTTAACTTTCTTTCAAAATATAAATAATGAAAATGAAAAACTAATTAATTCGTACGTACAATCTAAAATATCACTAAACATATAAAATAGTTTTTTAATATATAACATATATAGAATATTATAAACAATAATATAATGAATATATATGATATTTAAATCATGGATTACTATTTTTATAATATGAGACCACGATGTATATACAATTTTGCAGACTACCAATCCCAAACATGCATTAAAAGAAAATAGTTATTACTGAAAATAATTATTTTAAAAAAATGATTTAAAATTGGGCATAAAATATTATATGTAAATAAGAAATGATATAATATATATGACTAAAGCTTTATATTATTTTCATTATAAATCTATATTTATCATGCGGGAGGCTTGGACTTATATGAAGGAAGTTAAGTCAGAGGTAGACACTAAATTAACAATGTCATCGTTATTTGGAACTATTTATGTTTATATATATTAAGGGAATTTTATTAAATTTCCACCATAAACCCAATTTATTTTAATATACAATGGTTATTCATATATATTATATTTTTCCTTTTTCAATTTCATCAACATAAAAATTTGATACCCTAATATTCTTTTTTACAGGAAAACTAATATTATTTGTCTATTCAGATGAGAATATATCACTTCTATGTCTTCATTTTTCATAAAATGTTTAAAATATTATTTTAATATTGAAATTTTTTTATCCAAATAAATTTACCCATCATTAAATTTTTAGAAATTTATTTCAAGAAAATATTTATAAAATTGTCCAAACAGAGTACTTTTTAAATGTTTATAAATGTGTGAATTTAAAATTTTTAACATAAATATAATGAATGTTATTTTATTATTATAAAACCACCCATTGATTTAATGACTACTCACCATGTTACAATGGTTCTTCCAATGAAAATTTCCTCCCAGATATTTGTTAAATTTTTAGATATTGAATAAGTATTTTCAAAATGAAAATGATATTCTCCTTTTATAATATTATAGTTATCTTTTTAAATCATATTTATCTATATCTGAATTATTTAGTTGATATTAATCTCTATTGGAGATGTAATCATATAATACAATTCCCCATAATACTCTACCTACTTTATGATTATGATTATTCATTGGTGGATGCAATTACATTTTATATCCATGTTTTCCAATATGAATTTTTATTTTTATTTTGTTATCACCTTTTATATAAAGGCTTTATTTAACATAGTATATGATGGTTGGGTTGTACATTAGCCCCTTCACGCATTTTTAAGTCTCATGTGACCAATTAGTTTTTGTATTTGGCTGATTTCTTACATAATAATGTATTATGTATTTTCATGACCCCTTCATATTATGTTTATGAGGTCCCACATTATGAATTTCCATAAAATGAAATTAGTTATTGATATCCATGTTATTATTTAATTACTTATTATATACATGGGTATTTTTTAAATGTATTAAATTATTTATATGTAATTATTTAATCATCATTTATAACATCCATATTAATATTATTTATCATGTTATTAATTAAATTTAATTTCTTTATTTAATTACCCACCCAAGATTTTCATTACAAATTTTTTCATGATAAAATGCATTTTGAGAATAACCTTACTAAGAATATGAGCTCACCCCTTTCTTATGTTTTCCCCATGATACCAGGATGTATATAATGACTAATATGTATGGATATGAATATGGTAATAGTGAAGTTATTGAAAAAAAACTATGTTTTATTTGTTTCACATTTATATAATTTATAATTAATGTGTACATCTTGGTTTCCAATACAACTATATTATTTGGTCGTTTTTGATTTTATTTCTTCAATATAATTCCAATGTAAAAAATATACCCCCAAGCACTAGGCTATATTAGTCAGGTTATTTATATAAAATTTATGTGTAAAGAATCCAAGTTAAATTAATAAATTATAACTCCAACAAAAAAAATTACTCACAATAATTAATCATCATTACATATTTAATATTTAATAATAAATAATTGAAAATAATTTAAAATAAAAAATCTTAATCAATATAAAAGAATAAATTCTATGAAACAACCATAAACCTCTTTTCAAAAAAAATTCCGAACAATCAAAGATATTTATCGTTAATTTTCTCTAGTAATCTTACCTATAAAAAATCATAATAATTAACCCAACTACCAATAACAATATATTTCCCATGGATCATCACTTCATTTAATGATTTAGAATTTATTTTCAAATTCATTAAACTAATATATGTAAAAAAGTATAATTATAACTCACACAAAAAATATCCACACCCTGAATGTTAATTTATACCCTTAAATACCATTGTACATTATTATTTCACTTCAGTTTCCATTTCCCTTGTTTATTACATAAATATATTGTATTGTCACAATAATCAATCGAATAAAATAAAACTTTTCTTAATTTTTCAGTCACTCATAAATTATTTTCTCAGTTAATCCACTAAAATCCATTTTAGGTTCCAACATATATACTTTAGAATAAAAAATGAGATAATACCTACAAGTATTGAAGTTAAAAATATACATGGATTGTATTATTAATATCCTCATATCATGGCGGTATTGTGGAATGCAATTTCACTTGCCTAATAATCTCAAAATTATCTAAAGGACCCACACATCATGTTTCATGATTAATATTCTTATCAAGTCACCAGTGTTGCAGATAAAGAGATACTCATATGAATGTACGAAAACCACATAGAACATAATTGTATATCATTTATGATTATAATCTAAATACACATGAATTGTCATATAAATAGAGAGCTCTATTTTTTCTTTGTTGAGTCGCTATGACCACTACTTGTAAAAAATATTTAACCCAGTTGAATAACATGTAAATTTTATATTATTGATTCAATAATATCATGATATGGTATATACCATCTACTGGATCAAAATTGAAATTGAAATCAAATATGTTATTAAAAAAATATTTTAATAAAAAAAATATTATTTTATACATCAGTCCATGAATTGGTAAAATTGATAATATACTATAAATGGGATCTTATATGAAAGAAAATAATTCCAATAATGGGCCCAGAATATGTTTTTAACCTTGGAATAATGCTTATTTAATTCACAATAAGACTCTCAAGTGCCTTACGGTATGTAAGTCTAACTATAAAATTTGACCAATATACTTAATGAGTTGACCTATTATGTCATAAAAAAGTAAAATTCAAAGTAATATTTTTGTTTCTCTCTTAGGATAACTATTTCCCATTGATACGAACATTATAGACAAGTATTGGTAATTGTGAGTGGTTATACAGTTGTGGAAACATTGTTATATTAAAGGAACATGACCTAATTATTAGGGATATCAATGCGATGAGAATAGATTTTATTATGAATATAGTCATAAGAAATTAATCTATATAGTAAGGCTTTGTTATTTTTATTTTTTCTTTTAATTTGTTGATTCTATATCATATATTGACATTATATATTTCACTTATGTTGTTTTCATTGGCCTCAAAAATTTTGATTTACATATTTGAAAAAATTATTGCATTGGATATTTTTTTATACCATCATATTTTAAATACCTATGTTTTAAAAATGGATTCAAAATAAACATCAATGGTTATTTATAGTGATTAGTTATTTAGATCTCTTCCAGAATAAATTATATATTTCTCATGGTCCAACAGATAGGATGGTGTTGGGAATTTTTTGTGTTGAAGGATATCACATTCAAATACATATGTTATGTTAATTATGTATTCGATAATCCATGTTAGGGAATGAAAAAAAGTCTATTAGTGATTATGGGAGAAAATAATTTTGGAGATTTCCATCTGAGTAACATTTTACGGTGAACATAATCTCACAAAATTAGATGCATATTTTTTCCGGAATTAAGGTCTAGGGATTGATGTTAGAGGCATCGAATTCACCATTTGGGCCACAGAAAAAATTTCTAGTGTGATCAAATGGGGAATCAGGGATGATGGTGAGATTTTAAGTTGTGAATATGATTCTGATTTGAAAACCCCAAATACACTACATGTAGTTTAGAAGAAAATGTATCAGGTATATAATTTTTTGTGGAAATATGGGGGTTAGTATTAAGTATCATAGACCTTATAAAATAAATAAAATATCATATTTATATATCATAAAATAGTGTCATTTATTATGGGTAAATTACCTAGTTGTTGTATATACATCAACTCCACGTGGGTTTGTGTCACACTCTATGTATATTTGGGAAATTAAATGAGTGTTAGGTGTACATTCTTAGTGCTTCTCATAGCTTGAAACATAATGTGTTCCATTCTATATTACGTGTATATGGTCCATACATTACTGATAGGGTGATAGTGCATGAACCTTCTATACCATAGTGGCTAAAAGTCATGTATCCTATAGATCATTTTGTTCACTCCTTCCACACCATGTGACATTGATAGGGATTGATATTCAAGAATGGGAATATCCCATTTGGTTACATGATTTGATATGAGAGGGTTTTATTTTATTATCCTAAAAAATGCAATTATGTGATTAATAAATTATTTCCAAAGTGATATTTGGGGTTTTTACCCTTGGAGTTACAAATAATCCATGACATGGGTATTTGAATTCCTTTATAAGGATTGGGTTTATATTCACAAATAAAAAACTAAGTCATGAGTCCTCTATCTAGGGATTTTTTGTCCTCCTATCATGGTGCTCAAGAAGGGTATGGTTCCTCCCCCAATGTTTTTACTCTCATGCTCATTATATACATACATGTTACGACTATATCACCAACCATAAAATGATGACATAATATAGATTTTTTTACAAGGGTAGTATATATGATTTATCTAAAACATGATATTGTTGTGAAAAATGATTAATTAATACCTTAATTAGTGATAATGAATTTCAAGTGTGAACGAACCCATTATGGGAACCGAAAAACGGTTAAGAAGTTATAAAATATAAATATGATATTACTATGAACTTTTTAATACTTAATAACAACGTATGGGCCTTTGAAATTAGATTTATGGATATAGATCAACACAATATTTTATGGATAGTTTTGTAATTTATGAATCCATTTATTTGTATGGAACCATAACACTTATGTTCTAAATCAGGTATGGTTGTGACATCTGTTTATTATATACAAATTCAATTTTTGGATTATATATAGATTTTTTATTTCTTCTTATAAAAATAATCATTCATGTGTAGGGACTTTTGTATTGGATTGGTGTTATGTTATCCTATTTTTCCCCTCTTATACACCCCCTTTGAATAATTTGAGATGACATATTTTTTGGGGTTCTTAATCTGGTTTTCATTGAATGTTATCAGGTTTGTTTACACTCTCCCTTTCATGAGACTTATAACCCCACATATCTTGTCTGGAAGAATGAGACAAATTTTGTGATATGTGAAGGATATATATTAATCTTATATGTATTGATTGAAGTTGACACATAATGATTCCCATAGAGAAATTATTGACCATGATGATTCATGTTCGTAGTGATGATCATAGTAGTTGATGTGTCATCATGTAGTACTTGTAGCGTGTGGTATCATCATAATACATTTGTATCTGAGACTGTTATAATATAAATATCAATTTAATTTGACATATGGTATATAATTTTTTAATATTGTGATATTAAGTATAATTTATATTATTATATATATATATATATATATTTGTTTTGTATCCAATTTTATGCATTGGAGATATAAATTTGTTGAAATTTTCTATAGGATAATGACACACATATTATTTTATACCCCTTATTGATTATACTCAGCATCCCTTGGTCTTTGGGAGGATGGAAGGAGTTCTCATTCATCGCATACTCATGGAAATGGAATTTCCATGGACATTCATGTTATCATATAATGTTATCAAAACTAGTTTTCATAAGGGTGGTGTTTTGTGTTAGTATTAATGTGAGTATTGATTTTGGAAATAAGGTAATGATTTTATGGTGGTCTTTTGTTCAGTTATTAGAACATAGAGTCCAGTATAGTTGTGGTAACTAAAATATGATTTTTCATGGAATTTGATAAGCTATAAGTTATCCCATAAATCAATGAAATTGTTTTCCATATAAGTAATCTAATAAATAGATAATAAAATTCAGATATTATCTTCTTTATCTTCTTTAGTTAATATTATAGAGATGTGCTCTTACCCTTGTGGGTTAAATTGTTTATATTAAGGGTTCAATCTGTATATTTTCAACCCATGTAGTGTGGTATAATAATGAAGATCCATTTCTTATAGATGGACCTCTCAACACTATTTGGTGATTGATGAGGTATAGTCTCTTGATATTTTTTTTATAGAATTCCATTCAATGTGATCAGAGCTAATTTTTCTCTCCATTATACTTGGTAATGATATTATAGAGTCGATGGTATTTTCCATTGATTTTAATTAGAGTATCCATAAACTTTGTACTTTTCACATGTCATGATTACATGATAATAAAATATTCACCCTATGAGACTTATCCAAATTTTACTGCGGTTCTACTGGGGTTTGGTACAATAATTACAATCTATATTCAACATTTATTAAACATATATTGGTTCTTGAGTTGATACTAATACTTTTTATTGTGAATTGATAGTGTAATTTTTTTCTTGATCTCATAATAGAAATAATCAATAGTGAATATAACTTTACTAATCATCAAAAATGTTTTTTTATTTGAGTGCATAATATTCTCAATAGGTTGGTTTTATCACATTCTTGTACATGTTTCAGGAAATATATATTTTTTTATTGTATTTTTTAGTGAATCTTTATGACATTAGTGGCTTATAAGGTGAAACTAGAGGAATGAGCTAAGAACTATGTTTAATATATAATGAAACAAAACTTCTAATTGATTCCACAAACCCGAAAATGGGTGGGGGATATATTCATGGATGATTTTTACAATCATTATTGGGATAATGTAATATTGTTTTTAGATGTTATCTACAGTGGTGTAATAGATGGACTTCAACATTAGAAATATTGATGTGCTTGGGAGACACTAATTTAGGATCTATTAGATATTAAAGTGTTTTTAGTTAATAAAAATGTAAGGACAATGTGTAAATGTCATCAAAACAGTACACATAATTAGTCAGTTTCAATTTATCATAAGGTCCTTCAAAAATGCACATATCGAGGATCACAATATATATAAAAAAACTATTATAAATATGTCTATGACTTATGTCATCCATTAAAGTATCCTTATACGAGTTAACATAGGCATATTTAATTATTTAAATGAAAAATTTATAATAGTTATGTATTATAGTGGAATTATTATTTATAAACTTTTCATCTATTTATATTCCAAATATAGTGAACATCCCCCACTCACCCCTTCTTATGAGTTGAGATAAACATATTCATGGATGGGGATAGTGAACCACAACATAGACATGTATAATATCTCTAACATGACATGGTGATGGATTATTAAATGTTTCATGTTATGTAGTTTTTTATTCAGTTTTGGTTATTTTAAGTTCGGCATAGATAAAAGTATTATAATATATTCCTAACTTTGTAGAAAATGGTTGTTGTTACCCAACTCGTTGTCTTCGGTTTCCCATTATTTTTATATAGACATGATAAAGAATTAATTGATGATCCATGTTCGATTTATGGTAGTGAGATATATCTATTATGGTTAGTGAGTATATATGACCCTATGAATGCTTCAAAATCTAACCATTAGATTCTAAGTGAGGCTATTAATTGAGTATGGGAATGAAAAATACCTTCTTATTATTTTTTATACATTGTTTAGTGAAATATGATGTAGAGAAATTGGATAAAATGCTCAATGAATTTCCTAATGATGGGTAATGGTGGATCCTATAAAGGTCTATAACATTACACTTCTCTTATATTAAAGGAGTATAATAATTAATAAAATCTCATAGGGTGTCATCTAGTCACATGTAGAAATATAGAAATTTATACTATAGGATTCATGAAGGATGGTGACACCATAATGTCACATTAATGCAATAATGTCCTATTTTTTTGAGGACCTTATATCATGGTGATAATGTAGTTATGTTTGTAGTTAGATTCATTTTTGGGATTCTCATGTGTATAGGAAAATGTTTCTAAAAATATATTAGCATTGATTTCTCCATTTTCTTCTATTGTGTGAGAGAGGACACGATAGTAATGTTTATGATTTTTTTAATATCTACTTCAAAATTTCTACGAATATATGACCAATATCAGTTTCCTAACAGTGAGGATGATTCACTCACATACATATGTATTTAGTGGATTTCACATAATTCTCATGTTTATTGTGGTGGTGGGTGATATTAGTAGAGAACACACATATAGAGCATGGTCCATATAATGTCTTACCATGATAATTATTATAAGTGTATGGAATAATTTAAAACATATGCTATTTGATTTATATGGAATTATTATCAAGAATTTTTTATTTCTAGTCCCTTGGAAAGTTATTATACTACTATGTAAAGATGATAGAGTATCATCTTCTAAAAATTCATTATATATAATTTCAATTTGTAGTTGATTGTTCCATACGATGGTAGCGGTGTGATTTAGATTAGCTGTTATTCCTAATGGTGTGTATTATGCTCTCATCTATTGATTCATAAATTAGCTTCGATGACACATCCTAATTATTTTAATAGTGGCTTTGAGTCTCTTTGTGATCAAAATGAGGATGGGGGATATAAATGTTTTTTATAATGGGTTATTAAATAATTTCAATATCACATTTGTTTAACGATATAGTGATATGGGTACCAATTACATGAGATAAATAGATTATGTAGGAAGTAGGATTGAATCGATAGAGATGGATTATTATCAACAGCTCCAATTATTTTTTATAATTTTTTATAAATCATAGTTTTGATTTGAATATGGATGGATGTTCCCACAAGAAAATCATTTTTATCGCTCTTTAAAATAGTGGAGTGAAGCAATTGATCTAGTGATAACCTTATCGATAGATCATTTTGTTATGTGTGTCAATGGTATGAGGTGTTATTTCCTCCTATTTAGTGGGATGAACATTGGATGTTGAAAGGTTTTGTGTATTGAGTCTACAAATGATACATATTGAGTTGTTGGATATATTAATTTTATATTTATTTCAACCTCTATAGAGGTAAAATGGAAAAATAAACATTCTAGACTACCTATGAAAACATATATTATAGTTTCATAGATCTAAAGATTTGGTTCATAATGTTGGGTAGAGATTTTGTGGAATTAAGATTTTTGTTGGGAAATGAAAAATATATATTAATTATTATATTATTAATTTTTTTCATGCACATTCATTTTAATGAAATTAATATTATATTGAATATTGTGTCATGTATGAGAATTATTTAACATTGACAGAGCCAGTAACAATTGTTTTTTCTTATGAGTGGTGTAACACCCCGAGATTTTATGAAAAATATTATTTTAATTCCATTAATGTCTTTTGTTGTATTCTACACCAAGATTACCTTGCGCTATACGCAACACCGTATTAGCTTGCAGTATACGCAACACTATTCTTGGACCGTGTTACACACAATTTTGATAATAGTTATTCTACGCAACATTGAGTGTATATATATATATATATATATATTAAATGTATAAATAAAATATGGTTGGATTCTGTTATACGAAACAACGAAGGATTCTTTCACAACACGCAACCCTGACTTGGCTTGCATTACACGCAATCGCGACCTTCCTCGATAGCGTGTGTTGTACGCAATACCGGGTTTTAATAAACAATGTTATATTATTATAATATTGTCATGAACTAGCCGTTATGAATAGTATTAACTAAATTTTGAATTTTATAACATTATTATTAATCTTACACATTTCTAGAACATGGTATAAGAACAAAATAAATTTTTCAGGTAAAATAAGTATTTTTCAAAAAATGCAGTTTTGCCACCTTTGGATGGCGCACCCACTTTACATCTGGTTTTTGACATGTTTATATGTTCAATTTGACAAAATAATATTCTTCTTTTGAATCAGGAAATAAAAATTTACATTAGATAAAGTTTTGATATTTTTCTGATAAATTTCATATTTTAATGAATAGTAAAAACACGCTATATTTTAATTAAAAACAACTTTTATCATCGTAATAGCTTATGTGGTTAAATTATAATATTGAATGGTTTTAAAGTATAAATAGAATATATTTTTACCATTTAATATAATGTATGTCATTAGCATTGATTTTACCTTGAATTCGTAGGATAAATCAATTCAATCTTTTGCAATGTTTTAAACAAAAACCCTTTTTTATTCGACAACGGGATTAATTTTAATTTAATTTCTGCAACTTTTGTGTTTTGAATTTTAAAAAATGGATTCCATATTTGGAATCAGTGGGTCCAAATTATGTTAATAAACTACTTTTTATTTTTGGGAATTATGAATAGTAACTACGGTAAATTTTATTTACCATAATTAAAGGTAAATCGGGTAATTAAGGGTAAATATAATATTTTAAAATTACCCTAACAAATGTCAAAATCCTGTTGGATGACTAAAAGTAGACCCATATAACCTAAGGGTCGGATTAGAATCATTTAATGGACATTTGTCCATGAAAATAACTTAATTATTATTAAAACCAAAGAAAGTGACAACATGTCACTCTCTTAAATCTTATAAGTATATTAATTTTAATTTAGTGATAAACGTAATGAAACTTCGAACATGAATAGTCTCCAGAAATATAATGAAATTATCTACATCATATAAATTTATTTATAATTTTTAGGGATTAAATAATTATCATTAATTATGACACAATAGTGATGCAGAAATTGTTTATCTAGTGAAAAATCAAGAATATTGTTTTTATTAAACTAATAGTGACCATAAAATGCACAAATACCTAACCAAAACTTGTTGGCCATGTAAATGTAAACCATAAGCATACAATGGTCGAATATGTGATCATTTGGAGCCTTATAAAAGCGATTATGACACTTATATTATTTTATTTTAAATGATCCCAAAGTTGTCACCTTCATAATTTAATAAATATAACAATTAAAATATTGCGATTTTAAGATGATAAATTCGAGTAAAAGTATTATTGTGAAAGTTAATATATTTATCTTCATCATAGGATTTTATTTTAAATTATTATACAACAAATAAGTATATTAAATAATTATACAAAAATGATGTAGTAATTATTTTATTAAGAGATAAACCAAATAAATGGTTTTAAAAATAATAAAATAAATATTATATGCACTATATAATGTGATACACTAATTTTATAGTTACATATGACCTTTTATTAATATATTAAAACTTTTAGTTCGAACATATCTTCTGTATTTATTTTATTTAAATTCAAATAAATGAATAGGGTCAAAATTGACACTATTGTTATTTTACAAAAATAACATATTATAAAATTGTTTAAAAATCACAAAAATATTTAAAAATTATAAATTTATATTTATATGGTCTATAATGTTATAAAGTAATCAATTATGGATAATTCACAACAAATAAGTAAATATTTTTTATAATTTAAAATTTAGAATTTTATTACCACAAATAAACTTAAATAGATTAAATAAGGATAAATCAAAATGATAAGGTTTAAAATAAGATCCAAACATGTCTAAATTTGATTGGATGATGAGATTACAACCCTATCTCATCTAATCTTCGAATATGAGTCATTTTTGGAGGTTTTTAAGTGGGTTTAGATTTATTATAAATTAATATTTTTAAGAATTCCTAAGGTGCCCCTCTCCTCCCTTATAAAAGGGCACCTCCTCCCCCTCCTCCTCACACAACTTTGAGCCTTCAATCTCGGCCAACCCCTAAAAAAATCTATTCTCCACTTCCATATAATAATCCTAGAGGTTCTGGTCTTCTTAAAAGACCAATCTTAGTTCCCTAAGTGAAGGATTCAAAGAGGCGTTTCAAAGAAGAGGTAATATCCATTACCGATCTTTTCAATTTCTTTCTTCTTCAACTTCTTCTTCATTAGTTGTTTCATGATAAAGTAATAACATCAGTATTACTTACATACTGAAATGTTATTATAAATATGAAACAACTCTAATTAAACTTCTATCCATCCTACGGAAAAAGGAAATCACCGCGCGTGCGTACGTACGGAATACCGTCTCCACGTCGTGGTGTAATCTATTTTCCGCCACCACCTTAATTGGATGGGTATAATGGTTTAATGAGTGACTATATATGATTATTATAAAGTCATATTGATACAGAAATAGTATACATACACTTCAAAACAATTCCACGACCATGGGAACGATATCATCGCTCGTGCGTACGTACGGACTACCGTCTCCACGACGCGATGAGATTCATTCTCAATGATTAACCATTCATGAATGATTATAAAGTATATATAATAAGTTCTAATGAAATATATGACATAATAATGATACTGGAATTATTTATATTTATATGTATGTCATATACTTAATTCCATTCAATTCAATAAGGAAACAAAAACAGCGTTCATGCGTACGTATGGACTACCGTCTCCATGAACGATGTATTTATTTCCATTTACTGATTCATTATATATATGTATATTCTGAATATATATATATAAATCATGTTTTATATTCTGTAATTAAGTAATCATGATCTAAGTAATCATATGAACAATTACAAGTCAAAACACGGACGACAAATGAAACAATTTTACCCAAAACACTCTTTAACAAAAAATTTACAAAAGAACGGGTAATATAAAGTCATAAGTGAACCATATATGATATCGTAACAATGAATATGATTCTTTAATAAGTTAATGACATTATTTAAATCATTATACAGGAGGTTCGGACTCTTACGAAGCAAATCGGACCTAAGGTAAGGGAAAATATCACAATCTCATTTTTATCCGAGATTGTTTATACTTTGGTATTTACTGGGGTGTATTTTATCATCCACATCCATGATTCATAAATAATATTATTTCCATCCACCTACAATTGTTTAAATCCATTTTTACCCTTCAGTGAGTTTTTAGTAAAAGAAATGAAAGGAATATTTTGTCGTTTTTCGTACGAGGTACTTTTTGACTTTTCCGACAAAAGTATGAAGAATGTTTTTTTTTAACTTATACGGCATGAATGGATTTTTAAAACATTATTTCCAAGAAGCTTCCTTTACAAGTTATCAAGTTTATTTTTAATCATCTTCTTTTATTTTAAAGTCATATGACATGTTATGAAAGGAAAAATGTTTTTGAAGTAGAAAGTATATTTTCCTCAAGAATGGAGTTCAAGTATTTTATCAAAATTATTTTCCATCTAAGATAATAAAAGGGTTCTGTTTTTATCGCTATTATTACATGGATTTGATTATGTTGTGATGGAAATATTTTTATGATGTCCTTTATCTTATATGAATTGTTTTATGATGTCATGATGTTTCAAGAATCCCATTTTTGTTACATGTGTTATGCAATGATGTATGATTTATGATTTTGTGGCACACATAAGAAAGGATTCATTATAAAATGGGTGGGACCTATATCTCCCTCCAATGCATTGGGTAAAGATTTTATATCTCATGAGATAGACATGGCTGGAATGGTAGGTTATACCGGTTGAGTGAAACAGGACTGAAACGAGGGTTACTCGATTCAGAAAGGGACTTTGTCCACTAAGATAGTCTTGGCAATGAGTCTTGACTAACAAGAAATGATTCTCTATGAATATTTGTGAATGCCACAAAGTTTCATGTTTTAAGTTATGATTATTGTGATTACATTTCACTACCATGATTTATCCCATGTTATGAAATTATGCTCTCTTTTGCAGTTTATGATTTCCAAAATGTTATGTTCTTATGAATACGATGTGATTGATATTTCTTTTGTTTACCCTTACTAAGCATTTGAGCTCACCCTTTTATGTTTTCTTTTCCCTAGGATATAAATAAAGGTTTTAGGTATAAAAAAAAGGAAGATCTTTATGGGAGATGTTGAAGATCTTTCACCACGATTAGAAGATTTTATTCCGAGTTTCCAAAGACTCTAAACTATTACGATCCTTGTATGTGTGTTTCTGTTATGTACTAAGTATTCCGAAAAAGTAATGTAATGTCCATGTACGATAAGCTTTGGGTCTCTACAGTTGGTATCAGAGGAAAGGTATAGTCAACCTTTGGAAACTATGATGCGAAAACGTTAGTGAGATCCCTAGAGATATTTCTAAGGTATGTCTAGGGATGTCCCTAAGGATAAGTATACGTATAGGATATAGTCCTAGAATTATGGTAACGATATTATATTAGACCAAAGATGTTAGATATTGAAGTTACTCCCCCTTTATTATGATTTTTGGCCTCTCACACTATTCTTTTTGGGTTTTAGAAAGTGGCTGGAAACAAGATGATTCACGATAATGGAGGATATGATGGACAATGGAATGATATTCTTCATGAGAAACCAAATTAAATGGGATTTGGAAGTCCAAACATCATTATTATGCCGAATCATCAATCTCATAATATGATCAATAAAGTAAAATTTGGTAAGTTTCCTGACTCGTCTAATAAGAGAAAGATGGAGTTTCATGATGATCATAGAGGAAAGAAAGTTCAATTTCCCCTATGTAAATCATGTGGGAAGAGGCATCAAGGATAATGTATCAAGGGAACTAGAAGATGCTTTCGGTGTGGAAAAGAAGGACACAAAGCAAGTAAGTGCAAAGGAAAAGGGTCGGTTAACACCATGGATGAGGATAATGGTATTACTACGACATCAAAAATGGTTAAGTGTTTTAAATGTGGAATGTATGGGCATTATGCAAACAAATGCCCTAAGGGAAATACTCATGAAGAGAATCAGTATGGTCATATGGGTAGTATTTATGTGGATGATGATGAAGAGACTACAAATGATATGTGAGATGAAAGAATTTTTGAAGCTCGGTCAATGGTTTAAGAATGTAGTGGAATGATTACATGTTTATCATGTGTAATGTTGTTTAAGTAATCTCATGCTACTATGGAATAAAGAGATATCTATGGATTGTTACGCTGTTGTCTTTCCTTGGGTTTTTAAAGTGTATGATTAATGTTACGACTATCCATGAAAGGTTTTTCATATATTTTGGGAATGTAGATGATATGCGCATAATGAAGGGATAAGGAGAAAATTAAATGTTTGTTAGTATTCATGAGCTCATGACTGATATAAGGAGATGGTTATATCATGGTTTGAGTATATAGAATTTTGAGGATTTTGGTATGTGGAAAGAGTTAACTTTTAACAGCACTCATGTTTTCAATAAGGTTCAATGGATATTCAAGAGAGTACATGATTAAGGCCTTTGAATGTTTGGAATGTGACCAACAAGATATATCTTATGATATATGGGGATAAACGATGTTATTAAATCTCTGAGAGTGGACTGTAGTATTATGGATAAGCCTAAAGATTGGAATGGATTGTGTTGGACATAAGTTAGTATTGTTTGTTTTTCGATATTATTGATGGGATGTTATAGTAATATAGTTTTAGAAAAAGGACAACCTGCAGGACGGGCGACAGCCCATCGCGTTGGACAAGGCTGTAGGAATCGAACCCACAACCGAAGTGCGACTGGCCTTTATCGCCTACTACTAGCCTACATGAAGTCCCTATTTAGTAGAAACTAGTTTTATTATATTAAGCAGTATGATATGTGAAGTATAAGTTCATTTTAGGAACCATATATGATTAATCTCACTATAGATGGACTTATGTATTTTTCTGATAACTTTTCTAACCTTTTGTTTGAGACAGATGGAATGACCCATCATTCTATCACATGATCTGCTAACACGTCACGAATGACAAATTCAACAACATTTCTTTAAGAGATGAAGTGGAAATTGTCCAAAGAACAACAAACTGTGAGACTATACCAAAATCACGAAAGTATTTATTCTAATTCAATTTTTCAACTTTAGGGAAATGATCTTGAAAACCAAAAATGTTGTCCTAGTGATCTTATACCTGATGAATCAGATGGTACCTTAGATCATCACAAATTTATGGATTTGTGATTACTGGATTTTCCATAGCCATGCCCTCTACCACTCTCCATCAGAACATGATGGTTAGATTTCTCTTCCATATCCATATTTTCACCTATGTGGAAACCCAGTGATTAGTTTATTTGGGTAACCGTTACGTTTCATACTTTTGTTTTTAAAGATAAGTTTTGGTATTCCTTTTTACGATGTGGGTTTCTATCAAAGAAACTTTAAAATAGTAAACCATTTATAACCCCGACGAATTTCGAGGGTGAAATTAATTTTAAGGGGGGTAGAATGTAACACCCCAAGATTTTATGAAAAATATTACTTTAATTCCATTAATGTCTTTTGTTGTATTCTACACCAAGATTACCTTGCGCTATACGCAACACCGTATTAGCTTGCAGTATACGCAACACTATTCTTGGACCGTGTTACACACAATTTTGATAATAGTTATTCTACGCAACATTGAGTATATATATATATATATATTAAATGTATAAATGAAATATGGTTGGATTCTGTTATACGAAACAACGAAGGATTCTTTCACAACACGCAACCCTGACTTGGCTTGCATTACACGCAATCGCGACCTTCCTCGATAGCGTGTGTTGTACGCAATACCGGGTTTTAATAAACAATGTTATATTATTATAATATTTTCATGAACTAGCCGTTATGAATAGTATTAACTAAATTTTGAATTTTATAACTTTATTATTAATCTTACACATTTCTAGAACATGGTATAAGAACAAAATAAATTTTTCGGGTAAAATAAGTATTTTTCAAAAAATGCAGTTTTGCCGCCTTTGGATGGTGCGCCCACTTTACATCTGGTTTTTGACATGTTTATATGTTCAATTTGACAAAATAATATTCTTCTTTTGAATCAGGATATAAAAATTTACATTAGATAAAGTTTTGTTATTTTTCTGATAAATTTCATATTTTAATGAATAGTAAAAACACGCTATATTTTAATTAAAAACAACTTTTTTCATCGTAATATCTTATGTGGTTAAATTATAATATTTAATGGTTTTAAATTATAAATAGAATATATTTTTACCATTTAATATAATGTATGTCATTAGCATTGATTTTACCTTGAATTCGTAGGATAAATCAATTCAATCTTTTGCAATGTTTTAAACAAAAACCCGTTTTTATTCGACAACGGGATTAATTTTAATTTAATTTCTGAAACTTCTGTGTTTTTAATTTTAAAAAATGGATTCCATATTTGGAATCAGTGGGTCCAAATTATGTTAATAAGCTACTTTTTGTTTTTGGGAATTATGAATAGTAATTACGGTAAATTTTATTTACCATAGTTAAAGATAAATCGGGTAATTAAGGGTAAATATAATATTTTAAAATTACCCTAACAAATTTCAAAATCCTATTGGATGACTAAAAGTCGACCCATATAACCTAAGGGTCGGATTAGAATCATTTAATGTACATTTGTCCATGAAAATAACTTAATTATTATTAAAACCAAAAAAGTGACAACATGTCACTCTCTTAAATCTTATAAATATATTAATTTTAATTTAGTGATAAACTTAATGAAACTTCGAACATGAATAGTCTCCAGAAATCTAATGAAATTATCTACATAATATAAATTTATTTATAATTTTTAGGGATTAAATAATTATCATTAATTATGACACAATAGTGATGCAGAAATTGTTTATCTAGTGAAAAATCAAGAATATTGTCTTTATTAAACTAATAGTGACCATAAAATGCACAAATACCTAACCAAAACTTATTTTCCATGTAAATGTAAACCATAAGCATCCAATGGTCGAATATTTGACCATTTGGAGCCTTATAAAAGCGATTATGACACTTATATTATTTTATTTTAAATGATGCCAAAGTTGTCACCTTCATAATTTAATAAATATAAAAATTAAAATATTGTGATTTTAAGATGATAAATTCGAGTAAAAGTATTATTGTGAAAGGTAATATATTTATCTTCATCATAGGATTTTATTTTAAATTTTTATACAAAAAATAAGTATATTAAATAATTATACAAAAATGATGTAGTAATTATTTTATTAAGAGATAAACCAAATAAATGGTTTTAAAAATAATAAAATAAATATTATATGAACTATTTAATGTGATACACAACTTTTATAGATACATATGACCTTTTATTAATATATTAAAGCTTTTAGTTCAAACATATATTCTGTATTTATTTTATTTAAATTCAAATAAATGAATAGTGTCAAAATTGACACTATTGTTATTTTACAAAAATAACATATTATAAAATTGTTTAAAAATCACAAAAATATTTAAAAATTATAAATTTATATTTATATGGTCTATAATGTTATAAAGTAAACAATTATGGAAAATTCACAACAAATAATTAATTATTTGTTATAATTTAAAATTTAGAATTTTATTACCACAAATAAACTTAAATAGATTAAATAAGGATAAATCAAAATGGTAAGGTTTAAAATAAGATCCAAACATGTCTAAATTTGATTGGTTGATGAGATTACAACCCTATCTCATCTAATCTTCGAATATGAGTCATTTTTGGAGGTTTTTAAGTGGGGTTTGATTTATTATAAATTAATATTTTTAAGAATTCCTAAGGTGCCCCTCTCCTCCCTTATAAAAGGGCACCTCCTCCCCCTCCTCCTCACACAACTTTGAGCCTTCAAGCTCTGCCAAACCCTGCCAAAATCTCTTCTCCACTTCCCTATAATAATCCTAGAGGTTCTGGTCTTCTTCAAAGACCAATCTTAGTTCCCTAAGTGAAGGATTCAAAGAGGCGTTTCAAAGAAGAGGTAATATCCATTACCGATCTTTTCAATTTCTTTCTTCTTCAACTTCTTCTTCATTAGTTGTTTCATGATAAAGTAATAATATCAGTATTACTTACATACTGACATGTTATTATAAATATGAAACAACTATAATTAACCTTCTATCCATCCTACGGAAAAAGGAAATCACCGCGCGTGCGTACGTACGGAATACAGTCTCCACACCGTGGTGTAATCTATTTTCCGCCACCACCTTAATTGGATGGGTATAATGGTTTAATGAGTAACTATATATTATTATTAATAAGTGATATTGATGCTGAAATAGTATACATACACTTCAACACAATTCCATGACCATGGGAATGATATCATCGCTCGTGCGTACGTACGGACTACCGTCTCCACGACGCGATGAGATTCATTCTCAATGATTAACCATTCATGAATGATTATAAAGTATATATAATAATTTCTAATGAAATATATGACATAATAATGATACTGGAATTATTTATATTTATATGTATGTCATATACTTAATTCCATTCAATTCAATAAGGAAACAAAAACAACGTTCATGCATACGTACGGACTACCGTCTCCATGAACGATGTATTTCTTTCCATTTACTGATTCATTATATATATGTATATTCTGAATATATATATATATAAATCATTTTTTATATTCTGTAATTAAGTAATCATGATCTAAGTAATCATATGAATAATTACAAGTCAAAACACGGACGACAAATGAAACAATTTTACCCAAAACACTCTTTAACAAAAAATTTACAAAAGAACTGGTAATATAAAGTCATAAGTGAACCATATATGATATCGTAACAATGAATATGATTCTGTAATAAGTTAATGACATTATTTAAATCATTATACAGGAGGTTCGGACTCTTACGAAGCAAATCGGACCTAAGGTAAGGGAAAATTTCACAATCTCATTTTTATCCGAGATTGTTTATACTTTGGTATTTACTGGTTTGTATTTTATCATCCACATCCATGATTCATAAATAATATTATTTCCATCCACCTACAATTGTTTAAATCCATTTTTACCCTTCGGTGACTTTTTAGTAAAAGAAATGAAAGGAATATTTTGTCGTTTTTCGTACGAGGTACTTTTTGACTTTTCCGACAAAAGTATGAAGAATGTTTTTTTTAACTTATACGGCATGAATGGATTTTTAAAACATTATTTCCAAGAAGATTCCTTTACAAGGTTTCAAGTTTATTTGTAATCATCTTCTTTTATTTTAAATTCGTATGACATGTTATGAAAGGAAAAATGTTTTTGAAGTAGAAAGGATATTTTCCTCAAGAATGGAGTTCAAGTATTTTATCAAAATTATTTTCTATCTAAGATAATAAAAGGGTTCTGTTTTTATCGCTATTATTACATGGATTTGATTATGTTGTGATGGAAATATTTTTATGAATTCCTTTATCTTATATGAATTGTTTTATGATGTCATGATGTTTCAAGAATCCCATTTTTGTTACATGTGTTATGCAATGATGTATGATTTATGATTATGTGGCACACATAAGAAAGGATTCATTATAAGATGGGTGGGACCTATATCTCCCTCCAATGCATTGGGTAAAGATTTTATATCTCATGAGATAGACATGGCTGGAATGGTAGGTTATACCGGTTCAGTGAAACAGGACTGAAACGAGGGTTACTCGATTCAGAAAGGGACTTTGTCCACTAAGATAGTCTTGGCAATGAGTCTTGACTAACAAGAAATGATTCTCTATGAATATGTTTGAATGCCACAAAGTTTCATGTTTTAAGTTATGATTATTGTGATTACATTTCACTACCATGATTTATCCCATGTTATGAAATTATGCCCTCTTTTGCAGGTTATGATTTCCAAAATGTTATGTTCTTATGAATACGATGTGATTGATATTTCTTTTGTTTACCCTTACTGAGCATTTCAGCTCACCCTTTTATGTTTTCTTTTCCCCAGGATATAAATAAACGTTTTAGGTAAAAAAAGGAAGATATTTATGGGAGATATTGAAGATCTTTCACCACGATTAGAAGATTTTATTCCGAGTTTCCAAAGACACTAAACTATTACGATCCTTGTGTGTGTGTTTTTGTTATGTACTAAGTATTCCGCAAAAGTAATGTAATGTCCATGTACGATAAGCTTCGGGTCTCTACAAGTTGTGTTAGAATAATTCATGTTGGGACAGTTGGGTGTTTTCCATTATTTATGCATTAACAAATTAATTTTATTAATAAAGTGAATTTTATAATTAATTATGCGATTTTTTAGGAAAAAAACCTATATTTTGTCTATATATATTTTCACTATATTACACTATAGTGTTATTTGTTTATCATCTCCCTGCTCCCTTCAAAGTTATAAAGGGGAATGAGATAAGCACGATTTTTTTGTGATGATGTCAAATTGGATGAATGATTCATTATTCACATTGATGTCAATGAGGTGCGAATAGTTGTGATGAAATATTAATTATTTGGACATTGATCATTGAGGAAAGGGTTAGTTTTTATTTGTTTCTATCTATATTAGGTTATTCTTTGAAAAAGGAAAATTCTATTCACAAGGTTTACAATTTTTTTCATGGCAAAGTCAATTTAGGAGTTTCCCATTGTCCTTGTTTTTTTATTTTTTTATTTTTTATTTATTGAATAGTATTGGGGATAATGATTGATGGGTACATTCATAAACTGCAAAAAATATTATGCAAAGTATTCTTTATTTTATTTTGTGCAACCATTATGTGTGTATTCATCATCATTCTATAGTTTAGATGGAGGTTATAAATTCTTATCTAGTTCATAACATGATAAATCCCTAAACCCTATGTGGTACATGGATTTAGATGATAGAGGTTATTGGAAGTTGAAAAATCCAAGAGTGATCATTGAATATAATTTTATTGAGGGTATTTTTTTTATAAGGGGTGATGTAACAGTACTATATTTTTAGTTATGACTCATTTAAAATAAAATTAATCTCATCAAATTGATTGTGTTTTACGCTACATCGGGTTTAAATAGACCGCAATCAATAATTGTGTGACCGTTATAACGTAGTAATTAAATTTAAAGGTATGTTGAATATTAAATATATTTTTAAAATTATTTTAATTTCATACTCAAAAAAAAACATATATATAAAAATTTATTGATGAAATAATTTTTTTTTTGAAATGTCATTTTATTCTTGAATTATAAGTTTTTCAAGAAATGATTTTTATTACATTATTTGAGAATATAAATTTAAATTATATTGAAACTTTAAAAATAATTATTTGATAAAAATACATTCATTTTTTAAATAAATATATCAATACTAGTATACGGTAAAATTTTGATAATTTTTATAAAGAGTTAAATTCATTTTGAATAGTTGAAAAATAATTTTTTAATGAAATATGATATCTTATGTGATTCTTCCACAAATGATTATGATATAAAAATGTATAAAATTTTAGTTAATACTCATGTATGATATTATAATATAAATATATTAAATCAATATTTCCTAAAATTTAAATTATTATTTATTTCATGGTAAATATGAAAAGCATTTTTTTTGTAATCGTGCTAGTATAGTGATGGAAAATTCAAATTAGATGTGTTAATTATAATAATTATGGGGTAAAGAATCATTGAATGAACCAATTTTTAAATATATTTGATAAATTTTGATTTTGGATGATATTTTCTAACTTTTAACTTATATATCATTAATCTTATAAAAATTTGTGGGCAATGCTTGCAAAACACTATAAATATAAAATTAACTAATTAAAAAAATTGTGTTGACTTGGATATAGGAAAATATAAATAATTAAGGAATATAAATTAATATATTGGCCATAATTAATATATTTATATTATAATAATGTATTTTTAAATTGTATGTTTGATATAATTAAATTTAATTCTTATCCAATTCGGATGGAATTATTTTATAGACATAATTTAAATCAATAATAGGATTTTTATTAAAAATTTATGAAATATTAAATGGCCAAAAAATATTACATAATCATATTATTTGAGAAAATTTAAACAATTATCATCAATGGGTTTAATTTATGACCTCTTGGACCCAATTCGTTTACATTGTGTCCCTAATTGAATTTTATTTAAAAATAAGTCAAATTCCAAACACTATGGTTTGTATATGTGTAAAAGTTTTAATTTATGTTTTTTAGACGTTATGGTTGACCATAAGTAAATATTGGATATCTAGTAAATATATATTAACATTTATTTTTTTAATTTTTATTGATGAAATAAATACATTTAATTCTTATAAAACGTTGACGTAGTTATTTTTATATTAATGGGAAAATTAAAAAAAATGTATTAATAATATAAAAATAAATATAATATAATATTATTAAGGTTATATAAATAATCAATAATAATATGACTTGTATTTAATATAATAATTTTTTAAGTTGTCTTTTTGAGGTTTTTAATTTCATATTAATGAATAGTTTTAAATTTGACAATAATGATATTTCTAGAAAATAATATTTTATTAAATTATGTAAAAATCCTAGAAATACTAATAAATGGATTAGGGGATAATATATGGTCTAAAATTTACACCTCCTCCCTTAGTTATTCACATCAAATTTAACCTTCTAGATAAACCATACTATAACCATTCATCCTCAAAAATCATAACCCTATTCTAGTGTTCCAATTAAACCAAAAGACTTCCTCTAGATCCTTTATGAAATGATCTATGGAACATCCATCGATGAAAATATAATAATATTTACCCACTTTTTTATGTTTATTTATTTGTCTACATCATCATAATGTGTTGTTTAGATTATGAAAAAAAATTATCATAAATTCTATAAGATATTATTACGGTTTTTGTACACCCATATTGAAACTTATATAAATCCTTCAGAAAACTAAAGCACTGCACGTGTGGATGTACGTCATACCATCTCCATGCCATGGTGAATTGTTTTTTCATCAATTCATTGAATGGATTGTTACAATGATAGAATTATTTAACATATACATGTTTATGAAATTATATAAAATTTCAAGATATAATATGTCATACACACGCTTGTAATGTCACTCATCATAGAAATTATATCATCATCCATGTTTAAATATGACCTATCGTCTCCACAGAGCGATGTGATTCAATTTATATGTTCAAAATTGATTAAATGTTTTAAATATTAATATAATGATTATGTAGGTAATTTTTTATATTTATGATTTACTTTATATACTAGATCTATTTACTATGTAAGAGAACCATGATTCTAAAAAAACAAAAATGACAAAACATTGCAATTAACAATCGAAATAGTGAAATGAGTAAAATATTATTAATAAAATATGGGGAAAATGTTATAAAGGGGTCATATATGATATCATAAATAGTAATATTATTCTGGTATAAGTTAATAATATGTTTAAAATAACTATATAATATGTTCAAATTGGTTTCAAGCTAGTTGAATGAGAGGTAAGAGAATTATTATCCCAACCTCCAATATTTAGGGTAAAAATTTACACAATAGATTATGTCATGCTATGATTATGTGTGAATTGAATTTTTATTATCATATCTTGTAATTAAACATAATTTAATTTAAATTTAATATGATTAACATAATCAATTAATTTTATTAATACTCAAATTAATGATATGATATTTGTAGGGGTTTATTTCAAAGTCCAAATATTATTAATTTTTTTTTTATTTTTATGTATACTTTGAGGAATATTTCTCTTCCAAGTAAATTTTTTATATAAAATTCTCAAAAATGTTTTTAATGTTATTATATATTATTTTTAAATCATTTTAACTCATGTTTTACATTTTATGAAGCAGGTTGAATGTAATATTTTTATCATTTTTCCAATATGGTAATTTGTAACATTTTAGAAAAAAGTAAAGGAATGTCTTTTATATAATATTATATGAGGTGATTTTCCCAAATTCAGAGTGCCCTTGTGAATTGAGGATTCATATACAATCATTATTTATTCTCTTCAATGAAAATTATTTCCAATTTAATTGCATGGTAAAAACCAAATTGAAAGTGTTTTTAACAAAAGAATTATTTCGAGTTATCTTTTAATACGATTTGTTAAGAAAAAATTATTTGATGGAAGTTTGGATTTATTGATGATGTGATAAAATTACATATTCATTATCATTTTTATTTCTCCTGATGATTTATGTTTTTTATGGAATTATATTTACTAATCTCAATCCTTTCAAATGACTCATTATATATTGAAATATGTTTGAACTGATTACTTTTTATGGGGTTTGATATTATGAATGATTTTTTATCCTTTAGAACACATAAGAACGGTATTTATAATGTGATAGGGGGACTAGATCTCCCCAGAATTAATTTGTTAATTATCTATATCTCATAGGATATTTCAGGTAATAATTTCCATATGATTGAGCTATTATGGGAAGCAAGTTGATGTGCTTGGTCCTTTTTAGGAAACAAGTCAATATTATCTATCCATTATGGGATACAAGATAATGTAATTTATATAGTATATATAACAAGTATATATTCCTAATTCATTATAGGAAACCTATCACTGTTATAGATCCGTAATGGAAAAAATATTTACAGGATTGATCCACTAGGAGAAACAAGCATGCCCAGATCCAAAAATGGGAAACAAGTGTGTCATGATAAACTATTATTATGGTCATGGGGTTAACCTTTACATAATAATTGGTTTCTATATTTAAAATGGTTCTACACTTTTATAAAATGATATTATGGTTTAGGATTGTTTTATGAGGTTTTCTCACTCAAATGGTCTATGTTTTATTAAATGATAATGTTTATTCTAGGAATAATGTTTGTAATCTATGATAGGTTGTGTATGAACAATATAAGTGATATTGTAGACCATATTACCTTATTCATATCACTTTCAATCGTATTATAATAGATTGGTATCACTTATGTTTACCCATACTGAGAATATGAGCTCACCCCTTCTTATGTTTTTTGTAACAACATATCATTTTATCAATTGATTTCCCTTATCAAAATTAAATATTATTTTATAATGACATATGATTACATATTTAACACAATATAAACAATATAATATGATGAATGATTGAAATAAATGATATCACTAGATGTTAAGGAACACATACCAATGAAATAACTACTTGACCATTTGATTAGTAAAGTAAGCCCTATGAATAGTAAATTGGGAAATTTAAATGTAACATCACCAATGAATATAAATATAATCGTTTTTCATATTATAACTATCAATATGAAATAATCATATCATAATATAAAAATATATATATATATGAATAATTATTAATTATGTTTTGGTATTTTTTAAGTTATTTATATTGAATTACAATTTTATGATTTATATAATAAATTAAAAGAAAATTTATTTTCCTAAAATGTATTCATAATGTAATATTTTATTTTCTTATGATAATAAGATAATTTAATTAGTGGTTAATTATTATTTTCAATCTATTAGAAAAGAGGTTTAAAATTTGAAATTTCTATTTTTCAATTAAATTAATAATTTAATTAATAATAAAATTTCTCATATTTAGAAAAATATATAAAACAATTGTTGATTTTTTTATTATACATAGCAGAAAACTATATGGGTGAATTTTTTGGATTTTTATTAAATACTTTAATTTTTTGTGAATAGAAAAAATACACTAATTTACAGTATATATAAATTATAAGTTAAATACACTATTATTTTATTAAATATTGATAAAAACACCATTAGTTTAAACTAAAACGATCTAATTAAAATATTTAGTCTCGTGAATTCTCACTATATCTTGTCTTGAGAAAAATAATAAACTAAATAATTAAATATTGATAAAACACTCCTCTCCGCCACTATAAATACCACCCATTCCTTCCTCTTCTCATCAGACCTCTCAATCCTTGTTGCATGACCAAATTAGGAGATAATATCTTCCCATTCTAAACCCCCACTTCGAGGAGCCCTTGGTATCATTAAAATACTAAAAACTCTTCCCTAAGGAGGCAATTAAGGAGGAAAAATTCAAGAGTTAAATTCCTTTGTCCGATTCTTTTTATTTTCGGTTCATGTTCTTTCATTTTCTTATTATCTCCTCAAATCATATCATACAAATAGTATTATAACTATATAACACTAAATATGCTATAAAATTGTGATGATAATGTATTAACTCATCCTAATCTCTTTTTTCTAAGCGTTTTATATTAAAAATGAAAACATCATTCGAGATGTGTTAATTTTCACATTCAAGGACGATGGGATTGAATTTTTATTGTCGTCTTCAAGACGTGTCGTGGAACTGTTTTTATGGTTGAACTACATTATAATATATTAATTAAAACTTATTTAATGTCATGGAATAATTTTTTATACAATATATTAATATATAAAATAAATTTACTTCATTGTGATAAAAAAACTCTTCAAACTAATCCAAGTAATTATCGTTACAATTTTATCTAATGATCCATTATCATAAAATTTAATTAAATGAATTTTAAAACCATATTATCTTTTGTATGTTAATTAATATAATATAATTACACTAATGGAAAAGCAATTACATTTTACATGAACTTCCATACTCTTATTTAAAGGAACTGATCATGAAATATATGTTAACGAGCACTCCCGAATGATGAAATTGAACACTAAAACTAATCAAAAAGGGTATAAAAGAACATAATAAAATGAAAATAAATTATAAACATTTTAATAGGATTATAAATTATTAATTACTAAATTCAAATTTCTTTTCTAATTCATTATGATTAATTAAATGACATCATCAAACATAAGCTTTGTGATTCTACCAGAACCTCCATTAATCCATTGGGTTTCAATTTCTATATTTTAACCCAAATGAAATTCGATATTATTTTTATTTAGATTCTATATAAACTATGTTAATGTTACAATGTCATTTTTTAACATATTTTTCATCATATTTCTTTGTGGATATAATGGTTTTATCTGTTTCTATTCTCAATAATTCCTAGTAAGCAATCCATTTTAAGGGAACTTCCCAAAATCATAACCACTTTCTAGTTCTATCCAAGTACTATTTTAAGATAACATTATTTTTATAAAAAAATTAATTTTATTATGATATAATTTTTTGTTCAATAATGGATTTCTATAAAATATTATTCTTATTTGTTTTAAATTATCACTGATAATTCCCTTAACCCAAATTAACATGTTTTAGTACTAATGGTTCATAAATACTCTTTTAACATAATATCATTTCAGTTTAACATCACCTATAATGATGTATACCTAGTAGTATTTATGAATTTCCATATATAATTTCATTCCATTATATTATTTACACTTCTATGTTATACCCTTTTAATATGATTTAAAACTTGAATAGGATACCTGCATCATTCCCTGGGTAAAATTTATGTTTAGGAATGATTCATTGAATATAATTATTTATGTGGCACAAATATTCATTAACATGTTATGATGGGTGTTCCTAGATAGCACTATAATTAATTGGGTAATGTTATGTCTCTTGAGACCTTATATGTAATAGTTTTTGTGGTTAGCCTTGACTCATGCCCCATGTGCAACTGTCATTGTGGTTAGCCTTGAATCATTCTCATCTATGTGAAATGATCCTTGTCTCATGCTCATCTCTGTGTGATGAGCCTTAAATTTTTCTAGCGCCATGTTTTATGGTGCTTCCACATTACTTTTATTACATGATTATAATATCCAATGTTTTATATGTAAATTTATTTTAGTTCCATGCCTTTTTATTTCATTATCTTTTTCCTAATAACCCATATGTTGTGATTTATTATTATGATTATTCCCTTACTAGAGTTTTTACGTCATCCATTTACAATGTTATCTTGAGGTTAACATATAATGATGTTTGAGCACAATAGATGTATGGATGCAAATGTAGTGATTAAATAAATTTTGTTTTTATAATGATTGATTATGTAAAAAATATTCCTATAAACAAGACAATACAATAATTTTATTGTAATATGACGTTTAGTTATCCATAAA
Source organism: Viscum album (assembly GCA_963277665.1). Classification (NCBI taxonomy): domain Eukaryota; kingdom Viridiplantae; phylum Streptophyta; class Magnoliopsida; order Santalales; family Viscaceae; genus Viscum; species Viscum album. The sequence continues at coordinate 988,919,652 of OY728159.1, read as the reverse complement.
ATCATGTAATGATATGTGTAAAAGGTTAGGGTTTCTTTAGATAGAATTAGAGGAACGCCTAGTTAATTTTTCAGATTTTGAATAAATCTATTCAGTAAGAACCATACATATAAGAATAAGTATAAAAAACATCCCTAAATTAATTCAAGTATAGAGTAAGTGGTCTATCAAGAAAATACATCCATCTCTGGATATTACATGTTCTTGTGGTTCTGGCACAAAAGTACCTATAAGTAACAACTATGACAAGATGTTCTGGGACTGACACGGGGTAACCTATACAATGAAAACATGCTTTATTTGAAACATATTTTAACACTCTACATGGACATGATTTGGTAAACTCATTAGCTCATTATGAACCATTATTAACAGAACAGAAATATGATCATAAACATATAAGTTAGGTAACTGATAATGGATAACCTAGATTGAATCCTCTGGAATCAGAAGTTTTGATACATTTTTTCTTTACATGTCTATCCTTTTGTGTTCAAAGTTTCATTTTATTATTATTTTATACATATTCAAGACCCATAATTGAACATTGTTTTTCATAATTAATGGTTTGAAAAAGAAGAAAACTTCCTAAAAATAAATGTGATATAAAATATGAGTGTTTCTCTAATGATATGCTAAATATTATGGGAATGGATACTCAAAACATTATGGTCATACTCCCTCACATGGTTCAATTTATGAATAATAATTGGATGTGTTATAAACAACATAATTATCCATGGAAGGAACATGGTTTCATTTAATCCTTCACAGGGAAAAGGCCTCCCTAGTTTAGTAGATCTCCTAATACCCTCTTTGAGGAAAAATGGTTTAACTCCACTGAAAATATATTTACCCTCCTCCAGAGCTCTGAAGAAGTGAAATTTTTCTAGTGGTTTGTCATTTTGACGGGGAAGCTAATTAGTGGTGAACGCTAACCAAGACTAAAAATTACAAAGAGTAAATTTATTCCATGCAAGGGTAAGATTTCATGAAATTATTTTTCAATAAATATTTTCCCCAAACCCTCAATCTTATGATGGAAAGGTAATTAATCAACCTTACAAAAAAAGAAAATGAGTCTCTCAGAGCATATGAAGAAAAAATTAAAAGGCTTGAAATGTATGCCAGAAAAAATTTCATGAACACCAAAATCATGTTGGATCACTTATTTGGTGGACTGAAGGCGACTCTTTGAAAATCATTACTTATTTGAGACTTTGATATCTTTTAAGAGATTTTCTATTGTGACCTTAAGGATGAAATAGAGATCATACACTCACAAGGGTCTCATGGTCCCGGTGGTAAAAATAAGAACATGGATTTTAATATGGGTGGTTTGGATAATAAATCCCATGATGTAAATAATATAAAATATCCCATGTGTCAATTTTGTGGGAAGGGGAATCATGGGAACTATTAATAGAAAATTAAGACTTTCAACAAATGTGATGAGTGGGGCATTTTCCTAAGAACTACTGAAGGGATATAAATATTTCTTCTTATGTGGATGATGAAAGGATGGTTTATATCAAAACTCAACATATAGTGAAGTGTTTAATCTATAAAGAAGATGGGAAATTTTAAATCAATGCACTAATTATAGGGTTGTCGGAGGAAATCATCAATAACTGTCATGGAAACAAATAATGGAATGTGATAACACAACCAATGATGTGCATCACTAAAATGACATGGTGATAGGTAAGATGGTTATTCATTCATGAATATAATACATTCTATTGGATTCTAATTCTATGCACTATTTCATATCATGCATTATTAGTTGAACTATTTATTCCCCACCTCAAATTTAGATGTTATATTATTAGTGAGATTAGAAAATGGGGAAATTATCGCATTAAAAGTATATTTTTTCCTAGTTATTTTATGAGGACTTAACCACAAAGATTATATACTAATACTCCATTTGGTAGAGTTTAATCCTATATTTTTCATGGATTGTATATCTCTATAGAAATCCAATATTGATTTTTTGGAAGGGTAAATCACACTTCACATCCCGAAGCATCCCCCAATTCTAAACATGTTTAATAAGGACTGTGTCTCTTATTTCGAATCACTGTCTCATGTGTGGATACTAATTCCTTGTTATAAAGAATATCTATCTCAAATGATTTAGTTAAAGGAGAGAATAATGATTGCATACATTTTAATCATGAGGGATTATACACATTTGTTCCCCGAAGAGTTTCTTGGTTTTCCTATTAATCAAGTGGTTGAGTTCTCAATTTATATTCTTCCTGGATCTCTATCTAAATCACGGAATCCATATGGAATGGCCACCGTATAGTTGGAATATCTGAATAACCAGATATAAGAGAATATAGATAAGGGATTCTTATGCTTGTGTGCTTCATCATGGGTCTAACTAATCCTCTACATTGCGAAGAAGGATGGATCATTGTGCATCAGTATTGATTATCATGGGCCTAATAAAATCATGATAAATATCAAGTATCCCCCACCATGGATATAAGACTTGTTCAATCATTTATGTGGGTCATGTTATTTCTCTAAGTTGGACCGTTGGCCAGGATATCACCAATTAATTGTGAGGAAGGATGAAATTACGATGACTACCTATCAAAGATGGTGTGGTAACTATACATTCATAGTGATTCCATTTACGCTCAGTAATGATCCATCAATTTGGATGGATTTAATAAATTGAGTATTTAAGTATTACCTTGAATTTTTTGGTAGTCTTTATAGTTGTTATAATGATATACTCCAAGAACAAGGATGAACATGAGGTGAATTTGAATACTATGATGAAGAATGTTTTATGGGAGAAGAATTATGAAAAGCACAAAAAATTTGAGTTCTGGACAGAGGAATTATGATTATTGGGGAATATTGTCACTAACAATGTGATATCTATATGCCCTTACAAGATGAAGACCATAAAATAGTGGACCCAGATAACATCTGTATTTGATATATGTAGTTTCCATGGACAAGCTATGTATTACATATTATTTTTGAAGAACAATTCCTAATTTTCAAACCCAATGACCATGTTTTCCCAGAAGGGAGTGGATTTTTTTAATACTTTTGAATGTGAGGAATGATTTAAGGGGATAAAAAGAGGCTTATCACTACACTAATAGTTACAAACTCAATAATTGGAGAACTCTTTGTAGTGTATTGATTCATAAATGAAGGGCCCATTTTGTATACTAATGAAAATGATAAATTAATAGCCTATGCCTCAAGGTTGTTGATAATTTAGGACTAAAATTATCCCATGAATGATTTGTAGTTTGTAGTAGTGGTATTTTCATTGAAAACATGGAGTAATTATCTCTATGGGGAGATGTGTGAGATATTTAATGATCACAAGAGTCTCAAATTTATATTAACATTTAAGGAACCTAGTATGTTCAAGTGAATATTTTTAGAGTTCATCAAGGATTATGACTTCTCAATCCATTACCATCTAGGTAAAGAAAATTAGGTTGTAGTTGGCCTATAAAGCAAGGATTATGCATCATTATCAATGATGAGAATTGGGAAGGATCAAATTTTCTTATATTTACCAAGAATGCAAATGAGAATCATTAATGTATAAATATTATCAATCCTTTCTCAAAAAATTTCTCAGCTATAATTAATGTATAAAATAAAGTATTGTTAAAGAGAATATCTGGAAATTCTAAAAAGGGTAGAAGCTATTAAAAATGGGAAACTATCTGAGTTCAATTTTGATGAGGAAGGAGTTGTATGATTTTTTTCCTTATTATGTGTACTATCTTCTCCATATATAAATACGAAGATTTTGAATGACACACATATCTCATCCCTCTATATTCACCTAAGGAGTACATAGTTGTATTGAGATCTCTAAGAGAATCATTGGTATGACAATATGAAGAAGAATATTTATAAATATACATCAATGTGTCTAGTATGTTATCAAGGGAAGGGAGAAATACAATAGTCTATGTGGATGATGAATCCATTACCCATATCAACATGGATGTGGGATAACATCACTAGGTATTCTGTCACTAGACATCCAAGGGCAACCATAGGAAACAATTCTATGTGAGTTGTTGTGTATCATCATACAAAGACAAGTAAATTTATCAAAATTTGGGAGGTCATACCATTTGATCAAATTTCACATATATATATGAGGGAGGTGGTAAGGCTACATCGAGTAACACAATCAATTATATCTGATTGAGATCTGAGATTAACCATGACATTATGAAAAATTCTACCACATTCTCTAATCACAGATGTAAACATCATTATCACCTATCATCCCCAAATTGATGGTCGATCTAAGAAAAATATTCAAACACAGGTGTGTTTATAGTGTGTTTTATGTACTTAAAATGAGGATGTGATAAACATCTTCCAATACATGAATTCTCATATAATTATAATTTCTACTCAATAATGAATATTTCAACAAATATATTTCTTTATGGGAAATAGTTTAGAACACTGGAATGCTTTGATGAAGTCGGTGAGCGTAAGCTACTAGGACCAGAAATTCTCGAAGAAATGGTGGAGGTGGTAAAAATTATTTAGAATCACATCAAGGCACCACAAGGTTGAAAAAAGATCTATAAATACAATCATTGGTGATACCTTGAGTAAATTGTTTGAGACAACGTATTCCTTAGAATATCAATGTGGAAGAAGATCATGAGATTTTGTAAGAAAGTAATATAATCGCCAAGTTTATCGTCCCCATTGAGATTCTTGATCGCATTAGAGCTATAACCTATAGACTAGCACTTCCACCAACCATGTTTGAAGTACATGATGTATTCCATGTATCCCACAAAATGATTTACAAACTAGATCCCATTCATGTACTATATTTTGAGATGATACAGTTGTAGAATTATCTTTTTTAGAAGTATAATCCATTGACTATCTTAGATTGTGGAGATAAAGTTATGTGCAAAAATTATAATCACCTGGTAAAAGTACAATTGAGGAACCTTATGTATGAAGTGGCAACATGGGAACTAGAGGAAGTGATGATGGAAAATTACCGACACCTATTTTCTGCCTATAATGTGAAATGAAATTTTAGGGCTGAAATTTTATAAGGGGGGAAGAATGTAACGACCCAATTTATTATCATTGGAATTACCTTTCATATAAATACCACATGTTGTATAATAACATAAGAATATATATATCAAAAAATAAAATCTTCATAAATGAAGAATGGGTGAAATAAATGGAATCTTTAAAAGTTATGGAACCCACACCGACATAATAGTTACAAGACCTTTCGATTAATAATGTCACCCTTATAAATATTAAACTGGAGAATGTAATATTACCATCAATAATTAAGGTATAAATAATTTTTTCCAACTTATAAGTCTATATATGATATTATTTTATCATTGTATACGTAAATAAATGTTGTAATAATTATTATTTAAGTATTGGTATTTTTCAATTCAAGTATATTTAATAAAAATTTTAGGATTTGATTAATAATTTTAATGTAAATTTATTATCATAAAATCTATTCATAAAACAATGTTTTAATGTATTATTATTAGAAGATTATTTTAAGATACCTTACTTATTTTTTTCATAGTGTTAGAAAAGTATTATAAATTTTGAAATTAGTATATTATAGTAAATTAGGATTTTAATTTTATTTTAAAATTTTCATATTGGGAAAACAATTTTCAAAAAATGGATTTCATTTTTGTATTATACACATCAAAAAATGGTAAAGGTGACTTTTCCATATTTTTCCAAAATACAAGATTTTGTTTTGACTTTTAAAATAAAGAGATTTACGATATATATACATTATAAGTTAGATACACTATTATTTGTGTCATGTAAGATGTAATACACAATGGATATGAAAAAAATTATTTACCTACAGTATATAGTCTCAACAATCAAAAATATTTTTTTCATAGGAAAAATAACAACTTATAGAATTAAATATTGAGAAAACACTTTTCTCCTCCACTATACAAACCACCCACCACCACCACTTTTACTCACACCTCCCAAGCCTTGTTTTTTTAAATTATACATAAATATCATCCCAAATCATCCCAGACATCTGATGGTGCTTGGTCTCATTAAAATACCAAAACATCTTCCCTAAGGAGGATCTCAAGGAGGAAAAATTCAGGAGGTAAATTTCACATTATGATTCATTTATTTTATTACCAAGTTCCTTTATTTTGTATTTATCTCTTAAACACCCTTCATAAAAATGGTATGGAAATTGAGGTACACAATATATACTAGAATATTGTAATTATAATGGAATAATTATAAGAACCCAACCACAAAACATTATATAATCTTGAATTAAATAAATAATTCACATTGGGGATCTTTTCAGGTTTATAGTTTTAGATAATTAGGCAAGAACTGTTACATTACATCCCAAAAGTTACAAAGTAGACACCTCTACTCAGTTCCCATATTTTTCATAGAAAAAAAATTTCCTAAAAAAAATAGTCTTGTCTAGTTAAAGTTTCAGATAATATGACTTTTTCTTGATACCATCGTTGATCATATTCCACTTTTTTTAATGTGAAAAACATTTCAGAAACATGGAATGATCATAAAATGCTCAGTAATTAATACAGAAAGAATGAAAAATGATAGTTTTTTAAAAACAACAAATAAACCATGAAAAATTTATCATAAGTAATACTTTTCTAATTTATGAAGTAGTAAATTCTCTTCACTAAATAAAAGATCATTACCTACCATTTTGTAACGTAATGATTACCATAATTCCCATATAAAGTACACATAACATATAAATGTAACTTGGGACATAAACATACTTAAAAGGAATAACCATACGGCCGACTTCCACACATATCACTAAATGGAAGAACCATACAGCCAACTCCCATACCCAATGAATTGGAGGTTCTAATGCAACCACATATCCTTGTTTATCGTGGAACCACCCATAATTTGGTTTATCAGGTAACCTCCCATCAAATGTCTAAGTACCATTATAAAATCATAAAACATAAAATAAATATAAAGGAATGAAAATATTTCCAAATTTAAATCCCAATATATCACTTGAATTTATTGACATAAAAAATCCATTATAAAATCCATTTTAAACCCCAAAATACATAAAATATTATATGGTATTTATTTTCCATTTAATGAAAATGACGGCTTGTTAAGGAAGCCATAGATCAAATAATACTTGCAGTACCTGAAGGTTGTTGTCACCGCATACATTAAAAGAAACATTAATTTTTTTCATTTAGTAAAACTCTTCATAGATAAATATTCCCTTTGAATGAAATGAAAATTAAAAAGTTTTTATTCAGCGTATAAAAGAATGTTGTGTATTAAATCAAAATAAGCCTCATTTTATAGAGATTGAGACGAAATCCCTTACCTTGTGCCTGACTTGACCCATTCATTCTTTAATCTCTTAAATAATAAACTAATGTTTATTACTACATTCTTAAGAACCTTTTTAAGGTTTATAATTTATTTTAAATCACATATTAACATGTTATAACATTATGTAATCATTTATGTTAATAACGGTCATTTTGTCGATATTTGGTACTTCAGTCAAAAATGAACTTCTTATGATTACAAGTAGATCATGTGGTCAGATATACATTATCTCCAGAATGATATTCATTATTTAGATATCATAAATATCATATATATTATTTATATGTATTTATTTATAATAATATAAATCATTTGGAGAGAAGAAATGAAATTCACCCTTTCTGGAGATGGTAAGTCGTACGTACGCATGAACCCTACTTTCATTTCCATTTATTATTTTAATGGAAGTAAAAAAATATTATACATAGATATATTATAATTAATGTATAATATCATATATAATATCATTAAATAAATCCTTTATACATCCCACATATAGCATTAACGAGTCATATCACATTGAGGGGGCAGTAGTTGGCACTTCCTCCAATGAGATTATCGTATTTACCAACTACGGACACCATAAATGTATTCTATAAATTTATAATATAGAAGCATAGAAACAATATAAATATAATATTTATCAGATATAAATATAGTTCCATCATAATGGCCACCATGAGAGGTGATTGGAGATATTTGAACAGTCGTTGTTTTGTGAGGAAATAGTTCACTGTCCACATAAATAGTATGTTTTTTACCAATTAGACGGAGGTGTGTATATATTTAGTTCAAATAATTCTCATATAAAACCTAATATATTGAATATACTAGTGTTATTATAAAATAAATTAATAAAAAGAGTTTATGTGGTTGGAGAAGTAAAATAAGACAAAAGAATTTAATAGAAATTGTTACCTTTAATTCTAGTATCTCCATTTGGTTTGAACCAAAATCACTTTTTAATGTGACTTATCCCTAATGTAAGACTTCAAGGTAGAAGTGAGGGACGTTGATAGATTATTTGGGTAGGGTTTGGAGGATCCAAGGGGATTGTGAAGTGTAAGGAATGGGTTATAGTTGAGGGATTTTTATAAGTGGGAGGAGGTTCTCTTTACGAAAGTGTGAAAATATTATTTTATTATATATATATTTTCGGTTTAGAAAGGTCAAAAACTTATTAATGTCTAAGATAAGGTGGCTCATGGTTGAAATAAAATCATCCAATAATAATTGGACAGGTTTTAAATATTATTTTAAACATTATAGTCTTATTTATTTCAATACTTTATTATTGAGGTAAACACTACATCATTATTATGTCATTAATTATTTTATTTATATGTTGTCTAAAAAATATATAAAAAATAACATGATGTATGAAACATTATTATCTATCCAAAATATATTTTTAATTAAAAATATTACTTAGAAAACTTTTTGTAAAAATTAATTTACTAAAATATATTTGATTATGTTATTTTGTCTTTACTCTATGTTAATTAATATAATGTTTAATTATAACTGATATGTGGATTCATGGGGTCACAAAAATCTACTAAAGGATTCCCATGTTCATCCATGACTCATCCAATAATGTTAGGACATGTTTTGAGGTATTTATTTCATTATTACGATAATCTTTTTACCTTGAATTACCCTATTTACCTTTAACCGCAGTAAATAAAAGACAAACCCTACTATTCACCCAAAAGATTAATCTTATTGAACTAAATTTTACATACTAATAAAAACCATGTATGTGAGATTTTCAAAATTAAATTCACAAAAGTTATCAAAGTTCATTTAAATGAAAAAGTATCCTTTTTAACTACTACTCGTTGTTTTCACTATACACCCAAAATTGATGTTTTTCACAAAAATACAAAAAATTCTGCCTATTCTATATTTTATATTCCGAATTAAAAAATGATGTCTATTTTAACAAATTAAAAACATAGAAGTTGGAATAATTAATTTTAAATTAATTTCCTTTGTCAAAACAAAAGGCGCGTTTTTATGAAATATTTACTATCAAAAGATTGACATTTGTTTATGACCAATTTCAAGGAGAAATTAAATCCAATGACCAACATTAAATTAAATGGTAAATATATAATCTAGTTACAATTTAAAACCAATTTAAAAGATAATATAGTATAATAAATAAATTAGATTAAATTTAATATTTTAATTAAAAAAAATTATTTTCCCATATTCATAAAAAAATTAATTTTATTAGAAAGATACCAAAATTTTTCCCAATGAATATTTTGATATCCCGATTCTAAGTAAAATTTTTATTTGGTCAAATAGAACATATAAAAGTGACAAAAAGTGTATTTAAAGAGGGTGCACCATCAATAGGTGGTAAATTAACCTTTTAAATTAAATTATGATTAAAATTAGATTCATTCACATTTTAAGCCTCTATTATTTAGTGGATAAATGAAAAAAACATTTAACAGAAATGTATAATCATATTTTAGTTAGTTTTCTTCATTCCCACCAATATGATGGCATGAAATTAACTACCATTTAAAATAATAATATTAATTTGTTAGTGTGCAATGTAAGACTTCCAAGAAACCTGTTGTGGCGTATCCGGTATGCCATAAAACATAGAAACACCTTTAAGGTAAAATTAATAATTAATTTACACATATTAATAAATATGAAATTGTCATATTTCTTTAGTTACCTGGGATATTACATCCTTCTCCTCATTTGGAAATTTCACAATTTTATTCTATTATCAAATAAATGGGGGTATTTGTCCCTCATAGCATTATCAGATTCCCACATTGCCTCTTCAACCATATAGGTTTTAAACAAAACATTTACTAGGTGAATTAACTTATTCTGCAACACTTTCCCTATACAGTCTAGAATTTGGACTTTTTGTTCCGCATAAGAGATATTCTCTTACAACTATACTACCTCTGATCCCTAAACATGATATGGATATGGAATATACTATCTCAACATTGAAACATGAAAAACATTGTGTAACTAGGACCAACATGGATGTAAAGCAATTTTTTACGCAACTGAACCATCTTTCTCTAGGATTTCATAAGGTCCATTAAACCTCATACTGAACTTTCCCTTCTTTATCAAATCACATCACACTCTTCAATAGAAAAAATTTGAGATAGACACGATCACCTACTTCAAAATAATGATCCTTCCTTCGATTATCTGCATAATTATTCTACCAGCTCTGAGTTGTTCGTATGTGCTTCTGAATCAACTAAACATTTTCTGCCATCTCATCTACCAAATCTGGTCCCATCAGCATCATTTTTCCAACTTCATCTCAAAAAGTATAGTTCGACAACACTTTCCATATAATGCTTCAAACGGATCCAAATGTATACTTGAATGAAAACTGTTATTATATGAAAAATCATCCAAAGAAAGATGTTGGTCCCATATTCCATGGTAATCCATCGATCAAGCATGAAGCATATTGTCCATGTTCTTAATAATTAGTTCTTACTACCCATTTTATTGTGGATGAAAAGCTATAAAAAAATTCAATTCTGTACCCAACAACTTCTGAAGGCATTTCAAAAATTTAGAAGTAAACCTGGGATGACAATCAGATACAATTGAGAGGGGAAGACCTTGTAACCATACTATCTCTTTAACATACAACCAAGAAAGTTGACCTAGAGAAAAAGTATCTCGAATAGGAAGGAAATGAGAATATTAGTCAATGGATCATAAGTAACCCAGATTTCATTGTTACCTCAAGATGTCTTTTGTAATCCCACCATGAAGTCCATGGATATATTTTACCATTTCCATGCTAGCACCAGTAAAAAATGATTCATCTCTTTCGGTAACTGTCTCCTTTATTTAACCTACTGACAGGTCAAACCCTTCACAGTAAAATTTGCAATATATCTTTTCATTCTATCCCACCAATAATGCTTCTGAAGATATCTTGACATCATAGTACTACCAGGATGAACTGAACACGGGGAACTATAAGCTTGACATTACTTCTCATTCTTCTACTGGGAATTTCAAGGCACACATAATCTCTACCCAAACCTCAAAACACTATCATTATAAAAGTTAAAAAATTGTAACTTACCCTTCTGAACCAACTCTTAATTTATTTACAGCCCACTATCTTCTTTCTGCACTTTCTTAATTATTTCTGATAGAGATGATCTCACTGACACCTGAAACAAAACAAAAGAATTTCAGTCACCAAAAAATTATATGCCAAAGAACATCAAATCAAAATCCAAATTATCTCCTTCCAAATTTATCATGGTTAATGAAGCATTAATTTTTCTACTCAAATCATCAACCACTATATTTTCTTTCCCTTTATGGTAAAGGATCGTGAAATCATAATCCTTGATTAATTACAGCTATCTCCTATGTCTCAGGATCAATTATTTTTGATTGAATATATAACTTAAACAATTGTGGTAAATATAAATTTCACATATTAATTCATACAAATGATGCGTGCAAATTTTTAACGAAAAAACAATAGAAGCTAATTCCAAATCATGTGTAGGGTAATTTAACTCATGATGTTTCAACTAACATAAAGAAAATGTATTTACTTGATCATTCTGAATAAGGAAACAACCAATTCCTTTTAACAAAGAATCACTATAATAACAAACTAACTATTTTTGGAAGGAAATGCCAAAAATGGATCATTCACCTATCTTCATTTCCATTCCTGAAAACAATCATCACATTCTTTTGTCCAACTAATCTTAACGCCTTTTCAAGATAACATAGTCATTGGACTAGATAACCATGAAACCTTCTCCACAAACATCCAGTAAGAACCTGATAATCCATGAAATCTACGGATCTCAGTTATATTTCTGTGTTTTGGCCATTCTTCAACAAGTTTTATTTTATAAAGATCAATAGTTATGCAATTTTTTGAAATAATGTGACCTAGGAAAAAAATTGGTTGTAACAAAAACTCAAACATCATGAATTTTCCATATAGTTTCTTTTATTTTAAGGTTTTAAAGATACTCCTTAAATGACTTCCATGTTCCTCTTTTCTTTTAGAATAAACCAAAATATCATCAATGAACACAACCACAAACTAATCCACGAACTCACAGAAAATTATATTCATATGTTCCATGAATACACAAGGTGCATTGGTTAAACCCAAAGGCATAAATACATATTTATAATGGCCATGTCTAGTATGAAATACGGTCTTCTAAATGTATTCTTCCTTTTCATTAAACTAATGGTACCCCGACCTCTAGTCAATCATCCAAAAATACTAAGCACCTTGGAGATGATAAGAAAATCATTGATATGGGGAAAATGATATGTGTTCCTAACAATGATCTTATTCAATTCTCTATAATCAATGTATAGTCTAATTGAACCCTCATTCTTTTTAACAAACAAGACCAGATAAAACCATGGTGAGGTTCTAAGTCAAGTGAAACCTTTATCTAATAACTCTTATAATTGATTCATTAAATCTAAAAGTTCAATTTGAGCTATTTGATAAGGGGGAATTGAAATTGGCTTAGTACCAGTAACTAAGTCAATAGTAAATTCAACATACTGATTAGGTATAATACCAGGAAATTCAACAAGAAAAATATCAAGATACTCAGTTAACATTGGAACATAATTAATCTGAAATTTTCTTTTTTCATCAACAATATGTGCATAGTAACATTCATTTCCATATTTTACTATTTTCTCAGCTTCCGGATATGTTATCAAAATTATGGGTTCATTCTTGTATGAAAACTGAAAATTTTTATGAGAAGAATCCTATTTAGATCTACATTCAGTCATAACATGATAAAGAGACTAGAAATCCATGCCCAAAATAACATCAAACTCTACTAGAAGTAAAACAATAAGGTTTGCAGGTAGATTCTCTCCGCACCCAAGGACAAGAATGTTCTTATAATTTCTTTTTGTCTCAACATTTCCTCTAGGTATTTTTACAATAAATTCATGATTCATACTTGATATGGAATTACAAATTTAAAAGAAATCTAATTATAATTGAAAGAATGTGTAAATGCTGAATCAAACAACACATTGGACTAAGGTGAAAAATCAAATAGTGTACCAACTATTACATCATTTGATGTCCCAAAATCTGCTAAAGTAGTTGCAAAGGATTTCACCACCCATTTCTTCTTTTAGTCTGGATGCTTTCCTCTGTTGAGTTCTTCATTGGATACTCATTTTCTTAAAGACCAATTTTATTGCACTAAAAAACATCTTCCTGCTAGCTTTTCATTGCCTGCTCAATCATATTCCTTACAGTTATGAGCAATATAACTAGACTTACCACACCATAAGTACTTTAGATACTTTGATAAGAATTCTATAGAAAGCTTTTTTCCACACATCTCATATGATGGATATTTATATTCCTTGCCTATAGGATTCATTGAAGATTTCATTCCCTTAGCTTTCAAACTAGACCTATTATTCGATTATTTTTCAAATAACACCTGATCATTGGAAAACACAATTTCCAACTTATCCACACATGGAACATGTTTTTATTAACTTTTAAACTTACAGGAGGCTAATTCTATTCGATGTCGTAGCTTCAGTCCTGAGTAAAATCGATTTATCTAACTATCAAGATCTCGAATGAAATTTGGAACATACCTTGACAGTCAGGTGAACTTTCTTTCATAATTTTCCACTGAGTCATTCTCCTTCCTCAATTCCAAGAAGTGTTTTTCCATCCTTAGTCGAACCACCTTTGGAAAATATTTCTCAAAGTACATATCTTTGAATTCATCCAAATCATGAGCATAAATCCCCTCCCTATACCATATATTTTTCTGTAATGACCACCACTGATCAACTTCGCCTTCAAAATGGTAAACAACAAGACTATCCTTTTGATGTTCTGAACACCCCGTGACATCAAAAAAAATTTCCAGTGCATTAATCCACCCTTCAGCTAGCACAATGTAAGATAATTCTCTAAATGATGGGGGATGTTGCCTCATGAAATTCTCCAAAATTAAAATGTTCAGCTATGGTTGATCTGGATGTTCTCATTCTTGGATACAACCACCATTTATAGACTGATTAAACTAGTCCATCACTACAACAAACTATATTGTTTTGATTCCAACCATCTCATGCTCCTGATTTCGAAAGGTTGTCTTCCTCCTGATGTCGTCTCAACATAGGTGCCATGTTTCCTCCTTCCAAAACCATTATTAACACAGAAATTTTTTAGGAGAAGAAAGATAGTAATATGTAAATTCTATATCACTTCAATCATAACATAAATTTTTTTATGTATATTAATTAAATAATACCCTAACTCCTAACCGAATATAAATAGACCTCTGATACCAACTATATGGACCTAATCTTAAAACATTACATAATCTTGAATTAAATTAATAATTCACATTGACGATATTTTTAGGTTATGATTTTTAGTGAATCAGGGTATAACCGTTACAATAAAACCCAAAAGATACAAGGTAGACACTTCTACCCAGTTCCCATATTTTTTAAAAAATAAAAATTCTTCAAAAAAAGAGTAAATTCTAGTTCCATGTTTTAGACAACATGACATTTCCTTGATCCCATCCTTGACCATATTCTAATTTATGTCCTATGAAAAACCATTAAAATTTTTTTGAATAGCATAAGAATATCAGTAAGGGATACACAAAGATAGAAAACGGTTAGTTTCTTTAAAAAAAATTAAACAAAGAATACTGTATCATAAGTAATACTTTTCAAATTTCTGATGTAGTAAATACTCTTCACTAAATAAAATATCATTGGTTACCCTTTTGTAACAAATAGATTACCATAATACTGATATTATGTACACATAATATTTAAAGGTAACTCGGTACATAAACACATTTAAAAGTAATAACCATACAATCGACTTCCACACATATCACTAAAAGTAATAGTCATACGACCGACTTCCATACCCAAAGCATTTGAGGATATAATGTGACCACCCATACTGGTTTAACATGGCACCACCCATTATTTGGTTTATCATATAACCACCCATTAAATGACCAAGTACCATTATAAAATCATAACACATACAACAAATATAATGAAATCAAAATATTTCCTCATTTAAATCACAATATATCACATAAATATATTGAAATAAAAAATCAATTATCAAAACAATTTTCAATAACAAAATACATAATAGATTATATGATATTTATTCTATTTTTAAAAAAAGTTACATCCAATTAAGGTAGCCAATGATCGAATAATACTTGAGGCATGTGAAGGACGTTGTCACCGCTTACGTTAAAAGAAGAATTATTTTTTGCCATTTAGTAAAAATTATTTTAAAAAAATATTCCCTTTGAATGATATGAATATTCAATGGTGTTTATACATCGTATGAAAAAGTTGTGTATTAAAACAAAATATTCCTCAATAAATGGAGATTGAGATGAAGTCCCTTACCTCATGTCCAACTTGAACCGTTTGTTCTTTAATCTATTGAATAATAAACAAAAGATAATTTCTACTTGCTTAATAACCTTTTTTCTAGTTTATAAATGATTTTAAATCATTTATTACCATTTTGTAACATTATGTAATCATTTAATTAAATAACGGTCATTTTGTCGATATTTGGTACTTGAGTCAAAAATGAACTTCTTATAATTACTTGTTGCTCATGTGGTCAAATAAGAATTATATCCAGAATGATATTCATGATTTAGATATAATATATTTCATATATATTAACTATTTTTATTTATTTATAATAGTACATAACATTTTTAGATAAGAAATGAAATGCACCTTTCATGGAGACTGTAAGCCGTACATACGAATGAAAACTACTTTCATTTCTGTTTTTTATTTTAATGGAATTAAAACAAAATTATAAAAAATTATATTATAAATCCATTATAATATCATATATATAATATTATTAACTACATATTTTATACGTCCCACATATGGCATTAACGATTCCTATTACTTTGAGGGGGCGGTTGTCCGCACTTCCTCAAATGAGATTATCATATTTACCCACTATGGAAACCATAAAAGTATTCTATAAATGAATAATAATGAAACATATAAAAAATATAAATATAATATATATCATATATAAATACATTTCTATCATAATTCCCACTGTGAGAGGTGATTGGAGATATTTCGACAATCACTGTTTCATGAGGCAATAGCTCTCCGTCCACAGAAACAATATGTTCTTTACCCATTATACAGAGGTTTGTTTAAGTGTAGTTCAAATAATTATACTAAAACCACCTATTATATTTATTATACTAGATTTGATATAAAATTATGTATTAAAAATAGTTTATTTGGTTGGAGAACTAAAATAAAACAAAAGAATTTAAGAGAAACGATTACTTTTAATTCGTGTAACTCTTTTTGGTTTGAACCAAAAAGAATTCTTGAAGTGCCTTATGACTAAGGTAAGACTTCTAGGTGGAAGAAAGGTATGTTTGGAGCTTATTTTGGTAGTGTTTGGATGAGACAAGGTTCTTGCGAAGATTGTGGAATTGGTTAGAGGTGAGGTATTTTTATAGGTGGGAGGAGGGTCTCTTTAGGAAAGTGTGAAAATATTATTTTATTATTCAATGATATTCAGTTTATAAAGATCCAAAACATATTAAAGATGCAGCTAATATGACTCATGGTAGAAATAAAATCATCCAACAAGATTTGGATAGATTTTTTATATTATGTTAATCTTTATAATCTTATTTATTTAAATCATTTATTGTTGAGGTAAACGCTACATCATTATTGTGTCATAAATAATTCTACTTATATGTTGTTAGAAAATTATAAAAAAATATACCATGATGTAGTAAACATTATAAAAAATATATCGTGATGTAGTAAATAGTTTTATCTTTCCAAAAAAAATTATAGTCTAAATGATAACTTATATAACCCTATGTAAAAATTAATTTACTAAAAGATGTTTGATTATGTCATTTTCATATAAACTCTATGTTAATTAATATAAAGTGTCATTACCACTCTTAAGTGGCTTTATGGGGTACCAAAATCGAACCTGGGATGACCATGGTTGGCCATGAATCATCCAATAAGGTTAAGACATGTTTTAATGTAATTATTTTTTATTATGATATTCATTTTACCTTAAATTGCCCTATTTACCTTTAACCATGGTAAATAATAGTCAAAAAAAATACTATTCACCAAAATAAATCATCTTATTGAACCAAATTTTACTTACTAATAAATACCATGTATGTTGGAGTTTCATAAATCAATTCACATAAGTGATAATATTTCATTTAAATGAATAATTCATCTTTTTTACAATGACTTTGTGTTTTCATTATTCATCAAGAATTGACAATTTTCAGAAAAATACAAAAAAATCACCCTAAGCTATATTTGATATTCCAAAATCAAAATTGAGGACTATTTTACCAATTTAAAAACATAGAAGTTGTATTTATTAATTTAAAATTAATTTCCATTGTCAAAACAAAAGGTGTGTTTTTAAGAAATAATCATTTTCCAAAGATTAACACTTGTTTATCTCCAATTTCAATGTGAAATTTATTTCAATGACCAACATTGGATTAAATTGTAAATATAACATATAATTATACTTTAAAACCAATTAAAAAATATAATGTAACTAAATAAATAAATTAGAATAAAAGTCGGCTTTGTATTAAAATACAATATTTTCCACTATTAATTAAAAATGAATTCAATCAGAAAATTACCACAAATTTACCCAAAGTAAATTTTGATATCCCAATTCTAAAGAATAATTTTATTTGGTAAAATAGAACATATAAAAGTGAGTAAAACTATATTTAAATATAATTCTCCATTAAAAGGTAGTAAATCAACCTTTTAATGTAAATTGTGCTTAAAAATAGATTTATTCATATTTTAAGCCTCTAAATTTTATTGGATTAGTGTAAAAACATTTTCCAAACATGTATAATTATATTTTAGTTAGTTTTTTTCATTACCGCTAATATAATGGATAGGATTTAAATTCCATTTAAAATAATAATATTATATTTTCAGTGTACAAAGTGAGATTTCAATGAAACCTGTTGTGGTGTATCCAGTATGCCATCAAACATAGAAACCCCATTAAAGTAAAATTAATATCCAATTTACAAATTTAAATAAATATGAAAATGTCAAATTTCATTATTTAACTGGGATTTCACATCCTTCGTCCCTTTTTGAAATTGTGTCCTTCCAATTTTATTCACTTATCAAATAAATGGGGGGTATATATTCCTTATAGAATTTTCAGATTCCCGCATTTTCTCTTCAACCTTACAGTTTTTCCATAGAACCATTACCTAGTAAATTACCTTATTCTGCAACACTTTCCCCCTACAATCATGAATCTGGACTGGTTGTTCCTCATAACAGATATTCTCTTCCAACTGGACTACCTTTGGGCTCAAAACATGAGATATCTCTGGCATATACTTTCTCAACTTTGAAACAGGAAAAAAATTGTGTACCTGGGGAAAATATGGAGGTAAATAAACTTTTTAAGAAACTGATCCAACTTTATCTATGATTTAATAAGTTCTAATGAACATGAGACTCAGCTTTCCCTTCTTACCAAAATTCCTTTCATTCTTCCATGGAGAAACTTTAAGAAATACATGATCACCTACCATAAAAGAAAGATCCATCCTTCGATTATCCACGTAAGTGTTCTGCATTCTTTGAGCTCTTCTCATATGATTCTGAATCAACTAAACTTTTTCTGCACTCTTTTCTACCAATTCTGGTCCCATCACATTCCTTTCACCAACTTCATCCCAAAAAGCTGGAGTTAGACAATGCTTTCCATATAATTCTTCAAATGGATCCATCTATATATTGGAATTAAAACTTTTATTATAAGAAAATTCAACCAAATAAAGATGTTGTTCCCAACTTCTATGGTAATCCATCGATCAAGCACATAGCATATCCTCCAAGTTCTAGATTTTTTGTACTTATTGTCCATCTGATTGTGGATGAAAAGATGTACAAAAATTTAATTCAGAACCCAAAGGATTCTGAAGGCATTTCCAAAAGTTAGATGTAAACCTGGGATCACAACCAGATATAGTGGAGAAGAGAACACCATGTAACCTGACTATCTCTTTAACATACAACCGAGAAAGTTGATATAGAGACAAATTATCTCGCAAAGGAAGGAAATGTCCATATTTAGTCAATCGATCAACAATAACCTGAATTTCATTGTTACCTCGAGATGTCATTGGTAATCCCACAATTAAGCACATTGATATGTTTTTCCATTTCCACTCTAGCACCGATAAAGACTAAACTATCTCTTTCAGTAACTTCTCCTCTCCTAAAACCTGATGATAGGTCAAATAGAACAAATTAAAATCAACAATATCTCTTTTCATTCCATCCCACCAGTAATACTTCTGATGATCTCCGTACATCGTAGTACTACCTGGATTAACTGAAAACAGGGAACTATAAGCTTCACATAAAAACTCATTATTCATCTCTTAATCACAAGGCACACATAATTTCTTCCCAAACCTCAAAACACTAACATTATCAAAGATAAAATCAGGAAACATACCCTTCTGAACCAACTCTACATTTTCTTGTAACTCACTATCTTATTTCTGCACTTTCATAATTCTGTCTGATAGCTATGATCAAACTTACAACTGAAACAAAACTAAATAATTTCTTGCCCTAAAATCTTCTATGCCAAAGTCCATCAAATAAAAAAAAAGGATCTCATTAAAAATGTTGAATAGTTAATCTACCATTACTTTTTTTGACTCAAATCATTATCCACGTTATTTTATTTTCCCGGAAGGTAAAAGATTTTGAAATCATAATCCTTGATTAATTACACCCATCTCTTATGTCTCATGTTCAATTAATTTTGAGTGAATATATTCTATAACCTACTGGGGTCAATATATATTTCAAATTTTACTCCATACAAATGATGCCTCCAAATTTTTAAAGAAAACAAATAGTAGCTAATTCTGAATCATGTGTTGGGTTATTTAACTCATAATTTTTAAATTGACTTGAAGCATATGTAATTACCTTATCATTGTACATATGGACACAACCAATTCCTTTCAATGAATCATCATTATTAAAAACAAACTCACCATTTCTGGAAGGCAGTTCCAAAACTGGAGCATTTACCAATAATGTTTTCAATTCATGAAAACAATCATCACATTCTTTTGTCCAAATGAACATAAAACCTTTTCGAGTTAACTTAGTCATTAGACAAGATAACAGTGAAAAATTCTCAAAAACCCTTTGGTCATAACCTTATATATGTTGAAAACTATGGATCTTGGTTATATTTGATGGAATTGGGCATTCTTCAGAAACTATTGTTTTAGCAGGTTCAACAGTTATGCCATTTTTAGAATCTATGTGACCTTGAAAAAAAATTGTTGTAACCAAAACTCACACTTGCGGAATATCCCATACAGTTTATTTTCTTTTAAGGTTTGAAAGATAACCATTAATTGACTTTCATGTTCCTATTTTCTTTTAGAATGAACCCAAATATCATTAATTAACACAACCACAAATTAATATAGTAACTCAAGGAAAATTCTATTCATATGTTTCATGAATACAAGAGGTGCATTTCTTAAACCGAAGGCATAACTACAAATTCATAATGGCCCTATATAGTATAAATTACAGTTTATGGAATGTCTGCTTCCTTTACATTCAACGGATGGTACCCCGGCCTCATTTCAATCTTCAAAATATACTATGCTCCCTGGAACTGATCAAACAAATCATCAATATGAGGCAAAGGATATTGTTCTTAACAGTGATATTATTTAATGCTCTATTATCAATGCATATTCTCATTAAATAATCATTTTTCTAACAAACAAGACTAGAGAACCCCATGGTGCAGTGCTACGTCGAATGAAACCATTATCTAATATATCATATAATTTATTCTTCAACTCTAGAAGTTCAATTTGAGCAATTCGATAAGGGGGTATTAAAATTGGATTAGCATCAGAAACTATGTCAATATAAAATTCAACTTCCCGATCAGGTATAATACCTGGAAACTCATTAGGAAAAACATCAAGATACTCATTTATCGCTAGAACATCCTTAATATGAACAGTTCCTTTGTGTTCAACAATACGTGCATGGTAACATTCATTTCAATATTTTACTAGTTTCTCAGCTTCCTAACATGTTATCAAAAGTAAGGGTTCATTATTTTATAAGAACTGAAAATCATTCAGAAAAGAAACCTCCTTAGCTCTTTAGTTAATATTTTAATGATAAACAGATAGCCGATCCATTCTCAAAATAACATCAAACTATACTAGAGTTAAAACAATAAGGTTTATAGGTAGATTCTCTCCACACACAAAGACAAGAAGGTTCTTATAATTTATTTTTTGAATCAACATTTCTTCCAAGTGTGTCTACCATAAATTTAGGATTAAGATCCTGATATGGAATTCCCAATTTATTTGAAAAATTCTTAGAAATGAAATAATGTGTTGACCTTGAATAAAACAACACATCGACATAATCTGAAAAAACATACAGTTTACCTGATACAACTTCATTTGACGGCCAATAACTGCAGAAGTAGTTGCAAAGGATTTCACCACTACTTTCGGCTTGTAGTCTTGCTGTTTTCCCACAGTTGAGTTCTTTTTTGGATTCTCATTTGCATAATGACCCATTTCATTTCACATAAACCATCTTAGTGCCAGATTTTCATTTCTTGCTTGATCATCTTTCTTAACATTATGAGCTATATGACCAGACTTACCACAACAGAATCACTTTCCAGACACTGATAACCATTCTCCCGGATGCCTTTTACTACACTTCTCAAACGATGGATATTTTTTTTCCTTACCTCCAGGCTTATTTGATAAATTCTTTCCCTTTTCCGGCCAACTAGACCTCTTATTCTATTATTTTTCAATGAACACCCGATCATCGGCAAACTCTATTTCAACATTCTCCGCACATCGAACAAGATTTTCATAACTTTTGAACTCAGGAGAGGCTAACTCTATTCGATATCGCAGCTTCAATCCAGAGTAATACTAATTTATCTTATTATCATGTTCTCAGATGAAATGTGGTGCATACATTTTAGTCGAGTGAAATTTCCTTCATAAGCAGCCATTGATTCATTCTCCTACCTCAATTCCAAGAATTTTTTTCTATCCTAAGTCAAACCACCTTAAGAAAATATTTCTCAAGGACCATACATTTGAATTCATCCCAATAAAGGGTATGAATCTCCTCACCAAATCTAATATTTTCCACTATAGACCACTACTGATCAGCTTCACCTTCAATATGGTAAATAGAGAGACTACCCTTTTGATATTATGAACACCCCATGACAGCAAAAAATTTCTCCAGTTCTTTAATCCACCCTTCAGCTAGCACAAGGTCAGATGAACCTATGAATTATGGGGGATGTTGCCTCATGAAATGCTCCACTTTTGAAATGTTCCTATATGGTTGATCTAGCTAATCTCGTGCATGGATACCACCACCATTTATAGCATGATTCAACTAGGCCATCAATATAACAAGCTGTTTTGTTCTGATTCTAACCTTCTCTTGTTGTTGATTTGGAAGGTTGTCTACCTCCTGATGTCATCCCAAAATAGCTACCTTGTTTCCTCTATGGAAAAACTTTCTAAACAAAAAAATATCTTAGAAGATGATACATGGTAAAATTTAAATTCTAGATCACATTAATATTAACATAAATTTATTTATGGATATTAATGTAAAAATACCCAGACTCCAAATGTTATCTAAACAGACCTTTAATAACAACTATAAGGACCTGGTCTTAAAATAATACAAAATCTTGAATTTAATGAATAATTAACATTGACGATCTTTTTAGGTTTGGTGATTTAAGAAATTAGGTCATAACTGTAACATTACATCCCAAAAGTTAATGTAGACACTTCTACTCAGTTCCAATATATTAAATAAAATAAATATCTTTTAAAAAAAGTGTCACGTCTAGTTCCATGTTTTAGACAACATGTCTTTTCCTTGATCCCATCCATGACCCTAGTCAATAATATGTCATTTGAAAAATATTTCAAAAACATATTATGAGCAAAAAAAGCCCAGTAAGGGATAAACAAAGAAGGAAAACTGTCAGTTTTTTTTCAAACATGTAAACCCGTAATACTTTATCATATGTAATAATTTTCAAATATATGAGGTAGTAAATAATATTCACTAAATAAATGGTCATTCCTTAACATTTTTTAACCAAAATACTTCCATAAAAACCATTTTATGTACACATAACATATAATGGTAACTTGGGACATAAACATAATTAAAAGGAATAACCATATTGTCGACTTACACACATAAGATTACGTAGAATAGACATACAGCTGACTTCCATACCCAATGCATTGGAGGTTATAATGTAACCACCCATCCTGGTTTATCATGACACCACCAATCTTTTGGATTATCACATTACCACCCGTCAAATGTCCAAGTACCATTATAAAATGATAACACATACAACAAATACAAATCAATGAATACATTTATACATTTAAATCACTATATATCACTTAAATATATTAACATAACAAATACACTATCAAACCCATTTTCAATACCAAAGTACATAAAAGATTATATGGTACTTATTTTCCTTTTAAAAAAATTAATTCTCATTAAGGAAGCCAAAGATCATATAATATTTGCTGCAGATGAAGGTCATTCTCACTGCTTATGTTAAAAGAAACATTCACTTTTTGTCATTTAGTAA
The DNA here is from genome assembly GCA_963277665.1 of Viscum album. Classification (NCBI taxonomy): domain Eukaryota; kingdom Viridiplantae; phylum Streptophyta; class Magnoliopsida; order Santalales; family Viscaceae; genus Viscum; species Viscum album. The sequence continues at coordinate 988,895,381 of OY728159.1, read as the reverse complement.
AACTAATCATAGAAAAGGATTCCCATTGAATTAAATGAAATTTCAAAGGGGTTTATACAGCGTACAAAATAAATTTTTGTATTAAAACAAAGTTTGCCTCAATGAAAGGAGATCAAGATGAAGTCCCTTACCACGTGTCCGAATGGACACGTTCGTTCTTTAATCTCCTGAATAATAAACTAAATTTAATTTCTAATTTCTTAAAAAACGTTTTTCAATTTTATTATTCCTTTAAAATAACTTATTACCTTGTTATAACATTTTCTAATCATTTAAGTTAATAAAATTTGTTTTGTCGATATTAGGTACTTGAGTCAAAAATGAACTTCTCATAATTGCAAGTTGTTCTAGGGTTCAAACATCCATTATATCCAGAATTATATTCATTATTTAGATTTCATATATATCATATATATTCAGTATATGTATTTATTTATAATATTACATAACATTTGGAGATAAGAAATGAAATGCATCATTCATGGAGACTGTAAGTCGTTCGTACGCATGAACACAACATTTATTTCTATTTCTTATTTTAATTGAATTAATAAAAATTATAAATATTTATATTATAATTACAGATTAATATCATATATAATATCATTTACTCCATCCTTTGTATGTCCCACCTATGGCATTAATGAGTCATATCACTTTGAGGGGGCAGTAGTCCACACTTCCTGAAATTAGATTATCGTATTTACCATCTATGGAAATCAAAAAGGTATGCTATAAATGATTAATACAGAAGAATAGAAACAATATAAATATAATATATATCATATATAAATAGAGTCCCATTAGAATGGCCTCCATGAGAGGTGGTTGGAGATATTTGAACAATCATCATTTCGTGAGATAGTAGTTCGTCGTCCATAAAAACAGTATTTTCATTACCAATTAGAAGGAGGTGTGTGTAAGTGTAATTTGAATGTTTTTCAAAAAAAAAACAAGTAATATTTAGGATAATAGTTTTTTTATAAAATAAAGGAATAAAAATAGTTTATGTGGTTTTAGAAATAAAATAAAACAATAGAATTTAAGGGAAACTGTTACATTTAATTCGGGTAACTCCCATTGGTTTGAACCAAAAGTAATTCTTGAAGTGCCTTCTACCAATTCTAAGGCATCTAGGTAGAAGAGAGGGATGTTGAGAGATATTTTGGTCTGGGGTTGGATGATCTATGTGGCTTGTCAACTATGTGGAATAGGTTAGAGGTGAAGGATTTTTATAAGTGGGTGGATGGGCTCTTTAGGAAAGTGTGAAAATATTATTTTATTATATAATGATTTTAGGGTTTTCAAGGTCCAAAACATATTAAAGTCAAATATCAGATGACTCATGGTTGAAATAAAATCATCCAATAAGAATTGGACAGGTTTTTGATATTATTTTAATCTTTATAATCTTATTTATTTTAATCATTTATTATTGTATTAAACACCACATAATTATTATTTCATAAATAATTTTATTTATTTGATGTCTGAAAATTATAAAAAATATACCATGATATAAGAAATAAAGTTATATTTTCAAAAAATATTTATAGTTGAAAATATAACTTCTATAACCCTATGTAAAAAATAATTAACTAAAAGATATTTGATGATATATTTTTTTCTTTACATTAAAATAATTAATATACAATGTCATTATCACACTTAAGTGTCTCCTTGGGGTCCCTATATATACCCAAGAATGCCGATGGTCAGACATGACTTATCAAATAAGGTTAGTACATGTTTTAAGGTAATATTTTGTTATTATGAAATTCTTTTTACCTTGAATTACCCTATTTAACTTTAACCACGGTAAATAAAAGTCAAAATTTACTGTTCCCCAAAAAACCAATCTTATTGAACAAAATTTTACTTAATAATAAGAAACATGTATGTTGGAGTTTTGAAAATAAAATCACAGAAGTGATAAAATTTCATTTAAATGAAAAGGTCTGCTTTTTTACTTACTACGCAGTGTTTTCACTATTCATCCAAAATTGATGTTTTTCAGAAAAATACAAAAAATTCATCCTAAGATATATTTGATATTCCAAATTAAAAAATGATGTCTATTTTACCAAATTATAAACATAGAAGTTGTAATAATTAATTTAAAATTAATCCCCATTGGCAAAAAAAGTCATGTTTATAAGAAATATTTACTATCAAAAGATTGACACTTGTTTTTGTCCAATTTTAAAGTGAAATTAATTCCACTGACCAAAATTGGATTAAATTGTAAACATGTTATATAATTACACATTAAAACCAATTTAAAATATAATCTAAATAAATAAATACAGTAGATTATATGTCAGTTTTGAATTAAAATACAGTATTTTTCACTATTCATTAAAAAATGAATTTTATCAGAAAAATACCAAAAAATTACCCAATATAAATTTTCCTGTCCCGATTATAAATAAAAATATTTATTTTGTAAAATATAAAATATAAATGTGGCCAAAACTAGAATTAAATATGTTTCACCATTAAATGGTGTAAAATTAACCTTTCAAACCAAATTATGCATAATATTAGATTCATTCATTTTTTAAGCCTCTAACTTTTATTGAATAAATGTAAAAACAATTAACAAACATGTATAATAATATTTTAGTATGTTATGTTCATTCCTACTAATACAACGACTCGACGTTAACTACGATTTAAATGAATAATTTTATATTTTTATTCTACAAAGTAATATATCAAATAAACCCGTTGTGGCGTATCAGGTATGCCATCGAACATAGCAAACTATTTAAGGTAAAATTAATATTTAATTTACAAATATTAATGAATATGAAAATTTTCATATTTTTATATTTATTTGGGATGTTATATCCTTCCCCCATTTTGGAAATTGTGTCCTCATAATTTTATTCACTTATCCAATAAATGGGGGAATTTATCCTTTATAGTATTTTCAGATTCCCATGTTGCCTCTTCAACCATATGGTTTTCCCTCAAAACCATTACCATGTGAATTTCCTTATTCCCCCACACTTTCCCTCTACGGTCTATAATTCAGAATGGTTGTCCCTCATAAGAAAGATTCTCTTCAAACTGAACTACCTTTGGTCTCAAAACATTAGATGGATCTCGCATATACATTCTCAACATTGAAACATGAAATTCATTTTGTACCAGGGAAAAAATGGAGGTAAATCCACTTTATAATAAACGGTTCCAACTTTCTCCAGGATTTTATAAGGTCAAATGAACCACGTACTCAAGTTTCCCTTCTTACCAAAATGCATCACACTATTCCATAGAGAAACTTTGAAAAGTCATGATCACCTACTTCAAAATAATGATCCTTACTCAAATTATCCACGTAATTGTTCTGCCTAATCTAATTTGTTCTCATGTTCTTTTGAATAATCTGAAATTTTTCTGCCATATCTTTTAGCAATTCTGGTCCCATCACCTCTGTTTCACAAACTTCATCCCAAAAAAACTAGTTTTCCACAATGCTTTCCATATAATTATTAAAACGGAACCATCGATATATTTGAATGAAAACTGTAATTATATGAAAATTATACAAAAAAAATATGGTAGTCCCAATGTCCATGGTAATCCATCGATCAAATATGTAGAATATTCTCCAAGGTCTGAATTGTTCATTCTTACTTCCCATCTAATTGTGGATGACAAGCTGTACAAAAATTTAATTTAGTAACCAACGACTTTATAAGGAATATAAAAAAGATAGAAGTACATCTGGGATGGCGATTAGATTCAATGGAGAGGGGAACACCATGTAACCTAACTATCTTATTAACATAAAACCAAGAAAGTTGATCTAAATAAAAATTATCTCAAATAGGAAGGAAATGTCTAGATTTAGTCAATCAATCAAGAATAACCAAGATTTCATTCTTAACCCAAGATGTCTTTGGTAATCCCAAAACGAATTCCATGGATATATTTTACCATTTCCATGCTAGCACTTGTAAATTCTGAAGCATCTCTTTTGGTTAATGCTGCTATGCTTTAACCTACTAAAAGGTCAAACCCTTCACTGTAAAATTAGCAATATCTCTGTTCATTGAATTTCTTATGTAATACATCTGATGATCTCTTTACAACTTAGTACTACTAGGATGAACAAAAAATGGAAAACTATAAGCTTCACATAACAACTCATTCTTCAAATGTAAATCACAAGGCACATATAATGTGTTCCCAAACCTTAAGACAAAATCATTGTCAATGTTAAAATCATGAAACATAACCTTATGAACTAACTCTACCTTTTTCTATAACTCACTATCTTATTTCTACACTTTATTAATTCTATCTAATAGAGATGAGCTCAATAACACATGAAACAAAATAAAATAATTTCTTGCACCAACAAATTCTATGAAAAAGTCCATCAAATCAAAATCCAAAAGATCTAGTTCCAAACGTAGTAGGGTTAATGAAGCATTATGTTTTAGATTCAAAGAACCATCCACTTTATTTGCTTTTTTCGGATGGTAAAGGATCGTGAAATCATAATCTTTGATTATTTCTAGCCATATCTTGTATCTAATGTTCAATTATTTTTTATTGAATATATAAATTCAACTACTGTGGTCAATATATATTTCACGTTTTACTCCCTACAAATGATGCCTCCATATTTTAAAAGAAAAAACAATATCAGCTAATTCCAAATCATGTGTAGGGTAATTTAACTCATGAGGTTCAAACTAATGTAAAGCATATGTAATTACCAAATCATTATGCATAAAGACACAATTATGTCCTTTAAACTAAGAATCACTATATATATCAAACTCACCATTTCTGGAAGCCAGTTCCAAAACTGAATCATTCACCAATCTTTATATCAATTCCAGAAAACAGTAATCACATTCTTATGTCCAAATGAACATAACACCTTTTTGAGTTAACGTAGTCATTGGACTAGATAACCCTGAAATATTCTCAACAAACCTCTGGTAATAACCTACTAATCCATGAAAACTATGTGTCTCGGTAATATTTTTGTTTCTTGGCCATTCTTCAACAAATATTGTTTTAGAATGATCAACAGTTACTCCATTTTTTGAAACAATGTGACCAAGGGGAAAAAATTATTATTACCAAAACTCACACTTGTTGAATTACCCATACAGTTTTTTTTCATTTAAGTATTGAATGAAAACCCTTAAATTACATTCACATTCCACTTTTCTTTTAGAATAAACCAAAATATCATCAATGAACAAAACCACATACTAATCCAAGAACTGAAGGAAAATTATATTCATAAGTTCCACGAATACAATAGTTTCACTGGTTAAACCAAAAGTCATAAATACAAATTCATAATGGTCATATCTAGTGTGAAATATGATCTTTGGAATCTCTTCTTCCTTTTCATTCATCTGATGGTACCCCAAACTCAAGTCAATCTTTGAAAATTACTGACCTTCGTAGAGCTGATCAAACAAATCATCGATATGACACAAAGGATACTTGTTATTAACAGTGATGTTATTCAATGATATATAATAAAAGCATAGTCTCATTTAACCATCTTTCTTTTTAACAAAAAAACAGAATAACCCCATGGTGATGTGCTATGTCTATTGAAACCTTTATCTAATCACTCCTGTAATTTCTTCCTTAACTCTAAAAGTTAAATTTGAGGAATTAGATAAGGGTTTATTGAAATTGGATTAGCATTAGGAACTAAGTCAATAGTAAAATCAACTTCCCGATTAAGAATAATACCAGGATACTTATCAGGAAAAACATCATGGTACAAATTTACCACTGGAACTTCATTAATCTAAATAGTTCCATTATTTTTGACATTATTTGTATGGTAACATTCATTTAAATATTTTACTAGTTTCTCAGCATGCTGATATGTTATCAAAATTAAGGGTTCATTATTGTATACTAAGTAAAAATATTTCTGAAAAGAATCCACTATAGCTCAACAGTAAATCTTTTCATGATAAACAGACAGCCAATCCATGCCCAAAATAACATCAAACACTATTAGTGTTAAAACAATAAGTTTTAGAGGTAGATTATCTCCAACAACAAGGAAACGAAGTTTCTTATAATTTCTTTTTATCTCAACATTTCCTCTAGGTGTTTTCACCATAAATTCAGGATTCATATCTTGATATCGGATTCCCAAATTACTAGAAAACACCTTAGAAATGAAAATATGTGTAGACCTTGAATCGAACAACAAAATGGAATAATATAAAAAAACAAACAGTGTACCTGATATTACTTCAAATTATGGACCATCATCTCCTGTAGTAGTTGCAACGGATTTCACCACCCATTTCTACCTGTCGTCTGGCTACTTTCCCTCACTTGAGTTCTTCGTTTGACAGTCATTTGCATAATAAACCATTTCATTGAACATAAAACATCTTACCATTGGATTTTCAATGCCTTCTTGATCTCCTTCCTTACAGTTATGAGCAATATAACCAGACTTACAACACTAGAAGCACACTCCAGACATTGATAATCATTCTCGAGGATTCTTTTGACCACACATCTCACACGATGGATATTTTATTTCCTTACCTCCGGGATTATTTGATTAATTATTTCCCTTTTCCTGCCAACTGGACCTCTTATTATAATGTTTGTCAAAGAACACATGATCTTCGATAAACTCCATTTCCACCTTCTCCGCAAATTGAACAAGTTTTTCATTATATTTGAACTCACTGAAGGATAATGCTATCCGATATCATGGATTCAGTCCTGAGTAAAATATATTTATCTAAATATCAAGATATCAGACGAAATTTGGAGCACACCTTGCCAGTGGAGTGAACTTTCCTTCGTAAGAAGCGACTGAGTCATCCACCTGTCTTAATTCCAAGATTTGTTTCTCTATCCTAAGTCAGACCACCATAGGAAAAATATTTCTCAAGGACCATACCTTTGAATTTATTCCAATAAATGGCATTAATATCCTCATTATCCATGATATTTTTCTCTATCGACCACCAATGATCAGCTTCAACATCAAAATGGTAAAAAAGGAGACTAGCCTTTTGATGTATAGAACACCCCATGACATCAAATATTTTCTCAAGTGCTTTGATCCACCCTTCTGCTACCACAGGGTTAGATGATCCTTTGAATGATGGGTGATGTTGTGTCATGAATTTCTCCACTTCTAACATGTTCCTCTGTGGTTGATCTGGCTGATCTTGTGCTTGGATTCAACCACCATTTATAGCCTGATTCAACTAGGTCGTCACTGCATCAAACTGTTTAGTTCCGATTATGACCATCTCATGTTACTGATTTGGAAGGTTGTCTTCCTCCTTATGTCATCCCAATATAACTGCCCTATTTCCTCTAAAGAAAACCATTCTGAACACATAAATATATTAGGAAAATCAATATATTAATATTTAAAATCTATATCAATTCAATATTAACATAAATTTATTTGTGGATATTAATTTAACAATACCTTAACTCCAAAAGTTTTATAAACAGCCCTCTGAAACCAACTATAAGGACATGGTCTTAAAACATTATATAATCTTTAATTAAATAATTAATTCACATTGAGGATATTTTCAAGTTTATAGTTTTATAGAATTAGGTCATAACTATTACATTACATCCTAATATATACAAAGTAGACTCTTCTACTAAGTTCCCTTATTTTTTAAAAAATTAAAATTCCTCAAAAATGAGTCAAGACTATATCTATGATTTAGACATCATGAAATTTACCTGACCCCATCCATGACCCTATTCCACATTATGTCCTTTGAAAAACATTTCATTAACTTGGGATGAGCATAAAAATCTCAGTAAGGGACACACAAATAAGGGAAACTGTTAGGTTTTTTAACACAAAATGTAAACCCTTAATACTTTATCATAAGTAATAAAGTTTTCCTTTATGAAGTATTAAATAATATTCAATAAATAAAAGACCATGACTTAACCTTTTGTAACAAATAGATTACCATAAAACCCATACAAAGAACACATAACATATAAAGAAAACTAGGGACATAAACATACATAAATGGAATAACCATATGGTCAACTTCCACAAATATCATTAAATGGAATAGCCATACGACCGACTTCCAAAAACAATGAATTAGAGGTTATAACATAACCACCCAACTTGTTTTATACCGGCCCCACTTTTCATTTTATTTATCAATTAACCCCCTTTCAAACATCCAAGTTCCATTAAAAAATCATAACATATACAACAAATATAAAGCAATAAAAACATTTCCACATTTCAATCACAATATATCAATTAGAGATATTGAAATAACAAATACATTATCAAAACCATTTTCAATACAAAAATACAAAAAAGAGTATATGGTATTTATTTTCCTTTTAAAAAAAATATGGCATGTCAAGGAAGCCAAAGATCAAATAATATTCACGGTGGCTGAAGGTCATTGTCACTGCTTACGTTAAAATAAACATTCTTTTTTTAAATTTAGTAAATGATTCATAGAAAAATATTCCCTTTGAATGAAATGAAAATTAAAAGGTTTTTATACAGTGTAAAAAATAATGTTATGTATAAAAACAAAATATTCCTCAATTAAATGAGATTTAAACAAAGTCCCTTACATCGTGTCCGACTTGACCCGTTCATTCTTTAATCTCCTGAATAATAAACTAAAGATAATTTATACCTGATTAAGAACATTTTTTTTCAAGTTTATCATTCCTTTTAAATCACTTATTACCATGTTATAACAGTATGTAATCATTTAGGTTAATAACAGTCATTTTGCCAATATATGGTACTTTAGTCCAAAATGAACTTCTTATAATTACAAGTTGTTCGTGAGATCAAATATACAATATCTCTAGAATTATATTCATGATGTAGATATCATATATATCATATATATCCAGATTATTTATGTATTTATAATAGTACATAACATTTGGAGATAATAAATGAAATGCACCGTTCGTGGAGATGGTATGCCATACGTACTCAAGAACACTACATTCATTTCTAATTCTTATTTGAATGGAATTAAAACCAAATTATACATAGGTATATTATAATTATGTTATTATATCATATATAATATCATTAACTCCATCATTCATACATCCCATATATGGAATTAACAAGTCATATAACTTTGAGGGGGTTATAGTCCACACATCCTCAAATGAGATTATCTTATTTCCCCCCCCATGGAAACAAAAAGGTATTCTATAAATGAAATATAAATAAGAATAGAAAAATAAAAAAATATTTTATAATATATAAAAAATATACTGCCATTATAATGGCCACCATGAGAGTTGGTTGGAGATATTTTAACAATCACTGTTTCGTGAGGCAGTAGTTTATCTCCTAGAGAAATAATATATTAATTACCCATTAGACGAAGGTGTGTGTAAGTGTACGTCAAATCATTCTATTAATAGAATCCTAGTATGTTGAGGATACTGGTTTTGTTATAAAATAAAGGATTTAAAAAAATTTATAGGGTTGGAGTAGTAAAATAAAACAAAATAAAACAAATGAATTTAAGAGAAATTGTTACCTTTAATTCGGGTAACTTCTTTTGGTTTGACCCAAAATGACTTCTTGAAGTTTCTTATTACTAAAGTAAGGCTTCTAGGTTAAATATAGGGATCTTGAGAGCTTATTGGGTTGGATATGGATGATCCATGGGTCTTGTGATGTGTGAGGAATGGGTTAGAGTTGAGGTCTTTTTATAAGGGGGAGGAGGGGCTCTTTAGGAAAGTGTAAAAATATTATTTTATTATATAATTTTTTTCGGTTTCTAAGGGTCCCAACCTTATTAGTGTCGAAGATAAAATGACTCACGATTGAAATAAAATCATCTAATAAAAATTTGACAGGTTTTGGAAATTAATTTATTATTATAATCTTATTTATATAAATCATTTATTAATGAGCTAAACACTTCATCATTATAGTGTCATAAAATTTTTATTTATTTGATGTATAAAAATAAAAAAATACCATGACGTAGTAAATCTTTTTATATTTCGAAATAAAATTTATTGTCGAAAAGATAACATATATAACCCTATTTAAAATTTATTTTACTAAAAGATATTTGCTTATGTCATTTTTGCCTTAACTTTAAGTTAATTAGAATAAAGTGTCATTATCTTTCTTAAGTGGCTCTACGGGGTCCCAAAATCAACCCATAGATTACCATGGTCATCCATGACCCATCTAATAAGGTTAATACATTTTTTTATGTAATTTTTTATTATTATGAAATTCGTTTTACCTTGAATTACTCTATTTACCGTTAAATGCAGTAAATAAAAGTCAAAAGTTATTAATCACCAAAACACTTTTTCCCCTTACTGAACTACATTTTACTTACTAATAACAACCATGTATGTCGGATTTTTGAAATTCAATTCAATGATGTTGTAAAATTTCAATTAATTGTAAAATTCAGCTTTTTAACAACTACTCAGTGTCTTCACTATTCATCCAAAATTTAAGTTTTACAGACAAATACCAAATATTATGCCTAATATATATCTGATATTGAAAATTAAAAATGATGTGTATTAACCAAATTAGAAATATAGATTTTGGATTTATTAATTTAAAACAAATTCTCATTGTCAAAACAAAAGGCGTGTTTTTGAGAAATATTTTCAATCCAATGATTGACACTTCTTTATGTTCAATTTCAATGTGAACATAATTTGAATGATCAACATTGGATTAAATGGTAAAAATATAATCTAATTACACTTTAAAAAAAATAAAAAAATATAATATAACCAATTAAATAAATTATATTAAAAGTCTGTTTTGAATTAAAATATATTATTTTCCACTATTCATTAAAAATGAATTTTATCCGTAAAATACCAAAACATTACCCAAAGTAAATTTTAATATCCCGATTCTAAAGAACAATTTTCATTGGTCAAATAGAACATATATAAGTGAATAAAACTATATTTAAAGAGGGTTCTCCATCAAAAGGTGGTAAATCAACCTTATGATGTAAATTATGCTTAAAATAGATTTATTCACATTTTAAGGATCTATCTTTTATTCGATCAATGTAAAAACATTTTACAAACATGTATATTCATATTTATGTTAGTTATTTTCATTACTACTAATAAAACAGCTAGGCATTAACTACCATTAAAAATAAAAATATTATATTGTTAGTGAACAAAGTAAGATTTCAAAGAAACTCGTCTTTGTGTATCAGGTATGCCATCGGACATAGCCACCCCTTTAAAGTAAAATTAATATCTAATTTACAAATATTAATTAATAAGGAAATTTCAAATTTTTTTATTTAGCCGGTATGTTACATCCTTCCCCCCATTTGGAAATTGCATCCTCGCAATTTTATTCACTTATCAAATAAATGGGGGTATTTATCCCTCATAGAATTTTCAGATTCCCACATTTCCTCTTCAACCTTATAGTTTTTCACAAAACCATTACCTGGTAAAATTCTTTATTTCGCAACACATTCCCTCTACGATCATGAATCTGGACTAGTTGTTCCTCATAAGAGAGATTCTATTCTTACTGAACTACAATTGGTCTCAAAACATGAGATGGATCTGGCATATACTTTCTCTACATTGAAACATGAAAATAATTGTGTACCTGGGAAAAACATGGAGGTAAAGAAACTTTGATCAAAACTGATCCAACCTTCTCATGGATTTCATAAGGTTCAATGAACCTGAGACTCAACATTCCATTCTTACCATAATTTCTATCACTCTTCCATGGAGAAACGTTGATAATGACATGATCACCTACCTCAAAATAATGATCCCTCCTTTGATTATCCGCATAACTATTCTTCATGCTTTGAGATATTATCATGTTATTATGAATCAACGGAACTTTTTTAACCATCTTTTCTACCAATTCTTTTCCCATCACATTCCTTTCACCTACTTCATCCCAAAAAGATGGATTTTGACATTGCTTTCCATATAACTCTTCAAACAGAGCCATCTGTATTCTATAATGAAAACAGTTATTAGAATAAAATTAAACCAAAGAAAGATGGTGGTCCAAACTTCAATGGTAATACATCGACGAAGCACGTAGTCTATCCTCCAAGGTCTAAATTGTTCGTTCTAATTTCCCATATTATTGTGGATGAAAAGTTGAACCAAAATTTAATTCATTAACCAACGAATTTTGAAGGCTTTCGCAATAGTTAGAAGTAAACATGGGATCATGATTATATACAATTGAGAGGGGAACATCATGTAACTTGACTATCTCTTTAACATAAAACCGATAAAGACGGTCTAGAGACAAATTATATCGAATATGAAGGAAATGAGCATATTAAGTCAATCTATTAATAATAACCCTGATTACATTGTTACCTTGATATGTCTTTGGTAATCCCACAACGAAGACCATAGATATATTTAACCATTTCCATGCTAGCACTGGTAATGACTGAAGAATCACTTTCTATAACCCCCAATCTGCTTTAACCTGTAGATAGGTCAACCACTTCACAGTAGAATTAGTAATATATGTTTTCATTCCATCCCACCAGTAATACTTCTGAAGAACTCTTTACAAATTAGGACATCAAGGATGAACTGAAAACTGTGAACAATAAGCCTCACAAAACAACTCATTCTTCAAATGTGAATCACAAGGCACACATAATCTCTTCCCAAACCTCAAAACAGAATCATTAACATTGTTAAAATTAGTCAACACACCCTTTTGAAGCAACTATACCTTTTTTTTCAACTCACTGTCTTCTTTCTATGTTTTCTTAATTCTTTCTAATAAAGATGATCACACTGACACCTGAAACAAAAAAAAATAATTTCTTACACCAACAACTTCTATGCCAAAGTCCATCAGATAAAAAACCAAAGGATATCTCTCCAAATGTATCATGGTTAAAGAATCATTAATTTTTTTGACTCAATGCATCGGCCACTTTATTTTCTTTTCCCGGATGGTAAAGGATCGTGAAATCGTAATACTTGATTAATTCCATCCATCTCCTCTGTTTCATGTCCAATTAATTTTGAGTGAATATATACTTTAAACATTTGTGGTCAATATATATTTCAAATTTTACTCCATAAAAATTATGCCTCCAAATTTGTAAAACAGAAAACAATAGTAGCTAATTTCAAATCATGTTTAGGGTAACGTAACTCGTGAGGATTCAACTGACGTGAAGCATATGTAATTAAATGATCATTATGCATAAGGAAACATCCACTTCCATTCAACGAATAATCACTATAAATAAAAAACTCACCATTTCTTAATGGAAGTGTCAAAACTGGATAATTCACCAATCTTCTTTTCAATTCCTAAAAATAGTCATCACATAGTTTTTTCCAAATTAACATAACACCTTTTTGAGTTAACATATTCATTGGACTAGATAACCATTCAAAATTCTCAACAAGCATCCGGTAATATCATGTTAAACCATGAAAACTACGGATCTTAGTTATATTTGTGTGTCCTGGCCTTTCTTCAACAACTTTTGTTTTAGAAGGATCAATAGTTATTCTATTTTTTGAATCAATGTGACCATGGAAAAAAATTTAAGCAAAACTCACACTTAAGGAATCTCCCATACAGTTTCTTTTATTTTAATTTTAAGCATACAAACCTTAATTGACATTCATGAACATATTTTATTTTAGAATAAACCAAAATATAATCAATGAACACAACCAGATAGTAGTCCAAGAAGTCACCAAAAAATTTATTCATCAGTTCCATGAATACAGCAGGTGCATTGGTTAAACCAAAAGGCATAACTACAAATTCATAATAGTCATATCTAGTATGAAACACAGTCTTTGGAATGCTTTCTTCCTTTACATTCAACTGATGGTACCCCGACCTCATGTCAATCTTTGAAAAATATTGAGCTCCCTAGAGCTGATCAAACAAATCATCAATATGTGGAAATTATACTTGTTATAAAAAGTGATGTTGTTTGATGCTTATAATCAATACATTATCAAATTGAACCATCGTTATTTTTATCAAACAATACAGTGGAACCCCATGGTGATGTGCTAGGTCGAATGAAACCTTTATCTAATACCTTCGGTAATTGGTTCTTTAACTCTAAAATATCAATTTGAGCCATTCAATAATGGGGCATTGATGTTGTCATAGCATTAGGAACTAATTACACAATAAATTCAACTTCACGATCAGGTATAATACCAAGAACCTTATCATGAAAAACATCAACATACCCTTTTACCATTGGATCATCATTAATCTGAACAAATCCTTTGTTTTTTAAAATATGTTTATGGTAACATTCATTTCCATATTTTATTAGTTTATCACCTTGCTGATATGTTATCAAAATTAAGGGTTCATTATTTTATACAAACTGAAAATCATTTTGAAAAGAAACCACTTTAGCTCTTCAGTCTATATTAGCATGATAAACAGATATCCAATCCATTCCCAAAATAAAAATAACATCTACTCGAGGTAAAACTATTCGGTTTTTAGGTATATTCTCTCTACCCACAAGGACAAGAAGGTTCTTATAATTTCTTTTTGTCTCAACATTTCCTCCATGTGTTTTTATAATCAATTCCGGGCTCATATATTTATATGTAATTCCCAATTTAATAGAAAACTTCTTAGAAATTAAAGAATTTGTAGACCCTTAATCAAAAAACGCATTGGCCTAATATGAAAAAATGAACAGTATAACATATGTTACATCATTTTATGGCCCAACATCTACTGAAGAAGTTGAAAAGGATTTCATCATCCATTTATGCATGTAGTCTGGCAGATTACCCTCAGTTCATTTCTTCATTGGACACTCATTTTCATAATAACCAATTTTATTGCACTTAAAACATCTTACCTCTTGCTTTTCATTTCCTGCATAATCATCTTCCTTATAGTTATGAGCAATATAACCATACATACAACACCAGAAGCACTTTCCAAACTTTGATAAACATTTTCCAGGATGCTTTTTAATACACTTATCATGCGATTGTTATTTAGATTCCTCACCTCAATGATTCATTGATTAATTCGTTCCTTTTTCATACCAACTAGACCTCTTATTCTATTGTTTTTCAAAGAACACCTGATCATCGACAAACTCCATTTACAGCTTCTATGCACATCAAACTAGTTTTTCAAAACATTTGAACTCACGAGATGCTAATGTTATTCGATATCATGGCTTCATTCTAGAGTAAAATAGATTTATCTTACTATCAAGAACTCAGAAGAAATTTTGAGCATACCTTTCCAGTCGAGTGATGTTTCCTTCGTAATTAGTCAACGAGTCATCATCCTACAAAAATTCCATAATTGTTTTTCCATCCTAAGTCAAACCACCTTAGGAAAATATTTCTCAAGTACCGTACCTTTGAATTCATCCCAATGAAGAGAATCGACCTCCTCATTATCCCTGAAATTTTTCACTATCGACCACCACTAATCAGCTTCACCTTCAAAACAGTAAATAGAGAGACTAACTTTTTATATTATGAACACCCCATGACATCAAAAAATTTCTATACTACTTTAATCCACCCTTCATCTATCACAGGGGTAGATGATCCTTTGAATGATGGGGGGTGTTGCATAATGAAATAATACACTATTGCCAAGTTCTTCTGTGGTTGATCTGGCTGATGTCATGTTTGGATACCACCACCATTTATTGCATGATTGAACTGGGCCATCACTATAAGAAACTATTTAGTTCTGATTCCGACCATCTCATGTTGCTGATTTAGAAGGATGTCTTCCACCTGATGTCGTCCCAATATAGATACCTTATATCCTCTTCGGAAAACCATTCTGAACACAGAAATGTCTTTGGAAAAGCAATATGTTAATATGTAAATTCTATATCACTTCAATCTTAACATAAATTTATTTTTGGATATTAATTTAACAATACCTTAACTCCTAAAGTTATCTAAAAAGACATCTGACACCAACTATAAGGACCCAGTCTTAAAGCATTACATTATCTTGAATTAAATGAATAATTCACAATGAGGATATTTTCAAGTTAAATTTTTTAGAGAATTAGTTCATAATTGTTACATTACATCACAAATGTTCCAAGGTAGACACTTCTACTCAATTCCCATATTTTTCAAAAAATAAAAATTCACCAAAAAAAGATTCATGTGTATTTCCATGTTTTAGATAGAATGACTTTTCCTTGATCCCATCCATGACCCTATTCCACTGTATTTCCAATGAAAAACATTTCAAAAACTTGGGATGAGCATAAAAAGTATTGTAAGGGATACACAAAGAAGGAGATCTGTTAGTTTTTTTAAAACAACAAGTAATCCATGAATACTTTATGATAGGTAATAAATTTCACCTTTATGAATTCGTAAATACTCATCACAAAATAATAGATCACTTCTTACCCTTTTGTAACAAAAATATTAACATAAAACTCGTATAATGAACACATAACATATAATGGTAACTTGGGACATCATCATACTAAAATAGAATACCCATACTTTCGACTTCCACACATATCATTAAATGGAATAGCCATAGGACCGACTTCCATAATCAATGAATTGGAGGTTATAACATAAACACCCATCATTTTTTATCACAGTCCCACTCGTCATTTGGTTTATCACATAACCACTCGACAAATGTCAATGTACCATTATAAACTCATAACACATAGAACAAATATAAAGGAATGAAAACATTTCCACATTTCAATTAAAATATATCACGTAAAGATATTGACATAAGAAATCCATTATAAAGACCATTTTCAATACAAAAATACATAAAATATTATATTTTACTTTTTTTCCTTTTAAAAAAACTACGGCTTGTTAAGGAAGCCAAAGATGAGATAATACCCGTGGTGGCTGAATGTAATTGTCACTGCTTACATTAAAAGAAATAGTAATTTTCCATTTAGTAAAATGATTTGAAGAAAAAGATTCTTTATAAATGAAATGAAAAGGAAAAGGTGTTCATACAACATAATAAATAAAGTCACTTATCAAAACAAAATATGCCTCAATGAAAGGAGATTGAGATGAAGTCCCTTACCTCGTGTTCGACTAGACCTGTTCATTCTTTAATATCCCGAATAATAACCTAATGTTAATTTATACTTTCTTAAGAACTTTTTTTTCAAGTTTATCATTCCATTTAAATCACTAAATACCATGATATAACATTATGTAATAATTTATGTTAATAACAATCGTTTTGTCGATATTTGGTACTTGAGTCAAAAATGAACTTCTTATAATTACATATTGTTCATGTGGTCCAATATTTATTATCTCCAGAATGATATTCATGATGTAGATATCATATATAACATATATATCTAGTATATGTATGTATTTATAATAGTACATAACATTTAGAGATAAAAAATTAAATGCACCATTCATGGAGACGGTAAGCCCTACGTACGCATGAACACTACTTTCAGCTATTTTTCATTTTTTAATTGAATTATAAAAAAATTTTACAGAGGAATATTATAATTACAGTATAATTTAATATATAATATCATTAATTAACTCCTTTATACGTCCCACATATGTAATTAATGATTCCTATCACGTTGAGGGGGCGGTAGTCCGCATTTCCTCAAATGAGATTATAGTATTTACCCAATATGGAAAAAACAATGGTATTCTATAAATGAAAAATACAGAAGCATAAAATTATATAAATATAATATATAATATATATTAATATAGTTCCATAATAATTGCCACCATGAGATCTGGTTGGAGATTTTTGAACAATCGTCGTTTCGTGTGGCCGTAGTTCACCGTCCACAAAAACAATATGTTCATTACCCATTAAACAGAGGTGTGTGTAAGTGTAGTTCGAACACTTCTCATAAAAACAAAATATTATATTTATGATACTGTTATTTTTATAACATAATATAATAAAAAGAGTTTATGTGTTTGGATAAGTAAAATAAAACACAATAAAAACAGAAGAATTTAAGAGAAACTCATACCTTTAATTCAGGTAACTTCTTTTGGTTTCAACCAAAAGGACTTCTTGAAGTGTCTTATGTATAAGGTAAGGATTCTTGGTGGAATATAGGGATCATGAGATCTTATGAGGAAGGGGTTGGATGAGACACGGTTCTTGTGATGTGTGATGAATGGGTTATAGTTGAGGTCTTTTTGGAAGGGGGAGGAGGGGATCATTATTAAAGTGTGAAAATATTATTTTATTATTTTATTATTTTTGGTTTCTAAAGTTCCAAAACATATTAATGTCAAATATATGATAACTCATGATCTAAATAAAATCATTCAACAATAAGTGGATAGGTTTTGGATATTATTTTAATCTTTATAATCTTATTTATTTAAATCATTTATTAATGAGGTAAACACTTCATCATTATTGTGTCATAAAAATTATTATTTATTTGATGTGTAAAAATTAAAAAAACACCATGATTTAGAAAATAAATTTATTTTTACAAATTTTATCTACAGTAGAAATGATAACATATATAACCCTATGTAAAAATTAATTTACTAAAAGATATCTGTTTTTTTCATTTTTATCTTTACATTTTGTTAAATAAAATCAAGTGTCATTATCATTTTCAAATGGATCAATGAGGTCCCAAAATTTCTACAAGGATGCCCATGGACGTCCATGACTCATCCAATAATTTTAGGTGGATTTTTAACGTAATTGTTTTTATTATGATATTCATTTTACCTTAAATTTCCCTATTTACCTTTAATCGCGGTAAACAAAAGTAAAACGTCACTCACCACCAAAAAAATATTTTCTTCTTATTGAATGACATTTTACATACTAATAACAACCATATATGTCAGATTTTCAAAATTCAATTCACAGAAGTGATAAATTACAATTAAATGAAAATTTCATCTTTTTAACTACTACTTAGTGTTTTCATTATTCATCAAAAAATGAAGTTTTACATAACAATACCAAATATTCTGCCTAAGAAATATTTTGTATTATGAATTCCAAATTGATTTCAAATTTATAAAATTCAAAACATAGAAATTGGATTAATTAATTGAAAATTAATTCTCGTTTCCAAAACAAAAGGCGTATTTTTAAGAAATATTAACTATAAAAAGATTGACACTTATTCACGTTCAGTTTCAAAGTAAAATTAATTTCAATGACCAGCATTGAATAAAATGGTAAAAATATAATCTAATTATAATTTAAAACAAATTAAAAGTTAATATTACCATATAAATAAATTAGATTAAAATGCAGTTTGGAATTGAAATATTGTATTTTCCACTATTCATTAAAAAAATTAATTTTATCAGAAAAATAACATAAATTTAGCTAAAGTAAATATTGATATCCCGATTCTAAAGAAAAAATTTATTTGGCCAAATAGAACATATAAAATTGACTAAAACTATATTTCAAAATATTCTTCCATCAAACTGCAGAAAATCAACATTTTAATGTAAATTATGCTTAAAATTAGATTCATTCACCATTTCAGCCTCTAACTTTTATTGGATAAATGTTAAAAAATTTAACAAACATGTATAATAATATTTTAGTTAGTTATTTTAATTCTTTACAATACAATGGCTAGGCACTAACTATCATTAAGAATAATAATATTATATTTTTAGTGTGCAACACAATATTTCAAAGAAACCCGTAGTTGCGTATCAGGTATTCCATTTTACATAGCTACCCATTTAAGATAAAATTAATATTGAAATCAAAAATATTAATAAATATGAATATTTCATAATTCTTTATTAACCTAGGATATTAAAATAATTTATCAGAATTTCCCCTTTACCCTCTTTTTATACAAAAAAAATGAAAACATCAACCGAGTTGTGTTAACTTCTAACATTCAAGGACGACGTGTTTTTAATTACTGTTACCATTTTCAAGAATTGTCATGAATGCATTTTTATGGTTGAAAATGATTATAATATATGTATTATTACATAATTAATGTTCTATAATAATTTTTTATATGTTAAAATAATTTATATAAAAAACTTAGATCATTGTGATCAAAAAAATGCCAAATTATTCCAAGAAATTATCATTAAAATTCTATATAATAATTCATCCTCATCCCATTTAATCCAATGAATTGTATTACAATTATACAATATATAATTTTATTAATATTAAATAATTATTCTGCAAGAAAACCATTCCCATTTTACATGAACTAACTTAACCTTACTCTAGTGAACCGATCATGAAAATTGTCGAAACGAGCACTCACAGACGATGAAATTGAACATTATAACTCTTAAAAGGGTATTAATAACTTTATAAAATGATAATAATAAATTAATGTTTAATAGGTTCTTTAATTATTAATTAGTAAACATTATTTGGTTATCTAAGACATTATGATCAAGTGAAGGACACCTTCAGACTTAATGTAATAGAATCTACCAGAACCTCCAACTTTAATTCCTATTTTTCTGCCTATATTTTTACCAGATGAAAATATCTTTTATTTTAATGTAAATATTATAAATATGATTTAAATGTTCCTTAATTAAGTATCATGATATTTTCTTCCTTTTTATTCAGTTATATACATGTTTTAGGTCACTTCCTTCACAATACATCCAATTAAGCAAGCCATTTTAAGGGAACCTGCCAAATTATTACACATTTTCAAGCGCACTAGTTACCGAATTTATTGAAAATATTTTTTTTATAAAACCTAGAATTAAAATTTTTAAACCATCATGGTTCAATTCCTGTTTTATATAAAATATTATAACTTTTTTCATCTAAAATTATCATTTTATTTTCCATAAACCATAATAAAATGTTATAATTCTAATGTTTTTGAAGTATTATTTTTATATTTTTCACTTCAATTTGAAATAACCTTTAATTTTATATTCCGATTATACATTATGAATGTCCATATAATATTTAATTCCAATCATTCTAGGAAAAGTTAATGTTTTTCCCAATTATTATGCTTTAATTCTTGAATAAAATACATGCACCTTTCCATGGGAAAACATTATGTATATGTTGGATTCCTTATGTATGATACTTATTTGTGGAAAACATATTCAGAAACATGTAATTATGGGTGAACCCAAATATATATCCAATTAATTGCATAATTTTAGTCTAATGAGATGTTGTGTGCAAAGGCCTTGGTGATTAGCATTGACTCATGTGCCATTTGCAACAGTCTTATTGGCTAACCTAGCCTCATTATTCTCTATATGAAAAGAGCCTTGAATCCAGGTCCTCTATGTGAGATGATCATTGAATCATGCTAAATACGTGACTTATGGTGCTGCCACGTTACTATTATTGAATTATTATATGATCCCATGTTTTTAATGGTAAGATTTCTTATGTTTGATGGCTTTTTATATAATTATGTTATTCTTTATAACCTATGTGCTAAAATTTATTAATATGTTTATTCCATTACTAGATTTTTAGTACATAACATTGTTCATGTTGTCCACAGGTTATCATATGAAAAAGTTTGAGTACAATGGATGTTAGGATCTAAATATGGAGATAAAATTAATTGATTTTTATGATGATTCATTATGAACCTATTATTCCAACACACTAGACAATAAAATCCTTGGCTTGTAACATGTTGTTTAATAATTCATAAAATCATTTAATGATTTTTTGTAAAATCTTATGATCTCTATATTTTTTTCACCAGGTGATAAAGAATGTTTCAGGTAGGGTATTCCTAAATGGAGTACTATGTGATACGATATTGTTTTCGTGATATTTGAGACAATTCATAAAATAATATGATTTTATATATAATCTCCAAATATTCTAATCAATTAAAAATAAGGAATGGATCATATTTTTATTTTTCTAATATTCATTTAAATGAATTTAATATTTCTGTTTGAAATACACAGGCCGTTATTGTTGGTATTTGAGTATGGTTTAGTAAATATTTGGATATAAGGGTTAGATAATTTTTAGGAAAACATCATAGACATGAATAATGGTTGGATAAAATACAATATTTTTGATAATGGTATTTAATGAACAAGGAAAATACTATGGATTTAAATATTGAGAAGCTGGTTTCTTGATTTAGACAACCTATAAATGATTTCTCATGGCTATGTTATTCATATTTATTATTTGTGTTTCTCACAATATTCTTTTATTTTAGTAAATTGATTCAACTAAAAAGAATGGTTTTTAATGTTTAATGTAATATAAAATGTTGTGATGGGATAAAATATAGTGATAACTATAGTAAATTATTTTTTTATTTCACTAATCATTATTCATCAGGTATAATACCAAGAACCTTATCATGAAAAACATCAACATACCCTTTTACCATCAGATCATCATTAATCTGAACAAATCCTTTGTTTTTTAAAATATGTTTATGGTAACATTCATTTCCATATTTTATTAGTTTATCACCTTCCTGATATGTTATCAAAATTAAGGGTTTATTATTTTATACAAACTGAAAATCATTTTGAAAAGAAACCACTTTAGCTCTTCAGTCTATATTAGCATGATAAACAGATATCCAATCCATTCCCAAAATAAAAATAACATCTACTGGAGGTAAAACTATTCGGTTTTTAGGTATATTCTCTCTACCCACAAGGACAAGAAGGTTCTTATAATTTCTTTTTGTCTCAAAATTTCCTCCATGTGTTTTTATAATCAATTCAGGGCTCATATATTTATATGTAATTCCCAATTTATTAGAAAACTTCTTAGAAATGAAAGAATTTGTAGACCCTTAATCAAAAAACACATTGGCCTAATATGAAAAAATGAACAGTATAACATATATTACATCATTTGATGGCCCAATATCTACTGAAGAAGTTGAAAAGGATTTCATCACCCATTTATGCATGTAGTCTGGCAGATTACCCTCAGTTCATTTCTTCATTGGACACTCATTTTCATAATAACCCATTTTATTGCACTTAAAACATCTTACCTCTTGCTTTTCATTTCCTGCATAATCATCTTCCTTATAGTTATGAGCAATATAACCATACATACAACACCAGAAGCACTTTCCAGACTTTGATAAACATTTTCCAGGATGCTTTTTAATACACTTATCATGCGATTGTTATTTAGATTCCTCACCTCAATGATTCATTGATTAATTTGTTCCTTTTTCCTACTAACTAGACCTCTTATTCTATTGTTTTTCAAAGAACACCTGATCATCGGCAAACTCCATTTACAGCTTCTATGAACATCAAACTAGTTTTTCAAAACATTTGAACTCACGAGATGCTAATGTTATTTGATATCGTGGCTTCATTCTAGAGTAAAATAGATTTATCTTACTATCAAGAACTCAGAACAAATTTTGATCATACCTTTCCAGTCGAGTGATGTTTCCTTCGTAATTAGTCATCGAGTCATCATCCTACAAAAATTCCATAATTGTTTTTCCATCCTAAGTCAAACCACCTTAGGAAAATATTTCTCAAGTACCGTACCTTTGAATTCATCCCAATGAAGAGAATCGACCTCCTCACTATCCCTGATATTTTTCACTATCGACCACCACTAATCAGCTTCACCTTTAAAACGGTAAATAGAGAGACTAACCTTTTTATATTATGAACACCCCATGACATCAAAAAATTTCTCTACTGCTTTAATCCACCCTTCATCTATCACAGGGGTAGATGATCCTTTGAATGATGGGGGGTGTTGCATAATGAAATAATACACTACTGCCAAGTTCTTCTGTGGTTGATCTGGCTGACGTCATGTTTGGATACCACCACCATTTATTGCATGATTGAACTGGGCCATCACTATAAGAAACTATTTAGTTCTGATTCCGACCATCTCATGTTGCTGATTTAGAAGGATGTCTTCCACCTGATGTCGTCCCAATATAGATACCTTATTTCCTCTTCGGAAAACCATTCTGAACACAGAAATATCTTTGGAAAAGCAATATGTTAATATGTAAATTCTATATCACTTCAATCTTAACATAAATTTATTTTTGGATATTAATTTAACAATACCTTAACTCGTAAAGTTATCTAAAAAGACATATGACACCAACTATAAGGACCCAGTCTTAAAACATTACATTATCTTGAATTAAATGAATAATTCACAATGAGGATATTTTCAAGATAAATTTTTTATAGAATTAGTTCATAATTGTTACATTACATCACAAATGTTCCAAGGTAGACACTTCTACTCAATTCCCATATTTTTCAAAAAATAAAAATTCACCCAAAAAAGATTCATGTGTATTTCCATGTTTTAGATAGAATGACTTTTCCTTGATCCCATCCATGACCCTATTCCACTGTATTTCCAATGAAAAACATTTCAAAAACTTGGGATGAGCATAAAAAGGATTGTAAGGGATACACAAAGAAGGAGATCTGTTAGTTTTTTTAAAACAACAAGTAATCCATGAATACTTTATGATAGGTAATAAATTTCACCTTTATGAATTCGTAAATACTCATCACAAAATAATAGATCACTTCTTACCCTTTTGTAACAAAAATATTAACATAAAACTCGTATAATGAACACGTAACATATAATGGTAACTTGGGACATCATCATACTAAAATAGAATACCCATACTTTCGACTTCCACACATATCATTAAATGGAATAGCCATAGGACCGACTTCCATAATCAATGAATTGGAGGTTATAACATAAACACCCATCATTTTTTATCACAGTCCCACTCGTCATTTGGTTTATCACATAACCACCCGACAAATGTCAATGTACCATTATAAACTCATAACACATAGAACAAATATAAAGGAATGAAAACATTTCCACATTTCAATTAAAATATATCACGTAAATATATTGACATAAGAAATCCATTATAAAGACCATTTTCAATACAAAAATACATAAAATATTATATTTTACTTTTTTTCCTTTTAAAAAAACTACGGCTTGTTAAGGAAGCCAAAGATGAGATAATACCCGTGGTGGCTGAATGTAATTGTCACTGCTTACATTAAAAGAAATAGTAATTTTCCATTTAGTAAAATGATTTGAAGAAAAAGATTCTTTATAAATGAAATGAAAAGGAAAAGGTGTTCATACAACATAATAAATAAAGTCACTTATCAAAACAAAATATGCCTCAATGAAAGGAGATTGAGATGAAGTCCCTTACCTCGTGTTCGACTAGACCTGTTCATTCTTTAATATCCCGAATAATAACCTAATGTTAATTTATACTTTCTTAAGAACTTTTTTTTCAAGTTTATCATTACATTTAAATCACTAAATACCATGATATAACATTATGTAATAATTTATGTTAATAACAATCATTTTGTCGATATTTGGTACTTGAGTCAAAAATGAACTTCTTATAATTACATATTGTTCATGTGGTCCAATATTTATTATCTCCAGAATGATATTCATGATGTAGATATCATATATAACAAATATATCTAGTATATGTATGTATTTATAATAGTACATAACATTTAGAGATAAAAAATTAAATGCACCATTCATGGAGACGGTAAGCCCTACGTACGCATGAACACTACTTTCAGCTATTTTTCTTCTTTTAATTGAATTATAAAAAAATTATACAGAGGAATATTATAATTACAGTATAATTTCATATATAATATCATTAATTAACTCCTTTATACATCCCACATATGTAATTAACGATTCCTATCATGTTGAGGGGGCGGTAGTCCGCATTTCCTCAAATGAGATTATAGTATTTACCCAATATGGAAAACACAATAGTATTCTATAAATGAAAAATACAGAAGCATAAAATTATATAAATATAATATATAATATATATTAATATAGTTCCATAATAATTGCCACCATGAGATCTGGTTGGATATTTTTGAACAATCGTCGTTTCGTGAGGCTGTAGTTCACCGTCCACAAAAACAATATGTTCATTACCCATTAAACAGAGGTGTGTGTAAGTGTAGTTCGAACACTTCTCATAAAAACAAAATATTATATTTATGATACTGTTATTTTTATAACATAATGGAATAAAAATAGTTTATGTGGTTGGATATGTAAAATAAAACACAATAAAAACAGAAGAATTTAAGAGAAACTCATACCTTTAATTCAGGTAACTTCTTTTGGTTTCAACCAAAAGGACTTCTTGAAGTGTCTTCTGTATAAGGTAAGGATTCTTGGTGGAATATAGGGATCATGAGATCTTATGAGGAAGGGGTTGGATGAGACACGGTTCTTGTGATGTGTGATGAATGGGTTATAGTTGAGGACTTTTTGGAAGGGGGAGGAGGGGATCATTATTAAAGTGTGAAAATATTATTTTATTATTTTATTATTTTTGGTCTCTAAAGTTCCAAAACATATTAATGTCAAATATATGATAACTCATGATCTAAATAAAATCATTCAATAATAAGTGGATAGGTTTTGGATATTATTTTAATCTTTATAATCTTATTTATTTAAATCATTTATTAATGAGGTAAACACTTCATCGTTATTGTGTCATAAAAATTATTATTTATTTGATGTGTAAAAATTAAAAAAACACCATGATTTAGAAAATAAATTTATTTTTACAAATTATATCTACAGTAGAAATGATAACATATATAACCCTATTTAAAAATTAATTTACTAAAAGATATCTGTTTTTGTCATTTTTATCTTTACATTTTGTTAAATAAAATCAAGTGTCATTATCATTTTCAAATGGATCAATGAGGTCCCAAAATTTCTACAAGGATGCCCATGGACGTCCATGACTCATCCAATAATGTTAGGTGGATTTTTAACTTAATGTTTTTTATTATGATATTCATTTTACCTTAAATTTCCCTATTTACCTTTAATCGCGGTAAACAAAAGTAAAACGTCACTCACCACCAAAAAAATATTTTCTTCTTATTGAATGAAATTTTACATACTAATAACAACCATATATGTAAGATTTTAAAAATTCAATTCACATATGTGATAAATTACAATTAAATGAAAATTTCATCTTTTTAACTACTACTTAGTGTTTTCATTATTCATCAAAAAATGAAGTTTTACATAATAATACCAAATATTTTGCCTAAGAAATATTTTGTATTATGAATTCCAAATTTATTTCAAATTTATAAAATTCAAAATATAGAAATTGGATTAATTAATTGAAAATTAATTCTCGTTTCCAAAACAAAAGGCGTATTTTTATGAAATATTAACTATAAAAAGATTGACACTTATTCACGTTCAGTTTCAAAGTAAAATTAATTTCAATGACCAGCATTGAATAAAATGGTAAAAATATAATCTAATTAAAATTTAAAACAAATTAAAAAGTTAATATTACCATATAAATAAATTAGATTAAAATGCAGTTTGGAATTGAAATATTGTATTTTCCACTGTTCATTAAAAAAATTAATTTTATCAGAAAAATAACATAAATTTAGCTAAAGTAAATATTGATATCCCGATTCTAAAGAAAAAATTTATTTGGCCAAATAGAACATATAAAATTGACTAAAACTATATTTCAAAATATTCTTCCATCAAACTGCGGAAAATCAACATTTTAATGTAAATTATGCTTAAAATTAGATTCATTCACCATTTCAGCCTCTAACTTTTATTGGATAAATGATAAAAAATTTAACAAACATGTATAATAATATTTTAGTTAGTTATTTTAATTCTTTCGAATACAATGGCTAGGCACTAACTATCATTAAGAATAATAATATTATATTTTTAGTGTGCAACACAAGATTTCAAAGAAACCCGTAGTTGCGTATCAGGTATTCCATTTTACATAGCAACCCATTTAAGGTAAAATTAATATTGAAATCAAAAATATTAATAAATATGAATATTTCATAATTCTTTATTAACCTAGGATATTAAAATAATTTATCAGAATTTCCCCTTTACCCTCTTTTTATACAAAAAAAATGAAAACATCAACCGAGTTGTGTTAACTTCTAACATTCAAGGACGACGTGTTTTTAATTACTGTTACCATTTTCAAGAATTGTCATGAATGCATTTTTATGGTTGAAAATGATTATAATATATGTATTATTACATAATTAATGTTCTATAATATTTTTTTATAAGTTAAAATAATTTATATAAAAAACTTAGATCATTGTGATCAAAAAAATGCCAAATTATTCCAAGAAATTATCATTAAAATTCTATATAATAATTCATCCTCATCCCATTTAATCCAATGAATTGTATTACAATTATATAATATATAATTTTATTAATATTAAATAATTATTCTGCAAGAAAACCATTCCCATTTTACATGAACTAACTTAACCTTACTCTAGTCAACCGATCATGAAAATTGTCGAAACGAGCACTCACAGACGATTAAATTGTACATTATAACTCTTAAAAGGGTATTAATAACTTTATAAAATGATAATAAAAAATTAATGTTTAATAGGTTCTTTAATTATTAATTAGTAAACATTATTTGGTTATCTAAGAAATTATGATCAAGTGAAGGACACCTTCGGACTTAATGTAATGGAATCTACCAGAACCTCCAACTTTAATTCCTATTTTCCTGCCTATATTTTTACCAGATGAAAATATCTTTTATTTTAATGTAAATATTATAAATATGATTTAAATGTTCCTTAATTAAGTATCATGATATTTTCTTCCTTTTTATTCAGTTATATACATGTTTTAGGTCACTTCCTTCACAATACATCCAATTAAGCAAGCCATTTTAAGGGAACCTGCCAAATTATTACACATTTTCAAGCGCACTAGTTACCGAATTTATTGAAAATATTTTTTTTATAAAACCTAGAATTAAAATTTTTAAACCATCATGGTTCAATTCCTGTTTTATATAAAATATTATAACTTTTTCCATCTAAAATTATCATTTTATTTTCCTTAAACCATAATAAAATGTTATAATTCTAATGTTTTTGAAGTATTATTTTTATATTTTTCACTTCAATTTGAAATAACCTATAATTTTATATTCCGATTATACATTATGAATGTCCATATAATATTTAATTCCAATCATTCTAAGAAAAGTTAATGTTTTTCCCAATTATTATGCTTTAATGCTTGAATAAAATACATGCACCTTTCCACGGGAAAACATTATGTATATGTTGGATTCCTTATGTATGATACTTATTTGTAGAAAACATATTCAGAAACATGTAATTATGGGTGAACCCAAATATATATCCAATTAATTGCGTAATTTTAGTCTAATGAGATGTTGTGTGCAAAGGCCTTGGTGATTAGCATTGACTCATGTGCCATTTGCAACAGTCTTATTGGCTAACCTAGCCTCATTATTCTCTATATGAAAAGAGCCTTGAATCCAGGTCCTCTATGTGAGATGATCATTGAATCATGCTAAATACGTGACTTATGGTGCTGCCACGTTACTATTATTGAATTATTATATGATCCCATGTTTTTAATGGTAAGATTTCTTATGTTTGATGGCTTTTTATATAATTATGTTATTCTTTATAACCTATGTGCTAAAATTTATTAATATGTTTATTCCATTACTAGATTTTTAGTACATAACATTGTTCATGTTGTCCACAGGTTATCATATGAAAAAGTTTGAGTACAATGGATGTTAGGATCTAAATATGGAGATAAAATTAATTGATTTTTATGATGATTCATTATGAACCTATTATTCCAACACACTAGACAATAAAATCCTTGGCTTGTAACATGTTGTTTAATAATTCATAAAATCATTTAATGATTTTTTGTAAAATCTTATGATCTCTATATTTTTTTCACCAGGTGATAAAGAATGTTTCAGGTAGGGTATTCCTAAATGGAGTACTATGTGATACGATATTGTTTTGGTGATATTTGAGACAATTCATAAAATAATATGATTTTATATATAATCTCCAAATATTCTAATCAATTAAAAATAAGGAATGGATCATATTTTTATTTTTCTAATATTCATTTAAATGAATTTAATATTTCTGTTTGAAATACACAGGCCGTTATTGTTGGTATTTGAGTATGGTTTAGTAAATATTTGGATATAAGGGTTAGATAATTTTTAGGAAAACATCATAGACATGAATAATGGTTGGATAAAATACAATATTTTTGATAATGGTATTTAATGAACAAGGAAAATACTATGGATTTAAATATTGAGAAGCTGGTTTCTTGATTTAGACAACCTATAAATGATTTCTCATGGCTATGTTATTCATATTTATTATTTGTGTTTCTCACAATATTCTTTTATTTTAGTAAATTGATTCAACTAAAAAGAATGGTTTTTAATGTTTAATGTAATATAAAATGTTGTGATGGGATAAAATATAGTGATAACTATAGTAAATTATTTTTTTATTTCACTAATCATTATTCATCAGGTATAATACCAAGAACCTTATCATGAAAAACATCAACATACCCTTTTACCATCAGATCATCATTAATCTGAACAAATCCTTTGTTTTTTAAAATATGTTTATGGTAACATTCATTTCCATATTTTATTAGTTTATCACCTTCCTGATATGTTATCAAAATTAAGGGTTCATTATTTTATACAAACTGAAAATCATTTTGAAAAGAAACCACTTTAGCTCTTCAGTCTATATTAGCATGATAAACAGATATCCAATCCATTCCCAAAATAAAAATAACATCTACTGGAGGTAAAACTATTCGGTTTTTAGGTATATTCTCTCTACCCACAAGGACAAGAAGGTTCTTATAATTTCTTTTTGTCTCAACATTTCCTCCATGTGTTTTTATAATCAATTCAGGGCTCATATATTTATATGTAATTCCCAATTTATTAGAAAACTTCTTAGAAATGAAAGAATTTGTAGACCCTTAATCAAAAAACACATTGGCCTAATATGAAAAAATGAACAGTATAACATATATTACATCATTTGATGGCCCAATATCTACTAAAGAAGTTGAAAAGGATTTCATCACCCATTTATGCATGTAGTCTGGCAGATTACCCTCAGTTCATTTCTTCATTGGACACTAATTTTCATAATAACCCATTTTATTGCACTTAAAACATCTTACCTCTTGCTTTTCATTTCCTGCATAATCATCTTCCTTATAGTTATGAGCAATATAACCATACATACAACACCAGAAGCACTTTCCAGACTTTGATAAACATTTTCCAGGATGCTTTTTAATACACTTATCATGCGATTGTTATTTAGATTCCTCACCTCAATGATTCATTGATTAATTCGTTCCTTTTTCCTACTAACTAGACCTCTTATTCTATTGTTTTTCAAAGAACACCTGATCATCGGCAAACTCCATTTACAGCTTCTATGCACATCAAACTAGTTTTTCAAAACATTTGAACTCACGAGATGCTAATGTTATTTGATATCGTGGCTTCATTCTAGAGTAAAATAGATTTATCTTACTATCAAGAACTCAGAACAAATTTTGATCATACCTTTCCAGTCGAGTGATGTTTCCTTCGTAATTAGTCATCGAGTCATCATCCTACAAAAATTCCATAATTGTTTTTCCATCCTAAGTCAAACCACCTTAGGAAAATATTTCTCAAGTACCGTACCTTTGAATTCATCCCAATGAAGAGAATCGACCTCCTCACTATCCCTGATATTTTTCACTATCGACCACCACTAATCAGCTTCACCTTTAAAACGGTAAATAGAGAGACTAACCTTTTTATATTATGAACACCCCATGACATCAAAAAATTTCTCTACTGCTTTAATCCACCCTTCATCTATCACAGGGGTAGATGATCCTTTGAATGATGGGGGGTGTTGCATAATGAAATAATACACTACTGCCAAGTTCTTCTGTGGTTGATCTGGCTGACGTCATGTTTGGATACCACCACCATTTATTGCATGATTGAACTGGGCCATCACTATAAGAAACTATTTAGTTCTGATTCCGACCATCTCATGTTGCTGATTTAGAAGGATGTCTTCCACCTGATGTCGTCCCAATATAGATACCTTATTTCCTCTTCGGAAAACCATTCTGAACACAGAAATATCTTTGGAAAAGCAATATGTTAATATGTAAATTCTATATCACTTCAATCTTAACATAAATTTATTTTTGGATATTAATTTAACAATACCTTAACTCGTAAAGTTATCTAAAAAGACATATGACACCAACTATAAGGACCCAGTCTTAAAACATTACATTATCTTGAATTAAATGAATAATTCACAATGAGGATATTTTCAAGATAAATTTTTTATAGAATTAGTTCATAATTGTTACATTACATCACAAATGTTCCAAGGTAGACACTTATACTCAATTCCCATATTTTTCAAAAAATAAAAATTCACCCAAAAAAGATTCATGTGTATTTCCATGTTTTAGATAGAATGACTTTTCCTTGATCCCATCCATGACCCTATTCCACTGTATTTCCAATGAAAAACATTTCAAAAACTTGGGATGAGCATAAAAAGGATTTTAAGGGATACACAAAGAAGGAGATCTGTTAGTTTTTTTAAAACAACAAGTAATCCATGAATACTTTATGATAGGTAATAAATTTCACCTTTATGAATTCGTAAATACTCATCACAAAATAATAGATCACTTATTACCCTTTTGTAACAAAAATATTAACATAAAACTCGTATAATGAACACGTAACATATAATGGTAACTTGGGACATCATCATACTAAAATAGAATACCCATACTTTCGACTTCCACACATATCATTAAATGGAATAGCCATAGGACCGACTTCCATAATCAATGAATTGGAGGTTATAACATAAACACCCATCATTTTTTATCACAGTCCCACTCGTCATTTGGTTTATCACATAACCACCTGACAAATGTCAATGTACCATTATAAACTCATAACACATAGAACAAATATAAAGGAATAAAAACATTTCCACATTTCAATTAAAATATATCACGTAAATATATTGACATAAGAAATCCATTATAAAGACCATTTTCAATACAAAAATACATAAAATATTATATTTTACTTTTTTTCCTTTTAAAAAAACTACGGCTTGTTAAGGAAGCCAAAGATGAGATAATACCCATGGTGGATGAATGTAATTGTCACTGCTTACATTAAAAGAAATAGTAATTTTCCATTTAGTAAAATGATTTGAAGAAAAAGATTCTTTATAAATGAAATGAAAAGGAAAAGGTGTTCATACAACATAATAAATAAAGTCACTTATCAAAACAAAATATGCCTCAATGAAAGGAGATTGAGATGAAGTCCCTTACCTCGTGTTCGACTAGACCTGTTCATTCTTTAATATCCCGAATAATAACCTAATGTTAATTTATACTTTCTTAAGAACTTTTTTTTCAAGTTTATCATTCCATTTAAATCACTAAATACCATGATATAACATTATGTAATAATTTATGTTAATAACAATCATTTTGTCGATATTTGGTACTTGAGTCAAAAATGAACTTCTTATAATTACATATTGTTCATGTGGTCCAATATTTATTATCTCCAGAATGATATTCATGATGTAGATATCATATATAACAAATATATCTAGTATATGTATGTATTTATAATAGTACATAACATTTAGAGATAAAAAATTAAATGCACCATTCATGGAGACGGTAAGCCCTACGTACGCATGAACACTACTTTCAGCTATTTTTCTTCTTTTAATTGAATTATAAAAAAATTATACAGAGGAATATTATAATTACAGTATAATTTCATATATAATATCATTAATTAACTCCTTTATACATCCCACATATGTAATTAACGATTCCTATCACGTTGAGGGGGCGGTAGTCCGCATTTCCTCAAATGAGATTATAGTATTTACCCAATATGGAAAACACAATAGTATTCTATAAATGAAAAATACAGAAGCATAAAATTATATAAATATAATATATAATATATATTAATATAGTTCCATAATAATTTCCACCATGAGATCTGGTTGGATATTTTTGAACAATCGTCGTTTCGTGAGGCTGTAGTTCACCGTCCACAAAAACAATATGTTCATTACCCATTAAACAGAGGTGTGTGTAAGTGTAGTTCGAACACTTCTCATAAAAACAAAATATTATATTTATGATACTGTTATTTTTATAACATAATGGAATAAAAAGAGTTTATGTGGTTGGATATGTAAAATAAAACACAATAAAAACAGAAGAATTTAAGAGAAACTCATACCTTTAATTCAGGTAACTTCTTTTGGTTTCAACCAAAAGGACTTCTTGAAGTGTCTTCTGTATAAGGTAAGGATTCTTGGTGGAATATAGGGATCATGAGATCTTATGAGGAAGGGGTTGGATGAGACACGGTTCTTGTGATGTGTGATGAATGGGTTATAGTTGAGGACTTTTTGGAAGGGGGAGGAGGGGATCATTATTAAAGTGTGAAAATATTATTTTATTATTTTATTATTTTTGGTCTCTAAAGTTCCAAAACATATTAATGTCAAATATATGATAACTCATGATCTAAATAAAATCATTCAATAATAAGTGGATAGGTTTTGGATATTATTTTAATCTTTATAATCTTATTTATTTAAATCATTTATTAATGAGGTAAACACTTCATCGTTATTGGGTCATAAAAATTATTATTTATTTGATGTGTAAAAATTAAAAAAACACCATGATTTAGAAAATAAATTTATTTTTACAAATTATATCTACAGTATAAATGATAACATATATAACCCTATTTAAAAATTAATTTACTAAAAGATATCTGTTTTTGTCATTTTTATCTTTACATTTTGTTAAATAAAATCAAGTGTCATTATCATTTTCAAATGGATCAATGAGGTCCAAAAATTTCTACAAGGATGCCCATGGACGTCCATGACTCATCCAATAATGTTAGGTGGATTTTTAACTTAATGTTTTTTATTATGATATTCATTTTACCTTAAATTTCCCTATTTACCTTTAATCGCGGTAAACAAAAGTAAAACGTCACTCACCACCAAAAAAATATTTTCTTCTTATTGAATGAAATTTTACATACTAATAACAACCATATATGTAAGATTTTAAAAATTCAATTCACATATGTGATAAATTACAATTAAATGAAAATTTCATCTTTTTAACTACTACTTAGTGTTTTCATTATTCATCAAAAAATGAAGTTTTACATAATAATACCAAATATTTTGCCTAAGAAATATTTTGTATTATGAATTCCAAATTTATTTCAAATTTATAAAATTCAAAATATAGAAATTGGATTAATTAATTGAAAATTAATTCTCGTTTCCAAAACAAAAGGCGTATTTTTATGAAATATTAACTATAAAAAGATTGACACTTATTCGCGTTCAGTTTCAAAGTAAAATTCATTTCAATGACCAGCATTGAATAAAATGGTAAAAATATAATCTAATTAAAATTTAAAACAAATTAAAAAGTTAATATTACCATATAAATAAATTAGATTAAAATGCAGTTTGGAATTGAAATATTGTATTTTCCACTGTTCATTAAAAAAATTAATTTTATCAGAAAAATAACATAAATTTAGCTAAAGTAAATATTGATATCCCGATTCTAAAGAAAAAATTTATTTGGCCAAATAGAACATATAAAATTGACTAAAACTATATTTCAAAATATTCTTCCATCAAACTGCGGAAAATCAACATTTTAATGTAAATTATGCTTAAAATTAGATTCATTCACCATTTCAGCCTCTAACTTTTATTGGATAAATGTTAAAAAATTTAACAAACATGTATAATAATATTTTAGTTAGTTATTTTAATTCTTTCGAATACAATGGCTAGGCACTAACTATCATTAAGAATAATAATATTATATTTTTAGTGTGCAACACAAGATTTCAAAGAAACCCGTAGTTGCGTATCAGGTATTCCATTTTACATAGCAACCCATTTAAGGTAAAATTAATATTGAAATCAAAAATATTAATAAATATGAATATTTCATAATTCTTTATTAACCTAGGATA
The DNA here is from genome assembly GCA_963277665.1 of Viscum album. Lineage (NCBI taxonomy): Eukaryota > Viridiplantae > Streptophyta > Magnoliopsida > Santalales > Viscaceae > Viscum > Viscum album. The sequence continues at coordinate 988,859,307 of OY728159.1, read as the reverse complement.
TTAAAATAATTTATCAGAATTTCCCCTTTACCCTCTTTTTATACAAAAAAAATGAAAACATCAACCGAGTTGTGTTAACTTCTAACATTCAAGGACGACGTGTTTTTAATTACTGTTACCATTTTCAAGAATTGTCATGAATGCATTTTTATGGTTGAAAATGATTATAATATATGTATTATTACATAATTAATGTTCTATAATATTTTTTTATAAGTTAAAATAATTTATATAAAAAACTTAGATCATTGTGATCAAAAAAATGCCAAATTATTCCAAGAAATTATCATTAAAATTCTATATAATAATTCATCCTCATCCCATTTAATCCAATGAATTGTATTACAATTATATAATATATAATTTTATTAATATTAAATAATTATTCTGCAAGAAAACCATTCCCATTTTACATGAACTAACTTAACCTTACTCTAGTCAACCGATCATGAAAATTGTCGAAACGAGCACTCACAGACGATTAAATTGTACATTATAACTCTTAAAAGGGTATTAATAACTTTATAAAATGATAATAAAAAATTAATGTTTAATAGGTTCTTTAATTATTAATTAGTAAACATTATTTGGTTATCTAAGACATTATGATCAAGTGAAGGACACCTTCGGACTTAATGTAATGGAATCTATCAGAACCTCCAACTTTAATTCCTATTTTTCTGCCTATATTTTTACCAGATGAAAATATCTTTTATTTTAATGTAAATATTATAAATATGATTTAAATGTTCCTTAATTAAGTATCATGATATTTTCTTCCTTTTTATTCAGTTATATACATGTTTTAGGTCACTTCCTTCACAATACATCCAATTAAGCAAGCCATTTTAAGGGAACCTGCCAAATTATTACACATTTTCAAGCGCACTAGTTACCGAATTTATTGAAAATATTTTTTTTATAAAACCTAGAATTAAAATTTTTAAACCATCATGGTTCAATTCCTGTTTTATATAAAATATTATAACTTTTTCCATCTAAAATTATCATTTTATTTTCCTTAAACCATAATAAAATGTTATAATTCTAATGTTTTTGAAGTATTATTTTTATATTTTTCACTTCAATTTGAAATAACCTATAATTTTATATTCCGATTATACATTATGAATGTCCATATAATATTTAATTCCAATCATTCTAAGAAAAGTTAATGTTTTTCCCAATTATTATGCTTTAATGCTTGAATAAAATACATGCACCTTTCCACGGGAAAACATTATGTATATGTTGGATTCCTTATGTATGATACTTATTTGTAGAAAACATATTCAGAAACATGTAATTATGGGTGAACCCAAATATATATCCAATTAATTGCGTAATTTTAGTCTAATGAGATGTTGTGTGCAAAGGCCTTGGTGATTAGCATTGACTCATGTGCCATTTGCAACAGTCTTATTGGCTAACCTAGCCTCATTATTCTATATATGAAAAGAGCCTTGAATCCAGGTCCTCTATGTGAGATGATCATTGAATCATGCTAAATACGTGACTTATGGTGCTGCCACATTACTATTATTGAATTGTTATATGATCCCATGTTTTTAATGGTAAGATTTCTTATGTTTCATAGCTTTTTATATAATTATGTTATTCTTTATAACCTATGTGCTAAAATTTATTAATATGTTTATTCCATTACTAGATTTTTAGTACATAACATTGTTCATGTTGTCCACAGGTTATCATATGAAAAAGTTTGAGTACAATGGATGTTAGGATCTGAATATGGAGATAAAATTAATTGATTTTTATGATGATTCATTATGAACCTATTATTCCAAGACACTAGACAATAAAATCCTTGGCTTGTAACATGTTGTTTAATAATTCATAAAATCATTTAATGATTTTTTGTAAAATCTTATGATCTCTATATTTTTTTCACCAGGTGATAAAGAATGTTTCAGGTAGGGTATTCTTAAATGGAGTACTATGTGATACGATATTGTTTTGGTGATATTTGAGACAATTCATAAAATAATATGATTTTATATATAATCTCCAAATATTCTAATCAATTAAAAATAAGGAATGGATCATATTTTTATTTTTCTAATATTCATTTAAATGAATTTAATATTTCTGTTTGAAATACACAGGCCGTTATTATTGGTATTTGAGTATGGTTTAGTAAATATTTGGATATAAGGGTTAGATAATTTTTAGGAAAACATCATAGACATGAACAATGGTTGGATAAAATACAATAGTTTTGATAATGGTATTTAATGAACAAGGAAAATACTATGGATTTAAATATTGAGAAGCTGGTTTCTTGATTTAGACAACCTATAAATGATTTCTCATGGCTATGTTATTCATATTTATTATTTGTGTTTCTCACAATATTCTTTTATTTTAGTAAATTGATTCAACTAAAAAGAATGTTTTTTAATATTTAATGTAATATAAAATGTTGTGATGGGATAAAATATAGTGATAACTATAGTAAATTATTTTTTTATTTCACTAATCATTATTCATCAGATATGATTACATGTAATTATTTTTATCTAACTGTTGTGATCAACAATGAAGATGAGGATAGTGTTTTCTAAGATCCTAGGGGATGGAGAGAATAGATGAATGATGATTCAGTTTCCTATATGATGATAATATGAGAATAAATATCATATTTAATGTCTCATAGGAACAATATGATGTTCTTAGTATATAAATGTATTAAATAAAGCTTGTAATTTCTGATGAATAATGAATTGTTTGTTCAATGAAATAAATGAGAATAATTTTCTCCATAAGGTTTATTTGAAGGTTGAATGTTTTAATTATGAAAATCATTGTAATTATGTTAATAAAATTCATATAATTAGTTTATATAATTATTGGGTATATTAATGAATATTTTATGATTAAATGTTATGAATAAAAGGATAAAGGAATAAGATGATGAAGTGTAGTTAATCGGTTATGAATAAAATGAAATAATTAATGTACCTGTGTTTTTGGATTGATAAATTGTTTCCTAACATTATTTTAACAATGATATTATAGTTATAAAACAATTTATATATATAAGGATTTTACTATAAAACATCTTCTATAACTACTTAAATTCATGTGATTAGGAGAATAGAAACCAAGAGAAATGATTATATTGTTTGTTGATCTTCTAGAAAACAAATGATTTAGGGAAGATACCCCTAAATATGTTGTTGATGTCGAGATAATTATGATAAAGAAATATTTAAGGGAACATATTGTTAAACATGAAAATGGTTATTTATTTGATGTTTTATTTATTTTTATAGGTTTTCATACATGTTTGAATTTATAGATTATATTCCATAATGTGAGTATTTTATTTTTGGAATCATGAATGTCTTAAAAAAGTTTTTAAGGAGATCGAGGTATTCCTAAATTTGGTATTTGAAAAAAAGAGTTATATTAAGTTTTCTCGAGAATGTGAAAGAATGTTTATTTTGAAGGTTTAGCGACCTTACTTCTAAATTATTTATATATAAATTTTGAAATACAAATTTTGTATGGGCCTTGATATTAACTACTTATGGAATGAATTATGTTGATCTTTGGATATTATTGTTTGATCATAAAATGTGCCAACAATTTTGGTTTTAGAAAACATCTAGTGGATTATGGAATGACTTGTAGATATGGTTTATCATTAATGTTCTTTGTGAAATAAAAATAATAAAACATAACATGTGTTTTTTGGCATAAGAATTGAAGTGAACTTAGATCGGAGCACCAAAAAAAGAATGAGATTATGATGATGGAATGGAAGGAAATCTTGTAATATTAAAATCTAATATTAATACCTATATATTAAAATATATCAATTCTAGGAAAATTATTTTGGGAAAAAAAAATTTGAGTTAACATTTCATATAAGGAAATCAATATTATTTTAACAGACCACTAGAATAACAGTTTTGTGAATGTTAAATTTATTAAGACAATATTCTATATCGTCGTCCATATGAATTTTATTTTTATAATTCTATTCCATTTTTATGTTTTCACATCAAACCAATTATATCCTACTAGAATGTATTATGTTTTTTGACCATTTAATTTCCCTTTCCCACTTGTTAAAATAAAGTTTTATAAATCCTATTTATGATGTCTTTTTCCCTAAAAAAGAAATTTTTAAATATCATCCTTTGATTTTTGATGGGTATTTTGAAATTATGAGGAATAATTTTAGTGAATGAGGGTAGAATTTAATACAAAAATATTTTACAGTTTGATACATTTTTAAAAAATTTAATCTCTTCAAAATAGATTTTTTTGAATTTAACTCTGAGTCCAAATAGACTGTAATCTATTATTATGTAACTATTTTAACAATTCAGTTAAATTACAATGTCTGAATAGTTTTAACTATAATACGAAATAAATTTTCATTTCAAATTTTAGACAAATTTCTTGAATAGTTCCTATAATATAATTTCTTATTTATTAGAAAATTAATTTTATTCTTCAATTATGTGTTTTCCTTAAAAAGTGTTTTTTAATTTTTATTAGAAAATGAATATAATTAATTTTTCAAACTTTTATATAAATTATTTTAAAAAAATAATATTCCTTTTTCCTAAAAAATATCATAATAAATCTATGAAGATTTTTTTTGAAATTGTAGAAAAATTTAAATTCTTGTGAATAGAAAAATATTATAGTTTTATGATATATGATATCTTTTTTGATATCATGAAGAATTAAATATGATATAAATTTTTATTAATACTCTTTAAAGACTTATGTATTATATTATAAGACAAATATCATATAAAAATATTTCATAAAATATATATTTTAATTTATTTCATGATAAATATGAAATTCATTTTCAATGTTAACGTAGTGTTTACACAACATTTGAAAAGTACAATTTGATGTATTATAGCTAATTATTGAGTGGTAGAAATTATTTTAAATGGTATATTAATAAATATAATTAATCATTTATTTTTTTTACTGATAGTTTCAAATTATTGTATTATGTGACACAGATCTTATCCAAATGCATGTACAATGCTCGCACAAGTGTAGAAAAGTTAAATTCACAGATTAAATAAGTTTTCATGATACTAATATGAACAAATATAATTAATAAATGAATTTAAAAGATTATATTGAGTGTATTTAATTTATTTTTATTGTATTTTTTATAAATTGATATATATGAAATAAAGAACATTAATTCTTATTCAATGCAAACTCAGTTATTATGCCAGTAGAAGAAAATTCATAAAAGGATTTTAATTAATATTTTAAAAACTATAAAAAGATAATTTTTTTACTAATTATCAATTCATGATTAAATACGGAATATTATAATCTATGATTATTGTTATTAACCTCTTCGATATGCTTTTTTAGTTTTTTTTATATAGTATTTTACATAAAATAAAGTCAAACCATATACACTATGGTTCTAATATGTATAATTTTTTATATATGTTTACCTAGAATTAATGTTTTGAAATAAATAGAAATTTCAAATCTATAAATTTTATTTTCATTATGAAAATTAATTTTTACTTTATATAAAATGCCTAAATAACAAAAATTATTATTCAATGATGAAATAGTTATTATTATATTAATGAGAAAATCAATTAAATAATACTAAAAGTAGAAAAATATATATAATTTTAGAAAATTAACATTTTACACTAAATCGGTTCAAAACAACTAAATTATTATAGTATTTAAAAATAATGGGATCAATTTTTATTTATTGTTTATATTTTATTAAATTCAAATTAATTAATAGTATTAAATTTGATAATAATGATACGTTATGGATATAAAATGTTATTAAATAATTTGAAAAAAACCTAAAATCCATGTAATACGATATTAGAAAAGATGTGGTCTAAAATATATTCCCATATGCATTTATAGGCCTTATGGAAGTCTTTGAATTTAGAATAGCATTATTATATTTCAATGTGTTGATAAATTCAAAAAACAACCCCTAACCTAAATTACAAAATTGCACCTACACCCCCATTATTCAAAACACCTTGATAAAAATGTAACTTATCCTACCAATTTATATGACCAACATAATTATCCATGTTCTAGAGGTTCTAGACATAAAAATAACCAACCCAAGATCCCTTAACAAAAGACCTAAATGAAGGACCTTGAAGAAGAGGTAATCGTTTCTACCAACTCTTTCATGTTTTTTTCTTCTTTTACTTATTATTCATTTATTTCAACCATTATAAATTAATATATATACTAACTTATATATTAGGTAATTTTATAATGTTTATTAAACAACTATATTCCATGTTTTATCCATCCTTTACAAAATTATTGCACCATGTCTACATACGTATGACTTTCCATCACCACACTGTGGTGTAATTTTTTTCATTACCTTGTTACATGGATAGTCATAATAATAGAAATAATAGATATATATTAAAATGATGAAATAATATAAATTATTAAAATTTAATATATCATACACTTCAATAAAATTTCCCTTGCTAATGTAATGAAATCATCACTCTTACGTGCATATGACTTACCATCTCCATGAAGTGATGTGATTCATTTTCTATGTTCAAAATAAATTAATAATTATACAAATGTATTTAATAATCACATTGAAATTTTTTAAAATTAAATTTATTTTTGATAAGTTGGATTTATATTGTATACAAGAGAACTAAAATGTTCAAGGATGAAAATCCTTTGGAAATAATGCAATTAATACCAAAAATTGGGAAACGAATAAAAATATTACTAAAGAAGGAAAACTAAAATGTTATATAGGGATCATATCTGATATAATAAATATTACGATAATTTTTATATAAATTAAAAATATGTTTACAAACCTATACATGAGGATCAATCACATTTGAAAGAAGTCTAAACACATGTAAGGGGATTCATAACCCAATTTCCATTCTTTGGGTTAAACAACTACTCAATTTATTATGACATTATATGATTAAATGTTAAATGAATTCTGATTATATTTTTATTTATTACACTTTATTTATGTGGATTTATCGATGATATAGATTATTTATTTATCTTATTAATAAAAACATCAATGATATGTTATTTGAAAGGGTTTATTTCAATGCCTCACTATTATTCGAGATTACTTATATTTATGTATCCTCTATTAAATATTCTTTTTCATTTTGATGATTTCTAAAAATGATTTCTAAACGGTTTTGAAATTATTATATGAATGCTTAGAAAAAATTTTACCCATGTTTTACTTTTTAAAAATTTCTTTTAAATGAATATTTTTATTATTTTCAATGATAATGTACATTGTAACCTTTCTGATAAAAACAGAAAGGAATGTTTGTTTACTCATACACAATGAGTGTTTTTTAATTAATTAATTATTACATAATTATCTGAAAAATAATATACAACCATATAATATTCTTTTCAATGAAAATGTGTTACTTCTCAATAGTACTTCATAAAAAAATTATTTCAATATCAAAATGATATTTTCCTTAGGAATATTTTAAAGCGATCATTCCAAGACATCTTTTAGGATAAAATTATTTAATATTAATTATACCTTTAAATGTATATGATATAAGTATAAAATCCATATCTTTATTCATTCAATGGATTATCTATGTTTATTATGGTAGGATATTTAAGAATCCAGTTACTTTTTCATGTGCTATGCTATGATGAAATATTTATGAAACCCAAATATTTTCATGGGTTTTAATAAGGTGAATAATTTATAATCATGTGGAACAGATAATTATGTGTTTTATGATATGAGGTGTGGTGAATATATATCCCACCAATTTATTGGTTAATGAATTATATCACATTATAATGTTAAAGGAAAAAGTAAATTTTCTTTATCCATTAATGGAATGAGGTCGATGTTCTTGATCGACTAGGGGAAATATGTCAATAATATTGGTCCATTATGGGAAAAAGATTATAATAATAATAATATATTATTGGGGACATGTATATGTTATTGATCCATTATGTGGAAAAAGACATTATATTTAACCCACTTTGAAAATAAGTCTATAGGAATGATCCATTATAGGAAACAGGTGTGTCATAATCCACTATGTAAAACATGTGTGTCCTGATTCACTATGTTGATGGTCTTGGAATTTATACATGAAATATCAAATAATATTATATATTTATTATGGAACCATACTTTCATGACACGAGATTATGGTTTATGATTTATTTATGAATATTTCTCACACATATTATCAATGTTTTATGAAATGATAATGTTTATGATATAATTAAGGTTTATAATAATTTATAGGTTGGTTTCAAACATAATATGTTATATTCATAATCATATAATCATATTATGATCTTATTATTTTATATAATAATGGATTGGTGTCTCTATTTTTTACACTTACTAAGTTTCTTATCTCAGCCTTTCATATATTTCCATCCCAAGGGGATGATGTATGGTTTATGTAGGGTATTCATAAGAGGAGTAATATGTGAGAATATAATAACTTATTTAACACCTCGGTAAATTATGATATATTTCATTTAATATAAATTCAACACTTCAATACCATGCTATAAAGAAAACAAAAAGACTCAATTATATTATGTGGATATTATATTTTGATTAATATTTACTAAAAATAACATTTAAACATTATATATGAGAAATTATAATTTTCCTAGATGAATATAATTTTTTTACTCTTAAGATACGCCTAGAATGAATTTTGAAAATTTTCCCTTAGAAATGAGATATGATGAATATTTGAAATTGTATCATTTAAGAATCCCAAATTTTATTTATAATAATGTATATTTTTTAAATTAATTAAGTATTATATATCTATTTTATATAAATAGTGATTATTACATTTTGAGTTAAATATAAATACTATTTATCAAACTACATATTTTCCAAGAAACTATTTTTATGAAATGAAATAATGCGTATCCATTTTAATCAATTAAAATAATATATATATACTAATGAATAATATTATATATATATATATATATATTATATGCCCAAATATATTATTTTAAAACCATATAATGTTTACTAGTACCCATATATTTAATATAACAACATATAATTTTGGACAAATGCATTTCTTGAAAAACATTTTTTCGAGACGAATTGTGGGTTTACTTTAAATTAAAATTTTCTACCTTTTTATATTCAATTTGAAAAAATAATTATTTATTTGGAATAATCATAATTTATATTACCTAATCGTTTGATCATAATCATAATCCCTAATTACTATATAATAAACTAATAATTGATCATGTCATTTAATGTTAAAACATGGGGTTTCACATTAAATTTTCTTATGTTAAAAATAATTTTTCAGGCATTTAAGATTTTATATATTATTATAATTATTGTGTTGAAATTATTTATTATGTACCATTTTAATTTTAGTCAAAATGTATAAACTAATTATGAAAATAAAAATGATATAACAACCATGGTGAAAAATTAAATTTGAAAATTATGTAAATATAAAGGATAAGAAATAATATTTTAAAAAATATATTTTTTTATTCTTTGGGAGTATATATATATTATATATTCCCTAAAATCCATTATTAATCAATTTTTTAGGCACTTGAGTTGAGTGTGACTTCCAATTATTTTATAGTTTTTAGCATTTACAAAAAATGCACTCTTGCACAATTATAAAATTACACTCAGTCCCCTCATATCATCACAAATTTTAAGTAATTAGGATTTAGGAAACCAAAATACTCCCTACCTAACATCCTTATCCATGATATAGTTTTTTTCTTCATCCAAAAGGACCACACAATTTTTCCATTGTACGAGATCCAAAAATGGTTTCTCTAAGAGAAGTTAATATTTTTAACAAATCTATTTCATTATGATTTCATTTTTTACATTAAAATATATATGAAGTCAAAAAATATAAAAACCCTATTCTATTCCTTATAAAAATATTTCATTAAGATAATTTCTAAATATTTATTCATATGCACTTCCAATTAATGTTAAATTATATAGTTGGACATGTGTGCTATGAACTACTACCACACGAACCGTTGTAACTCGTTTTCCATCAACATTTCTCATAGTTGTATATAATGATGAATTTAATTTTTATATATATAATATTTATGATAAAATTATAATTCTATAATTATAATGTGACATATACCTTTTTACTTTTTATTCTATTGACAATATGATAACTTCGATAGTGTGTATGGAAAACTAATGCTTCACGATGTGATATTATTCTTTTGTGACTTACTCTTTAAATTGAAGGAAATGAATGATATAATTAATGATTATAATTTATATATATTTAATTATACAGATTCTACAAAATTAATATATCACCCATGTTCATACACATTCTGTCATTAATGGAATTATATTTTCACCTGTGCATACATATGATCTACTCCCTCTATAAACCAATGTGATTCATTTTTAAGGCCTTCCATTTGAGAATAATTAAAAAAATATATAAAATAAGTAAATATTATATTTTAACAATTATATAATTAATTATATTAATGATCTATAACTAATACAGACAAAACAAAACATTCATGAGAAAAATTCCTAAGAAATAAAGGAAATTAACACTAGAAAAAAAAACAATTAAATATTATTAACAAACTGGCGGTAAAATGTCATAATAAGAACATAGATGGAATAATAAATATGAAAAATTTTATTTTATATATAAAAAACATTATTAAAACCATTATTATGGTGGTTTTATCATGTTCAACCCAAAATACGCTGGATGTAAGGGATCTCATCTCAATTTCCATTTTATTGAGACAAATTTGTTAATATGAAGCTACTTAATTTTATGTGGTGTATATACATCAATATATTTTTTTACATGAATACCTATTTATTCATGATATTATTATGAAAAACTATATTCCTGATGAATCAATTTCCACCTCCATTTTCATAATTAATTTTGTGACTATTAATTATAACATGAGACAATTCCATTCATGTGACACTTCTTCAATGAAATGTAAACTGTTCAGAAATATAAATATTATTTTTTATCAGGAATATTATTACATATAAACAATTTACCATTTTTTAATATGATTCATAATTTTATTTTTTTTATTATATTTGAAAATGTTGATAAATTTTTATTTGTTTCTCAATATAAACAAATTTAATGATATGGAACATTATTCAAAAATTTATTTTGTTATTCAATATATGATGACTTTTTTAGACATACAGAGATGGGTGGGGTCCAGAATTATGTAACACCTTGATGCTTCAATAGTCTCATCAGGTGAATAAATAATCTAACATTAATTAGGGTTTACCCCTAGTTTTAAACTCTATTGTAAAATTTCATAAAAGTTGAGGTATCATGATGGTTGAGATCCTGAAGTCTTACAGTTAATCATTTCCTTAATTTTAATTTCATTTATTATTAATATCCATGATATCTTCACAATGATATTTTTATATGCATTTCTTTATTTTATCACTCATTAAATTTCACATGTGATCAGTTATTTACATTTCCATATTGATTATTCCTTATCTATTCATAATACTCATGTAATTTATTAAATGGGTGGTATTTTTAGTTATTTACTATTCCATTTGATTATTCATTATCTAATAATGACATTCATGTTGTTTTTTATATTTAATGAGTGTTTACTTACATACCTTTCCATTTTGAATATGTCATATTTATTCATGATGACTTCCTCTATATGTATCCCTACTGATCATTTTATCTCACCATTATTTGGTTTATTTTACCCAGGGTATGAATATGAATTAATTGAATGATTCGTGGATATTTTTTTAATTAATTTTTTTTATTTAAAATGGGTATCATATATCTATTTGGTTCACAAAAACTATAAAATTGATTGATCCATCATGATATAATAACTTATATATATGATATTTTAAAAAACGTAGACATCGTATTTGGGAAACTAGAGTTTCAATTGGTATAGTTGGTATCAGAGAATGTTTGGTGAAAACCATGGGATTCAGAATATGGAAAAGATAATTTAGGGAACATAACCCAATGTTACACATTTGAGATGTGAATAAAAGGAGATATTAATGTTTTTTATGGAATATATTTAATTTATTTTTGGGTAATGAATCAATATCTAGATACTATAAGTAGTAGTGGTTATAGAATAAATGTAACTAGAGTTATGAAATTTCTAATGGATGTATTGGGATAGACCAGATAATCAAATGGTGCACTATAAGAAATTTTATAGTGCACCTTGTTTGACTATAAAAGGGGATATGCTCATGATAGATCACATTTTCATTATATACCAAAAACGATGATTTGAAAATAATCATTTCTCTAATGACACTATGATTGTGATTCTACGATTATGGCGACATAAAATTTTGATTTATGTCATGTTCTAAAAATTAATAATAATTATTAATTATTATAAGAAATTAATAATTTAATGAACTAATCTGGTATATTTCATTATTTATAAATGGTCTATGGAAAGGTGATGGTTATAAATACTCATTAAAAATGTTAATATTTCCTTAATGTGTAAACCAATACATCTAGTATTGGAACTGAGAACATCATCATAATATTAGGGTATATTAATCTGGTAATGAAAAATAAACATGCACAAATAGAGAGTATTTTATTCAACAGTGTGATTCTCCTATGATGGATTTCTTTATATGGAATAATCCCATATAATTTAGTGGTACTAAAAATATGGTGGAATCTGAGTATTGGGATTATGTCCATTGATAAGATATTTAACTTACTGTGATTTTATGAAGTAGAAAAGTGTGTACCTATATTATATATTCACAGTCGTGATGCTGATCAATAGTATTCATTGATCAAGAATAATAAGGAGGAGGAAGAAATGTTATACATGCAATTAAAATATTTTAGGGAAACATTTTTTTAAAAATATTTCCCTCATGATTAGTGAACTGAAATGAAGATAGAAAGTAAATCATCTTAATGAAAAAGTAATAATATAGTGTTGTTGAGTTTGAGGCTTCCATTATAGGCAATGAATGCTATGGAACATATTACATATGCTACAAAGAATTAAATTTTTAAAATATCATTCAAGATATTATTCCTTGAATCTTAATCTAATTGGTCCCTCAATCAATATCTTCGAATGATCAAATTGTTGTATGGGCCCTCATAATACAGAAATATTTTTTATGATCTTATATGTTCAATGGAAATCAATAATAAATGAGGTCTATTGAGAACCAAGAAAAATTTAATGAATCAATGAAGAAGAATCCAATGGTGAAATTTGACTATTATAAAAAATATAAAGTGAATAATCCTAGGAAATGATGAAATTTCATGATAGGTTGTTACAATTCTTTAGATAAAGGCCAACACACTCATGAATTAATGGGGAAGAAAAAAATAAATGATTTCAATTTATTCACATATAATGAAATATGTGATTATTCAAAACAATCACCTAATCATTAATGGAGTCTACCAAAGAAGAGTCATCGTGGAGAGGACTAATCATATGTGATCACTACAACTGAGGGGGAAGTACCCAATGTCGTTTTGACTAGAATTTTAATCATATATAAAAATTTAGACAATTCATTATTTCTTTCATGATCAGCACACACTTTAATATCAACCATGTTTTCGAATCAATGTATATATTTCCTGATAAAATTATGAATAGATTGATTAGTGAAAAATCAAAGCTGAAGTTTCACTAAAATAAGGATATGTTAAGAGGCCCATTTATTACACAAAAACAAGAACTATTTAAATATATTATAATCATGCCTGTGGTAAAATTATATATTATCTTTTGTATAGAATGATATTAAAAATTTTATGAATATATTTATTATAAGGATAAGAAAATTACAATATATTATGATGATATAGAATTCACTATCTTTATAGTGGAATCTAAATAATTTAAGTCTTCTCTAGATCCACCCCTAATAGAACATGTGGATGATATTCATGTGGAACAAAATCTATGGATGGAGAAATGAATATTTATATTGTGGCTGTAGATTTTGAACATTAATAAAATGATTTATTTCACAAGGATTTACATATATGCACACTAGATCATGTAAATTACTTTTACATAGATTGATTCCCTGATTAAAAAACAATATCAAATATTCTATATATATTGGACATTATAGAAATATTGAAGTTAAATATAGAACTAGATATGTTGGGTGATTTGATATTTATTCACCCCAGTGTTTCACCATGGGGAGACCATACTATCATTATTAAGAAAAATATGGATCCATGAGGCATTTATTTATTATAGGGAACTCAATGGCATTAAAATAATTTCATGTATCATATGTCTGACATTGATGACTTTTAATATCAACTTTAAGAAGATATATAATATCAAGTAATTTAACATAATTAAATTTATCATCAATTTCAATTAAATAACGAAGACATTATGAATATGAAATTAATAATGCTTTATGGAAATACATATTATAGCCATTCTAATGGGATTGACTAATTAACCCTATATTTTTATAGATATAATAATTATTGTATTCTACAAAATTATTGTGAATTTTATTATTTATTAATCAGTGATATATTTCTTCATTCTAGGATCATTGATTACTTTGATATTCACTTGTGGATAATTATTGAGCATCAAAAAAAAAGTTTTATGGGTTCTTTGGAATTTTTAATTATTGGATTCAAGAAGTTTCATTTAATGGATATATTTACTCCATGTATGGAATCATATTTGTTCCTTCAATGATAAATAAATTTACATAATGGTTTACAGAAATTAGTTTTACTCAGTAATTTAGATTCATTTTTCTGGTAGGATACAATTGGGAATCTATTTATATTTTTTACCAATGGGATAACCTATTTACCATGCATACATGTAAAGGAGTAATGTTTGTATGGGAAATGGGATGTGAGAAATGTTTTGATGAATATAATTCGTTATTGACCAATGATTCTATTTTAACTGTGCCATTATGAAAATTATGGTTGAGATATAATGACACGTCGATGAAAATATTTTTTTGTGCCCTTAAGAAAAATGATAATTTTATTAAATATTGATCCAGGTAGTTGAATAATCACGAAAATAAATTTCTCGCCCATGTTGTTGAGTATGAATTTATATTAATTTATTTTTTGTTATAAATACATTATCTATATAGTGAAATATATTAGATATAAAAATATTATAAGATCCCAAAAAAAATTCCAAAAAGAAATCAACATGAGACATATATGATGACTCATGTAACTCAAGGATTTTGAATTTTTAATACAATATCACCTAAGGATGAAAATACAGTCACATATCTATTAAGATTCTATAATAAGGGAGTTATTAACTATATATTTTTTGAGGGGAATAATATTTTCATTGATATAGTAGATATGTATCTGGGAAATATTTTGGAATTGAAGACATAACACCATTTTCAAATGATTGAAAACCCAACATTATTAGAAATGATATTTTTTAAAAATTTATGATAAGAATGTTTTTTAGAGAATGAAATATGTGAATAATGGGATGTTATAAAAAAATTTAAGATGAAGTTTTGATTTTTGGATAGATATTATGAGTTCTATCTATACATGATCTGAAAATAGAGTTACAAGATGATTCTTACATGGTGAATTTCCCTATACATATTAGTAGAACTATTATGTATATGGATTTGAGGGATTATTTTTTGTGGGATAACATGAATACTGAAATTTTTTATTGTGGGTCATGATGAATTTATTTCAAATTGGTGATGGAAGTGATACATCACCATATAGAATCCAAGTAACCACTTAATATTCTTATATATAAATGGGTTGAAATTACAATAAACTTCATCACAGTACTACAGAAAACTCCTTAAAAAATAATAGAATATGAATTACTGTTTATCTCTTAACTAAATAAATATTTCTCCTCTCCGTTAGAGATTATTTACTTCTTGAGTGTATTAGAAGAATTTATATTAATGATAATTTAAGACACCATGGTGCACTTATTTATATTATGTCTTATCATGATCCATGTTTTACATCAAAACTATCGAAGTGTCTTCATAAGGATATTGAAACCAAACTTCATTTTATCTCAACCTGCTATCATCGAATGATGTATACTATGCAAGGAATATTCAATCATTGGAAGAAATTTTCAGGCTATTCTTACGTGACAGTCAAGTTTTGTATCATTACTATCTTTTTTCAAATAAATTTGGGGCCTCGGATTAGAACCCATCGCTGAACCTTCTTGGTATAAATAACAATAGTTTTCCATTAAAGGATTAAAATGGTGTCATATAATGCATTATATGAAAATAAATTCCATACTCCAACTTAATGGAATGAATGTGGTGAAATCAATCATGTATTCTCATAAATATTAGAAGAGACAACAACAATGGCAATGATTGTTCATGCTCATATAAAATAATCTCAATGAATTAAAAAGAGTTATGAAGACAACCAGAGAATGTATTTTTAATTTAAAGGGCATGATTAGGTTTTCATAAAATTATATTCATGGAAGGGTATCATAAGGTTTATTAAGAAGATAATTATGATCCATACTTACTTCAACACCTTTGAAAAAATGGATGGGATAATAGATGTGAAATACTAAATTAAAATGTTCCCAATCATCTCAAAGGGAAATGATTTGTTGCATATGTCATTGTTAATGACGTACATGATAGACCTAATGCATGTGTGAAACTATGAAGATATATGATTGGAACATGATCTACCTTATAGTGAAGATATCATCCAAATTTTTAATACTATATAGCCTGTATTAAAGGATAAAATTACTTGACTACTAATGACACATTGTAGAAATCATAAAACAGAGGATGTAATTTGCCAAAATATAATGCTATAAAAACAATCCAATCTCATTTTATTAAATTCTAATATACATGAAATTTTTATAATGAAATTTTTCTTCAAGGGATGAATGTTACAACCCAATACATTATGATATGTTTCTTTTAAAAATTCAAATTCTTCCATAGATGGTGATAAACACAACAATAGGGCTCAATTATTCAATGTTCATGTTATATTTTAATAAAACTATAATAAAATGAATAATTAAATATTTTAAAGGAAAAAATCAAATTTTTGGGGATGAATATAAACTTTGAAATTACATAGTAAAAATAATCCTAAGAATAAATTTTTGATATTTTCCATTAAAAATAAGAAATAATGAATAATTAGAAAATTTATTATTAAAATATCCCCGAATAGATTTATAAAAATATTTTATAATATTTTTAATTAATTAAAAAATATATATATATTTTATAGAAGTAATGTTAAGGAAAATTACATGTAAAAATAAGTACATATCAGAAAACTAATCATTTTCCAGGAAACTATTTTCGTTTCAAATGTAATAATAGGAATCAATTTTTAATTATTAAATTGATGTAAAAATATGAATTATTTATATTAAATTTATTGAATATATTTCTTCAAATATGAATATAAATCCATCTAATGATTATTACTATACATTTGGTCAATATAAGATCATCCTATCCTTGAAATTTGTATTTCTTGAAAATCATTTTTTCATCCCAAATTGAAAGGTAATTTTAAATTAAATTTTGATACATCTATGCGTTGAATTAATTAAAATGTTTTAAATACTTTTAGTCATAATAATAAATATTATTTATAATTTATAACTTAATTATTTCCCATATTCATTAATGATGTAAATAAAAATTCATTATGTCGGTTAAGGATAAATGATGGGTTTTTGTATTTAATGATCTTAATTTAAAATTATTTTCCATCACATATAGAATTTGTATTTAATATATATAATCATTTGTAAAATATTTCTAACAAATATCATTTTAATTTTAGTGTTAAAATATAAATGAAATTGGAAATTAAAAATATACAAGTCACCATGGGGAAAAATAAAATGAGGAAATTAAGTCAACGTAATAGCTAAGGAATGATACAATAAAAAAAAATTATTTTTTAGTGTGGTGAAAATGTGTATATATTATATTATTCCTATACTAAATTTATTTCTATTTTGGAGTAGATTTTGGTTATAGTAATTTCACATGAATGAATAGTTATGGGTATTTATAAAAATTCCTCAATTCCTCCACTATAAGATGGAACTCACACATGTCAATTATTCACACCTCTAATTACCATTAGATGGATACAATACTTTCGAAAACCATCCCAATTTTTTTTCAAATAATTATTTTTTCCCCAAAATTCTATCCCTAATAAACTTATTTACAAATCAAAATAATTTTTCTATAAGAGTGGGTAATCGTATTAAGGATGCTCATTT
The DNA here is from genome assembly GCA_963277665.1 of Viscum album. Taxonomy (NCBI): domain Eukaryota; kingdom Viridiplantae; phylum Streptophyta; class Magnoliopsida; order Santalales; family Viscaceae; genus Viscum; species Viscum album. The sequence goes on along the minus strand of OY728159.1, from coordinate 988,840,911 downwards.
TTAATTTATTATTTTTCACCATCATGTATGTATTAAAATGTTAGATAAGAAAACAAAATTGTATACAATATAAATAAATGTAATTATATTAATGGAATAATATTTATACGTCTCATCATCCATAAAATGGGAAACGAAATCAATGATGATCGGTATAGAAGACTACACCCTCAAGAAATGACGGTATTAGATTTCCAAGAACACCAATCACGGTTGGATATAATGATGGTTTTAATATATATATATATATATATATAATATTTTTTATATAATTTTATTTATGGAATTATAATTTCTCATATACCTTCTTACAATCATTTCCATTTAAAATAATAATTCATCGCTCGTGTGTATAGCAGACTACTGCGTCAAGAAGTGATATGATTTGATTTTGACTAATTATTTAAATGGAATGAAATAATGGATAAATTTAATTAATATTAGTTATTAATATGAAATGATATTTATTTTGTAGAATTTATTTATCATCTACTTCATTACTATTTCCCTCATTAATGGATTGGTATCATCCCTTGTGCATACGTATGACCTAACATCATTATAATTGATCCAAATACTTTTCCATTACTTTACATTAATAATGATATGAAAAATACCAATAATGGGTAAATATGAAATATATAAAATTGATATAATTATATAGATGTTGGTACTATATCCTATAATAAATAATAACAACATTTTTTTAAGAAAACATGCAAATGAAAAAAGTAACGAACACATGAAACAATGAAAATAATTAAATATTATTCACAAATTAGATACAAATTGATATAAGAAGATCATATATGATATTATAAACATGAATATGGTTCTTATTTAAAGAAATAACATTCTTAAAGACATTATATCAGTGGATAAATATAGCTCAACAAAAATGAAGCACAGGGTGTGGAATTTTTTTCTCAATTTCCATTTCATTGAGACATATTTTTTAATATGAACCTATTGACTTTTATGTTGTGTATATACTACCACTTTATTGTATTTAACATGAATACCTATTTATTTATGATTTTATTCTAAAAAACAATATTCGTGATTTTTTGTGGTAACCTATCATTTCTTTATTAATTATGTGGTTTTTAACCTTCCCTTGAACAATGGCATTATTATGATCATTTTAGAGTGGGAATTAAATTTTAATTAAAAATCCATATTTATATAAAAAATTGTATTATAATTTTATAAATTATATAAAATTTATATACTAGTTGTTTCATTTAAATTTAATTTGATTATATAGTTAATGTTTTTTTTAAATTGGTATTGTTTACTCATTGCGAATATTCGACGATAAGGCATATTAGTAATTAATTAGGTTGACTATTTGATATATGATGACACATTTTGGCATACAATGATGGGTGGTGTCCATAATTATATATCCTTTCGATGAATTAGTATACTCATGAGTTGAATTAATACGATATCATTATATGTGTTGTACACATAATTTAAAACATTCATGTGGGATGTATTGACAGTAGTGGAATCATGATGTCTCAGATCCTGAAGTCTAATAATTAAACCTTTCCATCATTGAGAATTTATTTATTTATTATTATCCATGGTATTTTCATAGGGATATTATCTTTTGATGCATTTCATTTTAATATTATTTATTAAATGGTATTTGTGAATAGGTATTTACGTTTCCATATTGATGATTTCTTATATATTCATAACATACAAGTTATTGAGGAAATGGAATGTGTGTTTAGTAATTTATCATTACATTTTTATTAATCTATATATAATAAAGAGAGCCACCTTATTTATTAAATGGAATGTGTGTTCAATAATTTACCTTTCTATACAGAATATTCCTTATAGATTTATGATAGCATCAAATGTACATAAATCTTATTGATTTTTTTAGATCATGATTTTTTTGTTTCATTTCAATATAATATGAATACAAATTAATTGATTGAGTTAATTTATTATAAATATATATATAACTATGTTTTTTTATTTTAGTTGTAAATTTTTTATCATTAATATATCTTGTTCACCAAAACTACTTAGCTGGTCGGTCATTCGGGATTTGAACCCTTATATATATATATATATTCAATTGTAATAAATTATGAAGCAACTCTTGGATAGTAGATTCGGGTTACAAAAACCATAATTCCCAATGGGGGATATAATTCATTTTGAATATAAATATATTTTACATCATGATATATTTACATCAATGAAAGTGAACTGAGATAATCTAAACAATGTATAGGCATACATGAATAGTCCATTTAAAAAGGCTTTCTAAATGGAATTTCTCGTCAGGCCTATCAATGCATTGAGGGGCTTTGTAATGATGATTCCCACATGTCAGTGAATATCTAATGAATTTCTCATGTATTTAATGATCAATTTATTTCATGAATAACTTATTTAATTTTCAAATATTCATATTGAGTAAATAATATATAATTTTTACATTTCCCATGACAATAAAATAGCATTCAAAGGAAACACCATATTTAAGAACCATATATGGTTTCAGAAATAATCATATACATGAAAAAATGTATGGATATTTAAGAGAACCTTTTAATTATCACAATAAAGTGAATGTTTCAGGATAAATTTAATGTTCATAATAGATATTAAATATGATCATCATTTCAATGGAAATATAGGTTTTGAAATGTAATCATAACCTATGGAGAGATAATAAAAATTTAAGAGTTAAATATAAAATATGTTTTAATAAAAGTGATTTTTTTATAAATATTGATAAAATTTAGAATAATATTTTATTTAAATGGTTATGGAAACATTAATGTCCATTAAAGAATTTTAATTTAAAAATTAAACATCCCTTTGAATTTTTATAGTTAATGTTGAAAATCACCCTTTTATAAAACATCTAAAGGATTACATTCAAACAATTAGAATTGCCAAGGATAACATAAAATTTTCCAAATGAATAATTTTACTGATAAATATTACTTTTTAAAAAAATTATGAAAAACAAAAACATCAAAGAAAAAATATAGTAGATTAAATGATAAATAAGATCAATATTAATTTTAATTTTTTATTTGACTTATTCAAGTGATGATTAATGAAAAATTTATAATAAAATATGTAATGTCCTAAAATATCTACATAATAATAAAATTTATTGTTTTTATATTATATTATACAATATTACTTCCATTAAAATATATGAAATACAAATAGATTATAAGATTGTAAAATAAATTCGTACTATATTTGTGTCATTAAAATTATGACACCTTGACAGATTAACATTAGTTGAAACATTAATGATAATGAATTAGTATATATTCATGTTATATATATCTAATAGGTATTATATACACCAAATTAATATAAATAGTTCTGTAGTACATAATATTTCTCAATGGTGTGAAAACAGAGATGATGTCCCTTATGATGATTATATCATTGGAAATAGAATTTATAAATGAATTGATTGTGTATAACAAATATAAATGAATAAAAAATAATTTTGAATATGACCAAATACATTAATATATCATTTTAAGGATAATATAGAATTTCATAGTCATTTAAGTATAATTATAACCCAGTGAATGGAAATTGAGTTTAGAAACCCATTACCTCAGGATTTACTTTCCTCGAATGTCAATTTAACCTTATTTATATATTTTGGGAAATACATGAAATAATATATTATAATATGTATCTAACTAATGTAAAATGTTTCTAAAATGGAATGTATCATTAGATTAGTATGTTATGATTTTAATTTAATTGGTTTCATAAAATTTATGTAGGTTTAGCTATTATATTTAACATACCTTTAGTATTAATCCCTTTTATCAAATTTTAACTACAAACATTATAATATTAATTTCAATTTAAAAGGTTTATAATATTATATAAAAGGGGAATATTGAATCATAAAATTAGAAGAAATAAAATTACAAATAATTTATTATTTTATTCATTTTATTTTAGGAATTTTATTATTTTAAAATAAATAATGAAAATATATTCATCCTAAAATACAATTAATGTATTATTAAATACAATTCACATAATTTGATATTGAAAAAAAACATAAAAATAATTTAATTTTTATATAAAACATAAAGAAATTTATAATATATCATATATATCTTCAAAATTAATTTTAAAAATTAACTCAAATATAAAAATAATATTTTTTTAGTATTTATCATAATTCAAGTGATATTATTTAATTCTTTCACAAGAATTATGTCTGTTTTTCTAACAAATTATGTAAATTATTTAATCACTAAAATCTAAAAATAAAATCCCATATTAAATAATAATGTATATTTTCAATAAAATTTTAAAATAAACAGATGTTGTTTTTTGTCCATCTAAAAAATATTATATATAATAAAATCAATAAAATGAATTTTTTGAAATTATCATTTACATAAATATTATAATGATAAAAATCAAAGATAAATGAAAAAATATCATATTTTCAATGTTTATGTAAGTAAAAATGATAAATAATCATTCATAGAAAAAAATTAGCTTTGGGGATATATTTTTATTTCCTTTTAAAATAATTTTTAACCATAATTATCCAATTTATCCTTTATAGTGGAGATAAATTTTATCATGGTTACTATTCATAATTCCTATAAATAAATCATACATATTAAATATATTTGAAATTTTTGATTAATTATATGGAATATATTTTATAAATTTCAATAAATATATGTTTAATAAATTAATGTTTTAGTAATCTTATAAAGTGTGATAAAAACCCGTTATTTTGAAAAAAAACATATTATGGGTAAAAGTACTTTTTTACCAAGATTATGTATATTGTTGATAAAAAAGGTATAAATTAAATCATTATTTAGAAATAAAATTTTTTCAATTAAAAATTATAAGTAAAAAATATTATTGTATAATAAAATAATTTAAAATATGGTTTTCTTTTAAAAAAAATTATTCTTATGATTCGGCCAAAAATTATTATTTTTTAAATATTCTCAAATATGTATTCTATGATAATATTGAAATGAAGATTTGAAAAATTTTGCTACTTTTATAAAATAATATTTCTAATATTCATATAAAATAATTATAATTTCTAAACTAATATCTAAATAAAAACCATTTTTAAAGAGTATATAAATGATGAATTGTAAAATTAATTTTCAAATAATTGATTAATTTTTAATTATTGATCAATAAATTTTACAAAATATTTATAAATATATTTTATAATTATTCTATCCCTATTAATTACCTACAATCCTACAGCTATAAGATAAATGTTCCATAAAATAAGAGAATGTTTTAGTATGCTTAATACTCAGTTTAACATGTTAAAAACTGTATTGCGAAAATTATTCGAAATTTTTATAGAGTTACATTATTTTACACTTAAATAATTATTACCATCAAAATTTTAACTCTTTATTAAAAGGAATAATGTTATTATATACCTTTTTTTAAACCATTATCTTACAAAGGGATAATAAAACTTATTTTAAAATGTGAATGTTGGAAACATAATGGTTTCACTTAATGAAGTTTCAAAAAAAGGATAACATTAACGAGATGATAAAATATTTTATGTATGATAATAATAGTGTCTAAGGAATATTATATAGTGGTGGAGATAATATTTGGGATAAATCTAAAGATAATAAATACATAAATCCTTGATGGGTGAAAAGAAAATCAATTCCATATAAATAAAGATACAATATAATTTTTTGATGATTTTCATTCCACATAGAGAAGAATTAGTTTACTATAATTATATATAATAATTTAAATATTAAATAACTGATTTATATATATTTCATAGTATTATTCATCTTATCATTTCAATTTTATAAATTTCAACTTCATCTCTTATTCCATTAAACAATTATTCAAGATGAATTTTTCATGCATAAAACACTAAAATTATTTTTTAACAGAAAACCCGATCCATAATATAATGATAATTCATGCACTCTTTCATAAAAATTAAATAAAATATGGTTCCACATGCTATTCAATATGGATAAATATAATATAGTTACCTATAAAACCACAATAACAACCCCAAAATTTAACATAATTAATTATTGAAATAGTAAACCTTAAGACTCCTCTAAAGTATGTCGAAACAAATTATAAATCTATAAATTTATAAGGAAGGTCACTAAACATAAAAAATAATATTATATTTCATTCCCCAAACAACCTAAAGTGTTTTTTAATTCTATAAACTGTGTAGTTCAATTCATTGAAAATATATTTTTGTAAAACATGGTAATAAATCGAATGACCATAAAAACCTAATGAAGAAGTGAATGATTAAAAAAATTAAATACACCCTAATTATTTAAATTAAGTAATATATTATAGAATATATTTCAATAAATTAAAAATTTATTAAACACTATTAAATAAAAAATAATCCATTTTATCATAAAATCACTAATCAGATCCAAATTCGCAAATATTATCCAATTTAAGGTATTAATTTAAATCATATATTTATCACAAATAAACACTTTTATATCCATTTTAAGAACATATTATGAGATATATTTTACCTCAATAATGTGTTTCCCAAAAATAATATCTTACCCATATATAATTGTTCTTTTTTTTCTGTAAATGTCAAAATATTATTTCAAATCATTATAGAAAAATCATGTAGAAAAATCACTAGATTCTTCATGATTCTTATAATAAGAATTAAATTTATACAAATCCTCTATATTATAATTATAAAATCCCTACTCCCATGCACTTAAATCATTCTATTTCAATTGTTGATATATCATATATATTTTTTGGTCTAGGAGTTAACCCTTGGAAAAGTGAATTGAATCTGATAATTACCATGTTCAATAAACATAACAAATAAAACTATAAATGGTACCTTTAGATGAATTCTGTATCCCTATATCTGAATTTTCATTTTTCCTCATTAATTACAGTCTTTGTTCCCATATTTTCTAGCAAAAAAAACATCTTCTCTACCCTATGTGACATTTCTATTAGTGTTTCTTTATACAAAATTGACATATAGGAAACTAAAACATCATCCATCTATTGCCTCTGCTACTCAATATCTCATTATAATATGTATTTCTATAGTTCAGTGAGTCTAAGAGTCTTTCAATGTGTATGTTCATAATCATATATATTTATTTCTTATTATGAATTATCAAAATATTTTTCACTCAGTTAGTATCCCATTTGGTTTCTCATAATAACCTCATTAACCATCACATTAAACCTTAGAACATTTATTTAAAGATACAAAAATTGATTGAATTTAAAAATAACAATATGGGAAACAATAATCATTATAGGTAAAAGTGAAATAATGATAATTGTTAATTGGGTATAAATACTATATTTTTTTCAATATAAGACAAAATATGTTTAAGTTGGGTCATTCATAGATATGTTTTTATCAAATAATATCTAGTGGTTTATAAATAAAATATCATTTAACTATATAATACTCACTATATGTGTCAAAATAGGCGTATTGTTAGAGAACATTAACCATAATCCATAATAATTGTCACGATATACCCAAAAAACACTATTTAGTGTTATTACCCGTAGCTGAATTGATTTTAAAACCGCATCCCCTTGTACATCCAAAAAAGGATGTATTACATGAAATAAAACTTAATATGAACCTAATAATAATCAATTATTATAGTAACCTATCATTAAATGTCATCTCAACTGGGTAAAATACCTTGACTGGGTGGTGAATCGGGGTACAAAAGATTAATGCAACTTCCCCTTCATATATCATTAAAATGTTAAACAAAACAATATTATAACTCATTCCTAATGAAATTTGTGGAATTTAATGAATGAATTAATGATAAACAAAAATTTTACATGGATCAACATCACTAGGATACTTCCAAGTAGATTTCAAATAAATTCATCCGAATTTACAATTCTACTAATAGTGAACATCTATAACAATATTCATTGCATACTCACTATCCCTCCTGGTATAAAACCAATAAAAATATAAAATATCCCTGATCCTTCAACTGATTTGTTTCTACTGCTTATTCATAATATATTTATATTGATTACTTGAATCAATATTTTTTAAACCTTATTTAGTTTATCATTATATTCCATATTCTTCAACATGAAGAATGCCCCTTTACCACATATTTACTATGAAATCCCTTGTAGTTCAAATTCTTTATTTCAAGAAACCTTTGGATGTATATTTCACAATGATATCAACATTCCCATATCATTCTATTATTGGTTGAATAAGTAAATATTCCATGCAACATTCATACATTATGACAACCTCGATGGTCATGCAAACATAAGTTATATTCTACACACAACAAGTATTTTATTTTTTATTCACATTACACTTATTGAAATAAACATTAATGCCTTTACAGAAACTATTAGAAGGTTAAAAGACATAACTTTCTCTAAGGTATTATCTACATAAAGGATAGGGAAGCTATAATTTTGTATACAAAACTTACCATATGTGAAAAATACTTACGTTCCATCCTTTGTGCACAAAATATTTATATTTCTACAGATATTCATGATTGATGTATCATTGGTATCTTAAATATCATTCACATAGTTCACTTCATAATTATCTCACGAATGTGTGAAACTCACCATGTGTCATACTGGATTTTATTTAGTGAAATTGCATATCTTACTAATAGATATTTATATTATCATATTTATTTGGGATGATCCAGAATCTTGACCTACAAGAATCTTTAAAAATCACCGTCAACCCATCACACAACATTTTTCTTTTACATAAAAATTATTCATTTACCAAAAAAACACCATTTTCATCCTCTGAATTTAGTCCCAAATAATTGGAAAAACTCAGAAACTACATAACTGTATATTCACATATTTCTATACAACTTCCAGAGCATCCATTTCATTATCATGGGTCTTTTTCAAAAATCATTATAAAATATATCTCTAGAGCATCAAAAATTTACCATGGAAAAATGATTTCAAAAAAATAGAATCTACCAAGTAACAAAAATGTTTCCATGAGGTATTTTTCTCTTAAAAAACCCCTTTGAGTTTGCTATCAACTATTCTTATGTTGATACATCAATAGTGATTCAAGAAAACTATATCATCAATAAAATAAATCAAATCAAATAGAAATCAAAATATTTACTAAATAGATAATCTAGGACCACATGATTAGTTATAGGAGTGAGACTCATTAGTGGCATGAAAATAGAATCAATGAAACACCACATTCATAAAATAAATAATCATCTTTCATCAAAACACCCTATACCATGATTTATATTTTTTTATCAATCATATTTAGTATTATATGATATAAAATGCCCAACCTCACTTCATGGGATATAAATATCTGTATTGCCTAAACATTTTCAATATTTTCTCAGATAACCATGAAAAATTTTCTCCTAATACATATTTATCATCATGTCACAAAATTGTTTCATGCTTTTTTAAAAATCATTAATCATTATAATATTAAAACTACCACTATGTCAGTTCTAAAACTATCAACTTCTCGCATGCATTTATTAATATATTTCTAAATCCTTTTGTTGTTGTTAAAATTATTATTTGAGTAAGGACGTCGTAAGAAAGTCTATAACCTATAGTTATTAAAGGCACATACTCAAAATTAAAAACCCCGTTCTCCACATTCACATTGATAAAATGAAATTTTACTTCAATGTTATTTTTTATAATGATATGGAATTTATTTTATTATGATTTATGAAACATGAATTTTCACAATGGATTCCTAATCATAAACACCATTTCCACCCCCATATAATCAAGTTAACGTGTTATCCATAATAACAACATTCACGCTTGAGTAGCCATAATATTTTCATCTTCTAAAGTTATCAATAAAATGAATTCATATTTTTGGATTATCTATGAAATAAAAAATACACCAATACAGAATGAATCACATGATGTTGACTTTCTATCAACAGTTGATCTGGCCCAATCCACATCTTTATCGGCCAAAAAAACATTAATGATTATGTATTATAGGACTAAACATAAACCACCATGCTCTTTACATAATAAATTATTCATTTCACTATAATAAATTGATGTTCCCTGGTATCTCCTTGATACAATGATGTTTGGTATGTGGATAAAATAATATAATATATTTTCATTTCCATGTAAAATAGACTACCAATGATTTTCCATTTTTTTTGTTATATTAACTTGATTTTCTTCATCATCCCATGAATGTTTCATCCATGTAGCCACTAGAGTCATATTGTCCCTTGAATTATCCATTCCAAATATTCTGAAACCCTAATTAGAATATTATATTTATAAATTAATTTTTTATTGTTTCCTTGTGTCACCAATAAACTAAGGAAAAATGTCTATTCACCGACTATTGACATTTCAAACTAGCATTTCATGAATTATTCAAACAATATCCACTGATCATCACTTGAAACACCAAATATTATATCATTGACATAAATAATAACTATCGAACGTTTTTTACATTCATTGGTGAAATATAGATGGTAATCAATGACAACATGCAGAAAATAGAGCTTTATCAAAAAACATTGAGCTATGAATACCCCACTCTAAGAGACTTCATCAACCCATATAGACATTTTATTAAACATTAATATTTTTTTATCATTTTAATGAATGAAAAAACCATGTATCTACATCATATAAACATATTCACCCTAATCCCCACTCACAAATGCGGACTAGAAATCCATTAGAAAATATTTATCTTTCTATGAATACCAATAGCCATGAATAAAATAATTCTATCTAGCCATGAAATTGGTGGAAATGTTTCATCATCATTGATACACTCAATGTCGATGTACCCTATGAAAACTAGTCGCTATTATTTTCAAATCACTAAACTGTCTTCATTCATCCTGTTGTAAAAGATCCATTTCATCCAAATAATGTTATTATCTATTAATCTAAAAAATTCCACTGTTAGATTCATCTCAATTTGGAATAGATCCTCATTCATAGAATGAAACTAGTTTTCATCACCAGCTACATCGTCAAAACATTTAGGTTCTACCAGAGATAGAAATTTTTTCTATTGTAGGGACACAATTATTTAGGTTTAAACAAGAACTAGATAATCAAAAATGATATTTTTCATTTCAATTCCAACAAAAAAAGTTGCCTTCTGTGTGAAAAAAAATTTACTTCCTCCAACTCTTCATTAGTATCTTTTTCTGAATCAGCATTTTGAACTTCATCTCCACAAACGTATCTCACCTCATCATCACATTCATTATTGAACTATTTACTTCATTTTTTATTGTTCTATTAATTTTATAATATAGTGACATCATTAAATTCCACTATTTTATTATCCTATTATTAAATTATTTATATGCTTTGAATTTTCCTTAGTTTCCATGAAATTCCTCTAATTTTCATAGGATTCAAATTTCACTCCATTATCTTTGACGATAATAAAAAACAAAATTCTAAATAAAATAAAGTATTTCAATACTTGGAATCATTCCATATCACATATCATACATATTAATTTATTTATCTATACAAAACAAATCTATCTCAGATGTGTATACTGGTGTCAGGACTACTTCCTTCCATAATTTATCTAGTATGCCAAATTCTATAAGACTTTTTATAGCCATTTTGTTTATATTCCAATTTCATATCTCAACCACTCCATTTTGTTGAGGATTTACTGTAGCTCAAAAAATGATTCTTTATATCATATTTCTTGATTTAGTTATTCACATGGATGTTTCAAAATTTCATACCATTATCCGTAATAAACATTTGAATTTTTTCATGAATCCTTTCTGATTACCACATATATTATTTTATGCAACTGAACACGTAGTTACTATGGTAAATGATGAATACACATGAAATCCTATAGAAATAGTAATTGAAAAGATTTTTATGCCTTATCCCATCAATGAATCTTAGTGGGATAGGTCCACAGACATCAGCATGTAAAAATTAAATCAATCTAGTTATATTTTGATGATTTTCCACATTTTTATTAATAATTATCTTCCATCCCTGAATATAATTACACATATACGTTGGAATGCATGATATCATAGAGAGATCTCAGGATACATCAAATTAGACCAAATCTTCTGAGGATGGACAGCGTGGATGACCATGTAATTTATGCCCGAAAATATTTCATTCACCATGGATAAAATTTTAATATAAAATGTAGATATTCCAATTGTTCCTAGTACTTGGAAATAAAATGGAACATATCTTCCTTTATTTCTACATTTATTATCTGTAAATATTATTTCATTCCCCGAGTCAAAATGTTTATTGAAAATAATAATGTTACAAATGATACCTTTAATGTCTAAGACATCTGTACGTATCATTTCTTTTCCAACAAACATGGATTTTCTTTATCCAATAATCTTAAAGGCATATTCATTTCAAAATTTTCCAGTCTTTCCCTATTATATTTTATGCCCATAAGAATATCCTTTTTCCCTGTCACATGGGATGTGCATCCATTTTTAGGAATACATCCACAAAAACAATCTAATGCTTTAAGATAAATTAAGAAACCAAATTCCTTCTCCAATATTTTCATTTTGATACATTTTTTGACTTCATATTCAATATAAATTAGAAATATTTATATTCCACTGATTAGGATGGACCAAATTCATCATCCAAGATGATAATAGAAATTTCATTTTCATCTCACTTAATGACTCATTGATTAACTTCTTATGACCAATTTGGTTATTCTTTAGACATTCTTTTTGAATATTGATGTCCATTATCTGTCCATGTTTCCAAATACCCCCAAAAATAATTTCCCTTAAAAGATATCCTATATCATTTAACACTATTTGTATTCTATTGTTTTTTGTTCCCTTCGATATCTCTTGGATATAGAACACACATTTTGTGATTGATATATATTTCAAATTAATAACACCTATTTTGGGGTTCATTATTATCGGTCACTTATATGCCATAGGTTTTCCCTTGTGTTCTATGAATCTTAAAATTATACTTCATACCTAATTAGATCATTAATCTTGGAGTAGGTTCTTGTTCTCTAACATAAACTGTTACTTCTTTTTCTGTTTGGTAAAGACCTATACAATCCTTATCATATGGATTTGACTGTTTCTTTTATTATTCTAGACCTATATACCCCTAGTTCATCTTCATGGTTCCTAAATGATATAATTTCATGATGTTGTAACAAGAGTCAATAGTTTTTCCAAATCCATAACACTTATTCATAGGCTGATGACTTCCACTTAATGTTCTTCTATATGTTTGATATGATCTTTTCCAATGTTAGTAAAAATATCAATTTCTCTTCTATATTATTATATTTTAATTATATACTCAACATCCTTTTCTATGGAATCTGGAACTGAAGAATTCATCTATTTAAAATATTCATTCATCTCATACGTATCTTCTTCTTTCTATTTCATATAAATTTTGGCATAAAATACAAACTTTTTAACTTTATTCATCTTTCTCCCCAATCATCCATCCCTTCAAGAGGATCCACTTTTTTGGTATGAATAAAAACTTCTCCTTCAACATCGATTTATCATTATCTATTTATTCTATTTTCTAGTATCCACCTACAATGACCACCATAGATCTTTCTACTCGATACTTATAGTTATTTATCTCTTCAACCATAGAATCTTATACACTACCATTATTCTATGAATGATTATTATTACTTTTTAGAAATTTAATTTAATGTTTTTATTTCCTTTATTATAGGACGAATAAATCATTATTGTAATTTAAAATTCATCCACATCATCATCTTGATACCTCATGGGGAATCTTCCTGCAAGATGTCTATCTTTTCCACATCTAAAGAATGAATGTGTATGTTTAACTATGAAGATTCATTTTTCTATTACGATGACTTGTTGAAAGGAATGACATAAAGTCATCTATCTCGTATTCTTCTAATCCATCTACAATGGTAAGATTCTTCATGGCCTTGAACTACACTTAATTGGAATTTGGTTTTTCACAGATTGAGTATCACTTTTTTTCATCTTGCATGAAACAAAAGTTCATTTTAACACCCCATGCTTCCACGGTACGTTTCCTTTTGAATAATGCAATGGCGTGCATTGTACGCAACTTCGAGATTCTAACACACCACATCAATCAAACTAACCGTTATGAAAATTAATACCTTGTTTTTGAAATTTTATAAATTTAATATTTAGAAATGGACTTCATTTTTGGATTCGTAATATCGAAATTAACTTAGGGTGAAATTTTGGTACTTTTTGGATAACTATCATATTTTGATGAATAGTGAAAATTACTAAATTTTAATTAAAAACAACTTTTTTAATAGAAATAATTAATAGTTATAAATTATTAATTTGAGTGGTTTTAAAGTATATTTAGAATATAATTTTACAATTTAATACAATGTTGGTCATTGTATGTAATTTCACTTTTAAACCAGACATAAACAAGTGTCAATCTTTTGATAGTTATTATCTCTTAAAAACACGCTATTTGTTTTGACGATGGTAATTAATTTTTAAATTAATTAAAGCAAATGATATGTTTTGAATTTGGTAAAATAGACATAATTTTTGAATTCATAATATCAAATATAGCTTAGGCCCAATTTTTGGTATTTTTCTGGGAACTTTCATTTTTTGATGAATAGTGAAACCACTAAGTGGTAGTTAAAAAACTGAATTTTTCATAAAACTTAATTTTACCATTTTTGTGAGTGGAATTTCGAAAATCTGAGAGACACGGTTAATATCAAAGAGTAAAATGTCGTTCAATGAGATGAATATATTTTTTGGTGAATAATAACTTTTTACTTTTATTTACCACGGTTAAAAGTAAATAGGGTAATTAAGGGTAAAAATGATATTAATATTACCCTAACACATGTCCTAATTCTTTTGGTCAAATGTATATCGACCAAACACAAACTTAGGATTAAAATATTATCATTTAGGTCCACTTGAATTAGATTAGGACATTTATTATTATTTAATTCAAAGAAGAGTTAAAAGAGTTAAAATCAAAGTTTATTTACTAATACATTTTTAGTATAGGGTTATACATAGGATAAATTCGATTGTCAATATTTGTTAGAAATATAAAATGATTTACTACACAATGGTATTTTATTTATAATTTTTAGACATTAAATAATTTATGTTATTTATGACACAATTGTGATGCAGTAATTACCTAATTAATTAAATATTAAAATAATTGATATTATAAATATAAAAATAAATGTAATATGAATCTTTTTATGAATTACACTAATTTTCTAGGTTAATATGAAATATTAGTAATGATTATATAAATTTGGTTCCAAGTAATAATTCTGTTATGAATTTATCAAAAACAAAATACCCAATAGTGTCAAAATTGACATAAAAGAGTTTTTAAAAAAAATATTAAATTATTAATTTATATTCAATTCCTAAAAATCTATGGTTCATCCAAGAGACTTATATCATGATATTTGTATCATTAATGGACCACTTAGGGGTCTCTTGGATGTATATATTAAGATTATTAACCATGTAATATAACAATACACAGAGACATTGTAAAAGTGAAACTAATTAACTAAGAGTTAATACTTGAAGATAAGGTTAATATAATTACCCAAACCTGTCTAAATTATATTTGTTGAGTGGTTTTCGACCCCTCCCAGCCTTAACCGTTAAATAATACACTTTGGAGCTATTAGAAACCGAATATTAATTTATTATAATATAATATTTTTAGCTTTTCCAAAGGTTCCCCTCACCCCTCTTATAAAAGGGCACTCCCCCTTCTCACTAATTCACACCTTAAAAGCCTTTTTTTCTCGGCCAAAACCTTCACAAATACTCTCTCAACATCCCTAAATACAACCTAGAGGCCTTAGATTGATCATAAAGCCAACCTATGGAGCCATTTTGATCAAATCAATAGAAAGAACATGAAGAAGAGGTAATGTTTTCACCACCCTCTTTCATGTTCCTTTCTTCTTCAACTTCTTCTTTATTTGTTATTTCTATTCTAAAATAATAACCCCAGTATCTTCTCTATAATTTGATTTTGTTATAAATATTTTACAACCATACTCAGTATTTTTTCCATCCTTTGAATGACATGTCACCATACGTGTGTACGTACGGCTTACCGTCTCCACGTTGTGGTGTAATTGTCATTCAATAAATTATTATTTGGATGGGTATAATAATGATGTGTAATTCATGTAAATAATAAATATAAAATGATAATTATTCTTTCTATATGATATACTATCCAATTATATATTTTTTTAACATCAAAAGAATGATATTGTCGCTCGTGCGTACGTACGGACTACCCTCTCCACAAACGCGATGAGATTCATTCTCCATCGTATCCATTCAAGTAAATTCTCATTTGATGATTAAAATTAATGTTTAAGGACTTGATATAATTTTGTATATGAATAAGATACAACCTATCCATAACAAACACGGCTTACGTAACAAATAATATAAAGGAAAACGAGTAAGTTAACACCCAAAATGACGATAATACTAAGATATTATTAACAAATCAATGTTAAAAGATCATATATGATATCATATTAAAGTAAATGATTTTTTTATAATTAAATAACAATTATTTCACTATTATATAGGAGGTTAACCTACCGTCGACCAAGGAAAAAGTACAAAGTAAGGGGTTTCTTATCTCACTATTAATTCCGTGAGAATTCCATTGTTCGCCACTTATTTATTACATGTGGTGTGTGTACTGCCCATGTTTGTATTCATTGTGTAATATAATTTAATTCATGGATATTTAAATCATCATTGTATTATCCTTATTTCATGGTTGTATGTTTCGTTATTTACCAAATCGATAAGGGAATTTGAAATTTCAATTTCCATTTATTCGGGTTTACGCAAACTTCATTGATTATTTTACTCCGAGATTATGTGTGGAATCACTATTCATTTGCTTATGTCATAATTTTCACTCCACTTTTCTATGGATATACTTTTGATACACATAATCACTCCATTGATAATTTCTCAAGTCATCGATATGAATTTGATAAGAGTAATTTTAACTCATTCTCCATTGTTGAGTTAAACATCCAATTCATTGGTGTTGTTTTTACAAGATTATATGTGAATGTCCTTTTATTGTTTTACACTGAATATCCAATCATATTTAGTGTATTTATATTTTTCACACTTAATTATTTCGTTGATTTATCATTAACCTAAGGATACGGCCTTTATGAGAGATTTCATCTCAATTTACATTCCATTGAGACTTCTTCGTTGTTATACACCAAATCACTTTAATAAGGTGTATATAATTTACATTGACATAGTATATCATGAATCCCTTTATTCTCATGATATTAAAAATTCTTTTATTACCTCAATTATTTGAATTCAAGTGTCTCTACTTTGGTTAGAAACTCTAACTAAATTATCATTTTTAAATGTTTTGAATATTTATTCTTCAAAATCTTTCTCATTAATGTCCATGTTTTAAAAATGGTTTTAAGGATTTATTTATATGGACATTATGGTTTTAAAATTAAAATTACTTTTAAAATTATCAAAGTGGTATGGGACACTTTGATTCAAAAATATGTTTTTAAATTACTTCTTGACAAATGGTGCGAATTTTAAATGATTTCAAGAAATGGTGGGATATTTCTCTCTAATTGTTTTGATGATTATTTTCATCTATCCTTCATCATTATCTATTGAGGTTAATCTGATACAATACAATATTCCATATTGTATCGAATGAGTTATCTTTGACTGTGGATGTGCTATTTTTATACCATTCATGGTTTGTGGATAAAGTATTGACATTTCGTATGCTAGTTTTAATACAAATGTTTATGTTATGTTTCAAAATTTTCATATGAGGAATGCGTTGGACTTAGTAAGTGATGGGTGGAGCCCACTATATCTCCTCAATGCATTGGTAGGTCTCATGAGACAAACTAGTGTCTTGGCACACGGCCTTGGAAGAATCTTATTTTTAGTCTTGGCACGAGGACTTGGCTATGTGGTTATGATAGTCTGGCGTTATGAATTCCATCATTATGAAAGTTGTTATTGATATTTCATTTCATTATTCGATTAGTAGAATATCCCTGTGAATAAGTAAATGGCATTATTTCATTTTATTTTTTCCATACTATGTTTAAGTTCAAGTCTAAAAGGCTTTTGTATTAGTTATACATTGCCTTAAATGATTATTAATATTTATGAAAGATTCCTCTATATTGTTATCCTTACTGGAATTTGAGCTCACCCCTTTTCTATGTTTTATTTTTCCCAGGATGTAAAGAAGAAAATTATGAATGAACTGCAGGGATAGTATGAGGGGATAAGAGTGTAGACTATGGAGACTATGTTTTTGTAGTTATCATTTTTATGATGTAATGTAAAACTTTATGAATATATATAGTGTTACCAAGGATACTAAACTAATCTGTCTTTCAAGACTTGATATTTCTTCTGATCATGCCAATGTTATGTAATAATGCACCAACTCTAGGTAACTAGGGTCGGGATGTTACAGTTGGTATCAGAGGATGTTTAGTACAAACCATAGAAGCTAGATTTAGATAAACTCTGATTAGAGCACATAGACATAAGATGAAATTTGAGGATTAGTATAGAAGAAATTCCTTTAATTTTGGTATTATAGAGATTTTGTGAGTTTTCCCAGTAATACATCCCTGTCTGGATACGATCAGGTAGAGGCGGCTCTGGCACAGATGTACCTAGGGATAAAACCCAAAAACACCGCTTTGAGCTAGACTCAAACGGGAACTGGTGCATGACAACAGGCCTTTCTGCACTCTTGGTTACGACACTCACGGGGGATATGCTTAGGATAATTTACATTTTCATTACAAACAAATTTGAAGTATTATATATATAAGATGAGAGTAAATGACCTTGGTGAATCCTAATGTGTTTCAAATTGAGAATATGATGACATGTTAATCTCTAAATGATTTTATGACTACTGTTACTCACACAATGATTTCTGGGATTAGTCAATGGCTGGATTCCAAGGAAGTCATAGTGACTTTGAGAATGATGTACAAGGTGGGAACTGTGGTGGAAATGAGCAACAAAATGGAATGTTTATCGGCGAAAAGATATCGTCTTTATGACAAATCAATTTTCCAAAAATATGATCAATGATATATATATTAACTAATTCCAGGACTCAACAAAGAAGTGAATGGTGATGAATGATAAGATCTCCAGCAGTAGAGACCATGAAGAAAGGAATCCCAAATTTCAATTATGCAGGAAATGTGGAAGGAGACACCCAGGAAAGTGTCTCAATGGGACAACGAAATGATTTACGGAAGGACATAAAGTGAATAATTGCCAAAGAAAAATGAAGAGTACTATGGAAGAAGATAAAAATGGTCCCAAGAATCCATTTACAGTTATTTTCCATAAATGTAGGGGACATGTCCATTACCTGAGTGAATGCCCAATTCTATAGGATATTTTATTGGTCAAAGAAGAAGCTATGTGGAAATAAATGGTTGGAGAAATGTTTAAAAAGTATTAGTGCTCCTTGTTGATGGGTTTACATTGGAATAATTTTCTCTTGTATTTTTAACTATGCAGTTTTCCATGTGAGAATGATATTTGAGGAAGAATTATCTTTTCACTTGTCGATATAGTTATAAATAACAATTTTTTTATATGATCGTTGGGTTTTAGGAAATTATAAGTTATTATAATTTGGGATGAAAATGAAAGGTATGCGATAAGATTTGTGGTTAAATTCTGTTATGGTTATTTTTAGGAATTTATCTCATTTTGGTAATGTTATAAAATATAGTTTTTGAAAAATGACAACACGCAGACCGTGTGACAACCCGTCGCGTCGAACAAAGCTATGAGAATCGAACCCACAACCAAAGTGTGATTTGGATTTATCGCCTACCACTGGACTACGTGAAGTCCCTAGTTAGTGTGACTATTATTTTTAGTTAAATAATTTTATTGATCAATAATAATTTGATTTGGGATCTTATGTCCTATCAAATGAATACCCTTATTATAGGAAAATGATTTGGTGATTAAGTGATAAATGTTATTTTGGAAGTTGTACGCTTTGTTGTGAACAGTATATGCCCAAGGAAAATAGAATAGTATGGGATTTCATTTGAGGAGTAATGGTGGATTTTTATCTATGTTTTTATTGTGGATTTATAGTGATTTGGGTTATTTATAGAAATGATTAGGTTAATTACTTTTAATTATCTGACTTTATGAGTAATTAATGTCATTTGGAGATACAATTTAACGTGGAAGAATACATTCTTATAAGTTTTGGGTTTCAATATCAGTTTGGATTATATTGAAGTATTTTAAGGACAATTGATTATTTAATGGTCTTTATTTAACTTTGGGGTATTGATGGTTTAATTTTAGAAATTAAGATTACTGTTTTTTTCTCTAATGGAATATCCATTTGGGGGATCATCAGATATTATACTAACCATTTTGGTTTTGATTAATCTCTAAATACAAGGTAAATATATTGTTTATCCTACGTGGATCATGTATTTCTATAGAAGTTTATTCTAACTCTTCCATTGTGACCAAGTCTACTTGAATACTCATTGTAAAAAACTATTTAATGGTAAAAAGTTATTAAAGAATGAAACTATACTTAAAAAGTAAGTATATCTCTTTATGTTCTAAGTCAATATCATAAATTAATTTCTTATCCTTATGTAATGTAACTTAAAACAAAAAATGTTGTCCGTTTACTTTTCCTACTGGGAGACTAATGACCGTTTGTCCCAACACAAGTTTGTGATTTTCTTATTGTTAACTTTCTCCTGATCATGTTTTCTATCCCTCTCCATCAGAACTTAACACATGGTTTATCGTCCATATCCATGTTTTCCTACATGGAATCCTAGTATGGGTTATCTTGGGTGACCTTTATACCTCTCTTCCTTTCTTTTAAAGTGATAGTTTTATTGACTCTTTTTTTGATGTGGGACATTCCATTATATTCTCAAGCCCAATTTTATAAAAGTTGTGAGGACGCAATTTATTGAATAAGGGGAGAATGTAACACCCCAAGCCTCTATGGTACGTTGCCCATTGAATAATGCAATGGCATACATTGTACGCAACTTCGAGATTCTAACACACCACAACCAATCAAACTAACTATTATGAATAGTAATACCTACTTTTGGAAATTTTATAAATTTTATCTTTAGAAATGGACTTCATTTTTGAATTCTTAATATTGAAATTAGCTTAGGGTGAAATTTTGGTACATTTTGGATAACTTTCATATTTTGATGAATAGTGAAAATTACTAAATTTTAATTAAAAAAAATTAATAGAAATAATTAATAGTGATAAATTATTAATTTGAGTTATTTTAAAGTACATTTAGAATATATTTTTACAATTTAATACATTGTTGGTCATTGGATGTAATTTCACATTTAAACCAGACATAAACAAGTGTCAATCTTTTGATAGTTATTATCTCTTAAAAACATGCGATTTGTTTTGACGACAGGAATTAATTTCTAAATTAATTAATGCAACTGATATGTTTTGAATTTGGTAAAATAGATATCATTTTTTAATTCATAATATCGTATATATCTTAGGCCCAATTTTTGGTCTTTTTCTGGAAACTTTCATTTTTTGATTAATAGTGAAACCACAAAGTGGTAGTTAAAAAACTGAATTTTTCATAAAACATAATTTTACCGCTTCTGTGAGTGGAATTTCAAAAATCCAAGAGACGCAGTTAATATCAAGGAGTAAAATGAGGTTCAATGAGATGAAAATAATTTTTGGTGAATAGTATCTTTTTACTTTTATTTACCACGGTTAAAAGTAAATATGGTAATTAAGGGTTAAAATGATATTAATATTACCCTAACACATGTCCAAATTATATTGGACAAGGTTATCTCGACCAAAAACAACCTTAGGATTAAAATATTATCATTTAGGTCCACTTTTATTAGATTAAGACATTTATTATTATTTAATTCAAACAAGAGTTAAAAGAGTTAAAATCAAAGTTTATTTACTAAACCATTTTTAGTATAGGGTTATACATAGGATAATTAGATTTTAAATATTAATTAGAAAGCTAAAAATATTTAGAACATAATGGTATTTTATTTATAATTTTTAGACATTAAATAATTTAATTTATTTATGACACAATGGTGAAACATCAATTACTTAATTAATGAAATATTAAAATAATTGATATCATAAATATAAAAATAAATGTAATTTGAGTCTTTTTATGAATTACACTAATTTTCTAGGTTAATATGACATATTATAATTGATTATATAAACTGTGTTCGAATTAATAATGCTTTTATGAATTTATCAAAAACAAAATACCCAATAGTGTCAAAATTGACATAAAAGAGTTTTTTTTTAAAATATTATATTATTAATTTAGATTCAATTCCTAAAAATCTAAGGTTCGGCCAAGAGACTTATATCATGATATTTGTATCATTAGTGGACCACTTGGGGGTCTCTTGGATATATATAGTAGGTTTATTAACCATATAATGTAAAAATACATAGAGACATGGAAAAAGTGAAACTAATTAACTAAGAGTTAATACTTAAAGATAATGTTAATATAATGACCCAAACCTACCTAAATTCTATTGGTAGAGTGGTTTTTGACCCATCCCCACCTTAACCTCTAAATAATACACTTTGGAGCCATTATAAATCGAATATGAATTTATTATAAAATAATATTTTTAGCTTTTCCAAAGGGGCCCCTCACCCCTCTTATAAAAGGGCACTCCCCCTTATCACTAATTCACACATTAAAAGACTTTTGTCTCGTCCAAACCCTGCAAAAATACTCTCTAAACTTCCCTCACATCAACCTATAGGCCTTAGTTTGATCATAATTCCAACCTAACAAGCCATTTTGATCAAATCAAAAGGAAGAACCCGAAGAAGAGGTAATGTTTTCACCACCCTCTTTCAAGTTTCTTTCTTCTTCAACTTCTTATTTCTTTGTTATTTATATTCTAAAATAATAACTCCAGTATCTTCTATATACTGTGATTTTATTATAAATATGGTACAACCATACTCAGTATTCTATCCATCCTTTGAATGACATGTCACCACACGTGCGTATGTAAGGCTTACCGTCTCCACGTTGTGGTGTAATTGTCATTCAATAAATTATTATTTGGATGGGTATAATAATGATGTTTAATTCATGTAAATAATAAATATAACATGATAATTATTCTGTCTATATGATATACCATCAAATTATATTTTATTTTAACATCAAAAGAATGATATTGTCGCTCATGCCTACGTACGGAATACCGTCTCCACGAACGCGATGAGATTGATTCTCCATCGTATCCATTCAACTATAATTCTCATTGGATGATTAAAAATAATTTTTAAGGACTTGATATAATTCTAGATCTGAATAAGATTCAACCTATTCATAACAAACATGGCTTACGTAACAAAAAATATAAAGGAAAATGAGTAAGTTAACACCAAAAATGAAGATAATACTAAGATATTATTAACAAATAAATGTTAAAAGATCATATATGATATCATATTAATGTAAATGATTCTTTTATAATTCAATTACAATTATTTCACTATTATATAGGAGGTTAACCTACCGAAAACCAAGGAAAAGTAGAAAGTAATGGGTTTCTTATCTCACTTTTAATTCCGTGAGAATTCTATTGTTCACCACTTATTTGTTACATGTGGTGTGTTTACTGCCCATGTTTGTATTCATTGTGTAATATACTTTAATTCATGAATATTTACATAATCATTTTATTATCCTTCTTTCATGTTTGTATGTTTCGTAAGTTACCAAATCGATAAGGGAATTTGAAATTTAAATTTCTATTTATTCGGGTTTATGCAAACTTCATTGATTATTTTACTCCGAGATTATGTGTGGAATCACTATTAATTTTCTTATGTCATAATTTCCACTCCCCATTTCTGTGGATATACTTTTGATACACATAATTACTCCATTTATAGTTTCTCAAGTCATCGATATGAATTTGATAAGAGTAATTTTATCTCATTCTCCATTGTTGAGTTAAACATCCAATTCATTGGTGTTTTTTTACAAGATTATGTGTGAATGTACTTTGATTGTTTTACATTGAATATCCAATCATATTAAGTGTATTTATATTTTTCACACACAACTATGTCATTGATTTATCCTTAACCTAAGGATACGGCCTTTATGAGATATTTCAACTCAATTTACATTCCATTGAGACTTCTTCGTTGTTATACACCAAATCACTTATATATGGTGTATATAATGTAATTTGACAGAGTATATCATTAATCCCTTTATTCTCATGATATTAAAATTTCTTTGATTACCTAAATTATTTTTATTCATGTGTCTCTCCTTTGGTTAGAAACTCTAACTAAAGTATCATTTTTAAATGTTTTGAAGATCTATTCTTTTAAATCTTTCTCATTAATGTCCATGTTTTAAAAATGGTTTTAAGGATTTATTTATATGGACATTATGGTTTTAAAATTAAAATTACTTTTAAAAGTTTCAAAGTGGTATGGGACACTTTGATTCAAAAATATGTTTTTAAATGACTTCTTGACAAATAGTGCGAATTTTAAATGATTTCAAGAAAAGGTTGGGTATTTCTTTCTAATAGTTTTGATGATTATTTTCATCTATCCTTCATCATTCTCTATTGAGGTTAATCTGATACAATAAAATCTTCCATATTGTATTGAATGAGTTATGTTTGACTGTGGATGTGTTATTTTTATACCATTCATGTTTTGTGGATAAAGTATTGACATGTTGTATGCTAGTTTTAATACAAATGTTTATGTTATGTTTCGAACTTTTCATATGAGTAATGCATTGGACTTAGTAAGTGACGGGTGGAGCCCACTATAGCTCCTTGATGCATTGGTAGGTCTCATGAGACAAACTACTATCTTGGCACATGGCCTTGGAAAAATCGTAATTGTAGTCTTGGCACGAGGCATTGGCTATGTGGTTATGATAGTCTGGCATTATGCATTCCATCATTATGAAAGCTGTTATTGATATTGCATGTGATTATTCGATTAGTAGAATATCCATGTGAACAATTAAATGGAATTATTTTATTTTATTTTTTCCATACTATGTTTAAGTTCAAGCCTAGAAGGCTTTTGTTTTAGTTATACATTTCCTTAAATGATTATTCTTATTTATGAAAGTTTCCACTATATTGTTATCCTTACTAGGAATTTGAGCTCACCCCTTTTCTATGTTTTATTTTTTCCAAGATGTGAAGAAGTAAATTATGAACGATCTAGAGGGATAGTATCAGGGGATAAGATTTTAGACTATGGAGACTATGTTGTTGTAGTTTTCATTTTTATGATGTAATGTAAAACATTATGAATGTATCTAGTGTTTCCAAGGCTACTAAACTAATCGGTCTTTCGAGACTTGATCTTTCTTGTGATCATGCCAATGTTATGTAATAATGCACCGACTCTAGGTAACTGGGTTCGGGGCGTTACATACATTGTGAGCTATTATATTTCATATCCATTAGATATTTATCATATAACAGAGGAATTTTTGGAGTGAACCATGGTGGAAGTGTAGATTCTGGGTGCAGCGGAAGTGCATAGGTGGGTGTACCCAACATTAATTTCGTCGTTAACAATAATCAATCTGAGATCCAACACAATAATATAACGCCCGTTATTCAGAATAGAACGAAAAATGATAAATAAAGAGGGGAGTCCCAGAACCATAGATAAGACCATCATATGTTGCGTATAATTAATTTAATTGATTGATAAAAATTACCTTGGTGGAATTCTATCTTTATTGATGTTTTCGATCACGATCCGATGTGATCTATTGTTACATCATAGAATCAAAGTGTAGGATTCCTTTAGTGGTGATCCACACATTCTTCAAATATCTCTGGACATCGCTAAATGGATCTCCAAGTGCTAGCGGGGAAGAGCCTTCACTTGTGATGTCCCCCTTCGATCACCTTGATTCGGTGGAGGGGGATCTCTCTCTCATAGCTTGAGAGTGTTCTTGGAAGAAAATATTCCCCTCCTGGCTTAAGAGCTTTATCAAAATCTGTTGTGAACAACCACAATTAATGTTTAGGCTAATGAGGAATATATAATTTGTATTTTAATTACTTAGAATAATAAAATGAATTAATTACCCGAAAGCATTTATTCATTTCATTTAATTCATAACAGTACCACATGTCTAATAATAATAGTTAACTATTATTATTACTTGACATGCACCCAGTGAATTACACCTAATATTATTTAATTAAATAAATAACATCATTCCTCATAAATTCCCCTAAAAAATACATGATGTGTATGTTTTATATACCCGACGTGTACTTTTTTCCATTTTTCTTTATTTCATCCACCCCATTTATTATACCTTGAATAATGGCTATTTATTTCTCAAATAAATATCATTTCATTACTCTCTAATAAATTTATATCTTCTCCCACTATATATTCTCTCGAATAAATAGTGTGGAAATAAATGAAATCAGACATCCTTGAATAATTATTAAACCACAATCAGTAGTAATCTCTATTCAACTTGTTAAATTAATATTTAACTAAGATACATGGCCACACATATTGTGTGGCCCTCTAAGACTCTTTCTAAGTGTCATTAGGCAGAGCCTGCCTAAAGTCAATGGTTAGAATCTAGAAACATGCCAAGGCATCCATATAGTAAGAATTTAACGCCGCAAGGATGTGTCACCTCCTAAAAACCCTTACCGTGTAATATAATCCCTATGTATCGATATCATGAATCCATAGGGTTTCATGCTAGTTCCATCAACCCATGTTCATGATTATTCATTCTTTGACATTCATAAATTTAACTTTCCCATTCCTCACAATGGTCAATGATTTATTTAGGCTATATCAGTTCCATCAAAGGGCCTGAGATATCTACTTATGTTATGGAACAGAAGGGACAAATCCTTTCTCGCATTATCTATTAATGCATTATTACATTTGACACACCCAACATATCCTACCTCACTGTGAACAGTGTGTCATCGTAGATTTCGTCAATAAATCTACGCGCACGAGTTTTAATACTAATTAATAATAATCTTAATGTCTAAAGACAAATACACACGTTCGTAGATAGTTAAATCCAATGACACTATGAAATGAGGATTTCCTTCTTGCGGGTCACATTCTCATAACATCCTCCTGGATATTACAAAGGGTGAACCCCATGAGAAGGTGCCTCAATGTTTTTTTAGTCCACACCCACAATTGCATGTATTATTTTTGTCTCACAAATAACATCATCCATACATAGAACATATATTAAAGAACAGTGTTAGGGAACATCCATGTTATCATCGTAGTTGGGATCCAATATGACCCTTTAATGCAACATCTATCCTTATGACATTATCACATTCCTTGTCATGCATAAGAAAAATCCAGGTGTGATATAGTATTTATTAATGAATAATGTACAAATTAGTTGGTTCTAGGCCACCAACTCCAACAGAACCCCACTTGGACTAGAGCCAACTATGATCAACTCTTAACTCACTAGCTCTCACATGATATTCATGCTTCTGCTGAGATAGGCCTTTAGTCATGGAGTCACCCACGTTCTCTTCCATGGATACTCTACTCACTGCAACATTACCCCTTTGATAGAAATCCCAGCAGAGGTGATAATTTCGGAGTAAGTGTTTGGTCAGTTGATGTGACTTTGGTTCTATTGAAAGATCCACCACCACAATATTATCACAATATAATGTGATAGGATCATTACTTCTAGGAACCACATAAATTTCCTGGACAATGTTACAAATCTAGTAGGCTTCAATGGAAACATAAGAAGATTCTATATATTCAAACTCCAATGCAGAATCGGCGACAACTAGTTTCATTGATCTCTTCCAGCTCGCAGCACCTCCATTGAGACTGAATACATACCCAGATTGCGACTTTAGATCATTCTGATCTATCTGAAAGCCAGCATCATCATACACTCTAATGACAAGCTCCGTATCTCCTCCATACACAATGAATATATCATTAGTTCTTCTCAAATACATAAATACTGTCATAACAACAGTACAATGATGTTCTTCTTTATCTACACGATATATGCCTCCCATGCTCAATACATAAGAAATATCAAGCTTGGTACATAACATGGCATGCATGATTGATCTGATAGCCTAAGCGTATGGCAACTTAGTTATTTTATCTTTCTCTTTTTCTGTCTGATGAAACATTTTCTTAGAACGATGTAGGCCAACTAAAATTAGAACCAATCCCTTCTGGGATTGTTTCATACTAAATCTCTTACGTATCTGGTCAATGTTTGTACCCTGACTTATGTAATGTCCTGGTTATAGAAGCCACCCAGAGGCACCCCCAACCCTGTTGGTCACATGATCTCAAGCACATTTCCACAAATTCTAGATTCGACTGACTTACACTGAGGGCCTTAGGTGTGATAGTGGGGAAACAATGCCCTTATTAGCTGAGTAACATAATGGAAGTAAAATAGATAGTAATAGCGGATGTAGTAAAACATGAAATAAGTGAATAGTGGAAGTAATAAACAACTGGAGCCCACATATATAAATGATGCATGATACATATGTCCCGGAGAGTAGCCAAACAATTCAAAATGCGGGAAAATAGTAACAAACCAAAGTAAAAAAGAAAACAGAAATTATATAGGAGCATCTCAAGCCTTAGCTTGGTCACATGCTCTACAACAACTGAACTATCAAGTAACTGAAATTGAAGGCCACTTGCCAATATCTATAGCGGAAACAATATAATCTGTTGGGGCCCAAAATCATTACCCATTTATGGTGTGAGACTAATCGCAGTAGGCCACCACCCAAAGATTTGTGCTTAACAATTTGTGAATATATATGGCAGATGAATGAAAAAAGAAGTTGTAAACAAGGATGTACTCAAATGCAAATGGTTCTACTGTTTGATTTACAAACATTAATTTTAAGCATTTAATCATCCAAAAAAATACAAGCAACTATTTGGGTAGTTCTCATAGCCTAACCCCTCTAGATTATCATAAAAGGAAATACATAAAAAATACTCTATAAGGAAGAACTCACTGTAAATTCCCCGAATAGTCATGTTTGATTAAACACTCTATAAAGGATCACTCATTGTCAATTCCCCCTATAGTCTTTTAACGATAAACTACAGACACTAAGATAAAGAACTCAACATCAATTATTCCCGTGGTCTCATAACGTAAATATTGACACTCTGAGGGAGCACTCAATGTTAACCCCCCCCCCCCTATGGTCTCGCAGAGTGATAATTATAACAGACACTCTGGGAAATCCCTCAACGTCATTTTCCCCTATGGTCTTAGTACACTATGTTCATGCAGTCCCATGTAATGCAATCGTGCATAAATGATAACCCACAACCAATGTAAACCTCTAGAACTAAATGGATAAAAAATCTACAACACTTCATAGAATGTTAGATATAAATAATCACTCCATCCTACGATACTAGGCATGGTAAAGGAACACAGTAGCCTAACTAGCAAAGCTAGACCAAATGGTCAAAATAAGAAATCATGGATTAAACATGCACATCTTAGCAAAGATAACCATAATCTCAAAAATTAATCTCTATCCAATCAAACTAGGCATAGAGAGAAACAAAAGGGGTTAACTCCATAAATACGCATCACTGTGTTCAGGGGTATTGTGCACTATTTAACATTTAACTCAAATAATATCTACTGAAAGGCACAAACGACCTACCTCAGTGTTGTGGGATTGTTATATCTGAACCTCAATAATCGAGTCCCCCGGAACAACGTAGATCTACCAAAATGTAAAAAACACTCAACTGAGGATAAATCTTGAAAGAGGAGGAATCATAAAATGAAGACCTAAAAGAAGATAGAACTTACCGATGTGATTCCAACGCAACCGACTGAGTTCGATTCGGAGAACAGATACTTGAAAAGGGGGATCAGTGATGATCTGTGTCAAATGAACGCTCTTGGAGGAAGTAGGTGAAGATGAAGATCTTTATGCCAATTAGAAACGACCCTGGTCCATTTAATGAAATAAAAATAAAGTACACAAAGTGTACTTTAGAAGTACACGACATGTAATTTAGAAGTACACATCGTGTACTTTTTCTTATTGGCCCCTGCATTAGGCGGTCTCCAGGCCACCACACACGGCCGTGTGCTCGGTCGTTACATGGCATGCACACGGATACGTGCAGAAAAAGAGTACATGGATTTTAAATATAATTACATGGTATGTACTATGAAAATTTCCAGATACTCATCTTTTTCTCAAAAACACAATAAAAAAATAAAAATATACCTAAAAGGAGGATCTGGGTTCTTACAAACATCCCCCCTTAAAGAAATCTGTCGTTGAATTTCTTTATCAAGGAGACATAAAAGATGAATCCTAGAAAATCATTGGTCAATGGGATCATACATTGACCTCCCTCTCCCGTGTCTCATCTGGTTCTTGCTCGTGCGGCCATAACACTCATACCAGAGGAACAAACCGGCCTTGGAGAACTTTTTTAATTCGATCAACAATATGCATAGGACACTCCTCAAAACATGCATCCACATCAAGCTCAACCTCCTTGGGTTAAAGGTTATGAGATGGTAATGAGATGTAGTGTAAAAGGTGAGAAACATGGAATATATCATGCATAGCCTGATACCTCAGAGGTAACAACAACCGATATGCAACCTGCCCAGCTCTATCCAAAACCTCAAACGGCCCGATGTACCTTGGAAAAAGCTTACCCTGTCACCTAATAATCCTCTCTCCCAACCTCAGTGTGACATGGTAGAACACCTGATCTCTGACCTTGAACTCCATAGGTCATATCCATTGATTAGCGTATAATCTATGTCATGACTGTGCCATAACCATCCTCTTCTGAATCAACTCTATCTTCTTTGTGGTCTTCAAGAAAAGATGAGGACCCAACATAGCTTCCTCACCTGCCCCCAAACACCACATGAGTGATCTGCATGGTAAACTGTACATAGTCTCATAAGGTGCAATAAGAATATTTTCTTGAAAACAATTATTATTGTAAGTTACACAAGTGGTATGTGTTTCTCCCCGAAACCTCAAAAATCTTGGATGCATGCTCAAAGAATGTCTTCAAGCACCTCAATCATATGCTCGTACTGGACATCTATCGGGGGATGGTATGTTGTACTCAAAAGTACATGTGTTCCCAAAGCCCGTTGATGTACCTTCCAGACCTGAGATGTAAAAAATGCATCCCTATCTAAAACAATTGACTGTGGAACTCCATGTAAATGTATAATATCCATGATGTACAATCTTCCCATCTCATCAACACTGAAGGTCTCCTTTATTGGAAAGAACTGAGAAACCCTCGTGAGTCTATTAATGACAACCCATAATGCATCATTCCCTTGAGGCGACCATAGAAAACCTATCATGAAATCCTTCACGACACCATTCCACTTCCACATAGGAATGGGTAATAGCTGTAAAATCCCTACGGGTCACTGATGCTCTTCCTTCAACTACTGACAGGTAAAACACCTCATGACAAAGAAAACAACATCTCTCTTCATACCTGGTCACCAATACTGATGGTGTAGATCACGATATATCTCGGTGACACTAGGAATAACTGTCCAAACTGAGGAATAAAAGTCACACATCATCTCCTCACCTATGTCTGCGGGCAGCCATATGCACCCATGTATATGCAAAATCTCATCCTCACCTATGGCCCATCAAGGAATAGGGCCCGCTCCTAACACGCATTCTCATAGATCTAGGCCATCTAAATCTGATACTTGCATTATTCTCACTCGATCAAGAAGAGTAGAGGTATCATCTATATAAGAAAGGAACATTTTTCCCTTTTATATCATGCACCTCCAGATGCATCTCGAAGAACAGATCCATAAGCTTCACTCACTACTGGCCCCCTAAAATGCCTGTATCTGAATCCTCCTACTAAACACATCAGCCACATAGTTTCCTTTCCTAGGCACATCAGCAAGCTCAATGTCAAAGGACTGAAGGTTCTTAACCCACCTTCGATGTCTCAAATTCAGATCATGCTGAGTGATGATATACTTTAGACATTTTTGGTCTTTGAAAACGACATAATGATCACCCAGAATATAATGCCTCCAACAGTGTAAATCAAGGACAACATTAGCCAACCCGATATCATGCATCTGGTAATTCTTCTCATGTGTCCTCAACTACTGAGACCCATACAGAATGACTCCTTCCCACTACATAAGCACCGTTCCCAAACTGATACTTGATGTATCAAAGTAAATAATATAACTTTTTACAAGATCTAGAAATACTAGTATATGTGCTGAATTCATCCTTCCTTTTATCTCTTGAAAGGATGACTCATAAGAATCTGAGCATAAGAACATCACACCCTTCTTATTCAGGCCCTCCTGTGGTGCTGTTATGCGTGAAAAGTATAGTATGAAATGTCTGTAGTATCTAGTGTTCCCTAGAAAACTTCGTACCTCAAAGACTTTATTAGAATTATCCTTGGAAACTGCATCTCTCACTTTATCTAGGTCTACTAATACTCCTATCTCTAAGGTGACATGACCCAAGAAGTGAATCTGAACCATCCAAAAGTGGCATTTTGTGAGCATAGCATATAGCTGATTCTCTCTTAGTGAACTAAAAATGAACTTAAGATGGGTAGCATAGTCATGTCGTGTGTGAGATTACACCAAGATATTATCCACAGGGACTACAATGATATATTCCATGTATGGATGGAACACTCGGTTCATCTGTGCCATGAAAACTGTAGGCGCGTTAATGAGACCGAACGACATAACCACAACCTCATATATACCATACCTACTCTAGAAGGCTGTAAGATTTATATATGAAGGTCTAACGTGAAAATTATGGTAACCAAACATCACGTAAATCTTCAAGAACACATGGGCTCCTAGATGTTGATCAACGTGATCATCAATAATCAACAAGGGATATCAGTTCTGGACCATCAATTGGTTCATCCTCCGATAATCCACACAATGTCTGAGGGTACCATCCACCTATTTCGCAAACAGGGTAGGAGAACCCCAAGTAGAATTACTATGTTGGATGAAACAATTTTCCAGTAACTCCTCCACCTACTTCTTGAGCTCCTGAAACTCTTGTGTTTCCATCCTATAGTGATGAATGGACAATGGTACCACTCCTGGTACAAGCTCAATATAATAGTCCACCAATCACACTGGAAGGAAACCTAAAAATTCCTCTGGAAAGACGCCCCTGAAATGATCCACCCCTGGAGGAAAGTCTATTTATGAAGTCCCCTAGTCATCCAGATAGAGACTAGGAAACGGGGTTGTAACTCTTCCCAATCCATGATGCTTGGGTCCTGCTCTTCTCGCCTGGACATCCCATTCACCGTTATGAAAAAATGGTCCTCCATTTGGTGATTTAAAACACACCCTATGACAATAGTAATTGAAAATGACCTGGAAGCGAACTAACCAGTCCATTCTGGGAATGACATCATAGCCTGTCATTTCAAGGAAATAAAGATCCAATATGAAGTGAAACCCACCATCCACAAGGGGGAACTCCTTGGAATATCGTACACTCGATGTTCTAGTCCCCAACGGAATTTATTACATCAAGATATCTATGGAAGAAAAGATATTGAGCCCAAGGCTCTCCACAATAGTGATAGATATAAAGCTATAAAGCTCTTGTATCGAAAATAGAAGAAGCTAAAACTGAGGCACCAACAATTGTACCCCAAACTATAGAGGGTCCCAGATCTTGATCCACTAAAATAGTATGGCTTGTACCATAGCTCTGAGACCCTACCTGACCACTCTGAGTTGATCCACCCTACTGTCCCTAAAGGCCCGGTAACTGACTACCACAACCCTGAACTCAACCTAGGCCTAAACGGCCAGAAGAAATCCAATTCCCTTACTGAGGAGTAATTGGTGGTGTTTCTCCTGAATTAATAATCACAGAAGAACCCCTTTCACTTGCTGCTAGTAAAAAGATCTGACAAAAGAACTAAAGGTGACCCATCTTGCTACAAGATCATCACTCCACTCGATCCATCGGGCCATGTGGCCTCATATGACCGATATTTCCACACTGATAGCAAACCACATGGATACCTAAAGATTAATCCCGCATACTTGGATATCCATGTATAGTCTCCCTGTGGCACTTTCTAATATCGGTCGAAGAATCAGTAACTCTGGATGCTGAACCGCTCGGGCCCACAGCTCTAGAATCCCTCAGATTATGTTTCGTGATCAGCACCTGGTTGACTATAGAAGGGATAGATGTCTACCTAAATATGTTCACCTTAGATCAGATATCCTACCTGAGACCATCCTCAAACATCCTTTCTGTAATAACACATCACCTATTGGAAATTGTGTAATGCACTGTAGCTTTGTAAACACAGAAGAATACTCTATAACAGAAAGAGTACCCCACTCCAGACTCATTAACTCTTGGTCTTGATCAGCCCTCAAGGTCTCCAGGTATAAGTAGTCATAGAGGGTGTGCTGAAACTCTTCCCAAGCCATATTTACCTATTTTCCGACCTGGGAGATCACATCCCACCATCCCTTGTAGGAATCCCGAAGCATATATGTAGCAATATTGACCCTCCTCTCCGATGGAGTCTTTAGATGCTCGAAGATCGTCAGCATGGCTTCTAGCCATGACTCTGCAACATGGGATCCTCCATCCCTTGAAAAGGTCAGAAGATTCTTCTGCTGAAGGACACACGTCAATTCTGCCATCGACGGGGGTAGAAGACGGTGCTCCTTAGAGCTAATGATCATGTACCAGAGTGGTATGGGCTACTGCATGGCATCCAAGGGACCTAGGTTTAAAACAGGGAGGTGGAAAATTTCCAGGGTACGGTAGTAGGTACTGTAGCAGGTAATGTAGGAGGTACTGTATCAGGTATTATTCGGTACTGTAGCGACCAGAGCTATTCACCCGATTTGGGCTTTTAGGCCACCAGTTTGGGCCTACAGGTCTCAAGGGCCTTTGGGCCAACAAAGGCTTTTGGGACATAGGGCCTTCAGACCATTGAATACAATTAAGTAACCCAGTTCACACATAACATGCCCTAAAAGAGGATCAGAGCAATAGAAGCTGTCACCTGAAGCAGACCTAACCAGATTGGAAGAATGAAAGGGTATGGAATCTGCCATCGGGACCAGGCACCATATAGCTTTGTACGGGGAAATTCTAGTCGATCAGCCATGCAGGGGGGAGCTAAAGGCGATCAATGAAGCAGAATATGGGGAGGGTTAGTTCTAGTGGGCTGGGCCTACGGGTCATGTAATGGTCATGGTATGCCTCTGGGCCTTCATGTCATGTATTACGGGTCATGTCGGGCTTTGTGCCATAGGCCTACGGGGCATGTACGGGTTCCCTATCAACCCCTAAAAGGGGGATTATCTTTAATAAATAAAATATAAGGCCTTCTTTCAATTCGGATTGTGCTCCCTAGATGCATTCGATCATCTTTATAAAGCCCTCTCTGAACTGTACATCATCACCTGTGTCTGGAATGAAGGACAGTGCCAAGAATAGCACAAATGGAGGACCTTCACGTAGTCCCTAATCAGCCATGTTCGGTGTCTGATCACTACCTTGTAACTGGCGGACAATCGGAGGACATCCCAGTGGGATGACTCTGCAAGGTAAATCTCACACCATTAATCATGATTAACATGGACTAAATTTTCTAAGAGTAAGAAGGGAAAAAAAGAAAAGAATCATTCATGTCTTTTAAAACGTGGATACACGACATGTATAATTCCTATATGTTGTGTCCCCTTAGGCCTTCACAGGGGTGTGTACTTCTTTTAAAACTAGTTGTGTATCACCCCATAAACATGGCATGTTGTCCTCACACATGGTGTGTACTTGATTTCTCTTCCCCTTTCTGAGTTCTCTTACATGGATAAGCCACACGGTTCTCCTACAAAAAGACCACAAAACGTGTTTATTTTAGTCCTGGCTTGTAATACACGAACATCACCAGCACGTGTTGTTAGTCAAAAGGTCGGTTACATGGCTCACTCTACACAGCATGTTCCAGATTGACAAGATGAGAACATGAAGGATTTCACTGACCCGTGTTGTTCAATACACAACCGAATACTCAGGATACAATACTATGCATGTTCAGTCATGACAAAACATGTATAGATATGATTTTTCCATCCATTTCATTAGTCGCATGGGTTGACACATGTTCTACATCACATGGCGTGTACATTCAGTACACGACGTGTCCCACCCAGATTTCACAACCCCGTGTTTCTGCTCACACAGTAAGTAACACGGTTAGAGTCTACACGGCGTGTCCTTATGAAAAATAGTTCCTTCCCAAATAGAAGGACACATGCCATGTACTCATCATTACACGCTGTGTATTCTGGGTTTTTCCTGATAGTAAGCCTCAGAAATTAGTCTGCGAACCAGAAAACATAGAAACATACATTAATGTGGAAATTTATTATTTGTGAGGTCCCATACTCCTTGCGAATCAGAGCTTGGCATCTTATACATGTCATATACAAGGGAAAAAGGTAATAATACACTAAATTATGATCCATGAGGTCCCATAACACCTCAAGAACTGATGTTTTGATATCATTCAAACAAAACCTTTCACAATTTAATAACCTATCAAATGGTAGGTATTCTTATTAAAGCATCTATCAGAACAACATGCATATCTATCCCAACACCTATCTCAACAACATGAAATCACTAATGCACCCTAAATGGCATATTAAGAATGCATGACATGTGATATCTAACAAGTGCCTATATGATGCAAGAGATAGCATACCCTCATCTCATTAGGATGAAATTGAAATAGAACCTCAAAAACATCACAAATAACAGCAAAAACACTTGAATAACCCAATGGTGTAATCAAATCAACTGTAAAAATGCAAAACCTGAAACAAATTTCAATAATGAGGAAGATTGGATACTCCATGTACACAATTTAGCTACACCCTGGCACATCTCATTACCAAGTACATACTTCTTCATATCCCTAGATATATGATTCAAATAGTAATACATGTAGAAAATAATTCCTATGATACCAATTTGTAACATCCTAATTCCGGATTCCACCTAGAGGCACCCTGTACCCTGTTGGTCACATGGCTTCAAGAGCATTTCTACAAACACCAGAGGCTACCAAGTATAAGCGAGGGCCTTGGGTGTGATAGAGTAGAAACAGTTCCCTCATTAGAAGAGTAACATGGAAGAAGTAAAATAGATAGTAATAGCGGAAGTAGTAAAACATGAAATAAGTGAACAATAGAAGTTATAAACAGCTGGAGCCCACATATATAAATGATGCATGATACATATATCTTGGAAAGCTGCCAAAAAAATTCACAATATTTTAAAACAGTAAAAAACCAAAGTAGAAATGAAAATAGAAAATCTCTACCAGCATCGAAAGCCCCAGTTTGGTCTCGTGCTCTCCATCTCCTCAGAAATAAATTACCTGAAGTAGAAGGGTTCTTACCCTTATCTATACCTACAGTAATATAATACATTTGGTACCAATAGTATGACCCAAACATGGTGTGGGACTAATCCAATTAGGAAACCACCCAATGATGTGTTCCTAATGGTATGTGAGTATATACGGTATGTAAATGAAAAGGGAATAAGTAAACAATAATGTACTCTAAATTAAACATTCATACACTTCCATTTATAATCATTACATTTAATCAATTAATCAAACAAAAAAAATACAAGAAACCCTATGGGTTCTTCTCACAGCCTAACCCCTCTAGTTTACCATATAAGGAATGACATAAAAACGACTCTCAGAGGATCCACTCACTATTAAGTCCCCCTATAGTCTAGTGCAGTTAAAGAATCTATGAGGAAGCACTCACAGTCAATTCCCCCTATAGTCTTTTAATAGTAAACTACAGACAATCCGAGGAACCACTCAACATCAATTCCTCTTGTGGTCTCATAATGTAACTATAGACACTCTGAGGGAGCACTCAATGTCAATCCCCCTTATGGTCTCACAGCGTGATAATTATAAAAGACACTCTAGGAAATCCCTCAACAATAATTTCCTCTATGGTCTCACTACACCAGGTTCCCGCAGCCTCATGTAAAGCAATCATGCATAAATGATAATCAACAGCCAACGTAATCCTCTAGAACTACTTCGAAAAACAATCAACAACACATCACAGAATGTGAGATATAAATAATCACTCCATCATACAATACTGGGCATGGGAAAGAAAAAATAAGCCTAACTGGCAACGGTAGACAAAACCGTCAAAACAAGAAAACTTGGGAAAACCATTCACAACTTAGAAATGATAAGCCTAATCTCCCTAATTAACCTAAATCCAATGACACTCAGAATATTAGGCAATAGAAGGGGTTAACAATATAAATATTCAATACCCAGTTCAAGGTTATTGGGATATTTTTCATATATAACTCAAAGTCTATCTACAGAAAGGCATAAAACACCTACCTTGCTGTTGTAGGATCATTATATGCGAACCTCA
Source organism: Viscum album (assembly GCA_963277665.1). Classification (NCBI taxonomy): domain Eukaryota; kingdom Viridiplantae; phylum Streptophyta; class Magnoliopsida; order Santalales; family Viscaceae; genus Viscum; species Viscum album. Next base: position 988,802,097 of record OY728159.1, on the reverse strand, counting down.
ATCATCAAATCGCCCAAGAACACTGTATATCTACAAAAAATCTAAAAATGATCTACATAGGATAACTCTTAAAAGAGAATGAATCAGTAAATGATGTCCTAGAAGAAGAGATAACTCACCGATTTGATCCTACAAAACCAATAGAGTTCAATTCAGAGAATGGACAATCGATTGGGGGCTCGGAGAAGACCCACACAGTATGAATTCTCTCAGATGATGAAGGTGATGAGGAAGAGCTTTCTTCCAATTATACATGACCTCGACCCGTTTAATTAAATAAAAAGAAAGTAGATTGCGTATACATGCCCTTAATAGCCCCATATTAGGTGGTCTCCAGGTCACCAAACATGGTTATGTGATCAACCGTTACACAACCCACACACGGCTACGTGCAGAAAAAGAGTACAGAATGTGTACATACAAGTACACATTGTGTACTTCAAGTATTTCCAGAAACTCTTCTTCTCAAAAACACTAGAAAAAACGTTACTGTAAATAATATCTGAGTTCTTACAAATTAGTCCAAGCAACCTCTTGGATCTATCGCGCATGATTTTTCTCCCTAGAATGTATGCTGCTTCACCCAAGTCATTCATGTTGAAAAAATTGTTCAATCAGTCCTTAACTAACTATAAGACTGGTACATCGTTTATAATAAGTAATATATCTTCAATATATACAACTAGGATAACGACTGCATTCCAATTAAACCATTTTGTAAACACATGGATCATATTCGTTCTTAATGAAACCTAATTCATTTATGGCATCATCAATTTGAATGCTCAATGACTTGGATGCTTTCATTAATCCATAAATGGATTTTTTCAACCTGTATACCCATTTGGATTCACATGGTGCCACAAACCCTTCTGGTTGTGTGATATAGACATATTCGTGATGGTTCCAATTAAGGAATGATATTTTGAAATCCATTTTCAAAATCTCATATTCATGGTAAGCTGCTATGGAATGTATGATTCTTATGGATTTAATTATGGAAACTCACAAGAATGGTTCATCATAGTCAATTCCTTGATGTTTTCTGAATCTTTTAGCCACTGTCCTTACTTTATTGGTGCTAACATGACCTTCAATGTTGAGTTTTTTCTTGAATACTCATTTGCATCCAACAGGTTTTATATCAACGGGCTCATTGAAAAGAACTTGGACTTGGTTATAATACATGGAATCTATATCATAATTCATATATTCTATCCATCTTTTAGTTTTTGTGATTTATACTTCTTCCTTGAAGGAGAGAGGTACATTATTGTCTAACAGTAATGATTCTCCATCATTTGTTACTTGGAAACCAAATCTCCCTAGTTCCCTAACCTCTCTTGAGAATCTACGTAGTACTTGTGTTTCTGGAACCACTTGTACAGGGACCTTTGGAACTTGTTCCTATACCAACTCATGTGTATCTTGAGCATCAACTTCATCGAAGTCAATCATTCTCCCCCTATCATTTTTAAGGATGTGCTCCCTCTCAAGAAAGACAGCTTGTTTGGAAACCATCACGGTCTTTTCTGAAGGGTTATATAGGTAATATCCTTTCATTTTCTTAGGATATCCTATAAAGATACACCTCATGCACCGGTGTTCTTGTTAGTTTCCTAAGAAGGTCTGAACAACTGCCTCACATCCCCATACACGTCTGTGCGACAAAATGGGTTTATTTTCATTCCATAACTCGGAGAGAATTCCATTTGTCTCCTTAGTTGGTACTCTGTTTAATGCATAAGCTACAGTTTGTAATTCTTATCCCCAAAAAGATAATGGAAGATCTGCATGACTCATTATCGACCACAACATGTCCAAAAAGGTTTGGTTCCTCGTTTCACTAACACCATTCCATTGTGGAGTATAAGGAAGAGTGAGCTGAGATAGAATCTGTAATTCCCCGACCCATGAAGCCCAGAGTTGGTGCATTATTATATATCCTTGGCATGATCACAAAATATCATGTCTCGAATTATCTATTAGTTTACTAGCCATGGAAGTACTATATACATTCATAAGGTTTACATTACATCATAAAATGGAAATCTAAAACAACAATGTTTCCAAAGAGAACAATGAGATCCCATAGACTATCTGTGATGGTCAGTCATTATATACTTCTCCGCATCCTGTGAACAATAAATCATCGAAAGGGGTGAGCTCAGATTCTCAATAAGGATAACATTATAGAGGAATCATTCATAAATAATTATAAACATTTCAGGAAATGTATAAAACTAAAAAACATCCTTTTCAACATAATCTCCATCATAATATGGAAAAATATAAATAAAAATAATTCCATTTACCTACACACGTGGATATTCTACTAGCCGAATAATCACATGCAATATCAATAGCCACTTTCATATTGATGGAATTCATAAAGCCAGACATTCATAACCAAATCATCAAGGCCTTGTGCCAAGACTACAAATATGATATTGTCAAGGCCTTCTTCCAAGACACTAGTTTGTCTCATGAGACCTAATGATGCATCTAAGAGCTATATAGGCCACCACCCGTCACATAAAAAGTCCAATGCATTCCTGATATGAAAATGTTTAAACATAACATAAACATTCATATTAAAACTATTATACGAAATTTCAATAAATTATCTATAAACCATGAATGGTTTAAAAATAACACATCCATAGTCAAACATATCAAAAAAAACTTCAATACAATATGAAAGTTTTGTATCATAATAAATCAACTTCAAATAAGCTTTAAATCCCTCTAAGGATGTTGATATAGATGAAATAATAACCCTTTTTAGAGAAATATGTCTTTCTATTTTGAAATCATTTATGAGTCACATAATTATAAAGAAAACATTAATTTTAAAAATATTCTTATAATATTGTAAGGGAAACTTCGATGATGTTATAATGGCAGAAAATAGTGCCACCTGCCGTATAAGTAAAAAACTATGATTATAATAATTTTGTCAAAAAGGTCATAATCTACCTTGTTAGGAGAACGATAGAAAGATTCCTTCCTAGACATCATATAAAAGTCATAAAGGGTAATAATGACATTAAACCATTGTCTTGTAAATATTAAAAATTGTTTTGTAATACATTTTTCTGAAACATGTATATGGATGATAAAGAGGTCCCATATGATACTTACATAAAAACTACCTTAGACAATTTTGGTATTGTGAAATTAACCCTTACCTAGTACATTTCCTTACTCGAGGGTAGGTTAACCTCTTATATAATGGTGAAATAATTGTTATTAAATTATTCAATAATCATATACGTTAATATGATATCATATATGATCTTTTAACATATCTTTGTTAATAATATCTTAGTATTATTGTTGTTTCGGGTGTTAACTGATTCGTTTTCCTTTATATGATTTGTTACGTATGTAATGTTTGTCACAGATAGGTTGTATCGTATTCATATTCAGAATTATATTAATTTTTTAAACATTATTTTAGTCATCTTATGAAAATTAGTCATAAATGGATATGATGGGAAATGAATCTCGTCGCATTTGTGGAGACGGTAAGCCATACGTACACACGAGCGACAAGATCATTCTTTTGATATAAAAATAATATATAATTGGATGTTATATAATTTATAAAGAATCATTATCATGTTATATTTTTTATTTACATCAATTACACAACATTATTATACCCATCCAAATAATAGTATATTGAATAACAATTACACCACGACGTGGAGACGGTAAGTCGTACGTACATAGGTATGGTGACATGTCATTCAAAAAATGGATAGAATAATGTATATGGTTGTACCATATTTATAATAACATCACTATATGTATAATATACAAGATTTATTATTTTTAATGGAAACAACAATGAAAGAGGATGTGAAAGAAGAAAGGAACGTGAAACAGGAGATGAAATATTTACCTCTTCTTCGGGTTCTTTCTTTTGATTTGATAAAAATAGATCAGTTGGTTGTTTTTATGACTAAATAAAGTCCTCTAGGACAAATGGAGGACAATTGAGAGGGTATTTGGGTTGGGTTTGGTAGAGCCAAATGGTTTTGAAGGTGTGAATTTGAGAGAAGGGGGGTTCTATTTTATAAGAGGGGTGAGGGGCACCTTAGGAAAATCTAGAAATATTATTTTATAATAAATTAATTTTCACTTTATAATAGCACCAAAATGGATTATTTAAAGTCTATGCTGGGGATGGGTCAAAAAAAACTCAACCAATAGGTTTTAGATAGGTTTGGGTCACGATATTAACTTTATCTTTTAGATTAACTCTTAGATAATTGGTTTGACATTTACCATGTCTCTTTGAATTTTTATATTACATGGTTAATAAATTTACTATATACTTCCAAGATAATCCCAAGTTGTTCATTAATGATACACCTATCATGATATAAGTCTTTTGGCCGATCCTTATATTTTTATGAATATAATATCAATTAATAATATAATATTTGTTTTGAAAACTCTTTTATGACAATTTTGACACTATTTGGTATTTTGTTTTTTCCAAATTTATAAGAGCATTATGAATTCTAAAAAAATTCATATAACCAACCCTAATATGTTATATTAAACTAGAAAATTATTTGAATTCATAAAAATAATAAAATTACATTTATTAGGATACTTATAATATCAATTATTTTAATATTTCAATAATTACGTAATTATTGTATCATCATTGTGTCATAAGTAAATTATATTATTTAATGTCTAATTTTTTTTAATAAAATAAAATTATGTATTAAATATTTTTATATTTCTAATAAATATTTATAGTCAAATTTATCTTTTGTGTAACACTATATTAAAAATGTTTTAGTTATTAAGCTTTCATTTTATCTCTTTTAACTCTTCAATAAATTAAATAATAATAAAAGTCCTAATCCAATCCATGTGGACCAAAGAGGTTTATATTTTATTACTAAGGTTGTTTTTGGTCTAATTATACTTATCCAATAGAATCAGGACATGTTTTTAGGGCAATAATAATATATTTTTACCCTTAATTACCCTATTTACTTTTAACTATTGTAAATAAAAGTAAAAAGATACTATTCACCAAAAATTATTTTCATCTTATTGATCTGAATTTTACATAATGATATCTACCGTGTGTCTCAGATTTTTCAAATTCAACTCACATAAGCGGTAAAATTATGTTTTATATAAATTTGTAAATTCTCCTAGGAGGTGGGTAAAAGACGGTAAAAAGTTCCATAAAATTTTTATATATCTAAAATTATTATAAACAGAATTCAATGAATTATATTGAACATATATAGGTATTATGTATATATATTCACCTAAAATAAATTTAAATAAAATATATAATTATTTAATCAAAAATTTGGTTTTAAACTATAACTCAGTTTTTTCACTATTCATCAAAAATTGATTGTTTTCAGAAAAATACCAAAAATAACCCTATGCTAATTTCGATATTCAGAATCCAAAAATGAAGTCCATTTTGAAAGAAAAAATTTATGAAATTTCAAAATTTTGGTATTACAATTCATAACGTCTAGTTTGATTGGTTGTGGTGTGTTAGAACTCGAAGCTGTGTACAACAGACACTATTGTATTATTCAAAGAGAAGCGTGTCGTGGAAGCTTGGGGTGTTACATTCTACCATACTTCAAATAACATTGTCCTTAAAATTTCTAGATATTACTGCATAAAATGACTTAGGTGGTTCTTCATCATAAATACCTCGGGTTCCAATGCTGCCTCTTCCATGTTATTGTTACTCCATAGAACTTTAACCAGAAGATTCGTTTGGTTTCTCAACACTTTTTCTCTTGTATCAAGAACCATTACATGATCTTCGCAATAACACATATCAGGTTTTAGTTCATATTCCTCATAAGTCAGTACATACGTTGGTTCAGGCATGTATTTTCTCAACAGTGATACATGGAAAACATCGTCAACTTTGGAGAGACTTGGCGACATTGCCAAATGGTAAGCTATAGCCCCAATTCATTCTAGAAGATTGAAAGGTTTGATGTAACTGGGACATAATTTTCCCTTCTTACAGAAATGTATAATTCTCTTCCATGGAGATACCTTCAATAAATCATGATCTCCTACATGAAATTCCAAATCCTTCCTTCAGTAATCAGCATAGCCATTCTGCCTACTTTGAGATTCTTTGATGTGGTTTTGGATTTCATTCACCATTCAATCGTTTCCTTCACATGTTCTGGGCCTATGAGTTTTCTTTCACCAACATCATCCCAACAGGATGGTGTGTGACATCTCTTCCCATAAAATGCTTCATATGGTGCCATATGAATACTTGAATGGAAGCTATTGTTAAAGAAAAATTAAACCATAGGTAAATATTGATCCCACATACCTTGGAAGCCATGTGAGCATGATCTCAACATGTCTTCTAAGATTTGAATAGTCCGTTCTGATTGTCCATCAGTTTGGGGGTGGTAGGCAGTACTCAAACGAAGTTTAGTATCCAGGGATTTATGAATACTTTTCCAAAATCATGATGTAAAATGGGGATCACGATAAAAATCAATCGACAGTGGAACTCCATGAAGTCATAAAACATCATTAATATACAGTCTTTATAAACGATCAAGTGGAAATTCTTCCCTTATAACAAGCAAATGTGCTGACTTGGTAAGATGATCAACAATGACACATATTTCATCATTCCATCTAGGATTCTTTGGTAGCCCCATGAAAATGTCCATCATTACATTATCCCATTTCCACTTAGATATGGGAGGAGGTTGCAAGACCCTTACAGGCTATTGCCTTCCAACTTTCACTTGTTGGAAAGCCATACATCTTGACACAAAATTAGTAATCTCCCGCTTCATGTTGTCCCGCCAAAAATATTCTTTCAAATATCTATACTATTTGGTACTCATAGGGTGTATAGAGAAATTGGAACTATGAGCATCATCAAAAAATTCGCTTTTTAGATCAGATATATCGAGAACAAAAAGTCTCTTCCCAAATTTCAAAATTATATCTTCATATACATAGTCACTCAATCTCCCATCATTCATAGCATTATTCTTCTTTGGAACTCTTCATCATCAACCTGAGAACATTTTATCCTTTCTAGTAAAGATGGTTTGAAAACCCATTGAAAAAGCATTAATGTTTCACCTTCCATGGTTATTCCAACATCCATATTTACTAGATCCATGAAAATAGGATCCATTTTAACTCTCATCTTGTTCATAAATCCATGATCTTTTCTAGTCATAACACCTGCCTCCTTATTTTCCTTCCCTAGGTGGTAGTTTATTGTGATATCATAATCCTTTAGTTTTTAAAGTCATCTCATTTGCCTCATGTTGAGTTATTTCTGTGAGAAAATGTACTTAAAACATTTATGATCAGTATAATTCTCACAATTTTCACCATATAGATAGTGTCTCTAAATCATCAATGCAAAGATTACAGCTGCTAACTCAAGATCATCAGTATGATAGTTTTGCTCTTGATGTTTCAGCTGTCGTGAAGAATAGGCAATAACTCTATCATTCTATATAAGGACTCAACTAAGTCCATTTTCGATGCATCACTATAAAAAACAAACCCATAATTCCCAAATTTTAGATTCATTATAGGAGAATTGACTAATCTTATCTTCAATTCTTAAAAACATTATTCACACTCTTTTTTCCAAAAAAATTAATCCCCTTTTTGTGTGAGCTTTGTTAATGGGTTAGGCAACTGGGAAAAATTCTGGATGAGACGTCGATAATAAACTGTTAAACCTATAATACTATGTATCTCAATTATACTAATCAGTGATGGTAATTCTGGGATTCCTTGTTCATAGAAGGATCAACAGAGATTCCATTCTTGGAGAAAATATGGCCAAGAAAAGAAATATCATGAAGCCAGAATTCACACTTTTTAAACTTCCCATATAATTCATGTCTTCTCAGAGTCTTCAGGATAATGCGAAAGTGATTTTCATAATCTTTATAGCTTATGGAGTATACCAAGATATAATCCATAAATACCACTACAAAGTCATCAAGATATTCCATTAAAATGTTATTCATTAGATCCATGAAAACTGAGGGCGCATTAGTCAATCCAAAAGGCATTACTGTAAACTCGTAATACCTATACCTGGTTCAAAATACTGTTTTCAGAATGTCTTACTTCTTCCCACACAACTGATGATATCCATATCAAAGGTCAGTCTATGAAAATTATTGAGCTCGATGAATTTGGTCAAATAAATCTTCAATGCGAGGTAGGGGATACTTGTTCTTTATTGTTATAGAATTGATCTCCCGATAGTCAATGAAAAACCTCATAGATCCATATTTCTTCTTAACAAAAAGTACAGGGGATCCCATGAAGAAACACTAGGGAGAATAAATCCCTTATTACAAAATTCCTCTAGTTGTTTTTTTAGATAAACTAATTCCACAGTATCTATTCTATAAGGGGTCTACGATATGGGCCTTGATCCATGAATTAAATCAATGGAAAACTCAATTTCTTGTTCTGGAGGATGTTCAGGTAAATCTTTTGGAAACACATCAAAATATTCATTCACAATAGGTATATCCTCTATTTGAACATTATTTTCATCACCCATAGTTATTTTATTCTCTTCCACTTCAATAATTGAATTTAGTTGAGCTACTGGGGGTGGATCTTGATAAGAATTTGATGGTGACGATTCTTCTCAAAAGATAAGGTGTTCTTTATCATCGTCATCAAAAATAGTAACCTCCTTCTTCTTATAATGAATTTTTGCATCAAGGTCTGAAATCCAATCCATACCGAGGATTATATCATATTCAATCATGGGTAAGACGATGAGATCAGCAGATAATAAACATTTATATGCCCTAATGGAGATTGATTCAAAAAACATTGTTTCAATGATACTTCCCTTAGGAGTTTTGACTGACAACCGTTATTTTAAATCAAATTATAAATATCGAATTTTCTTAGAATAATGGAAAGATATGAAAAAATGAGAAGATCCAGAATCAAAAAAATAATTGGCTAAACTTGAGGAAATTGTTAAATTACCTGCCACTACATCTTTCAGAGCTTCAACCTCAGCACTAGTGATATCATATGCTTGGCCTTGATCCCTTGTATTTTTCTATAGTATGTTACCTAGACGCTTAGTACATTCATTCACAAAATTTCCCCTTTCTCTATAATAGTATCATTCAACATCGACAACCTCTTTCTTCCCCTTGCAATTATGAGCATGTTGGCCTTTTTCACCACAATTGTAATATACTCACATTCCCTTTAGGAAGGTACCAGAGTGTTTCTTCCCAAATTTACTTCATGATGGATATTTATCATTTCCCTTCTTCCCCTTATTTTGATTTCCAGAGTGTTTAACAGATCTCTTCTTCTCTTGCTTTTCATTAAATTCGTAAGACACACAGAATTGTTTTTCTATCATGATAGCACATGAGACAATATATTTGTATGACGAGAAGTATTTTGAGACAAATTATCAATAGAAAAATGGTTTAAACCCATAAATGAAAAGAACATTATTACTTCTTGTTTTATGTATATAATCTACAACATACATCTGTAACATTGTAATGTTAACCTCAAACTTTGCGACATTCTTATCCTTCTTTTTCCTTAGACTAAGAAATTACCTTTCCATATATGCTCGATGGTCAGGAGGAAAGTATTTTTCTAAGAAAATATCTTTAAACTTTCTCCATTAAATATTTTATACTTTATCATCTTCCTTTGTGTTTTGAATCAATGACCACCATTGATCACCATCTCTAGTGAGGCGGTAAACTGCCATGACAACTTTTTCTCTTTAACTACTCCCCAAGGCATGAAATATTTTCTCAAAATAATTTATCCATTACTCAGCTACTAATGGATTTTTACCCCCATTGAATGTTGGTGGTCGTTGTATCATTAAGCGATATAGCATCGATCCTCAATGATGTGGATCAGGGTGCTACATACAGGTAAGGTTATTATTCATAACCTGAGTGAGTTATCCCAGTATGGTGATTCATTGTTCAGCACCAGTTGCATCAGCAGCACCACTATAATTATCTTGAGTAGGAGGAAAATATGTACTTGGAGTGCATGCATTAATACAGTTTCTATTTCTTCCACTAGGAGACATTTCAAAAAAATGTAATAAACTATATTAATTTATGAATCAAAATACATAATTCCAATCATGTAAAACACTTAACATAAAATGAACAGTTTATGGATATAATCAATAATAAAAAAATGTTTTCTTTGGGGGTGTATATAATCATAAACCCTTCATAATTGTTTTTAATGAAAATGTAAATTATTATAATCATATCCCCTGGGAGTGTCGTAACCAAGAGTGGAGCAAGGCATGTTGTCGTGCACCAGTTCCCATTTGAGTCTAGCTCAAAGCGGTGTTTTCGGGTTTTACCCCTAGGTACATCTGTTCTAGAGCCGCATCTACTTTCTCATATCCAGACAGGTATGTATTGCATGGAAAACTCACAAAATCTATATAATACCAAAATTTTAAGAAGTTATTCTACACTAATACTCAATGTCTATATTAGGGATATGTGATCTAATCATAGTTTATCTAAATGTAGTTTCCAAGGATTGTACTAAATTTCCTCTTATACCAATTTTAACAACCCGACCCAAGAATCCTTGAGTCGGTGCATTATTAAATATCATTGGCATGATCTCAAAAGATCAAGTCTCGAAATATCGATTATTTTAGTAGCCTTAGAGGTAATAGATACATTATAAGGTTTACATTACATCCTAAAATAGAAAACTAAAACAACATTGTTTCCATAAAGAACACTGAGATCTCATAGACTATCCAGGAAGGTCAGTCACAATATACTTCTTCACATCCTGGGAAAAATAAAACATAGAAAGGGGTGAGCTATGATGATCAGTAAGGATAACAATATATTGTAAGTTTTAATATATAAGTATGAGCATTTAAGTAAATGTATAAAACTAAAACAAAATCCTTTTGAACATAAATTTCATCATAATATGGAAAATATAAATCAGAATAATTTCATCTACCTATTAAAATGGATATTCTACTGGTCGAATAATCACATGCAACATCAATAGCCACTGTTATAAATATGGAATCCATAATTCTAGACTTTCATAACCACATATTCAACACCTTGTGCCAAGACTACAAATAAGATTTTGTCAAGGCCTTGTGCCAAGACACTAGTTTGTCTCATCAGACCTACTGATGCATTGAGGAGCTATATCAGGCTCCACCCGTCACTTACTAAGTCCAATGCATTCCTCATATGAAAATGTTTAAACTTAACATAAACATTCATATCAAAACTAGCATATGAAATGTCAATACATTATCCATAAACCATTAATGGGGTAAAAATAACACATCCATAGTCAAACATATCCCAAAACCATCAATAAAATATGGAAGTTTTGTATAATAATAAATCAAATTCAAATAAGATAAAAATCCATCAAAGGATGTTGACATAGATGAAATCAAAACCATTTTTAGAGAAATATATCTTTCTATTTTGAAATTGATTATGTGTAACATAATTATAAAGAAAAAATTTATTTTGAAAATATTCTTATAAGACTATAAGGGAAGTTTCGACGATGTTATAGCGGGGAAAAATATCTGCACCCTCTATATAAGTAAAAAGGCATTTATACCTCAATTTAGTCGAAAAGGTCTTGAAGTACCTTGTTTGGAAAACGACAGAAATATTTCTCCATAAAAATCTTACAAAAAGTCAATCAAGGTTATAAATGAAATTAAAACATTGTGTAGTAAAGAGTAAAAAATGTTGTGGAATATATTTTTAAGAAACCTAGATTAGGATGATAAATAGGTCCCAGTAGATACATACAAAAAAACAACCTCGGATAATAAAGAGATTGTGAAAATAACATTTACGTTGTAATTTTACATGGATGAGGGTAGGTTAAACCCCTGTATAATGGTGAATTAATTTTTATTAAATTCTAAAAGAATCATATACATTAATATTATTTTATATATGATCTTTTATCATGGATTTGTTAATAATATATTTGTATTATCGTCATTTTGGGTGTTAACTGATTCATTTTCCTTTATATACTTTGTTACCTAAGTAAAGTTTGTTATGGATAGGATGTATCTTATTCATATTCCAAATGATATTAAGTCTTTGAAAATTATTTTTAATCATATAATCAAAATTATTTTTGAATGGATATGATGGTGAATGAATCTCGTCATGTTTGTGGAGACGGTATTCCATACGTAGGCACGAGCGACAATATCATTCTTTTGTTATTAAAATAATATATAATTGGATTTTATATCATATATACAGAATCATTATCATTTTATATTTATTATTTACATCAATTACACATCATTATTATACCCATCCAAAAAATAATGTATTGAATAACAATTACACCATGATGTAGAGACGGTAAGCCGTACGTTCGGACATATGGTGACATGTCATTCAAATGATGGATTGAATAATGAATATGGTAGTATAATATTTATAATAACATCATTGTATGTATACGATACTAGAGTTATTATTTTTGAATGGAAACAACAATGAATGAAGAAGAGGAAGATGAAAGGAACTTGAAAGAGGTGATGAAATATTAACCTCTTCTTCTGGTTATTTCTATTGATTCGATCAAAATGGATCCATAGGATGGCTTTATGACTAATGGAAGGCCTCTTGGATTAAGGTAAGATAGTTGAGAAGGTATTCGGGAATGGTTTGTCCGAGCTAAATGGTTGTTAAGTTGTGAATAAGAGAGAAGGGGAGTTCCCATTTATAAGAGGGGTGAGGGGCACATTAGGAAAAGATAGAAATATAATTTTATAATAAAATCATTTACGGTTTCTAATGGCTCCAAAATAGATTATTTAAATGTTAAGGTGGGGTTGTGTGGAAAACCACTTAACAAATAGGTTTTAGACAGGTTCGGTTCACAATATTAAATTTATCATTTAGATTTAACTCTTAGATAAATAGTTCGACATTTACCATCTCTCTTTGTATTTTTGTATTATTTGGTTAATAAACATACTATATACTTCCAAAAAATCCCAAGTGGTTAATTAATGATACACCTATCATTATATCAGTCTTTTTGCAGAACCTTAGATTTTGAAGAATAGAATATCAATTAATAATATAATATTTTTTTAAAACTCATTTATTTCAATTTTTCCACTATTTGGTATTTTGTTTTTTCTAAATTCATAAAAACATTATTACATAGAAAAAAAATCGTCTAACCAACCCTAATATGTCATATTAACCTTGAAAATTAGTTTAATTTATAAAAAGTATCAAATTAAATTTCTTTGGATATTTATAGTATCAATTATTTTAATATTTCATTAATTAGGTTATTACTGCATCTTCATTGTGTCATAAATAAATAAAATTATTTAATGTCTAAAAATATAAATATTAAACCATTATTTAGGAAATATTTTCATCTTTAAAATGAATATTTATAGTCGAATTTATCATATGTGTATCCCTATATTAAAAATGTTTAAGTTATTAAACTATGCTTTTATCTCTTTTAACTCTTCTTTGTATTAAATAATAATAAATGTCCTAATCTAATCCATGTGGACCAAAGTGTTTCAAATTTTATTCATAATGTTATTTTGGTCGAATTATAGTTATCCAATAGAATTAGGACATGTGTTGGGGTAATAATAATATCATTTTTACCCCTAATTAACCAATTTACTTTTAACCGTGGTAAATAAAAGTAAAAAGATAATGTTCAGAAAAAATTAATTTTATCTTATTGATCCTCATTTTGCCTTATGATATCAACTGTGTCTCTCATATTTTTGAAATTCATCTCACAAAATCGGTAAAATAAAGTTTTATATTAATTTTCAAATGCTCCTAGGAGGGGCGTGAAAGATGGCTAAAAGTTCAATAAACTTTATATATATATAATTATTATAAACTGACTCCAATGAATTACATTGAACATATATAGGTATTATGTATCTATTTTTACCTAAAATAAATTTAAATAAAATAAATAATTATTTAAATAAAAATTTGGTTTTAAACTATAACTCAGTGTTTTTCACTATTAATCCAAAATTGGACATTATCTGAAAAATACAAACAATTAACCCTAATATAATTTCGATATTATGAATCCAAAAATGAATTCCATTTTGAAAAATAAAATTTAAAAAATTTCAAAAAGGTGGTATTACTATTCATAACGGCTAGTTTGATTGGTTGTGGTGTGTTAGAACTCGAAGTTGTGTAAAACAGACGCTATTGTATTATTCAAAGAGAAGCATAGCGTGGAAGCTTGGGGTGTTCAAGAATATCATACTCCAGTAGAAGATCGTTGAACTTTTGGTTCAAATATTCTCCCCCTTGATCTGATCGAAGTGTCTTTATCTTCTTACCAAGATGATTCTCTACTTCATTCATTAATTCCTTAAATTTCTCTAAGTCTTATGAATTATACCTCATTAATTAGATATAGTCATATCTACCAAAATCATTAGTAAAATTACTGAAGTAAGAATTCCACCTCTACCTTATACTGGAAATGGTTCACTCAGATTCGTGTGCACCAATCCTAGAAGTTTTGTGGACCTTTCACCCTATCCACCAAAAGGTGACTTGATCATTTTACCTTGTATACATGTGTGACATATGTCAAGTGGTTTTAGCTCAGTAAAGACTAAATAAACATATTGGAAGAGCTTTGTAAAGTGCTTCTCATTTACAAGACCGAGCCGGTGATGCCAAAACTAGGTGATGTATGAGTCTTGTGATTTTGTTTCATTACTTATTTCCATCACTTGGTTTTCTTAATTTAATACATACAAACCATTATTTAAATGTTCCATACCATAAAATATATTTTTCTTATAAAATATGAAACCCTCTTTTCCATACATGAAAATAAATCCATCCATATCCAAACATGATACTTAAATTATGTTTTTTGTAACTGTAAGCACATAATAATGGTTATGTAAAACCAAAATCATCCCAGTTGGAAATGAGAGGCGGTAATCGCAAATGGCTAACGTAGCCAGCCTCGTGCCATTGGTAGTTCGAAGATCTACCTCTCCTCTAGAAATCTTTCTAAATATACATGGTTCCATCATTTGAATACAGATGTGAGCCCTACAATCTAATACCCAATGTGTATAAATGGAAGGATTACACTCGATAATGAACGCACCTTTAGCATCCCCACACTTATGGGGTAGTTTATCTTCCAGTGGCCTTTCTTACCACATGAAAAACATACAAACTCCCATTCCAAGTGATGCCTCTAGAACATTCCCTCTTTGGAGGGGAGGTTCTCTGGGGCTTTAGAACATTTATAAGTCCTCGGACCCTTTTCCTTGTCCGTCCTTTTCTTATTCATTATCAAGACTTCGGTTTTGTCACACCCCATGTCCTTATCTACCAATAGAATTTAGGTCATATGTTCTTGATAGACTCTTCTCAATGTTTCTCATGTTTTAGTTGACAATAAATCTAGAGAAGGTCTTGGGTAGTGGTGACAGGATGAGATCTGTATGCAACTCATCTGGGAACATAATCCGTAAGATGTCGAGGAATTCAACATATCTAATAACCTTGAATACTTGAGTCCCAACAGGCATAGACTCTCAAATCTTAGTTGTGAAAAAAGCATTTGAGATCTCATATATCTCATGTCTCGTCTTCACTTGATAGAGATCCTTAAGGGAAGACATCATGCTATATGCATCCATGTTTTCATGCTGCTTTAAGAGCTCCTTTAACATGGACGATAGCATGAAAAATTGGACATATGTTTAATTATACATATGCTTTGTGTAGAGAGATAGTTCTTCGTCAGTAGCCTCTTTTCTAGGCACAACTGGAATAGGATCCTCCAGCACATATAATTTCCTCTCGTGGAGAAGGATGACGTGTAAATTCCTCTTCCATTCCTATAAATTGGTGCTGGTGAGAAGGTTTTCCTTCTCCTGTATGGTTCACAATAATATGTTTGAAGTAATTTTTCTTTCCATTTCTATAATGTAATCTGAAAAAGGTTTTAGTAATTTTTCATGATAAAACTGAGAAAATTAAATAAATTGATACTTATTAGTCTCCCACTATTTTGTCGAAATCCAATAGCCTTCACCATTGACTTCGGAGTATTTGGCTGCCTAAATATTCTAGTGGCAAGGATCCATATTTCTCTTTGCATTACCCCAACAATGGTTGTTCAAGCAACATGAAGGCTTTTAGGTATACATTTAAAATTCCAACGACAGTAACTCACCGCTCCATGATCTACTGAGTGGACTCCCCAATCCTGAAATCATTTTATTTTTGATTTCCTATAACATTTACTCTTGGTCACACTATGTACTGATGTGGAAGTCAACCCTTGATGAAAACCATGTAAATTCAATCCAAAACCATTTATTAGTATTCCTCGATAATTAAAAGCACCCCAACTAGGGTTGGTTAAGCACATTGAAATATTGTTATATTATAACCTAGATTATGGAAGGCTATATCGACTTAATATTTTATTTGATGGATTTTATCCATATAAATAAATTTCCATTTTATTATCATTGATTACATGATTTTTAATATTAAGTGGGATGCACATATGTGATTAGCCATGTATAATATAATATTTATATATAAGCCAGTCTTGTTTTAGTTCAACCTCGAATGCTGGATTAATTCAATAGTTTTGTGATCGTTACAATACACCAACAATAAATAAACCATTCAACTGATATAAATAAAATTAATGGTATGGTTATGAGCTTGTTCTATTAATTAGTTTATCTAGTTATTGATAAAATAACCCATGACCTTGGGGATAAGCCCCTTAAACCTTTTTGGGTTCGTGTTTAAAGCTTTTAACCCGACCACCTTTTTATCTCCATGGATTGGTATAACCTTGGCTCCTAACATGAGTCAACTTCACTAGCTTGGGAGCTTCATCCATTTCATATGCTTTTATCTCACATACAGGTGAGGGGTGAAAGGGGTTTTGACAAAAAATAATCCGTGGGCATGCATTCCCTACATATTAATGAAGATAAGGATCACTTTCCAAAAAATTTAATTTAAATAAATAAATTAAAAGAAAGCATTCACATAAAATGGTCTTCGTCTAGCTCATGATCATCTATGAACATAACGATGTTTACCCATAAATAGAACTAGCGTTCAATTCATTAATCATTCTTGTTTAATATAAATCAAACTTGAATAAATTATTTATCTTTAATTATTCAATCATTATATTTTAAACCATTTTTATAAATATCCATGAGATTATCATCCATCATAACTACCAAATGAGTCGAAATGAACACTACAAAGATGCTAAATTAAACACATATATATAAAACACATATCACATTTTGTTCCTTAGCTTTATGCCTACACTATGGTACATGTCTTAAGGGTTTGTATAATATAATAATAAATTTTAATAAATCTGTGTAATTTTTATGAGTACATGATGTATAGTTACAACTACATGGCATGCACTTTGGTTCACCGTCCATCTCAAATACAGGCTTGTGGACATGGCATGTAAATGTTCATCAGAAATGTTTCGTATACATGATGTGTTCAGTGGGACACATACCGTGTAATATCCATGTTACATGGTTTCCATCAGGGTGAGTCATGTACATGGAACACGGTTCAAACCTATCCCGAAGGGACTACATTCCATGTTCAATGATCCACATGGCATTTTATACAAGAACAGTGTTCCACCTATTCTTGGACAACACAAAATGTTATTTATGTCTAATAAATACTCCAACACATGTAGTGATTTGGAGGACCGGTCTGATGCATTTACTCTTGACTACATGGAGTATACTACCGAATACATTCCGTGTATTCTGGTGATGTATGTCTAGGAACGTTTGGAACCCCCATAAGTAATCCTCTATATTATTTTAATCCAAATTAAAAGAAAAATTCATTTATTCTTAGTGAACGAGAAATGAGTGAGGAGGAACTGATCTCAAGATTTAGATTTAATGAATGATTAACTTGAATTGAAACAACTAAATTATTAAATGCGTAAAACAATAATGAAAAACTAAATAATTATAATCAATGATATGACCCCTCTGATACCACTTTTCAGTTTCGAGAATAGCGAAAGCTCATTAGAGGGTATACCCAACATTAATTTTAGCATTAACAACAATGAATCTGAGATCAGTGATGATAATAAAACACTGCATACTCAGAATAGAACGAAGAACTAAAAAGAAATAGGGGACTCCCAAAACCATATATAGGATCATCATATGTTGGTTATAATTAATTTAATTAATTGAAAAGAATGACCTTGATGGAAATCTTTCTTTGTTGATGTTTCTAGTCATTATCTGATGTGATCCATC
Source organism: Viscum album (assembly GCA_963277665.1). NCBI lineage: Eukaryota > Viridiplantae > Streptophyta > Magnoliopsida > Santalales > Viscaceae > Viscum > Viscum album. The sequence continues at coordinate 988,783,658 of OY728159.1, read as the reverse complement.
ATTATGTCATATAATCCAAGGGTAGGATTTTTTTAGAGATGATCCACACGTGCTCCACGTATCTTTGGATGTTGTGGAAGGGATCCACAGGTGCTAGCATGGAATAATCTTCGCTTGTGATGTCCGCCTTCGATCGCCTTGATCCAATGGATGAGGATCTCTCTCTCTCGTAGATTGAGAGACTTCTTGGAAGAAAAGAATTCTCTCTTGGTTTGAGAAATTTCTCTCGAACTTTTGGGAACAACAACAAAAAATGGCTAGTATGATGATAATTATATAATTGGGATTTTAATTCCATATAATAATAAAATGAATTAATTACTCGAAAGAATTTATTCATTTCATTTAATTATTAGCAATACCCCATGTCTAATAATAACAGTTGACGATTATTATTACATGACATGCGCCCTATGAATGACACCTGATATTATTTAATTAAATAAATAATATTATTTCTCATAAATTCCTAGAAAAAAATACAGGGTTTTTATATTTAATATACATAACGTGTATTTTTTTATTCCATTTATCGTTATTTTATCAACCACATTTAAAATACCTTGAATAATGGCTATTAATTTCTCAAATAAATATAATTTTATTACTCGTTAATAAATATATTACTTCTCCCACAATATATTCTCTCTAATAACTAGTGTCATCATAAACGCAATTAATAGTCCTTGAAAAAATATTATTTTATAATAAAGAATAAACATTATACAACTTGTTAAATAAAGTTTAATTGAGATACTTGGACACAGTTAGTGTGTGACCCTGTAGGCCTCTTTCATAGGGGAATTAGGTGGTGCCTACCTAATGTCCAAGGTTAACATCTAGCAACATTCCAAGGAACCCATATAGAAAAAAGAAAAAACTACAATGATGTGCAGCCTCCTACAAACGTTTACCATGTAATATTGTCCCTTTTTCTCGATATCTTAAATCAAGCAGGTTGCATACTAGTGCCATCAACCCATGTGCTCAATTATACTTTCTTTTACTTTCCATAATTGATATTACCTATTCCTAACCATGGCGTGGGATTTATTTAGGCTATCTAAATTCCATAAAAGGTCCTATGATATCTGCATTATTTATAGAACAGAAGGGAAAAATCCATTCACACATTATCTATTAATGCAATATTACTCGTGATGCACCCAACATATCCTTCCTCACTATGAACAGAGTGTCGTCATAGTTTTTGTCAATAAATATAAGTGTGTGAGTTGTAATACCCATTTATAATAATCATAATGTCTAAGGACCAATACACACATCCGTAGATAGGAATATACAAGGAGACAATGAAATTTGTATTTCATACTGGCGTGTTTCGTTCTCATAATATCCTCCATGATATTACCAAGGGCGCACACCATGAGAAGGTGCCTCACAGTATTACAAGTCCTCACCCCTAATACCCTATATTATTTGTGTCCCTCAAATAACATCACGTGGTCATGGAACATATATTAAAGAACAATGTAATGGAAATTCTGAGTTCTCATCCTTGAAGAGATCTGTTATGACCCTTTAATGAAACAGCTATCCTTAGGACATTATCACAACATTATCATGTAGAAGAACAATAAAGATGTGATAATGTATTTATTAATGAATAACGTACAAAGTAGTTGGTTCTTGGAAACCAGCTCCAAAAGGAAGACTTCTAAGTATTCTCATGGAAGTATTCTCTTCTTTAATATTATCTCCATGTTGATGCACACCATCAACAACCACATTTACCCAGTCAAAAAAGGCATCAACATACTCATTAGGTTTCATTTTAAGATCCTCATATTTGTTCAACAGAACATGCATTTTTTATTCTCAAAAATTTTAATCTCCTTCAAACATATTTAATATATTTTCCCACATGGCATGATTTGACTTACAAGACTTCTTATTTTTATATATTTTATTAGATAAATAAACCATTAAATCATTGATTTTTATTGAATTACCATAAAATTGTCTTCTGTGATCTTTTGATGAAGCTCCAATATCCACAATGTAATAAATACCATCTATTTCTACTATATTGACATCCATAACTATGAATAAGAATTATTGTTTCATATCATTCACCCATAATTGAATATGATTTCCATAAAAGATCTAGATCTATTAATGAATAACAACCTCCATGAGTGGAACAATAAAATTAACCTTTTTATATGATAACATATGTTAACCTAACTAGGTTAAATACCCTGAGAGGGGGACTATGGTATTATATATTAAAACAACATTCCATTAATCTTTTGTTTTGTTGTTAAACAAAACAATCTTCTCACTCATTTCAGAAGTAATGTTTGAACCAAAATGAAAGTGTGGAAAAGACACAAATATTTTACATGGTTCACCCTCACTGGGATACATCCAAGGAGTATAAAATGTAATTGTTATAATATACCAGTCCAATAAAATTGGGATACCATTACAATGTTCAAAATAGCGTCACCATCCCTCCTACATTATATCTAATCACAATATGGAAGCTCACTTCTCTCTCAAATGTCGTGTCCTCAATTATTCATCATAATATTATCGTTTTTTATTTTAATAAATATTTTTTACACCACATTTAGTGTATCATTAGGCTCCTAATTCTTCCAAAAGATGAATACCACTTTAAACCATAGTTTTTAGGTAATCCCATCTAGTTTAGATTATTATTCGTGAAAACATTGGATGTATTGTACACAAATTTATCATCATGAGTGGTTCATTTTTGTTCATGGTCTTGGGAGGGAAACTAGAATACAACAATCACCCTCTTCTGGCACCTTCGTTTTTCATTCTTATAGATGTTTTAATGCGCACAAAATATATTTGATTCATTTCATTCAGAATCACTTATTGCATGAAACATGAATGCCTTCTGTAAAAATATTATGATATTTGGAGCCTATATATTCTATAAGTGTTTAGCTACTTAATGGTGGAGGGTAGCCTCTAATTTATGTACCCAACTAAACCTTACTATAAATCATCACACACACTATTATATGCACACAACATTTACAAATACATGAATGTTCATAATTTCATTGAATTTTTCATGTTCCTCTATTTCACACAATTCTTATTATCTATCTTTTATGAATATACACACCTCAAAACATATCATGTAATTTTTCATTTCACAATATTTCAGATCTTCCATGCATATATATCCTTTTCAATATATATATGTCATGGCCTAGAATCTTTTCTTGTGAAAAACATTACGATTCACTATCATCCTTGAACACAATTGTTTACTTTTACATGAAATTAAATACTTTTAAAAAAACCATTTCCATCTACTAGTTTTTATACCTAAAAATTGGTTAATCGCTAGAAAATGATATCGCCAGTATACACATAATTGTTTAGCACCTCTAGACAATCTATTCTTTGTCTTGGATTTTTTTCAATAGACCTTTCCAATAATATCTATGGAGAATCAGAACTAACCATTGAAACCTTCACAGACTGAAAACATTATAAAACCATAAAACCCACAATGTTACCTTAAGGGATGTTTTACAAATAATATACAAAAATACAAAGTCATTAATAGGGTAATTGTCTCTAATATTGTTTTTCCTAAACATAGTTCCCATGGTATCTAACAAACATCCTTATATTCCAACATAGAAACCATAACTCTAGTAACATGAATCTAGGGTCTACATGTTTATAAATATGAATATGATAATTGGAATCTGAGATTCATGTATCGATCTAATTTTTAGTCTTTAAGAGCTAGATAAAGATATAATAAATTTTTTTATTAGAAATACAATATAAAACCTAACAAATATGAGTTTTATACATCTGAAAATCTCATTAAATTTTGTTAGTCATCATTTCATAGGGAAAGGAAAAGAATAATGGTGAAAAGAAATACTCATAAAAGATTAAGTAGTGGTGAAATTACATTGATTGAATAATTTATAATCAATATGTAAATTTATATTACTAAAAACAGTTTCCATTTAATGAATATATTGAGAATGATATGCATCCATTGATAACATAAAATGAAATTGTATCATCGATAATAGTAAATAAATCTTAATGAAATAAATGACTAATGTTGGAATTCATGATATGAAATCTTATGATATCATTACAACCATGTCAATGAACCAATATAGTGTAAATATTGAGTAGGAATGAACCAAAAAACAACTGAATAATGAAAAAAAGTTGCATGTCTCATTAGACCAAACAATTCATATATGGGATATATAATTCTAGTCACCACCCTTCACTGCATGTAAAATATATTCTAGAAATATTGAATGATCAATTTAATTTTTTAATATTATCTCATGTCTTTAAAAGTTAATGTTAGTTAAATATAATTAATTATTAATAAGTCCATAATAATTTAAATAAATCCCAAATTAAAGTCTTGTATATAGAATTGCTATATGGATTAGAAAAAAAACCAAAACCATGATAAAACTAATATGTATATTTAATATATATTTATAGTTTAATGTTCATAATAATGTGAATGTTTCATGATAATGTCAATTACAATAAAATAGATTGAAGTTGACCATCAATTCATTAAAAATATAGAATTTTCAATGAAATCTTGTCATTTGGGATATATAAAATTGGAAAAAATTTAAACAATTTTCCTTAAAAGAGTTTTATTTTAAAATAATTATAACATATAAATTAATATAAATTTTAAAAATGGTTATGTTGGTGAGAAGATCCATTAATGACATATATGTTTGATTGAAAATATTTAATTTTTTAAACAATGTATAAAAAGGACATTATTGAAAAAATTATAATTATTTCGTAATACAATTTTAGAAGATAAGGATAAAAAAATTATCTAAATTAATATTAGTTCTAGGAAGTACGACTTCTAAAAATAAATTAAAAAAATATGTACAGGGGGGAAAAGTATACCTAAACAAAAGAGAAATTCGTCCAGAATTTTTTTCAGTATTATTTCTACTTTGAATTTCCTAAAGGGGAGGCATAAGAATAAAACATGAAAACTAATTAAATATCAAGATTATATGAAAAATAAATTCAGAATATGAATGATATATTATAAGATACAATAAAAAAATGATATGAAATCCTAGAATAAGAAGTTATTATAAACTTAATTCTCAACTCTCTAGTTTTTTTAAATGTTTCCCCTTTCTAGTGTAAATTTTATTAAAAATTTAATCATCATTAATAAATATATATTTCAATAAAATACATTAATTTCCCATTAAACACACAACACAAAAATAAATAGGTTCATAATACCACATAGGTCACAATATAGTTGAAATTTAGATAATATCCCTTTGAAAGACAATATAATTGGTGTGATAATTAATAAATGAAGTGATTATTTTTATCGAACATAAATAAAAAAAATATGTTTAAATCATAAAAAATAAAATTATAAATAATTTCTTAAATATACAGGGGATAATATAGTCAATAAATTATATTTATAATACAATGCGTGCAAATTTTTCTAAGAAACCCTTTACCTATCATTTGAATTGTGTTGTAAGTTATTTTGAACCCATTTTTAATAAATTTATATTTATTATATATACATACCACAATATTATATAAATAGATAATCATATATGACATTTTATAACAATTTATCACCCATTAGTTATCAATATTTTATTACTATCATTATTTTGGGTGTTAACTGCCTCATTTTCCTTATAGGTTTTCATTCAATAGTTTTATTATTTCTGTCATTATCCTAGTTCCATTATCTCCAAATTTTATTCAAGATATAAATATCATATATAAATATATATTCAATATATTGAAAATAATATTCATCTATAATAGATAGAGTTATAAAACTGAAATAAATATTTTATTAAGTCGGTAGCCCATAAATACACCTCAACGATGTTTTCACATCCAAATAGATAGACCAAAATAAATGAATATTATAATTAAAAAATTTAGGATAATTTTTATGTTATATATATATTATATATTCATTAAACATATCATTATTAACATCCATGTAAATAATAAATGAATATTTGATCACGTCACTTGGTGGAGGTGGCAGTCCACACAAAAGAATGAGTGTCATTTTAATTTTATAATATATTTGAAGGTAATAATGTATATATGATATTATAAATTAAAATATATCATTTATTTTCATTTTTTTTATATTTATAATCATCCAATAAGAATGATGGTGAAAAAAATACACTACTCGGTGGAGATGGTAAGCCATTTGTGGACGTGACCAACGTTTCCACATATAATTGGTTAGAAATGATTTGTAATATTGTTTTAAAGGAATTATAATTATAAATAAGAATATTTATGATACTAGAATTAATATATTAGGATTAGTAAAATATATTTATTGAAAGTTAGATGTGAAAGACTTTGTAAAGATGACGATATTTTCTTCAATGACATTCTTTTTCATGACTTCTTAGGAGACATAGTGCTGGAATATTGGGAAGACTACAACCAATATATCTTGTAAAATTATTTTTATAAGAGATATGGGTAGGATATGGTAAACATATTTGATTCATTGTGGTGAATATAAAAGAGAAAATGGGTTTCCTTTAATAAGTGAGGGTAGGGGCATCACTGAAATTTCAAAAACTATTAAATTAATGTAATATATTATTCATCACTAAATAGATTAAAATTGATAAAACATGAGGATAATATGAGAATGGGTAAAATTTCTTTAATATATTAAAATCTTTTCATCCCATGATTATGTATTCACCTTTATCATTTTTACCCTAGTTTCCCCTTTTGACAATGTAACAAATTTTAATGTTTTTAAGCATTTATGATTCACGATTGTTTCCTTAAAAGGAGAAAAATATGAAATATTATGGTTTATATTTTAAAAAAATTATATTAATTTATGTAAATATATTTCTTTACAAAATTTAATTAACATTATAAAACATTATATGTTGTAAAATATCATTAATCTCATTTTTCGAAATACATAAAATATTATTATATATTATGCGTATAATTCAAGAAAAAATTGTTACAAAATGGAATGTATTCAATGATATGGATTATAAAATATGAATAAAATAAAAATGATTTATTTATATTGGATTAAATATTATTTTAAAATTTATATTTTTTAACCTCTTGGATAAGAAATTATAACATTAATCATTGTAATGACTTTTTCAATATAAAAGGGGTATTATTTAACACATAAGATGAATATTGTGTCAAAAATATTCGTGGGATAAAATTTTAAATCATTTTAAAACCTATTTTCTATCAGTATAAATGTGTATGATTAAAAAAATTAAAAAAAAATATAATAGAAAAAACTATTTATTTCATTTAAAAAAATACATACAATATTTCTATTAGAATACAACATGAAAACAATGTGATCTTAATATAAACCATTGAAACATTTATTATTTTTTATATCTATATTAAAAACTCATGAGTGATTTGAACTTACTCAAACAAAATAATTTTTATTGTTTTTATAATAAGTTACTTGAATTATTTTCTTTTTCTATAAGCATTGTGACAACATTTAAAATATATTTAATGTTATTATTTCATCCATAAATATTAATAATAAATAATGATGATATAAAAAATTAATTATATATAAAATAAAAATTTATAACTGAATATATGTTTTTTTATCACTAATACATAATATTATATATATAAAAAGGAATAGGATTATATTTTCCACTTTACTGGCCATGAAATTATTATACATTATAAAATAAAATGTAAATGTAAAAAATCATTTTTATGATATTTGGATAATAATGTATGAAATAAAATCTTAAAATGAAATAATTTTAGTAATTGAATATATTTTTAAACACTTATTTAATTATTTCTAACATTAACTATCTGATTTCTCTTTACCGATGTGATAAATTTTATGACACTTAATATTTTTAATTACCAAATATATGGTAGTCATATTTACCAAATATAAACCTTTTAATTCCAAATATTGAATCATTATTATGAATTTAATCTCTTTATGTCATTGAAGTGCAATTCATAACAATCCAACAAAGAGTAATGGAAAAAAAGTTATAAAAAATGCACTTTTATGTGTAAAAGTATTATTACAATAAGAACTTGTTTAATGATGATACAAATGGTATAAACAATTTATTTTATAAAAATAATATTTTTATTTTAAATATTATTTTGAAGTAACATTTTCAAATACTAGAGAAGACAATATAATTTTCTTTAAAAATATGTATTTTCACAACTCCCACAAATATTTAATATTTGGAATAATTCCAAAAAACATAAACTATTGTATTAATGAAATGATGATATAAAAATGGATGTTAGTTTTAGAAAATAAAATCTATAAAATTTTCATGAATTCATTCCAATTTCAACACAAAAAAATTGGAATAAAAACTATTGTTGATGAAATAATATTATTGAATTGTAAAAATATATCACTGAAAATCGAGTAGTTATTTATTATTAATCAAGAAAATATATAAAACCATTATAACTATTTTCATTATGTGTATTGAGGTATTAATTCATATAAATTCAAGGAATATGAAATTATTTACACAATAAATAATAAAAAGTTACAGTTCACTTAATGTCTTATGTTGTGTGTTATGAATGAAATTTAAATAGTTTTATTTTTTGTGTTACATCACATATATTGGTTTTTGAGGTGGATACAGTTTCTTTATCAGTATGTATCAAATTATTTATAAAAAAACCCATTTTACATGAACCCCTATCAAAGTATAATTGAATTTACAGAGAGTACAATCCTATGTGGTCTTAAGATCATAATTGTTGTGTGCGCTGGGATAAAAAATCATCAATCTATAGAACACATCATTTGTTGTGTAAGTGCACAACGAATACCATTCCCAACAAAATTTTTCATGTAGTCCATTCAACATGATGTTTATATGGTCCATTCACACCATGAAGGTTTCTGGTTCATTCCCATACTACTTCGTAGATTCTACATTCTATATAACATATAGTACACATCATGTACCGATTCCAGAACATGTGAATTGTCATATAATGATGGTTAAAGATTATATTAAGCTTGTAAACTACCCAATCTAGGTTTTCCCTTATATAATGTGATGATGCTTTTTTATTTGAAATTAGATATAATAGATGATTAAATAAAATATAGTTCTCTTTCTTCATTTTTAAGTAATAGATAATAGGATTCATGTGTTATTTTCAAAATGATCCCTTGGTGGGTATTTCATGGAAGTATTGCTTTATTTTGAAACATGAAATGAATCAAAATTATATCATTGAAATTTCCCCTATAATATTTATGTAATTTAGTATAATTCACATTCATCACATAGAGAAACCAACAAATAAAATAGTCTCTCAAATAAAGATTGATACATTAGTTAGAAAACTATACAACAATAACACCAAATATTACAGTGGAAAAATATATATATAATATGATGAAAATAATGGGAGAAATGGGGACTTTCTTGATCCCAACAAATAACCTTATCTTTGAAAAAATATGAAGAAATAGTAAATAACTTTGATAATAAAATATTCTTAAGGATGATTTAAGTATATATATCATTGGGATAAAATCATAGTGAATGATGAATGTATTATGTAGTATTTATAAGATGTAATATACCCATATGACTATTATAAATATTACCATTTAAATAGTTATCGATCAATTATAATAGTAATTTTATAATTATGAATATAAATATGACTGATAGAATAGTACACTCATATATAAAATTGTAATCTAAATATTTGTTATCCTATAAATGAGAATTTGATATATTTATATCATTGTATTAGAAAATAAATAATTCTAAAATTAAATATTATGTGTTTTTATTATTGAGAAACAATAATGTTTTATATAATATTTTATAACTAGTATAATGATTTAAATTAAAAATTACTATCATAAAAAATATTCACAAATTAATATTAATTTTTATTATAATGATAATCTTGTTTCATTAGATAATTAATAATTTTTCATAGCATCATAAAATCTTATATAAAATTAAAATATGTATTTATATAATAAATAAGGATTTTATATAAAATAAATTTCACATATTTTGGAAACTAGTATCAAAAATTGATTTCTTTTTTGAAATATAAACTTCAAAAAAGTTTTAGGGTTCATTTTTGTTTTTTCCCAAAATTAATGAGTTATATGTGAATAGTTATATATGATAATTTATGGTAATAATAATTTTTATCCACATACATGAATTCTAGTTTCATGGATGATGTAATCTATCATTGGATAAATCTATCCTGAACCTGTTACAGTATTTAGACACAATTATCTACAATCTTCATAATCTAGTGACAAATTATTAAACTATTAAATATAATTATAAAAATCTCTCATCCCGTTATAATTACCACCCTCAATAGACCTTCCAATAAAACAAAATAATCCTTTATCTTGAAAATATTGTAAGTAATTCCCTTTCTCTGCTTATTCCCCACATCCAAGAGCTAGTGGTCTCAATAGAAGATCGGTTCAATATTCCTTAAAGAGGTTCTCATGAAGATGATATTTAAGAGGTATATAACACCCTTCATTCTCCTTTAAACTATTTTTGTCTTATACCTTATCCTAACCAAACCAATACAATGTGACATGATAAATTTTTTTTATATACAATGGAATTTTTATTAATGGAATATCTGTTATTAAATATCTCATCTCATCATTTTAGCATAAAAATTAAACAATTGTTCGTGATATGTTGGTTCAACGCCATCATGGATGATGATTTTTTGTCTTTCATTATATCCTACAGGTATTTTAATGAAACTATTATTATGATGATAAAAAAATTATAATTTTAAAAATATAATTTTTTTAAGTTTTCTTAAATAAAATATAAACATAATAGTAAATAAAACGATACTGTTCATGATTGTTGTAAAACCCATGAAATCAAACTAATCATTTTACATTAAGGTCTTACCGAATGAATCAAAAAAATAATATATTGAAAAATCATATATTGAACCATATAGACATCTAGAAGTGAAATAATATCATATTATATAACATCTGGGGTGCTATTTTCATTTGAAAAGAGCATCCATAAATATACACAAGTTAACCGAACATTAAACAATGAAACTAACACTCCTAGAATGAATAAATTAAACATTATAACTCAAATAAATGGACATAAATAAACATAATAAAACTATAATCAATAAAAAACATACATTATAGATTCTTTAATAAATTATTCATAAAAATAATTTTATTATCCAAGATATTACATGCATGCACAGAATACATTTGGACATAATGTAAGGGATCTATCCACCCCACCTTTTTTCCTTTACTTTATTCTTTATATCCCTTTTTCCCTATGAAATGAATCATTTTTCTTGTAGAAATATCCTATATTCAATTCAAATAATCCAAACATATGTATCTATCTCAATTTATATTTCATTCAAGGGGAAATAAATTAAATAAATAGTTCCCTTCTCAATATCTCCTTAAAATAAATTTTAATTAAAGGGAATATATATATTTTATATCCTAATACAAGTATAGTATATAAACTATTTAAGACACTAATTTATTTATTTATTTATTTATTTTATTCTTAAAATACATCTTAGTTTATTTCTAGTGTTATACACACAATTATTTATTTTTTCTTTGTAAAAAATCTGTTGGACTCCTAATGTTTTAATTCTCAAAAATAATTTTAATCCTACCCCAAATCATGTATTGAGATTTTTGGTTTTATTATGTTTTTATGCTTACCAATCATGGTTTAGACTCCCATAAGTTATTTATTCATAATCTCACAAATCATGTTTGAATATTGTAAACTATGTTTAATATTTTTAAATTATGATTCAATATGATTATGGTTATTCTTAATACATTCTATGAATATTGATTCTTAAGATAGCTTATATATATTTTTCCATGACTCTGAAACTGTAAGCTTGCAAAATGTTCCATATTTTCACAATGTACGTATCACTATTCCTTTAATACCATTTTGAAGACATAGTAACATGACACCATTCACAATTTTTATAATGGAATAAAAATTGATACCTAATACACCCCTTTCCTGACATGGTAGTCTTACTAATAGTTCTGAAATTTTCATCAGAATAAACACTGTAACTATGCAACCAGTTTAAGATATCAACCCAACTATAGAACCATGACTGTCTCACCGCTCATTGTCAATGGAGAAGATACTGTTATAGGTGAAAATTCTTCAATACACAAACTATGAAACCATTACATACCTAACCATTGGTATCTCTATTTCAATTTAATTTTAATGTTCTTTATAATGGTCATATTTGAGTCATTTAATGACACTCACATAATTAATATTTTTTGTAGATATTTCACATGACAGTACAAGATAGGAGGAGTAGAAATCATGCTTCCTCTCAGCTCCAAAACATGCACCTGAAATAAAAAATAAATGTGTGTAACTTGAGAAAAAGATCAAGAGAAGTTGAATATATGTGAATAGATTAGAAAAAATACACTATAGATTATTCCAACAACTCTCGATTCATGATGGCTGAACTACTGTATAACAGAAAATCAAACATCCTTAAAATAGAAACTCTATGAATAATCAGAGTTACAAATCACATCTCATCAAACTGATAAATAGTACACTAGATTCACTACCCTCTATTTTTATTATATGACTCCGAAAACACATCTCATACATCCTAAAAGTTTAGAGTGGCATAAAACAACACTCAGATCATTTATAACCCTTTCTAATTTTCTTTGTTGTACCATGTACTATTTTATTACTTTTAAAAAAGTGGGTGTGTATGTACTTAGACAAACTATGTATCATGCACTAAACTAGAGGATACAAAATATCCTCACTACAATATCTTTTACAATTTTTTGACCATGTATAACTAGGGAAGAGGTCCCATGAGACATGGTTGTTTCGTTCACCATGTAGAACAGTGGAAGAGGTCAGGTGACCTGGATTGTCATGTGTAATATTTTTATCCCCAATTTAGAGTGTGGATAAAAACTCATATATATATTGAATAGTGGCAGGTGATCACCAAGCAGAGTGGATTATGCCCCTGCTTGAGACTGAAAAATATGTTTTATCCACTTTGTCTATCAATTTAGATTTTCTGTATTTTTACATAGATTTCAGAAAACTAAATATTACATTTATATTTTGTCATGGATAGTTATAATAAATATGTTTACATAGTATATATGTTTCAAAATTTGTATCAATATCTCATATTAATTTGACATAAAATTTTTCAATATCAAAATAAGCTATTTGAACGGTCAAACAATTATAATTTTATTACCTTGATTAGTAAGTTTTTTTTATTGTTAATTAGGGAATTATTTTTTAATAATCTTTATTACATAAATTTTTATAAAAAATCAATACCTATCATCTTTAAAGTATTAATCCAACAAAAAAATGGGTATCAGAGATTGTCTTCATGTAAGTATTTTTAAAAAATTTAATCTGTTTGAAATATTTTTCTGCTATGATTTTAGATGTATTTTAAAGATCCCAAAATTTATGCTAGTTATAAATATTTTACATATTTGTAAATCTACACATTATTCTTTAGTATGGATAATATATTGGAAGAGTTTTTTACCAACATAACTCCATTCTATAAAGGAACAAATTATGCAAAATGGAAAATTAAAATTGAAAGAAACATAGAAATGATGATATTTGAGATTTTGTCTTCAATTATTGATGAATATAAGATTCCTTCTAATGATAGGCATACAATATATGACCCAAATAAGGCTTCTTATGTCACTAATTGAAAATACATGAATTCTCTATATTCTTCTTTAGTAGATGAATGGTTTAATAGAATTTCTACATGTAAAACAACCCATGAAATTTGGGATACTTTATCTATTTCACCTGATGGAACCTCAAGTTTTAAGGAAATGAGATTTAACACATACACTATTAAATAATCAATATTTAAAATAAATCATGATAAGCATATGTTTAGTTGTATCTAAGGATTACTGAAATTGTGAACACTGTGATCTCTCAGGGAAGAGATGTTACGACCAAGGATAAAATAGTGAGAATACTGAAATTCTTACCATATTGATGGAGATGGTCCTCTTTCACAATTACAGAATCTTGTAATATTAAAATATACCAATTGAAAATATGATAGGGAATTTGATAATGCTTGATTAATAATTAAAACTAAAAAAGGAAGATGAAGAAGAAATGAGGAGAATGTTAGTATCCTTAAAAACCACTACTTCCAAAACTAATTAAAAGGAAATAATTCAACCTCATTCTAATAGTATGAGTAATGAATATTCATGACTAGAAAGTGATGAGGTAATGACTCAAATAAATAGATGATTCAAATTGTTTTATAAAATAAATAATTTTTTTATAAAGGACAATTTTATAGGAAGATATGATCAAAAGGAAAACTGGAAGAAGGATTGGGAAAGATGTGACAAATCTGATTAAATAGTCTCTTATGAATGCATGATAATGGTAAATGTAGAGGTATATTATCCCATGATAAAATATAATAAGAGTTATGAGGATTTGTATATAAAGTATAAAAAGGCCCAGAAGGGAACATAGATTAATTTTGAGGACATTTTAAGTTACTCAGAGTCTTTACATGATGAAAATCCTCATAAAGAAAATAGGTTTTTTATGAAAAACATATCTAATGTAACCCAAGAATCTCCATTACATAACTTTTATAATTATGGTGATGAATCTTACAATGAGTAAAATAGGACTAGAGAAGAATTATTTTAATAATTTAATATGATATAAGACACATATAATGAGAATATATATATATATAATATTTAAATAAACAACATTCTCTGACTACCACTTTTAAATTTGAACAATCTGTCGAGAAAGTGAAAAATTATCAATGACTCATGGATAACATTGAAATTATGTTATCTTATGAGAAATAAAAAATGTACCTAGTGAAACATACCAACGAAAAAAATAATTTAACATAAATTATGGGAATAAAAATTTCCACATTTTCCAAACTGTTATAGGATACTAACCGTGGAAAAGAAATATCACCCAAAAAAAATTTGTAACTAAATATGAAAAATTTGTTTTTCTACATAAAAATGAAAATTATGATGGTAGTTCCAATTCTAGAAAATATTTTACTACTTCTAGTTTTACTGGACCATATAGAGTATATTTTTCAAATATGTTACATAATGAATATCTGAATCCCTTGAAGGAGATGTGGGTACCTAAATCACTGATTACTAATGTTACTAGAAACAAGGAAGTATGGGTAACCAAATCTATTTGTCTAATTATTTTTTATTAAATAAATTTATAGATCTCCAAAAAAGGGTTATGGTAATTGGATAGTAGATGTTCTAGACACCGGATACAAGATTACTCATGCTTGAAGATTTTAATAATGATTGAATATTGGCATGTCAAAATTTTTGAGAATTATAATGGAAAAATAATCGGCCTCATCCAGATTGGTAACACTAAATATTTTTAAATTTATAAAGAACTTTTTATTGATGTATTAAAACATAATATACAGAGTATTTCAAAACTCTGTGATTTGGGATTTAATGATAAATTCAAAAATTATTCTTGTAGTAATTTTAACTCTACAAATGAGTTAGTATTTTTATAAATTAGAAATGAAAATTTTTATGTTGTTAACAATGATTCGTTAGTTTCCCAAAATGTTTCATGCTTTAGTTGTTTTAACAAAGAGTCTTGGATTTGGCATAGAAGACTAGGAATCTTCATCATACACTCCCATATAAAACATAGTAGACTTGTTTTAGTCAAGGACCTACCCAAACATGAGATTCCAAATGATTTAGTCTATAATCCTTATCAAAATAATAAAAAACACAAAATCCCTTTGAAACCAATGAAAGGTCTTTCAACTTCTCAATCTATTGAGTTAGTTATCATAGATTATTTTTGAGCTTCAAGAGTATTTAGTCTTAACGGGAATCACTATTTTTATATTCTTATAGAGAACTAATATTTGTAAAATTGGACTTACTTCTTGCCTCACAAAATTTAGTCTTACTCTCATTTCACTGTGTATGCTAGGACAATAAAAAATATTAGGGGACTTGGGATAAAATCACTAAGAAGTGAACATGGATATGATTTTTAAAACCAAGATTTTCAATCCTTTTTCTCACAAAATTGCAATATTCATAACTTCACATCCCCTAAAACAACTTAAAAAACGATGTGGTTTAAAAAACAAAGAGAAATTTAAAAAAATTATAGAACAATGATTAGTGATAATGACATACCAATCTATTTTTTGGGAACTAGATGTCAATATAACAAGCTATATTATTAATAAAGTGTTAATTATACCGATTCTAAAAATAAATCCTTATGAGTTTTGGAAAAATAGAAAATCTAATATTAATTACATAAATTTTTTTGGATTCAAATTATATATTCTTAAAACTAAGGAAAATCTTCACAAGTTTTCATCAAAGAGGGATAAAGGAATTATTCTAGTATATTCATCCTCTAGTAAATCCTATAAAATCATTATAAATATAAACAAATTTGTGGAAGAATCCTTATATTTCAAATTTGATGAATCATATCCACATGAACATAAGACATCCCAAGAGAATATTGAGGATGATATGTAGAATATTTACATTAATGAAAAATATTAAAACCATCCTATACATGAATCTATTAAAACTTCAAGTTCAAGAATATTTCTAGATTCATCCCACAATGAACTCAAACCTATTGAAGAACATAAAATAACATTCCCTTATTTTTGTAGATCTATTTGATCCCTTAAAGAACAATCTTCTTGATGTTGTTGTTGGATATTTAGATAAAGGAACAAAAACTATATCTTCTCATAGAAATCATGTTGAAAATCAAGCTTCGTTGTAAATTATTGGTAATAGAAACATCGATGATGATATCAATGATGAATGTTTTGTGATGCCTATACATGATGGGATAAAACACTTTGAAAGGAACAATGTTTGAAAACATGTCGATAGACCCAAGTAAATCATGACTATAGGCACTAAATGGGTGTTTTGGAAAAAATTATATAAAGGTGGTAACATAGTTAGAAACAAATCTAGATTGGTTACAAAAGAATATATTTAAGAAGAAAGAATTTACTACAAAGAAACTTTTAAACCAATTTCTAAACATGAATCCATTATAATATTTCATGTGCATGAAACTCAACTAAATTTTAAACATTATCAAATGGATGTCAGGTGTGCATTCCTAAATGGGTATATTGTTGAGTATATCATTGTTGAACAACCCCTATTTTTACAAACCCTTAGTTTCTAAATCATGTTTTTTATTTTTAACCAATGCTCTATATGGTTTAAAACAATTTTCAATATCTTGGTATGATAGATTTAGTAGTTTTCTTATTTACAATGGTTTTAAAAAATTTATATCAGATCTTAATATATTTATAAAACAAACTTCTAAATATTTTTTAGTTATTCAAGTATATTTTGATGAAATTATTTTTGAATCCTTAAAAATTTATTTATGTACAGATTTTTCAAAATTGAAGACCAATTAATTCTAAATGAGTTTAATGGGTGAACCCAAATTATTCCTTAGATTTAATATTTTTTAATACAATAAAGGTATTAATTTAAATTAATGAAAATATACAAAAATAATTATAAATATTTTTTTTGGAAAGAACTAAAATCAGTGATACATAATTGAGTGCTACTTTTAAGTTAGATCTTGATTAAATGGTAAATATGTTCATCAAACTACATATAGAAGAATGATTGGAATTTTCCTCTACATAACTTCTAGTCGGCCTCTTATAATGTTAAGTGTTTTCATGACTTCACATTTTCATGAAAATCCCAAAGTGGAAAATATTTTTTGTTAAATCGATTTTTAAATTCATCTATCATAAAAAAAATTAGAACTATTCTCTCCTTGAGTGCAATCATTTTATTTGGTAAACTATTCAGAATCGGATTTTGGGGGTTGTTAGTTGGATAGAAAAAGCACCTCTGGGGAATGTCCCTTTTTTGGAATATATCTAGTATCATGGTACAGTGAAAAGATAATTTTGGTTGTATTATCTTCTACCAAGGATGAATACATAGCTACTGGTAGTTTTTCTGTACAGATATTTTGGATGAAACACACCTTACTAGACTGTGGATATTAATTTAGAAATCAATATAAAATTGTGACTATACAAGTGAAATAAACATTTCAATGAATCTTGTTTCACATTACGGGACTAATCATGTTGATGTAAAGACATCACTTTTTGAGAGATCATTATCCAAACGGTGATATCACATTGGAATTCATTGGAACTGAAAATTACCTTGATGATATATTCACTAATCAATTAAATTCTCAAAGGTTAAATTACATCACACATGCATTATGAATGATAACTCCTAAATGAACTATTTACTTTTTCACATTTTATTATTTCACAATTTGAAGTTTCACAAGTTACTATCTAATAGTTATTATCTCACACTTATGGTCTCGTAGTTAATGTCTCTTAGTTACGGTCTTATACTTGTTGTCTCAATGATACAGTCACACCATTTGGATTCACACAATAATGTTACCACTGGGATGAATTTTCTGGTATCACTTTAATGACTGAGACTTCAGTTTTTGTAAATTTCATTATTTTATTGCATTATCGATTTTTTATTTATTTTTTTCTGAATATTTTTGTTAGAAATGTTTGAAATCCAGAAATGATTGATAATAGATATTTTTCCCTTCACTCTTCGCACGATCTCTCTTCTGATGAAATTGAAACCCTTATCTCTCAAAACATTATCCCTATTTCAACCATTCATCTTTATTGAAACCACATTGGATGACTAGATTGATAAATATATCATAATTGACTCATTAGATGCACATGACATTGAACAAAGTAAAAAAAGGCTCCAATTATATTTTCTATGAAACCACTGAATCCAGTCCTTGCTGATTGAACAAAAGTTCTAGAGAAGGAAGTTTGTCCGAAGTGGAAGATGATAAGTAAATAATTTTTTTCGAAAGTGATAGAAGAATAGGGATTTTTAGACTAAATAAAAAAGAGAAAATACCCATTTATCCAACTTGAGTTTATGAGATTTATGAGTATGTTAGTTTTTTTTCAATACAGAAGATTATTATGTAAGAAGAAGCTAGTTGAATGGTCAATAGTTTAGTTTTTCTTTGAGGATATTGGATGGCTATCTTGGAATAACTCATGATGTAATTTTTGAGGATTAGTAAATAGGTCCTCCTCCTCCTAGTAAGGTGTTTAGATTATAAGATTCCCTAGAAAGTTTGACGAGAAATAACATGAAGAGAAGTGCAAATGGTAAAAAGCTGGATGGTGAGAAAAGACTATTGTTTATGATTTTTCAACATCATATTTATACACGAAAAGGGAATTTTTACACCCTTTTATATCAAGATACTTTCTTGACACATCTTATGAAAAAATGGTAACAAGATCAATATGTGATAGTATATTTTACTTCATAAGTGTGAAATGATCAAGACATCTTGAAAATAAAATTCATTATTTTATTCAATGTTAATTAAGATAATGTTGTTTTAAAAGGGATTAGTTGGTAAAAATGAATATTTAATTGAGTGTTATGAACTTTTTATCTAAAATGATATAGTTAATAGAATGAAAACTAACTGGAACCCATGGTAGAAATAATGGGTAGAAGATAATGAAATAATTTATGAATATTTCACCCCGTTGGACAAACCATCAAGATCTAAGAATGTATTTGACACTATTATGGGACATGATGAAGTTGTTGAATATTAAAATGAGGAAGTAGAAGATGAGGTTTTGAAAGTGAGGAAGAAACTAACATATATAATGAATATAGTGTCCTACTTGTTCCACAATATGTAGTTACTGAAGAAGTTGTTTCTGAAGAAGCATAGTCACTGTTGTAGAAGAACAAGCTATTCTTGAGGAACATTTATAAAATACTATGGATAATATTATAGAAGAAGTGTTTTCTATTGAGGAAGAGGATGATATTATCGAACTGTAAAAAAATAGGTTGAGACTGATGTAATTTTATCTACGGAGGAAATAATGGAATAAGCCATTCAGCTTGTTAGAAACGTGATGGGTGATGTAACACCCCGAGCTTCCACGATACGCCTCTCTTTCAATAATGCAATAGCTTGCATTGTACGCAAGTTCGAGTTCTAACACACCGCAACTAATCAAAGTAGCCGTTATGAATAGTAATAACCACCTTTTAAATTTATAGAAATTTTATATTTCAAAATGGACTTCATTTTTGTATTCCTAATATTGAAATTAGCCTATGTTGAATTTTTTGTAATTTTCCGAGAACTTCCAAATTTTTATGAATAGTGAAAAATACTTAAAACAAATTTTTTAATCAAAATAATTTATAGTGATAAGTTGTACTATTTAGTGGTTTTAAAGTATAATTAGAATATATTTTTACCATTTTATCCAATGGTGGTCATTAGAATTAATTTAACATTGAAATTGGACATAAACAATTGCCAATGTTTTGATATAAATTGTTTCTTAAAAACACGCTATTTGTCGTAACAGTGGGAATTAATTATAAAATTAATTAATGCAACTTATATGTTTGGAATTTTGTAAAATAGACATCATTTTTGAATTCGGAATATCAATTATAGCTTAGGGTGAAATTTTGGCCTTATTCTGAAAAACTTCAATTTTTGATGAATAGTGAAACCACTAAGTGGTTGTTAAAAACTGATTTTTCGTTAAAATGAAATATTAACACTTCTGTGATTTGATTTTCAAAAATCCGACATACATGGTTGTCATTAAGAAGCAAAATTTGGTTCAATGAGATTAAAATAATTTTTTGGTGAATAGTAACTTTTAAGTTCTTAATCGCGATTAGAGGTAATTAGTGTAGTTTAAGGTAAAAATAATGTTTTAATAATATGAGATGAGCATGACACTTGTCCTACTCCTATTGGATGAGTCATGGCCGACCATGACAACCCATGGGTCAACTTGGGGACCCCATGGAGCCACTTTAGTTTGAAAATGACATTAATATATATTTATTTAATGTTAAAATTAAATTGACACAAACATGAGTTATTTTACTAAAACAGTTTTTAAGTGGGGTTACACAAGTCCAAATTTTGACTATAAATATTAATTAGAAAGATAAAAATATTTCCTACATCATAGTATTTTTTTTATAATTTTTAGACATTAAATAAATTAAATTATTTATGACATCATTATGATGCAGCGATGACCTCATTATTTAACGATTTAAATAAAATGAGAAGATAATGCAAAATCCAAGGCTTACACTTGTCCAAAGCCTATTGGATGAGGAGATGTCGAAACCTTATCACCTTAGCCTCGAATTATATAAGTTTGGGACCTTTAGAATCCGAAAAGAAATTTGTAATAATGTAACATTTCAATCTTTCCAAAAGAGCCCCTCCTCTCCACTTATAAAAGGCCCCCACCTCTCCCACCTTATTCACACTTTCAAGCCATTTGGCTCGGCCAAACTCTGCCCAAATACTCTCCCAACTTCCCCCTCTTACTCCTAGAAGCCTCACTTTGGGCAGAACTCTTCCCAAGGAATCCTCTGGCTCAAATCAAAAAGAGTTACCCGATTTTGAGATAATGTCTTCTCTAATGTTGTTTTGTTTTATTTTTCTTCTCCAACCCCCTAAACTCTTTTTATTCATTTCTTTTGTAACAACACCAGTATCCTCAATATACTAGGATGTTGTTATAAGAAGGATTCGAGCTACACTAACACACATCTACATCTAATGGCTAAAGAACATACGGTTTCTGTGGATGGCGAATTTCTGCCTCACGAAACGATGATTGTTCAACACTCATATAACACCTTCAACGGTGGCCATTAAGATGTCACTATTTTTATATATGATATATAATATGTTTATGTTTTACTTATGCTTCTGTATTTCTCATTTATGGCATACTTTATGATTTCCATTATGGGTAAAACGTGATAATTTCATTTTAGGAAGTGCGGACTACCGCCCCCTCAAAGTGATTTGAATCGTTAATGCCATATGTGGGATGTATAAAGGATGGAGTAAATGGTATTATAAACTATATTATACTGGAATTATATTATACATTTATATCATTATGATTTTGTTCCATTAAATATGAAATTGAAATGAAAGTAGCATTCATGCGTACGTACGGATTACCGTCTCCATGAACGGTGCATTTCATTTCTTACCTCTAAATGTTACGTAATATTATAAATGAATGTATATACTGGATATATAAGATATATATGACATCTAAATCATGAATATAATTCTAGAGATAATGGATATTCTACCACATAAACAACTTGTAATTATAAGAAGTTTATTTTTGACTCAAGTACCAAAGATCGACAAAACGACCGTTATTAACTTAAATAATTAAATAATGTTCATAACATGGTAATAAGGGATATAAAAGGAATAATGAACATGAAAAAGGTTCTTAAGTAAATATAAATTAACTCTAGTTTATTATTCAGGAGGTTAAAGAACGGTTGAGTCAGGACAAGACGCAAGGTAAGGGAACTTCTTAACCCAACTTCCATTCTTTGGGTTAATCTCCTACTTTCAAATTATGTCATGATATTATTATGTCCTATATTGTATTTTTACATTCTTTATGTGTACCTATAGTGAATACACATAATAGATATATTTTATTTAAAAATTATCTTTTAAAGTACTTCGTCTCAATCTCCTTTCATTGAGGCATATTTGGTTTTATACACAATTTTCATTTATACGGTGTATAAACCCCTTTGACATTTACGTTTGTACAAAAGAAATATTTTTATACGAAGCGTTTTTCTAAACGAAAAAAGGGAATGTTTTTCTTTCCGTACTTATGTGGCGATAATGACTTCTCCGCCGCCGTGACCATTATTTGAGTTTCGGCTTCCTTTACAATCCATCACTTTTTTTAATGAAAAATAAATACAAAGTTTTAACATTCTTTTATTTTGGTATTGAAAATGGTTTTGAAAGAATTTTTACTATATCAATGTGTTGTATTGATATCTTGTGATTGAAATGTGGAAATGTTATGTTTCCTTTATGCATGTTTTATGTGATACGATTATGTTATGGTTTATGATATGTTTAAACCTATTCATATGAGGAATGCATTGGACTTAATAAGTGACGGGTGGAGCCCGCTATAGCTCCTCGATGCATCGGCAGGTCTCATGAGACAAACTAGTGTCTTGGCACGAGGCCTTGACAAAATCTTATTTGTGGCCTTGGCACGAGGCCTTGACTACGTGGTTATGATAGTCTGGCATTATGCATTCCATCATTATGAAAGTGGTTATTGATATTGCATGTGATTATTCGACCAGTAGAATATCCATGTGAAGAAGTGAATGGCATTATCTCATTTTACTTTTGCCATATTATGTTGATGTACAAGTTTAAAAGGCTTTTGTTTTAGTTATACATTGCCTTAAATTTTTATGTTTATTTATGAAAGCTTCCGCATTATTGTTATCCTTACTGAGCATCTGAGCTCACCCATTTCATTGTTTTAATATTTTCCAGGATGTGAAGAAATATTTTATGAATGATCTACAGGGATAGTCCGAAGAGGATAGAAGTGTGGACTATGGATACTTTGTTATTAGTTTTTCACTTTATGTGGTAATGTAACATTTATGAATGTATCTAGTGTTTCCAAGGCTACTAAACTAATCGGTCTTTCGAGACTTGATCTTTTGTGATCATGCCAATGTTACGAACTAATGCACCGACTCTGGGTAGCTGGGGTCGGGGCGTTACAGTTGGTATCAGAGGGAGGTTAGTACTAACCTTGGAAGCTAGATTTAGATAAACTCTAATTAGAGCACATAGACCAACGATAGACTTTGAGGATTCGTATAGAAGAACTTCCTAAAATTTTGGTATTGTAGAGATTTTGTGAGTTTTCCGAGCAATACATCCCTGTCTGGATACGAGCAAGTAGAGGCGGCTCTGGCACAGATGTACCTAGGGGTAAAACCCGAAAACACCGCTTTGAGCTAGACTCGAACGGGAACTGGTGCGCGAAAACGGGCCTTGCTGCACTCTTGGTTACGACACTCCCGAGGGATTTGCTTAGGATAATTCTCATTTTCTTTACAAACCAATATGTAGGGTTTATGAGTATATACTTACTCAAAGAAAACATTCTTATGATTATGGATTATATCCATAAACCGTTCAATTTACTTTAAGTATTCTAAAAGTTTGGAATTATTCATTGTAATTCATAAACTAACCTAGTTTATTCCATTGTATAGAAATGGTGCCCAGTAGAAGGAATGTGAACTCTAGCAGTACGTATGATCCAAAGAGTAAGAAGGATCATATCTTTCATGGTATTAAGCCAACATTTAGAAGGGAAATATTCTCCCATGTGTTATCAACATATGAAGAAATAGTATCATGTGTTAGTAAGATAAGTAGAGAATTCTCTGAGTCTTATGGATTTGAAGGGATGAAAGAGAAGAAAATGATGGAAGAGAGAATGATGGATAAAGGGACGAGGGAAAAGAAGAATTTTCCAATATGTGATAACTATGGGAAGAAACACCTTGGAATTTGCCTGAAGGGAATGGGAGTTTGTTATAAGTGTAGAGAAAAAGGACACAAAGTGCGTGACTGCAAGGGTAAGAAAATGGTTTCAAATGTACAATGCTTCTTCTGCAAGGATTGGGGACACTACGCAAACCAATTTCCAAATCATCAGAGTATGCCCCAAATGATGTTATTGGATAATAATCAAGTAATGATACTACCACAGATGAGGAGGAATGATTAGATTTCTTATGTTGTTATTAAAGAATTTTGTAATTTGAGTGTTGTATCAATGATGTACTTGTTATAATAATTATGGAGTATATAAGGACTGTACTGCAGTACTATTTCATCTAGGACTTGAGATTGTGTGGAACCAAGAAAAGTGACTCCATAGTAGGTTAAATTTTTGGAAAATATATGGTTGAGAGAAAGATAAACCATAATATGGTTCTGATACGGAGAAAGTGATTTTGGAATTAAGAGACCTTTTAGAGAAAGTCTGGACAGAGGTGTTTTGGATAACTATAAAGGTTGGAGTGGATTAAGTTGAACCATGGATAGTATTGTTTAAGGTTAAAGAATTTCTGAAGATTATTTTTGGAATATTATAATACTATAGTTTTAGGAAAAAGGACAACCTGCAGGGTGGGGAATAACCCGTCGCGTCGGACAAAGCTGCAGGAATCGAACCCACAACCATAGTGCGACAAGCCTTTATTTCCTACCACTTGCCTACAGGAAGTCCCTGGTTATTACAAAATAGTTTTACTAATCTAAATGGTATGTGTTAACATTTTGAACCTTATACAATTAGGATAAATAGAATATTTTTGAGTTTCGTTACCATTTGGAGTAAAAGTTGGGTTTGTGGTAAACATTTATTAACGAATGAAAGTATACATAACAAGTATGTATATTCCCTTACGTTCTTAGTAAATCTTCTAAATAAATTCCTCAACATTATAAAAGGTAACTTAAAACAAAAATGTTGTCGGTTAACTTTTCCAACTGGGGATTCAATGACCGTTTAACCAATCACAAGTTTGTGATTTTCTTGTGGTTAAACTTTCTCCTAATCCTGTTTTCTATAACTCTCCATCAGACCTTGATGGTTTGTTTCTCCTCCATATCCATATTTTCATATAATCCTAGAATGGGCGATATTAGGTGACCTTTGTACTTATCCTGCTTTATTTTAATGTTATATATTTATTAACCTTATTTCTGATGTGGGTTTTCCTCAAAGGTATTTTCTCTTTTCAACCTTTTTTTTTCAAAGAAAAATTTCAAATTGCGAGGACGCAATTTATTGAAGGAGGGGAGAATGTAACACCCCGAGCTTCCACGATACGCCTCTCTTTCAATAATGCAATAGCTTGCATTGTACGCAAGTTCGAGTTCTAACACACCGCAACTAATCAAAGTAGCCGTTATGAATAGTAATAACCACCTTTTAAATTTATAGAAATTTTATATTTCAAAATGGACTTCATTTTTGTATTCCTAATATTGAAATTAGCCTATGTTGAATTTTTTGTAATTTTCCGAGAACTTCCAAATTTTTATGAATAGTGAAAAATACTTAAAACAACTTTTTTAATCAAAATAATTTATAGTGATAAGTTGTACTATTTAGTGGTTTTAAAGTATAATTAGAATATATTTTTACCATTTTATCCAATGGTGGTCATTAGAATTAATTTAACATTGAAATTGGACATAAACAATTGCCAATGTTTTGATATAAATTGTTTCTTAAAAACACGCTATTTGTCGTAACAGCGGGAATTAATTATAAAATTAATTAATGCAACTTATATGTTTGGAATTTTGTAAAATAGACATCATTTTTTAATTCGTAATATCAATTATATCTTAGGGTGAAATTTTGGCCTTATTCTGAAAAACTTCAATTTTTGATGAATGGTGAAACCACTAAGTGGTTGTTAAAAACTGATTTTTAGTTAAAATGAAATATTAACACTTCTGTGATTTGATTTTCAAAAATCCGACATACATGGTTTTCATTAAGAAGCAAAATGTGGTTCAATGAGATTAAAATAATTTTTTGGTGAATAGTAACTTTTAAGTTCTTAATCGCGATTAGAGCTAATTAGTGTAGTTTAAGGTAAAAATAATGTTTTAATAATATGAGATGAGCATGACACTTGTCCTACTCATATTGGATGAGTCATGGCCGACCAAGACAACCCATGGGTCATCTTGGGGACCCCATGGAGCCACTTTAGTTTGAAAATGACATTAATATATATTTATTTAATGTTAAAATTAAATTGACACAAACATGAGTTATTTTACTAAAACAATTTTTAAGTGGGGTTACACAAGTCCAAATTTTGACTATAAATATTCATTAGAAATCTAAAAATATTTCCTACATCATAGTAGTTTTTTTATAATTTTTATACATTAAATAAATTAAATTATTTATGACATCATTATGATGCAGCGATGACCTCATTATTTAACGATTTAAATAAAATGAGAAGATAATGCAAAATCCAAGGCTTACACTTGTCCAAAGCCTATTGGATGAGGAGATGTCGAAACCTTATCACCTTAGCCTCGAATTATATAAGTTTGGGACCTTTAGAATCCGAAAAGCAATGTGTAATAATGTAACATTTCAATCTTTCCAAAAGAGCCCCTCCTCTCCACTTATAAAAGGCCCCCACCTCTCCCACCTTATTCACACTTTCAAGCCATTTGGCTCGTCCAACCTCTGCCCAAATACTCTCCCAACTTCCCCCTATTACTCCTAGAAGCCTCACTTTGGGCAGAACTCTTCCCAAGGAAGCCTTTGGCTCAAATCAAAAAAAGTTACCCGATTTTGAGGTAATGTCTTCTCTAATGTTGTTTTGTTTTATTTTTCTTCTCCAACCCCCTAAACTCTTTTTATTCATTTCTTTTGTAACAACACCAGTATCCTAAATATACTAGGATATTTTTATAAGAAGGATTCGAGCTACACTTACACACATCTACATCTAATGGCTAAAGAACATACGGTTTCTGTGGATGGCGAATTTCTGCCTCACGAAACGATGATTGTTCAACACTCATATAACACCTTCAAAGGTGGCCATTAAGATGTCACTATTTTTATATATGATATATAATATGTTTATGTTTTAATTATGCTTCTGTATTTCTCATTTATGGCATACTTTATGATTTCCATTATGGGTAAAACGCGATAATTTCATTTTAGGAAGTGCGGACTACCGCCCCCTCAAAGTGATTTGAATCGTTAATGCCATATGTGGGATGTATAAAGGATGGAGTAAATGGTATTATACAGTATATTATACTGGAATTATATTATACATTTATATCATTATGATTTTGTTCCATTAAATATGAAATTGAAATGAAAGTAGCGTTCATGAGTACGTACGGCTTACCGTCTCCATGAACGGTGCATTTCATTTCTTACCTCTAAATGTTACGTAATATTATAAATGAATGTATATACTAGATATATAAGATATATATGACATCTAAATAATGAATATAATTCTAGAGATAATGGATATTCTACCACATAAACAACTTGTAATTATAAGAAGTTTATTTTTGGCTCAAGTACCAAAGATCGACAAAACGACCGTTATTAACTTAAATAATTAAATAATGTTCATAACATGGTAATAAGGGATATAAAAGGAATAATGAACATGAAAAAGGTTCTTAAGTAAATATAAATTAACTCTAGTTTATTATTCAGGAGGTTAAATAATGGTCGAGTCAGGACAAGACGCAAGGTAAGGGAACTTCTTAACCCAACTTCCATTCTTTGGGTTAATCTCCTACTTTCAAATTATGTCATGATATTATTATGTCCTATCTTGTATTTTTACATTCTTTATGTGTACCTATAGTGAATACACATAATAGATATATTTTATTTAAAAATTATCTTTTAAAGTACTTCGTCTCAATCTCCTTTCATTGAGGCATATTTGGTTTTATACACAATTTTCATTTATACGGTGTATAAACCCCTTTGACATTTACGTTTGTACAAAAGGAATCTTTTTATACGAAGCGTTTTGCTAAACGACAAAAGGGAATGTTTTTCTTTCCGTACTTATGCGGCGACAATGACTTCTCCGCCGCCGTGACCATTATTTGAGTTTCGGCTTCCTTTACAATCCATCACTTTTTTTTAATGAAAAATAAATACAAAGTTTTAACATTCTTTTATTTTGGTATTGAAAATGGTTTTGAAAGAATTTTTACTATATCAATGTGTTGTATTGATATCTTGTGATTGAAATGTGGAAATGTTATGTTTCCTTTATGCATGTTTTATGTGATACGATTATGTTATGGTTTATGATATGTTTAAACCTATTCATATGAGGAATGCATTGGACTTAATAAGTGACGGGTGGAGCCTGCTATAGCTCCTCGATGCATCGGCAGGTCTCATGAGACAAACTAGTTTCTTGGCATGAGGCCTTGACAAAATCTTATTTGTGGTCTTGGCACGAGGCCTTGACTACGTGGTTATGATAGTCTGGCATTATGCATTCCATCATTATGAAAGTGGTTATTGATATTTCATGTGATTATTCGACCAGTAGAATATCCATGTGAAGAAGTGAATGACATTATCTCATTTTACTTTTTCCATATTATGTTGATGTACAAGTTTAAAAGGCTTTTGTTTTAGTTATACATTGCCTTAAATATTTATGTTTATTTATGAAAGCTTCCGCATTATTGTTATCCTTACTGAGCATCTGAGCTCACCCATTTCAATGTTTTAATAATTTCCAGGATGTGAAGAAATATTTTATGAATGATCTACAGGGATAGTCCGAAGAGGATAGAAGTGTGGACTATGGAGACTTTGTTATTAGTTTTTCACTTTATGTTGTAATGTAACATTTATGAATGTATCTAGTGTTTCCAAGGCTACTAAACTAATCGGTCTTTCGAGACTTGATCTTTTGTGATCATGCCAATGTTACGAACTAATGCACCGACTCTGGGTAGCTGGGGTCGGGGCGTTACAGGTGAACCAGATAGAATAGAAGATGTTGAAGTAGCTCAAGATATTGAGTCTCTTTTTCATATAATAGATGAAATAATTCAGTGGGAGTGGAACCCTATTGGGTAAATAATTTACACAACTATTCATATGGATTTATGTTCAGAGGATGCATGTTACAAATTTCCAGTGTAATTATTTGTCATTGATTCTCATGGTGTCTCATTAAAATGAATTAATCCTTCTATAGTGATTAATCTCAAAAAAATCATTTCCACATAAATAGTACATTCAGTCGAATCAAAACTTGTATCAGTTCATACTTCTGGTCGTACCTATTAAATTTTACTTATGTAATTAATGACAATTAAAATGTCATTTGAAAGACCTTGTTGTTTGGATTTGAGAATATCATTAAGTCACAGGCTTCCCCTATAACTAATCCTAGTAAATGAGATGTTGCACTACTATTAGAGAAAATTATATGGCATATTCAATCAATGATGATTCCATAAATTCAAGAATTTAGGATTAAGACCAAATCATTGACTAAGGAGGTGAAATATCTCGTACATATGGTATAAATATGTTGAATATATTGACCACTAGACTATCTCTTGTAGCTCATCATGGTGAGGAAGTTAGTGATCAAATTCCACAGAAGGTTATTTATCTAATTCGGCCATACCTAGCTACATTATATGAGAATCTGGTTGACGTCCACACCATGATATTCAATGAGATGGGTGCTCTAGTTGATGAACGTAATATGTTGAACGATGAGTATAAGGGATGCTTAAAAAGTGCTAAATAAATATAAGTCTCTCACATATGAATTTATAACTTCAACTGCCTATATATAGCCATCTAATCCTATAGAAAATGGCTTAATCAGAACTATTTTCAAAGAAGACCTTCAACCTGTGTTGATTGTTGTTGAAAAGGAACGAATCTCTACTTTCAAAAGGAATAGTGATAGTAAACTTGATTTGGTGAGGATATATTCCAAAACATCCAATGATGATCAAGAAGAAATATCTATGAAAGTGGAATTCTAATTCAATATAATTTATTCTAAGCATGATCTGAACTGTAATACCGCACGATTCCATGGTATTCTACTTTTTTAAATAATTAAATACCGTTTGATGTACGCAACACCGAGATTATGTGCACCATTAAGTTTCAAACTAACAATTTAAAAAGATTTTAGGAATATTATAATAATTTTTTTGAATATTATATGTCCAATATAAATTTAACCTTCATCTATGTTTCATATAGATAATATAAGGACAAATTCATTTTTAGGATAAAATAAGTATTTTAAAAAAAATACAGTTTTTTCGCCCATTTAATGGTGAAGCCTTTATAAATAAATTGTTTGATACTTTATATATTCTATTTAATGAAATGAAATTCCTATTTATAATAGGAAAATAAAAATTTAGATTGGAAATTTTTTTACTTTTTAAATAACAATTAAATTTTGATGAATAATAAAAAATACTAAATTTTAATTGATAACTACATGATTAATTGAAATACATTATTATGTTAAATTATAAATTTTAGTGGTTATAATGAAAAATTTGATTATATTTTTTTCATTTAATATAATGTACGCAATTAAAAGTAATTTCACATTTAAATTGAACTTAAACACATGTCACTCTTTTGATAGTTTTTACTTCTTCAAACCCGTTTTTTGGTTTTGACAATGGGAATTAAATTTAAATTATTTAATGAAGCCACAATGTTTTAAATAATGAAAAATTAATTCCAAAATTGGAATCATAATGTAAAAATTGTGTAAATAAGTAACTTTTATTTTTTTACATTATGAAAATTAACCTGAGTAGTTATTTGTATTTACCTTGGTTAAAGGGTAATTGAGGTAAATAAGAGTAAAAAAATATTATAATAATATAATACTTCCCTAAAATATGTCCTAATCTTATTTCATGAAGATATATTCGACCATGATCATCATTAGACTGAATATTTGGATTTTTGGGACCACTTGGGTGTTATAATGACATGTTATTAAAATTGATTTAAAGTAATGATAATTATAACATATACATATATCTTTTACAAAATTGATTTTAAAATATGGTTATATAACTGATATCTATGAATAAAAATATTCATTAGTAACATGAAAATATTTCCTAAATTATGTTATTTTATTTATATTTTTTGGACATTAAATAAATATATTTATTTATGACATAATGATGATGTAGTAATTACCATATTAATAAAAGATTAAAATAATAGATATTATAAATATTAAAATAAATGTTAATTAATGTTTTTATTAAATAAATGAATTTTATAGTCTATTATTAAATGTTAGGGTGGATTAAAAATATTTTTTCAATGTAATCGTTTTTTTATGACTTTCAAAAATACCAAATAGTAAATAGTATCAAAATTGACATAAATGAGGTTTTAAAACAAATAGTAATTTATTAAAAGATTTAATATTCCTAAAAATCCTGGATACTAAAAAATAATGTAGATTATGTTATATATTTTAGTAATGAACCACTTGAGGTTCTTTGGGAATTTTCTAGAAACTATATTTACCATTAGATATAAATATACAAGAATACAAGGTAAAAGTTCACCGATTTATGTAAGAGTTAAATAAAAATGATAAGGTTAATATTGTGTCCTAAACTATTCTAAACTCTACTGGTTGAGATTATTTAGACCCATAACAACCTTATCCTCTAAATAAATCTATTTGGAGCTATTATAAAATTATAATATGTTTATAATAATTTAATATTTCACTATTTTCCTAAAGTGACCCTAACCTCTCTTATCAAAGGGTATTTCCATTTCTCTTAAATTTACACCTCCAAAGCAATATGGCTCAGCCAAAACCTGATCAAATATCCTCCTAACTACCCTAAAATAATAATAGAGAAATTAACTTGATCAGAAATCTGACCTAAGGATCCATTTTGTTCAAATAAAAATGAAACTCCCTAAAAAGAGGTAATTATCTCATCCCCTCATTCGAAGTTCTTTTGTTCTTATAATTCCTTCTTTTTTGTTTCCATACTAAAATAATAACTCCACTAACTTCTAAAAATTGAGACTTTATTAAAAATATGGTACATCAAAATTCATTATTTCATCTATCCTATGAATGAAGAAGTCACCAAACATGAGTATGTACGGCTTACAATATCCACATTGTGGTGTACATTGTTATTCAATAATTCATTATTTAGATCGGTACAATAATGATTATAAATGTTGTAAATAATAATTATAATATTTTATTGTTTATGTATAATTTATATACCATCAAAATTCATAAATTTTAATCATTAATGAAATTATATCGTCGCTCGTGCGTACAAAGGACTTACCGTCTCCACAACGCGACGAGATTCATTTCCGCGTTCACCATTTAAGGAGGATTATAAAAATATATATTATTGAAAATTATTTAATATATGATATATTAATGAAACTGAAAATATATATATATGTATTTACATATATTTCATCCACTTACTTTCATTCAGTTCAACATGAAAACGAAAACAACATTCTGGCATACATACGGCATATTGTCTCCATGAACGGTGTATTACATTTTATATAGCTATCTATTATATATAGTTATATGATGAAAATATATATGATAGATAAATAATATTATAAATTTTTTAAGTAAGTATATCAAGATCTACGTAATATGATCATGAATAACACGTCAAAACATGTATAATAAAAAAAGCGATATAACCCAAAATGTTTCATTAACTTGGAATTGTTAATAAATGGGTAATATATAGTCATAAACGAATAATATATGATATCATAAATATTATTATGATTTTTTATAAGATAATAATATATCTCAAAATCATTATGTAAATGTTTCTGACCCATATGAAGAGTGTCAGGCCTATGGCAAGGGTTACTTCCTCAGTCTCATTATTATATGAGATTGTTTATTTGTAACAATATAATATGATAGATTTATAATCCATTTCCATATATCATAAAAATGATTTAAAAAGGAATATTTTAAGGTTTTATTGAAATTAATATTTAACAATATCATCATTTTAAATGTGTTAATGATTTATTATTTTAAACCTATTTAACTAATGTCCATGATTTCAAATTGATTTTAAGTAATTATTTATATGTATATAATTGTTTTTCAAATTTTAATTACTTCAAAATGTTCCAAAGTGGTATAGAAAACAATTATTAAAAATCTATTTAAATTAATTCCTTTATAAATTGTGCAAATTTTAATTGATTTTATGAAAAAGGGATATTTCTCTCAAATATTTTTACAGATTTATTTCAACTATGTAAACATCCTTTATTGGATATTATTATTGATTAAGGTTTATTTATTCTAACTTATATTACATATGGTATTGAATATGTCACACCCGTCTTTTTTATTTTTTTTATTTTTTTTTATTATTTATGTTGGGTATCAGATAATTCGGGTCAAGGAAGAACTTAAAATTTCTGAGTTTTATTTTGAAATGCAGTTTTTGGCCTTTGCGACGTTCAACGCGCTGCTGTTAAAGCCACGCGACCTTGCTTGGGTCACCGTGTGGCCTCGCTCCGTTCCCCGCTCGCCTGCCCTTTGTGCATCTAATTAAATAAAAAGAATTCATAATAAATAAATAAAATTAAATGAGTTTTTTAGGGCTTTTCATCATGCGACGCACGAGCAAAGCACGATTGCGAAGCCGTGCGGCTTTGCCAAGTCCGTCGTACGACCCTGCTCGATGGTCAACTAATTAAATAAATGAATTAATAATAATGATGAAATAAAATTAATGTGTGGAAAGGAATGAGGGTAATGTGTTGATTAAATAAACTATGTTTTAATGTTAAAAATATTATTATTCTCATGATTTTAGTTTGAGAATATTAATAATAATATTATTATTATTATTTATGGTTTTTAGTTTTGGTTTTTCTTTTATTTCATCTTTATTCTTTTTTATTTTATTATTTATAATTTTCTTTTTCCTTCTTTTTTTGGGTTAACAGATTTTTATTTATTTTTTTTTTCCCTTACCTCTCCCTCCCCCTTGGCTCGTCGCACCCCAACCCCCCAAACCCTACCCCTTCGCGCAGCCGCCCACCAGGTGTGCCCCTCACACTCGCACTCACCCTCCGGCGACCCTCCGCCCTCACGCTCACCGCTCGGGCCTCTCCCTTGGACACCCCTGTCACACCCAGCTCCCTCCTAGCTGCTCACGCCATCGCCCCGACCCCCCGGCCAGTCGGCTCGCTCATCCGCACCGGCC
Source organism: Viscum album (assembly GCA_963277665.1). Taxonomy (NCBI): domain Eukaryota; kingdom Viridiplantae; phylum Streptophyta; class Magnoliopsida; order Santalales; family Viscaceae; genus Viscum; species Viscum album. Next base: position 988,748,592 of record OY728159.1, on the reverse strand, counting down.
TCCATGCGCTTCTCCTACGTTGGCCGGACCTCTCTCCTCACCGGCCTGTCTCCCGACCTTTGCCGGGCCACCTCCTTCTTTTTTCCGGCGACCCCGCTAATCGGCTACCCCGCACCCCCCTTTCCGCTCGCCGGACCAACCGCCTCCTTCCATTCCTCCCGGCCAAAGCCCTACCTCCAGCCACTTGAACCGCTGCTTCACTCTCTCCCAGCCATCCCCATTGCAGCGACCTCCCTTCCCAGTGGTTGAACTCTCCCCTGCTTCATCCGGCGAACACCCCCCCCCCTCGGTTAAGCCTCCTTGCTGTTTTTTTTTTCAGCATGTATATGATTCGATTTAGGGTTCTTGATTTGAAGTTTTTGGTTTGTGTTTAGTTTTCTTGCGGTGTGTTTGGAATGCAATGGGGGTTTTACATCTAATTTTTGGGTTAATTATTGATGTTTTGGTTAAATTGTTCGATTTAGGGCCAATTTGGATCTGTTTGAGTTGCGACTGATGTGTGATAGTTGTTGCGCACCATGGTTGTGAAGTCTTCTATGACAAGGTAGGTGGTTCCATGCCATACCATCTTCAGATGATTTAAATTGCTCATTAATTAAATTATAATGTGTTCTAGTGATAAATTACGTGATGCGAATTTTATTTTGTACGTGCTTCGATATGCATATTGACGAATTTGAGTTGTTTTTAGGTGAATGACAATGTTTTTCATGTGCGTTGTGTTGTTGAAATTTTCAGATGTGTTTTAGTTAATTGTTTAAGGTGTGCAAATTGTGTTTTCAAGAACGCTTGAGGTACGGATGTTATTAAACTGAGTTTTTCAAAAGATGGTAAACTATTTTGACGTGTTAATTTTTATTATGAACCTTGAGTATGTTTTAGGGGTGCGAATGGGGTTTTAGAAGGGTTGGGATGTGCAATTGATTTTCAAATTGTTCCGGCATTTAAAATTTGTGTGTTTTAAAGTGAGGCCTTGTGGTATGCATATGTGATGTTTTATTAATTGAGCAATTGTTTAATTAAGTGTCGTTTGAGATGCAGAATATTGTTTGGAAGGTTTTCGGGTTGTTTGGTAGGTGTGAAAGGTGTTTTCATGTTCTTTGAGGTGTCTGTTTAATTAAATGTAGATTTTCAATGAAAATGATTCACTTTGGGTGTGTTTACCATGTTGCGTACTTCTGGAATTAAATTGAAAATTGTTTGAACAATGGGAACATGTTCTAGTTTGTATAAGCTGCACTTTTGGTTTTAAAGCGACGTTCTTATATGAAATCAAGTTTGTCTTTCTTGTGAAAACCTTTGCTTTCTAATTTTACGTTTTTTATAAATTGTTAATTGCACTTATTAAATTATATGTGGAGCGCGGGAGTTGTGTTTGATAGAATTATGTGTGCGTTATGTTTTTAAAGGGATTCTTACATGTGAAATTGCAAATGTCTCATGTGCAAACTCTTATTGTGCTATTTAGAAATGTTCTTCAAATTGTTTAAATAGTTTATCAAGTCACGCAAGTGATCTAAACTATGTTATAAAATGGTTTTGGTGTGCGTTTTTTTTAAATGGTGTTTGGGTATGCAAGTGGTGACTTGTTTGTGTAATGTCTTGTTTGGTTCGGTATGTGAAAGCGATATACATTATGTGAACGTGAAACTTGATTGAGCACAAGGGAAAACCCTAGGTACCTAGGTGGGCAGACCAGAACTAGTGCGCTAGTGAGCCGGATGGGTATTGTCCTTGTTTCACCTAGCTGGATTGACGATTACAACATTAACTAAACATATGATGACTGAGGGTCGTGGCCTTCTAAGCCACGTTTTCTGAGGGTCGTGGCCTTCTAAGCCACATTTCTGAGGGTTGTGGTTTCTAAGCCACGTTTCACCGAGACACGAGGTTCTAGGGTCCCACTCGAGCTAGATGATCCTTAGGGGTTTTACCTATAGTGCTCTACCATCTATGGCATGGTGCCTTCCGTCGGCATATGGAGGACCATTTGGGTGTTAGTGTGTGTGTGTGTATGTGTGTGTGTGTGTATGGGTGTGTGAGTGTGTGGTGTGTGTGAGAGAGTGTGTGTGTGTGCCCCTAATGAACTTTTCTCTTCCTCTTTAAAAATTGTGTCTGTGAAATGGGTTCTTTTTAGTGTTTCCAGTGTTTTCTTTTGGCGTTTGGTTTGCAAATCTTTTCTTTAAAAGAATTTTGAAAGTATAATTTTCAGTAAGCACTTTAAATTGTCTTTTGATGTTGTGGCAAGGAACTTTTTCTCGGTGGCATCCTACTGAGCCATTAGCTCACACCCTACATACACCCCTGGGTGTATGTAGCTTCTTGTTTCTTTTGTATTCCAGGTTGTGCGTCGTGCTCAGCAATGGTGGTTCTGGTCGTTGATGGTTTTCTCGTGCAGGTTGGTGTTGTGGTGTGCGGATGCTACGCCACTCTTGTCGCTTGGAGGTTTGAGTTAGAGTTTTGGACTCTTTTGTTGTCGTTTACTTTGGGATGTTGGCTCTAATTGTAAACTTTTAAATTTGATTTCAGTTCAATGGTCCCATTGGTTGTCAATTTCCTAGTTTCATTTTATTATCTGGTTAGTGTTTGTGCATACCACTTCGGGTAAACCGTTCCCATAGGTTACTCTTGATACCCGGGCACTTGTGCCAGCCCGTGGGGATCGGGAACGCCCTTCGGGCCTTTCCGCGGACCGGGTCGGGCACCGGGTCGGACAGCGACCCGGCCTGGTTCGTGACAGAATATGATATGATATGTTTGAATGCGGCTGTTCTATAGTTATACCATTCATGTGTTATGGTTAATGTGCTAACATTTCATATGCTAGTTTTAATACGAATGTTTTTGTTATGTTTCCCCCTTTTCATATGAGGAAAGCATTGGGATTAGACAGTGACAGGTGACCCCAATATAGCTCCTAGATGCATCGGTATGTCTCATGAGACAAATTAGTGTCTTATAATAATTCCTTGATAGAGTATTTGTTAATTTTCATGGTACAAGGCCTTGACATAGTAGTTATTATGTCTGGAATTATACATTCCATCTTTTGGAAATTAGTTATTTCAAGTGATTATTTGACAAGTAGAATATAGATGTGCATGTTTATGAAGAAATGATTGATTAATTATTGAAATATTATGTTTATATTTTTGTTTAAAAGGGTGGTGTTTTTATTATACTTCTTTCCTTAAAATTTTATAGCTTCCTATGAATTATCTACCCTTACTAAGAATTTGATCTCACCACTTTCTTATGTTTAATTTTCCCAGGATTCAAAAAGCGTTTTATGATTGATATGAAAGGGTTATGATAAGGGATTAATTAAATTTTAAAAGGATTATATATGATATAATTTATTTTATAAATTATAAAGATATATTCTTTTATGTTATCTATTTTTTGAGACTACTAAATTGATTGGTTCTTCGGCACTTAATTCCTTGTAATCATGCTAATATATTAAAATAATGCACTGGATCTGGGACACTGGGGTTGGGGCATTACATTTTGTATAAAATTATGTTTACCAACAACCTAGGAAATAGATTTAGAAAACAAATATTACATATCATAACCCTAAGACATAATTTGAGTATAAGTATTGAATAGACTCCACGAATTTTCAAATAGTGATTATGTGGGTATTCCTAGAAAATACATCATTTTTTTAAACTACATGTTGACATTGTTCTGGTATAGATTTACCTAGGGGCACTGACTCTGACAAGGGGTTTCAAGTTTAACTCTGGGTAACCAGGTATACGACAATGTGTCTTACAGCACAACAGGTTTAACACTCCCGAGGGATATATTTATGATAAATCATATTTTCTTTAGAAACCCTTATGAAGGATTTATGAGTATATATGACCTCACTGGAATCATATTTATGAATATGGATTATATATGTTCAATATATTCAATTTATGTTATTTATTTTACAATTTTGTAATAATTCATTTTTATTCATAACTTAATCTACTGAATTCCATTGCATAAAAATGTTACCATGTGGAAGAAATAGAAATTGTATCAACATATGTAATCCATGTAGGGATTTCCCTCAGGTGCAATATAATGATAGTTGAGATGGTAACACGACTACTACTAAACAACTTATAACTATTCTGAGACAACTATCAATGATTATGAATAATACACTTACCCCTTTAGTGCATCCTGATGCACAATGCGGAGGATCAATGCTAGACTGCTTCATGAGACAAGAAGATCCTACATTCAATGGGACTAGAAAAACTTTTGCAGCTGAGCAGTGGATACATTTCTTGAAGAAAATATTTCTTGGGTTTGGATGTAACGAAAGGGAAAGGGATTTCATGGATTTTTATCGTCTCTCAGGATATATAGATCATTGGTGGTTATTAATTTAAAATTATAATGAGTATTAATAAGTGGGGAATATGGAATAAAGGGAGTTTGAAGAACTTTTTCTATATAAATAGTTTCCTCATGAACAACTAGGCAATATTGAATGTAAATTTGTGAGCCTGAGACCAAAAGGCATTTAAAAATGATACAAGGTATGTGGATAACTCCACAATGTTATCAAGGCACACAGCATACTACATACAAATCCCAATATGTAATATTGATAGAATATTTTATGGGTTAAAAACATTCCTCTGATGAACATTAGTCTCACAATATTTCTCAACTTATGAAGATATAATCTTCTATGCTATCAAGATAGTAAAGGAATTATCTATGTATTATGAATTAAAAGTAAACTAGGAGAAAAATAGAACGATGGATCAAGTGATAGATAAAGGGAAATAGGTAATGAAGGATTTTCACTAATGTGATAAATGTGGGAAGAAACACAATGGTACTTGGCTAAATGGTCTGGGAGTTTGTTATAAATGTGGAGAAAATGACACTACACACATGATTTTAAGGGAAAGAAAGAATATGTGCAATGTTATAATTGTATATATACAGGACATTATAAAAAAAATTGTCCAAAGAATCAATGAAATATATCTCAGAATAATCAAATGGATCAAGATCAAATATATGTTGTTAATATAGTCGATGTGGAATAAATAATTTATTTTATCTTTTGGATTGAATATTAAATTGTTGTTATTTGAATAATGTGATATATATATATAAGGATTGTACTTTAGTACTTTTTTCATTAATGAATCAATTTTTTAAGGTTATCATATATTCATTATGTGAAAATAAGAGCATCATTACGTTGTTTTGGGGATTCTGATGTAAACATTGATTTTAGAAATTTATAGTCCTTTTATAAGGAGTCGGGATAGATGTATTTTAGATAACACTAAAGTTTGGGAAGGATTAATATGGACATTAGATAGTATAGTTTAAATTTATTTTTGTAATGATATAACACTATAGTTTTAGAAAAAGTACAACCTGTAGGCTGAGTGAAAACTCATTTCATCGGAGAATGCTTAGAGTATCGAACCCACAACTGAAGTGTGATAAGGCTTTATCACCTACAACTAGCCTACATGAAATTAATGGTTATTATAATATATTTTTATTCATTTAATTGGTATATGTTTATATTTTAATCCACTTATGATTGAGGTAAATATCATATTTTTTAGTTTTATCTTCTCAAGAGAAAGATGACTTGTTGTAGAAATTAGTTAACAGGATAAACTCTACATTCAAATTAATTATTCTTCATTATGTTCTTATTATATGATTTAAATTGATTCTACAACACTTGGTAATGGATAATAAAACCTAATGTGTTTTCATAGTTCTTTCTTTTTCCATAAATCAAATGGTCCCTTAGATCATCGCAGATTTATAACTTTATTTTTTTAACATTCTTCTAAGAATATTCTCTATGACTCTCCACCAGAACATGACATTTAGATTTCTCTTTTATATCCATGGTTTCTTACATTGAACCCTATTATGTGTTATTTATGATAACGATCATAGGTAAAATTATTTATTTTAAAATAGAGGTCTAATTAATTTAAATTTTAATGAGGGTTCAATCCAAGATATTTTGAAATGTAAAACCCCTAGTTTTCAATCCTGAGTTTAAATCATGAGGATGAAATTTATTGAAGTTTGGTTTAATGTAACACCCCATGTATCCACACTACACTTCCTTTTTAAATAATTCAATAGTGTGCGATATACGCCACACTGAGTTCAAGCGCACCACAAACTTTTAAAATAGTCATTTAATGATATCTTATGAACAAAATAAACCAATTTTTTTATTTTATATATCCCATATAATTTTAACATCCATATTTTTGTTTCTTATTCCAAGTATAAGGACAAATTCTATTTTTAAGATAAAAGAAGTATTTTTCAAAAAAAATGTAGTTTTTTCGCATTTTAATGATGATCCCTTTATAAATGAAATATTTGACACTTTTATATATTAAATTTGATGAAATTATATTCTATTTTAGAAGAGGGAAATAAAAAATTTATATTTGATAAATGTTTGGAATTTTTCTGATAACTTTAATATTTTGATTAATGGTGAAAAATAATAAATTTTAATGGAAAACAAACATTATTAATCAATACAATTTATAGTGTAAAATTATAAATTTTAGTGGTTTTAATGTATAATAAGATTATATTTTTATAATTTAATGTAATTCAGGTCATTGTAAGTAATTTCAAATTTAAATTGGACATGAACACATGACACTCTTTCAATAGTTTTTACTTCTTAAAAACCAGCTTTTTGGATTTGACAATGCGAATTAATATTAAATTAATTACTACTACTTCTGGGTTTTTAATTTGAAAAAAATTATTCCATACTTATAATTATAAATAAAAAAGTTTTTAAATAGGAACCATTAATTTTTGGACATTATGAATAGTAAGATAAGTAATTATTTTTATTTACCATGGTTAATGGGTAAATCAGGTAAATAAGAGAAAAAATAATAATATAATAATATAAAACAACCCAAACACAAGTAATAATCCTATTTTATGAAGACATATTCTACCATGAGCATCCTCAAGTAGAATATTTGGAATTTGGAAGCCACTTGGTAGTGATGATGACATATTGTAAAAATTAATTTAATGTCAACAAAATTATAACATAAACATATATAATTTACTAAGTTGATTTTAATATAAGGTAATATATATGAACTATATGTCTATAAATAATCATTTTAAAGATAAAAATATTTCCTAAATCAAGGTATTTTATATATAATTTCTTAAAATAAAGTAATTAAAATTTTTATGACACAATGATGATGATGTAATTACTGTATTAATAATTGATTAAAATAATTGATATATTAATTATAAAAAAAAATATAAGTTTAAATGTTTAATGCCATAAAAGAATTTTCTAGTCGTATATGATATGTTAGGGTTGATTAAATGTATTTTTTCCAAAAAAAAATCAATTTTTTTATGAGTTCTGCAAAAACCAAATACCAAATAATTTCAAAATTAACATAAATGGGTTTTTAAAACTAATAAATTTTTATTAAATGATATAATATTCCTAAAAATATATGATTCAGAAAAAGTAATTATATAATGTTAGATATTTCATTAAATAAACACTGGAGGTTATCTTTGAAATTTTATAGTTACTATATTAACCATTTAATTAAAATATACAGGAAGACATGTTAAAATATAAACTATTTAACTACGAGTAAAATCTCAATGATATGAATAATATTGTGTGATAAACTTGTAAAAATCCTATTTTTTGAGTGGATTTGGACCCATAACCATCATATACTATAAATAATTCAATTTGGAGCTATTATAAAAGGAAACTATGTTTATAATAAATTAATATTTCAAGTATTTCCTAAAATGACTCTCACCTCTCTTATAAAATGGTATTTCTCCTTCTTTTAAATTTATATCCCCATAACCATTTGGCTCAGCCAAAACCTGATCCAATATCATTCCAACTACCCTTAAGTAATCATATATTACTTAATTAAATCATAAATCCTTCTTAAGGAGAAATTTTGTTCAAATCAAAATGAAGAACCCAATGAAGAGGTAATTATTTCATAACCACATTCAATGTTCTTTTCTTCTTCTACATATTATTTATTTTTTTCCATAATAAAATAATATCTCCAGTACATTATACATACTGATATGTTATTATAACTATGGTACTACCAAATTAGGTATTCTATCCATCCTATGAATGACAATGTCTCCAGATGTGCGTACATACGACTTACCATCTCCACGTCATGGTGTAGTTTTTTATTCAACACTTCATTATTTAGATGTGTATAATAATGAGTATAATTGATTTAAATAATAATTATAACATGTTTGTGTTTATTTATAATAAATATGTTATCCAATTAGGAAAATTTTAATCATTAATGAAATGATATTGTCACTCGTGCGTACTTACAACTTACCCTCTCCACAACGCAATGAGATTCATTTTCATGTTCACCATTAAAGGAGGATTATAAAAATATATATTATTGGTGAGTATCTAATATATGAAATAATAATTATAATATATATATATATATGTATTTACATATTTTTTCACTTACTTCAATCCAATTATTTATGAAAACGGAAACAACGTTCATGAATACATATGACTTATTGTCTCCATCAATGGTATATTCCATTTTATATATCTATCTATTATATATATTTATATTATTAATATATATGATATATAAATAATATTATAAATTATTGAGTTATGTAAGTCATGATCTAATTAATATGATCATGAATTTCGAGTCAAAACACTTATGATAAACAAAGCGATATTACCCGAAAGGTGGCATTAACTTGGAATTGTTAATAAATTGGTAATATAATGTCATAAAAGAAACATATATGATAAAATAAATATTATTATGAATATGTTATAAGTTAATAATACGTTAAAAATCATTATATAGTTTCATTGTACACATACAAAGAGTGTCAGACCTATGGTAAGGGTTACATCCTCTGTCTCATTATTATCCGAGATTCTTTATTTTTAAGTATATACTGGGACAGATTTACCATCTGTGTCCATGTCACAAAAAATGTATTAAAAAGGAATATTTTAAGGTATTATAGAAATAAATATTTAACATTATCATCATTTCAAATATTTTATTGAATTTTTAATTCTATTTTATGAATGTCCATGTTTTCAAAATAATTTTAAGGTTTTACTCATATAGACATAATTTTTTTTAATTTTTCAATTACTTTCAAAAGTTCCAAAGTGGTCTGGGACAATTTTATTAATAATTATCTTTAAATTACATATTTTATATATCCTACAAATTTTAAATTATTTTATGAAAAATTGATATTTCCCTCAAAAATTTTTACATATTAATTTCAACTATGTAAACATCTTTTACTGGATATTATACTTTATTGAAGTTGATTTATTATAAATTATCATTAATATTTTATTTAAGGAGATGTGATATGATTGAATTTGGGTTTTATATTATTATACCATTTATGATTTATGGTTAATGTATTAATATTTTATATTCTAGTTTTAATACAAATTCTTATGTTATGTTTCACTATTTTTATGTGAGGAATGAATCAGACATAGTAAGTGACGGGTGGCCCTGCTATAGTCCCTTGATTCATCATTAGGTCTCATGAGACATAATAGTTTCTTGGAAAAATTCCTTTATAGAATATTTGTGATTTTTCTAGGCACAAGGCCTTGAAATAGTAGTTATTATGTCTGAAATTATACATTTCCTCGTTTTGAAATTATTTATTACATGTGATTATTCAACATGTAGAATATCTAGGAGCATGCTTATTGGGTAATGTTTGATTTATTATTGCCATATTATTTTTATGTCTATAATTAAAAGGATGATGTTTTTATTATACATCTATCCTTAAAAGTATATAGCATCCGGTGAATTATCTACCCTAACAGAGCATTTGAGCTCAAACCTTTCTTATATTTAATTTTCCCAGGATGCCAAGATGTTTATTATAATTGATATTATGGGTTAAGATAAGAGATTAATGGAATTATTTATGTCTTATCTATGCTATATTTTATGGTTGAAATTTTAATGTTATGTTCTTTTATGTAATCTATTTTCTAGGACTTCTAAACGAATTGGTCCTTCGAGACATGATTCGTTGTAATCCAGAAAATATATTAAAATAATGCACCAGATCAGTGAAATTAGGGTTAGGGGATTATAGTTGGTATCAATGGTTGTTTTTAAACATCTTTGGATATATATTTAGAAAACTAATATTGGGGATCATAACCCTACTATGTAATTTGAGGATATGTCTTTAAGAGAATCATATAATTTTAAAATAGATATTATGTGGGTATTCCTAGAAAATACATCGCTATTGAGATACTACAAAGAACATAGTTCTGATATATATGTACCAAGGGCTGAAAAATCTGACAAGGTGTTCCGAGGTAATCTTAGGGTAACCTGGTACACAACAATGGGCCTTAATTCACACCTGGTTTGACAATCCTAAGGGACATGTTTTGGATAATTCATATTTTCTTTACAAATCATTATGATGGATTTATGAGTAAATATGTCCTCAAAGGAACCATAATTATTATTATAGATAATATATGTATAATTTATTCAATTTATGTTATATATTTTCCTATATTGGAATAATTCATTATGATTCATAACCTAATCTAGTGTATTCCGTTGTTTAGAAATGGCGCATAGTGGAAGAAATGGAAATTGTTTCAATGCATGTAATCCATGTATCGATTTCCCCCCTGTGTAAAATAATCCTAGTTGAGAGGGTGACACTACTAGTACTGATCAACTTATAACCATACAAGGATAGCTGAAAAACAATTATGAATAATAACCTTACCTGTATTGAGAATCATTATCCACAACGCAGAGGATCATTGTTAGATAGCTTCATGAGACAACAACCTCTAATTTTTAATGGGACTAAAAATACTTTTGCATCTTAGCAGTGGATATGTTTCTTAAAGATAATATTTCATGTGTTGGGATGTTATGAAATGGAAAAGTTTGTCATGGAAGATCACCATCTCTTAAGATATTCGAATCAATGGTGATCATTAATAGAAAACACAGAGGATGAATAAGTGGGAAATTTGGAATGGATGGAGTTTAAAGTACTTTTTCTAGAGATTTACTTTCCTCGTGAACAATGAGGTTATAAGGAACGTCAATTTTTGATCCCGTGGAAATAAAGAGTATAAGAAGGTTTCATAGTATGAGGCTAACTTCACAATATTAGCAAGGAAAAACTCACCCTACATATATATACCAAGATGTAAGATTGATAGATTATATTATGTTTTAAAACCATTCCTCTGACAGACATTGGTCTCAAAATCTTTCCTAGTGTATGAAGACATTGTCATGTGTGCTATCAACACAATAATGTAATTATGTAAGTATTATTAAATTAATGTAATTTATGAGAAAAATATAATGGTGGAGAAAGTGACAAATAAAATTAAAAAGGGAAATAATGACTTTCCATTACGTGATAAATGTGGGAAGAAACAATATGGTGTTTACCTAAAATGAATGAGAGCTTGTTAAAAATGTGGAGAAAAATGAAACTAGACTCATGATTATAAGGGAAAGAAATAATCTATAGAATGCTAAAATTGTAAAGATATGGGACATTATGGAAAAAATTTCCCATAGCATCATGGAAATATAGCTCGAATAAATCAAATTGATCAAGGTCAATCATATACTAATACTACAGTTGAAGTGGAATAATTAATGTATTTGTGTTTTTAGATTAAATAATTATATTCTGTTTAGAAAATGAATGTGATAAATATAAGGAATGTACTTTAGTACTTTTTGTTTTCATTAATGATTTAATTTTATTAAGGTAATCATTTATTCATTAGGTGACAATAATAGAAACAATACATTGTTTTTGGATAATCTGATGTTACAATCGATTGGGGAAATTTAGAGTCCTTTTTGAGATAGTTTAGATAGAATTATTTTGAATAACTCTAATGGTTGGGATGGATTAAATTTGACATTGGATATTATTGTTTAATGTTATTTCTGTAATGTTATAATGCTATAGTTTTTGAAAAAAGACAAACTGTAGGTTGGGCGATAACTCGTCGCATCAGACAAAGCTATGAGTATCAAACCCACAGCCAATGTGTGTTATGGTTTTATCATCAACCACCAGCCTAAAGGAAGTCCCAGGTTATTGTAAAATATTTTTCTTCATTTTAATGGTATATGTTTATATTTGGAACATTATATGATTGAGATAAACAGAATATTTTTTAGTTTCATCTTCTTAGAAGAAAGATGACAGGTGGTAGGAAATAGTTAAAAGATTAAACTCTACCTGTAAATTATGATTTATTCCCTATGTTCTTTGTAAATTAATTAAATTAATTCTAAAACACTAGTATAAGTATCATAGAACAAAAAAAAATTCCAAGTACTTTCTTTTGCGACAAATCAAATGGTCCCTTAGATCATCGTCGATTTATTGCTTTCTTTTTGTTAACATTAATATAATAATATTATCTATCACTCTCCATCAGAACATAATGGTTAGTTTTATCTTTGATATCTATGTATTGATACATGGAACCCTAGTATGTGTTATTTATGATAACCTTCATAGGCACCATTATTTATTTTAAAATAGAGGTCTCATTAATTCATATTTCAATATGGGATTAAACCAAGATATTTAGAAATTTAAAACCCCTAGTTTTCAATCCTAGGTTTAAATTTTGTGGATTCAATTTATGTATGGAGGAGACAATGTAACACCCAAGCTCCCATGCAACACTTCCTTTTTAAATAATTCAATAGCGTGCGATATACGCCACACTGAGTTCAAGCGCACCATGATCAATCAAAATAGTTTTTTACTAAGAACATATGAATAGAATGACCGACATTTTGATTTATATATATCCCATATAATTTTAAAATCATATTTTTGTGTTTCTTATACATAGTATAAAGACAGATTCAATTTTTGTGATAAAAGAAGTATTTTTCAAGATATGCAATTTTTCCACCTTTTAATGATGAACCCCTTTTAAATACACTTTTATACAATTTAAAATGTTAAATTTGATTAAATTATATTATGTTTTAGAATATGGGAATAAAAAATGTGATTTGATAAATTTTATGTACTTTTCTGATAACGTTAATGTTTTGATGAATAGAGAAAAATACAAAATTTCAATTGAAAAAAACATTTTCTATCGAAATAATTTATAATGTTAAATTATAAATTATAGTGGTTTTAAAGTATTATTATACAATATTTTTATTATTTAATATAATTCAGGTAATTGGATGTAATTTTAAATTTATATTGGTAATGAACACATGTCAGTCTTTAAGTTGTTTTAACTTCTTAAAAACCCGCATTTTGGTTTTGACAACGAGATTTAATATTAAATTAATTATTGCTAATTTTGTGTATTGAATTTGGAAAAATTTATTCCATATTTGGAATAAAAAATTAAAAACTTTGTAAATAGAGATCTTTTATTTTTTGTCATTATGAATAGTAACTTTAGTAATTATTTTTATTTACCATGGTTGGAGGGTAAATCAAGAAAATAAGAGTAAAAAATAACATTATAATGATATAAAACTATGCTAACACATGTCCTAATCCTATTGGAAGAAGACACATTCGACCATGAGAGTCTTTAGGCCATGTTTTTTGTATTTGGGGATCACATGGGTGTGATAATGACGTGTTAAAAAAATCAAATTAAAGTAAATATAATTATAACCAAAACATATATATTTTACTGAATTGATATTAATATAGGGTTATATAATTGATCTATATGTCTATAAATATAAATTAGAAAGATAAAAATATTTCCTACATCATGGTATTTTATTACTTATTTCTAAAAATTATATTATTAAATTTATTTATGACACAATGATGATGTAGTAATTACCATATTAATGAAAGATTAAAATAATTGATATTTTAAATATAAAAATAAATGTAATTTGAATCTTTAAATGCTATCTAAAAAATTTCTATGTGTATATGAACTATTAGGGTTGATTCAATGTATTTGTTTTAAAAGTAATCGACTTTTTATGAGTATCAGAAAAACCAAATACTAAATTGTGAAAAAATTGACATAAATGAGTTTTAAAAAAAATAGTATTATATTAAATGATATAATATTACTAAAAATATAATATTCAGACAAATGACTTAGATAATATTTTATATTTCATTAATTGAAAACTTCATGTTCACTTGGAAATTTTATTGTATCTATATTAACCATTTTTAAAATATACAAGAAGACTTGTTTAAAGTTAAACTATTTAACTTAGAGTTTAATTTAAAAGATAAGGTTAATATAGTGTCTTAAACATGTGTAAAACCTATGTTTTGAAAGTATTTAGACCCATAACTACCTTATAATTGACATAAATCCATTTTTAGCTATTATAAACTGAAAATATGTTTATAATAAAATAATATTTCAGTCTTTTCCTAAAGTGACCCTCACCTCTCTTATAAAAGGGTACTTCTACTTCTCTTAAATTTACTCCTCAAAATCCATTTGGCTCGGCCAAACCATGGTCAAATATCCTCCAAACAATCCTTAAATAATCATATATTACTTAATTTGATCATAAATCCTTCCTCAGGATACATTTTATTCAATTCAAAAGGAAGCACTCGAAGAAGAAGTAATTGTTTAATCACCACATTCAATGTTCTTTTCTTCTTCTACTTCTTATTTATTAATTTGTTTCCATACTAAAATAATAACTCCAGTAACTTATACATACTGAAATGTTATTATAAATATGATACATCCAAATTTATTATTCTATTCATCATATAAATGACAATGTCGTTATACGTGCGTCTGTACGGCTTACCGTCTCTACGTCGTGGTGTAGTTTGTTAATCAACACATCATTATTTGGATGGGAATATTAATGATTATAATTGATGTAAAAAATAATTATAAATGTTTAATGTTTCTTTATAATTTATATACTGTCCAATTCATGAAATTTTAATCATTAAAAAATGATATTGTCTTTCGTATGTACGTACGGCCTACCGTGTCCATGACGCAACGAGATTCATTTCCACATTCACCAATCAATGAGGATTATAAAAATATATATATTTTATAATTATGTAATAGAATAAATAATAATTATACTGAATATATATAAACATATACAAATATTTCATTCACTTACTTCCATTCAATTCGATGTGAAAATGGAAACAATGTTCATGCATTCCTAGAGCCTTTTGTCTCCATGAATAGTCAATTCCATTTTATATATCGATCTGTTATATATATTTATATTATGAATATAAAAGATATATAAATAATATTATACATTCATATAGTATGTTAATCATGATCTATGTAATAAGATCATGAATAACAAGTCAAAACACGTATGATAAACCAAGCGATATTACCAGAAATGTTGAATTAACTTGAAATTTTTAATAAATGGGTAATATAAAGTCAAAACATAATTCTATATGATAACGTATTTATTATTATGATTCTTTTTTAAGTTAATAATATGTTTAAAAATTGTTATATAGGAATTTTGTACACGTATTAATTGCATCAGACCTAAGGTAAGGGTTTCTTTCTCAGTCTTATTATTGTCTCAGATTATTTAGGTGTATGTATATAATAGGAAAGATTTATCATTCATGTCCATGTATCAAAAAAATGTTTTAAAAAACGAATATTTTAGGTTTTTCTGGAAATTAATCATTATCTATATCATCATTTTAAATTTTTTAAATATTTTTTAAAATCTATTTAATTAATGTCAATGTTTTCCAAAATTATTTTAAGGATTTATTTATATGGACATTATTACTTGTAAATGTTAATTACATTTAAAATATACAAAGTGTTATGGGATAGTTGGATTAAAAAATCATATTAAATGGATTCCATTATAAATTGTTCTTTTTTTTAAATGAATTTATTAAAAATCGATATTTCTATCAAATATTTTTAATGATTAATTTCATCCATGTAAACATCATTTTTTTGGATATTATTCTCGATTGAGGTTGATTTATTATAAATTATCGTTCATATTATACTGAATAAGATATTATATATCTGACTATGTGTGTGTTACTTTTATACAATTCATGGTTTAGGGTTAAAGTACTAAAATTTTGTATGGTAGTTTTAATACCAATGTTTATGTTATGTTTCACCATTTTCATATAAAGAATTTATTAGACATAGTAAGTGATGAGTTTCCCGACTATAGCCCCTCGATGCATCGGTATGTCTCATGAGATAGAATTGTGTCTTGGAATAAGGCCTTAAAATAATATTCATTAACTGTCATGACACAAGTCAGTGATGTAGTAGTTATTATTTCTGCACTACGCATTCCCATGTAAGGAAATTTGTTATTACAGTAATTATTTGACTAGTAGAATATCCGTGTGTCTGTTTATAAGGTAATGTTTGATTTATTATTGGAATATTATGTTTGTGTTTACGTTTAAAAAGTATTAGTTTTTATTATAAATATTTCTTTAAAATGTTATTTCTTTCAGTGAATTACATACCCTTACTTGGCATTTGAGCTCACACATTTCTTATTTTTAATTTACCAAGGAGGCCAAGAAGTTTATTATGATTAATATGAAGGGTTATGATAAGGTATTAGTGATGTTCTCAAATGATTATCTATAATGTATTTTATGTTTGAAATTTTAATTTTATGTTGTTTTATGTAATCTATTTTCCATGATTTCTAAATAGATAGGTCCATTGATACTTTATTCTTTGTAATCATGAAAATTTATTAAAATAATGCACTGGATCTGGGAAACATGGGATGGTGCATTACAGTTGGTATCAAAGGAAGTTTAGCAACAACCTTGGATATATATTTTGAAAACTAAGATTAGGGATCAAACCCTATGATAATATTTGAGGATAATTATTGAAGAGAATCATAGGATTTTAAAATATTGATTATTTGGGAATTCCTAGAAAATGCATCGTTGTTTAGATACTACATGTGGGAATAGTTCTGGTAAAGATGTACCTATGGGTGACAACTTCGACAAGGTGTTTCAAGGTTAACTTGGGGTAACCTGGTACACAACAATGAGCATTACTGCACACCTGGTTTGACACTCCAGATGGATATGTTTCGAATATCTCATATTTTCATTACAAACAATTATGATGGAATTATGAAGAAAAATGTCCTCAAAGGAACCATATTTATGATTATAGATTATATATGTATAATTTTTTCAAATTATGTTATGTATTTAAAATGATTGGAATAATGCATTCTAATGAATTAACTAATCTACTGTATTCTATTATTTAGAAATGGCTCCTAGTGGTAAAAATGGAAATCGTATCAATGTACATAATTCATGTAGGGATTTTCCTCCAGTGCAAAATAATGATTTTTGAGATAGTTAAACAACTAGTAGACAACAGCTGACATAGATTATGAATAATAACCTTACCAATATAGAGCATCATGATCCACAATGCGGAGGATCAATGTTAGACTTATTCATGAGACAACAATCTCAAACATTCAATGAGACCTGAAATATTTTTTTATATGAGGAGTGGATAAGTTTCTTAAAGAAAATATTCCTTGATTTGGGATGTTATGAAAGGGAAAATGATGTCCTGGAAGTTAATCATCTATTAGGATATGTGATTCAATGGTGGTCATTAATGAAAAACAAAAAGGTGGTTGAATAAGTGGGAAATATGTAATGGAGGGAGTTTAACGAACTTTTTCTAGAGAAATACTTTCCTCATGAACAATGAATTTAAATAGAAATTTAATTTTTGACTCTTAGGCCTAATGGATTATAAGAATGTTGAAAATAATTTCGCTAACTTCAATTTCATATCATGGCACACTTCACATTACATAAATATCCCAATTTGTAGGATTGAATGATTCTTTTACCGGTTAAGACCTTTCTTCCAATGGACATTGGTCTCAAAATCTTTCACAGCATACGAAGATATAGTCTCATGTTCTATGAAGACAAAAAATTAATTCTCTATGTCTTATGATATTAAAGTATACCGAGAGAATATTTTAATGGTGGAGAAAGGGATAGATAAAGGTAAAAAGGGAAATATGGACTTTCCCTTATGTGATAAGTGTGGAAAATACATCATGGTATTTTCATAAAAGGATTCGGAATTTGTTAAAAATGTGGAGAAAAATTTCCACTTGGATTTTGATTGTAAGGGGAAAATGAATCTCTACAATTTTATAATTTTATAGATATGGGACATCATGAAAACAATTTTACAATGCATCAAGGAAATATATCTCAGAAAAATCCAATGGATGAAGTCCAAGCATATGTTGTTACTATAGTCTAAGTGGAATAATTAATGTATTTGTGTTTTTGGATTCAATAATTATATACGTGTTATATGAAAAATGTGATATATATAAGGATTTTAGTTCAGTAATTTTTTTCAATATGGTTTTAATATGATGAAAGTAATCATATATTCATTATGTGACAATAAGAGTAACATTACGCTGTTTTGGGGAATTTTATGTTATAATTAATTTTCAAAATTTAGGGTCGTTTTAGAGAGAGTTTGGACATATGTATTTTGGATAAATCTAAAGGTTGGGATGTATTAAGTTGAAAATAGGATATTATTTTTTATGATTCTTTTTTTAATGTTATAATAACATAGTTTTAGAAAAAGAACAACCTACAGGTCAGGCGATAACTCGCTGCGTCAGAAAAAGATGCGAGAATCAAACCCACAACTGAAGAGTGACAAGGCTTTTTCATGTACCACTAGCCTAGAGGATGTCCCTGGATATTATAAAATAGTTCTCTTCATATCAATTTTATATGATTAGATTTGTTTCCTTGTATTGTAAAGACCTAGAAATCCTGTGATTTTTTTTAAATACATGGGAATTTTACGAGTCCGCAGTTTCTAACGGTGCTTGATTTCGAGGCCCATTGTGCCCGGAATCAATTTCTGAAGTTTTGTTCAGGTACATTGAGTAAACATACATGCGGGTTTTTATATGTTTTGAACCGTTTCTCGGAATTGAAATCCATGGACACTGATGAACTCGCAGCTCTTGTATTCTCTTAAGAAGACCTTTACCGTAGTTGCATTTTATCGAGGGTGCAAGGTAATTTTGGGGGTTTTCTGAATAAGTTAAATAAAAATATGTGCAACATATTTTTATTGTATGGTGGTTAAAACCTAGAAAGGGATGTTAGTAGTGGGGCCCACCTGCACACAACCTCCCATGAGAGGATATTACTAGGCGGGGCCCACACAGGTTGAAACCCTTGGAACCCCCTATTTATGTGGGTTAAACCCTCCACCTTCCAACTTCCCTGATAATGGTTCCAACACCTAAAGATTAATAAATGCCTCAATTAATTAATCTATTTAAATTTTTTTGAATTTTTTTCCAACTAAATAATAGACAATTCTATTATTCTTCTTGGGTTGGCATGATTTGTGTGTGGAGATTTTGGGTGGAACCATGAGAAAACCTTTCCTCTCCAACGAATAAAACACCGTCACCAACGAAGAATGAGGATGACGCTTGATCCTGGATTCGGCGGGGTGTGATGGGCGCAACATTCGACGACGTCTTCAAATTATTTTTACATGCCTTCGAAAACGTACTTCGAATCAAGGTAGGGAAGTTTTGTATTAATTTTAAATATGATATTGCACCTTCTTTATTCGTCGTACAAGATTCTGGTTGGGAAACAAAAAGATATCATATGACGAGGATAGTTTGGACCACACGAACACGGCCCGACCCTCCCCTTTGTTGATTCAATTTGTTGACATTGGAGTCAGATCCAAAATGGTGCGGTTTCGTCACACCGCACCGGAGAATATCTATGGCCAGGAGGACCATGGAAGAACAAAATAAGAACAACGGCTAGAAGGTCTGTGGCCGAGGAAGAGGTGCGGCGATATCGCACCGTGCTGTGGAGCCGAATTCCATGGCCATGCCGCGGCCGCAACGGGGGTGGACCAGTGCCATCACACCGAACGCATGGAGGGGAACCGCAGCCCCCGTCCGTGGGCCGCTCATCTGGAAGAACTGGTCGGCCACCTGCCAGCCAGGCTGGAGACCGCGGCGCCCACATGTGTCGTGCAGAAGAGACCGCAGACCTCAACCACGGGCCTCATGGTTGGGTGAACTGGCCGGCTACGGCCGGCCAGGCTGGAGAATTGGGGCGCCCGTAGGGGCTGCATGGAAAGAATGACGGCCAGCTGCGTAGGCCGCATGGGCCTGGCAGATCCGGCAGGCTACGGCTGGCCGGGCAGGGAAGAGGCGGCGCCCCACAGGGCCGGGCTGACCACCCAGCCAGGTCGGATCTGCCAAACTAGGCTGTGCAGACCCCCAACTAGGTCGGAGCTTCCGAGTTGGGCCGGGCCGACCCTCCAGCCCACTGGGTTTGACGGGCCAGGCCTGTCTTCGCGGAGAAGCAAATAACGTCAAGATCATGCGTCCAATCGATGCACTGTCTGCGGAACTAGGAACCTTGCGATGAAAATGTCATTTTGTGATAATATATGTGATTTTTGACAAAATTGGAAAATTTCTGGGTTTGGAATGAGTGTAAATCCAACCGGGCCCTAGGAACGGAAATGCCAGTAAGTCTCAGACTGGGGGTCCGATTGATGATCTGCATGTCGCGTTGGGTTCCTTATGATGATATGGAACTACAAGATACATCAAATTAGGACTTGGTGATTGTTGATGTATCAACACTTGACTCGAAGAGCGCCCCCCTGGAATCGAGCGTGCTGTGTGCGGGAACCCTAGAGCTGGCTGCGGCGACTACTGTACAAGAATCCTACGTGAGTTCGACAGAGATACCTATTGCTCTAGAATCCTACATGGATTTGATATCGATGACTATTGTACTAGAATCCTATGCGGTTTCGACAGAAATGACTATTGTACCGGAATCCTACGTGGGTTCGACAGTGATGACAACTATATTAGGATCTGTCATGGGTCTGACAGTTCTGACTTCTATTCCTGTATCCATAGTGGGTCTGATATAATAGTTGTTCATGTATCCTGTGTAGGTCTGGCAGATTACCTAGTCCTATATCCTGTGTGGGTTTAAAATCATAGATTAATCATTGACTATATCTGATCATCTCTATCACACTACAAAAGATGTGTACCTGTGTGAGCTCAGTCATGTCTTTCAACCATTATCATCATGGTGATTGACTTTACTTCCTTTGTTAACTGGGTTGTGTTTGGGATCGAGAGTTGGAGCCGGACTATGACTAGTAACTTAGGTATATGTATGGGAATATACCTAGGTACAGTTGGTTGGTACTTTTTGATTGTATATTTATTCTGTGGTTTATCCTTTGTGGATTATGGGGGTCCTTCGGGGGTCTCGGAGTTCCCTACTGAGTATAGTTATACTCACCCCTACATGGGCTTCGCCTTCACCTTGTTGTGTTCGGTGCAGATGACAGACATCAGTGATCGAGGGTGAGGGTGAGGGACGGAGGCTGCTCAAAGATGGACAAGACGGGACGTACTGCAAGGTAGAGTTGTTCGTTTTCTGTACCTACCCTTCAGGTAGGATTTCTCGGTGGATGATCCAAGAGTTGTTTTCCCTTTTTACCTATACTTATACTTGTTTTTCAATTGGTCTTGTATACTGGCCCACTTACTTTCATCACACCTTACTTTTCAATTTTTAGTACTTTTTGCCTCTACTTCTTGTGTTCATACTATGTTTTTCATAGGTTCAAAGGCAATTCCTTCCCTTTTTATCATTGATTTGTCTTTGGTGTTAGTCGCCAGCCCCTGGCCTATGGAAAGCGGGCTTGGTGTAGTCACTGTACGGGCCCTGAGGACGAGTCGTGACAAATTGGTATCATAGGAGTCGGTTCTACCATAGAACATGGACTCTGATTCTTTTAACAACAATTGTGTTAAGTGTTTTGGGTGTGTTCATGAGATTAGGGAAACCGGTGTTGGGGTGGAAGCCGACGTATCCATACACTAGGACTCTAACTTCCGATTTCTGAATAAGTGCACGAAAACTCTGATTGTGTGTGTGTCTCCTTTGAAAAAGTTTTATTCGTGATTTCTTTGGGTCATCTCACCAGGTATAGTGTTTTAATCATGGTGCATGAGTTTCCATTCAGGATTTCCTCTCGAAGGAAGCCTACTAGGGTTCCGAGTTACACACAAGATGGTAGCCTACTAAGCGATGAGGCCTTAGTGTAGGGCCCCATCATAGAAGAGGTACCAGCGGTACCACTACCCGATGGGCCACCAATACCACTAGCTCTAGTAGCAGAAAGTGCACGCCACTTGAGTGACATTCACGAGTTCCAGTGCCTAAGGCCTCCCAGGATCTGGGGAGAGACGAACCCACAGGTAGCTGAGGATTGGCTGGAGGTTGTCGTGAGAGTTTTCATATTGGTAGGGACACTAACCGACCTCATGGTGATCCTTGTCGCGATTCTCCTACATGTAGAAGAAGACAGAAGGTGGAGCCTAATTATCTATGTGCATGATGAGGAATCATTACTCTGGACAGACATCGAGAGTCTATTTTTCTCAAATAATGTTCCCTCCACCCTTCGTTGGGTTCGGATTCATGAGTTACTTCATCTGCAGCAGGGAAGAATGATGGTAACTGAGTACTCAACGAGGTTCACTGACCTCTCATGCTACTCCATAGATATGATAAGAGACATGTTCTTCAGGGAACAGACCTTTGAGCAGGGACTCAGGAATGAGATCATGGATTCGACAATTCCCCTCAGCATTCTGATTTTGGCGGGGGTGTTGGAGTGAGCCCTTATAGTGGGGGGTTTTCTTGTTGAGCAGTCACCAACAGCGAGACGCGCCATAGGGAGAAACATAGTAGATTTTTCTACAGCCGGTAGTAGATAGATGATGATGAGGTCTAGGAAGACCAGGCCATTAGGTGGGAAACCCCAGGATACAGGTTCGGTTGTGTCGGGCACACGAGACAGAGCCAGCTATACAACGACCAGGCATTTCTATGCATGCGGCGGGCAGGGCCACATGGATGGTGACTCTCTAACCCACTATGCAGATGAGTAGCAGACAATAGAGTGACCTCCCACACAGAGGAAGAGGTTCGACCATGGTGGTTCACCAGGAGTAGGCAGACATGGTAGGAGAGCGGGCTGAGCAGCGGGTGGTGAACGACGTTTCGAGGATCTACCACCACCACCAGCAAGAGGTCAACCCCAACCATAGGGAGCTAGAGAACAGAGGTAGGCTCAGCTCCAGGTAGTCCAGGACTATGTCCATGATGCACCTCAGATGATTCGAGATACTATCTTTGTCTACTCCACCCTTGCTGCAGTACTTATAGACATAGGTGAGAGTCATCCTTTTATTGACACTACCCTCGTTCGGAGCTCAGAGATTCTGACGGAGCTGTTGGATTGAACCTTAGGTCTAGAGACTCCTACGGGAGTAGACTCGACGATTGGGCACTGGTGCTGGCAGAGTGAGCTTACTCTAGGAGGCGAGATCTTCAGCTGGGATCTTCTTATAGCGGCGTCAATGCCTTACGACATCATCTTGGGTATGGACTGGTTATCAACCATTCATGCTCAGATTGACTGTATTAGGTGAAAAGTGTGGTGTATCCACATATATGGGACTAGGTTCACCTTCACCGGTTAGAGGAGAGCCATTGCAGCACAGTGTGGATTTACGTAGAGGAGGCCGCAGTCGATCACATATCTGTTTTCTAGTCTCATCATCAGAGCCGTTGATGTGCGGAGTCCGAGTTTTCCTATTGTGGTGGATCAATATGATGATGTTTTCCCAGAAGACATTCCAGGACTAAATCCTCGTAGATAGGTAGACTTATACATTGACCTGTACCCCAGGACATCACCGATATCTACTCTAGCATATCATATGGCTTTTACTGAGCTTCTTGAGCTATGGGTATAGCTGGAGGACTTACATGTGAAAGGATTTATCTATCCTAGTGTTTCACCAGGGGCATCTCTGATTTTGTTCGCCAAGAAGGCGGATAGGAGCATGCGACTGTGTGTCGACTATCATCACCTGAATCAGGTGATCGTGAAGAACAAGTACCCAATCCCTTTGATTAAAGACCCCTTTTATCATCTCTAGGGAGCATGATGGTTCTTGTAGATAGACCTCAGGCCAGGTTGTCACCCTCTAAAATATTAAGACGATGATGTGTAGAAGATGACCTTCAGGTGTCATTATGGCCACTACGAGCTCTTGGTTATCCCCTTCAGCGTAACCAACACTCTAGTGGTGTTCATGAGTCTCATGAATAGGATAATCTAGCCTTACCTGGATCTCTCTGTCGTAGTCCTCATCGACGACATTCTGATTTACTCGAGTACTAAGGAGAAGAATGCCTTCCATTTGTGGGTTGTACTGGACACACTCTGA
Source organism: Viscum album (assembly GCA_963277665.1). Lineage (NCBI taxonomy): Eukaryota > Viridiplantae > Streptophyta > Magnoliopsida > Santalales > Viscaceae > Viscum > Viscum album. The sequence goes on along the minus strand of OY728159.1, from coordinate 988,724,074 downwards.
GAGGACTATCGTTATGGTAAGCTATGGAAGAGCCAGTTCTAGATTCGGGAGGTTCACTTTCCGGGACACATCATCTCGGAGGCTGGAGTTGCAGTTGATCCAGCAAAGATCGGGGTAGTGCTTTCTTGGGAGAAACCCAGGAATGTGACGGAGGTGTGGAGTTTCTTGGGACAGGCTGGGTACTATAGGAGATTTGTACAAGACTTCCCCAGAGTTGTAGCACCGCTTTCAGCATTGACAAAGAAGGGTCAGCCCTTCGTGTGGTCAGATAGATGCCAGCAATTATTTCAAGAGCTGAGGCAGAAATTTACCAGTATGCCCATCTTGAGGCTATCGGAGGAGGGCATAGGGATCTTAGTTTACTGTGACGCATAAGGGACCGGACTTGGGTGTGTCCTGATTTTGGAGCAAGTAGTGATGACGTATGGTTCATGGCAGTTGAGACAGCACGAGCAGAACTACGCTACCCATGACTAGGATTTAGAAAAAATGGTTTTTTTCCTGAAGATGTGGTGTCACTATCTAATGGGTGAGCGTTTTACAGTCTACTCTGACCACCGAAATCTCAAGTACATCTTCTCGCATAAGGACCTGAACCTGTGATAGCGACGATGGATCGAGTTCCTCTAGGACTATGACTTCAAGATAGTCTTTACTCCTGTGAAGGGGAACGTTGTAGTAGATGCTCTCAGCAGAAGATCATGCATTCAGCTTCTAGGAGAGGCGATAGAGAAGCTAGCTGCATTGTAGATATTATTTGTGGATAGAGATGGAGCAGCCTTCCTATATTCTCTCACAGCCACTCCTCCACATCATCAATGAGTCAAAGAGGCACAACATGGGGACGTTGACTATGAGACATGACGAGCTCTGATATCCTTAGCACATGCACATGATGGGTTTTCGGAAGGTGGGGAGCACGTCATCCCCTTCAAAAGACGTACCATAGTACCAGTTTCACAATAGGAGGAGGTGGTGAGGTAGTTCCACAGTTCCACTTTAGCGGTACATCCAGGAGTGGCAAAGATGTATCAGGACATCAAACGACATCACTGGTGGCCAGGTTTGAAGAAGGTGGTTGTAGAGTTTGTCTTGTGATGCCTCACTTGTCAGCAAGTGAAGGCAGAGCACCAGGTTCCATCATTCTTGGTTCTTCCCTTAGAGGTCCCTGAGTGGAAGTGGGATGTGATATGAATTGTTTTCGTGACAGGAATTCCACGTACATCCAGAGGACACAACTCTATCTGGGTGATTTTTGACTGACTCACAATGTTTTCCCACTTCCTACCAATCAGATAGCAGAGAACAATAGAGTACTTTGGACACCTCTATATACAGGAGGTCGTATGGCTTCATGGTGTTCCATCGACGATCGTCTCCGATCATGATGCCTGTTTCACTTCACGGATATAGAAGGGGTTGGAGGAGGCTTTCGGGACACAGCTTCACTTGAGCACCGCCTTCCATCCTTGGACGGATGGTTATACTGAGAGAACCATTCATACTGTCATGGACATTATTCGTGCATGTATCCTTGACTTTGGTCATAACTGGGAGGATCAATTACCCTTGGTGGAGTTTTTGTACAACAACAACTACCACTCCACCATCCGGATGGCACCTTACGAGGCACTGTACATCCGACCTTGAAGATCACCACTGTGCTGGACTGTCCCAGGGGAGTCAGCACATTTATGAACGGAGATGGACTAGGCTACGGCGGAGAAGGTGCAGATCATCCAGGAGCGGATGAAGACTGCACAGAGTAGGAAGAATTTTTATGTTGATAGGAGATGAAGACCACTGGAGTTCGAGGATAGCGATCATGTCTTCTTACGGGTCTCACCTCGATGAGGTCTACAGAGATTTGGCCGAGGCGACAAGTTATCTCTGCAATTCATCAGACCTTTCCAGGTCATCGGCATAGTAGGTAAGGTGGCTTACCACCTGGACCTTCCACCTCATTTGCACCGAGTGCACGACGTCTTCCACGTATCTCTGCTGAGGAGATACGTGCACGACCTGTCCCACATCATCGACCATGGGGAGATGGACATCAATGATGGGGCGACATTCCTGAAGGTTCTAGTGGAGATTGAGGATCGACATGAGCGGGTCCTACGTGGATGTTTGATTCCTCTAGTGCGAATTTGCTGGCAGCACGGGAACCTCCAGGAGAGAACATGAGAGCGGGAGGCTCAGATGCGTGCTCAGTACCCCCATTTGTTTCCTTAGTGTGTGTTAGAGCTTACGGGGACATAATGCCCTGAGGTGGGGAGAATGTAAAGACCCGAAAATATTGTGGATTTTTTTTAAATACATGGGAATTTAAAAAGTCCGTAGTTTCTAACTGCGCTTGATTCCGAAGCTTGGTGTGCCCAGAATGAATTTCAGAATTTTTGTTTGGGTACGTTTAGTAAACGTACCTGCGGGGTTTCTATCTTTTGAACCAGTGCTCGGAATTGAAATCTGAGGACCCCGATGAACTCATAGCACCAGTATTCGCTTAAGGATACCTTTACCACAGTTGCGTTTTATCGAGAGTAGAAGTTAATTTTGGAGGTTTTCTAAATAAGTTAAATAAAACTATGTGCAATATATTTTTATGGTATGGTGGATAAAAATTCCATAGGGAGGTTAGTGGTGGGGCCCACCCGCATATAACCTACCTTGGGAGGATATTACTAGGTGGGGACCACATGGGCTTCAAACCCTTGAAACCTCCAATTTAAGTGGGTTAAATCCTCCACCTTTCACTTTCCCTCATAATGGTGACAGCACCTAAAGATTAATTAGTGCCTCAATTAATTAATCTATTTGAATTCTTTTGATTAATTTTTCCAAAAAATAAATAATAGACAATTTTATTATTCTTCTTGTGTGGAATGATCCTTGTGTGGAGCTTTTGGGTGGATCCTTTAGAGAACCTTTCCTCTCCAAAGAAGAACGCACCGTCACCGACGAAGAACGAGGAGGACGATTGAGCCAGGAATCAACGGTAGGTGACGGGCGCAACATTCGACGACGTCCTCAAATTCTTAATTCGTGCCTTCTACAATGTACTTCAAATCGAGGCAGGGGAGTATTGTATTAATTTTAAATATGAGATTACAACTTCGATCTTCTTCATACAAGATTCTGGTTGGGAATCAAAATGATATCATATGATGAGGAGGGTTCGGACCGCACGAACACGGCCCGACCCACCCCTTTGTTGTTTCCATTTGATGACATCGAAGGTGGAGCCGAAAGGTCGAGGTGCCATTGCACCGAGCTAGAGAATAACTACAGCCAGGAGGACCGCGAAGGACGAAAGAGGAACATCGGCCAGAAGTGCCATGACAGATGAAGAGGGGCGGCGTCGTCGTGTCGCGCTGTGGAGCGAAAGACCGCAGACAGGCTGGGCAGTGAAGGTTGTGGACCGGTGTCGTCGCACCAGCCATGTGGTGGGAAATAGTGGCCCGTGTTTTCGGGATGCTCGGCTGGAAGAACCAACCTGCGGCCTGCCAGCCGGGCTGGAGGACCGAGGCGCCCGCAGGCGCCGCACGGAGGAGACTGCGCCACACAACTGCGGGCCACATGGCTGGGAAAACCGGCTGGCTACGGCCAGTGGGTCAGGAGAATCGCGGCACCCACAGGCGCTACATGGAAAGAAATGTGGCCCGCTACGCAGTCCATGTGCGTCGGGCAGAACTGGCCTATTACGGTCGGCCGAGCATGGGAGAGGCGGCGTCGTTTGGCACCGCTGGGTGAACCGAACCGGCCTGAAGCGTGCGCAGATTCCTCATGTGGGCTGTGTCGCACCGGGACGAGCTGACCCCCAGCCCCACTGGCCCACTGGGATTGACGGGCCGAGCCCATCTTCACCTAGATGTGAATTACATAAAGACAGCACGTCCAATCGACGTGCCCTCTGTGACACTGGGAACCTCACAATGAGGCAGTACTTTTGTGATACGCTAAGTGTGTTTTGGACAAATTAGAAAAACATTCAGGTTTTGAATGAGCGTAAATCCAACCTGGCCCTTGTAACATAAATGCCAATAACTCTCAGACCGAGCGTCTGATTGACGCGTCATCTGTCGCGTTGGGTTCCTTATGATGAGACAGAACTACGGGATATATCAACTTAGGACATCATGATAGTTGATGTATCGAAACTTGACTCGAGCAGCGGACTCTCCCGGAATCAATCGTGTTGTGTCCGGTAACCCTAGAACTGGCTGTGAAGACTATTGTATTGGAATCCTATGTGGGTTCAACAACGATGAATAATGTACTAGAATCCTATGTGGGTTCGATAGTGATGACTACTGTACTGGAATCTTACGTGGGTTCGACATCGATTACTTTTGTACCGGAATCCTATGTGGGTTCGACAATGATGACTTCTATACCAGGATCCTCCATGGGTCTGACAATTCTGAATTTTGTTCTAGTATCCACTGTGGGTCCGGAAGAATAGCTGGTCCTGTATCCTGTGTGGGTCTGATAGCTTAGCTGGTAATGTTTCCTGTGTGGGTCCAACAGCTTAGAAGAATTAGTGACTACATCTGATCATCTCTATAACACTATGAAAGATGTATACCTGTGTGAGATGAGTCATGTCTTTCAACCATTATCATCATGTTGTTTGACTTTACTTCCTTTTTGGACTGGGTTGTGTTTGGGCTCAGGAGTTGGATCTAGAATGTGATTGGTAAATTAGGTATATATATGGGCATATACCAAAGCAGGGTTGGATGGTAATTCAGGATTGTATCTGTCTTCTGTAGTTTATCCTTTGTGGATTCTAGGAGACCTACAGGGGTCTTGGAATTCTATACTGAGTATTGTTATACTCACACCTACACGGGCTTCGCCCGCACCTTGTTTTGTTCTTTGCATATGACGAAAAGCAGTGATCGAGGCTGAGGGTGGCATACAGAGACTGTTTATAGCTGGACTAGACGAGACGTACCACAGGGACGAGTTGTTTGAGTTATGTACCTACCCTTCAGGTAGGATTTCCAGGTGGACGATCCAGGAGCTGTTTTCCCTTTTTTACGTGTACTTGTACTTGTTTTTCAGTTGGGTTTGTATACTGGACCACTTATTTCAGCACACCTTACTTTTATATTTTTAGTACTTGTTTCTTCTTCTGCTTGTGTTCAGACTATGTGTGTTATAGGTTCTAAGTCAATGCCTTCCATGTTTAGCAGGGATTTGCCTTTGGTGCTAGTCACCAACCCCTGGCCTATGGAAGGCGGGATTGGGGTAGTCACGGCACGGGCCTCAAGGATGGGTCGTGAAATATATGATTGAGATAAATAGAATATTCTTGGGTTTTATATTTTAAATATAAATATGAGTTGTGGTAGTAATTAGCTAAAGGATGAATCTCTATATGTTAATTAAGTATTATTCCTTGTTTTCATAGTATATGAATTAAATTAATTCAGAAGAACTATGTAATTGATCATAGAACCAAAAATGTTTTCCTAGAACTTTCTATTGCGATAAATCAAATGGTCACATAGATAATCACATATTTATAGATTTTTTTTATTAAATTTCTATTAATAATATTATATATCACTCTCCTTTAGGAAATTATGGTTAGTTTTCTCTCCCATATATATGTTTCCCTACATGGAAACCTAGTATGTGTTACTTATGATAACCTTCATAGGTACCATTCTTTATTTTAAAATAGAAGTTTCATTATTTCATATTTCAAAGTCAGTTTAAACAAGGATATTTTGAAATGAAAAACACTAATTTTCAATCCCATGATTAAATAGGGAGGAAAAAATTTATTCAGGGATGGGATAATGTATCACCGCATGCTTCCATGTTACACATCATTTTTAAATAATTCAATAACTCGTGATATACACCACACTGAGTTCAAGTGCACAATAAACTATCAAAATATTCATTTAATAAGTGCTTCTGAAAAGTATAAACCACCTATTGAATTTCATATATCACATATAATTTTAACATAAATATTTTGTGTTTCTTAGACATAGTATAAGGACAAATTCAATTATTTCAGATAAAAGAAGTATTTTTTTTTAAATGTAATTTTTTATCTTTTTAATGATTAACCATTTTTAAATAAAATATTTGACAAATTTATTTAATAAATCTGTTTAAATAATATTCTCTTTTATAATAGGGAAATAAATATTTATATTTGAAATTTTTTTAGTATTTTTCTAATAACGTTCATATTTTGATATATATTAAAAAATAATAAATTTTAATTGAAAACAACTTCTTTAATCGAAATAATTTATAGTGTTATATTATAAATTTTATTGGTTTTAGAGTATAATTATATTATATTCTTATTATTTTATATAACGTAGGTCAGTAGATGTAATTTCACATTTAGATTGGACATTAACATATGTCACTTTTTTTTATAGTTTTTACTTCTTAAAAACCCACCTTTTAGTTTTGACAACTAGAATTAATTTTAAATTAATTACTACTAATAAAATTTTTGAATTTGGAAAAAATGATTCCATATTTTGAATCATAATTAATAAATTCTGTAAATAGGTACCTTTTATTTTTGGAGTTTAGGAATAGTAACTTTAGTAATTAATTTTATTTACCATTGTTAAAGGGTAAATCTAGTAAATAAGTGTAAAAAAGAATGTTATAATAATATAAAACTACCCATATATATGTCCTGATCTAATAGAAAGAAGATATATTTGACCATGAGAATCCTAAGTCTGAATGATTGGTATTCGGGGTCCAATTGTGTCTGATAATGACATGTTATAAAGATTAATTTAAAATTAATTTAATTATAACTTAACATTTATCATTTACTAAATTTATTTTAATAGAGTGTTATATAATTGATATATATGACTATAAGAAGTCATTATAAAGGAAAAAATATTTCCTACATCATGGTATTTTATTTATAATTTTATGATATTAAATAATGAAATTTATTTATGACACAATGATGATGCATTAACTACCTTATTAAGGAATGATTAAAACAATTTATTTTTTTAATAATAATATAAATGATAATGGAATCTTTTAATAGAATCCCTGAATTTTCTAGATGTATATGTCATTTTAGGGTTGACCCAATGTATTTTTAGAAAATTAATCATGTTTTTATGAGTTTCACAAAAACCGAATACTAAATAGTGTCAAAATTGACATAAATGAGTTTTTAAAACAAAAAATAATTTATTAAATGATATAATATTCCTAAAAATAATAGATTCAGCCAAAGGACTTATAAGATGTTAGATATTTCATTAATTAACCACTTGATGTTCTTTGGTAATTTTTTATTAACTATATAAACTATTTAGTATAAATATACATGAAGATAGGGTAAAAGTTAACATATTTAAGTAAGAGTTAAATCTAAAATATAAGGTTAATATAGTGTCCTAAACATTACTGAAACCTATTGTTTTAGAGTTTTTAGACCCATAACAACCTTATCCTAGAAATAAATCCATTTGGAGCTATTAAAAAATTGAAATATATTTATAATAAATTAATATTTCAAGCTTTTTCTAAAATGGCAGTCACCTCTTTTACAAAAGGGTACATCCCCTTCTCTTAAATTTACAAATCCAAAGACATTTGGTTCAACCAAAACCAAATAGAAAATCCTCCCCACTATCCCCAAATAATCAAAGAGTGCTTAATTTTATCATAAAGACATCCCATGGATCCCTTTTATTCATTAAAAAAAAGCACCTGAAGATGTGGTAATTATTTCATCACCACATTCAAAGTTCTTATATTCTTCTTATTATAATTTTATTTTTTAATAAAAAAAATAATTCCAGTACATTCCACATAAAAAAATTTTATTATAAATATGGTACGACCAAACTCATTATTATATCCTTCATATGATTGACAATGTAACAATACATGCGTATGTTCATCTTACCATCTCCACGCTATATTGTAGCTTGTTATTCAACACTTCTTTACTTGGATGGGTATAATAATGAGTATAAGTGATTTAAATAATAATTATAACATGTTAAAGTTTTTGACCATTTATATATAATTCAATTACACAAATTTTAATCATTATAAAATTATATTGTCACCCATTCATACATACAACATACCATCTTCATGACACGATGAGATTCATTTCATCCTTCACCATTCAAAGAGAATTATAAAAAAAATATATTATTGATAATTATGTGATATATGAAATAATAATCCTAATAAATATATATATGTGTGTGTGTGTGTCTATGTGTGTGTTCATATATATTTCGGTCACTTACTTCTATTCAATTCAATATGAAAATGGAAATAACATTCATTTATACATACAGCCTACTGTCTCCATGAACGATCTATTCCATTATATATATATATATATATCATATATATTTATACTATTAATATATGTGATAAATAAAAAATATTATACTTTCTTGAGGCATGTAAATCATGATCTATGTAATATTATCATTAATAACAAGTAAAAACATGTATGATAAACAAAGCAATATTACTAAAAATATTGAATTAACATGGAATTGCTAGTAAATGGGAAATATGAAGTCATAAAAGAATCATATATGATATCATAAATATTATAATGATTCTTTTATAAGTTAATAATATGTTTAAAAATCGTTATATAGGAGTTTCAGATAGATACTAAGATTAAAATACATAAGCTAAGGGTCACTTCGTTTTTCTCATTATTATCTGATATTTTTTTGTGTAAGTATATACTATGACTGATTTATCATCCATGTATATGTCTCATTTTTTTTCAAAATGAATATTTTATGTTTTTATGGAAATGAATACTTAACTATATAATCATTTTAAATGTTTTAAATATTTACTTTTTTAATTCTATTTTATTATTGTCCATGTTTTCAAAATGACTTTAAGGATTTATTCATATGAAAAAATTGTTTTAAAATGTTAATTACTTTAAAAAGATCAAAATTGGTATGGTAAAAATTGATTAAAAATCTCATTAAATGACTTCCTTTATAAATTGTGTATCATTTCAATGATTTTATGAAGAAGGGATATTTCTCTCAAATATTTTTGTAGGTTTATTTCAACTATGTAAACATCATTTATTGGATATTATGCATGATTGAGGATTATTTATTATAAATTATATTCCATATTTTATTGAATGAGATATGATATGTTTGACTATAGTTGTGATATTTTTATACGATTCATGTTTTATGGTTAAATTATTAAATATTGTTTGATAATTTTAATATGAATGTTTATGTTATGTTTCACCCTTTTAATATGAGGAATGTATTGGACTTAGTATGTGATGGGTGGCCATTATATAGCCCCTAGTTGCATTGGTAGGTCTCATGAAACAAAATAGTGTCTTCAAACAAGGCCTTGATATAATATTTCTAAATTATCTTGGCATAAGGCCTTCATGTAGTAGTTATTACGTCCAACATTATGCATTCCCTAGTTATGAAATTATTTATTACATGTTATTATTTGACTAGTAGAATATCCATGTGCATGTTTATAAGGAAATGTTTGATTTATTGTTACATCATTAAGTTTAAATATATGTATAAAAGGCTACTATTCTAATTATACATATTTCCTTGAATGTTTATGGCTTATGGTGAATTATCTACCTTTACTGAGCATTTAAGCTCACATCTTTTTTATGTTTAATTTTCCAAGGATTTAATGAAGTGTATTTTGATTAATATGAAGGGTTAAGATAAGTGATTAATGGAGTTCTCAAAGTATTATCTATTATGTATTTTATTTTATAAATTGCAATGTTATGTTCTGGTATGTAATCTATTTTCCAAAACTACTAAACTGATCGGCCCTTCAGGAAATGATTCCTTGTAATCTTGCCAATGTATTAAAATAATTCCCCGGATATGGGCAACTAAGGTCAGGACATTACAGTTGGTATCAAAGAAATTTAGAAACAACCATAGAAATAGATTTATAAAACTAAAATTTGGGATCATAACCCTATGATATAATTTGAGGAAAATTATTAAATGGAATTCTATAATTTCAAAATATAGATAATATGGGTATTCCTAGAAAATACGTATCTTTTAGATACTACATGTGAACACAGTTCTTGTAAAGATGTACCTAGGGGTGAAAACGCTGACTAGGTGTTCCAAGGATAACTCGGGATAACCTAGCACATGATAATGGGCCTTACCGCACATCGGCTTAGACACTCTTGAGGTATATGTTTAGGACAAATCATATTTTCTTTACAAATAATTTTGAAGTATTTATGAGTAAATATTTCCTCAAAAAAACCAAATTTATGACTATGTATTTTATATGTATATTCTTTTTAATTTATGTTATTTATTTTACTAGTTTGGAATAATACATTTTGATTCATAACCTAATATAGTGAAATCCATTGTTTAGAAATGGTTCCTAGTGGATGAAATTGAAATCATAACAATGCATGTAATCTATGTTGTGAATTACCTCTTATGCAAGATAATGACAGTTGATATGGTGACAGAACTTGTTCTGAACAACTTATAACCATACTGGGAATGCGGAAAAATATTATGAATAATAACCCTCCCCATATAAAGCATATGTATCCACAATGTGGAGGAACAATGTTAGACTACTTCATGAGACAACAACCTCTATCATTCAATGGAACTAGAAATACTTTTTCAGATGAGAAGTGGATAAGTTGCTTAGAAAAATATTTCATGCATTGGGATGTAATTAAAGGAAATGGTTTTTATGGAAGTTTATCTTCTATTAGGAGAAACAGAACAATGTTGTTCATTAATTGAAAACACAATGAAGGATGAATAAGTTGTTAATATTTAATGGAGAGAGTTTAAAGATATTTTTCTAGTGAAATACTTTCCTCGTGAACAAAGATGTGATATTCAAAGTCATTTTCAATGCCAGAGAGAAAAATGAGTATAATAATGTTGGAATGTATTAGGCTTACTTCGCAATGATAGTAAGGGAAACTACACACTACATACATATCCCAATATGTAAGATTGATTGATTATTTTATTGGTTAAAACCATTCCTATGATGGAAATTAGTCTCAAAATACTTTTTAGTATGCAAAGATGTAGTCTCATGTGCTATCAAGATAGTAAAGGAATTATTTAAGACTTATTAAATTAAAGTAAAAAAATAGAAAAATGTAACGGTGGAGAAAATGACAAATAATGGGAAAAAGGAAAATAAGAATTTTTTTTATGTGATAAATTTGCGAAGCAACACAATGATATTATCCAGAAAGGAATTAGAGTTAGTTTCTAAAGTGTAGAAAAATTCCAGTAGGCTCCTGATTGTAAGGGAAAGAAAGAATCTATGAAATGTTATAATTGTAAAGATATGAGAAATTATGAAAACAATTTTTCAAAGAATCAAGGAAATATTGCACAAAAATCAAATGGATCGTGGTCAAGAATATGATGTTACAACAGTCAAAGTGGAATAATTAATGTATGTTTGTTTTTGGATTAAATAATTATATTATTGTTTTAAGAAAAATGTGATTTATATAAGGATTATACTTCAGTACTTTTTTTATTAAGGATTTAATTTGTAACGCCCCAACCCTAGTTACCCAGATTTGGTGCATTATTACATAACATTTTTTTGATCACAAGGAAATCATGTCTCAAAAGACCGAACACCTTAGTATTATTGGAAACAAGATTCATACATAAGTTAAACATTACTACTTGAAAAGAAATTAAACACGAATTATTTCCATTAGAACATTAAAGACTCCTAGATTATGCCTACAAGTCACTCATAACTAACTTCTTCATATCCTGGGAAAATGAAACATAAGAAAGGGGTGAGCTCAAATGCCCAGTAAGGGTATGCAATACAGCGGAAGATAACATAAATATTATTCATGGTTAGTAATTGAAACAACATGCATTTACCAATAATAAACCTGAATACATTTGTGGAAGGAATATGAGCTGAGTAAATAATTCCATAATAAAACATAATCATGGGTATTATACTAGTCGAATGACCACATGAACCATCAATATTATTTTCATTATGAGGGAATGTATAATTCCGGACATTCTGAAACATTTTTTCAAGGCCTCGACCAAGATGTCCAAAAATGATTAAGGTCTCGGCTAAAACAGTATCTCAAATTGGGAATGGACTCAGCCAATTCCATATCTAGTTGTATCATGAGACCTACCGATGCATCGAGAATCTATAGCGGGATCCACCAATCACATACTATGTCCAATACATTCCTCATTTGAAAAGGTTAAAATATAACCTAAACATTCATATTAAAACTGGCATACGAAATGTCAATACCTTAACCATAAACCATGAATGGTATAAAAATAGCACATCAACATTAAAATATATCACAAAACCTTCAATACAATATGGACGTTTTGTATCATAATAAATCAACCTCAAATATACTTTAAATCCATCAAAGGATATTGACATATATGAAATCAAAACCTTTTTAAAGAAATATCTCTTTCTATATTGAAGACTTTTAAGAGTTAGATAATTATAAAGAAAACATTTATTTTCAAAATGTTATTGTAAGCTTGTAAGGGAATCTTTGACTATTTTATAATGAATGAAAATAGCCACACCCACCATATAAGTTATAAAAAAAATTCTTACCTTAATTCTATCAAAAAGGTTAAAAAGGACCTTCATTGGAAAACAACAGAAAGATTCCATTAAAAACATATTATAAAAAAGTCAAAAAAGGGTATAAATTAAATTAACCTATATTCAATAAAATTGTAAGAATTTTTTGTAATACATTTTTAAGAAACATGTATGTGGATGATAAAGAGGTCCTAGTAGATAATTACGTATAAACAACCATGAATAATGAAGAGATTGTGAAATAAACCCTTACCTTGTACATTTACATGGTCAAGGATATGTTAGCCTCATGTATAATGGTTAAATAATTGTTATTAAAATACAAAATAATCATTTACATTAATATGATATCATATATGATCTTTTAACTTGTCCTTGTTAATAATATTTTAGTATTATCATCATTTTGGGCGTTAACTTAGTCGTTTTCTTTTATGTGTTTTGTTACATAAGCCATTATTTTATGGTTAGTTTGCATATTATTCATATCCAAAATGATATCAAGTCCTTAAAAATTATTTTTAATCATCAAATGTAAAGTAGTCTTGAATGGATACGATGGGGAATGAATCTCATCGCGTTCGTGGAGACGGTAGTCCGTACGTACGCACGAGCGACAAAATCATTTTGTTGATATTAAAATCTTATATAATTGAATTATATATCATATATAAAGAATAATTATAATTTTCTATTTATTATTTACATCATTTATACTCAATATTATACCCGTTTATATAATAATATATTAAATAAAAATTACACCACGACATTGAGACGGTAAGTTGTACGTACGCACGTATGGTGACATGTCATTCAACGGATGAATAAAATGATGAATATGGATGTACCATATTTATAACTACATCACACTATATAGAATATACTGGAGTTATTATTTTATAATGGAAACAACAATGAAATATCAAGTGTAAGAAGAAAGTAATTCGAAATAGATGATGAAAATTTTACCTCTTCTTCGGGTTCTTACTTTTGATTTGACCAAAAGGGCTCCTTAAGTTGGCTTTATGACTAATGTAAGCCCTCTAAGTAGATTTTAGGGAAGTTGGGAGGATATTTGGGTAGGTGTTGATCGAACCAAATGGCATTGAATGTGTGAATTTCAGAGAAGGGTAAGTTCCCCTTTATAAAAGGGGTGATGGGCACCTTAAGAAAAAACATAAAATATTGTTTTATAATAAATTCATATTCAGTTTATAATGGTTAAAAATTTATTTATTTCGAGGAAAAGGTGTGTATGGGTCTAAATACACTCAACCAATATGTTTTAGACAGGTTTGGGTCACTATATTAACCTTATGTTTTTTATTTAACTCTTAGTTAATTAGTTTGACATTTACCATAACTCTTTGTATTTTTATATTATATGGTTAATAAACATACTATAAATTTCCAAGGGAACCCCAAGTTGTTATTTAATGATATACATATAATTATATAAGTCCTTTTGACGAATCATAGATTTTTAGGAATATTATATCAATTAATAATATTATACTTATTTTAAAAATTATTTTATGTCAATTTTGACACTATTTAATAATTGATTTTTGTTAAAGTCCTAAAAACATTATTAATTCAAAATAAAATCATTTAATGAATACTAACATTCCATATTAACCTATAAAATTCTTTTATAGCATCTAAACATTCAAATTATGTTTATTTTAACATCTATAATACCATTTATTTGATTCATTAATTAATAAGGAAAATACTGCAACACCATTGTGTCATTAATAAATTTAATTATTCAATGTCTAAAAATTATAAATATAATACAGTTATGTATTAAATCATTCTAGATTTGTAATAAATATTTATATTCGAAATTATTTTATGTGTAACCATAGGTAATAAATTTGTTACTAAAAGATATATGCTTATGTCATTTTTGCAGTTACTTTATCTTAATTAATATAAAGTGTCATTATAACTTACAAGTAGCTTCATGGGGCCCCAAAATCGATCCAAAATGCCCATGGTCGGACATGTATCATCAAATAGGGTTACGACCAGTGTTAGGGTAATTTAAAATTATTATAATATTATTTTTTACCATTATTTATCGGATTTACCCTTTAACAAAGGTAAATAAAATATTTACCGAAGTAATTATTCAAAATGTCTAAAAATAAAAGTTACCTATTTACACAATTTAGACCTCTTGATTCTAAATATAGAATCCATTACTCTATATTCAAAACACATAAGTTGCAGAAATTAATTTAAAATTAATTCTCGTTGTCAAAACAAAAAAAATTGATTTTAAGATATAATAACTATTAAAAGATGGACATTTCTTTATGTCTAGATTAAACGTGAAATCACATCCATTGACCAAAATTGGATTAAATGGTAAAAATATATTCTAATTATACTTTAAAACCACTCAATAGTATAATCTATCACTATAAATTATTTTGATTAAAAAAGTTGTTTTTAATTAAAGTTTAGTATTTTCACTATTCATCATAAATTGGAAGTTCTTAGAAAAATACGAAAAATTTACCTGAAACTAAATTTGATATTCTGAATCCAAAAATGAAGTCCAATTTTAATAATAAAATTTCTAAAATTTTAAAAAGTGGATATTAATATTTATAACGACTACTTTGATTGGTCGTGGTGTGTTAGAATCTCGAAGTTGCGTACAATGCAAGCTATTACACTATTTAAAGGGAAACATACCGTGGAAGCTTTGGGAGTCACATTCTCTTATCCTTCAAGTAATTTCTTCCTTTCAATTTCTAGAATACTACTGGACAAAAAGATTTGGGTGGTTCTTCGTCATAAGTTTCTCGGGATCCCATGTCCCCTCTTCGATCTTATGGTTCCTCTATAGAACATTTACCCCACGAGTTTTCCAGTTTCTCAAAAATTGTTCTCTGGTATAAAGAATCCTGACGGCCTCTTCGCAATAAGATAGATTGGGGTCCAGTTCTAATCCATAATAGGTGAGTACATGCATTGGTTCAGTCATGTATTTTCTCAACAGTGATACAAGGAACACATCGTGAACTTTTGAGAGACTTGGCGGCATTACCAAACGATAAGCTACAGCCCCAATTAGTTCTAAAAATTAGAAAGGTCTAATGTACCTGGGACTCAATTTACCTTTCTTACCAAAACATATGACTCTTTTCCATGGAGACACATTCTAGAAAACATGATCTCATACCTAAAATTCCAAATCATTTCTTCAGTTATCAGTATAGCTCTTCTGCCGACTTGGAGCTGCACTGATGTGGTTTTGGATTGCCTTCACCTTTTCAATTGTTTCCTCCACATTTTCTGGGCCTACGTGTTTTAGTTCACCAACATCATCCCAAAATGTTGGTGTGCGACATCTCTTTCCGTTTAACGCTTCATATGGTGTCATCTGAATACTTGAATGGAAGCTATTGTTATAGAAAAATTCTACCAGAGGTAATTACTAATCCCACATACCTTGAAAGTCAAGTGAGAAAGATATCAACATGTGTTCTAAGGTTTGAATAGTTCATTCTGATTGTCCATCAGTTTGAGGGTGGTAAGCAGTGCTTAAACGAAGTTCAGTATCCAGGGCTTTCTGAATAATTTTCCAAAATCATGATGTAAAACGAGGATCACCATCAGATATAATTGATAGGGGTACTCCATGAAGTCTCACAACATCATTAATATATAATCATGCTAGACTTTCTAGTGGAAATCCATCTCTTATAGAAATAAATTGTGATGACTTGGTAAGATGACCAACAATAACCCATATTGCATCATTCCTTCTAGGAGTCTTTGATAGTCCTACGACAAAGTCCATCGTCATATTATCCCATTTCCACTCAGGTATGAGAGGAGGTTGCCTGACTCCTCCAGGCTGTTGCTTTATAGTATTCACTTGTTGACAAACCATAAATCTTGACACAAAATCATCAATCTCCCACTTCAGGTTGTCCCACCAAAAATGTTCCTTCAAATCTCTATACATCTTAGTGCTACCCTGGTGTATATTGAAATTGGAAATATGAGAATCATCCAACAATTCCCTCTTGAGATCAGGTATATCGGGAACACATATTCTATTCCCAAATTTCAAAATTCCATCTTCATATACGAATTCACTCAATCTTCCATTATTCATAGCTTTAATATTCTTTTCAAACTCCTCATAATCGTCCTGATAACATTTTATCCATTCTATTAAAGATGGTTTGGCAACCATTTGAATAAGTATTGATGCATCACCTTCAATGGTAATTCCCATATCCGTCTTCACTAGATCCATGAAAATAGGATCCCTTTCAACACTAATTTTTTCAGAACTCCATGATACTTTTATATCAAAGCATCGGCCACCTTATTTTCCTTCCCCAGGTGGTAGTTTATAGTGAAATCATAATCCTTTAGTATTTCAAGCCATCGTCTTTGCCTCATGTTGAGTTCTTTCTATGAGAAAATATACTTCAAACTCTTGTGATCAGTATGTATCTCACATTTTTCAACATAGAGATAATGTCTTCATATCTTCAAAGCAAATATTACAGCTACTAACACAAGATCATGAGTAGGTTAGTTTTTCTAATCAATTTCACCTGTCTTGATGTATTGGAAATGACTCTATCATTCTGCATAATGAAACAACCAAGTCTTTTCTTCGATGCATCACTATAAATAACAAACCCATAATTTCCCGATGGTAGAATCAATATTGGATAATTGACTAATATTCTCTTCAGTTATTCATAAAATTCTTCACACACTTTTTTTCTAAACAAATTTACCCCAATTACGTGTGCGCTTGGTCAATGGGTTACCCAATCAGGAAACATTCTGGATGAAACATCGATAATAACCTGCCAAACCAATAAAATTGTGTACCTCACTTATACTTGTCAGTACTGGCCATTCTTAGATTGGTCTTGTCGTATAATGATCAAAAGAGATTCGTTCCTTGGAGACAATATGGCCAAGAAAAGAAATCTTCTGAATCCAGAATTCACCCTTGCTAAACTTCCCATATAATTCATGTCTTCTAAGAGTCTTTAGAATAATGCGCAACTGATTTTCATGATCATCATATATTTTTAATTATACCAAGATATCATCAATAAATACCACTAAAAAGTCATCATGATATTCCTTGAAAACTCTATTAATTATATCCATGAAGAAAGAGGGTGTAGTAGTCAATCCAAAAGGAATTATTGTAAAATTATAATGCCCATACCTGGTTTAAAATGATGTTTTTGGAATGTCTTCCTACTTAACACACAACTGATGATATCCAGATCGATGGTCAATCTTTGAAAAGTATTGATCTCCATGAATTTGATCGAATAAATCATCAATATGAGGCAGGGGATGCTTGTTGTTTATTTTTATAGCATTGGTCTCCCTATAGTCAATGCACAACCTCATAGATCCATATTTCTTCTTAAAAAAAGAATATGGGCTCCCCATAAAGAAACAGTTGGGAAAATAAATCCCTTATTACTCAATTCCTCTAGTTTTTTCTTTAGTTCCACTAATTCCATAGTGACCATTCTATACGGGGTCTTCGATATGGGCCTTGAACCAGGAAATAAATCAATGGAAAACTCAATTTCTCATTCTGGAGAATGTCTAGGTAAATCTTCTCGAAACACATCATCATATTCTATCACAATAGGTAAATCCTCTATTTGAACATTCCTTTCCTCACCCACACCTATTTCATTCTCTTCCTCCCCTATAATTTAATTTAGCTGAGCTAATGAGGGTGCATCTAGATAAGAATAAGGTGGTGACGATTCTTCTCTAAATATAAGGTTTTCCTTATCATCGTTATCAAAAAGAGTATCCTTCTTCTTCTTATAATAAATTTTTGCATCATGTTCCGAAATACAATACATAATGAGGATTATATCAAATTCAATCACGGGTATGATGATGAGATCAGCATATAAATAACATTTATATACCCTAATGGGAAATGATTCACAGAACTTTGTAGCAATGATACTTCCCTTAGGAGTTTTCACTAACAACTCCCTTGTTAAATCAAATTGAAAATATCTAATTTTAAAAGAAAACTATGAAGATATGAAACAGTGCGATGATACAGAATAAAATAAATCATTGTCTAAACATGATGAAACCATTAAATTACATGCCAATATGTCGTTCAGAGATTCAACCTCAGCATTACTGATCTCATAATCTTGTCCTTGGTCCCTTGGCCTTTTTGAGGTAAGATTACCTAGCGCTTAGGACATTAATTGGCATAATGTCTCATCTTCCTACAATTGTAGCATTGATCATTGGTAGCATCTTTATATTTCTTACAATCACCAGTGAGATAGCCTTTATGTTCACATTTGTAGCATACTCCATTTCCTTTTATACAAGAATTAGGGTGTATCCTTCCAAAATTATCACATGGTGGAAATTCAATTCTTCCCTTCTTCCCTGTTTCATTATTTCCTTTCCCATAGTGTTCTGCAGATTTCTTCTTCTCTTTATTTTCTTTAATGTTATAAGACATAGGGAATTCCTTTTCTGTATTGAGAGAACACGAGACAATATCTTCGTATGATGAGAAGGATTTTGATACTACTGCTCGAATCAGAAATGGTTTTAACCCATAAAAGAAATGAATAATCTTACTTCTTGGGTTACATATATAATCTGCAGCATGCCTTGCTAACCTTTTAATGTTAGACTCATACTTTGCCACATTATCGTCCTCCTTTTTCCTCAAACTCAGAAATTGCCTTTCCATATCTACTCGATGGTCACGATGAATGTAATTTTCTAAGAAAATTTCATTAAACTCCCTCCATTCTATACTTGATACTTCTTCAGCTTCTTTTTTGTTTTGAATCAATGGACACCATTGATCAGTATCTATAGTGAGGCAATAAACTACCATGAAAATTGTTTCCCATTCAATACTCCCCAATGCCTCAAATATTTTCTATAGTGAACTTATCCATTGCTCAACTACCAATTGATTTTTAGTCCCATTAAATGTTGGTGGTTGATTCCTCATGAAGCGATCTAACATTGATCCTCCACGCTGTGGATCAGGGTGCTCCATACAGGTAAGGTTGTTATTCATAACCTGAGTGAGTTGTCAATGTATGGTGATTAGCTGATCAACACCAGTTATATCACCAGCTCCATTATAATTATCTTGAGTAGGAGGTAAATACCTTCTTAGAGTGCATGCATTGATATAGTTTCCATTCCTTCCACTATGCGCTGGTTCTAAACAATGGCATACACTTGATTAGTTAATGAATCGCAATACATAAATTGAAACATGTAAAACACTTAACATAAATTGAACAGTATATGGATATAATACATTATTATAAAAAAAAATTCTTTGAGAAATTATATACTCATAAACCCTTTATATTGGTTTGTAATGGAAATGAAAATTATCAAAAGCATATCCCCCGGGACTGTCGTAACCAATAGTGCATCAAGGCCCATTGTCGTGCACAACTTCCTGTTTGAGTCAAGTTCAAAATAGTGTTTTCGGGTTTTACCCATATGTACATTTGTTCCAGAGCCACCTATACCAGCTCGTATCCATACAGTGATGTATTTCTCAGAAAACTCACAATATCTCTACAATACCAATATTAACGGAATTTATTCTATTCTGATCCTCAAAGTCTATCTTAGGACAATGTGCTCTAATTAGAGATTATCTAAATCTAGTTTCTATTATTGGTACTAAACTTCTTTTGATAACAACTGTAAGGCCCCGGCCCTAGTTACGTAGAGTCTGTGAATTATTACATAACATTGGCATAATCACAAGGAAATCATGTCTTGAAATACCGATCAGTTTACTGTTATTGGAAACAAGATTCATACATTAGTTCAACATTACAACTTGAAAAGAAATAAAACGTGAATTATTTCAATTATAACATCCAATCATCCTAGATTATGCCTGAAAGTCACTCATAACTATCTTCTTCATATCCTATGAAAATGAAACATAAAAAAGGGGTGAGCTCAAATTCTCAGTAAGGGTAAGAAATACAGCGGAAGATAACATAAATATTAAGCATGGTGAATAATTGAATCCACATGATTTTACCAATAATAATCATGAATATATTTATGAAAGGAATATTAGCAGAGTAAATAATGAAATAACAAAACATAATCATTGGGATTCTACTAGTCTAATGACCAATTGAACCATCAATATTATTTTCATAATGAGGGAATGTATAATGTCGGACATTCTGAAACATTTTTTGAAGGCCTCGGCCAAAACCATATCTCAAATTGGGAGTGTCCTCGGCCAATTCCACGTCTAGTTGTCTCATGAGACCTACCAAGGCATCAAAGATCTATATTGGGCTCCACCTGTCACTTAATATGTCCAGTACATTCCATATATTAAAATGTTGAAATATAACAAAATCATTCTTATTAAAACTAGAAGACGAAATATCAATACTTTAACCATATACCATGAATGGTATAAAAATAGTACATCCTCACTCAAACATATCAAAAACCCTTCAATAAAATATGGATGTTTTGTATCATAATAAATCAACTTCAAATAAACTTGAAATCCATCAAAGGATTTTGACATATATGAAATCAAGACCTTTTTTGGAGAAATATCTCTTTCTATTTTGAAATCATTTAAGAGTCACATAAGTATAAAGAAACATTTATTTTGAAAATATTAATATAAGCTGGTAAGGGAAGATTCGACAAATTTATAATGGCAGAAAATAGCGACACCCTCTGTATATGATAAAAAAATACATTCTTACCTTAATACCATAGAAAAGGTTTAAAAGGACTTTGTTTGGAAAACGACAGAAAGATTCCTTTATAAACATCTTAGAAAAAGTCAAACAAGGGTATAACATACTTTAACCCATAGTATATAAAATAGTAAGAATGTTTTTAATACATTCTTAAGAAACATGGATGTGGATGATAAATAGGTCCCAGTAGATAATTATGTATAAAAAACTGAGACAATGAAGAGATTTTGAAATAAACCCTTACCTTGTACTTTTCCTTGGTTGATGGTAGTTTAACCTCAATTATAATGATGAAATAATTGTTATTAAATTATACACAAATCATATACATTAATATGATATCATATATGATCTTTTTTCAATTCTTTGTGAATAATATTTTAGTATTATTGTCGTTTCTGGAGTTAACTTACTCTTTTTCTTTTATGTTTTTATTACATAAGATGTGTTTTTTATGGTTAGGTTTTATTATATTCATATCCAAAATGATATCATGTCCTTAAACATTTTTTTTAACCACCAAATGAAAATTATTCTTGAATAGATACGATGAGGAATGAATCTCATCACGTTCTTGGAGATGGTAGTATGTACATACGCATGAGCGACAATATCATTATTTTGAAATTAAAATCATATATAATTGAATGATATATCATATATAAAGAATCTTTATAATTTTATATTTATTATTTAAATCATTTATACTCATTATTGTACCCATTAAAATAATAATGTATTGAATAACAATTTCCCCATGATGTGGAGACGGTAAGTCGTACATACGATCGTTTGGGGACATGTCATTAAAAGGATGGATAGAATGATGAAATAGTTGTAATATATTTATAATAAAATCAAATTATATAGAATATACTGGATTTATTATTTTATAATGGAAACACCAAAGAAAGAGGAAGTGCAAGAAGAGAGGAACTTGAAAGAGGTGATGAAATATTTACCTCTTCTTCTGGTACTTCGTTTTGATTTGATCAAAAGGGCTCCATAGGTTGGTTTTCTGAATAAAGTATTTGGGAATTTTTTGGACTATCCAAAAGGCTTTGAATGTGTGAATTTTGGAGAAGGGGAAGTGCCCTTTTATAAGAGGGGTGAGGGGAATCTTAGAAAAAACATAAAATATTATTTTATAATAAATTCATATTCGGTTTATAATAGCTCAAATTTGATTTATTTCTAGGATAAGGTGGGGATGGGTCGAAATCCACTCAAAAAATTGGTTTTAGATAGGTTTGGGGCACTATATAAACCTTATCTTTTAGATTTAACTCTTTGTTAATTAGTTTGACATTTACAATGTCTCTTTGTATTTTTATATTATATTGCTAATAAACTTATAATAAACTGAAAAGCGAACCCCAAGTGGTTAATTAATGATATACCTATAATTATATAATTCCATTGGACTAATCACAGATTTTTAGGAATAATACATCAATTAATAATATAATATAAATTTTAAAAATTATTATTTGTCAATTTTGACACTATTTAATAATTGATTTTTGTTAAAGTGCTAAGAACTTTATTAATTAGAATAAATTTATTTAATGAATAAAAACTTGTAATATTAATCTATAAATTCTTTGATGGTATCAAAACATTCAAATTATGTTTATTTTAACATTTATAGTACCATTTCTTTTATTATTTCATTAATAAGGAAAATACTGCATCACCATTGTGTCATAAATAAATTTAATTATTCAATGTCTAAAAATTATAAAAAAATACCATTATGTAGTAAATATCTATATATTTATAATGAATAATTATAGTCTAATTTATCTTATGTGTAACCCTATGTAAAAATTTGTTTAGTAAAAGAGATATGCTTATGTCATTTTTGTATTTACTTTAACTTAATTAATATAAAGTTTCATTATCACTTACAAGTGGCTCCATGAGATTCCAAAATCGACCCAAAGATTCCCATGGTCAATCATGTATTATCCAATAGGGTTAGGACATGTGTTATGGTAATTTAATATTATTATAATATTATTTTGTACCCATATTTACCCGATTTACCCTATAACCATGGTAAATAAATATTTACCGAAGTAATTATTCAAAATGTCTAAAAATAAAAGCTAAATATTTAAAAAATTTGGTCCTCCTGATACTAAATATGGAATATATTTTTCTAAATTCAAAACACAAAATTGGGAGAATTTAATTTAAAATTAATTCCTGTTGGCAAAACAAAAAGCGTGTTTTTTAAGAAATAATAACTATCAAAAGATTGTCATTTGTTTGTATCTAGATTAATTTGAAATCACCGACAATGACCAACATTGGATTAAATTTTAATAATATATTATAATTATATTTTAAATCCACTAAATATAATATTTTATCCCAATAAATTATTTTGATTAAAAATTTTGTTTTTAATTAAAATTTAGTAATTTTCACTATTCATCAAAAATTGGATGTTCTCAGAAAAATACCAAGAATTCATCCTAAGCTAATTTTGATATTCAGAATCCAAAAATGAAGTCCAAATTGAATAATAAATTTTATAAAATTTTAAAAATTGGGTATTACTATTCATAACTACTACTTTGATTGGTCGCGGTGTATTAGAATCTCGAAGTTGCGTACAATGCAAGCTATTGCGTTATACAAAGGGAAACATGTCGTGGTTGTTTGGGGTGTCACATAATTTTATGAAGGTAATAATATATTAATTATGTGAAAATAAGATCATCATTATGTTGTTTTTTGGAATTTGATGTCACAATTGATTTTGGAAATTTAGTGTCCATTCAGAGAATGTTTGGAAAAAGTATAATCGAGATTTATAAATGTTTCAACGGATTATGTTGGAAATAGGATAGTATTATTTAAGATTATTTTTTTAACGTTTTAATACTATTTTTTTATAAAAATGACAACCTACAGGTTAGGTGTTAACTCGTCATGTCAGACAAAGCAGCGAGAATCAAACCCACAGCCGAAGTGTGAAAAGGATTTATCACCTACCTTTAGCCTACATTAAGTCCCTAGTTATTATAAAATATTTTTCATAATTTAAATGCTATATATTTATATTTTTAACCTTATATGATTGAGATAAATAGAATATTTTTGAGTTTAATCTTTTGAAGAGAAAGATGAGTTGTGGTAGGAAATATTTAAAGGATGAAACTCTATATGTAAATAAAGTATTATTCCTTGTGTTCTTAATATATTAATTAAATTTATTATACAACACTACGTAAAAGATTATAGAACCAAAAAAATTTCCTATTACTATATTTTGAGATAAATCAAATGGTACCTTAGATCATCGTAGATTTATTTCTTTCTTCTTATTAACATTCTGCTATTAATAATCTCTATCACTCTCAATCAGAACATGATGGTTAGATCTCTCCTCCATATACATGTTTTCCTACATAGAACCCTAGTATGTGATATTTATGATAACCTTCATAGGTACCACTCTTTATTTAAAAATTGAGGTCACATAAATTTATATTTTAATGTATGTTTAAACTAAGATATTTTGAAATGTCAAACCACAAGTTTTAAATATCGAGTTTAAATTACAAGGAACCAATTTATTGAAGTAGGGGATAATGTAAAACCCCAATATTCCATGCTACACGTCCTATTTAAATAACTCAATAGAATGCGATGTATGCCACACCGAGTTCAATTGCACCACGAACTATCAAAATAGTCATTTAATAAGCACTTATGAATAATATTAACCACATTTTGAATTAGATATCACCTGAAATATTTTAACAACCGTATATTTTGTTTCTTAGACATAGTATAATGACAAATTCATTTCTATGGATAAAATAAATATTTTTTAAAATAATGCAAATTTTCCGCATTTTAATGATGAACCATTTTTATATACAATATTTGACACTTTTAAATATTAAATTTGATGAAATTATATACCCTATTAGATTAGGGAAATAAAAAATTAGATTTTATTAGTTTTTGGTACATTTTGGATAACGTTCATATTTGGATGAATAGTTAAAAATACTAAATTTTAATTGAAAATAACTTATTTAATCAAAACAATTTATAGTGTTAAATTATAGTTTTTAGTGGCGTTAAAGTTTAGTAAGATTATATTTTTATCATTTAATATAAATCAAGTCATTGTAAGTAATTTCACATTTAAATTGGACTTGAACACATGTCACTATTTTGATAGTTTTTACATCTTTAAAACCCATGTTTTGGTTTTGACAACGAGAATAAATTTCAAAATAATTAAAGTTAATTCTGTGTTTTGGATTTTGAAAATTATATTTCATAATTGGGATCATAAATAACAAATTGTGTGAATATGTACCTTTTATTTTTGGAAATTTTAAATAGTAAGTTCGGTAATTATTTTTATTTTCCAAGGTTAAAGGGGAAATCTGGTAAACTAGATGAAAAAAATAATATTATAATAATATTTAAAAACCATAACACATGTACTAATCCATACCGGAAGATGATATATTCAACCATGATCATCTTTTGGTCAAATGATATGAATTTAGGGACCAATTGGGTTTGATAATGACATGTTATAAAAATTAATTTTAAGTAAATATAATTATTAAATAAACATATATCTTTTATAAAATTGATTTTTATATAGGGTTGTATGTTGGATCAATATTTATAAAAATATTCATTATAAAGAGAAAAATATTTACTACAGCACGGTATTTAATTTAATTTTTTTTTGTCATTACGTAATTAAAATTATTTTTGACACAATGATGATGCACTAATCACCTTATTAATGAATCATTAAAATAATTGATATTTTAAATATTAAACTAAATGAATATTGAAATTTTTAATGCCATCCATGAACTTTCTAGGAGTATATGACATGTTATGGTTGATTGAAATTATTTTTTTCTAGAAAATAATGTTTTAATGAGTTTCAAAAAAATGAAATACAAAATACTGTCAAAGGTGACATAAATGAGTTTTTCAAGAAAATTGAATTAATTAAATGATATAATATTTTTAAAAATTTATTTTTCATCCAAAAGATGTAGGAAATGATATATATTTTATTAATTAACAACTTGAGGTAATCTTGAAAACTTTTAGAAACAATATAGACCATTTTGTATAAAACTACATGAAGACACAGTAAAAGTTAAACTTTTTAACTAAGAGTTAAATCTAGAAGATAAGGTTCATATGGGGTCCTAAACATTCCTAAAAAATATTTTTTGAGAGGATCTAGACCCATCCCCACATTATCCTTTATATAAATCCAATTGGATCTATTAGAAACTGACAATAATTTTATAATAAATTAATAATTCAAACTTTTATCAAAGTTCTAATCACCTCTCTTATAAAACAGTAATGCCCCTTCTTTTAAATTCACCCACCAAAAGACATTTCGATCAGCCAAAGCTAGATCAAATATTCTCCAAACAACATCACGTAAATTTGGAGTCCTTACATTGATAAAAACAACAATATAAAGAGCCCATTTGTTCCAATCAAAAGGAAGCACCTTAAGAAGAGGCAATTATTTAATCACCTGTTTCAATGTTATTTTCCTTTTTTACTTCATCATTATTTTTTGTTTCCATACAAATATAATAAGTCCAGTATCTTATAAAAATTGGTATTTTATTATAAAAATTTTACTACCAAAGTCATCATTCTATCCATGTTATTAATGGAAATGTCACAATACACGTGTACGTACACCTTATTATCTCAACACTATGGGGTATTTTGTTATTCAACAATTTATTATTTTAAGGGAATAATAATGACTATAATTGATGGATATAATAAATTTAACATTTTAATGGTTCCCTATAATTAATATACCATCCAATTCCACAACTTTTAAATATTACGGAAATGATATCGTTTCTTGTATGTACGTACGACTTAGTGTCTCCACAATGCAATGAGATTCATTTCCACGTTTAACATTCATGCATGATTATAAAAATATATATTATTAATAAGTATGTAATATGTGACATAATAATTCTATTGTAATGACATATATATGTATTTACATGTATTTTATCCACTAAATCCCATTCAATATGATATCAAAATGGAAACATCATTCGTGCATACGTACGGCTAACCATCTCTATGAATGGTGTATTCTATTTTATATGACTATATTATATATATATATATATATATATATATTATAATTATATATGATATATAAATAATATTATACATTCTGTACGTATGTAAATCATGATCTAATTAATATTATCATGACTAACAATTCAAAACACGTACAACAAACAAAACAATATTAGCCAAAATGTTGCATTAACCAGGAATTTCCAAAAAATGGGAAATATAAAGTCATAAAAGAATCATATATTATATCATAAATATTATTATCATTCTGATTAAAGTTAATATTATGTTTACAAAAACATTATAGAATAGTTTTAGGCACTTACAAAGAGTATCAGACCTAAGGTAAGGGTTACTTCCTCAATCTTATTATTATCCAATATTGTTTATGTGTAAGTATATACTATGGAATTTTTATCATCAATGTCCAAGAATCATTAAAATGGTTTCAAAAGGAAACTTTTGAGGTCTTATAGAGAGGAATATTTAACTAGATCATCATATTAAAAGTTTTAATGATTTATTTGTTTCTAAATCTATTTAATTAATGTTTATGTTTTCAATATGATTTGATAGATTTATTCATTTGGATATAATTTTTTTAAAATGATAATTAATTTCATAATTTTCAATTTTGTAGAAGACACATTGATTAAAAAATCTCTTTAAATGACTTCATTTATAAATTTTGTGACTTTTAATTGATTTCATGAAAAATGGATATTTCTCTCAATGTTTTTTACCGATTAATTTAAACTATGTAAACATCCTTTAGTGGATAGTATTTTTCATTGAGGTTGGTTTATTATAATAAAATCTTACATATTGTATTGAACGAGTTAGGATATGTTTTACTATGGTTATACTATTTTTATTCTATTCATGGTTTCTAGTTAAAGTATTAAAATTTCATATGGTAGTTTTAATATGAATGTTAATGTCATGTTTCACCCTTTTCATATGAGGAATGCATCAGAATAAGTAAGTGACTGGTGGAGCCCACTATAGCCCATTGATACATCAGTGGGTCTCATGAGAAAAACTATTGTCTTGGAACAAGGCCTTGATAGAATATTTGGGAATTTCCTGAGCATAAGGCCTTGACGTAGTAGTTATTATGTCCATAATTATGCATTCCCCCTTTTTGAAATTAGTTATTATAATGGATTATTTAACTATTAAAATATATATTTTCATGTTTATGAGGTAATGATTGATTTATTTTTTCTGTGTTATGTTTATTCTTATGTTTAAAAGTATTATTTTTTATTATACATATTTCCTTACATGTTTATAGCGTTTAGTGAATTATCTACCCTTACTGAGGATTTGAGCTAACCCCTTTCTTATGTATAATTTTATTCAGATGCCAAAATCTGTATTATGATTTATATGTAGGGTTAAGATGAGGGATAATTTGAGTTCTCAAATGATTATCTAGGATGTATTTTATGTTAGAAATTGTAATGTTATATTTTTTTATGTAATATATTTTACAAGAATGCTAAATTGTTCGATCCTTTGGGACATGATTCATTATAATCATGCTAATGTATTAAAATAATGCACCAGATCGGCGAAACTGGGGTTGGGTAACTACATGAATAGGCACATCAACTATCTTGTAGATATGTTTAAAATTACTCCAATCACTCAAGCCTTCAAGACTGAAGCTCATAAGCTAAAATACATCACTACTCTATTGGACATGTTTTTGGAAAACAAATATGACTTTAACAAGGCTATAAAGTATGGAGGTGAGATCATCACTAATTTCATTAAGCTATTGAATCCATATATACATGGGAAATGTACTACCATTGTGTCTCCTATAGAAATCCTTATGCTACCTGGTTTAACTTCTTACCCCTCCACTACCTTTTCTTTTTCTACTATGTTTGTTTCTCTGTCTGTGAGCTAGATCAAACATGTTATTAATGAGTATCTATTACCTCGATCTTCCACAGGACCATATCGTCCACCCTATGTATTTGATAGAGTTCCTTTTACTTCTACCAATGTTGGTTCAACACCTTCTACCACTTCTACCTATTCTCCTATGGTTCCTCCTGATGTGTCTACCAAGGAAAAATAAAAGACAGCTTGATCTAAAGAGAATTGAAACATGTATATTGACTGGGATGTATTGTATTTTTCATCATGATTATAATGAGCTCACTAATTTCACTTAATACCATTTTCAATATTTTTTTTTATTCTCTTAATTAAATTGATTTTGTGTTTCTATTTCATATTATTCTTTATAATTCATATATGGGGAGAAATAAGACAGGGAATTTATGGAATCATTTATAGAAAAATATATTCATTGGGGAAGAAAAGTTTCTCTGTATCGTATCACATATATACTAAAATATATTATATATATGGATTATAAATGACATGAATTGCAATAATCAAAAAATGGGGAGATTGTTGGACTCCTAATGTTTTATTTATAACATATCATGTTTAACCTATCGCAAATCATGTTTGGAGATTGTTTCTTTCCTTATGTTTTAATGCTTATAATTCATGGATTAAACTCTCAGAGGATCTTGATTCCAAATCTCACCAATTATTTTCTAATCTCGTAAAATATGATTAATCTTGTTATATTATGATCTAGTATGATATTGGTTAATATTAATCCATTATTTGAATATTGCTTCATAAGACAGTTTTTAGATATTTGATTAAGTATATGAAACCATAATCATGATACTAGTTCTTAGTTTTTTCAATGGACATATCAACGTTTAATTGCTATAGTTTCAAGAAATCATAACGTGACACCATTCATAATTTTGAAAAAGAAATAGATGTCATTACATGAGACACCTATTTTTTGATGCCATTGTCATTCTATATGTTCTAGAATTCTCAAAGGATTAGACATTGTAATTGTGCTATTAGGTTCAGATCTCAACTCAACTATGAAACCATGACACACTTAATAGTAAATGGAAAAGGATGAGACTCTATTCCAAGTAGAACAATTTCAAGATAGAAATCGTGAAATCATTTCATACATAACAATTTTCTTTTCTTTTTCAATTTAATTTAAAATTTATATCCAATGGTCATATTTGATTCATTTAATGACACTGACATAATTAATGTTCTTTTGTAGACATGACACATGAACATATAAGGTATAAAGAGTGAAAATCATGCATCCATTTGGCTACAATACATGCACCTCATATAAAAAAATCGAGGCACTACATAAATAGGGAAGGTGAAGTTGAAGGAATGAAAAGTGAGAAGAACACATATACTAAAGAACACACAAAGAACTCTTGATTCCAATTGGCTGAACTATTGTAGATCACAACATCAAACATCCTTATAGATAATACTCTACAAATAACAAGATATATAAAGGATATATTATTAAACAAGAAACAAGAACATGAGATTGAGGACTATATTTTTTTCACAAGAGGACTAAAAAGAACTTATTCTATATCCTAATAGTCCATAGCTGCATAGAAAAATACTTAAATAATTTCTAACCCTTTATCATTATCATTTTACTACTATGTGTTGTTTTATTACATTTCATGTAGTGTGTGTATGTATAGAACAATCCTTGTCTCTTTAATCAAACAAGAGGGTGAAAGATATCCCACTCAAATATCTTTTACACTTGGTTTACTCGCATATAACTATTTTAGAGGTCCTATATGACCTGATTGTTTGTTTTCCCATGTAGAACTGTGGATGTGGTCTTGTGACCTAGACTGTTTTCTTGTACTATTGTTACCCTTAATCCAGGTTGTGAATCAATGTTTATATATATATATATATATATATCATTGTGGTTTATGATCACCAAGTACAATGTATTTGGTCTGGGATTGAAACTGAACCACCTGTTTTATCTATAGTGTCTTTTAAATTTTATTTTCTCTATTTTAACATATATTTCTAGAAAACTAAATTCTAAATTGATAGTTAGTATTGGATAGTAGTTATATCTTTTTTACTAATTATATTAGTTTCAAATGTTATACCAATATATCAAATTGATATTACAGATAATTAATCAATCTTCTGAATAGGTATTTGAACATTCAATCTATTAAATTTTGTTACCCTGATTAACTGTACTACATTATTTTGATTTTGGGACATCTTTTTAAATAAACAATTTTACAGACATTTTTATAGGAATTCAATTAACCACATTTATTTATTGTGCTACTCCGACCAGAAAAATCAATATAAAATTCTAAAAAACAACACATAGAAGAGAATTTATAATACAAACTGACCACTATACATATTGTTTATAATCTGGTTGGAAATTATTATTCATGATATATTCATATTTTTCCATTATTAATGATCACGAATTATTGAAATAACTTATTTTAGGGATACCATTATTATATTCCCATTGGTATTGGCTTATTACTTGATTTTAACAATCATTACATTCCATGAGTAACACTTATGGTTATTCCATATGTTTGTTTCTAAATGTGTAACACCTACTCATGGACATCTTATGATGGGTACACCATGATAGTGATCTAAAACATTGATTAATGTTCACTCTCATGAGAGTTCATGTATTGGAAGAGGCAGTAAACTTAATATTACATGGAAATTTTTTCACCATGTTATATTGTCATGGATGTTATGCAAGAATCATTTTTATGTCATGTTATATGTTACTTCCACATAACATTGTTTCTTTGATCTCATTATTCCATGATCTTTATGTTATTATTGTTTTTATTTATTCATTATTAAATCATTTTATGTTATCTTCTTATGCCTTCAAACTCAAGTGTTATGGTTCATTCCCATATTTATTCCCTTACTGGGATTTTTAGATCATCACATTTGACAATGTATTACCAAGGTTATCCTATAAAAATATATAATTTATAAGGAAGTTAGGATCTAATTATGGGAAGTAGAAAAAATATATTTTATTCATGTTTCATGTTTTCTAATCATGTATCTATTCCTAAAATTTTAGATCATCGATTAATATATAATGGATGATAATGATCAAAATCATATAATAGTATGTTTAAAATACTAGAATTTCGATAGTTTGTATGAGACAAGTGAATATCTATTTTTATATATTAAGACTAATGAAATTTAGTATGAACCATATTTATAACTATATCACTATGAATATCCTTTAATGAATCTTCAGGAGTCACTTATAAGGACAAAATTTTCATTTATAATTCATTACTTCTATAATCATTGGTTCATTATTAAATTCTCATTGGATATGTAGTCAAGCACAATAATTGTATATTTTTTATCTTTGTTCAGTTAGAGGTTGGAATTATGGGAACCCATGATGAAAAACAATGTGATTGGAAATTTGAGGGTTTTCTCAATGAAATACCAAACTTTATGAGAATAAGAGCTCAGAATATCATGATGGTACTGGATAAACTATCTCATGTTATAAATAAGAACAAGTATCATGTAAAATTACGTTCACATAATTTCAAATATTAAGATGATGTAGAATCCATAATTCAAAAAGTCCATTTATAATTAGTGGATATTTTGATCCCCTCATTCCAGAATATTGGTTTAACTATAATGGTAATATACTCTTTATCCCCATATACTCAAAATAAGTGAATGTCATGCTGGAAATCTAATTTTTTTATGTGAAATCTTATTAGTATTTGAAATTAATAAAAGACACAAAATATAAAGAGTATATTTATTATAAGGAATGTTAAATATTGAATAAAATATTATTTAGTCAATGTTTTTCCAAAATTCTATGTATTATGAATGACATTGAGTTCTTCTGATTGAATTAAAAGGAAGACACGTCTATCCGGGAATATAAGAAAAACACCACACGGTATTCATGATACACCTCTAGATCATTCATGAACTGTAAAATCAAGGTGTATCTCTTATATAGTGGACTAAAGACTAGTATACAAAAAGAATTTCCAATTTGATACATTGATATCTATAAATGGATTTACTATTGTGCCCTTATGGTTGACATATTGATTGGAGACTCTAAATGACCTCATGGGATCATAGATAAGAAGAGGAAATTGGAGTTTAATAAGGTGGATCAACAGATAAATCCCATAATAAAATAAAACCCAACATCCCATATGTAAATAGTGTGGGAAAAAGAATACTGGGAACTATCTAAAGGTAACCAACTAATTTTTAAAATGTGGAAGAAAGTGGTATTAGAATAATTATTGCGGAAGGGATATAAAGAAAACCAAAAATTTGGATGAATAAATGAAGTATTAGATTAACACATATATAGTAGTGCTTTGTTTCAACTATAAGAAACATATAAATTGTGTGATCCAATTCCAAAATCCACGGTTCGTTGGTGGAAAATTTTAAAAAAAACAATAATGGTAACAAAGAAGGGTATATATTTTCACTAATACTATGGTCTATCTTTAAAATTATGTCGTGACATGTACAATGTTTAATAATTCATGAATACCAAAAAATTATATTGGTTTATATTTTTATGCATTATTCTATATCCTGAAATTTTAGTATTACTATTCAAACATCGCCTCAAATTATGGTGGTTCAGTTATCTGTGATAAAATCAAATGGGAAATTGTTTACTTTAAAGTATATAAATCACCCCCAATCAATGTTTGTGGAATTAAAAACCATAAAAATATAGTCTTAATTCCTTTGGTGGAAATGTATCCTACATTGGCCATAAATTGGAAGTATTTAAATAATAACGACATCATATTTCTGGAAAGGGAGATCACTCTTCACATCTCAAAGGATCTTCCAATTATGTGCAATTATAAGGATAATGATGAATCTCATTAAAAAGCACACCCTCAATTGTGGATATGTTTCCTTATGAGAATTCACATTTATTAAAAATTATTTGAACAACGATGAGTATCCGGCTCAAGGACACTACCATTTCAACAGACCACACTAATGTATTTCCCGACGAATTTATTGGTCTTCACCCAGACAGAGAGGTTGAGTTCTCAATTTATCATATACCTGGATCTATATCCATATCAAAAAACTCGTTATATAATTAATACTATTGAGTGCAAGGTACTAAATTAGTCATTACAATAGAATCGATACAATGGTTTTATTTGTCTGAGTGTTTCACCATTGTGCGTGCCTATCCACTTTTTCAAGATGATGGATTGATCAATTCACTACTCCATTGATTAACCAAGAAACATCAATATCAAGATAAAGAAAAGGAATCTCATTCTATGGATAGATAATTCTTCAATTAACTATATAGGGTCATGTATTGTTCTAAAGTGCACCTTCAGTCAAGAAATCACCAAATAATGATGATGTAGGAAAATATTACCTAGATTTATATTCGATTGCGGAATGGAAACTATGAGTTCATATTTATTCCATTAAGAGTTACTAATTATATAGAAAATTTCATGGACTTAATAATTATAATTTTTATACATGACATTGGAAAATGATTCTTAGTATTTATAGATTATCTTCTAATATTCTCCAATATAAAGGAGTAATACAATGAGAATTATTCAATCTATACCAAAGACATCAGGAATTGAAAAACTAAATTCAATGTAAAATAGATGTGTGTTCTAGACTATTGAATGGGAGGAAATTATTATGATTATCATACCCACAAACTAATATGTCTTAGAATGGAGTAATATTTTTCTATCAAGTGAATGTGAGGACTACTACAAAAAAAATAGATGAATAGGCTCATAACTATATCATTACTTACACACCTGAAAAGTGTGGATCCTTTTATGTTGTAAAGTGATAATTTAAACAATGTATTAGGGTGTGTCAATATGAGAAATTATAATAAAGTATCCTATTACTAAAAGTATATGAATTTTGACGAGCAGAAGTCCCCCATTAATGATCTAGAGTATATAGCTGTGATCTTTTCATAGAAAATGTGGTGGTGTTATCTCTATGGGTAGAACTGTGATATATATACAGATCATAAGAGCCTAAAATATATACTCACATAAATGTTGGTTAATTTTAACCAATGAATTTGGTTATATGTAATTATATATTACAACTACTCAACCCTCTATCATATTTTTAATGAAAATCAATTGGTAGATTCTCTGAGAAGAAATGATACTATAACATTATCAATGATGAGAATTTAGAAGCATCTAATTTTGGTAGTCATAAAATTGATGGAAATAGGAATAATAAGGGATATAAAAACATAAGTTACTTTAAATATATATGATAAACCATATATTTGGGATATACTAGTTGATTTTCAAAGAAATGTGGTATAAAATAAAAAAATAAGAATCTATAAGACATGGTAAACCATCCGAATTCAAAATGTATGAGGAAATAGATGTAATATTTTCATTATGAATTTGTGCACTATAAAATCTATAGATAAATAAAATTCATCTATATGATTCACATATCCCAACCTTATTTACTCTCCTAGGTATCACAAGAGATGTATCTAGATCTCTAAGAGTACTATTGGTGAATAAATATGAAGAAGGATATAGCTGGTTATAAATCAAATTCACATGTATGTTAGAAATTGAATGTTCAGAGGCAACTTTATAAGGGGGTGATGATACTATTACTCGTTCTTACATGGATATGGGAAAAAATCACCATGGAATTTGTCACTATGCTTTCATGGATATACCATGGAAATAATTCTATATGTGTTATTGTTGATCATATTACAAAGACATAAATTTTTATTTCATTTTGAGAATAATTATAACAAAAAAATCTTGCAAGAATATATATTCAAGAATTTTTGATGATTTATAGAGTATCAAGATTAATTTTATATAATATTGATCAAATATTTAACATTGTGTTTTGGAAGATTCTATAACATGATCTAAAAACTGGGTTGAACATTAGTAAGGAGTAAATTATTCAAACAATAGATGACTTGTTTAGAGAATTCAAAATGGACATTAGAGGATGTTAGGATGAACATCTTCCACTAATAGTGTTCCCATGCAATAGTAGTTTCCACCAAAGCAGCGAAATGGTTTATATGAATCCCTTTATGGGAAATTATTTAGGATGCCTTCTTACGGGGATGATGTCAGTGAATGTAAGTTGTTGTGAAATTAAATTGTATAAAAAATAATTAAAAACAGTGAAGACCATCCAACAGCACATCCCGACTAAAAAAACTCGAAAAAAGAGATATAATGATACAACTCGACAAGGATTTGATTTTATGGTTTTCAAAAATGAATTCTGCTTTAAATCTCAATGGAATATAGTCATTATATTTTGGAAGAAGGGAAAGATAAGTCATAGAAATATAGGCACATTATAGATCTTGATTTTGTTAGATCATTTTCCAATCCATTAGGACATAGAGTAACCATGTATCGGGTAAATGATGTGTTACACATATCACTATTTAGGATGTACATACAAGATCTTTAAAATATTATAATCCTATATGTGGTACAACTGGAAAATGATGTCCTTTAAGTGGGGTATCTGTTGCATGATTTATACTATTGAGACAATGTTTGATGTAAGAAAAATTACTCACCTGGTCAACAAACAATGGATAAACAATAAGTAAGAATATGTGACATGGGAACAAGAGGATGAGATTTAAGAAAAATACCCCCGCCTATTTTCACCTTAGTATATAAAATGAAATTTTGATGGTGATATTTTTTAAGGGGGGATGAATGAAACAACCCATAATTTTGTAAATGAAATTTCCCTTAATGTAATTATGTCCTGTTGTATAAGTCACATTGATACCATACAGAAACCAAAAAATATATTAATATCATAAATGAAGAATGACTCAACAGTCAGCAATAAAACAATTAATAATTCCAAAATATTACAGTGGAAAAATATATTAACATTAATAAAATAGGAATGTAAATATTGGGATCTTCTCAATCCACTAGAATGATTTCCCTCATTGACAAATATGTAGTAATAATACATATATTAAAAAATATAATATTCATTTTGATGATGAATGTATATATTTCTTTGTGGGAATGATGAATAATGAAGGGAACAAGATGTATTTATTGTAAGCAGTAAACCCATAAAACAATTTAATTATATCCATTAGAATAATAACATGACTACTTGATTAAAACATTTAGCATTAGGAATGGTTTCTTGACTGTTAGAATATTATAATAACCTATTATATTATTCAATAATATTTTGGAATCTTATAAATGGAGATATTAAATATTTATATAATCATATATTCAAATAAATTATTATATATAATAAATTATGTGTTGGTATTTTTGTAAAACAGAAATGTTTAATTTAAAATTTTATAATTAAAATAATGATATAAAAGAAGATATATTTTCATAAAATAGATTCATTAATTAATACATATTCATATTATAATGAAATGATAAGTTTTTTATATCATTAGTAATTATAATGTTTCAATAAAAAAAATTATAATATTTAAATAGTTATTTCTATTATAAATGATGGTTTTAAAAAAAATCATTATTTTGAAAAAAAAATCATAAAATTGAATCCACATTTAAAATCTACACCTGAATAAATGTTGGGGAATATTTTTTTTGGGTTTTTTCTAAAATAGACCAATTTTTAATTAATAGTGTAATACACTAATTTATAGTATCCAATATTATAAACTACATATATGATTCTTTGTGTCATGAATTATGTAATATAGTATTGGTTTGAACACACCTAAGCCATTTAGTATATATAGGTACAATAATAAACAATATTGATAGTCACAAGATAAAATAATAAACTAATAAAAATAATAATAATAAACCCATGTATCATCCAATTACAAATACTACCCCTCCCCACCCCTTCTCCTAAATCCTTATAATCCATTATGGTTTATAAAAATTATACCGAATTACCATCCCAAGCCTCTTTACCATGACTAGGTACTTTTGGTAACAACAAAATACCAATTCGATTTTCCATATAGAGGTTCTCAAGGATAAAAAATTAAAGATGTAAAACCCTCATTCTTTATCATTTAAGTTCATTCTTTATTTTATATTATACTCATCCTACCAATCCAAATAGAAATTATAACATTAGTATTATATATATAGTATTATTTAATTTTATTAACAGAATATCCATTATGAATTCACTTTTATTCTCTTTTTCTCCCAAAAGAAAATATGTCACCCATGATCTGTCAGTTCACTACCTTCGAGGAAGAAAATTATTATTTTTTCAGTACGTCCATCCTCGCATGTTATAACCAATTATTATGTTTAAACAGTATTATAATATATAGGTTATAAATTTTTTCCTTTTTTGTAACTTTTATATAAACATAATATTAAAAAAAATTAATCTACTTCATGCGTGTCCTAAAACTAAGAAAATAAATTAAACCTATTTCATTAATGTTTTACTAAATAAATAAATCTGATAAGAAAATAAAAATGATATATGATACCATTTAATCATACTAAAGTGAATTAAAATAATATATTTTCACTACTAGATATCTACTCCCATTCCATATAACATTCTTAAATATGAACAATTTAATCAACCTTCAATTCATGAAATGAACTCACCTGGAATGATGAAATTAAATATTATAATTCATAAAAATAGACATAAATGATATTAGTAAAATTATAATAAATCAAATATAGGGTTAATATATTTTTTATTAAATTATTAATGAGTCTAATTTTATTATATAGTACATGAAGCGCAAGTGAAGAACACATTTGGATAAAAAGTTAAGGGATCCCTAAAAAACACCATTTTTTCATTTAGGTTTTTCTTTATTTGTCTTTCCTGTAATGTAATTTTTCATTATTATTATATAATTATATTAAATTATATAAAAATATTCCAATCATATTTATCTGAAAAAATCAACTTTAATTGTTAGGGAAACAAATGTTTTAAATGGTGTTCTTCTCAATTGCTCCCCATAAACAAGCCCAACTAATGAGGACTTATAAATTTCATACTTATTTTAATGTAGAAATAATAATCTATTTTATTACACCAATATTTATTCAAAATCACTAATTTTTTAATGGGAAAAATATATTCTATCATTTATTGTGTCATTAAAACAATAATGTCTTTTTCTTATTTAATGAATCTTTATTCTTTTCTCTAAAATCACACTTACCCAGGAGTTTCAAATATTACCCTACCACTACATTTTTTATTCATAAGTAATTTAAACATAATTATTCATGATATAAAATTATTTTTCCATTATGTATTAACAATAATAATTTAAATACGTTCCTTCATTGATAACATTTTTATACGGTTGTTGGTTATGCCTTATAGGCTCATTATGTTACAGATTTCTTTCCATGGTTTACCCTTATGTATATTCCGAATGGTGGAAACATTATATGGAAATGTATAAATAAAAAATGTTATTATGGATGTTCCCATAGATAAAATTAACTTATTGGGTAATGTAATAATCATGATATTTTATGTATTGGACTAGGGAGTAAACCTAATACATCATGGTATTTTGTCCACCATGTGATATACTCTTCTAAGATGTCCCTGAATCATTTTTTAGTTAGTTCATATTTTCTAAAAAATTATAATAATATCAGGATCATATGATTATATTTCATATATATTATAATCTTTATATATTTTATAATTTTATATAATTATTCAAGATCCATGCTTTATATGTAATAAAATTATTCATTCAAAAACAAGTTTACTGCCTCCTTCCCTTGTTTAAGTGCTTATTATAATTTTTAGCTCATCACTTTTTCCGATGTATTTACAAGGTTATAGTATTCATATGATGGTGTTTAAAGAATATTTGGAACACATTTTGGGTTTTAATAAACATTGGTTTCCTTGATGTTTCTCTCTTTTTAATGATGCGCACATTCATCATATACACTCGAATTTTAAATCGTTGGATTTTATTTGGTGGATAATAATGTTTAAAATTGTGTAATAATTTTTGTAAAATGATATGGTCTCTATAAACAGGACCCAAATTAGTGTTGGAACCCCCAAAGACACATGTATATAGTGGGTCCCTTATATGTAGAGTTAATACTCCCCTATAAAAGAGGGTATTTGGGGTGAAGGTTATCCAATGTGGTGGTTACTCCACCATCTATTGAGTAAAAATTGGAGATTCATGTGTCACCCACCATAGTTTTAAATAAATTTTACAAATATCAAAATTGCAGTGTTTTGAAACATGATTTTTTCTATTGTCATTATAGGATATAGTATGTCATATTCTTTCAATTAGAGATTATTCTTATGCGGTGATCAAGCTCCCCTTCATGATTTCTAGGGGCAGTGTAAAAGATAGAAGAACACAATGTGGGAAGTTTCAATAATTGTGGATCTAAAGGTACTCATCGTGGACATTATGATATGTTGTTAAAATATCATTAAAAATCAAATTAAAAATATTTTTCAACATTATTAGAACATGTAGTTTCTAAGGGAATTTTGACCCTTATGTGTAATAGTTAACAAGACAGTGAATAACATGTATTTCCATAAAACTATTAATCATAGAGTAATTATATATTATAATCCTTATACAATATTTTATATACACTTTTAACATTATATTTAAAATCTATTGTTATTCTAGTCTTCTTATTTTACAAAAACCTATAAAATACTTGTTTTATGAATGGATATGAATTATTTATTTTTATTCCTTTTATTTTTTTGGGTTCCCTACTATTCATATTTATATTCCTCCTAGAACATGACTTGTTTCCCATTTTTGTGGTGTTTTATCAAATGAATAATTACCTCATATATGGGATATAAAAACAAGTATCTAATATATCATGTTCTATAATGATGCACGTTGATTATTTATGACAAATTACAGAAAATATTGATAAATCAGGCTTTTGGTGTTAAGGATGGATGGTGTGTTATCCAAGATTACATATAGCTTGAATGATATTTTTAGTGAATTTAGATAATACTTATATTTTGATGTATTTACTACCTTATATTTGACATATGTAATGTACTTGTACTTTTTTTGATCATGTTCGTTATATATAGTTAAATTTACAAATATATATATTTATATTCATCTGTATAGTGTTAGTCTGAATACTATGAATAAGTTATTTGTATATATATTTTATTATTATTGTTTAAGGCCTCCAATATCATGAGATGTGATTTCTTATTATTATAACCTACCTATCCTATATTTATGGTGGGATTAAGTTTGTATTCTAT
This sequence comes from Viscum album, assembly GCA_963277665.1. Taxonomy (NCBI): domain Eukaryota; kingdom Viridiplantae; phylum Streptophyta; class Magnoliopsida; order Santalales; family Viscaceae; genus Viscum; species Viscum album. The sequence continues at coordinate 988,682,234 of OY728159.1, read as the reverse complement.
GACAAACAAGGGCCTATGTAGGCCCCTGGTAGTCCAAGTAGTGTATATGATTTCTACGAGTGTCATTTGATTTTTAATTTCTATGGAATAAATTTAATGACTTCATCCCCAATAGCCTAGAGTCGGTGAATTACTTAATTAAATTGGTACTATGGACATGTTTTCACATCTCAATGGATCATATAGTTTAGTAGATTTGTAAAACCAAAGAACTACATTTGCATTAAAAAAATCTAGAAAAGAAAAAAACCTAGCAACTCAAATGGAAACACCCATAAATTCCAATATTATCCCTTCATGTCATTCATATTATACATGTTTTCATCCTGAAAAAATAATATATAAAAAGGATATGATATTAGATACTATGTAATGGTAGTAAATATAGAATAATATATCATAAATAAACATAACCAATATGGCATGGTTAATAACTAAAAATGTATGCTGTTAAAAAATTATAATGGAAATAAAATAGAAATAATAAATACATATTAAATAATTTCATATAAATAATAATATGGGAATGAAAATTCACCATGGATATTCTACATGTAATATAATCATAGGAATTATCAATTATTAATATCATAATGGGGGATTTAATAATTCTATATATCATAAAAATAGTATAAAGTATTAGGACAAGAAACCATACATAAATGGGTAAAACCTATACTATTTTGTCTCATGAGTCCCAATGAAGCATTGAGGGGCTATAGGGGTCCCCTACTGTCCTGTAATATATCAAATGAATTACTAATATAAAAGGGGTGAAACATAATAAAAATATATATTCATATTGAAAATAGTATATGAAATGTAAATGATATCCCCAATAAGTAAACTATCCATAGAAATATATTGAATTGTATCAAGAGAGTACATCCACAGTAAAAATAACATCAAACTATTAAATAAAATATGATATAAGGTAACATAAGATATCAATAAAAAAATATGTATAAGATTCAATAGAGGGAATTTAAATAAATGAAAATACTCTAATAAAATCAATAATAATCTCTTGATAGAAATACCGAATTACTCTGGAATGAAGTGTTATTTTTTAAAATACTTTTTTTTGTCATAAGAATGCGATTTTTTGTATTTATATATAACAAAATTAAAAGTGGTAAAATTATTTTTTAGGAATAATAAAATAATATTCATACTAAAATTTTGAAACTAAAGTTAAATAATGAAAAAGTATATTTATATAATTTTAGAAAGTTTCCACTATAATGCATTTTAAGTGAAAATATTAAAGAGTCATTAAAGAATAAAAGAGTAATTTTTTCACCGAAATAGAAATTAACAAGGAATGTTTTATTTATATAAATATGTAAATTATAAAAATAGTAGGCCTTTAAAAAATAGTTTGTGTGTACTTGAAAATGAGTAAAAAATGGGAACTTCCATTTTACCGAGAAAGCTTGTGAAGATTAATTGTAAAAGGAACCATATAAAACCTGGAATTCCTCATAGAATAAAAAATAATTGAGATTGACATATATTTTATCATTAAAATTATAGGATGAGTAAGTAATAATAATCAAATATTAAATTGTTGTAAAGTGTGATAAAGAATATCTCAACAAAAAATGGAGGTTCCGGAAGAAAAACTTTTGTACAAACGTGTTCTGCACATTTACATAAAATCAAAGATAAGTAAATTAGATTCATTTCTAGCTTAATTGATTACCAATTGAACATGTATTTGATTTATTATAATTTCATTATCTTCATTTAGGGTCAATTTTATAAGTATTAAGATTTAATATCATCATTTGGATGTGATTGTTTCCTTGATTTTCATTATTGGTTCACTTGAATACATGCACGAAAGATCATATAAAATGGAAATAGTAATCTAGAATTGAAATTATCAGTTATTATTGAACATAAATGATATTTAATGGTTTTATATTTCATTATTACTTGAAATGAGGAATAATAATTATGATTGCATTAATGATAATGATCTATATTATTTTGGAGTTTTTTCGATCATTATAAATATGTTTTGTATTATGAATTAATATTATGTATCTATAATGGGTAAAAACATTAAATTAGATGTTTAATGTATATTTTTATTTTTAACCATAAAAATTGTTCTATAAATAGCCATGATAATGGAATATAAAAATGAAAACTTATATTCCAAGAAGGTAGTATATTAGCACTTCATGGACGATATATTCATTTTTAAAATAAAATGTTAAAGATATGAGAATTTATGGTAGATATAAAAGAAACATAATTAAATTAATTTTTATAGAAGATAATTGAGTTATCCTGTCATTTTGGATAGTGTAGGTTAGGAATAGATAATAAAAGAGAAGAAATTAAATTAGAGGGAGGGAGAGAAGGTATTATTTCTTGTGCATCATTTAATGCCCCGACCCCAGTTACCGAGAGTCGGTGCATTATTTTAATACATTGGCATGATTACAAGGAATAAAGTCTTGAAGGACCGATTGGTTTTATAGTCTCGGAAAATAGATTACATGCATGACTATTACATTACAAATTATAATATACAAAAAAACATAAATAATCCTTTATGAACTGCATTATTCCCTTAGCTTAACCATGCATATCAATCACAATACACTTCTTGGAATCCTGGGAAAAAGAAAACAATGAAATGGGTGAGCTCAGATGCTCAATAAGGATAACAATATAGCATAAACATTTATAAATAAGTATTAAAATTTAAGGCAATGTATAACTAAAGAAAAAACCTTTTAAACTTGAACTTCTGCATAATATGGAAGACATAAAATGAAATAATGTCATTTACTTATTCACATGGATAATCTACTTGTCGAATAATCACATGCAATATCAATAATCACATTCATAATGATGGAATGAATAATGCCAGAATATCATAACCATGTAGAGAAGGCCTCGTGCCAAAACTACAAATAAAATTTTGTCAAGGCCTCGTTCCATGACACTAGTTTGTCTCATGACACCTATCGATGGATCGAGGAGCTATAGCGGGCTCCACCTATCACTTATTAAGTCCAATGCATTCCTTATATGAAAAGGTCTAAACATAACATAAACAGTCGTATTAAAACTAGAATACAAAATATCTATACTTTCTCCATAAACCATGAATGGTATAAATATAACACATCTACAGTCAAACATATCACAAAAACATCAATACGATATGTAAGTTTTGTATCATAATAAATCAACTTCAAATATGCTTAAAATTAATCAAAGTATATTGACTTAGATGAAATCAAAACTATTTGAGAGAAATATCTCCTTTTATTTGAAATAATTGAAATGTCACACATTTATAAATGAATTAATTTAAAATAGATTCTTGAATCAAAGTGTCTCATACCACTTCGAAACTTTTTAAAAGAACTATCATTTCAAAACATTCATGCCCATATAAATAAATCCATAAAATCATTTTGAAAACATGGACATTATTTAAAAATATTTAGAAAGATAAATCTTGAAAACATTTAAAATTCTGAACTTGATAAAGAGTACCTTAAAATATTCATTTTAAAATCAATTTAAGAAAAATGGAGAAGGATGATAAAAATTCCCCAGTAAATACATACACATAAACAATCTCAGATAATAATGAGATTGAGAAATTGACCCTTACCAGTTTGGTAACCTACGAAACATACACCCCATGAAAGAGGTAGCATAAAATTAATTTTTAAATACACATTAATTAACTTGTATTACACAAAGAATACAATTATGGGAAGTACATACACAACATAAAAGGTAATAGTGGCAATATGGCATGAATCTCACTGGAATAAGGAGTGAGATGAAAACCCATTACCTTGTACATTTCCTTGGTCAAGGGTAGGATAACCTCCTATATAATATTTAAATAATTTTTATTAAATTATAAATGAATCATATACATAAATATGATATCATATATGATCTCTTAATATTTCCTTGTTAATAATATTTTACTATAATCGACGTTTCGAGTGTTAACTTACTCATTTTCTTTTATATGTTTTGTTACATAAGATGTGTTTGTTATGGATAGGTTGTATATAATTCATATACAGAATGATATCAAGTCCTTAAACATTATTTTTAATTATAAAATTATAATTATACTTTAATTGATACGATGGGGAATGAATCTTATCGCGTTCATGGAGACGGTAGTCCGTACGTATGCACGAACACTACTTTTATTTCATTAGTCATTTTAAAGGAATCAAAACCAAATGATACATATATATATTATTATTCCAGTATAATATAATATCTTATATGTGTTACTTAATTTCATTAACACATTCCTTTATACATTCTATTTATGTTATGAACGAGTCATATCACTTTGAGGGGGCGGTAGTCCGCACTTCCTCAAATAAAATTCTCGTGTATATATATACAAAATGAAACGAATAATTATATGTAAATAAATATAATTACATAATATATATAAAAAATAAATATCATTAATAACATATTTAATTTTAGTTCCATCATAATGGCCACCATGAGAGGCAGTAGGAGATAATTGAACAATCATCATTTTGTGAGGCGTTTGGTTGTCATCCACAGAAACATTATGTTCTTCACACATTAGATGGAGGTGTGTGTAAGTGTAGTTCGAATAATTCTCATTAAAATATCCTCATATATTTTGGATACTGTGTTTTTACAAAAGATAAGAATATGAATAGTTTAGGGGTTGGAGAAGTAAAAAAAAAGAAGCTAAGAGAAATCGTTACATTTAATTTTGGTAACTCCCTTTGGTTTGAACCAAAAAGGACTCTTGAAGTGCTGTCTGCCTAAGGTAAGGCTTCTAAGAGGAGGAGAGGGATATGGGGAGATTAATTGGGGAGAGACTGGACGAGCCAAAAGTCTTTAGAGATGTGATGAATTGGTTATAAGTGGTGTCCTTTTATAAGGGGGAGGAGGGGCTCTTTAAGAAAAACTTAAAGTATTATTTTATAATAATTTTATATTAGGTTTGTAATGTCTCAAAATTAGATAATTAAAAGCCTAAGGTGGGTAGGAGTCTAAATAATTTCAACCAATAGATTTTAGATAGGTTTGGGTCACTATATTGTCCTTATCATTTAGTTTTAACTCTTGGTTAATTAGTTTGACACTTACCATGTCACTTTGTATTTTTATATTATATAGTTAATAAAATACCTCAATACCTCCAATAGTCCCCCAAGTGGTCCACCAATGATACAACTATAATGATAAATTTCCTTTGGCCTAACCTTATATTTTTAGTAATTTAATATCAATTAATAATATAATATTTGTTTTAAAAACTCTTTTATGTCAATTTTGGCACTATTTGGTATTTGATTTTTTTGAAAATCATAAAAGCATGATTATTTCGAAAAAAGTAAATTAAATAAATCCTAACATTTAATATTAACTTATAAAATTCATTTAATTCATTAAAAGTCTCAAATTGTATTTATTTTGATATTTAAAATATCAATTATTTTAATATTTCACTAATAAGGTAATTACTGCATCATCATTGTGTCATAAATAAATTAACATATTTAATGTCTAACAATTAAAAATAAAATACCATTATTTAGTAAATCTTTTTATATTTCTAATGAATATTTATTGTCAAAAATATAACAAACATATCACTATTTAATAATTTTTTTTCTAAAAGATATAGGCTTATGTGATTTTTTTTATTTACTTTACCTTATTTAATATAAAGTGTCATTATCAGTTACAAGTTGATTCATGGGGTCCCAAAATCGACCCAAAGATTCCAAGGGTCCGACATGTATCTACAAGTAGGGTTAAGACACATTTTAGGGTAATTTATTGTTATTATAATATTATTTCTTTACCCTTATTTACCGGATTTACCCTTTAACCATGGTAAATTAAATATTTACCAAAATAATTATTCAAAATGTCTAAAACTAAAAGTTACATATTTACAAAAATTAGACATCCTGATTCTAAATATGTAGTCCATTTTTCCAAATTCAAAACACAAAAGTGGACGAAATTAATTTAAAATTAATTTCTGCTGTCAAAACAAAAAGCGTGTTTTTAAGAGATAATAACTATCAAAATATTGACCCTTGTTTGTGTCCGGTTTAAATGTGAAATTACGTCCAATTACCAAAATTGAATTAAATAGTAAAAATATATTCTAAATATACTTTAAAACCATTAAAATTAATAATTTATCACTATTAATTATTTCGATTGAAAACGTTTTATTTAATTAAAATTTAGTAATTTTCACTATTCATCCAAATATGAAAGTTATCTGAAAAGTAACAAAATTTCAACCGAAGATAATTTCAATTTTCCAAATCCAAAAATGAAGTTCACATTGAAATTTAAAATGTATAAAATTTCAAAAAGTGGGTAATACTATTCTTAACGGCTAGTATGATTGGTTATGGTGTGTTAAAACTCAAAGTTGCATATAACACATGCTATTTTATTATTCAAAGAGAAGCGTACCGGGACAGCTTGGGGTGTTACATTCTCCCCTCATTCAATAAATTTCTTCCTCGCAATTTATAATCTGTATTGGAAACTTGGGGTTTAAAATACAAAATATCATAGTTGAAATCATACATCAAAAATGGATTAATGAGGCCTCTATTTAAAATAAAGAGTGGTAAGTATGAAGGTTACCGAAAATAAAACGTACTAGGGTTCCATATTGGAAAACATGGATATGGAAGGGAAATATAACCATCAATATCTGATGGATAGTGGTAGAGAACATGGCTATGAAAAGTCCAATAATCACAATGCCATAAATTTGTGATGATCTAAGGTACCATATAAGACATCATTTTTGTTCTATGTTCCTTTTCTTAATGTTGAGGAATTTATTTATGAGATTGGATAAGATCATAAGGAGACATACATACTTTATAATTATAGTTTTATCCATTAATAAATTTCTACCACAAACTCGTATTTCACTACAAAACATAATACAACTCAGAAATACTCTATTTATCCTAATCGTACAGGGTTCCAAATATAATGAATTTATAATTCACATATCAGACCCTTTAAAAAAAGAAACTACATTATAAAATCTAGGGACATCACGTAGTCCAGTGGTAGGTGATAAATCATAATCACACTATGGTTGTGGGTTCGATCCCCGTAGATTTGTCCGACACGACGGGTTGTCACACGGTCTGTGTGTTGTCCTTTTTTAAAAATCCAAAAATAACCTTTCAAACTTAATCCATTCCATTCTATAGACTTATCCAACATACTACTATCCATACTCACAGTCCAAAATTTATAAGGAAGTTAAACACAATTAATATCATATTTTTCATGTAATAACATGTGAACACCTTCATCATGTATTGTTTTAAAATATGGTAACATCCATAAAACCTTATTGATTACATTCATGCTCCCTTATTCATTATACAATACTAGATATAATCATTCTATCCAAAAATGTTGTAAACTCCAATGATGAAAAATCATTAATCAGTTTCAAGGTAGTCAAAAATATCCAATATAATTATTCAAATAAACCATCTCTTATTTCAAAATCAATACCTCATTATCGAGACCATATTATGGATTACCTTTCCTTCAACCATTTATTTTCCAAAAAGTGTAGCTTACTATTATGTCACATTTCTTAGAACCATATAATCTCAAATCCTCAAAAAAATATTACTGCAGTACAATCCTTATTTATCTCCATAATTCATATAACCAGTATATTATTGATACAACACTCAAATGAAATAATACTATAATCACAACATAAAAACACTATTAATTCTTCTTCATCTTAGGTAGTATCATAACTTGATTATTATCCCATAGCATCATTTGGAGAATACTCTAATGATTTGGACATTGGTTTGTGTAGTGTCCCAACTTCTTACAGATGAAGCATTGTATATTTGAACCCTTTTTCATACCCTTACAGTCACATACTTGGTGTCCTTTTTCTCTACACTTATAAATAACTCACATTACCTTCAGACAAGTTCCAGGGTGTTTCTTCCCACAGTTATCACATATCAGAAAATTCTTCTTTTCCCTCTTCCCTTTATCCATCTATCTCTCATCCATCCTCTTCTTTTATTTCTTTCCTTCAATGCCATAGGACTCAAATAATTATTTACTTATCTTATTAACACATGATACTATTTCATCATATTTTGATAATACATGGGAGACTTTTTCCCTACAAAATGATGGCTTAATACTGTGAAATATATGATCCTTATTACTCTTTGGATCATATGTATTACTGGAGTTCACATTCCTTCTATTGGGCACCATTTCTATACAATGGCCTAAACTAGGTCAGTTTATGAATTACAATAATTACAAACTTTTAAAATACCTAACATAAAATGAACGGTTTGTGGATATAATCCATAATCATAAAGATTTTTTCATTGAATAAATATATAGTTATAAACCCTTCATAATTATTTGGGAAGAAAATGACAATTATCCTAAGCATATCCCCTGAGAGTGTCGTAACCAAGAGTGCAGCAAGGCCCATTTTCGTGCACCAGTTCTCATTCGAGTCTAGCTCAAATCAGTGTTTTCAGGTTTTACCCCTAGGTACATATGTGCCAGAGCCACCTCTACATGCTCGTATCCAGACAGGGTTGTATTTGATTTTAAAATTCATGAATTCTCTACATTACCAAAATTAAATGAATTTCTTCTGTACTAATCCTCAAAGTCTATCTTAGGTCTATGTGCTGTAATCAGAGTTTATCTAAATCTAGCTTCAAAGGTTATTTCTAAACATCCGTTGATACCAACTGTAACGCCCTGACCCCAGTTACCTAGAGTTGGTGAATTATTTTAATACATTGGAATGATTACAAGGAAACAAGTCCCAAAGGACCGATCGGTTTAGCAGTCTTGGAAAATAGATTACATACATGAATGTTACATTACACATTATAACATACAAAACAACATAAATAATCCTTTATTAATGCCATTATTCCCTTGGATTAACCCTGCATATCAATCACAATACACTTCTTGGAATCCTATGAAAAATAAAACATAGAAAGGGGTGAGCTCAGATGCTCAGTAAGGATGACAATATAGCAGAAACTTTCATAAATAAGCATTAACATTTAAGGCAATGTATAACTAAAAGAAAATCCTTTTAAACTTGAACATCCATATAATATGGCAGAAATAAAATGAAATAATGTCATTTACTTATTCACATGGATATTATACTAGTCGAATAATCACGGGCATTATCAATAACCACTTTCATAATGATGGAATGCATAATTCCAGACTATCATAACCACGTAGCCAAGGAATCATGCCAATAATACAAATAAGATTTTGTCAAGGCCTCGTTCCATGACACTAGTTTGTCTCATGAGACATACCGATGCATCGAGGAGCTATAGCAGGCTCCACCCGACACTTATTAAGTCCAATGCATTCCTCATATGAAAAGGTCTAAACCTAACATAAACATTCGTATTAAAACTAGCATATGAAATGTCAATACTTTCTCCATAAACCATGAATGGTATAAAAATAACACATCTACAGTCAAACATATCCCTAAAACGTCAATACGATATGGATGTTTTGTATCATAATAAATCAACTTCAAATTGGCTTAAAATTCATCAAAGTATATTGACATTAATGAAATCAAAACTATTTGAGAGAAATATCACCTTTTTTGAAATAATTGAAAAGTCACACATTTATAAATGGATTAATTTAAAGTATATTTTTGAATCAATGTGTCACATACCACTTTGAAACTTTTGAAAATAATTGTCATTTCAAAACATTCATGTCCATATAAATAAATCCAGAAAATTATTTTGATAATATGGGCATTAATTAAAAAGATTTAGAAAGATAAATCTTTAAAACATTTAGAATTATGAACATGATAAAGAGTACCTTAAAATATTCATTTTATAATCAATTTAAGAAAAATGGACAAGGATGATAAAAATTCCCCAGTAAATACTTACACATAAACAATATTAGATAATAATGAGATTGGGGAATTAACCCTTACCAATTTGGTAACTTACGAAACATACTCTCCATGAAATAGGTAGCATAAAATGAATTTGTAAATACACATAAATTAATTTTTATTACACAAAGAATACAATTATGGGTAGTACATACACCACACAAAAGTTAATAGTGACAATATAGCATGAATCTCACTTGAATAAGGAGTGAGATGAAAACCCCTTACCTTTACATTTCCTTGGTTGATGGTAGGTTAACCTCCTATATAATAGTTAAATCATTTTTATTAAATTATACAATAATAATATACATAAATATGATATCATATATGATCTCTTAATATTGTCTTGTTAATAATATTTTAGTATTATCGTCATTTCGAATGTTAACTTACATGTTTTCTTTTATATGTTTTGTTATATAAGACGTGTTTGTTTTGGATAGTTTGTATATTAATCATATAAATAATTATATCAAGTCCTTAAACATTATTTTTAATCACAAAATTATAATTACACTTTAATGGATACGATGGGGAATGAACATTATCACGTCCGTGGAGACGGTAGTCCGTACGTATGCACGAACGCTACTTCCATTTCATTTTTCATTTTAAAGTAATCAAAACCAAATGATACATAGGTATTTTATTATTAAATTATAATATAATATTTTATATGTGATACTTATGTTCATTAACACCTTCCTTTATATGTTCCATGTATGGTAAGAATCAGTCATATCACTTTGAGGGGGTGGTAGTCCGCACTTCCTCAAATGAAATTATCGTGAATATATATACAACATGAAATGAATAATGGTATTCTATGACATGTAATTACAGAAGATATGTATAATATAAATATCATTAATAACATATTTAATTTTATTGCCATCATAATGGCTACCCTGAGAGGCGGTAGGAGGTAATTGAACAATCATCGTTTTGTGAGGCGTTTTGTTTCTATCCACAGAAACATTATGTTCTTCAGACATTAGAAGGAGGTGTCTGTAAGTGTAGTTCGAATACATCTCATAACAATATCCTAGTATCTTTGGGATACTGGTTTTTTTACAAAATAAAATAATAATAAGAGTTTAGGTGTTGGATAAGAAAAATAAAAAAAAGAAGATAAGAGAAATTGTTACCTTTAATTTGGGTAACTCCCTTTGGTTTGAACCAAAAAGAATTCTTGAAGTGCCTTATGCTTAATTTAAAGTTTCTAGGAGGAGGATAGGGATATAGGTAGCTTAATTGGTCAGATTTTGGACGATCCCAAAGGCTTTAGAGGTGTGAGGAATTGGTTATAAGTGGTGTCCGTTTATAAGGGGGAGGAGGGGCTCTTTAGGAAAAACATAAAGTATTGTTTTATAATAAATTTATCTTTGATTTATAATGGCTCCAAAGTAGATTATTCAGAGACTGAGGTGGGTATGGGTCTAAATCCTTTAAACCAATAGATTTTAGACAGGTTTGGGTAATTATATTAACCTTATTATTTAATTTTAACTCCTGTTTAATTAGTTTGACACTTATCATGTCACATTGTATTTTTATATTATATAGTTAATAAACATACTATATACCTCTAAGAGACCCCCACATGGTCCATTAATGATATAAAGATCATTATAAAAGTCCATTGGCCAAACCTCAGATTTTTTGGAATTTAATATCAATTAATAATATAATATTTGTTTTAAAAACTCTTTTATATCAATTTTGACACTATTTGGTATTTGATTTTTGTGGAAATCATAAAAAGCTTCATTACTTTTAAAAAAGATAATTAAATAAATCCTAACATCTCATATTAAAATATAAAATTCGTGTAATTCATTAAATGTTTTAAATTATATTTATTTGTGTATTTATAATATCAATTATTTTAATATTTCACTTATAAGGTAATTATTGCATCATCATTGTTCCATAAATAAATTAACTTATTTAATATATAAAAAATATAAATAAAATACCATTATGTAGGAAATATTTTTATCTTTCTAATTAATATTTATAGTTGAAAATTAAACATATATAACACTAGGTAAAAATTGTTTTTTTAAAAGATATAGGCTTTTTTCATTTTTGTATTTACATTAACTTAATTAATATAAAGTGTCATTATCACTTACAAGTAGATTCATGGGGTCCCAAAATCGACCCAAAGATTCCCATGTTCGGACATGTATCTACCAATTGGGTTAAGACATGTTTTAGGGTAATTTATTATTATTATAATATTATTTCTTTACCCTTATTTACCAGATTTACACTTTAACCATGGTAAATTAAATATTTACCGAAGTAAATTTTCAAAATGTCTATAAATAAAAGTTACCTATTTACACAATTTGGACATCCTTATTCCAAATAAGGATTAAATTTTTCCAAATTCAAAACATATAAGTGGCAGAAATTAATTAAAAGTTAATCCCCACTATGAAAACAAAAAGTGTGTTCTTAAGAGATAATAATTATCAAAAGATTGACATTTGTTTATGTCAAGTTTAAATGTGAAATTACATCCAATTGCCAAAATTGTATTAAATGGTAAAAATATATTCTAAATATACTTTAAAACAACTCAAATTCTTAATTTATCACTGTTAATTATTTTTATTACAAAAGTTGTTTTTAATTAAAATTTAATAATTTTCACTATTCATAAAAATATGAAAGTTATCTGAAAAGTAACAAAATTTCACCCTAATCTATTTTCGATATTCCAAATCCAAAAATGAAGTTCATTTTTAAAGTTAAAATGTATAATATTTCAAAAAGTGGGTAATACTATTCTTAACGTCTAGTATGATTGGTATTGGTGTGTTAAAACTTGAAGTTGCGTATAACACACGCTATTGTTTTATTCAAAGAGAAGCGTACCATGAAAGCTGGGGGTGTTACACGTCACCTTTTTAAGAACCATCTTAAGGGAAATGGAAATGGTATTTTGTTGACAAAAAAACTACATAACATGGGGTAGTTTACAATGAGATTAAATGGGTATATTATATTAAAGATTAAATTCCTTAGTTGTGTAAGGATAATTAGTGGTGATGGGTGGTATTTGTAATGCGAGGGAGGGGTGTATTTTGACTACTTTATTCATTAGTTTGTTATTTAGGTCACGAATAGGAATGGTTTTGATTAACATGATTAGATGTAGTAAGAAGAGTAATATTGTATTATATTATTGTTATTATATCAGCAATTACTCATGAAATATTTTATTTAACTTATAATGAATATATAATTCAAATAAATTAATTACATTATTCTAGAAAAACTCAAATATTTCATAATAACTCTCCAAACATTCACCCTACAAATTTGTTGACATTTAAAAATAAAAAAAGACCCATATTTATGAAAATAATTTTATGATAATGAATAATTTAATTTTAAATTAAAAATCATCCTTTCTTAAAAAAACAACGATTTTAGAAATAGAACTTTTTTTGGAACAAATTGAAAAATTAAATAAGGTCGCATTCAATTATCATTGAATCAAAAGGAAAAACAATTATTAATGAATCAATATTAAGAAAAATAATTTTCATTTATGTTTTTATATCAATAATAAAATTGTAAATAAAAAATAATGTTTTATAGAAATACCAAAACTTAAGTTATGTTTTTTGAAAGACTTGTTTTCTTATTCCATGATATAAATATAAAATATTTAAATTTAAAAGATAATAAATTTAATTTAAAAATCACTATAAGAAGATAATATTAAAATTTAAAATAGTATATAAATATAAAGAAATTGATATTTTTATAAAAAATGGTATCTCTCACTCGTCACTTGAAAATAAATGATTTTTGAAAAATAAAAAAAACACCCTAAGATAATTTTGACATGAAACTTTTATAAATGAAGATTATTTTGTTCAATTTATTTTATAAATGTATCAAAAATTTGTTTTAAACGTATCCATCATTAAAATGATGTAAAATTCCCATTTTCAAAATATATATTTTTTCATAAAATTGGATTTTTTCTTATCATATGCCTATAAAACATATTGAATGAATTTTGAAAATATTTTATTAAATATGTAATCTATAAATTTCATCATGATATTTAAATAATAGTGATTAATTTAATATAAAATTCCATTGTGGTCATATATATAATACCCCAACCCCAGAAGCTCAGATCCAAGGGATTACTTTATTTTATTTTCATTATTACAAGGAAAAAAATATAGAATGACTGAATAATTTATTAGTTTTGGAAAAATAGATTATATATACAATACCCATAAATGACTGGAAAAAAATGAAGAAGAAAATAATTAAAAGATCAAAATCCTTGAAATTGAATCAATTAATTTGTCTTCATAACATGGGAAATGGAAACATAATATGGTTGATTTGAAATTCCCAGTAAGGGTAAAATAAAGAAGAAGAAAACGTGAATTAATAATAAATAAAAAGAATAAAATTATTTAAATTTAATTAAATAATGCCATATAAATAATCACAAGGGATTAAAACATGACCATAGGTATTTCAACAAGTCAAATAACCACATTGAATATCAATAACTAGTCTCATAACATTGTAATTCATACTGTTAGACATCTGAAACATATCATCGAGGCCTCAACCATGAAATCTAAAAAAATTGTTAAAGCATTAACAAAATACATATCTAGTTTGTCTCATTAGAACAATTGATGTATATAAGGGTTATAGAGATCCACGACCATCACATATAATGTGAAAGACATTACTATAATGAAAATGGGGACACATAAACAAAATAAACATTCCTATTGAAAAAAAATTCGCATGAAATGTGAATAATTTAACCATAAACCGTGAATGGTATCAAAATTCTACATCCATAGTCAAAATAAAAATAAAATATTAAATTTAATATTGTAAAAGGTATCATATGATATAAACATTGATAAAGTAAATGATTCAACAAAGGATATAGAAAAATATGAAGACACTTCTGAATGAGAATATTGAAATAAAAATTATGAAAATAATATTTAAACATTCCAAATTATCCCATACAACATTAAAACCTTTAAATCCCAATACCCATGAAGGAATAAATTAAATGAATAAAATTATATCATGATTAAAAGTAGATTCCTTATATGATATATCAATAGTAATCACAAAAAACAAATAGAAGGAAGAAGTGGTGAAGATGGCATATATCTCACAAATATAAAAGTGATATGAGAAAACTCGTACACTGTGTATCCTTTTTTGTCAACATCCATTGAACTAAAGTCTAATTGTTTTAATATTACTAATAACATATTTAGGTAGAATATTAATAATAATTATTTCTCATATGTCTTTATTATATTTATTTATCTCCAATTTTTTAATAGCCTATCATCATTTTTACAATTTAATGTGTTAATTTCATTGTTAATCGAGTATGTTTAGAGTAGTTATTTGTTGTTCCAAATATGTATATTAGGATATCATCACATACTGAATGTAATTTATCATCTAAATATCATGTATATCCAATATTTATATATATAAATATTTATATATTAATATCCAAATAATTTTGAGAGATTAAATGAAATGCACCCTTCATGGATATAGTAAGTCGGACGTATGCGTGAATGCTACAATAATTTAATTATCATATTAATATAATTATATGTAAATGAACTATATCTGTATTATAAATCTAGTATCATATATATTTCATATATATATAATATATTTATAAAAACATCCATTATAAGTAATATGTATGGCAAGAAATAATCACATCCCTTTGAGGAGGCAATTGTCCACATTTCCATAAATGATGTAATCATATTTACCCAAAATTTAAACAATGAAAGTATGTGTTATAAAAGAATTACATAATAATAAATAAATAATAAATAAAATATATTAAATATATAAATATATTTTCCTTCATAATTCCAATCCATTAGTGATGGTGATGGGGAAAATGAACATTCATCATTTCATGAGGCGGTTGTTCACCGTACACATAAATAGTATGTTCTTTGTCCATTATATGCAATTTTGTGTAGTTTTAGGGAAAAATATCATTATGATATATCATTATATTCGAGATAGATTTTATATAATATAATAATTTAATAAGAATATTTTAGGGGAGTATAGAATGGAAATTCACATAAGGATCTTAAAGAAATATGTTACATCTTCTTTAGGTAACTCATTTTGGTTTTCACCAATGGGGTTCCATTGAGAAATTTATTCTTCAAGGACGTATTGTAGGATTAGAGGGAATTTTAGAGTTATTATTTTCATGTTTTGGGAGAACCACATAGGTACCAACGTGTGAATAAACAAGATGGAATTGCTCCCTTTTATAATTATGGTGAGAGGCACTTTTGGAAATCCTCAAAATTT
Organism: Viscum album; assembly: GCA_963277665.1. Lineage (NCBI taxonomy): Eukaryota > Viridiplantae > Streptophyta > Magnoliopsida > Santalales > Viscaceae > Viscum > Viscum album. Next base: position 988,665,817 of record OY728159.1, on the reverse strand, counting down.
TAAAATATAATAAGGCTATTATCTATTGAAATTATTAAAAATAACATATAAATTAACTGGGGAGACATTTTGGACAATATATTTTACTATTTCTAATTATTTTACATTTTTCTAATTTTTAAATAATTTAATAATGTATTTATTCAATATAATATCATTTATTTAAATTTAATACATTTCATTTAAATTGAAATTAAATACATTAATCAAAAGTGTAACCTCTAATATAATCACTTCAAAAAAATATAATATATCTTATAGATATATAAAATTTGTTGTAAACATTAAATTATACAAAATATATCAAAAATAATATTATTAAAATCAATTATTTATTTTTCTATTAATTAAATAAATATGCTTTTATCATTGAGATAACATTTAATGTAATTATTCAATTTCTAAATTTTTTTGAAAACCATCTAATAAATTTTTTTTCTTTTTGATCAAATCTGAAATTTAAATTCCTTTATAGGTTGATTTTTTCACTACATAGGGATAGAAATGTTAATAAATTAAAATAGAGTAATATTTTATAAATATCATTAACTAAAATAATAAACATGATATTTTCATGGAAAATATTCTATTAAAAACTCTAATTAAATATTAAGGTTATAAGGTTATAATCATCATTATCCAATATTTTTTTGCCAATATTTTTTTAATACTGATCTTTTTTGTTTTAATTGTTTTTTAAACAGATTAACTCTTACAGTGAAACTTGTGTTTGTAGTTCATATGGGTTAATATAGTTACTATAAATTGACAAGGGAAACTAAAAATGATCTATGGATGACAATTTTAGAATTATAAATATTACATGGCTGAATATTATATTTTTATATGTTTTACATCACCTAGAAAAATATTATTTGTTAGAAAATATCAATAATTTAAAATTTAAATCTATTGATTATTTTTTCATATACAAAAACCAAAACCAAAAGTACAATAATAACCAGGACACCTTATACATTAGTAATACATCATGTTCGTTAAAAATATTTATTGATGAAAATAACTCTCTCAAATTGTTTTTATTTAATATCATTTATTTGATATTCCCTTCAATTAAACTATTGCAATATCATTATTTTTAAAGTTGTTAATTAAATTCTCTGTTATCTAAAAATATTACAAAAATTAGGAGGAACATAAAAATGTCATCCATAATGAACCATAACTTTATCAATGAAATTTCCCTTATTTTGATTATATAGTGTAGATCACATAGAACACAACACAAAAATCATAAATGATTAATTTATGGAATAAAAGGTATTTTTATAGGTTATGGAACCTATACTGATGAAATAGTTTCATGAAATTAGAAATAGTAATGTAACCCTTATGAATTTTAAACATTCTAATAGAATTTTAAAATCACTAATGAATGAAGTAATTAAATATATTCATCCTATACATGAAAATAGGATATATTTATATCATAGTATAAGTAAATAAATAAATTAAAAATTACTAATTATATGTTTGTATTTATATAAGTCATAAATATTTAATAACAATTTTATAATCATAAAATCATGTAAAAATTTTAATTTCTAAAAATTATTTATAAATAAAAATTTATATGTCCGGTGATTTTTTGATAATTTAATGAGATCTTAGTAAATTTTTCAGAGTTTTATAAAATGAGTTATAGTTTTAAAAAATGTATTCTTTGAGTAAATAATTAATTAAATTAAAAATTATATTTCTCATATTTATAAAATTATTCAAATGAAATTTTGTTCATTTTTTAATTCAATACATAGAAAAAGGTTATTGTGATTTTTTGAGATTTTTTCTAAAATAATTGAATTTTTAATGACTAGTATAATATAGTAATTTACTGTATAACTACATTATAAGTTAAAGACACTATTCATTGAGTCATGAATTTTGTAAAAACCAAAATATCAAACATACATTCATTATTTTAATATATATTTTTTATATTGTTAAAACTATTCATAATCTTGAGCCAAAATAATAATCAAATGAATTAAATATTCAAAAATCACCCCTGTCCTCCACAATAAATACCACCCCTCACCACCCCTTCTCCTCACACATCCCAACTAACGATACTTGTCAATTTTTTTCCCAAAAACTCTTCCCAAGACTCTATGAAATGTTTAGGATATTATTTTATTAACAAAATACCAAAACAAATCCCCTTAAGGAGGTTCTCAAGGAGTAGTACTAAAGAGGTGAAATCCTCTTCCCTATCTTTTTAATTTCTTTTCATGTTTATTTATTTTATTATTCTCTTCTCACATACTCTATATAAAATAGCCTAAAAACTCCATTATAATCCATAAAATATAATTGTCTCTTGTTAATATAATATCCATTCTTAAACATCATTCGTTATGTCTTAGACTATTATTTTAATAAATAAATCATCGTTCGGGGACCTTCCAATTTACAACCTTCATGGACCAAAAATTGTTGTTCTCTAATTTATACATCATAGATGGTAATGAAACCATTTTTATTGATAAAAAATAGTATAATATATGAATTAAAACCTTTTAATGTTATATATCTAGTATTTATACATAATATTAATTCATATGACAAAATTTTAACTTGACAACAGAAAAAACTACCAAAATAATTTAAATGACAATCAAGAATTTTTTATCTAATGACAGATCCTTATAACATATAACCAAATGAATTATAAAAATTTAATATTAAAAATTTTTATTAATATATTATAAATTTAATTTATTATAATTATATCCATTCCACATGAACATCCATACTCATATATAATTATACCGATCGGGAAATCTAAGGAAAGAAATGCTTCCATGGATTTAAATTTTATCTTATAACTTATAAAAAGGAAATAAATGAAAATAATAAAATAATAATAAATAAAATACATGTAGAGTATATTAATAATTAAATAATTAATAGATTTAATTTTATTTTCTCATATGTTAGGTTCTTGTGGAAAACACATTCATATATAAGGTGAGGCTTTTCTTCGTGAACCTCTATTTTCAGTTGGTTTATGCTTTCATTCTCTATAATATAATTTAAATCTTATTTTTATATATAATTATTCTAAATTATATATATATATATATGTTTGAAATTCATATATCCAGATCAGTTCATCTGTCTATGATGTGATAATAAATGTTTAACTAGGTTCCCATCTCATTTATTCCCAATACGCAATCCCGAATAAATAGAACATCTAAATTTCATAACCATTTTCTAGTATAATACATAATCATATTTACAATACCATTATTTTTATAAAATCACTAATTTCCTCTTGAAAGTAATTATTAAATTCCATTTTTTTAAAACAATATTGACAAATAAAAATAATTTTTCCAAAAGAACTCTTATTTTTAATTTGAAAAGGGTAGTTCTCTCAAGAATTCATCAATGATTTTATTAGAGTATTTTTATCTATTTAAAAAACATTAGTTAATTTTATTATTTGTTGATTTTATCTATTATTTTTATCATATACTATATTTTATTAAATGGTTTATGATCATATTGATTGTGTATGAGCTATCATGATTCAATTCACCATACTACTCAGTGGGGTTAGTGATTATGATTACAAATTAGGGAATGTTTTTTTCATTTAATATTTGTATTTTATTTATGTTCATCTCCATTCATATTTGGAATGAATTGGACTTATTATGTTATAGGATGTTTCCTCTATATTCCCTAGAAGCATATATAGATCTCATGAGACCAACAAGACTAGGTTTTTACCCATCAAGTATAGCGCCTTGGATGAGGTGTTGAAGGTATATTAATGGAATCTGGAATTATTAATTCCATCATTATAAAACTATTAATTGATAGTCCATGTTATTCTCCTAATATTAGGATATTCATTGTAATATTTATTGTGTAATTTTTAAATCATATTTTATTCTTGCAATATTATGCAGATGATTATGTTTTAATGGAATGTGTACTTTTAACTATTCATGATTCCTTATTATTTATGCCTCCACTATATTACATACCCGTTTTGAGTATCTGACATCACACCATTATTTTGTTTACTTTTTTCCCTGGATGAGAATAGTTATATTATGAATGGCTTATAAGGATAATATAGGATTTATAGATGTCTCTAATGACGTTGTTATACTATGATTCATTTCAAGGTGCAATATAATTTTCATGCATGTTATATAGCTTCCAAATCTAATAAATGTATTAGTCATTTGAGACGTGACTTCGTTATAATAAAAAAATTAATAAAGAAGTGAACTGAATCTAGACTACAGGTGTTAGGGTATTTATAGTTGGTATGATTGGAAGGTTATTAGAATGCAAGGAAACTATATTTAGAAAAAATAGATAAAGAAATATAATCCTATGATAGACTATTATGATATGAATTTAAGAACATCCAATATTTTTGGAAATGAATACATTATGTGGATCATTTAAAAAACAATTATGGACAAAATAAGTGAATGTGGATCTAAAATAGATGTACATTTGAATAAAAACTCTTACCAGGTGTCCCGAAAGGACTGGGGGTAATCTTGTACACGAAATGAGTCTTACTGCACACCTAGTTTGACACACTCAGCAGATGTTCTTATAAAAAATCACATTTTATTTATAATTCAGTATGAGGGATTTAAGTGTAAACATGTCCCGCATGAAACCATGTATATGATTACGAGATTACCTATGCGTAAAATTTTAATTTACATTATTTTTTTTGATAGATTGAGATTATGCATTACGCTTTATTTGTAATGTCTCAGAAATTACATATAATTTTGTCAAATTGTATGGATTTATTTCAAGACTTTGAAACTTTACGGTGTACGATTCTCGATCCTGAAGTGCCGAAATGATCCGTTGAAGTCCGGTTAAATATTAATTAGCACTCGTAAACAGTTTCCAGAAAATGTCGAATAAATCATAAATGGTAACTTGAACTAGAAATATGAGGGCATCATTGTGTTCAGGATGGTGGGTTTACCCTAGTTTCAACTTGAGTTTAGTCAGTATGAGCCTCCTGTGAGAAAACCCACAAATGGCATGTTCGTAAAGAAAATAATTAAATAAATTATTTTATTTTTCAAATACTTATAACTCACAAAAGGTAACTCGGATTTAAAATCTGAGAACACCATTGAACTCATAAGGGTATACTCTATTTATATAGATACTAAAATTGGTCGACACCGGCCACCAATGAGCGTTTGTTTTTGGATGTAAATTAAAAAATTAAGTGACAATTATTTTATTGTAAAATTAATAACTTTTATACTGTATCTCGGATTGGAAATAAGAGAATATTGTTGGGTTCACTGGGGAATGGATCACTAGGGGAGAGCCTCAAATCGACCGACATGGGTTGAGGGTGACTATTAATAATTTTCCAAACATCTTTTCAGGTACATTCAGTAAACGCACGAGCGGAGTTTTGTAACATTTCAACTGAAACTCGGAATTGAAATCCAAAGACACCACTGAACTTGCACCGCCGATATTCTCTTAAGGATAAATTCACCTCAACCACAGTAGGTGGAGGGTAGAATTTAGTTTTTCACCTTTTTTGTGGAGTAATGGAAAAATAAAAATATTTAACTTTTTATTTTTATTTTATTCTTCTTTGGGGTGATGGAGGTCAGGACCACCCGAATTAAAACCTCCAATTTGAATTCAAACATGGGGACCACCTGAATCTTGAAATCCCACTTTAATGAGGTAGGTGACCTTTGGTATCCTCTTAATTAATTATTCCAACCCCATCATAATTAATGGTAAACTCTATTTTTAAATAAATGAAACATTTTTTAATATGTTGGCTATTCATTTTTGGTGGAATTGTGGAAACTGTTGGAAAAGGGGAATTGGGAGAGAACATTAGAGTAATTATTCTTCTCCAAAAAGAAAGATTCTCCAATGAAGAACGTTGATGTTCTCCAATGACTTTGGCTCCATCCTCATGAAATCTTCGAATATGGGACATCTTCAGCAATGAAAACCGACGTTCATCCTTCCCTCTTCACGATGTCAACAAAACATTGAGGTAGGTTTTGATATTTTAAATACCCCCATACTCGTTATTTATGTTCTGTATGATTCAAAAATTGTTTAACCACTTGTACCTGCTCTAATGCGTAGTGTTTGGGAAAAACAAACATGGCCAAACTACTCCAAAAATCTTGTGGTTCTTTTTGATGCAATCTTTACGATTGAGGAAGATAGAAACCAGTGCCGCCTATTGGAACCGGTGGGGCTAGGGAACAATAGCTAGCACCACGGCCGGCCACAAAGACAGTGGTGGTGCAAATGCACCTTCAGAGAAGGGCTGCGGCTCGTTGGCCATGGCAGACCAAGGGTAGAAGGCCACAGAGGCCGAAAACAAGACGGGGGAGGACCCGCGTGTCCACTCTGCCCGACGAGCAAGGGGCTATTGCTTATGCTGCAGTGGCGGAGGGAAGGCAGCCAACATTCAGCCGACCGTGGAGGCACGGTGTAGAAAACGTTGTAGAGGAGACAAAGAGGTCGGTCGTTATGGCCAACCGAGTCGTACCAAGCAGTACGCACTTATTGTTGGTGACTGAACATCATTGGTCATTCGGTGTTTGTGTGTGGGGGCGCACGACTCCCGCCCCCCCACACGTGTCCAAGTCGGGACACCTACCACGGGCCAGGTCGGACCCAGTGGGCCGAGCTGAAACCATTGGGCTTGGTCGACACGAACCGGGCCAGGTCGGGTTGGGTCGGCCCAACTAGGTCAGACTGGACCCGAACCAGTTTCGAATCTATATGTTCTTTTATCCATAACATAGGAACTAGATTTCCATTTGATGAACTATATGTGGTGCCAAAAGCCTTGGAGCAAGACAGTCCTTTTGGTATACCCCACTCGAGATTTGGATAAAGTAGAGGTATGATCGGGTTGGATCGATCACGAATCCAACCGGGACCTCTAGATAAAAAGGTTAATAACATACAGATCGAGCGTCTGATTGATGCACCTTTTCCTACCTTGAGATCCCTTTTACATGGCGGTTCATTGGGATACAACTTCATGTGAATTCGTGGCAGTTGGAGCATCGACTAATAGCTTGAGGAGTGGACTCCCCCAGAGATATGGAATCTTAGTGTGGGTACCATATAACTATCTCTAACAATGCACTAGGATTTTGTATTGGTCTGATGATATACAAGGATCCTCTATGTCTCCGATGATAGACTAGGATCCTGTGTGGGTCTAACGATGTTCTAGGATCCTATGTGGGAGTTACGATGTATTAGGATCCTGTCTGGGTCTGACGATGTACTAGGATTCTGTGTGGATGTGAAGATGTACTAGGATCCTATGTGGGTCTGACGATGTACTAGCATCTTGTGTGGGTTTGACGATGTACTACGATCATGTGTGGGTCTGATGATGTACTAGGATCCTATGTGGGTCTGACGATTTACTAGGATCGTGTGTGGGTCTGACGATGTACTAGGATCCTCTGTGGGTCTGACGATGTAATTGGATCATCTGTGGGTCTGACGATGTACTAGGATCATGTGTGGGTCTAATGATGTACTAGAATCTTGTGTGGGTCTGATAATGTACTACGATCTTGTGTGGGTCTTATGATGATTTAGGATCCTAAGTGGTTCTGCCTCTTAATGGAGTAATATGATTCAATAGTTATTTCTAATCATATTTACTACCATACCAATGTTATACCTAGTGTGATCTGGATATTTACCTTTGTGGTAATCTTCTTTGTGGCGTACGAGTGTGGTAATTACCTTCTTAGTAATACATTTGTTGTATTCTTCTGTGTGGAATACCTGTGTGGTACCTTCCTTCATTGTAATACCTTTGTGGTATTCTTCTGTGTGTCGTACCTTTTTGGTACCTTCCTTCGTGGTGATACCTGTGTGGTAATCTTTTGTGTGGAGTTACCTTTGGGGTACTTACCTTTGTGGTGTTACATTCATGGTATTCCTTCCTTAGTGGAACCATTGAGCTTTGGGCATTTGGGTTGGACCTTATGTCATCTCATGAATGAGATGGGTATACTTGATAACTTAGGTATATCTATGGTAATATAAATATGTAGGTTTGATAGTTTTTTTCATGCTTTAAGGTTAACCATTATGATTTTGTGAGACATTTGAGGGTCTTGGGGTCCCAACTGAGTATCGTTATACTCACCCCTGTATGGTTTATGCCCGCAGCTTGTTGTTTTTGGTGTAGATGATAGAATGCGATGAATGAGGACAAGATTACCCAAACTGGAGGAAGATCAGAGGCGGACATTAGATGAGGAATAATGCAAAGATGACTTTTCAAGATCGGTACCTACCCATCAGGTAGGATCCTTGGCGGGTGTAAATAAGAGATGTTTAAGTTTACTTTTAATTCTCTATTTTCTTGTACTTTCTATTTGTGCTTGTATTTTGGACCCTTTTTTATTCTACAAACACTCTTTTTACTAAGCAATTTACTTGTGTTCATATCACGTTGTGTGCTTCGTTGCATGTGTTTACAGGTTATAAATGAAATGACTTATCGGTTTTCAGTAATATGCCTTTCGGTAATAGTAACCAACCCTAGGCCTATGGAAGGATTTATTGGGGGTAGTCATGGCATGGGCCTCGCAGGACATGTCATGAAAAATTGGTATCAGCGAAGTCAGTTCTATCATAGGACATTAGACTCTGATCTCTTTAACGATAATAGTGATAAGTGTTATGAGTGTGGTTATAAGTTTAGGGAATCTAGTGTTGGTTTGGCGGCAGAAGTATCCAAACACTAGGACCTTTACTTATTATTTATGACTCAGTGAACGATAAAATTTATTGAATATGTGTTTTGAAATTTTTTCTTATGTTTTCATGAGTCAGATCACCATGTATAACTTAATTACCATGGCGCACATGTTCTTTATCAGGAATCTACTGCATAGACAGCTAGCTAGGATTCCTGAGAGAGTACACGATGACGGACCACCGAGCGACAAGGCACCGGTGTGGGGCCATCTTACTATGATGGTGCCTTCAGGTGGTGTACCAGTAGTACCACCACTATAGCATGCCTCCTTTTTATCACATAAACTATCATTACATTTTACAAAACCGAGGACCATTAAGGTTTAGTGTCTTGGAAACCAGGAACTTAAAACATGAAAACATAAAACATTCTTCTTAAAAAATTGAAAGGCTTCTCATTATGTTCATCCTAGGTTAATTACTGCATCTCATAACATGGTGACATACATCAAAAGAAAGGGTGAGTATACGTCCCAGTAAGGGAAACAAGGGGAACATTTAACATGCGAACTTGAGATACATCAACAATGTCATGAAAAAGAGCTTTAAGGCATGAGAAAGAAATCATGAGGCATATCATAATAAAAATAATGTTTTTCCTAACTTGAAGATGTGTCTACAACATTTAATATTGAAAATCATTTCTGTTTCACCAAGGTCCATCCCAAAGGTGTCATTAAAAATTACCAAGGTTATTCACCAAGGCATTGTTAAAAATAGTCATCTCTAGAGATTAAGTCTTTACACAATGCATTGGAGCGCTATCGGGGCGCACCCTTGACATGTCTTTATTATCATGAGAGAAAAATATATCATCATAAATAATTTCATAGACAATACATATAGCATAAATGAAATGGGTTTCATTTCATAATCATAATGTTTTAAAAACTGCTTTAAGGACATGACCTTTGTGCCACTTTCAAAACCAAAGAGAAAGAAGGTGGGTCTCATGTGTGTAAATCCCAGAATTTAAAATAGAACATTTAGGTATATATATTAATACCCATATAGAAGAGAGATCTTTGAGTATTCACTTAATAAAATAAAAGAACTTTAGAAAAAGAGAGAGACATTTTGAGACAGAAATTCTACAGCATAACAAATATGTTTCGAGGTTTTAGAAAACATTTAAAAGTGAAGGGACATGGGTAAAACATTCATAAATGACCCATAAAACAGTAGAGGGACTGAATATAAAGGATTTATGAACATGGTAATGAAATTTGAAAGATATACCATATGAAATGAATAACATGAAATGATGACAAAAATAAGATTTCTCTTATGAAAATTTGGCATCCTAACAGCGTCACTTAAACATCAAAAAAATTAATTGACGAGATAAAATAGGGTCTCTCATCATATGAACATAATTGATCAGTATTATAGATATAGATATCATACCGCAACATAATAAAAAGTAACCTGAAAGACTTGACATGAATGTAGAACATTGAAAAATGAGAAAGGTGAATGAATCCCTTACAAATTCGGTAGCCTAACAACGTCACCTAAACTTCAACAAAAATGAATTGATGAGATAAAATAGGATATCTCATAATATGAACATAAAATATCAGTATGGTAGATACAAATATCATACCACAACATAATAAAAAGTAACTTGAAAGACTTGACATGAATGTATAACTTTGAAAAATGAGAAAGGTGAATGAATCCCTTAAAAATTTGGCAGCCTAACGGCATCACCTAAATTTCAAAATACTTAATTAAAGAGATAAAATAGGGTCTCTAATCATATGAACCTAAAAGATCAGTATGATAGATTTAGATATCATACCCCAACAAAATAAAAAGGAACATGAAATACTTGACATGAAAATAGAACTTGAGAAGGGTGAAAGAATCCCTTAAAATTCGGCAGCCTAATGACACCACATTAAAATTCTTAAAATAAAATAATGAGAGCAAGAGGGGGTCTCTCATAATATGAACATGAAAAATACAGTAGGATGAATAGAAAAGAACATCCTCCAACATAATAGAATGGAGAAAAAAAAAGAAATGACATAAAAGAGATTACTTGAAAAGAAAGAGAGAGGTAGGATCCCTTACCTAAAAACGTAACTCTTAAAACTGAATGGTTGGGACCTTGAGGTCTTGGGGGAACCTCGGAAGGACTCCTTGGGAGGTAATGAGACCCGATCTTTGTTGGGGGAGAGTTGGGAGTCGAATGGATGAGAGGATGGCTAGGTATTTATAGGGAAAGTGAGAGGACAATGCATTAATGGAAAAGGACACCTCATTAGTGGTTTTGGAAAAACCATGGGCTTGCCCATGGTATTTGCACATGGTATTTGCCACTTGGGACACCTCATACCTTATCTTACTGTTCATAATTCGACCATATTGATTATATACTTAATACATCATTTAATAATGTCATTAAACACCCGTAACTTTAAAACTGTATTTTCACTATTCATCGAAAATTCAACTCTAAGAAAAATCCCAAAATTTCAACTTAACCAAATATCAATGCTCTGATTTCAAAAATGAATTCCATTTTATAAAAAAAAATTAAATATTTTTAATTTTATTTTTAAATAAATACACTATTCACTGAAAATTCATTTTTTTCAGAAAAATCCCCAAAAATTACCTTAACATAATATCGATGCTCTAAGTTCAAAAATGAAATCCATTTTATAATAATAATTTTCCAAATATTTTTAATTACTTTTTTAATTAAAAACACTATTCACCTGAAAAAACTAATACTTGACTAATAATTTATGAAACCATTATTTAACCATTTTATTGAATCACATTACTTAATCAAGCTGCCTAGATTATATTAATGCTTTATTTAAGTGAGATTACTAATCCATTTGGTCTCATTACTAGTCCTAAGCATTAAATCACTATTCATAATTTACCATTCATCAAAAATTATGTTGATCTTATTAGACTCTAAATTTCATACTGAACATAATTTTAGAAGACCATTTTTGTTGAAAATCATTACAATTTTTTAATTATTTAAGGTTTACATAAACATTTTTTAAAATATAATTTCTCTAAAATTCACCAAAAATATGCATTCAATATTTATCCGGACATTTGAAAATTCATGAACTTCATCACACGAAGAAGTCAAAATTTTTATTTAAAACAAAGGATTACACAGGGCAGTTACGGTCTCCTTACATAGCCCATTATCACACCACCATAGGACCTAAGTGTAAGCTGTGCTAAGGTGAGAGAATCTGAGGGAGGCTCGTCCAACATCACACGAGTAGTAATTTCTATTAGTTTCAACATCTCTCGAAGGAGATTTCGTTCTAGCTTTATACGATGATGTTCGGCATGGGTTTGGTCCAGAGCAAAGCCCATTGGTGCTACCTCCTTCCCAAGGTCTATTAGATGGGATTTGATTGGTCCAAGACTACTGGGTGAGGGCATCAAATCTTACTTCTATATTAATTTACCAAGATCACTTTTATTTAGAGACAAATATCGAAATGTTTAGTTTCCAGTGGTCATATTGACTAACGGTCATATAAAAATCCAAACCCAATAGTCTCATTTTAATTATACTCATGTTATCCAATGAAACAGTTATGTTGAGTATAAAAAAATAACACACAAAATTAGGAAACAATATTTATTCAATATTTCTGGTCATTACAATCTTCCCCCCTTAAGAAATTGCATCCTCGCAATTTTTAAAACTGGGTTTTGAAATTTCATTTAATGTGCCACACCGAAAAAGGAGTCAGTAAAACTATTACTTTAAATGAAATAAAGGGAATTAAAATGTCACCCGAGTTAACCCATACTAGGATCCCATGTAGGAAAACATGGACATGGAGGAAAAAACAAAGGGTCACGTTTTAAGGGAGAGTGATAGAAAACATGATTAGGAGAAAGTTAACAACAAGAAAATCACAAACTTTTGATGGGTCAAACGGTATTTGATTTCCTAGTGGGAAACGTTGACAGACAACGTTTTTTGTTTTATCTTCCTTTTCATTGTTTTGAGGAATTAATTTACTAAATAGAATAAAAACATAAGGAAATATACCAACCTCTAAGTAGAGTTTAAACCTTTAATAAGTTTCCACCAAAACTAATCTTTTCTCCAAACGATGAGCATTCAAAAACACTTGGCCTCATCAAAAGCACAAGAATAATCTTCTAGATAAACACGTATTCCACAAAAGAAAAACTATCTATCTTTAAAAATTTATCCCAAATACAAAAAGGGTAAGATAAAACAACTCTTCAAAAAGAAAGAATCCCATTTGGAAGGGAAACTACTTTTACATCTTCAAAGTTCCACGGTACTACCCAGAGTTCATCATAGTCCTTTCCGTAAATAATTGTCCATAAAATTCCTCAAAATAACCCAAACTAAGATTTATACCAAAATACAAGAAGGACTTGATAACATAGTCTTCCAAGATAAACTTTATCATTCATCTCCAAACAACATCAACAACTCCTAACATCTTATAACAAAAGTAACTAATCTAATCATATTTTCCTCAAGATAGGTCAATCATTTCCATAAGTAACCTATAATACCCTAAGTTCATCTAAAATTCATCTATTCTTCAAAGTATAATTCAACCTTTACTCCTCAAAGAAAATACAGCAGTAATCTATTTACCTCTATAAAATAAGGTTCCCAAAATAGTGAACTTCTTCCAAAATAATAATCATATTTTAATCCCCTAATCATCTCTGTCATATTAATATGGAAATCATCACATTTCCTATCACATTGGTTGTTGGGACATGTTCTTCCATTTCCTGCCATTAACTAAGGAAAGAAAATACAATTAGGGGCTTAAATACATAGCAAATAATCATTAAAAGGAAAATTAAAGCATTAAAGGATAAACATGTAGAAGAAAAGTATACCCTAACTTTTGATCCCCTAGGTCCCAATCTAGGTTATCCATGATAATATATTCTTATGTTAATCTTTATTTTATTTTATCTTTGTTCCTTTAATAATGGTTCATACTAAGATTATGAATTTACCAAAGCAGATACATGGGAGTGTCGTAACCAAGAGTGCAGCAAGGCCCATTATCGTGTACCAGTTCTCGTTCAAGTCTAGCTCAAAGCTGTGTTTTCGGGTTTTACCCCTATGTACATCTATGCCAGAGCCACCTCTACCTTCTCGTATCCAGAAAAGGATGTATTTTCTTGGCAACCCCTTACTCAATACTCACCAAAATACCAAGAAGTTTCTTATATATAAACCTTTCTATAGGGTTCTTTCTAAAGATTTCATATCCTAATTTCCACAAATAACTAAACCATCCTTTGATACTAACTATATAATCCCGCCTTTTTATCATATAAACATTCATTACATTTTACCAACCAAGGATCTTTAAGGTTTAGTGTTTTGGAAACCAGGAACTTAAAACATGAAAACATAAAACATTCTTCTTAATCACTTGAAAGGCTTCTCCTTATATTCATCCTAGGTTCATTACTGCATCTTAGTACCTGGGGACATGAATCAAAAGAAAGGGTCAGCAGAAGGCCCAGTAAGGGACACAAGTGGAATCATTTAACATACGAACTTGAGATACATCAACAATGTCATTGAAAAAGAACTTTAAGTCATGAGAAAGAAATAAAGAGTCATATCATAATAGAAATAACGTTTTTCATAACTTGAAGGTGTGTCTATATCATTTAATATTGACAATCATTTCTGTTTCACCAAGGTCTATCCCCAAGTTGTCTTTAAAAATTACCAAGGTTATTCACCAAGGCGTCGTTAAAAATAGTCATCTCTAGAGATTAAGTCTTTACCCAATGCATTGGAGCGCTATCAGGGCGCACCTTTGACATGTATTTATTATAAGTTGATCCACATATATCATCATCAATAATTTCATAAACAACTCATATAGCATAAAAGGAATGGGTTTCATTTCATAATCATAACGTTTTAAAAACTGCTTTAAAGACATGATCTTTGTGTCACTTTAAAACCCAGAGAAAAGGAAGGTGGGTCTCATGTATGTAAATCCCAGAATTTAAAATAGAAAATTTTGGTATATGTGTGAATACCCATATAGAAGAGAGAAATTTGAGTATTCACTTAATAAAATAAAAGAACTTTAGAAAACAATAGAGACATTTTGAGACGGAAATTCTACTGCATAACAACTATGTTTCGAGATTTTAGAAAACATTTAAAAGAGAGGGGACATGGGTCAAACATTCATAAATGACCCATAAAACGGTAGAGGGACAGAACATAAAGGATTTAAGAACATGGAAATGAAATTTTAAAGACATACCATATGAAATGATGAACATGAAAGGAAGACAAAAATAAGATTTCTCTTATGAAAATTCGGCAGCCTAACGACGTCACTTAAACATCAAAAAAATGAATTGACGTGATATAATAGGGTATCTCATCATATGAACATAAAATATCCGTATGATAGATATAGATATCATACCCCTACATAATAAAAATTAACTTGAAAGACTTGACATGAATGTAGAACTTTGAAAAATTAGAAAGGTGAACGAATCCCTTAAAAATTCGGTAGCCTAACAGCGTCACCTAAACATCGACAAAAATGAATTGACGAGATCAAATAGGGTATCTCATATTATGAACATAAAAGATCAGTATTATAGATATAGATACCATACCCCTACATAATAAAAAGGAACATGAAAGACTTGACATGAAAGTAGAACTTTGAAAAATGTGAAAGATGAATGAATCCCTTAAAAATTCGGCAGCCTAACGGCGTAACCTAAACATAAAAATACTGAATTGAAGAGATAAAATAGGGTATCTCATCATATGAACATAAAATATCAGTATGATAGATTTAGATATCATACACCAACAAAATAAAAAGTAACTTGAAATACTTGACATGAAAATAGAACTTGGGAAGGGTGAAAGAATCCCTTAAAAATTTGGTAGCCTAACGGCACCACTTTAACATTATTAAAATGAATTGATGAGAGAAAGAGGGGGTCTCTCATTATATTAACATGAAAATGGAAGTAGGATGAATATAAAATAACATCCTCCAACATAAGGGCATGGAGCATAAAATAAATGACATAAAAGAGATTACTTGAAATGAAAGAGGGAGGTAGGATCCCCTACCTTAAAACGTACCTCTTAAAACTCAATGGCTGGAACCTTGAGGGCTTGGGAGCACCTTGGAAGGACTCCTTGGGAGGCAATGAGACCAGAGCTTAGTTGGGGGAGAGTTGTGAGTCGAATGAATGAGGGTATGGCTTTTTATTTATAGGGAAAGTGAGGGGACAAGGAATTAATGGCCAAGGGACACCTCATTAGTGGTTTTGGAAAAACCATGGGCTTGCCCATGGTATTTGCCAATAGTATTGGCCACTTGTGACACCTCATACCTTATCTTACTATTCATAAGTCGACCATATTTATTACATACTTAATACATCATTTAATGATGTCATTACACACCCGTAACTTTAAAACTGTATTTCCACTATTCATCAAAAAATTTACTTTCTCAGAAAAATACCAAAATTTCACCTTAACCAAGTATCGATGCTCTGATTTCAAAAATGAACTCCATTTTATAAAAATATTTTTTTAAATATTTTTAATTTAATTTTTAAATAAATACACTATTCACAGAAAATTCATTTTTTCAGAAAAATCCCCAAAAATTACCTTAACATAATATCGATGCTCTGAGTTCAAAAATGAAATCCATTTTATAAAAATAATTTTCTAAATATTTTTAATTAAATTGTTAATTAAAAACCACTATTCACCTGAAAAAAGTAATACTTGACTAATAATTTATGAAATCGTTATTTAACCATTTTATTGAATCACATTACTTAATCAAGGTGCCTAGATTATATTAATGTTGTATTTAAGTGAGATTACTAGTCCGTTTGGTCACATTACTAATCCTAAGCAGAAAATCAATATTCATAATTTACTATTTATCAAAAATTATGTTGATCTTTTTAGACTCTAAATTTCATACTGAACATAATTGTAGAAGACCATTTTTTGAAAATAATTACACATTTTTATTTATTTATGGTTTACCTAAACATTTCTTAAAATATCCTTTCTCTAAAATTTCACCAAAAATAAGCATACTATATTTATCCGGTCATTTTAAAATAAATAAACTTCATCATAAGAAGAAATAAAATTTTTTATTAAAAACAATGGATTACACAAGGCAGTAACGGTCTCCATACATAGCCTCTTATCTCACTAGCATAGGAACTACGTGTAATGTGTGCTAAGATGAGAGAATCTGATGGAGGCTCGGCCAACATAGCATTAGCAGTAATTTCTATGAGTTTGAACTTCTCGTGAAGGCGATTCCGTTCTAGCTTCAATTGATGAAGATCGGCTTGGGTTTGGTCCAGAGCAAATCCCATTGGTGCTACCTCCTTCCCAAGTTCTGTTAGATGTGATTTGATCGGTCCAAGACTACTGGGTGACGCCATCAAATCTTTTATCTATATTAGTTAAAAAAAGATCACTTGTATTTAGAGACAAATATCGAAATGTTTAGTTTCCAGCGGTCATATTGACCAATGGTCATATAACAGTCAAAACCAAAGAGTCTCATTTTAATTATACTCATGTTATCTAATGAAACAGTTTTGTTGAGTATAAAAAAATAACACACAAAATTAGTAAACAAGATTTATTTAAAATTTCGGGTCATTACAACCACCCATTGGGCAGCAGTTACCACCAGCTGCACTGTCGGGCTGTGCACCCCGACCTAGCGTGTTACATGAGTTCAAACAGTAGAGGCCTCCAAGGTTTTGGGGTGAGACATATTCCCATGCTACTGAGGGCTAGCTAGAGGTGGTTTATAGAGTTTTCTACCTAGTTGAGACACCATTAGAGCATATAGTGATCTTAGCTACTAGTATTTTCTAGTGAGTGACCATGAGGATGTTCTTCATAGTGATGAAGCTTTAGTACAAGGATCATTACCCGTGATAGTGCCTTTGGGTAGTGTTCCAGCTATATCACTACATGTTGGTCAGCAATTACAACTGATGGTACCGGTAGAGGACACATGTAGTCATAGAGCCTTACAATTGTTTCGGCATCAGATACCCCTTAGGTTCCAAGGTGAGCCCGACCCATATACGGCCGAGGACTGGCTTGAGGAGGTGGCTGAGAGTTCCCTATAACTTCTACAGCTTTGGAAAGATGACATGTCAGTTGATTAGTATTCATTATGGTGTGCCGACCATATCAGGTACTCGATGAAAACTGTAAGACCAGTGCTTCAGGGCTCGGACCGCCAAGCGAGGTGTGTTTAGGGACATCCGAGCTATCACGATTCCTCTATGCATTCCAACATATGTTAGGGTGCTGTAGATAACCTTTGTGATTGAATTTTAGTTGGATAAGAGGATTAAACCGATGAAATTTATTAGTGCGAATTCTTGAAACATAATCCAGTCTCAAAGACTTGGGTGTCTAAAATGTTTCGGGAAGAGAAAGTCTTATGGATAGATGAATCTTCAGGGATGCATATGTGTAAGTAGAGTTAGGAGAGCATTATGTGGTGCTGTCCATTTGTACATGTTACAACCACCTCCCCTATGTGGTTCCCACAGGGCTCCGGGAGCTAGAGGACAGAGGAAGGGAGTAGATGTATGCGGTCAGGGAGTGCGACCCAAGGGCTCTAGGAATGATTTGAGGTACAATATATGTCTACTACCAACTACTGTATTAATATAAATAGGCACCAATCATTCCTTCCTTCCAAAAATATTGTCCAGAACATAGTTTTTATAGTTAAACCTTTGACTTGACCCTCACATATGGAGAATTCACTGAGAGGAGTCTCAATACTCACACTTACGCCGACGATGTGATCTGAAACTTGAGGTGAGGGTTTCGGTTGGAACCGCTTTGTGGCAGCGTCGAGGCCTTACGACATTAGTTTGGGTATGGACTAGACATCCACAATTCACACTGATATTGACTGTATTAGGAAAAAATATTGTGGTTTCTATACAATGATGGAATGGGGTTTTCCTTGGTTGGAGAAAAAGGAATCCTGGGCAGTACATGATAAACACATGAATAGGAGGGTGCAACCAATCACTCTTGAGTTGGCCAGACATACCCTCATGGTAGCAGGAGTTTTGAGTTCTCAGTTCGAAACAAGAGTGGAAGAGCATGGGAAAATCTTGCAAAATGATATTTCTAGGAATACCCCCCCCTGTAGGGAGATGGACATCTGGTTTGGATGGGAACTACCAAATTTTTAAACCAGACCTCTCTAGGGTAGCGACACCCTTGTCAGCTTTGACGAAAAGGTTGATCCTTTCTTGTGGATTGAGAAGTGTCATCAGATCTTTCAGAATTTGATACAACGAAGATGGATAGACATCCTCCAAGACTATGTATTTGAGATAATCTTCACAACTAGGAAGGGGAACATGATAAAAAAAAGCACTTAGTTGGAGGTTTGGTCTGTAGCTGCTGAGTGATCCATCAGAGAAGCTAGTCACGCTACATATATTCGTTGTGGATAGAGATGAAGATGCTTATCCCCATTCTCTGACAGTCACTCCCCAACTTCTTCACCGAGTCATGGTGGCACAGTGAGGGGACACTGACTTCGAGGCTCGACATGTTCTTATATCCTTAGGGTAGCCACCAGATGAATTTTTATGAAGGTGGGGAGCACATCATCCTCTTTAGAAGACATACTGTGGTATATGCAGAACTATATGAGGAGGTGTTGAGGGAGACCCATACGTACCCTATGACAGTACATCCTGGTGTGGTGACGATGTATTAGGATCTTTGATGTTAGTACTGATGGCCCGGGATGAAAGAAGAAGTGCTAGAGTTTGTATCACAATCTCTTACTTGTCAGCAAGTGAAGACTGTATAGTGTTCGCAGAAGTTTTATGATGAAATGATACGTAAACCCTTGGAGTTTTTGGAGGGGGACCAGGTATTCTTGCGAGTCTCTCCCCGACAGGGACTACAAAGATTTGGCCGAGGCGGAATGTTATCTCTGAGATTTAGTGGTCCTTTTCTGATACATCGAAGGATATGTGATGTAGAATACTTCTTGGCACTTCCACTGCAGTTAGAGAGGGTTCACGACATCTTCCATGTATCCTAGGTGAGGGAATACGTGCACGACCTATCTCACATCATCAACCACGTCGAGTAGGACTTAGATGATGGGGCGTCCTTTACTAAGGTTCCCATGGGGATTGAGGATTGACAAGAGAGAGTCCTTCGTGGATGATCGATAACTTTTTTGCGTGTACATTGGCAGCACATGAACCTCTAGGAGAGCACATGGGAGTGGGTGGCTCAGATTAATGTTCAGTACCTTCTTTTGTTTGTTTTACCTTTATTGTGGATTTCAAGGGTGTAAATACCTAATGTGGGGAGAATGTAATGTACCTGAAATTATTTATATTTTTTTTAATTATATGGAATTATTTTGAGACCACAAAATCTGACGGTATAAGATTATGAGGCATGGAGTGCCCGGAATGATCTATTGATGTCTGGTTATGTTTTAATTCATGCACATAAGCAGTTTTCCTAAAAAAGTGGAATAACTCTAAAGACATAACTCATATCAGAAATCCGAGTCAATCATTGCTTTCATGATGGAAGTTTTACCCTAGGAACAACTTATGTTTAGTCGGTGCGAGCCTCATGTGAGAAAACAAAAAAATGGCATGATCATAAACAATATAAGTAAATAAATTATTTTATTTTTCAAATGTTTATAACTCACAAATGGTAACTCTGATTGAAAATCCGAGAGCACCACTAAACTCGTGAGGGTATACTCTCTTTAATAAGATACTAACATAGGTCATCACGGTCCACCAATGAGAGTTTGTTTTTTGGCCGTTAATAAAATAAAGAAGTGACAAGTATTTTATTGTAAAATCCATAACTTTTAAATAGTTACTCAGATTGGAAATACAAGATTACCGTTGGGTTAGTTGGGGCATGTTTCAGTTGGGTAGAGCCTAACATCGACTGGAGTGGATCGAGGATGTCTGTTAATAAATTTCTTGATCTTTTTTAGGTAATTTTTATTAAAATAATCGAGCGTCGTTTTGTATCTTTTGAATCGGTACTTGGAATTGAAATATGTGGGCACCATTGAACTCATAGCAACGATAGCCACTTATGGAGACCATCAGCTTGACTGCAGTAGGTCGAGGGTAGTATTTAGTTTTTCACCTTTTTGTGGAGGAATTGAAAAAAAATATTTAAACTTTTATTTTTCTTGTAATCCTCTGTGGGGTTATGGAAGTGGGGACCACCTGAACTAAAACCACCAATTTGAATTCAATGGTGGGGACAACCAGAATCTTGTACACACTCTTTAATGATGGTGGTGACCTTTGGTATCCTCTAAATTAATTATTCCAACACCATCATAATTAATGGACAACTCTATTTTTAAATTAATGAAACATAATTTAATATGTTGGCTATTCATTTTTGGTTGAATTGTGGAAAGTGTTTGTAATGGGGAATTAAGAGGGAACATTGGAGGAATTCTTCTTCTCCAGTGAATAACGCTTCTCAACTGAAGAAAGTAGAAGTTCTCCAATGACATTGTCTCCTTCCTCGTGACATCCTCCAATGTGGGACATCTACAAAAATGATAAACTGACGTCCGTCATTCCCTCCTCATGACGTCAACAAACCATCGAGGTAGGGTTTGATGTTTTAGATACCCACTTATATTTTCATGATGTTCTTAGTTATTCAAAAATTGTTGAACCGCTTTCTACCGCTCCAACGTAGAGGGTGCGGGCCAAACGAACATGGCATGACCCCTCTACAAATATTGTGGTTCTTTTTGAATAAATCATTGCGGTGGAGGAAGATGGAAGCGGATACTGGATATTGGCATTAGTGGGAATCGGTAACGGCAATAGACACCACGAATAGCCACGACGACGACAGTGGCGCAACCACACCGTTGGGGAAGGGCCACGACATGTCGGTCGTGGTGGAGCAAGGGATATATCCAACAGAGGTCGTCCACACGATGGCGGTGGCGGTGTGCGTCTGCACCACCCGGTGAGCAAGGGGACATGGCTTGTGACGCGATGGTGAATGGAGAGCGGTCGACATTCAAACTTCCGTGGAGGGGTAGTGCACGATACTCCACTCAGGAGGTAATGGTTTTGGAGGTTAAGGATGGCCGAGTCAAACCGAGTTGGACCTGTGGGAGCTGTGTGCTAATGGCGACCATACAGCTTCTTCTGTTTGGTGTTCGAAGGCGGATAGAGCACAACTCCCCCCGCATGCTTACATGTCCGGAAACCAGGCCAGGCTGCCCAACGTGGGTCAAGCCGCCCAGCGCGGGCCAGGCCGAACCCAAACCATTGGGTCGGGTCGGTATGACCGGGTCGGACTAGACCCGGACCAGTTTCAACCCTATACGTTCTTTCGGCCATAACTTTGGCACCAGATGTCTATTTGACGAACTGTCTATGGAACTGGAAACCATGGAGTGTGATGGTCCTTTTTGTGTACCCCAAATGATATTTTGATAATTTTTTGGTATGGTTGGGTTCGGTCAAGCATGAATAAATCTGGGACCTCGAGACAAAAAGGCTAATGACTTATAGACCAGTTGACTGATTAATGCATCGTCTGTTGCGATGAGACCCCTTTTACATTGCGGTAATTTTGGTTACTTTCTCATGGTACTTCATGGTAGTTGGAGTATCAAACAGTTGCTGGAGTAGTGGACTCTCCTAGAGATGAGAAATATTAGGGTCGATACCCTATAGCTGGCACTGACGATGTACTAAGATCCTGTGTAGACATGATGATGTACTAAGAACCTGTGTGGTTCTAAAGATGTACTATGATCCTGTGTGGGTATGACGATGTACTAGGATCCTGTGTTGTTCTGACGATGTACTAGGATTTGGTGTGGGTCTGATGATGTACTAGGATCATGTGTGGGTCTGACGATGTACTAAGATCCTTTTAGGGTCTAACGATGTAGTAGTATCCTATGTGGTCTGATGATGTACTAGGATCCAGTATAGGACTAACGAGGTACTACGATCATGTGTGGGTCTGATGATGATTTAGGATCTCATGTGGGTCTGCCTCTTAATGGAGTAAGATGATTCAGTAGTTATATCTAATAATAATTACTACTGTACCAAAGTTATACATGGTGTGATATGAGTCTTTATCTTTGTGGTAATATTCTAAATGGCATACATGTGTGATAGTTACCTTCATGGTAATACCTTTGTGGTATTATTATGTGTGGCATACCAGTGTGGTACCTTTCGTTGTTTTAATACATTTTTTGTATTCTTCTATGTGGTGTACCAGTGTGGTACCTTCCTTCGCGGTGATACATTTGTGCTAATATTCTATGTGGTATTACCTTTGTGATACATACCTTTGTGTTGTTATCTTCATGGTATTCCTTCTATAGTGGAATAGTTGTTCTTTGGGATTTTGGGTTGGACCTTGTGCTTCCTCATGAATGAGATGGGTATACTTGATAACGTAGGTATTTGTATGGTCTTATACCTATGTAGGGTTGAAAATTGTTTTCAGGCATTGGGGTTATCCATTGTGGATTTTGTGAGACCATTGAGGGTCTTGGGGTCCCTACTGAATATCATTATTCTCAACACTACATGGGCTACACCGGCTCCTTGTTGTGTTTGGTGCAGACGATGGACAGTGCTGACTACGGACGGGAGTACATGGACTGGAGGAAGCTTGGAGGTGGACATTAGATGAGGGTTACTCCAGAGATGACCATTCAAGAGCTGTACCTACCCTTTAGGTAGGATCAATGGCTTGTG
The DNA here is from genome assembly GCA_963277665.1 of Viscum album. Lineage (NCBI taxonomy): Eukaryota > Viridiplantae > Streptophyta > Magnoliopsida > Santalales > Viscaceae > Viscum > Viscum album. The sequence goes on along the minus strand of OY728159.1, from coordinate 988,642,132 downwards.
TTCACAGGACTTGTTTCAGTTTACTTATACTTTTCAGTTTTCTTCTACTTTCCAGTTGGGATTGTAATCTGGCCCCTTTTTCATACTGTACACACTCTTTTTACTATGCCGGTTACTTGTGTTTCTATCTCGCTATGTACTTGGTTTCAGATTTTTATAGGTTATAATGGAAATTGCTTCCATGTTTTTGGGAACACGGATTTTGGTGTTAGAGGACAACCCCTGGCCTATAGAAGGCGGGGTTGGGGAAGTCATGGCCCGAGCCCCGGGGGACGGGTCACGAGATCATTACTTAATAAAGTGTATGACATTATTTAGAAATTAATTGTAGAGGAAGGAATATAAACCATATCAATCTGTGTATCCCATGTAGTGAATTCCCTCCAATGATAAATAATTATTTTTTCATTAGAGTTGGGACTGTTGTGGAGAAACTTATAACTAAAGGTGGATAATTGACTAAAGTTATGAATTATAACATTTCTTGTATAGATGATCCTAATCCACAAAATGGAGGAGCAGTGTTAGAATAGTTTATGAAAAAAACCTCTTTCATTCAATGGGACTAAAGACCCATATATATATAAAATTAGTTGTTAAGTTCTCAGATAATATATTTCTAACATTGGAAAGTTAAAAAAGTGAGAATGACTTTATAGAGGTTATTCATCTCTTAAGAGAAGAATATCAATTATGGACACTAATTAAAAACCAAAATATATTGGAAGAGATTAAAAATATAAAATAGAGATATTTTATGATAATGTTCCAAGAAAAATATATTCCTCATGAACAATGAGAAAATTAGGAAATGGAATTCCTAAATCTAAGGAAAAAGGAGGGTGATAAATAGTAATCAAATATCTGACGGTTTAAAACCATTCCTCATATGGTAAATACTCTCCCAAAATTTCCCATAAAATGATGGTATAGTCTCATGTTCTATCAAGTCAAAAAAATAATTCTCTAAGGGATAAGAAATCAATGTAAATCAAGATAAAAAGAGGGACACTAAACACTCTTAAATAGGAAATAAGTAAAATGGGAAGAAGGTAATAGTTGACTTTCCATCCTGTGACAATTGTGTGAATAAACAACCCAATAATTACTTGAAGGGTATGGGATTTAGTTACAAGGGTGGGGAAAATGGTCCCAAGTTCAGGATTACAACCCACATAATGTAACTACTAATGTTAAATAATACAATTGAAATGATATGGGAAATTATATAAATAGTTATAGTAAGACCCACAAAATCATTCACATAATAATTCCAAGGGATAAAGGCCAAGCTAATTTTATCAATACTGATGAGTTTGATGTTCCTAATGATTTTGCGGAAGTTACTTTAATCATTTATTTACAAAACCCAATGCTTTTCTTGATTCGGGATCATCAAATCCTTTAATATATTCCCATTTTTCCATGAAAATTATACATTTTCCTTTTAATTTAATAAAGTAGTTGTCAGTCAAAACTCATAATGGAAGTATCAATTCATCAATGATATGTCAATCTATCTCCTTTATGACTCATAAACACGCTTTTTTGGTGATCTTATCATCATACCCATGATATATTTTTCTAAAATACTTTGAATTAATTTTATATCCAATTATGATGCAAAAATATATTACAGAAAGAAAAAAGTTACAATTTTTTAGAATTATGTAGAGCCTCTTATCATTATAATGGAATCATCGATATTTGATAATTATATTGATCCACTATTAGTAGGTTTACTAAATTGGATTCTTTTCAAGGTAGATAACACAATATCTAAGGGTGGTGGAAGAAATCTTCAAGTTGATGATGTACATATTGTGCATCAATACATGGATGCCTTTTTAGAGGATTTACCTAAACATCCACTAGATTGGGAAATTGGGTTTTTTTTATTTAATTTATGGTTCGAGGCCTATATCAAAAAATCCTTATATAATGTCCATAGTGGATTTAGTGTATATGAAGAAACCACTGGAGTAGTTGACTAGTAACGTGTTTATTAACCCATCTATTTCTCTTTAAGCAACTCCTATTCTTTTTATTATGAAGTATGATGGACTTGTGGGACATTGAATTGAGTATATAGAGATCAATCCTCTTTCAATAATCAAAATGTATCATCTTCCTAGAATTGATGACTTATTTGATAAACACCAAGGATCTCAATAGTATTCATAGATTGATCGTTGATCTAGAAATCATCAATTTCATGTGAAGAAGGAATATGTTCCAAAAACAGTATTTTGAACCCTGGTATGGATATTATGGTTTCAGAGTAATTGCATTTGGAATGACTAATGAACCATATATTATAATGGATATTATTAATAGAGTTTATAATGTATATCTTGATGACATTTTTGTAGTGTTTATTGATGATAACTTAGTTCAAACAAAAATCTATAATGATCATGAGAGTATGTTAGAAATTTCAATGAAGGCTCATAGATGGAATGATTTATATAGGGTATTAATATAGTATGATTTATAGCTTCAAATATTTACCTTTCTTTGACATATTGTCTCTAATGATTAAATCTTCGTTGATCTAGAGAAGACAAAGGCAATTCAATAGTGGCCTACACCAAGAAACATAATTTAGGTATGTAGATTTATTAGTTTAGTAGGTTATTATAGGTGTTTCATTTAGAACTTCTCCCAATTAGATAACTCGTTAACCAAGCTTACTTATAAAGTATTTAATTTCAAATGGATTAATATTGTGATTTTTTTTGAAAATTGAAGAGGAGATTATGATTTCTCCAATCATGAATCTACCATCACGATATGGTGGGTTTGGGATTCATTGTGATGCATCAAGGAAAGGAAATGTATGTGTTCTTATTTAGAATGAAATTTTTAATTCCTATACATCAATGTAGTTAAATACTCATGAATAGAACAATAAAATTATAGGTATTGGGTTATCAACATTAATAATTATTGTGAAGATATTGAGACACTATCTCTATTTTGAAAGATGTTAGATATATACAGATCATACGAGTGTGAAATATATATTCTCATAGAAATAACTCAACATAAGGGAAATGTGATGGCTAGACCTAATTAAGGATTGTGATTTTTCAATACACTACGACCCTCAAATTTGTAATAAGGTAGCCGATACTTCGAGTATGAATGATCATGGGTTTATGAACAAAATAATGATTCAAAAAGATCATGTGTACATGGATCTTGAAATGATGGATATAGGAATTATCAAGGTGAAACATGATTAATTTTCAGCTGGTAACCCAAAAAAATTATTGTAAATTATAAAATATTATCTATTTGGTGATTAGAATATTCTAAAAAATATAGCTTTGAATGATGTGATATTTCCAAACATCATGTGTGAGGATGGAATTATGAAATTTTGGAGGGGGCTATGTGTTCCCACTATACCCATGCTAAAAAAAGAGTCATCAGGTGATGCCAATATTTCGAATTTCTCTATATACCTATGTAGAAAAATGATTTATAATGAATTGATGGAGTATTTTATATGGGATACCATTTAGTGGGAAATTGAATGTTATGTATCATGGTGTATAGTCTATCAACAAGTGATGACGAAAAGACAACATCCTAGATGAGTGACACAATATATACCTATTCCTAAATTTAAATACAATGGTATCACCATTGATTTTGTAATTGGATTGCAAAAAATTATATGAACAAATGATTCAATATGGGTTATTATTGATCGTCTTAACAAATATTCACATTTCCTTGTAATAGGGGTGGATTTTAAAATTGGAAACCATGTATGGATAAACATTAAAAAATTTATAAGACATAATGGAACACTTATCCCAGTTTTGTTTGATTGTGATCTATAATATAAATCAATATCCTGGAAGGGATTTTGAAAGCATTAGATTGTGAGATTCATTTAAGTACTTAATATCATCCTCAAACAGATAGACAATCAAAAAGTATGATACAACATTAGAAGACAAGATGTGATCATGCACGCATGATATTCAAGGTATTTGTCTTTATAATTTACCTTTGGTTGAGTTTGACTACAACAAATCATTCAATTATAGTCTTCAAAAGGAACCATAATAATCATTTTATGGAAAGAGATGTAGTACCCTAACATGTTGGGATGAACTTGGTGAATGGAAGATCGTGGGACCAATGTTTTTTGAGGAATCATATGTAAAGTTAAAGACTATTTAACTCAATATCTAAGTAATTCAAATAAGGATAAATTTTGATGTTGATAATAGAAGGTATTGTTTGTAATTTAAAGTTGAATGTAATGTTTTCTACAAATAATATCTATGGAAGAGTGTTATAAGAAATGTAAAGAAATAGAAACTAAGCATCAAGAACATTGGTCCTATTGATGTTTTGGAGGGAACTGGATATTTGTCTTATTATTCAGCAATGGCATCTAGTTTTTCTAAGGTACACAATGTGTTATAATTATCTTTGATAAATAAGTACATTCTAGGCCCAAAACATATACTATTTTCTGGAGGAATAGATTGGAACATGAATTATCTTATTGTGAAAAGCCTATCCAGATTCTAGACACTAAATAATATGTGATGATGAATTAGAAAACATGACTAGAAAAGGAAAAATGGAAAATTCATAAAATCGAATAGGTGATATAAGACCATGTGGACCATATCATGAACAAAAACCCAAATGTTTTTTTGGGTGATAATATTAAATTTTTTAGGATGGTTTCTTTTTGAAGTAGGGGAAAATCGAACGACCCATGACCCTATATATGAAAACCCTGGTCTTTAATTACACAATTATACATAATATATTCCATAAACTTCACTTTATACAACATAGAAGATCTAGAGGTATAGTGTATATTGCGATTAGGATCATTACATAACGACTTAAAACCTTAAATACAACATCTTTATTGAAAAATTCCATTTCATGACAATTATATTCCCTCGTACATAGCATTGTGTGGGATTACCTGAGGACATGAATAAGAAATGGGTGAGCCATAAATCTCATTAAGGGAATTATCATTGAATACCATGAGGAATAAAATACAATTTAAATAGTAGGTATATCAATAGATCACAAGAGAAGCATAAATATAAATTAATGATAAAGCATTATAATCATAACATGGAAATGTGGCAACAACACTTAACCTGGAATTAGCATCAGCCAAGGCTCATTACACAGGGAGAATGAGTAAACCCTCATTTAAAATTAAGCACAAGTAAACCCTTAGTGCACTTGGATTATCGAGAGTAAACCCCCATTTCAAAAGATGTATCATGATACTATACACTACCCAATGCATGGGAGCGCTATAAGGGTGCACCCTTCATAAACATTTCATTTCATGAATAAGTGTGCCACATAGATCATATAACATGGATTAAAAAAAATGTCATTATTTATTCCACGATAAAGGAATGTGGAATTAATATATGAAACATTATAATAAATAAATAAATTATCATAAAGGTGAATTCCCTTGATAGAGAATTGAGCATTGTATTCACTACACAATGACATTGGCTTGGAATATCAGTGCAATTATGGCAGCATAACGGAGTGCCGTAAGAATTCATAAAAATGTTTATTTGAGATAAAGTGGTGTCTCATCATATATAAATGAAATGGAAATTAAGGGTTCATATATATAAATGTCTCAACAATTGTAATGGTATTTATATTCATGATACAAAATAATTGATTGAATGTAAGTTAGGAGAGATAAATTCCTTTCAGAATTTCGGCATAGTAATGGGAGTACATGGGATGAATTTATTGAGAGAGAAAGGGGTATCTCATAATTCCAACATAAAGAATAAAGTATGGGGGAGGTGCTAAACCATACCCCATTATTTATAATTTATATTAAAAGGGAATAACAACATTAAGAAAATTGGACAAAATGAGAATGGAAGAAAAACACTTACTTGGATGTGTGCTTCCAAAGGATTGAGAGAGGCTTGAGAGCAGCTTCTTGGGAGCTTGGGGAAACATGGGAGGATTATAGAGATATGAGGGCCATGGTTGGACGAACTCCAAAGGCATTGAGTGAGGAGGATGTGGGAGCTTGGCTGGGTTTATATTGGAAATGTGAGAGGATTCTTTATTATTTTGGTCTGGGACACATCACATTAATCTAATCCAAACCATAAACCAGACCATAGTTTCTCACATGGTTTTTAGAAAAGGGAAGTTGAAAAAAATATTTTATATGTAAAAAGTCTGAAATTATTAAAATAATGGGGTTGCTTATTTGGAGGTGAGTCTCACTTCAAAGGAAGACAATTTAAAAAGACAAAATGATTAATAAGTCCTGAAGGGTCCACTAATGCTTTGTGAAATAAATAAAATAAACCCAAAAATGACATTATTTTAATGGTAAAACATATATTGGCCGAACATAATGATTATATAATTTTATTACATCACTATTGTGTAATTATGTTGTTATAAAACACATGATATATTTTAACGGTATTTAATTTTTACCCAAAAAATTTACTGTCTTCGAAAATTATGAAACATTCACCATTGGATATTTTTGGCATCCTAATTACAAAAATAATATAAATTTTATCTAAATAATTTTATAAATTTGTGAATTTTTTCTTTTAATATAAAAAATTTCATTTAACGAAAATTCATGGGTTTTGACAAAAATGTATTTCAAACCATAATAAAAATTACAGTTGCATTCATAAAATTATACGATAATTTATATTTATTAAAAATTAATTTAATAACAATAGTAATATTTTATTAAAATATTATCTAATTCAAACTTCCATTAACTCATCAAAATATATTTCTTAGTTGAACATTAACTAAAAATACTATCTGTGATTTAAAAAATATTTACAAGGTAAAAATAATAAAATTAAAGTATATTCATTACTATTTACAAAAATAATGTACATAACCATTGTCTGTTGGCCTTGTTACATAACCACTTATAACACCTACCTAAGACCAAAGAGTAAGGTGTGCGATGGTGATAGACTTTTGGGGTGGGTCGGATGACATTGCTTGGGTGGTGATCTCTATCAAATTCAACTTCTCTAATAGGAGGTCTCGCTCGAGCTTAACATATTCAAGCTCGGCTTAGGCTGGGTCATGATCGAATCCCAAATATGCAACCTCTTTTCTTAGATCTAACAATTGGGATTACTTTGGGGCATTCCTACTGGATGAGGCCATCACTTCGTTTGTCTGAGTAAATTGTATTTGATAAAGCCCTATATTTATACTAATCATGTGATCATTGTTCAATGACTATACTATCAATGGTCACAATACTTCACAATATATCAAAACCCAAAAACATAAAACCAATGATGTAGACATTTTATGTAAAAATTTTGCATAAAGTCACATTTAATTAGATCAAGATGGATTTCTATTAATGAATTTTTGGGTTGTTAAAATCATCCCCCATTACAAAATTCCGCCCTCAAAATTTCCTTTTTCCACTATAAAACAAATACGGGTTACTATGCTTCATCATTTCCTCTGATTCCCACATCGCTGCTTCAAACTTTTGGTCTCTCCACAACACCTTGATGATGGGAATTGTCTTATTTTGTAGAACTTTCTCTCTATGATCTATGATCTTGACGGGTTTCTCCTTGTAAGAAAGATCATCCTCTAGCAATACTACCTCTAAAGAGAGTACATGTGAAAGGTCTGTTATGTACTTTTTTAAGAGGGATACATGAAATACATCATGTACATTGTCCATGGTAGGTTTAAGTGCTAGTAGATAGGCCACAACCCCGACATGATCAAGAATCTCGAAGGGGATGATGTAACTTGGACTTAACATCCCTTTCGTTGAAAACATCATGATCTTATTCCATTAATGTATACATCATGTAACTTGGAATTCGACTCTGGGATTCCTTGATATGCTGCTGAATGGTTTTCATCTTCTCCCCCATTTCTTCATCCATTTCTGGTCCAAGAAGCTTATTCTCAAAGACCACGTCCCAACACGATGGTTTTCTGCACATTTTCCCTTAAACGGCTTCATATGGTGCCATTTGGATGCTCGAGTGGAAACTGATATTATGACAGAACTCGACTAAAGGAAGATGTTGATCCCAACCTCTTTTGATGTCCATTGAGAATGATCTCAGCATTCCCTCATGTGTTTGGATAGTCCACCTGCATTGGACATTAGTTTGAGGATGATATCCCATACTGAAGTTCAGTTCAGTATTCAGAGCAAGTTGAAGACTCTTCCAAAATATAGAGGTAAATCTTGGATCTCTATTGGAAACAATAAATAGTGGTACTCCATGAAGCCTTACCACTTCCCATATATATATCTGTGCCATTAGATCTAATGATAAATCCTCCTGAATAGAAATGATGTGTGCAGCCTTTGAAAGACGATCCACAACATCCCAGATTGCATTATTTCCTTTGGATGACTTCGGATGTCTGGTGACAAAGTCCATGGTGATGTTCTCCCATTTCCATTCTGTAATGGGAAATGGTTGCATCATCCACTTATATTTCTTCATCTCTTCCTTCACATGCTAACACACACGGCACATTGATGTATTTTCAGTTATCTCCTTCATCATATTATCCCACCAATAATGCTCTCAGAGATCTCGATACATCTTTGTGATTTCTAGGTAAATAGAGATATTTGAACTATTTACATCATCAAAAAGTTCCTTCTTAAGCTCCAAAATTGATGGAACACATAGTCTTTTCCCAAATCTCACAATCCCTTCTTCATTTACATTAATCTCTGAGGATTTACCTTTTCTAATAGCTTCCACTTTTTCTTGAATTCCCTCATCAATTTATTGACAAACCTTTAACCTTTACAAAAGAGAAATTTGAGCAATAAATTGTGAAAGGATTGATAATGTTCCCTTCATTATGATTCCCATGTCCATCTTCATCAAATCTATGAAGATTGGATTTTTTCAATTCTAATTAATGATAGAATCATTGTGTCTTTTCTACATAGGGAATCTTTCACCTTGTTCACATTCCCAGGGTGGTAATGGATTGATCACTCATAGTCTTTGATCATCTCTAACCATCATTGTTGTCACATGTTCCACTCTTTATATGTGAATATATTCTTGAGGCTTTTGTTATCCATATATATTTCACACTTCTCTCTAAAGAGATAATGCCGCAAAATTTTTAAAGAGAAGATCCATGTATCCAACTCAACTTCATGTGTTGGACATTTCTATTCATGAACATTCAACTTCCTCGAAGCATAGGAAATGACTATGTTATTTTTCATCAACACACATCCCAATCCCTTCTTCAAAGCATCACGGAATACCACAAAAAGTTCTCCAATTGTGGGTAAAGTGTGTATGGGTGCAGTTATAAGACTCCTTTTCAACTATTTGAAGCTTTCTTTTCATTCATCACTCCAAGAAAACATTACAGCCTTTTGAGTTAGCTTAGCAAGAGGGTTGGAAAATCATGAGAAATTTCTAAAAAATTGTTGATATTATCCACCTAACCCCAAGAATCTACGTAAATCTATTGACAATGTTAGCCTCATCCATCCCTCAGTTGCATCTGTTTTGGAGGGATCATAAGATATACTATTGGTTGTGATGATATGGCCCAAGAATGATACCTCCTTCAACTAGAACTCACACTTTCCAGACTTTTCATAGAGCTTCTCCATCCGCAAGGTCTCTAGTAGAGTTCATAGATTCTCGTCTTGATCCCCCTTGGTTTTGGAGTACAACAAAATATCAACTATAAAGACTACGACAAATTTTTCAAGGTAATATCTAATGAATATATTCATTATTTCACTGAATATTGCTGGAACATTAGTGAGTCTGAAAGGCATTAGTCTGAATTCATAGTGCCCGTATATTGTATGAAAAGCTTTCTTGGGAATATCTTCATTCTTCACCCTTACATGATAATATCCCAAACAAAAATCCACCTTCGAGAATTATTGTGATTCAGGAAGCTAAACAAACAAGTCATCAATTCAAGGGAGAGGATACTTGTTCTTTATTATGATTTTGTTGAGATCACGATAATCGATTCAAAGTTGCATTGACCCATTCTTTTTCTTGACGAAGAGGACTCGTTCACCCCATGGTAAATCACTTGGGCTTATATATCCTTTATCCAGCTTCTCCTATAGTTGTTCCGTGAGATCCTCAAACTCCGCCACAACCATTCAATATGGAGCCTTGGATATCTGAAATGCCCCTGGTATAAGATTAATCGATAATTCAACATCTCTTCTAGGGGGAAGACCAGGAAATTTCTCGGGAAACACTTCGACAAATTCCCTCACAATAGGAATGTGATCTAGGATGGTTTCCTCCTTATAATCAATCATCTGAGACAGATACGCGTGCTCATAGGGCAGTAATATACATTCTTGAGATGATGGAGCTAAAGAACTTTCATCTTCATGCTTTCACTTGTAAAGAATCGAGGGTCGATTGTCTACATGGAGAGTGTTTTCCCTCTCACGGCAATTTATGTTGGCTCTATATAAGGAAAGCCAATCCTTGCCATGAATAACATCAAATTCCACCAGAGGGAGTATGAAGAGGTTCTCCGAGATGTTTAATCCACATATTATGATAGTGGAGGATTTATATTAATGTGATGAAATGATTTCTCGATTTTTTAGACTCACTGACTTCATCACATCTATTATTTGTAGTGGTGCAAGGATTGTTCAACTAAACTTTCGAGATATAGAAGAATGCATATAACCTGAATCAAAAATTATGTTTGCTATTATTGAATGAATAAATAGTGTACATATCGCCTATTCATTTTTGGGGTTCTCTTTGGAAGTAGTGATGGAAAAATCTCGTCCTTTCTACCTTGGAGGTTGTTGGTTGCCTCCGAAAACTGATTGATTAGGGAACTAATTTTCGAGATGCCCTAGTTATTTTCAGTTGTAGAAATGAACCACACATTTAATTTTGAATGGAGAATTACTCTCCTCTGTCATAGGCACATTTCCTTCTTACCGACAGTTAAAAGCTAGGTTCTCTCCTCCTCCACACCTAAAGCATTTCCTCGTCCCCTTCAGGAAGTTTACAGGGTGCTTCTTTCCGCACCTTTGGCAAGTGGGGTGTTGAATCTTCTTCAGACCATCGGATTTATCAATCAGACCACCATCATTGAATTCCACCTTATTCTTCTTATCCCAATTATACCCCTGATATTTTCCAATATTTATTTTGACCTTGACAACACATCAGACAAGTTCCTCATAGCTATCTAAGTCGTGGATCACTAGATCTTTCTGCAGGTTATGTTTCAGCCCACCAAAAAAGTGGTCAACCTTGAATTCGGAGGTAAAGAAAAAGTCAGAAGTGTATCATGCAAGACTTGAGATTTTTTCATCATATGCTCTGACAAATTCATTGTCTTTTTTTTAGGGAAATGAAGTCCCATTCCATCTAAATCCAGAGGGTGGGCAGAAGAAATTTATCAAAATACATCTTCAGGAAATCCTTCCATTCTAATGTCTTGATATCCTCCTTATGCTTCATATTTTTTATCAATTCTCACCACTGATTAGCTTCAAGCTCCATTTGATAACAATCTTGGAGAACCATGTCTTATTCAGAACATTGATGGATGGAGAAGATAATTTCAATGGATTTTATCCATTTTTCAGCGATTGAGGGATCATATGATCCATTAAAAGTAGGAGGCCTTTGTCTCATGAAGATATCGATAGTGACTTGTTCTCTCTTAGGGGGTTGAAAGTTCTTCTTGACCTATGTTTGTATTCAAATCATGAATTAATTGAGAGAGATGTGTGACAAAGTTCGTGATTACTGCTCCCATTAGATTGGGAATCTCATTAGTACAGTCATCACATTGATCTTCACATCTGTTGTTAGCCTGAGTCCTCCTATTACCAGCCATTGGATGTCATAAAAGGAAAGTTAGGGGAAACACATAAAGGGTAATACAAGAAAAAAACAAATTACTTATAAATTACTTTAATTTCATAACATATGAATCAATAGACTTCAGTCTATACTATCCATGATCTACTTTTCAACACATATTCGTAGGGGAATTTTTTTCATTCTCTTAATTAGGGTTCATACTTAGATTATGAATTTAACAAAGCATACCCCCCAGGTGTTTTGTAACCAAGAGTGCAGCAGGGACCGTTGTCGTGCACCAGTTCCCGTTTGATATTAGCTCAAAGTAGTGTTTTTGGGGTTTACCCCTAAGATACTTCTGTGCCAGTGCTGCCTCTAACTGCTCATATTTAAACAGGGATGTATTTTCCTGATAAACCACTTACTCAATACTCACAAAAACTTATGTATATTTTTATTAAACATAGTCTTGTCTCTAAGGCTTTACTAAGGTTTTCTAATCCTAATCCCAAAAATAACTAAACCTATACTCAGATACAAACTATGACAACCCTAGTATTTCATTACACCATTAAACATAATTTTTTACATAAACCTCACTTGATACAACATAGAAGATCGAGATTTCTGGTGTCTTTGGGGATTAGAAACATTACATAACAACATAAAACATGAAATAAAACATCATTATTAAAAACTTCATTTACATGACAACTACATTCCCTCATACTTACCATTGCATTTGATAACCTGAGGACATGCACTAGAAAAGTGAGAGCTTTAAAGCCCAGTAATGGATTAATCATGGAATAACATGAGGAATAAATTTTTTTAAGAAAATAGGGATATCAAAAGAGAACAAGAGAAGTATAAAAATAATGGTATCATAAAGCATGATAATCATAACATGGAAATGTGGCAACAACACATAATGTAGAATTAGCATTAGACAAGGTTCATTGCACATAGAGCCTGAGTAAAACCTCACTGCACATGAAGAATGAGTAATAACTCATTGAACATGAATTAGCATGAGTAAACACCTATTCAACATGACGTATCATGATACTATACGTAATGCATTGGAGCTCTATAAGGGCACACCCTTCTTAAACATTTAATTTCAGGCATAAGTGTGCCACATGGATCAAATAACATGGATTCATCAAATATAATTATTTATTCCAGGATATAGGAATTTTAAATTCATACATGAAAATTTATAATCAATAAGTAAAAGTGCATAAAAGTGAATATCCTTGATAGACAAATGGGCATGTTATTCACTACACAATGACATTAGCTTGAAAAATCGGTGCAATTTCCGCAGCATAACTACATGACGTAAGAATTTAAAAAAATGGATGATGAGAGAGAAAGGGGTGTCTCATCATATGTAAATGAAATGAAAATTAAGGGGGTAATATAGATATATGTCCCAACAATTTTAATGGAATTTATATTCATGATACAAAAGAATTGCTTGAATGTATGTTAGGAGAGATAAATTCCTTTCGAAATTTCAGCATAGTAACAGGTGTACATGGGAGGTATTTATTGAGAGATAAAGGTGGATATTATAATTAAAAATTAAAGAGGAATGTATGGGGGAGGTGAGAGACCGTACCCCAACATATATAATTAAAATTAAAAGGGCATAACAATATTAAGAAAATTGGACAAAAATGAGATTGGAAGAAAAAAACCCTACTTGGAAGAGTGCTTCCAATGGCTTGAGAGAGGCTTCTTGGGAGCTTGGGGAACCTTGGGAGGATTCTGGAAAGAGGAGGGTAGAGGATGGAAGAACTCCAAAGGCTTTTAGTGAGGAGGAAGTGGGAGCATGGGTGGGTTTATTTAGTAAAGGTGAGGGAATTATTTTTTATTTAGGTTTGGGACACCTCGCATTAAACTAATCCAAAACACAATCCAAACCATGATTTTTTTCCCATGGGTTTTGGCATTGGGAAGTGGGAAAAAATATTTTATAATTCAAAAGTGCTAAATTTTTAATATAATTCGGTTGCTTATATGGAGGTGAGTCACACTCCTAGGGAAAACATTTTAAAAAGACCAAATGATTAATATGTTTTGAAGGGTCCACTAAAGCTTTGTAAAATAAATCAACCAAACCCAAAATCACATTATTTTAATGGTAAAACATATATTGGCCGAACATAAAGTTTATAGTATTTTATTACCTCACTATTGGGTCATTGTGATTTCATAAAACACATTATATATTTAAACGATATTTAATTTTTTCAAAAAAAATCAAATGTCTTAGAAAATAATGTAAACTTCACCGTTGGATAATTTCAACGTCCTAATTCCAAATATAATATTAATTTTATCTAATGAATTTTATAAATATGTGAATTTTTACTTTAAAAATAAAAACTGACATTTACAGAAAATTCATGGGTTTTGACAAAAAATGGCTTTCAAACCATAATAAATATTACAATTGCATTCATATAATTATACAATCATTTATATTTAAAAAAAATTAATTTAATAAAATTAAAAAAATTTATTAAAATATTATTTAAATCAATCATCCCTTAATTAATCAAAATTGATTTCTTATTTGAACATTAACTAAAAATTCTATTCATGCTTTAAAAACTATTTACAAGGTAACAAAAATAAAATGAAAGTATATTCATAATTATATACAAAAATAATTTTCATAACCATCGTGTTATGGTCTTGTTACATAACCCCTTATAACACCTACATAAGACCGAATAGGGAGGTGTACGGCGGTGACAGACTCTTGGGGTGGCTCAGATAAAAATTCTCGGGTGGTAATCTCTATCAACTTCCACTTCTCTCACAGGCGGCCCCGCTCGATCTTTGCAAATACATGCTCAGCATGGGCTTCGTCAAGAGCGAATCCCAAAGATGTAACCTTCTTTCCAAGCATTGAAAAATGGGCTTCGTATGGGGTATGTCTTCTGGATGAGGCCATAGCTTCCTTTATCTGAATAAATTGAATTTTTTAAAGCCCTATATTTATACTAATCACGTGATCACTATTCAATGACTATATTAGCAATGGTCACAATTATTAATAGTATTTCAAAATCCAAAAACATAAAACCAAATAATTTCACATTTTATATAATAATTTTATATAATGTGACATTTAATTACTTCAATAGGGATTTCAATTAATGAAATTTTGGGTCGTTACACTAAAAATCAAATTTCCCTTTTTATGTTTATATATTAAATATAACATAGAACACTTAAAAAATATCATAAATGAAAAATAAATGAAAGAAAAAGTATTTTTATAAGTTAAGGACCCTATATAAGAAAATATTTAGATGAAATTAATATTAGTAATGTGATCCTTATGAATAGTAAATTTTCTAATAGAATTGTTATCTCAATGAAAGTTCAAATAAAATGTGGCCATCCTATAAATGAAAATTTGATATAATTATATCATTGTACAAGTAAATAAACATTTTTAAAATTACTAATTAAGTGTTGGTATTTCTATAATTCATAAAAATTTTATTACAATTTTATAATTAATTGTTATTTGAAATAAAATTAATTTTTCAAATATATATTCAGATATGAATATTTTATTGTCGTCTAATATTTGGATAATATAATGATACGTTAGTTGATGTTGAATTGTGTTATAAAATATGTTAAAATTTTAAAAACTGTATTTTTTGAGAAAATAATGATTTTAAATAAGGATTAAATTTCTCATCGTTAGAAAATAATTTTTTTAAAAGGAATTTCATTTTTGAATTCTATGAATATAAAAAAATTTCCAGGGTGATTTTTTTGGATTTTTCTAAAATTAATGAATTTTTTGGGAATATTGAAATATTGTAATTTATAATATAAATACATTAAATGTTAAAAACACTATTACATTACTCATTAATGTTGTAACAACCATAATATATATCATATATCAATTATATTAATATTTGTTTTTTGAAAATTCACATACTATTCATAGCCTTGAGCAAAAATACAAAAAATGAATTAAACATTCAAAAATCTCCCCTCTACTCCAATTTAAATGCAATCCCTCATCACCCTTTATCCTCCCACCATCCAAGAATTTTGACATGTCACATTTCATCCCAATACTCTTCCCCATAATCCACACCACATACATGAGAACATGGGCATAAAAAATACCAAAACCAATCCACTTTTGGTGGTTCTCATGGAGGAGTGTTCAATATGTAAAACACATTTCATTTTCCATGTAATATTTTTTCATGTTTATTTAGTTTATTATTCTATCATCACATACTCTAACCAAATGAGAATGATAAATCCAGTATCATATATATATATAGTATGTATATCATGTTAATGTAATATCCTTCCTCAATCTTCATTCTCTATCTCTCTCTCTATTTAATTTTAAAAACAAAATCATCATTCATGGGTTGTCAATTTTGTAACTTCATGGACAACCGATTTTTGGTCTTCAATTTACCTTTCAAGGATTACAATGAAACCATTTGTATTGTTAAAAAAAGAAAATATTATATATATCAAATCCTATTTAATGTTATATAACCATTATATATACATAACAAAAAATCATAAGACAAAACATGTTTGTAATGATCGGAAAACATCAAAAATAATCTAAATGATTATCACTACTATTTTATATAATGACACCAAAAAATACCATATATCCAAAGGAATTATAACTATTTAAACTTATTAAATTTCAGTAATACCATATATATTAAATTATATAAAATTATACTCTTTCCACATGAACTTCCATACTCTTATACAAGTATACTGATCATCAAAACCATGGAAATGAATGCCCTTAAGCAAAAAAAATGTATCTTATAAATAATCCTAGAAGCCATAAATGAAATAAATAAAATTAAAATAAATAAAATACATGTTGATTGTGTTTATAATTTATTAATTAATGTATTATATATGATTATCTAAGATGTTGTGTTCAGTGTAAGTACACATTCATCTATAAGGTAAGGGTTTTCTTCTGGAACCTCTGTTTTCATTCGAGTTTTGATTTCTTTCCCTACACCGCTATGTCATTTTCTATATTTTAATATAATAATTATAAATTTTATATATAAGTTCCAAAATCTTGTATTCATACTATTTCATCATTTTTTGATGGTATAATAAATGTTTTATAGGGCTCCCCAATCATTTCATTCTGATAAGCAATCTAGATTAAAGGGAACATCTCAATTTTATAGCAATTTGAATGTAACATCCATAATGTTCATTAAGGCATCATTATTTTTTATAAAATAATAAAAAATCACAAAAAATAATATGAATTTATTTATGCTTTTATGAAAACAATCAGGACAAATATAATGATTCTTTCAAAATAACTCTTCTTTGCAAAGAAAAACATGTATTACTCTTAAGAATTTCTCAAATATTTTATTTGAGTATTCTCATCAGTTTCAAAATATATGTTTAATTTTATTCATTATTTATGTTTACCTATTATTGGTATCAAATAATATAATTCATTAAAAATTTTATGATCAGTTTGACTATAGTTGTGCTATCTGGATTCCATTCACTGTACTACTCATAATGGTTAGGGATTTTGTTAACTAATTGGGAACATTTATTTAAATTTCATATTTATATTTGGTTTATGATTCCCCCCATATATATAAAAATTAATTGTACCTATTAAGTGATGGGTGTGGCTAGATATTTCCATTAAATGCGTCAGTAGGACAAATGAGACAATCTAGATTGGGTTTTTACCAATTATATATGGTGTCTTGGATGTTGCCTTGACGGGAAGTTTATGTTTTCTGGCATTATTCATAACCTCAATATGAAACTAGTAATTGATAAACCATGTTATTATTCTACTATTATAATATCCATAGTTATATTTTATTACATAATTATTTAATTATCTTTTATTTCTGGCATATTCTCCACAATAATATGTCATAATGGATTGTGGACTTTTAGTTATTCAACAATCCTTATTATTTATTCTTCCATTGTTTTACATACCCATATTGAGCATATGATCTCACCCATTTCTGATGTATTATTTTTACAGTGTGAGAATATATATATTATGAATTAATTTCATTGATAATCTATGTGTTACAGATATTTCCAATGATTTGTATATGTTTTTTTATTTCAAGTGATAGTGTATGATCATGTATGTAATCTAGCTACCGAAACTGGAAAATTGAGATGTCCTTCATTATGTGACATCCTAATAATCATACCAATGTAAAAAATAATGTAAATAGTTCCATGATACTATGGTATGTGTCATTACATTATCATTCCAATGAATATTTACATTCAAATATATCTTCTTAATATTCTTATGTAAAAAATTTATTACTTATTAAAAAAATTGTGTGACATATTCAACTTCCCATAGAATAAGTTAATATAAAATCATAAAATTTATTGATGTGTCTCTAAGAATATATAAAATTTTCCATTATATGATTTTGGTTGAAAAAAACTCTTCCAATAAATTTTTACAACATTAACTGTAATTTTATAGTTGTTATAATATTTTTTAACCCTTAATTAACTAATTTTCCCTAAACCATGTGAATTAAAATATTACTAAATATAATTTTAATATTCTCAAAAATAAAATAAAATCTTTAAATAATTTGAACCCACTGATAAAAAAATTGAATTCAATTTTTAAATCAATATACATATTTTGATGAAATTAATTTAAAATTAATCCCATTGAAGAGGTGGGAAAATGGGTTTTTAGAATCTAAACATGAAAAAGGATGAATTTTTTTATATATAAAATTAATTTAAAATTGATTCCAAAGAAATATATTCAAATAAATGATAAAAATAATTTATTTATAATTTAAAAATATTTAATATTTTAATTTTACCCTATAAATTATTTCGACTATTTTTTTTCAATTAAAATTTAGTATTTTCCAGTATTCATCGAAACGTGAAACATTTTAGAAAAACACTATAAATTAAACTGAAGTGAATTTTTTATCTTGTAATTGAAA
Organism: Viscum album; assembly: GCA_963277665.1. NCBI lineage: Eukaryota > Viridiplantae > Streptophyta > Magnoliopsida > Santalales > Viscaceae > Viscum > Viscum album. The sequence goes on along the minus strand of OY728159.1, from coordinate 988,623,213 downwards.
AAAGACATTTACTTTCACCAATATAATATATATTTTCTTTAATAATTTTATTTAAAATAGGTTCTCCATCAGAAGGAGGTAAAATTGTCCCTATAAAACAATATGTTTTTTGAGTAATATTTGGTTTGTTCCTATCTATTTTCTATATAATAAATTTTATTAATGTCAAAAATATTTTATTGAATATATAATATTTACATTTCGTTAATATAAATAAATAATTGTAATTAATTTAATTTTTTAGGATAAAATGACTTTGTGAGAAAAAAAATATTTTTTATAAAAACATTCCCATTATTTCAATTGGATATTATATTTATTTCAAATTAATTTTAACGAAATAATTAAAATATATATTTTTATAAGTCATTTAATACTATTTTCATGCACAAATTTAACATCAATGCTATATATTATTATATTAAATAATAGTATTTTAACAATATAATTTTGTTTGTTAAAATGGGTGTTGTGTGAAATGTAAGTTATAAATGAAATTAAATATAAAATGATATATACCAAAAAATAATTATGCTTTTACATTACTCCCTCCATTAAAACATTTCCAACTCGCAATTATAAATTTGACCTTAGAAATCAATGAATGATGTTTTGAAATTCCATTGTGAAAAACCCCACAGCGGAAATTGGTTAAATAAATCATACTCTTAATAAGAGGGAAATGAAAATGTGATGGTTACAAAAATATTTGGATTTAGAATAGAGTAATATTAGAATATAGTGAATACATTGTCATGGAAGTGAAACGAAATTGTTTTTTTTCTAATGGAGGGTGATATAAAATATGATTATCAGAAATCCTACAATCAATAAAAAATAAATTTTAGATGGGTTAAAGGGGAAAATGATTTATCAGCCTAAAAAGTAAAAAAAATATCATTTATCATTCAAATATCCATTCCTATGGTTGTGGTATTATTTTAATATCTTGATAATGAAAAAATAAAATATTCAAAATTATATACATTCCATGTTACAAGCATAATCTCATACTATTATGTTCATTTATTTATTTCCACTTAATTTATTAAAACATAATATGGATACTCAAGGTGAATTTTATTCCTGATGAACATTTATCAAAAGATATTTAATTTCATTAATTGAATGATAAATATTATCAAAACCAAAATGGTTTTCAGATTTAATCTCTTAAATAATACATTATCCTCAAAATATATTATCTAATGTAAATATAAACCCATTATATCATTAAGACACATGAAAAAAATACTTCACTAAAAATTCACAGTCCAAAAGGTCTCTATATTTTTAATTTCAATCTTAACATCAAATTCCCAAATTATTTTAATGTAGCACATGTTACATTATAAGACATATTTTATCACCCTAAAACCATAATGAAATAATTTACACTACCAAATCCTTAATGAATAAGTATTGTACTATAATTCTTAAATATATAATAATTATTGTAATCCGAGATAACTAATGAAACAGTTCATGAATCCAAATACACAAGAACATTAATACGTCTATCTCATTATTGAAACATTATATATCCTTCATCGTCTTATTTCATAATACATCCTTCATTTTGTTTTTTTTTTGTTGTATCTTCACCATTAGCTGAATGACCACTAATTGTATAACCTTACCGAATCTAACCATTGACCAAAATGTGAGGTAAAATGTGAGCAACACTATTCATAGTGATATAATCATAAAGAATCATTTATAAGATGTTTAAATCATGATTTTTTTCTCAATTAATGAATCCTTATGTACATGCTTGGTTATCCATTATCACTAAAAAACAATATTTTGATAACATATACTTAGGCTTATCCTCATTTTCATTCATTGGGTGATATTCCGTAATATGTCTTCTCTAAATTCAAATTCCAAGGGTGGTTCTAAACATAATTTGATAAAAACTATGATGACCTGAACCTATAATCCCATAAGAATTTCCTTACAATTTCTATATATGTATTATTACAAGGAATTAAATCTCTAAGGATAAATAAGTTTAACATTTTGGGAAAACAAGATTACATTCATCATACCCACAATTCAATAATGGAGTAATAAAAATAAATATTAACACGATTAAAAGTCTAGAATCCTTAATATTGTTTCCATGAAATTATATTCATAACCTAGTTAATTGGTACATAATAATGATTAGATCAAATTCTTAGTAAGGGTAAAATACATCGAAAATTAATGTGATCTAATAATAAATAATAAATAAGGAAAGAATAAACGACAATTGAATAATTCCATATAAATAATAACAAGATAATAATAAATGACCATGGATATTATATTTATTATAACAATAACAAGGAATATCAATGAATAATATAATAATTATAAAATATATATTTCTAAATATTTGTAACATACCGTTGAGGCCTTCTTTAATACATCTAGAAATAAATTGATTAGGCCAGGACCAAAATCCATATCTAGATTATCTCATGAGACATAATAATGAATTGAGAGGATATTGTGGGAATCATCCATCACATAATAAATCCAATACATTCCTTATGTGAAAAAGGTGAAACATAAACAACAGAAACATTCCTTTTGAAAATCAAGCATATGAAATGTGAATACTTTTACCATAAACCACGAACAGTATCAAAATAACACATTAAATGTCAAACTAATCATAAAATAATTAATGTGATATGTTAGATAGTGTCATATAAAAAATTATTCAAGTAATAAAATGATTGAAAAATTTTTGTTTACATATATGAAGATACTTTTAATTGAGAACATTGAATATGTTCTCGAGAAAAATAGTCTTTAAACATTCCATTGTGTACCATACCACATTGAAACAATTAAATTGCAATACCAACGAAGGAATAAATAAATGTAAAAATAGAATATCTTCATTAAATGGAGATTCATTATATTATATATAAAATGGAATAAAATAAACCATATGCAATGATGAAGTGGTGAACATTCCATACATCTCAAAGAATTAAAAGTGAGATGAGGAAAATATTACCTTGTGTTTCTTATTCGAGCAATGGACTTTAACCACATATATTACGGTTTTAATAATGTTATTAAATTATTACAAATGCATATTAATATTTAAGATTTCATATATTATCTTTTTATTATATTTTTTCACTCATTGTTAATTTTCTTTATCAGTGTTACTATTTTGTGTGTTAATTTGCTACTTTCCTGATTATGTTTCTACTTTTAATTTGTTGTTCAAATTAAATTCATCAGGATTTAATATTATGTTAAATGTAAACCAGGATATAAGTATCTTTTATAATAAATATATAAATAAATTTTTATTTATAATAATCCATAAAAATTGGATAGAGTATATGAAATTCACAGTTCATGTAGACAGTAGGTTGTAGGTACAAATGAGCACCACTTTCATTTTATAATCGTATTTAAATAAATATAAGATAATGATAAATACATATATAATAATTCCATTTTCATATATATTACATATATAAAATATATTTTTTTAAAACATCTTTTATTGGTTCTATGTATAGTGTGAGCGAATTCCATCTTTTTGAGGTGGCAGTAGTCCATAAATCCACAAACAATTTTATCGAATTCACGGAAAATGAAAAGCATGTAGTTATGCGTTATGAAAGAATTAATTAAGGATAAATAAATAATAAATATCATATATAAAATATATAATTATAGATTAATTCATAATTCCCAACCATGAATGTTGGTAAAGTGGTATACAACAATCATCATTTCGTTAGGCATTAGTTCATTATAAAGAGAAGTAGTATGTTTGTTAACCAATAGATGGAAATGTGAGTGTGTTTAGGTTGAACCAATAGAATAGAAATATTCCAAATCTATTTATTATAGTTTTTTATAATATATTCATAGATAAAGGTTATTTTAGTGGAGTGGGGAATGAAAATAAAACCGAAGATCATGGGGAAAGATGTTACCTCTCTTTTGGGAAACACATTTTATTTTAGACCAAAAGGATTTCATTGATGGATTTATGACAAAATTAAGATTATAGGATTAATACAGATATGTTAAGAGTTTATTTGGATATGTTTTGGCTGAACCAAATAAGTTTCCAAGTGTGAATTAATTATAAGGAGTGGTGTCCTTGTATAATTGAGGTGTGGGGAACTATTAAAAATCCTCAAAATATTAAAATATAATAAGGATATTCTAGATTCAATGACTAAAAAAACAGACATAATCAAATGGTGGATGAAATTTAAGACAATATATTATCCCCTTTTTATAATTTTACATTTTTTTATATTTAAATAATTTTTTAATTTATTGATTCAATAAAATATCACTATTGTAAAATATGAAATAATTTATTTAAATTGACTTTTAAAAAATCAATAAAAATAGGGAATAAGATTATAATTATTTCATACATCTCATATATATCTTATAAAAGTATAAAATATGTTATACACTTGAATTCATTTAATTTATATGAAATATAATATTATTGAAATAATATACTTTATTGTTCTATTAATTAAATAAATATGTGTTTTAAAATTGAGGAAACATTTAATGTGAATATATAATTTATAAATTTTAAAAATATAATTATATAATTAAAAAAGAATTATTATAAATATAGACATTTATATTTGTTCATAGATTGAATTTTTTCCTAGGTGGGCACATTAAATATATTAAATTCAATGTGAGTGATATTTTATAACTATGATTGACCTAAATAATATATAAGTAAATTTCATGGAAAAGCCACCATTGAAGAACATAAATAATATATTAAAGTGATAAAGGTCTAATAATCATCATCAATTAATTTTTGACAATTTCTATTATTTTTTTATACATATCATGTAGTTTTAACCCTTATTTAAATCCTTTATTTCTTAACTTGAAACATGGGTTTTTACTAATTATGGGCTACTATATTTACTATAAAATTCATCAAGAACCTTAAACTAGGCATGCATGTCATTATGAGAAATACCCCATTTATTTGGAAAACATTTATATTTTTAGACATTTTATATCATTTAATGAAATATTCTTTATTATAAAATATCAATAATTTAAATTTTGACCCTATTCATTTACTATTCAAAAACAAACAAAGAAAAAAAGAAATGTTCTAAGTGATAATTATAAAAATTTACTAATATTTCTAGTGAATAAATAAAATTTTCGTATGACAATAAATGTATCAAATTTTATTTATTTTAATATTTTTAATATAAATAATTTGATATTTTCCTTAAATAAAAAATTATTGAATCATCATTGTGGAAGACTTAAATTTAATTATATATTCTCAAAAAATTCATTACATATTGTCCAGATGAAGATACTTCTTTTTAATTACTATTTATACAAGATGATTGTATCATAATAACTATATATATAAATTGTAATATTTATTAGAAAAATAGTGCGAAATATTGGACTCTCTTTATAAAAAAATAATATAAAAGCCATAAAACGTCAGTGTGGCTCTAAGAAGTCATAAAATTTGACCACTATTTATTTAGGTCAATAAAATCCTATTCAATTAATGTAGGAAATGGATAGAGTTATTTAATATTAAGGAGAATATTATTTATATCCATAATTATATAATATACCCTTAACCATAGAAGTTAAAACATTAAAAATTATACATATAATATTCCAAAAAAATAAAAGAATCATCTTTAAATAATTATTATGTAATGATCAAAAATATTTAATAAATTTTTCAGAACTTATAACATCAAATTTTGATTAATTTATTTATTATTAATCTCGATGACTTGGTTAGAAATGGGTTATTAAAATTTAAACATGGAAAAAGATGGAAATGTTCTATATCCAAATTCAATGTAAAATGTATTTTAATGACATAAATTTGATTAAATAGTAAAAATAATATATTAATAAATTTAAACCATTTGATAATATAACTTAACACTATAAATTATTTCTATTAAAATACATGATTTCAATTAAAATTTTTTATTTTTTAGTATTTATCAAAACATGAATCCTTAAATAAAAATAAAAAGCGTGTACCCAATGTAAATTTTACATATTCATATTTAATAGAAGAAGTTGATTTTGTCAAATAAAATATATTTAATTGTCAAATTTTTTATTTAAAACACGTTCTGCATAAAAGGGCGGAAAATGACTTTAAAAAAATATAGGTTTTTATTTATCATATTGGATTTGTTCCTATCATCTTATTGTAATATATATTTGATGTATTTAATAAATACTTGATTGATTATATAAAATATATATTTTATTAATATCATTCACAAATTTTAATAAATTTAATTTCCTATGGTAAATTCTTTTGTGACAATAAATATTATTGTTTTAAAAACATTTTAATTATATTCAGTTAGTTATTATATTCATTTAAAATTTATTTATAACCAATGAATTAAACATATATAATGATATGTTAGTAAATAATATTCTTAACTACCAATCTAATGGTAATTTTTAATCTTATTATATTAAATAAATATATTTTAACAATATATTATTGCCCATTTAAACATGGTGTTGTGTGCAATGTAAGATACAAAAAAGATTAAATAAAAAATGATATATTCCATAAAATATTTTGGTGTTTCAACAATTATTGTTTTTTATAAAATAACTTCCATTATGTTCAATTAATATTTATTATTATTTCTAATTAATTGGTAATAAATGAATTTATTTTATAAACATGTGAAAAATATATTTTTAATAATTTAGTTTAAGACCATTATTCCCACCAATACAACTTCTAGGTCACATTGACAATATTTAATCATTTTTTTAGTCTCTATGTTATCTTTAACATAATGTATTGAAGAAGTTAAATTTCCAAAAAATAGACTTACCCTAAAATGTGGGGGTGTTACATTCTATCGTACATTAAGAAATTTCGTCTTTTAAATTTAACTTGTTATTGGTAATCACGTTCTTTTACTTTTGGAATACACTAATGTAAATTCAACATCACAAAAAGTCACAATAGAAATTCATCTTAAAAATAGGGAAATGGAAATATTCAATTCACCAAAAAATTAGGAATTAAAAAAGGATAACATTATCCCAAAAAGGAAACTATGTAAGGGGAATGAAAATTTAACTATCATATTCTAATAAGGAGTATTAATAAACAAGGTCATTAGAAAAATAACTATTATAAAACATTAAATATGTGATCATTGAAAAGAAATTTGATTTCTGTGTAAGAAAAGTAAATAAATAACAACATTGTTCTAAAATTATTTTGCAAGAGTTGAGGTTTTCTTTTACTATCTAGAGAATAACATGAGAAAATAATATTACTCAATTTATTTACATATAAGAATATAATAATTTTGTTGTTTTTAAATATATATTCAATTCATTTCATAAATATAGAATTTTATATTGATGACAAATTTTTACTCTGAAAGCACATTTATCAAACAATTAATATGTCATTCATTCAGCATTTAAATAAATATTGAATAGAATAATTTAATAGGAAATTCAATATGATAAATCATAGATTAATCTTAATCAATGATATATTTAATCAATTCCATAACTATTTAATCTTATAAATCATCTAAATTATTCATGTCTAAAACCAAAGGCCAAGGATTTATTGGAACATTTTATTAACATTAATTTTCCACAAAATTACATAATGTTTCTCTTTTTTTCACATTCCAATATTTGGATAACATGATCACCTATTACCATAATGAAAACATTTATGCATCGAAAATTATATTCTTAGGAAGGTGAATAAATTTAGTGAATAAAATCATATAGTAATCCAACCATCTCGTAAACAATCAGACTTGTAACCACCTTCATGATAACCAATATTGTGCCATAAACACATAATTCTTAATATATCAAAATAAATCATAAATTAGGGTTTATTATTACATATCCATGTGTCTTTAATAATATTAGCACTCAATATAATAACTTCTCTTGATTACTGGTTCAATTAACCACAGGCTTCTAGCTCATGGAAGAATAAATACTATAGTTCAATCCTTATATATCTCATGATTTTTATTGCCAATGAATTGTTGATAAAATGAAAAAAAATAACATAATTATCGAATCCAATCATATATATATATTAATCATTATGACTTATCTATGTTTTTATCACAATTATTTCCTTGATCACTTATCCACTTTTGGGTTATATTCCATTGACACATGGGACCATGATTTCTGTAGTGCCTCATCAATTTATAATCGAGGCATTAGAAAGCTTATTAATTTCCTTTGTAATCATGATACTATTGGACCTTCTTTCCACACTTGAATAAAACCAACAATCCAATAAAATATGTATCATGGAGTTTACTTCTATAGTTATAATATATTGGAAATATGGACTTTCTCTTCATTTCATTATGCACAATTTTTCTTATCTTTAATATTGATTTCATGCTTCGCTCTGAAGCCATTATACAAAGTGAAATATTTATTTTACTTGTAATCTCATGATAATATGTTTTCATATGATGATAATTTTTTGGAGGATTATTTCCTTCTAATAATTTCAATAACACCATAAAACTTTTACTCTCCATACACTCTGGATCGTTTGCATCGGTGAGTCTCACATTCCTTCTACAAGGTTCCATTTCAATTAATGGAATATACAAAATTAGGATATGAATCAAAAAAAATTATTTTGAAGTAAAAAAATAAATAAAATTAAATTGAAATTTTTTCATAGGTAACTCATAATGATAATAATTATTTCTTTGAGGACATGTTTACTTTTATATACTTTATATTAGTTTATAAGGAAATTTTGAACTATCCTATGAAAATCCCATGAAACATTCAAAATAAATGTGTAGTAAAGAAAACTGTCATGTAACATGTTATATAGAGTCAATGATAACACATCATGTATAAATTTTACCCCCAGAAACATCTATTCTAGAAACACATCCACTTATAGTATCTAGATAGAGTTGTATTTCTTGGAATAGTCACATAATAACTACTTTAGATATATTATGTGATTTTCTTCTATTCTTATCATCATTGTTTATCTTATGCTTATGTTCCATAATAGTTTTTTTTCTAAATATAATTTCCAATATTTCTACTAAGCTTTCTTAGAAACCAACTATATTGATCGTAACCCCAATAGCCCAAAGTCAGTGCCTTATTTTATTTCATCGATATTATGAAAAAGTGTTCTCATCCAAAATGGAAATTTTTTTAGTATCATTGTAAAAAATGATAACAAGATATATTTTAAAAAATAAATTGAATTGAAAACAACATAGAAACTCCATTGTAAAAACCCATAAACTCTACGACTATCCATATAATTCATTTATAATAAGCATCTTCGCATCATGTGGAAATATAATACATAATACTGGGCTGATACCGTATTTCTAATAAGGGTAAGAAATGAATTGTATGCTATGATTAATAAATATAATTAATAATTAAAGGTGAATAAATATAAATAGTGTCCATTAAAACATAATCTTGAGAATAATATGGAAGGAAGAAAAACTGATTAAATAATTCCCTATAAATAATAAGAATAAAATGTAACACAACGATGGATCATAAACTTATCAAATAATGAGTATTATCAATTAATAATATCATAATGTTGGAATGAAAATTTTCAATCATGATAAATATTTCGTCAAGTCTACAACTGAGAAACCATAAAGAAATGGGTAAAAACTCGATCTAGTTTGTCTTGTGTGACCTACAAATTTATAGAGAGGAAAAAGCTGGCCCCACTGATCACATAATAATTCCAAATAATTACTCATATTAAAGTGGTGAAATATAATATAAATTTCTATTGAAAAATCATTTTAAATGTATATAATATCCATAATCAATAATCTATCTAGAGTAATATAGTGAATGGTATCATGGTAGTACTTACCTAGTCAAAATAATAACAAAAAATTCAATAAAATATGGTATATAAAAACAAAAGTGATAACATTAAATTATTTATAAGTGATAATAATTTGTATTCAAATATATGAATGCAATCTAATAATCTCATTAAGAAATTATTGATAGAAATAGTCTTTTACTTTGGAATAAGGATTTATTTTGGAAAATCATTCTTAATTTTCATAGAAATAAATTTATAAATATTAATATTCATTAAAAAAGCAGGGTATGAAATTATATTTGAGGAATATTAAAAAATCATACTAAAATATGTTAACTAATGTTACAGTATGCAAATAGATCTTCTATGAATCTATAGAGATAAGCCACACTAGTGTGTTTTAAGGAAATAAATAACTGTATTGAATGGGAATAGTGTCATTATTATTTTCATAAAACCATAAATTATCTACTATATATTTTAATGATAAAAATAAATTTTTTTTAACAATATTTATTACTTAAAAATGATTATGGGTAGTAATTAAAAATTGGTTTTAAATTATGAAAACTCCCTTTCATCGGGCTTTTTTACATGGAGGAATTGGAAATGATAATTATAAAAAATGTAATCTCCCATAAAAGAAAGAATAATTGATATAGATACAAATATATGGATCTTACACACATAGTTTAGGTGGATTAAATAACAATATTTAAGAATTACATCAGGGTAAATATGGAGAAAGCGTATCCTGATAGAAAATGGATGATCGTGAAGAATCCTTTAACTTTTGTCTGAACAGGATTTGCACTTGCACTTAATGTCCTAGATAATGAAATTTGATTAATTAATAATTAAATTCAGAACATATCAGACATTTATATTATTTTTAGATTCTTATTAAGATCATTAAAAAAATTCAATGAATTATAACATTCAATTTCATCTTTTGGGACTGATGATTTCCTTAGTTTTCATTATTAGTTCACTTGTATACATGAATGAAAGATCATGAAAAAATGGATATAGTCATCCATAATTGAAATTATATGTTATTAATGAACATATTTGAGATTTAACAGTCTTTTATATCATTTTTTTATATCATTATAATTGACTAGATAAAGAATTACTGATAACAATCTATTTTGATATGTTTTAAATCATCTAGAAGTTTATTTTTATTATAAACTAATATTATATATATAAAATGAATACAAAATATTAAATAAAATTTATTAAATGTATTAATGTATTTTTTTTAATCATCATAATTGTTTTATTACCATTTTTTATGGCGTTATGGAAAAATAAAACATCATCATCCATGGAGGTGGTGTGTTGGTACCACATATACGATGCTTTCATTTTTATATTAAATAAATAAATTGAAGAGAATTTATTTTATATATACCATAAATATAATAATAAAATTATATAAATGTCACTAGAGTAATCATGTATCTTTGGAAATGAGATTTAAGTGATGGATAAGAATAGAAACTAAATTGAATGAGAGAGGCGTTACATCGTGAATGTCTCTTCAATAAGAACCTCTTTATGGGACATGGAAATGATCATTTGCTTTCACTAGAAATACCAAAAAGTGGGGGAAATATTTTTGAGAGAAAATTGAAAGAATATATTCAAGATTCAAGGATTTAGAGGTGTAAGTAGAATTGGTGGTGAGGGGTGGTATTTTTATTGAAGTATATGGGAATTTTTTAATTATTTTATTCAAAAAAGTATTATATTATCATGAGAAAAAAAACTATAATTAATCAATATACCTTATCAACATAAATTTTCACTTAAATTATTATATTAAATAAAATATTTTAAGAAATATTAAAGCTTTACAAAAATTATGACAATTAATTTATCGTACTTAAAACATTTATTCACATAATAAATATTATAAATATTTCATAATTTCATTTATGAATACCCATAATTTATTTACAGATTCACTGTTGATGTAATTATTAAAATCATAAATATACTTTTAATTTTTAAAAATAATATTTTTAATGAAATTGGGAATTTTAATTATACACTATAAAATAAATATTTTTATGAAAATATGAAAATTTCACCCTAAGCGTAGTCTAACCTTAATCTTTAAAAAATTATGTTTATTTTTTTACAATAAAATTTATAAAAGATACAAAATTTATATTTCAAACATGTTCACAATTAAAAATAAGTAATTTTTTTAAAAAATATATTTCTTTTTATGCATAAAAATGTATTTATTCTTATTTTAATCCTATAAAACTTATTGATTGAATTTAAAAATATTTTACCAAGTATTTAATATATAAATTTCATCATAATTGTCCAATAATATTGAATAATTTCAAATAGTATTCCATTATGGTAATAATTTGTTTTTTAAAAACACATCTTTTATGTTCAAGTGATTTTGATTTTCATTTCTAGTTAATTGGAAATCAATTAATTCATGTTATTAACATGTGTAATGTGGGTTTTCATACATTACATTATCCCTTTTATTATAGAAATTCTAATAGATGGGTCAGAATAATAATATTTAATCAATTTTTAATCTTGGTGTTCTTTTTAACGTAAGCTATCGAATACATTAGATTAAAAATAATAGACATACCATAAAATCATTAGGTGTTACAATAATTTTATATGAGTCTTTTCTTCAAATCCTCATGTGGGTGATAATCTATACTCATTCATGATGGATTATCTATATCACTCAATATTCCAAATCATAATCTTATTTTAAAGAAACAATCTTTATTTGAGGAAATAGAAAATTGAACATAATGAAACTAAATAATGTCCTTAAAATATATATTTCAAAGTTAGATAGTGGAATTAGTATAAAAAATAGGTTATATTTGTTTAAATTTTTTATTCTATATATCAGATAAAAAATGTTTCATGTATCATGTGAGAGTTAGGAATAATCATCATGATATCTATAAGAGTTTGTTCAATCTTTTTATTTTGTTTCTGTAACATCTCTAGATTCAATTAAATTAGACATTTACTATTTTTTGTTATATTATATATTATATTGGATGATTTTCATGAGTTTTAATTTAGTTTTTATTTTTGTTGGAATCATTTTAAAGGGAGCATGATTTGATAAAAGATAGTGAATGCTATGAACTATCTTCAAAAAAACATGCATGATGATGCTATGAGTCACTAGTAAATTACACATTTAGTGAATTGATTATCCAAAAAATACCCAATCTAAGGGAAACCATGGTGATGAATTAACTAGAAGAATTAAATTTGGATCATGTCTTCTAAAACTACGTTATCCAACCATTTGAGATTGTGGTTCTAAGATAGAACACCACACATTTGGAACATTGTAGGTCAAACCGTGTGCCACATATCGTGGGAATCCATAGATATTTTCATGTAGTACACCCATTATTTTTACATGGTTTTAGAAAATGCGTGTCCTAGGAATGCGAGGTTTAAGTGATACTCCAAAAATTAACCAACAATATAGATTAAGGCCCTAGAATTTCCATTTTTCTCATATTCTCCTAGGCTCTCAAAATTACCTTCTCTCATAGGCGCCCATTGAGATTAACAATAATATATAATAACAATTTGATAAGTCAATGCGTGTTGGATATCAAAAAATTGTTTTTATATCTTTATTTTATCTCTTAATCCTTATATCTACTCATCATATCCTAAACAAACCATTAAATGTATTCCATCCTAAATAGATTAATGTCCATTGGTGTGGATATTGTGGATAACATGTGAGATCAATTAATGGAATGATGTTTAAATATAGGACCAATAATTCCTGTATATCATTTCTCATTTTCATTAATGTTCATAAGGTAGTTATATTTTATCCCTTTGTACAAATTCATGAACTTGATTGATTTTTAACTAAACTAATTTATCACGGATTGTTTTTAAGACCCACTCTTATATTTAGTACCAAAATACTTTTTTGTAATGGTTCTCATTAGGTTTTTGATATAATGCTTGATTGAATGTATTTTTAAATCTAAATTATTCAGGATGAATAATTAGATATAATAACTGAGAAAACATTATAGTGTGTGCTCATGTGAATTTGTGGTAGCTTAATGGAGTTATTTAATATAGTTTATGTGGGAATGATAAATGGGATGATGTACGACAATTATAATGGTTCCCCAAGAGAATACATTTTTAGTCGTTAATTAATTACACATGAGTATAGAAATGTTGATTTTTTAATGAATTATTTTTGTCTATGTGGGTTTGGAAATAGTGTGATAACACTATGTGGTATGAAATGGAAGGGAAACTACATTTAATGTCTTTCACAACTGGAATTTTTTTTATTTTTATAATATAATCTATTTAACTAGATGTCTTCAATTTTTATATGAAATTATCATAACATGTTATTTTCATAGTGGAATGTGATGGTAAGTCTTAAAAAATTTCATAATGATTTTATAGATACTCTCTACTTTTAAACATTGGTGTATTTACATATATATGTAATGGAATGGTGAAACATTACTCCAGTGGTGATGGTTGATGCTTTCCTCAACATTTGGTGTTTTATATTTGAAGATCCCTATTGATTAATTTGGTGTGACTCCGCATAGGTGTTAACGAATTGGATTTAATTTTGTTTCTAAGAAACATTTTATTATTATTTAGATACCCATATGTTTTTGTGTATTTTTTTCATTCTGTTTTATTTTTTATTCTTTCATCATATTTCTGGTTTTAAGGAATTTATTTTGTTTAGGTTTGTTTTTGTTTTTTTGGTAAATTCTTCCCCCAATATATCATTTATAAATTTGAATTTATTTCCCATATTTTTTGTCTTAGGGATGTCAACTAAAATTGTGAAACCTCCACCTCTTCCAAATACATTGTGTAAGAGAAAAAATTATACAAATGACGTCAATAAAAATCAGTCTATCATTAATCCTTAGATGGTAAAAAGGATATACAAATTTTAGAAGATGAAATTTATTTCATAAAAATGATATTTTGCTAGTGATGATGAACATCAATATGTAATGGTGTTTTTTGTACAAAATATTTCTAGAACACTTATTGGAATGTTTTCATATCATAATAACATCATTATATTATGAGTGTACCATGTAATGCTATAGTACTAAGACATTCCACTAGGATATCATTGTACAATTTTGTATTGATGTTTTATATAAAATATTAAAATTCTTCTAATGGCTTGATTTTTAAATGAATGTGAGTAATTCTTGTTTCTTATTGTGATTTAATACTTAAATTGCTTGTATATGAAGAAAAATTTCGGTTTTGTTTTCATACTAAAAATGGAACCATTTATAAATAATTGAAATCAGAAAAATGTGCCCATAAAAATTTGGTTACACCTAATACATAGGTAAAACAAAAACATGTCTAAATAATCAATCGAAATTTCCATGATATTGAAAAGGGAAATAAGGATAATGAACTCTAACTACTGAGTCACTCCATTATATTATAGAAATAGAATCCACCCATCTTTCAAAGGGATTCTATTAATAAAAAAGAATATGTGTGGATGAATTGAATAAAGAAAATATCCATTCTTATTAGTACACATGATGACCTAAGGGTAATGTTAGCGATTCATATTCTTGAAGAACACACATGAGAATAGTAATATTTTTTTCAAGATAGAGAAGGACAATAAATAATATTGGAGTACATTAATGAAATTTTCATTGATAAATTCATTCTATAATGATTCAAGATTTCATAATAAATATGTTTCTTCATCATTTTACTATAGAATATATCTTTGAAATAATATTCAAAAAATTAATAAAATTAGTTCTGTTTAATCTAGATCTATCTCCGAGTGAATCCTTGATGGAACACATAATTGAATCTGAAATGTGATCAAATTTTCATTCAAAAATATTTATAAACTATATAATTTAATATAAACAGATGGTTAATATGTCCAAATTTGTGTAAATTAATATTTTAATAAATCCTATGGGAGGACTTATGTTCATCTGCATGTGGAAATGTGGAAACTATACTTATACATGAAATAGGAAGAAAAAACATATTCTCTATGAAATACCACATCTAAAACTTAAATAACTAAAATTATAAAAAAATCAACCATGAACAAATAGTTGTCCGGAATATATCTATTCTAGTTCATAGACTGTTGTGAAGGGATACTATACCACACCACCTCTATCTTTTGACAACTGTAATTGGTTTAGGAACATCCAACATTATTGTCCTATTGACCCAAATTTGTAGTTGTAATGGAATCTCCTACAACTCATTAATATTATAGATAGACTATATTTCTTCTCTTTAGAAAATATGTTCCAAAAAGATGAGTGATCCACAGTTATTTTTAGAACACAAAAAATCCATAGGCAATGAAATCGTATCAAAGAATAAAGCATCAGGGGAGGGGAGTAAGAAGAACATTTATTCCATGAATATGATCATACATGTTCTTTTTGGACTCTTGATAGATAAAGTTACTATTCTATTGAATTATTAAATTATTAAACCCTTTTATGATATGGGTTCACTCTAATATATCATTTCTTATCGGTTTATTGATCATATAGGTTTTCATGTGGTCTTGATTCCTTCTATCGTGATATGTCACCCACCTCTCAACTAATGCGAGTCTCAAACTTTTATATTTCAGCAAGTTTAATAAATGGAATTGTGGTTGAATTATTTTTATATTATCTTATTCATTAGAAGGATATTAGTGATATGATATTTCTAATGGATAAATAGATATAATTTGAGGCCCACATGAACATTAATTGAAGCCATGGTAGTTTCAGATCTTTGGATGGAATTTACTTTATCCTTAATAGAGATTGGCTTTTGAATGGAAGAAGGGATAGATAATTGTTAATGGTGTCTAATAAAATTTATTATTAGTTGGTATTGATTAAATTAAAATCCATTGTTGGAAATGAACATAGATAATTTTCAACCATCATTGACTAATTACTAGACCCCTTTTCTTACAATTTTAATGACTTTTACCACAAAAGGGATGCAAATTTTTTGATAGATCTTTTACTGGGGACCCATTATATTTAAATTCAATTTTATATGTAGGAACAAAGAAATTTTATGGAATCTAAATTTCATATATATAGTAGAAAAGTAAAAGTTTTATTGGAAATATTGTTTCTATTTGGGAATACACAATTCTTTTAGAAAATAAGAAAATGAAATAAATCATCTTTGTTTTTATAAATGCAGTCATCTTGGTTATAATAATGTAATTATATCATCTTCCAAAAATTGATTATATGTTTAATGAATTATTAGGATCCAATTGGTCTTATAATGTTGATTTAGGATCACGTAATTTTAAGGACCCAACCTTAAAACATTACATAATCAAGAATTAAATGAATAATTCACATTGAGTATCATTTATTTTTTATTGTTTTAGAGAATTAGGACATAACTATTACATCTCAAATATTACAAAGTAGACACTTCTTCTCAGTTTCCACTTTTTTCATAAAATAAAAACTCTTAAAAAGAAACATGTCTAGTTCCATGTTTTATATGGAATGTCTTTCCATGATCCCACCCTTGACCCTATTCATATTTAAGGCCTATGGAAAACATTTCAAAAACATGTGATGAGCATAGAAAGCTGAGTAAGAGAAACACAATGAAGGAAAACTTTATGTTTTTCAAAACAATAAGTAAATCATGAATACTTTATCATAAGTAATACATTTCACCTTTATGAAGTAGTAAATACTCTTCACTGAATAAAAGATCATTTATCAACCTTTTTAACCAAAAGATCACTGTAAAACCCATATAAAGATCACATAACATATAAAGGTAACTTGGGACATAAACATACTTAAATGGAATAAATATACGGTCGAATTCATCACAGTCACTAAATGGAATATCCATACGGACGACTTCCATAACCAATGTATTGGAGGTTATAACGTAACCACCCATCCTAGTTTTCACGGTACCACACGTCATTCTGTTTATCTCTTAACCACCCGTCAAATGTCCAAGTACCATTAAAAAATCAAAACACGTACAAAAAAAGGAAAGAAAACATTTCCACATTTCAGTCACAATATATTGACATATAAAATACATTATCAAAACCATTTTCAATATGAAAATACATAAAAGAGTATATGGTATTTATTTTCCTTTTAAAAAAATTACTGATTGTTAAGGAATCTAAAGGTCAAATAATACTCATAGCGGCAGAAAGGTCATTTTCACCACGTATGTTTAAAATAAATATACTTTTTTTCGTTTAGTAAAACTATTCATAGATAAAATATTCCTTTTGAATAAAATAAAAAGTCAAAGTGGTTTATACACCATATAAAATAATGTTGTGTATAAAACAAAATATGCCTCAACGAAAGGAGAATAAGATGAAGTCCCTTACAGAGACGGTATCCGTAGATTAAGGATAAATCAATGATATAATTATGTGTCACAAATATAAATACACCCAATATATGTGGATATTAAGTGTAACACAATCATATGTCATTCAAACAAATTCATAGCATGACATAATCAAGAAGTAGAGGTTTAACCCAAAGAATTGAAATTGGGTATAGAAGTTCCCTTACAGAAATTGGACAGCCTAACGACGTCACTTCAAAATTTGGAAAATGAGTTAATGAGAGATAAACAGGGTTTCTCATCACTTGGACATAAAATTTATATAAATGAGAATATAAAAGAACATATACCAACATAATTAGATGTGAATTAAAAGGCATAACAAAAAGAATACTTTTGAAAAGTGGAGGGTGAAAGGTTCCATTATCGATTTGGTAACATATGAAACATACACCCCATGAAATAAGAACCATACAATATTGATGTAAATACCCATAATTTAAATTATATTACACAAAGAGTAGAATAATGGGAAGTACATACACCACTCAAAGGAGATAGTGACAAATATAGCATGAATTTCATGGGAATAAAAAGTGAGATAAAAACCCTTTCCTGGTTGTAATCAATCGAGTCATATGACCAAGATACAACAAACAAAAAATTAATCACATAATAGCATTAATATAAATATAATCATGATAATATATATGAAATGGTCGTACACAATACACCACATGAAATAAATAAGTGGCGAAAATGGAAATCTCACGGAATTAAAAGTGATATAAGAAATCCCTTATGAAAATTCGGCAGCCTAACAATGCCACTTAAAACATCCAAAAATGGATGGATGAGATCAAATAGGGTATCTAATCATATGAACATAAAAATTATAGTAATATTTATATAAAATAACATCACCCAACATAAGAAATAGGATCTTAAAAGGAATGACATAAAAGAGAGTACTTAAAAAGAAAGAGAGAGGTAGGATCCCTTACCTCATGTCTGACTTGTTATGTTTATTTTTTTATATTCTTGAATAATAAACTTTGTTCAATTTATAATTTATTAAGATAATTATATAAATTTTATTATTCAATTCATATCACATATTATCATGTTATAATAATTAAATAATTATGTTAGTTCATATCAGAAGTTTTCATCGATGTTCGGTACATGAGTAAAAAATGAACTTGTTCGAAATGAATTGTCCATGTAGTTATAAGTACGTCATCTCCATAAAATTATTAATGATTTAAATATCATATATATCCAGTATATTTTCAATTTATACTATTACATAACATTTGGAGATAAAAAATGAAATGCACCATTCATGGAGACGGTAGGTTGTACGTACGCATTAACGCTACTTTCATTTCATTGTCATATTAATAGAATTAAAACTAAATGAGATATATATATATATATTTTAATTAAATTATAATATATATGTTATATAGGTCACATAATGTCATTAATTTCATTCTTTATACATTCCTTGTATTGCATGAATGAGTCACATCACTTGAGGGGGCGTAGTCCACACATTCTCAAATGAAATTATCAAAATTACACGATATGAAAAGCATAATGATATGATTTAAAAATAAAATACATAAGAATATAGAATACATAAATACAATATATTTCATATATAAATATGGTGACATCGTAATGGCCACCACGAAAGGTGTTAAAAGACGATTGAACAATCGTCGTTTCTTGTGGCAGTAATTCACTACCCACAGGAATAGTATGTTATTTAACCATTAGACGAAGGTGTGTGTATGTGTAGCTAGAATAATTATCATAAAAATACTAGTATATTTAATATAATGGTGTTTTTAAAAAATAAATGAATAAAAAGAGTTTATGGGGTTGGAGAAGAAAAATAAAACAAAAGGACATAAGAGAAGACATTACCTTAAAATCGGGCAACTCCCCTTGGTTTGAACTAAAGGGGTTTCTTGAAGAGAAATATGCCTAAGGTAAGGCTTCTAGGATGAAGAGAGGTATGTGGAGAGATAATTTGATCATGTTTTGGGCGAAACAATGTCTTGAGAGGTGTGAGTAAGGGTGTAGAGGTGGGGGCATTTTATAAGAGGGAGGAGGGGCACTCTTGGAAGGTCGTGAAATATTACATTATTATGAAATGATTTTCAGATTTTAAAGGTCCCACAATGAAATATTTCAATGATAAGGTGATGAGGGTTCTAAATCCACCCATCAAATAGGTTTTAGGGAAGAGTAAGTCTTAGAGTTTACCTTATCAGTTCATTTTATTTAAATCATTCATTAATGGGGTAATCACTACGTCATAATGGTGTCATAATTAAATTTATTTATTTAGTATCTAAAAATCATAAAAAAATACCATGATGTAGGAAATATTTTTAGATTTACAATGATTATTTATAGTCTAAGAGATCATTTATATAAACAAAACTAATATTGTTTTACTTAGGTGATACATACTTTGGTTATATTTTCCTTTCTTTAAAAAAATAATATGAAAAAAGGTCACTATCACACTAAAGTGATTCAATGGGGTCCCAAAGTTGGAAAAAGGAATCCCATGGTCTGCCATGAATAAAAAATATCATTATGGAACATGGATTGGTAATTTAATATTATTGTGATATTATTTTATTACCCTTAACTACCCGATAACTAATTAATCCGGATGATTAAAGATAATTGATGTCCATACTATTCATTATGTCCAAAAACAAAATAGTCATAAATACATTATTTTAACCTTCTGATTCCAAATATGGAATCCATTTTACTAAATTTCAAACATAGAAAATGAAGAAATTAATTTAAAAATAATTCTCGTCGTCAAAACCAAAGACGGGTTTTTAAGAAGTAAGCTTTATCAAAATATTGACTTGTTTTTACATCCAATTGAAAAGTGAAATTATTTCCAATGGAAAAAATTGTATTAAGTGATAATAACATAATTCAATTATACTTTAAAACATATTAAATGTACAATTTATCTATATAATTAAATTATATGAAAAAGCAGTTTTGAAGTAAAATACAGTATTTTTCACTATTCATTAAAAACGAAAATTTGCCAGAAAAATACCAAAAATTTATCCAAAGTAAATTTGATATTCCAAATTAAAAAATGATTTCAATTTTACCAAATTCAAAACATGTAATTTTAATTAATTAAATTTATAATTAATTCTTGCTGTCAAAAGAAATAGCGTGTTTTTAAGAAACAATATCTATAAAAAGATTGACACTTTTTAATGTCCAATTTCAAAGTAAAATTAATTCCAATGACCACCATTGAATTAAATTGTAAAAATATATTTTAATTAAACCTTCAAATCAATAAAAAAGATAATCTATCCATATATATTAATTAGATTAAAATGAGGTTTCGAATTAAAATACCTCATTTTCACTGTTCATTAAAAAATCAACTTTATCGGAAAAATAAAAAAAAATTACACAAAGTAAATTTTGACATCTTGATTCTAATAATGGATTTTATTTTGTCAAATATTATATATAATAGTCACAAAAGTATATTTAAAAGAGGGTTCTCCATCAAAAGTTGGTTAATCGACCTTTTAAAGAATATATGAATATTTATGCTTAAAATCGAATTCTTTCATTATTTTAAGCCTCTAAATTTTATTGGATAAATTTAAAAAAAAATTAAAAAAATTATAATCATATTGTAGTTAGTTCTATTCATTCCCACCATTACAACAGCTTGGTGTTAACTACCATTTAAATTAATATTATTATATTATTAGTGTGCAATGTAAGATTTTAAAGAAACTCATTGTGGCGTATTGGGTATGCCATCGAACATAGAATTCACTTTAAAGTAATATTAACATTTAATTCAAAAATATTAATAAATATGGAAATGTCATATTCTTTATTTACCTGGGATGTTAAATCCTTCCCCCCTTTGGGGAATTCCGTCCTCACAATTTTAAAATTGGGCTCGGAAACTTCATTGAAAGCCCCACATCGTAAAAGGTGTAAATTAAACTATCACTTTAAAAGAAAGAAATAAAAGTACAAATGTCACCCGAGACAACAGATACTAGTATTCCTTGAACACATGGATATGTTGGAGAAACAAAAAATCAAGGTCTGATGGAGAGTGATAGAAAATATGTCTAGAAGAAAGTTAACCACCAGAAAATCCCAAACTTGTGATGGTTTAAACGGTATTTTATTCCCCATTAGGAAATTTCTACCGAAAAATTTTTTATTTTAAGTTAATTTTCATTTATTAATTTATTTATGAGCTTACCTATAAAATAAGGAGACATAATTACTTGCCATGTAGACTTTCATCCTTTACTAAAATTTAAACACAAACTCATATATTCTCTAAACGATGAGTATTCAGGATGACTTGTTCACATTAAGATCACTATAATCAACTTTGAGAGAATCGCATAACCCAAAAAAGATGAACTATATATTTCTCATGTCTTTAGAATTATACAAAACCAAAATGGTTAGTACAAGATCAGATAATCCCAAAAAAGGATAATCTTTTACAAAAATAAAAACTACTCTTAATCTACAAAATTTGTCCAAGAAAACCCAAGGTTCATCAAATACCATTCAATAAACAATTATCCATAAAATTCTTCAAACTAATCCAAACTCAGATTGAAACCCAAATATATGAAGGATTTAATCACATAGTCTTCCTAGTTAAATCTTATCATTTATCTCCAAATAGCATCAGTTACTCTCAAAGTATCTTACTGAAAAGTAATTTACCTAATCACATATCCTTCATGATAGGTTAATAATTTCCATAGATTACCTAAAATCAACATATTCCTAATTCATAAGATCATGTAACTAAACCGAATTAGTCATACTAACCAGGGAATTAACATAGTCCAGTGGTAGGGGATAAATACCATTCGCACATTAGTTGTGGGTTCTATTCTTACAGCTTCGTCCAACATGACAACGGTATTCATGTTTTCCTTTTTTTTTAAACTATATAATTCTTAAAACATTACCCAAAAATAGATACAATCATCAAAAATAACCATAACATAATTTAACCTCAAGTTTATCTCATGCCTTAATTTTCCATCATAACATATAGTAATCCATAATTACCTCAAAAGTAAAGATCATATAAAACATAATGGTTACCTTTATAATTATTATCTGAACTTCCACATTGAGTTGGTTCTCTTGTACATAATGCATTCGAGAACTCACCAAGGTTCAAGTGGTTAATCATGACTCTTGATAGATGGTTGAGAATAACCACAAGAGTACTCATTGCAGCTCCCATAACATTCAGGTGTTCATTTAAATAATTGTCATAGTTTTCTTCAAAGCCACAGTTACTTTCGTGCATGCTAGATCCATCCATTTACTACATCCAAAAAGGAAAGTGTGAGTATATCAGTAAAATCATCATCTATTGATGAGGAAGATAAACACTTATATATACTTATCCATGTTATCTCAAACTCATTCCAACTTTCAAAAATAACAATTGATCAATCTAATATACTAACCATTGTGGTTATACACAACTTCTCACTTATTCTTAAACAACACTATAACCTCAAAAGTTATCTAAACTGACCTTTGTTACCAACTATAAGGACCCGACCTTAAAACATTACATAATCATGAATTAAATGAATAATTCACATTGAGGATCTTTTCAGGTTTAGAGTTTTAGAGAATTATGATAGAACTATTACATTTCAAAGATTATAAATTAGACACTTCTACTCATTTTCCATTTTTTTCATTAAATAAAAACTCTTTAAAAGAAATATTCCTAGTTCCATGTTTTAGATAACATGTCTTTCCATGATCCCATACTTGAACCTATTCATCTTTATGTCCTGTGGAAATCAATTCAAAAACATGTTATGATCATAAAAATCTTATTAAGAGATACACAAAGAAGGGAAATTGTTAGTTTTTCAAAACAATAAGTAATTCATTAATAATTTATCATAAGTAATACTTTTCGCCATTATAAAGCAGTAAAATAATATTCACTGAATAAAATATCATTTCTTACCTTTTTGTAACCAAAAGATCACCATAAACTCCATATAAAGAACACATAACATATAAAGGTAACTTGGGACATAAGTATACTTATATGTAATAACCATACAGTATACTTCCACACAAGTCCCTATATAAAATAGACATACGACCTACTTCCACACCCAATGCATTGGAGCATATAACATAACCACCCGTCCTGTCTTCACGACACCACCCGTCATTTGGTTTATCATGTAACCACCCGTCAAATGTCCAAGTACCATTATAAAATCATAACACATACAAAAAATATAACGAAATGAAACCATTTCCACATTTCAATCACAATATATTGACATATAAAATACATTATCAAAACCATTTTCAATACCAAAATAAATAAAAGAGTATATGGTATTTCATTTCCTTTTAAAAATAGTATGGCTTGTTAAGGAAGCTAAAGATCAAATAATACTTGCGGCGGCGGAAAGGTTGCCGTCACCACATACAATAAAAAGTAACACATTTTTTCTCATTTATTAACACTCTTCATAGAGAAAAGATTGGTTTTGAATAAAAGTAAAAGTTAATGGGGTTTATACACTATATAAATTAATGTTGTGTATAAAAGAAAATTTGATTCAATGAAATGAGATTGAGACTATGTCCCTTACAAAGGTGGTATCCTTAGATTAAGGATAAATCAATGACATAATTATGTGTGACAAATATAAATACACCCAATATAATATGATATTAAGTGTAAAACAATAATAGGTCATTCAATCATATTAATAGCCTGACAGAATCAAGAAGTTGAGGTTTAACCCAAATAAATGAAATTGGGTAATGAAGTTCCCTTACAGAAATTCGACAGCCTAACGGCGTCATTTTAAAATTCAGAAAATGAGTTGATGAGAGATAAAAAGGGTATCTCATCACTTGGACATAAAATTTACCGTAATAAGGATATATAAGAGCATATACCAACATGAGAAGATGTGAATTAAAAGGCATAACAAAAATAATCCTTTTAAAAAGAGGAGGATAAAAGGTTCCCTTAACGATTTGGTAACTTTTGAAACATACACCCCATGAATGAAAGACCATACAATGTTGGGGTAAATACCCATAAATGATATTATATTACACAAAGAGTATAATAATGGGCAGTATATACACCACTCAAAGGAGATAGTGACAAATATATCATTAATCTCACAGTAATAAAAAGTGAGATAAGAAACCCTTACCTCGTTGTAATCAATCGAGTCGTATGAACAAAAGATAATAAACACCAAATGAATCACATAATACCATGAATATAAATAGATTCATGATAATATATATGAAATGGCAGTACATAATACACCACATGAAATATATAAGTGGCGAACAATGGAAATCTCAAGGAATTAAATGTGAGATAAAAAATCCCTTATGAAAATTCGGTAGCCTAACGACGCCACTTAAAACATCCAAAAATAGATTGATGAGATAAAATAGGTTCTCTCATCATATGATCATAAAAAATAAATTAATAGAAATATAAAAGGACATCCCCCAAACTATGAAATTGGAGCTTAAAAGGAATGACATAAAAGTGATTACTTAAAATGAAAGAGAGAGGTTGGACCCCATACCTCGAGTCCGACTTGTCTTGTTTGTTTCATTATATTCCTGAATAATAAACTTTGGTCAATTTATAATTTCATATAACATCCTTTAATGTTTACTATTCAATTAATATCACATATTATCATGTTATAATAATTAGATTATTATGTTAGTTCATATCAGCCATTTTCGTCGATGTTCCGTACATGAGTCAAAAATGAACTTGTTTGAAAAGAATTGTCCATGTAGTTATAAGTAAATAATCTCAATAATAGTATTAATGATTTAAATATAATATAAATCCATTATATTTTCATATTATACTATTCCATAAGAGTTGGAGATAAATAATGAAATGCACCGTTCATGGAGATGATAGGCCGTACGTACGCATGAACGCTACTTTTATTTCTTTGTCATATTAATGGAATTAAAACTAAATGATAGATATATATATATAATATAACTACAGTATAATATATATGTTATATAGGTCACATAATTACATTAATTTAATTCTTTATACATTCCATGTATTGCATTACCGAGTCACATCACTTGAGCGGGCGGTAGTCCACACTTACTAAAATGAAATTATTGCAATTCCACGACATGAAAAGCATAATGATATGATTTAAACATAAAATAAATAAGAATATAGAAAAAATAAATACCATATATATCATATATAAATATAGTGACATCATAATGGACCCCATGTAAGGTGTTAAAAGAAGATTGAACAATCATCATTTCGTGAGGCAGTAATTCACCACCCACAGAAATAGTATGTTATTTAACCATTAAATGGAGTTGTGTGTATTTTTAGCTCGAATACATCTCATAACAACATCCTAGTATATTGAAGATATTTTTTTTGTTACAAAATTAAGGAATAAAAAGAGTTTAGGGGGTTGGAGAAGCAAAATAAAACAAAAGGACATAAGAGAAGACATTACCTTTAAATCGGGTAACTCCCATTAGATTGAACCAAAAGGGCTTCTTGAAGAGATTTATGACTAACGTAAGGCTTCTAGGATGAATATGGGGATGTGGAGAGATAATATGAGCAGGGGTTAGACGAGCCAAGTTCTTGAGAGGTGTGAGTAAGGGAGTAGAGGTGGGGGCCTTTTATAAGAGGGAGGAGGGGCACTCTTGGACACTAATGAAATGTTACATTATTATGAAATTATTTTCAGATTTTAAAGGATCTACAATAACATATTTCTAGGATAAGGTGTTAAGGGTTATAAATCCACCCATACAATAGGTTTTAGACAAGTTAAATTTTATATTTTACCTTATATTTTCATTTTATTTAAATCATTCATTAATGAGGTAATCACTGCACATCATGGTGTCATAATTTAATGTCTAAAAATTATAAAAAAATACCATGATATAGGAAATATTTTTATCAATGCAATGACTATATATAGTCTAAGATATCATCTATATAAACAAAAATAAAACTTTTTTACTTAGGTGATACATACTTTGGTTATATTTTCCTTTCTTTAAAAAAATAATATGATAAAATGTCACTATCACACTAAAGGGATTCCATGGGGTCCTAAAGTTGGCACAAGGAATCCCATGGTCAGTAATGACTCAAAAAATAGCATTAAAGGACATTTATGTGTAATTTTATATTGTTATTGTATTATTTTATTACCCTTAACTACCTGATTACTAATTAATCACGATAATTAAAGATAATTGATGTCGTTACTATTCATAATGTCCAAAAACAAAAGAGTATTAACTACATAATCTTGACCTTGTTATTCCAAATATGGAATCCATTTTACTAAATTTTAAACAAATAAGATTCATTAATTAATTTAATAATAATTCCTGTAGTCAAAACCAATGATGGGTTTTAAGAAGTAAATTTTATCAACAGATTGACTTGTTTTTACTTCTAATTGAAATGTGAAATTACTTCCAATGAACAAAATTTAATTTAGTGATAAAAACATAATACATTTACACTTTAAAACCATTTAATATTAAAATATAAATACATAATTAAATTAGATGAAAATTCATTTTTGAAGTAAAATGAAGTATTTTTAACTATTCATTAAAATGATCATTTGTCAGAAAAATACCAAAAATTTATCCAAAGTATATTTGATATTCCAAATTCAAAAATAATTTCAAATTTAACAAATTCAAAACATAGAAGTTTTAAAAATTATATTTATAATTAATTCCCGCTGTCAAAACAAATAACGTGTTTTTATGAAATTGTATCAATCTAAATATTGACACTTGTTTATGTCCAGTTTGAAATAGAAATTAATTACAATGACCACTATTGAATTAAATGGTAAAAATATATTTTAATTAAAATTTAAAACCAATTGAAAAGATAATCTAACTATATAAATAAATTAGATAAAATGGAGGGTTTGAATTAAAATACAGAATTTTTCACTATTCATTAAAAGATGAACTTTATCGGAAAAATAACAAAAATTTGCACAAAGTAAAATTTGATGTCTTGATTATAAATAAGGATTTTATTTTCTCAAATATAACATATAAAAGTGAAAATAATTATATTTAAAAAGGGTTCACCATCAGATGGTGGTTAATCGACCTTTTTAAGAATATTAGAATATTTATGCTTAAAATCGTATTCTTTCCTTATTTTAAACCTCTGAATTTTATTGGATAAATGTAAAAAAATTTAAGAGACATGAATACTCATATTATAGTTAGTTTTATTCATTCCCACAATTGCAAAGTCTAGGCAATAAGTACCATTTAAAATAATATTATTATATTATTAGTGTGCAACGTAAGATTTCAAAGAAACTCATTGTTGCTTATTGGGTACGCCAATGAACATAGCATTCCCTTTAAAGTAATATTAAAATTTATTCAAAAATATTAATAAATATGGAAATATCATATTCATTAATTACTTTTGATGTTATAGTAACAATGAACTTTGACATAATAAGGTGTAAATTACAAAGATAGTATGAATGATACTTTATTATCAATATGAACATACGGTTGTTCCATTTGGTCAAATAAATTCATTAGTTGTTTTAAGGGAATTGATGTTTCACATATTTCAAAAGTATCATGAATCCATTGTACTACTATTCTACATTGATATAATATCATTTTCTAGGACTATGGATGACCATGAGAATCACTCATCTTAAGTATTGGGTATCTTGAAAAACATCACAATAATGATATGATTACAATGCGTAAATGTTTGATACCGTCGGTAGAATTCCATGGGCACAAGAAAAATTATTAAGGCGTTTCTTCAAATCCTTAAAATATAGTATTTTTTATGTCATTTAGTCCAAAAAATGAATGTTTTTGAGATGGATTGTTCTCTTGGCTAATTAGGATATTATAAATTCCTTGTTCAAGATTTTTCATGACATGCCTCACTGATGAAATATTTTACAATGATTGGTATTCCATTACAATATGTTGACGAGTACATGAAATTATTCCCACAATTTATGCGATGGAATATATATGTACATATCATTAAATTACAATATTTTGGACAATGTAATATGGTTTAGTGTGATTCATATTTTTATGGGGTGGGATATGCCCTCATATGGGTACACAATGTAACAATTTTTGTATTACAATATTTATGGTTTTTTGAAAAGTATTACCAAATGAATTATATGTAATTAGGTTCTTTATTCCATGAACTTAAGACCTATATACATTACCTTTTTGAGATAAATTCACATTTATAATTGATAATAAGGTTATGAAATCATTTTTCTCAACAAGGGATTTTATTTTAAGGACAAAGGGATTAGAGAACTATCTAATTTTTTTACCATTAATCGATGTATACACTACATAAAGAGAATTCACTATATGTTATGTTGACTAGGAAGTAATAAAATCATTTGGATAAATATGATTCATATCAATGGAAACTAATGGTGGTCACAATATATATTTATTTGGAAATTGTTGAGAAAATGATGTTTTATTTTTTCTTGCTTTTTGGGATCCTAATTTTGTTGATTAAGGTAAATATGCCTATAAAACAGATCATCATTATATAACCATGTGGTTAGATCCAAATAGTATGGGGACCATTTTTGGATTTATAATCGATTGGAGATCTATGATATGTTTCAAAGATCACAATTTGGTTCTTATAATATATTAAGAGGAACATCATATTACATACAACAAATTAATATCATTAATATAGTCTAGTTTTTTAATGACGTATGATGCAATGAGATCATGGTTCTTTTGGAATTGAATGAAGAGGAATGTAGTGGAGTTTTTGTCAATATGTTTTATAGGTATGTAGACCATGATGAAGCAACCACATGATGTTGGTATGTTACATTAATTACATTTTCTAAAATTTAAATTTGAATAATTAACATTGGATTTTTTCATAGGTATTCAAAAAATTATTTAGAATAATGTTTATACATGTCTAATTGGAAATAATCAATAAAAAATTGGATCAAATTATTTCTATTTTTTCGAAAAATATAGTGGAAGTCTTGTCACATATTTATATAAGGGATGTTGTAATGTTTTATGGCATACCACTTTCAATTTTTTCTAACCACAACCCTATGTATATATCATATTTTTGGAATTCAAAATGGAAACCCCTTGGATCCATGTTGACCACGATCATAAATTATTAATTTAAAATAGATTCACAATTCGAATATATGATCCAAAATTTAATTGAAATTCTTTTAGATTTTGTAATGGAATTTGGAGGCTCATTGGTGGATCATATACCTTTAGTTGATTTCTCATTCAATAATAGTATACATTTAATGATATATATGGAAAATATATCGAATTCCTATCTAATAATTAACTCTATTGGGTTTATATGGGAGATACATCACTTATTGAACGTATCCTTGTGAATTAGATTATATAGAAGATACTAATGGTTATAAAGAGAATGATGATTACTAAGAATAATTAGAAATAATATGTGGATAATCATCCTTAACTGTTATCATTTGAAGTGAGAATTCATTTTTTATTTAGAATCTATCAAAGGATAAGGAATCATTGTTTTGGTATATAAGGATACATACCTTTATATTACATCATCCATTTTTATGTATGTGAATGTTTTTTTGACATGAATTATCTGTTTCATTTACCTATAATGATTTTTATATGAACAATATGTTTCATGTATCCCAATTAAATAAATACCTACGTGATATTTTAAAAGTGATTTGACATAACCATGTTGATATAATTCTAGATGATACATTGATTTATGTGAGGATAAAAATTATGGATTAGCAAGAGAAATTATTTCTTAGTAAAAGTATCATTTGGGAATTGTTTTTATAGAAATATTAGCACTATTATGATGTGAAATGGAAAAGTAAAAATAATTTCATTGAATTGTTTCTTGAGAACATGAAATTCAATTTCTGTCACATACTTTAAATGGAATTAAAGTAAAATAGTTGTGGGGATTTAACACCCTATGTTTTTGGAAACATACACTTTTATAATGAATTTATTTATTAAAAAATTTCATTGAGGTTATGGAGTTTTTAGTCATTTTTGTTTATTTTTAAGTGTTTATGTTTTTAATATGGTTAGTGGAAACCATGAATTATAACATAGAATCTTTTCATTAGGATGTTGGGAGTCACATGGAACTTACATGATTGGAGTATGGTTTTTCCAAAACGTCGGCATAATGGTGGAAAATGTGTTGATTGTGGTAAGGGTATAATAATGGTTAATACATGGTGTATCAAACCATGAAAGCTATAAATTTAAGGGGTTTTTTATTGAGAATGTAGCACCTTGTTTTCTATCCAACTATGTATCTCCCTATATTTTTCCTCTTGGCATGCACATGGATTGTGTACAGTTTGGAAGTATTTGTTAAATAACCATGTGGTGTCAAATTATTTGTTAAAAAATTATGATTTAACATGGATTAATTCCCCATTACACAAATTATTATCAAATTATATCACTCTTGAATTATCCTCTCTATATGGGTCCCTTGGATATAACCATTAATCATAAATCATAGTTGGGATAGTAAATGTGAATTGTAGATCGAAGTCATTAATAAGACATAAATTTCTCCCTTTTCTCCCAAGACAATTAATTATTTTCTCACATGGGTTATTTTATTTATTATTTTATTAATTGATTTATTTCATATGTTGTGGATCAAGATGGAATATTGTTGGATCTTTTGTAGGGATGATGATTCAATGTAAAATAATGAGTTTCCATGTATTGTTTTCCAATTTATTTTATTGTAATGTTGTAGGTAGATTCAATCTCAATATACACATTCTATATAATTAATAATTGGTGTTTAAATTCATTTCTCCATTATTTATATAAAAAACACACTTCAGTTTACTGGAAAAATCCCTGGTTTTGTAATGATCCTTATAAGGTGCTTGATGAAATGTTAAAAAATGTTGTTTTAAAAATAAATTGTTTATGTTCACTTATTTGATATGATATATTTTAGTACTTGTATTGTGTTTTTATGTGAATTTTGAAGGATTAATTTTTTAAGTACCAAATCCATGAGGGACATAGTAATTATGTGAAGTACCACTATCAAATTGTTTCATAAGGCATGGGATTTTTGAAAGGATGGATCATCAAATGTAAGTGTAAATATGTCTGTAGTCAAAATAACTTTTTATAGATATGGGTGCTGAAATAGAGTGATTATTACATGTGGTAAAAATGGATTAAAAACTTAATTTAATTTTTTTCCTATGTTGAACATCATTTATGGTTTCAATTTAAATTATTTAAACAATTATATTTTAGTTTATATATACTTGGGTTATCATTTTATTGTATTTGTGGAATGTATTTTGATGTATTTGGGGTAACCTACTGAATTTATGACATCCTCATTATTGGGAACATTGGTAATTTTGATGATATCATATATTATGATATAAGAAGACAAAATTTGTTTCTTTTATCTTGTGGTGATTCTTGACAGTTTCCTTCTAAACGTGTTTTTATAACATGGATATATCTATTGGTGTATTTGGTGTAATATACCATTAGTGTTTCTATATTTTATGTCCTTTGGTTTTATGTATTCACTTTGTATTACTTGTTTTATCTACTAAAACAATTCAATTTATATTGTTTATTATATGTTTTAATATTTTAAAAAATTCATAACAAAGTTGATTATTTTAGCTTGTATC
Source organism: Viscum album (assembly GCA_963277665.1). NCBI lineage: Eukaryota > Viridiplantae > Streptophyta > Magnoliopsida > Santalales > Viscaceae > Viscum > Viscum album. The sequence goes on along the minus strand of OY728159.1, from coordinate 988,590,027 downwards.
TGTTGTAGTTTTAGTTATTTAAGTAAAATCATAACAAATATATCCATTATGCCCATAATTATTATTTTTAGACCTTTGTATCATAATGAAGAAACATATGGTTAGTGGGACCTCCACATCTTCCCAAGTCAATGGGTTAGGGGTGGGATGTTACACTATTGTAAGGGTTCAAAAAACCAAAATCATCATTGATGTCACATTTCCTGTCACTGAAAAATAAAACGACACAAAATATATTCAATTATTTCATTTCTTATACATTATAAAAGAACTATCCTCAATATATCATACTATATCATTTTTAATCCCAAATACACCACCTAACTAGAATGAAGAAACACTCTAATAATATATTTCTTTATGTAACAAAATAAAATTAACTCTTTATATTGTAGAGTTAATTATAAAATTACCCCTACTAATAATTGGTTACCTAACCATAAAAGGAGTCTCAAATCCCCAAATATAGTGATTCAGTTAACTTCATCTCTTCCACTTCCAATAATAATCATTAAGTCACATTAATACTTAATATAACTGCACTATTACCCATTTTATTCATATTAATTTTTAAGGTTAGTATGTATACCCATTAGTTTTTTAAATCTCTTTATCTTCAATAATATCTTGCAATGAATCTTTTATTCTCTGATAGTAATGATCAATATTAAAATTCAATTAGGAATGTGATTATTATAAATAAAAGGTTTAAAGATACTATTCCAAATTTTTCATTCTAAAATTCATAACTGTTCATGAGAATATGTATTTAAAACAAGTATGATTTGAATATAACATAATATTTTCACCAAATATATTATACATCAAACTCAGTGATGTAAGGAAAACAATATACATTTCCCAATTGTTCATTATATAGTTCTTTTTATAGATTATCATCTATCTCGATCTATATTCAATTAAAATACATTCACTTGAATATAACCCATATCTTCCCCTAATGAATCACAAAAGAACTCATCTCCACCACCTTACTCAATTAGGATACAAACTAGTTCTCAGGACTTTTTTTATCTTAATCTATTAAAACAATTTTTGGATCATCTCTTCTTATTCACACATAATTTGAGTAATAGTTAAATACATCATTAATGAAGAAAACATCCAAACACAATTGATATTCCTCTTACAATATCCTACTTTTTTAAGAAAAATACTACTAAAAATTTATTAGTCAAATTAAAATGCATCATGGTTAATAGATTTTCAATTGTAATAGATATCTATTTATCTAAAAAATGTTCCCAAGTAAATTCATTATCAATTTCAAAACATAATATTCTATTTCATTTCAAATAAATAATTTTTATTTATTTATACCATATTATATATGTTTTCCATAATCTCCATTGATATTTAATCAGAAGCGATTTCTTCCATTAATAAACCATAGATTAAACTGAATATTTATAGAATATTTTACTCATTCGGACAGTAAAGAGCTCATGTGAATTATTATCTCTAAAAGGTATGATAAAAAACTATATCTAGTAATGACCTATTTATAAACACTTATTCAATATTCGTTTATCTCTTAAACTATATTAATAATATATGTAGTGATGTTGAATAATAGGAAACTAATTACCTTCCATAATTTAGTCAAATAGTTTATCAATAAAAACAAAAATATATTTATTCCTTATCATTAATTTATTTAGAATGAATTACGCAATACATAATCACATACTATGACCCGCCTTAATATAATATAACACGGGATTTTTCCCTAGGGGAACTGTCTACTAAATGAATTTCATTAATTCTTAATATTTTAATAATGAATTTATTCCCCAAAAATATCTTGTTTTTATATAGAATAATGAAAAATAAATATGGGTTGTTATATGGAAAAGAATTATTGATAATTTTACATTAAAATTTAAAGGTAACCCCATGAAACAATCTGAAATAAATTAATATACTTTTCAATCACAACTTCTTGCTATGAATTTCTACCTAATTTGATGGTTTTAATAACTAACCCCATGAAATGAAAAAAAATGGGGCAAATATTCTAAAATATTTCCATAAATCTAAAAACATTAATTTTCCAAAACATTTGGAATGAATTTACATCATCATTACATGAATTAAAAACCCTCTCTAATTATAATTATTAACATGTGGTTTATATTTGACAATCCAATCTATCATAAATTTAAGGGAATATATTTGTATCATATGGATGTGAGAAACACGTGTGACTACAAGAATGTTAATTGAACAATCTCTCAGCTATTTCACTGAATGAGTTATTAATTTTCACAAAAGATGGAATCATCAAAATATGAAATATCAATAAATCTACATTTCATTATTATATAAAAGAAAGAGTTTTTACTATACGAAATAAAGAATAAATATATGTAGAAGAACAAAAATATTCCTTTAATTGTAGATGCTCTGATCTTCACATTTGAACAACCATCCCTAAAGTTTTTATCCAGTTTCACTAAGGTTAATATTCCTTCAATATAGTTAAAATAAAACACATTATCTTATTTTCTAAAATATGATATCCCTATACAAATTTTTATGTACTTTTGATTTATATATATAAACAAAATGATTCATTATGTGTCCCATTATAATAGATTTTTGGAATATTTGAGGTGCAATTTTCTAAATAATATTCTTTTGAAACATATCCCTATATAGGAAATAATGAATATAACATCCCAAATTTAGAAGATTCTAATTATATGACCATAGATTCATTTGAAATATACATTTCATTAGACATTTTCCAACTAAATAATAAGACACCATTACTCAGCAATGGAATTAAAGTCATTTCATAGAGAACTTTTTCAATATCATTATCATACCCATTAGTTTTATTCACCACCTTAATGTATGATTTTAATTTCAATAAAATCATTCTAGATCAAATTATCATTCCAATATACTTTTCGAAACATTATTCCTCAAGATTGAAATTTTTCATTAACTCCATATCATAATTATTAGATCCATTAACATATATCTAGGTTCCATCAATGATTAAATTCATTTTTCTATCTATAGAAATAATATTTCCTTATAAAAATTTAGATCATTAAAAAATAGTATCTATTTACATTTTTTAGAAATCATTCCCAAAAAAATAATTTTCAATTTGCAATTTGTTATCATTTCATACTATGTTAATAAGGTCTAACTAGAAAATAATTTATGAACAACACAATAAAAATATATTTAATTATATAGAATAATAATTTATGCTTTATTATATTTATCCATTCACAATAAAAATATTATCAACCATCAATTATAAATGATGTTAGAATCTTTCTCTAATAAACTAATTCCCTAATATTCTCACAACATATCATTGTTAATATCTCTATAAAATAGTTTGATAGTGTGTAAAATATTATTTTTGATATGAGGATCTTCCTGATCTAATTATATCTCTAAATATTCTTACCAACTAGGAATTCCTCACTTGGGAACTGTGTTACAATTTCATTAAAATTGAACCAAAACAATTACCCCTATATGATTTCATGTATACATATTTTCAGATATATATATATTTATCTCTCGCCTTATAATAAAAAAATAATATGAACAATGAAGAATGTTTTTTTATCTGATGATGTTAAAGAAATAGAATAATAATATTTAATTAATTATGAATACATATAAAAAAAATATTTCTACACCCATTTTATGTGATTTAGCTATATTGTATCTAGAATAATTCATGTATACATTTTCACATTGAAACATATTAGAAATATTAATAGTAAATCATAGAGAACTATTTTTTATCTCTTATACTACCTAAAAATTTCTGTAAATCATAAATAATATAAATGGTTAACGTTTTTTTCTATGTCTATGTTTAGCGTACTATCCATTGTATGATGAGATATATTCATACATGGATCTTCATGATTGGTGAAATGTTTTATGAGAAATTCATATAGTGAAATGTTATTCATGACTAGCAAGAACTTTCCAAATATCCAAATGTCTTACATAGTGCTGGGAATATAATACAATTGGAGAAAATTCATTATCGCCCTTAGAATCATTCTCATAGGGATAAAAGTGTTTACACAAACAACAATTATTTTTTCCAAAGGATAAATTTCATAGAGGCCATGAAATCATTATCAAATTATCCCATGCCTTTTCTTTTTCTCCCCATTCATCATCAATTTTTAGATAGATGAATTCTATATTCAATTAAATGTTGACAGAGTGTGAAAATGTGCATATTTACTAAAATCCACATGGGATAACTATACTCTATATTGGATGTCATAAACCATCCCAAGTCAACCTTGAACCAGTATCCCAGGCCTGACCGTGACAAGTCCCGAGAGGCGTTCCCGATCCTCCTGGGATAGATAAAAGCACCAAGGGCATCAATATAGTAGACAAAGGAACACTTTTTCTCAAACATAAACAATAAAAAACTGTAAAGTGAAATGTGAATCCCAAACACATTTATATACAAAAAAATTGAATTAGCCATCATGTATACAACAAAACTGAGAGAAAAACTGAACAATAGAACTAAACCAACCAGAACAGCTGACTATATAACACCTTGTCAACCCTCTGGACACTCTCTAACAAAACAATCACATGCTTCTCAATGCGATCGAACAAACCCTGAAACCTGGATAAGGGATAAAAATAGAGATGTACGTTAGGCTTGAGTGATAAAAATCTGTAGGCTAGCCCGGAAATCTATTCCCAATTCATGTCCTATTAAATTAGAGAAGCATAAATTTCAACTTTGAACTAAAATATATAAATGTATTTTTTTCTACAAGGTTACTCAAAAACAATGTAAAATCCTTTTTCCTTATTTATTTCCAAAACTAGAATCATTCAATTAGGATTCCAATAACATTTTTATGGGGAAAGCGATGTTTACATTTTTTAGATTTTCAAAAGAGGATAAAAAACATTAATTTCAAATCTATTTTAAAAAACTTAATCAAAAAGAGACCACTAATTTTGACGAAAAACAATACAAAATAAGATATAATAGTAATCATGAAATAAGGGAAACGTAAATATATATACAAGCATCATATTCATCACTACAACCAAATGAAACCCAATTAACATGGGTAAACCTAAGAGTTAAAAATAACCAGAACATACTAATACATTAGACTCAATCCCCTTTGGCAATCCACACACTATGAAAATAAAAACCCCAAAATGCCCACCACCCTAACCCATGACAGACTGAGGGCCCCAATCCCATAGTAATTAACCCAAAATATATCCACCTACTACAGGACACTAGTCAGTCCATCGAGTACCAGTATAGAAATCATTCATATAATGTTATCTCAATATTTCTGGATCTAATGTTTCATTTATATAAAAAAATTTTGTGCCAATAAAGGCCATATGATCATCCAATCACATCATATATATAATGATTCTTCACAACAAACATCTCCCTGAGTCACTCCAATGACAGATCTGATGCAATTAAATCAAAAAGGAAAAAATATTCTAGCATGAGGAACTCTGATAAAAGGTCACAAGGATTACTCAGTTAGGACATCACATCCTTTATATACATACAATCATGGCATGAGAAACGTCCAAATGATGTTTTCATAATAAACAATTTCACCCTATTTTACAAAGTTTCCAAAAGGGCCCTTAAACGTTTCACAAAAAAAACGTTAGAAAAATGTACAAATATCAATTTTCATAAAGATGTGTATTAACACCATTTTCAGTATCAAACCACATTCATAAACCCATTAAAACACAAACGTTACATATTCAAAACATGACATTTTCAAATGGATTCCTAATAAGATGTTTTTGACAACTCGGGCCAAAACATGTTATAAACTAAAACCCATTTATTTATAAAACCAAATCCACACTAGAAAGACATAAAATTATCCCAAAATAACATTTTTCAGGTTTCCAATGTATTTATAAATCCAAACAAATCATTTTAAATTTTACTAGACACATAAATTCCAACCCGTCAGTTTACCAAACACATGATATGCACACTTTAACAAAACAACTTATTTTAAGAAATTGAAAAGTAACAAAATACCATTTCATGAAATAAATTTATTCAAGATACTTGAAAATTTTAGAAATACCCAAAACCATGTGCGAAAGCTAATGGAAAAATTTATCAAACAAGACGAGTACACATTTATACAAAAACAACTATATTTTTTAACAAAATAATGTATGAAACATCATTTTGACCCAAAACAATAAAAACCAAGGTTTCACAACATCACATATCATATAAATATTGTTATAAAAACATGATAATGATGAAACATAAATGATAATGTCTTTTTAAAGAGATATCCTACCAGAAATCTATGGTAAAAAGGAAACGCACGCCCGAAATCACCTACTGCGGTTCTCAACACCCTAGATCTATGAAGACTCCCCCAAAATGAACCAAACCCCCATTAAAAATCATTCAAAAATAGTACCCTAGATCGTGCATTACCAGGGAGAATAGGAATCAAAATGAAAATGGAAGGAGAATGAAGAGGGAGAATAAAGGAGAGTGAATATCACCTTGGAAACTAAAAGACTCTTCATATTCCCTTAGATCTGCACCCTTAGAGGAAAGGTAACAGATTATAACTTCTTGGATATGCTCCTTAGTTAAGGAAAGAACCATGTAAGTTTGATTTGGGATAAAATATTTAATGATGAAGGATTTATGAATGAGATAATTTACCGTAGAAAATATGAATGATTTCCGGAATCTTGATAAGTTTCTCCCTAATACTTGGCTAAGACAAGATCCAAAGAGTGAAACATGAAAATGGGGGTGTGCCTAGGAATCTTGGGCTCGATTGGGAGGTGGAAGCTCCGAAACATGTCAACATTTAAATAATATATAAATGAAACAAATTATTTTTTTCAAAACTAGAAATGGGCCCACGGGCTGGCCCAACACCTGAATAGATTGCCCGATTTCAACACCCTTATTAATTATTAATCGGTCTAAAAAGATATATAGTCTAGAATATTCCAGGGGAGGAAAAATAGTAAGTATAATGAGTCAAAAATATTAAAAAATGAATGAGTTATAAAAAACAATATTTGTTTTTTATCTAGAAATGGGCTCACGGTTTGGCCCAAATCATGAAGTAACCACCCTTCTACAAAAACACCCAAAAAATAAATTTTGGCACCCAAATATGGATGATTAAATATATATAAAACTAAAATAGCAACATCAATCGCACCAATACCGAGGAAAGTGATATGGATTTCCAATGAACCGGATAAAAAAAGACATGAAAAACTGTGTGTGACAATTCTGTCGACCATTAATGATTTCTACCACTAGAAAGACATAGCACTTTCCAACTAAAAGATCAACAACTAAGTATTACTAATCAATATGATCCAGACTCTCAATCCAAGGAAATATAATTCTTAATTAAAGGATATTAACACTCTTTCCTAAAAAAACACCAACTCATAACCACTTCTTGAGAATCAACCGATGGATCGAGTCACAACCTCCACAACAAATTTAAGAAGAATATTTTTTGGACTTCCCCAAATGAACACAACGATCACCCAAACCAAAGTGAAATCATGAAAGGAAAATATTCAATGACTGTCTATAATGGACTCCCGACCATTAAGAAACAACTATCACAAGAAAAGTTCTTAGGATGAAAATCCACAAGATCCATGGTGGGCCTCCACACATTTTGGAACCAACTAGAAACGAAAAAACAAGAATTCATCATGAGCTAGAATCAGGCCTCACTAACACAAGCCCACCAAAAGTTTCCTGCAATAACCTACAAACCCAAGTTTTGAGGAACACAACATGAACATTTAAGCCACCCACTATTGAATGGAGGTGGAAAAAACTGGACATACAATCTTTGAATGTATTCAATCCCCCACCAATTATGGTGGGAGGGGAATGGGATCCAATCATTTAGTAATTGAATCCACAAATGAAACAAAGGAACTACCCCCACTGAAATGGTAGATATATGAGCATAGAAATACGACCCACAATCATTGGAATCCTAACTACATGACATCATCACTCTGAAACCTGTGGATGGAGCGACGATGGATGAAGCGCCTCTTGCATCGCAGTGAGGCTTTGATAATCCCCAACTTTGACTTCATCCCTTAGTTCCACACAATACCGTATAAAACACCCAGGAAGTAACAACAGATCAATAGAAACCATGAAACTCTCTTCCTCAACAACACACTTTTACCCAAAAAAGTACAAGGAGAAACCCAAAAATATATTCTCTCACTAAAAATGAGGAAAATAATGAAAATGGGACACAAAATCACCCACTAAACATCACCGAGCACGACTACTGAAATTGATAGAATCACTATAAAAATATGGCATTTTAAATCAAGTCCAAACAGCTCTCAATTTTAAAAAACGAGAAGATGTAACATTATAAGAGGTGGATTTAACATTTTAAACAAATACTTCAGTTGATCAATAGGAAATATTCCAATTGGAGAACCATCCATGGACACATCACAACATCCAACACATCTTTAGAAACCCACAAAATAATACCCCAAAACTGAGCAATGAATAAGATCCCATCTCAAGATGCAACAAGAGTATGACTTCTAGGCCATATGGATGAATACTGAATGGAAAAAACATCTAAAACATAGGATAAACCATCCACATAACTACCAGTTCATAAAAAAAGGAAAAAAATTCAGCTCAAAACATCGTTGAAAAAATAAACTAACTATATGGATTTTTCACATTCACCAATGGTGTTTCATCATGTCTCACTCACATGAAAATTTTTGTGCCACCTCGGACACTAAAATACCATGCCATATATACAATTCATCCATATATCTACAAAAACTTGCATGTGATAACCCATGAAAACATTAAAGGAAAAAAAACAAACCATCACCATTACAAAAATAATCATATACATTCCAATGTCACATTAACCACCAAGTCTAAAAGAATTTTCAGATTTCAAAAGACGACCCACACTTCATCAAGACCCATTTGAATAAATTACAATTCATTTCATTTAATGGAACATCTGGAATCATCCCTTCTATTCCAGATAGCCATTTCCCATTTTCAAAAAAAATTGCAAGGTCTCTTTTCATAATCCTACAACCACAAAGGCCAAAAGCCCTTTCTAGAAAAACACTAGCCACTCAAAACAATTTTCCAAAACCAATTCATCAGATTGAAACACTTTTCTAAATCCAAAAACACCACATTTAATACAATGTTTCATAATTTCATTTAAATATTCAATGCTTTCCAAAATATCATTTCAACAAACCTTATTTTTAGATTAAGGAAAATTCAATCCCGCTAAATCATTTCCACTTTATTTCAAAGATTTTTTTTAAAACCACAAAATTCAAAAACATTTATCATTTTAAATTTCGAAAACCCATTTTCCTCTTTTCAACATCCATAAATTACTTTAAATCCTATTTTCACAATTATCAAACAAGGATTTAAAAAAATTATAATTCAAGAATGTCCCAAGAGACCCACAAAATAGAACTAGTGTCAGCGGGTGATTTGATGATAAGGTAGGCAACCATATGTCAAGCACACCACTAACACAAAGTCTTTTCATAGCACCATGACTTGGTATCCTAATGGGTTTCATAGCCATGTGATCTCAGAATGACCATTACTCCAACTCCCCTTGTTGTATCCCAACACCAAACAATAAACAGAACCAAAGACACTAATAAAATCAGACTACCCAGGGCATCCTAATGTTTGGAACGAGAAATAGTTGGTGATTCTCTTATTGAACCAAACTCTCGAGTCCCAAAAATCTTACATAATCTAAATTTACATCCCAAAATAAAAAAGGGCGCTCTTTAAAGAATTTTCACCAAAGAGATAGTCTTTCTTGATAGCATTTTTTCACGAACCAGCCCGATTCAACCGTGAACCGGTCACCCAGGCCAGCTTGTGACCAGTCCCAACAGGTGTTCCCAATCCACCCAGGATTAAGAAAAGCACCATGGGAATCAATATAGTAGACAAGGGAATGATTTATACCAATGATAAACAATAAAACAATTAAAAAGAGATATGAACAGCCCTAACACATTTATATAATATACTAGATTATCCATCATGTATACAACTAAACTGGGAGAACATCTAATCAATAAAAATAAACTGAGTAGAACTGATGACGAACTAACTCCCTGCGACCCCACTGGACACTCCCCAAAAAAACAGTCACATGATACTCAATGGGATTGATCATAACCTGAAACCAGCACAAGGGATAAAAACAGAGAATAACTATAGGTGTGAGTATTAAAACTCTGTAGGCTGGTCTGATAAGGTATTCCCAATTCACATCCTTTAAAATAATTGAAACATAAATTTCATTTTTGAACAAAAATATATAAAAGTACAGTTTTCTAGAGGATTATTCAATAAAAATGTATAATACATGCCCTTATTCCTTTACAAAACATGATCCGTTCATCTAGAGTGCCAATATAATTTACATGGGGAAAGTGATGTTTACATTTTCATATTTTCACAAGAGAATAAAACACATTAATTTGAAGAAAAAAAATTATAAACCTATTCAACACTAGACCACCAATTTCCAATAATAACAATACACAAGAAGGAATAATAGTAATCACTCAATATGGAAATGAAAATATATATATACAAGCATCATATTCATCACTACAAGCAACTGAAATCCAACTGACATGGGTAAACCATGGAGATCAAGAAAAAACCAGAACATACTAAGACATGAGACTCAATCCCTATTGGTAGAACACACATGATGAAAATAAAAATTCCAAAATTCCAGACCTCCCTAAAATAGGACAGACAGATGGGTCCAATCCGATAGTAATAAACACAAAATATATCCACCTACTATGTGACACTGGTCATTCCATCCACTACTAGTGTAGCACTCATTCATATAATGTTCTCTCAATATAAGAGGTTATCATGTATCATGTATATAAAAAGGGGTTCTTCCAATCGATTCCATCCAAGGATCCAATAACTATATATATATAATTATTATTCACAAAATACATCAACCCGAGTAACTCCAAGGACCGATCTCATGCCATTAATCAAAAATATCATAAAGAGCCCAACCCTAGAAACTCTCAAAATATATAACTAGGATTCCCCATTAAGTACTTCCCATTCGTTATATTCATACATTCATGGCATGAGAAACATCCACAGGAGGTTTTCATAATATAAAATTTCACAATTTTTATAAAGATGCCAAATGGGCCCTTAGTCATTTCTAAAAAAAATTATAATGGTACACATTTCAATTTTAATAAATATGTGAATAAATACCATTTAAAGTATAAAACCACTTTCATAAATCCATTAAAACACTAAGGTTACATATTCAAATCACGATCATTTTCATAAGGATGCCAAACGTGCCATTTTTCGGCAACTCGGCGAAAAACAAGTTAAAAAACAAAACCCATTTATTTGTAAAACTATATCCTCATTGGAAAGACATAAAAAATTCCTAAAATAAAATTTCTAATGCTTCAAATTTATTTATAAATCCAATAAAATCATTTTAAATTGCACTAGACACATAAAATCCAACAAGGAAATTTTGAGAACACATTCCATGAACTCTTTAACAAAACACCTTATTTTAAGCACTTGAAAAGGTACAAAATACCATTTTCATGCAATTAATTAATTCAAGACACTGAAACATATTTAAAATAACATAAAACATAAGTGAAATCTCATGGAATAATATATCAAATAGTAGGAGTGAAAATTTATAAACAAACAACTATATTAACAAATACGGAATAAAACCTAATTTTCACAAAAACATTTAAAACCAAGGTTTCATAAAAAAAATATAATATAAATAAGGATAGAACATATTGATAATGATGAAACGTAAATGATAAAGGCTTGTTCAAGGGATATATTACCTCAAATATGTGGTGGAATGAAATGAAACCCTGAAATCCCCCACTACGGTTCCAAACACTCTATATCTATGAAGAACCACCTTAAACGAACCATGACCGCATCAAAAATCATTTTAAAAAAATTTCCCTATTCTTGAATGACTTGGATAGAAGAGGAAGCCAAAATAAAATGGAAGGAGAATGAAGAGGGAGAAGGAAGGAGAGGGAATCTCTCCATGGAAACTAAATGACTCTTCATCCTCCCTTAGATTAGAACACATAGAGAAAAGGAAATGGCATGGAAAATATTGGAGTTTCTCTATAGGTATGGAAGAACCCGAGAAATTTGATTTGGGGTAAAAATATTTAAATATGTAGGATTTATGAAAGATACAATGTCATTTATATAATCTTGAAGACATAAAGAATCTAGAGGAGTTTCTCCCAAATACTCTGATAAGATGATATCTATAGAGTGAAAATAGAACATGGGGGTGCACCTAGGTATCTTGGGCTCTATTGGGAGGTGTAATCACAAAAAATGGAAAAAAAGTGAGAATGATATAAAAAAAATTAATATTCTAAAACAGGAAATGGCCCCACAGGAAAGACCAACACCTTAATAGATAACCCAAATTCACCTTGATTATTAATTCTTAATGGGTCCAAAAGGATATGTAGTCTTGAATATGCCTATGGAGGGAAAATGAAATAGAATGAGTTAAAAAATGTTTAAAAACAATGTTTTATAAAATAAATAAAGTATGTTTTTAAATGTGGAAATGGGCTCCTCGTTATGGACCAAATCATTAAGTAACCCCCATTTTTACAATATCTCCAAAAAAATAATTGTGACCCCCAGAGATTGATGATTAGATATCTATTAAACTTATAAACTCAACATTAATCACACCTAAGACCCAGTAAAATGATCAGGATTTCTTATGAACCAGATCAAAACAAAGACATAAAAACCCAGTGTGAAATTGGAACTCAATATTAACCATATAACGTTTAAATATATTAAAATCTTTATTTTCATAGATAGAATATTCTGAATTCTACAAATTTATATGACTAGTCCACTAATGTCATGAAATTTTTCACTAATTAATTTCACATTTTACAATTACATAATCCATGAAAATAAATATTTTACTGTAGTATTAATACAATTAGAAATAAAGAAATTTGATAAATAAATAAATATTAGAATTTATGATCATTAAATAATAAATATTATATATAAACACATAGTATGGATTCAAATAAATTCCAAAAAACCCAATATATTATTAAAAATAATTGTTATATCCATTTTAAATGCCATTAATCATTTTTAATGTAAAAAATATGAGCTGGATGAAAAAATTATATTTCAAAATAATGGGTTTATTTCCTACTGATAAAGAGTTGAAAATTTTAAAAATATTGGATATCATCATCCCCCCATAAAATTACCCAATTTCCCTCCCATTGAATATAAAATATTACATTTTATTTAAATTCCACAAACAATCTAGACTTAAATTCACATTACATTTATGAAGAACATTGAAAATTCATTCATCAGTAGACATATAATTATTATTTAATGAAATGAATCCACAACTATCAGTTCATGTTTTATAAGTGTTCATGTTACATTTTTGTAAATATAGTATATCATTGTAAATAATTATCTGAATAATTGGAACATTCCAAAATATCTATAATCTAAGAATAATTCCCCAATGTTATACTTAAAAAACCCTTGATACTTTTTCAATGGAATTAAGATATATCATCATACCATTATTTATCCATGTTCAAAATTACCCAAAATTTTTAATCCCTGTTTTCAATTAGCATGTTAAGAATTTTTACCATCCATATTTTTTAAAATAAATTGTTCAATAACCATAACGAAAACCTAAAACAAACCATCCAAAGAACCCAGTCTCTTCAAAGTCTAATTAAAGTATTTGTGGATTTAAATCAATACTTGTGAAGCTAGATATTACATCACTCTAACTATTATTTGATAGATAAAAAACAAAACCATGTGTGATTTTATTAAAATATGAAGACTTATCGATCATTTATCTTGGTATTATTTTTTTCTATATTATATGATCTATCCAAATGTCATTTAGATATTCTACATGATCTATTAGTTAATCACAATGGGTAGGTCCCTAATTTTTAGGTTCAGAAGAAAACAATCCTCATTATATTATTTGAATTATGCTTCAAACATTTTCATTTAGAGCCCTATTACTAGTTGTAATGTATAAATTCCATGAATATATGTATTTAAATTTACTCATTAGTTAATAAATATCAAAAAAATTATCACAGTGAATACCCTACTTCATTAAATTGTATTTTTTCCTTGGAAATACAACATTAGAGATTATGATTTCAATTTCAATAAATAAAAAAATATATAGAAATCAAATATCATAATAAAATAATTTTTAGACGAATAAAATATAATTTAAATCATATTTATTTATTTTATTTTAATCCAAACCACTATAGAAAGAAATAATGAAATGTTGGAAAAATTATCTACATACATTATTTCTTGTCATCTCCCCAAAATTTATCTTAGATATATTCTAATAAATTTGAGAACACATTTTTAATAATAAAAAATATGTAACATAAAATATAAAATACTGTGAAGGAATGAGATATCATGGGGTTCCTAATTCAATTACAGGTGGAAAGAGTTTCCACTATTCCATTGGTTATGTTAAAAACACTCAAGATATTGTTTTACTTATTGACTTTTCACATTAAATAAATGATACGATTAAAATTATTTTATTTCAACTAATCCATTGTGGAATATAAAGTCTCTATAGAAGGTCTAGACCACTTTAAATAAATATTACTTAGAAGGAACATTATCATAGAATATAACATTAACCGTTGTTGGTAAAATTGAATTCTATTATTAGAATATGTATTAAATATAACATCCCTGACCTATATTGTTAAAACACGGAATATTCATAGTCATCTCATATGGGCTCCTATAGTTTCATCATTTTGATCACCATTTACTCTCAATTAATTTCAAACCCCAGGTTCATTATCTTCAATAACTATTTAATATTGTGATACAACTCGAATGGTTAGTAAAAAATTAATATATAAACAATTATATAAGGGGACAAATCTAGGATGTATTCAAATAATTCATGTACACCCACAGTTCATCATTAATTTTTATCTCCATTATTTCCTATTAAATTATACTATTATTTCCAAAATAATTTTTATCTTTATGTTTGAGGGCTTAACCTATCTATTTTATTATATATGGTTGGTCTAATAGGTCCATTGGTGCACTCTATATCTATTAACGATGATATTTATTATCTTATTACTTGTGTATTCTCTTCATTCAATGATTATATATTTAATGACTACAATCCTACAAAATAATTCATTTAGAAAAATCCAACAATATTGTCATTATTATTAATTTAGTTTTTCTGTGAATATATCAATTTAGAAACATATCCAATTCATAACAGAAAATTATAAAAACTCAAATAAATAAATAAAATTATCCCATAATATCTAGTGTGAAATTAGAAAATGTCTCATAGTAAATCAATTTCCATTAAGAGATATATAATCTTTTAAATATTATTAATATAAATTTATATTATGGACATGTTTTGTCAATATTTATTGGGTCCTGAAAATTTGATTCAAAAATATTATCTCAACTTTTTAAAAAAAATTATATAATGTCAAAACATTTCATCCACATGAAAGTGTATTGTAATATTATTTCACATAATTATTATTTTCCACAAGAAAACATATTAAAATTTCATGGTCTTAATAAACATTCTATAAATAATTATCATTCATGACCTAAATCCTAGAAATGGAATTCTATTTAAAAGGTTTATTTTTATAAATATATAGGCTACATTTAGAGTGACCACAAATGTGAACATATCAGGATAGTAGATACATTAGTTGAACTAATAAAATGAATCACATAGGAGAGGGTAATCAAGGTTTTATATAGATTTTATTTTTATTTCATCACTATGGGATAACTTATTAATGAATTATGTGATAAAATACGTATAGCCTATATTATCATTAATTTATAAGTTAAATTATTATTGTTTTAACTTCTATCATAGTATCCCCTTTATTGAATTACCATTCTTGATTAAATAACTATTTTTAGTATTATCTGAAAATATATATTCATAACATTCTATGAAATTATTGAAATTTCACTAAGGGAAAACTATAAATGAAAACATCTTCTCTATTGTTTTCTTGAATATTACAGATGTGTCTTGGTTATTTCAAGTGTATGTTATCCCATATGAGTTCCCATTAATCCATTAAGATTTAAAAACACATATGTTTGTGTTGAAAAATTACAAAATAATATTAAGGCAGTATTAGATCCTAGTAGATAGATTATAGAGGTTGTGTTCAATATTTTCTTAATTTTTTCAAATTTATCAATGAATTTTTAATCAAACATAGAATTAGATTCATTTATGAATAGGTCTGTTTGAAAAAATTTAATTATTCATGCCCCAAAAAACACTACAAAAAAATCCACCATGGCCTAAAAATTATCAAATATTTCTCATAATGATGGGGGAATTATAGCTTTGAAATGTACTCAACCAAGTAATTATACAATTAAATTACACCCTTTGATATTATTTTTTACAAAGTGATTCATTTTTCATCTATTATATGACAATTCAAAAGGTTTAAAAAAATTCTTATGAATTAATTTATGTAAATATTTTTCTTATTTATCATGGTAGATATCAACACATGTTCTAAGAGTAGTATGATCTTCAAAATATACCACAAAATATATTTTAATTGGGATTCAAAAGATAGTTATAAGATAATTTTGAAAATTATAGAGGGAATATCATAAACCAATGCTCATTATCTAGTAAGAGAACATAAAAAATGGATGGGTTAATTTGGGTTTTTATTGGTCCTGTGAAGAAATTGGAATATGAAAATATATAATGAATCTATCATGAATATTGTAATGCCATTTCATAGCTCTTCTATGAAAAATTTTATTAATAAAAACATATGGATTTGGTCATTTTAGGTCACTAGATTTAATATCTTTTATTATATAATGCCTCTCCAACTATTCTTAAATCTAGAGGTATCATACTCATCATTCTCAGTTTGATCAATGATGAATCCAATATTATTAAAAAATTGTTTTTGGGACTCCCGTATTGGTAGAATATGATGGGTTATATGATTCCAAATCCAAAAAATATGTTATTATAATTTTTTAACTTCTCTGATGGTGATATTGAGCCATTATTCAGATTGTATTTTATGTTTAAAATCACATTATATAATTATTAATGAAAAAAATGGTGATCAGAAAAATTCATGAATGACTAATAATGAAGGTGCTATTTTCGAACATGTAGTTTTAAAAAACTCAGTAATTTTTTTCTTAATTATAATTGATGTTATTCAAAATCATAACATTATATTTTTTGGTTTCTTGAAGAACATCATATTTATGATTATTCAAAAAAAACGTACTATTTCTTATTTGTTTTCTAGTTATATATTCATCAAATTATAAAATATATTTGTAAATTTCACATACATTGAAGGGTGGTAGAAATATGATTTTATTATACCATTAAAATATTTTTCATACAAAACATTAGATATTCAAAATAAACATATTATTCAAGATTATACTAATTATCAAAAATAAATTCATTAGAAACACCTGAGGGTTCAAAATCATCTACGATTCAAATTATTACAACAATAAGATTTAACTTTATATTAATAATTATTATTAATTTCAAAATTAGTTACTGTAAATAATAAAATTCATAATGTAAGGGTATTTTATATAATAAAAAATTAAAATATTAAACATCTATTAAAAAACAATAAAAATGGGTTCATCCTGAAATTTTTTTATGGTTTTAGTAATTTTAATATATAACAATCATAAAATCATGGGGAATGAAATTTTACACTTTTCTATGATATCTTCATAACATAAATGTTAATTGGAAATAGTATTTAGTTCATTACAAGAAAAATATACTCTATGACACTAAAGAGTAAGGAGGTGCTCTAATTAGAAAAATATAAAACAAAATCTACTCAGTTTGAGTTTTCCCACATGAATGGATGAATAATAAAAGAAATAAATAACATTAATTAATGACCCAATATCACAAATTTACTATAAAATGTGATCTCTACAATGGTTGTAGGGTTTTTAAATGTAACCATGTCTTTAAATTTTCATGATAAGTGTTTTTTTATTAGATAAAAACACTCCAACCATGGATTACCTTTTCATTTCCCTCAAATTTCCTAACATTTGTGCACATTAATATTAGGAAATTTTGATACCTTTGAATGGTGTGGATAGACACCCATAGTGGGATATTGACATCCGCATTCATAAATGTCTCCCTGTCAACATATTATAATGATTATTTTATGGTTATAATATGTGGGTTTACTATACTAGGTAATAGAGGAATATATTGTTATAGGTCCTCATTGTTGTGTTTTCATTGGGGTTTCTTTACTGTTTGTGTCTCTATGGGGAATTCCTCTTCAGGTACCATATTAGGGACTACATTTTGATATTCCATTGGAAATCCAATTTCAACCCCCAATCATAGTGATAAATTTTCTCTAACATTCACATCCTTTTAACTAATTATGGAAATATATGTAATATTTCCCATGATATAGGGAATTTACTATGAATTGATATTAAATAAAGAGTGTTTTTTAATTTTATTGAAGGTATAAATTATTATTTTTAAAATTTCATCAAGATCCATCTACTCTGATTCATGAGTTATAGTGGTATATTGTTTTTTGTGTCTCATCATCACTTCTTATTAGGTCCATTAATGAGGGTTCTTAATAATGGAATTTTTGGAAGCTCATAGAATGTTTAAAACCATTCTCTTAAATTTATAGAAACTAGAAATGTAGTAGAATGGCATACAAAAAGAAGTATCCTTTGCGGAATCCAGTTTTAAACTATATTATAATGTGTAGGTCACTCTTTTAATCATATAATATTGATTTTTTATTCATGGTATTGCCTTTGGTACATGGAACTATATCTATCCTTTACATAGTGGAATCCATCCATGTAATAATATAGGTTATATTATTGTTGGAACACATTTGAATAGTGTATTGTTGTTTGTTACTATGGAAACATGTTGAATTCAATGTTTATCATTAGAGTGGCTAGTTATTGAATAATAGTTTAAATAATATTGTATTCATACCATTTGACCTCATGTACTTCAATTTTAAAATATATTATAATGAATAGATAAATGATTTTTACAACCTTCTTATTAGTTCCATATCTTCAGTGGGTGATTTCCAAATTGGAAGTACTCTAAAAGAAGAAACCAAATCATTTTGACCACTGTTTACTAGTTCTTACTAAAATAATACTAACAAGTGGATTTCCTGAAATGGTTTTTTTGGTAATTAGGATGTTAGCTACACGAATATATGTTAATTTAATTATTTATTTTATTGAAAATTTAGTTGATCCCACAAATCCATAGTTTAGCTGGGTAATCTCTAGATCAAAGAAGAATTTATCGATGAAGGACATTTCAAGTTCATTTGAGGTGTTGAATTTCCATTTTCTTAAGCTATAAACCAACTCATTTTTTGTAACTTTTGAAGATAATTGAAAGTCCATTTAGAATAATTGATCCATAGTGAACTCTATAGGATTGGATATTTTTTAAAAAATCATAATTATATCATTTAAGTTCCCATCTCATGATATTTATGGTTATATAAGTATAATTGCTTATTATTATTCATAATGTGAGGGTTATGCTTCTCTATAAGGGTTGTATTCATCAGAGAAAAGTTTTCCTCCAATGTTACATTTCATATAGTGGTTATCGTGGACGAATAGAATAAAGATTAATCTTTCAATGAGACCATGTAAAATTCATATTAATATTAAAAAATATTCATTATAATGTTTATTCATTTAAAAAAATCATTCAAAAATTGGATAAAAAAATTAGATAAAAATGAGACATAGTTATGTATCAATAACATTTAAATTCATATAAATTTAAAAACAATAGAATGAAACCCATGAAACAGTGACATGTTTATGAGGGTCATGTCTCATGGCCTATCTCAATCAAAATTTAATCGATGTTAATGTTAAAAAATATATTGAAATTTTTTCCCTATAGGTTAATTAGTTTCTAGTTTATTTTTCTCTAGAATTATGATTGTTATATATGGTTCAGGAGTGACATTGTGTTGTGTGATTCGATAAAATAATAAAAGTATATGAAATTAGTTTTTAATAGTATTTTCATAACCTCATATGTTCCCCCTACTCACATGATAAGTCAATATTCCCATTAATTCACTTAGCATATCCCTATAACAAGATAAAAATACACCGATTAGGCTCCCCAAATAATTTTTTCTTCAAAGGGGAAATACAATTACCACATTATCCTCTATCATGCCAATGCTAGAATTTAGATATATATAATTAATTTTATATTTAAAAGTTTCTATCCATCACAGTTAATAAAAAAGGTCTAAGTGGATTGTAAATGAAAAAAAAGTATGATTAAAGAAGAAAATTTAAGAAAACAAGAATGAAAACATATTATCTTATAATGTAGTCAGGAAAATCCACAGAAAATGATTAGAATATATATAAGGTTATATATCATAATTGATTCACATATGAATGGAGAGATTATGAATGTATTAATAAAAAATGTATTAGGGTAATATCACTTGTTTTATTACAATATTTGAGTATAGAAAAATAAATTCCATTGAAATTCATATCGAATTATTGATTATATAGAAGATATACCTTGTTCCTTCCCTTTTGCATTGAACAATCACCATATTTAATTGTGTCTAGTTATTCTCATGCATGATTTAGTATCTCCACAATCAAAATGATTTATGGGAGCTCATTATTCATAAATTATTAAATATCAACATTTCAAATATTTAATATCAATATTTCAAATATTAATGTTTTTAGGACACATATCACATTCCATCGTTGGATACAATGTTTGTATCCTAAAGGGTGATTATTTTTTCTGTAAACTTCATCATGAATCTTATATCTTATTGAAATTAATTTCTAATATCTTTATTTATTTTTATATTGATTATTGTTATATAAATTACTATCTTGCAATCTAGTTGAATTGAGGCGATGAAAAAAATAATAATTTATTTTTTGGCATATTAAATTAAAAAAATTTAATTCTAAATTTCTAGTTTCGGTTACCCAAAATTTAAATAAAAACAGTCATAGAAAATAAATGATTCCCTATATATAAACAATTACTCTACTGAAGACATATGTTGCTGCAACTAAAGCCATTTTCAATATTACTACCAAAAACACATGAAAATTAATCATTAATTTCAAACCTAACTCCAATAAAAATGTAAATGAATTTTATTAATGAAAAAAATGAGACAATGGTTTTCAGAAAAATAAAATTCAATTTTAAAGATTCATGGTATTACATAAAATCTAATACAATATAAATTTATAAAATAATAAAAAACATGTATAAAACCGTCTTATTATTATATTGCAGATTTATTAATGTAACCAACAGATGGTTGCAACAAATGTGTTATCTATCTTATAAGGTTGATTTTTATATAGAAATAGTTTTTAATAAAAAATTAAACGTATCTCTCCAACTACCCCATTTATTTGATGTCATGAAATCACAAGTTAAATTACCAGTGAGTATGCTGATACTCTAGCCATGCATAATCATTTTTTACAAACATGGTTATATTAAAATAATAGTATTTTTTATATTTTATCTATGTATTTACATGATTTTGTGGTTTTATTTATTTTAATTTTCTTGGTTATCTTAAAATTAAGAAGTATGGGTTTCTATACCTCTTATATTTATTAATTTAATCATAAATCAAACGTTATTTTGTTTTTAATAATGCTAATGATATATAAATTAACTATGAAATTATATTATTATGATATGATGAGTAAATTTAAACATGGTAATTTATATGGATTATTCATTCATTGGTGTGTTTAAATACAATATTTATGTTAAAGATGAATCCTATGCATTTTTTAATTTGATGAAAAAGGATTAGATATAATTAAGTACAAGTGTTTTCATGAAATTTTAAGAAACAGAATATAATGAATTAAAGAAATGTATTTATAAGAGAAATTATTTTATTTTCTAGTGTTTATCTTAGTTTCAAATTATTATTTATGTTTATTCTTTTTTAAAATATATTTTACTTATTTATTTTATGTGTTATAATATGAAATATTTTATAAGTAATACAGGATTTTAATTAGTTTATTATAATCTATATTAGATAAATTAGAATACATCGAATTAAATATAACATTAAGGGATGAGTTAGATTTCTATAAGGGTTTATGGGAACTCATACATACAATATGAAGAAGAACCCCTTCCAAATTGATATTATCCTTCATGTACAACAATATTGGAGTATATTAGTGAATAAAAGTAATCTTACTTATTTATTTTCTATTCAATCCAAAATTGTAACAATACTAGTTGACATTGGACCCTTCCTAATCGATATTACTGCCAATTCAATATTTTTAGTATGTGGATAAATGGTTTTACATTCCTATAGAACCTTATACATTTCTAATGATATTTTAATGAGATTTATGGTTTATTTCATTATTTAATTACATTAAATTTTTATTTTAATATTTTGAGTCAGTTGTTATATTTATAATATACATGAAAACCAAAATTTTGTAATTTTTAGTTTAATATTAAGGGATCAGTTATATTTAATATTTTTATAAAACACATCCTAGATATTCCATATAGAAAATCATAGTATCATCCTTATATATGGAATCAAGTTCATAAAATAATTATTGTTTTATTGTAATTTTATTGTGTCATTCATTGTTTGGGTTATTAATGGGGAATTTTTTCAACTTTGAGAATTGGGATGTGTTAATGGTGCTCCATGGGGGATTGAATCCATGTAGGCCATGAGCATAATTATTTTTATGTAGTTAGGTTATATTAGCTTTATATTTTATATAAATCATGAAATTCACATGAATTCATATTTTTTGGGTAATTATATTATTTTTAAGAGGAATATATATTATGGAATTAGTGGAGTTTAAGAGAAACTACCCCCATAGTCTGTGTACATTAACATCCTATAGGGAATATGGAGATCATACTTATGGTTAGTACGACTTGTGTTTCTGGTAAATATGTTTCATTTCATTTTAAAAAGACAAAATTTGTTTATCCTTAATTGATCTGTGATTCACTATTCCTGATGGGAGATGTATTAGATTCTACTCTATAACAGTTATAGGCATCCACAATTCTATAAATATATATTAGAATTGGTGAGTATAAACATAGTAGGATTATCCCATCACATTAAAATAAACACATGAATAAGTAATAACCAAATTCATGGTAAAAATATTTTAAAAAACAATTAGATAATTAAAATATTTGTATAAGTAATATAAAATTCAGAAATCATGTCATAATAAAATAACAAATATAAAGGAACCCTAAAAATTTCCTTAACAATAAGTAGATGATATTAAGAGAACAAGGAATACTATTCAATTTCAAAACCCAAAATTCATGTGATTAAAAATACATTTAAATAATTTTATAGTATTCTAAATAACTCCATTATAAAATTTTAATCATAAGAAAATATTATTATAATAATTAACTGCCAATGTGAAATGTACTAGTTTGTAATTTATTTCATTTCAAAACACATTTTACCAAATTTATTCAATTACATGGAAAATATCAATGCCTGGCCACACACCAACAGACAGTGACCATTATAAAGTTAAAATGATCCTTTTCTCCACCATTGAGACAAACAATATAGTGTTATTTCACAACCATCTAATCAATAGAAATAACACTAAGGAATTTTTTAAAAATAAATAAAAACCAAAAGATAAAATAAAATAACACATTTTTAATAAAAAATATAAATTATTTTCTAAATAAATTCTAAAATCCACTTATTAATAAATAAATGTGGGGGAAATATTCATTAGAATATCCATAAATAATGGAATTTCAAAAAATATTACACTAATTGAAATCCATTTAGTGAATCCTTCATCCCAAATTCTAACGAAAAATAGAAAAAATTGACACTCTTTAAATGAAATAGTAATATTTCGAAACACACATAAAACCATAAGTTAATATTTTTTAATAAAAAATTATTCAAAAATCTCATAAAAATATTTATCAAAAATAATGGGAAAATATTAATTATTTTAAAATAAATTAACATTTTAAATAATATTTACAAAAAATAATTATTATTCAGTTACAAAATGATAAATCTGGTTTCCTAGAAATTTCAATAAACACATAATTTATTGAAAATTATGGGTTAATGTACCAGGACCAATCACAAACAGTCATCCCGAAATTATATTTCATATAAAATTATAATTATTATATTTACGGGTAAAATAATAAATATATATAAATATGTTCTATAACTAGTACTCAATTTTTAGAACAACACATATTATTTGACAAGGTACCAATGTGATTTATTATTTAAAATATCATATCCTCAAGAGAGTGGATCATCCTCCTAAAAATTTTAAATGAACACATTTAACTCTATAATTTGAATATTTATTAGATGATGGGGTCAATAGGTAACTGTCTAATGTGTGGCATAAAACATAGGATATTTGATTAAATTCCATACGACATGTCATAAATCTCATAAAAAATCCTCAAATAAAATAATATATTAATAATGGGTTTTATTAAAAATACATTTTAGAAATAAAGTCTGATAATTTTAATGATATATAAGAAATAATTCATACTAAATATGTTAATATTTCAACCACTTCACTTAACTGCACATTCATCATTCCATTAAAAATTTATTCCCATAATGTTATTTTTGAGAAAATGTGATACTGGTGAATTTAAGAGAATATAAACTATATGTATAAAAATATTAATGTCAAAATTTCAGATATAATTACCATTACATACTCTCTATAATTAACCAAGAAAAAATCCTGAATAATGGAGTGAATAATCAATTTATTCCATAGATTCATTCTCATTACCTCTCTTCCATTGATTCCTCTGTTATAAATTCCCATGTCATAACCCACATAATAAATTATCAAATATTTTTCATTTATCTACAAAGTAATAACATTAATAATATTATATTATTTTAATCCAAAATCCCTATATTTATAATTCTCAATAAAAATAACAGTTTTTAGAAGAAATTTTTTATATCACACTAATTCAACTATAACTAACTCAATTTACTAATAGGTCAAATATTTTAAAACAATAATACAACATGTTAAGAAAATTTTCATAAAATAAATTCATACGAATTATTTCTTATAGAGGAAATCCATTGGGGGCCACTAATATAATAAAATGATATACGAAGTTAAAATTTACGAAATCCACTAATATATCTATGATAAAAATCAAAATAAAATAAAAAAATAAAAACACTATTTATTTGACCTTCAGAAAATCCATAATAATCAATATAATATTTCATGATTATAAATTGTAATTTAAACAAAGAATACCTATTAATAATGAAATAATAAAAATACCACCAATAAGAACAGTGAATTAAATTTCCAAATACCTTACCACATTTAAGTCATAAATTATATTATAATTCATCACATATCATCATTATTAAATTTATCAAATTAATAATCGCTAGATAATAAATTATAAAAAATAATTAACCTATATGATAGGTAACAACATTTACCAAAGAACTCTTCATCAATTAATGAACTAAAATCAATGTCTATATCCATTTGATAAAAAATATGGATGAAATACAGGTTATTTATAAATATTTACTAAAAATTTAATATTATATATTTCAATAAACATAAGTCATATAACATGTGTTATCATGTATTATGATACATAACATCATATAATATATCTGATCATCTTATCCCATTTACCGACATTTTATATAATATTTAATTATATGATACATTGTATGTTGATGCGTGAAGAAGAATAAATTAATTTCATTAAATAAATAATTATAAAAAAATTTAACCGGACCCTAATGAAATGATTACGAATAAATAATGAAAAATAAATTTTTTTATACTAATGTTTTCCAAAAATATAAAAGTATTATGTATCACTCATTTTGTTTATATTTTTCAATGATTTGGATAATATTTTTTATTTATTAATTTATGTTATATTAACATCGAAAATTAACTAGATTTTATTATTTAATTATGATTCCTTAATTTTAATGAAAAGAGATTAATTGGTGATTTGAAATTTATTTTATTTAAATATTTAATTATTATAAATTAAAATACATTTTTAATGTTTACCTCATACATTTGAATTTTTCATAGTCATTAATTTAAAGGTAAGATTATTTTTAAGAGAGTTGGCTCTATGTAAATAAAATTTAATATAATATATTTATAGTTAGGGTTATACATGGAAGTTAATATAAATATATAAATCTTTTATTACATGCATAAAATTAAAATAGGGAGATTATTGATTTTAGTAGAGAATTATGAGAGTGTTTTTCACCCATTACAATGGGTGTTCCCTATAGTGATAGGGTTTTGGAATTAGATGTGGTAGTCTATAAAAATAATAGTTATTATATGTAATTCTAATTAATCATGTTCAAAAATTTTCTATTAGTGGTTATGAACATCTACATGGAATTTGTTATTGGAACTAATCAGAGGACATATATATATATAACACCATTAATTGATGAAGGATTTGTTTAAAAATCTTTTATTGAATGTAATCTATTTCAAGGGAAATTACAAGGAATTAAAATAACTAAGTTTGAGGATATAATGATTGTGTTTTTAAAAATGATGATGCATGAAAAATAATATGATTTATTCCTAAATTGACTTGAAAACTATGAAAATTTTAGGATTTGTTCCCCTCTTTTATTCTTTATATAAACATAAAATAATTATGAATAACTAGGGTTATTCAAAGTATCAAATGTTTTATAAAAAATATTTTATTCATTTATTATTCTAGTGATTTTCGTAGGGTCAAAATATATAATTATATATTATTTTGAACTCCATTTTATATTTTTTTTAATATGAGTTATTCATGAATCAAGCATTATTGAGTATATTGTTGATATGTATTTGTAGTTTAAGTTGATGGAATCATACATTTGGGAATTTTTATAGAATCCTAGAGATAATATATATATATATTTCTCCTTAATACATTATATGATTCTATTTAATCTATAAATACATTTATAATAAGTATTGAACATTAAATTATTTTATTATATATGTAATTTTAGAACCCATGATATTTTTTAAAATTGTGGGATTGGGGAAAATAGTTCATATGAATGTATAAACAATTAATAAATTTTTTAGAAAACAATCCATTTTTTTTTAATTTAATGAATTCTTTGAATTTGGGTGTCCATATAAAAATGTAATTTGTAGATATTTATTTTTAAACCATGAAACATAATCTATATGGAATGGGACATATAATAATCTCAAGTAAATAAATGTAATTGTTAAGATAAGAAATTTATAAAGGTTATCAGTAATTTCTTATCATGGAGAAGCATATGATTTAGGGGTAAATTTTAAATACATAATTACTTGGTTTACTTTAAATAACTGCATTAATATTGTTTTGATTCCATTTTATACGGTGATGAATCATCTATAAGTAGTTAATTTATAGTGATCAGTTGAAATGTTTGTATTTTTTATTGATGTTGACTTATCCAAAAAAAATATTTATGTCACATGGATAATATTGGGAATTGAGGAGATCCTATGTTTTTATTGTCTTTGGAAAAGGTATGATTTATCATTTAGAATAATGAAAATGAATATTTTATAAAACAATGTTTTTATTGTGAAAACAATGATTTATAATTTAATTGAAATTAGTTATAATTTTATAGAGTTTTTATAGACATATATATAAAAAAATATTTTACTTTTGGTATATATCTATATTGTTTAATATTTTTTACAGACTATTTTTTAGATAAATCTCTTGTTATTTATAATTAATAATATGAAATAAATATATTTTAATTGGCCATGAATTGATATTTTTTAGACACCTTGGGAAATACAACGACATTCATAATCACCCATTATATATGAAACTTTGGTAATGTGTAGAGATAAATGTATATATTTTAGGGAATGGATGGTATTAATTATTTTTAGTGGAGAGATATAGATCAAAAATAGAGATATTGGATGAGGAGTTAGTGGATTGATCTTGATCCACATATGTTTATTTTTATTAACATTGTTTCCTGGTCATTTCCTATTAGTCAATTATTAATAAAGCAATTCACATTCGACAATGAATTTTATAATTTTAAATTAAATAGATTTATATCCACATACATTAAGTTATTATCCTACGATACATATCTCCAATGTATTTTCAAACATTAAGTGAACGTGGAGAATAATATAGGAAATGTAGAAATTATATTCGGGCATTGGGATATAGTTTTATATGTCAGTGTGTAAAATATTAACCCTTTATATATGTCTTAATTTGATAAAAATTTTCTATGAATAGAGTTTTGGAATCAATTACTATATACACTTAGTGAAGAAAAATATAAAATGGGTCTATATATTTTCTCTCTATATTCAATACATGTGTTGGTATTAGCATACTTCGGTACTGATGTCAGTCTTATATTTATAATACATATTTATAAAAAGATAATATACTTTTTAAAAGTACATATTAAATATTGTTTTCTATTATATGTTTCATACGATGCATCACAATGATGTGTTTTTATATCAATAATGTCATGGTATTCATATTTATTTTATGTTAATAATTTAATCATTTAAACCTATCATAATAGGTAATTATTTTTTTCTTCTAGATTTAAACATTCTACATATCCCCATAAACCCATCAATGAAATGTTATTATTTTGACTACAAGGGAGTTTTGAGATAAATAAACTGAGAGTGGGGGTGAATCAAGTTATTGAAATCAATAATATTTATTCAAGTTTCCAAAAATGGAATCATATCACAATAGAATCCCATTTGATATAAGGGTTGAAAAAAAATTATACATTTCAGTACTGAAATGGTTATTATATTGGCCGATCATCCCTTTACCAGATTATAAAACAATCAATATTATGCACCAAACTATTTTTTACATGAATAATATATAATTAATTTATATCATATTTGACACAAGTTTTTAACATTGATAAAATTCAATCAGAAAATTGATGGGGCATTTGATGATGATGTGTCATGTACTAGAATACACCATCCCCGCAAATATATAAGTGATTTTAGGGTACGAATTAGGTTAATCCCCTTAAAAATTTTACATTTAGTTCACTAACTCCCAAATATTACATCCCTTACATTTCCCACCATTTCACTGTAAATTCATGAGAAAAATATGATAGTATTTAGGACAAGTACAATATTACATATTGATGTATATGGAGAATTTATATAGTTAGGTATAATGGATATCTAGCTTCTTTTTTCATATATATGTTTTCAACTCCTTTATGGAAAATTTCATATTTCCATGAGATTCCATAAGAACTATTCCCTACTTATTCTAATAATAATTTGTAATTTATTCTCCTCTATAAAATAATAGTGAAACCTTCTATTATTCATCATTTTATAGATTTCCTACGATTGAAAAAATGAAACTATTTCTAATTTATTCAAATTAAGATGATAAATATTCAATTTAATCCCTATCTTTTTGAGTAACTACTATAAGTGGTTTTATAAGCTCAAATCAATTAATTTGGTGGGTAAAATTAATTCTCCATAAT
This sequence comes from Viscum album, assembly GCA_963277665.1. NCBI lineage: Eukaryota > Viridiplantae > Streptophyta > Magnoliopsida > Santalales > Viscaceae > Viscum > Viscum album. Next base: position 988,560,054 of record OY728159.1, on the reverse strand, counting down.
AACTTTTCCTGTAAGATTTCCCATGGTATAACACACATTTACTATGACCATTTAGTTCCATAAATTCTATTTGAAGGAAATATTTATATTCCACCATGCCTTTTTAAATTCTCTAATATATTCTAGTATTTGATATACAAATATCACTGTCTCATGTTTTTATTATCATTTCAACATGGAAAACATGACATTATTCATCTTCAATAATGTAATAACAATTTTCATTGGGAAATGTATAGTAAAAATTATGATCCAAAATTCATGGTTATGTAAATCCCCATCACTAAATTATGTTTTTATTATTTATTCATTAATTATATAATAGACCTATGATACCAAATCCGTACTCAAACAAGTCTCCATGTGCAGTGCTTCGTTAGACTACCCTACAAGGTTATAATCTCCCAAACCCACAATGATTGAGTTTCAATGAAACCCTGTAATTTTTGCATTGATCAATATTTTTAGATGTAATATTTTACAAATATCACATTAAATAATATGGAGAAACTAAATCATATAAAATATAATATATTCCTTCCAAACCCATTATTTTAAGACCGTATTCTTTAGAGCATAATAATTTCTAATAATGAGTGACTGAACCCCACCAACATTCTATTACGGAATGAACCACTTTTTTATTTTGGGAAAATAAGTACAGAAATTGACAAATTAAATAATAATAATAATAATTGGATACTCATTTGAATCACATAAAACAACCTGAATAATATTTTTTTGGTACAATTATATAATAAATAATTGTGAGAAAAAAAATTCGCACATTTTACAAAAAGAATAAAATAATTTAATATGGGATTTCCTTTTGGTTAAAATGTAAACACTAGTAGCCAATAGAACCATAGATTCTATTAATTTCAAATACCATCCAACTCCACTAATGTGATTAATTTTATATCAATAAATCCTATAAGAAACCACAATCATTCTTATCCCCATCTTGAATTATATACATCATGAATTAATGATTCCTTCTCTCTCCCATTGATTATAAATCATATTTTTCACTATTTATCATCTTTTTGGGATGGAATTCCAACTGATATTTACTTAGGTGTGAATTCTATTTATCACTGGAGATTCATTTTGTAACCCCCCATTTTACATAAAATAAAATACATGGTTTGGAATTTATATTTTTAATCATAATCCTTCAACGATATAATTGAATTTAAATATGGGTTATATCCTAATAATTTTCTTCCCAGTTATGAAAAAATATTCCTTTTTTTATCATAATTTTCAACTATTTTGATTATACATTCAATTTTTGTATCTACTCAATATTTGATTAATTATATTATCATTTCATGAATTGATAGAATAATTTTTTTCACTATCTAAATCATGAAAACATATTTGTTTCCTAAAAAATATTTCACAACTCATAGGAATATATTTAATGATATTTCATGTAGAATTTATACTGTTATGGGGTCTACTAAGCTTACTAAGCATCAAATCAATGCCGAAAACAACAATATATATTAACATGTAAAAAGAAATTCAGGTCTATAAATTGATTCTGTAAATTAGTAAAATCTTTAACATATACTCTATATTATCATATCCAGTGATCTTAACCGATATATCAAGAAACTAGTATACTATATTCTTAAAATCACATTGTCTAGTGACATAGTAATAATATCATTGACTAACACTACATTTTAATATCATATATTTAATGTCACATAAAAAATATGTCTTCCCTAATCTCATAGGCTCCTTCATTATTATAAATAGATGAAAAACTTTTAGAAACCATTACAAAATCCTATATAAATTTAGAATTATATCATTAATGTATATTTTATTTTTTAGATACTATGTTTTGTGAAAGAGTGTTTTTTAAAATATTCCAATAAGTATCATAAAGAGATGAAAATCTGTTACCATGATGATAAAATATTGATTGATAAATTCAGGATCCATATTTTTTAATAGAATGGAATATTTTTATTTTTTAGCAGAATGATTGAACTCTATAGATTGCATAAGATCACATTTTTATGGTAATTTCAACATAAAATAACTTCTAATATCATATGTTTCTTTATAAACTATATTTTAGTCATACAAGTTATTTCATTATATATTTCATAAAGAAATATCAATAACACATATATCATTATTCATCAATCAACGATAAACCTAAAATAACACAATAAACTAGTAAATTAATTCAGACTAGTAAAATCAATTTTCAATGATCATTGATTCTATTTTTATAATTGTTTTTTTTAATATAATCTAATAAATTTTCCACTTCCTTGAGCATTTTTAATTCAAACTAATCAACTCACAACATTCCCCTTTTCTGACAGCATAACTATGGAGGAATTTATTTTCTATGTCATATTGAGTTTTATTACACATTATATTTTTACAACATATATCATATCTAAAATAATAGTATTAATTTTTCAAAATTTTATTACTTTGATTAAACCCATTCTCATTTTTTTATGTTTTTGAAACTTGTGAACGTATCTCATGTTTCTATGGCCATTTTTTCCCTCTAAAATGATTTTTTCTTATAAATAGTTTTTAATAATCTATTAACATCAATATTATGATGTAACTCTTCTACATATATCCCATTAAATCAATATCATACAGTAATATATTTCTCATTGTATTCATGGTGATTTAATCATTTAATTCCTAGTATCACGTATTTTAACATTATAATTATGATGTGTTTAGTAAGAAAAATATACATCATAAATATACTTCATCAACCATTCTTGTTGACTATATATTTTAAATTTATGATAATATTCATAAAAATTAACTTTTTCCTACGCATTAGACCAAAATCATGATTTACTTTCATTAATCCATCAAATATATCACAAGTTTTCATTACATCTTTAGTTGTTCATACAGTTGCAATTACCGTTTGGTGGGAAATTATTATATCTTTTTTTAAACTAAAATACATTAACTATAACATTTAATTTATATGTATATGTTATTCACATTAATTAAAGTATTTATAATACAAACAAAAGAATATTTTATGATGTAGTATGGTCTTTATGAATTCGTGATCCATTCATTCTTCTCTATTTTGAGGACATACTTATCCATTAATTCAACATAACTAGTAGAGTATTTTAGAAATACCTTATTCGGCAATATCATAATCTTCTCCTCAACCACTTTTAACATATTTTTAATTATTTTATCTTTCACGGACATCAAATTCTAAACCACTTACGATTTCAAAATATTTATGTTATAATCAGTAGTGAGTACATTCATTTTAGAATGAAAAAACAAAATTCCTCTTCATTGGATTTGTTTTTTCTCTCATGATTGTAGTAACATCAACACGTATATTTTATGACATTTTTTAGTTCTTTTCCTCAATATTCTTTAAATTTATCTACATCGCATGATGCATGTTATCCACATAATTCTATATGTTTTCATATTATATATATATATATATATATATATATAATTATTATAATAAATGAATATCTTAATATTTTATCCTCATTTAGATAACATCGTCATCAGTGTATCCAATATCACCTGGTATTCTAGTATCTTCTTTCATTTTATAATCATCAATAACAAAATAAAAAATTTCACAATAAAAATAATGAAAACCATTTATTTACGATACTATATATTTTAAATAGAATTGAATTCCTTATAAAAATATTTCTATAAAGCAAAATTTTATTAGAGTTATACCTATATTTTATTCCCCACCCTTTTATATGGAAACCAAAAACATAAAAATATTTTAAAATGTCATCATAAAAAAGGTAATCATAGAGTTAAACACATTATGTAAAGAAAGACAAAAATTGTATTTAAACTTATTAGAACCATTAGGGACATCAGTGAGAAATACCCTTATAAAGGGTGTGAATCTAGTTATAGAATAAGTTCCAATTTTATCAATTTTTCTTTAAACTCTCCCTACATTTTCATGATATTAACTTATTTGAAATAATGGTGTTTTCTCCTTTCTTTTTTCAAACCCTAATTTTATTATTAGTTTAATTTACTCAATATTTTTATAATTAATTAATTAGTTATTTTATCCACTCTATTAGTTTTTTTTAATTGAATATACTTCGAAATTAATGGAAAAATAATCCAAGGGTGTTAGTTGGTTCATCCACACTAGTATAATATATAGAGCATACGGTTATGATGTTTCATGGACCAAAATTCAATAATATCACTTGTTAAGTGGTTAGTTATGTTTTTTCATTGATTTAGCCCCACATATTGTTATGGAATATCCCACAATCACCTTAGGATAAATAACCTCAAAGGACACTTTTTTTAATCTAAATGAATGTGAAAAATTATCTATAACTTAGGAAATGAACAATATGACATATTATTATAGATGGAACCTATATGTATAAATATTACACTAATTTCCATGGGATATTATTCATAGGTAGTACATGAACACTTCATTGATATAATAATAATACCACGATGTTTCCTAAAAAACCACATATATTCTTCTTTCTATGAATACACTAGATTGATTTCTGTTCAGTAAAAAAAATAATCCCTTTAATTCATATTCATCGGTTGGAACCCTGTTTAGTGATAAAATAATTTATATTATTCATTATCTAAAATTCAATGTTCAATATCTTATTTTTTCCAACATTTTTTCAGATATTTTAGGAGTATTATTATAATAGTGTGTCCCTTAATCAAATAGATCAACTAATTATAATTTCTATTATCTCCATAATATATGTCTAGGTGTAAAAAAATATTTAATGTAGTTAAATATTTGTTATGGAATAATTATTACTTCCATAACCCCCTTTTCAATATTCTATTTTAATCCTGGAAAACAATTTGGAAAATTATTCATCATTATGTAAGATGATTATTGTGGCATTATCTATAGGATGTCATCAATTTTATGGAATGATAATTATAATCACATCATGATATAATGTAGAAAACCAGACCCTAAATTCATTTGTCAATTACTACCCATTATAAAATTTATTCCTAAATCCCATTGACAATTAATTTTTTTATAAATCTTTTATAAATCTGGACCAGGAACATTTAGTGGGGAAATATTTTATATGGAGCATACCTCGATTGGGAAGAGTCATAAAAATATTCTAATAACTATTTTTAATAAGACCATATACTTTGTGTTAAAAAAATCTTATTCTATTGAAATATTATAGTGTGATATTGTTTCATGAAACAAAGACTTTGAATCATATATAGATTATAAATTTCCTTCAATTACCATTTCAGGGTGACTATCCTCTTTACAATTTGATACTTACAAATTTTGAATCATAGAAATATAGGATTTGATTATTGTGGATTGGAACTCCTCTTAATGGTGAGACCATTTTCCATAAAATTATCCATGTAAAATTTCATACACACTCTCAAGCACTCATATGAATTTATCACTGTTGTTAGAACACTATACTGACGATTCAGTGGTAACTCTATACTATTTCTATTTTCAATAGTGTGAACCTTATAAGATCTAGTACTTGTGTTCCCTGAGGATTTCATACATGAATCTTGTTACATAGATATATCACACTAATATTATTACAAAGACACATACACCTTACAGTTTTAAATAATGAAAATAATATTTAACATTTCCATCATTCATTAAATGCATTCATTAATGACTAGATTCTTATCTTTTATATTTCCATCGATGACAAGACATCCAATGGATTCAAAAAAATTATCCAAAACAATTTTAATTGGTTGAATTATTGAATATATCCTTACCAATAATGTATAAAAACACATCAATACAAATACATTAACAACGCAATCGAAATACCAAATTGAGATCCATGTGTTTTTAATTACTCCAACATCATGTTTATAATAAATACAATAATGAATATAAACAAAAGAGGTTCCATCAATTTCCAACATTTTATTTTTTATCAATATATATTTATACAATATTGTATTTCCAATTATTGGAATCACTTTTTAATTTGATTCAATGTCCTATAAATACATCCTAAAGTTTTATTATACTTATAGTATTTAATATCCTTTATGAAATAATGATACATTTTCCTATTTTTTTAAAAATTTCAATTATAACTACATTTAAATATTTACGGTGAGAATACACCATGATAATTTCATATAAGTGAATAATTATCAACTCTATATATTACATCTATTCACCCAACCATTTTCATAATGTAAATAATGTGTCTTCCCATCAATATTTGTTCTCATAATATCTCCATTTTTAAAATAATTTAAGGATTTGTTCCTCCAAAAGTAATTTATTTCCCTTTAGGGGAAAACATAGTGGGTTAGTATAATTATACCTCTATTTGAACAGTTGTTCCGATTTTTGAAAAAACTTATAAATTAATAATTATATAATTCATGAATTTTTAAAAACAAATCTATTTAGATTTTTCAATTCCATAGAGATCCATCATCCATGAAAAATATTTACACTACAAAATTAAATATTTTGTCTTAGATCTCACATAATATTTAATTTTGTTGATAGTCCCACTAAACCTATAGATTTATCGCTTGGGGGTGATTAAATTTTTATAAGTTAACATACACAATGATTTCCACTTCACTCACCAAATTTGTTAAACCCACATTATATTTTATATTCAATATTCTAAATATATTCCATGATGTCATCAAAATATAAAAAACAATGTGTTTTTAGTGTAAATTGATCTATGTGTTGGGAAATACAACATGTAGCATTAATTAAAAAAATTACACAAGACATGTAAAATACTATGAAATCATTACCTTCTAGGATTTAATATATTTCATTATTCAAAGATATTGTTGAATAACTTTTAGAAACCATTTCTGACTCCACATTAATTTGAGAAATAGGCCGTCAAACAAATTTCAAATTTTGCAAATAGTAATTATTGAAAAATAAATAAATTTTAAGAGAAATATTTAGAATCAATAATAGATGTTCAATTGATACCCATATAACGTAATATATAAAGATAAATTCTAAATCCATCCTTACATCATCTATAATCCATTTTCCACAATTAGTAGAATTTTTCCCCTAAAATCAAACATTAAAATAGTTGTTGAAAAGTCTATTCATCATAAAATCATTGAATACATTATATTTTTATTTATACACTAGATCTTAACTATACAAGTATATTATTAATCTAATTAAACACGAATAATCAACATAACAAGAATCATCATGACTTATTAAAAATTGAACCTAATATACTCTAAATCACCACTTTATACATGAAATATCCAATATTAAATAAGATAAACATATATATTTAATATATATAAATGATGACAAAACATACTTCATTGATTATATCTCCATAAAACATTATATCTCCCCTAATATGTTGAAATGTTAAACTCCTATGGGTAGAGGGGAAAATATTATTATAGTCATGTTTAGGAAGACATCTAGCCACTAAGGGAAACTATTTTCCCCTCACCCTCAATGTTAGAGTCCATTTTTTATATAAACATTATATAATTTAATCTAATCTATTTTTCACATATTTGAGCTTGTTTTATTCTACAAAACCGAACTCACAACCTTGTCCTCCTAATATTGCATTACATCGATGTTTTATCAATCCATATCAGGATGGCTTATAATATTCTATGACATTTACTGCTTCGATTATCCAAACCCGATTTCATTACATTTTAATACTTACCATACCTTCAAAAATACATTTCACATGTTCCTTTTAATTTTTTTGAACATGTGAAATCTTATGATTAATTCAATAACTTTTCTTGTATATCCTAATTTTTTTTTCTTTAGAAACTGTTTTTGAGATCCTATTCACATCACATACAACACATGAGTCATCTAAATGAATATCCTAAAATCATATTCTTTGGAAAATGTAGTTTTTATCAAATTCAGTATTATTAAATAAATTCATCCCTAAAAATAGTATCATAAATTTTCAAATTAATACATGGTAACTATGGTATAAATTATTGTAACGATAAACATACTCAATTTACTTTATATAATCACCATATATTTTGAATTTCCCTTTTGATTCAAAATAAGTAATTTATTTCAAACATTTTAAAAATCTCCATGTATATCTTCAAACATCTGTCATGTCAGATATATCCTAGATCTGTGATATTGGATCTTCATACTAAGAATCATGTGCATAACAATTCATTGATCGGGCTAGGTCGAATTGTGGGCGATGTGTATAACATCTAATAAGAATGATGAATTGGGGGTGGGGGAGAATCATAAATCAAATAATAAGAATAGACATCAATCGATGTTTATTTTATCTTTATTAATTTTTCATATAACGAAAATAAAATAAGTCAACCAATAGTTATAGATTGAACTCCCAGTAAATCACGTAGAAATAAAGTTCATCCTACATGGTTACAATTGATCAATGGATCATACTATTCATTGGTTGGTCTGCGATCATTGTTGAATTCATGAACATATAATCAAATCCTAAATAATGCATCATACCATTTATTTGGATAACCCACTAATGATGTTCAGCCACTTCATCACTGTGGTAGGTGAGATTCATCAAGAACGGTGTCTATCAACCGCCAATATATGTCTTCATTGCCATTTGATTGAGAGCTTTCCCCAATGATCTCCCTAGATATTCTATGGTGTTCCAAGGTTTATACGGATAACCCTGGGATTTCTACATAAAGATATTGGTAAATGAAAACATTACATTAATAATGTTTTTATATAGATTATTTAATGATGATTACATCCTTTTTGAGATTTTACATAGAATACCTACCCCGACAAAATTTATATCGTGCCTATAGAAAAAACCACCTTCAAAATTCAATGGTGGTCTAGGATTTTTAATCTGTTTAATGGTTCATGAGTTATTAAAATTTGAAAAACTAATATAATTTGATTTAATTATTTTTTTACAGTTACATCCGTTTTGACATTTCAGTATAGGTGTCCCTCGCATACCGAATTTAGGTTGTTCCCATGGTAAAACCAATTATCCAAAATCAATTATTCCCTCTAATTTCGGATTGGGAATCCATATTATTACAGTTTTTCAATAAAAATGTTTGTTGGTGCTTTTAAAAGTATAATATTTTTCATGTATTTTTTTTGGGAATACCAACCCACACATTCACACTCCTTTTTAACACCTAGTCTTTAAATTAATCATTATAATATTTATAAATGATACATAAAAATTTATTTTACATTACATTCTTCCCTACGTGGGGATTTATGTCCTTGAAAATCCAAAACAAAGGCTACTCAAAAAATATGTGGGTACTAAGCCTCAATCTGAGCATCCCATTCCCATGTTCTCACTTGGGGATTATCATAATACATACATACACTCCATAAAAGAATATATCTCTCACAACGGATACTATATTATTGATACTTTATCTTTATTGGGTGCTCATTAAAATATGCTCCACCCTAAATTTCAGGCTCACCTGATTCGATGACATGCAATGTGTCAGGAACGTACCTCCATAGCTATGTAATTTGGAATAAATTGTGTCCCCAGTCCAACTAATGGGTAGGGGGAAGTGGGAAGTCACCTCTCCCAATCTACGTTGTTTCTAAAAAGGACAATAAGCCACTAAGATCACTTTTCTCCTAAACCAAATCATTGTAATCCCCATCATGGTGAAATCCAAAGGAATACATTGTCTCTTTACATGAACTCCAAAATCCCTTTACACCTGTTAGAATAAGAATTTTGATGGATTTAGGTATTCTTAATCTTGTCTTGGATGATGTGCTCCTTCTTTTTGTAGCTTGCACTAACTCTAGGCCCATAAGTGTTGAATATTCATGTTCAATTCTGTATGGTGGTGACGTCTATGGTTTCCCATAATATTATATGAATTATGACATACCAACGGTATAATGGTATTTTTTGTTGTATTTGAACTCTACCAGTGGTACGCGATCATCCCATCTATGACAGAAGTACAACAAGAAATCACATAGCATGTCCTACAGAATCTAAATATTCATCTCTATTTGTCCGTCTGTTTGTGGATAAAACACATTCTTCAAGATCAACTAGGTCCCAAACACCAACTATAATCCCTTCCACAACCAATATATAAATAATGAATCATATTATGAAACACTCAAAAGTGTAGCTCCATGCAATCAAACTATATCCTAAATGTAGATGTGTCCCAAAGTCTCTACTAAACTCTGCTCTTTGATAGATAGGAAGTGGGATGACTTGGTGGGTCGGTAAACAATCACATAGATGGAATTATGTCAACTAGACATAAGTGGTAAAATAATCATGAATTCCTTTGATATACCATCTCACTTCCATTCTAGTATCTCAAGGGGTTGATCTAAACCTTCTGGAAACTAGAACATATCCATCACTTATAGACACATATTGTATCAAATGATGTCCTCTGTCACTATGTTCTGAATTCCTAACAACCAATAAAGTCATTATTGGTCCTTGTACATTTTCACCCCACTAGGAAGTACAACCAATGGGGACGTTTTAAACCCCTGTAGAACCTCTTCCCAAAATTCCACATGTACTACTCTACATAATTTTAAAAGGAAGACATAATTTCCACCTTTAAAATATTCATCTGGATCGTTACCTATGAATATCTAAGCATGTAGAACCTCACATTTGGTATTCCCAAGTTGTGCCTCTATGAATCATTATAATAATGGATGGGTAACAACCATCTACTGGAGGTAAGCTTCTCTATCTCTATCAACAAAGGATAATTGTAATGAGGATAATTTCTCTGACACCTTGTTTTTCCACAGTGACACCTTGTTTTTCCACAATGAACTAGATATTCTGTTGATATCATCTTCTACTACGTTTCCCTTTCCAATAGTATAGAGAATCTAAATTTCATGGTCTTGGGGGATCTCTCACCATCAAATCTATCTCATGTTCATAACCTTTTGAGACAATATATACATGAAATTATTTGGGATGTGAGTGGATGATAAACTGCTTGACCATTATTTATTGTAACTACATCATCAATAAGAAGACAACCACTAAAATATCAAGATAATGGGTTTATTATTACTACTCATGTTGTCTTTACTTTCATGAACCATAGAAAATCACTGCTTGCCTTTAAATAAGGACACATCCAAGACTGGTTTCTGATGCATTGTACAGTACTACATACATAGCTTCCTCCTATAGAAACCCCAATAGTTGGGAACTTGTGAAACCCTACCTCACCTCTTGAATGCATTGACCTAAGGTCAAACTTTGACAAAAATCATGACCCTCTCAACTGATAAAGGGTAATCAATATATGGTTGTGGATATATATTATTCACGGTCACCCGGATCTATCACCAGTTATCCACACAAAACCTCATGACCCAATAAACCTTTTTGGAAAACAAAATTTGGGCTTCTCATTGTGAAAAACTAGGTCTCAAAAATACCTTCATATTCAAGACTTCTTATTTAATCCTCATCTCGTGAACCTCTATGGGATCAATCCAAAATTCTGGTGTAGATTTTAGTTCCATCCTAGGGAGTAGATCAATAAAGAAGTCTATCTTCTGATGGGGAGGTAATTCTAGAACATATCTAGGGAAGAAAACCTCATACACCCCCCAATATTTCTAGGAATTTGAAAATCATAACATCCACTGCCCCAAGGGTAGGTCCAGACGATTGATTAGTAATCGGGTCCACCCTCCTATGAATGAGTGAATCCTACAAAGCTTATGAATAATTTTCACCAACAAAGACAAAACACATTCTATGGGTGCAGATACATTTCATCCTATGCCTAAAATAGACGATTTGGGAATCGAGGTTGGATAACCAATCCATACTAATAATGACTCTATAGGGCTCAATGGTTCCACCAATAGGTTCCAACCAAAACTCACACCTTGATGGCCCAGGTCACACAATCGACATAGATGGGGGATCACTGGGCCTTTTCTGGTAGCTGTCTCTAATCCTAAGGGATTAGTCAATAGTTCAACCTGAATCTCTAGGTATTAACCAAGAAATGTGGTGAGAATGGAATGATGTGAACTTGTGAATATCAGTTTTGAATCAAATTTAGAAAAGAAACACATAATTTCATGAATCACTCTCGAATCCCGTGGGTCGTATGCCTTAACCTTCTGTAGTTGTCCCCTCACCTATACACCATATTTTTGAGCTTGGAGTGGACCACTTGGGGATAGTGTTGGAATAAAGTCAAAATGATGAACACCTTCTACTTCCTTCACAGCTCCTCAGCCATGTCCTCCACCCTATCATTCTTCCTTCCTCTATCTCTATCTATACCTGGGTTGTCCATCCACTATCTCCCTATCAGTAGTATGGTGGGTAGGAAAATCTAGAGAAATATTACCCTTGTCATCACATGAATATCACTACCTATATATAGGATGATTGGACCCATCATGTGATATTTAAACTGTATATCCCTTATTCTGGGACTTCTCCCCTAAAACATCTCGCTCATCCTAGTCCATGGAGATGACGTAGGCTCCCTACTGCCAAGGACTCTGCTCCTTCTTTCCTGATACTAAATTACACCAATTGTATATGCTCATCCATTAAACTCTATCTTCAAGGTCTCACTCTTTCACACTAGTATATGTAGGAATTCACATAGGGGTAACACTGGCTCAGATGTTTATATACATACCTTACTCAATGGTTTGATCCCTATAATGATGAACATGTATCATATGCATCGAGTTTATAGAGTGGTTGGTAAGTCTCGATGAATACACAAATACCAACATGTCATCCTATATTAGATATAATTGCTCCTATATTTTCATAACCCATAGTGTGTTAGATGAGAAATCATATGTAAAATTTTTTGAAAAACATGACCATGAAATAGTCACCCTATTGTATGATTGGGTATCTAAAATCCACTTTTGTCCTACTGAACTGTTAAGAAGTCTCACTACCAGGATGATTATCTAATATGTTTACCTCCTGACTAGAAGGAAAAATTGGGTCATTGACTCATGAATTTCCTCAAATGCCTATGTTTTGGGATCAAAAAATAACATGGGGGTGTCTTCTAGTAAAACTCGTGATGCATGCTCTCCATGCACTCTTAATATACTGGTACTCTATGTACCATATTCTACTCTATAGGTGACAGAATGTATGATACACCACCTATAGGAAACATATTTGGAAATGTCCAATGTACCTAAGCCTCATCACTAAGGGGGTCATCATCATGATCGAGATGTTAAATCCAAGCCAGATTTCATCTTATGGGAATCCTGTAAGAAAACAAGACGGACCAAAGTTAATGATTATATTTGGAGAGAATAATAAAGATGTAAATGGAACAAAAACCCATTTATATATGATACTGATACCATTATTTTCTCTGATACAAATGTTCTCATGTATAGAGTCAAAATGTATGTTATAAGAGTCTTGGTGTATCGATAAGTCAGCCGCAACACCAACACTGGAGTACCCATCTTGAAATCCTAACATGTAACCCATAACTTGATTTTCCAAAACCAATCTCAACAACTCCAAGTCCTAATGTAGAACCAACCACCTCTAATATCGCTATGTCCTAGCCCATCACAGTGGGATGCTATGACACCCCAAGCCCTCCTCTAAAATGATAGGGGCTGGTGACTAGTACAAAGTAGGCATACCACTAACATGGGAGGAAATTCATATGTACATGTGTGAAAACACACATCTCCAAGCCAAAAAATGATGAAATGTATATACCAATAAGAAAACAATGTGTGTAAACCACAATATCCCATCCAAAAGTGTATTATAGGAAGGCAATGTAAAGTGAAACTAGTCTAAATAGATGGCCACTAAAAAAGACAATAACTATAGGTCCAAATAGTAATATAATGTACTATAACTGTAATCTATAGCCATAGGAACACCTCGGAATGCCAGAACGCACAAAGCATAATATGATCCTGGTTTTCCTAGTACTCGAACAAAAGGTATTTCAATTCCCAAATCACGACACATGCGGGAAAAGTACATGCAGGTGGAGTATAACGATACAAAGCATGGCACCCATAAACCAAAATAAAATAAATAAAATAAATTATAGGAATCTTTAAACATGTTTATTTATGAAACCTATATACCATGAATATCCAGATATACTCAATCATAGATAAATATTATAGTGTCATTTCAGAAAAAACATATATAAACACTATATATTCAGTCCGAATATGTGCATGAATCACTCATCTAGGAGAACACACTCTTGAGTTTGATAGCACAAAATACATGTCTCAGAGAAGTAATATTCATTGGGAACAATAATGAGAGGAATATATTGATATACCTGAAGAGAGCGATATGATACAATAGATGAAGATAAAAGACAGGTCTCTGGTGTGATACTAACACCTCAATATGGATTAACTCACTATGTATATAATAAATGTCTAATAGGATTGATCAAATCAACACAAAGTAATCTATAAATGACATGAATATAAATTGAGGATCCCATACTAGGCCTCTCAGGGAATTCTAATGACACTATCTATGAAGTATAGCTTATGGGATCATACTCCTATGAGAAGGAAACGATACCCACCAACCATTAGGGAAGTGATAATGTAAACAAACCATAAAATAACATGTCCAAGGTATGGTGGAAAAGAGATTTAGGCCATGTAAAAATTGGTACACCACATGTAGTAGGGTAACACACTATTTCCCTTGACCCAAGGTACTGCCACGCACAATGGTCCATGTAATTCCAACAGTGTCTTGTTGATGATCGGTACATGACATGTATTTTGAGCCACATGCCTTGTCCTTCCAACTGGGGTCTTCCCATGTACTCTGGCCATGTTCTAGTACACGGTGTTGACTCATGTATCTATTCTTGTGTACCAGTACATAGTGTGGTCTGTGTACTTTATTCAGGTCATGTCATGTGGTGGGCTACACACTATGTAGGAAACATGTTTACTCCACTGTGATTTTGTTTACTTCCCATGTACACACCATGTTATCTATGAGACACCATATTCTATGTATCCAGAATAATGTGCATTGTGATACTTTTCTCATTCCTCAAACCCTGCACACTATGTTGGGTCCCTGAACTCTATGTAATATATGATAACATGTCGTGTAGCATGGGATTATCCATAATCCATGGTTCGTTCTCTAGTGGCCTCATCCAATACTTCATCTACCATTGTGGCCATTCCATGAAAAGGAAGTCGAGATACCTCCTAATTTGGTCATTCCATCACCCAAACAATGCATGTTTTCTTCCGATTATACCAAAAAATGGATTAAATTGTCTATTCTTCAATCCATTGAAGAAGATCGAAGAATGATGATTCGGCGATACACCTTCATCTCAATTTCTAAGTGTATTTCTTCTCACCACAATTATGTCACAATGATCACAAAACTATGATATTAGATCACCTGACCAAGAAGCATTTGCACAATGATCGATTGATTAGGATTTTTTGAGTCATGGGCCAAGAAAAAAATGCCATCGATGAATGATGAATGTGGGGAATAAAGCATAAATCAAAAAGTGGAACAAACATCGATTGATACATATGCAGACCGTAGTTCATTTCCATTATAATGAACTCAATGATGTTATCAAATGTACAATATGAGTCACCATTCATCAATTATCTAAGGTTCCATCAAGAGATGACCAATGGTTCATTCTATAATTAAGATATAATAGAAATAGTAAACATTTATTTTGATGCGCTTGACAACACGACCAAATTTTTGAGCCATCGTCGGGGAGATAATATGAATTTATTTTATTTATTTATTAGTTTCCTTTTTATTGACCATTATAAATATTTCAAATTTCTGTTATTATTATTTTTTCTTTTATTTTTTTATTTTTTAGATTGTTTTTATCTATTTCATCATTTATCTCATTATTTATTCTTATCTATATCTCTATATTATTATTTAATATATCATTATCTCTTCAATTATAATTTCATTTAATGTTTTATTTTTATTTTACTAATATTCCATAAAAAATAGATAAAACAGTAAACAAAAAATCAAACTGGATATCATTATTAAAAGATCGAATCATGGAAAGAAATATGAATTGATTATTCCCAAGAAATGAAAAAAATAATAACTAAAAAATAATTTCATCTTGACTAGTATAGTCATGTAACATTTAGGAAAAACTTTTTTTTATCTCATGTGACACTAAAAATTCAATAGAGAACAAAATCAATCCCGTTGAAGAATTTATGTAAATAATAAGACATTAAATGAGTTAACCACCATAGATGTGGTGTACCAACCTGTGTACATATATTATCTTGGAGGAACCTCAATTTCTGAGTTGATATCATTCCACATTCACCTCATGCTAAAATTCCATTGTCTTTTTAGTGAGTACCCTCATGTACATAACAATGATTTTATCATATTGTGATCCAACGTGAAACCCTGTAATGCGTCTCAGGGCCTCACAATGTTTACAGATTTCCCTTTCTCCCAAGATGGTTTGTCCATGTACTAATCAAATTATCATCATACCACAATTAGGGACAAAAAATACCTGAAATTGCTATTTCTTGAAAATTTCATCCCTAACTACTAGAAAACATCATTTTTAAAAGATATCTGTGGAATTTTGAAATCACTGGAAGAGTCCCTTCAAGAATATTGGGAATGATTTAAAATAATGAGTTCATGTTTTCCAAACTTCCAAATTAATAAAAACATGTTTAATTGATTTTTTATATGAGAGAATTATCCCGATGGATCATGGTATGATTAATGCAGTAGTTGGTGGTCCCCATGTGGCAAAAACATCTACCTATACTGATGATTTAATAGCCAACATGGCTCAAAATTTAACACAATTTGGTGCACTAGAAATTTCACCAACCTGAGGAGTTCATGAGTATGTTCATTAATCCATATAAAAAAGTTATACAATATACATGATGATATTCATATCCTTCAAATAAAATTTTCTCAATATTAAGGAAATTCACACTCTCCAAATATTCAATTTCATTGTGGTATTTGTTATGATAACATTCGTTTTTCTGACCTGTGATTGAAACATCAGTATTCATCTCTTTATTTTACAATAGTTTTACTTGGGAATTCTTTTTAGAAAGAACCTCACTTCATGTAAGAGAACATCAGGAAAAGTCTAATCCATTACTGGAATGATCAAACACTATACTGTTATGAAGGTAACTCAAGCTAGAAAAACAAGAACTGGTATTACAAGGCCACGATATGCAACCTTCATATAATTCACTATCTTGAAACAAGCCTCCTCCTCCAAAATCTGAACCAAGAATTGGTGAAATTGTGAAATTATTAGAATACAAAAACATATAATTCCATAAAATATGAAACCAACTATTCAAGGCCTATAAAATCAAGTGGGAAAATTAGAAAACACCATCGACAATATAATGATACAATTTTCAAGAAAATTACCATCTTAAACATATTATTAATCAAATGGACATTGGTAATGTATGTGAAATCAAACATTGTAGTGGTAAAGTTGTTTCTTCATCAAATTACTATACACTATAGGTTAGTACTTCAAAGGAAATTGTCATTCTCTAACAAAAATTTTTCCATTGAAGAAAAAAACCAATAGGATAATGAAGTTATTATTAAGGATTCCCAGGAATAACCCATTCCTCTTCAATTCCCGAAAACACTCTATAAGTTTATGAAAATTTTTGTTTATGACATTGACAATAAATAATAGATACATTTAAAAAAATAAAATTTATCAGTCATATATTGGATGTAGTTAAACAAAATCCCCACAATGGAATATTATTTAAGGAACTTTGTACCCACAGAGGGAATGTCAAGGGGAATGAGTGAGTTAACATTGGACATAATGTCTCAGATTTGATACAACCATTTCTTTTGACCAAATACATAGATCATGTAAATTTTATGATACTATTCAGTAATGGAAGACCTTATTCTTTGATGCAATGATGAATTTTGTTTCATCAATTTATGTATATCTTCACCCCCTATGTAATTATCTGAAGGCTGGAAAGATTCAACCAATGGGAATATTTATTCATCTTTCCAACCAAAGAATAACACCCCCATTGAGAGTGATAGATAAATTCCTTGTAAGATTAAATAATCTCATATAGAATTACATATTCATGAGATGGAAGAAACCCAAACATAAGGAATGTGCAAATTATTATCAGAAGGCCAATCCATAAATCAAAAAAGACAATAATAAACATTCACTACACTATGTTGTCCATAGAGTTTTGTGAAGAGAAAGTATGTTTTAATACCCTTGAAGCTATGAAACAACCCATTATATAGAAATATATTCTTCTAGTCTATTTAATGGATGTAATGTCTAATTACATGAACAAACATGTCATTCTATACTCAACTGTGTATACTATATCTCTTTTTTATTCAAAACTCATCGATAATTTGTGTTTTGATTCATGACTTCAGTGTTTTGTGGGTTGAAAAAAGTAAAAAAAAATTATTTAAATTATGAGTGTCTTCATTCTATAGTACCCAAGATCGCCAGTGACTCTTTAAATATCATTTTCACATATTTTGATTCCTTAGAGAATACAAATGAGAAGATAGAGAGTTTCATAGACCTCACTACCCACAAATCCCCTCTCTCTATCCAATAAACCATTGGTGTTTGTTGTAAAACAACTTCCATTTAATTTAATATATGCATATCTTCATGGTATTGATCAATTTCCCATTATTATTTTATAGAAAATCTCTCCACAACTATAATCATAATTGATCAACCATTGGAGAGAGTGTAATAATTCAATTTGATTGACATTGGATGATATTCAGAGTATTAAACCATATACTTATATAAACCATGTAAATTTTGATGATAATACTATTCCGAAATGGAATTCTCAAAAAAATTCAATCCCACCATCCATTAAGTGGTAAAATTGAATGTAAAAAAAAATATGCTTCAAATATCATTTATCCTATATCTAGTAGAAAATGGTTTATCCTTCTGAACTTTTTTCCGAAAAATAAGAATAACAGTTATTTTAAAAATATGGAATTAATTGGTTACAACCTGTGTGCAAAATTTTTGAATTGTCTATATTTATTATCATCGACTTATTCATGCTACACAAAATAAAGACATTAACCAAACACTAATTCAAAAATTAAAAAATATTGTTGGAAAGTCAAATAATTTTTTCCATGATGTCTATTTAGGTTATTTTTCTAATACCTTAAATTATGTTGAATTGATGGCTTTTGAAACCATCACATTTATAAGACTTTGATACCATAAAAATTTCTTTGATCATTCACAGGTTTGTGATTGATGACCTCAATCACTCCATATAAATGTTATATTATTTCCTATATATCCAATTATTAATCCAAACCAATATTATCCTATGTGGAAAACCAGTTGTATACTATATTATTTAACCATTATAATTCCAACAATCCCTTTTGAAGGGGTTATTTAGTATTTATTTTTACAAAGTGGGTTTTTATGAATGAAACATTCAAGTATTAAACCTTTGATAAATCGGGTAAATTTACTGGGAGAAATTAATTTCAGAGGGGGTAGGAAGAAACAACTCGATATTTTTTGAATTATTGTTTTCATAAAAATATTATATTTTTTATATTTTTCACTTTACGCAAAACATAAAATAGTTTCATTTTGTAAGGCATAATTTTTGGATTACATTATATGAAAAAACAAGTTTTTCATGCACTAAAAAGAACATAAATTTTATATTTCTATATATAAAAAACCACGGTTATCTTGTGTTACATGCAACAATGGATTTATTTGAGGGCTTGTGTAACACGTATAAACGAGTTTTAACAAATAATAGTATATCACAAAAATGATATTATTTAAAACAAAAACATCTAATATAGAAATTAAATTTTAGTTTATGGGTATTATAAACTAATTTTTACATGTATATGGTTTACAAAAATATAAGATAAATTCAGTGGTTGCCAATAAATAAAAATGGATATTAAAACTAATTGAATATATAACAGAAGTTATTTATATTTTTAAAGACATGAAGATGATTTATAGTAATTAAATAAATTTATTTTAATTACAGAGTGATATTAATATTATATATTATTTTATATTAAAAAAAATGTATTCATCAAATAGATTTTATATACATATGTTATGAACAATCCCAATTTTATGAAAAATTTATATTTTTTATAAATATATTTTACCACCTTTATATGGGAATCTCATTTTGAATCCAAATTTATGAACATTAATTGAATTAATATTTCAAAATTAAATTCATATTCAGAATAAAAACATAAAAACTGTAACATCCCAAGGTTTTCTAAAAATAAATTGAACATGCTTGAAATTTTGTTTAAGGTATATATTTATAAGTATCCTTTAAACATAATTTTATTTCTTCTATGTTTTGAATTTCAAGAAACTATCATCTACAATTGTGTTCAGTATGTTATTTCGAGTCTGATGGAACAAACTTGTTTTTTTTGGTGAATAGTAACATGCCCTTATGAATAGTAATATGAATAGTAATATGACCTCATGAATAGTAAATAATATTATTATTTTATTTTCCCATGGCAATAGGATAATGGGATCTTAATTAATTTTCCAATGTCACATAAAACTAATTGCACTTCAATTTTGTTATTTTTCGAATTAACGGTGACCTTATTTTAAAATTAAATTAATAATATTTAGAAGATTATTTTTGAAAAATGGAGTTCATTTTTGAATTCTACACGTCGAAAAATGGTTGGGGTAAATTTTTGGTATTTTTCTGAAACTCTTGAATTTTCGGTGAATAGTGAAATACGGTAAAATACCGTATAATCAATTTATCAGTAAAAATGCACTATTTATGGCATAATAAGTGATTCAAGGCCACTTGCTTCGAAATCACATGATATTTTCACTAATTAAGGCCACTTGATTTGAGATTATTCATAGTCTTGATAAAAATATTATAATAATAATTAAAATAATCTAAAATACCTCCCCTCCTCCACTATAAATACCACCCTCACTCTCCTCTTCCTCCCACACCTCTCAAGCCTTGAGCATTGTCTAATTTCTGCCAAATTCCCTCCTCAATCTTCTTCCCCACGTCCTAGAGCTGCTGGTCTCACCAAAAGACCAAAATCAAAGCCCTTAAGAAGGATCTCAAGGAGAAGAGATCAAGAGGTAAACATCCTCTTTCATTTTCATTCTTTCCATCCATTTTATGTTATTCTCTTCCTTTCCCTTTGTCTTTTGTTGGGATATTTCATTAAATATTTTCCCTTACAGTCCAAATTTTGTATGATTGATGAGATATTCCATTCCTCTCATCAATCTTGTTTTTATGAAATTTTTAGAGGCGCCGTTAGGCTGCCGAATTTTTTTGTAAGAAATTTCTCATGTTTTCTTTATTTCATGATTCCTTCCACTTCTTTCTTCAACCCCTCTTATCCAAGAGGCATGAAATCTCCAGAATCGTGTATATTCTGGATGTTTTCATGTTTATGGAAAATTACAAATCATTATTCCTCTCCTCTTTCACTTATTTAAAGAATCAAAAAACATTGTCCATTTGTGTCGAATTACCGATATCGTGGACGATGTATTTTCAATTTCCATTAATTATTTCAAGTCTGGTCATGAAACCATTTATATGGTTGAACCAGGTTATAATATAAGTTTTATGAATCATATAAGGTTCTATAATTCTTTTGTACTCATGATTCAAACTTATAAGACTAAATGAAATTGTAATTATCAAAGAACCACTTAAATTATCTAAACGAACATAATTAATGTTTTAACTTATAAATCATCATCATATAAGGCACCAAAGTGATGAATGGTATAATTTATGGTACTGGAGTTATGTAACTAATACTCCATTCCAATTCTGGAGTTTCACTTCCAATCAACAAGAACGATTCATCATGAACCGATCGTGAAAATCACAAAAGACCTCACCCAAAATAATGCAAGGAACAAAATACTAACAAATAAGGGGTGAAATGAGGTTATGAAATGACCATATAAGATGTTATAAACATGAACACGTTTCTTTAAAATCCTATTAACACTCCTTTAACCATTATACAGGAGGTTCAAACAATTTTGAAGTAGGACAAGCCCAAGGTAAGGGAATTCTTAACCCGATTTCCATTCTTTGGGTTAACCTTCTACTTTATAATTTATGTGCTATTTAAATTGTTTGTGTGATGGGTTCTGTTTATATTATGTTTAATTATGTGTATTTACAGAGTATATACATATTCCATCCACTCAATTAAGTATCACTTCAAGTATATGATGTTTATAAGGGACTTTTCTTCTAAAATCCTCTTTTAAAATTCTGTTTTATAAGATTCAAAGGCAATGTTTTTATGCTATTATTTATGTTGAATGATTATGTTTTGGCTATTGGGCATTGTTTATGATGAAGGGTGGGACCTATATTTCCCTCCAATGCATTGGGTATGAGTAAGTTGGAGGTCGGCCGTATGGTTACTCCAAGTGTAACTGTGATGGTTACACAAAGTAAGGTAGCCGTGAGGGTTACAAATTTTAAGGTAGCCAAGATGGTTACAAGATTATGTAAGTAATGCCCCAATATACCTTTATGATTATAATTATGTTTGTATGGATCTTGTGTAAATCTCATGTTACACAAAGTAAGATTTTATGGGTGTAAATCATGTATTTTAAAAATGTTTTCATATGTCTTGTGTATTCATGGACTAATGAGATTTTTCCTTCTTTTTCATACCTTACTGAGCTTTTGTGCTCATCCCAAGTTTTTAAATGATTTTTCACAGGTTAATGGATGAATAATACAAGGAAGGAAGACATGTTAAATGTTGAATAATTGTCAAGGAGCCTTGTTTTATGTTTTAATGTTTTATATTCTGAGGAAAATGGAAACTGAATTTATGGTATCCACTATGTAACAATGTGTAATGTTATGAATATTTTGTCTTAATTCTCTAAAGCTCTAAACTTGAAAAGATCCTCAATGTAAAATGAAGTGTTTTCTTGAATAAATTCAAGATTATGTATGAAATAAGTGCGGGTCCTTACAGTTGGTATCAGAGGATGGTTTAGATGACTTTAGGGGTTAAGGTGATGCTAATAGAAAACCATAAATAATTCTCACCCTATGTTTAATTTGTTATAGCATTTAAAGATTACCATGTTGCTTCATCTAAGAAATGTTTGTTTAGAATGGTTGTCCGCAGAAGGAACATGGATAATGAAGAGGATAGGCACCGACAGAATGACATCCTTCCTGATCAACATCCTGGAATGGTAGGGATTGGAACCGAGCAGTTTGTGACAGTAATGGCTCAGCTAACACAGGCAATAAATGGTGGTGGCATCCATGCAAGAGGACAAATAGATGTACCCCAACGGAACATGACAGTGGTGGAACATTTTATGAGACAACATCCTCCTGCATTCAGTGGATCTTCTGACCCAGTGGCAGCAGAAGGATGGATTAAGGCCCTTGAAAAGATATTTGATGTTATGGGATGTTCAGACAATCAAAAGGTAAGTCTTGCCATTTATCGTTTTGAAGGGGAAGCTGATCAGTGGTGGTCAATGGTAAGGAATATCAGGGGTAGAGAGGATTTTTATGCCTTAGTATGGGATGAATTTAAAAGTCTTTTTCTTGAAAAATATTTTCCTAAGGTGGTGCGACTTAGAATGGAGAAACAATTCCTTGAACTGAAACAAAAGGAGGAAGATTCAGTGGCTATGTATGAGGCGAACTTCACCCGACTGGCGAGGTATGCTCCGAATCTTATTCTGGATCTCGATAGAAAAATCAACCGCTTTTACTCAGGATTAAAGCCAAGGTATCGAAGGGCGTTGGCCTCCCGTGAATTCAAAAGTTACGAGAAACTTGTCCGATGTGCTGAGATGGTAGAGATGGAGTTTGCTGACGATCACATGCAATTTGGAAACAAAGAGAAGAAGAGGTCAAATTGGAAAGCAATGGGTAAGAATCAACCAATGAAATCTGATGGTAAGAAAATACAGTTTCCAGTATGTGAAAAGTGTGGCAAGAAGCACCCTGGGGAATGTCTTATCAAAACTGGGAAGTGTTTTAAATGTGGTAAGTTTGGACATATGGCCCGAGATTGCAATGAAAATGATCCAAAGACTAATCCTGATAAGCAAACTATAAAGTGTTTTAAATGTGGTGAGATGGGTCACTATGCAAATGCCTATCCAAAGAGGGATCCAAATGATGCAAAGAAGCCAGACTACAAGCAGAAAGGTGTAGTGAGATCCTTTGCGACTACGTCAGCAGATGTTGGGCCATCCAATGAAGTTGTATCAGGTACTTTGTTTGTTCACTCAGATTTTGCTAAAGTTTTGTTTGATACGGGGTCTACACATTCCTTCATCTCTGAGAAATTTTCTAGTAAATTGGAAATATCACCTCAACAAATGATACCCGAACTTGTTGTTAAAACACCAGGGGGAAATGTTATAGCAAAGAGGAATTATAAGAATATTTCTATTGTGGTATGTGGAAAGACTTTACCTGCAAACCTTGTTGTTTTACCCTTAGTCGAGTTTAAAGTTATTCTGGGGATGGACTGGCTTTCTGGTTATCATGCTAAGATTGACTGTAGAGCTAAAGAAGTTGTTTTTCAGAAAGAGTTTCAGTTTGTATACAAGAATGAACCCATACAATTGATAACATATCAAGAAGCTGAGAAACTACTGAAAGATGGAAATGAAAGTTATCTAGCTCATGTTGTTGAAAACAAGGGAACTATTCAAATCAATGATGTGCCAGTGGTAAATGAATACCTTGATGTTTTTCCTGAGGAGTTACCCAGTGTCATACCTAAACGAGAAGTTGAATTCACAATTGACTTAGTCCCTGATGCTAAGCCAATTTCAAAACCCCCATATCGTATGGCTCCAATAGAACTTCTTGAATTGAAAAATCAGTTGCAGGATTTGATTGTCAAAGGTTTCATTCGTCCCAGTACTTCACCATGGGGAGCCCCTGTTTTGTTTGTTAAAAAGAAAGATGGTTCCATGAGACTTTGCATTGATTATAGAGCTTTGAATAACATCACTGTTAAAAACAAGTATCCTTTGCCTCATATTGATGACTTGTTTGATCAGCTCCAGGGAGCTCAGTACTTTTCCAAGATTGACTTGAGATCCGGATACCATCAGCTGAAGGTGAAGGAGGATGACATCCCGAAAACAGCCTTTCGTACTAGATATGGGCATTATGAATTTGTTGTTATGCCATTTGGGTTAACTAATGCACCTGCTGTATTCATGAATCTTATGAATAGAGTATTTCATGAGTTCTTGGATAAGTTTGTGGTGGTATTTATTGATGACATTCTGGTTTTTTCTAAAAATAAAGAGGAGCATGAAAAACATCTAAGGGTTGTTTTACAAACTTTAAAAGAAAAGAAACTATATGGAAAATTCAGCAAGTGTGATTTTTGGTTACAACAGATTTCTTTTCTTGGGCACATTGTAAATAAGGATGGAATAACAGTTGATCCTGCCAAAACAAAAGTAGTTGATGAATGGCCAAGACCCACAAATGTTACAGAGATTCGTAGTTTTCTGGGCTTAGCAAGTTATTACCGACGCTTTGTTGAGAACTTTGCACGGTTATCTAGCCCAATAACTAAGTTGACACGGAAAGGGGTTAATTTTGTTTGGACAGAGGAATGTGATGTTTGTTTTCAGGAACTAAAGAAGAGATTGGTGAATGCTCCAGTTTTGGCCTTACCTTCCCGGAATGGTGAGTTTGTCATCTACAGTGATGCTTCTTTGAAGGGACTTGGTTGTGTTTTGATGCAGAATGATCAGGTAATTGCCTATGCCTCGAGACAACTTAAACCTCATGAGCTGAATTATCCCACACATGATTTGGAATTGGCAGCTGTGGTTTTTTCTTTGAAAATATGGAGGCATCATCTATACGGAACCAAATGCCAAATATATACTGACCATAAAAGTCTTAAGTATATATTCACTCAGAAGGAATTAAACATGAGGCAGAGAAGATGGCTAGAACTGATAAAGGATTATGACTGCACGATTAATTACCATCCTGGAAAAGCAAACAAAGTAGCGGATGCCTTAAGTCGGAAAAATCATGCATCATTAACCATGCTACATTTGGAACGTGATCTCTTGATTAATGATTTGATAAATTTTGGCTTGGAAGTTGTTGGTGCAGGGAATATATCTGTTTTGTTTCAGGTTTTAGTGCAGTCTTCGTTGTCAGACAGAATTATGGAAGCGCAGAGGGAAGACCGTGAGCTACAGGAAAAGGTAGAATTGGTTAAAATGGGTAAGTTTCCAGAATTTAATCTTGATAAAGATTGTGTTTTAAGGTTTGGAAAAAGGTTGTGTGTGCCTTATGATTCCCAGCTGAAGAAAGAATTGTTGTGTGAAGCTCATAGTTCTCCATTTTCTGTTCATCCTGGAAGTACTAAGATGTACAGAGACCTTCGAGAGTATTACTGGTGGAATGGGATGAAAAGAGATATTGCTGATTTTACAATGAAATGTTTGACATGTCAGCAGGTTAAAGCAGAGCGACAGTTACCGAAGGGGATGCTTCAGCCTTTGCCGGTGCCAGAATGGAAATGGGAGAATATATCCATGGATTTTGTGGTGGGGCTACCAAAGACTTCTCGAGGTAACAATGCGATATGGGTTATTGTTGATCGGCTAACAAAGTCTGCTCATTTTCTTTCTATTCGAGATACAATGACATTAGATCAGCTCTCTCGATTGTACCTCAAAGAGATTGTCAGGTTACATGGAGTTCCTCTTTCCATTGTGTCTGACCGAGATCCCAGGTTCACTTCTAAATTTTGGAAGGGACTTCAGAAGTCTTTGGGCACAGAGTTGAATTTCAGTACAGCTTTTCATCCTCAATCAGATGGGCAGTCAGAGCAAACGATTCAAACTTTGGAGGATATGCTTCGAGCTTGTTCAATGGACTATCAGGGAAGTTGGGATCAGTATCTTTCATTAGTTGAGTTTTCTTATAATAACATTTTCCATTCCAGTATTCAGATGGCACCTTTTGAGGCCTTGTATGGAAAGCGGTGTCGGACTCCTGCGTTTTGGGATGAAGTTGGTGAAAGAAAGTTGATGGGGCCAGAATTAGTAGAAGAAGTGGCTGAGAAAGTGAGGATGATCCAGCAACACATGAGGATAGCTCAAAGCAGGCAGAAAAGTTATGCAGATAACAGAAGGAAAGACTTCTCTTTCAAGGTAGGTGACCATGTTTTCCTTAAAATATCTCCTTGGAAAAGTGTGATGCGTTTCGGTAAGAAAGGGAAACTAAGTCCATGGTTCATCGGTCCTTTTGAAATCTTGGATAAAGTTGGAACAGTTGCGTACCACGTAGCTTTGCCTCCGAGCTTGTTTCAGGTACACAATGTTTTTCATGTTTCGATGTTGAGAAAGTATGCTCCAGATTCATCACATGTCTTGAGGCCGGAAGAAGTTCAGCTAGCAGAGAACCTTTCTTATAAAGAAAAACCGGTTCAGATTCTTGATCGAAGAGAACAGGTATTGCGGAATAAGGTAATCCACCAGGTAAAGGTTTTTTGGAGAAACCACATGGTTGAAGAAGCAACATGGGAGTCTGAAAATGCTATGAGGGAAAAATACCCTCAGTTGTTTAATAAGTAAATAAAAATTGCGAGGACGCAATTTCAAGAAGGTGGGGATAATGTAACATCCCAAGGTTTTCTAAAAATAAATTGAACATGCTTGAAATTTTGTTTAAGGTATATATTTATAAGTATCCTTTAAACATAATTTTATTTCTTCTATGTTTTGAATTTCAAGAAACTATCATCTACAATTGTGTTCAGTGTGTTATTTCGAGTCTGATGGAACAAACTTGTTTTTTTTTGTGAATAGTAACATGCCCTTATGAATAGTAATATGAATAGTAATATGAATAGTAATATGACCTCATGAATAGTAAATAATATTATTATTTTATTTTCCCATGGCAATAGGATAATGGGATCTTAATTAATTTTCCAATGTCACATAAAACTAATTGCACTTCAATTTTGTTATTTTTCGAATTAACTGTGACCTTATTTTAAAATTAAATTAATAATATTTAGAAGATTATTTTTGAAAAATGGAGTTCATTTTTGAATTCTACACGTCGAAAAATGGTTGGGGTAAATTTTTGGTATTTTTCTGAAACTCTTGAATTTTCGGTGAATAGTGAAATACGGTAAAATACCGTATAATCAATTTATCAGTAAAAATGCACTATTTATGACATCATAAGTGATGCAAGGCCACTTGCTTCGAAATCACATGATATTTTCACTAATTAAGGCCACTTGATTTGAGATTATTCATAGTCTTGATAAAAATATTATAATAATAATTAAAATAATCTAAAATACCTCCCCTCCTCCACTATAAATACCACCCTCACTCTCCTCTTCCTCCCACACCTCTCAAGCCTTGAGCATTGTCTAATTTCTGCCAAATTCCCTCCTCAATCTTCTTCCCCACGTCCTAGAGCTGCTGGTCTCACCAAAAGACCAAAATCAAAGCCCTTAAGAAGGATCTCAAGGAGAAGAGATCAAGAGGTAAACATCCTCTTTCATTTTCATTCTTTCCATCCATTTTATGTTATTCTCTTCCTTTCCCTTTGTCTTTTGTTGGGATATTTCATTAAATATTTTCTCTTACAGTCCAAATTTTGTATGATTGATGAGATATTCCATTCCTCTCATCAATCTTGTTTTTATGAAATTTTTAGAGGCGCCGTTAGGCTGCCGAATTTTTTTGTAAGAAATTTCTCATGTTTTCTTTATTTCATGATTCCTTCCACTTCTTTCTTCAACCCCTCTTATCCAAGAGGCATGAAATCTCCAGAATCATGTATATTCTGGATGTTTTCATGTTTATGGAAAATTACAAATCATTATTCCTCTCCTCTTTCACTTATTTAAAGAATCAAAAAACATTGTCCATTTGTGTCGAATTACCGATATCGTGGACGATGTATTTTCAATTTCCATTAATTATTTCAAGTCTGGTCATGAAACCATTTATATGGTTGAACCAGGTTATAATATAAGTTTTATGAATCATATAAGGTTCTATAATTCTTTTGTACTCATGATTCAAACTTATAAGACTAAATGAAATTGTAATTATCAAAGAACCACTTAAATTATCTAAACGAACATAATTAATGTTTTAACTTATAAATCATCATCATATAAGGCACCAAAGTGATGAATGGTATAATTTATGGTACTGGAGTTATGTAACTAATACTCCATTCCAATTCTGGAGTTTCACTTCCAATCAACAAGAACGATTCATCATGAACCGATCGTGAAAATCACAAAAGACCTCACCCAAAATAATGCAAGGAACAAAATACTAACAAATAAGGGGTGAAATGAGGTTATGAAATGACCATATAAGATGTTATAAACATGAACACGTTTCTTTAAAATCATATTAACACTCTTTTAACCATTATACAGGAGGTTCAAACAATTTTGAAGTAGGACAAGCCCAAGGTAAGGGAATTCTTAACCCGATTTCCATTCTTTGGGTTAACCTTCTACTTTATAATTTATGTGCTATTTAAATTGTTTGTGTGATGGGTTCTGTTTATATTATGTTTAATTATGTGTATTTACAGAGTATATACATATTCCATCCACTCAATTAAGTATCACTTCAAGTATATGATGTTTATAAGGGACTTTTCTTCTAAAATCCTCTTTTAAAATTCTGTTTTATAAGATTCAAAGGCAATGTTTTTATGCTATTATTTGTGTTGAATGATTATGTTTTGGCTATTGGGCATTGTTTATGATGAAGGGTGGGACCTATATTTCCCTCCAATGCATTGGGTATGAGTAAGTTGGAGGTCGGCCGTATGGTTACTCCAAGTGTAACTGTGATGGTTACACAAAGTAAGGTAGCCGTGAGGGTTACAAATTTTAAGGTAGCCAAGATGGTTACAAGATTATGTAAGTAATTCCCCAATATACCTTTATGATTATAATTATGTTTTTATGGATCTTGTGTAAATCTCATGTTACACAAAGTAAGATTTTATGGGTGTAAATCATGTATTTTAAAAATGTTTTCATATGTCTTGTGTATTCATGGACTAATGAGATTTTTCCTTATTTTTCATACCTTACTGAGCTTTTGTGCTCATCCCAAGTTTTTAAATGATTTTTCACAGGTTAATGGATGAATAATACAAGGAAGGAAGACATGTTAAATGTTGAAGAATTGTCAAGGAGTCTTGTTTTATGTTTTAATGTTTTATATTCTGAGGAAAATGGAAACTGAATTTATGGTATCCACTATGTAACAATGTGTAATGTTATGAATATTTTGTCTTAATTCTCTAAAGCTCTAAACTTGAAAAGATCCTCAATGTAAAATGAAGTGTTTTCTTGAATAAATTCAAGATTATGTATGAAATAAGTGCGGGTCCTTACAAAAACCATGTTAGGATAAATTTTTTTTGGTTTTTCTGTATGGTTTATTTTTTTTTATGAATAACGAAAAATAATTATTATTTGTTAAAAAATTATTTTTCATATAATTTATTAATAAAGTTAAATAATAATTTAAATGGTTTTAAAAATTTAATTATATTATTAATTTAACAATAAATCAAATTTAGGTCATTGAAAATAATTTCACATTGAAATTGGATATTAAAACATAGGAAACATTTGATAATTTTTTCTTTAAAAACGTGTAGTGTCATCCCGTTAGTGGGAATAATTAAAAATTAATTTCTAAAAATTATGTAAATAGAATTTAGAAAAATTTATTCAATATTTGGAATTAGAAAATTTTATAATTTCTAAAAATTTCGATATTTTTTTCCCAAAATGACTAGTGAATGTATTGATAATTAATAACATCGATTAAGGTAATATTAATCTTATATAAGGGAAAAAATAAATTTAAGACAAAAAATGACTTATTGACTTGTCAAAGAGAAATTTGATTTCCATATTTAGACTATATCATTACTTTTTAAAACAATAGTTCATTAGTGGATGGACATGCAATAAGAAAAACATGGGTCGAGTTCTCTCTAAAAATATTTATAACAGTCCCACTCAATATCTAAAAAAAGGGATCCTTTACTAGAACTTTCTAACACATACCAAGCCCCTTGGCTCCCCAAAACATTAAAGACGTAAGATCCAAAAATCAATCCTTTAATCATAGAGGCCAACCCATGGGATATAATTAATCCAAAGATGTCTTCTGGGACAAACCAAAAGTAGTTACCCAATTAAGAGGTTAGGACTTCTCGTAAGCTCATTTCCATTATTTTCATTCTCAACCCACTCAAACCTCTTATTTCCATAATTTTATAATAAAATATCCCAAATATACTTTATTTTTTTATGTGAATGGTTTGACCTAAAATTTCACACATCCCCATCTAATGGATAACGAACATACTTTTTATGTGTATTAAAAACTACCGCCTCACTAAATGATAATTGATCATTTTTCATTACTGAGACTCATGGGAAAAATTATGATGGAAACTAGGTTTATATATGAAATATATTATTTTTATTATTAATTTAAAATTATATATTATTTTTGGCTATTAAATTTATTTTTAATATTCAATTTTGTGTAAATATGATAATTTTGTTTGCGGAAGGGTGGACTTCTGCCCCCTCATTGAGATGTGATTCATTTATAGACTATATGAAATGAATTCAATATTGGTTTAGTGAACCTATATTATATATATATAATTATAATTATAATTTAATTATATATATATATATATATATATATATTAATATATTGGATTTTATTTCATAATTTTAATACGAAAATATAAATAGAAACATTGTCTATTCGTATATAAGGCTTACTATCTCCATTAATGGTGTCTTCCATTTCGTATTTATATATTTTGTAGATTATAATAATACGGATATAATGAAAATAAATTATATTTATATTATGGTTTATATTCATTAATTATGATATATGTATATGTACTGAAGATATAATATATTAAGAAACATGTGAAGAACAACATTGATATTACCTGAAGAGAAACATTAACATTGCACTATCAACAAAAGGGTTATATAAGGTAATAATTGGAAAATATATGATATTACATATATAAATACGGCTCTAATTTTTTTTTATAATAATATATATTTATTATATATTTTTTCTCAATGAGTTTAATGAAATTCAAGAAAAAGATATGGGAATTTCATCTCATTGTTTTTGTGAGATACATAATTTATCCACAAAAAATTACATTGGTGTGATGTGTATATATTCATTAAATGTATTTAATGTTTATTATATTTAAAATAATGGTAATTTACATATAAATTATAGGAGCATTATTTTATGGGGATTATGTTTCAAAATATTTCAAATATGTAAAATAGTTTTATCTCAATGTTTTGTCTTGGAGACTCATGTTTTGTTATGTGCCTTAATTAATTTTGATTTTTATATACATCTATTTAACATGAAATATCAACAATATCCATATATTCAGGATATTCTATGAATCGAGTAATTTAATTTTCATACATTTAGAGTATGATCCCATGTTACCAAGTGATAATAGATTATTGAAACAATCTCATATCTTGATGATACTTTTTATTATTATGCTTACAATGACGAGATCTTATAATCCACATTTCAAGAAAATTCCATAATTGTATTCTAATCTAGGTATTAATGTTGTATTCATGTATTTGTACAATTTATTGACACCAAAAAAAGATGTTTTCTAACTGTTTTACTGTGCAAAAGGAATGTTCCTCTTACCTCATAAAACATTTATTTATTTACCCACTAACATTTCATTAAATATTAGTTTTAATTTTTAAATGGATAAATATTAAATACATATTTTTAAATAAAATTTTGAAGGAAAAGGTTTTTTAGAATGATTTCAATATTATTTTATATGTTTTCAAGGAATATTGATTTCAATTTTTTAAGGCCTTATTTATATGTTATCAAGGAATTTTAAAAGAATTGTTTTTTAAAATAAGGACTATTTCATATATTTTCAAGTTAAAAGGGTTTTAAAACATTTTCTTGATTTACTTATAAGTTTTTATTGTTTTTTCAAAGAAAAGGGTTTTAGAAATGTCTTGTAACTTCATTGTTATGTTTTCCAGGGAAATATTTTTTATATTAATTTTATGTATTATTTATAAGAATTAAAGATATTTGATTAGTTAATTATATTGAAATGGTTTTATGTATCAATAAAACATTTCAAATAATAAATGATATTTTCCTTAGGAATTTTTTTAACAATATTTATAAATTATTTTCAATATAAGATGAAATCTATTGATGATACTCATTCCATTTTATGAAATTATCTAAATATTCCATTAATATCATTTCTTTGACTAGGTAGTTATTACAATAATGGTATTTATATAAGCCGCTTATCCTTAAAAGGATATTTTTTTGACATATATTTCTATTTCATAGATTAGGAATTTTATGAAATGATTATGAAACCTCAATCTTTTTCTATAGGTTATGATATGTTTACAAGTTTATGATTCTCATTTCATTAAATGTGTTATGATATGGTTGACTGTAGTAATGTGGAACATGTATCCATGATTTATATATGAGATGGGTGGGGCAAATATCTCCATCCAATTCATTAGGTAATGATTTATACATCATGGGAAAACATGGATAGATTGATAAATGAATCAGTTTAGTGTTACGGGGTTGAAATAATAAATTCCTTTACATTATAATTAATGTACTTGAATGGTAAATGAACATTGTTTGTTATTTCACATCTAAAACCAGAAATGAACTTGGTTTAGTATTAATGTGACGGAATTAGAAATGAACTCTCTCCAGTATTATAGGGATGTAATGAGGTATTAACTCAGTCCAGTGATACATGGCAGGAATAGGGTGTGAACCTATTTCAGTAAAAAAAATTGATCACTAAGATGGTCTATGCAACTATACCTTGACTACTTTCGAAATTATTATACATACATATGTGTATGTATAAATTCTATATTTTATTCTAGTGTTATTCTTTCATGTATTTTGTTCTATATTTCCATAAGATCATTATCTTATGAATTGTCATTCATTATACAATGATTCATGTTTAAGATCAATGATATAGAGGGTATGATCTTCAAAAGTTATGATCATATTCCCATACACTTATGTGCTTTTTTATGCATAAATGTTTCCATTTTTTCGATTACAGGGCATATAATCTCACCCCATTTGTTTTTTCTTCCCCATTATATGAAGATATATATTAACTATGATGTGTCTAATTAGATTTATAGTAATAAATAACCCAGTGAGGGATAATGTATCTCACTTATATATCAATGATAATTTTTCCATGGTTCCAAAGGGAATAAATTAATATGGTGATTGGGTGTTTGTTTGTATAATGATTTATGAATTATGGAAATGTAATGGAATGTTAATGTATGAAAATATAAGGATTTTACAGTTAGACCAATTCAACAACACTTCAAGGTATCACAATTTTGATTGAAATGTAATACTGATAATCATATATGTGAACTAAAATTTTATGTTGGTTAAAAGGTGATTCCAAGAATTTATCCAATAAAGAGAAAATGAGAGTTTAAAAGGAGGTAAATATGATCCCAAGGTATATTATTCAATTTTAGTTTTGAATGAATAACTACATTAACCTACAGTTTGATTCTTACATCAAACCTCCCTCAGGATCCAGATGTGTCCCATGTATCTCTACTAAGGAAGTACATACCTAACCCTTTACATGTACTGAATTCATATGTTATATCACAATAGCATGATAATTATTATGAGGAACAATAAGGAGAGATTATGGATCATAGAAATAATTTTCAATGAAAAAATTCCACTCCCTTAGTTAATGTTTTTTTGAGAAACTGTTAGTTAAACTAAGTTACATAAAAACATGAGGATATAATGGGGAAAATGTTTCATAATCTATTTCTCTCAATGTGATATAATTGTAAGGGGAAAAAATTGGGATGGGTATTACATTTTATCACATTTATATTTTATAAAATAATTCTAAATATCAATTTGTTTGATAGCTTGCATTAAGAGAAAGCGTTGTTTTAATGAATCATATAATAAATTTAATATTATTATTTAAATACTAACATCATTAAAATGAAGTTAAAAAACGTGGAATATATATGAATAAAAAAAATTATATATTATTTATAATGGTTTATATAATGAATGCATATTGATAAAAAACATAATATTTTCTAAATTCTTTATATGATTCAAAATTCATATTTTTTTTAAAAAATGATTTATTATTTTGTGGAACGTTAAGAAAAATAATTTTTGACACATTTATAAAACTAATTTGATAAAAACACTAATTTTTTAAATCATTATGTCCAAAATATCTTACAGTTATTTTGATAGATTGTTTAGGGAAAATTATTTTCTCAATGAATAATTGAAAACCCGGTTTTAATTAAAGACATAAATTTCATTTAAAGAATTAATATTGTTAATGTTTTTATAAAATTTGATCAAAATTATAATTATCAAAATTATTTATCAACAATTACACTTTCTTTAATTTTATTAATATACATATTGAATATTGATATATACATGTTTCATACTTTTAAACATTTTTGCTTTGGAAAATCACATTTTAACAACGAATTTGTGTTTAATTTATACATGAATTATTAAAATTTTGTAAAATTAAAATTAAAAAAATTATTAAATAATTTTATTCATCCTTATTTATATCAACAATTATGTTAACCTTAAATTATG
Source organism: Viscum album (assembly GCA_963277665.1). Taxonomy (NCBI): domain Eukaryota; kingdom Viridiplantae; phylum Streptophyta; class Magnoliopsida; order Santalales; family Viscaceae; genus Viscum; species Viscum album. The sequence goes on along the minus strand of OY728159.1, from coordinate 988,524,066 downwards.
ACCATAATGATTACTGAAAACTGTAAAAAGTGTTTCATGTGGTTATGGTGATAATTGGTTTACGAGGGGGTAAACTAAAAATATATCAGTTACAAATTATCCAAGATATTCCCAACATCCATTAAATGAACTATATTATATCTTCTATAATTTTCCTATTTTGATCTATGTGGAATGTGAAGAATGTGGTTTCACTTTTTTTTTTAAAAAATACAACTATAAAAATCGCCTCACTTATAAAAAGACACCCAATATCATATCCACATACAACATAAATTTTTTTTGTTCAATGAATAACTATGAGAATATCTTCAATACATTACACATATTTTCCTAGAATCATAATTTTGGTTAGAAATGAAACCTATGTATGCTTCATTTGAAAACCCAAGGAGTTTACCCAAAGAATATGTCAGGTTCTCCAATTATATTTTTTATTTTAATAATTCATCCACCTCTATAAATACATATTAAAAATTCATAATATAATATCCCCATTATATCCCATTTACAAAGATGTTTTTATATTTGGTAAACTACCTAGAAACATATCTTCTTCTATCAAATTGGATATGAAATCATTATTCATGTATATTGTAAACTAATGCCTCCAAAGAAGGTGTAATTCCGTTTCCACCAACACCTATATGGGATCAATATAACGATGTATTGGATGTTTTCCAATTTAGATTAAGATTTTATTTTATATATTTAATTATAAAAAAAAATTCTTCTCTATATTTCATTATGTGGGATTTTGATAACATCGCTTGTTTTTACGATAGACTATGGCCTCGTGAAGCGATATGATTCTATAACACACTACATTGAGGGAAATAAGGACGTGTTTAATGAATATATGTGATAAATATAACATATAAATGAATATATGATGGTAATATATTATTTTAATTTCATCCATTAAATATTTATTGAAAATAGGTACAATGATCACGCGTACATACAACCTACCATCTCTAGGTATGGTGTATTTCATTTTCTAGGAATAATCTTTTTCGATAACTCTCGATAAATATATACCACATATTATATATATATATTATGGAATCTTTTATGGGGATTATAGAACCATTATCATATTATGAGGACCAAAAAATAAGAAATTCATTCACACAAGAAAAATAATATAGTTATAGCTTGAAACATAACTTTGAAAAAGAGCTGTTAAAAAATAATAAAAAGGTATATGTATATAATTTTTGTTTCTATAATAAATGTTTAATAAAATTATATTAATTTTATAGGATTTTTGATCAAGTACAATAGATTTCATGACTAAAGGGAAGATATTTTTGTCAAAATTTTCCATCCCTGAGTCATTTTTAATGTTATACACCTTTAATCTATTATGCGGTTTATATAAAACCCCATTGACATATAATATCAATAATTTATTTATTCTAGTAATATTATATGTTTCATATAATTTAAACCGTAAATTGGTCTTATGATTCTATGCAACCAATGTAGTAGGGGTTTTATGCTACAAAAACACTATTTATGTATATTACTCATGATAATTATTCTATTAATGAAATATTATTATCTATATCCCGTGAAAACCAAGAATCATTTTATACTCTATTAATTTATAGAGAATAAATGTATTCCTATAAAATTATACTCATTATGTTCTCAACTGTTGAAAATGATGTATTGATGTAAAATACTCTTTATTGTTGTTTTTGGCCAAAACTGATTTTCCATAAAAAACCATATTTTCTAAAAAGGTTTTTAAAATTTTTGGAATGAGATATTAATGAAATTTTAATGTTATTTCTACTAAAAAATTTAAATGAATATCCTTCTTATTTTAAAAATAGTGAACCATTTCCTTTTATCATTAATATAAAAGGAATCACTATTTTATCACACATTGTATGAATGGAAATTTCAGAACATCATAAAAATATTTTATTTGAATATTGTTTAATATGTTTTCAAGGATAATTTCAATGAGAATAATTTTAATAATATTTTTTTAATTTAAATTATGTTTTTTTTGAAAGAAATTATATTTGGTCATGAAACATTCAATGGGATTTTTCATTTGAAATAATTTTCCAAAAAAGTAGACATAATTTGTTGTTACATATGATTACTTATTGATATGATAAAGGGACACAAATAATAATCATTCATATAATGGTTTGTGATAAAAATGAAATTAGGTTAATGAAACCTATTTATCTTCCATGGTTTATACTATGATAAAACGTTAACGAAAACCACTTGTTTTCGATGGATTATTCATTTATGAAATGATGGAATGATAAAGTAACCTATTTTCATTCAAAAGGATATGTTATGATGAAATTTGTAGGAAACATGTTTTCTATTTATTCTAATATGATGAATTTTTTAAGATAATGCTAAACAAATATGTTTGATTTTCTATATGGGATTCATGGGACAAATAGGTCCCTAAAATTCATTGTGTAAGGATTTATATCTCATGAGATGAACAGTATCACAATGGGAAGTGAACCCAGTTCAATAAGAGACTCTTACCACTATGATATTCTAGGGAGTGAACCGTTTATACTATGATGGTTTGTGGAGTGATGTCCCGACCCATCCATCGGGGCGTATAACTTGACTACTCCAAGCCCGCCATCCATATGCCAGCAGCTGGTGACTAGCACTGGAAAGGCATATCCCTAAAATGGGAAGGAATTATCTTTAAACCTGTAAAAACACATAGGGAAGAACACAACAAGAAGAAAATGTTATGTAAACTGTTGTGTTAAAAGAGTGTGGAAATTAAAGGGTCCAGAATACAATCGCAACTAGAAAAGTACAAGTATAAGTGAAATGTACAAAACAACTGAAAGGGGAAAAGAATATCCAAGATCATCCACCACGGATCCTACCTAAAGGGTAGGTATAACTCATTATCAGTATTCCATGCATCACGTCATGCCAAATGGTCCACCATTGAGCGTTATCCAGTCCTGGCTTCCTCAAACTTCAGCCCAGCTACTCATCGTATGCACTAGAAAAAATAAGGTGCGGGTGAATCCTATGCTAGGTTGAGTATAACGATACCCAGTAGGGACCCCAAGACCCCCGATGTTCTCTTAGAATTGCACAATAAAACAACAAAGAATGATCTCAATCCCAAAACACAAAGAAATAGACACATCCCAATTAGAGTCTCAGATCAAACTAGGTATATAATTCAGAGAAACTAGATTATGATTCTGACCCACACAAGATTTCTATGAACTCTAATAGATAGACATGGGATTCTCTAGGGATAGTATCATGTTAGATCCCTAGTCACAATGTTGAACACCATGACTGCTAGAGAACTCATCCTCTATCGAGTACAGTGGGCATGCCAGGTCCCATAGATCCACTTCCCACTAACCATGGACTCTTGAGGTACTCACCATGTTGATTACCATAGGTATCCTGCATCACCCATAGGCGCTCCCCACCATGGCCTGATGAGTTACTCCTCCTGTCGAGTAAGATGGGTCTGCCACATCACACAGAGGCACTCCCCACTGGGGACTGCAGAGGTACTCCTCCTGTTGAGTACCATGGGTCCCAACGTCCCACAGAGGCGCTCCCCAACATGTCCTGCTGAGGTACGCCTCCCGTTGAGTACCTTGGGTCTTCCATTTCACACAGAGATGCTCTACACTAGGTTTTTGAGTCACACAGAGTCGGAAAATCGGCAGTAGAGAAGTCTCATCCAGTCGCAGGGTTTCGTATGTAGTACGCTTGGGAGAACCGCTTCTCAAACGATCAGTCATATTACAACATTCACAATGTCTCACAAAGGAGTAACCTGATGATTCTACAATTTATAAGGGTTCAAATCCAATAGATGATGCGTTAATCAGATGCACGATCTGTGCATTATTGGCATTTCAGTATCAAGGACCCGGTAGAATTCTGGTGCAATCCAACCCTGCTGCATTCCAAGTTCCTCCAAAATTCTCATCTAGTAAACCAAAACGATTGTCTCACTCCAAGGATCCCAACACCACAGATGGGTCGTCAAACATATGTCTAGTTCTCAGAATAAGGCCCTTTAAGTGTTTCCGGGCCCGGTGGGGTCTGGGTCAGTTCCGACCCGCTCGGACCGACCCAACCTGACCCAGTCTAGGAGGCCACCGTGGACTCATCCCACTAGGCCGAGGTCCAACTTGGCACGCAGGAGGCATCCTGATGGGCATGAGGCATGACCCGTAGGTGTCGTCTCGCAAAAGGGAGGCCCTACCGTGTAGGATGCGGCCCACCTATATTTCATTAGGGGGTTAGGGGGATCCGCTCCCCCAGAATCAAAAACGGATAAAGGCTATTTGACATTTGAAGTAGTGGTGCCACGTGGGCATCTCTCAGTCACTGTGGAACCCGCCGGAGGTGCGGGTTCCATATCCTCTGTCACGGCTTTAGTCGAGGCTCCTTCACACACCGGTGGTATGCTGGTCGCACCACCCTTCATTTCCAAAGTTGGTCGAGGTGCCTGCTACCTCCTCCAATTACCGCATCTAACGAATCGTGGTCCCTCTTTCTCATCGACTGTGTTCGATGGTGCGCTAAACCTCCTCGGTGTCCGACCTATTCCGGCTTCTTCGATGAAGGCCACGGTCTCCCCTTGTGGCATGGGTCTGTGCATTGCCTCTTTCGTAGCTTTTCGGTGTTTCCATGCTGGCAGTATTCCATAGAGAATGCACGGGTATCGGAAAATAGTTGTGGGTTCGGGTTGAGTTCATTAGGCCCATGCCCTCCATGTTAGATCATATCATAAGGTAGGATAAAGGGTTCATTGAACTCTTGGAATCTAAATCAATATAATCCCCAAAAAGATACCCTCCAACAACCTCCCACAAAAATGAAAGAGTCACAGGTAAACCCGTCAGTGAGTTGACCCACGATCTTCATATTATTCAAGAACAGTGAAGAGGAATATCATTTTAAATTCCTAAACGAATAAATACTCAACCTTGAAAAACTGATGGAGAGCATCTCAACTTGAAGATGGATCGTGTTCTTCGTACCCACAACCAGTTCCCAATGACACCACTCGTACTTTTTCCTTCGGTTCGTTGTTCGGTGTCTCCTGTCACCTCCAACTAGGATCGCCTCCATCCTATAAGGGTTCGGTTTCATGACGCTCCTTCAACACTTCTCTTCTTGGTGAAGCTATGGTGGTACCTCCCCCCATTCTCCATATAAATATTAGAGGGGTTGGCTATCTAATGATGTGGGGATTTTATGGGGGCTCATAAATTAAGAACTTTTTTAATTCCCCAACAATGTCATTACATAGGTTTGGCAGGTCAAGCCTTTAATTGGCTTCAAAAATCGTTGGCCTCACACACCTATTGTCCGTTGAAGGATATGAGAGAAAATAAAAAAATAAAATTATTTCATTTCTGTTCTTTTAAAAAATTCACCAAACCGACCTTTTTCTCCAGACCTACTACAGTCAAAGTAAATCATCCCTTAAGTGAATCCCAGCACAGTGGATTCAACGGTGCCCTCGTATTTTTATTCTGAACAAATGCCTCAAAATATAGAAAACGCCACCCACGCGTTTACAGAACGTACCTTAAAAAAAGTTCAATAAATTAATAACGTTAACCCTCGACCTGAGATGGTTAGGTTAGGCTCCGTCTATGGAGAAAAATCCTCAAAGAACCCAATGGTACTCTTGTATTTTCATTCTGAGATACCATTTAGAAGTTATTGATTTTAGAATAAAATAATTTTCACTTAATTATTTTATTTACTACAAAAAAATAACTTTCACTGGTGGCCCACACCGGCCAATGTTAGTATTTTCCTAAATATCGAATACCCTAAAAATTTAGTGGTGGTATCATATTTTTAATCTGAGTCACCATTTATGGGTTATAAGCATTTGAAAATGTAAAATAACATTATTTAATTATTTTATTTAAGGTTATGCCATTTTGGGGTTTTCTCACAGGAGGTCTGGGCCGACTAAACATAAGTCACGTTTAGGGTAAACCTTCCATCCTGAATGCAACGGTGTCCTTGAATTTTTGATTCGGGTAGCTGTTTAAGAGTTATTTCACTTATTTTATAAAACTACTTACGTATACTAATTATAACATGAAAAACATCGACTGATCTTTCAGAGAACTCCATGCCTTAGAATTAGGCGTCGTCAGATTTCGCAGTCTTGAAATAATTCTATATTATAAAAATATAATTACATGGAAAATCTGGGTCTTAATAAGTGGACATGATCCAATATGATATTCCTAAAAATGTACCTTGAACTAATAATTATATTATATTCAATTGTTATTTTTTATTCAAAAAATATATGTCTTATGCCAATATTATTCACTCATAGATCACGTTATTGAATTATATTATGAATCATGTCTTATGAACCTACAAGATGTAATCCATGACTCATGTTTATAATATCTTGTATATAAGGTATGGTTATCAAATGTTATTCTAATGTTCTCATTCCCTTATAATGATGATATTTGGATATCTTAATTATTTAACCTAATGAGAATCCATGCTAACCCTTTAATATATTTCATTGACACTGGTTTTGAAAAATGGTGTTATTTATGATATTTATAAGAATACTTCTAGTTATTAAGTATACATTTAGAGATGATGTAGCTCATTTATTGACTAGATTTCTCTATTTCCATGTTTCCAAATTCACTTTACCAATGTGATACTCAGGTATGTTTTTGTGTAATGTGATGAGTATTAATATAAAAAATGAAATATCTATATATAAGTGGCTCTATCCATTATAAGTCAGAATTATCATGCTCTATTAATTTATAGAATGAATTTTCTACATATTATGGCTTTGAATGGAATCCTATAAAAAAGATTATTATATAAAGAAAAAGGGATAAGGGAAATAAGGTAATGAAGGGTTTTACCACATGTGATAATTTTTTAAAAAAACACCCTGGTACGTTCTATAAGTTAAGGAGAATTTTCTTCATGTTTTGATATAAATTATTTTATAATCATGAAATAAAGGGTAATAATGAAATATTTTATGTCAATTTTTTCAAATGTAAGGAGATGAGAGACTATATAAATTAATTTCCAATGCATCAAGATAATATACTTTAGAAGACAATAAAAGAACATATTTATGCTTCTGTAATTAATTCTAAAAAAGTGTAGAGTGTAAAGTTCTTGTTTATTTGATGGATGAATTGTTTTCATGTATAATTAAATTAACGAATATATAGATATATAAATTATGAAATACAAAGGAATTGTACTACAGTACTATTTCATTACGGATATGAGATCACAAGTTTAATGGAACTATTGTAAAAGAGAGTTGATTTAATGTAAGGATAAAAAAATTTTAAAACACATGATTGATGGATAATAAACATTAATATGATCTCAATGTTAAGAAAATAATGATAAATAGAAATTAGTCGTATATGATTGGTTATCTTAAAATTTCATAGGGATTTGGTTGTATATGATAAATTGTCTATAACCTTCTATAGGATTGGATACATGGAATATATAATAAACAAGATGATATTTTATTTTTTCAGTCATGCCTATTTTCATTAATGGTTCATGATGAATGTGAAATTAGGATCCAAATTACGGTGTATGGGTAATATAATACGGATTTAGCAACTTTCCATCTAGATTTTTGGACATTGAGTTTTGTTAATTATATTTCTGAAAATACCTAAGGTTATATATATATATATATATATATATGGAATGTATTAGGATGATCTTTCAGTTTTGTTGGATAAAATGTGATAACAATTTTGGTTTTATAAAATAAAAATAGATAGAGAAATAAAATTTCATCCTATAATTAATCTAATGGTATGTTAAATGTTAATTTTATTCCTTTGGGCTTACAAATTCCTCTTGAAGCTTTATTTCATTTTAGAAGAAGTTGTAATTTTTCTAATAAAAACCAAATGAGGAAATTATTTGTACATTTTTTGTTGTCCTCTACAATAACGATATGAATATAACTCAAATTCATGAAAATGTTCTTCAATGAATTGTTTTCCTATTACATTCATTATTATTGAATCAATGGTATTTTAAATTAACAAATATTTATGTTATTTCTTTGTTATCATTATTATGAGTGTGTTTTATATCACTCTATATTTATCATTGGGTATTACTATTCTCTTCTATGTCCATGTTTTCATTTCCCACCAATGTTCCCATACATTGAAACATGGTATTGTGTTCTTTATGAGGACCATTGTACAATAAATTAACTATTATCTGGAAGAAGATTTATAGACAACTTTTATGATATGATTTTATAGTAATTGAATTCTAAAAATTATAACACTTCATATCTAAGATCAATATTAGATTTTGATGATGCAGTTAATTTAAGGGGGAAAATGCAAGACCATGTGTTTTAAAAAATAGTATGATCGTGATTGATAGAGTTAATGAAACCCAACACCAGTGGAAAAATAATATATTACACCATAAGACTATATTATATTTTTCTCTTAAATAAACCCAATATTTTTTAAAGGTGAAATGAAAACAAAAATGGATTAATTGAAACGTGATACAATATTAAACATTTATTATATAAATGGGTCCATTATAACCTAGAAATTATGTTGAACTATAGGTATAAAAAAATAAATTAAGAAAATTATATATTTTACACATTACAAAAATAAATTCAATATTTATTAGTTGATTGTAAAGAAAATAAGAATCACTTGAATGAGAAATAACTGTTTTCCTAAAAACATTAATTTCTTCTAAAAGGAGGACAAGTCACACTTTTAACAAAAAAAATAATATTAATTATTTATAAATTTATAAATTTTTTAAAATTTAATCCTACTTTTATAAATATACATTGGAAAAAAATTGATAAATTTTGGATAATTTTATGAAATGATTAATATTTTGATGGATTTTGAAAAAATAATATTTTTTTAAAAACATCATTTTCATTTAAATTATTTAAAAAGTTAAATAATATTTTAAATTGTATTCAATGTAAAATTAGTAAAATTAAATTATAATTTAACTAATTTATGTAACATTAATAAATATTATATTTATTTTTTATATTAATACATTTTATACTAATATAGATTTTCTCTTTAGAAAACCGCTCTTTGGTCCCGTGTGCTGTTTAATTTTAAACTACATCCTGCCACATAATTGAATTTATTTTTTAAAAAAGTATTCAATATTCATAAATATATTAATTTTTTTATATAAAAGACATATTAATTTCTATCAAAATAATGAATAGTGAAATCGCTAAATATGAATTATCAGGGTTAGCATAATAATTTGTTTTGGGGGTTAATATAAGAAGATTGTGGCTTGAAATAACCTAGAATATGTCCAAAAGAATTTAAGCACATATTTTAATGTTATAATATATAATGTTTGATAGCATACCTTTTTAGGTTCTCTTGAAATGAAAACACATGGTTATTACATAATATTTATAAAAATTGCATCTGTATCCTCTCCCCCACATATAGAAATCCACCCCACGCCAACCATCATGACAAATTATTAAACATTTGATTCAAATATTACACAACCAAATTACTTAATTATATCCCTCCAATTTACCTTATGAATTATTTTTCTTATGAATCTTTCCAAGGAAAGAATTATGTATAATCATATAGAGTCTCTCTGAAGAAGAAGTAAAATTCGTGAAGATGCGTATTTGTTTTACATCTTCTTACATCCCCTTCAGGAATTTTTAATCTACAATAATAAAATAACACTATTATTTACTATAGAATTATATTTTATAATTTTCATTTCAATACCCATGTAAATATCATCTTCCATAAAATGGGACACAAATCAATTGATTGTGTGTACGACAGACTACAACATCGCGAACTAAGGAAATTAATATTCCATCACCACCATTAAAGGAATGATTTAATGATGTATTTGAAATTTATTTATGATATTAATCACATTATTATACTTTTATAATTATTATATCATGTATAGTGTCTTACATTCCATTCCAAAGAGGATGAGATAACATTGCTCGTGTCCATGGCAGGCTACCACCTTACGATGTGATGTGAATCATTTTCATCATATACTTTACATGAAAAGTAGCGAGGTTAATATTAGGAAATATATGGGATATTTATTATCTAAAAAATTACTGGAAATAAATCTTAACTAAATTCTAATCTTATAATTCATTGGAAAACAATAACGTTGTTAGGGCGTACATGAGGACCACTACCTCTAATATATGATGTGAAACATTTTTCATTATATTTTTATATGGATAGTAATAAGGATTTATTTTATCAGAAAAATGATATAAATGAAACTATTATACATAAATTCGGAATTAAAATTTATCCTTTCCATATGAACTGTCATGAAAATTGGAAACAACCTTCATGCATACGTATAAATTTCAATCTCTATTAATGGTGTAATCCATTTTCAATATCTAATGTTAATATATTACTATAGATACATTAAAAAAAATTATATGACATTTATATCATGTATAATATTATATATAATATTTATAAATGATTTAAATAAAAGTAAAAAATAACCATTCTAAAACATACATGAAAAATAAATTAAATATAAAAAATAAAAATAGTGAATTTTAATTAAATCATTAATAAATGGGTTCTAAGAAAATATTAATATATATTATATGGAATGATATATATTGTTACAGGTAATTAATATAAGTATAATAATCCTTTTTTTATATCAGAGGGTAGAACACATACCAAGTAAGTCAAACATCAGGTAAGTGTTTATCATCTCACTTTTGCATCTATGAGACATTTACCATATTCCCAACTTATTTCATTTGTGTTGTCTGTATAATGACCATTTTGATATGTTATATTATAAATATATTTATGTTATATGTATTTTATTTTTCAATTGTTGTTATTTTTTTATGTCTTATGATTCTTTTGTTTCTAATTTGGTAAGAGTTCATTTCACACTCTTATCATTATTCATGAATGATTTTTGTCTAAGTCTATTTTATGAGAATTATTTGATATTTTTATCTTTAAATAAGTATATTTTATCATATATTCATTATTAAATAACTTTTTCATGTAATATTACCATTTCATACACACCTTTCTACCCAAATTATTGTGAAAATTATTATAAGGAATCATTACATTATTTCGCTCTTCAGCCGAAAATCCATTAACATAAAAATGAATGTTATTTTTTTATGATTATTTTAGAATTTTAAAAATTATTAATTATACATATTTTTAATTATTTTTACTTTTTACATAATTTTTTGAATGAATTATTCATACTATTATAAAAATAATGATCATTTGGATTTTACCAAAAATGTTGAAGGGATCAATATTATAACATGTTTAACATGAAAAAAATCATTTGTCATCATGACCATTGAGTTTTTTTGAATATTATTCTCCATTTTTTATAAGTTTATTTTAAATTAATATTATGTTCAAAAAAAATTATGACATTTTTATTTTAGGATTTTATTTTTTAAGTGAAAATTGTATTTTCATCCAGAATGTGTTTAACAGATTTTTTCCAGTTTTAATAATCATCAACAATGTCATCCCTTTATTTTAATTATGATCAACATGGGAAGAGTTTAATTGACATGATACTTTTTATTTATTTGGATTTGTTTGATCAATTTTAATGAGTATATTAATTTTATTAAATGTCACCATATTATTCTGATTGATTAATGATTATGTTTGTTTGATTGGGATAAGTATTAAAATGTTAAATTATTGTTTAAAAATATGAATTTTTAATTTGATTATATTTCATCAATTTAATTTTATGATTTCATTTGGATTGGTATATGATGTGTGGGGCCCAATTATTGATAGCCCTTTAATGTAACAATTTTTATTATAAGACAAATCGGATGGAAAAATTAGAGGAGTTTCTACCAAAATATATAAACTACCATGTGAAAGATCATGAAAATATGATCTAGAAGCCCGATGTTATTAATTATCTCATTATGTGACTTGTAATTGATATCTATGAGGCTATTAAATTAGTTATAATATATAGGGATATATTTCATTCTCATGTGATTATTTATGTTGATTTTTATCAACTTTTATTTCCTCCATATTATCAATAGTTTTTTGATTATATGTAATGTGTTTCAATTATTTACCTTTCCATGTAATTTATTCTAATTTATTCAAGATTCACATTGTTTTATGCTTTCTCTTATTCTCAATGTAATCTCACATATTTATTATTTTTTGTATCCCCTATGATAACTTGAAAGGTTTTTTAACTAATATGTTGATATATGCTATTATGAATAATGGTTTTCTCAAAGAGAAAACATTATGTATTATTTTTTTTAATTATCATTTGATTTTCATGTGTTTATCTAGATTACCTAGAAAACTAAAATATTAGATCATTCTCTATGGGAAACCATTTATCATTTTTAGATATAATAATAGAACCACTGACACTAGGCTACTATATTTTTTGTATTTACACTCTAAACATGAGAACATTCCCCTAATATGGTTATAATATTATGACTTCCAGTAGTAGCTCCTGATGTAGGATCATTATCATTCCACAAAGGGAAATCCCTGAATGGGTTAAATGAACTAATAAAATTCTCATTTCATTCCATATGATACTGTTTTTAAAAATAGAATATAGTATATTAGATAATAAACATAGGAAATGTTGTGTAGAATCCAAAAAAAATACAAATATTATCATAAACTGAATATATAATTCAAGGATAATAACGTAATAACAAAAATCGGTTCATTATGAAATAATTAAAACCATAAAATTAATTTTATATCATTTATAATGGGTTGTAAGTAAAGTTTGTAATATGTAAAGAATGTCCCATTGGAGTTTCTATATATGTTCCCATTATGTCTCATTCTCATGTACTAGGTTAGACTCATGTCAAGACAATGGTTCCTTATTTAGAGTTATTAATTTTCTATAAATTTTTTCCAAGACCATGCACATATATAGTATCCATACATGGATATATTTATTGAAATATCATATACTATTTACTTTAAAAAACATTAGGATGTTATTCTTTACAAATACATATCATAAATGTTATTTATTGGGTTATGTTCCCTAATCTATGTTTTACATAATCTATAACCCCAATATTCTACTAAACAACCTCTGATACCAATTGTTTTGACCCTAACCGAAGTATACTAGATTCAATGGATACATTATTACATTGGCATAAGTTAAAATGAATTACACCCTAAAAAATATAATAGTTTAAGAATCATGTAAAACTTGATTCATTATTTATGTTAACATTATAATTTTATACATAAAGTACACATAGGGTTTTCTTTACAAAATTCATACATCCAAATAGTATATATTCCCACATCAGTCATAAAACACATTATTGTAACATTTGGAAAATATATCATAAGAATGGGTTGAGATCATGTGGTCTGTAAGGGTTTGTATCCAACCAAATGTATCATTTACAAATAATAAAATCCAATATGTCAAGGTATATGACTAAAATATATTCCATTCAATCAAATAAATAATCATGATTTTGTATGAAAAAATAACAATCAATTAATTCTATATAATCTTAAAAAATAACTGTTGATATTCTATCTAATTGAAAAATAATATGGTATATTAATAAATAATATCATAAAGATGTAAAACCTAATTATATACATTTTAACCGTACCTTCAAGGCCTCGCTCTATGAAATATTATATAAATGGGTAAAGCCTTGGCCCAAATCTCAACCTTACTTGAATCATGACACCTAATGATGCAACTAGAGGATATACGAGTCATTTACAATCACATAAAATGTCTACTAAAATACTTCAACGAATGGGGTGAAGCATAATTAACAAAACATTTTCAATGAAAAACTAACATACAATATGTCAATTATTACCCAATAATAATCATAGAAAAACCCTACAATGTAAAATAGAGACTGGTAATAAAATTTTACATCATTTATTAAACTGATCATAAACCATCCATAGAGGGATTTAGGGAAAAAACAAAACAATATATATATATATATATAATATTAATATTATAACAAAACCTTTTATTTAATTGATGAATACATAGATTATAAAATTCCGCTGTAAAACATCCATGATGAAAATATTTACTTCACATTAAAAATATTTTGGTAAAAATGACCAAAAAATATTTTCAAAATACATTTCAGTAAAAAAATATTATTGTATCAAATAAACATTAAAAAATTAATTTATGATGATAATATACATTTATATACATTTCTTACGTGTTAAAATAATGATCATGTTCATATTTTGAAAAAATCCAAGATATTCCTTTTTTGGAAATTAAAAAATTATTCCAGTCTGTTATTTTAGAAATTCAAAAAATGGGTTCGAAATTTATGTAAAAAATTAATGGGAAAATGTTAAAAAACTGAAAATATTTCAATAAATCATGGTTTTGTATGAAATATGATTTTAGACCAAAGAGTGAAATTAATGTAGATTTTCTAAAAAATATTTTTATAATAATTTTCTATATTGAATAGATTTAAATGTTATTATTTCTTGAAAAACTATGAATAAACATTATATAAAAAATTTAATTATTATCATTAGTGATAGATCATAATATTTCATTTTTGGGAATTCAATCATAAGTATTCAAGAGTAATTCTATGAATGTAAAATAAATCATTAGCACTTTGATAAATTTTGAATCATAATCCCCATAAAAGTAATAAATTAAAAATATAAAATGAATTCCATTAATATAAATTTATTAATTACATAACATATCAAATGGGAATTATATTCACCATATAAAAGAACTAAGTGGTAAATATTTCATACATTTGATGAAAATAAAAGTGAGATGATAAAGCCTTACATTTGGTCATATTCCCTTAATCTGTATTCAAAACTACAGAATAATAATAAATGGATTATTATTATTCTATTATAGAACCTTAATAATATAAATCATATCATTTATTATTTATATTTTGTTTTATCATCCATTTATTAATAAATCTTGGTTAAAATCAGGAATTTTATATGTTGTTCTTGAATGTTTTGGTCAATTGAGTTCTATAATTTTACATTGATCATGGTTTCATAATGTAACATATTTTCTACATGATATAAA
The DNA here is from genome assembly GCA_963277665.1 of Viscum album. Classification (NCBI taxonomy): domain Eukaryota; kingdom Viridiplantae; phylum Streptophyta; class Magnoliopsida; order Santalales; family Viscaceae; genus Viscum; species Viscum album. The sequence continues at coordinate 988,508,865 of OY728159.1, read as the reverse complement.
AATAATATATATTAATTATATATTAATTTAGTTAATCTATTATATATATATATATATATTGGATTAAACCATTCATGGAGATGAAATTTCCTCTGTATGCATGAACACTATTTCATTTTTATCAAACGATGGATAGAAAAATAAAAATATTAGTTAAAAATCAGAGAATAATAATTATTTAATATATATCATTTATATTAATAAAATATATCTTTACTACATTCAATGTAAAAAAAATGAAAAACATTTCACATTGATATGTGGAGGTGATAGTGACATGTATGAATGAGCGATGTTTTTTTCTAATGAATTGGAAGGTTAGAAGATTGATGTGATATTTAATTTAAATAATAATTTTTAATTCATAAATATTAAATATATTAATTAATTTTATCTTTAATACCATCCATGTAATGCATAAGTATAAAATTAATCACATCGTTATGCATGGTGGAAGTATGCCAAAAAGATGATCTTCATTATTGTATTCCTCATTGAGTTAAATGTAAGAAGGTATGTGTGATATTATAATTAAAAAGGTATAATAACTTCACAAATGTCATTTAAAAATTTAATTTCATCATTATAACCATCCATTAATGGTGTATATTAATAGATAATTGAATCAGTTCACGAGTTGGTAGTTTTCCAAACACATGATCGATGGTTTTATTTCCCAAGTGATAGAAATCCAAATGTATATAGGTTATTCCATTAACACAATGAGATATCACTATTTATTAGACACTAGAGTTGTAAAATTATAATATTATAATATAATTTCTTGTAGGTGGATGAAGAAATAATATGAATACACACATTTAAGAATGTTACATCTTCTTCATAGAGTCACATTTGTTTTATACCTTATTTCTAATTGGGAGGGATTAACGATAAAAATAAGGTAGCTATGAAATGGATAAGGAATTAATTATAAAATATGGTGTGGTATTTATTAATTTAAATGGTCTTTAATGTGTTAATATGGGAGGATAGTGTGTATCCTTTTATAAGTTGAGGGGGGTCGTATAGACATTTTGAAAAGTTAAAGTGATACACATGTTTTCCTATTGAAAAAGTCCTTACAAATGGGACCTTGTTGACCCATATAAGATATATGGTATAAATATGATCATTAAATGGTTCTGCGACACATTTTATGTTAATTGTATCCATTATCTTCAGAGTTTTAGCATAATTAAACAAATTTTTACAAGATCATGATAATTATTTTAACTATTCTTAGTATTCATTAGGGTGAAAAATTATTTAGACTATATTAGATAACATAAATTATGAAGATTATAAATATGGAATCCATTTTTTTCTAATTCAATTCACCTAATTGGAATAATATAATTTAATATCAAACCCATATATGCTCAAAATAAATGATTTTTTCAAATAAAAATATTCAAAAGTGTAAGATGTTTTTATATAATAATTCAATATGAAATTTATTAAATTTTCCAATTTTAGTTATAAAGCAATATAATAGAACTATTTTTTCCTAAAAAATAATATAAAATATGTTTTACCCATGTAATTAAATTTAAATAAAATATAATTATTAATTAAAAAAATATTTTTCATTAATCATAAAAAAAACAATCTCATCATGAAATTATCCGACATTCACCCAAAGATAATTTTTACATTTATATGTCAAAAAATAATTCTATTTTTTCAAATATTTTATCTAATTTCACAAAACATAGATTTTTTAATATCTGTCAAGGCATAACTAAGCCTCCTTTAAAAAATACAGTTTTCAAGAAAATATTTCATTTTATTTCAAATGGATCTTATTTTATTTATAATCAATAAATAACCAATGAAATAATTTTATATAGGTCAAAATATTATATCATGGATTATTTGTTTATTCATATTCATAAACACCAACATAATTGGTATGTAATAATGGTCATGTATAAATAATAACATATTAATAGAGTATCACATTTTGTTCAAACCCGGTGTTTCATTCATCATTAGCTATTGAATAGATTAAATTTTTTTAAAAATAAATATATCATAAAGTCAGTGGGTGTTATATTTCATTATGATATTGATTTTATGTGTCATACATGTTGTAGAACATGATGTTTATTTTTAAAATTTTATGTTGTTGCTAGGTGTTCCCTTGGTTGGTTGACATAGTAAATATATTGGGAGATGGGGTAGTGAGACAATAATTCCCTAGATGATATTTTTTGTTTTATATTAGTGGTTTAGAGAGATATTGTTGGATTATTAGAAATGTAGTTGATTTTTAATCATATGACTTTTCTTTTATTTTTCTACATTGTTTTTATATAATGTATTTCATAATGGATGATGTGGTTTTTCTTAAATAATGATTGATATCAATTCCTCCTTTATAATTATAATGAACGATGTAGTTTTTATCCCATGTAGTCTGTGGTGAGATGGATTTTTCTTCGTCGACATTTTATCTCAATTTCATGGTTTATTGTCCAAGAACCTCACTATTGGTTAAATGTAACATATTTACATTATGAAAAATAATTTCTATTTTTATGATGGTTTCATTGATCTCAGAATGTGGTGTTTACCCTTACTAAGTTTTTTTATTTTCATGACAAGATGTGTTTAATGGAATTCTTCATATTTACTACTTATGCAAATACTTATCTTATAGTTCATATAGTCATCTTTTGACCATTTTTTCATAGTGTTTGAATTTTTAAATATTTGTAAGATACTTTTTTATTTATTGATATGTAGGCGTGGAAATTATGAATTATAGATTATTAAAATTAAAATATCATGATCTAGTAAATTATTTTTATCCAAATTAGATGTGTGGGTAATGAAAATATTAAATATCAAAAATATATAATCATAGGTGAAAAAAATATAATATTGTAACATATGAAATGGATGGTTTTCCCTATAAGTGTTACCAATGTGTTTTGAGATAGATTCACCATGTTCTATTTACCATGGGTGAACATAATTAATTGAATGCTTTTATTTAATATTTATTATTATAGTAGAACCCTAAAATTCTAAATAATATGAACCCTAAACCAATTTTACTAGTGGTTTCATTAAAAACAATATCTTATGAGAGAAATGATAGGATAATATAATCTAAGAACTAGTAACTATGAAGTCTTTTCGTTACCATATTATCAGTAGATCCTATATCAGATGAGTTATTAATCAACTGAAGTAAAAAAAATTCAAATAGTAATTTTTATTAAATTTTGGTTCCTCTCATGTGAATATTTTTCAAATAATTTATCATTGTCTCAAAAAATCATGATTTTTTAATTCATATGAGATGTTTACTATGGAAGTTCATCTATAAAATAATTCTATTTTGATTTTTCATAGTGATTTTCAATTTGTGTTCAAGATGTGGTGAAAAAATGAGGGTATGAACACCATATTACATACCTATCCACCCTAATATATTCAACACTAAGATACACAAACACATTGAATCGGAAAAAGAAACTATAATTTTGATTTTTTTTGGAAATTAAGGGAGGTATCATATAAAAAGGAGGTATGGTGAATGATTCCATCATTGGGGTTGGACCTGCTAAGTAAGGGATAATCATAAGGTTGATTGGAGGATTGTGTGATGTGGCATAGAGGAGAATATTATGATGGAAACAGATGGTTTGGATACAATGGTGGTTGATATTAGTTATAATAAAAATGAGAGCATTGAATTTTAGTGGGATAAGTGGGTTCAAAGAAAAACAATGTCCACCGAATACTGGGGAAAAGATTTAAAAGAGGGGATTGATCATATCCTCAAACTATATTATCACCCTAGGATTAAATAGGTACCCTATTTCCATGGTGTATGAGGGTTGTCATAGCTAGCCTGAACACATTACATCATGAAATATAGGTCATGCCAAATGAAGGCATAAGAGCATAACATTTTTCATTTGGAGGATTGGGTATGTTGACTCATTCATAGTCTTCCAAATATTATTTTATTAGGTACCCCATGGGGCATGTTTAAACCACATGGAATCCTAATGTTTATCTATGTTTCCCACTTTTACTTTTTTGGGTGATTTGAAAAACTTCTCACAAAGTGTATTTTTCATACTCACAAATATCTTATCCTAATAATTTTTATACATATATGTCAATAGAAAATACAATAAGACATTTAAGGATATTTACACTCTGTAGATGTTATAAATTCAATTTATCACTATATACCCGAATATGAAGATCAAGCATTACTGTTGGAGAATTCATAAATTTGGGTATTCTCCCTCATCTATTGTGTAATAATTAGTGATTCCTTATAACACTATACTATAAATAGCGTAATATTATCTTCCACCATTATAGTGTATTCCACCAATCTCTATTTTTTACATTTTGTGTGTGCCTTAGGGTTCAAGTCATACATATATTAATAATGATACAACAATTATTTTTCATGTTCAAATCAAGCCACAAGCCTTCCCATGGGATGAATTATCCCATATATTGATATTATTCCTTCAATGAGAGTGTTTCCCATATGTTGTTATTTTTGTGTTGTGAATTTATATTTTTCATATACTTGGTGGAAATTGGAGCTTGTATTATCACTCCACAGATAATCATATATCCCTAGATATACTGTGGGTTCCTATAGGGGGGTTGATATTGGAGGAACAATATTAATTAAATGAAGTGTATGATACTCTCTCAACTATTGACCAATATTGAGTGTGGTCCAGGGCCCCGATTTGTGTTTTGTTATTTATGATACAATGCTTAATAGATTATAATATTTATGTTTTCTGATACCTAAAAAACAATGGGATGCATTCAATATACAACTTCAAACTGGGTAATTTACTCGATGCTTCATAATATTTATTATAATCTGAGAATACAGAGTCTTTAAAGATGCATAAGTTTTTATGGGTAATATATTTATATATTTTGAAAACATTATCTTATATACAATCATTACTATAGATCATATTTTTATTTAATATTTATCATCCACTTATTTCATCTCTCGTAGTATAGGTTTCATTATGAATTATTACATTTTCATTCAATTATAATTTTGTTGTATCCTATATAGTATATTTATAATCACCTTTATAAGGTATTTTCCCCAAATAGGTTGTCTCTCAATATAAGATATAAGTATACATGAATAAATTGTTGAATTTTCAGATAGAACAGATTGTTCAAGGCCAACTCAATGTGATGTTTTACAATACATAGTAGGAAGTGGTGTTTTGTGATGTTGGGGGTAACCATTTTTGTTGGGGATCATCCCCAGAGTCCATGTAGTGAAGTGTAAATTTATGAAATATTTTATTAGGAAAATTAAATGGATTGTAAAACATAAATATAATATGGAATTTTCATATGTGGAAATTTACTTGTATTTGATTTAACCTTCATGTGTTGTAGATAGTCTAGTTTTTTATTTATATATATTATTGATACTAATGTGTATTTTATGAATTTAATATATATATATAAATTATATCATAATATATTATAAGGTTTCCAATATTTTGAGGTATTCCTAATCAATGACATAATATATCCCTTGTACTTTTGTATGTATGTATTGGCATAAAATTGTAATAAGCATGGAAAAAGTTGTTATAACCAACGATCCTAAAATATGTTTTATTCTAATTAGGTTAAATACGTTCAGTTGAATTCTCAATGAAACCATAATATATTTATACTATAATAACACAACCATTGAAATTATATATATTTAAAGTAGTAACTAAATTATAAAATATCTTAACATATGCATATATAAAACTTTTAGTTTACAAAAATATACTTATTTCATTAATGTGTATATGAATACAAATTTTTATGCTATTTTAATTTTTTTAATGTAAAATAATTGTATTACAATTAAATGACGATCTTTATAAAATATTATATATATGTATTAATTCCATATTTATTAGTTTTATAGTGTAATGAATAACTTTTTTTAAAAGTGGTATTATTATGAAAAATGTTCCTCTCGGTTCTATATAATTTTTTTAAATAGTTATATATATTCATTTTAAAATGTAATATTGATGAAAGATTCACTATTTTTGGATTCATCAATATATTATTAACATATGATAAATTTTATGGATTCTTATATAGAGAAATTTATTTTAATTGTGAAAAATATTATATTTAAAATTAACATGAATTATATGAAATGGTTATTATATAAGTATGAATTTTATATTAATGAAACCTTTTCTTATGGTAAGGTTATTATCATATAAGATTCATTTAAATTTTAAAAATATTTCTTTTTAATTTTCAAAATAATATATTACATTTTTTAACTATATATATATTTTAAAAATACTCTTAATAAATTATACAATAAGTATTTTTAAAGTCATTTTCATTATAGATAAATTGAAGATTATAAAATATATTACAATATTGGAATTTTTAGTTCAAAACTATATAATATGGGAAATTTTATATTTGGTCATAAATGAAATTTTATCTTTGGTAAAATGTAGTAACTTGAGTAAAGGATAAAATTTTAAATGTTAACAATATAATTTTAATGGTATTAATACATGTTATTACTTGTGTATGATAGGGTTGTGGAGGCATGTTTTGACAAAATTTATCCATATTATCACTATTTTATAATTATGGAGTAGCATTACTTGAGAAAAACATCACATTATTAATATTGTGTTTCTTATTTATAAAACATGGATACCCTTTCACTTATATGAGGGGAAACCTTTCCTTAGTACCCCTTACATAAAACCCATTATATATTCACAAAAATATTTGAGTATAATACTATAAATTTGTATACACCATTAATAGGTTCATCAATTCTCAAAAGTCAACTCCATTAATTATTTACCCTTTTATTAAATAAGATAATCTATGTAGTGGGATATAAATTTATAACGACTTATTTATTGATTATATTTTGTTATGAGATGTCATTCTTCAAATTATATTATACCATATTAAAATGAAAAAATATTTACCATTATAAAACTGATATGTTATTATAATTTTGGATTAAAATTTATCTTTATTTCCCCTTTATATATTATTAAAAACTATGCTATTAAAATTTTGTGGAATAGACTACCATCATCACAATGCAACATGTTTTATTTCACTTAACCACATTTTAATACTGGTATTAATAGATTATTTAAAATATATTTATGATATTTATAAAATATTTTACAATCATAAATGATAAATCATGTTAATCATTTTCATTATTCTATAAAAAATTAAAACATTATCATTGTGTACATGTGGATTCCCACCTTTATGGGATGATTTCATTTTATTTTTTATTTGATCTCTCACATACATGGCTTGTTATGTGCATGAATTTAAATGATAAATATGATTTTCTATTAAATATCAAGGTTTTGGTAAGAAAAATAGTACATCATATTAACAAACTAATTAATTAAAGTACATTATAAATTCAATCATCCAAAATGGAATTCTAAGGGAAAAATGTTTTAATTGTACTATAAAATACATTTTTATAGGTTACATTAATTTTATAATTATTAAATATTACTATATAAAACCATAATAAAATATAAATCAGATAACTAGACTTATACAATTATGATATGATAATTAAATCACTCCATAATCAACCATTAATTATGTTATGTTATTGTTTTGGGTTGGTTAAATAAATTAAATAAACAATTCCATATTTTAATATCATGGATGACAATGGGAATTTAATATCAGGTATTATAATATATAAATATGTGAATAAATTTTTTTTTCAAGAATGATATTATAAAAACTTTACTCATTATTTAGGAATATTCACATTATTCTCTAAGAAACATCTAATCATTATCATCAATGATTTAACCCTTGTATATCATAACCAAAACAACAATATAAGAAATTATAAAATTTTAAATAATTAAGAAGAATAATACCTTATAGGATTATTGTCATTGAATGATGTACTTTTGTGTTTGAATAAATAACAACATCATGATTACAAATGTTGTTTATAATATTCAAGGTAACTAACACATGATATAAAAATAATAATAAACATACTAATATACATTAAGAGAATGATAATAAATGATGTTTATAAAAGGTTATGTATATGAATTTTTCTGATAGAAATTAATAAGATATTCATGTTTAGTATCCAAGATCAAAGAGTTCTTTTGACTATGAAGGTCAAAAATATATGGGTTTCTATATCTCATTTTTATATTAAAGAGACATGTTTGATATTAGAGACCATAATATTGTATATTTTTTATTCAATGACATACAAAATTCATGTATATTTAATATCTCTCCATTCATGATATATAAATATTAATATAATGAAACCCCTCTTATTCATACAGTATCATTTTTATATGTGTGTTTGAAATTATTTTTGCATTAAATATGTTATGATTCTTATTCTAGAAAATATTTCATATAATTTGGGTATATTATACGACTTTATTTAATTTTTTTAACATTTCATTTTTTTTGTGGATATACATTTAAACTATAGAATCCCTGTCCAAAATTCCCTTGGAACATGAATTATGATATCCATTAAAGATTGAGTTAATTGTAATATCCTTGACTTGTTTTAAAATATTATCCATTGAGTATTACTTTTTTATGTCTGATAGATTATAATATTTCATATTTCATAACATGTTTCTAATTTCATGGATGGTAATATAATTTTTTATCTGAATTATGTTTTATTTATGACTATATTTGTCATAAAAGTTCATCTTTATTAAGAAGAAAATATTTCACCTTCTCAATAGATGGTTTCCCCTCCATTTCCTTATTCATTACTCCAAAATTAGATTCACTCTTAGAATTTGAAACACAAATATATGTTTACTCATGTGAAGTCTATGATCTCATTCTCTAGTATTAAAAATATATGCTCTATTACCACTTTATGTTATTGGTTTTGACCTGAGGAATTTGATAATATTAAAAAATATTTTATATCCCTTAAAAAAATTTATGTCATCAATTACACATGTAATTAGGATTACCTTTTCATAATTTTAAAATCTAATAATAAATATTATTTTTTAAAAATAAAATTTTTTCCAATGTTTTTTATCATATTTTTTTAATGTTACATGACTTATTCAAGTATCATTTATAAATATTTATTGTTCTAAATTTATGTATTTTAAAACATTATTTAACATATTCTATTTAAAATTATTATTCTAATTTCATGGATCAATTATTAATTTTTTCATTTATATGTGATTATTTCCTTATTATTTTACATTAAATTCTTCAAAATTACATTTCAATGTTATGCTTAGATTCTCGATTTTTTATAATGAAGAAACATTTTTATAAAAACTCATTAACAACTTTTCATTCACTTTACCTTTTATCAATATAGGTATTATTGTCAAGGAATTTATTTTATGTGATCCACTAACTAAATGTTCTAATCAAATTTCCTTTTTTGTTTTAATCAATTCACTATATAAAACAATTAATTTCATGATGTAATTTTTTTTATACCAACTGGAAATTTTTAGAATGCATTTTTCATTCCCTAGGTTCTATATAATGTGTTTACTAAATATTTTCCCATGGAACCACTTGTATAGATGTTTTTTGGGGGGGTACTATATCACCATATAATGCATTATTAAGGATTTTTTTCTCATGAGACAAGGATAATATTCAGAGTCTCATTTTTCTAAACATGTTTCATAATGATATCGATTTTCAAAATACAAATTAAAAGAATTTCATTTATTGAAATAAAGAAGCATTATCATTTTTTTTGTTGTAAAAATTATTTTTGGTGATTCTGTTTGAACACAAAATGAATCGTGGGACCCTGATTTATTCAAAAAATCAATTATGATGATATTTATTTCATAATTTTATAATTTTTTTAAAATAATTATTGTTCCATATTTTATTGTTATTATAGATTTATTGGGAGTTAAACATTCCTATTAAATATCCTTATAATTAGTCTATTATGGATAATGTTTTTTGAAAAAAAATTCCATAATTTTTTGATTCATATATTATGAGATGGGAAACAATATAAAATTAATTATAATCCAAGATATTTTTGGTATAATATTCTTATGTATCCTCATTATTTTTCTATTCTAAATTTATGCTGACTTGTTATATTTGAATGATTAGACATAGGTTTACCCATACTGATAATCTAGGATTACCCCATTCATAGGTTATAAACCCGTGTTGTGATGATAAGAAAATTATTTAATACATTTAAGAACTTATTATGTTGAAAATTTTTGTGAGATGCTAGAATATCATTATAGATTAATTAATTCTTCAGAGAGTGGAAAAATGATCTATTAGTTATAAAATATATGATTTTTCCTTATTAAATTTTTACCAAATTCTATAACACATATATCATAAAATTTCATAGGAATTTATATTAAAGAAATATTATTATTTTTTCAGGTAATTTAGATTGTCATGAATGTTAGATTGTATAACCGTGAGATAGTTCATGTTATAGAGCAACATGCTTGCTTATTTTCTTATGATAGATTTGTTGTTACATTTTATTTTAGGATTGGTTTGGGAATGTATTAAAATTATGTTAATTTTTAATTTAGGTTAGTAATTAATTAAGGATACTATAACAAGTCAACCAAATTATGCAATATTTTTCATCATCTTTGAAAATTTATTACTTGACATAGATTACCAATTCATCAATTTAAAGGTACATAATGTTGTTATTTATTCCATATTATGTTTAGTTATAGTAGTTATGGTTTTTAAACATTCACATCAACCATATATACCCTAATACATTTGGAATATCTCTATTAAATGATGGGATTCATCATGATAAAGTTACATTATTTCTATTTGTATGGTCACGATAATCTCATCCCTCAAATCATTCCCCTCAATAACAGTTTCTGTGTGATGAGTTTTTGTTATAGAGACTCAAATGCTAGATACTATTTACCTGGGATTAAAGATAGTTTTATGGTCCTTCATGATTATTACATGTATTTCTCAAATATTATATGGTCATATCAATTGAGTTGTACATAAATTCATATTTTATTGACATATAGTGTTTATTTCAGTGAATGAGACCTCATGTGTTTTTAGGAGACCCAAATCTACATGAGATAGATGTATAGTTATAGTTTGAGTCATAAATTTCCATCAGGTTCAGCCACTTTCAACATAGTTGATTATTTCTCTACTGATTTCCCCTCATAAAATAGTGAAATATTAGTTGATGATATTTCATTTTATCTCGTGATTAGAAAACTCTAACATAGTAATAGTTTGAGATATTGATCCTGATAGAGACTTATTTAAATATTTTGAATCATATATAGTGTATAATGGAAAGGTACCATTATGACATTTGGACCATATTAATTGAATATAGGTCCTTGACATGTCCTGTAATTGATTTTTTTTCAGGATCCGTCATTTTGTAGGAGACATAATAGGATGATATATCATGTAGTAATTATGATATTATGAACCAATACAGATAATTTCGTTACAATTTTTTCAATTTATTTATTAGTAATTTTTTTAAGGACACACTCTGATTATTCGAATGGTACATAATTACAACATAAGGATATCTTGATTAGTGATTGGGATGGATCACCACTTTAGAGATGGAATCAAAGTCAAAAGAATATTAAGTATAAGGTGATGGTCATATATGTAGCCATTTCAGTTTGCAAATATGGAAATGATATAGCTGATGGGGATGGATAATCCTAAAAACCACACCCATAATCACCACCCATGGATTATTCCTCCCAAATTTGGAGTTTTAACAATCATATATAAGGAAATATAAGATTGATGTATGGATATTGTAGGAAACAAATGTGTGTATTTTGACATAGGATTTTTTTATTTCTATATGGAAAATTATAATTTATGGTGTTGATGTGTGTTTTTTATTCATTTTATGTATGGGTGTTAGGGATTCTAATGAAACCACTAGATATTACCTTATTAGATAAAGGGAATTCATAAATGGTTAACATATTTTATCCACACATTATAGTTATGTGATTTTAAACAATATAGAAAAAATAGTCACACAAAGAAATTCTTCAATCGAATTGATTAGGTCCTCTTGTCCCGTCATCAAAATAAATTAGTTAATGTTTATAATGATATCCATGATATTTTAAAAATATAATTCACTAATTTTCTTTATTTATTTAATTTAATGATAATATATAGATTTATCTTATTGTATTTCTAACATCCAAAATAAGTAATAAATAATAGATATTTTATCTATGCCTATTAATGAATTAGATAGTGTTTTAGAGGCTTAAAATGAAAATAAATAAAATCTTAAGCATGGAATACACTAATATTCTTAAAAGATTGTTTTACTGCCTTTTGATGGAAAACCCTTTTTAAATAAAACTTTTGACAATTTTATAATCTATATTTGTCAAAATAAACATATTTATTATTATTGGGACATTTAAATTTACATTGGATAAATTTTTGGTATTTTTCTAACAATGTTCATTTTTAATGAATAGTGAAAAATACTGCATTTTACATCAAAACTGCTTTTTAATCTACTTTATCTATATGATTAGATTATCTTTTGAATTGGTCTTAAAGTGTAATATGAATATATTTTTACCATTTAATCAAATGGTTGTCATTAGAATTAATTTCACTTTGAAATCGGACTTAAATTCAAGTCAATCTTTTGATACTTATTGTTTCATAAAAACACGCTATTTGCTCTGACAGCGGGAATTAATTATTAAATTAATTAATTTGACTTATATGTTTTGAATATTGTAAAATGGACTTCATTTTTGAATTTGGAATATCAAATATATCTTAGGGTGATGTTTTGGTATTTTTTCTGAAAAAACTTCAATTTTTTATGAATAGTGAAACCACTAAGTGGTACTTATAAAAACTTATTTTTCGTTTAAATGAAATTTTACAACTTTTGTGTTTTGAATTTAAAAAATCCTACATACATGTTTTTCATTAAGAAGTAAAATTTGGTTCAATTAGATTTAAATAATTTTTTGGTAAATAGTAACTTATTAAGTTTTTAATCACGATTAGAGGTAATTAGTGTAGTTTAAGGTAAAAATAATGTTTTAATAATATGAGATGAGCTTGACACATGTCCTACCCTCATTGGATGTGTCATGTCCGACCAAGACAATCCATGTGTCAACTTGGGGACCCCATGGAGCCACTTTGGTTGGGAAATGACAAAAATAATTTTTAATTTAATGTTAAAGTAAAAATGACACAAACACGAGATGTTTTACTAAAACAATTTTTACATGGGGTTATACAAGTCATATTCTTGACTAAAATATTCATTGGAAAGCTAAAAAATATTTCCTACATCATATTAATTTTTTTATAATTTTTATACATTAAATAAATTAAATTATTTATGACATCATGATGATGCAGTGATGACCTCATTATTTAACGATTTAAATAAAATGGAAAGATAATGTAAAATCTAAGACCTACACATGTCCAAAACTTATTAGATGAGTGTATTTAGAACCCTCATCACCTTATCCTCGAAATAAATCAATGTGGGACCTTTAAAATCCGAAACTCTTTTGAAAATAAAGTAACATTTTGTAACTTTCCAAGAGTGTTCTTCCTCTCCTCTTATAAAAGGCCCCCACCTCTACCTCCTTTCCCACACTCCCAAAGCCTTTAGATCAGCCAACCCCTGCCCATTTTGTCTCTATACTTCCCTCTCTTACTCCTTGAAGCCGCCCTTTGGCCAGAAGTCTTTCCAAGTAAGCCTTTGAGCTCAAACCAAAGGGAGTTACCCAATTTTAAGGTAATGTCTTAACATGAGTCCTTTTGTTTCATTTTGCTTCTCCAACCCCCTAAACTATTTTTATTAATTTCTTTTGTAACAACTCCAGTATCTTCAATATACTAGGATGTCGTTATAATAAGGATTCGAGCTACACTTACACACACCTACATCTAATGGTTAAAGGACATACTGTTTCCGTGGATGGTGAATTTATGCCTACCGAAACGATGATTGTTCAACATTATTTTAACACCTTAAAAGGTGGCCATTAAGATGTCACAATATTTATATATGATATATAATATGTTTATGTTTTCCTTAAGCTTCTTTATTTTTCATTTTGGGCATACCTTTATGGTTTCCATTATGGGTAAACGCGATATCTTCATTTAAGGAAGTGCGGACTACCGCCCCCTCAAAGTGATTTGATTCGTTAAATACCATATGTGGGACGTATAAAGGATGGAACTATGATATTATATATGATATTATACTGGAATTATAATGTACCTTTATATCATCATGATTCCATTCTATAAAATACGAAATTGAAATGAAAGTACCGTTCATGCGTACGTACGGCTTACCGTCTCCATGAACGGTGCATTTCATTTCTTACCTCTAAATGATTATGAAATATTATAAATAAATGTATATTCTGAATATATATATGATATATACATCATGATTATAATTCTGGATATAATGGATACAAGAACAACTTGTAATTATAAAGGGTTTATTTTTGAATCAAGTACCAATGATCATTAAAACGACCGTTATTAACGTAAATAATTACATAGTGTTCATGACATGGAAATAAGTGATATAAAAGGAATAATGAACATGAAAAAGGTTCTTAAGAAAGTAGAAATTAACCCAGGTTTATTATTTAGGAGATTAAAGAACGACTGAGTCAAGTCGGACCTGAGGTATGGGACTTCGTCTCAATCTCCTTTCATTGAGACATATTTTGTTTTATACACAACCTTCTTTTATACGGTGTATAAACCCCTTTGACTTTTAAATTTATTCAAAAGGAATCTTTTTTAAATGAGGCATTTACTAAACGACAAAAGGGAATGTTTTTGTCATACGTATGCGGCGACAAGGAATTCTCCGCCGCTGTGACCATTATTTGAGTTTCGGCTTCCTCTACAAGCCATACCTTTTTTTAAAAGAAAAATAAATACCATGTTTTAATTTTATTTTATTTTGGTATTGAAAATGGTTTTTATAATATTTTTATGTCAATGTGTGGTATTGATATCTTGTGATTGAAAGGTGGAAATGTTATGTTTCATTTATTCATGTTTTATGTGATACGATTATGTTGAGGTTCTTGGGAATTATTATGAAGACGGGTGGTTCCATGATAGACTAAGGGCGGGTGAGCCCGATATATCTCTCCAATGCATTGGGTAACGTGAAGGAGTGAAACGTTAAGGTTTCTTTGAAGAGATTTAGGGAATATACTGTGATGGGTATTCCAAACGTAACCAAGAGGGTTACTCCCTACGTAAAAATGTTATGAATGCCTCAAGTTACCTTTATGTCTTATGATTTCTATGATTTATTAATGATTTGATGAGGTATATTAAAGTGCTTAAGTTTTATGGGTAAAAGTATGATTTCATTCTTATGTATATATGTACCCATGTTTCCTTTCCATATTTTTATATCCCTTACTGAGCTTTTTATGCTCATCCCAAGTTTTTTTGAAATGTTTTTCACAGGTCAAGGGAAAGGTACATGATATGATGATAGTGTCAAGGAAGTGTCAAGAAAGAATCCATGTTTTATTTTAAATATGTTTCCATTGATGGGAAAGAAGAATACTATCTTTATGTAACCACTTTGTTTATATGTGGAATGTAATGCAAGTTTTATGATCTAATTCTCTAAAACTCTAAACACGAAATGATCCTCAATGTGTAATCTTGTAATAACTCAAGATTAAGTAAGGTATAAGGCTGGGGCCTTATAGTTGGTATCACAGGTCGGTTTAGATAACTTTAGGAGATAGAATTCTATTAAATGATTATCCGAAAATATTTTTTTTATGGTCAAATTAAAGTGATATAGTATTTGAAGATTACCATGTTGCATCATCTAAGACATGTTTGTTCAGAATGGTTTTCCAAAGAGGAAATAGGGAAGCAGTGCTAGGAAGGCATGAAGATGGAAATAACCTTCCGAATCAGCATCCTGAGATGGTCGGAATTGGAACTGAACAATTTGTTGCAGTAATGGTGCAGATGACTCAAGCGATAAATGGTGGTGGTATCCATGCACGAGATAAGCCAGATCAACCGCAGAGGAACATGTCAGTGGTGAAACATTTCATGAGGCAACATCCCCCATCATTCAGAGGATCATCTGACCCTGTGCTAGCTGAAGGGTGGATTAAAGCACTGGAGAAGATTTTTGATGTCATGGGGCGTTCAGACAATCAAAAGGTTAGTCTTGCTATTTACCGTTTGTAGGGTGAAGCAGATCAGTGGTGGTCTATGGTTAAAAATATCAGGGACGCTGATGAGATTGATGCTCTCGACTGGGATGAATTCAAAGGTATGTATCTTGAAAAGTATTTTCCTAAGGCTGTTCGACTTAGGATGGAAAAACAATTCTTGGAATTGAGGCAAGAGGAAGAATTAGTGGCTACCTATGAAGAAAGGTTCACTCGATTGGCAAGGTATGCTCCAAATTTTATTCAAGACCTTGATAGTAAAATCAATCATTTTTTTTAACACCCTGAGCTTCCACGATACGCTTCTCTTTCAATATTGCAATAGCTTGCATTGTACGCAAGTTCGAGATTCTAACACACCACGACCAATCAAAGTAGTAGTTATAAATAGTAATACCCACTTTTTGAAATTATATAAATTTTATATTTCAAAATGGACTTCATTTTTGTATTCGGAATATCGAAATTAACCAAAGTTGAGTTATTCGTAATTTTCTGAGAGCTTCCAATTTTTTATGAATAGTGAAAAATACTTAAAACAACTTTTTTAATATAAATAATTTATTGTGATAAATTATACTATTTAGTGGTTTTAAAGTATAATTAGAATATATTTTTACCATTTTATCCAATGGTGGTCATTATAATTAATTTAACTTTGAAATTCGGCACGAACAATTGTCAATCTTTTGATATAAATTGTTTCTTAAAAACACGCTATTTGTTGTGACAGCGGGAATTAATTATAAAATTAATTAATGAAACTTATATGTTAGTAATTTTGTAAAATATACATCATTTTTGAAATTGGAATATCAAATATATCTTAGGGTGAATTTTTTGGATTTTTCTGAAAAACATTAATTTTTGATGAATAGTGAAACCACTAAGTGGTATTTATAAAAACTGATTTTTTGTTTAAAGGAAAATTTACCACTTCTGTGTTTTTAATTTCAAAAATTCGACATACATGGTTGTCATTAAGAAGTAAAATGTGGTTCAATGAGATTAAAATAATTTTTTGGTGAATAGTAACTTTTAAGTTCTTAATCGCGATTAGAGGTAATTAGTGTATTTTAAGGTAAAAATAATGTTTTAATAATATGATATGAGCTTGACACATGTCCTACACTCATTGGATGTTCCATGGCCGACCAAGAAAATCCATGGGTCAACTTGGGGACCCCATGGAGCCACCTTAGTTGGAAAATGACATAAATACCTTTTATTTAATGTTAAAGTAAAAAATGACACAAACATGAAATGTTTTACTA
The DNA here is from genome assembly GCA_963277665.1 of Viscum album. NCBI lineage: Eukaryota > Viridiplantae > Streptophyta > Magnoliopsida > Santalales > Viscaceae > Viscum > Viscum album. The sequence goes on along the minus strand of OY728159.1, from coordinate 988,491,269 downwards.
AAACAATTTTTACATGGGGTTATACAAATCATATTTTTTACTATAAATAGTCATTGGAAGGATAAAAATATTTCCTAAATCATAGTATTTTTTTATAATTTTTAGACATTACATAAATTAAATTATTTATGACATCATGATGATGCATCGATGACCTCATTATTTAACAATTTAAATAAAATAAAAAGATAATGTAAAATCCAAGGCTTACACTTGTCAAAAACCTATTGGATGAGTATATTTCGAACCCTTATCACCTTAGCCTCGAATTATATAAGTGTGGGACCTCTAAAATCCGAAACTCATTTTATAATAAAGTGACTTTTCTTTACTTTCCAAGAGTGCCCCTCCTCTCCACTTATAAAAGGCCGTCACCTCTACCACCTTACTCACACTTTCAAAGCCTTTTGGCTCGGCCAACCTCTGCCCAAATACTCTCCCAACTTTCCTCCCTTACTCCTAGAAGCCTCACTTTGGGAATAATTCTTCCCAAGGAAGCCTTTGGCTCAAATCAAAAGAGTTACCCGATTTTAAGGAGGTTAAAGAACGGTCGAATCAAGTCGGACACAAGGTAAGGGAATTTCTTAACCCAACTTCCATTCATTGGGTTAATCTCCTACATTCAAATTATTTCATGATATTATTATGTCCTATTTTGTATTTTTACTTTCTTTATATGTACCTATAGTGAATACACATAATAGATCTATTTTATTTTAAAAATGATCTTTTTAAGGACTTCGTCTCAATCTCCTTTCATTGAGGCATATTTGGTTTTATACACAACTTTCTTTTATACGGTGTATAAACCCCTTTGACTTTTACGTTTATTCAAAAGTAATCTTTTTTATACAATGAGTTTTACTAAACGACAAAAAGGGAATGTTGTTCTTTCCATACATATGCGACGATAATGACTTCTCCGCCGTCGTGGCCATTATTTGAGTTTCGGCTTCCTCTACAAGCCATCACTTTTTTTAAAGAAAAATAAATACAAAGTTTTAACTTTCTTTTATTTTGGTATTTAAAATGCTTTTGAAAGCATTTTTATTATATCAATGTGTTGTATTGATATCTTGTGATTGAAATGTGGAAATGTTATGTTTCCGTTATGCATGTTTTATGTGATACGATTATGTTATGGTTTATGATATGTTTAAACCTATTCATATGAGGAACGAATTTGACTTAATAAGTGACTGGTGGAGCCCGCTATAGCTCCTCGATGCATCGGTAGGTCTAATGAGACAAACTAGTGTCTTGGCACGAGGCCTTGACAAAATCTTATTTGTGGTCTTGGCACGAGGCCTTGGCTACGTGGTTATGATAGTCTGGCATTATGAATTCCATCATTATGAACGTGGTTGTTGATATTTCATGTGATTATTCAACTAGTAGAATATACATGTGAATAAGTAAATGTCATTATCTCATTTTACTTTTGCCATATTATGTTGATGTTCATGTTTAAAAGGCTGTTGTTTTAGTTATACATTGCCTTAAATGTTAATGTTTATTTATGAAATCTTCCATAATATTGTTATCCTTACTGAGCATCTGAGCTCACCCCTTTCAATGTTTTAATATTTTCCTGGATGTGAAGAAGTATTTTATGAATGACCTATAGGGATAGTCATAAGAGGATATGAGTGTGGACTATGGAGACTTTGTTATTGTAGTTTTTCACCTTATGATGTAATGTAACATTTATGAATGTATCTAGTGTTACCAAGGCTACTAAACTAATCGGTCTTTCGAGACTTGATCTTTTGTGATCATGCCAATGTTACGAAGTAATGCACCGACTCTGGGTAGCTGGGGTCGGGGCGTTACAGTTTGTATCAGAGGCAGTTTAGTACTAACCTTGGAAGCTAGATTTATAAAAACTCTGATTAGAGCACATAGCCCGAAGATAGACTTTGAGGATTAGTATAGAAGAACTTCCTAGAATTTTGGTATTATATAGATTTTGTGAGTTTTCTGAGCAATACATCCCTGTTTGGATACGAGCAGGTAGAGGCGGCTCTGGCACAGATGTACCTAGGGGTAAAACCCGAAAACACTGCTTTGATCTAGACTCGAACAGGAACTGGTGCACGACAACGGGCCTTGCTGCACTCTTGGTTACGACACTCCCGGGGGATATACTTAGGATAATTCATATTTTCTTTACAAACCACTATGAAGGGTTATGATTATATAATTCCTCAAAGAAAATATTTTTATGGATTATATCCATAAATAGTTCAATTTATGTTAAGTATTTTATAAGTATGGAATTATGTATTTTGATTCATAAACTAATCTAGTTTATGCCATTGTATAGAAATGGCGCCTAGTGGAAGGAATGGAAACCGTATCAATGCAGGCACTCCGTGTAGGGATTTCCCTCCTGCTCAAGATAATTATTGTGGATCTGGAGATACAACTGGTGCTGATCAACTTATTACCATACTGGGACAACTCACTCAGGTTATGAATAATAACCTTACTCATATGGAGCACCCTGATCTGCAATGTGGAGGATCAATGTTAGACCGCTTCTTGAGGCAACAACCACCAACATTTAATGGGGGTACAAATCCGTTAGTAGCTGAGAAATGGATAAACTCCTTAGAGAAAATATTCCACTCCTTGGGGAGTAGCGAAAGGGAGAAGGTTATCATGGCAGTCTACCACCTCACTGGAGATGCCGATCAATGGTGGTCGCTGATTCAAAACACAAAGGATGATGAAGAAGTATCAAATATGGAATGGAGAGATTTCAAAGATCTTTTCTTAGAAAAATACTTTCCACATGACCATCGAGCAGATATGGAAATACAATTTTTGAGTCTGAGACAAAAGGAGGATGAGAATGTTACAAAGTATGAGGCTAACTTTACAAGGTTAGCGAGGCATGCTGCAGATTATATACGTAACCCAATAAGTAAGATCGATTGTTTCTTTGATGGGTTAAAACCGTTTCTCCGTCGAGCATTAGTATCACAATCTTTCTCAACGTACGAAGATATAGTCTCGTGTTCTATCAAGACAGAAAAGGAATTCTCTAAGTCTTATGACAACAAAGTAAAGCAAGAGAAGAAGAGAACGGTGGAACAAGAGACAGATAAAGGGAAAAAGGGAAAGAAGGATTTTCCATTATCCGATAATTGTGGGAAGAATCACCATGTTACTTGCTTAAAAGGAATGGGAGTTTGTTATAAATGTGGGGAAAAGGGTCACCAGGCGCGTGATTGCAAGGGAAAGAAAGAGGCTATCAATGTTGAATGCTACAATTGTAGGGAAATGGGTCATTATGAAAATGAATTTCCTAAGCATCAGGGAAACTTACCTCAGAAAAGGCCAAGGGATCAAGGACAATCTTATGATGTTACTACAGTTGAAGCGGAATAATTAATGTATTGGTGCTTTTGGACTCATGGATTATATTCTGGTTATTAGAATAATGTGATATATATATAAGGATTGTACTGCAGTACATGTTGATTTCATTAAGGTTTTAATATGATGAAGGTAGTCATATTTTTTTATGTGAGAATAAGAGAAACTTTACTTTGTTTAGGGAATCTAATGTTACAATTGATTTTGGAATTTAAGGACCCTTTAGAGAAAATCTGGACGGAGGTATTTTGGATAACTATAAAGGTTGGAATGGATTAAGTTGATATTTGGATAGTATTTTTTAAGGTTAAAACATTTCTGAATATTATTTTTTGAATATTATAATACTATAGTTTTAGGAAAAAGACAACCTGTAGGGTGGGGCATAACCCATCGCGTCGGACAAAGATGCAGGAATCGAACCCACAACCACAGTGCGACATGCCTTTATTACCTACCACTAGCCTACAAGAAGTCCCTGGTTATTACAAAATAGTTTTACTAATCTAAATGGTATGTGTTAATATTTGGAACCTTATACAATAAGGATAAATAGAATATTTTTGAGTTCTATTACGTTTTAGAGTGAAAGATGGGTTCGTGGTAAAAATTTATTAAAGAAAGAAAGTCTACATAAAAAGTATGTATATTCCCTTACTTTCTTAGTAAATAACCTAAATAAATTCCTCAACTTTATAAAAGGTAAATTAAAACAAAAACGTTGCCGATTAACTTTTCCAACTGGGGAATCAATGATCTTTTAACCAATCACAAGTTTGTGATTTTCTTGTAGTTAAACTTTCTCCTAATCCTATTTTCTAAAACTCTCCATCAGACCTTGATGGTTTCTTTCTCCTCCATATCCATATTTTCATAGAATCCTAGTATGGGATATCTTGGGTTACCTTTGTACTTATCTTTCTTTCATTTAAAGTTATATTTTTATTAACCTTATTTCCGATGTGGGTTTTCACAAAGGTATTTTCTATTTTCAACATTTTATTTTCAAAGAAAAATTTCAAATTGCGAGGACGCAATTTATTGAAGGAGGGGAGAATGTAACACCCCGAGATTCCACGATACACTTCTCTTTCAATAATGCAATAGCTTACATTGTACGCAAGTTCGAGATTCTAACACACCACAACCAATCAAAGTAGTAGTTATAAATAGTAATACCCACTTTTTGAAATTATATAAATTTTATATTTCAAAATGGACTTCATTTTTGTATTCGTAATATCGAAATTATCCAAAGTTGAGTTTTTTGTATTTTTCTGAGAGCTTCCAATTTTTTATGAATAGTGAAAAATACTTAAAACAACTTTTTTAATCAAAATAATTTACATTGTACGCAAGTTCGAGATTCTACAAGCCATACCTTTTTTTTAAAAGAAAAATAAATACCGTGTTTTACTTTTCATTTATTTTGGTATTGAAAATTCTTTTCATAATATTTTTATATCAATGTGTGGTATTGATATCTTGTGATTAAAAGATGGAAATGTTATGTTTCCTTTATGCATTTTTTATGTGATACGATTATGTTGAGGTTCTTGGGAAGTATTATGAAGACGGGTGGTTTCATGATAGACTAAGGGCGGGTGAGCCCGATATAGCTCTCCAATGCATTGAGTAACGCGAAGGAGTGAAATGTTAAGGTTTATCCGACGAGATTTAGGGAATATACTTTGATGGGTATTCCAAACGTAACCAAGAGGGTTACTCCCTATGTAAGAATGTTATGAATGCCTCAAGTTACCTTTATGTCTTATGATTTCTATTATTTATTCATGATTTGATGAGGTATGTTAAAGTGATTAAGTTTTATGGGTAAAAGTATGATTTCATTCTTATGTATATATGTACCCATGTTTTCTTTCAATATTTTTATATCCCTTACTGATCTTTTTATGCTCATACCATGTTTTTTTGAAATGTTTTTCACATGTCAAGGGAAAGGTACATGATATGATGATATTGTCAAGGAAGTGTCAAGAAAGAATCCATGTTTTATTTTAAATATGTTTCCATTGATGGGAAAGAAAAATACTATCTTTATGTAACCACTTTGTTTATATGTGGAATGTAATGCAAGTTTTATGATCTAATTCTCTAAAACTCTAAACCCAAAAAGATCCTCAATGTGTAATCTTGTAATAACTCAAGATTAAGTAAGGTTTAAGGTTGGGGCCTTTTAGTATTTGGTTTGATTTATATGGAATGAATAGTCGATATGTGGGTTTGACTTTTGTTTGAGAAGTTGAGTGGTGTGTTGGGGTATTGGATTTGGGTTGAACAGAGACTAGTAGATTTAATGGATACATGTTGTCAATAAGCCTATTGTTGAGTGCCATAAACTTGATAATGAATGGATGGATTTATGTATTTCCTATAAGATTATCCTATGTATGTCGGTATTGTTTCCTGAATCCCATATGACACACCCCAAGATTTTGTGAAATATTTTCTTCAAATTAATTTAATATTTGGAAATTTTTCATTTCAAGAAACACTAAAAATAGTTTTTCACTATGTAAAAAGTTCAATTCACACAACATATGTTACATAAAACAACTACCAGGAATAAATTACACAGAATAACATGGTTACCATACATTACATACAATATTAGCATTCCTTGATGGATTGCGTATCCCAGAAGACTGATTGTTACCTAACTATAAATTATTACATAAAATATTATATTAATGGGATATAAAATAAACATTATGTTGATGGATATGAATAATATTTACTAAATTATTAAAATACACAGTTCAAAAATATAAAATATGAATTTATGCGTTAACAATTAATTATAAATGAATATGAAAACTTATTGAATATAATAATAAATTATTTTTATAGTCATGAAGATATGATATCCTATTAAATTTAGTTAATTAAAATTTTTTAGTGATATTAATGTAATGACTATTTTATATATTCAATAAAATATTTTTCATATTCATCTAATAGTTTCGGTATTCATAAGATTATAAGAAACCAAATTTTACCTATAAAACCCTATTTTTTGTTAAAGACAGTTTTTGGTACTTTTAATAGAGAATCCATTTTAAAACAAAATTTTAATACTTCTATTGTTATAATATGTCAAAATAAAGTTCATATTTTTATGTGATACAAAGCGAGTAGGTTCTGGTAACTTTTTTTAATTTGTTCATTTGGATGGATTTTTGAATTAATAGTTAAAAATATTGTATTTCAATTCAAAGATACTATTTATTCTCTTTTTTTATAAGGCTAAATAAAATTTTTAATTATACAATTAGTTTAGTTAGATAATATTGTGATAAATTAATCCAATTTAGTTCATTTTAACAAATTTCACACTAAATTTGGACATAAAAACATAACTATGCCTTAGACGTTTTTACGTTAGAAATCTGCAGTGTCGTCTCGTCAGTGGGATTATTTTAAAATTTATTTCATCCCTATATGTGATTATAATTTGGAATAATAGATTTAATATTTTCAATCAGAATAAATAAGATTTTATAATAAAAAAAACATTTATTTTGACCAAGAATATTTGTCAATGTGATTAAAATTATTTACATCGGATAATTGAAAAATAAAGTTAATAAATTACTATACCAAAAATATAAGACCTTTAGCTCTTTAAAAACATGTCAAAAACTCATTTTATTGAAATTATTCATCAATTAACATCCCATTGTTTTGTTTCACTAGATTTTTAAGACTTTTTAGGTAAAAATTTGGGTACACCTAACTTGTTTTCCAAAATTCCAAGTGTTTCCTTTCCCTTCCCTAAAAAAGGACTCTACCTCGACCCACATACCGACACCTGTCAATCCCACTTGGTACCCCAAAATGGGTTTAAATAAGCTCCCATCGTCCCCCTTCTTTTTATAAGTCTTACCATGGGAATAAGGAATCTATAGAAATCCTTTTGTCACAAACCAATGGGTGATACATGATTAAGTGGTAACATATTCTATCAAGATCCTTTCTTTTTTTTTCTTCTACAACCCTCCACCAACATTATTATATTCTTATATGAACATACATTTATAATAAATATAATAGAATTTTTTATGACATGGTTTTTACTTATTCTTACAAACACCTCTATATAATGGGTAATAAACATCTCATTACTCTGTACTATTAACTACTACCTCACCAAATGATGATTGATTAGTTTCCCATTACCACTTATCGTGGTGGAAATTATGATGGAAAAATTATTTATATATTTAAATTATTATTTTAATTTTTTATTTAATAATATTTTTTTACCACATAGATCATTGAATTTTCCTTTGGTGTTAATACAATAATCTCATTTGACGAAATGTGGACTACCGTCCCCTCCAAGAAATTTGATTTGTTAATACATTTAATGGTTTGTATTAAGGATAGTTTTAGTGAATATATATATATATATATTATATATATGATATAATAAATCTAATTTAATAATTATATATATGTATACTTATATGTTGTTATCACTCATTATTTCATTATGATAGGGAAAATGGAAACAATGTCCATGCGTACGTATAAATTACCATCTCCATGAATAGTTTATTCCTTTTTTAATTCATTATGCTATAGATAATTATAATATGAATAAACTGGATAAATATTTACTTTTGGTAAATAATCATATAATTATTATAAAAAAGGATATAACAAATTAAGACACATTGAAGAACCAAGAGAATATTACCTGAATTGAAACTGTAGATAGGATCATTAAAAATCTTGTAATATAATGTCTCAATAAAACAATATATATTGTTATATATAAGACTAGTAATATGTAAAATATTTATAATAAATATATTTTTATTATCTTGGAATATTGTATGAGTACTAAGAGTGTAAAGACACAAGGTACGGGGTTTTCAACTCACTTGTAATTTCTATGAGATACATGTTATGTTTTCCAATATTTAATTTGATGGGGTGTATGTACATCCAGTGATTGAATTATATTTATCATATAACTTAATTTATAGGTATTCACATTTTCATTTCATGATATTTTATTCATGGGGATTATGTTTCAAAAGTTACCAAGTCAGTGAAATAGTTTTGTCTCCATTTTCATTCTTTGAGACTAATGTTTAGTTACGAACAAAAATTATATCTTGAGATGTATATAATTTAATTTTACATGCTACATAATTATTTACATTATTATCATGATATTTTAGGTTTCAAATATTTTCCACTTCATACATGGAGAGTGTGACCCCATGTTATCAAGTTATAAGATTTTATTGAGACAATTTCATAACTGTCCGAGATTTTTTATGTGTATTCACCCTTTGTTGAATTGTTATATTCTGTATCTCTAAAAATTCATGAAATTTTTCTTGTGGTTTTTAATGAAATTTTCATGTATTGGTACCAATATAAAATCATTATTATTTAATTTGGTTAAGAAAGAGTTTTTATGAAAACACGAATTTACCCTCTCTTTGTTTAGAAATATGTATTACTTCAAAAAAATGTTTTCTAATACGGGTTTAAATGATTTATCTAATAATATATAATTACCATTAAAATAAATTTTAATGATGGTTTTAAAAAAAATCAATGTAATTTTCTTGTCACATTCTGAAAAAGAAATTTTTATATCCTTTTTATTGTATAAAAGGAATGTTCTTTTTACCTCATAGGACATGTATGGATTTATCCACTATCAATATTTTTATGATTTATTTTCATGTTTAGAAATTATTTCAGTACGAAAATGTTTTTAAAAAATATTTTCAATGAAAATGGGCTTCCAAAAAAATTTACACTTATTTTATATACATTCATAAAATATTTTTGTGAAAAAATTTGAAAGCTTCTCTTTCACGGGTTATATGTTTATGAAATGTATTTCTCTTTAAAGTGTTATATAATTATTAAATCTATTTATCTTTCACATGTTATTATTTTGATGAAATGATAATGAATCCTTTAACATTTTCCACATGTTAGGGTCTGTTTACATGTTTACAATTTTAATTTCATTTCATGGGTTTTGATATAAAGTTTTATGATTTTTTAGCACAAGTATATATAATTTCACTATGAGATTGGTCAAACTTATATCCTCCTAAAATAAATAAGTTATAGATTAATATCTCATGTTATAAATTAATATGGTCTTAGGAATGATCCTTGACTAATATGATGGCCATGGGAGTGAACCATGACTACCAATATGGTAAGAGGAGTGAATTTATGCTATTGAGATGTCCCTGAGAGTTAACTACGACTACCCTGATGGTATGAAGAGTGAAATGATGATACAATGTTGGCCATTTTTAGTGAACCATGTCTACAAGGATGGTTAGGGGTGTATACCCATACTACCAATAATATATACATAGTGGTTCCATAGATACTACAGAAATCATGTTATATACTTATGTGTATTCCTAAATTTCATGTTTTATTCATAAGTTATGCTTTCATGGTTTGTTTTCATTAATTTCTTTTGATTCATTAAATTTTAAATACAATGATTAATGCGATGATTTATGATTATTATCTTTAACATGCATCCTATAATCTTCAATTTTCATGATCATGTTCTCAAACCCTTATACATAATATTATTCAAACTTGTCTCCCCTTTTACCCTTAAAATCCATCTGAGCTCACCTCTTTAGATTTTTATATCCCTAGGTTATGATGACATATTTTTATAAAAAAATTCATATAGGGGATCTAATCTGGTAGAACCTAGTGGGATATAATAAGGATCACTTACATACTAGTGTTTATATTTCAATGTTTCCAAAGGCACTAGACCAGATATGATCTTTGGGTGTCAGTTTTTATAATGTCTAAGTATTCCAAAAATGTTATGTAATGTTAATGTATTGAAAATTTAGGGTCAATATATATTTTATCAGAGAAATAATATAGCTAAACTTTAGAATATAGGATGAGAAAAATTTACTGATATCCCAAGGAATATTTATAATAATGTGTCTAGTACATGTTTCTATGGATAAGTATAAATATGATTTAATATTTAGTAAAATCTCATGGAATATTGGTATATTATAGATTCAGTGGTTTCTTAAAAATCCATCCCTGTTTTGATAATACACGTTAATGTGGCTCTAGAACAAATGTACCATTGTGTAAAAACTCTGACCAGAGGTTCTAGGCCTGACATAGGGTAATATGGTACACAATAATGGGCCTTGCTACACATCTGGTTTTACTCTCCCAAGGATATTCATTGGAAGTTCACAAAATCATCATGAGACATTATAAAATATTAAAATATATTTTGAATATTAATATGCTATGATAAAACTATGGTGTCATATATTTAAGATGGTTTCATGATTTATATATCCAATTAGTAATTCCATTCAAGACTATGCAATTTTATGCAATGATAAGTAATACTCACACTGTTATTATAGTTTTAGACAATGGTGGGAACCATAAGAAATTTTATTAATGTTGAATTTGATGGAAGATTTTATGTAGAGTAGTCAAGTTGGGTGATCACTAGAGTGAATGATTTTGTGATCATACCAAACCATTTTCAACACAAAATTACTAATAATGTTTACCTTAACAAACACTCAATATCACCAATAAGTGAATGAAGGAAATCACTGAGAGTTTATGTAATGGAGACCATAGAGAAATGATGATTCTGATTCTTTTTTGTCATAATTTTTTAAAGACTATACTGAGTGATTATATTTGAGGAAGAATAACATATTTTGACTATATAAAAGATGAGCAAAGAAATATGACTGCATGGGAAAAATAAGAGTTCTCTTAATGAAATGGATGAGAATATTTTCCTCCCTAAGACATCCTCAAATGGTATTTGTTTATTATTTAGATTAAATGGTCATTGTGAAACTCAATGTTTCAATAATAATGTTCCTCTAGAGAATCCGGACGGAAATGAGAGTAACTGTTACATTGTGGATAATGACAAGACAACAGATGAAATTGAAATTAAATAGGTATTATGTAATATAATATGGTATAATTGTTAATAGATTGAGGATGATTTAATTGATGTTTTTATGTTTTTGGATTCAAAATTTATGAATGATGAAATATTCAAGGACTGTTCTACGATGTTTTCCATTCATATTTACATTTTTTTGATAAATATTCATAATGGACTGGGGATGTGATTTAATGACTTGGTGATATTTTGAATAATGGAACTAAACACATAATATTTTATTTATGACTATATAATTTTATATGGATAAATATTTTTCGATTATGGATAAGTAAATGGTACAGTATTGATTGTCTTAGAACTATGTAAGGACTTGTTGATAGATTGTTTATTATACCAGTGATGAATTTTACAATATTTTTAGATTTTATGAACAGATCCAATATACATTGGAATTAGTATTCATGCATGTTTTCAAAAAGAATTTATTGTAATTCACATGTTTGGAATTTGACAAATAAGAGATAAATTGTGATATAGAGGGGAATAAATGTTAATATGATTTTGTGACACACTTTCTAATGTTTTTTATTTTCATCTTTTCGTAGGTTTATAAGGTTTAGAATTCATGAAAATTTTATGTTAATATTCTAAGGAAGTTTATATGAACTTAGTTTGTACTGAAAACCTTATTTAAATAGATATTTAGATTATACATTTTCAATTATTTCTATCTTATATATTTTAAAAATTATATTAGTGTTGTTTTTTTGAAAATGAAAATAATGCATGTTCTGTGAAAACCAGTCAATTATGGAAAGGATGTGCATCTTGGAAACATAACCAAATAATGATAAGGGTTTCACATCTACAATTGGCCTATACGATGTCAAAATTAATGCATAATTATTTTTGATGAATTAATATTAATGATGATTCTTTAGTGGTACTATTTATGTTTATAGATTAATGAATATTGATTTTGGAGGGAAATGTATTTAGATATTTCGTTATTTTATATGCCTTAAGATCAATTGTATGTGTATTTTATTTATTTATGCATCCATAATAATTTGAAGAAAATAAATCCATGATGTAATGGATGTATAATATATTTATATCATTATTAATAGTATGGAAATATTTAAATATGTGTAAATACTAAATATATAACAAATTTGGAAACTTGTGATGAATAGAGTGAATATTATCCGAAGTGAAACCATAAAAAAGGTCATAATAAAACCATCTAAGCAATTTTGTATAAAAATATTATTATGTAGAATATGTATAAAAAAATTATATTTATTATTATGAATCTTGTATAATTATGAAGTGTTTCATGACAAAAGGAAAAGGTATTTCACCTCACTTTATATTTTCATGAGATACTTGATGTTTTTCACACTCTATCCTTTTGTGGGGTGTATGTCCTTCCCAAGACAATATTATCTATATCATATACCAAAATATATGGGTTTTCTCATGTATATTTAATGATCATTATTTAATGTGGATTATGTCTCCAATGTTACCAAATCAGTGAAATAGTTTTGTCTCACTTTATATTCTTTGACACTCTTGTTTTTGTATCCACATAAATTTTATCTTGATGTGTATATAAATCCAGTTTATGTGTTACATCCTGAATTTCCTTCTTTAAATTATATTTTAATTTTAAACCAATTTTCTTTTCTTATATGGAGTATATGACCCCTAGTAACTATGTTATAAGTGTTCATGGTGGCAATATCATCACTGTTCTAGAGCATTTATATTTAAGCCTCATTTTTTAAATTATTATGTGAAATATCTCAAAATATTCACCATAGTTTTTTATCCTCTGCTTATTCATTTTATTTTCAAGTATGGTTACCATTTTCTACTATTCAGTACATAATCTATTTAACCATGTGTTCTTAGAAAATAATGAATTTACCCTCTCTTTGGTCATAAATCCATGTTCCATCAAAACTATGTTATCTAAAAAATAATTCCAAGCATATTATACTAATAAAATATGATCAATAAAATTCATTTTTACACTTTTTTCTCCTAATAATTTTTTCAAAGGAGTGTTATTTTTGTTTTCAATGAGGAAAATTTCGATACATGTTCCTATGTAAAATGAATGTTTTTTACCACGTACAACATGTAATGATTTATCTGCAATCAATATTTTTAAAAATTCATTTCATAATAAAATGTAATTTTTTATGATAATGTTTCAGAAAAATAATTTCAAATAAATGGTCTTCCATATTTTTGTAATATTATTTTATATGTTTTCAAGGAAAATTATTTTCAAAATTATTTCATGATTATTTTATAAATCCTCAAGGAAAATGGGTTTGAAAAAAATTTCCAGATTTCCTTATATGTATTCAAATTATTTTTGAAGAAAATGTTTTTTGAAATGTTTTGATGCTTATTTTGAAATTTTCATGGAAATGTTCTTCAATATTATTTAATGTCTTCTATATATATGATTTATGTTTTTTTTTGAAATTTATCTTTAATGGTTTTATGAATGAAAAACCCATTTTCAATAATGAATAGTTATATTACTCAATAAATGTTTTTCAATGAAATTTAGACATTATTTTACAAATATGATGACATGTGTTGATTTTACCCAATCCCTACTATGAAATTATATAATGGTTCAATTTATATTATTTCTATTAATGGTTTATTCATAATTTCATTATCTTTATGAAACATGTTTCGCTTTCACGAGTTATATGTTTATGAAATGCATTTTCCTTTGGTAGGTTATATGTTTAGGAAATCAGTTTATGTTTCATATGTTATGTTTTTGATGAAAATATTATGAAACATTTATATTTTTATAGTTTTTGATATGTTTACATGTTTATTATAACCAATTCATTTGATGGGATATGATTTCAATGTTTATGATTTCGTGACATATGTCTGTATGATTTCACAATATGATGGGTGGGACATATTTCTCCCTCCAATACACTGGGTAATGATTTATATCCCATGATTTATAGTAATATAGTATTGGGAATGAACCTTGACAAAATAATATGGACATGTTAGTGAACCATGACTACCAAGATAGTATGAGAAGTGAACTCATGCTACTAATATGGGAATGTGAGTGAACCAAGACTACAAAAATGGTATGAAGAGTGATCATATTCTTCTATAACAAAAAAACATGTTTGCCTATGTTATGATTATATGGATTATCTTAATTATTTCCATATGATTCTTGTGTTATGAATTCCTAGATTCATTCCACGATTCATGTTTTAGATCTCTAACATGCTGGGTAGGATCTTATATTTTAATGATCATGTTATCATGCACTTATGATAAAATGATTATACATACATCTCTCTCTATTTTATATTTAATGATCATCATATCTCAACCCTTTCAGTCATAACTTATCCATATTATGAATATATATATTTGGTATTATATTCCTAAGTGGGATTATATTCTTGGATAACTTTTCTAGAGATAATGTTCCTCACCCATGTACTATTGTATAAATTTAGATATTTCAAAATGCACTAGACAAAATATCATATTTGGGAGTCTGTTTGTATAATTTTTAATTATTATGCACAAGTTATGTAATGTTAATGTTATGAATAGAGATGGTCAATACAAATTTCATTTTATTGGGAACCACTAGAAATCTGGTGAAACCACTATTGAATAAGTAATGTAGGGGAATTATATTATTTAAACCAACTATAAAACCTTATTGAAATAATAATCATCGTATATAAACCCTAATTGAGATCATTTAATTTAGTTTCTCTCTTTGATATTCATTTCACTCCCAATTTAATTCTTTGGTGGATTGATGTGATGAGCTATGTCATGTTCTTCTCCTGGTACGTTGATCATTGTTTTGGTATTACATCTTATTATTCTTCTATTTACTATTGTTTATCTCTTTTAAAACACATTATAAATATTTGAAATTATTTATTTATAATTATAATCTAAATCCATTTTGATTTTTTGAAATACTGGTGTGTATTGATGGGATCATAAATCCCTCAATTATATTGATCCAAATTTATGGGTCTAAGTGTTTTATTTGATTTTCATCAATCAATAACATGTGAATATTGTGATTTATGATTAGGAGTTACTGATCACAAATCCATTAATGATTCCAATGGAATTTATATATTTTTTCTAAATTTTTTACAAATTTTTTTGACAATCCATTTGTTTCTTGGTTGGTTTCATAAATTGGATTTGTGTCAGGAACAATAATTATTTTTTTTTATAATTTATTTTAAATTTTGGTTAACAGAATGGAAATAGTTACAATGAAATATTTTTGTATTAGGATATGGTTTAGAAAATTTATTCTCCCCAATTAAAATTAACTGTAAATTGATTTAATGAATATTTTTTGAGGATTTGATGAAAAAATTTCCTTGAATTACATTATTTTTGGAGAAAGGAATAGGATTGAATAATATTTGTAAATCCATCATAGGGATATAATATCTCCCCATTACCATGGTCATATAGGGTAAAGATTGATCATAGTTACCTGTATTGTGTATGGATTCACTATAGATATTTTATTCTTTTCCCATAAACATTTTCTTATAGGTTATTGTGTACAATGTGTGGAAATCTAATCATAATAATTGAATAAGGATCAACATTAACTATAATATTTTTATAGTCATAGTATTTTTAACTTTTTTATTATCTTCAAGATTATTTACAGGATTTTTTATTTTATTCAAATTCAAACATGTTTTTTGGAATGTTCCTCTAAATCTTAAAAGAGATATTTTATCCATGAATTAATTTAAATGTATCCCATGTAATTTTTCACAATCACATCTTACAACTATGAGTATATGGAGATATTTTCTAAATGTTAGGAACCATAGAGAGTTGGTGGGATTTGTTTTTTTAGGGTGTGGGATTCTGGGGGTGACATCATGTCACATGTAGTTGTGTACATATAGTGTTTGAGTATCACGGTATTTATATGATACTCAATAATAGTTTTTCCTTACAATTGTATATATTTTACTATTGTAATGTTTTTTGAATAAAAATAATATATATATATATATACAACCATATAATTATAAGTTCTTCTGGTTAAATGTGTTAAAATTATTATTTATTGAGTTATAGTGATATTTAGCATCATATGGGGATCAGGAATGGACTTTGAGTAGCGTATGATCTAGTTATGGTTATTAATAATTTCTTAAATTGTGTATAATTTAGAAAATTTTATATATATGGATGTATCCTCATTTCCATCACGATTATGATATTTTTGGATTTCAGGGTAGTCAAGACATTGGAATGTGGTAACTTAAAGGGTATTTTCTGAGTGATCCCATCCCATATCTCATCATAATGAGCCATAAGTTACTAAATATTTCTGAAAAATGATTATTTTGGGGGTTCGAATGTTTTAGTCCAATTATTTTCTATTTTTTATTTATAATACTATTTATTTAATATATTCAATGATATAATTTATTAACGTACTTATCATTTTGAATATTTTTTTTATTTTTTAGAACCATCTCATATAGAAGAATTCGATCTATTCCGTTAGAGCGTGCTACTGATGAACCATATTAGGTAATATCAAATGTTGATCGGAATCATATTTAATTGATGGTGTGCATGGGTTATCCAATTGACCATGGTGTTGTTCCTACCGTTAATAATTTTTGAGAGGCTAAACTATGAATGGATGATGATAGGATATGAGAAAATGATTTTTTTCATTAGAATCCACATTATTTCCTATGGATAAAAAATCATTATGAATTAAAAAATACTTTGGGAATACTCATGATAAATTCTAAATTCATATAGAATCGAATGTATGTCAATTTAAATTACACCATCAAAATTATTTATTACCTATATATAAGGTGTTGCGAAATGGTTTTGGGGACTAAGAACAATATGGAATTGGATATGAAAGACTTAATGAACATTTTAATCAATTAATTGTACCTATAATATATGAAAATTAATAAATCCATGTCATTTCAAATGAATGAGAAATATTATCATTCTATAATGGGCTGTACTAATTACACTGTATTTCTATTCATCTTTTCCCAATAGGTTTTTTATAACGAGAAGATTAAGACTCATAGGTTTTATAGGGGTATTCAAACCAATATATAGTCACTATTAATCATGTTAAATACAAACACCCATACTATAAGGTTTAGTTGGGACTTTATATTAGATCTTGTCCTGGAAGGAAATATAGGATTGAAAGGATTTTACTTTCCCTCTGTTGGTTTCATTAATGGTCCTTCGAAGGGAATGAGGATGTAAAATGGGTTATAGGGAGAAAATACTGAGGAATTTTCTCAAATGTTTCATTTTTTAACGTCATAAGTGGATAGGGGATAGACATGATACAAGTATGTCCCTGTGAGATACGTGAAAACTTTTTCCTAGTGCCTCTAATGTTTTAAATTAATGTTAGTGAAGTGTTTACACAGAGATGTTGTCAGGACCCATCCTCAGGGCCCATTCCATGACTACCCCAAGCCCGCCTTCCATAGGCTAGGGGCTAGCGACTAGCACCAAAGGCATAAATCCCAATAACTGGGAAGGCATTTCCTTTATAAAAGTAAACAAAACACCACAGAGTACTAGAGAAAATAATACACTAAGTACAAAATAAGTGATGAAAAGTAAATGGTCCATAATACAAACCCAACCGAAAGTACAGCTACAATTGAACGAAAGTACAACAGAAAAGACAACTAGCTGGAAGAATAGAAGCAGCTCTTAGGTTGTCCACCTCAGATCCTACCTAAAGGGTAGGTACAGATAGCGCAGCTCCTAGATCGTCCACCACGGATCCTACCTGAAGGGTAGGTACAGATAGACTCCACAACGCTCTCGCCCGTCAACCTCCTCCGAGTATCGTCTCATCTTGAAGTCCACCTTCGGATACTGAATCATCATGAGGTCCACCTCCAGGTACCGTCCAGCCCTCGAACACTCTACCTCTATCAGTGTTGCCCGTCGTCTGCAACCAACACAATGAGGTGCCGGCATAGCCCGTGCAGGGGTGAGTATAACGATACTCACTAGGAACCCTGAGACCCTCAAGGTCTCACAAAATCCAACAAGGATAACTACAAAAGAAAGATCTCAACAGATAACCTCTACTTAGGTATGTGCCCATATATATACCTAAGTTATCAAGTAACCCATCTCAATCATGAGGAAACACAAAGGTTATGAAATCAACGGATAACCACTACCTAAGTATATTCCCATACATATACCTATGTTATCAAGTGACCCATATCAATCATGAGGTAAACACAAAGGTCATTGACTCAGCACAAACCAGGATTTTCATTATCGAAACTGTAACTGCTAAAGAGCTCTGTCTCTGACGAGTACAGTGATCCTGTCATGACTCTGAGGTACTGCTCACTAAACTAAGATTGCTGAGATACTCCTCCTGTCGAGTACCGCAGGTCTGCCACCTCACAAAGTACTGCTCCTCTGCCATGGGTCCTCCACCTCACACAGTAGTGCTCCCCCTCATAGCCTACAGAGGTACTCCTCCTTTAGAGTACCGCGGGTCCGCTGCCTACTACCACACGCTCCATCTGTCGTGGGTCTTCACCCAAACACATTAGTGCTCCGTCCACTGGGCTAGTCGACTCACTCCATGTCGAGTCAGTCAAGCAGTCTTCAGGTCTCAGCTGGATACACGGTATCCGTACTCCGTACGCTCGTATCTGGGATGGTCTGCTCCATGAGCTATAGGTCGATACTCCAAGTATCACAATGTCCTATTAAGAATTATCTCAAAGTACCGCCTCGATGTAGGGGTCTCAAAGCAATAGACGACGCGTCTATCGGACGCCCGGTCTGTGAGTTATTAGCCTTTTCGCCCGAGGCGCCCGGTTGGTTTCGTGTACGAACCAACCCGTCTTCATCTCAACTGTACCCCGAACTCTCATAGGATATACTCATGGGTACCGTTTCTCAACGTGATCACCAACGCCACTGACAGTTCATAAAATGAGCGTCCGGTCTGATAGTTATCCACTTTTCCATTCTAGGGGCCTAGATGGATTACGGATACAATCCAACCCGACCTTACTCCAACTGCGTCCAATCCTCGAGTGAAGTATTCTAAAAGTTCCGTCTTGTCAAGAGGAATCCATCAAAGTCGACGGCACGTTAATCGGACGTCCGGAGCTCATATTATAAGCATTTCCGCTCGAAGGGCCCGTTTGGTTTCGTGTTCAAACCAATCCGGCCGAACACAAAGTTCTTCAAAACCTTGAGTGTAATATACCTCAATGAATGCCTTGATCCAGTGATCGCATCGCAACTGACGGTGCGTCGATCGGAGGTCCGCAGCCCATGTTATTGGTATTTGAACAGACTTGTCCCAAAATAGGGGGTTTGGGGCCCGAGACCGACCCGGCCCGAGACCCCCTGGGTCGGCCGGAACCGGGTCGACCCGGCCCGGGTCTAGGTCCGGCCCAATTGGGAATGACGCGGCCCGACTGGCGTGGCTCGGCCTGGCCTGCATGGCCCGGCGCGGCCCGGCCCGCCCTGGGCGGTCGGTTGGCCAGGCGCGAGTGCGCCCCACACGGCCAGCATGGCCATGCCATTGCGAAAGGGGGGGGGGGGGGGGGTGCCCCCCTTAATTGAACAGCGGTCCCCACGTAGGGGCCACTCCCTTTGAAAGTTGGGGGTTACGACACCAGGTCTCCCCCTGGTCCCGAGCGGCCGCGGGACCGGTCGCCTGCCGCCGCGACTTCAGCCGCGACGGTCCCTCCTGGTAGCGCGCCGGAACGTTGCCGCCGTGGCGGAGTGGCGTGCCGGCAGGGTCTTCCGCGGACCACCGGATGCGCTCTGGTGACCTATTTTGCCCGTGGTCTTTGCCAGCAGTCCTCCCGGGACCTTCTCTTCACAATGAAGTCTTCAAATCACCTCTTTGGCCCGTTCCATCATCGCCCATCGATCCAAACGTCAAATAAACAATCTGCGGAGTCTTCGAATCGCCTCTACGGCCCCGACTTCGGCCGCGGTTTCATTTGGCCTCAACGGGGCGGAGCGACAGTGCCTCGCTTCTTGGTCATGATTCTCCATTCTCCTGCACGATGCCATTGCACCGCGCTACCTTTGTTCGTGCCGTAACTAGAACAACAACAAAGAGGGAGGATGGTCGGCCCTGTTCATAGTGTCTGACCTCCTCCCGTTATAACGATAACAGGCAGCCCCAAAATAATAAAAACCCTCGTCAAGAAAACGCAAGAATTAAACCATAATAATTGAACTTAAACCCCTACCTTGAAAATGGTTCATTTGTCGAATACGTGGGAAGCGATGTCGCTCCGTCAACACTGGGAAAGAACCGTCGTTGTTGGGGAGTTTCCCCGAAGTTGAGTATCATCCCTTGACGTGGAGGAAGAAAGGGATTGGAGAAGCGTGGGGTGTTCGTCACTGAGTCGGAAGGCTGTTCTTCGTCGGAGAGTCAGTGTTCTTCAAAAACTCAAGAGCTATCCCCGAATGTTTTCCCAACACACCAAATGCTCCCCGAAATAAAATAATAGCTCATTCTATTATTTTTATTCACACAACAAAGACTCAAAATTCAAAACTCAAACCACTTAAATTAATTAAGAGTGTTGGCATGATTAAAGGAGAGAGAGGGGGAGGTGATTGGTCTCACATTAAAGTGGAGTTTCAAGGGGTTATGGGGAATGTGAAAAGGTGGGGGCTCATGTGGGCCCCACATATCCTTTATTCTTCCAAGGGAAGTTAGCAACCCAACTTCCACACAAAGGATGAATGTACTTAGAAGAAAAATAAAATTGGTTGCACAAATTTTATTTTTATTCATTACTTAACTGATTATTTTAATAACCACACCCGAGCAAACACAACTCTGGAATGGGTGTTACTAAGCAATTACCAGTTCTGAGGTTTCATCGGTGCCCTCGGATTTCGATTCCAAGCACCGGTTCAAAAGTTATAAAAACTCGCTCGTTCGTTCACTGAACGTAATAGAGCTAAATTTCGGAAATTGATTCCGGGCACACCGAGCCTAGGAATAAGGTGTCGCCAGAAACTGCGTTCTTGTAAAATCCCAAAAAAATTAAGAAAAAATTTCCTTGAAATTTCCATGTCTTTACATTAATCACACCTCAGGGATTTACGTCCCCGTAAAGCTATAACACAAACTAGGGAAACAAAAGTGGTACTGACCATGCATCTGAGCCTTCCAATCCCATGTGCTCTACTGGAGGTTCTCGTGCTTCCAGTGAAAGCGCACCTGAGGAATCGACTGTTCACGTAGGACCTGCTCATGTCGATCCTCGATCTCCACTAGAACCTCTGTGCATGTCACCCTGTCATCGACGTCCAACTCCCTGAGGTCGATGATGTGTGAAGGATCATGCACGTATCTCCTCAACCGAGGTACGTGGATGATTTCATGCACCCGGTTCAACTGAGGTGGAAAGGTCAAGTTGTAAACCACCCTGCCTACCTTGCTGAGGACCTAGTAAGGTCCATTGATCCTCGGAGATAACTTGACGCCTTGTCCACATCTCCATAAACCTCGTCGAGGTGAGACCCGTATAAGGACGTGGTCGTCATCCTCGAACTCAAGAGGCCTCCATTTCCTGATTAGAACAGAAACTCAAAACTCCTACTGCCACAAGGGTAAGGTTGACTGACTCAAGAGTGATCGAACTCCCCCTCCGGTGCATGAGTTTGTCCTATACTGCCTAGGGTTTCCTTTTCTCCGACCAAGGAAAACCCATCCCGATGTTGTAGTTAGACCACAACCTTTTTGCCTAATACAGTAAATCTGAGCATGAACTGTGAATCCAATCCATACTGATACCAACGTCGTAATGCCTCGACGCTTCCACCAAGAGATTCCAACCGAAACTCTCGCCTCGAGGGTCAAATCACTTTGTTGGAATAAGTGTGATTATCGAGTCTCCTCCCATATGTATCTCCAGATGTGAGGGTTAAGTCCACGGCTTACCAGAAACTCTAGGTCTGGGATAAGATTCGTGGAAGGAAGGAATGATTCATATCAACGTCTGTTACTACAGAAGCTAGTAATGGACATAGACTTTCCCTTGAATCATATTTAGATCCATTGGTCCACACTCCTTAATAGCATGCAGCTACTCTCTTCCCCTGCCCTCTAGCTCCCTGAGCCTGGATGGAACAACAATGGCTGGTGCTTGTAACATGTTGAAATGTACACCACCTCACGCTGCTCTCCTACCTCTGCCTCCACATCTGATGCTCTGTAGATTTATCTATCCTTAACATTTCCTCTTCTTGAAATATTCACACGCCCAAGTCTCTGAGACTAGCACCAGATCGTTGTGCTCCAACTTCTAACATTATCTAGCTGTATTCGTTTATCCAAAGAACATTCAACCTCACGGTTCACTCTAGAACCCTAACGTGAGTAGGAATGCATAGAGGAAAAAGTGATGGCTCGAATATCCTTAAACACACAACGCTCAGAGGTCCGATCTCTATAGAACTGATTGAATCATATTCATCGAGTACCTGGAATGTTCGGTACGCCTCGATGAATTCTCAGATACCGACACGTATCTTGCCAAAGCTGTATAAGCTCTAGAAAACTCTCTCAGCCACCTCCTCAAGCTAGTCCTCAGCTGTCTGTGAGTCAGGTTCGCCTCGGAACTTGACTTTATCTGATGTTGTAACACGTGTAAGGTAGTAAGCCTACATGTGTCACATAACGGTACCACCGGTTGTAACTGCTGACCAACAGGTAGTGATGTATAGCTGACACACTACCCGAAGGCACGATCTCAGGCATCGGTCCACATACCGAAGCCTCATCACTATGAAGACCATCCTCATGGTCACTCACTAGAAGACACTAGTATCCAAGTCTACCATCCACTCTATTAGTGCCTCAGCTAGGCGGAAAACTCTAGCAATCGCCTCCAGCCAGTCCTCTGTTGTCTAGGAATCTTTCATGCCTCGTAACCTTGGAGGCCTCTACTGCTGGAACTCGTGCAACGCGCTCTGTCGGTGTGCACCGTCTGCTAGTATGAAAAGTGGCATCTGCTGCCCAACATGTGGTGGTGCTGCTGATACACCACCCGAGGGTGCCAATATAGTAAAAAGGGCCCAACACTGGAGCCTCGTCGCCTAGTGGGCCGTCATCGTGTACTAACTCAGAACTCCAACTGACTGTCTGCGTGGAGACATCCTGAACAGATGCGACACGGTCAACAATTTATTCCTGGTGAGCTGACCTTGTTTGAGATGACTTTTAAACCTTTGGAAACACACATGCAATCAGTGTTTTCATGCACAAAGTCAGAAATCAGTTGTCAGGGTCCTGGTGTATGGATACGCCGGCCGTCCACACCAACATTGGACTCCCTGAAATAAAATCCACACCCGGTACCCTTAACACTATTGCATCATAGAAAGAAAAATATCAGAGTCCTAAGTTCTACGGTAGAACTGAATCCTCTTATACCAATTTTTCACAACCCATCCTCGGGGCCCATGTTGTGACTACCCCAAGCCCGCCTTCCATAGGGCAGGGGCTGGCAACAATCACCAAAGGCGTAAATCCCGATAACTAGGAAGTAATTGCCTTTATAAAAGTAAGCAAAACACCACAAAGTATAAGCAGAAGTAATACACTAAGTACAGAAGAAGTGATGAAGAGTAAATTTGCCAGAATACAAACCCAACAGAATGTACAACTACAACTGAATGAAAATAAAACACAAAAGACAAGAATCTGGAAGAATAGAAGCAGCTCCTATGTCATCCACCTTGGATTCTACATGAAGGGTAGGTACAGATAGCGTAGCTCCTGGATCATCCACCACGGATCCTACCTGAAGGGTAGGTACAGATAGCCTCCACAATGCTCTCTCCCGTCAACCTCCTCCGAGTATCATCTCGTCGTGAAGTCCACCTTCGGATACTGACTCGTCATGAGGTCCCCCTCCATGTACCATCCAGCCCTCAAACACTCGACCTCTGTCAGCGCTGCCTGTCGTCTGCAACCAACACAATGAGGTGCGGGCATAGCCCGTGTAGAGGTGAGTATAAAAATACTCAGTAGGAACACTGAGACCCTCAAGGTCTCACAAAATCCAACAAGGATAACCACAAAGAAAGATATCAATAGATAACCTCTACTTAGGTATATGCCCATACATATACCTAAGTTATCAAGTAACCCATCTCAATCATGAGGAAACACAAAGGTTATGAAATAAATGGATAAACACTACCTAGTTATATACCCATACATATACCTAAGTTATCAAGTGACCCATATCAATCATGAGGTAAACACAAAGGTCATTGACTTAGCTCAAACGAGGATTTTCATCATCGAAACTCTAACTGCTGAAGAGCTCCGTCTCTGACGAGTACAGTGATCCTGTCATGACTCCGAGGTACTAATCACTAACCTAAGACTGCTGAGTTACTCCTCCTGTTGAGTACCGTGAGTTTTCCACCTCACAAAGTAGTGTTCTTCCACCATGGATCTGCCACCTCACATAGTAGTGCTCCCCCTCATAATCTACAAAGGTACTCCTCCTATCGAGTACCGCGGGTCTGCTACCTGCTACCAGGTGCTCTGTCCGCTGTGGGTCTACACCCAAACACAGTAGTGCTCCGTCCACTGGGCTAGTCGACTCACTCCAAGTTGATTCGTTCAACCAGTCATCAGGTCTCCGCCGGCTACACGGTCTCCGTACTCCGTACGCTCGTCTCTGGGAGGGTCCTCTCCACGAGCTACAGGTCGATACTCCACATATCACAAATTCCCACGAAGAAGTATTTCCAAGGATAACCTCATCGTAGGGGTCTCAACGCAACAGACGGCGCGTCTATCGGACGCCCAGTCTGTGAGTTATTAGCCTTTTCGTCCCAGGGGCCCGGTTGGTTTCGTGTACAAACCAAACCATCCACAACTCAACTGTACCCCAAACTCTCATAGGGTATACTCATGGGGACCGTTTCTCAACGTGATCACCAACGCCGTTGACGGTTTGTCAAACGGACGTCCGGTATGAAAGTTATCAGCTTTTTCGTTACAGGGGACCGGTTGGATTTCGGGTATAATCCAACCCGGCCTTACTCCAACTAAATCCAATCCTCATGTAATGTATGGAAAAGGTTCCGTCTCATCAAGAGGAATCCAAAAAATCTGACGGCACATCAATCAGACGTCCGGAGCTCAAGTTATATGCATTTCTGCTCCAAGGGCCCGGTTGGTTTCGTGTTCGAACCAACCCCGCCGCACACAACGTTCTTCGAAACCTTCAGTGTAATATACAGAAATGACCGCATCAATCGAAGGATCTCATTGCAACTCACGGTGCATCGATCGGAGGTCTGTATCCCATTTTATGGGCATTTGAATAGACCTGTCCGAAAATAGAGGGTTTTTGGCCCGGACCGACCCAGCCCGAGACCCCCAGGGTCGGCCCGAACCGGGTTGACCCGACCTAGGTCCGGGTCTGGCCCCTTTGGTCATGGCCCAGCCTGGCTGGAGTGGCTCGGCGCGAGTGTGCCCCGTACGGCTAGCTTGTTCATGCCGTTGCGAAGGGGGGGGGCTGCCCCCCTCAATTGAACAATGGCCCCCATGTGGGGGTCGCTCCCTTTCACAGTCGGGGGTTATGACCCCTGGTCTTCCCCTGGTCCGGCGCGGCCACGGGAACGGTCGCCTACTGCCACAGCTTCATCCACGGCAGTCCCTCCTGGCGGCGCGCCAAAACGCCGCCACCTCCGGGCGGCCGGCCACCGCCGTTCCGGCGTGGCGCGCCGGTAGGGTCTTCCGCGGACCACTAGATGCGCTCTGGTGGTCCGTTTTACCTGTGGTCTTCGCCAACGGTCCTCCCGGGACCTTATCTTCACTGAAAAGTATTCAAATCTCCTCTTCATCCCATTACATCATCACCCGTCAATCCGCACGTCAAATAAACAATCCACGGAGTCTTCAAATCGCCTCGGCGGTCCCGAATCCAGCCGCAGTTTCGTTCAGCCTCAACGGCGCGGCGTGATGGCGCCGTGCTTCTTCACTGTGATTCTTCATGTTCTTGCGCGGTGCTTTTGCACCGCACTACATTTGTTCTTGCCGCAACAATATCAACATCAAAGAGGGAGGATTGTTGGCCATGTTCGTGCGGTCCGACCTCCTCCCGTTATAACGATAACAGGCCGCCCCAAAAGAATAAAAACCCTCGTCAAGAAAACTCAAAAATTAAACCATAATATTTTAACTCAAACCCCTACCTTGAAAATGGTTCGTTCGTCGAAGATGCGGGAAGCGATGTCGCTCTGTCAACCCCGGGAAATAACCGTCGTCGTTGGTGAGTTTCCCCGTGGTTGAGTCTCATCCCTTGACGTGGAGGAAGAAAAGGACTGGAGAAGCGTGGAGTGTTCTTCGCTGAGTCGGAAGGCCATTCTTTGTCAGAGAGTCGGTGTTCTTCAAAAACTCAAGATCTCTCCCCCAAATTTTTCCCAACACACCAAATTCTCCCTAAAATAAAATAATAGCTCATGCTATTATGTTTATTCACACAACAAATACTCAAAATTAAAAACTCAAACCACTTAAATTAATGAAGAGTGTTGGCATGATTAAAGAGGAGAGAGGGGAGGTGAGTGGTCTCACATTAAAGTGGAGTTTCAAGGGGTTATGGGGAATGTGATAAGGTGGGGGATCGTGTGGGCCCGAACTCTACTTTATTCTTCCAAGGGAAGTTAGCAACCCAACTTCCACACAAAGGATGAAACTAATTAGAAGAAAAATAAAATTCGTTGCACAATTTTTATTTTTATTCATTACTTAACCCATTATTTTAATAACCACACCCATGAAAATGCAGATCTGGAATGGGTGTTCCTAAGCAATTACTGGCGCTGCGGTTTCATCGGTGCCCTCAGATTTCGATTCCAAACACCGGTTCAAAATTTAGAAAAACCTGCTCATTCATTCACTGAACGTACCCGAGCTAAACTTCGGAAATTGATTGCGGGCACACCGGGCCTCAGAATCAGGTTCCGTCAGTAACTACATTCTTGTAAAATCCCAAAGAAATTAAGAAAAACATTTCCTTGAAATTTCCAGGTCTTTACATATGTTTTCCCAATGTCTATATCTTCTTCACTATGGTATATCCACATAATAATCTAGAGGATATTTTTTGTAGTAATATGCTTCATGGAATATAAGGTTCCAGTGAAAATCAATCATAATTAAAAACAATTATGCTGGCTAGGAGTTATTGGTATATGTTCATGTAGGTCTGGTTACCGTGATATGTTTCATTTCAATTGCTTACTCCTTAGTGACTACTCTAATTTATATAGGTTCCTCTAACTAAATAGTATCATTTTTTATTGTTTATTTTCTAAATTACTAATAAAACGCATGAAATTTAATATTGAATAATCAATTCTACTATGAAGGTATAGGGAGAATGTTTTCCAATATCCAACATGATCTTTCATTATGTGTGATGTAGAGTCAATTTAGTGATTTATTGGATCATTAACTGTACATATTCGATCTGATTATTATGATGTATTGATTGATTTAACAAAAGTATCTGATCGATTTTTATAATCAGTTAGTGTTCTTCAATATTTCAAATGAGAGCTCTTACAAATTTCAAGAATAAAGTGATCCAAGTTGTTTTTGGACTAGGAATCTCTTCTAGATATTGATTAATTTATTTTTTCTGATAGAAAAACTATTTTAATTATAATCTAGTAATTTCGTTCTACCTCTATTATTCAAGTAGTATTACAACGTGCCTCTAGAATAACCCTCATGTTTTTCCCTAGAGTGTGAGGTGGAGTTGTTTAATTTTTTATTTCATGTTACTCAATAAATATTGATGAATTCTAACAATATTAATCCATATGAATTGAATGAGAGGAAAATTATGATGGATGATTTAATAGAGAAGGGATTTATAGTCTCAAGTGTGTCACATTCAGTAGCCCCAACTATTTTTTCCATTATTTGTTTCAAACTATTCAAATATGTGATGATATTGAGAATATCAATTGAGTAATGATAAAGAAAAATAGCTTTCATCCCATTGCTTATTTATTTAATTTGGTAATGGGTTAATGTAATTTTTAAAAATTAAACTATGGTCCCATTTTCACCAACTTATAATCAAGGATTACAATATTCCAAATACCACTTGTAAGAGAAGGTGATTCAAATTTTGTTAACATGTGATGATATTTTTCCAATCTGAAAATATTGTTATCTTTATATAGTTAGTGAAAATAACACACTCTATGTGTATTGAATCTTTTATCATAGTTTTCATTGACAACATATTGTTGTGTTCTTTGATTTAACAAGACTATGGGTTTCACATGAGGTATGTTTTGGGAATTTTGATGGATCATAGTCGTTATGAAATATTATCAAAATATTAAATTTATATCTGAATAGTAATGTTTTTAGAACATGTGAAATCAGAATATGGAATTTCATATGATCTTGAAAAATTTATGGCTATCATTTCATGGATATATCTTCAAAAATCATTATGATACATTTCTTCTAGGGAATGTATGTGTAATTTTGGAAGTTCAGTGAAAATTTATCCTTGATTAGTCTTCATATGATAAATCTCACATGTATAGTTTTTATATTCCTATGTGATTATAATTGTTATGAATCTTTTAATATGGCGATTTTTCAAATTTCCTCAGCACCAATTAAAAATTTACCAAAGGATGGATATGGATATTTGGTTTTTTGTGAAACTTTAAATTCAGGTTTGGTGTTTTTACATATGTAGGGTGATTACATAATGTCTTATGGATCACGTAAGTGTCATCATAAATAGAGGAATTACCTTATATATGGTGATGAACTTGATGATATTGTTCTTTCCCTAAATATTGCATCATACTATCAATTTGAGGAATTGTTTTCCATTCACTCATATTAAAATATTATGGAATATATCTTTTCTAAAATAGAATATATCAAATGGAAAATATGATGGGTAGAATAATTACAATTCATCGACTGTGATATTCAATTTTTAATTTTAAAATATAATGTATTTTTCAATCATCATAGTTGATAGTCACCTTATAATGGTGGGAAGGATGTAAAGGATGAGAGGAACATGATGATAGTTTTTCTCAAATATACAAAATAGGCTGGGAAGAGAAGTTCTGTAATGGTCTATAAAGTGTTCAAATATCATTAAATTATCTCATGATTAATCAATAGTTGGAACAAAAATATGATGAATTATAAAACACATTGGTTACTATATATGTTTGTGGGACCAATCCCAAGAGGTCTCATCCCTATAAGGGTATCCATGTCATCAAGAGTCGATATATTTTCCCATTATCTTTAAGAATGATCATTGCAAGGGATTATATAAATTAATCATATAATGAACACCATAGGACCAAAAAGGTGTTATTTGAGACGATACTTCAATTTTGGTAACCAATTATAAAAAAAGACATACAATGTATTATATTATGTTTTTTTAAATTACAATAGATTAAGGATGAGCACAAACATGATTGTGGTTTTCTTCAACCATTTCCTATGAAAATAAGTATGTGTAATGAAATTTATATGTACATTCTAATTGAGTTACATTGAACTACCGATGTTAAGAAATCCATTTGGGTGTTGATGGATTCGTTGACCCAGTCATCTCATTGTATACTGATATCTAACCCCAATAAATTTGAGTAATTAAGAAAGATATACATGTAGGATATTTAAAGGGTACATGGTTTTCATAGGTTAATTTACTATGTATTAGACACCCATTTAACTTTTAGGTTTTTAAATGGTTAATTAGAGGCACTGATCACTCAAGTCAACTTGATCATAATATATCATACTCAGAAAGATGGAAAAATGGAATGTGATAATCTGAATATGTAGGATATCTTTCATATTTATGTATTTGAATTACAGGGTCCTAGGGATATAAATTTGAGATTTGATAAATTTATTTATATATTTGTATCTATTTATCAATCAGAGCGGCATGTTTTGAGGCTTTGTATTTCAATCATTGCATCTCTCGCCTTTATTTTTAAAAGTTTGGAGTATATTCATTAGTAGTTACACATATGGTTCACAAGCTAGAGGGAATTATATATTTTTTTAAATAGTTCTTGCTGATAGATCAGAGCCAGTAATAGTCTTTTGTGGTCCAACATTATCATTCTTGTAGATTTTTTATGAGTGGTCAATTTTTTTAATGTATCATTTTCATTGGTCATCGATTTTTTCAAAATCATGGATAACATGGTCCTTAGTTTGTGGTACCCTATGAGATCATTGAATGGATTGAAAATGTTGTATATCAATTTTCATTACCAGAAGAGTTATATTTAGTCTACATCATTTTCAGTGTGTCTCAACTTAAAAAGTATTGTCTATACCCTTATTATGTCGTCTATTGGTAATCCCTCAATAAAAATCCTAATATTTAAAGAGTCAAATAACCAAATTATGTTTTTTATTCTAAAATAATGGTTCTATAAGGGATTTCGATAATGTGGGTTCATGTGATACAGAAACATGGATATAATTATTCGTAAACATTGGATAATGCGTATTTGATGAGTGTCTGGTTTCCAAAATACTATGATGGAAATATTTATTCAATATTGTTTTAAAGAGGATAAAAATATTATAATGATGATATATTTAATATTCCCCTTGTTTATGTACAACATCAGGGTTGTTTTTATTTTATTCCATAGGATTCCATTTTTGTATTGTTCATCATGTATTTAATTAGTTCTGGATGAAAATAATGTTCAATGAATTGTTCTTGTTTTTCTTTGGGAGTTTTATAGGTGTCCCTGGAGGTTACATTTGTTTTTGACATGGAACTGTAGAAACAAATTATATATGTATTACATCAGCTAGCCAATAATAGAACTTTTTATGGTCTTAATTTATCTGATAAGGTATGGCTATTTTTATTCTTTTTTAAAAACCAAGAATTTATCCTTATAAATGAAATATATTTATTAAGGGATGTTTTAAGACTATTATTGGATTTTTTAGAGCATATACCTCTTTTTTTTTATGAAAAAAATAGAAAAAAAAATATTAGAGCATAGTTTTAGCTAACCATGCTCCATAGAATGTGTGGCCCTATAACTGTATGACATTGCTTTTATTAACCGTTCAATGGTGTATTTTCTTCATAAGTATATCATCGAGTGTTTGAATTGCCTATATATGTTTTTTATAATTGTTTTCAATATGTCATGTGGGTTGTGTCACATGGATAGTGGGGTGCACTTAGTCTGAACAATGTCTAGCCATCCAAGAAGGAAAATAGTGCACCCCTTAAATTTTTGGAGAAAAGAAAGATATTATCACCATATATTAATGAAATCACCCCTTTTCTTCTTCCTTGTTTTTCATACAGATCACATGATAGGGAGTGGTTTCCTATCATCTCCATAGTCTTTCATCTATATCCTATATATAGCCTTTGTTTTTTATTTTTCTACCAATTGAATCACCATCGGTACTAGATTCAATCAGATTCATTCTTTTCAATGATAATCTCATTATATTAGTTATTTTTTTATGTAAACTCATATTCCCTATTTTCAAGGAATATGTTAGGTCTTATGATTTCATCCATTCTAAGCTATATTAGATGAAAATATTGGATGAGTAGTCCTATAACACCATATGTAATATGGTTTAGTAATTATCCCTCTATTCCCATTTCATCATATTATTCATAGTGATAATGCCTTCCCAGTTATCCATGTGTTTCCATGAAAATATAATTTTACTTAAATTATTCGGTATACTTGATAGATATTATAATGTTGCTTCATAATATTGATGTAATGGGCCCCAATCCACTAATTGTATCCTTTTTGTCATGGATATGGAATATCACATTGATATTAAAAATTCAAATGTGACCAAAAAACATCCTACTAGTTTTTAAATGGTATTTATATGAAGCTAATAAATGGAATTAAATTGATTCTAAGTGGTATTACCACATTGCATGTTTTTATAGAGGCAATGTTTACAAATAGTTGAATAGAATGTATAATGAATTAAAACCTTCTTATTATCACTTACTAATGAATATATTAATAATAAATACATGAGATACTATGACATGGTTTCCATACTAATATGATTCTTATGACAGACATTAATATTAATAGGATACTTCAGAATGACATCCCTAATAATATGATACTCAGCAATGGTGTTCCATACACTAGTTATACTCAGGTATGGTCTTCCATAAACCTGTGATACATGGGATTAGGGTCCCTTGTGATTTATAAGAGTTGATAAAGGTTTCTCTATATACTCTGTAATAATCTAGTGAATAGACATAGAGTCAGGAGTTATGACTTGGGTCTTGGATAGTACTGTATAGGTATTTATATGTCTTTAAACATAATTAAATATATATCCCATATATATAAATACATGTATAAAAAATTATACATATATTTCTATGGTGAAATACATTCATAGTTTCTTGACATGGGATTAAGAATTTTGTGTCATCATGGTGTCCTTCATGAACTAGGGATGACCGTTTATAATTTAAATTATTTTTTTACAATTAGTATATCTACACACATATCATATTATTGTAATTGGAAGGATAGGTGATGACATTTTAGGTGGTGACTTACTGACTATATGTCACACCCTATTCACTTATCAATTTAGTAAATAGAAGTACATCAGGGTTGGGTGTAGGGATATGGGAAGGCATCTAGTCATGGAATCATGATTGATTAAAGGATGAGACCATGGGATCATGGTAGCAGACCTTTTTTCCTGATTATATTGGATATCCATTTCGGTATTTTCTAAGTTTTTATACTTTTATTGCACTAGATGTCTACTACCAGGTATTTATTATTCCTACAACTATCTTGACGTAGTCATCATTTTTTATATTGATCCTTTTTTGGCATGATGTGTTATTACTATATTAATGGTTTAATTATACAACTCTTTTAGGATAATTAGGCTTTCAAAATTTATTTTTTATATCATTATTCTAGTTATATGACAAACTAGGTCATAGTTTCCCCATTTTATCTTCACAAACCCTTGTTACTATTTATTTGATTCCATTATATATGGAGTCACACTTGAGGTCATGTGGCCCCCAGTTCACCTACTATTATAAAATAATTTTAGATGTCACATGAAAATGTGGTATCTGAGGTTTCTTTCTTTTTATTTTGGTTTGTTTTATAGAGATGATACATGGAATTTGCCAAATTTTTTAAATAATCATTTTCCTGGTAGTAGATAACCCCCATATAGGGGAAACTTGAATTACATGGTATGGGATATTTCAGTTTTTTATTTGGCCTATTCCTATTGTAATTAATTTTTTTTAGAAACACACATGTTGTGTAACATTATTAATAATTATATAATTTTTTAAGGACACATTTTATAGTGTCATGTTTTAGAAATAGGTTATCATATCATGCATTAATATAGGATCTTATGGATTCACATGTCATTCATTATTCCATGCCATATAGATATATTTCATTATTTTCATTTCCTTTATTGCATGTTATTATTGAGAGTTCCTTGATTATTTTTATAGGTAAATGTGTTAAACATTATTTTAAGGATATAATAAAAAGATTAATTAATGTTTTTTCATTAATAAAAATAGTTTATTCCCATAATGATTAATGATGGATGCATAATTAACCAATAATAAAATTCTTCAGTCAAGGACCACTACATCCAAGGGATGAATCATTTGTTTATTTGATTATGACAATTCCAATTGTAATTTATGAAGCATGAAATTATAAATTTTATTAATGTTTTTTCATTCAATAATCTCATTTGTGTGACCTATTATATTCATATAAATTAAGTATGGTCTAGGTCATAGTTACATGATTTGAATTTTTTTATTTATTTAGAGAATATACTTTTAAAAAATGGAATGGTGACACATCTGGATAGACCATGATATCTATATATATTTACCCAATAAAAACAATTTATATTTTTAATCTAAATGGTCATCGTTAAATGGAAATGACAATTGAAACCAAAAGTGTTTTTTCCTCTATAAATTACTGGTGAATCATAGAATAACGGTATCCATGAGGTATGGTGGTGTACCTAAAACCTGATCCGACCATTGTAGGGGATAGTAGGACGTGTCTCTTGCATTTATAATGATTTTTATATTGGTAGATCTAGATTTATCTTTAGGAATCGAGGATATAATTTTATATTTTTGTCTTTGGTAAATGTTATATTTCTATTTTTTTCCTTAAAATTTTTTTTAATCATTTAGGAGTCCTGGGTTGAGAATTTATAGATCAATGACACCATGAACCCCTTTAATCATTCTCATGGGGAGTGGGATGACCCTGTTCAAAAGTTAGTGCTCACTAGGACACCAGTGTTTTCAATAGTAGGGCCACCATGGACACCTCCTATTCGTCTTGATGGGGGAGACTATTCCCAATTATGTGAGGGATTCTTTCATCATATGAAGCCCATACAAGTGGCCATGTGACATACCATATCTATGGGAAATTTCGTGTGACTATTACAATTGCATAATTCTCCCATATTTTTAAGTGATAGAGGCCCATCGAATGTACAATTATAGATAGAGGTCATAATGACTATCTTAGAGACCCTTAAGACAACTATTGAGAGTAGAGTAAACCTAAAAATGTATATTCAAAGTGATTCATCTAATATATTTTCCAATTTTATCAATAAAGTAATATTTCCTCAGGGCATTTCGTGGGTGTTCTTTCAGACAGTCTTCATCTAATATTTCATTCCTCTGACATTGAGGTACGACATAGATTGAAATATTATGAATATTCAGTAGGGTATTATGTCCATGATGGACTACTATTCTTAGTTTATAGTGTTCATGTTATTCACATCAAATATTTCTGGTGACACAATGGTGAAAATTATTTTTTTGTAAGATTTGATTTTATATTCCATCAGATCTTATGTGAATTTCATTTGTTTGACCACCATTTATGAAATAAAGAACCATTCCCTCATCATCTAGTGAATCCTAAGGGAATATGCTACTGTGTGCCATATTATTTAGAATAATTATATGAATTTTATTTGACTAGCTTTCAAAAATTAATTTTTATGTATTTATGAAGGTGCAGAAACAATGAGATGAAATCCATTGTTTTTTGTTTTTTCACTAGTGTGAAAATCCAGGGAATCATAAGTCCCAATGACCAAAAGATCCCATTAGGTGATGAGGATATGGTAGGATTGTGAATCTTCATAATTATGTAGTACCTTACCATATGAGCAGAGTGAGAGATGATCTATACCAACTCTACCTTCTGGATTGGGATTAAACGAACCTCACTTGGGAGGTAGATGTAATACTACCATTAGTACATGAATAGGATGTGTGCATGACTATGGGAGTGGACTGCATATGTATAGTGAATGTATGGAAGACCTGATCATTGTAGTCATGTAGTATCTCGAGGTCATGGATCTATCCATATCTTTGTAGCATAGCTAATTCTATAAGAGTAAATTAGTTTTCTATCTATAGTTTTAGGTACACTTATAGTAGACTCAAATAACATATTTTCCTTATTCGATATAGGTTCTTTACATTAAATTATTTTTGTTCAATCCATTAAAATTTTTGGGATTGAAATTAAATATTCTCATGGAATAATGATAGTTGATACATAGTTTGGAAAAATATTAGAGATTTTATAAAAATTAAAGGAGTTTCCCATTGATATAATAGGATATCATATTCTATTGATCATTTTCATTCTCATGGTTGATGGTTTTGATTACATTTTCAATATGGAATATGTTATTGCATACTATGTCTACGTGTATTTACATTTCCTTAGGGATTCAATAACTTCACTAGAAAGAAGTAGATAAATTCATAATGGTGAATAGAATTTCCAATTGAGCTGATATAGATAAGAGAATCATGGGCTATACAGAGTGATGATCTAGATTGGTTGATGGTCAGGGAGTACCACAAGATGATTTACCTCTAGTTTTATATCTCATTGGAGACATATTTCTTAATGTAATTACAAGAAAACAAAGTGAGAGAGTGGTATGGTTTTTTATGAATCACGATCCAAGATATTAATTGGTTTCCATTACTCCTTATAGGATGACTACTACTGATTTACACGATATCAATATTTATCTAGAGGATTTGGAGGATACATGTTTTATACAATCAAGAACATCACCATGGGGTAAACCTATATCTTTCTATAGGAATACATATAGTACTTTCAAACTCAGAATTGATTAACATCGGTTGATCATGTTTATGATTAAGATGTGGTCTCCACTACCTTATATTGAAGATATCATCGACCTATTGTGAGGGGAACAGGTTCATCCATGGTCAATTTGAGGTTGGGTTACCATCAGGTAAAATTTAAACCTCTATAGACATCACATAAAATGATTCATATTAGGAGTCATCTTAATGAGAATCATTTCATGATATTTTGTCATCCGACTGCACATGCGTTCTTTCTAGGCTTCATGAATCAAGTTTCTTGCCTATATCATGATTGTTTTTTTATTATTTGAGGTTGATATCTTGGGGAATTCACATTCTCAGCATTACCATTCCAAATATATTTTGACTGTATTTAATATACATTGATCGAACAAGATATATGTTAACATCACTTAATTTAACTTTTTGATTTACAATAATCACTTTTTTGGTCACCTTATCTAAAATATAGGGGTATCTATTTTATAATAGGTTTCATGTCAAAAACCAAAAAATATATATGACATAAAATCATTATTGTGGATATGTATATATTAAAAATGATTTATATATGAATTATCATTCCTTACATCATCTATTACTATCATGACTAAAAGGGTGTAATGTTGTTGTGTTCAAAAGAATGAGTGAATTCCTCTTAGAAGTTTGAAAATGATATTAAATTCTGAAATAATCATGATTTTTATAGAGTCATTTAGAGAATATTTTTTTTCACGTGATGCAATAGTAATTTTCTATGTTTAGTTCTGGTATAGAAAGATTAAATTGTTTTTTTGCAGTTATCATCAATTTTGTCCAATCAAGAGGATTAAACTCTTTCATGATCTCAATATAGAATTTTTCATTCGTGAAGTTTGTTGTTGGATGAATTAACTATTGGGGAAGACGTGTGTGGGGTTTACAAAACAAAATAACTAAAATATTCCTTTATATAGTGTTATTTGAACCCCATATAGAGTAGGTGGGTCAAATACAATCATTCTTGTGAGGTTTCCAATACTCTTGTAAAGGGAGACATAGTTACTGGTTCTCTGAGCTGAAGGAATTAGACCCACGATATTAATGAAGATAGTGATGAATGGAGGTTTTTGGATCTTCATCCGTATATGTATATGGAGTCTTAGATGAGTCATGAGAATATTTTATTTAAGCCTTTACTAGTGACCCCATCAATTCTGTATAGATTAATGAAGAGTCAGTTTTAAAATCCTAATGGTATATTCATAATGGAGAGCATCATATGTGGAAATTCACCAGTGCATTGGTCAATCGATGAATATGATATAAATATTTTTTATAGGACATTATCTGTTCTTATAGACATTTCATTTTAACTTATATGAAAATCCCATGATTCACATTTTTATCACCCCAAGATTCCACAATATTCTTCTCTTTGAATAATATAATAGCTTGTGTTGTACGCAACTTCGAGTTCTAACACACCACGACCAATCAAACTAGTCGTTATGGATAGTAATACCCAATTTTTGAAATTTAATAAATTTAATTTTTCAAAATGGACTTCATTTTTGGATTTGTAATATAAATTTTATCTTAGGGTGAATTTTAGATATTTTTGTGAAAACTTTTAATTTTTTATGAATAGTTAAAAACACTCCGTTATTGATTAAAACTGAATTAATATTTAAATAATTATTTATTTTATTTAAATTTATTTTAATTCAAAATAGATACATAATACCTATATAAGTTCAATGTAATTAATTGAAGTCATTTTATAATAATATTATACAAAAAATATTTTATTGAACTTTTTACCGTCTTTTACCCACCATCAAGACACATTTGCAAATTGTCATAAAACATAATTTTACTAATTATATGAATATAATTTCAAAAATAATAGAGACACAATTTATATCTTATGTAATGATTTTCAATAATATGAACATAGTTTTTGTTGAATTGTATGTTTTGATCTTTATTTACCATAGTAAAAAATAAATAGGGTAATTAAATGTAAAAATGATATTATAATTACCCTAACGCATGTCCTAATTCTATTGGATACGTGTATTTCTAAAAAAATCAACCTTTGTAATAAAATATGGTCCTCTTGACACACTTGAATTAGATTAGGAAATTTATTATTATTTTATTTAAATATGAGTTAAAAGTGTTTAATTCAATATCTAATAACTAACCTATTTATAATCTATGGTAATACATAAGATAAATTAGACTATAAATATTCATTATAAATATACAAATATTTCCTACATAATGGTAAATTATTTATAATTTTTATACATTAAATAATTAAATTTATTTATGACACTATGATGAGGCAGTAATTACCTTATTAATAAAATATTAAAATAATTGATATTATAAATATCCAAATAAATGTAAATTGTGATGTATGATGAATTTAACTACTTTTTTAGGTTAATATGACATTTTAGGGTGGATTAAATAAGAATTATTCAAAGTAATCATGTTATTAGTACTTTAACAAAAATCAAGTATCAAATAGTGTCAAAATTGACCAAAATGCATTTTTAAAACAAATACTATATTATTAATTGATATAATATCTATAAAAAATTAAGATCAGAAAATGGACATATATAAGGTTATATATATTAATTATAAACCACCTGGGGTTCACTTTTATTTATATAGTATGTTTATAACCATTTATTATAATAATAGAATAATACAGGGTAAAAGTTAAAATATTTAACAAAGAGTTAAATCTAATAGATAAGGTTTATATAGTAACATAAACCTGTATAAAACCCATTGGTTAAGAGATTTTAGACCCATACCCACCTTATCCTTAAAATAAATCTTTTTTGTGCCATTATAAACTTAAAATGATTTTATAATAAAATAATATTTCAATGATTTTCCCAATGTGACCCTCACCTCCCATATAAAAACATACTTTCCCTTATCTCAAAAGCACACCTCCATAGCCATTTGGTTCATCCAAATCCTTCTCAAATATCCACCCAAATACCCTCAAATGACCTAGAGGCCATAATTTTATTTGAAAGCCATCTTATGGATCCTTTTCGATCTACTGAAAAGGAAACACCCGAAGAAGAGGTTATAATTTCGCCTCCTCTTTCAATGTTATTTTCTTCCACCACTTCAACATTATTTGCTGTTTCCGTAAAAAAATAATAAATCCAGTACCTTATATATACATTGATGTTATTATAAATATTTTACAACCATATTCATTATTTTATCTATCCTATGAATGAAAAGTCACTATACGTGCGTCCGTACGGCTTACCGTCTCCACGTCGTGGTGTAGAATGTTATTCAAACACTTCATTATTTATGCATGGATAATAATGAGTATAAATGATGTAAAAAATAAATATAAAATGTTAAGGATTATATATATATATTATATACCATCCAATTACATATGATTTCACTTTCAATTGAATGATATTGTCGCCCGTGCAAACGTAAAGATTACCATCTCCACAAACGCGATGAAATTCATTTCCCATCGTAACCATTCACGAATAATTTTAATTTTATGGTCAAAAATAATGTTTAATGACATAATATCATTATGAATATTTATAAAATGCATCTTAACCATAACAGAAATTACTAACGTAACAAAAACATATAATGGAAAACAGATGCATTAAAATCCAAAACAATGATACAACTGAAATATTATTAACAAATAAATATTAGAACATCATATATGCCATCATATTTATGTATTTAGTTCATGTATAATTTAATAAAAACAATTTTACAATTATATAATAGTTTAATAATACACTCGATCAAGTAAAATTACAAGGTAATTGTTAATTCTACAATCTCTTCATTATCTGAGGTTGCTTATACGTTAGTATCTATTATGACCTATTTGTCATCCACATCTGTGTTTAATAAAAATGTATTTCTAAACATTTTTACTATTTCCTAAACTATGGGTTAATTTAATTTATACCATTTTTTGGTTTTTTTATAAAATTTTTAAAATGAAACTTTTTGACCTTTTCTAAAAAAGGTACTTCACGACCTTTTTGACAAAAATAAGGAAAGAATGTTTTTTTAACTTTTACGGTGGGTGCGTGTATATTTTTCCATTATAACACCTTGTAAGTTTCCCTTACATGATTATAATAATATTATCAAAATCAATGTTTTCTTTTATAATTATGTGAATTTTAAATGATTTCCAAATAAAAAGAGGTATTTCTCCCAAATAGTTTTCCTTTCATCTATGTCAACATCATTTGATAGATTTTACACTTGTTTGAAGTTGATTTATTATAATACATTTTTCCATATTGTATTAAAGATTTTGTGATATGTTTGACTGTGGATGTGTTATTTTTATACCATTCATTGTTTATGGTTAAATTATTAACATTTCGTATGCTAATTTTAATACAAATGTTTATGTTATGTTTTAGTCAATTCATATGAGAAAT
This sequence comes from Viscum album, assembly GCA_963277665.1. Taxonomy (NCBI): domain Eukaryota; kingdom Viridiplantae; phylum Streptophyta; class Magnoliopsida; order Santalales; family Viscaceae; genus Viscum; species Viscum album. The sequence goes on along the minus strand of OY728159.1, from coordinate 988,450,080 downwards.
GCATTGGACATAGTAAGTGACACGTGGAGGCCGCTATAGATCCTTGATGCATCGTAGGTATCATGAGACAAACTATTGTCTTGGAACAAGTCCTTGACCAAATCTTATTTGTTTTCTTGGAATAAAGCATTGACTCTGTGGTTATGAATTCTGGTATTATGCATTCCGTCATTATGAAATTGGCTATGGATATTGCATGATATTATTCGACAAGTAGAATCTACATTTGAATAAGTAAATGGAATTATTTGATTTATATTTTCTATATTATTCTGATGTTTAAGTTTAAAATGATTATTTCTAAGTCTTATACATTGCTTTAAATGTATACGCTTATTTAAAAAAGTTTCCACTATATTGTTATCTTAATGAGCATTTGAGCCCACCCCTTTATATGTATTATTTTTCCCCAGATTCAAAGAAGTATTTTATGATTGAAGTGTAACTATAGGATAAGGGATATAATTTTGCTCAAATGGTACAAAATTTTGTTGTTTTTTTAATATCATGATGCAATATAAAACATGTGTATGTATCTAGTACTTCCAAGGCTACTATACTGATCGGTATTTCGGGATTTGATCCCTTCTAATCATGCTAATGTTATGTAATAACGTAACAACAATGGGTATCTATGGTTGGGGAATTATAACATTTACCAGTAAAAATATGGATTTCTATGATGTAATGAGACATGGGCCACCAATATTGTTGTATTGGAATGAATCATCAAAACATGGGAATTATATATCACTGTTCCACCTCTGAGATGGCGATGTTAGATAAATAGAGGTATACTCTATTGTCAGAACTTTTACAATTTAATAAATAAAAAAGGGGACATATCAATATTCATTTTTTGACTAGTTTTTCAAGGTCTCCCTGAGGTATAAAGAGTATTTGGGTAGTTTTGGAAAGGCTGAAGAAGGTTTCCCACTTTTTTTACTATCATATAGTCCTTCTTGGTGGATAATATTAGGATACTATATGTCCGTGTGATTATATGCATACATGGGGTACCTCAAACTATTTTTTTGGATAGGGATTCTCATCTTATTTTTAGGTTATAGAATGTGTTAGAGAGGGTAATCATGAGATAAGTGTTTCAGAACACATCCCTTTCCCACATATCGATAGTCTATATGAACAAATGATGCAATTATTAGAGTTCATGATATGGTCATGTGACCATGATTTTAAGGGTTCTAGGAAAAATGTTACCTCTTTATATGTTCATATAATATAAAATATTGTATAGTAAAATATTGATAGCTACATGTGAGCCTATATATGGTAGGTCATGGTGATCATCACTATTATTTCTAGAGGTTAGTGATGAAATAGTACTATGAGTATATCTTGTATTAGATACATCATAGTTGGTAAAACATTTCATTGCTTTTATGATTACTCCTTGGTCCATATATATGTCTTATGATTTTTTTTCAAATCAATCTAAATTTTGACGTAAGGGATATTGTTTTCATGCATGTGTCATCAAGAAAAGGGAATATATGGATTTAGATATAGTGAGAACTATAAGTATTTTATGTAAAGACTTATGATATTTTTTAGTGATTCCGGATTTTATCTTATCGTAGATATTTTCCATAGAGGATTTGGTTGATTCCCAATGTATTATATATATCAGAGCTTCACTAATATCATGCCGACCAGTCTCAAAAATTTATCGTAAGGATTTTGAGATGGAGACTTATTCTTTTTTTGAGGAGTACCTTATTCATATGATCGATCCGTGAATAGATGATATAAAAGGTGGGTATTTCCAAGTAGTATGGTTGAATTGAATGTATGTCCTTATATGGGATGCAACATGAGAGAGATAAGATTATGTATATGCTCACTGGACGGAGTTATTCTCTGATAGTGTTTTCAACCCCAAGATGGGAGGATCAAGGAGAAGTTAATTTATTGGGGGAAGACTGTAAGTTCAAAATGTTCATTTAATTTAAATCCATTTAATTATTTTCTTAAACCCTTAAAATTATCCTTATAAATTTTACCTATTGTATATTGAAGGGTTTGGGAGAATATGGGGCATATTGGCATCGAGATCTACATTTTTTTTTGAGAAAAATTAATGAAAGCATAGTATAAAAATTGTTATCTAATAAAATTCACATCAAAATATTCATCCATATAGGAGTAATTGTTTTTTAATATGACAAGAAATATAAGATTTGGGTAATCAGGGACACAATAGAGCATATAAAAGTGCTACACACAGTTTTTCCAATTGTATGGTGAATTCCATGTGTGTTTTGTCATCTATACAGTGAGGTGTGGATGATTTTCCAAGATTTTATAAAACAATGAAACTAAACCATTGTACATTTATAGTTATGATAAAATAAGCACATCCCTAATTAATTTAATAGTGCACCCCTATTTTACTCAATCCTTACTTTTCCAGTGGACCATATTCCTTTATAGACGCTCCTCCCCTTTTTTAGATTTTGTAATATCTCATCTATCTGATAATGATTTCTGATTCCATGTGTCACATCTAATCTCCAATGGTACAAACATAAATCCACTTCATTATTTTGAATGACTATCTATCTATGTTATCTTATATTTTTGTAAGTGCTCATGTGTTTTATGTTCATGTTATCTTTCTATTTTATCAATTTCATTCATTCTAGACCTAATCGAAAGTAAATAATATATGGGTACTTCTCTACCACCATAAATTAAATATTAAAACAATTATCCAACGATACATATTGAATTATATTATGTGTGGTGATTCCACACAATATATTTCTCATACATTCCAAAATAAATACCATTTCAATTAAAAAAATCGATACTCCTGATATATGTAAACTTGTACCTCCTTGTTATCTATGGAATTGCCCAACATAGACAAATTAACTCTTGTGAGGTTTGATTATGGAAATTGTCGTTCATATTACAAACTCTTATGTGACTACATAACCACCTAAGTGGATTTTTTATTGTTTAGATGAAATGAATTGAAGAAATTAAATTGAAATGAGTGGTACGACAATAGAATATTTTTAAATAGAAACAATGGTTATTACCTTTTTGAAAAAAAGGGATAATGAATTATAAAACTGTTATCAACTCTTACTAAATCATGGTTCAAAATATATTACATTTGATACATGTTCATGAAATACCTACATATATAGTACCAGGTCATTTCATCCATAATTATATGATTCATAGGCATGATATCCCTACTAATATGGTACTCTGTCAAGTCATTATTAATGATATAATAAATAATAATGGAATCCCCAATGATGTTATATAGGGGAATGGAATTGATACTGGAATGAGACTCAACTATTATGTCTCATACACTTGTGATACGTGGGTATAATATCAAATATAATTGTGATACAGGGGCATAGAGAAACTTTTTATATATGATACTTTGGCATGACATACCCTTCTCTATTTTGAGACTCTAGTGATAAGACATGAACACTTGATTTATTCATTGATTCCCAACTAAAAGCTCATATTTATAAATATTATTTCTATTTTCATTAAAAATATTTCTCATATATATACATGAATTACGTATGTGATGGCTGTGTAATGAGTTTTCATAGCGCATGAACATTAATGATCATGGAAATTAATTTAATGTAGTTATTTTAAAAAAACTATCTTATTAATGATTTTAATTATATTGCATCATAATTTAACCCCTTTTCAGGGATTACATGGTTTATTGTGAGGAGGTTTATTTACCCAAATTTTTCATAGAATAATAATCATAACCATTTTGGTTTTCATATTATGAGTAAATAATTTGGGTTAATATAGATAATGTACAATATAATATTTCCTCATATATTTTTTGTGGATCTATTGATCATGGAATATATTGTTTTCCCCTTTCTAGGCTATGTATAATTTCACAAGATTACCTTTTATTAAGAATTTATAAAATTTATTACCAGAATAAATATTTTTCATTACTATAAACTAAATGTGTAGTGATCTTTATTTATTTATATTGTCATTGTTATACCAATATGTCATATTTCATATGTTTTTAAAAATATGGACTAGATTTGTGTGTTTTGTGGTTGCTTAGTGATATCATATAAGTATAAAATAGTATTCTTATTTTATGTCTATAAATTTTCAATGAAATTCTCACATCATTAAAAAAAGTCATCATAAGGGAAAAATTGACATTATAGTCAATTCTGGATTAGTGCTTATACACATGGAGAGGTACATTTTTTGTTCCCAATACATTTCACGAGTCCATGTTGTTCCATGTAAAATTGATGAATTGAATTTATTTATTTAATCTTATATAGGAAAAATAATCTCCTACATTAAATGAAAATTTAACCAATATTTGTAGTTATCCCAATAAATAAAACAGCAGTGATAATTGGAGATGAGGAAATCATGAATGAAACCTGAATCAATTTGAAATTTTCTCTTCATAATATCGTTGGATATTATAATATTTAAGCATTATATAAATGATAAATTCAAATATGTTTCAGATGTTTTTATTTCACTTTGGATATAGTTTTGTATATATTTTTTATGGATTTATCATTTACTCCATTCTAATTTATTTATTGATCGTTGGGACATTATTATTATTATAATTCTTTTCCACCACATTTCTTGTCGGATTTTCATAGAGGTTTTCCATTTCATATGAATGTGTTTTATCCAGTCATGGGTTCCCCTAATTTATTACAACACCCATTGATGAGGATCAGGCATATTTTATGTGCATTGATTATATTTTCCATTTCATAAAATAATGGAATATCGAGACCATACAACATGGGGTGGCACGATGTAGTTATGTAACATGATAAGTAGACCATATTTCTTAACGGTAAGCACAAGGTGTCAATGAGTAGCATGAAATGTGAAATGGTAGAGTAATTAAGGTCTAATGATATTATATACTACCAAAATGATGGATAATAATGATGGAGAAGATATCAATCACATAGTTATCTTGACTGAACAATTTCATAGGTCATCATTGTGGGAGGTGGAGAGGGCAGGGGAAGCCATATCATGCCACTAGAAAATATTATCACCCATGGATTACGATTACACCCAAACCCTTATGAAAATAAATAGGAATTAATTATATTTACCATTCATGATTAGAGGATGTAGGCCAAATGACAGTGGCATCCATGTGTGGGACCTTTCTATGTCGTCTTGTCCATAAAGTCGAGCAGTTAAGATGCCCTACTTAAGGTCACCTTTACCCATCCACTATATTTTTAATTTCATAAACATGGGTTAATTGTGATAATTAATTGATACATTAACATGTATCAAGAATAGAAAACTTTAACCGGCCTTGTGCCACTCCATGATGACACAACATAGCCCACTATTACTGATGTGAGATGTTATAAACAATATTCCAATCATAATTTTTTCGAAAATAAATAGAACATCATATATAATATTATATTTATCTCAAAATTAAACTATCTATTAGGACATTTGGGGAATTATTTAAAATCTGATTGGTATATTCTTGAATTTACCACTACATGATCACTAATGGTGGGTGAGAAAGCAGCATAGAATGGTTATGGATTTAGGTATTCCTCTTAATCTATTTTTTACTATTTGTTGAGGAACAAGTCCATTTTATTGGAAATTTTATTCTAATCTATTACTATTTCTTGTAGTGGGACACACTCAACAATTTTGAGTAAGATCTGAGAAAAAATAGAAGTTATTCCTCTTTTTTTAAGAATAATCATCGCATTATTTAATGTGTTACTTTGGGAATGGGTCTTTTAATACAGTTAGTTAACCCCCAAAATAATAATTTTTCATTACTCACTACCATATAACCACTTTGATATATTTTTTTTGGTATCATGGGTGTCCAAATATTCTTGGTTATTTTGACAATAATGGTTTGTAGTTCCTCAACTAACAACTATCATTATTGATGGTGAGGTTTCCCCAATTTGTTTCTAGAAGTGAGGCCCAATATTATTGGACATAAGGGAGTGAAACCACATTTACTTGTGAAATTTCATGAGAACGGTTTATGTACATTTATTTTTATTCTAGTTCTTATCTAAAGTGATGTATTATAAGAATAGTTTTTTTGAGTATTATGATCCCTCAATAGATATGGCCTTCTATTATGATAAAACATAAAAATTGGATATATAATTTTGTATTTTTAGACTATTTTTATTTTTCATACACATAATTTCTCAAGAATGTATTATTAGTGGGTTACATGTGGGATTATTTTTATGATACCATGATTCAATGAATTATACCTATAGAGAATATCTATATACTATCTTTTTTCCTCCTAGTAATATTTCCTTACCATATTTTTTTAGTTTACTTTATTGTTTGTAATTACATTATAGTTTAGTGGAATCCAATTGAGTATGTTTATATTCACACATCATGGGATTCATGCCTATAAATTATCAATTTATGTCAATGGAGAAGAATATAAAAATTTTCTTGGTGGATAGGGAATTATTATGGTTTATTTAGTGAAAGTTAAATTAATTTTATTGTGACACATGATAGAGTATGGTGGTTGGTGATGGTGTCAATGACTATTGTAGCTTGAAATAATTATATAATTTCACAGAGTTTGGTAAAACTATAAATATTTTGGTGTAAATCAAAATAAATGTGTTATCATATGAATATTTTATATGGAATATTCCGATGTGGTGATGTAAATGTACTGAATATCACATTATTGCATTATATATAATAAAATTAATTAATTATATACATAGATACTGGTATTTTTCATTTTATAAATGAGTGATAAATGTTTTTTATGAATTTTTATTTTATTAGGCCTCCCATATTGTGTGACATTCCTACGTGATTCATGTCATCATTGCTTAAACATTTTTTGGGTGGTTTTTTGTGGCATAGTCCTCACTGTTTCATCTCAGGGTGAGAACTACAAGATTAGGTTGGAAAATAGTAATGGTCTTTGTTCTCGATAATAAACATTTATGTAAGTGTTTAGACATGGATCACTAATGATTCTTTATCATATAGTGGAGGTGTTTTCAACATTGTGCTTAATTTTTAATAGGATGAAATTATTGTATAGTGGTATTAAAAATATTTGAAATGGTTCCACTCTGATTATTACCATCAAAACCATAGGGTTTAAAAATTTCAACTTGGTAGGGGTGTTTTATTTCTAGTTGTTCATTATTTTTATCTATTTGTTAATGGTTCCCTAAAACAATTCGTCTATGATAATGATGGTTATTATGTAGGTAGTATAATGTTTGTAATTTAAAATGCTCGAGAGATGGTAGTACTGGGTCCTTGATTGGTGGTTAGTATTATGAAGGCCTCACATAGTGATATTTGATCACTTTGTGTAATGTGGGGATTTGGGATGTATCACATGGTTTATTTACTCATACTTTGTTCATGAACACCACTCAATATTCTCTATGTTGAAGGCCCTAATTAGTTCTCGTTTTTTTTGACTCATTTAATTCTTTTAATAGTTTTTATATAGTTTGAATTTTTAAATTATCTATAAGATGATATATTTTTTAAAAGCATACTTTTAAAACCCATAGTTTTTTGTATTCAGAAAATTAAAAAATGGATATTAATGTATTTTACCTATATACATTTTATTTTACAGGTATCTCAATTTTGATAATCGTATCATATAATATTTTTTATACTAGTTTGAAGTAGAACATAATTGTTTTATATCATAACATGATGAATATTACTAGTAAATAAAAATATAATAATATATTGGAAATAAAATTTTGGTAAAATTTATTTATCCATGAAAGAATGAAAAGATCAGTTGACTAGGTAATTCATTTTAGCATAATATATTTTCATTACCTCTATAGGATTTATTCATTTAAATTGGTTTTTATTATCCTTTTTCCCTATTGAGATGATACTTATTACTTTATAAATTGGTCCATCATATAACATAAACATAAATCCTTTAAATAAAAAAATATATTCCAAAATATAGTTGCATGAGAATAAAGTTATTCAATTAAATTCCACATTGAGATATTTATTTGGTAAATTTAATGAAATGGTTCAACATTATAAAAAGATATTTTTAATGTGTTATATTATAGAGATAAATTCAATTTTTACAAATGATTCATTGTGAATAGATAATGGTCGAGAGACATTCTTTCGGATTTCATTAATCTATTACATAATGATGATTAACATTACTAAGATAATTATCCTTCAATGTACTATGTCGTATTTGTTCTAAAATAACATTTAACTACATCTATATTATTAAAAATATGATATTTAAATATATATTAATTTTTATTAGGGACAATAAATAATTTATATATAAGGGGAATATATATAGTATTATAGGTTTTTAAATTTTCTTTTTGTTAATAATTAATTTTAATTTTTCATTTCATGTCAATAAAAAAAATTGTGTGAAAAGTTTTATTGGAATATTATGGTAACAAAAAAAATTCAATTCCTATAAAATAATTTTAATTTAATATCATTTAATATTTCAACAAAAAATTCATTTTTTATCCTCATAAATATTTTAATTATAATCATTCCATTAATGATAATCGAGTATTTTTTTTCATGAATTTTTTTATATAATATGGTTTATTTTAATTTGAAATATTCATTGAAATTATATTAATAATTATTTTTATTTTAAATGGAATGTTTTGATTCATTTATTCTCTCTTCATAACACAAATTAGATAGACTTATGTGTTTTTTCCAAATGTAATGGTATATACAAATTTTTGGGGTTTATTTTCTTTCTAAAAAACATTTTCCCAGCATTCATTTCATATATCGAAGAGATTAATATGTATAAAATATTGAAAAATGGTTATTAACTTTAAATTTTATTTTCGGAAAATGATTTATATAAAACATTCAAATAACGGAAAATGTGTATAATATTACATATATCATGAAATATTATTGTTTCTCAATCATTAATTCTTATATCAGTGAGTTTTAAAAAATATATAATATAAGATTTTAGGGGAGGGATGAAATAAAATTTCATGGGAAAAAAATAATATGAATACACCATGAGAAAATTATAATTTTAATAAACATTTAACTTCATCACACAAAAACATGAAATTTTATCAAGATGGATAAAGTAAAAATAAATTTTATATAGATAATTATATTTTTTAAAATATTAATCTATTTATAAAAAATTATCATCATTTGTTAGAATATAGTTACTATATTTATCTTAAATCTTTAAATATTTATTTTACATCTTTGAAGAATGTGAATTTCTAATTTTATGAGACTATTGAATTTTTCATTTATTTAAATAAACATTACTAACATTTTAGAGTATAATGAAATGTATTTCCTTAAAATTTATATATAATAAAAGGTAATTATTTTATGTGTGACTCATACTCTTTATAATTGTCATGTATTCACTCTTAGTAATTATTTTTATAGGAATAAGTATTTAGTTTTATCAATTTTAAGTAATTAAACAAAATATTTCATGCATAAAAAGTAAACTGAATTAGAAAACATGATAGTATTATTATCATGTAATTATATTCAACTATATAAATTTAATTTTTTAATTTTCTGAAGATCATAGGGTAATAATTCATTCAATTATAAAATTGGAAGAATTTATCCACATCTAGATCAATGGAATTAATAATGTTATGTTATTTGTGAGGTATAATTGAATCATCTTAAATTAATGGGTTATAACAAGAGATAAGACGCTCAATTTGGAGGAATAATGTGATATTTAAAATATATGTAAAATAAAAAAATAATAAGAATATTTCTTTCAAATTTATGTAATTTTGTTAGACTTTCACACATACCCAAATAGATACATGATGTATTTAATTTAAAACCGAAAAAACCACGACTAAACTATTTATAAGAATCACTTTTAATAATATATTGTTGTAGGAGATATACTTTAAAATTTATAATGTTTTATAATTTCATATTATTCACCATATAACCCACAAATTTATACTAAAATTTTGATCTATTTCTAAACTATAACATGTTATAATTTAAATGATTTTTACCATTAATCATTATATGATTATTATATATTATTCATTTTGTTACATTTTTTAATTTCAATTATTAATTTTAGATTTTTTTTCAAACCCATGAAATTGTATATAAGTCCCCACTGACACCTTCTGGATTATGAGATAATATATGGGGTTTAGGGTACTCCAAAAGTATTCCATGTTTAGAAAAATTATTATCTAAACCATATAGCATGTCATAAAGATATAAATAGATGGAAAATTTAGTGTACACTATTATGTAAATTGTCTCATAGTTGTTGTTAGCATACATGAATAATTTAATTCCAAAAAAACTACAAGGTTGGGTTAATGGTATTATAGGAAACATTGTTTAATCATACATGTAAATCCAATGATACATAATAATCCTTGAAAAAATCATATTCACCACACAAAAAAAATAATTTATAGCATATTATAACTATTTAATATTCTAGGGTTCCATGGTACTAATTTTGGGTCTTATACAATGAATAATAATGATATAATATCTTGAAATGAAAGGATAAACATCAAATGGATATCATGAAGTTGTTGATTTCATTAATTATCATATCTCTCTATGTTTATATATTCCACATTCTTTTTCGTAATGATGATATATTATGGTGCATTGGATCTATTATAATTGTATTTTTTATTTCTAAACATAAAATTTTCTATCATGATCCCATGTTTTTAATGATAGGTTTTTATGGATATGTTCATAACTTCTGAACTTAGATATTTTATTTCATGAATCCTTTGTTTTTAATCATCTATATTTGGTACCTAATTTGAATCCCAATATTGATGGTAATTTTTTTGTGTTATTTATTTGTTTTTACCATATTTGTTGTGTGTATTTTATAATATAATTTTCTATAAATTAGATTATGGTAATTGTTTTATATATTTTCAGAACACGGATTTCGTATTCTATTAAAAAATAATGGTAAATGGTTTATAAAATTATTTAAAATAAATATGTATTTATTATAATATATTGGTTATAATAGTGATCATATATTCTTGAGGGATTTTTTTTGGAAAACTTTTTTTTGTGGGAAAATGGTATTGAGACCATGAAATGTCAAGAAATGATAATGGAGTAGGGAATATTTTCTTGCATTGGAATTTTAAAATTATTTATATAGATAGGGATGTTTTTTGTTTCATTGATAATATGATATGAGAGGATCCAAAAAGGTTATATACTATGAACATAGGTTGGTATCTATGGAATGTTTTTTATATTAATTGGGTTTTATAGACTTTTTATTGCTCATAATGGCTTATATATTTATTGTGAAATCAAGAGGGTTACCGTAGTTTTGGGAAAATTCTATCGTGAGTTATATTCATATGCATATATTGTTTATCTAGAATATTTCAGTAAAATATTTTTTTTTAAACATTTTTTTCATTTTATTGATATTATTGTTCAGTTAGTCATTTCTTATTTACAAGAAGTCATGTGTTTCATATGAGAAGGTTACACAAGTAATTTATGTTCTCTACCCTTTCTATACATGTCATTATTAATGTATAATTATTTTTATCACATTTAGGAAAAGGTATTGAATCTGATGGTCATTAGAGAATGGTTATAATTTCTATATTTTGGGTAGAAATGATGTTGATCGACCATAGATTTTAGGTGGTGTTGAATAATATAATATAGATAAGTGACATCATAATAGTTGAACATATAATTTTTAATATAAAATAATTATTTCCACTTCACATATTTTGGTGTTTATTTTTAATAAAATATTTTTTTAAAGTAATATTTTTAGATTTTAAATGAAATTTGAATATACATATCATGTTGTTTGTTCTTTATATTGAGTAAATAAGGATTCTTATAAAATCATGTCCGGTAGTGATCAAAATATAAATTAGATTAAAGTGAGAGAATAAAAACATTCGATTACCCACTTTCAAATTTAAATTTTCATTAATGACTAAAAAATGCATACCCTTTAAAAATTCCAAAAGGCATTCTCCTTTGAATCATATAATTCAGAAATTTCGATGAACCATTACTCAAAATGAAAAACTATAATTTTTTCACCAAAATAATAAAAAAATTGGATTTATAACATCAGAGTATATCCTTCTAAAAGATGATGAATTTCATAATACCACTGTATTTACAAAATAATTTTTCACATTCTTCATGAAAATAATTATTTCCTAAAATAGAAGAAATTAGAAATATAGGAATGAATCGATGACATTAAAAATGTATTATTATAGTTCTTGGGTGTTAAATATACTTTCATATCCATTAATTAATAATATATAATTACAAAACGAAATAAAGATATCTATATCCTCATATTTGTTAAATTTTTATTTTCAACTTGAAAAAGAGTTATTGTGGTATATTTTTAAAAATAGGTCCATCAATTTGAATGTTAAATTCAATATTAATAACTAAAACACCTTATTTATGTTAGATGGATTTATTTGGTTCAGTTATGATCAAACTATATGGAAAAAACATAGTAACATCCTCCAAATTCATAGAATATACAAAATTTATTTTAAAACCCATTCACATATTTATAGGGACCCAATATATAAACATAGAATTTAACTAAATAAAAAAACACTCTCTAACTACCATCAAGATCCCACAAAAAACTACTGAGTATATAATGAGTCACCATGTATCCTATACTAACCACTACATATTCAATGATAAAAACACGCATATTTATTTTTCATTATCATGATTAATGGAAACACTTTGATACTAATTTGTGTATCTAATGAATAACTCCTCCAAAATCCATTAATTTTCCCAAAAATATCTTTCAATGGAAATCCATACCTTCAATATAGATGATAAAAAATTAATAAAATTATAAAATAAATTATTTAAATATTATGATCTAATCCCTTGTATACTGATAAATGTTGACCTGAGTTTTAAAAACCCCAATAAAATTATGACCATTTTCATTATCAATAATGGTAATATCTAAAACATCCAATCAAAAAATTTCATCACCTTTTACATTGTGTAAATATTTTCATGATATTAATTTCTTTTTGGGGATCATAATTTAATCTTAAAATAAATTCATCATATAAAAATTTTATAACTTTTACAAAATTAGTTCAAATAGTGAATATTAATTGAATTTTTTTTAATTGAACACAAACTCAGTATATTTTGATATTCATCATTAACTGGTCATTATTTATATAAAAAATATATAAACCAACACTAATATTATAACATATTATAAAAAATTAAATCATAAATTCAAATCCAACAACAGAACATTTGTTATTGTAAAATATGAATTATTAATACTATTATTAATGTTTCCAAATAAATCATTTTACTCATTATAATTTATTAATAAGTCAAATATTCTCATATTATTAATTAAATTTATTTCAAATAAAATACTTAAAATGTATATAAAAAAAATTACATAAAAAACAAAAAAGTCAAAAAATTTATAAAAAATACACAATAAACTGATAGTTTCTTAGAAATTTTTGATATATTATATATATTTTCTCTATTTAATTTTTTATCCTCACATTGAGGAAAAAATTTAAAAATTTATATTTATTAAATTTGATCCCATTAAAAAATAAAAAACCCAATATATATTTTAATGAATATGAAAAATTAATTACTAAGATGTTTTTTAATATATTTTTGTTTAAATAAAGATTAAGTGTTTGATATAATTCTTGACACAAAAAAGTGAGCTCAAAATAAAAGGTTATATGTAATAAAATAGAAATTAAATTATAAGGTGTGAATAGTAATAACCTAAATTTTAAAAAATATATTACCACTTTAAATAATTAATTCTTTATTAAATCACAAAATTTAATTAATTAATTTTCAATAAATTCATTTTATTCTTGAGAAATATGTTTTCTTCAAAAGTATATTTTATTTAATTTTTTTCATAGACTCTACTATTAATTTATAACATTTTCATAAAATTTATTTGTGTGAATTAATTTATTTTTGAAATCATCATATTAATATTTTATTAGGAATTTTTTTTAGTATTTTTATAAAAATATTAAACTTTTATGTGAATTTTTAAAAACACTGATTTATTAAAAAAATCATTTTAATTTAAAAGTGTCTTTATTTTTTTACATTTTTCAAAAGTAATATTAAAATCAATTAATTATAAATTATATAAAAAATTACATATGTTACTTATTCATAGAGAAATTTTGAATAAGTTCATTCTTGTCCATAAAATACATTTTTACTATAAACTCTTTTTAAGTTCAAAATGAATTTTTTTCTTACTGAATTAAATACGTATATATTATTTATTATTTCAAATTAATTTTATGGATTATATATTATAATTAAATTTATAATCATTCAAATTATTTTTTTCATTTCACATAATTTTGTTAAATTTTTTTTGAGGTTTTATAATTGAATTATTATAAAACTGGATTTCATGAAATATGGTTAGTTAACTGAAATTAATTTATTACACATATATAAATTTAATATTATGAAATGTATTCCATATTTTCCATCATCATAATTTATATAATTTAATATGTATATATCAATTTTTTATCCTAATTAATAGTAATAATAATAATATTTTGCCGATATTTTTAAACATAAAAAAAGATTTTCATGGGATAAAGAAAGAGATAATTGATAGAATTTCAATCAATAAATTGAAATTCTCATTTTTTGAATATATTGAAACATTATATTATCCAAAAAAATTATTTTTTTCTATTTTGATCCACATTCGCAAAATATTTATCGTTGATTACTGAAATCTATTATGAAATCCGATATGGGTCGCTCCACACACTTATAAAATGAAACCTCTAATCCTCCTTTATTCTTTGTATTTGATACTTATAGATTAAAAATGCATACTAAAAACACTATTACATACCAAAATTTAATAGAATCTTGTATTCTCTAAGTCAAATGTTTGGAGGATTAATGATTATGAAAAATGAGGTCTCCCAAAGATAAGGTGTAAATATTAAACTAGAACGTTCAATCTTATTTCATAGCATACATCCTCTAATCTTTTTTTATACACCAAAAAGCTATTACTATAATATAATAAATATAACTAGATTTAATAATTCTGATTTTAAATCCATTTCTCATATCTTTATTATCAAATAGTATATAAATGTATCACTTGTTTGTGTTGCCGATCACTTACACATAAGGATAAGATACATTTGCCATCAGTATATTTCATTCACAGATTTTTGATGGATTTAATTATTATATTTTATATTTATGAAATAATTATTCTTTTATAATTATAATAACATATATTCCTTCTTACATTATTATACCTTAGAAAACCATAACTTTGGTCACCCGTAAATTTGTACTACTTCCCCCATGAATTAATATGATTCATCTAACTTTTCCTCCTAACTTACCTTGTAATAATTATATTTTTAATTAATTACGTAATTATTATTATTCAATATGTTATCTATAAATTTTAAATATTATGTAAATTATTTCATACCATCAATTAAATAACAGAAATGATAATCATGCATAGGTATGAACTGTCATCACTAGGTAGTGATGTAATTAATTTTTCATCACTACATAATATGTAATATTATAAAAAATATATATAATTAATTTATATGACATAAATATAATTATTATCATTATATAGATAATGAATCATTAATTGAATTCATGGAACATAACATCCAAAAAACATATATGAAAAATGTGAAATTCAACAAATGAAATGTTGATGATATTAGATGATTGTTAAAGAATGTTTGATATGATTTCATGAGTAACCCATATATAATATTTTTTTGTAATATGTAAATATTATATAAAAATTATAAATTAAAATTTATTATGTGGGACGTTAGAGGGATTACAATATAAGACATACTTTTGGTAACAGATTTTTGATACATTATCATTTTTACTAGTATTCTTTAAGCATAAATTTTTAATGATTCAAATACTGGATATATATCTCATAAATGTTATGTATTTTAATGTATTATATTTTTTTCAAATTAGTTTATGTTTTTATTTAACATTCAAATCATTATGTACTCAATTTACTAAAATATTTTATTTATGAAAAATCCATTTAAATTTATCATTTCTTGGGAAGCTTCCCTTTCATGCCAACATCATCATTAATGAAATTTTAGGAATATTATTTATATTCAAAAAAACTATTAAATTATTTTAACCCTTGTACAATTTTCAATAACATTTAATAATGAATTTTCTTAATATTTTTTAATTGATTCCCATTTGGATTATTACAAAAATTGTGAAAATAATAATTATTTTTACATACACCTCTTATATAGCTTATTCTTACACAATGAATTCACTATTATTTGAATAGTTCATAACAAGTTTGCATTATTTTTTAAAACTAAAATTCTTTCTACAATAAATTTATGAATTTTTATTCAAAAAAATAGAATTCAAAATTGAAAAGTTATTCCCACGAGAAATGTTTCATAGATATCATAATGGTAGTTTTATATATAACATAATTAAATAAAATTTCTACTTGTTTACTATGGATTTGATCCAATGATACATTATATATTATTTCTTAGGATGATTAATTATATTAGGATAAAAAATGGATGAAAATCATTCTCATTTCCACAAGTTGTGTTGTAATGATAAATTTTTTTATTATCTTTTTTTGTTAATATGAAAGGATTATGATTTTGTGATGGGTGGGCCCATTATAAAACACCAATGCATTTGTAAAAGATTAATTATTTATGATTTCAATGGCTATAATAGAGGAAATAGTATTCCTAACATGTGATGGATTTATTGGTAGATAAGATGGATAGATGATTTCTATGATTATGATTATACCACATTATAAGACATTATTTTATGAAATGATCATATAACAATATTTATATTCACATGGATTTTATTGATCATTTATTTTATTATGTAGTACGTATGTATTTCTATTATTTATTCCAATCATGGTGATTAGTTAAATTTTATGGATAAATTTCAAATGTTATGATGACTTTCTCATACCATAATTATCATGGTATGAATACATATGATGATTCCTATAAGTCTTCCTTATTTACTATTATTATATATATGATATCACCAATTATTATATATTATTTTCCCCTTGGTTTGAAGAAACACTTTTAGAATTATATGTTTTAGAATGGTAGTAGTCAAATTAATCTTAGTGGGAGATGTTATAGATCATTTAAATATCTGTGAATTATGTATACATGTTTCTAAATAAATTAGACAATTATGGTTTCGGTTTAGATATTAATTATATATATTCTATATTCATATAATATGATGTAGCATTTATATGTTTAATTTTTTTGTTTATTATTAATTATGAAAGTTGAACCTTAATTAGAGAGATTCTACACTCCCAACCAAAAATTTTGGAATGTATATTTTGAAAATTGTTTATTGATCTCATATATGACCTAATAAATTATAAGAAAGAAACTCTCCTCAAAAATAAAAACCCTACATTCTCTTTGATAAATTTATATTTGATATTTATGTCATTTGATTGATAATTTGAAATAATATTTCATGAAAATTTTATAACCTTCTGGTATATATATCCAACAACCAATTAAAACATTATTGTAACAATAACATCATCATGTTCAATATCCCTATACATTAATTGTGTTATTTTCCTAGTTCAATGAAATAATTCAAATTCCATTGAATCAAAGTCAATAAATACTGCTCCATGATATTCAATACAAGAATAATTTATAATACAAGGAAAACACTTCTCAATGTTGGAATTAGAGCATAATAATTCTAAATCCATTCAATATAACAACATATAGGTAAATATTCCATCATATTATGTAAAAAAATATGTACTCTATTCAGACATAAATTTACATAAATCACCTCAATATATAAATAACTAAATACTCCACTAGAATAATTAATATAAAGGCACAGAACATGATAGCATATGTGACATATTTTGATTTTTTTTTCAAGTAAAAAATAAATATCTATAGATTCCATTATTATTATCAGAATAATTATATCATCAATATAAATCACTTATTATAGTGAATATCCCATACTACATAATTATTAATTATTCATTTCTACTTTAACCTTTTTAAATTACATGTCTTAATAAACACCCATTCTCAATAATTTTTCTATGATATGGATTTTAATTAAACAATATTATGTTATCCATATTAGTATAATTTAATTATACATTAAATTAATCATGTTTGCTATTATGATTTAAATGTTATATTTCACTCCTTGTTTCAAATCGAGAAACAATGAATTCAAATTTATTTTCCTCAATAATATCCATGTTAATATACGTGATCTATATTCAGTAATGATATTTTACCTTCATAAGAGGATCATGTTTTCTTATATGAAATAAATTAAAAAATGTGACTAAAAAGTCTAAATAATAACAATTACATTATTTATAAATAAAATCATCTATAGTAATAATAAAAAAAACATCTGATATATAAAGTCCACGTTATTAACATTAATTTCTTGAATATCCCTTTCTGTCCACAATAATCAAAATTACGATTAACCACGTTTATAAATGTGATATTAATAGAATTTAAAATTTATTTTTAGAAGTATTGATAAAACGTTTTGTTTGGTATCATTCTCATGAAAAAAATCTACTTATACACATTTAATTTTTTTAATAATTATAAAATTGAATTTAATAATTTATAGAAATCATAATAGAGTAAATATTTTTATACTATATTATTACTATTATTGAAAATTTAAAAATAAGAATACAAAAAATATAAATATAACACAATTATTTTTAATGAGTTCAGTAGTTCCAATTTCCATACTCCAAAAGTATATTAATGTTTCTTCTCTAATGTCATAATATGATTTATCAAAACCCATCATCAATAAAAAGACACTATAATGATTTTGATATTTGTATCGTAAACATCATTTTTTATAAATAATGATGTGAGAAATTTAACATTCATAAAACCCAATTTTCCCAACCTTTATAATTTGAGATAATCCTGGAATTAATTTTCAATGGTACTACTATTTTTTGGTCTCATAGAAGAAGTATATATTTCATTTCTGAAATAGAGAACTCTTTTTCACAATTATTAACTAATTTTTTCACATAATATAATAAAAAATAACTATTATTTATTGGTGTATTTTTGAATAATGTATAAAAAATTGAATATATTCAATTAGAAATAATAATTATTGTTTTTAACATCAATTAAATTTTTAAAAAGTTGATAAAATTGGGATTATTATTCTTAAAATCAATTATTAACAATATATTCATTGAATTAATTTTATTTTCATCAATATCATCCAAAAAAATCACTTCATATCTATAAATTCATAATTTTTTAATGTAAATAATCTATTCATGAAATTTTCATTTCCAATTAGTAAAATAAAATAGTATTTCATATATAATGAATGGTCATAATACAAAATCCATGGATGGTGTCATATAAAATCATTCAACACAACTTTTATAACATCATCTATTTATTTTACTTTTATATTTGTCAGAAATCCAGTTAATTGTAATCATATTTTACTATTTAAAAAATGGCATGATAATATCAATTTGAAATACTTGGTCAAAAATTCCACACAACTCAATTTACAACTGAAATTTATAATCTACATTGTCATTTGGAATTTTAATATTTTTAATTGATAATTCCATTTTATAGTGGTCTGAATCAACTGAATATAATTCCTTCAGAAATGCAAAACGTTCTATGTAGCATTTAATTAATATACAATGTCATTTATGTTTTCTTATAACATCAATGGTGTGACACCCAAAAATTTTATTGTATATTTCTCAAAAAATAAATTTGGTGTGTTTGATTGCTTGTGATGCCCACAACATTAATCTAAAATGATGAATGATTTCATTCAATATTATATAATATTATAATTCAATATTAAATAAAAAATGTGATAATTCAAATAACAATAACTAGTAAAATTACTAAAGGAATAAAAAATAAGTAAAAAAACATGATATAAATTATATTTTGATAATTGAGATCTTCTTGGAATATCATGTAGTCAATGATAACTCCAAAAATTACAACACATTAGGAATATAATAACCAACAAGATTAAAATATTAGTGAATAATAATAAATATATGAGAAATATTTGTAAGGCTATATATAGAAATATAATATTATTGTACTATATGGCCTCATTTGGCATATTGTTATTGAAGATATAGTGGTCAGACATATGGTGGTTGGGTATATAGTCATTGGAGATATGTTTATCATTTAAAATGGTATCCACTGAATATGGTAATATTTTTTAATTATTCAAAGAAAAATAAAAAAGTATATATTTCAAGTATAATAATTTCTTATAGAAAGAAATAAAAATATAAAAATTAATTATAACATTTCATAAAATATCTGTACTTATTTTTTTATATTTTAGCTATTATTATTTTCATTGAATGATTTTATTTGTTTAAAAAAATTATTTATTTATTGTAATTTTAATGGTTCTATAAAATTAAATGGTTTTAAGAAAAACAATTTTAGTTGATCTTCCTTTATAAAGTCGTAACTTTTAATGAAATATTTTTCATTCTTTTCAGTATATATGAATTAATAAACTAAAAACATCCATACTGAAGAATGATTTAAGTGAAATGAATAATATATATATAAGTAAAAAAATTATATATTGAATATAATTTTTTAATAAATAGGACTAAATATATTTCCTGGAAAAAAATTTGTTTTATACAAAACAATTTTTATAGGTTAAATATTTATTATATTAAATTTCATTTTATCAATTTTACAAATATATTACAAAAAAAATTAATTATGTATTTGGAATTAAAATATTCAATTTCATCTTTAAAAATATTTTAATTTTACTAGATAATAAAAACTCACATATGAAAATATAAATCAAAACTAAAAAGGGGATATGGTATAAAAGTGTTAAATAATTTTGGTAATAAACTATAGTACAGAAAACACACTCTATAATGTTGTTTATGATACAATTAATGATAAAAATACTCATTTATACATTATTTGATCACTTTTTTGCAACATTATTTCAAAAAAATGACAACCACTTATGTAATGGAATGATTATTTACAATCATTTCCCTCAAAACTCACTTACCAATGGAACAATCAAATACCCCACCCAACCTGATTTTTTATAACAATTTTATCTTTAATACATGGCCAAATTCTGTCCCATAAATCCATAATGCATGTATCATAACCATTGGTTCTGGTATGGAATCATAAATCCCTCAATTGAATGAATATTCCAAAGTGGGGACTCATGTTTAAACACAAGGGTTAGCTTCTTATTAAATATGCTTTATTACCATCTAAATCCATATCCTCATTATTATAAATTAAAATTTTACTAACACTTATTTTCATTATTTTTATTATATATATTTGATATTATTATTATGTAAGAAAATGTTATTACATATTCATTTTTTAAAACATAATCTCATTTGGGTCAGTTTTACCACAAATATGTATGATGTTGGGTTGTTTACATCAGGAATTTCTAATAACATGTATATACTATTCATAGGTTTAAATAATGACATCTTTAATGTGTTTTAATACTTTTAAAATGGAGATATATCAAATTATATTCACTAATAAATACATGTTTTTTGTTACTTCAATTTCACTTAATATTAGAATTTTATGGGTTCCATGTATGTCATCATTATAATTTTTATAAAATGAACATGGGAATCTAGAATAATATATGACTCATAAAATAGATTATTATCATAATTCTGTTTCTTAAATCCTTTATCATATATCATAGATAGATACTACGAAATCAAAACATGCATTGAATACAAAATAATTAAAACCAGAATATTATTTTTTTACAAAAAAGTAATATCTTTTAAATAATAAACTATAATTTTAATGTCCCTATGATATTTAAAATTTAATAGTATCCAGGGTTGGTCACTATTAGTATTTAAAAATTCCTCACTATATTACACATTGTGTATATTAGTGGCGAGGTTATATGGTGTTACCATGGGGTTATTATACCATAATATGAGAGAGAAGAAACATGAAATATAAAATAAATCATCCCTCATAGTAAATAAAATATTAAAAAATGAATCATAAAAAATAATAAAAAATTTGAAATCATAGAGCAATACATTCTAATGATCATGCCAGTATACACTGACCGATCTCACATGGGAGGGTCAAAAATAACATAAAATACTAAAATTAAATAATCATTTGTGGGGTTATGATCCCCAATTCATACTATAATTTTCAACTCTTACTTTCCCTATCGCTTTCCACTAAATAACACAACCCTAAAAACACTTCGTAGAAATAACATAGTATATTTAAAATATTCTTGGGAACACAAGTATTGTGTCCACCCAAAGAAGGTGCACATACAAATCAGTCGAGAAACTCCAATGGGAGACAAAAAAAGGTAGTGAAGAGTTATATGTTCATGTGATATTATTAGATTAATAAATATATTTTTATTTTTATTATAAATAAATAATCACCATTGATCATCATTTTTAATCAATAAACTAGATATAAACTATACATTATTCAACCAATGTTATAGTGTCTCTATGGAAAATTCCTTACTATCGGGGGTACATGTATTACAGTTTGATATGATGTATATGTTCCTATAGGGATTAAATCTCATATACTATGGTGTTCACTAGGAATGAAAAATAATAACATAATAAAGAAGGATACAAAAGAGTATCTTATCCATCATTTCATTTTATGTATAAACACTACATCTTTTGTATTATAGGAACCATATATTATTTCATGAATCAGTAGTTAGATCCTAGGAATTATTAGAATCATATAATAGTAGACACATTATATAGACATATGAACCACAAGGCACTTAATAAATGATTAATAGTAATCTAACCAAATCATATCAATCATTATGCAGTTGTTAAATTATTACGTGAAATGATTCCTTATACTATGAATAACAAGGAATATCTGCTAACATTAAATGGCATGTCCAATAAATCATAAATAGATGATACATAACCACACAATATTACCATGAACCATCAATTCCTTTATAAGTATTCACAAGAACATATCATTGTAAATAATATTGTAATGGCCCGGGTATTTGGGGTCCATTACTTTGTAAAAATCTAAGTTGGGTTTTCTGGTCTATGGATCTCGGTGAAGTTTGTCGTAACGGTAGGCCTACTGGTAGCCTTTGCCTACCACTAGCTGGCCTACCGGTAGCTTGGTCTACCGGTAGTCGTAGCCTACTGGTACGCCGAAACATTTTTTTTTCATTTTCAGAAGCCGGTTTTGGGGTTCCCGGTACCCGTACAGACGGACCCAACAAGCAGATTTCAAATTTCAAATACAAACCCAACTTTCCATCAAAAGTCGTGTTCCACACCTCGACTGCCATCATTTCCTCAAGCCGCACGCCTGACACCACGAGCCGCGAGCCTGCACTGACTGACGCACCATGATCGTATCAACACCAGATCGCCGGCGAGCTTCACCGGCGTCCATCGTCGTCTTCACCATCACCGCCATCGAGAACCCGTCATCTTCACCATCACCGCCATCGGGAACCCGTCGTCGCAGACACAGACCAAGAAACCACGAGAACATCCCCCGCACCACAGATAATCACAAAACCAGAAAATCAAACGCAACGGGTGCGCATCACGAACCAAATCAACCAGGAAAGAAGAAACTGTAGCGATTCACAAACATCGCAGAACCACCATGAAAGAACCAAAGGGTTTTTCCAGCAGTGCTCCCTTGTTGGGTCCGTCTGTACGGGTACCGGGAACCCCAAAAATGGCTTCTGAAAATGAAAAAAAAAATCGGTGTACCAGTAGGCCTACCGGTAGCTCTGTCTACGGGTAGCTCGGTCTACCGGTAGCTGCAGCTACCGATGGCCCTCGCCTACCCCCACAGGGTTTTTCCATCAGTGCTCCCTTTTGCGCGAATTGGGTTTTAGACCCTATTTTGAGCCCATTAAGCTTTTTTTAAATCTAGGTAATGCCCATAAATGTTTTAATTAAATATTTAATGAATTAACCTGGTGTGTGCATCGGTTTAAACCACCCGACCCTTTAATGACGTGTGGGGTTGCGTGGTCAACCCACGACCCCGTGCCAAACGCGCTTTCGCATTCTAATCTCAACCATCCCCGTCCTTATAAACAAAAGGGTTTGTCGTAGGGTTCTTTTCTCATTCACCCTGC
Organism: Viscum album; assembly: GCA_963277665.1. Lineage (NCBI taxonomy): Eukaryota > Viridiplantae > Streptophyta > Magnoliopsida > Santalales > Viscaceae > Viscum > Viscum album. Next base: position 988,425,648 of record OY728159.1, on the reverse strand, counting down.
GCTAGAGTACCCTTCGTTCAGATGATCCACTTTTCGTTCAGGCGAGCCGCATCGCTCTCCGTGAAGTTCTGCGCCCGGCCATAGCATGGATCGTTGATCAACAAGTAGGTAATTTCTCCTTCGTCTCCCCCTTTTTGTGTATCATGCGGGGTGGGTGTGCTTTTGATTCTGTAGAATTGGATAAACTAGACCTTAATGAAGATAATGAATGTATTCTATAATGAAAGAAGGGGGGGTTGTGATCTTTGATGCTGTTTTATATTATGATCTTCATTCTGAATTGTGTGGGCTTACGCCTACTGAAAATCATGGCTGTTGGTGGTCTTTTTCTATGCACTAATAAACCCCTGGTGATGTTTTAAATGGTTTGTTTGTGGTTGTGAACTCCTGCTGTAAAAATGAAATTAGCTAATCACGTATACCCGGCTAAATAAATTGAAAGCACCAGGATCAATCCTTCTGTGATAACCCCGGTTAAATCACACGGAAATTGAAATCATGGAGTGTGTTAAATCTTATAAATCTGAAAATACTGGCATAGAACTGCTTTGTGTTGGTGGTAGTGGTTTGGTTGTTTTCATTTACAGGTCGATTGCTGGAGATGTGGGAGGGGATGGGATCCCCTGTTTTTATACTCTCTATGGTTATGAAATTGGTGATGGGATCCCCTGTTGTTATGGATTTGGTGGTTGTGAGTTTTAAGACCGGGTGGTTACCTTGTTTATATCACGAATTGGGGTGGGATACCTTGTTAATGAGAAACCATTTTGGGGGACATGGGGTAGTGTCTCGGGGGTTACTTTGGTTCCAGTACTTCGAGGGGTCTCACCTATCCCCTTGTTGTTGTGACTTTAAAAGAGAACCGGGTGTGAATGTTTAAATTGAAGTTTGGATTGATTCTTTTCCTTTGTTATGCTTACGGTGTCAGTTGCCCAAGTAGGTGCAGAACTTAATTGAGCATCATTACTGAACATGAAAATGAATGGGACAAATGGGTTTGGTTGGTGAGAGTTATGACTCAGACTTGAGTGTTATTGTGTTCTTAGGTTGGCTGAAGAAAAACCTAAACTTGGGAGAGTGATTGTTACCTATATATATACTTGTAGCTTTGTGTTTCTTATTTGCGCCCCACCCAAGTTGAGGAATTAGTGACGAACACCCCCATTTCATGGGGAAGGTGTTTTTCCCAACACTATTGTTAGTGGATGGTTGTTAGCTCCTTTTCTGCTCCCTTTCCCGGATAGCCCAAGTATCTTCATGCAGGCTATTGCGGCCTGAGGTCCATTATTAGCCCAAGAACCTTCGTGTGGGGTAGTGTGGTGGTTATGGACCAGGTGTGGGCGGGCAGGTAGTTTCCCAAGTATCTTCGGGATGAGTCCCATGTGTCTTCAGGCGTGACAGTGGATCCTCTCACCCAGGTGTCTTCGGGCATGGTGGTGGTTGTTCTAGCATAGGTGTTTGCAGGCGTGGTTACATGTGACAGTTGTGGACTAGGTGTTTGCGGGCGGGATTCGGCAGTGGGACTGCGTGCGGTTGTGGCCCAGGTGTGTGTGCACGGGTGTGGTAGTGGGATTGCGGTGAGAATGGAGGGATTGGTTCGATGCATAGGATGTCTCAATAACTGGTGGGAAAGTGGCGCAGGGTACCCAAAAATCGATGTGCTCTTATAATATATATTACATGACTTGCGTTATATGGGTAGTGTGCCTTGGTGAGGCTTGGGTGGATAGTATACCTTGTTAGGTGTCTCGTTTACACCTTTTCTCACGGGAATTTAGTACGTTTACCCCAATTGTTCATGAGAGTCTTTGGTTTTCCCAACTGAGTGTACTTGTATGCTCACCCTACATATATAAAACTGCTTTCAGGAATCCAGGAGGACATCGGGGATCGCGCAGGACCATCCTTGCTTGGACCTTTGGGGCAGTTTCACCTGCTATTTTTCTTTCTTTGGTACTTACCGTTGTAGTCACTTTTGTAGATTATGGATTTTACTTTTGGAACATTCATGTGGGAATGGTTTACTTTTGGCTTTACTTTTCTTTTAGTTTTGGTGTTTTAGGGTTTCATCATCTTATCTTCTGATCCTATAAAACATAAAGGGGTAATTCCTTCCATTTGCGTGTAATTTACATACCCATGGTGCTAGTCGCCACTTCGGGACCTATAGAAGGCGGGTTTTGGGGGTCATTATCTCTCCTTCAACTTAAAGAAGGAAGGACTTGGAAATCTGTTGACCATTACCTCCTTTTGGTGAAGGATGGTCGTGACAGAATGGTATCAGAGAGAGGTTGAGAGATAGGATGGAGTCTAGAGTTAGGAATAGTGAGGATTTCATGGTATGGTATGGAAACAGTGTTGGGTGACCTTGGTGCGTGAATTAGTCTAGGGAAGACCGGCCAGGACACGGGATTTCAGGCCCCCCCGTGATCTAATGCAAGGGCTCTGGACCTACCGAACGACCGAGTGAGGCCACGCTGATTGCAGTGTAGAGACCCTAGGAAAGGTACATGCATCATAATGACTTGTGTTCTCTTGTTTCAGGGGTGTCCTGGGAATTAATAATAAAAAATGCTTAAGAGGTTTTAAGAACAACATTCTATACTACTTGGGTTTAGGCATACCTTGTTTACCTTGAAGCTATGGCACCTAGAAGGCGACCACTTGTGGTACAGGCGATCGAGGCCCCGGAGACTACTTTGTCCGATCAGTAGAGAACTGATCGAGAGGAGGAGGACGACCAGTGGAAGAAGAATCTTCAGGCCTTCCAGCGACATACCCTCAAGAAGTATGAGGGCATCACCTCTGACATGAAGACGGAAGGTTGGCTAGAGGATCTAGTGATAGCTTTCATCCTGATTCGGGCCCCGACCGAGTACTGGGTACCTCTGGCCATCAGCCAGATGCGGGGAGTGGCGCGTCAGTGGTGGATGCTTTACCTGGGGGAGAGGAGAGAGGCTGAGGTGGCATTGGCTGATTTCGAGAGGGAGTTCCGGGCGGAATTCCTCTCCTCAATGATGAAGGCGGAAAAGAGACAAGAGATATTCTCCCTCCATCAGGGGAGTATATCAGTGAGGAAGCTAGAAATCAAGTTCAAGTACCTCCTACATTTTTCTCCGGAACTCTTTCTTGATGAGGAGTCTTGGGAAAGACGTTTAGAGGAGGCTCTATAACCCTCCCTCCAGTATGTTGTTACCCACTTTACCCTGCCGACGTACTTGGAGGTCCAGAAGAAGGCCGATGTGGTGGAGAGGATGCATGCTCTAGGAGGTGTGTCACGAGAGGGGATCCAGCTGTGACCATCCAAGGGGAAGGCCGTCAGTACCAGGCCTCCAGCATCAGGACCCTCCAGGTTCCGACCAGCATGGAGCAGGCCGCATCAGTTTCTGTTTCGATCCCCTGGTCCTTTCCCTTTTCCTTCAGGCCCAGGACCACGATGCTCCGTCTGTGGGAGCCATTGACATCTCTGGAGTCAGTGCCTAGACCAGGTATAGTATGACGGTAGAGGCCAACTCAGTACATGCCCCAGCAGCAGCTTCCAGCCAGGCCTTTATGAAAGCAGCAGTAGGGACAGCGAGCTCCCGCTCCTCCGCGGGCAGATGTAGGAGGAGGGGGCCGACCTTAGGGCACTCTTCGGGGACCTTGACCGGGGTGCGGTTGGGGAGGTGGCTGACAGCCGAGGGGCAGAGGAGCTGGGTGTGGACAGCTACACGCCGCGGAGGCAGCAGTTCCAGTAGGGCCGGTGGTCGTTCGAGGTACGATCAGTTTGTTTAGCACCCTTTCTTATTCCTTGTTCGATACTGGAGTTTCGCACTCCTTTATTACACCTAGTCTAGACCGTGCCTTAGGTCTTGCTGCAGAGACACTTCGAGTGCCCCTTGTGTTGAGCACACCAGTCGGAGTTCAGACCGACTTGTTGTTTGTTTGTCGAGGATGCAGATTGATGATAGGGCCACATCAATCGGTTATGGATCTTCTTCTACTATAGATACAGCCATACGATGTCATCCTAGGCATCGACTGGCTATTCTATGTTCGTTCCGTCATTGACTATTTCTGAGGAAGGTTTGTGTTCTCGGACTTGGGCGGCTGGCGTGTTACTTTCACCGGCGAGTGGGGAAATCAGAAGGGTAGCAGGCGAGAGGAACCCCTCCTCTCCTTGTTAGCCAAGTTGTCAGTGGAGCCAGTAGATGCTGAGATGGTGGTGGTGCCAGAGATTTCCCGTGAGTTTCGGGACATCTTTCCTGAGGAGGTAACGATTCTACCCCCTCAACGAGATATCATTTTTGGGATAGACATGATGCCTGGTGCTCATATGATATCGATGGATCCTTACCAAATGGAACCGTCAGATCTACGGGAGTTGCGAACTCAGATTGATGATTTTATGAAGAGGGGTTATGTTTGACCGAGTGCATCACCGTGGGGTACTCTAGTATTGTTCTCAAAGAAGTTAGATGGTGGTCTCAGGTTGTGCATAGACTATAGAAGACTGAATCATGTGATGATTAAGAATCGCTACCCTCTTCCTAGGATAGATGATCTTTTCGACCATCTGAAAGGAGCATGATGGTTCTCAAAGATCGACCTACGGTCTGGGTACCACTAGCTGAGAGTGAAGGAGGGTGATATCCCGAAGATGTCATTTAGGTGTAGATATGGACACTTTGAGTTTGTAGTCACGCCCTTCAGTGTTAATAACGCCCCGGATGTGTTCATGGAGCTTATGAGCTCCATATTCTGGGGGTACCTAGATCAGTTCATAGTTGTGTTCATCGACGACATCCTGGTCAATTCAAGATCAGTGGAGGACAATGCGAGGCACCTGAGGACGATTTTGGAGGTCCTCCGAAAGCACCACCTCTATGGTAAGTTTTCAAAATGCAAGTTCTGGAGACGAGAGGTGCACTTCCTCGGGCACGTGGTGTATGAGTAGGGGGTAGCAGTGGACCCATCAAAGGTTGAGGCAGTTGTTTCTTGGGCAGCACCCAAAAATGTGGTAGAGGTTCGTAGTTTCCTCGGGCTGGTAGATTACTATAGGAGGTTCGTACCCAACTTCTCCCGAGTAGCAGCCCCTTTGACATCCCTGACCAAGAAAGATCAGGTTTTCGTATGGAGTGAGTAGTGCGAGTCATCTTTCATCTATCTAAAAGAGAAGTTGGTTAGTGCCACAATGCTGCGATTACCAGAAGAAGGGGTGATGTATGAGGTGTTATGTGATGCTTTAGGACAGGGCCTGGTATGTGTGTTGATGTAGCAACAAGGGGTGATCTCTTCTGGGTCTAGGAAGCTATGCCCTCACGAGCGTAATTATTCCAACCACGACCTGGAGCTTCCAGCGGTCATTTTTGCACTAAAGTTGTGGTGGCACTACCTCATCGGAGAATGCTTTGTGGACTTCACAGCTCACAAAATCATGAGGTATATCTTCTCCCAATGGGACCTAAACTTGTGGCAGTGAAGGTGGATGGAGTTCCTCTAGGATTACGACTTTGAGGTTTCCTACACTTCAGGGAAGGGGAATGTAGTGGCCCATGCCTTGAGTAGGAGGACGCAGAAGGATGCGGTCCGAGAGTCGGCGGACACCTAGAAGGCAATGGAGGAGTTCGCTTCCTTACACCTGGATGCGAGGTTGGATAGCGGTAGATGTTGCATGTATCAGATGACAGTGCAGTCTTCTCTGTTGCAGCAAGTGGAGGAGTCTCAGTGCGGAGACTCAGAGTGCGAAGTGATGCGTGACCGAGTTGACCAGGGCAATCCTCTGGAAGGATGGACGGAGGATGGTCAGAAACGGATGCTTTTCCATGGAAGGTTATTTGTTCTAGAAGTGATGTGTAGCGAGGTTCAACGTGAGTTCCACAGCTCACCACTAGTAGTACACCATGGAGTGTCCAAGATGTACCAGGGACTGAAGATACAGTTTTGGTGGCCCGGAGTTAAGAAATCGGTGGCAGAGTTTATGGCCAAGTGCTTAGTGTGTCAGCAATTGAAGGCTGAACACCGAGTTCCAGGAGGCCTACTACAGTCTCTAGATGTCCTCGAGTGGAAGTGGGATGACATCTCGATGGATTTCGTCACGGGACTACCCAAGGTCCAAGGGGGATACGACGCCATCTGGGTGGTAGTGGACCGGTTGACGAAATTGGCTCACTTTCTTGCGATCAAGGAGTCGAGTGCAGTGGATGCTTTGGCACGAAGGTACGTGGATGAGGTGGTGTGGTTGCATGGAGTTCCGAGGTCTATAGTCTCAAATAGGGATGCACGGTTTACCTCGCGAGTCTGGAGAGGATTACAGCATGCTTTTGGCACCCAGTTGTGTCTTAGCACTGCTTTCCAACCCTAGACAGATGGAAAGTTAGAGCGCACCATCCAGACCATGGAGGATATGTTACGGGCATGTGTTCTGGACTTAGGATAATCATGGGCGCGATACCTGCCTCCGGTAGAGTTTTCCTACAATAACAGCTATCACACTACCATTGGGATGGCCCCGTTTGATGCCTTGTATGGGAGGCCATGTCGCTCACCTGTGTATAGGACCGAAGTCAGAGAGGCGGGCTTCCTTGGCTCGGTGGTGGTGCAGAGCACAATGGAGAAAGTATAGCTTATACAGGAAAGGATGTAGGTTGCTCAAGACAGACAGAATTTGTATGCTAATACTAGGAGGAGGCCCTTGGAGTTTGTGGTTGGAGACCACGTGTTCTCAAAGGTCCCCCCTCGGCGCGGACAATGGATGTTCGACAAGGGGAGTAAGCTTTCTCCCAGGTTCATCGGGCCCTTCGAAGTGTTGCGGGGGGTCGGCAAAGTGGCCTATCAGCTAGCGTTACCACCGCCGCTACTAAAGATACATGATGTATTCCATGTGTTCCAGCTCCGTCGGTATCTGCATGACGATTCACACGTACTCGGATGGGGAGAACTGGACATCAAGGATGACGTGACTTTTGTGGAGAGACCAGTGATGATGGAGGATCGCAAGGAGAAGGTGCTTTGTGGGTGAACCATTCCCTTGGTTCATGAGTTGTGGAAACATGGTGGACTTGAGGAGAGTACGTGGGAGAGGGAAGCACAGATGTGTACCCAGTACCAAGAGTTGTTTTGAGTTTTGTTATGTTTGTTGTACCTATTGTGGTAGAACGTTTTTCCCTTTTGGCTATGAAATATACTAGTTTTCCTTCCTCTGAATGTGTGTGAAAACCCCTGGCTACGGGGAGGAGAGAACCCGACCCCTAATCAAGACGCATTAAGATGGATGCGATTAAACCCGTGCAGTCGAGTCAGTGCTGCCCAAAGCTGATAATATCTTGACATGGATAAGGAGACTCCCCAACCCACATGCCTGGATAGTTTGACATGGTATGTTTCTTGGTTGACAGAAAGGTATTTTTAGTTAACAATGAGGTTCACTCCTAAGTGGTATCTTTCAAGGTGGTTGTTTGGACCCTCTCTTTCCTTCTGGGTTTTTTTGATTCTCGAGGACGATAATCGTTTAAGAGGTATCTGATGTAATGGCCTAGGATTTTGGGGTCCATTACATTGTGAAAATATATTTTGGTTTTTCTGGTCTAGGGATCTTGGTGAAGTTTGGTCTAACGGTAGGCCTACCGGTAGCCTTAGCCTACCGGTAGTAGGCCTACCGGTAGCTTGGTCTACCGGTAGCCACAGCCTACAGGTAGCTCTGTCTACCGGTAGCTCTGTCTACCGGTATCTCAGTCGACTGGTAGCTGTAGCTACCGGTAGCTCTGTCTACCGGTCGCTGTCAGCCACCGGTAGCTGAGAGCTACTGGTGGCTCTCTCCTACCCCCATGGGGTTTCTTCCAGTAGTGCTCCCTTTTGGGTGAATTGGATTTTAGACTCTATTTTGACATATTTAAGCTTGTTTTAAATCCTGGTAACACCCATAAATTTTTTAATTAAATATTTAATGAATTAACCTGGTGTGTGTGTCGGTTTAAACCGCCCGACCCTTTAATGACGTGTGGGGCCGCATGGTCAACCCATGACCCCGCGCCTTACGAGGTTTCGCGTTCAAATCTCAACCGCACCTGGCCTTATAAAAAAATGGTTTGTTGTAGGGTTCTTTTCTTGTTCACCCTACGCTAGAGTACCCTTCGTTCAGATGATCCCATTTTCGTTCAAGAGAGCCGCATCGCTATCCGTGAAGTTCCTCACCCGGACATAGCGTGGATCATTGATCAAAAGTAAGGAATTTATCCTTCGTCTCTCCCTTTTTGTGTATCATGCAGGGTGAGCGTGCTTTTGATTCTGTAGAATTGGATAAACCAGACCTAAATCAAGATAATGAATGGATTCTATAAAAAACAAAGGGGGTTTGTTATCGTTGATGTTGTTTTATGTTATGATCTTCTTTCTGAATTGTGTGGGCTTATGCCTACTGAAAATCATGGTCGTTGGGGGTCTTTCTCTATGCAATAATGAACCCCTGGTGATGTTTTAAATGGTTTGTTTGTGGTTGTGAACTCTTGCTGTAAAAAGGATATTGGTTAATCATGTATACCCGGATAAATAAATTGAATTCACCAGGATCAATCCTTCTGTGATAACCCCTGTTAAGGCACATGAAAATTGAAATAATGGAGTGTTTTAAATCCTATAAATCTGAAAATACCAGCACGGCCCTGCTTTTTGTTGGTGGTAGTGGTTTGGTTGTTTTCTTTTACGGGCCGATTGCTGGAGATGTGGGAGGGGAGGGGATCCCCTGTTTTTATACTCTTGGTGGTTATGAAATTGGGGATGGGGTCCCCTGTTGTTATGGATTCGGTGGTTGTGAGTTTTAAGAATGGGTGGTTACCTTGTTTATATCAGGAATTGGAGTGGGATCCTCTGTTGATGAGAAACCATTTTGGGGGACATGGGGTAGTGTCTCGGGGGTTACATTGGTTCCAGTACTTCGATGGGTCTCACTTATCGCCTTGTGGTTGTGACATTACAAGGGAACCGGGTGTGAATGTTTAAATTGATGTTTGGCTAGATTATTTTCATTGGTTATGCTTATGGTGTTAGTTGCCCAAGTAGGTGTAGAATTTAATTAAACATCATTACTGAACATGAAAACGAATGGGACAAATGTGTTTGGTTAGCGAGAGTTGTGACTCGGACTTGAGTGTTGTTGTGTTCTTAGGGTTGCTGAAGAAAAACCTAAACTTGGGAGAGTGCTTGTTACCTATATAGAAACTTGTAGCTTTGTCTTTCTTATTCGCGCCCCACCCAAGTTGAGCACTTAGTGTCGAACACCCCCATTTCATTAGGGAGGGTGTTTTTCCCAACACTATTATTAGTGGCTGCTTATTAGCTCTTTTTCTGCTCCTTTTCCCAGATATCCCAAGTATCTTTGGGCAGGCTCTGACGACCTGAGGTCCATTATTAGCCCAAGAACCTTCGGGCAGGGTAGTCTGGTGGTTATGTCCCAGGTGTGTATAGGTAAGTAGTTTCCCAAGTATCTTCGAGATGAGGCCCAGGTGTCATTGGGCGTGGCAATGGATCCTCTAGCCCAGGTTTCTTCGTGTGTGGTGGTGGTTATTCTGGCCTAGGTGTTTGCAGGTGTGGTTACGTGTGACAGTTGTCGCCTAGGTGTTTATGGGTGGGATTCGGCTATGGGATTGTGTGCAGTTGTGGCCCAGGTGTGTGCGGGCGGGTGTGGCAGTGGGACTTCATTGAGAATGATGGGATTGGTTCGATGAGTAGGATGTCTCAATAACCAGTGGGAAAGTGGCATGGGGTACCCAAACATCGATGTGCTCTTATTATATATATTACATGACTTGCGTTATTTGGGGAGTGTGCCTTGGTGAGGCTTGGGTTGATAGTATACCTTGTTAGGTGTCTCATTTACACCTTTTCTCATGGGACTACAGAACCGTATGTAATATCACGATAATAAGAAATGTAAATATAACATGGGTTGGTCAAATTAATAACCCATCTTGTATAGACAAGGTTGTACCCTCTATTACAAGGCATATCCCATTCATTGAATCTTTATTAGGTTTGTATTATTATTTCTAGTAATATAGAAACCCATGAAACTATGACCACACATCGTTATAATGCCCACTAATGGGTTTTAGAACATCATGGAGCCAACTAGGGACCCATAGGTTGTATATTATCTTATACTCTCTACCTATGATTAAAAATATATTGATCATCACTAAGGCCACACCAACTAATCAGAGTAAATTTCAACCCTCAAAGCTATCATAGTCACATCATAGCCTCACAATACTTATAAGATAATTACAATTGGGACCACCCTAGTGAGATTTCATAAATCCCATATCAATTACCATGTAATCCTACATTAATACTCTCACCCAACTAGTTAATAATAAATCTAGGTAATACCCACTAGATTACTCATAAGAAATGGGGGTTAATAACTCTCACCCCATTCTCGACTCAACTTCCTAAAATTTACAATTTTATCTGAATAGTCCCCAAATTCTGTATATGATAAATCACGTAGAAAAATATCATCATGCTTCTTAATGAATACAAAGGAACCAATACTATGTTACATTATGTAAAGATAAATACTTTAATTTAACCCCTTCCTGAGATTATGTATGATATGGAGCATATTTAGATCAAAGACATTGGCCATATAATCCAAACTAAAAAATTATTTCATTTATGAAATAATTTCTTAAATCTATGTGTGATTATGTGTAAGTTGATAGATAGAATATATCATTCCTTATTAGTAAATTTAATTTACTAAGGGGTTAAGTTTGAGTAACCACTTACATCATAAATTTATTTTTTATTAGTGTTGATAGACCACACTCATCGAATTATTTCCATGTTATGATGTCTATCTTATATCAACTTGAGGACAAAAATTAATTTACATGAATATAATTAATTATAAAATAATATAATAATTATTTCATTATTCATTTAACAATTAATTTATTTGCAATAATTAATATGTATGTCTTATAAAAAATCGCCTTTTTATAACATTAAACAATCCCATAAGAAAATGGGAAATTATAATTTTTTTTAAAAAAATATTGAATCTCAGTTACATTAATGTATGGATGGTCCCATATTAAATGTAAAATATATTTAATCAGTGTACTCCACATTCATAAGGTTAATATGACCATATTATAATAAAACCCCCTATGAATGGATAAAATGTGATTACCATTACACAACCTTTCTAGTATAATGTTAATTTGTGTTATCATACATTAGTTCTAAAAAGATTCATATTATAAATCTCTATTACACTCACACTATGTAGGACCACAATGTACGAGTAACCTATGATAACTTTACATAGTGTGTTATCCTGTGTTAAAAAATAATAATTAAAATATAATGAAATAAATCCTTATTAAATTTTGACTATTGTATTATTCATTTTCATCATAAATCACACACAACTCACCCAAACCACTTTTAGACTTCTTTAAAACACACATGAAAACAAATGTTCATGAAATTTATTCCTCAATTAAACTATAATATTTATCAACTAATTAATAGTCATTGAAATACTCAATCAAAATTCGAAAATAAAGAATTTAAATATATAAACTGTGAAAATAGAAATATATGACTTAGTAAAGAGTGATTGGTTAAAGCATTATGCAATGTCCCCAATTATAAGGCAGTTATATCCTAGTCATTCTTCAATCATGTTCCCTAGATAAAATTCATCTCCCTTCTCCTTCATATCTATCAAATATCAAGTAATACATTCAATGTAATCTTTCTATATACTCACATGAATAAAATACATGATTTAGTGGGTGTTATGGGCTGAATAAATGGAATGTGTGGAAGGAGGTTTAAATTACTTTTTTATAAAAGAGTATTTAAATTATAATGAACCATAAAAATATATGTTAATACAATTAAATAAATCAATCACTATTAATGAAATTTTAATAAGGATTAATATTCTCTAATTATGTCAATGTGTTGAAAAAATATAAATGTAGCTAATATATTAACATGAGTAATTTGAAAAAAATGTTTGAAAATAAAAATAGAATGTTCCCCTATATTTCCTTCGATGATAATAACTACGATAGTTCTAATTATTAATTTCATTGTATTGAATAAAAACCATGAAACCAGAAATAATTGGTTTTAATCGAAACCAAGAGTCATAAAAATCATTTATTTTAATAGAATATTTAGAATTTTTGTCCACTGGTTTTAATGAATAAACAAGAAAAAAACTATGGTTGAAGAGAATAAATTATTTCATAATTGAAATATATTTAAAATATAATAAATTCTCTCCAATTTAAGTTTTATATATAGACAACAATAATTACTGAGAATTAAATTAAGTGGGATATAATGGTTATTTTAAATGGGATCAATATGAAGTGAAAACATAGGAACAAAAATATAGAACTCGAATTCCATGGAATATTTTGATGATTTAATTAATAATATTCCTATAATAATTCATAGAATTAATAACCTTAGATAATAAATGAATGATTTATCCTTGAATATTTGGATTATAAATCTATATGTAGATTTTTGAGAAAATTGAATGAACATTGAACATCAAAGAAAATTCTAGTGTTTTTACATGGATTTAGAAGAAAATGGAATAATAATTGAGTCAAACATGATTTCCTTTTATATCATTTATAGTGTTGTAGGGTCTATGTGGATGATCATTGAAATTGAAGACTCGGCCATAATCCTTTTTTACCATCATAATTTCCTTTTAGGATTAATAGTCATGACATAATAGGATACGCAATATCTAAAAACAGGTATCCATTGATGATTCTAGAATCACCTCCTCACCATTCACTCTCCCTAGATAGACAGTGATCTCTATCACGTAGAATATGAGCCTTACATAAATTTGGATCTCCTAGCACATGTTACTTGTAAGCTAGTAGAACTAAAACATGCATCTGGTGATACCTTCAAAATGTGGATTTGGAAAATTTTCATTGTTCTCGTATTCAAGAAGTCATCATTGATAATTCCCTAGTACTATAAATCAAAAAATAAAAATAAAATAAAATCACTTTAATCAAATTGGAAAATGTTTGAAACCATTTTATGTGTGTAAACCAAAAAACAATAACACTATAAGGTATAACAGTCTCCCAATTTTCATTGATCATAAAAACATGATATGAAATTCAAGAAGAATGATAGAAAAGAAAAAATGAATTTTTACCACATAAATGTGACACCATGTCTCCACATCTATGATATAATAAAAAAATTTCCCCTTGATGAATTATCATTTTAAACCAAGCATTATTTATTATTTTACCTCTTTAAAACAATTATCCCTATTTTTATTTATGAAAAATGAACATACAAAATAGAAAGGGTTTGAGAGATATTATAATATAAGGTAATTTCAAAATAATAATAACAATAATCATTTATAAAATTAATCTGAATATGATATTGGATAAAAATGTTATACATAACTTAACGAATAGAACTATAAAAGAAAAAATCATGCAAATAGATAGATTAAAATAAATTTTTATAAAAAATTATTTTCTTATATTAAATCATTTAAATTTGTTTTCAATAAGATATTTTAAAAAATAAAGGATCCCTTAAATGTTTACCCCGATTTAAAAAAAGTAGGTCATATAAAAATATTGAAAGATGAAAACCATTTGATGTTATATTATGAAAAATAAAGTAAATAACATCAGATGAAAAAATTATATATATATATATATAATATTATGATACAATATGATTTTGATAAAAAATTATAAAAAAATTAAAAAAATTAAAATAGATAATACAACCATCCCTCAAAAGAAACAGAATGGATTTTAATTTATTGTATCAAATGATCAATGAGATACTTTTTTTGAATATTTTCAAAATAAATGTTTTGAAAATGATATTCATACCCTTTTAACAAATAATTTTAACAATGTAATCTATTATCAATATTGTTTCAACTCTGAAATAAAATAAAAATTAAAATGAAAAATGAACAGTAGTACATTTACATTATGTTACATATAGTAATCATATTACAGATTTAAATTATGTTACATAGTGTTATCATATTTCATATTTAAATTTTGTAAAATAATTTTTTCGTAATATTTATAAATTATATTGTATATTTTTATCATGAAATATGATTATTTACACATAAATTACACATTTTATAAATATACAATGTAGGATATCATGATATATTTCCTGGGTGTACCAAAAATAATAAGTCTACACAACGTAACATTTAAATTATGTTTTATAAAGTTATCATATTATAGATTTAAAATATGTTACATAGTTTTATCATATTGCATATTTCTAGTATGTTAAATTGTGTTAACAAATTATTTATACATTAGATAGTATTGTTTTTTTATGAAAAATGGTGATTTACAAAAAATAATTCACATAAATTACAAATTTTATTAATATACGATGGAGGATATGTTAATACATTTCATGGGTGTACAAAAAAATAATAATTCAGCAATTCACAATATTACATTTTCAATATGTTACATACTGTTATCATATTACAGATTTAAATTATTTTAAATAGTGTTATCATACTGCATATTTCCATTTTTTAAAATGTTGTTATCATGATATTTATAAATTAAATGGTTTAGTGTTATAATGAAATACTATAATTTAAACATAATTTACACATAACTTACAAATAAATTATACATTTTATGAATATACGATGTAGGATATCTTGTCAATTTTCATGGGTGTACCAAAAATTAGAAGTCTTCAATGAGACTTAGTATTTTTATTGCACCATAATATCATGGTATCCTCCATCATATATTCATAAAATGTTTAATTTATCTATAATTTATTTTTAATTTATGTGTAAATCATCATATTTCCTGATAACATTATACCATAAATTTTATAAATATTATGATAACACTATTTAACATAATGGAAATATGTAATATGATAACACTATGTAACATAATTTAAATATATAATATGATAATAGTTTGTAACATAATGTAAATTTACCGATGTGTTTTTTCCCATTAATGTCAATGTTGATGTGTATAGTTATATAGAAAAGAAAGAGCTAGAATCCCCCAAATGTGATATATTAAACATTAATCTTATTGTAAAAGGAGTTGATCAATCACTTCAAGGGGTGAAAATAGTATATTACTAAAAGAAACCATTTGATATATCAATTAGGATATATGGGAAATCCTTGAATCAAATTATTTATTATGGCATTTAGTTACCTTGCTTGGTCCGAAAATGTTAACAGAAGATAGTTTTAGCATGTAGAAAAAATTACATCCACAAACAATAGCTAATAGATGTTTGGGAATGTCAAACTACATATATTATATTGAACATTAGAATAATGTTTTATAAAAACAGGTCTTTAATATCTTGGGTTATTTAAAATCACATTTTAAAAAATATATAAGAAAAAATTCTCAAATTTTCGTCTTAGGAACAATTTTCACAGAAGTTGTGGATTAATAATTTATTTTATTGTCATTTGAAAAAAAACCATTTATTTTATTTATATGGAATTGAGAAATTGTATTATGTAATTATATTATAAAAATTTAATAAATTTTTAAATATATATTTTTAGATACTTAATATCTGAACAGAAAACTTCAACATCCATTAGCATAAATTATTATTTTTTTAAATCACTCACTTCATTTCAACAATGAATCATTCAATTTTAAAATTGATATTTTTCATTCAACAATAGTCTTATAATTTTATCATCTTAAAAATATATATAATCATTTTGATGACATCCAAGAATAATTTGAACATGATTTAGTTTTATTTATTCATAATTTTGGGGACTATAGGAAAAATTAGAAGAAGATTGAGAATTTAAACTAGAGTGAGACATTGGGGTACACAACATTTTACCATCATCAACGTGTACCATTATGAATTTTGGACTCTAGTTACATGAGGCGGTTTATTATTCACTCTTACTATATGTTAATATTTTCAAATCATTCTTACCTTTACTCTTATCTTTTATCATATTTTTGTAGATTGGTAATTACTATATTTTATGATTTTTTTACTCAAAAAAATTAATAATTGGAGATAAGATTATATTTTTTTAATGTAGAGATTATTTCATTTTATTCAATGGGGTTTTCAGTACTCTGACATGTTTTTTATATTACCCATCACCATAAATTTAACTTTACAAAGAGTCGCAATATGTGATTTCATTAAAAGATGTTGTCGTCTTGGTTTCTTAGACATTTGTTTCTTCTTTTATGACATGGAATTTAATGTTGATCTCATACCTCATTAAGGGGTTAATTATTTTTTCAACCACCATATTTTTTTGTCTTTTTCTTCCACATATATTATCACATTTGGAAAAAATGTATCGTGAATACAAATTTGAATTTTCTTTAAAATAATTTTTATTGAAAAAAATTGACCAAGAGATTTTAAAAAATATAAAATGATAGTGAAAAATCAAAAACATCTAGTAATATATTCATATTAATCCATAGAGAAACATTTCATGTCAAGATGATATAATACTAAACATGTTTCCTTATAAATATTAGTTCCTTTATGTTTAAGGAATAGTTATTTCTATATTTTTTTTGGAATTCAATTACATAAATTATTAAACACATTTCCCTAAAAATAACAAACAATGGATTCCATAGAATTATTATGTATTGAAAAATAATAAATGTCTCTTGGAGGCCATTTATCTTCAATATTGTTTTTTGGGGTATAACTATGCTTAACCATTTCACAAATATGATAACAAATACTTCTATGAAAAATAGTAATGAAAGTATTCCAATAATTTCAATATAAACCATTGAAGAATGGGGCATGTGTATATTAAGAATATTCCATTTTAAAATACAAAACTGAAAACTATCAAATTATTGATAATAAAAAACCATATTTTTAAGTAATTTTTTTAATAAACTCAGAGAATCCTCTAATCCCAATTATTGGTTTGTTAAAATTGGAATTTGGGGTTTATTATCCTTTTAAAAATTAATTTGATATGTAAAATTGATACTGTAAAAGGTATGAGGTTACAATATAAACAAGAAATAACATTCAAAATAATGTATAATAGAAATTATAATAAGTAAAATATGAGATATTTTTTTAGAAATGTAACTGTGTAATGTAAAATGACATGAGGAATTTTGTAATTAATTACAACTATTATTCTCAATGGTACACCTATATCTTCTCCCCATGAGAATGATCATGATTTCCCTTATTAATAAAACTATTGGTATAATCATTATCAATGAACCCAAGAACCATAGTTTTCAAGGGAACCAAACATCTGGAAAATTTTAGTTTAAGGAAAAAATAAATGACAAAAACCTATTGGAATTAATAGGTATCCACGATCTAACAAAATATAAGGGGAATAGAATATATGAATTTCATATTTCCAACAGTTTAAAATGTTCTAAATTAACAATATTATTATTATTAAAACCAAGATAAAAATTCTCATTAAAATATTATAATGATAATGAAGATAAAATGGGTACTAATAATAGGCTCCATAAGATTTTTTAGTTCATCTAATAGAAAGAATGTTAAATAATTTCATTGGATCTTCTGATAAGGGAGTTGAAGAACATTTCCTTCTTTATTTAGTGGCATAATCTCCTCAAATGATGAAATCTTGATATCCTTTTGAATGTTTACAACAATATTTTGTTGGATGATAGTGATATAGGTGCATATACTTTGTGATTATAGATTGTTTTTATATTTTTATTTTTGAATAGGTGGAAATTTGACTTTTAAATGGGGTTTCCTTCATCTAATTTAATTGCATCTATTGGTTTGTGGGGTACAAGTGTTCAAAAAATGATAATAATAATCCGAATATGATAAATGTTAACAATTATAAATGAAACCCAAGACTATATTTCTTGATTCCACTTGACATCTAATAGCTACCATAATGTAGACAATGGTGCAGATCAAAACACCATCTCGTTGTCTCTTCCCACTATCTGGCTTGTGTGATCCACCATGTCAGTGGTGGGCCTTTTATAATTCTTGTGTCTTATTTAACATTATACCAGTGAGATAGTATCCTATCATGGGATCACTAGTGATACCTACTGGTAATGATGTTTTAGAAATACCGTTAATCCTATATTCAAAACAACATCATCTTAGACACCATCATTTGATAAAACATAAAAGAATGAATATAAAATTAATTTTTAGAGATTAAAAAAATGTATGAATATTTTCATGTGTATGTGATCAGTAAAAAAATTACACTACAAGGATAAATCATATGGGTATAAGATATGATAAGTTTATTTGATTTAATATAATTGATTAAATTCAATTATAATATTGATTTCGATACACTGACCCAAATCCATGTTTATACCATTCATAGGTCACCAAAACCCATTTCAGACTCCAATGATAAGTCATAATATTAATATGATACTTCATTTAAACATTTTATGGGGTTAATAAAATGTAATGATTAATATTTATTTATTAAATATAAATATATGAACTTAAAATGAGAATTTTGTCACTCATATTATGGCTTCAGTCAGTAGTGGTAATTCTTCTTCCAATGGAGAAATTTTAGGTAGAAACGAAAATATGAATGATAATGATAAATTGACATATATTTCATCAAAGAGGAGGTCATAAAATTAATATTTTAATCTACCTAGAAATATATCTACCAAGTCATCTTTTAAGGTGATAAGGACGGTAGATGCCTAAATCATTTATATTTTCAATCGGGGTAAGTCCCAATCTGAGTGGGAAACTCTCCATGACTCGGATTATGAAAGTGGCATGTCATACTATGTTATATAAACAAGTTTTTTGTTAGATGAGTGAAAGTCTAATGGTTTTACCCTGTATCATACATATGTAATTTTTCTTTCATCTTATTAAATGTAAATAATCTTTCCTTCTGGATTGACTTGTTTGGTAAGAAAACCAAAAAATTCAACAATATTAGAATCTAAAATTAATATTTCCAAAATGTATAATACCATTTCTGATATCATTGTAATTCTATGAATTTATTTATTATAGAATATCGCAATATTAATTTAACGCTTCATCAATAAAAGAATAGAAAAAAAAAATCATATTTTCCATGAAAATGGAAAAACGTACATATATGGATTATTATAATATCTACATAATTACACATATCATTCAGGATAATTCATGGAGATATTTTAATATCAACTCATCATATCATTATCATAAATTCATGAATAAGATATTAATTTTTATTCTGTAATATTTAAAAAATTTCAACTAAACATCTCAAAACTAGAGGTACACTATTCATGTTATTTTAATAAGATGTTCATCATTATCAATATAATATTTACATAACACTCCAGAAAACTATTATATACTAATATATCATAGTTTCCCAAACTGATTTATCATAAAGTTCATGTATCATCCCATCATTTTTCTCACCTCACAAAGGTATATTCTCATAATTTTTATTCCACACGATCAAAATCACCTATAGAAAATCATTCACCACAGTACAATGACATGATTAAAGTGTATTCTATATCAATAAATTGAGTTTTATAAAATAACACTATTTTTTCATTCTATGGATGATTATTTTCAAAAATACGCAATTTCACCCATATACAATCTATAAACACTTGTAATCATGGTTTGTGAAATCATTAAAGCATCTTGAGATCATTAACCACCAAAAAATAATTCTATACACAGCACATGATTCAAATTAAATACATTATTATAATAATGAAAATCTTAAATTCAATCTTACACTAAGATAAAACATTCATTATATGAAAACTATTACTTTATTTTAGTTGAATATTGAATACATAATTAAAAAATAAATTCCCCAAAAAAATAATGTTTAGTTTAATTGAAATCTACATATTTAATCAAATAATTTCATAAAAATATTCAACATATCCTACAATTTTCTCATCATACACTACCCTTCATAAAATTTCAATTATAAAACTATTCTTCATAACCAGGGTACTAAAAAAATTGAATGGCTGAACTCTGATACTCAATAGTGGTAAACCTATTAGATTTATATCAATGGTCATATGTGTGCATAATATAATAATAATTGTATCATAACATGATAAAAACTTATGAGATCATAGCCAACTTGTTATATACTATAAATCATGGGTCATCGAATAAGGCCATGTCCATATAGTATATTTTATTCCATAGAGTATGAAATCATCAACAATTAATCTTGATGTATTAGAGAATATTGTATGAATAATGTATAATTTTATGGATTAATAATGTTAAATAAACATAATAATTTATTATCATTTCATTTTTTATGGATTACAATAATGACCATCATAGTTTACTAATTCCCATAGTGGAAAGGGATTAATCCTCATTCCCAAAAAAATCGAAATAATATTCCAAGGATACAAACAATGGCATTAATCACATATTAATATTTTCAAAACTACATATTCACCTTCATGGGATTATTTAGACCACATGTGTACTTTATATGGATTTTGAAATCACCCATGTACCATATCTGTCTTCGGATAACCACAAATATACCCGTAAACATGAAAAACCCATTAATGTTCCTTTTGGAGATCATTATATGTAAATAATTACACAATTTATTATTGTGTTATAATAATTCCACCCATAAAATATTAATAATTCATTCATATATGTTTAAAAATATAATAATAGCATTAATTATTACATCAATGATTAATTATCATATGAGAAATGAAACTATATTATAAAACATTATTAAATAATCATTAGCAAAATATATTTAGGTAAAATAATTTCATTTTATCAAAGGATCATATACCAAGTGAACAAAATAAATATATAATGGTTAGTGATATAGATGGAAAATAATTTAAAAATGAACTAGAAATATATATTGAAAAATAATTGAAAATGAACAATTATATTAGATAAATTTAAAAAAATAAAATTTCTATGAAGAATTATAATAATATTTATTGGAAAATATTGGAACCATTAAAGGATGGATAATAAAAAATAATTATTATGACAATGTGAATACTAGATCTGACTATAAGAATAGGCAAAATTCATACATTCATAAGAAAAATTAAACTAATTAATATGTAAAATGGTTAAAAATAATAATTTTAATAATTTTTATAGAATGTAAATGTTATTTAAAAAATAATTTATTAATTTAAAATTTTATATTAACATTTAGAAGACAATTTTTATGAACAGGGATATTGAGGAAAATGATTCCCGACAAAAAATGGGAAATTCAATGTACTTTTATTAAAAATGTTTGTTTAGAATTATAGAATGTCAAAAATTGAGTTATGTAATTAATATTGGAAATAATCATAAATAAAAAATGATATTCAAATGGGTAGGGTTTAATTTCTGAACGTGTATTTTTCTATAATGGAAATTGAAATTTAATCAATACTAATAAATATAGAGGTTGTAGAATATCCCTCACATAAAATCTAAACATTCTCCACAAACATTATAACATTCAATATAACATATGTATAAATGTTAATGATATATACTATATCTATATCTACAAAATATATTCATTGAAAATATTCCTTTATAAGTTTTAACCACCCATTAACTAAAACAGTCTTTATCGAAATTAATATTCAGGTGTTAATAGTTTGGTTTTCCAAAAATGATTCAGTTCTGGGATTCAAGATCTTTAAAACTGGTCATGGTTCCATCAACATTTAAAATTTAATATTTTCTTAAATATCATATTTCTCATTATATACACTTATTGAACTATCCATGAAATGAGGTCATGAAAAAATATTTTCTTTATTTCATGGATTAGATTTTCTATTCATACACATGAGAGATGTCGTCATATTTCTATTGATGGAATACAGAGATGAAAAATAATAATTTATCTTCCAAAATCAATAATTCTTTTATTAATAAAAAATATATATATACATCTATATAAAATTTTGATGAAAATTGAAACATGTCACTTTATGGATATCATTTTTCAATTGTACACATGACAATGGATTTGATTTCTCAATAGAAAGAATAATCATATATAATGGTTAAAATTTTACAATAAATTATTTATATTTGGTATGAAAATTTATTTCATTATATTAAAAAATTAATTTATTATTTTTATGATTCTCATAAAAAATTAAACATAAAAATGGAATTTTAGGATTTACAATTTGTCATTGGATAACCTCCATTGAAAATCACCATAAAGACTCCCAGATATGTCTTTTTGGAAAACTAGAACACATAGGCAGTTAGGAGAAGAATTGAGAATGTATTGGGTTATATATATATATATATATGTCTTTAATGTGGTGTGGGAAGAGATAAAAGGTTATAAACTGTTATGTGAGAGCGGTGTGGCACCCATAACAATATAATGAACATTAAAATATATTAAATTCACCATCATAATAACATGGATAAAAATCATTATTTTGAGAAAATTTTATGTAGAATGAAATATTTCAAAATAAATACATAATAATTTTGATTTTGAAATTTTATATTGCTATATTAGTTTATTTTATACTATTCACCGATTTTTACATAAACTATGGTGGAAAATGTTTTATCAAGGTAACCAAATTTTATGAATGAAAATAAAATAAATTTTATAATAAAATTTTTAAATTGTGATTCAAAATAGTTAAAACATTTATGAGCATTAAAATTATAATTTTATATAAAACAAATTATCATTTCTATGCCTATAAAATCTCCTAACCATTTTTAGAAAAAAATTAATATTTAAGCACAAAAAATATTTTATTACTATTTCATTCAAAGTAACTACAATAATATTAATATTATTTTATTTTATTGAATATTTTATTTAAAAATTTCATTATACTTTTTCATCAATGGTGATTATTTTTTAAAATAACTAAACAATGATTTTTTTTAAAAGGATTTCAAAAAATATCAGTTTTTTCTTTCATATGGTTTTATCATTATTTCTATAGATTTTAAATTCGATTTATAAATGATTAATAATTTATTTCATGTTTAAAAAATAAGTTTTCTTATTTTTAATTATAATTATGGATTTTATACTTTAATATATATATATATATAACAATATGATATTCTTAATAAAACACTCTCATTTTGTAAATAATTATTATAATAAAAATCCTTATAATTGATAAAAAATTTCATAATGTCGTTAATTAATTTTATTATTTCTAATATATATTTTTTATATAACTATAAAAAATGTATGTAATTATATATTTTTAATAAATAAATATTCAATTAAAGTAGTGTGTGCATCATAAGAAATCAAACCAATCATATTTATTATTTTTAAATATATACTATAATATATGTTTATCATATTCTATAACCCAAAAAAATTATATATAAGAGACATATGAGAATAAACTTATCTCTTTAAATGTTTTGTATATCATGTAGCTTCCTAAAATTTATGGTTTCTCACAAAAACAGTGGTATAGTGACTGGTCTTGTTTCATGACACAATATCACAATGATTAAGGGTTTTTATTTGTTTTTCTTCATTTGAAAATACATGTTCTATTGGAAAGAAACTATGGTATGTACATGTGAATAATTTCGTTATGTACTTAAAAAAAATAGAGTCATGGAATACATTATGGTAATTATAGTGTATTGGTGGATGTTTTAGGAAATATGTTACTTTATTGATAAAATCAACTATCTTATAGGGAATACTATTACTAGGGATTTGTTTCCCCTTATTTCGTAATCTCAACCTTTTAACAAGGTGATAAATATTTGAATACATTCTCTTGGTCATATATATCTATTTCATATTGTCCATTTTCAACATAAATCTTATGCTAATTTTGATCTCCCCTGATGTGTTTTGGAATAGATATAACATTATTCACCATTTCCTCAACAATATCAAAACCCAATATTAATAATTTTAAAACCTTATCCTAGAATGATTTTGTTCTACACATAATTCTATAGAAATATTCCTAATGAAACATCGGAATATTGAGTGAATGCAATGGTTATATAATTATTTAACTAATGGAAGGTTTTGATCAAAATCAGTATTGAAATAAAAAGATAAATCTCTATGATTATCTCTTATATCATTAATGGATGTACAAATAGTAACAATTTCTTAAGGATAATTTGTAGTTTGGATCAATACACCTGTATTAAATGTTTTTAATACACTTATTTAACATTGAAATATATCTCTAAAATCCATAAAACTAAATTGAGAGTGGTAAACCACAAAACATTGCCACCACCTTAATTTATATCATTCTATGATGGTCATGTGATATATCTTATTTTATATAAATAAAATGTTTGGATATTGTAAAGGGATTGACTATATCGTAAATTATGTTATAGTAATTATTTATCTTGGAATGTCCTGTGAAGTAATCCATAATGATGTTTTTATAATTTAGTATTGGTATATATAAGAGTTTAATACTCCCATTATAATTTTTATTTTCATATTTAACATATTTATTAACTAGGAATCGAGCTAAATTGTAAATATTATCCACCTATATATTTTCCCATTTGAAATAATCTTTGAGATAAATTTAAATATTTATAATCGAATGATAGATTAGTAATGATGAGTTAGCACAAGAGCCTCAGCCAAGTTGTTTAGGACTCATTAATTGCACCTAGTAGAAGTGAGATCAAATCTAGGTGGAGGCTACATTCCAAGTACTATAATAGGTACTGTGTAGAACTGGAGCAGGTACAGAAGCAGAAACTGTAGCATGAACTGTTTGGCACTGTTGTAGCAAGTAATTTCTTCCGTTTGGACCTTTGGGCCACAGATTTAGTCTCCGAGTCCTTTAAGGCCTTCGGTCCACCCAGGACTTCGGGTCAGTAAGGCCTTCGGGCCACCTTCTGTCCAGAATAAAACCAGAAAACCTACAAAGAACAAGATTCAGGAGGAGGAGGAGCAAGGAGATTTCACCATAGTAGAAGATAAATAGATTTCAATAATAATAGGGTATTACACCTGACATGAGGACAAGCATGTGCATGCATGGGAAAGCATAGCCGAATAGCCATGCGAAGTTGGGGAGCTGATTTCATGATAAAGATGTTGCAGAGGAGTAGTTCCAAGTAGTTATTCTGGGTTGTATGTAATGTTTGAAGTCTAATAGCAATGAATTCATATAAATTGCAGTAGTACATGTAATACTTATGCCTATGGTCCTTTTAAGGGTTCCACCAGACACCTTGAAAAAAAGATTATCAAAAAATCAATAAAAATTGTAGGCCTTTGGGTTATTGGAGGAGGATATTGACGAGTAATGTTTTTATCATATATACCTTATTTTAATTATATTATTGAATAAAAACACACTAAGTTTTTGAATATAATCTTTAAATCTCTATAATAGTTGATATCATGAATAATCCTTATCTATTTTTATAGCTCCAAATTACCTATATGTGCCTCTTTAATAATTTTATAATTTTCTCGTTAAACATTCATATGAGGGAGATATGTGTTATCTCTATTCATTTATATTTTATGATCATTCATCTAAAAATTCACATGTATTGGTTCTTTTTCAATCCTCCTCATAGATTGTATAACATTAAAATTCAATCAAAAATTGTCAGAAACCTTATTTTACTTTATAATGGAATAATTTATTGACCATTGGTATTCTTTAATTAATCACAAAAACAAAAAAAATTATTGTATATTTAACTATCTTTATGTGAATATATACAAAATACATTTATGAAAATAATTTATATATCACACCATTCCACATAAAGATAGTTTTACCACATCATTAAAGTATATGTTAACATTTCCATCTTGAAATAATGAGGTGGGTAATTTTTCTCCAAAACCGTCAATTATCATGAGTAATACAGTACTATTATGTAATTATGCATTATTACACAACCCATTCCACTATTTGATGAATCATTATAGATAAAGAAATATTATCCACCACATGTTATTGTGAAATCCATACAAACATCCCAATATCTCTTCTCATTCGTAACATGTTATTCATAGTCATCGATCTAAATAAACATGGATTCCTTCTAGGATATCTTGGTTAGTGTATTTGATTTTCATGAGAAATTTATAAAAAAAAATTAATAGTATCTTCCCTATCCATGAGACATATTCATCTAAATCAGAAGGGTGGTCTGGCCCAATGGTTAATAACTTCACTATTTGATGGATCCACTAGTATACCCCCTATATTAATTATATAATGAAATAATGATACATTATGTAGAAATTTTTGTTATGTAGCTAAACTCAATTATGAATTTTTATTTATGAAAAAACTCAACCACAACCCTAAATGATCACACTTTTTTTATTTCCCTTTCAATAAATAAAAAAATAATATATATATTCAACCATAAATAAGCCCATGTGATATTTAAAGACTCCATTACATAGATCCATAAATATATTTGGGTCATTGGTATGACTAAACACAATAACTATAAATGTATTTTCCATAACTCATAAAAATGGTTGTCTTTTGTATTTACTCTATTTTTACCATCAACTAATGATGTTTAGATCAATGTAAAATCTATGAAATGTTTCAAGATTTTCATTATAGATAAAAAAACAATTATATATTTTATAAAATAATTATTCATTATTTATATATTAATAAGTTATTTATAGTGAATTCAAATATGTATCTAACTATAATTCCTTTTATAAAAATGAATTGGTTTACTCTATAGAGAAGAATATGGTCAAATGAATAGCTTTTATATATTTTATTACATATTCTTATTCAATTCCACCAATACTTTCAGATCATTTCAATAAAGGGTATTTTAAATATGTGTAGCACTAGATATAATTTAGATTGAAAACTGACATAACTATTAGCCGAATACTAGGAATCAATTCCAAAATTTGGTAAGTATATTCATGAATAATAATAATATATTCAATGTTGAGTATCTCGCCAACCATTTGAGAAAAAAAACCTTATTGAATAAGTATTAAGGTTCATATAAAAGATATAATTTCAATTCTATGTTCATATTCATTATCCCGCAACTATATGACAAAATGTTGAATTGAAATATCTAACAGGCCTCTTATTACTTAGAAAATGAAATTGGGTATGTATTAAGTGACCCATTCAATTCTTAAAATCAACTAAAATTAATATGTAGTGTAAATAACTAGATTTTTATGATGAAAATTTCGAAAAGCATATATTAGAGTGATGCCAATATATGATATTAAACCAACATACCATTTGTAACATTCATTTATAAATAATTTTATAACCATTGTAGTAACGATATAATGATCATAGAGACCACACATTGTTTGATGTAGTTCATAGAACTGGACTGAAATAAGATATTGTTAATATTTTTTATTCATTCTACCATCTCCACTTCATTATTCTATATTCTATATATTACATAAACTAAAATGGTTATTGTTAGAATCAAATTGTAAAAACTGTGTGCCATTTTATTTCATAATTAAAATCATTCCTAAGATATTATATAAAATGTCACCTTCTTTTCAATATGTAAACAATTATGTTATTCTTGTTTGATTTTTTATTGGTTTTTATAGGTATTACCATATCATTATTCATAACCTAACATAAAAAAATATAACATAATCTTATACCAAATGGAAAAAAATTAAAATAAATTCATAACTATTTCATAATTTTAGATGAATATATATAATATATTATAATATTTTACACCAAATAAATATAAGGGATTAGTTTCAAAACATAATGGATAACTAATAATATTATATCATTAAATATGTAATACATCCCCCATAATGTTCTCCTCATATAGTAAAATTATTTGACAATCACCACTAATAAAATGTCTTCATAACACCAGAAAAGGAAAATAGTAAAACGAGATTTCAGAAGGTTAGTAAGGGTTAATAAGATATATTTCAATCATTTATTATTAATAGAAATAACATATTCTCAACATTATATGGGAATGATCAAATCTAGTAAATAATACCATATAAGTCATAAAAAATATGACCCAAGTCCTAGAAGACATCATATTTATAAAAATAGATAAGATAAATATGAGTGAAGAACAATAAAATATTAATTTTAATGAATGAGGAAATATCAAAATAATAGCACATATGTTTTTGTAAAAATATTGAGGCATAATCAAAAGCATATAAAATAATTTCCCAATTCAAGGTTCATTGAAAACACTATCATAGTAGAAAATGTTACATAGTGTATTGAGTTAAATATATATTCTCATATACATGTATACAATATCTCTATGATGAACACCATGACATTCATGAAATAGTATGATTGGGATAACAATCTGTGAACATTTTTAATCTTGGAACAACCAATTTTGTACCCACATGGGCTTGGTATAATAAAATATGTACCATCTTGATCCTTTAAAATCCTACCATATGCTGTTGATATTCGGTCAATATAACATTTTTCCCTTTGACATCATTATATTTGATGAATTACATAGTACGTTGGATATCTATCACAAACCCACCAACAAAAAATAATTTTTTTTTCATATATATATATATTCAAAATAAGCATTAGATAGTTCATCATTCTTTACTAGTTTAATTATCATGGATGAAAAATGAATAGTTTCATGAAACATTATCAATATAACAAATCATGAGGATGGGAGTGGATGGTTTGCGAATAAGATATCCCCAAATGAAGTGTATTAATCTATAATGGACCTTTATTTAGATGAAAAATAGATTTTAAAAGCACTTGAAATATGATATTAGAAATAAGAGGAAAATAATTTACATTTAGTGTTTTTTTAAATATTAATTCTAAAATTTGGAATATAATGTTGATAAATAAAATGTGTATATTTTTTATGAATAAATATATCGATAAATTATGCGGCTGTTTGGATTTTTTGTTCTTGGTAATAATAATAAATAATCAGTATTTTTACTTATTATAATTTTCAAAATTGATTGTTTTGTAAAAAATTGAATTATGTTTTTAATAATATGAATAAAATTTTCAAGGGAAGATTAAAAATTAATTTTTCAATAATTTTCATATATAAATTAATAATCATAAAATTATTTTGAAGAACATACATATGGATGAAAAATATTCCAATCCAAGACATGGAAATGAGGTAAAATGATCACAAAATATTTTATTTAGTCTTATTGGGTACCCAAAATGGAAATAATAAAAGAGTAAAAAAACATAGAAATAAAATGTGTAGAAGAAAATAAATGTTTTATAGGAATGAAATAACACATAATTCCCCCTAATGTAAGATGAAACACAATCCATCCTAATAATATTTTATATTGAAACATCATCCCTTTCCTATTGTATCGACATTCTTTGTACACACCCGTACCTCCTCTTTATAAAAAATTAGTATTAATATACATATTTAAAAAACCATAGTAAAACTTATGATGAAATACATCATTACTATATTGTTTGTAATTACCCATTTCTTAATGTTTATTTATTAAAGCTATTATTCGGGGATTAATGGTTCTATTCTCCACATATGGATGAGTTTTTTAATTCTAGTCCTTCCTCGTAGTTCATGGATAAATCATTTAAAAAATATTAGTCATGCTATATATATATTATTTTCTCATTATGTGTATATTTATTACAAGTCAGTTAATGTGGTGAGGTTAAATTTATTACACCATTTCAGGGTGATATTATTATATACGTACACATGAGTGATGTCTTCATTTTTCAATGGACTGAATGAATGGAAGATAAATATTAAATTATCAATATATATTCATCATTTTTTTAAAAATATCATATAATTTCTTTAAATAAATATGTATAAACATACTTGAGTGGTGGTAGTGAAAATAAATGAAACAATCTTATTGGATATAGTAGTCTGTGCATACAGAAGGTAAAAACGTTCATTTCTATTAGATGAAAAGGAGATATAATAATATATAATGAAATAAATATTTTAAAGAATCAAATTTCACTATTTATGATGGTTATAGAGGATTTGGAGGGTTTTATAAGAAAACACATAGAAATTCCCATTATGAACATATATATGTTCGTGGGGTAATATTAGTATTAGAAACAACATAAGGGTTCTTAGATGGGTCTTTTGGGAAGAAAAATAATACAAGAAAAGGGTAGGAGAGAAATAAATTTTTTTGGTTAGATAATGGTTAAGTTAATTTTCATAATATATGTAAAATATATAGAATTTAAAGTTCCATTTTATAAAATAGGGGAGTGGCATCATTATAAATATCAAGAACCATAAAATATAACATTGTCACTAGCTTAGTAGATAGGATAAAAACCATCATGAATAGAGTGATTGCGGTAACAAAATAACAAGATAAATGAAATCAGCTACAATTTTTATTGATATTTTGATGTTTTGTCTCAATATATTATACACTTAAAACAATTTTTATCATTCACACAGAGATAATTTTTTAAAAAAGAAATATTTTTTATTAAATAACGAAAGAATTTTTTTTAATAACTACAAAATGTTTTGATATTGGGAATCCATTTTATATGATTTAATATCTATTGTTTACTAAAATAAATTCAAATACCATTCTACAAAATAGTTAAAGACTTCATTACAAAATATGTATTTTCAATAATTAAAAATATATTATTCTCATTCATTAGGTGTTTTAAAACATTATATTATTCTGAATATATTTAATTAAATAAATTATCAAAAAAATATCATTTCAACCATTCATAAATAGTTATTAATTTAATTTATTAATATAAAAATGAATTTTCGTATAAAAATTATTTTCCAAATAATAGTTATTTCTAAAATTAAACTTTATTATCTTCATTTAGAATTTTTTTCAAAACATACTAATGATAAATCATTTTATTATATGGGTAAAAAATTCCATATGTATAAACATAAAATAAAATAAACAAATTTTTAAATGAATCATATATAATAAAAACATTATCTTTAAACAAAAATCTTATGTTTCGACAAGAATTAAAACAATACACTCCTTATAATTCGGAGAACACATCATGAATTTCTTTAAAATATTACATTATTGAATTTTAAAATTTTAATATAAATACCTAATAATTTCATTATTTTATCATTTTTAATATGGAAATATTCACTTATGTTCATTGTTTCATGCATCATATTCTATGAATCAAATAATTATTTAAAGATACATATATTCAAAACTACCATGGTGTTATAGGTCCTCATTTTATTATCTTAAATGGAGCTCACCATTCAATATAGAAAATTTCAAATCAACCTGAACACCCACATATGAATCAATTTCGACTTTCCACAATCTGGTTGTGTCACACATATGAATATACTATCATGAGGTTCTTTCCTTCATATCCCACGCTCCATCCATTATCGTGGAAATTATGGGAAAATCATCCCACATAAAACCCAAAACCAAAACAAAAAATAAATTTTACCTCCTCCATACTAACCATGAATTTAAACCTCTTTATCCACCAGATTATATCTCTAATTAGGATAACACCATCAAATGGCCAATGGTTCACCCCTTACTATAAAGTTACCATTATAAAACTCCTCAACAATATCATACACAAGATCTAGCATCTTGAATGTTTTTATCTTTATAATACATGCTTATAAACTAATAACTCTTGATATCATTCCACACATTGTGTCATCATCATAAAAAACGTTAAACTCCTCATATTCCTTAAAATAATGGTAATATATCTTACATATTACCCATAAAACCCATTATACATAATCTCACACAAAGAATAAAAATGATTCATAACTCGAATGTAATCACTCCAATACTGTGTGAACCATCCAAATATCTTACAATTATAATTGTTATGCATTCCCATATCACCTGAATAATGAATTGGGCCCATGACCTCATGTTTCATGTTTCATTATACTCATGATCATAATCATACACCACCGACCTAGATCACAATATGACCATACCAATAAAGAAAATGTATCCTTAATTATCATTCCATAATCATGATGTATCGTAAATGTTAATGTAGAGAACATGATTATAAATCATCTTAGCATTATCAATAACTAGAATAATATTCCCATGATTTATACATCCAAGAATTAATCATCTCGGATTTTGATCATCAATATTTTTGAGAACCACAGATGAATCATTTGGTTTAAGAATTTCAGTAATCCTTTTCACTGAAATCATATCTCAATACCAAAATTCAAAGGTCTAATGCTTATCATCATCATAAACTCATAATGAATCACCATTTCTAAACCATATACTTTTAATCACCAAATGAGATCTAACCTTATAACTCAAAGCATCTAATCATTCTTCACATATCATAGGTATTCCAAACCACATGATTTTTTACCACTGAATTTTCCCTCATACCTCACATGGAACTATGTCATATGAATTTTCTAATATCAATTCCCCAATAAAGTCATATCTCATTGAAAATATCCTCCTTCATGTGAAACTACCATATGGACCCTCACCAATTAAAACAATTATCCTCTCCATTACACCCCCCAACATATATATATATATGAGATCACATGATAAGTAATATGTCAATTAAGTCATCTATTTCCATCAACTGTCAACATATGGGGCTACCACATTGGGATTAAACAACTCAGACTTATCCTCACATGGCCTATTTATAAAGGATTCATCCCCTTTATAATGAAATTAGAATTTTTTACTATATATATGCATAAAATCATCACCCAAGATGATCCATATCTTGATAACCAAAATCAAATTGCTTAGTTTGGAAAAATTACTCCTTTTAGAAACAAGGGAATACACTCTACTTGTTCTTATTGAATTTTTCAATATCCAAACCAATATCAATATTCAAAAAACTAGTACCACAATATCAAATTCCTACACAATCCTACTTTTGTTAAATATACTTCTTTTAAAGGGGGACTACATAGTTTTCTACTGTTAATGGCACTCCATAAGATCAATATTACTTATTATTAGATTGAAAAACATCTTCATTCTATTGAGTATAATTCCACTAACACGTTATATAATTAAAATAAAAATTATCTATTTTTGAAACTTCGATCATTTTGACCATTATCATAAATGGAATCAATCAAAAAAATTCATGTGATAATAATGTGAATATTATATGTTAAAAACATGAATGTATCGAAGAGTCATGATAATAAGACATGTGACAATGTAAAAAAAATGGTTGATCTCAAATCAATATCATGAGGATAAATTTATATTAATGTGAAAAAATATCAAAGTATAAATTGTAAAATAAATCTCTTTACCCTTGTAACTAGGAATTCCCCTCAGGAAATGTACTTAATATGGAGTAGGGTTATTTTCATATGAAACATTTAAGCATTCCTCAATCACAAGTCTAACATCTCACTAATTTTTAAAAAATAAAAAATCTCTCACACACTGTCATATTAGTCGCATATTTAATATTATTCTTGTTTGTAACATCCACACCATTGTTATCTATACATAGAAATGAGTCAATGTGGCTAAGACAACTCCATCATGCCACTCTATAAACTAGAGGATTATTACCAGAAAAAAGTTATAGAGTGATACCATGGGGATACTAAATCTTCATATTATTTTTAAAAAAATTATGACAAATTAATATAAAACTCATCCTTATATGAAAAATAATAACATAATAATTGATAATTATAATAATGAATGTGATAAAAATATTCATATAAAATCATAGTCATGTCTGTATACATCGGTTGCTGCCCAATTAGTCCAATAAAAATACCGAAAAATGAGAATATAAAATGAATATACACGAGCCTCTACTGATATCAACATTATTTACCTAATAACAAACTTATTACTTTATATAATCAATCACACTATATTAAGAAACCTATAGGACTCTACCTAACCAAATAAATGATCATTAATGGTTACTGATGTTCAAACAATCCATGGATTCCCAATTAGGTTGGGGATTCAACTCAGTATAGCACCGCCAATTGATTCCCATAAATAACGAGGAATGAAATTTATATGAATTCGATAAGCTAATATAATAAAGTACATATATTGGAGAAATACAAATAAATAATCACTATAAAATCATATGTTCAAACAAGTAACCTAAGATAATATATACTTACATCATCTAGTTTTAGATTATCTCTAGGTATAACAATTCCCAATTGTGGGATATATATCCTGTAGTAGGATCCCATATACATGTAAACCCAAAGGAAAATCTCAAATACCTAGGAGTTTCATTAGTATTTAAAATGATATAAAACTACCAACATATCCTATGGAGTATTCTTGGTAACACATTATATAATTAATAGGAATTATAGACTATGTATTCATGAAATTGTGTAATATTTCATGTTTTATTTTCCAAATCCTTAATTTCATAGGAGTCAAAAATCACTAAAAATCATTGTAGGATCATAAGAATAAATATGATTCCCACAAAATATTTGGATTCCTTAAAAATCTATCAAATTATCATAGGGAATTTATCTGCATTTTAGTGATCAAATAAAATATCCCTCAATATCCTACTGTATAACCTTAAAATACCAAAAATGTGATCTTTATAATCCTCGAATCCTAAATCAGCCTCATTTATATTGAGGTAATAATGAAAATTTATCATCATCAAGAACTATCATGTCATTGGTTGGTAATCCTTAGAATCCATAGCCAAATTTTTAGGGCTTGTATCCAATTCAAAACATTTTATGACAATTATAACATGGTTTGGAAAATATCCCATCTCATATCATAAAACCAAGCCCCACCCCCACAAGTTCCTGACATATCCCTCTTCATAAATTCATATATGGATCGAAATATCATTTTAGATACTAAGGTGACACCTAAAACCATAAAAACCCATAATCACACTAGATATATCATGGATTTTTTAATATAAGGGTACCCACTAGGGTCCCCTTGGGTTGAAAATATAGTGGAAACATTACATGTGCTTGTAAATCTAAGCTTTTATTATACTACACCAATCACCAAGAGTAAATTTCTCCCCCCAACTTCATCATTTTCAAATTACATGGCCTTCATAGATTCATAGGTGATGTACATGTAAAACTATATTGGTGATATGGTGTAAATTCTATCCCAATCAAAAATTCATCCTAGGGTGGCCCCCTCTAATTTCGTATACAAAATATATGCATGGAATACCCTCCCAGGTCCTCAAAATATCCCGAGGGAAGAAAGACTATATTTTTCTTAACAAAATTATCAATACGACACAACCAAATCTAAATTGTCCCTAAATGCCTTCTAGGTCCTATCACATCACCACGTAACATTTAATTACATAATGATCAATGAGGAATATATAATAAGGGTCACTATGATCACATTCTTATTTTACATTATCCCCCATTAGGGACTATGTATAACAAGTCAACAATTTATAATCACGAGTTTTCCATTAGTGGGTTGGGATTCATGCTAGTAAAAATGGTTGCTATTGGAAATTGTAATATAGTTCAATTTATTCACCTGAAGCTATATTGTAATAAATAATTAAATTTATTTTAAAAAATATCATTATATTTAAAAAAAATATCCAAGGAAGCCTTCATGGTTTCATATAACATGTATAAACAATAATGTGAATTTAATAATTTCTTATGTTTGTCAAACCCCCTACATCATAAGACGATTGTTCATTATAAGTGAAGGCCATTCATCTAGTCAAGTATAATGAAAATATGAATGGTATCCATCTACCCACATGAGGTTATAAATGAATGTTTTGAATATCTATTATATATATAATAATTTGATATATTATTTTATTATTAATGTCACAATTAATAAATGTTTCCCTTTAAAACTACTTCTATATTGAAAATACAATCAATGAAAAAAAGTATAAAAGACAAATTTTTGGGGAAAAATTTATAAACTATTAGACACTAATATTAGTGTTTCCATTAATCAGTGTAGAAATAGTTTACCTTATATTTCTTCAATTTTAAAATGGAAATTTATTTTACCCTTGTACATACCCCTTGTATAATTGTTACAATACAATACTATTAAACATCCCTATTTATGTAATGGAAAAAATTATATTACCATTGTCAAACCATCCCTACATGAGGATAACCATTATTAACAAAATCCAACACTGGATAAATTCATAACTGTAACACTCGTAACCATTAAACAATGGGTTACCCCATTTAATTAAATAATATCCAATATAAGAAAATAAAATAATAACTAAACATATGAGTAACCATCTATCCATAATATTCATAACTAATCATTGAAAAATAACATAAAATACATGAAATTTTGTGTAAAAACATATATACTGATTAATATTCATTAAATATTACAACAAATTTCTCAATAATGGCCTTAAACAATACTACATTAGTATAAATTCTAAATATAAAATTCTAAATAATGAATCTAAGTGGGTATGAAATTAAAATCAAAATAGATTATTTATAACATTGTTATACTCCAATGCTTTAACCTTGTACACATGTTCTAGGATCATAAAACCCTTATGTGGCACTGATTTAATTCTCCAAAAAATATTAATAACCCATCTCCCTTATTTCTAGCAGGGATAAAATATAACATCTAACGGAATCCTTCACTGTACTCGTGAAAAAATGATTCATGATATAAAGGTGGAAATGATAATGTAAAATAAAATTATACTTATTTCATTTAATTAAATAAATTCAATTTGAATATCCATTTATATAAATTGATCGCTATCTTAGAAGATAGGGCATATTTATTCCATACCTTGGTAAAACCCTCCATTTATAGATCTCCATGAATTTTATTAGAACAATATTAGACTTACTTAAAATTTCATCAAAATTTATTAAAATACAATATTTATTACTTAGTGAATATAAATGGTAATATCTTCAAATAATAAACCATCTTGGTATCTATCTGAACTATATAAAAATGGTAAATAATCTATTCTGAGATGATCAAAATGGGAGAAAATATTTTTGATATCATATATAGTGGGAAATGAAAATGTTTTCCCCTATGTGGATGTGAAATAGAAAATTAAAATATCATTTTAAAATATCAAATCATACATAGATGTGGTACTAAAATAATTGAATATTAGTATGCAAAATAATAATTAATAACAGTGGGTCCGAACAAGAAAATGTCCATGTTAATGGTATCTTTCTATTCAAATTAAATAATAAATATTATAAATGAATAATTTTTTATTGGGTGGTTGTTTTATGATATTTTCATATTGGAACCCATATATTTTATTCTCCTCTATTTATTTCACTCTATTTCACATATTCTTACTATTTGACTCCATTTTTTCGACAATTCAATCGAATGGAGTCATGTAAATGATCACAAACCTTTCTCATCATCATAGTTAGAATTTTTTTCCCCGATGCTCATATTAATTATTTGGTTTTATATGTTTATTTATATGTAATTATGTGATTTATTTTGGACATCTAATATTTTCATTGGATTTTATTACAAAATAATAAAATCATCTTTTAATGATAGTTTTTATTCACAGTTCATTTTAAATTTTAATTAGAATACTTTGAAAAACTATTAATGGAATCTATATTTTAACATTTTCCACATTATATGATATTCCCAAAACATATTCTATTTGAATTATAAATATTCCAATAAATCTTTCTATGATTTTAGTAAATAATTTATAAGTCAATTGAATAAGAAATTATTTTGAAGTTAATATTTTAAAAAATGTAATCTAGGATTTTTTTTATTTATTAATAAAATTTTCTAATAATATTATTAAATGTTATATGTTAATTTTAATATCCTTTAATATTTATTATTCATCACTAATGATATTCTAAAATGATTCTATCCACCTTCCAACTCAAGATGAAATATGATTATGCCTTGATGAAATTATTATCAAACTCATTTTATTAACATGATTCAATTAGGATGCTATAGAAATAGGAATGTATTTATACTTATGTTTCCCATGTATGTATAGTTTTTCATCAATTTGATATGTTATCCAAAAATTTTATATACCTCCATTTAATCAATAAAATGATTATAAATAATTTTATATGACGGAATAAAGAGTGAAACCAAAATCCTCGGGGATTATTTCCACTATGTGAAGGGTGGGGTAAAAATTATATAGCACCAAATGCATTGGGTATGAACTAATATCACATGAGATGACTCGTTTGGGACTTGGGAGTCAGCCTAATATAATACAATACTTTTTTCACCCTGTGATTATTGACATAACAATACGCCTCAACAAATGGAATGATTTAATTTTTCATATATCATCCATGTACGAATATAATATATATATGATATGACTCACACCATTGTTATATTATCATAGCTCATGTTTATTGACTAAACCTTCCTAATTGATGCAAGAATTGGAGGATTGACTCCCGTCTCCGCTCGACTCTCGTTTTTCCCGAAACCTGAGATCCCTTCTTCTCTATTCCTTTGCCGCTCAACAGATTGTCGCTCGGTCGGCTCCGAGAACCTCAATGACACGGATGGAGGGTGTTTCAGAATCGAGGAAGCTCTCAGGTTTTTCAGATAGCTCCTTTGTCCCATTGGAGAACCGACCCCCCTCGCGAATCATCTGAAAAAGAACAACATTTCATGTTTCAGCTTCTGAGGACGTGATTTCCGCGCAGATCGACCTCTGAAAACACTCCTTCATAGCTTGGATTTCTCTTTTGAAAGGTGTGAAACCCTGAACATTATCATATCTTGTCTCGCGTCTTGCTACGGTTTGGGGTTTCTCTGATTTAAAATGAATCTCAATTGGTCGGGGTAACTTCTATATCATCTTCACCTCTACGGAACTCAAAGGTAGGGCGTGGAGTGTTGGCTCTATCAACCTCATACCCGGAACTCTGGGGATTCATGAGTGGAAATTAGGCTTCTCCTTGAATGATTTCAAAGATACGTATGCTCAAGTATGGGTAAAAATCCATGGTCTGAACTAAGTTTAATGGCATCCCGAGATTCTGTTTGACATCACTTTTGTGATTGGAGTTCCGATCAGAATGGATTATGC
The DNA here is from genome assembly GCA_963277665.1 of Viscum album. Taxonomy (NCBI): domain Eukaryota; kingdom Viridiplantae; phylum Streptophyta; class Magnoliopsida; order Santalales; family Viscaceae; genus Viscum; species Viscum album. The sequence continues at coordinate 988,386,481 of OY728159.1, read as the reverse complement.
AACTAAAAAGGTTATATTTGGTTATTATGTGTGGGTGCTAGTTGAAATTGATCTAAGTTCTACGCTGATTGATCACGTCATTTTATCTACATCTAATGATGAAAATTGCTTAGGAATTGAATATGAAAAAATGCCTCTATTTTGTAAAGTCTGTCAAATTATTGGACATTCAGACCTGCAATGTAGGAGAGATGTGATATGCTCTATCTGTCAAATTAAGGGACATGATGTGTTGCATTGTCGATGGAAGAAGAAGCAGGATGATATTTAGAAGACTATTGATGAGCCTTTGGTGGCTAATTGCCATACTAAAATGGAGGTTGTGAAACCTGCTGACAAGGGCCAATGGATTGAGGTTGTGGATCCTTTTCCAAGGGTTGTTTCTGTTCCGCAAGAGGATGGAACAAGCTGGGCTGATATCGATGAAGGAAGATATCAAAATTAGGGAAGCATCGCTTTCAAGGAATCGTTGGTCAGAGGAATGGATGGTGATATAAATGGATATGTCTCAGAAGATAGTCAATCTTAAAGGGAACACTCAGCATAGGCAGCTGCAGATGATAGGACTAGGCACGAGTTGCATGCTCTAAAATCAAGGAAAGGTAAGTTACTGCTTGTTGCTGCAACTTCGGAGAAGTGTAAGAACAAAGGTCATGCTATAAATGGTGATAGCAGTATTGCGCAAGAGAAGAATGAGGTGGTTTTGGATGCTTCCCCAATTCAAGTCTCGGGTGTTCGCACTGATGAGCTGGCTAATGAAGGAAATCTGGTCAATAGTGGCAAAGAAGCTGCTATGCTTGGCACTGACACGCCGGAGATGGAGAGGAATGGAAACTCTTTGCAGAAGTATGGTATGAAGCTCATGTAGGATATCACAGTGACTCCTGGGAAGGTAATAAGTAATGTCAATATTTCAATTTCATTTGAGTTACTTGATTCAAATTTTAGTGATGTGGAGTCCACCCCCGCTACGACTTCCAATGCCACGGACGCACCTTCGGATGATAGAGGTGGCGAATGGATGTATGCAAGTTCTGGAAGGGGAGTTCATCACTCTCGCGGAAAAGGTGGGCACCTACCTTACCATAGTATGAGCACCCTCTCTAAAATTGGTTAATATCCCTGCTGTTTTCATTTTTATTTTTGTGTTGTCTTTGTTCCTCTCCTGGAATCTTGTTTTCTTATTCAATAAAGAGGCCTTTGCGTCTCATCTTTTATAAAAAAAATAAACCTTCCACAATCCTATGAATCATTTATTTTCTTCCAGAAATAGTCTTATACCATTAATCAGTAATTTTTATTTATTACTTTTGGGATATGGTTGTCTTATATTATATTAATTCGTATTGATTGTATTCTCAAACCCATGGATGATTAATACACTCACTATATATCACTAATTGTTATCTATTTTGTTTATCGCTTACTATTATTATCAAAAATATAATTCTTATGATTCAATCCTAATAATTAAAAATATTATTATTATATATGAAATGTTTAGATAATTTCAATGTAACCAGTATATTACTAGTATAGGATAAAATATTGTTCTGAAACAATTTGGTTATATTGGTAATAAACAAATACACTATAATTATAAGGTATGGTGTTGTGATTAATTTTTATAAGGGGTATTCCTAAAAAATTATTTAACATAAATCTATAGTTTGGTTGGATAATCCCATTCGGTATCAAAGCATTGTATAATAATTTTAAACAATTTTTCGATAAATAATATGATGATAGAACCTAAATCAAACAATAGTAAACCGTCAAAATATGTATTTTTATCCTAAAATAGCATTTGTTGAAATTAATGTATAAGAATTAAGGACATATTATGATATATATTTCCATTATCAGAATATTTATTACTATGATTATTGATGTTTGATACATAGGTTAAGTAATTTTATAAATTCATAAAACTATTATGAATTAATTAAAAAATAATTGTAGTGGATATTGTAATGATTGAATAAGAGTGATGGAAAAGTAGGTGGGAGAAAGTGTGAAAAGACTTATTAAAATGATTACAACGATTTATAATTATATAAATTAGAACCAATTTTATACAGAAGTCAAATACATTCTACAGAAATAATCAATTTCTATTAATTCATTAATGTTGAAACATCATCCATCCATTAATGACTCGTTCAATCAATTAATTTTGGATAATTATGTTAATATAAAAAATTAGCTTCTAAATTTCTCATAGAATTAAAATTTTATTTATCTATTTATTCACTATATGGTGAGGTAGATAAATGGTGTTCCCTTATTGTTAATTCAATACTAGAGTTAGAAATAAAATACATAGAATTAAAGGGGTTTAATCCGATACACTAATAAATTTTTCTAAGAAATTATCACTTTAAAATTTAATTATATTTTCATATTCTAAATAAAATTTAGGAAAAACACAGTAACACCACTGAAATTATCATCAACATACTTAAAAAGTTGGATTCTTGATTTATAATTGATCGTGAATGAAAAATAATCCGTTTATTTAGTATATTTTAACTCTTTTACTTAAAATAATTACTTATAAGGGAATTTGGTAGCAATAAATAAACTCATATTATTTATATTAATGTGTAAATATTCATTTATGACTCTATTTATTTATATATTATTGGGGAAAATAAAAGAAAGATAAAGTATCCTATAAAAACAAAACACTAAAAATATAAATAAATGAATGTTATTCTACCTATATACTTAATAATTTTGAATAAACATATAATAATATGTATTAATGGGATAGATAAATATTTCATGTGTAAAAAATATCTCAATAAAGAACATGAATATTGATGATATATAAACAAGCCATCCAATTATATTGATGAACATGACGATCATCCTAATGCAGCTTCAACACATTAATGCTCTAATTTATTGTTATATAGAAATTGTTACCATCAATGCACAAATATCCGTGTTAATAATTTAAATTAACATATTAACCTTCTAAAAAAGTTAAAATATATTGTTATTGAAATTAAATATACTTATGTTGGTTGTGAAAAATTTGTTCTTATTTGTACACATATCAAACCCTACATAAAAAACATTTTTTTATACCCACTCTTCATTATAAGGATAATTATTATTAGGATCTAATCATGATCACAATGATTGGATGCTAAATTAATGTTGAAAAGACATAATGGTATGATGATTTCAAATTATTTTATAACTCTCCTTGAAATGATATTATAGGAATTTTCTAATACAAAATCAAAATGATTTTATTTAAGTTTAATTATGTAGGATTTGGCGAATGATTTGAATATATCTTCATATACCCCTCATAAATTTTTAGGAATAAGATGTAATTTTTTATATGAAAATATACCTATGTCCAATTTTCTATTCAAGTCCTACATTGAACTCCATATGGGAATTACGTCAATCATATGGGTCTGAATACATAATCATGAGGGCTACATTCATTAAATAGACATTGAAAAACATGATACTGATGACAGAGCTATTTTTAGGAATATGGTGATACATTTATAGAATATTTTCCAATCATTCCCCTAGATAATGATTTTTTTATTTCAATAAAACTCATATCATGGTGTTATACCATTATCAATGAATATATTTTGATTATACATAATTACTTTGTAGGAAATAACTCAATAAACTTATTTATTGTATATATATTGTTTTTATAAGAATATTTTTTTCCTTGTGCGGTGCCCTTATAACTAATAAATAATTATTAATATCCATCTACATTGATTCTCATGAATTTATAAATATTAAAATTAAAAACATTTCTGCTACCTCATTTGATGGTTATTTTTGTCAACTATGAGGTGCTCAATAATTCTCAATGATATTATTGTATTTGATATTATCACATATGGGTCACAATAGAGAATTTAAAAATTAAAACTATAAACAAAAGATATGTACACAATGAATTCATATTGAATCCAATCAAACATAATTATTTGAAAACTATCTTTATAAATATAATAAATAGAGTATTTAAGCATTACATCAATCAAGTTTTTGATATAATTATAGTTGATATTGTCCTATATTCTAATTATATTTAAGTGAGTGAATATAATTAATGTATTTTGCTACATACGATTAAAATTAATAAAAATATAAAATTTAAAATGTGAGAATTTTGGATATTTCAATTATAATTCTTCGATTATGTAAATATCTATGGGGATATATTTGTGGTTACATTACAAAAATTTGATTAAACAGAGGATCAAAAATCACATTTTAAAAAATATATATATTTCATGAAATAAATGGATAATTTTTTATAGAATCTCATGAATATCAAATATAAAAATGAAGTAATATCATTAGGGGTCTATTTTTTTAGATAGATGAATATCGATGTAATTTCAATTATATTAATACAAGGATGGTTATTTCACCTATACACACATTACATGATAGAGGATATTTCTTTGTGTTATATTGTGACACATAAAATAGGGTATTCTGTTGGTTTAACATGAAAAATTAATTGGTGGTATGATATTCTTTACACTAATTTAATATTTTATAAAAAATTTAGACTCATGACTGAGGCTGGAATAGGTAATTGTTTCATAAAAGCTATAGATTTATTATATCTAAAGTGAAAATTTTGACATATATAAAGCTTATAAGAGAATAAATAATATATTTGAAAATAATGGTCTTAATTTGTACCAAATTAGTTGATTGGAGAAGACTATGAGCTATAAATGATCACCAAATTATCCTCTTGAGATCACAAAAAGGAGGATGAATCTTTTACAACATTTTTGGTTGTGCATATGTGAAGGAGGGGTAAACGACACAATTTTTTGGGAGGTGAAGGGTTAGTTTCCTAGGATTCATTTTATGGGTGAATTTATATTTCTACCAGGATCCAATCAACTTTTCGGGTTTCCTAGAATATAAATAGGTGGGTGAAAGGAATTGTGACACAGATAGGTTGATGTATTACTGTGATGAACCATCTCTGATCTGGTTGTCACCCTCTGGGATGCTCTGTCATCTTAGCCGGAATTGGGTCCTTCCCGATTGGACCTCTCTTCAGAGGTATCCATTCACGGGGAGGGATTATCCTTGTGTGGATGGTTCAAAATGTCCACACCTAGGGATTCAATTTTATAAATAAAATGAGTATTATTATCTAAGATGGAATAATAATCCAATCATATTAGTGATGAAGACAGAAGGAGACCATGTAATCAATGATTTTCAAAGGAAATACAATTAAATAATAATTTATTGGAAGAAATATTATCTTCTTTAAACAAATTATTATCCTTCCCAACATGTGAATATCAAACATCCCTTGAATAAGTTTATATAGAAATAGAAAATGATAAGAAAAATTTGGGAGTTCAATAATGATCATAGAGGAATTATATGATTTTTGAAACTGATTTATGTCTATTAGATACTAGAATTTAGTGGGGTCCATTTGATTGTGAACATATATCATCAATATCTACCCATACTGGAATGATAATTATTTATTGATATATTAAATAGAACTTCTGATTAGACAATATGATGATAGAGATTGCAAAAGTGTGTATCCCGATTCATAGAATTCAAACTACTAAATTTCTAATTTTAAATGTCTACGGTGAAGATTCAACCATTACCCATAAATACAATATAATGATAGATAATCAATATTTTTTTATTCTTAAGACTTATTATAGGTCATCATTACGTTTGGGTATATTGGTACACATTATTATGTTAGAATATTTAATTTTTATTTCAGAATATTTATTGGTTAATAATTATTCCATTATATCAAGAAAAATAGTAGTAAGGTTTCATCGAGTATTAATATACAATTTATTCAACATGGATAAGAGATTTATATCACTGTTTATATGATTTATTGAACAATATTTTATTATAGATTTGATATTAGGAACCACTTGTGATCATTGGAATGATGATCAATTGGAAAAGAGAATTAGAATACTAGAGGATTGAATATGATCCACTTTAGTGGATTCAAAAAGAGGTTGAGATCAATATCATCTGTATATATATTTATCATATAAAAACAATATCCATTAAAGTATTCATTTGTCACCATATGCATATCTACCATGGAAGAGGCAATGAAATCCAATATTATGGGATAATTTTTTATTGAAAAAGGTATTTGGAAAAGATATTTTTAAATTGAAAAATGAGTTTATTCCAACAAATTAGTTAAAAATTAATATAAAAAATTTCATATAAGAGTTAAAATTTTGTTCATAATTGATATTTTGGATTTAATTTTGGAGAAAATGTATTTCTATCAATATCACCAAGGAAAAGATTTCGGAGGAGAAATGAATATTTTATCCCAAGTTGCATTTTCCATTAATTGTTTTTATTTGTGGATTGCAACATATATTATATTACTTCCACAAACCCACTAAAATGTTAATGTTTTTTTGTATCATTTTTGAGTAAGTATATTATAGTTCTATCTTATTTTCTAAACATAGAAGTTGTATATTTTTAAAAAGATATCCTATAAATGAAACAAATTATAGAAATTAATAGTGGTAAATAAATATTACTACAAAACAAGTCCACTTAATTGGAAAACATTTCAATGGTAAATCATATGTCTATGGGGGGGAAATAGGATCATAATTATAATTTTAGGCATAGTAACCAATAATTGTTTTGTATTATGTAACTGAAATTCTATGGTGACATTCAATTAAGTGCATAGAATGTGACACCACTTATTTTGTTATCTATTATCTATTTAAATAAATATATTATGTTCGATAACATGTGATACATACAACATAAAACTAAATTGTATAACAGTTAATTTAATTAAGATAAAATATTCAAATAAAAAATGAAACATATTCATATATTACTAGAATATACAAAGATAGTATAATTAATAAGGAAATGGAAAAAAACAACAAGGATAGAATTTAGATCATAATCATATTCTTTAGTTATTAGATAACTAATTATAACTATATAAATATTAAAACATATTATAAATTTGAAAAACATATTAAAAAATTTAGAGAATATGAGGAATAAGTATTGAGATATAAGAAACATGATATATACAAAAGTAAAATTCCCATTATTTATATGTATAAATTGGAAATATAGTAATCTAATTAATGTTTCATTGACATAAGATGGTAATATTTATATCTCTTAGATATATTGTAGTTAAATATACTCATATCCAATATGAACATTGATGTTTTCTATTTTTCTTAAGATATTAAAAATATTACAAAATTTATAAGGTTTATAATATTAAAAAGAAATAAAGAGGTAATAATTAATTAGAATGTTATATATAATATGCTTATCTATTCATTATATTTTTTTATTACCATTAATATACAGTGAACATATTTTTTTATAAAACCCATATAAATATTATAATATTTTATATAAGTCCACAGCCTTAAACATTACTTAATCTTGAGTTATTACAAGATTACACCTTGAGGATCTTTTCAGGTTTAGAGTTTTAGAGAATTAGATCATAAAACATGCATTACATTCCACATTTAAACAAAGTGGTTACATAAAGGATAATATTCATTTTTCCCATCAATGAAAACATATTTAAAATAAAACATGGATTCTTTCTTGACACTTCCTTGACACTATCATCATATCATGTACCTTTCCCTTGACCTGTGAAAAATATTTCAAAAACTTGGGATGAGTATAAAAAGCTCAGTAAAGGATATAAAAAGTATGGAAAGGAAACATGAGTACATATATACATAAGAATGAAATCATACATTACCCATAAAACATAAGAACTTTAACATACCTCATAAAATCATGAATAAATCATAGAAATCATAAGACATAAAGGTAACTTGATGCATTCATAACATTCTTACGTAGGGAGTAACCCTCTTGGTTACGTTTGGAATACCCATCACAGTATATTCCCTAAATCTCTTCGGAGAAACATTAACGTTTAACTCCTTCGCGTTACCCAATGTATTGGAGAGCTATATCGGGCTCACCCGCCCTATGTTTATCACAGAACCACCCGTCTTCAGAATAATACTCAAGAACCATAACATAATCGTATCACATAAAACATACATAAAGGAAACATAACATTTCCATATTTCAATCACAAGATATCAATAAAAAACATACATATAATATAAACATTATGGAAACCATTTTCAATACCAAAATAAAAGAAAAGTAAAACATGGTATTTATTTTTCTTTTAAAAAAAGGTATGTCTTGTAGAGGAAGCCGAAACTCAAATAATGGTCATGGCGGTGGAGAAGTCGTTGTCACCTCATACATACGACAAAAACATTCCATTTTCGTTTAGTAAAACGCTTCGTATAAAAAATATTCCTTTTGGACAAACATAAAAGTCAAAGGGGTTTATACACCGTATAAAAGAAGGTTGTGTATAAAACAAAATATGCCTCAATGAATGGAGATTGAGAAGAAGTCCCATACAAATATCATTTTTAAATAAAATAGACCTATTATGTGTATTCACTATAAGTACACATAATTAAAGTACAAATACAAGATAGGAAATAGTAATATCATGACATAATTTGAAAGTAGGAGATTAACCCAAAGAACAAAAATCGGGTTACGAAGTTCCCTTACCTCGTATCCGACTTGACTTGATCGTTCATTAATCTCCGGAATAATAAACTTGAGTAAATTTCTACTTGCATAAGAAACTTTTTCAAGTTCATTATTCCTTTTATATCATTTATTACCATGTCATGAATACTATGTTATTATTTAAGTTTATAATGGTCGTTTTAACGATCATTGGTACTTCAGTCAAAAATGAACTTCTTATATTTACAAGTTGTTCACGTAGTCAAATATCCATTATCTCAAGAATGATATTCATGATGTAGATGCCATATATATCATATATATCCATTATATACATTCATTTATAATATTACATAATCATTTAGAGGTAAGAAATGAAATGCACCGTTCATGGTGACGGTAAGCCGTACGTACGCATTAACGCTACTTTCATTTCTATGTCATATTAATGGAGTTAAAACTAAATGAGAGATATTTACATTTTAATTCAAGAATTATATTCATCATTTAGATGTAACATAAATCATATAAATCATATATATATATATGTACTTATAATAGTACATTAAATTTGAGGATAAGAAATGAATTGCACCATTCATGGATATGGTAAGACGTATTGCGCATGAACGCTACTTCCATTTCTATTTCATATTTAATGGAATTAAAAAATAACAAAAAATAATAGTATTTTAATTACACTATGGTATCATATATAATATCATTAAATATATCATTTTTACGTACCACATATGGTATTAACGAATCAAATCACTTTGAGGGAGCGGTAGTCCGCACTTCCTAAAATGAAACTATCGTGGTTACCCATAATGGAAACCATAAAGGTATTACATAAATGAAAAATACAGAAGCATAAGAAAAACATAAATGTATTATATATCATATATAAATATAGTGACTACTTAATGGCCACATTTGAAGGTATTAGAAGAATATTGAACAATCATCATTTCGTGAGGCAGAAATTCTCCATCCACAGAAACAGTATGTTCTTTAACCATTAGAGGTAGGTGTGTGTAAGTGTAGATCGAATCCTTCTTATAACAACATCCTAGTATATTGAAGATACTGGAGTTATTACAAAAGAAATTAATAAAAAGAGTTTAGGGGGATGGAGAAGCAAAATGAAACAAAAGGACTCAAGTGAAGACATTACCTTAATATTGGGTAACTCCCTTTGGTTTGAACTCAAAGGCTTCCTTGGGAAGACTTATGCCCAAAGTGAGGCTTCTAAGAGTTAGAGAGGGATTTGGAGAGACAAAATTGGTAGGGTTTGGCTGAGCCAAAGGCTTTGGATGTGTGGGTAATGAGGTAGAGGTGGGGGCCTTTTATAGGAGGAGAGGAGGGGCACCCTTGGAAAGTTAAGAAATGATACTTTGTTATAAAATGATTTTTCGGATACAAAGGTCCCACAATTATATATTTCGAGGATAAGGTGATACGGGTTAGAAATCCACCCATCCAATAGGTTTTTTACAAGTTTAGTTCTTATATTTTACATTATATTTTTATTTTATTTAAATCGTTAAATAATGTGGTAATCACTGCATCATCATGGTGTCATAAATAATTTAATTTATTTAATGTCTAAAAATTATAAAAAAATAATAATTTGATGTATGAAATCTTTTTAGATTTCCAATGACTATTTATAGTCAATAATCTGACTTGTATAACCCCATTTAAAAATTGTTTTAGTAAAACTACTCCTGTTTGTGTCATTTTTACTTTTACATTAAATAAAAAGATATTAATGTCATTTTCCTTCCAAAGTGGCTCCATGGGGTCCCCAATTTGACCCATGTATTGTCTTGGTCGGCCATGACACATCCAATAAGGGTAGGACATGTGTCAAGTTCATTTCATATTATTAAAACATTATTCTTAACTTAAATTACACTAATGACCTCTAATCGCGATTAAAAACTTAAAAGTAACTATTCACCAAAAAATTATTTTAATCCCCTTGAACTACATTTTACTTCTTAATGTAAACCATGTATGTCGGATTTTTGAAATTCAAAACACAGAGGTGGTGAAATTTCATTTAAACGAAATATCAATTTTTTAAGTACCACTTAGTGGTTTAACTATTCATCAAAAATTGAAGTTTTTCAGAAAAATACAAAAACATCACCCTATGCTATATTTGATATTCCAAATTCAAAAATGATGTCTATTTTACAAAATTCAAAACATATAAGTTACATTAATTAATTTAATAATTAATTCCCGCTGTCAGAGTAAATAGCGTGTTTTTATGAAACAATAAGTATCAAACGATTAACACTAGTTTAAGTCCAATTTCAAAGTGAAACTAATTCCAATGACTACCATTGGATTAAATGGTAAAAATATATTCTAATTTCACTTTAAAACCAACTAAAAATATAATATAATCATATAAAAAATTAGATTAAAAAGAGGTTTTGAAATAAAATACAACATTTTTCACTATTCATTAAAAAAAGAACATTATCAGAAAAATACCAGAAATTTATCCAAAGTAAATTTAAATGTCCCAATCATAAAGAATAAGTTTATTTTGACAAATATAGCTTATAAAATTGTCAAAATATAGATTTAAAAATGGTTTCCATCAAAAGGCAGTAAAACAATCTTTTAAAAATATTAGTGTATTCCATGCTTAATAGTGGATTTATTCTCCTTTTAAGCCTCTAAAACACTATCTAATTATTTAATAGACATAAATAAAAATATATATTATTCATTACTTACTTGGGATGTTACATCCTTCCCCCGTTTAGAAAATTGCGTCCCCGCAATTTATTTACTTATTGAATAAGTGGGGGTATTTAGCCCTCATTGCATTTTCAGATTCCCATATTGCCTCTTCAATCATATGGTTTTTACACAAAACCTTTACCTGATGAATCACCTTATTCCGTAACACTTGCTACCTGTGGTCAACAATATGGACCGGTTGTTCCTCATAAGATAGGTTCTCTTCCAGCTGAACTATCTCTGGACTCAAAACATGAGATGGATCTGGCATATACTTTCTCAACATCGAAACATGAAAAACGTTGTGTACCTAAGATAAAATCGGAGGTAAATCCACTCGGTAAGCAACTGATCCAACTTTCTCCAGAATTTCATATGGTCCAACGAACCTTGGACTCATATTTCCTTTCTTACCAAATCACATCACACTTTTCCATGGTGAAACTTTGAGAAAAACATGATCACCTACCTCAAAAGATAGATCCTTCCTCCGGTTATCCGCATATCTTTTCTGTCTGCTCTGAGTTGTTATCATTTGTTTCGGAATCAACTAAACTTTTCCTACCATCTCTTCTACCAATTCTGGTCTCATCAGCTTCCTTTCACCCACTTCATCCCAAAAAGCTGGAGTTCGACATCGCTTCCCATATAATGCCTCAAATGGTGCCATCTGTATACTTGAATGAAAACTGTTATTATAATAAAACTCAACCAAAGAAAGATGTTGGTACCAACTTCCCTGATAATCCATCGAACTAGCATGTAGCATATCCTCCAATGTCTGAATTGTTCATTCTGACTGCCATATGATTGCAGATGAAAAGTTGTACTAAAATTTAATTCAGTACCCAACGACTTCTGAAGGCCTTTCCAAAAGTTAGAAGTAAACCTAGGATCACGATCAGATACAATGGAGAGGATAACTCCATGAAACCTGACTATCTCTTAAGATACAATCTAGAAAGTTGATCTAGGGAAAAAGTATCTCGTATAGCAAGGAAATGAGAAGATTTAGTCAAGCGATCAACAATAACCCAGATTGCATTATTACCTCGAGGTGTCTTCAGTAATCCCACAACGAAGTCCATGGATATATACTCCCATTTCCACTCTGGCACTGGTAAAGGCTGAAGCATCCCTTTTGGTAACTGTCGCTCTGCTTTTACCTGTGGACAAGTCAAACACTTCACAGTAAAATCAGCAATATCCCTTTTCATTTCGTCCCACTAGTAATACTCCCAAAGATCTCTATACATCATGGTACTCCTAGGATGAACTGAAAACGGAGAACTATGAGCTTCACAAAACAAATCTCTCTTCAACTATAAATCACAAGGCACACATAATCTCTTTCCAAATCTCAAAACACAATCATTATCAATGTTGAATTCAGGCAACATACCCTTTTGAACCAGCTCTATCTTTTTCTAAAACTCATTGTCTTGCTTCTGTGCTTGCTTAATTCTATCTGATAGAGAATATTTCACTGATACTTGAAACAAAATAGAAAAACATCCTACACCAAAAACTTCAATGCAAAAGTTCATCAAATCAAAAACCAAAGGATCTTGTTCCAATCATAGCATGGTTAATGAAGCATTACTTTTTCGACTCAAAGTATCAGCCGCTTTATTTGCTTTTACCGTATGGTAATGAATTGTACAATCATAATCCTTGATTAATTCCATCCATCCCCTCTGTCTCATGTTCAATTATTTCTGAGTGAATATATACTTTAAACTTTTGTGATTGGTATATATTCCACACATTACTCCATACAAATGATGCCTCCAAATTTTCAAAGCGAAAACAATAGCAGCTAATTCCAAATCATGTGTAGGGTAATTTACTTCATTAGTTTTCAACTGTCATGAAGCATAATCAATTACCTGATCATTCTGCATTAGGACGCAACTCAGTCCTTTCAATGAAGCATCACTGTAGATAACAAACTCCCCATTCTTGAAGGAAGTGCCAAAACTGGATCATTCACCAATCTTCTTTTCAACTCCTGGAAATAATCATCACATTATTTTGTCCAGATAAAAATAACACCCTTCCGAGTTAGCTTAGTCATTGGACTAGATAACCATGAAAAATTTCTAACAAACTTCGGTAATAGCCTGACAAACCAAGGAAGCTACGAATCTCCATTACATTTGTGTGTCTTGGCCATTCTTCAACAAACTTTGTTTTTGCAGGATCAACAGTTATCCCATCTTTAGAAACAATATGACCAAGGAAAGAAATTTTTTGCAACCAAAACTCACACTTGATGAATTTCCCCTACAATTTCTTTTCTTTCAAGGATTGCAAGATAACCCTTAAATGTCTTTCATTCTCCTCTTTACTTTTAGAAAACACCAAAATATCATCAATGAAAACAACCAACATTTTTCAACTAAGTCAACTGAGCCATCACTGCAACAAACTGTTTAGTTCTGATTCTGACCATCCAAGGATACTGTTTTGATAGGTCATTTCCTCTGTATGCCTTCCCAAAAAATCTGTTCTGTTTCCTCTATGAAAAACCATTCTTAACAAACATGTCTTAGAAGAAGCAACATGGTAATCTTCAAATGCAATATCATTTCAATTTGACCATAAAAAAATATTTTTGGATAATCATTTAATAGAATTATAACCCCAAAAGTTATCTAAACCGACCTCTGATACCAACTATAAGGCCCCAGCCTTAAACCTTACTTAATCTTGAGTTATTACAAGATTAGACCTTGAGTATCTTTTCAGGTTTAGAGTTTTAGAGAATTAGATCATAAAACATACATTACATTCCAAATTTAAACAAAGTGGTTACATAAAGGATAGTATTCATTTTTTCCATCAACGGAATCATATTTAAGAATGAAATCATACATTACCCATAAAACATAAGAACTTTAACATACCTCATAAAATCATGAATAAATCATAGAAATCATAAGACATAAAGGTAAGTTGAGGCATTCATAACATTCTTACGTAGGGAGTAACCCTCTTGGTTACGTTTGGAATACCCATCACAGTATATTCCCTAAATCTCTTCGGAGAAACCTTAACGTTTAACTCCTTCGCGTTACCCAATGCATTGGAGAGCTATATCGGGCTCACCCACCCTATGTTTATCACAGAACCACCCGTCTTCATAATAATACCCAAGAACCATAACATAATCGTATCACATAAAACATATATAAAGGAAACATAACATTTACACATTTCAATCACACGATATCAATACAACACATTGATATAATAGAAACATTATGGAAACCATTTTCAATACCAAAATAAAATAAAAGTAAAGCATGGTACTTATTTTTCTTTTAAAAAAGGTATGTCTTGTAGAGGAAGCCGAAACTCAAATAATGGTCACAACGGTGGAGAAGTCGTTGTCACCACATTCGTATGACAAAAACATTCCATTTTGTCATTTAGTAAAACGCTTCGTATAAAAAAGATTCATTTTGGACAAATGTAAAAGTCAAAGGGGTTTATACACCGTATAAAAGAAGGTTGTGTATAAAACAAAATATGCCTCAATGAATGGAGATTGAGACGAAGTCCCATACAAAGATCATTTTTAAATAAAATAGACCTATTATGTGTATTCACTATAATTACACATAATTAAAGTACAAATACAAGATAGGAAATAATAATATCATGAAATAATTTGAAAGTAGGATATTAACCCAAAGAAAGGAAATCGGGTTAAGAAGTTCCCTTACCTCGTATCCAACTTGACTTGATCGTTCTTTAATCTCCGGAATAATAAACATGAGTTAATTTATACTTTCTTAAGAACGTTTTTCAAGTTCATTATTCCTTTTATATCATTTATTACAATTTCTTGAACACTATGTTATTATTTAAGTTTATAACGGTCGTTTTAACGATCATTGGTACTTTAGTCAAAAATGAACTTCTTATATTTACAAGTTGTTCGCGTAGTCAAATATCCATTATCTCAAGAATGATATTCATGATGTAAATGCCATATATATCATTTATATCCAGTATATACATGAATTTATAATATTACATAATCATTTATAGGTAAGAAATGAAATTCACCATTCATGGAGACGGTAAGCCGTACATACGCATGAACGCTACTTTCATTTCTATGTCATATTAATGGAATTAAAACTAAATGAGAGATATGTACATTTTAATTCCATAATTATATTCATCATTTAGATGTAACATACAACATATATATCATATATATATGTACTTATAATAGTACATTATATTTGGGGATAAGAAATGAATTTCACCGTTCATGGTGACGGTAAGCCGTACGTACGCATGAACGCTACTTCCATTTATATTTCATATTTAATGGAATTAAAACATAATTATAAATAATAGAATTTTAATTATAGTATGGTATCATATATAATATCATTAAATATATCCTTTATACGTACCACATATGGTATTAACGAATCAAATCACTTTAAGGGGGCGGTAGTCCGCACTTCCTAAAATGAAACTATTGTGTTTACCCATAATGGAAACCATAAAGGTATGACATAAATGAAAAATACAGAAGCATAATAAAAACATAAAAATATTCTATATCATATATAAATATAGTGACATCTTAACAGCCACCTTTGAAGGTATTAGAAGAATATTGAACAATCATCGTTTCGTGAGGTAGAAATTCGCCATCCACGGAAACAGTATGTTCTTTAACCATTATATGTAGTTGTGTGTAAGTGTAGCTCGAATAATTATTATAAAAACATCCTAGTATATTTAAGATACTGGAGTTGTTACAAAAGAAATGAATAAAAATATTTTAGGGGAATGGAGAAGCAAAATGAAACAAAAGGACTCAAGTGAAGACATTACCTTAAAATTGGGTAACTCCCTTTGGTTTGAGCTCAAAGGCTTCCTTGGGAAGACTTATACCCAATGTGAGGCTTCTAATAGTAATAGAGGGATGTGGAGAGACAAAATGGGCAGGGGTTGGCAGAGACAAATGCTTTGGATGTGTGGTTAAGGAGGTAGAGGTGGGGGCCTTTCATAAGAGAAGAGGAGGGGCACTCTTGGAAAGTTTGGAAAAGATACTTTGTTATAAAAAGATTTTCGGATAAAAAGGTCCCAAAATTATATATTTCTAGGATAAGGTGATAAGGGTTCGATATGCACCCATCCAATAGGTTTTTGACAAGTTTAGGTCTTATATTTTACATTTTATTTTCATTTTATTTAAATCGTTAAATAATGTGGTAATCGCTACATCATCATGGTGTCATAAATAATTTAATTTATTTAATTTCTAAAAATTATAAAAAAAATACTATGATGTATGAAATATTTTTAGATTTCCAATAACTATTTATAGTAAAAAATCTGACTTGTATAACCCCATTTACAACTTTTTTTAGTAAAACAACTCCTGTTTGTGTCATTTTTACTTTTACATTAAATAAAAAGATATTAATGTCATTTTCCTTCCAAAGTGGCTCCATGGGGTCCTCAAGTTGACCCATGGATTGTCTTGGTCGGCCATGAAACATCCAATAAGGGTAGGACATGTGTCAAGTTCATTTCATATTATTAAAACATTATTCTTACCTCAAATTACACTAATTACATCTAATCGCGATTAAAAACTTAAAAGTTACTATTCACCAAAAAATTATTTTTTATCCTATTGAACCACATATTACTTATTAATGACAACCATGTATGTTGTATTTTTGAAATTCAAAACACAGAGGTGGTAAAATTTCATTTAAACGAAATATCAATTTTTTAAGTACCACTTAGTGGTGTCACTATTCATCAAAAATTGATGTTTTTCAGAAAAATACAAAAACTTCACCCTAAGCTATATTTGATATTCCGAATTCAAAAAATGATGTCTATTTTAAAAAATTCAAAACATATAAGTTACATTAAATAATTTAATAATCAATTCCCACTGTCAGAGCAAATAGCGTGTTTTTATGAATCAATAAGTATCAAAAGATTGACACTAGTTTAAGTCCAATTTCAAAGTAAAATTAATTCCAATGACCACCATTGGATTAAATGGTAAAAATATATTATAATTTCACTTTAAAACCAATTAAAAAGATAATATAATAATATGAACAAATTAGATTAAAAAGAGGTTTTGAAATAAAATACAACATTTTTCACTATTCATTAAAAAAGAACATTATCAGAAAAATACCAGAAATTTATCCAAAGTAAATTTCAATGTCCCAATCATAAAGTATAAGTTAATTTTGACAAATATAGCTTATAAAATTGTCAAAATATAGATTTAAAAATGGTTTTCCATCAAAAGGCAGTAAAACAATCTTTTAAAAATATTAGTGTATTCCATGCTTAAGATTGGATTTATTCTCATTTTAAGCCTCTAAAACACTATCTAATTCATTAATAAACATAGATAAAAATATATATTATTCATTAATTACTTGGGATGTTACATGTTAAATAGAAAAATGTCAGAGTACCTTCCATTACTCGTTTTAGGTAACTCCTTACCCTTATTATAATCTCCTTTCGATGGGGTTGTCTCAGATAAGTTCGAGTGAGATTTGGATCTCTGGGGGTGGTAAATGAATGGTCAGAAAAATATTTTCATGAGGCATAAGAACTCACTCTAAATCACGATGCTTGGATAGAGTGGGTTTTCATGGTTAGGGAGTAGACTAATTTACAATCAGGATAACTAAAGAGAATTTACACCCAAATATAAGTGATGGACGGTTTGGGAGAAATGTTTTCCAGATCTTGCGGACCAACGAGGAAATAGTGTCTGATGACATTTAAACCACCAAAATTTTTATTAGAAATTATTAGAAAACAAATTTTTATTCCACATAACCACCAATATTCCTAAAAAAATATATTTCTTTTCAAATATCAATAGAGGATTCCTAGGTTCCAGAAACCACTGCTATTATAAATAAATGATCTAGTGCAAGAAATCGACTGCTCTTTAGTACATGATCTATTACATGATTGAGGCTCTCTATGTCCTTTGTTTTCCTATCTATTTGGAGTGGAATGAAACACACAATTGATGATGGTATAGAGCAATATTTAAATAGATATTTTTTTATTGGATCATGTTCCTTGGTTTCCTCAAAGATCGTCATCTCCATATTGTTTTTGGAATCTATACATTGAATCAAGTTCCACTGTTTGGATGTTGTTCATCAAAAATGGAAAGTTAGGTTGTCTACATACAAAAATACATTCCATTGATTATGATATTTAGTTGTACTTGTATCATATTGTATCCATGTTTCACGAATTACATCAAAAATTAGGAATGTAAACTGAATCAATTTGAATTTGAGAACATATTTAATGGCTACCCAAGGAGTGTAACAATTTCATTGAAATGGTATTCATGAAATGAAAAGATGGAATTATATGGTTTATGAAATTATTATTTTTTAATGTGTTTACCTTGATAAACTATTCAAAATTATTATTTGTATTAATTTAGAAGTGTTAATGACATTTGAGAAGATTAATTTTAATTAGGTTAAATTGATAAATAATTCATGTTAATTTTTATAAGGTTTTAGAATGATCTTAAATGGTTATGTTGTAATGAAATGGTACATTGGTGTATATTTGATAAAATTTTATTGACATTGTTCCTCGTAATGTGTGAATAATGGAATGGAATTAGTGATATAATGATCCTCTAAGTACACATGATAATTGTGATAGACTGATGCACCAAGTACCCATGATTTTGGTGCTATAATAATGCAATGTGTACCTCTAATATTGGTGTTGGACTGATTCTCCATGTACATGTGATTTTTTCTATACTAATTATATAAGTACAAGTGATAATTATATAGGACAGATTCTCCTAGAAAACATGATATGGTTCGAGGACTGATTCTCTAAGGTACAATAATGAATTTTTTAACAGTGTCATAATGATACCCCCTTTAAAAATTTATGGTAAACATATAATATATGGTATAGAATCTGGAACATGTCATGGAAGGTATGATTATCCAATCTGTCACCATAAAATAGTGGACTAATGTGTTTAATTAATTATTATTTTAAAAATATTAAAAATCTCAACTTCTTCTTTATTTGTTTATTATTCCTTATAACACTAAATACACTTTTATAGAACAAATATTTAATTATACGTTATTTTTAGCTACTGAATTAGTTTTTCTCATAACCAACTCAAGCAGCCTATTAGTACCCAAGTAGATTTCAAATTTTCGGGTCTAGATGTGGAAAATGTTCCTATATTTGATGAATGAAGTGGGATTCGAGAAAGTGAATGGATAATGGGAAATTAAATAACGTCAAGTCTAATTTAGTTACATTAAATTTTTCTTTATTTTGTGTTTTTTGTTTAAAATTTATAGTTACACATCAAAACATATTTAAAATTATATTCTTCTCTATCATTTCATGTGTTCAGATATTATTTTCTAATGCATTGTATTTATTATTAAATTTTTAGTATTATTTTTACAATTAATATATTTATTTAAACTATTGAATTTCATTGTTATAGATTATATAGCCTTAACAAGGTCTATTTTATACCCTCGCTTCTAGTTTGGTATCCTTTCGATTATAGGAAAACATTCTTGTGGTCATGTCACGAATAGGCTCGAGGAACTGTTATATGGTACTCGGGTCCAGACATAAAAAAGTTGTATTAAAAGAGGTTTTCATTTCAATAATTTTTTATTTGATAATTATATGTAGGATAATAGGATATTCTTTGTATTAGAGATGAGATTATTCATGGGAGTTCCAAACCCATGTATGAGGGAAAACTCATTTTCCGAGGGTGGGGTTGTTATTATTAATGATTTCTGTTAAAGATGAATGTTATTTTACATTGGATAATTTATTAATTTTTTTGTGTTATTGTTTTTTTAAATTTTACTCATGGACTGAAAGGGAATGAGAGATTAGTATGTATTCCACAATCAAGGGACTAATGGATTTATTTGATAGAATTATTTTAATCATAAGTAGAAAATTAGTTAATTAGTGACTTGTGGGACAAGAAAGTTCTCTTAATTTTTTGTCTCAATTAAATTAAATGGGAATGATTAATTAATTTAATGATTGTAAATGTTCTTTAGAGATTTTTATTTAAATTAATAAACAAGGAATTCTAATGTAAAATATATTAATGATAAATGTTTTTATACTATGTTATCGAGGTCCCAGGTTAGGAATGGCTGAGGGTAGAGATATTTCCATGGTTTTGACCATTTTATACTTTATATATGATTATTTATTTAAATTTTGGTAAACATATCATAGAAACTATATTAATGATATGTTTTATGGCTTGATACATGTGATTTTCATTATATATACATGCCTTCAGGGTGATGTTTGGTGCTTGTATGATATTAGTAGATTCATGGGAATGAGCATCAATTAGTTGGAAAATATTCCCACATAGTCTTGGGTTGGGGAGAGTAGTTCAATAATAAATTCCATCAATTTATTTAGTTCATGGAAGGATACCAACATCAGGTTGTGTAGAAAATGTCTTATATGACCTATGAGTTCTTACTACATAGCCCTTGATGTTAACTAGAGAGGGTGAACATGAGGTATCTGGGATATGTAATATATTCATCAAGACAGCCCTAGATAATTTATAGACTCCTCTGGATAAAATAGTTCAATTAGAATATTATTTATCAGGACTACTAGTAAAGCATTAGTGGGTGATTTAGGATCAGTAGAAGTAGATAGAGGTCCTGGTATGGAAGAAATTCTAGTAGGAGGTCATTAAAAAGTATTACCTAAAGACACTAATACATGAGAGGGTATCATAATTTTTACTATTGTCACATAGAATAATTTCAGTGATAGAAAATGATGAGTCGTTCTTCGATTTGTAGCACAATGACACAATGTAGGAAGGTGGTATGTTTGTTTTAAAGATATGTTTAAAAGATGGAAAAACTTTGGAGATGATGTCCTAGGTTAATATTATCTAAATAGATATTTTTTCTAAGGTACTAAAGAAGGATCACATTTCTATGGAGAATGTGACAGTAGATTCTAGTTTAAGACATTTGGCTTCCACTAGATGACTGTGATAAACATATTATAAGGGAATTAGGAGTAATTTTGGGAACAATAACCAGAGGGATAATAGAATTATTATCCAACATATAATCTTGGATACTATGGGATGTGATTGTGTTTTTTCCCATAATGTGGGATTCATATCCAGTGTGTCTGTGTAAAAATGTTGTGTTGAGCATGCAGGAGTATGTGACACTTATAGAGGTTCTACCAGAACCCTTGATAGATGGGAAGTGATGGAGGACATATTCTGACCTAGAACACTAATAGAGGGTCTCATATCTTGTACTAGTAGGGAAAATGTAGTTATATATGTCGTTTCAGTCAGGGGAGAGGATATGTTACTACATGAAAAGTGATATCATATTAGTAGAGTATTGGAGCACATTGGACTCAAACTGAAGCAAGTGGTAGAGGGACATGTCAATTGCATGATGTTTACCATATACTAGTAGATATAGAGGTCGGTTTGTCAATTGTAGAAGGTATAATTAATTTCTAACACACAACTAATATTATGTTATTTGATATAAGAGATTTTTAATCATTAATATCTACTCAACTTTTTTATGGTTTTGTTTTGATGGGGGAGTTTTCACTTGGGGTTATGAAAATTGATATATATTTAGGTGTAATGTCAACAGAAAATACATCTATTAAAGGGGTGTTCCCTCAAGGTCGGTGGGTATCATTTCCTTTGGGATAAATACATACATGATATAGTAGATGTTAACAAGACAATGAGTATAGAATATCTAGTATTATAATAATCCCACAATGATTCATAGTGTAGAGAAATAACAATCACATGCTCTAAGGGACATAGTGATACATATCATGGATTATGGGATATATATGGAAGCTATAAGGGGAAATTTCATAAAATCAGGAGGATATTATTCCCTTGATTTGGATTTTTTGGGATGATTTGGGTTTGATTAATTGTGTCATTTATCCAATAGTGGATTGGTATCAAGATCATTTTTCTAAGGATTTATTCGGTCTACAAACTGAGAGATATCTTGATTTTAGGATAGAGTTAATTCCAAGAGCTAAAATAGATTCCATCCCACTATGTAGAATGACACTAGTAGATATTTATGATAATAAAAATCTTGTTCTAGAATTTATAGATAAGGGATTTTTTTCATTCATGTAAATCACTATGGGGTTGTCCAGTCTTGTATTCTGGGATATTTTTTTGAATGATGCACTTATGCATAAATTTCATAATGTTATATATGGTGAATGTAAAAAAAATTATCATTTTTTGTGTATCTATGATCTATTTTACTATATGATGAGTTATTATGTGTTCTCTTATATCTATATTAGGTTAGGGTGTAATCATATGACATTAATACCATCCAATATTCCATAGATCTATTTTAGGGGCTGGTAAGCCATGTATTAGTTCATTGTAATTCAATTCCGATATACAAATGGTAATACAATCATTGTGCATTTAATTATCTAAATAAAACACCTTTAAATGTAATATATTTTGGTTTTTTTTTCAATGAAGACATCTTGGTGTAATACAAAACCAATGATGACCAGTCCAAATATCATGAGAACATCATGAGTACACTAATATAGAATCTGAAATACACCACACTATCAATGTGTCATTTTATTATGGATAGAGTTTACTTATTAGGTCAGATCATCTTAGAAGGATTGTCTATCATTGGACCAAGAAATTTTTCTTTTATTTGTATCATTAGATCATTGCACCAATTTATTTAAAAGCCAATGATTTTGGGGTCTGATGGGATATTTGTGAAGGTTCATCATGGAAATTTCACATTTTTAGTATTATTTTCTTCATGAAAAATTGGTTTCATGTTTTAATAGTATGGATAATTATAGAATTCTCTGTTGTTGTTAAAGAGGTGTCTGATAACATCATTGGTTCTTATTCAACCTGTGTCGATGGGGATTATAATTTTTTTTTGATTCTTCTTGTATTGTAATTAGGTATGTGATTATTCAGAGTGATTGAGTCATTGGATTTAGATCATGGTAATTTATTAAAAATTAATGGTATTATCCATTTCACAATCTGGAGTGGGAAGTGGGTATTTTGTGAATAATTTTTAGAAGGCATTAAATTTTTTTCATTTTTTTATTATAATGATAAAAAAAACATTAACTAAATATTTGTTTTCAGGTATTTAAATATTATGAATCAAATATGGGATGATTATATACTATAAATATATTTTGATATGTCCTACACACCAAATAATGGAAAAAATAATGTTGATGCTTTATGAAGAATGAAAGAGTCATATGCAGTCCATAACTCCATCTCTTAGTGGAAGATGATGGATTTGATGGTTGAGATTATCATGGATATTCAATAAGACCACTAACAGATTACTTTATTTTCATGCTCCTTTGATCCTACATTCCTGACCCAAATCATGAAAAGAACTGTTATGATTTAGAGTTCTTGGCATTGATTGACATGTTTGAATGTGGGGAGCCACCTCCCAATTAAACTATAGATTATAATGAGATCATCTTTGTTTGGGGGGGGGTGTTATGACTACTTATATGTTGGAGATATGTTGTGTGAGCTCCATACATCAAATTTGTAGGTTAACCCTAGTCTTACCATGATGTACATCGATCATCAATGAAATTTTTCATGGATGAGACTAAAAAGGTAAATTTCATGTTTTGTGACATGATGCTACAATAGTTAGAAATTGAAGGAGATGTATCAGTGACCTAATAATATTTTACATCCATTAACCATTTAAGAGTGTAAATGGGATGATGTCTCTATAGATCATGTGGTATGTCTTTCAAGGGACCCTTTTATGAATTTACTGATATGGGTTATTATGGACTGATTGAAAAATATCCCTCATCTCTTTACAATTCTAGATTCAGTCATAGTTGATCTGTTGGGTGTCTTATTTGTTCATGAGCTAGTGTGTTTGTATGGGGTGCCAAAAATTATATTTTTGGATCATGGTAGTAGTTTTACATCATTCCTATGCAATACAATGGAGAAGGATATTAGTTTTATGTATAACATTTCACCCAAAGAAAATGTGAAATTAGAGCGTTCTAATTAGGGGGGAGGACGTGTTGTGGGAATGATTCCCATAGATGGTGATTTTTTGGAGAACAAATTATCACAACATGAGTAATCCTATAAAAAATTATCTGGTGACTTTTGAGATGGGATCATAGGATGTGATGAATTTTAGTTAATAAATATCACTTTTCTGTTGGGCGGTGGTGGGTGAGTAAGAGTTACTTTGAATGAGTCTCTGGCAGGATACGTAAGAATAGGATATGTTTATTCTAAAATGTATGGTTACAATGTAGAGAAGAAATTAATCATATAGGGGTTTAATCTTTAGACCTCAAATGTTTATTCGGGGAGACCATGTATTCCTTCATGTGTTGCTGAGATTGGGTCACTATCAATTTTGTAAAAATGGAATTTTGGCATAATCATTTTTCAGACCATTGATATTGTAGAGACAATTAGACCAGTGGCATGACAATTGGATCTTCCTAATTGTTATTTTAATATTCATGATTTCTTCCACATGTCACAGCTTCAATAGTATCACCCCAACACATATCATGTGATCTATGTTGATGATGATCATGTTCAGGAAGATGCATCCATCGAGGATCTCATAATTCATTTGGTGGATCATAATGTAAATTTTTTTTGGGGAAACACTTTATCACTATTCTAAGTGATGTGGAAGTACCATTTTTTTCAATAGAAATCATTGGATAACTAAGAATAAATATTTTCTCGGTGGTCCATATTTTCCAGAATGGAATTTTAGCGGTTCATGGGTGTGAAGTTTGAGGATGAGATGTTATATAGTGGGGATGTTGTAATATCATATAATTTTTAAAGGTCCTTCCCTTTACTCATTTTTGGTATCTTTTTACCTTTTTTAGTACCCATTTGTTTTGGGATTATCTTGGGTGAAATATAGAGTGTTTATAAAGTGGGTGGTGGGTTTTTTGTAGTTTATAGTCTATGCATAGTTTTCTCAAACCGTGAAGCCTCCCCCAAAAGACCATGAACCCGAGTATTGGGGGGTGTGGTTTCACATAGTTTAAATAACAATGCACATACATAGTTTAAATCATGAAACACGTATAGTAGGGGATCACATCAAGGGATCATGGGTTTTCGAACCCTATGTCATATCTAATAAATCTTCTCCATAGAATTTTAAAGCAGTTATATTTTAATTAAAAAATGACAAACCCTAGGTTTTAATATTAATAAATCCCACTAGAACAAATTAAAATTATTTTTCATTTTTTGCACTCTAGATGATAAATAGGTTCACAAAACAACATCTATTTTGAATCAATGATCTAGTGGAAATAATTAACACCTCTCTGGTATATTATATCTCCCACGACTCATTTTTTATCTATATATCCC
This sequence comes from Viscum album, assembly GCA_963277665.1. NCBI lineage: Eukaryota > Viridiplantae > Streptophyta > Magnoliopsida > Santalales > Viscaceae > Viscum > Viscum album. The sequence goes on along the minus strand of OY728159.1, from coordinate 988,360,554 downwards.
TCATGTTTTCTCTCCCTTTGGAGAAGGATAAATCCTCCCATTTTTATGTCATATCTAATTATTTTAGTGGATCTTGTTTCATGGGATCATGATCAAGGGTTTTGACATTAGATCATCTTTTCCTTTGTGTTTTCAAACATTCATCCTCTAATTAATGGACATGGTTTACCATATGTTTGTCAATGACCTTGTGGTTGGTTGAACATATTATAATTCCCGTAGTCATAATGATTATGTTATGTTTTACTTGTTTGATTTCAAACCCACGTTGTGAAATAATAATTAAATTTAGATACGTAACAGGAATCCCAATGAATATGTGACTAGAATTCATTGAAACAAAAGGGGTTTTCCTATTTACATGAAATGATAATTGTGGAATGAAAATGCGGAATTACAGGTTATTGGAAATAAAACATTTTGAAATAATTTTAGGGTTTTACCTTGTTATCAATTATAATTTAGCTTTACATGGATTTGTTAATGATTTTTAAGATGATTTATGATAGTGGGGTTAAATGGTTATAGTAAACGTTTTAATTTTTCTAAAGGGTTTGAATGATATTAAAAGGATATTTTGTAAATGAAATAGAATCATGTCATATATTTGATCAACATTAATTTCTGTTGAGTTGTGTTATGTGTAAATAATAGAGTGGAACTATTTCTCGACTGTATTATGTGTACCCATGTTAATGGTGATGGACCGATGCTCCATGTAAATCTGAATTTGGTTTTAGACAAATGTTCTACGTGCATATAATAATTCTACTAGACTAATTATCCTAGTAACCATAATTTTTTTCCTAGGATTTTTCTCTACATACCTATGAGAATGTATCTACACTAATTCTCTATTCATCCATGATACGGTACCTGGAATAACTTTCCATGTTGAAAAAAATAAATTTTAATCCAGTGATAATGAAATCACTTTTGAATTATGGTGTTGATCCAATGATATATGGTTAAGACTTTCATATAGGATCAAGTGGTTATGATTGACTCGTGTTTCACTGAGAACCCAAAGGGAAATGAATATAATTAAATAAAATTAATAAAATATTAAACCTCCTCAATTCAATTTTTCTTTTTTATTAATACTTATACTAATACATAAACTGTGTTAGACTTGATATTTCTTAAGACATTTTTTTCATTGGCCTACAAGTTTTTTAATCACACCCTTCCAAGGTAATTCATTGGTACCTAAGTACACATCTTGTTTGCAGGTCGGGATAAGGGAAATGGACATGTGATAGATTGATGAGTTGGGATTTTGTAAAAATCATATATGAGGAGAATATAGATGTTGTTTATACCAATTTTGGAGTTTTCCATATGTCATTTTTTGGGATTTAATCTACACATAACACTTACATTTCATGAGAAATTTAATGTTTTTATATAGTAACTTTACATGTATTTGTATTTTTATTTGTGAGTCATGATTCATGTTGGATATTATTTTTTTTCATTACTATTAATAAATATATTTGTTTGTTTTCCATTCATTGATAAAAAGAATTTAGGCTTACCATGATCTATGTTAGGCCCTCACTACTAGTCAGTAGCCTATGGAAAAAGTAAAGACCTGCTTGAGGTTATGTGACGAAGTTGATCAGGGCCCAGCTATGTGGTACCTTGTTTTGGGCAATTCATAATACCAAAATATTGTAAAAATTAAAAATTTTTTAGAAACGTTTTCTTATGTGACTGAATTAGTTTAAATAATAATAATTTTGAAAGAGTTGGTTTTCATTAATTTGGGCATTTTTTCATTAAAATAATAAATTGATCACTATGGGAAAATGATTTTAATGTAATATGTTTTTAAATTTAAAATTTTATATATTTTTTAATGAAATATTGATTACTATAATTTAATGTATAATAAAGAATATATTTTTCGTTTTAAAAATATGTTTTCTCCAAAAATAGTCTTTATTTATCAAACACATATTATTTTACAATTATTATTAATAAATATTTTAAATTAAAAAGTATAAAATTTATTTTTTACAAGGAATCAGATTGTCAAAATTATATAGTAAAGTCATTTTTTTATTTATTAATACACTTTTGTTCTTTGGGTAAATGTTATTCACAACATTAAAGGATAAAAGTTGTAATTGATTTAAATCAATGGGGTAATGAAGTCAAAAATCATAAATAAATATTATAAATGTTTTTTATGGTAATGACATTCCTCCCCTATATATTAACAACTATATTTGATCATTTTTTTAATTAAAATTCTAAAATGGTATCCTTATACAATAATGAATGTGTATATCTGAAAATACCACTAAAAATTACTAATAAATGGATATATCCTCTAACCATAAAAACACATGATTCATTCATATATAACTTGAATATATACATAAATACCAACTAATAAGTTCTCAATAAACATTTCTAAACCTATAGCCACATTATCGATCCAGAAATACATTTTTTTTCACAAAGTTATATAATATGAAACTTAAGACTACAAAAAAAGTGTTATGTTATCACTTCTTATTCTTCATTATATGCTTCATCATGATATAAATAAATATTATTTAATTAGTAAATTATTAAATTCTTTATATTATATAAAATATATATTTATTTACATAAAAAATAATTTTATTAATCATTTACTCATTATAATGTATTCTTGTTTGCATCAGTTTTACCAACAAAATGATTTATGTTATAATTTTTACATAAAGAATTACAAAGAAAAATTAAAAAAAATAATATGTTGAAATAATGAAATAATTTGAAATGTTTTAAATTTTTTGGAATGGTAATATGTCAAATCATATTCATATATAAGTTCAATTCATTCATTAATTCAAAATTCACTAAAAACGTAATTTTTAAGTGTTCCATGTGATCCACAGCTATAAATTCCATGAAAGGAACAAGAGACATCAATACACTATAAAAAAATATAAAAAAATATTCCTTCACATTCTATATGATATTATAAAATTATTATTGTTAATTGACTATAAACACCACACCAAAGCATGGTTGTGAAATGGAATGTTTAATAACCAAATATAATTGTTAAACTATAAAAATGTAATATGAATGAATTGAAGAATTATAAATTAATTATAATAAATAAAATAAATATTAATTATATTTTTACATATATAATTTATAATACTAAATTTTTTATATGGATGATTAGAGAACACCTAACAAAGTCAATGTAATGGGTAATGGTTTCATTCCCATATCACTTTTTAATCGATATTCATTATGACTATATTTCAATTGGGAGAATATTTTACATTATTTTTATATAAAACCACTTTTATTTTCTTCTAATATTGTCATTTTCTAGATTTATATTTATTCAGACCCAATCATTATCTATTAGATCATAACTAAACCTAATAGTTTCTAGAAATTGGAACCATCATATCTCATTTTTAAATTAGGAATATTTCTCCACTATGTTATTATTTTTTTATAATTTCATTCCCTAAACATATATTATTTCTTAAGTTCATCTTTTCCTTATAATTTTAAAAAAATAGAATCGATGTAATATACATTAAATATTTTTTGTACATTTAATTTTATATTGTCAAGGATATTATTTCCAATATAATGAAAGAAATATCATTTGAATTTTTTAAAACAATTTAAATTTGAAAATATTTTTTAATTCACTTTATGAATATTACACTAAAATATATCATTGTTTTTTAAATAATTTTATATTCCATTTTTTATAAATAATTTTAATTAAAAATAAAGGATATAGAAAATCTAATGTTCATGTCCACTTTTTCCCAAAGTAATTTTTTAATAAAATTATACATTAATATAAACTTATATTAACACAATTTAATTTTTATTCATCATAAAGGGTGATATTTTCTATTGATACCATCTAGATTATTTCTATAGAAGGAATATGATCATTTTTTCATGAAAATTTTAGAAAACCCATTTTTTTCGAATGATATAATTACTCTATGGTGGAATTATGAATGAATTATTATTTATGTGGAATAGATATTTATGTTTATTCGTTATGTAATCAATAGAGTAGAAATTATATATCCCTCAAATTTATTGGGATATTCTTTATATCTATAGATTTTTTAGGGAATGAAGAGTGATCCTAATCCCAAATGGGTCTTTTTGGGGAATTTAATGGGTGAGACTGAAATATTAAACCACACTAATGAATTGGGTTAACACATATATCTCATTAGATATAATTTTTCATACTATTTAGTAAACATAATCAAGAAATAGACTCACATATAATTTCATATTGCTCTTTGTAGTGATCCTTATTCTAGGAAATAAATTTCTCTTCTTATATATGTAACAAATTATTTTTCTGGATTTCTATGTTATGAAACTATAAAATGAAATATTTTCATTAAAAATTATTATTTATATCTATATAAGCACTAATATAAATCATTTTTATGTTACATAAAAATGATTATTCATTGAATCCTGATTTACAATCTTTTTTTATTGGGAATTATACACTTATGTTATTTTTGTAGACCATGATTTTGTTCTGATGCTCGTATGATTATCTTGTGATAAATTATGATCATCAATTGATATTTATTACATCCTTAAATTATTTGGAATCTAAAAAATAATTTATTATTTATCTATTACCCTATATATAGTGAATTGTATTGTCTATTATATTTCTAAAGGGTTAACATGTCATTAAAATATTTCATTGAAAAATTTATTAATAATTCTAAAATATGATGGTTGTGTATGCAGTCTCCAAAGACTAAAATAAGTTGGTTGTGTATCTAATCTTCGAAGACACTAAACATATTGATATCAATGCATTAATTGTTGTGATATGTAATGATTATTCTAATGAGATGATGTAATATGTATGGATTTTATGGTTGAATAATCACCTAAAATAGTATCAATGATCATTAAATAAATATATTATTCCAATCTCAATATTAATTATTATTATAATGTCATCTATGTAATTCATTTTAAAACCACAAAATAGAACCTTTAATCAAAAAAATATGGGGTTATTTTAATATAATATATATTTATTATAACTGTTTTTTCTCAACTTTTATTCATATAATTAGAATAATTTCTTACATATTTATATCTAACTATAGATAAAATTGATTTTTATTGATTTTTTAATGAAAAATATTTCAGTTTTTTGTTCTATAATATAATTTTACTTTAACTCACATTGGGAAAAATATTTTTACTTTTTTATGTTGGTCAATGAAAATTTTAACATTCATAAAATATTTTTTATGAATAAATATTATGAACACACCTCTTAAAATTACACCAAACATCTAAACTAATGTTTTTATATTTAAATTGAAACATCAACATTTGATTCTCACTATTTGATAAATTATTTGTAAATTTATCATGTTTATTATACTCTGGTATAAAATAATTTTCTATCAATATATTAATTACACTTTTCACTTAAAGATGTGTCTTTAATTATTAGTATTCCTTGAAAAAAATTTACTCATTTTAGTGTAATTACTATCATCACTCTACAATAAATGATATAACATCATGTATTAATTCTTCAAATTCCATAAAATTTATATTTATAAAATTTACTCATTAAATCCATATTAATTCATGTTTCTAATTAATATATGTTTATCTTAATAATTTACACTATCAATATCTTCACTATAATGTTATTATTCATTCAAATATGTGATAAAAAACATCCCATAGTGTTTATAGGAAGTATATAATTAACCCATAAAATTATTATATTTTTTATCTTGAAATTAAGTTAATAATTTAATTTTACTTATTTTGATGTAACTCTTGTATTTCCCATGGTAATTATATTTGATGATACAAAATTAAATCGATATTATTCATAAAATTTAATGGATTTCGTATCATCATCTTCGCCGACATCTTTATCGAACATTGAATATTTATTTTGGGAAGTGTGAAATTTGTCTATAACTAAAATAGTTTGATTGAGACATACCTGAATACCTAAAATTTACATCCCGATAATTAATTAGCACGATTGAATACATTTTATGAAGAAATAAATTATTTCATATTTATTATAATATAAGTAATATTTTTTCATGATTACAAAATTATTGTTTTCATATTCATATATTTTTATTTAATTTCAATTTTAATTTTTTATATATTATAAGATTATAATCTTTTAAATTTTTTACTCTTTATTGACAGAATGTGAAATTATTCACATAGAATTGACTATATGTGATTATCTTTTCATACAGATACAATATAATTAAATATATCTTCCATGATATAGTCAATATTTATGAAGTTAATGTGATGATATAAAGTCTCTAAGAGACCTACAATGTAACATCCCATGTCTTTAAAAGTAGATAATATGTTCGATTACATACATATTACGCCACATCAAACATAAGAATTATTGTGTTAGATTATAACATTGTACTTAAAATAGAGGTAAAGAATATTATTAATTGATTTATGAATTATTTTCACGGATGAATTTAATTAATTTTATTGTTAATATTTATATATAAATGAAAATAAAACCCAATTTAATTAAAAGGAAATATTTTTCCTGAAAAAATATTTAAATGTAAATAGGCGAGTTTATTAAATAAAAAAACCTTTATGGATTATATTAGTTAAATATATATGTAAAATATTAAATTTAATTTTTAAAATTCATCTTATGTTTTTTCTAGTCATGATATGAGAACAAACTCAATTTTACAGATAAAATGTGTGTTTTTCTAAAAATGTGGTTTTACCACCTTTTGATGGAGAAACAATTTTAAATAAAGTTTTTGAAACATTTATATGTCATTTTTGACCAAATAATATTATAATTTGGAATAGGGACATCAAAATTTACTTTAGTTTATTTTTTTCGTATTTTTCAGATAATATTTATTTTTAAATGAATAATGAAAAATAATGCGTTTTTATTTAATACTTCATTTTATTCTAACTTATATATATATTAAGGTTATAAATTTATTTGGTTTTGATGTATAATAATATTATGTCTTTTTCATTTAAAACAATTTAGTTCATTTGAATTAATTTCTCATTGAGCTTATATATAAGCGCACATTAATTTATTGAGGGTTTAGTTTTTTAAAAACTTGTTTTTTATTTTGACCATAGGAACTAATTTTAAATTATTTACTGAAACTTCTTTGATTTGAACATTTAAAATTGGATTTTTTAGATTTAATCCGTGGGTCCAAAATATTTTAATAGTTTACTTTTATTTTTTTGGGCATTGTGAATAGTAACATTGGTAATTTTTTTACCAATGTTAAAGGTAAATATGGTAATTTAGGGTAAACAATAATATGATAAGGAATCAAATTACCATGAAACCTTCTAAAATCCTATTTGATGAATCAGATTAGACCAATAATAGCTAAGGTTTAGAATTGATTCATTTAATAGACTTTTTTTTTATGAAACTGATGTAATTATAATTAGAACAAAAGAAACTCACACATGACACTATCATATTTCTTTAAAGTATATTAATTTTTATATTGGGATAACCATGATAAAACTATGAATATAAATAGTCTCCACATATCTAAGGAAATAATCTACATCATGTGATGTTATTTTTAATTTTTATATATTAAATAATTACTATAAATATTGATAGAATAGTGATACAATAATTATTATATTAAGAGAAGTGTCAAATAAATGATATATAAAACATAAAATAAATAATATTTGAATCAATTTATTTCATACCTGATCATTATTGGTTATTATTGAATGTTATAAGAATACTGAATTATTTGGTTCTATGTAATATCTCTTTTTTGGATTTTATTTAAATTCAATGAAATTAATAGTGTAAAATTTGACAATATTGATATTTTATAAAATTGATATTTTATTAAATTTATTAAAAATCATAAAAAAAATTAAAAATAAAAATTGGATATTTTATGGTCTAAACGCTACAAAATATTCTAATTGTTGGAAATTGACCACATATATGTCAAATTAATATCCTCTTAATAATTAAAAAATTTAACTCCAATTAAAATTAAAATAGAGTAATTAAGGGTAACTTGAAAAGATATGGTATAAAATAAAATAAATGAATTTATAAAAATTATTGTAAGAGATTATTTAGAACTATACTCAACATATATTCCCATAAATTATATTTGGATCATTTTTAATCTATTTTAATTTTAAATTAAATTAATATTTTTATTAATTCCAAGGATGCCCCTCCCCTCTCATATAAAAAGGCACTCATTCCTCTCCATTAATCACACTTCCAAATCCTTTTATTTCTGCCAATATCATCCCAAAAAAATTCCTAAAAACCCTCCTCTCATCCTTTAATCCTTATTTAAGGCATAAATCTTCCCATGGAATCCTTTTGGAATAATCCAAAAGAAGATAAATAATTAGGAGGTAACACCTTCTCTCATTATTTTTACCTTATTTTATATTCCCCAATCCTTATACTCTTCTTATTTTATGATTATTTAACAACACGAGTATACTAGTTATACTAGGATTTTTTAGGATTTTTTTCACCTTGAAAATCACAATTCCCATTTAATAGGTAATGAACGAATTGTTTTCGTGTACTGAGAACTACTACCACACGAATCGATCATTGTTAAATTTTCCCCTACCACCTCTCATGGTGTCTATTAAGATGGAAACTATATTTATATAATAGATATATTATATTAATATTTTATCTATTCTTCAGTAATTTTAATTTATAAAATATCATTATTCATTCCATGTTTTGTTAATAGGATAATTTCGTTTGAGTAAATGTGGACTACCGCCCCCACAACGGAATATGACTCATTACCACTATACAATTAACACATAAATTATAGTTTATTAAATCCATGAGACATATATGAAATTAATATAATACTGGTAATTAAATATTTATTTATATCATTTAAATAATATTATTCTAATATGACAAAAAAATTATTGTAGCATTCATGTGTACGTACGGCCTACCATCAACAATAACGGTGACTTTGATTTCTCATTTCCAAAAATTATGGATTATTATAAATACCTATATACTGAATATATTTCATATTTAAATCTTTAATACTATTTTGTAGATGATGGACTTTTCACCACATGGACAACTTATATCAAATCATGGTCATTTTTTACTGAAGTACACATTATCTACAAATGGTTTGATATAAATTTAATAGTAATGTTATTTTTAAAACATGGTAATATGTGATATAATAGAATTAATAAAATTGAAAAAAGTTCTCAAGAAATTATAAAAAAAACTATTTTAATCATTTAGAAACCCAACGATTATATGTCACGAGTCTGACTCAAGGTAATGAACTTTGTCTCAATCATCTTTAATTGAGGCATATTTTGATGTTATACACCACATTATTTTTTTAACATTTATAATCAAGAACATTTACTTTTAATTTCATTCAATGCTTTTAAAAGGGAATATTTTTTTATATGAAATGTTTTACAGAATAACAAAAAATGAATGTGTTTTTAACATATATGGTGACAACGACCATTCTGTCATCATGGCCTTTTTTTGGTATTTGGATTCCTCTACAAGACGTAATTATTTTAATAAAATTTTAAAACCATATTAAAATTTTAGGTATTTTTCTATTGAAAATAGTTTTTATAATGAATTTATTTTATCTTGAAATTAGGTTCTATAATTTCAATATGGAAATGTTATTTTGCCTTTATGTTTTTTTATGTGTTGTGATTGTGTTATGGTTCTTAGGTGTTTCTCATATATACTAGCAATTTCATGATAACTTTAGTGTGGGTGATACCACTATAACACTACAATTCATTGGGTAATGAGAATGAGGTATATTTTAATATTTATCTTGAGATATTTAGGTAAACTACTAGATGGGTATTCCAAACATAACCATGATGGTTACTCCCTATGTGGATATGAATGCTACAATGTTTATATGTCATAAATGACACAGGTTACCTTTATGATTTGTGATTTATTTGAGTCTAATAGAAATGATATGATTTTATGAGTTATGTTAAAGAGTTTATCTTTTATGGGTAAAAAGTATCATTTGGTGAAAATGCATTAATGGGTTTATGATATCAATAAACTAATGATTTTATTCCATATTTTATATTCTTTACTCAACATTCAATGCTCATCCCATGTTTGTGAAATGTATTTCACATGTTATATTGATATTTTAGAGAATGAAAAAAGTTAATAATAATTTAATCATGAAAATAAATCATGTTATTCATTAAAATGTTTTATATTGTGGATGAAATGGATATTGTTTTAGATGTATCCACTTTGTACAAATTTGAGATTTATGTAATAGTTATGGCCTGATTATCTAAAACACTAAACCTAAAAAGATCCATAATGTGAAATAAATTAAAATTAATTACATAAAATTTGATTATGTATTGGTAAGGATATGGAAATATTGTTGGTATTATAGGGAAGAATAGTCATAATAACATATTATGATGTTTTTCTAAAAGATAGAGATTATAATAACCTTTATCTTTATTACACACAAAAAAATGAGTTATTACATAAAAACTCACTTAAGAAAACTCTCAGGATCGATAGGTCTAGTGTTTAGGGTAATATGGAACATTACATAACAACATAGAACATAAATCACATCTTCTTTATTGAAAGAATATTTTATATGACCACAACATCCCTTCGTACTTAACATTGCATGGGATAACATTAGGATATACATAAGAAAAGGGTGAACTATAAATCCATGAACGAGAGTAAACATGTAATAACATGAATAATATAAAACTTTTAGGAAATAGTTATAGCAAACGAGCGTAAGAGAATAATGGTCTTAATGGATTGATATAGCATGGTTATTATTACAAGGAAATGTGGCAACAACATTTTTCAAGATATTATCACATGCCATGGCTCATTATACATAGAGGATGGGTAAAAAATCATTTCATTAGAATGACTATGAGTACACTCTCATTTAACTTGATGAATAATGATACTAATCTTTATCCAATTATTTTGATCTCTATCAGGGAGCACACTCCATAATCATTTCATTTCATGCATAAATGTGCCACATAGATCATACAACTTTGATTAATTAAACATCATTATTTATTCCCTGATAAACGTATTTAGAATTAATACATTAAACTATATAATCAATATGTAAATTTTCATAAAGGTTATTACCCTTGATAGAGAAATGGTCATGGTATTCCTTACACAATGAATTTGTCTTTGAGAATCGTGGGGCAATTTGAGTAGTATAACGGCGTGACATAAGAATTAATAAAAAAGGTTGATGAGAGATAAAGGGTTATATCATCATATGTAAATGAAATGGACAATGAGGGATCGTATATATACGTGTCTCAGTGTATTTAATGGAATTTGGATTCATTATCTAAAATAATTTCATGAATGTAAATAAGAAGAGATAAATTTCTTACGGAGTTTCGGCTGGGTAAAGTGTGTAGATGGTAGGCATTAATTAGAGGTAAAGAGGCCAATAATCATTATTAGATAAGGAGGGAAGTTTGGGGGAGGGTAAAAATCACACCCATTATTTGTAATTTAAAACAAAAAGGTATAAGAATATTATTAAATTTTGACAAAAAAAATAGAAAGGATGAAATCTCTTACTTTGAGGTGTGCTCTAATGGCATGAGAGAGGCTTGAGAGAGGATTCGTGGAGGCTTGGGGTTCCTTTTAAGGATTCTATAGATAAGAGGGAAGTGTTTGGTCGATATCCATATGGATTTCATGAATAGAAATGTGAGATTGAGTGGGTCTATATCGGAATGGAGAGGGAATTCTTTATTATTTAGGTTTTGGACATGAAAAATTAGAATAAATAAAACCAAAAACCATCCCATGGTTTTTTCTAATGGGATATTCCATAGTGTAGTGTAAGAAATCATTTTATATGTCCAATGTCTAAACATATGAAAATATTAGGCTTTCTTATGATTAGTTGAGTCACACTTTCAAGGAAATATTTTTGAAATGTTTAAATTTTTTATATGTCTTGGATGGACCACTAAGACTTTTTAAAATCTATCAAAAAACCCTAATATCAAATTATATTAAAGGTAAAACATATATTAAAAGAACATACCATTTTTAGTATTTTGTTACACCTCAATCGGGTCATTATGCTGTCATTAAACACCTAATATATATAAACAATATTGAATTTTTACACAAAAATTTGACGCTCAGAAAATTATGAAAAGTTCACCACTAGAAAATTTAGACTATATTATTCCAAAAATAATATTATTTTTATCAAAATTAATTTATAAATATTTGAAATTGTAAATATAAAATCAAAACTAACATTTATCAAAAATTCATTGGTTCTCACACTATCATATTTCCAAAATTAAAAATTAAAATGGTATTCGTAAAGATTATATGATCCCATATATTTAATAAAAATTAATTCTGTAATAATATTTTCTTAAAATATTATTAAATTAAAAAATCCATTAATTCAAAAAAAATACATCTCTTAATTGAATATTAAAAAAACATAATATTTGTGGTTTAAAAACAATTTACAAAGTTAGAATAATAAAATTTATGTATATTATTTATTCTATACAAAAACAATGCATATAATAATAGTGATTGGTTCTTGTTAAATAAACCATCATAACACCCAAATTAGTCCTAAGGGAAAGGTGAGCGATGGCGATAAACTCTAGTGGTGGCACAGATAACATCGCTCGGGTGGTAATCACTATTAACTTCCACTTCTCCCATAGGATGTTCCGTTTCTTCTTAAAATATTGAATCTTAGATTGAGAATGGCCAAGAGAATATCTCAGTGATGCTACCTCCTTTTCGAGCTATGAAAAATGGGCTTTGTATAGAGAAATTCTACTAGATGAGGCCATTGCTTCCTTTGTCAGAGTTAATTGAATTAGTTAAATCCATATATCTATACTAATCATTTGATCACTATTCAAGGGCTATATTACCAATTGAAACAATTCTTAATGGTATTTTGAAATCCCAAAATATAAAACCAGATATTTTAAGATGATTTATATAACCATTTTACATAATAATAGATTTAATTAGATCTACAAGAATTTCCATTAATAGAATTTTGGGTGGTTTCAATCCTACCCCCTTATGAAATTATTCCCTCAAAAATTCCTTTTCATACACTAAAATAGAAGTGGGTAACTCTACATAATCCCTTCCTCTGATTCCAATATTTATTCTTTAAACTTTTGATTTAACCACAACAACTTTGCGGGGGGCATTTTATTATTTCCTCGAACATTTTCTCTATAATCTATGATCTTCACCATCTTCTCTTCATTGGAGAGAACATTCTCCGATGGTACCACCATTGGATTTAGTACATGTGATGGTTCACGTATGTACTTTTTCTAGAGTGATACATGGAATACATCATGTACTTCAGATTGGTTTGTTGGGAGTTCTAGTCGATAGGACACTAATCCAATGCGATCAAGGATCTCAAAAGGGCTGATGTAACTTAGACAAAGCATTACCTTTTTCCCAAATCTCAAAAATCTATTACAAAATGATATGCATAGGAATTCTATGTCTCCATCATCAAACTCTTGGTCTCCTTGAGCTATAATGTTAGAAATGATTGATGATTTTCCCTTCATAATGATTCCCATGTCTATCTTTATCAAATCTATGAAGATTGGATCCTTTTCATTTCTCATCAATGATAGAATTTATGGTTCATTTATACAGATAGTGTCTTCCCCCTTGTTCGAATTTCTATGGTGGTAATGGATTGAGCAGTCATATTCTTTGATCAACTCTAACCATCTTCATTGGGCTATGTTCAACACTTTCTGTATGAATATATACTTGGGGCTTTTTTGATCCATATATATATTTCACACTTTACCCCAAAGAGGTAATGCCGCCATATTTTCAAAGTGATGATTATTATAGTATACTCTTGATCATTTGATTGATATTTTTTCTCATGAACATTAAGTTTCCTTGATTCATAGGCAATGAATTTTCCATTTTTTAACCACACATCCCATGACCTTCTTCAAATAATCACTAAATACCACAAAAAGTTTTCCACTTGTGGGTAGAGTGAGAATGGGTGCAGTGATAATCCATCTTTCCAAATAATTGAATCTCTCTTCACATTACTCAATCCAAGATAACTTGACACTCATCTGAGTTATCTTGGTAATTGGGTTTGAAAAAAGTGAGAAATTTCTCACAAATCGGTGATAATATTCCGCTAACCTAATGAATCTATGGATATTTGTCACTGGTGTTGGATTCAGCCATCCCTAAATTGTTGTTGTCATGTAGGGATCCAAGGATATCCCATTACCTGTGATGATATGACACAAGAATGGGACTTCCATTATCCAAAAATCACAGTTGATGAACTTTTCACAAAGCTTTTTCTTTTGCTAGGTCTCTAGTAATGTTATTAGATGCTCTTCATTCTACTCCTTGTTTTGGGAGTATATTAGAATATCATCTATAAATACTATGAATAATTTTTCAAGGTAATATCTAAGGACTCTATTCATAATTTACAGGATGATTAATGGATCATTATTGAGTCCGAATGGAATTATAATTAATTCAAGGGGCTCGTACCTTATACAAAATGTAGTCTTTGGTATATCCCCATTTTTCACCATTACTTGGAAATATCCTGACCGAAGATCCACCATAGAAAATTATTGTGCTCCATAGAGCTGATTGAACAAGTCATCAATTCTGGGAAGATGATACTTTTTCTTTATCGTGATTTTTTTATATCACGATAATCAATGAAAAGGTGCATTGACCCACCCTTCTTCTTGACGAAGAGGACTAGTTCACCCAATGGTGAAGCACTTGGGTGTATAAACCCTTTATCAATATCCTCCTATAGTTTTTTCTTTCTCTCCTCAAGCTCCACAACTTCCATTCTATATAGAATCATGGATATTAGCAAAACCATAAGTATAAGATCAATCTGGAATTCCACACCACCTTAAGGATGGAGACCAACAAATTCCTCGAGATAAACTTTTTCAAATTCCCTCATAATATAAATGTATTCCAGGATGGTTTCTTACCTTGACTCATTCATATAAGCATGTTATGCATGGTCATAGGGTAGTAATATCCAGATTTGAGATGATGGTGTAAGGAAGATTCATCCTCTTCCTTGCAGTTGTACTGAATCAGGGGTCGATCTGTCATATAAAGATTGATTCCCTCTCACGACAATTTATATTGGCTCTATATAAGGAAATCTAATCCATTCCAAGAATTATATCAAATTGAAAAAGAGGGAGTATTAAGAGGTTATACATGAAATTCAATCCCAAAATTGTGATACGGGAGGATCAATATTCATGGGATGCAATAGTTTCTCCATTTTCCATTCTCGCAAACATCTTTACATACACGATTTATAGTGGTGTTGGGATTTTTCTATTAATCCTTCATGATATAAAAGATTGTGCATAACTAAAATTAAAAGTACGTTGGCTAATATTGAATGAATAACTAGTGTACCTGTAACAAATTTTTGGTCGGGATTCGCCTTGGTAGAACTAATGGAAAAACCTCTCTCATGCTACTTTAGAGGTTTTAGGTTGCCTCTGAAGACCCTTGGCTTAGGGAACTAGTTTGAAAAGTGAAATTGTTCTTTGTGATTGATGAAATGAACAATGCGTTGAGGGTGAATGGAGAATTCCTTTAATATTTCGTAGCAGAAGGTTATTCTTGTTAGTAGTTAATAACTTGGTTCCATTATCTTCTACATGTAAAACATTTTCTCATCCCCATCAGGAAATATTTGGGGTGCTTCATTCCACACCTTTGGAAAGTTGGATGCTAGAACTTCATAGAACCATTTGATATTTCTATCAGACAACTAGAATTAACTTCCACCTTACTCTACTTATTCTATATGATTTCCATGAGATTTATTGATCTCTATTTCGACTTTCAGGGCACATCAGACAATTTCCTCATAGCTCTTGAGGGCACGGATCACTAAGTCTTTCTATAGGCTAGGTTTTAGCCCTCCAAAGAATCGAGAAACCTTGATTTTGGGGGTGATGACAAATCTAGAGGAATATTATGAATTCCTTGTAATGTTTTCCTCATACACTCTAATGTATCCGTCTTATTTTTTGCATGAGGGCAAGTTAGTCCCTTTCTATCTTAATTCGGAGGCTGTGAGGAAAATATTTATCAAATAATATTTTCTGGAAATCCTTAAATTATAACACCTTGATCTCCTTCTCAAGAATCTTATTTTTGATCAATGTCCACCATTGATCAAATTCACCCTCCATACAATAAGATGCATGAAGTACCTTCTCCTGTTCATAACATTGAATGATATAGAAGATCTTCTCAATGGAGTTGATCCATTGTTTGGTGATTATGGGATCTGATGATCCATTAAGAGTAGGTGGCCATTATCTAATAAATCTATCAATTATGGATGTTCTTCTATACTGTGGGGGTGAACGTTCTTCATGATCCATGTTTTTATTCAAAAACCGAGTTAACTGAGAGAGTATCAGGACTATGTTTGTGATTCTTGCTACCATTGGATTGGGAATACCATTAGAACATTCATAACAATGATCTTCTCACTAGTTGTTTTCCTGAGTCCTCCTATTACCAGCCATTTTCTAGAAAAAATGAAATAATTGTGTAACACATAAAGGGGAATCCAATGACATTAAGGAATAACTTATTGATTAAAATTATTACCATGACTTATCAATATTATCCTTGATCTACTTCCCAATATATATTTTTGTAGAATTTTTTAAAATTACCTTAATAATGGTTCATACTATGCTTATGAATTTACAAATAATATCCCCTAGGAGTGTCGTAAGAAATAGTGCAGCAGGAACCTTTGTCGTGTACCAGTTCCTATTTGAGTCTAGCTCAAAGCAGTGCTTTCGGGTTTTACACCTATATACATTTTTCAAGAGCATACTCTATCTACGAATATCAAGAGATGGATATATTTTTATTTTAAACCACTTACTCAATACTCATCAAAACTTTGTGATGATTTTATTATACTTATTCTTATCTATATGGCTTTCACTAGGGTTATCAATACTTGTCCCAAAAATATCCAAAAATATCCTATGATACCAACCATAATAACCATGTTGTTTATTACACACATAAACAAGATTTAATACATAAACAGTAGATTAATACAACTTTTAGGATAGATATTTATATTGTCTTGGGAAAGTTTTAGCATTATAGAAAAACATAGAACATAAAACACAACCTCTTTATTGAAAACATCTTTTACATGGCCGCACAATTAATTCATACTTAACATTGATTGGAATAACATGAATAGATGTCTATGAAGAGGGTGAGATATAATGAAAAATATGGGATTAAATAATGAATAAAATTAATAATATTTTACATGTTAGGAAATATGCTTATAAATGTATAATAAGATAAACATGGTCATAAAGGAATGATATAGTATGGTTATCCTAACATGAAAAAGTGTCAACAACATTTAACATGATATTAGCATGTGCTAGGGCACATTTCACATGTAGAATTAGTAAAACCTAATTTCACTTGAATTGGTTTGTTTAAACACTTATTTCACTTGGTGTATCATAATACAAATCTTTACCCAATTCATTGGATCCTTATCAGGGCACACCCTTCTTAATCATTTCATTTCATGCAAAAGTATGCCACATAGATCTTACATCATTGATTCATTAATCCCCTTCATTTATTCCAAAATAAAGGAAAATGGAATTCATACATGAATCTCTTTAATCAATATGTAAATGTGGATAATGGTTTATACCGTTGATTGAGAAATGGGCATGGTATTCACTACACAATGACATTGGTATGGATAATCGTGTAGCAATTTTGGCAGCATAACGCATTACATAATAATTCATAAAAATGGTTGATGAGAGAGAAAGGGGTATCTCATCATATATAAATGAAATAGATAGTGAGGGGGTCATATTTATATATTTAACAACATATTTAATGCAATTTAGATGCATAATTTAAATTAATTGCTTGAATATAAATGTGAAGAGATAAATTACATACGGAATATCGGCATGGTAATGAGTGTGCATGGGGGGAATTAATGAGATAAATATAGGTTTCTCATCATTTAAATATAAGGTGTGAAGTATGTGGGATGTTCTAAATCATACCCCAACATTTTTAATTCAAAAAAGGTATAATGGTATAAAGAATTTTGGACAGATAAATAGAAATGAAGAAATACCTTACATGGATGTGTGATCCCAAAGGCATGGGAGAGGGTTGAGAGAGGATTATTTGGAGAATGAGGTCCTTGAGAGTATTCTAGAGATAAGAGGGAAAAGTCTTGTCGAGATCCAAATTGTTTGAGTGAAGAGGAATGGAGGATTGTGTGGGATTATATATGAAAAGAGATGGAATTCATTATTATTTAGGTTTTGGACACCACACAATAAACTAATCAAAACTAAAAACATTCCATCGGTTTTTCCCCATGTTTTATCCCAAAGTGGAGTAGAAAACATTATTTTATAAGTCCAATCACCTAATATATTAAAATATTAGGCTTTCTAATGTGGAGCTGAGTCACACTTTCAAGGAATTCATTTTAAAAAGTTAAAATGTTTTATAAGTCTTAGTGGGACTTCTAGGACTTTGTAAAATAAATCAAACAAACCAAAAATCACATAATTTTAATGTTAAAAATTATATTGGTCAAAAATAAAATTTATATTATTTTATAACTTTATTATTGAGTCCTTATGATGTCATAAAACACATTATATATTTAAACAGTATATAATTATTTCCCAATGATTCCATTGTCTCAGAATATTATGAAAAATTAACCATTGTATAACTTCAATGTCATGATTCCAAAAATAATATTACTTTTATTTAAATAATTATCAAAATATGTGAAATTTTACTTGTAAAATAAAACCCAGTATTTATCGAAAATTCATGGGTGTTTACAAAAACATCTTTCAAAACATATAAATTACAATTGTATTTATAAAAATTAATACGATAATTTATATTAAATAAAAATAAATTTAGTAATAATATTTTATTAAAATATTATTTAATTCAAAAATACATTAATTCAACACAATAGATTTATTAATTTAATATTATATAGAAATACTATTTATTCTTTAAAAACTATTAACAAATTGACAATAATAAAATGAATGTACATTTATTATTATATACAAAAATAATGGACATAATTGTATTTTTAGGGTCATTATATGTAACCCATTATAACACCCACATAAGACCAAAGGTTTAGGTGTGTGATGGTGAAAGACTATTGAGGTGGCTCAGATTACATTGCTCGAGTGGTAATCTCTATTAACTTTAACTTCTTATATAAGCAATTTCATTCAAGATTATCATTTTGAAGCTCAACTTGGTCATGGTAAAGAGTGAAACCCATTGACACTACCACCTTTCCGAGATCCAAAAAATTGGCTTCATATGGAGAAATTCTACTAGATGAGGCCACTACTTCATTTTTCTGAGTATGTTGGATTTCATAAGGACCTATATTTATAATAATCATGAAATCAATATTCAATGGCTATATTAGATACAACAAAAATTATTAATTGTATTTTAAAATCAAAAAATATAAAACCAAAGAAGTCCATATGTTTTATATATACATTTTACAAAAAAAGACATTTAAATAGGTCATGGGGAATTTTCATTAGTAAATGATTGGGTTGTTATAGAAATTTCATCCTGGGATTAAAATTTTAATTTTGATCATAAGATCAACGTATTAGAATACACATTTTAGGGTTTATGATCTGAAATATTAAGGCGACTAATTGTATTTTTAGATATAGTAACCTTTGAAAAAATTACATGTTATTAGTTTTTTGGATGTAAAATACGAGGTCTGAAACAACATTTGAGGTTAAATATGCTATGGTTATTTTTGAGGATTATACCTCATTTTCTTAATGTTAGAAGAATTTTATAGTTTTGTAAAAGGACAACCCACACACCGCGTGAGAACACATCATGTCAAAAAAGGCTATAGGAATTGAACCAACAATTAGACTGTGGTAGGCCTTTATTTCCTACCACTAGCCAACATGATGTACATGGTTAGGATGACATTATATTATTTTTACAATTTTATTAAATCAGAAAATGTTTATTTTGGGAATTTAAGTTTTATTAAATAGATATCCTTATTATTGGAAAATGATTAAGGGATTAAATGATGAATGGTATTTTGATAAAGTTCACGATATTGGGGACATTATATGATTATGGTAAATAGAATAATATTTTATTTTAGCTAGGGAGTAATGATTGATTTATATTATGGATGAATCTCAGATATTTTTTTGGACTTATAGAAATTTTGGTTATTTATGGATATGATTATCCTAAATTGGAGATTTTATGATTAGGTTGATTAGTTTTTGTATAAGAAAATAATATTTTTTGATTTTATTTGTAGATAAATGTTGAAATCTATTTTCAGGGATTAGGTAATCAAATTCGTATTAATTTTTTTTTCAATATTAGTTTGGATTGTTTTGATGAATTTTACGGAATGTTACTTGTTGAATTGTCTTTGTTGATCGTTGTATTTTAGTGTTAAATTTTGGACCTCAAAAAAAGTATTTCATCGTACAATGGATTATTAATTTGGGGGAATAATTTTATTTTTATCCAAAACATTTTGGTTTTTGTTAATGTTTTTAGATAGGATGAAAATAGATAATATTTTGTGAATTAAATTATTTTCTAGAAGTTAATTCTAGTACTTGACCTACGACCATGTCATCTTTAATAGTCATTATTTAAATAAACAATGATATTATGTTAGAAATTTATTATAGGATGAAAATATACATGATAATAGAGAATATTTTTTATTATCATAGTCTAGATAGTAATATAATTATTCAACATTATGAAAAGGATCTCAAAAAAAATCTTTTTCCGTTTACTTTTTCAATGTGAAATCAAAGACTGTTAAACCCATCACATGTTTTTGCTTTCCAGATAGTAAAATTTCTCATTAAAATGTTTTCTATAACTCTCCATCAGAACATAATTGTTTATTTCTCTTCCATATCGATGTTTTTCTACTGGGAATCCTAATATGTGTTATCTCATGTGACCT
The DNA here is from genome assembly GCA_963277665.1 of Viscum album. Classification (NCBI taxonomy): domain Eukaryota; kingdom Viridiplantae; phylum Streptophyta; class Magnoliopsida; order Santalales; family Viscaceae; genus Viscum; species Viscum album. The sequence goes on along the minus strand of OY728159.1, from coordinate 988,339,285 downwards.
TTGTACATCACTTTATTTCTTTTAAAGTGGTGATTTTAATAATCCTTTGCCAATGTGGGAATAAAATAAATATATTTTGAATATTAATACCTTAGTTTATGAAATAAAATTAAAATTTCGAGGAAATAATTTCCAAAATGGGTTAGAATGTAACATCCTGAGTTTTTAAAAAGAGACAATATGTTCAATAACGTACATAATACGCCGAAACAAAATTAATAATTATAATCATAACATATAACCTATATGTTATAATGGAATTAATGAAAATTATTAATTAATTTTTAAATATTTTTATTAAAACTTAGTTTAATTAGTTATTTTATGAACAATTATTATAAATTTTAATATATCCCTTTGTAATTAAAAAGAAAATATTTTTTTTGAAAAACATATTAAAATAAAAATAACTGACTTTATTAAATAATAAAAACACTATTTATGGATTTAATTTTTGAAATATATATGTAATATATTCAATTTAAACATTAAAATTTACCTTATATTTTTATAGATATGATACATGAACAAATTCAATTTTACAAATGAAATGAGTGTTTTTTAAAAAATTTAGTTCTACAAATATTTGATGAGGACCCCATTTTTAATCTGGATTTTTTATATTTTTATAAGTTATTTTGGAAAAAATAAACTTATTTTCTTAAATATGGTAATAAAATTTTACTTTGGTTTAATTTATGGTATTTTTTTAAGAATTTTTATTTTTGAAGCAATATTGAAATATATTACATTTTAATTTAAAAAATCATTTTATTATGATTTATTTATATATTAGGGTTATCCATTTAATTGTTTTTAAAGTATAATTATATTATGATTTTATCATTTAATACAATTTTGATCATTTTGAGTAATTTCACATTAAAATTATATATAACCAAACACCAATTTTTTTGATGGTCTTTACATCTAAAAAATACATTTTCCAGTTTTGACAACGGGAAATAATTATAAATTAATTACTATAACTTCTATGTTTTGAATTTTGAAAAATGGATTTCTTATTCGGAATCATTGGTTCCAAATTATGTTATTTAGTAACTTTTTTTATTTGGACATTATTAATAGTAACTTTGTTATTTTTGATTTACCATGGCTAAGTGTAAATTTAGTATATTACGATAAAAAATAATATCATCAGGACATCAAAATTTCTCTAACACCTACTAAAATACAATTAGATGAATTAAATTCTAAAAATATAACATAAGGGTCCTAATGGATTCATTTAATGGACATTTTAACCCAGAAAGTGATGAAATTATTATAATAACGGAAGAAAGTGAAAACCTGTCACTCTCTAATCACATATAAGTATAAATAATTTAATGTATTGATAAACATGATTAAAATTAGAATATAAATAGTCTCCAAAAATATAAAAAATGTATCTACATCATTCCAATTTTGTTTAAAAATTTTATATATCAAATAATTACTATAAATAGTGGCATAATAGCGAAAGAATATTTATTATATAAAGAGGAATATAAAATAAATGATATTATAAATAGTAAAATAAATATTTTTTGAAAAACTTTATGTCATAAATGATTTTATAGGTTAATATGTCTTGTTTTAGGAGTATTAATTTTTTTTTTGAATTTATATCTCTTTTTTATTTTTTATTTAATTCTATGAAATGAATACTATAAAATTTGAAACTATTGATATTTTATAAAAATAATATTTCATTAAATTAATTAAAAATAAATAACATATTTTAATACTAAAAAGTTGATATTTAAAGGTCTAAAAGTTAATTAAGTGTCTGATTATTGGTAATTTTCCCCATTTAAGTGAAACTAATAGACTCTTAATAATTAATATTTTGTTACCCTAATAATAACTAAAAGAGAGTAATTAATGGTAAACTGAAACGATAGAGTTTAAAATAAAACCAATGCATTTATAAAGATTATTGGATGAAATTATTTAAAACAATACAAATATTATATTATAAATAAATATGTTTTTGTCCATTTTAGAATCATATTAGATTTTAAATTAATATAATACTTTTAATAATTCCAAGGTCCCCCTCCCCTCTCTTATAAAAGGAAACCCAATCCTCTTTATTACTCACACTTCCGAGGCCTTTTGGATCTTCCATGATATTCCCAAAACACATAAAAAATGCACAAAAATTATTTTAAAAACATATTTTAGTGCATAAATATTCAGAAGAAATTATTTTTGTTATAACCAAAAAGAAGTTACCCAATTAAGAGGTAACACCTTCTCACATGTTTTTTAGTTTCTTTTCCATTATCCATTCCTTATACTATTCTTATTTTATGATTAAATAAAAAAAATGTATAATAAATATAATAGGATGTTTTATGATAATGTTTTAAACTAAACATACACACACCACAATTCAATGGTAACAAACATACTATTTCTGTGTACGGTGAACTATTATCTCACGGAATGATGATTGTTAATGATTCTCCAACCAACTCTCATTTTGAAAATTATGATGGAAACTATATTTATATATGATATTAATTATTTATATTTTATATATTATTATATAATTTTAATTTATAACATATCTGCATGCCTTTTATGTTTTTTAAATAATATAATTTCATTTTAGGAAGTGTGGACTACCACCCCTCAAAGTGATATGGAAATTTCTTGCTATAAATGGAACATATAGAACATGGCTTTATTAAATATATTAGAAATATATGATATTAATATAATAATGGTATTGTAAGATATATTTATATCATGTAATTATTATTCTTATAATATGAAAATAAAATAAATGTAGCATTCATGCGTACGTACGACCTACCGTCTTAATGAACTTTTCATTTCATTTTTTATATCCAAATATTATCAATGTAAATAAATTGAAATATAATCGATATATATTATATTTAAATCATTAATACTTATCCATTAAGGATGGAACATTGACCACATGAAAAATTTAAATCAAAACAAGTTCATCGTTGACTCAAGTTCCCATTATCTTCAAAACATCTGATATGAACTTATATAGTTATGCAATTTTTATAACATGGTAAAAAAGTTATATAAATTGAAAAATAAACATAATTTTTTTCAATCATGTTTAAATTAACCTAAGTTTATCATTTTAGAACATTATGATTGTACGTGATGAGTTAGACTTATTGTAAGGAACTTTTTTCTCAATGTCTTTTCATTGAGGTATATTTTGATGTTATAAACCACCTTCTTTTATATGGCGTATAATCAACCCCTTTGATATATAATTTAATCCAATTATTTTCATAATTTTTTTAAATGAATTATTTTAGAAAATGGAAAAAAAGATATTTTTGGATATATTGTGACGAGTATTCCAAACATAACCATGAACGTTAATCCCTATGTAGTTGTGAAGGATACAATATAATTATGTTATAAATACCACAATATACCTATATAATTTTTGATTTAATTATGTCTTAGATAAATCATGTAATAAAATTGCTGATTTTATAAAAAATGACGTCTTTAAAAAAATTTAGTGTGCATCTAAAAAGGGCTTGAATTTGGGAAGTTCTATTGAATTAGTCTTGATTATTAGGAAAAATTTAGTATGGAACCATTTTAAATCCTGTATATCCCTAAAATAATTTATCAATGGATGTTAATACATGATTTTATAAAATATATAAATCATTTATAATATGTACATAAAAATAAATGACAATTTCTTTATTGAAAATTTTGAGAAAGAATAACTCGATGGAAAAAGGTGGGTCTAGTAGAATCCCATACATTATTTCAAATATAATTTTGTACGTGATATTTATGTCCTATATAATTCAATTGAATTCATTAATTAAGAATTAAAAAAACATTTATACATTTACTTGATTTAGTATAAATTTATTAATTTCTTTTATGGCTTTTCTGATGGGTTAATATATTCAATTTCATCATTTGGGATAGTTGATTTCATTCATTTTTATGATAGGTTTACATTTTTATGTGTATCAAAAGACATTTAGAATTAGGATTGTTTTCTAGAAAAAAAAACATATATTTTATTAATGATGCTATGGAATATTAAAATATACTTTTTTTCTTGATGTGGGGATGATTTATTAGATAAATCATTAATAACAATCATTTATATTAATTTATCATTTTTTTATCACAACAAACTCATTTTTTTTATAAATAAATATCATATGTAAAAAATGATTACAGAAAATTATATAAGATAATATATATATATATATATATATATATATTATAATAAGGTTCAACCATAAAAATTATTTCATGACCTTCTATGAAGACAGATTGAATGATAAAATAATGTATTTCAAGAAGGTGGAAAATCAGCACCCCAAAGATGATATTTTCATTTTTAATGTAAATGAAATAGGAGAAAAGATATAATGAAGAATTATTATATCAACCTGATAAAATTCTATTATATATAGTATAATATATTTTTCATACTATTTGGATGAGTTCAGGTGAGGATTAAAAAAGAAAAAAATTGAATATAAAAAGTAATTGAATGAAAATGAAAAAGGGTTTCCCTATTGATTACATTTTCTTGAGAACCTCCATTGGGAATTGGTTTTGGAATTTTTTTAAGGAACAAATATCTGGGACGTGTGGGAAAATTTGGTGAAAATTTGTTGGTTAGATTTTTAAAATGATCAAGGCTTGAATGGTTTGAAGAGAGGAGGTGGAAAAGGGTGGTATTTATAGTGGAGCAGAAGGGTGTTTTCTGGTTATTTTACTTAATATTTTATATGTTTCTTAATGAAAATAAATAGTTTTGATTATTGTGACTAATTATATTAATTGTATAATGTGATGTCTAACTAAATGTTCTTAAATCTTCAATGACTAAATGAATCATTTATTTAAACTATAATGTATATGCACAGTAAATTTTTGTGTTTTTTTATTCACAAAAATTATAGTATTTTAGAAATATAACAAAAAATTTCCATAAATATTATTCAAAGTTTCTAATTGAAAAATTAACTCCATATTATGAAAATAATTTTCTCATTATTTGAAATAAAATTTTTAAATAAATTCATCATTTACATAGAAAATTAAATTATTAAAATAAAAACTACTTTTGTAACACTTTGAAAAAATAATTAATGTACCATAATACTATCTTATAATATTATGAAATAAAAAACATTAATTTATGAATAAATTTTATGTAAAAAAACTTATTTAAATTATTAAATTAATCATTTAATTTTAATTGAATATTTATGAACAATAAAATTATAAACACTTGATTAAAAATTTGTAAAATATTTATTAACTTATACTACAATATAATTATATTCTTTTAAAACTTATAAGATGTATATATTTTATTTATACTTTCAATGATAAGGTTACTATTCAATTGGTCAGTTTACTATTCAAAATGGTCACCTTATTATTACAACGTTGAAGTTAATATTTAATCCTTAAAGGATCCTTAACTTCTAGATGCTAATATTATTTGATTTAGTCATCATTTATAAAGAACTTATTTTTTATATTATATGTTAATACTATATTAATCAATAATATAAAAAATATATTTTTATAATACTTTTGGTCATTACATTCTTCCCCCCTTATGAAATTTCTCCCTCAAAATATCATTTTACATACTTAGGTGATAATCTATGCCGGTACTTTTCCTTCATCGCATCCTCCAACTCCCATGGTTCCTCTTTATACCAATAGTTCTACCATTTTACATTAAACAATTGATTTGTATTATTCTTTATAATATTATCTCTACATTCTATTATCTTTACTCAATGCTCCTCATAATAAAGATCATTCCCCCAATGTATCACCTTTGAAGTCCGTACATGAGATAGATCCAAAATGTACTTCTTTAAGAGGGATACATGATATAAATCATGTACTTGATACATAGTTGGTTGAATTTTTAATAGATATGCCACATATCTGACAACATCTTGGATTTTTAAAGGGATGACGAACATAGGACATAATTTCCCATTCTTTCGAAATCTCCTGATCCTCTTCCATGGAGATAGGCAGAGAAATACCATGTCTCCATCCTTAAAATCTATGTCACGTCAACAACTATCTGCATAGATAAGTTCTTATCTATCGCATGCTTGGATTTGTTGCTGAATGGTAACATTATTCACCATTTCTTAGAACATTTCATGACCTAGCATTAGATGTTCACTGACTTCATCCGTGCATGTCGGTGTTCAACACCTTTTACCATAAAGAGATTCATATGGAGCCATTTGGATGCACAAGTTGAGACTATTATTGTAGGAGAATTCAACAAGTCACCATTGATGGTCACATACTCCTTTTAAGACCATATAAATTTCCATCAACATTCTATCCATTGTCAAATTAGTGAGCCGAGATTTTCCATTACTTTGAGGATCATAGGTCATACAAAATATTAGCTCAGTGATTAGAGCATATTGGAAACTTTTCTAGAACATAGGGTTGAATCTCAAATCTTACTCAAATACAATAGAAAGTGGTTATCTATTCAGACATTCAACTTCTTTGATGTATATCCATGAATGTTGATCAGGTGATAAGTCCTCTTGAATTGTGATAAATGGAGTAGTATTTGTATGATGATCCAAAATAACCCTGATATAATTGATTCCTCAAGATTACTTTAGAAACACATTGACAAAGTCCATGGCGATATTTTCAAATTTCAATGTCATTATGGGTAATGACTTCATAATAATATAAAACATTCTTCTTTAAGCCTTAACGTCTAGATAGACTAAGCTCTTTGATGTATATTCAATAATCAAATTTTTCATATTTTCCAACCAAATTTCTCCAGAAGATCTCAATACATATTTATTCTCTCTATGTAATTAAAGATGGTTGATCTATGTGTTTCATTAAAAATATACTTTCTTACCTCTGTATTGGATGGTACACATACTCGTGACCCAAATGTTATGACTCCATCTTCACTAATCTTGAACTTAGATGATAAAAAACTTTAGATATCTTCCACCCTTTTCTGAAATTCAACATCACTTCTTTGAGAATAATATATATTCTCCAAGAGTTGTAGATGAGAAATCTTTTGAGAATGTATTTATGATGTTCATCCCTTATTGATTCCCTTGTCCAACCTTTATATATCTAAGAGGATTAGATCCTTCTCAATTCTCATCATTGATAATGATCTAGGATCCATTCTACCTACCATGTCATCTACCTTATTTGACTTACCACGAGGATAGTGGATTGAGAAGTCATAACACTTGAATAGATATAACAATCATTATTGGCTCATATTATTCTCATTCTATGTGAATATATATTTGAGACCCTTGTGATCAGTATATATATCACACTTCTCTCCATTGAGATAATCCCACCTAATTTTCATTTCAAAAATCATAAGTGACAACTATAGATCATGCGAATGATAATGTTTCTCATTAATTCTCAACGTCCTTGATTTGTAGGATATAAAATTATCATTTTAAATTTGTACATAGCCTATTCCTTTCTCTGAACCATCATTTTATACCAAAAAGTGTTATCAACTTTTTGGGAGAATGAGTACTGGTGTAGTGATATTCCCCTTTTTGAGATCCTTAATGATTTCCTAAAATTATTGAGTCTAGAAAAATGTCACTACCTTCCATGTTAGCTCGGTTATTTGGTTTTAAAATAATGATATTATCTTCACCAATCATTAGTTTTACCCAGCCAAACCAAGAATGTTTCACATCTTTGTTACATATAAGGTCTTGGGCCACTCATCGATTGCCTTTATCATGTAAGGGTCCACAGATATTCCTTTTTTATTGATAACATTCCCTAAGAATTACACATCCTCCATATAGAACACAAATTTACTATACATTGAAAATAATTTCTCTCTTCACAATGTCTTATAATTGTATTCAAATTCTCCGCACGTTTTTCAATTAACGTAGAGTATATTAGAATATAATTGATAAATATTCCCATAATTTTTTTAATGTAATCTCCAAATACTCCATTAACTAAATCCATGAAAATTTCTAGAGTGTTAGTGAGTCCAATGAGAATCACTATAAACTCATAATATCCAAACCTCGTTCGAAGGGTATTCTTGAGAATATGTTCTTCCTCGACATTAATTGGTTATACCCCAACTGATGTTCCACCTTAATGAAATAACTAGAAACAGATAGATAATTGATTAATTCATCTATCTATGGTACTAGATAACATTTCATTATAGTTATTTTATTGATCTTATGATAATCGATGTCGTAGTGCATTAATTCATCTTTCTTCTTGATGAATAGTATCGGCACACCACAGAATAAAAATCTCGGGAATATGAAACCCTTGTACATATTCTAATGTAACTACCTCAATATTTTTTATTGATCTATGGTGTCCATTATATTACGTGACTTTTAGATAAGCAGATATCTTGGAATAAGTTCACCTGAGATCTCAACTTCTCACTAACGGGTAATATTAGTCAAATCTTCAAGGGATAAAACATTGTAGTCCCCCGCGATGGGAATATCATTGAGAGAGATCATATCCATTGTCTCAAAAATTTGGTTGAGATATTATTTCTCATAATCCACTAATATCAACACCTAAGACAATGATTCAAAAGGATTTTTATCTTTTTCCTTACAGTTGTAAAAATTTTAGGGTGGTTCAGGATGTGAAGAGTGGTCTACCTTTCCTGATAGTTGATATTTGTTTTGTATAAGGATAACAAATACATGCCAAAAATAGAATCAAAATATATAAAAGGAAGTGTAATGAAATTTTATAATAATATAAGGCCACAAATATTAAATGTGTATGTGGTATGTACTTTGTAAGACATAATTTCCCCATTAGTTATTCTCACAGATGACTCAGGAACCAAATTATATGGTTGTTTATGAATAGTTCTTCTAAATGTGAAATATATGAAATAATTTGTAAAATCATAATCAAATAGTATGTTCAGTATTCTTGAACAAATAACCAGTATACCTATCACCACAGGTTTTTTGGATCCAAATATAAAGTAGTTAAAACAAAATACCATTATTACTACCCTAATGGTTGTTCGTGATTGCCTCCAAAAAAATTGGCTTTTTTCATTGGTACACAAAATTACCATTTTCCTTTTAGTTGAAACACATCACTACTGGCTAAGAATTAATGTGATCTATCATTAATTCTTCCACAATAGTGGGACTATTTATATCCCTTCAGCAATTCGTAGCTAGATACACCATTCTTCCACATTTTAAGAATTTCTAGGTTCCCTATAGACAATTCTAATGATGATTCATCACAAAATTTTGGCATGTTGGATATTCTATTGGTTTTCCATCAAGGGATTTGTTTTCTGATCCACACATGTTATATTCATTTTTTTTGCATTTTCTCACTGGGTCGATGAGACCATTGAGAGTCTCCTATATCTATTTCATAATTGAGGGATCAAAAAACAACATATTCATAAATGTTGAAGTCTATAATTTCCAATGTTTTTTGTAGACATGGATTTATTATGCTAAAGAAGAATTCCACCTTTATTTTAGTTTTCATGGAAAAATATGAGACATATCTTGAAATAATAGTAATATTTACTTCATATAACTAGATATATTTATCTTCTGTCTCTATAATTCTGAGAAACTCCCTTTTCCATATTAAGATGGAGGGTTTAGGGAATATATTTATTGATATTTTTTCTTGAATCCCTCACAATCCATTAAATCAATTTCATCCATGGACATTGAATTTTTTTAGTGTCATCCATTGATAAAAATCCCCATATAAATTATAGGCCACAAGAAAAATTTTCACTTCTTCTAAGATAATGAGGGTATATAATATATTTTCAATTGAGTAAATCCACTAATACATGAGGAGGGGATAAGAAGATACACTAGAAATGGGAGGTCATTCCCTATAGTTGATTTTATGGAAGCATTCTATATCCATAAATAAAGAGGATGTTCCATGTGGTTTTAGGTATAATTCAAAACATGAGAAAGTTGATAAAGAACTATAATGATGTTTTGGGATCTCGTTTCCGTCATATATGGAATATCATTAATGAAATATTTTCATTGCCTATCACATTGATTGTTGGAAAATATTTCAATATTTCCAACCATTAACTATGAAAAATAATGTGCAATTAAGGGGCGTGAATACTTAGTTAATAACCATAAAAGGAATCTTTAAACATAAATGGATAACTCTTAATGGAGAAGTGTATCCAAACATATGATTCCCGATGTTTCAATATATGATGTACATAATATATTTCATAACATATATTAATATTAATGTTTTTTGATTCTCTTAAAAATGGTTTGTAATGTTCTTATGAATTTACACAATCATATCCCTTGGGAGTGTCAATCTATGAGTGTAATAAGGCATGTTGTCATGTACCCGGTTACCCCAATTCTGGCCCGGAACACCTTGTGAGAGTTTTTATTACTAGGTACATATATTATAGAACCATATCAATTATTTGAGACCCTAGTCTTTTAAAAATATAATTACATGATTTTAAATAAAATTTAACTTCAAATTAATTAACAATGATAATAAATTCTAGTGATGTGGAAGGAAATGTACATAAAACTGAAAACATGGGACTATATAAAATTTTTTATCATCATTTATGATCTCTTAACTTCGTTTTAACCCTTACATATACATTGGATAAATGAGGGATAACATGAACCACAATATGAGCTGAAAACTCGATATGGGAATAAATATTAAAAAATCAGATCACATGGGTTAGAAAGCATAACATAATGATATAAAAATCACGGAATGTGATTAAAAATAAGGAATCCTAACATGGGATCATATAATAATGGATTCATAGTAATTTAGATGAAACAGAAAACATGCCTTCTAAATGAGTCATGGCTCATTTCACATAGAGAAGTATGAGCTTGCTGTACATAGAGGAGCATGACTGACGGCTAACTACCATGACCGGTGCAGATGGAACACATGTCAAGGATAACAACCAAGACTATTGGATATAAAGTCTAATGAGACTAAAAATTACCCAATTCATTGGATCTATATCAATGACAACACATCATAATTTGTTCATTAACATGCTTTCCTCATAAAAAATTACCACATAATAAATAAATCATAATCATAAGGCTTACTAATGTAAAGAGATGGGTATCATAATCACACCAAAGAGAATACTATATGGGAGTTTCATAAAATTATCCATGAAATGATGTGATTAAATAACTCCTGGAAATTCGTAAATGATAATGGGAATATATCATCATTTGAGACGTAAAACTGAAGTCATAACATGTAAAAATTGTATATACAAAATTTTAGAATTAAAACATTTTAGTGCGATTTAAGAAAAATTTAAAATACAATTTAGAAAAGAATAACGAATAATATTTTATATTATATAACTTGTGAACAAAGAATGTTTTCATTACAAAATTAGTGACTTTGTAATAATAACATTGTCTTAAAATATATTATAGTTTGATTTTGAAATTGGGTTCGAATTCATAAAGTTCCCCTTATTCAGGCTTTCTAATTGAGAATAATTGAGTGGGGAACCATATAAAAACATGTATGTCACTGAAAATTAAGGATTAATGGATATTGATAGATGAGTTTGAAATATATAAATATAATTTAGAATAAGTACATAAATGGGAAATATATTTTCGTTGGGTTAAAATGAGTCATATATTAACCCGAAGCAATAAAGGATGTTCCGGTGGAATCCGAAACCCTATGTCTTAAAGATTCTTCACATGATGTTAATGTTCGGAATAATAAATTAAGATTAATTAAAAAATTATTAAATACTAATTTATACATGTATTGGATTTATTATAAATTTATTATGTTTTATTTTTTCATGGGTTAATATATTCAATTTCATCATTTGGGAGTGTTGATTTCCTTGGTTTTCAAGATCAATTTACTTGTATATGTGCATAAGAGATCATGTAGAAGGAGGATAGTTGTCAAGAAATGTACTTGTATGTTGTTAATGAACATATAGTGTATTAAAATATCATATTTTATCCATAAGAGATTATTTTTAAATAGATAAATTATTAATAACAATTTTTAGATTAATTTAGCATTTTTTTGAACACAATAAACTCATTTTGTTTTATAAATTAATATTATTCATACATAATTATTATAAAAAGTACATAATATATAATAAATATATTATAATCAGGTTCAACTATAAAAATTTACTAATGGCTATATTAGATAATGAAATCAAAATATGAAAGCACATTATCCACGAAGGTGGTAAAACAGAACCTCATAGACTATTATTTCATAAATAATGTAAAAGAGAGAGGAGAAGAGCTTTGATGTAGAAATAAACCAAACACATGATAAAATTATAGTATATGTATGACACAAGTGTTTTCATGCCTTTTTAATAGGGGTGAGGAGAGAAAAACTAATAAAAGAAAATTGAAATTAAATTCAAAAAAAAGAAAGACGGTTTTACCTCTTGATTACTTCTTCTTGAGAACCTCCATATGAAATTAGTTTTGGTCTTTTTTTTAAGAAATAAATCTCATGGATGTGGGATATAGGCTTGGTATGTCTAGTGGAAATAATTTTCACAGTGCTCAAGGATTGAGAGGTGTGAAGTGTAGAGGTGGTGAGGGGCGGTATTTATAGTGGATGAGAGGGGTGTTTCTAATTACTTTACTCAAAATTTTATAAATTTTTACAATAAGATAAATATTGTTTATTTTAGTGATGCACTAAAGTAATTAGATCACATGAGTTTGACCAAATTGTAATTACATCATCTATGACTCAATTATTTATGTTAATAACATATAATGTATACATATAGTAAATTACTGTATTTTACTATTCAAAATGTATTCAAGTATTTCAGTTATATCCAAAAAATCCACACTGAAAATTTTTAGACAAGTAAAATTAAATTATAAACTCCATTTTATTATAATAAATTTTTAAATATGATAAATATAATTTTTAATTAAAATCTTCATTTTCTTGGGAAATAAAAATTTTAAAAATAAAACTACATTTCTAAAACATTGAAAATTAATTAATTTTTCACAAATTTATATTATAATATTATGAATTAAAAATATTGTTTTAGGAATAAATTTTATTTTATGTTAGTAAATTTATCCTTATATTTTAATTAAATATTTAAAAACTATAAAAATAGAAATAATTAATTAATAATTTTTGAAATATTTATTTACTAATACACTGATATAATTATTACATATTGTTACTAAAAAGATGGGTAAATTTTATTTATAATTTCATTGGTGAAGTAACTATTAAATTGGTTAGTTTACTATTAATAATTTTCACATTACTATTTCAAGTGCCAGTTTAAAATTTCGTCAGTATAAGTTCCTTAACATCTATAAATGATTCTTATTTCATTTGTTCAATATTTATAATGCTTCTATTATGATCGGTTATATGTTAATAACATATGACATGATTATAAGAAATTAAATTCCATTGATCCAACATTATGTAGTTACAAACTAGAATCTCTATATGCAATCAAAATTTTATATTATATCCTTGATATCATTACTAGAAAACTCAACCAACTGAATATTTTATTTATATATATAAACCAAAATAAGTTTGTGGTGTATAAAAATATACCTTAGATAAATTTACATCAATAATAATATATAGAATACCCACAATCTTATATTAATACTATATAATGTAATAGAAGGCAACACTCTTTAAAATTTTAAATCTTTTTCATCATTCTGATGAATAAGATATTCAACTATAGTAAATAATTACCAAAAATGAAAACATAAATCAATAACTTCTATAATTATTAAAATTATAAAATATTGAATAAATTTCCTTCCTCGTATGGAATATTATACATATAATTCCACTTCTATAACTATAACTATAACATTCTTAATACCATTCAGTGAACAAATTTCATCTTCAAATACAAGTAACCACCCCTCCTAAAATGAATCAATGAAGAAATTTTATACTCGATCATTTATTTATTGCTTATTATTTTTAATAAACTTTTATTCCTTACCAATTTACCTGTTTAAGGCCACACAAACTACTAAAAAACCAAAAACCATTAAATGAGATTTCCAAATTCAGGGAAACTTCATTTCCATCACTGTTATAATACTTCTATTTTAATGATAATTTTCCCTCTAAAAAAATAACCTTAACATGTTAATTAATAAAATAGGTATATTAGATATAGTGTGTATTATATTTTTGGTCAAATAATAATCGACTTCATTAAAATCATATATTACATAAAATTTCTATGAGAAGAGGATATAATAATCATAAATATAACTAAATCCAAATGATATATTTGTAAGAATGATTGTGTTCCCATTAAGACATTTCTTGTATCCACTATACCATTATGATGGATGTACAGACCCCTGAGTAACCAGTGAGTAATCACTCATATTATTTTATACTGCCTTGTCTTTTAAGAACATATATAAATTTCACCTTTTGGTTGATTAGTGGATCCTCTGAAATAATTTATTATCATCCCCAACGTCCATTTAACATTATTAATGACATCCAATAACATCATAAAACATTATGGTAATTTAAATATATCTCAAATAAATAATGGTGTTTGTAATGAAATAAAAAAATTAATGGTGTTTATATTATTCCCCTTGTTGATATCCACATAATATTCAATAATGAATCTATTCAACATTTTATATCTAGATATTTCATAATAACTATGTTCTCCCTTTGCGTCATCTATACTTTCTGAATTCATTATTCACATTATTAAATCCTTCTTTATTTATTAATTATGATCCTTTAATATTTCTATTATTGGAAAATATTATCTATATTTCATTAATAATATATTCCTCATAAATTTTATTCAAGCCCATCTATATTATCATTTTAGTATAAATAAAATAAATCTGAGGAGATTCTAAATTAAATTTATATGTATCTTATTTTGTACACAAATCAATATTGTGGTTGTATGTCACAGCAGGTATGTTTCATTTGAAAAGAAAATATCATCATGAACTTTAATGGCTTGATATATACTATTTATAAAATCATTTTATTTTTCTCATTAATTATATTTCATCCATTCAATCAATCCCAATATGGTTTTCCCTATTATTAAGAGGTTTTAATTTCCATCATAACAAGATCTCTAATCTTGGAAAATTTTATAACTACTCATGCACTCTTTTAAAATTATCTATAAAAACTTATAGCCATCATGTTGTTGGGTTTTTCTTATCTACAATATAAAATGACCATATTCATGTAGATTTGTTTCAAAAAAATGTGATTATAGAATAATTACATTATTTTATTTAATGTGATTAAAGGTAATTTTTTATATGTGTCCCATCACAAAATTATTTATAAAACATGTAGCTTCATGGTGATAAAAAATTTATTAAATATGGGGAAAAATCAAGAAAATGATATGATAACAAGTTTATTAAGTATAATGGATTTTCAACAAATATATATCTAAATAACAAAATAAAAGTTATATTTCTCTAATCCATTTTAGATATTTTCTTAAATTTTATTAATGTAGTAACACACAAAAACCATGACCATCAAAAGCGTCACCACCATAGTGAGAATTATCCTATCATTACATAATCATGTCTTTAAATACTTAATGTGTCACACAACTAGTTTATTACACATTAATTAGTCATTAATTATATTAAATTTATAATATAATCAATAAATTAAAAATAATAAGAACACCAACTATATATGACTTTTTCTAGTCACCCAAAATCGTTGTTCTCTGTTTCACAGTATAGGGTTACCAGCATCTCGACATTTTGGGTTTTTTATTATATTTCATTCTATAAATTACTTAATAATTATCATATAACATGTTCTTGTTAATAAAAATTATTGTGGATTTATATTATATCAACACTTATCCTACATGTGTAACTGATGATTATTGAAAATTAATTGGGTAGGAAAATAAAAAAAAGTATTCTTCATGATTTACTATGAAAAACAAGGAAGAAAACTACAAAAACAGATTTTAAATATATTTAACCAATCATTTAAAATATTTATATTAAAACTTAATTTCTTAAAATTCATTTCATATTACAAATACACATTGGGAATGTAATAGTTTTTTGTTTTAGAGACTAAACACAACATCTTCTTTATTTTTTTATGATATTCAATGTCTCCAAAAAAGATATTCCAACATAGTAATAATAATATACATACCATATTTAAAAATATTCTTTATAAATTGGGGAATGGAGTCATAAGGAAGGTAGAAATTAGTTTCTAAGTATACGTAAACATGGAATATAACGATGATCACTTTAGAATAACATGAGAAAATGTTATAGGTTCATGATATTAACATTTATAAACCATACAATACAATTCATATAAATAGTATTTATTCATGACATAATGGTTTGTTGTTCATAAGACATGTTTAATAATTATTTCATCGAACAAGATCCAAAGAGTATAATATTAGAAATATATTAAAGTTTGTGGAATAAATATAATAATATAAAAAAATTTCAATTTTATTAAAGGATCACTTCAAACACTATCTCAAGGGATTATTTTGACTACCCAAACCATTGTATTCTTAGTCAAGGTTCACTTTCATGATTATCATAGTCGAAAAAGTACCTGGATGAATTGGGCTTACTCTCTATTCCAATCCTTATTATCTATTGAGATATCCATATATACATAATTAATTTGAAGGATATGGTATTTCGGGACCACCACTCACATAATGAAAATAAAAAATCATAAACCCATAAATTTTATGATATTGTTCTCAATAAATAAGTATTATCTCTTTAATATCATGATTTAAATGAAACAAAGCATAAATGAAATGTAATATTCTATTATAAAATTTATTATTGTGAATATTCTCACCTATCCATTTTATTTGTTGGTATGAATAGGAAAAACTTGGTTTTGAACAATGAGTGGTATAAAGATGTATAAAATAAATTCTTTTTTGTAAATTTATTTGATATAGAAATAAAATCAATTGAAATTAAAAGAGATGGTTTTCTTACAAAATATATTTATGAATGCAATGGGGTTGCCTATCAATTAACAATATTCATCAATATTTGATAATGATATTAATGAAATATAATTATTATATTTTCAATCAATGATTTTATCCTCCATCATATATAATTTATATTAATGATAATAGAATATGTATCCAGTTTTAGGCATAAAAATATTATATTTATAAAACAATTTTCATCATATTTTATGCAATTATTTTAAAATTAATTTCAAAAAATTATTTAAATTGAGCCATGAAAAAGATATTCAATATATAAAATTAAGAGGAATAAAGTGGTAAATTGGAACTTTTTATATATTTCTGTTAAGTATAGTAAAGGTGGAAGAACATGTCAACTCGGTTAGGGTAGAAGATGTAAAATAGTGTAAAAATTATGGTATAAGTCATTAATGGTTCTCTAAAAACATTAACATACCAGATAAGTATTGTTAACCATTTTCAATCCAAACATTTTATATATTCCACCTTGCTTTCATATTTCATTAAATAAGACCTTTATATTAATTTATGCAAAGAATAATTATAGAATATCACCCACTTGACATTAATATCCTTATATTTTTTCCTAAGGAAAAATGCTACTTATGTTATGTTTTAAATATTTATTTTAAATATATATAAATATTTTATGATGATAATTTATTTATAATTTTTATATATTCAATAGGTTTATTAAATTCCTAGGATGTTCCAACAAATTAATCATTAAATTAATATAAAATATATAAACTATGATTTAATAAATTTGGAAGTAATAAAATTTTGGTAAATTTTTGTTATGAAAAAAATTATTTTATAAATATGACAAATTAGGGATTTTTTAAAGGATTAAATTTTAATTAAATCATTTTATCAGTGTTTGAGATGTCAAATTAAATGAATTTTGTCAAAAGTAACCTTAATGATATTTTATGAAAATAACATTTTTTGATTTAACAATAACAATATTAATATGGACAAGGGATAAAATATTTTCAAAAATGTTATCCATTTACAATTTGTTATAAAATTTTCACAATATATGTAATATTATTATCCCCTAAAATTTTAAAATTTGTTACTTTAGTTATGGTTAAAAATGGTTTACCAGTCAGTTAAAAAATAGACGATTTAATGTTTCACCAAAAGTCAAATAAATTTTATTTGAGGATGGAATATTAATTTTATCCTTATTTTCATGAAAATAAATTTCATCTTTGAATCATTTTTCTTGAAAATGTTTTAATAAAATTTTAATTTTCATTGTAATTACTACGATGTCCATTAACTCCACTATAAATCAAAACCCCTTATATTTTTTACACCAAATTGATCCATATTAGTCCACCATAACAAACAGAAATGCATTATGAACCCCCCTATAAACATTGGATGTTTATATCATTTTGAAAGCCTATAACAAGGGTCCTAAATAAGGGAAGTAAAGACGGAATACAGAATACGAGGTAATTTTACTTCCCGAAATCAATAAATTAATGTATTATCATATCATATGTAAATATATGATATTAATGATAATATAATAAATTTTTTATTATTATTATATTAAATTTATATTATAAGTTTGTGACAACCATTTCCTATCATATTTTCAATCAAATGGAAGGGTAATTCTCTCTCATTTGTAAATGTGACCTACATCTTCCCCATAATGATACAATTAATTTATCATCATCATATTTAAGGTGTTTTTATTATGATGGTTTTAGAATTTATAAATTACATATATGAAATTATTATGAATTTTAATTTATAATACAGTGTCTACCTTCAGTCGTTCCAATCTTTTTGAGAAAAAATAACTTGTTTGAACATGTGGACTACCACCTCCCGAGAGTGATGTGGTTCATTTTTCATTTTAACATACATGGATTAAAGGGATGCTATATTTAATTAATATATATTATGTAAGGGATATTATTATTATTATTTAATATTGAACTATTATTTTCAATTTGTTCGTTCCATCCATAGAAAACATGAAATATCAATGAGGTGTACGTATAGTCTGTCATCTCCATGAACAATGTAATTAATTTTTATCACTACATTTTATATATGAATTTAAATTTTTATATATAGAAAATATATATATATATATATATATATATATATATATATATATATATATATATGATATTTATATAATTATAAATAATATATAGATGATAGAACCATTATTAAAGAATAAAGAATATAACTAGAAAACATAAACATACATTAAAACGAAGTAGTTATCACACATAATATTGATTATAATAAAAATATAACAACAAATGGATGATATGATTTCACAATTGAAAAATATATTTTTTGATATAAGTGAGTATATATCAGGAATAAATTTATAATTAATATATATTTCATATAAATGGGGTTTGAATGCATAGGAATAAAGACAAGACATGTTGTAATAGATTTATGTATCAATCATAAATCAGTCTAGGTTGTTTAAGATTGAATTTACATTGTGAACATTTTATTATCATCTTCAAAAAAATCCCTATAATTTTTATTCACTTATAGTTACATTTTACGAAAACATATTTTCTTTTTTCTTAACACGCTTTATGTACTCATGAGCGTGAATGAATGTTTATGTGGAATAACAACATTATTTATTTATTTGACCTGTAATATATTTTCATCCATATCAATATTTTCTAAAAATATTTTGAATAATTTTTTGAAAAAATAAACAATGTTTTTTTAAAATCATTTTTACCCATGATTTTATTAAATTATTAAATTGAATATTCTTTTCATTATCTGAATGAGGAACAATATTACTTAATAATAATGTTTGAAAGGGTCGTTTTCATTTAACTTATATGGAATGTGTATAATTTCTAGCCATTATGAGCACTCATGGACTTGAAGAGTCCATTGTTTTTAAAGATATTTTCAATGAAATTTTCTTCCTTAAAATTTCAAAAAACTATATATTTTTAATAATTGATTTCAAAGTGGAAATATTATTTTCCTCTAGAAATATTCAAGTTAATAATTTATCTTATTTTAATATCTCATGACATAGTTTTAAATTAATTTTTTCTTACTAGTGATATGTTATAGTGAAACCTTCCTTATTCATTTACAGTATGTTATATAAATATAATAGTGATATGTTTATCAAACCCATATATATTCTATAGGTTATTGAGTAATGATTTTATTAAATAAAATTAAATAAATTTTATTTTCATGTGTTTTGATATTATGATAAGATTAATATTTCAAAATCTTGTGGAACATATATAGGGATTCTATTAATTTTCTTTGGGGCCCTGATTTTTATATCTATCTAATACATGGATAATGTTTTATATTTCATGAGATGGGATTGGGAAACAAGTTGATGTACATGATTAGATATTGGAAACAAGACATTGTTCTTGGTCAACTATTGAAAAAAATGTTGGTGTTCTTGATCCAGAAGGGGAAAAATATATTTATTCTCATATTTCTATTATATTTAAAATAAGTGTTGTTTCATGAAGTACTTTGATTTTATGGTGTATATTGTTAAAATTGAGATATAATTGTTTTCTATAAGTATAATGAAGTAATGATTTTATCACATTAACATATGGGTCCTGGATTTTTTTTATGATTTATCACTCTTATGAAACACTTATTTAGAATTGATAATGATTTATTCCAAGAAACATTTTTAAAATACATAATTGATTGGGTATAAAATTTTTATTTCTGCTCATAATCTCATAGAATTATTATTATATTATTTGTTTATATGATAATAAATGTTTATCTCCCATTTTACCCATACTGAGCATACAAGCTCAACCATTATTATAATTTTTGTCCCCATGTTATGAAGAATGTTGTAAATAGTGTATATCAATGAAGATTATAATGTGGGAACCTTTTTATGATAGTTATTGAATAAAATTCCAAAAATACTATGATTATGTGTATATTATCCAATAATTTGAATCCTTTAGGGTCATCAAGAATCCATTTATCATACAAATTTAACATTTATCGAATTAATATATTATATTAATGTGTGAAAGGTATATACTGTAATACTTGGTATTAGATAACATGTTTAGTCAACAACTGGATATTATAATTAGAAAAAATTGGTAAAAACAACGGAGATTAGAATATGTAAAGGATAAAATAAATGATTTATGGTAATGAACATGAATATTGAAGTTTGAATCGAATGTTATATTGATTTAGATGTATGTATCAAGATTTATACATCTTATTAATTATATTTTAGGATTATCTTATAATTCTATCTGATTATTGTATTATGATGCATACATAGTTCATTTTAATTTCTCTCAATGGATAAAACACAATGACAACATTATAGTAATGAATTTGATGGAAGACTCAATGAATGTACACTGAAAAAATGTTTTGGGATCTAGAATATAGAATTTGATTTCCATGATCATGAAACATTATTATTCCTTGAACCATGCTGAGATTGTAGATGATAAAATAGGGCACAATGTATTGAATAATATTTTATAAAAAAGAAAAATATTATATTAGTGGACCATATGATCCTCTAGTGGCTGAAAATTGATCAATATAATTGGTAAAATATCATCTTTTCTGGAATTTGTGGAACATGAAAAGATATCCTAGCCTTTTATCATTTGTATGTAGAACCATATTAATAGTGGAACCATATTGAGAATATGAGGAAAGTGTAAAAAACTACCTATATGGAATGGGATGTCATTAAAAGTACATTGTACATAATTTAATTCCATCATATTCAATAAAAAAATATTAGGAAGTAAATCCTTGATATTAAAGAATACGGAGATGAATCCACTACTATTTGTAAGGTAAATGTTACTATATTTTAATGGTATGTTTCATGTTTAATCATTAACCAAGGAAAAAATAATCTATTGTATAGTGTCTTCAATTTATGTCTCAAATATAAAATAAATATATCATACATATTATATAAAAATAAAAATTCTATGTACAAAATAAGGTATAAATTGAAATTTGAGATTCCCCAATTCCAAATGTTTACATAATAAAAAAATATTGTGCTTCTTGAATAATCAAATAAAACACGTGATGGAATCAAATTACATCCATTTACATTCTAGAAGAGTGGAAAGAAACATCAATTCAATTTATTGAAAGGATGTGGGGGCACGTTAAAAGATGAATAGTGTGTCATAAATCCTATGAATGTTGAAAGTGGTGAGAAAAAAATTATTGAAATGGAGTAAAATCGGATTCCCACAAATGCACCACCTACACTCCAATGCGTCAAATAGTAGGAGTAAGTTCATTATGTAAACCCATGCATGAATATGAATAGTTATGTTGATGATGATTAGCATTGATAAAAATTTTACTCTCAATGATAGATTGAAATCTATTCTGATCATTGATAACATAGTGGGTTATAAGAAGGATGCAGTGAAAGGTACACATATCATCCACTCTAGAATAGATAATAAATTAATTTATTGTTGATCTACCAACTCATATATATATATAAGGATTCAGTTAAGGGAGTAAAATAAGATACTCAATCATCAGAAGTTGTTTTATTATGGAGTTCTACTTATTGTATGATTTTCATGTATTATGTCTATAGTTCCTCTCTAATTTAAACCTCTAGGAAATCAATTCTTAAATTAATTTTATTCACACTATAGTATAATTTTATGTTATTTTATTCATGTATTGCCTTTATTTATGTATGACCTATATTAAATATCGACAAAGAGAATTCATATATCATATTTGAAATAAACCTATGAACATTTATCAGTGTGGGAATGAATTTGATATTACAATAAAAGTTAATTATTCCTTATAGTTCTTAATTAATAAATATAAATGTAATCTATCTATAATGGTTTATGTGAAAACAAAAAATTGAGGATATTTTTATTATATTTTAGTATACATATTTCTTTACCAAAAAAATCATAGTATTCATTTGAATCATTATGTTGAGTTATCAATAGATTTCATACTTGGTTGTACCAAGATTTCATAGAATCGTTATATTATGGAACCAATTGTGTTGTTGTAATTGAATTATAAACTCCAGGAAACTATTGATAAGGTATTCATTATCTCTTGGGCATCCCCATTGGGTGAAACTATTGTTTACTATGATGAAAAATAGGTCAATATGTATTAACATTGATAATTGGGAGCATAAAAAGATCTCTATCAAGAAAAAGTATATTTTTCTCAGTATCAACGATTTTTTTATCAATTATGAAGATTTCAATAGTTTTCAAAGAATTACTTTCATTCTGGAGGACATCAATTTCAGATTAAGATGGATGATAGATCCAAAATAAAATTTCGCACTGTGTATGAGCATTATGAATTTATTTTTATGACTTTTAGACCAACAAAATTGTTGGAATGAAAATAATCTCCACATACCTTAATGTGACCTTCTAGGTCACCATCCCAATCTGAACCATGTTCACTCCGAGAGTGATCTTACACAAATAAAACCTAAAATTGAATATATAATGTAGGGGAGAGGACCAAAATGATCATTAGGAAAACATCATTGAACCTATACATTTCCTTCAATGAAACAATCCTTTATTTCTATTTTCAAATACATATATAAAAATATTGATTTCACATTTTAATAAAACAAAAATAATTTCCCCATTTTGAAGTCTAACACAAATACAAATCATTTTCAAAAACAAACTTCCATTTGAAAATGATAACAAAAATTGATGATACTGAAATTGTGCTAAAATAAAATAGGTAAATAGTGTGAGATTGAAATAAACTATGAAAATGTAACGTAAACAACAAATATAAATGATCAAGT
Source organism: Viscum album (assembly GCA_963277665.1). NCBI lineage: Eukaryota > Viridiplantae > Streptophyta > Magnoliopsida > Santalales > Viscaceae > Viscum > Viscum album. The sequence continues at coordinate 988,315,295 of OY728159.1, read as the reverse complement.
AACCATGGGTGATCCTAAACACCACTAGAAGACACTTGTACGTACTCGGTTTGGAACCACCTTTAGGTATGTGGTGAAGATATTCATTCTATAACCAACTAACCATTGTAAAACTGACCAAATGCAGTGGAAAATCCCACCTAGCCTAACAACCAATTCAGGGGGTACCATCTAGTCTAATTGGAGTTGATCATCAACTATCAATCAATCACCTAAAAAGCTTACAAGAACCTATTGTGGTAGTAATACATTGTAAGTAGGAGGCTCTCACATGTGTGACTTGACTCACAGTTTATCACTGCACTTGCCTACCCCAAGCATGGATGATTCCAATGCATTCACCCATAAATGGTTACCATATATAGGGGAACCCCATATACATATATATTTATATATATACTTTCCAAACATAAAAAGTGTCATCCAGGTTGTTAGATCGTTTTTTTCAAAACAACATCATAAAACACATTGAAATTGCTAATTGTACATTTACACTATTTTGAAACAAGATTTCTTTTTTATAACAAAAAACACCACTTTAATGCATAAAATTCCAAATAGGACTAAATGGTTTCCAAAACAAACACATTTTTTAAAGGTCCCAAAAGAAAATCAACTCCATTTCCCTGTTTCAAATGCCAAATGGGCCTTTAAGATCTCCAAATCCAATTATATTTATAGAACCCTTTATAAACTCAGAAAAAAGTTGGAAGCCTCATGAAATGTTCCCAACCTCCATTTATAAAAATATTTACCAAATAAATTTTCAATTTCAAAATGCACCAAATTTTAACTAATTCATTAAAAATGACATAACACACCACACATGATCCTTTTCTAGATTAAAGTGTCGTTTTAGAAACTAAGTTGCAAGAAGAAAATTATTCTAAATGGTCATCTTCACGTTAATGCACATCCATGGGTCCACCTAGTGCACTCATGGATGGGATTTCATCCAATGAAACCATTCTTATTCTATGAAATACTAAAAAAATATATTTATTTTCAATCCAAAACTACTTTTCACCAAACCCATCAATTTTGAATATTATCAAAAGGTGAAAATGTCCATTTGTTATGTAAAAATAATCCTTCCAAAAAACATAAAATCCACACCATAAAAACACCAAATTTCACATAAAATCCCAATTCAAAATCCGACCATATTAACTTAACAATTTAAAGGGGAAATACCACAAATAACATCTAATTTAACAATAAATACCTAACTAACATTTTACCAAGGATAGTTAACACTAGAAAACATAAGAATAATTGAATATTTACTTCAATAACACTTTTTAAGGAATATTACTATATGGACCCGGCCTTAAACCATACTTAATCTTGAATTAAATTGAATAAATCACACTGAGGATCTTTTCAGGTTTAGAGTTTTAGAGAATTAGTACATAGCTATTACATCTCAAAGATTACAAAGTAGACAAATCTACTCAGTTTCCATTTTTTCCACAAAATAAAAACTGTTGAACAAAAGAGTCATGTCTAGTTCCTTGTTTTAGACAGTCGGACATTTCCTTGATCCCATAATTGACCCTATTCAACTTTATGTCCTGTGAAAACATTTCAAAAACATGGGATGAGCATAAAAAGCTCAGTAAGGGTTATAAAAGTACGAAAAGAAAACATCAGTCCATGTATACATAATAATCAATGAAATCATACTTTACACATAAAACAGAAGCAATTTTACATACCTCATGAAATCATAATATTTATGCATAACTCAATAGAAATCATAAGGCATAAAGGTAACTTGAGTAATTCATAACATTCTTACATAGGGAGTAACCCTCATGGTTATGTTTGGAATACCCATCACAGTATATTCCCTAAATCTCTTCAGAGAAACCTTAGCGTTTAACTCCTTCGCGTTACCCAATGCATTGGAGAGCTATATCTGGCTCACCCGCCCTTAGTTTATCACGGAACCAACCGTCTTCATAAACAATGCCCAAGAACCATAACATAATCATAGAACATAACGTAAGCATAAAATAAAGGATAAAATTCCCACATTTCAATAATATAACATTTTAAGATATTGAAATAAAGAATCCATTCTAAAAACCATTTTAAAAACCATTTAAATCTTTTAATAAAGAGATTTTTGAATCAAAGTGTCTCATTACACTTTGAAGCTTTTAACATTTTAAGCCATTAATATCCATATAAATAAGTCATAAAAAACATTTTGGAAACATGGATATTAATGAGAAATATTTATAAGAAAAAATCATTGAAACATTTAAAATGGTATTTTAGTTAAAGGGTTTTTAACAAAATGAGAGACACTTGAATACAATAATTGAAGAATAACATTTAATCAGAACATTATAATATCATGAGAATAAAGGGATTCATTATATAATATTACAAAGGATAGTATATACACCTTATAAGGGTGAATTGGTGCATAACAACAATGAAGTCTCAATAGAATTGTAAAATGAGATTAAATCCCTTATAAAGAATGTATCCTTAAATTAAGGACAAATAAATCTCATAATTATGTGTGAAAAATATAAATACACCCAATATAAGTGGATATTTAGTGTAAAACAACCATAGGTCATTCACACATTTTAATAGGATGACATATTCAATAACTACAAGTTGAACCCAAAGAAATCGAAATTTGGTTAAGAAGTTCCCTTGGTAAAATTCGACAACCTAACGGCGTCAGATTAAAATTCATAAAATTAGTTGATGATAGAGAAAATGGTATCTCATCACTTGGACATAAAATTTACATCAATAATAATATATAAGAACATATCCCAACATAAAAATATGTAAATTAAAAGACATAACAAAATAATTATTTGAAAAAGAGGAGTGTGAAAGGTTCCCTTACCGATTTGGGAAACTTTCGAAACGTACACCCCAGGAAGGAAGGGCCATACAATGAAAATGTAAATACCCATAAATGAGAGTATATTATACAAATATTAAAATAATGGGCAGTAAATACACCACAAAAAACGAAATAGTGGCCAATGTATCATGAATCTCACGGGAATAAAAAGTGAGATGAGAATCCCCTTATGAAAATTCGGCAGCCTAACAGCGCCACATAAAACATCCAAAAATATATTGATGAGATCAAATAGTTTCTCTCATCATATTAACATAAAATTTACAGCAATATTAATATATAATAACATCCCCTAAAATAAGAAAGAGTAGATTAAAATAAGTTACATAAAATAGAGAAATTTAAAAGAAAGAGAGAGGTTGGATCCCTTACCTCATGTCCGACTTGTCTTGTTCGTTTCTTTATATTACTGAATAATAAACATTGGTCAATTTTTAATTTATTAAGTTCCTCCTTTAAATATTATTATTCAGTTCATATCACATATTATAATGTTTTAATAATTGGTTAATAATGTGAGTTCATATCAGACGTTTTTGTCGATGTTTGGTTCAAGAGTCAAAAATGAACTTGTTTGAAAATGATTGTCCATGTAGCTATAAGTAAATCATCTCTATAATATTATTGATGATTTAAATATAATATATATCCTGTACATATTCATTTTATAATATTCCATAACATTTGGAGATAAAAAGAAATGAAATTCACCATTCATGGAGACGGTAGGCCGTATGTACGCATGAACGCTACTTTCATTTCTTTGTCATATTAATGGAATTAAAAATAATTGAAAGATACATATATTATAATTCCATTATAATATATATGTTTTATAGGTCACATATGTTCATTAATTGCATTCTTTTTACATTCCATGTATTGCATGAACGAGTCACATCACTTGAGGGGGCGGTAGTCCACACTTCCTCGTATGAAATTATCGCATTTGCACAACATGCAAAGAATAAAGGTATGTTTTAAATATAAAATAAATAAGCATATGGAAAACTTAAATACCATATATATCATATATAAAATACATTGACATCATAATTTCCACCACTAAAGGTGTTAAGAGACGATTGAACAATTATCGTTTCGTGAGGCAGTAATTCGCCATCCACAGAAACAGTATGTTCTTTAACCATTAGACAGAGGTGTGTGTATGTGTAGCTATAATAATTCACATAAAAACATCCTTGTATATTAAAGATACTGGTTTTGTTACAAAATAAAGGAATAAAAATAGTTTAGGGGTTTGGAGAAGTAAAATAAAACAAAATAACACAAGTGAAGACATTACCTTTAAATCGTGTGACTCCTCTTGGTTTGAACCAAAAGGGTTTTTTGAGGAGCATTCTGCCAAAAGTGAGGCTTCAATGATGAATAGAGGGATGTGTAAGTATGAAATGAGCAGGGTTTGGCTGAGCCAAAATCTGGAGAGGTGTGTGTAAGGTGGTAGAGGTGGGGGCCTTTTATAAGAGGAGAGGAGGGGCACTCTTGGAAAGTTATAAAATATTACTTATTATAATATGCTTTTCGGATTTAAAAGGTCCCAAAAGGATATATTTTGAGGATAAGGTGATAATGTTACGAAATACACCCATACAATAGGTTTTTGAAAAGTGTATGACTTGTATTTTACCCTATCTTCTCATTTTATTTAAATTGTTAAATAATGAGGTAATAGCTTCATCATCATGGTGCCATAAATAATTTAATTTATTTAGTGTCTAAATATTATAAAAAAATATCATGATGTAGGAAATATTTTTAGATTTATAATGAATATTAATATTCAAAACTATGACTTGTATAACCCCATTAATTTTTTTTAGTAAAACAATACATGTTTGTGACATTTTTATTTTAACTTTAAATAAAAAGTTATTAATGTCATTTTCCAACCAAAGTGGCTCAATGGGGTACCCAATTTGACCCATGTATTTTCTTGGTTGTCCGTGACTCATCCAATAAGGTTAGGATATGTGTGAAAGTAATTTCATGTTATTATAATATTATTTTTACGTTAAATTACACTAATTACCTTTAATCACAATTAATAAAACTTAAAACTTACTATTTACAAAAAATTATTTTAATCTCATTGAACCAAATTTTACTTCTTAATGACAACCATGTATGTCGGATTTTTAAAAATCAAATCACAGAAGTGGTAAAGTTTCATTTAAACGGAAAATCAGTTCCTTTAACTACCACTTAGTGGTTTCACTATTCATCAAAAATTGATGTTTTTCAAAAAAATACCAAAAATTCACCCTAAGATATATTTGATATTCCGAAATAAAAAGTGATTTATATTTTACAAAATTCAAAAAATATAAGTTGAATTAATTAATTTAATAATTAATTCTCACTGTCAAAATAAATAGCGTGTTTTTAAGAAACAATATCTATTAAAAGATTAACACTAGTTTAACTCCAATTTCAAAGTGACATTAATTTCAATGACCACCATTGGATTAAATGGTAAAAATATATTCTAAATAAAATTTAATCTTAATTAAAAACATAATCTATCCATATAAATAAATCATATTAAAAGGTGGTTTTGAATTAAAATGCAACATTTTCACTAAAAATGATCTTTATCGGAAAGATAACAAAAATTTACACAAATTAAATTTTGGTTTCCAGATTGTAAATACAGATTTTATTTGTTCAAATACAACATATAAAATTGTCAATATAATATTTATAAAGTGTTCTCCATCAAAAAGTGGTTAATCGACCTTTTAAGGAATTTTAGAAAATTTATGCATAAAATTGGATTCATTTGCATTTTAAGCCTCTAACATTTATTTGATAAAAGTAAAAATATTTGACAAACATATATTATCATTTTGTAGTTAGTTCCGTTCATTCCCACCATTACAATGGCTAGGTGTTAACTACCATTTAAAATAATATTATTTTATTAATAGAGTACAACGAAATATTTCAAAGAAACTTGTTGTTTCTTATTGGGTACGCCATCGAGCATAGTGTTCCCTTTAAAGTAATATTAATATTTTATTCACAAATATGGATAAATATGAAAATGTCATATTCTTTATTTACCTGGGGTGTTACATCCTTCCCCCATTTTGGGAAGTGTGTCCTCGTAATTTTAAAATTGGGCTTGGAAACATCAATGAAAATCGCAAATCGGAACAAGAGTCAGTAAAACTATCACTTTAAAATAAAGAAAGATAAGTACAAAGGTCACCCGAGTTAACCAATACTAGGATTCCATGTAAGAAAACATGGACATGGAGGAGAAAGAAAAGGGTCATGTTCTGATGGAGAGTGATAGAAAACATGTTTAGGAGAAAGTTAACCACAAGAAAGTCACTAACTTGTGATGGGTTAAACTGTATTTGATTCCCCAGTAAGAAAAATTAACAGAAAACATTTTTGTTTTAAGTTAATTTTCATTGAGGAATTTATTTATGAGCTTAACTAAAACATAAGGAAACATACTTAATTGTCATGTTGAATTTCAACTTTTATTAGATTTCATACACGAACTCATATTTTCTACAAAAGGCGAGTATTTAGGATGACTTGTTCACATTAAGAGAGCTATAATAAACTTCTAGAGAAACACCTAATCCAAAAAAGAGAACTATATAATTCCCATTTCTTTAGACCTTAACAAAAACTAAAACAAAAAAGGTTAGTACGAGATCAGATAATACCCAAAAAGGATATTTTTTTTACAAAAATAAAAACTACTCCTAATCTTTAAATTTTGTTAAACGAGTCCTAAATTTCAACAAAGACCATTCAATAAACATATATTCATAAAATTATTCAAAGTAATCAAAACTATGACTGAAACCTAAATTTCTTAAGGATTTAATCACATAGTATTCCAAGATAAACCTTAGCATTTATCTTAAAATAACATTAGTTACTCATAAAGTCTCATACTGAAAAGTAATTAACCTAATCACATATCCTCCATGATAGGTTAATAATTTTAATAGATAACCCAAAATCAACTTATTCTAGATTCATAATATCATCTAACTAAAAATAATTAGTCAAAATAACCAGGGACTTCACGTAGTCCAGTGGTAGGCGATAAATACCAGTCGCACTTTGGTTGTGGGTTCGATTCCCATAGCTTCGTCAGATGCAACAAGTTGTCACATGGTCTACGTGTTGTTCTTTTTCCAAAACCACGGAATTCTTATAACATTCCCCAAAAATCGATAAAATATTCAAAAATAACCATATAATAATTTAACCTCAAGTTTATCTCATGCCTTTCATTTTCTATCATAACATATAGTAACCCATAATTACCTCAAAAGTAAGGATCATATAAACCCTAATGGTTACCTTTATAATTATTACCTGAACTTCCACATCGAGTTGGTCATCTTGTACATGATGCATTAGAGAACATACCAAGGTTCAAGTGGTTTATCATGACTCTTGATAGTTGGTTTAGAATAACCACGAGATTTCTCATTGAATCCCCCATTTCATCCAGTATATTAATCATAGAATCACCACAGTTTCCTTCAAACCCATTGTCACTTTGGTGCCTGCCAGATCCATCCATTTACTAAAACCAAAAATGCCAGTGTAAGTATATCAACAAAATCATCATGTACTAATGAGGAAGATAAACACTAAGATATATGTACTCATTCACTTTATCTAAAAACTATGACTCTTTCTGAAATCCTAGCCATTATGCTAATGTCACTTATGCTTAAAGAATACCCTAACCTCTAAAGTTATCTAAACCGACCTCTAATACCAACTATAAGGACCCGGCCTTAAACCTTACTTAATCTTGAATCAAATTAAATAATTCACATTGAGGATATTTTCAGGTTTAGAGTTTTAGGGAATTAGGACATAGCTATTACATATCAATGATTACAAAGTAGAAAAATCTACTTAGTCTCCATTTTTTCACAAAATAAATACTCTTGAACAAAAGAGTCATGTTTAGTTCCTTTTTTAGACAGCCTGACATTTCCTTTATCCCATCCTTGACCCTATTCAACTTTATGTCCTGTGAAAACATTTCAAAAACTTGGGATGAGCATAAAAAGCTCAGTAAGGGTTATAACAGTACGGAAAGAAAACATCAGTCCACGTAAACATAAGAATCAATGAAATCATACTTTACTCATACAACAGAAGCAATTTTACATACCTCATGAAATCATAATATTTATGCATAACTCAATAGAAATCATAAGGCATAAAGGTAACTTGAGGAATTCATAACATTCTTACATAGGGAGTAACCCTCGTGGTTACGTTTGGAATACCCATCACAGTATATTCCCTAAATATCTTCGGAGAAACCTTTGTGTTTAACGCCTTCATGTTACCCAATGCATTAGAGAGCTATATTGGGCTCACCCGCCCTTAGTTTATCATGGAACCACCCGTCTTCATAAACAATGCCCAAGAACCATAACATAATCATTGCACATAACTTAAGCATAAAAGAAAGATAACATCCCCACATTGCAATAATATAAAATTTTAAGATATTTAAATAATGAATCCATTCTAAAATCCATTTTCAAAACCATTTAAATCATTTAATAAAGAGATTTTTGAATCAAAGTGTCTCATTCCACTTTTAAGCTTTTAACATTTTAAACCATTAATATCCATATAAATAAATCATAAAAAACATTTTGAAAACATGGATATTAATGAGAAATATTTATGTGAATAAATCATTAAAACATTTAAAATGGTATTTTAGTTAAAGGGTTTTTAACAAAATGAGAGACACTTGAATACAATAGTTGTGGAATAAAATTTAATCAGAACTTTATAATATCATGAGAATAAAGGGATTCATGATATAATATTTCAAATAACAGTATATAAAAAATATAAGGGTGAATTGGTGCATAACAACAATGAAGTCTCAATTGAATTGTAAAATGAGATGAAATCCCTTATAAAGAAGGTGTCCTTAAATTAATGACAAATCAATCTCATAATTATGTGTGAAAAATTTAAATACACCCAATATAAGTGGATATTTAGTGTAAAACAACCATAGGTCATTCAAACATATTCATAGGATGACATATTCAATAACTACAAGTTGAACTTAAAGAAATCTAAATTGAGTTAATAAGTTCCCATGGTAAAATTCGACAGCCTAACGACGCCACTTTAAAATTCATAAAATTAGTTTATGATAGAGAAAATTGTATCTCATCAATTGGACATAAAATTTACATCAATAAGGATATATAAGAACATATCCCAACATGAAAAGACATAAATTAAAATACATACCAAAATAAGTCTTTTAAAGAGGAGTGTGAAAGATTCCCTTACCGAATTGGGAAACTTTCGAAACGTACACCCCTTGAATGAAGGGTCATACAATGAAAATTTAAATACCCACAAATGAGATTATATTATAAAAATATTAAAATAAGTGGAATTACATACACCACACAAATGTAAATAGTGGTCAATGTAGCATGAATCTCATGGGAATAAAAAGTGAGATGAAAATCCCGTTATGAAAATTCGGCAGCCTAACGGTGCCAGATAAAACTTCCAAAAATGTATTAATGAGATAAAATAGGGTCTATAATCAAATTAACATAAAATTTAAAGCAAGATTAATATATAAGAACATCCCCTAACATAATAAAGAGGAACTTAAAATAAGTTACATAAAAGAGAGTAATTTAAAAGAAAAAGAGAGGTTGGATCCCTTACCTCAAGTCCGACTTGTCTTGTTTGTTTCTTTATATTCCTGAATAATAAAATTTGATCAATTTATAATTTCTTAAGTTCATCCATTAAATATTATTATTCACTTAATATCACATATTATAATGTTATAATAATTGGTTAATAATGTGAGTTCATATCAGACTTTTTTGTTGATGTTTGGTACATGAGTCAAAAATGAACTTGTTTGAAAATGATTGTCCATGTAGTTATAAGTAAATAATCTCCAGAATAGTATTAATAATTTAAATATAATATATATCTAGTACATATTCATTTTATACTATTCCATGACATTTGGATATAAAAAGAAATGAAATGCACCGTTTATAGAGACGGTAGGTCATACGTACGCATGAACACTACTTTCATTTCTTTGTCATATTAATGGAATTAAAAATAATTGAGAGATATATATAGTATAATTACAGTATAATATATATGTTTTATATGTCACATAAGTTCATTAATTTCATTCTTCATACATTCCATGTATTGCATGAACGAGTCACATCACTTGAGGGGGCGGCAGTCCACACTTCCTTGTATGAAATTATCGCATTTTCACAACATGCAAAGAATAATGGTATGTTTTAAATATAAAATACACAAGCATAAGGAAAACATAAATAAAATATATATAATATATAAAATATAGTTACATCATAATGGCCAACATGAAAGGTGTTAAGAGATGAATGAACAATTATCGTTTCGTGAGGCAGTAATTCACCATCCACAGAAATAGTGTGTTCTTTAACCATTAGATAGAGGTGTGTGTAAGTGTCACTCAAATCCTTCACATAAAATCATCCTAGTGTATTAAAGATACAGGTTTTGTTACAAAATAAATGAATAAAAAGTGTTTAGGGGTTTGGAGAAGCAAAATGAAACAAAAGAACACAAGTGATGGCATTGCCTTTAAATCGGGTAACTCCTCTTGGTTTGAACCAAAAGGGTTTTTTGAAGAGCATTCTGCCAAAGGTGAGGCTTCAATGATGAAGAGAGGAATTTTTAGAGATTAAATGGGCAGGTTTTTGCCGAGAAAAATTCTTGAGAGGTGTGTGTAAGGTGGTAGAGGTGGGGGCCTTTTATAAGAGGAGAGGTGGGGCACTCTTGGAAAGTTATAAAATATTACTTTATTATAATATTCTTTTCGGATTTTAAAGGTCCCAAAAGGATATATTTCGAGGATAAGGTGATAAGGTTTCAAAATCCATCCATCCAATAGGTTTGTGACATGTTTAAGACTTGTATTTTACCCTATCTTCTCATTTTATTTAAATCGTTAAATAATGAGGTAATCGCTACATTATCATGGTGTCATAAATAATTTAATTTATTTAGTGTCTAAAAATTATAAAAAAAATATCATGATGTAGGAAATATTTTTATATTTCTAAGGAATATTTATAGTCAAAAATATTACTTGTATAACCTCATTTAAAATTGTTTTAGTAAACAATACATGTTCGTGACATTTTTATTTTAACTTTAAATAAAACGTTATTAATGTCATTTTCCAACCAAAGTGGCTCAAAGGGGTCCCCAAGTTGACCCATGTATTTTCTTGGTCGGCCGTGACTCATCCAATAAGGGTAGGACATGTGTCAAGGTAATTTCATGTTATTATAACATTATATTTACCATAAATTACACTAATTACCTTTAATTATGATTATTAAAACATAAAAGCTACTATTCACAAAAAAAATTATTTTAATCTCATTGAACCACATTTCACTTCATAATGACAACCATGAATGTCGGATTTTTGAAAATCAAATCACAGAGGTGGTAAAGATCCATTTAATCAAAAAATCAGTTTCTTTAACTACCACTTAGTGGTTTCACTATTCATCAAAAATTGATGTTTTCAGAAAAATACCAAAAATCCACCCTAAGATATATTTGATATTCCAAATTCAAAAATTATTTCTATTTTAAAAAATTAAAAACATATAAGTTGAATTAATTAATTTAATAATTAATTCCCGTAATCAAAACAAATTGCGTCTTTTTAAGAAACAATATCTATTAAAAGATTAACACTAGTTTAACTCCAATTTCAAAGTGAAATTAATTACAATGAACACCATTGGATTAAATGGTAAAAATATGTTCTAAATACACTTTAATCTCAACTAAAAATATAATATATCCATATAAATAAATCAGATTAAAATGAGGTTTTTAATTAAAATGCAACATTTTCACTAAAATCGATTTTTATCGGAAAGATAACAAAAAAATTACACAAAGTAAATTTTGATGTCCAGATTCTAAAGAAGGATTTTATTTTTTCAAATACAACATATAAAATTTTCAATAGTATATTTAAAAAGGGTTCGCTATCAAAAAGCAGTTAATTGACCTTTTAAGGAATATTAGAAAATTTATGCTTAAAATTGGATTCATTTTCATTTTAAGCCTCTAAAATTTATTTGATAAAAGTAAAAATATTTGAAAAACATATATAATCATTTTGTAGTTATTTCCATTCATTCCTGCCATTACAATGGCTAGGCATTAACTACCATTTAAAATAATAATATTTTTTTATTTGAGTGCAACGTAAGATTTCAAGGAAACTCGTTGTTGCTTATTGGGTATGCCATCGAGCATAGCGTTCCCTTTAAAGTAATATTAATATTTTATTCACAAATATGGATAAATATGAAAATTTCATATTCTTTATTTACCTGGGGTGTTACATTTACTATCAATAAATCACCTCAATAAATTTACTATGTGTGAAACTAGATTGAAAACCATCCAGAAAAAATTATTAAACAAGATTGACCGCTCAATCAACCACATTGGGCTTAATCATGCTTAAATATAAACAAGTAACAATTCATGAGATATTTTTAACCAGTTTTTATAATATATAAATGCCATAAAAGACTAATTAGCTATACCATAAAGTATAAAATCAAGTAAATATAATAATAGAAATAACCCAAGAACTAATTAACAGCTTTGTAGTGGAATGAGATAGATACGCCTACCTCAAACCAAGAGAAGACAGGACGGAACCTCAATGGAAGGTGGAATGACTCCCCACATACCAATCGTTTACCTAAAACAAATAAAACAAATGTGTCAATTACAATTCATTCCATTAGGTTGTGGTCAAATTGAAGGAAATTTCCAATAACTAAGGGAAAAAATACAAGGAATAGTAAGAAAAGGTGGAATCACCGGTGAAATATGTAGCTAACTAGAGTGAGAGAGTGAGGCCACTGGTGGTCTGGTGTGCTACTGGCTGGAGAAAAGGAGGTGGAGGGGTGTTTGTCTTGTGCGGGTCGAAAGAGGGAGTAGGGGCAGAGCGTGTGCTTCAAGAAGGGGGAGACTAGGAGTGTAAGGATACTTGGAGGGAGAAGCAGAAAATGATGGGCAGAGGGGGTTAAGGGAGGATCATTTGTTGGTGGTGCCGATGTGAACGACTAAGAGTTTCATGAGGGGGTGGTCACATTAGAGGATAAGGGATGGGATGGAAGGGAGGGTGAGGCTGGGAGAGGTGAGGGCGATCCTGGAGTAGTGGGGGTAATGGAGGGATCAGAACGGAAGGGTGAGGTCTGGAGCGGTGAGGACGAGGTTGGGACGCGACCTAGAGGGCGAGGGGACAGATGTGTGGTAAGTAATAGGGGTAGGGGTGCTGGGTAGCTTTGGGTTTGGGGTTTAATAATAATAATAATAATAATATCCAAAAATAATAATAATAATAATATGATAATAATAATAATAACAAAAATAATAATAATGATATAATAAAAAAACCAATAATAATAATAATAATAATAACTATTGTTTCAATTTTAAATATATTAACTTCAATTATACTCATAGTAACAAATTATTTCATTTTATTTTAAATAATTATAATATGAATAAAAATTTATTAATAATTATATTCACATAAATTTTAAATAATAATAATATTATTAACAATTCTCAATAATAACAATATATTTATCTACTCAATAACATTATTATTATGATTTAAACATTAAACTCATTTTCCTTACATACAAAAATTATGTTATTTAATTTTTAGACATTTTTATGGGCACCCGGGTTTACCGCACGTCTACCGTCCACCGTGCGGTGACCACGCACGGGTCCGAAACCCACTTAAATTATTAAAAATCAAAAAAATTAGACTCTCGGTGAACCCAAGAGTGGATGAGAAAAGACGAAGCTATGAAATAATAAAATAAAAATAGATTTAAATGTCGGCGTGTTACATGAACTCACAGTCACCAGTCAGAGAACTCATAGTCACCAGTCAGTGGGCCCAAAATCACCATTTAATTTGAAAATTCATTAATAATGGTTTATAATTTCAATTACCTACCAGTTCAAAATTTTCACAATGGACCAGACACCATTGATATGGAACAGAAACTGTTGTAGTGACCTACCGTGTTAGAATTTTGACAATGGACCAGATTCCATTGATATGGACCTCACACTGATCTAGTGACCTACAAGTTCATAATTTTCTCAAAGGACCTGACACTATTGATATTTGTAAGACACTATTGTAGTGACCAAACAGTTCATTATTCTTACAAATTACTAGACACCGTTGATATGGACTATATATATTGTACTGACCTATTAATTCAGAATCTTCACAAAGGACCAGAGACCGTTGATATAGAGCATACACTGTTTCATCGACCAACAGATCCCTAGCTTTTCGAAGTCTTATATACTGTTCCAAATAGACTAAATTTTTTCACAAATTATAAGACATTATTCGGATAAAAAGAACAAGTCACCAATCTTGTGTCACCGCTCCGGTGGCACCGTTCTACCATAAGCCACATCTTCTCTCCCTATTTAAAATAAAAATTATTGCTGACGAACATATTTGAGTAATTTAATGATAATAATGTCATTATTGGATTTTTTAATAAAATATTAATGACCTTGTTTGTATAGAATACGTGGTATGGGGTATCTGCACATGATAGATTACATGCTTTTTGTTAGACCATACAATATAAAAAGGAAAACACCGTAGTGAAGAGGATCAATAAGATAGAAGATTGAATGATATAGAAGACCTTGCAGAAATAATTGATAAAAAAATAATGGAAGAATTTTATGATAATTGAAGTAATAACAACGTGGTATGAAAAAACCATAGTGAAGAGGATCAATGAGGATAAATATCACCTTACCAAAAAGCTTTACAAGGAGTATCCACGACATAATTTTTTGTGTCATTTTCCAGGAGTGGACTAAAGCTTCACATCATCTATATCAAAGGAGTCCAGAACTACACAAGAAAACTGTCAAATCATTCTAAACCTTATCTTATCAATTATGCATTGTTTTGTATTTTTGTCTCTCTTCGAGCAATTTGTGTATCTCTATCACAAACACACATTGTCTCCTGAGAAAATATGTATGATTCAATATATCCTCACTCATTAGGATTTTAACTCCTTTTTAAGCACACATATAATGATGGAAGTGGTCAATGTGTGGCCTGGCTGTTTTATTTCTCAAAAATAATTATCGAATATATCTATATGGCCTATACATCTTGTGTGACTGTGTAAAAATAGATCTTGGTTGTGGATAAATATTGTTTATAAAAATTCTTGGTGGCAGGTGATCACTATGTGGAGAGGATTAAGTGGCTTCTTAGAGACTAAACCACTTATTTTTATCTTCTTTGTTATTTCTAGTGTAAGGTTCCTATATTTTTTTACTTATTCCAAATTAGAAAAAGATTACATTTCTCTGATAGATAATCGTATATAGTGTTCGTATTATTATTTGTTTTAGTAGATTGATTTTAAATGATTGAATAGAAATTCAAATTATTTTAACTGAGAACTAATCAATCATTGATAATAATTTCAACCAATTGAACCTTTTAAAAAACTGATACATTGGTTACCATGCTTGATTCATTTTTAAATTGGTGGATTTTAAATTAATAAAATTTAAGACAAATAATTGTATTGGGACTCAATTCACCCCCCTCATGAGTGTCCTACTCTAACTAACATTTAGGATCAACATGTTTTTAATATATTTTTAAAACACCATTTTAAATTTTTATTTTGGTTGTACATTTAAGGATCTCAAAAAAATAGTGATAAATTTTTGTTTCTTTAAGACTCTAGTTCATTATTTAATATTGATAATAGATACGAATGTGATGCTACCGGTATAACTCCCTATTTCAATGGTACTAAATATGCCAACTTGAAAATATAATTGAAAATTCACTTAGAATGTATGTGGTTTGATATTTGGATGGTAATAGAAGATAAATATTTAATACCATAAACTCCAAGAAATACTTGCATTACAGCTACAAAATCTACATATAATAATGATATCAATGCTATGAATTCCCTAATTAATGGTTTTACTGATGAATAATTTATTAGAATATCTTCCCATAAACCTAATTATGTAATTGGGGATACATTAGCAATTTCACATGAAGGAACCGCTAATGATAAGGAAATGAGATGTAACAAGTATACTATAAAATATGATAACATCAAAATGATGTCTGTGAACCTATCTCAGACATGTTTCTCATGTTCAATAAGATTGAAAATACTATGATGTCTCTGGGAAAGAATGTTACTACCAAGGAACAAATCAGGTGAATCCTAAGATGTTTACCATATAGATGGAGTGGAACCAAAGATTCTATTAGAAAATCATCTGATATAAGTATGTTTTTAGTCAACGATATGATGTGTAAGAAAATGATGTATGAGGAAGAATTAAAAGTCAATAAGGAATAGGATGGTGAACCAAAGATATAGTTAGTGGGTTTTAAAATCACCTATACTAAATATACAGAAAAATTAGAAGGCACAAAATCATTCTAATAGTTCAAGTAGGGAACAATCGCCATCTAATAGTGATTATGAAATGGCTCAGTTATCCATATGATGCTTAAATTTATATAGGGATTTTTTTTTCATAATTCCAAGATACAATGGAAAATTTTAAAATAATGGTCATTGAAAAAAGGACAATAAAAGAAGTGAAAATACTAATGAAATAGTTTGCTATGAGTGAAAGAAAAATGACATGTAAAGGATGACTTTTCAATATTAAATTAAGACAATAAATACGAGGATAAGGGAAGAAGATAAAAAATATAATGAATGAAACATGGAGTTCTTCTGTAGATATCTCTAGCAAGTCTGAATCTTCACATGATAAAAATGTGAATAAATAGAAAATGTTTTTTATGAAAAACACATCTGAGGGAACACTAAAAACCCATGTACATATTTGTTATTATTCTGGAGATGAATCTAATTATGAGAATTTGACTAAATAATTTTTTTTTGAATATTTTATAATTCCTGAGGATACATGTGTTGATTTAAAAGATAAATATATTATTTTAAGGAAACAAAATTCTCTTACCTCCAATATTAGATATGATCTTAATGTGGAGAATGAAAATAATGTTAAATTGTTTAATGAAAACAGTGAAATATAACTATATAATGAGAAATTGAAAATGTACTATGAAAATGTTACCATTTGTATGAATACTCTCACAAAAATCCTTGGTAAACAAGTTGAACAAAATTATTCTACTGGTATTGGATACCAACACCGATTGAGGAATTCTACATAAAGGACTGGAATATCAGTTTTTGTGCCTAAAAGTGATAATATTTCTATTGATTCTAGAAATGGAAAAATTATCACTTCATGTTCAATTTAGAGAGAAAATAATGTTTATTTTTTAAAATCAATAAAAAATTTTTTTTGGAAACCCACGGAAAAAATGTTTATTCATAAAGAATTTATAACTACTGTTAATAGACCCAAGAAAATATAGGTACCAAATTTTAAGCATGGTGAAATTTTTTTGTTGGTAAGTTGTTTGAATAGATGATTTATAAGCTTGAAGTACATGGATAGTAGATGTTCGAGATATATGATAGGTCAAGAAAAAAAATTGTTTCAATGTTGATGCTGGTCATATCACCATTGTTGAAAAAAAATATATAAAAAATTGGCCTTCTCTAAATTGGAAACATTAATAAAGTTTTAATTTCAAAAATTCTTTTTTGTGGATGGTTTATATTATAGTTATCTTAGCATTTCATAGTAATGTGACTATGTATGTATTCTTAATATTGAAAATGATGCTTGAAATGTAATAAATTCTAGATGTGATTTAGTTTATACTATATTTAGAAATGAAAATGTTTATGATGTTAATATATATTCATTAGTTTCTCCAAATTTATGTTTCTTATATTCATTTCATTGGGATTCGTGGATCTACAATAATATATTAGGACATTGTAACATACACCACCATAGAAATCATACTATAGAAGGATTATTCATGGATATACCTATGCTTGAATTTTCAGATGATAAATTCTTCAATCCATGTCAAAATAGAAAACATCACAAAATATATTTCAAACCAAAAAAAGAAGATTCAACATCTCAATCTCTTATTTCGGTTCACAGAGATTTGTTTGGACCTTACATAGTTTCATGTTTATGTGGTATTCACCATGTGTATGTTCTTGTAGATGAATTTTCTATGTATACATGGAACTTTTTCTTTTCTCACAAAAGTGAAGCATGGTCTCACTTGATCAATTATGTTATAAAAATGGAATACCTGTGTTATATTATAATTAAATCATTTATAAGTGATCATGGATATGATACTTGAAAAACCAGTGTTTGGATCTGTTTTCCCACAAAATGGCTATTCTCATAACATATCTACTCCTACCAAATCCCAGAATAATATCATTGTATAATTTATAGATATAAACATAAAATAAATATCTCATACTATACTTAATGTATATGATTTACATATTTATTTTTTTGGAAGATGTAGTGAATAAATATTTTTACATTATTAATAGATACTTTACCAGAACTATCCATTTGAAAACCCTCTATTATTTGTGGAAGAATAGTTAACACGGGGTTAATTACCTAAATTTTTTTGGGATGCATTGTTTTTACCCTTAATATAGATGTTATTATTCACAATTGTTCCCCAAAAGTGATAAAATAATTATCCTTTGTTATTCAATATCTATAAAGCCTATATAGTCTTTAATAAAAGAACTAAGTGTGTGAAAGAGTATTTTCATGTCATATTTTATGAAACACATCCATATGAACCTTGAATATTCCAAGAAAATGTTTAGGGCAATCTGTCCACTTTAGACCTAAATCTTAAACCTTCTGATTCTGATGGAAAATAATCAGACCGTTCTGAATGATCTCCATATTCTAATCATAGAGATCTTGAACCTGTAGAAGAACCCAGAGTGACTAGCCATCCTTTTTCTATACCTATTATAACTCTTAAAAACCATATATTATATGATTTTATTGGATACTTATATTAAGTGACTAATACTATAGATTCTCTAGGAAATCAACTTAAACATCAAGACTTCTTGTCACATATTGAACCTAAGAACATTAATGATGCCATAAATGATTAATTCCGGGTAATGGCTATGCAAGACTAATGAAATATATTTGAGGGAAATAATTTTGTGAAACTACTAGATACACACAAATAAAATGTGGATGAAGCTATAACAATAGTATGAAATAAGGAAATATTTTTTACATAAGGATATAGTAAAGAATAAGGAATTGACTATTAAGAAAAAATTTCACCAATAGCCATCCTAGAATTTCATAGAATCCTACTAACAAATGAAAAACATTTTAACTTCAATCTATATCAATTGGATTTCAAGAGTACATTCCTAAATGGTTACATAGTTGTTGATGTAATAGTGGAACCACCTCCTAGTTTTAGAAAACCTAATTTTCCAAATCATGTTTTTAAATTAAGAAAATCATTGTATCATTTAAAATAGTCTTCAATAGCGTGGAATGATATTCTTAACAATTTTTTTATTTGAAATGGTTTTACAATAGGTATAGCTAATCCCATCCTTCTTATAAGAATTAAATCTAAATATGTTTTAGTATTTCAAATCTATATTGAGGGTATTATTTTTGGATCTTTGAAAAATTATTTATGTGTTGATTTTTTTTAAAATGATGAAAAATTTGTTTGGAATGAGTTTTATTGGTGAAATAAAATTCTCTATTGGCTTTTATTTTTTAAAAAATAAGGAACTTATTATTTTAAATCAATGTAAATATAATAAGGATCTATAAAAATTAATTTATTTTGATATCACTGAAGAACTGATACTCCTATGATTACCACCTATAAACTGGATCTTGATGTTAATGGAAAATCTATTGATCAAACCAATTATAGGGGTATGATTTTAATTATTCTCTACACGACTGCTAGTCATCCAGATATTATGTTTAGTGTTTGTATGTGTGCTTGTATTAAAGAAAATCCTAAAGAGACAAATCTTATTACTGTTAAACGAATTTTCAAATACCTCAATCATACTACCAACTTAGGACTATTTTATCATTGATACCAGTCATCTGACATAGTTAGCTAATCTGATGTTGATTTTGTTGGTTATGATTTAGATAGAAAACGAACCTTTAGACCATGTCACATTTTAGGCAAGTCACTAGTATCATGGTATAGTAAAAAATAAAAATTATTTTTCATTATATACTACAGAAGATGAATACATTGCACTATAAATTATAATCCTTTAATATTTCTATTATAGGAAAATTGTATCTATATTTTATTAATAATATATTCCTCATAAATTTTATTCAAACTCATCTATATTATCAATTTATTATAAATAAAATATATCTTAGGAGATCCTAAATTAAATTTATATGTATCTTATTTTGTACACAAATCTATATTGAGGTTGTATGTCACTGTGAGTATGTTTCATTTGAAAAACAAATATCATCATGATCCTTAATGGATTGATATATACTATTTCAAAAATCATTTTTATTTTCTCATTTATTATATATCATCCATTCAATCAATCCCAATGTGTTTTCCCCTATTATAGAGAGGTTTTATTTTCCCCCATATCAAGATTTATAATCTTGGTAAAATTTATAACTACCCATGCACTCTTTTAAAATTATCTATAAAAAATTATAGCCATCATGTTGTGGGGTTTTTTCTTATATAAAATATAAAATTACTATATTCATGGATATTTCAATCAAAAATATGTGATTATACAATAACTACATTATATCAATGAATGTGATTAAACACCCTTTTTTATATGTGTCCCATCACAAAATTATTTTAAAAACATGTAGCTTCATGGTGATATAAAATTTTCTTTATATGGGGACAAAATCAAGAAAATGATAAGATAAAAAACTTATTAAGGACAATGGATTTTCAACAAGTATATATATAAATTACAAAATAAAAGGTATATATCACTACTCCATTTTAGATATTTTATTAAATTTTATTAATGTAGTAACACAAAAACCATGACCATCAAATTCATCACCACGATAGTGTGGATTATCCTGTCATTACATAATCATGTCTTTTAATATTTAATGATGCACACAACTAATTAATTACATATTAATTAATCATTAATTATATTAAATTTATAATATAATCAATAAATTTAAAATAATAACAACACCAACTATATATGACTTTTTCTAGTCACCCAATATCATTGTTCTCTATTTCAAAGTTTAGGGTTCCCAGTATCTCGATATTAGGGTTTTTTATTATATTTCATTCTATAAATTACATCATAGATATCATATAACGTGTTCTAGTTAATAAAAATCATTTTGGATTTATATTATACCATCTCTTATCCTACATGGGTCACAGATGATTATTGAAAATTGATTGGGTAGGAAAATCACAAAAGTATTCTTCACGTTTTACTATGAAACCCAAGGGAGAAAACCACAAAAAAAGATTTTAAATATATTTAACCAATCATTTAATATATTTATAATAAATATTAATTGATTAATATTCATTTCATATTACAAATACACATTAGGATGGAAATAGTTTTTTGTTTTAGAGACTAAACACACAATCTTCATTATTTAGTTTTGATATTCAATGTATCCAATAAAGATATTCCAACATAGTAATAATAATATAAAAAACGTATTTAAAAATATTCTTCATAATTTGGGGAATGGAATCATAAGGAAGGTAGAACTCAGTTGCTACGTATACATAAACATGGAAGATAACAATGATCACATACGAATTACATGAGAAAATGGTATAGGTTTATGATATTAACATTTAAAAACCATACCATGAAATTCATATAAAATAGTATTTATTCATGACTTAATGGTTTGTTGTTCATAAGACATGATTAATAATTATGTCACTGAACAAGATCCAAAGTGTATAACATTAGCAATATAATTAAGTCTGTAGAATAAATATAATAATAGAAAAAAATTCAATTGTATTGAAGGATCACTTCCAACACTATCTCAAGAGATTATATTGACTACCAAAACCATCGTACTCTTATCCAAGGTTCACTCTCATGATTATCATAGTCGAAAAAGTTCCTGAATGAATTGGACATACACTCTATTCCAGTCCTTATTATCTATTTAGATATCCATATATACATAATTAATTTGTGGGATATAATATTTTGGGACCACCACTCACATAATGAAAATAAAAAATCATAAACCCTTAATTTTTATGATATTGTTCTCAATAAATAAGTATTACCTCTTTAATATCTTGATTTAAATGTATCAAGCATAAGTGAAAAGTAATATACTTTTATAATATTTATTAGTGTGAATATTCTCACCTATCGATTTTAATGGTGGGTATAAATAGGAAAAACATAGTTTTGATCAATGAATGGTATAAAGTTGTGTAAAATAAATTCTATTTTTATAATTTTTTTGATATAAAAATAAAATCAATTGAAATTAAAAGAAAAGGATTTCTAAAAAATGTCTTTATGAATGCAATAGGGTTTCCTATCAATAAAAAATATTGATCACTATTTGATAATTATATTAATTAAATATAATTATTATATTTTCCATAAATGATTTAATCCTTCATCATATATAAATTATATTAATGATATTAGAATATGTATCCAGTTTTAGGCGTAAAAATATTATTTTTATAAATCAATTTTCATCATGTTTTATGAACTTATTTTAAAATTAATTTCTAAAAACAATTTAAACTGATCCTTGAAAAAGAGATTCAATATATAAAATTAAGAGGATGAAAGTGGTAAATTGGATCTTTTTATATTTTTCTGTTATGTATAGAAAATGTGGAAAAATATATCAACTCGGTTAGGTTAGATGATGTAAAATATTGTAAAAATTATAGTTTAAGTCATTAATGGTTCTCTAAAAACATTAACGTACCATATGAGTATTGTTAAACCTTTTCCATCCAAACATTTTATATATTTCCCCTTTCATTCATATTTCATTAAATAAGACCATTATACTAATTTATGCAAAGAATAATTATAGAATGTCACCCAATTGACATTAATACCCTTATATTTTTTCATAAGGATAAATGATATTTATGTTTTGTTTTAAACATTTATTTTTAATATTTATAAATTTTTTATGATGAAAATTTATTTATAATTTATATGTATTCAATATGTTTTTTAAATTCCTAGGATGCTGCAACCCATTAATCATGAAATTAATAGAAAAAATATAAAATATGATTTAATAAATTTGGAAGAAATAAAATTTGGGTAAATTTTTGTTTTGTGATAAGTTATTTTATAAATATGACACGTTAGGGATTTTCCAATGGATTAAATTTTAATTGAATCATTTTATCGATGAAAGAGATGTCATATTAAATAAACTTTTTCAAAAGTAACCTTAATGATATTTTATGAAAATAATATTTTTTTAATTAACAATAACAGTATTAATATGGACAAGGGGATAATATATTTTCCAAAATGTTATCCATTTACAATTTATTATTAAATTTTTACAATATATGTAATATTATAATCCCCTAAAATTTTAAAATTTGCTACTGTAGTTATGGTTAACATTGGTTTACCAATCGATTAAAAAAATCGATGGTTTAATGTTACTCCAAATGTCATATAAATTTTATTTTATAATGGAATAACAATTTTATCCTCATTTTCATCAAAATAAATTGCATATTTGAATCTTTTTTCACGAAAATATTTTAATTAAATTTTAATTTTCTTTATAATTACTACGATTTCTGTTACCTCGACTATAAAATAAAAACCCATATATATTTTCTTTGCATGAAATTGATCCATATTAGTCCACCATAACCAACTATAATACATTATGACCCCATATAAAAATTGGATGTTTGTATCATTTTGAAAGCCTATAACAAGGGTCCTAAATAAGGGAACTGAAGAAGGCATACTAAATAAGAGATAACTTTAATACCATGCATCAATAAATTAATGTATTATCATAGCATATGTAAATATATGATATTAATGGTAATATAAAAAATTTATTATTTTCATTATAGTAAAAGTTTATTATAATTATGTAACAACCATTTCATATCATATTTTCAATCAAATGGGAAGGGGATTTCTCTCTCATTTGTATATGCAACCTATATCTTACCCATAATGATACAATTTATTTATCATCAACATTTTTCATTTATTTTTATTATGATGGGTTTAGAATCTATAAATTAAATATATGAAATTATTATGAGTTTTAATTTATAATACAATGTCTACCATTATTTGTTCTACTATTTTTGAGAAAACATAACCTTTTTGTACATGTAGACTTCCACCTCCCCAAAGTGATGTGGTTCATTTTTCATTTTAACATGCATGGATTGAAGGGATGATATATTAAATTAATATATATTATGTAATGGATATAATTATTATTATTTAATGATGACCAATTATTTTCAATTTGTTCGTTCCATCCGTAGAAAACATTAAATATCATTGGGGCGTACGTATAGTTTTTCATCCCTCTGAATAATGTATTTCATTTTTATTTCTATGTTTTATAGATGAATATAAATTTATATATATAGAGAATATATATATATATATATATATAATATTTATATCATTATAAATAATATATAGATGATGGAACAATTAGTAAACAATAATGGCTATAACTGGCGAACATAACCATATTTTAAAACGAAGTAGTTATCACACATAATTTTGATTATAATAAAAAGATGATAACAAATATCTGATAAGATTTCACAATTGAAAAATATATTTTTTGATATAAGTGAGAATATTTCAGGAATAAATTTATAATTAATATATATTTCATATAAATGGGGTTTGAATGCATACGAATAAAGACAAAACATGATGTAATAGATTTATGTATCAATCATAAATCAATCTAGGTCGTTTAAGCTTGAATTTACATTGTGAACATTTTATTATAATTTTCATAAAAATCCATATAATTTTTATTCAGTTATAGTTACATTTTAAGAATACATATTTTCTTTTTTTCTTAGCACTCTTTATGTACTCATGATCATGAATGAATGTTTTTATGGAATAACTAAATTATTTATTTATTTGATCTACAACTATTTTCATCCATATCAATGTTTTCTAAAAATATTTTAAATAAATTTTCGAATAATATACTATATTTTTTAAAAATAATTTTTACCCATGATTTTTTTAAATGATTAAATGGAATATTTATTTCATTATCTGAATGAGGAAAAATATTAATTATTAAAAACGTGTGAAAAGGCAGTTTTATTTTAACTTATAGGGAATGTGTATAATTTCTATCCATTATGACCACTCATGCACATGGCGAGTCCATTAATTGTTTTTAAAGATATTTTCAATAAAATTTTCTTCCTTAAAATTTGTAAAATCTATATATTTTTAATAATTTATTTCAATGTGGAAATATTATTTTCTAATAGAATTATTCAAGATAACATTTTTATGATTTTTTTATATCACATGACATAGTTTTAAATTTATTGTTTCTTACTAGTGATATGATATAGTGAAACCTTTTTTATTCATTTACTGGATTCTATATAAATATAACATTGATATGTTTATGAACCCCATTTTTATTCAATTAGTTATTGACTAATGATTTTATCAAAAAAAATCCATTTTATTTTAATGTGTTTTGATATTATGATAAGATTAACATTTCAATATCTTGAGGAACAAATATATATGGATTTCATTATTTGTCTTCGGGGCACTGATTTTCATATCTCTCTAATACATGGATAATGTTTTATATTTCATGAGGTGATTTTTGGGAAACATGTTGATATACAAGATTAGATATAGGAAACATGACATTGTTCTTGGTCAACTAATAAAAAAATGTTGATCTTATTGATCCACAAGGGGAAAAATATATTTATTCTCGGATGTCTATGATATTTGAAATATTTGTAGATGCATGACGTACATTTATTTGATGGTGTATATTGTTAACATTGATATATGAATTGTTTTCTATAAGTATAATGAAGGGGTGATTTTGTGACATAAACATATGGGTCATGAATTATTTTTAATGATTTATCACTCTTATGAAACACTTATTTAGAATTGATAATGATTTATTCCAATAAACATTTTTGAAATACATGTTCGATTGGTTATAAAATTATTATTTTATGCTCATAATCTCATAGAATTATTATTATATTATTCATTAATATGATAATAAATTTTTATCTCCCATTTTTACCCATACTGAGCATACATGCTCAACAATTGTTATCATTTTTGTCCCCATGTTATGAAGAGTGTTTTAAATAGGGCATGTCAATGAAGAGTACTATGTCGGAACATTTTTATGGGAGGTATTAAATAAAATTAACAAAAATACTATGATTATGTGCAATATATCCAATAATGTGAATCCTTTAGGGTCATCAGGCTTCTATTTATGAAACAAATTTAACATTTAAAAAAATATATATTATATTAATTTGTGAAAGGTATAGACTGTAATATTTGGTATTAGAGAACATGTTTAGTTAAAAATTGGATATTACAATTAAGAAATATTGGTGAAAGCAACGGAGATTAGAATATGTAAAAGACAAAATAAATGATTTGTGGTAATGAACATGAATATCCATGTTTAAATCAAATGTTACATTGATTTAGAAGTATGTGTCATGATTTAGAAATCTTATTATTGATATTTTAGGACTATCTTATACTCCTCTTTGATTATTGTCGTATTATACATACATAGTTCCTTTTAATTTCTCTCAATGTTTAACACTCAAAGACAACATTCTAGTAATGAATTAGATGGAAGACTCAATTATTATACACCCAAAAAATGTTACGAGATCTAGAATATAGATTTTTATTTCCATGATCACGAAGATTTATTATTCCATGAATCATGCTAAGATTTTAGATGAGAAAAAGAGGGTACATTGTATTGATGAATATTTTATAAAAAACAAAAATATTATATTTCTGGACCTTATGATCCACTAGTGGCTGAAAAATCGATCAATATAATTGGTAAAAATCATCTTTTCTGCAATTTGTGGAACATGAAAAAATATCATATCCTTTTATCATTTGTAAATATAATCATATTAATGGTGGAACCATATTGAGAATATGAGTAAAGTGTAAAAAATACCTATATGGAATGGGATGAGATTAATAGTACATTATACGTAATTTAATTCCATCTTATTCAATAAAAAATTATCAGGAAGTAAATCATTGATATTAAACGAAAGGGAGATGAATCCACTTCTATTTATGAGGTAATTGTTACTAGATTTTCATGGTATGTTTCATGTTTAATCATTAACTGGGAAAAAAATCATCAATTGTATTGGGTCTTCAAATTATGCCTCAAAAAGGAATTAGATATAATATACTTATTATATAAAAATAAAAATTCAATTTACAAAATTAGTTATAAATTGAAATTTGAGATTCCACAATTCCAAATGTTTACATAATAAAAGGTAGGTTTTTCTTCATGAATAATCAAATAAAACACATGATGGAATGAAATTAATGCCATTTACATTTTAGAAGAGTGGGAAGAAACACCAATTGAATTTATTGAAACGAAATGGGAGGCACTTTAAATGACGAATAGTGTGTCATAAATCCTATGAATGTTGAAAGTGATGAACAAGAAAGTTATTGAAATGGAGTAAAATATGATTCCTACTAATGCACCACCTATAATCCAATGATTATAATAGTAGGAGTAAGTTCATTATGTAAACCCATGCATGAATATTAAGAGTTATTATGATGATTAGCATGGAAAATTTTTTATTCTCAATAATCGATTGAAATCTACTCTGATCATTGATACCAGAGTGGGTTAAGAAGGATGTGGTGAATGTTACACAAATCAACCACTCTAGAATAGATAATTACTTATTTTATTATTTTTCTACCAACTCATATATATATATATATAAGGATTTAGTTAAGGGAGTAAAATAAGCTACTCAATCATCATATGTTGTGTTATTATGGAATTACACTTATTTTATGATTTTTATGTATTATTTCTATAATTCTTCTCTAATTTAAGCATCTAAGAAATCAATTCCTAAAAATAATTTTATTCACAATATAGATTAATTTTAGGTTATTCTATCCATGTATTACCTTTATTTATGTAGGACCGATAATAATTATCAACAATGGAAATTCATATATCACATTCGAAATGAATGTATGAACATTTATCAGTGTGGGAATGATTTTGATATTACAATATTAGTTAATTATACATTATAGTTCTTAATTAATAAACATGAATTTAGTTTATCTATGATGGTTTAAATGAACAATCAAAATTGAGGATACTTTTATTATATTTTAGATTACTGATGTTTTTTACAAAAAAATCATAGTATCAACACTGGAAACTCTTGATAAAGTATTCATAAACCCTTGTGCATCCCCACTGGGTGAAAATATTGTTTATTATGATGCAAAATAGGTCAATATGTATTTACATTGATTATAGGGAGCATAAAAATATCTCTATCATGAAAAAGTATATTCATCTCAGTATCAACAGTTTTTTATAAATTATGAGGAGTTCAATAATTTTCATACAATTACCTTCATTCTGGATAACATCAACTTTGGTTTAAGATGGATGATAGATCCAAGATAACCTTTCGTACTGTGTATGAGCATTATGAATTTATTTTTATGACTTTCGGACCAACAAAATTGTTGGACACCTCTAGTTATAATGATCAAAAATCATGATTAATATTGATTAATTATGATCAAATATTTTTATGTATAGTCTTGATATATTCAATTTAGTATTATATCATATGACTTGTTGCAAATATTTAACTATGTGTGAGTCATCATGGAGGTGAACTGTCATCAACCAACCAAGGTAATCCATGAACCGGTCACTCGAGCCTGTCCGTGACATGTCCCGATGGGAATTACCAATCCCCAAAGGGTGGAAAATGGGGTCAAGAATCTAAATTTAACCGTTGGGAATGATTTGGCCCATCATCAATAGATAAACAGATAAAAAAACTAAAAATAAAAAAATAAAACAAGTAGTGCAATGAAAATAATTTGAACATACCTCAATGTGACCTTCTAGGTCACCACCCCAATCAGAACCATGTTCACTCTGAGAGTGATCCTACACTAATAAAACATAAAATAGAATAGATAACATAGTGGTGAGGACCAAAATGATCAGTAGGAAAACACCATTGAATCTATACCTTTCATTCAACAAAACAATCCCTTATTTATATTTTGAAATACATATATAAAAATATGGAATTCACATTTCAATAAAACAAAAATCATTTCCCCATTTTTGAAGTCCAAAAAAAGACAAATCATTTTCAAAAACCAATTTATATTTGATAATGATAACCAAAATAGATGATACCAAAAATGTGCTAAAATGAAATAGTTCAATAGTGTGATATTGAAATAAACTAGTAAAATGTAACGTAAACCAGAAATATAAATGTTCAAGTAACCATGGGTTATCCTAAACATCACTATAAGACCACTGGATGTACTCGGTTTGGAACCACCTTCTGGTATGTGGTGAAGATCTTCATTATATAACCAACTAGTCGCTGCAAAACTTACCAAATCCAGTGGAAAATCTCACCTGGACTGACAACCATTTCAGGGGGTACCATCCAATCTAATCAGGGTTGATCATCATCTATCACTCGATCATCTAAAATGCTTCTAAGACCTTTTGTCGTAGTAATACTTTGTAAGTAGGAGGTTCTCACACAAGTTACTCAACCCACAGGTTGTCACTGCACTTGCCTACCCCAATCATGGATGCTTCCAATGTATTCACCCATAAATGGTTACCATATATATTGGAACCCCATATACATATATATTAATATATATACTTTTCAAACATAAAAAGTGACATCCAGGCTGTTAGATTGTTTTTTTCAAAAACAACATCATAAAACACTTTGAAATTGTTAATTTGACATTTACACTAATTCGAAACGGTTTTTATTTTTTATAACACTAAAAAGAACTTTTAAGCATAAAATTCCAAACAGGGCCAAAGGGTTTCCAAAGCAAACACATTTTATAAAGTTCCAAAAAATACATTAAACTCCGTTTCCCACTTTCCAATGCTAAATGGGCCTTTA
This sequence comes from Viscum album, assembly GCA_963277665.1. Classification (NCBI taxonomy): domain Eukaryota; kingdom Viridiplantae; phylum Streptophyta; class Magnoliopsida; order Santalales; family Viscaceae; genus Viscum; species Viscum album. Next base: position 988,284,999 of record OY728159.1, on the reverse strand, counting down.
AGATCTCCAAATCCAATTATATTTATAGAACCCTTTCTAGACTCAGAATAAAGTTAGAAACCTCATGAAATGTTCCCAACCGCTATTTATAAATATATTTACCAAATAAATTGTCAATATCAAAATGGACCACATTTTAAATAATTCATTCAAAATGAAATAACACACCACACATGATCATTTTTCTAGTTTAAAATGTCATTTGAGAAACTAAGGTACAAGAAGAGCATTATTCTAAAGTGTAATATTCACGTGAATGCACATTCATGGGTCCACCAAGTGCACTCATGGATGTGATTCCATCCAATGAAACCCTTAAAATTCAATGAAATACTAAAAAACATTATTTATTTTCAATCCAAAACATCTTTTCACCAAACCCATCAATTTCACATAATCACAAAAGGTGAAAAAGTACATTTTTATGTTAAAAAAATCATTCCAAAACAACTTAAAATCCAAAAAATGAAAACACCATATTTCACATAAAATCCAAACTCAAAATCTGACCATATTAACATAACATTTCAAAGGGGTAATACAACAAATAATTCCAATTTAACTATAAATACCCAATTAAAATTTTACCTGGTACATTTAACACCTGAAAACAGAAGCATAATTGAAGATTTAATTCAATAACACTTTTTAATGAATTTTACTATCAATAAATCACCTCAATAAATTTAATATGTGTGTAACTAGGGTGAAACCCATCCCAAAAAATTTATTATACAAGATTGACCACTCAAACAAAAATATTGGGCTTAATCATGCTTAGATATAAAAAAGAAACAATTCATGAGCTATTTTTAACCAGTTATGATAATATATAAATGCCATAAAAGACTAATTTTCAATAACATAAAGTATAAAGTAAAGTAAAAATAATAATAGAAATAACCCAAGAACTAATTATTAGATTCTTAGTGGAGTGAGAAGGATATGCCTACCTCAAACCAAGAGCAGACATGACAGAACCTCAATGGAAGGAGGAATGACCCCCCATAGACCAATCATTCACCTAAAACAAAGAAAAATTATGTCAATTAAAATTCATTCCATTAGGTTATGGTTAAATTTAATGAAACCCCCTATGGCTAAGGGATAAAATACTAGGGCTTTTTCCGAAAAGGCGAAATCACTGGTGAAATCTGAAGCTAGCTAGAGTGGGAGAGTGAGGCTGCTGGTGGCCATGTGTGGTACTAGCCGGATAGAAGGATATAGAGGGTTGTTCATCTTGTGCGGGTTGAAAGAGGGAGTCGGGGCAGAGAGTGTGCTTAAAAGAGGAAGGGACTAAGAGGGTAAGGATACTTGAAAGGAGAAGCAACAGATGATGGGAAGAGGGGAATGAGGGAGGTTTGTTAGCGGGTGATGTTGATGGGAGCAGCTGAGAGTGTCAAGAGGGGGGTGGTCGCATGAGAGGAGAAGGGATGGGAAGGAAGGGAGGATGAGGCTGTGAGCGGTGAGGGCATGCCAGGAGTTGCAGGGGCAAGGCAGGGATCAGACTGGGAGGGCGAGGTCTGGAGCGGTGAGGATGAGGCTGGCACCCGACCTAGAGGGTGAAGGGACCGATGCGTGGTAGGTATGAGGGGGAGGGGCGCTGGACAGCTTTGGGTTTGGGGTATATTATTATTATTATTATTATTAATGAAAATAACAAAAATTAATAATAATATGATAATAATAATAAAAATAAAAATAAAAATAATGTAATAAAAAACAAATAATAATAATAATAATAAGTACTGTTTCAATTTTAAGAATAATAACTACAATTATACTTATATTAACAATTTATTTCATTTTATTATAAATAATAAAAATATGAATATAAAGTTATTAATAATTATATTCATAGTAATTTTAAATACTAATAATATTATTAACAATTCTCATTAATAACAATTTTATTTATCTACCCAAAAACATTATTATTATGATTTAATCATTAAAATCATTTTACATAGATAGAAAATTATTTAATTTAATTGTGAGACATATATGTGGGCACCTGGGCTGACCGCATGTCTACCTTCCACCGTGCAGTGACCACGCACGGGTCTGAAACCAATAATATTTTTAAACATCAAAACATTTAGAATAACGGTCAACCCAAGAGTCGATGAGAGAAGACGGAGCCGTGAAATAATAAAATAAAAATAGAATTAAATGTCGGGGTGTGACATGAACTCACAGTCACTGGTCAGTGGGATCACAATCAACATTCAGTCTGTAAATTCATAAATAATGAGTTATAACTCCAGTAACCTACTAGTTCAAAATTTTCACAATGGACCTGACACCATAGCTATGGAACAGAAAATATTGCAGTGACCTAAAAGTTCAGAATTTTGACAATGGACCATACTCCGTTGATATGGACCAGACAATGTTCTAGTTACCTACCAGTACATAATTTTCTCAATGGACCTGACACCGTTGATATTGAGAAGACACTATTGGAGTGACCAACCAGTTCATAATTCTTACGAAGGACTAGACACCGTTGATATGGACCATACATCATTTTAGTGACCTACTAATTTGGAATCTTTAGAATGAACCAGAGACCGTTGATATGGAGCATACACTATTTCATCGACCAACTGATCCATAATTTTTTAGAATTCTAATATACCATTCCAACTAGGCTAAACATTTTCACAAATTATAAGACATTGTTCTGATACAAAGGAAAAGTCACCAATCCTGTGTCACCACTCTGGTGGCACCATTCTAGCCTAAGTCACATCTTCTTTCCCAATTTAAAATCAAAATTATTACTAGTGACCATATTTGATTTATTTAATGATACTAATTTTATTATTGGTTTTTTAATAAAATATTAATGACCTTGTATGTAGACAGTATGTGGTATGAGGTATCTGCACATGATAGATATTATGCTCTTTGTTGGACCCTACAATATAAAAAGGAAAACACTATAGTGAAGAGGATTGATAAGTGAGAAGATTGAATGATATAGAATACCATGATGAAATTATTGATAAACAAAATAATGGACGAATTTTATGATAATTGTATTAATAACAACATGGTATGAACAAACCATAGTGAAGAGGATCGATGAGGAAGAATCTCACCATACTTGAAAGATTTACAAGGAGTATCCATGACATACATTTTTTGTGTCGGTATCCAGGAATGGACTCAAGCTTCACATCATCTATATCAAAGGAGTCCATAACTACACAAAAAATGCTTCAAAGAATTATAAACCTTATCTTATCAATTATGCATTGTTTTGTGTTTTTTTTCACTCTTCAAGAAATTTGTGTATCTCTATCACAAACACACGCTGTATCCTAAGAAAAGATGTATGATTTAAGATATCCTCACTCATCAGGATTTCAACTCCTTTTTAATCCCACGTATAAAGATGGAAGAGGTCAATGTGTGGCCTGGTTGTTTTATTTATCATGAATATTTATGGAATATATCTATATGTCCTTGATAGATTGTGTGACTATGTAAAACTAGATCTAGTTTGTGGATATATGTTGTTTATAAATATTCTTGGTGGCAGGTGATCACTATGTAGAGAGGATTAAGAGGATTCTAGAGATAGAACCTCTTATTTTAATCTTATTTGTTATTTCAAGTGTAGGTTTCCTATATTTTTTTAAATATTTCAAATTAGAAAAACATTACATTACTCTGATAGTTTATCTTATATAGTGTTTGTATTATAATTTCTTTTAGTAGATTTATTTCAAATGATTGAATAGTTATTCAAATTGTTTTAACTGAGAACTAATCAATCATTGAGAATTATTTCAAACAATTGAACCTTTTATAAAACTGATACATTGGAAAACTGGCTTGATTTGTTTTAAAATTGGTGGATTTTCAAATAAAAAATTTTAGGACATATAATTGAATTGGAACTGAATTACCCCCCCCCCTCTTGAGTTTCCTACTCTAACGAACATTTATGATCAACATGTTTTTGATATATTTTTCAAAAACCATTTTCAATTATGATTTTAGTTTTACATTTAAGGATCTCAAAATAAATAGTTATAAATTTTTATTTATGTAAGACTCTTGTTCATTCTTTAATATTGATAGTAGATATGAATGTGATGCTACCAGTATAACTCCCTATTTCAATGGATCTAATAATGACCATTTAATAATATAATTGAAAATTAAATTACAATGTATGAGGTTTAATATTTGGACGGTAATAGAAGATAAATATGAAAATCCAGAAACTCTAAGAAATACATGCTGTCAAGCTACAAAATCTACATATAATAATGATTACAATGCTATGAATGCCCTGTTTTTTGGTTTTAGTGATGAATAATTTAATAGAATATCTTCCTATATATATGCTTATGAAATTTGGGATACATTAGCAATTTCACATGAAGGAACCAGTAAAGGAAAAGAAATGAGGCGTAACAAGTATACTATAAAAATGATAACATAAAAATGATGCATGATGAACCTATCTCAGACATGTATGTCGTGGTCAATAATATTGAAAAAACAATGATATCACTAGGAAATACTGTTACTATCAAGGAACAAATCAAGTGAATCCAAAGATGTTTACCAGATAGTTGGAGAGGAAGAAAAGTTTCAATTAGAGAATATTTTGATATAAGTATGTTTTCAGTCAAGGATTTGATGGGTAAGAAAATGATGTGTGAAGAAGAATTAATGGTAAATAAGGAATTGGATAGTGAACCAAAGATATAGTTACTGGCTTTCAAAATCACTGCTACTAAATATACAGAAAAGGTGAAGGCACAAAATCAATCTTACAGTTCAAGTAATGAAGAATCACCATCTGATAGTGATGATGAAAGGGCTCTGATATCAATATGATGCTTAAAAATATATAGAGAATAATTTTTTCCAAATGCAAAAATACCATGGAAAATATGACAACAAGGGCCTTTGAAAAAAGGACTAGAAAATAAGTGAAATACTAACAAAATAGTCTGTTATGAGTGAAAGAAAAAATGACATATAAAGGATGAATTTTCTATATAAAATTAAGATAATAAATATGAGAATAAGGGCAGAAGGAAAAAAATATAATGAAGGAAACATGGAGTTCTTCTTAAGTTATCTATAGCAAGTTTGAATCATCAAATGATAAAAAGGAGAATAAATCAAAAATTTGTTTTATGAAAAAACATCTGAGGTAACACTATAAATCCATGTGCATATTTGTTATTATTCTGCAGATGAAACTAATTCTAATAATTTGACTAATTAAGAAATTTTTTAATATTTTATAATTCAATAGGCTACATGTATATATTTAAAAGATAAATATAATGTTTTAAGGAAACAAAATGATCATACCTCTAATATTAAATCTGAACTTAATGTGGAGAATTAAAATAATGTAATTTTTTTTAATGAAAACAATGAAATCAAAATATATAATGAGAAATAGAAAATTTTCGTAGAAAATGTTTCCAATGGTAATAATACTCTCACAAAAATCCTTGGTAAATAAGTTAAACCAAATTCTACTACTGGTATTGGATACAAACATTGATATAAGAATTCAGTATCAAGGACTGGAATATCAGTTTTTGTGCCTAAAACTGATAATATTTCTATTAGTTCTAGGAATGGAAAAATTTTCACTTCATGTTGATTTTAGAGAGAAAATATTGTTTATTTTTCAAAATCCACAAAAAAATGGAAACCCATGGAAAAAATGTTTATTCCTAATGCTTTTATAACTAATGTTACTGGACCCAAGAAAATCTAGGTACCAAATTTTATTCATGGTAATAATTTTTTTGTTGGTAAGTTGTTTAAAGAGATAATTTATAATCTTGTAGTACCAGGATAGTAGATGTTCAAGACATATGATATGGGACTATTAAAGAAACAAAAATTGTGTCAATGTTAATTGTGGTCATATCACCATTTGTGACAATACAAACGAAAAAAAATTTCCTTGTCCAAATTGGTAACATTAATAAAGTTTTAATTTAAAACATCTTTTTTGTTGATGGTTTATAGTACAGTTTTCTTATCAATTCATAGTTATGTAACTATGTATGTCATGTTAAAATTGAAAATGATGCTTGAAATGTAAGCAATTCTAGATATGATTTAGTTTAAACTATATTTAGAAATGAAAAAAATTATGTTATTAATCTAGATTCATTAGTTTCTCCATTTGTATATTTCTTATATGCCTTTCATTTGGATTCGTGGATCTGGAATAATATATTAGGACATTGTAACATACACTCCCATAGAAATCATTCTAGAAAAGGATTATTCATGGATATACCTATGCTTGAATTTTCATATGATAAATTCTTCAATCCAAGTCAAATTAGAAAACATCACAAAATTTATTTCAAACCAAAAAGAAGAATATTCAACATCTCAACCTCTTATTTCGGTTCACATAGATTTGTTTGGACCTTACATAGTTTCATGTTTTACTTGTATGCACCATGTCTAGGTTCTTGTAAAGGAATTTTCTAGGTATACTTGGAACTTTTTCTTTGCTCACAAAAGTGAATCATGATCTCACTTTATCAATAGTGTTATAAAAATGGAAAACCTATTTTGTATTAGAATTCAATCATTAATAAGTGATCATGTCCATGATACATGAATAAAAAGAGTTTGAATATGTTTTCTCACAAAATGGCTATACTCATAACATCTCTACACATAGGAAATACCAGAATAATGAAGTTGTATAAAGGTTAAATATAAACATACAAAAAATATCACGTACAATGCTTAATGAATATGATTAACCTATTTATTTTTTTGGATGAATTAGTGGGTAAATATTATTATACTATTAATAGAGTCTTTACTAGACCTGTATATTTGAAAACCCTCTATGATTTGTGGAACAATAGTTAGCACATGGTTAATTACTTAATGGTTTTTGGGATGTAATGTTTTTACCCTTAATATAGAAGTAATTCTCAACAATTTTTTCCCAATAGTTTTGAAAGAATTATCCTATGTTATTCAATATCTATAAAGCCTATAAAGTCTCTAATAAAAGAGGTAAGTGTGTGAAAGAATCTGTTGAATTTATATTTTATAAAACACATCCATATCAACCTTGAATATGACTAGAAAATTTTGAGGACAATATGTCCACTTTAGACATAAATCCAAAACCTAATGATTCTGTTGTGAAATAATCAGATAGTTCCGAATGATCTCATTATTCTAATAATAGAGAACTTGAACCTGTAAAAGAACCTGGAGTGACTAGGAATCCTTTTTCTATACCTTTTATAACTCTTAAGAACAATACAATAGATGATGATGTTGGAGACATATATTATTCAACTCATACAGAAGCTTCTCTAAGAAATGTGGTTGAACATCAAGCCTCCTTGTCACATATTGAACATAAGATCATTAATGATTCCATAAATTATTAATTCTCGCTAATGGCTATGCAAGACTAATGAAATCTTCTTGAGAGAAATAATTTTTGGAAACTACTAGATAAACACAAAGGCATCATGGTTATATTCCTGAAGTTAGTGTATATAAAAAATGTGGATGATGATATAACAATAGTAAGAAATAAGGAAATATTTGTTAAACAAGGATATAGTCATGAAGAAGTAATTGACTATTAAGAAACATTTTCACCTATATCCAACCTGGAATCCCATAGAATACTACTAACAATCTCAACACATTTTAATTTCAAGCTATATCAAATGGATGTCAAGCGTACATTCCTAAATGGTTAAATTGCTGAGGATGTAATTATGGAACCACCCCTACTTTTAGAAAACCTCCTTTTCCAAATCATGTTTTTAAATTAAGAAAATCATTGTATCATTTAAAATTGTCTCCAATAGTGTGGTATGATATTCTCAACAATTTTTTTTTATTTCAAATGGTTTTACAATAGGTATAGTTGATCCCATCCTTATTATAAGAATAAAATCTAAATATGTTTTAGTATTTCATATCTATATTCAGGGTATTATTTGTGGATCTTGAATGATTATTTAAGTGTGGATTTTTTTAAATAATGCAAAAAAAAAATTGGAATGCGTTTTATTGGTGAACTCAAAATTTGTCTTGGATTTGAAATTTTATAAAATAAGGATATTATTATTTTAAATCAATGTAAATATACTAATGATCTCTAAAAATTCTTTAATTTGGATAGCACTGAAGAAGTTATACTCCTATGATTACCGCCTATAAATTGGATATTGATGAAAATGGAAAATTTGTTGATCAAACCAATTATAGCGGTATGATTGTAGTTATTCTCTACATGAATGTTAGTTATCTAGCTATTATGTTTAATGTGTGTATGTGTGCTTATATTAATGAAAATCCTAAAGAGACACATCTTATTACTTTTAAATGAATTTTCAAATACCTCAAGCATACTACCAACATAGGACTATTCTATCATTGATAACAGTCATCTGAAATTGTTATCTAATCTGATGTTGATTTTGGTGGTTTTTATTTATATAGAAAAAGAACCTATGGACCATGTCACATTTTTGGCAAGTCACTAGTATCTTGGTATAGTAAAAATGAAAAATTATTTTGTATTATCTACTACATAAGATGAATACATTTCCCTACTAATTTTTGTGCTCACATTGTGTGGATGAAACACACATTACTAGATTATGGATATCAATTTATACATGTCCCTATAAACTGTGATAACATAATTTCTATTAAAATATCTATGAATCCATTTTCTCATTCAATAAAAATTGATATTGTTGTAAGATATATCTTTTGGATATATCATTACCAAAAAAGTGATATTACTTTAGAATTCATTGGCACCATACATCAGTTTGCTGACATTTTAATTAAGCTATTAAATTTTAATAGACTATGTTATATCATACATGAATTGGGAATGATCAATTTGGAGTATCTGGTTGGATATCTCACCATTTGATATATCACTATTTTATGTCTCTCAATTTTATGTATCAGTATTTGATGTATCATCATTTTATTTCTATCCATTTGAATACTTTCCTATCAATACCACACCATGGTGATGACTAAGCTCACAACACACATTTAGGACTCACCATTGCGGCCCTCTATTCTGTACATAGTAAAAAAATCTACTTCACTGTTTTAATTATTTCTTTTTATTTTATACCACATTTTTGATTTAGAACAATGGATTCCCTAAATGATAAAATACTAGTCGATCCAAATGACTTCTCATTTCACTAATTATCTCGACTCTCGTAACCAAACGATTATCTCTAAAACCCCTCCCTCCTCTGAACCCCCTCTACATGTTTTGAATGGAAATAATAAAGAATCCATATATATCAACCAATGACAAAGGTTGGATGACTACAAGATTAAAAAGAGATAATTTCAAAATGCCGGAGGAACCTATGATCCCTGGTCTCACAGATCATGTAGTCATTCCAGAAAAATATATTTCTACAATGTGTCTTCTTTAGTGTAAGTATCATACTTTTACAATATTGGAGAGCATACAAGAATGGATATTTTTACCATTTCTAAAAGACTCTTATACTCAAAACATGTATTATAGTATTATCAATACGTTGAGTTTTTTTTCAATGAAAATAATTATTTTGCAGTTATAAGTATGGGAAATGGACAACGATTTTTATTCACATCAAATATATGGGATGATTGTCTAAATGTACAACATGATGGTATCTTCAAGGATCACCAAGGATGTCCACCACCTCCAAATGATAAGTTCTTCAAATAATACGCATTGGGTGATTTTATATGAAATAGGATAATGAGATGACCAATTGGTTCTATGTTGGATGGCGAAAACAGATTATTATTTAAGTTCATCAAACTCTTCATCTATTTTAGAAGAGTTGATTTTTCTACCATGATGTATCAAAATGTTCTTTTGTAATATATTTTGATAAATGGTTAGAAAATAATTTTTTTAAATATATTTTACTTAATATGTGTGATATAATCAAAACCTTCACAAAATTCACTTCCCTATATTATTCATGGATCTTCTCTATAATGAAAAAATAAAAAGGATTTGTAAAGAATAATGATGAATTTATTGGGGACTATGATTTTTTTGTTGAAGGATATACGAAAATGGGTAAAGTTATTGTAACATCCCAGGTAATTAAAGAATAAATAATTTTCATATTTATTAATATTTGAGAATTAAATATGAATTTTAATTAAAAGGGGTTGCTATGTTCGATAGCGTACCCGATACGCAACGATGAGTTTCTTTGAAACTTACGTAGCACACTAGTAATATAATAATATTATTTTAAATGTTAGTTAACAAGTAGCCGTTGTACTGGCAGGAATGGATAGAAATAACTAAAATATGATTAGATATGTTTTTAAATGTTTATACATTTACCCAATAAAAGATAAAGGCTTAAAATACGGAAAGAGTTCAATTTTAGGGCATATATACTCTAATTTTCACTAAAGGTTCACTTATCACCTTTTAAGGGTGAACCATCATTAAATATAGTTTTGATCACTCTTATAATTTATTTTGGACCAAATATAACTCTTCTTTAAAATCGGGACATCAAAATTTACTTTGTGTAAATTTTTGGTACCTTTCTGATAAAGTTCATTTTTTTTATGAATAGTGTAAAATGTTGTATTTTAATTCAAAACCTCTTTTTAATCTAAATTATTTATATGATTAGATTATTATTTTAATTGGTTTTAAAGTGAAATTAGAAAATATTTTTACCAGTTAATCCAATGGTGGTCATTGGAATCAATTTCACTTTGAAATTGGACTTAAACTGGTGTCAATCTTTTGATACTTATTGTTTCACAAAAACACGCTATTTGTCATGACAGCGGGAATTAATTATTAAATTAATTAATTTGAATTATATGTTTTGAATTTTGTAAAATGGAATTCATTTTTGAATTCGGAATATCAAATATATCTTAGGGTGAATTTTTGGTAATTTTCTGAAAAACTTCAATTTTTGATGAATAGTGAAACCACTAAGTGGTAATCAAGCAAACTGATTTTTCAGTTAAATGAAATTTTACCACTAATGTGTATTGAATTTTGAAAATCCGACATACATGGTTGTCATTAAGAAGTAAAATGTGGTTCAATGAGATTAAAATAATTTTTTGGTGAATAGTAACTTATTAAGTTTTTAATCGCGATTAGTGGTAATTAGTGTAGTTTAAGGTATAAATAATGCTTTAATAATATGAAATGACCTAGACACATGTCCCAACCTCATTGGTTGTGTCATTTCCGACCATGACATGACATGGGTCAACTTGGGGACCCAATGGATCCACTTTTGTTGGGAAATGACATAAATTACTTTTTATTTAATGTTAAAGTGAAAATGACACAAACATAATATGTTTTACGAAAACAATTTTTAAGTGGGGCTATACAAGTACAAATTTTGATTATAAATAGTCATTGGAAAGATAAAAAGATTTCCTACATCATAGTATTTTGTTTTATAATTTTTAGACATTAAATAAATTTAATTATATATGACATAATAATGATGCAGTGATGACATCATTATTTGACGATTTAAATAAAATAGAAAGATAATGTAAAATATATGAACTACACATGTCCAAAACCCATTGTATGAGTTTATTTCAAACCCTTATCACCTTATCCACGAATTATATCAATGTGGGACCTTTTAAAACCGAAACACATTTTCAAATAATGTAATATTTCTTTACTTTCCAAAAGTGCCCCTCCTCTCCTCTTATAAAAGGCCCCCACCTCTACCTCATTTCACACACTCTTCAAGCCTTTGGTTCGGCCAAAACCTGCCCATTTTCTCTCTCCACATCCCTCTCCTCATCCTAGAGGATTCCCTTTGGGCAGAATACTTTCAAAGGAAGCCTTTAGGCTCAACTCAAAAGGAGTTACACTTTTTAAGGTAATTCATTCTCTCATGTTCGTTTGTTTTATTTTGCTTCTCCAACCCCCTAAACTCTTTTTATTTACTTCTTTTGTAACAACAACAGTATCTTAAATATACTAGGATGTTGTTATAAGATTTATTTGATCTACACCCTCACACAACTACATCAAATGGTTAAAGAACATACGGTTTCTGTGGATGGCGAAATTCTGCCTCCCGAAACGATGATTGTTCAATACTCATTTAACACCTTCAAAGGTGGCCATTATGATGTCACTATTTTTATATATGATATATAATATGTATATGTTTTCCTTAAGCTTCTGTTTTTTTCATTTTGGTCATACCTTTATGGTTTCCATTATGGGTAAACACGATATCTTCATTTTAGGAAGTGCAGACTACCGCCCCCTAAAAGTGATTTGATTCGTTAAAACCATATGTGGGATGTGTAAAGGATAAAGTTAATGATATTATATATGTTATTATACTGGAATTATAACATAATATTATACCATTATGAATCCATTCCATGAAATATGAAATAGAAATGGAAGTAGCGTTCATGCGTGCGTACGGCTTACCGTCTCCATGAACGGTGCATTTCATTTCTTACCTCTAAATGATTATGTAATACTATAAATGCATGAATGTACTGGATATATATGACATATATGATATCTACATCATGAATACCATTCTGTATATAATGAACCTTTGACCAAATTAACAACATGTAAGTGTAAGAATTCTATTTTTGACTTAAGAACCAAATACCGACAAAATGAACATTATTAACTTAACTGATTACATGATGTTCATAACATGGTATAAAAGGAATAATGAACTTGAAAAAGATTCATAATCAAGTAGAGATTAACTCAAGTTTATTATTCAGGAGATTAAAGAACGGTCGGGTCAAGTCGGATACGAGGTATGGGACTTCGTCTCAATCTCCTTTCGTTGAGACATATTTTATTTTATACGCAACTTTCTTTTATACGGTGTATAAACCCCTTTGACTTTTACGTTTATTCAAAAGGAATATTTTTTATATGAAGCATTTACTAAACGACAAAAGGGAATGTTTTTGTCGTACGTATGCGGCGACAACGACTTCTCCGCCGTCGTAACCGTTATTTGAGTTTCGGCTTCCTCTACAAGCCATACCTTCTTTTTTTTTAAAAGAAAAATAAATACCATGTTTTACTTTGGTATTGAAAATGGTTTTCATAATGTTTTTATTATATCAATGTGTTGTATTGATATCTCGTGATTGAAATGTGGAAATGTTATGTTTCCTTTATGCATGTTTTATGTGATATGATTATGTTATGGTACTTTGGAATTTTTATGAAGACGGGTGGTTCCGTGATAAACTAAGGGCGGGTGAGCCCGTTATAGCTCTCCAATGCATTGGGTAACGCGAAGGAGTGAAACGTTAAGGTTTATCCGAAGAGATTTTAGGGAATATACTGTGATGGGTATTCCAAACGTAACCAAGAGGGTTACTCCCTACGTAAGAATGTTATGAATGCCTCAAGTTACCTTTATGTCTTATGATTTATATGATTTATTCATGATTTTATGAGGTATGTTAAAGTGCCTATGTTTTATGGGTAAAGTATGATTTCATTCTTATGTATCTATGAACTCATGTTTCCTTTCCATGTTTTCTGTTATAACCCATACTGAGTTTTTATGCTCATCCCAAGTTTTTGAAATGTTTTTCACAGGTCAAGGGAAAGGTACATGATAAGATGATAGAGTCAAGGATGTGTCAAGAAATAATCCATGTTTTATTTTAAATGTGTTTCCATTGATGGGAATGAAGAATACTATCTTTATGTAACCACTTTGTTTATATGTGGAATGTAATGCAAGTTTTATGATCTAATTCTCTAAAACTCTAAACCCGAAAAGATCCTCAATGTGTAATCGTGTAATAACTCAAGATTAAGTAAGGTTTAAGGCTGGGGCCTTATAGTTGGTATCAAAGGTCGGTTTAGATAACTTTAGGAGTTAGAATTCTATTAAATGATTATCCAAAAATATTTTTTTAATGATATAGCATTTAAAGATTACCATGTTGCTTCATCTAAGACATGTTTGTTCAGAATGGTTTTCCGCAGAGGAAACATGGAAGCAGTGCTAGGAAGGCATACAGAAGGAAATAACCTTCCGAATCAGCATTCAGAAATGGTCGGAATTGGAACTGAACAGTTTGTTGCAGTAATGGCGCAGTTGACTCAAGCGATAAATGGCGGTGGTATCCATGCACAAGATCAGCCAGATCAACCGCAGAGGAACATGTCAGTGGTGGAACATTTCATGAGGCAACATCCCCCATCATTCAGAGGATCATCTGACCCTGTGCTAGCTGAAGGGTGGATTAAAGCACTGGAGAAGATTTTTGATGTCATGGGGTATTCAGACAATCAAAAGGTTAGTCTTGCTATTTACCGTTTGGAGGGTGAAGCAGATCAGTGGTGGTCTATGGTTAAAAATATCAGGGACGCCGATGAGATTGATGCTCTTGACTGGGATGAATTCAAAGGTATGTTTCTTGAGAATTATTTTCCTAAGGCTGTTCGACTTAGGATGGAAAAGCAATTCTTGGAATTGAGGCAAGAGGAAGACTCAGTGGCTTCCTATGAAGAAAGGTTCACTCGATTGGCAAGGTATGCTCCAAATTTTATCCGGGACCTTGATAGTAAAATAAATCGTTTTTACTCAGGATTAAAGCCAAAATATCGAAGGGCATTAGCTTCTCGTGAGTTTAAAAGTTATGAAAAGCTTGTTCGATGTGCTGAGAATGTGGAAATGGAGTTTGCCGATGACCAAGTTTTCTATAACAACCAGCAGAAGAAGAGACCGAGGTGGCAGGAGAAAGGTAAGAATTCTTCAAAAAAGTCTGATGGTAAGAAAACTAAGTTTCCAGTTTGTGATAAATGTAGAAAAAGGCATGCTGGGGAATGTCTTCTGAATTCTGAAAAGTGCTAACGATGTGGTAAGATGGGACATAAGGCTCGTGATTGCACTGAAAAGGATCAAGGTGAAGGTAAGACCAAATTTGATTTATAGTTAGTGAAATGTTATAAGTGCAATGAGATGGGTCACTATGCAAACGAGTGTCTGGCAAAGAGCTTGAGTGATGGGAAGCAGTTAGACTACAAGCAGAAAGGGGTGGTGAAATCCTTTGCAACTACTTCAGCAGATGTTGGGCCATCGAATGAAGTGGTGTCAGCTCCAGGGAGCTCAGTATTTTTCGAAGATTGACTTGAGGTCGGGGTACCATCAGTTGAAAGTAAAAGAAGAAGATGTTCCGAAGATTGTGTTCCGTACTAGATATGTCCATTATGAATTTGTAGTTATGCCTTTGGGGTTAACCAATGCACCTGTTGTATTCATGGACCTTATGAATAAAATTTTCCATGAGTTCTTGGATAAGTTTGTGTTTGTGTTTTGAGGTTTGTGAAGAGGTTATGTGTGCCTTGTGATTCACAGTTGAAGAATGAGTTGTTTTTTCATCCTGGCAGTACTAAGATGTACAGAGGTCTGCGGGAGTATTACTGGTGGGATGGAATGAAAAGAGACATTGCTGATTTTACTGTGAAGTGTTTGACTTGTCAACAGGTTAAAGCAGAGCGGCAGTTACCGAAAGGGATGCTTCAGCCTTTACCAGTGCCAGAGTGGAAATGGGAGAATATATCCATGGACTTTGTTGTTGGATTACCAAAGACATCTCGAGGTAATAATGCAATCTGGGTTATTGTTGATCGCTTGACCAAATCTGCTCATTTCCTTGCTATACTAGATACTTTCTCTCTTGATCAACTTTCCCATTTGTATCTTAAATAGATAGTCAGGTTACATGGAGTTCCTCTCTCCATTGTATCGGATCGTGATCCCAGGTTTACTTCTAACTTTTGGAAAGGCCTTCAGAAGTCGTTGGGTACTGAATTAAATTTTAGTACAGCTTTTCATCCTCAATCAGATGGGCAGTCAGAACGAACAATTCAGACATTGGAGGATATGCTACGAGCTTGTTCTATGGATTATCAGGGAAGTTGGGACCAACATCTTTCTTTGGTTGAGTTTTCATATAATAACAGTTTTAATTCCAGTATACAGATGGCACCATTTCAGGCATTATATGGGAAGCGGTGTCGAACTCCAGCTTTCTGGGATGAAGTGGGTGAAAGGAAGTTGATGGGACCAGAATTGGTAGAAGAGATGGCAGAAAAAGTTCAGTTGATTCAGAAACACATGAGAACAGCTCAGAGGAGGCAGAAGAGTTATGCGGATAACCGGAGGAAGGATCTATCTTTCGAGGTAGGTGATCATGTTTTTCTCAAAGTTTCTCCTTGGAAAAGCGTGATGAGATTTGGTAAGAAAGGAAAGTTGAGTCCAAGGTTCGTTGGACCATACGAAATTCTGGAAAGAGTTGGATCAGTTGCATACCGAGTGGCTTTACCTCCGAGTTTATCTCAGGTACACAATGTTTTTCACGTTTCGATGTTGAGAAAGTATATGCCAGATCCATCTCATGTTTTGAGTCCAGAGGTAGTTCAGCTGGAAGAGAACCTATCTTATGAGGAACAACCGGTCCAGATTCTTGACCACAGGGAGCAAGTGTTACGGAATAAGGTGATTAAGCAGGTAATGGTTTTGTGGAAAAACCACATGATTGAAGAGGCAACATGGGAATCTGAAAATGCTATGAGGGATAAATACCCCCACTTATTTTGATAAGTGAATAAAATTGTGAGGACGCAATTCCCAAAAGGGGGGAAGGATGTAACATCCCAGGTAATTAAAGAATAAATAATTTTCATATTTATTAATATTTGAGAATTAAATATGAATTTTAATTAAAAGGGGTTGCTATGTTCGATAGCGTACCCGATACGCAACGATGAGTTTCTTTGAAACTTACGTAGCACACTAGTAATATAATAATATTATTTTAAATGTTAGTTAACAAGTAGCCGTTGTACTGGAGGGAATGGATAGAAATAACTAAAATATGATTAGATATGTTTTTAAATGTTTATACATTTACCCAATAAAATATAAAGGCTTAAAATACGGAAAGAGTTCAATTTTAGGGCATATATACTCTAATTTTCACTAAAGGTTCACTTATCACCTTTTAATGGTGAACCGTCATTAAATATAGTTTTGGTCACTCTTATACTTTATTTTGGACCAAATATAACTCTTCTTTAAAATCGGGACATCAAAATTTACTTTGTGTAAATTTTTGGTACCTTTCTGATAAAGTTCATTTTTTTTATGAATAGTGTAAAATGTTGTATTTTAATTCAAAACCTCTTTTTAATCTAAATTATTTATATGATTAGATTATTATTTTAATTGGTTTTAAAGTGAAATTAGAAAATATTTTTACCAGTTAATCCAATGGTGGTCATTGAAATCAATTTCACTTTGAAATTGGACTTAAACTGGTGTCAATCTTTTGATACTTATTGTTTCACAAAAACACGCTATTTGTCATGATAACGGGAATTAATTATTAAATTAATTAATTTGAATTATATGTTTTGAATTTTGTAAAATGGACTTCATTTTTGAATTCGGAATATCAAATATAGTTTAGGGTGAATTTTTGGTAATTTTCTGAAAAACTTCAATTTTTGATGAATAGTGAAACCACTAAGTGGTAATCAAGCAAACTGATTTTTCAGTTAAATAAAATTTTACCACTAATGTTTATTGAATTTTGAAAATCCGACATACATGGTTGTCATTAATAAGTAAAATGTGGTTCAATGAGATTAAAATAATTTTTTGGTGAATAGTAACTTATTAAGTTTTTAATCGCGATTAGTGGTAATTAGTGTAGTTTAAGGTATAAATAATGCTTTAATAATATGAAATGACCTAGACACATGTCCCAACCTCACTGGTTGTGTCATGGCCGACCATGAAATGACATGGGTCAACTTGGGGACCCCATGGATCCACTTTTGTTGGGAAATGACATAAATTACTTTTTATTTAATGTTAAAGTGAAAATGACACAAACATAATATGTTTTACGAAAACAATTTTTAAGTGGGGTTATACAAGTCCAAATTTTGATTATAAATAGTCATTGGAAAGCTAAAAAAATTTGATACATAATAGTATTTTTTTTTATAATTTTTAGACATTAAATAAATTTAATTATATATGACATAATAATGATGCAGTGATGACATCATTATTTGACGATTTAAATAAAATAGAAAGATAATGTAAAATCTATGAACTACACATGTCCAAAACCCATTGGATGAGTTGATTTCGAACCCTTATCACCTTATCCACGAATTCTATCAATGTGGGACCTTTTAAAACCGAAACACATGTTCAAATAATGTAATATTTCTTTACTTTCCAAAAGTGCCCCTCCTCTCCTCTTATAAAAGGCCCCCACCTCTACCTCATTTCACACACTCTTCAAGCCTTTGGCTCGGCCAACCCCTGCCCATTTGCTCTCTCCACATCCCTCTCCTCATCCTAGAGGATTCCCTTTGGGCAGAATCCTTTCAAAGGAAGCCTTTAGGCTCAACTCAAAAGGAGTTACACTTTTTAAGGTAATTCATTCTCTCATGTTCGTTTGTTTTATTTTGCTTCTCCAACCCCCTAAACTCTTTTTATTTACTTATTTTGTAACAACACCAGTATCTTAAATATACTAGGATGTTTTTATAAGATTTATTTGATCTACACCCTCACACAACTACATCAAATGGTTAAAGAACATACGGTTTCTGTGGATGGCGAAATTCTGCCTCCCGAAACGATGATTGTTCAATACTCATTTAACACCTTCAAAGGTGGCCATTATGATGTCACTATTTTTATATATGATATATAATATGTATATGTTTTCCTTAAGCTTCTGTTTTTTTCATTTTGGTCATACATTTATGGTTTCCATTATGGGTAAACACGATATCTTCATTTTAGGAAGTGCGGACTACCGCCCCCTAAAAGTGATTTGATTCGTTAAAACCATATGTGGGATGTGTAAAGGATAAAGTTAATGATATTATATATGTTATTATACTGGAATTATAACATAATCTTATACCATTATGAATCCATTCCATGAAATATGAAATAGAAATGGAAGTAGCGTTCATGCGTACGTACGGCTTACCGTCTCCATGAACGGTGCATTTCATTTCTTACCTCTAAATGATTATGTAATACTATAAATGCATGAATGTACTGGATATATATGACATATATGATATCTACATCATGAATACCATTCTGGATATAATGAACCTTTGACCAAATTAACAACATGTAAGTGTAATAAGTCTATTTTTGACTTAAGAACCAAATACCGACAAAATGAACATTATTAACTTAACTGATTACATGATGTTCATAACATGGTATAAAAGGAATAATGAACTTGAAAAAGATTCATAATCAAGTAGAGATTAACTCAAGTTTATTATTCAGGAGATTAAAGAACGGTCGGGTCAAGTCGGATACGAGGTATGGGACTTCGTCTCAATCTCCTTTTGTTGAGACATATTTTATTTTATACGCAACTTTCTTTTATACGGTGTATAAACCCCTTTGACTTTTACGTTTATTCAAAAGGAATATTTTTTATACGAAGCGTTTACTAAATGACAAAAGGGAATGTTTTTGTCGTACGTATGCGGCGACAACGACTTCTTCGCCGTCGTAACCGTTATTTGAGTTTCGGCTTCCTCTACAAGCCATACCTTATTTTTTTTTAAAAGAAAAATAAATACCATGTTTTACTTTGGTATTGAAAATGGTTTTCATAATGTTTTTATTATATCAATGTGTTGTATTGATATTTGTGATTGAAATGTAGAAATGTTATGTTTCCTTTATGCATGTTTTATGTGATATGATTATGTTATGGTACTTGGGCATTTTTATGAAGACGGGTGGTTCCGTGATAAACTAAGGGCGGGTGAGCCCGTTATAGCTCTCCAATGCATTGGGTAACGCGAAGGAGTGAAACGTTAAGGTTTATCCGAAGAGATTTTAGGGAATATACTGTGATGGGTATTCCAAACGTAACCAAGAGGGTTACTCCCTACGTAAGAATGTTATGAATGCCTCAAGTTACCTTTATGTCTTATGATTTATATGATTTATTCATGATTTTATGAGGTATGTTAAAGTGCCTATGTTTTATGGGTAAAGTATGATTTCATTCTTATGTATCTATGAACTCATGTTTCCTTTCCATGTTTTCTGTTATAACCCATACTAAGTTTTTATGCTCATCCCAAGTTTTTGAAATGTTTTTCACAGGTCAAGGGAAAGGTACATGATAAGATGATAGAGTCAAGGATGTGTCAAGAAATAATCCATCTTTTATTTTAAATGTGTTTCCATTGATGGGAATGAAGAATACTATCTTTATGTAACCACTTTGTTTATATGTGGAATGTAATGCAAGTTTTATGATCTAATTCTCTAAAACTCTAAACCCGAAAAGATCCTCAATGTGTAATCTTGTAATAACTCAAGATTAAGTAAGGTTTAAGGCTGGGGCCTTATAGTTATGATGGATTCACCGGATGAAATGTGGGGTTAATTTAATGAAAGGATTTGTGAGGATTTTAATCATGTTGATCATCCTTTGAGGCCAAAGAATATCACTAACCCTGGTTCAAAACAAGATGATAAAGTAGAACATTCAGATGAGGAAATGGTAGATAATGTTTCTAGAGTTAAAGTTGTGAAATTTTATGATGGAGAAGGTACTGATATGTATATTCATTAAAGGAATGAAGAACCACCCCATGAATCTATTGAACCCTCTAAAACTCGTCCCTCTAGAGAATAAATTTTTAGTAAAGTTAATGATGGTAAAATTGAAGAGAATATTATCTATGCAAGTAATAAAGATAATAAAGAAGATGATGCAGATGAATATGAATAAGTTGTATCTACATTTAATATTGTTGATGGGGAAAATTCTTCTTGTTAAAGAAAACATTGATAATGTGAAACAACTAGAAGGATAAACTGTAGATGGAGAAGTCTCATTACATGTTAGAAAGTGTATTAAATAGTCTAAGAAATTATAAGTAAATATGGATTATAATAAAGTTCAACATGATATTATAGAATATATTTAAAGAATTCAAGTAATGTAGTCATTTAACTCTCAAAGGTAAGTATCTATTGACGGGGAGAAAACCCCAGTATGTAGAGGATTTATGTAACAATTACTCTTAATCGATGTTTAGTATATGCCTACTACATTTTTCTATTTTATTTTAATGTTGAGGATATTCAAATATCCTTAGATAAGAAAATATAACTTTCAATAGTGTTTCAAATGAAACCCATCACCACTAAAGAAGTTGTATATATTATTTATCCAATAACTTGCTTTATGCCTCTCTCTGAACCAAAAAAATAAACTCCAAACAATGTAATCCATGAATATTTAAAGGCTTTTGTTTAAAATATTTTATCTTTTATTGGTAATATGTTGAATTCACATCATTATAATGTGCCAAAACATGTTAAAAGAGATGGTGGAATGATTCTATATAAGTTTAAATGAAAAACTGCTTCATTAAATACATGAGGCAAGGCATGAAAATAGACAGCTATCTGATGCCCCAAATTCCTTATAATAATTGGTTGAGGAAATTTATAGGTACATTCATGCTACTCCTACTCCAACTCTTATTTTTATTCTATTTGAGGTTGATGTTGTCAAGATCTCAGGCAAGGCAGTATCTCAGATTCAACCGAATTTGATTTCAATGGATGAAAATGTGGTCAAGAACAAGAAAAAATTATCCATCGAAATGTGTGGACTTGTGTCTTCTATTAATGTACTAACCAATGATTATAAAGGATCATTAGATATAGTCCTTAAAAAACTCAATGCCTTCACCTCGGCTACACCAGCTCAATCTAGTCCAGCTGAGACCTCTCATTCATTATATAGTGAAATTATTAGATCTGTGATCAGAGAAGAGTTTCATGATTTTATATCTGTTTCTAAAAATGAAATCATTGGTATGACTAAAAAGAACAATGAACTTGTGCACGAAATGGTAATAGTCTTTTGAAAAGATACAATTAATACTCATGAATAAATTTCAATGAATGTGGATTACTATTTTAATATGTTGTATACCAAGAACCAGATCACCAATCATTTCAAATACAAGGTGGAAAATCTGTAGCTACCTCATGTGATCAAGGCCTTTAAGGATCATGTTCATTAGTTGAAGGATTTTACTCATGCAGTTTTTAATTTCATAGAAAATAAATATTATTTTGAATAATCTATGGGGTATGGAGGTGAACTCATCAAAAACATGGTTATTATATTGAAGCCTTACATACATCATCATAGTAGACAAATTGTTTCGCTTGTATATACTACTCTGAGACCTATCCTAACTCCTTATATCACTCCCCCTAAACTTTTTCCACCTGTAACCATGACCCATTATTACGATCTATGACAGATCATACAAGTCATCAGAGAGAAGACACTACATCATTCCTCCTATAGACTGTGCCTTTCTCCTTATTTTCTTAAAGGCATACCTCTACCTTCACTCTATATTGGATCTATCACATCCACCACTATGACTTATACACCTCCTTCACCTTCTTCATAAGATTCTGAAAATGGAAATGAATTGATGGATTCAGATGTATCCTACTATTAGTAGGATATCATCATGATACAGATTTATTTTTTTCATTTACCCCATGTACATTCCTTTTGAGAATTATTTCAATAACTCTATTTTTTCATAGTATGTTCTATATAATCATTCTTTTTTTATATTTTTGATGTTCTCAATATGGGGAGAAGTCATATATGGAATTTAAACACTCATTATGGTATTCAAATGCTCTACTATATGAAGCTCTACTTCAAACATCATTTCACTGAAACTCACATTTGAATATGATCTCTGATATTTTACATATATGCTCTAATACTATAATAGAATGGTTTAATATTAGTCTCATAATGTATAAAATTATTGATTTATATTTATGTATTAATATTGCATACTTTTTTATTATGTTTTGAAAAAAAATTATCCTTTATTATGATAATTATGTATGTCTTGTGAATTCCATGATTTGTGATCATAGAAAAGGGGGAGGTTGTTGGACTCCCCTATTTGTTATTATGACAAATCATGTTTAATCATATTTTATTACGCTTTATTATCTTTATAAATAGTCCTAATCTATTCTACTAAGTATTAATTCATATGAAATGTTTCAAATATTTGACTATATACAAATCACCATTGAGCTAAACTCACAGTCACTGGTTAGAGAACTCACAGTAACCGGTCAGAGGACTCATATTCATAGTTTAGTCTGAAAATCTGTAGATTATGAGTTACCAATATAGTGGCCTAAAGGTTTAGAATTTTCAAAAAGGACCAGACTTCATGGATATGGACTAGACCTCGTTGTAGTGACCTACAGATTCGGAATTTTCAAAAATGACAAGACACTATTGATATGGAATAGACATGATTTCAGTGACTTACCAGTTGATAATTATCACATAGGACTAGACACCACTGATAAAGACCAGACATCACTACAATGAACTATTGGATCAGAATTTTCACAATGGGATAAACATCGTTGATATGGACCGTACACTATTGCAGGGACCTACCAGTTCGTAATTTTTACAAAGGACCAGACACTATTGATATGGACCAGACACTATAGTGTCAACCAATTAGTTGATAATTTCCACAAATACAATGACACCATTCCCATTGGTCTATAGTATTTCACATTGTCTAGGAAGTCATTCTTAAGACACCATTCATATAAAAATTATAATTCACCACTCATGTTTCACTGCTCATGTTTCATCATTCCAGGCTTATTCATTTCTTAAATTAGCATTTAAATTCAAAATTATTACTAATTTTAAAATTTTAGTCATTTAATGATATTGATTTTAATATTGATAATTTGTAGGCAATATTAATGAATGTTTTTGTTGAAAGTATGAGGTATGAGGTACCTGGATGTTATAGAGATCATTCTCCTTGTAGGCCCTTGCAGCATAAAATGTGAAACACCCTTGTGATCAAGATAAATGAGTGAGAAGATTAAATTATATACAAGACCAAGAAAAAAATCAAAATAATCAAAACGTGGAGGAATTTTCTAAAAATAAATGTGCCCATATCCTTGTACAAACAAACCCTAGTGAAGTGGCTCAATGAGGAACATCTCTCCTTACTAGAAACCTAAACCCATAGCATCTAGAAAAACTCTTATTTTTTGACCATTTCCATAATTGGACCAGAGCATCATGTCTCCTATATTAATGGAGTCTTGATCTACATAGCACAACTTTCCGATAATTCTAATCCTTACCTTATCATTTCTTTTTTGTTGTGTATTTTATCACTTTTAGTGTAGTTTTTGAATCTATTTCACAAACACACATTGTCTGCAGATCTTTGATGGAGGATATAAGATATTATCACTCATTAAATTTTTGAAATCATTTTACTCCCACATATAACTATGCAATAGGACCCTATATTGCATGGTTGTGTTTTTTTCCCACGAATAACTATGTAGAATATCTAGTTTTCATGGCTAGAATGTGTGCTGGTATGAACCTAGATCCAAGGTGTGGATAAAAATTGTCTATATAACTGTGTGGTGGAAGGTGGTCACCAAGGGCAGAGGATTAATTCTCTATATGATACTGAACATCCGGTTTTAATCCATTGTGTTATTTAAAGTTTTGTTTTCCAATCTATATTTTCTTATTCAAATCTGAAAACATTAGTTTACTCAAATAGTTAATCATATTTAGTGTTTGTATTATAATTTTATTTAGTATATTGATTTCGAAGGATAGCATAATTATTCAAATTTTTTAATTGAGAACCAATCAATCCTTAAGAAATCATTCAAACAATTGAATATTTTATAAAACTATTACATGGGATAACTAGCCTAATTTGTTTCTAAATTTGGATATTTTCAAATAAATTCTATTAAGATAGAAATTTTTATAAAAATTAAATTCACCACCTCATGAGTTTCCTACAATGAAAAACTAAAATCCCCTATTATATTCATCAATATAATGAATATAGTTATTATATATTACATTAAATATTTTTTTGTAGTCTTTATTGATGATATTATAATATAGTTAATGGTATAAGAAGATAATACATATTAACAAATAATTATGTTTAATATCTTAAGGATACATACTATGTGGAATATACCATGACTTTATTTTTCTAATTATAATATCAAAATATTGGGTTATATTATCTCAAATGACGTTTTATTATTTGATCCATCAAATACTGATGTTATTGGGAAATGGCGTAGACTAAGAACAATAAACAAAATCTATAGTTTTTCATTGGTTTTATGTATATTACTAATGATTATTTATGTATTTCTTAGTATGATCTTATCAAGTCACCACGTTTTCTACCAAGGTGGTTATGTTCTTACAAATAGATGAATGTTAAGACAATTTCAATAAACTAAGGAGAATGATGAAGTGTGAACATATGCTCACATTACCAAATAATATATAAGGGATTGTTATCTGTATATATTCATAAAATAAGGGAATGTCATGTTTCCCCATGTAGAGAGATATGGTGATAGAACGTTTTTAAGGAAATTGAAAATAATTGATTAAAATTCCCAAAAACATGATTTAGAAATGGAAGTAGTGATTTTTATAATGTTGATATGGAGAAAATATGTTTCAGGTGATTCTTGTTGGATATATATATATATATCATAAATATTTTATCTATATCATTACATATAAAGAGATGAGTATTCAATATAATATATTCTCAGAGTTTATTAATGATTAAGTCAATTTAATGCATTACAACACTAGGAAAGAATGCAATACAGATGATAAATTGAGTTAACAGGATCATGTAAGCATATCTCAGATTTGGGATAGAAGATATATAATACTAATCAATTTTCAAAATATACAAACTAATATCTTGAGGAAGGGTGAGATATTCTATTTTTCTAGGATGAATTTCTATCCATCTATCCATTTGAGGATTAATGAGGTGTCTAAAAAAGATATAGAACTACAGAAGAATATAATGGGTTTTATTATGTTCATACATTATAGTGATTGAATCATATGGATGATTGATATAGTATGTTCCCCTTTAGTACTATAATTGATGATGGATCTATTGGATGAAGTTCATGTTTCTTTCTTCTTAATACATCATCACTTAAAAAAAATCTATAGATATCAAGATGAATATTTATGGTCAATAAATTTTAAAATGAATATTTTATAATATGTATCATGATGATTGGTAATTAAAGAGAATAAATATATGAGATAAATTCCAAATGTGATATTTTTTAAGTCTAAAATGTCAGATACCCTGAGAGGGGCAGTGAATCATGGTACGACATATTTAAACAACTACCCATTTTGATATTGTTTCGTTGTTATACAATACACCTTTCTCTCTACTTCTAATTGAAGAGTATGATAAAATATTATATCATTCACATGACACAACAGTATTACTTGGTTAACACTCACTGGGAAAATTCCTATGATATTACACCAACAATGTGCCGATGTACCAAATTTACTACAAGCACACTACTGTTTACATGTTTGGAATGGACTCGATGTCCCTCCTAGTTTACATCAAATCACACATTGAGACCTCACTGCTCTATCAATTGAAGTGTTCCCATTACTTCATCAGAAGAACCACTCATAGTTTAAGTACTATTACGTCCCTTAATTTTCTCAAATGAATGCATACTCTACATTATGTAGACCTTGTGTTGATGTTCCACATTCATCCACTAATGAATACCACATTATCATAGATGCACATGGAAACATCAAATCCTTCGTGAAACCCTTACTGTAACATCCATACAGATTTAGTGCCTTTCATGAAAGATTTCTCTTTTTTGGTGAAACACCACTTGTTTGAATCATCAATTTTACGCACAATTCAAATTTTAGGCGAAACAATTTAAGCTTGTGTGAAACTCAAAATTTGTCTTGCTACTACCTTATAATAACATCCTTCGGTAATTTAGAGCTCAAATTCTCCCTAATTTTTTAGATTCTTCGAATGATGAAGGTAACCTAATATTTATATTTTTTCACCAACCCCTATGGGGAAGATTCACTATGTTGCGCAAGATCATCTTCGAGTGTGAAAAACCCCATTTGACATCACATTGGGCCTGCATGTTTCTTTCATGCAACCTTATCATTCGCAAACATTCCCCATTCTTTCATGAAAATCATGCATTTTCTATTTCATGAAATTTTGATCCTGAAACACGCCAGCATGAATGTTTCAAACCACCTTCAATATTGTGCTCAACATCCTCTTAAAAAAATGATTTCCCCATTTTCCGATTGTGAGGCCCAATTTTTTTTGCAAACACTAGAAAACAGCACCACCTTATATCTATTCTTTTTTACCAACTACTGATCAACTATTAATTTGATATGGTTCTTTTTCAATATAGGTTTTCAAGAATATCTCTATAACTTAAGAACTGACCCTGAAAACCCTCTTTGTCTACAAAAAATCCACTTTGTCAACAAACACAATCACCTAAAAAATGATTCAATGTTACAATGAGAGATTTGTTTCCCAACAATATCCCCCATTGGTTTTGTTGACTACTCTTACCTAAAATGATACCTCCTTAAATATCCTTCCATATTTGGCCACCATTCACCTCCTGTGATTCTGATAGCGATCAAGTATTTACTAAACACAAACTCTAGGCCCACATGAGCAATGTTCACCGTAAGAAACTAGAGTATGATGAAAAGATAATCAATGAATCAATTCATTTATCACACCAATTCATAACCACAAACTAATACTAATAGCATGCTTTTCAAAAATTCCTTAACTATCATGATATAAATTCTTTGAACAATCACTACTAGAATCATCAGTTTTAAAACTCTTCCTTATACACATCTAGGGTTTTAGTGTTGTCCTTGATAAACATTGGATGATCACATCAAACACTAAATAATTTTCATCATGTTTCTCCCCTTATCATATTTTTCACAAGACTTTTTTAACACCCCCTATCTCGCTGCTCCACCTATGTGCTACTCCCCATGTCTTTCAAACCGCTTGAATAGTACACTTTCTCCCCCTTTGTCAACAAACTGAAAGGTCCCTTCTTTTTGGAATGCAACAAGGTAAAGTACACATATCATTACATTAAATAAAACAAACCATTTCTTGGGGAGAGGGGGATCTAACATCCACTCTCTTTCAAATGCAGGGAGTCGACTGAACTCTTAAATCATGTTAACGCCTCTATAAACCATCCATGGGTAAGGCCTTTTTCAGAATGTATGCATCCTATAGTTTTGTAGGAACATACTCTAACTTCACAATCACTTTATCTTAATTCTACATGATAAAATGATATTTGATCTCAATTTTCTATTTTCCTTGAGTGATGTCTTGTAGTTTTTCTTATATTGACAGCACACTAATTATCACACGAAATTCTAATTGAAGGCTTCACATCAACTCCAACATCCCCAAGATGGTTCTTCATCCACAATAGTTGTATGCAGGCTTGTTTGGACACAATATACATAGCTTATTAAATTATCATTGAAATGAAATCTTTCATCTTTATTAGACAATAAATACATAGTCCATCATGATAGAAAACAAATCCTGACATTGATTTCCTATCTTCTGATGAACCAACCCAATCTTTATATGTACATGCCAATAACTCTGGATGAGATTTTTTAATATACATCAGTCCTAAGTCCATTTTCCCCTTGATATAACCAATTATTCTTTTTTACATCATGAATTTGGAATTCTTTGGGATTTCATTGATACCATGCTGCTTGGCATGTGAAAAATACAATATCAATTACTGTCTCTATCAACTATAGTAAGCATAAAAAATGTTTCCTATATTATGTTATATTAACTACCTTTCAATCATCATAACATGAATGTTTTATCCTGGTAGCGACAAGAGTTTTTATATCCTTGGAATTTTCCATTCCAAATCTTCTCAGAACCTCTTTGGCCTATTTGTATTCACAAATGAATGTGGCATTCCTTCCTTGTGTCACTTGAAAACTAAAGAAGAATTTAATCTCACCAATCATTTACCTTTCTGACTCACTTTCATGAATTTGGAAAACTGTCTGCACTGAGATTCATCTGAACCACAAAAAATTATTTCATCAATATAAACCAACACCATCATCCTATGAATACTATTGTTGTTGAAATAGATATTATAATAAAATCCACCAAACTAAAAACCAATCTTCTTCACATACTTCTCATGTCAAGAATACCATGATCTTGGTTCTTATTTCATCCCATATAGGGATTTCTTAAGCTGAAAAACTTTTTTATCATCTTCATTAATAAGAAAACCATCTTGATTATCAATATAAACTTCTTCATCCATAACCCCACTCAAAAATTAAGATTTGACATCCATCTACAAAAACATTAACATATGTTTCACTGTAACTTCCATGAATAATCTAATATATTCCAGCCTTTTAAAAGGAGAAACTTTCTCATTGACATCATTACCCCTTATCTAGGAGTACCAATTGCACACTAGTCGTTCTTTTTTTCGAATCGTAGTGCCATCTTCATTCATCTTGTGGTGAAAGACCCATTTAGTACAATGACATTCTTATCTTCCAGCCTCGAAAGAATATCTCAAATTTGATTCTTCTAAGTCTGGTCAATCCCTTCATTAATTTCATGAATGTAGTGTTCATCTTTAGATACATCAGTAAAACATTTATCATTAACATGAGAGAAGAGAGATGTCTACTGTGGTGACATCATTCCTCTTATCTGGCCTGGTATTGTCTTATCACTAATGATATAATGACTATCAATTTTTTCTCGAAACTTTGGATTATTTTCAGTTAAATACTTGAGTTCTTATTTTTAATCAAAAATATCTTCTTGTCTTGTGTCAACATCTGATACTTTTTGGATCCTTGTGTTAGTTTCATCTTCATCACATTCATCAAGAAACTGTTCACTTTGAAGTTGAGTATTTTCTTCATTTTACATAGTAGTGACATCATTTCTCTCAACCACTTTTCCCAGCCTCCTGTTAAATAAATTGTATGCTTTTATCTAGCGTCAGTATCCAAGGAATATCCCCTCACCTCCATGTGGATCTAATTTTCCCTGTTATTCTTTGTGGAGAATGAAGAACTTACTTCCAATGATTTGAAAGTATTTCACTCTTGGATTCTTTCCAAACCACATCTAATACATAGTCTTTCATTTCTTCGGAGGCAACAGAGACTTGTAAGAGATTTAGAAGGATGTCAATAATACTTCCTTCCAAAAATAATTTGGTAGGTATTTGTATATAAGAATCATTAATTACATTATGTTGATTATCTGATATCTTTTTTCAGCCACTCCATTCGTTTAGTGAGTTCTTACTCAAGAAACAAGATGTCTTATCCCGTCTTTCCCAAGATAGTATTTCACATGACTGTTTCTGAATTTAATACCATTGTCAGTATGAAACATTGGATATTTCTGCCAAAATATCAATTCAAATTCCCACCGATATTGTTTTAGGAAACATAACACATCCGACTTATGGGAAACAACAAATACACATGTTGTTCTACTATAATCTTTAATAAACAGAATGTAACATCTCTTTCCATCAATGTCTCTTAGTGAGATTGGTCCACAAACATCAGCATGTACTAATTTGAGCGCTCTTGTGGATATTGTTTCCTTCGGTTTGTACATCATTCTAATGATATTCCCCAATTGACAAGCATTGTATGTATGTGTAAGATCATGTGATAACTTAGGGAGATCTCTAGCTACATGACACTATACTAGATCTTATAGAGAATGTGGGAATAGATGACCATGTCATTTATTCCATAAATTGTTTTCCTCCTCTATGGATTAATTGTACATATCTTTATCACTACATACAAGTTAATGACTTCTCTTTTCCTTTTTCCCTTTATAATCACTACACTATCTCTTCCAATGACGATATATTTCTTATTATTAAGAATTATAGAATGTTCCTTGTCACATAGTTGACTAAAACTTTGTAAATATTGATTGAGACCATATATTAATAAGACATCAGCATGTTTTATTACCTTTCCCCCAAACCCAATATTTCCCATGAATAAAATCTATCGGCCATCATATTTTACAATCATGACAAGTAATTATTTGTAATATTTTATGCTTGTAATAGGATTCGTCTTACATGTTATTTGAGATGTGAGGCCGCTATTAAGGATCCATACACTAGAATATCCTGCTGCTTTAAAGGAAATTTCTACATACAATTCTTTCTCAGATCTCTTCTTCTTGATCCATGTTTAGGACACCATAGTCCAAATGGATGGGAAATAATGATCTTCCACAGATAATGATAAACCGAATTCAAATTAGATGGCTAAAAGTCTATTTTTAATTCCCTACTCGCATGTTAGTTCGTTGATATGCTTCATGTGATCATTCTGGTTCTCCTTTAGCATATTCCTCTCTACAGTCAATGTAATACATCTAGCCATGTTTCCAAATCCTCCACATGAAAAGAAGTTTCCTTCAAAATAGGTTCTATAGTACTATTCTCAATTTGGATTTCATTGTTATTCTCATTCCCTTCAGTATCTTTTGGAAATTGAACAATGATTTTTCGAGTGTCCCATATTTCCACTAAAATAACACCTGATTAAAGGTAAATTACTAGAAGTCACTTTGTACTTATTTTGTCCCTTGGGTTCTCAAAATCTTCAATTTTTTCCTCATATCCACATCAATCGTCATTCATGGATCAAGATCATGTCATCTGTCTTCAACCCTAACTTCTTTCAATTTTTTATCAAGCCTCACATAAGCCTTAATGTCAAAACATGATTCTTGATTATTTTTTAACAGACCACTATCATAACCTTTTATCTTTTTAGTCTTATGAATGATATTATTTCTTGATAAATTTTCTGTAATTACAAAAAATTCATGATCTATAACATTTTATTGTAGCTCGACAACTTTCTTTTCATGTTCTTCGATATACTTGACTAGATCATTCACTATGTTGTTAAATACATCCATCTCTATCTTTTATTTTTCAACTTTGATTTTATACAAACTAATCGATTCTGAGTCCTCTAGTTTTGACGACTTGAATTTTTCTATTTAATTCATTTACTCAGTCTTCTCTTCCTCTTAGTGATACATGTAGAAATTAACATCATCAGCCACTTTTTTGGCATTTTTGTTTTATATCTCGAAACATCTATCTATTAAAGAGTAGCTTCTAACTCATCTTTCATATAAATTCATCATTTTAATTATTATTCTTCATCATCAATGAAAATTTCATCATTTTACTGATCACTACTAACAATAGCTACCATGGAATTCTCTCCACGATCTTGGCAGTTCTTTATCTCTTAGAATTCGTCAACCTCAAATTCATCTAAACTACAACATTCTTCTGAAAGAAGATTCTTCCTATTGAACAAATTTCCCATGAACTATTTCTTCCCATTCACATATGTTAAGGACTTCTTCTTGGAAATTTTAGCTTCATCCTCACCAACTTCTTGGATCTTTTGGGGTATATTTCTATAGGATGACCATCCTTTCCACATCAAAAACACGCTAGTTTATGTTTCCCATTGAACATTCATTTTTTTTCTTTGAATATTTGAGTAAAATAATGACATTACCTCATATGTCTCTTCTTCTTGATGAGAATATTTAATTGTGAGATTATTGAAGGCCTCGAATTCTACTTCTTTAGATTTTGCCTTTTCCATGTCATCATTATCATCATTTCTCATTTCATATGCAATAAGGGTACTATTCAAGTTATCAAATGTCAGATCTTTAGAATCTTTATCTTTCAATAATGAAACTTTTAGATTGAACCGAGGTGGGATTTTCCTCATTAAATTCCTTCAAATCTTTATGTCTTCAATAACTTCCCCAAGACCTTGCATGTATTCCACTATGACATTTACATTATCCATGAATGTATCAACAGACTCATTCTAGCTCACTCTCACATCATCATATCTATTTTAAAGAACATGAAACAGTGACTCTCTGACCTTTGAATCACCTACACACATGTTCAATATCATTTCCAACAAGTCATGTGTTGTTTTACAAGATATCAACTTCATATAGATTTAATTTTATATGGATCCTCTTAATGCATCGATTTCCAAAGATTCCACATCCAGTTACTTTCCATTAGCCTCTGATAGCACACCACTATTGATATCTGCTGATATACAATGCATCGGTTCTTTAAACACATGCATTCCCAAAAATTGAAAGTAGTGTTGTATATGATTTTTCCATAGCTGAAAATTATTCCCATCGAAGATTAAAATTCATATATGATTGGTAACCTCCATCTAAGAGAGAAACATTGATATCAACATTTACCTTTGATTCCAATTGTTTGGACCACTAGGTTCAATACCCTAAGGGTGGGTGAATCCGGGTATGATAGATTTAAGAAACTACCCCCTTTGATCTTGTTTTTTGGTTAATAATAACTCTCTTCCATCTCCTTCTCGTTACAAAGTATTAACAAATCATAAAGAATGAACATAAAACAAATATTTTACCTGGTTCAACCTAATTGGGTTATGTTCGAGAAGCATACACCACCAATGTGAAAAAGCAACAAATTTACTATAAGTGCAGTACATTTTGAATGTTCGAAGTGGAATTATTATCCCTCATAGTTTACAAACAATCACGTTGTGAAAGCTCACTAATCTCTCACCTGATGTGTCCTCAATACATCCTCAAGAATATCAAATCACAAATTACTGAGATTTTGTTCTCTCAATTATCTCAAATGAATACCTCCTCTACTGTATGTAGATGCTCTATTGATTTTCCACATTCATCCACTAATGAATACCACTTTACCACAGATTCACTAGGGAATCCAAATATTTTATTCAACCCTTACTACATCTTGCGCACTACTTTAATTTCTTGCACATAAGATTCCACTTTAACACGAAACACCCCTAGATCATAACTTCAATCTTATGCGCAACTTAAATCTTTTGTGAAACATTCATATCATGTGCACAATATAAAATATTTCACAAAACTTTTTTATCATATGATTCATTTGTAATCAAGAGCATGAATTCTCTCTATGAGTTAAGCTACATCGAATGAGCTGGGGGGGGGGGGTCAACTCTTATTTATAGGGGTTGTCGACCCCTGTGTAGAAGATTCACCATGTCATGCCAGATCATATTCAAGTTCAAAAAAACCCATTTGACATCACATTGGTCATGCAAGTTTCATTCATGCAACTTCACATTTCACACACATTTACCATTCATTTGTGGACATCATGAATTTTACATTTTTTCACGTTATAATCCCAAAACAAGCCCTATGGGAATGTTTCCAAACAACCTTCAATCTTGCGCTCAACATCCCTGGACAAAAACCCATTTCCCCATTTTCCAAAGTTGAGACCCAAAATTTTGGAAAACAGAAGAATCAGCATCACCTTATATATATTCTTTTACACCCCTCTAGATTATCCATTCAATTGACATGTTTTGTTGTAAACATTGGATGTCAATAATATCTCTAGAACTCGACAAGTCACCTTGGAAACCATTTTGTCAATAAGAATCCCCTCTTTTTAGACAAACACAATCACCTCAAAAATGATTCAATGTTACAATGAGGGATTTCTTCCCAAAAATATTAAAACCATTTCCCATACCAGATTTGAAATGGTATAAATTTACCCCAGATTCCATCATCAGACTCCCAAAAACATCATAAGGCCCTAATTTTATTTAGGTTGTATTCGATCTCCATATGAAGTTAGAAAAAAAATATCACCATTAGATAATATTTCTATTTTGGTCATATTTTTAGTATTTACATTATTGAAGTGGTATGTTTTCATTAAGGAGAACATTCTATTTTATCTGATCTATATTTGTTATGTAAATCCATGTTTTGGACAAGATATTAATAGTATATGGATACCATAGTGATTTTCAATGTTTCCTATCATCCATAGATAGATGGTCAATGTAATATAATCCTTCAAATCCAAGAATATAAGTAGATATATTAATCATTGGAAATATATGGTGGTTGGGACCAATAACTTCCACTCATTGTGTTTTTATATAACAATATATGTCGCTTGATAACTTATATCCCCCCTTATGATTCTATATATGGTAGAAAGTGCATTATTCATACATAATAGAATGATGTGGGTTAAATAAATCTATTAGAGTGAGTTTATGATAATAATTTGAACAGAAAGTTATATCCATCCTGAAGCATATAATATAATCATTAGTTATACATAGATTAAATCATTAGTGAGATCTGGAGTTTAAATGGGGTTAAAAAATTCCAATGAATATATCCATGGATGAAGGTAATGGGATATGCAATTTAAGGAAATTTGGGAAGTAGGCATATCATCCATGTTGAAATTCATCATCTTACAGGGATGATAGATTTTTTTTATTTTTCACTAAATCTCTTCCATGCTCATGATATATTCCTTGTATCTCTCACAAAAAAATCATTTATACTCATTAACATGTACTAAATTCAATGGTCATACCAAAAGAGTATAATATATTTTATAAGAAAATACTAGAAGAAATTTTGTATTGTAGAGAGGTAATTATATGAAACAAGACCACCGTCTTTGTCATAGTTTTTTTTTGGAAAATCCTTAAATTATTGGAAGATACTTTTGAACTCAAGGATGTGATTAAAGAGTTATTTACAACATTATTTCTATCATTGTAGAAATATTTAAATGTATAAATTAATTATCAGGGAGGTATAATGTATCATAATGACATTGTATAATACAGTTCTACAGAAATATATTTTAGTTTTTTGATATCTTACATCAAACACAACATTGAGTTTAAACGAACAGTGTTATAATATTAAAATATAGCTGAATGTCATATCCATCACCTATAATTTTGATTATAATGTATGAATAAGTCTAATTTAATAATTATAAATCTAGGATTTTCATGTATAATGTGATATCATTTTATATCAGTTAATTATTAATAATAATAAAATCAAATAAATTGAAGAAGGAAATTTCTCTAAAAGATTTATGTCTTGAATGTTTTTTTTTAATTTTAAACTTTAAATTGATCACTATTGTTGAATAATTATAATAGAATTTTTATATTATAAATTAAATTAACAAATTAATATTCAAAAAATTATATTTCAAATAAAAATATAATATCTTACATGAACTTTTATTTAAAAATTTAATTCTCAAAAAACCTATTTTCATCGTGTTCTGTTCACATATTTTTAATTGTATATATTCCACTTATAGAAATTTAAAATTTAAAAATAGGCATCATATTTATTACTTTGAGGATAAAATTAAGTAAGTATTTTCCTTTTTTAATTTATTTTTGTAATTATTAAAGAATTTAAATAATTAAATCCTTTATAAGGGAAAACTTATAAAAATGGGTGAAAATTTTATGATAATGCTTTAGAATCTTACATAAAATTTAATTTACAATATTATAAGTTTTTATTTCGGTTATTTAAAACAATTTTTTCAATATATGGACACTTAGGTTCACATTTCAATGAATATTAAATTTATAATAATTAATGAAAAAATAATACGAAAGGTCACTCTCTTAGCATTAATATCCCTCAAAATATTTCATATGGATAAAAAGTGGTTATGTTCTAATTTTAATGTTTATTATAAATATGATTATATTTTTTCATCATGAAAATATATTATTAATTTATATAGATTGAATATTTAGTTAAAATGACTAAGATAGACCCCCGTAATATGTATTCAATTAATAGAAAAATGTAATAAATGAATATTTGTGTTATTGTACAATTATTATTTAATGGATTTTTCACCCATTATTGAAGGATTAGTTATTTTAAAATTAATCCCCTTTTATCTTTCTAAAAGTGGTAATTTTTGTATTTTTACAAAATCATGAAATCAATGTTTTCTTTTAACATATAATGTTGGAAGTGATTATTCCATTATAATGACCGCATAATGCTATAAATGTTACATTAATGTTTTCAAGGTTAATTTCAAATAAAAAAATTTCATTAATATTTTTGAAATTTTAATATTTTGAATAAATTATTTCAATTTGAAATGAGTATTTTTACATAGGAAATATTATTATAGTTTTTCTATTAGAATTTTAACCTATGATAACATCCTTGTATGTTTATAATTATTTTATAGGGATATGCTCCAACTATACAATACTTATTCTATCTCTAGAAGGTTTAATTATATGATGATGTGATGTTTAAAGAACCGATTTAATTTATATGGGTTATGATATGATGAATTTATGGATTTATTAGGAAACATGTTTTCATTCATTGGGGTATAAAACAATTATAAGATGAATATTTTGTTAACTTATGGAACACATTTTTATGGTTTCTATTATGTTATGTGTGGGATTGTAAAAATATATCCCTACGATGAATTTAGAAATTTTTTATATCTTAAGAGATAACATTGGGAAACAAGACTATGTTCATGACCTATTGTGAGTAACAAGTTTATGTGATCAATGAACTATTTTAAAGAAGTTCATGTTATTTATAAGAACATGAATTTTCATTTTAGGTATGGATCTTGATTTCGGGTTGTTTTGAGAAAAAAAATGAAGAAATGGGGTTTTTTAAGTACACATCATGTACTTTTGAGTACACATCGTGTACCTGGTTGTCGTGTGTAACCGTGTACTGGTTGTGTAATGGAAATGAATATGGCAATGTAGGTGACCTGGAAGACCCCGTAAAGAGGGAGAAGATTGATGCTAGTACATGGATTGTACATTAAATAATCACACAATGTACATTTATTTTTATTTGATAAGTCAGAGTGGGGTCGCGTCTCATCTCCAGAAAAAACTTCTTCTTCCTCTGTCTCGTATAGGGGAGGGACATACAGACGATGATATATGAGCTCCTTCCATTCCTCTATTTGAGCTCTAATTGATATACCATTAGTTGCATTGGATTCCCATCGGTGAGTTGTCTCTTTCCCTAGAGCATCTCTTCATGATTTCTTCTCTCTATTGAGTTATCAAGGGTTGATCTATTTTACCCTATTTATAGATCAATGTCGTTCTGGGCCGATTTAACGGCTGATGTTCAAGTGTGTTCAATTTACAACATCGAGGTATGTGGTTTGTTCCTTTCCTTTATTTTTTTTGGATTAAATATTCTAAAAGTGTCGATTACTGATGTCTATGGTACTGTGTGCTTTGGAATTTTTTCTTGTTTAAACCTATTGTGGGGTGTTGGATTGAGAAAGGGTTTTTGATTATGAATAAGTCTTATTACCTTGGTTATGGGTGCATTTCCAATGTTTGGTTGATTACGACCATTTACTCTAGAATCACATGTTCTGCTAGTCTTGTTTTCTTTCCCCGTGTTATTAGGATGAAGTTACTATTTATCTGAGATGCATGTTTTTCACATTGTGAAACTTTGGAAAAGGGGAATTGACTATGATAGCTACCAAAGATAGGGATTTTTATATATAATTACTATTATGTTCTCCCAAGGGTATTGACTGCACGATCTATCTGGTTTTCATTGACCAGTGGGGTTATACCATGAGAACTATCCATAGGTTGGTTATTAAATGAATTTTAGACCATAGGTCATTGACTGTCATAACTTCCATGGGTCATTTTATATTATTTTTTTGTTCATACCAAAGGGGTATTGACTGTGAGAGATACCCTGATGGTCATTTTTAAATGATTAGCGGTATGTAGGACCAAAGTGGATAGACTGTGTGTGATTTCCTAGAGGGTCATTATTTATTGATTTGATGATATGTTGAACTAGAGGGGTAAGACTGTTAGGACTATCCTAGAGGGTTTCTGTAGAATATTTTAATGATTTTGATGAGTTTTCCTAGCGAAATCACTAGCTTGGACTCAGTCTTACTTGATTGTTTAGATGGTATTTGGAGACGTTGGATTGTTATTACTATACAGGGGGATACAGAGTATAGGATATGTCAGTGGGTGGCATTATTCAATTTATTGAAAAATTAATATATGTAAATGAATGTAATTTGATGCTGTAGGATTGTATACTTTTGAGTAATTCCTAGTTTATTTCTATGTTTATGCCTATTACGTTCTATATATATTCACTGATTATTATGAAAAGCTATATTGGGGGTTGCCTACTTGGAATCATATCAAACCATGTTTTATTCATGCTTTTGGACCCAAACATATTATATGGTTACATATTATATGGTTACATATTTAGATAAGGGAAAGCACCAGTCTTTATCAGGTAGTTGATTACTGTTTGAGTTAGAGAGTGTGGGACTAAGTTGACACTTGAGATGCGGCTGGAATTTACTATTTTCAGTACAATTGTTTTAGTATTTTTTTTACATTATGGCATGTTTGGATACTTTCCTAGATACATGTGATATCCCTCATTTATTTATATATGTTTTATTTGTTTATACTATTATTATTCTACTATTTACATCTGTTGTATGGTATTACTGTGTCACCTACAATTTATATTTGTTTCCACTATGTTACTTTGACAATGAGGTCATACATTCTGTAAAATCACCCACATGTACCTCGGTACTAGTCCCCATCATATGGTGTTCTAGGAAATGCACATGAGTCCATGTGACCAACTAGGTACGGGGCACCTTTGGGCAGCACCCAGAACAGGGACGTTAAAACAAGTATCAAAAGATGTTTTTTTCTTATTTTTCATACTATTTGGAGCATATATAATGGGATACGAAGGAATAAGTAGTTAGTAATAATCCTTTACCAAGAGTGTCTAATCAGTGTATATGGAAAATCCTAGTTACCTCAAATATTGCAATTTTGTTGGTTTTACAATTGTTACAGTTGATATGATTTCACTGTTTGGTGATGAAATAT
Organism: Viscum album; assembly: GCA_963277665.1. Classification (NCBI taxonomy): domain Eukaryota; kingdom Viridiplantae; phylum Streptophyta; class Magnoliopsida; order Santalales; family Viscaceae; genus Viscum; species Viscum album. The sequence goes on along the minus strand of OY728159.1, from coordinate 988,244,964 downwards.
TTTTGTGTTGTTATTATTTATATAATTTTGGTTCTATATCTTTTTCAACCAAATTTTATGAGTTTATTCCATCTCATGCATCATATAGGCACTTTCTAGAGAACACATGTCATGCATTCGTGTCATTCCATTTATTGTGCATTACTGAATTCCTGCTACTTTGAGAGATGATGTGCTAGATATGCATGTTGTTGTTATAGATGCATTGATAGAATACTAGCTATTTTTATAGGGTATGGGAAATTTTAATGCTTCATTTTGATGGATGCCAATCTTTGGTCCCTGAGGTGTTATGAGACCTCTTGGATCAGAATTTTTAGGATCATGTGGAACATTGATTGAATTTTGTCAAGTTATGATGTGAAAATGGATGAAAAACATTTATTTTGGGGAGAATGGCCTTCCACATGTAAGAATTTGTAATTCCATGGACAAAATAATGTGCCTCTAAAGGTTCTAGAGAAGTTTCAGATGCATACTGTCTAGAAACCCAAAAAACACGGCGTGTTGTGTTATGAACACACACCATGTGTTCTTATATTTTGGAAAAAACAACATTTCTTATTTACACACCGTGTACTAGGAGTAAATTATGTGTATTGTTTAACAATGTGGCTAACTGTGTGAGTAGTGACACGGGGTTGGGAAACTTTTTTAGAACACGATGTGTCTAGATTGTACCTACCGTGCTGTAAGAATTATGTATCTGTCCATGTGACCAATGACACAAGTGGATGAAAATTAAGTTGTACATGTTGTGTCCCACTTGTGCACACTGTGAAGTTATCAACCATGTATCCAACCATGTGATTCATGAAACAGGTGACTGGAAATTAGGTTCTACGCACTGTGTCCCTTTAGTGCATGCATTGTAGTTATCAGCCGTGTATCTGGTCATTTGACTAATGACACAGGTGGATGGTATGTATGTTGTATACATCATCTCTATAATATGCACAATACATAGTGTTGATCATGTATTTGACCGTGTGACTAGTGGCATGGGTGGTTAGAACATAATAAGTACATGCCATGTGTAATGTGAACACGCCATATAGTATTACCCAGGAGAGAACTATGTAGTTCTAGCTGTGTAGAAGATCATGGGGTGGAGGGAAAATTCAAGTACATGTAATTAAATAAGAAGAACACTCTGTGTGTATGGGTATTACATGACTAGGTTTTATCGAGGTATACACCATGTTAAAATCTTAGGGGAACATGACATGCTGAGGTTGTACACACCATGTAACCCTATTTTGTAAAACATGAATTTTTTCTCATGTTCCTTTCCTTCACTTTATATTATTTTCCTTGATAATCATGAACTCAGGTGTGATATTGAAAATTCATAGTCACTCCACTAATAAATCCTCTAGTTTTACGCTTGGTATAGGAAAACTATTAGACACTAGAAATGGTAGATCAGGGACTGCAAGCATATCCACCAGTCGTACCCGTTTTGGCACCAAATGTTATACTGGATGTAGGTGCTAATGCACAGTTCCGTAACTTCTTTTGAGGATGTTACAGACCTTTCAAGGAAAAACACATCTTGTCTCTTCTATGAAAAATTTGACATGGGAGTTCTAGAAAAAACATCTTCTATCTTTTTTCGGCGGATGGAGGGCCACATGCCATAAATTCATGGTTGGAGGCCATGATTGCTATCTTTGAGCATCTAAAGATTCCACTAGAGTGGAGGGTGAATAATTTTTCATACATGCAATTTGATTCCTCCAAGAGATGGTGGGATGTTATCTCACTGTTGGGATGTCATCGGGATATGGATTTGGGAGAGTTTTATAGGACCTTCTAAAATTACTTCTACCCCGAGATGTTGAGAGCCGACCGATCCTGATAGTTCATGCATTTAGAGAAGGGCACTCTTTCAGTGATTGATTAGTCCTCTCATTTCACATAGCTTCAGCACCATTTCACTTTTATAGGAGTCGAAAATGTATCTTTGACTATGAGTTTTGACGATGGTCTCTGGTTTCACATCTGATCATAGATTAATGTCTTTTGGTACTTTTTGGTGAAGGCTATAGTGAATTCTATGCTAGTTACTAAGCACAATATGGGGGATTTATAAGCTATGACCCAGGGTGATTTAGCATCCAGGGCTTGTACTCCTTCGACAGATAGTAGGAAGCTCTGTAGGGAGCCATCAACTGATGTTTATTCAGGTAGCAAGGTGTTATGCTACTAGTGTAGGATGTGTGGGCATACAAGACTGCATTGTCTAAAGGAATCAGTTGAGAATTGGTCTTTGCGGAAAGAAGGGTAACATTCATCATTTTTTACAAGTGTTTTAAATAACATAATGTTATAGGAATTATGTTATGACTCCTTTTTTAAGATCATGACCACTTATTTCTCTACAGTGAGGGAACTGGAGGTCATCCAACCATTCAGGTCTAGGAGGAGGTCATGGCAGAAGTAGCCAGTCGGTAGGATTTCTACGACCACATTGTGGATCAGATAAGGGTAGTTTTTCAGGGTCATAGGGTAGTTGTATATGTAAGAATGTTTTAGTAGAGAAGTCCCAAGAAGAGAAGCATCTCAAACCCTCTATGGTTGAAGGTAGAGTTCTAGTTGTCTTAGTTTAAGCTTCCACTCTTTTTGACGCAATGGATTCCCATAGTTATATATCGGTTGCCATTCTGGAGATCATTGTTCTTAGTATCTTTACTTTTTAGGATGTTACAATGCTAAACACTCTATTGGGGCTTATTATGGATACTGTAGGTCAGTCCAAGGAGTTCCCTCTTGATGTTGGTGGTTTTCACTTATTATGGGACCCATATTTCTTAGATATGATAGGCTTCGATTTCAATCTCGGAATGGTCTATTTGGTCCCCTATTAGTCTTTGTGGACATCTATCACTGTAGGGTGAGTTTCACGTCATAATAGGGCATGAATGTTATACAGATGGTCGAGTGGGATGTCTATGAGAGTAGATCCGGACCCAAGAATCATGGGTTGGGAGGAATGAGAGCCCATATTTCAGGATTTTATCTCGATGACCAAGGGAATTCACAAATGGACATTCCTCCATTTGTGGATCATTTAAGACATGTCTTTCTAGAATAATTTTCTGGTTTACCTCTAAATAGAGAGGTGGATTTCTCTATTGAGATTTCCCATGAATGACACTAATTTCTATTACTTCTTATAAGATGGCTACACCAGAGTTACAGAATCTCTAGAAGAAGTTATATGAGATACAAGAATCGAGATTCATCTGACCCAGTACATTTATTTGTGGTTTTCCTGTATAGTTTCTGAAGAAAGTGGATGATACCCTCAGACATTGTGTGTATCATCAGAAGTAGAAGAATTTTATTGTAAAGAACTGATGCCCCATGCTAAGGATTGATGATCTCTTTGATCTACTTCGAGGAACCCGAGTGTTCTCTAATATTGACATTAGATTTTTTTATCATTAGTTTTCCGTTAGACCATTAGATATATTCCATACATCCTCCCAGATCAGGTATGGTTTAAACGATTTATTATGTCATTTAGTCTCATGAACATACCTGCAATTTTCATTGCATTGATGAACAGAGTTTTCAATCATTACTTATATTCCTTTGTGGTAGTATTCATTGAAGATATCTTGGTGTAATCTCACACTCGACACAACCATACCATCCATATTGAGATATTATTGAGTACAATGAGAGAGAATCAGTTGTATTTTAATCTCTAGAAATTCCACTTTTGGATGGACCAGATTCACTTATTGGGTATTGTTATCTCAAAGATAGGAGTATCAGTTGACCCAGGGAAAATGAGAGTAGCAGTTTCCTTGAAGCAACAGAAGAATGTATTTGAGGTAAAAAAAATTATGGATTTTTTGTTTCTACAGGTAAATTATATAGGACCTTTCATTCTTAGTAGCACCATTGAATTCCCAGAATAAGAAAGGAGCAAAGTACATGTGGACCAATCATTGTGATTCAGCCTTTCAGGAGCTTAAAGGGAGAATGAATTCATCACTGATACTGATTTTTCCAGAGTTGTGTAATAGTTACACTATTTAATTTCATGTGTTCGGAATCAGGCTATGAGGAATGCTTATAGAGGGGGGGGAGGATTCATTATATATGGGTCACAGATGTTGAGGCCACATGAGAAGAATTACCATACACATGTCCTCGAGTATGTTGTAGTTGTGGATGTTTTATGATGTTGGAGACATTACGTTTTGGGAGGGAATTTTATGGTATACACTAACCACATAATTCTACTATATATCATTATTATGCATGATCTAAATTTGGGATAACAAAGGTGGGTTGAGTACCTTCAGTCTTTTGACATTGATAATACCTATATACCTGGGAAAGGAAATGCAGTGGCTTTCATTGAGTAGGAGGACTCAGATACATGCAGTTTTGTTGGCCAGAAGTGAGTGGAGGATTACATATCTTTTCGTTGATATGCATTTGGAGGTGTATGATAGACATGGGTAGATGTTTCTTTCTTCTATAGGTGTTACCTAAAATATACTATATTGAGTGATAATGATGAAACTATTAGATTTGGATGGCCTAGTCCTATGGAAGAGTGTGTTAGGGGAGGACCCTTCTATTGGGTTGACCATAGGAGACAATGATATCTTGTGTTTCCAAGGGCGCATATGGGTTATGATAGACATACATGATGATTTGATGCGAGATTTTTCATTTCACATTTTTTGTAGTTCATCATGTTGTCAACAAGATGTATCAAGATCTACACCCAGAATATTGGTGTCCAGTTGTGATGAGGTATGTTTCTAGTTTTGTTATGATATGTTTGTTCTGTCTATAGGTGAAGATGATGCATTAGCGAACTACATGTCTTTTACCATAGTTTCCCCTTCACAAGGGGATGTGGAATGATGTCATGATGGATTTCATGATGGGATTACTGAGGTCACCATGAAGAAATGATGTCATTTGGGTTGTTGATGAAAGACTTTAGAAAGGTTGGAAATTTCTTGCTGATAAGGTAAAACTTCAGAGATGACGAGCTTGGATGGTTGTACATCGGAGATGTTGTACATTTTCATGGGGTTCCACACTCTATCATTTTATAATGGAATTCCTTGTTTACTTCTTCTGTCTAGGTGGGACTAGAGAAGGCATTAGGGTTATAGGTAATTTTGAGTACGTCTTACCATCCCCAAAAAGATGGTTAGTCTGAGCACACAATTTCAATTTTGGAGGACATGATTCAAGCATTCATATTGGATTTCGGGGGATATTGGGAGAGATTGATTCCCCTATGAGATTTTAACTACAATAATTGTTTTCAAGAGACAATTTAGATGGCACCTTATGAGGCTTGGTATGGTAGGCAATTCCAATCACCCATAAGTTGGATGGAGGTAAGAGAGGCAGTTATGCTAGGACCTCATGTTATCTAGGAGACCACTGTGCTGGTAGAGTTGCTGTTGAAGAGAATGGATAGTACATAGTATCACCAGATATATTATGATGATCGAATGATATGTCCTCTAGAGTGTGAGGTCGAAGATCAGGTTTTCATACGTGTAACACTAAGGGTGCGACATATGAGGATTTGATGACAGGGGAATATTTCACTGAGATACGTTAGGTCATTTTAGGTTTTGGAGAGAGTCGGGGTGGTTGACAATCATTTGTCATTACCTCAGATATATGGGTCTATGCATGACGTCTTAAAGGTTTCCCCGCCACTACATTACTTTTCAGACCCATATCATGTTTTAAACATGATGAGGGAGAGTTTGAGGTGGATGTTTCCTTTAAGGAGCACCCAATTCAGATTGTGGATCGTAGCACGAAGGTGCTCTAGGGCTACTATGATCAGCATGTATGAGTGTAATGGAAGCAAAGGTGAAAAAAGGATTAGACTTGGGAGAGGGAGGCCAACGTATGATCACAATGGCAAGAGTTGTTTGAATTTTTTTCTTCTCAACCCCTAGAAGGGAAATTCAAGGACAAATATCTTTCAGGGGGGGCTGTTTTTAAGAACCCAGATCATGATTTCAGTAATGGATCATGATTTCAGGTTGTTTTTATGGGAAAAAAATAAAATGGTATTTTTCTAAATACAAGTAGTGTACTTTTGTGTACACTCCGTGTACCCAGTTTCCATGTGTAGCCACGTACTAACTATTTAACGGCCATGAACATAGTCCTGTAAAAGACCTGGAAGACCATCTAAAGTTGGAGCTTCAGGTGGCTAGTACAGGGCATGTACATTAAATAAACATGAAATTTAATTTTCATTTTTATTTGATATGTCAGAGCGGGGTCGTGTTTCATGTCCCAAAAACAATTCTTCTTACCACGTCTCGCACATGAGATTCACATTTGGCCTATGATCTTCAAACTCATCCCATTACTCTATCCGAGCACAGAATGAGGCGCCACTAGGTGCGTTAAATTCCAACCCGTGAGTTATATCATTCCTTAGAGCCTCTCTTATTGATTTATCCTCTTCTCGTGTGTTATCAAGGGTTGATCGAATTTACCCTTTTTGTAGATCTAAGATGTTCTATGAAGATTTAGGGGCCAATGTTCATGAGTGTTCATCATAGAACATCATGTTAGGTGTTTTGTGCCTTTCCTTTGTTATCTTTTGATTATATATGATGAAAGTGAAGATTACCAATGTTTAGTGTCTTGAGAATTTTAGAATTTAATTATGTGTATGACCTATTATGGCGTGTTTGATAGAGAAAGGGTTATTTATTTTGCATAATGTTTATTACCTTGGTTATGAGTGTGTTTCCCATGTTTGGTTGATTATGGCTATTTGGTCAAGAATTTCATGTTAGGCTTGCCTTTTTCCATGACTTGTGTTTTTAGGATGGGTTATTGTTTATCTGAGATGCATTTTTTTCACATTGTGAATGTATGACCAAAGGGAATTTATTATCAGAGATTCCCGAGATAAGATCATTTATGTATAATTGGTTTTCTGTTGACCCATAGGCATTGAATGCGAGATATTTTGGGTGGTCATAGACCAAAGGGGTTAGACCATGAGAGCATCCCAGAGGGTCGTTATTAAATGAATCTTGGACCATAGGGAATAGTCTGTGAGAGCTAATAAGGGTTATTTTATTTTATTTTTTCTATGTAGGCCAATGGGGTATTGACTATGAGGGCAACCCAGGTGGTCATTTGTAAATGATTAGTGCCATGTAGGAACAATGAGGTTAGACATTGTGAGACTTCTTCGAGGGTAATTATATATTCATTTGATGTTATAATGAACTAGAGGGGTCTTATTGTGAGGAAATCTCCAGAGGGTTTCTTGTGAATATTTGAGTGATTGTGATGAGTATTCCAACCCAAATCAGAATCTTGGACTTGGTCTTACTTGATTGTTTAGATAGACTTTTGATATGTGTGTCTGTTATTACTATACTGGGGGATACATAACTTAGTCTATAACCTGAGGTTACATTATTCAATGGATTGAATAATTAATATATGTATATAAATATAATTTTAAACTGTAGGATTGTTTAATTTTGAGTACTTCATTGTTTATTGCATCATTTCTTCATATTACTTACTACATATATTCACTAACAGTTAGGCATAGATGTTTTGGTGGTTGCCTACAGGGATTCATCTAGCACCTAATTTGGGTAATGATTTTGGACCCAAAAATATTATATTGTTGAAGGTGTAGATAAGCTAAAGCGACCTAATTATTTACGTACTTAATTTCTATAAGAGTTAGAGAGCATGTGACCAAGCTGAGCCAAGCGATGGTGTTGGAGATTACTATTTTTTGTATTTTTGTTTCATTATTGTATTTCCATCATTGTAAATTGTTTGGCGGATTTCCTTTATACATGTGACCGGAATCATTTATTTATATATGCTGCATTTGTTTATACTATCAGTCTTCCACAATTTAATTATGTCGTATGGGTTTTCTTCGTCTCCTAATGTCTAATATTTTTTGTGATGTGTAGCTCTTCCAATGACATATTTTTTCATATTTTAATATGTTATGTTCCTTGTTTTATAGAAACTAAATCTCCTCATTGAATCTATTCAAGAATATCTAAAAGATATATATCATTTAATTTGAGTTAAACATATCTCATTTTAATCCTCCAAGATACATAGGATACAATTCATACAAATATTCATGAAAAAACACGACTGTTTAATATTCCACCTTTCCATGCATAAAATTCACTACTGCACGAACCTTCTCATCATGGAATTGATATTTCTCAAAATAAAGATCCAAACCTATTTTTTCATTCTCACTCTTTATACATTAAATTTTCTTCTTGTTCATGATCTGATGATTATTTTTTTCGGATACAATGACAATTACAATGTGAATATGTTTTTTTCCCTAATGACTAGTCACTGCATCATAAAAATTATTATGTAAATCATTGCATATCATAATGAAATTAAATATTATAAAATTCCTAGACACCTAATTTATTAAAACTGTCTAACCCTTAAAATTTCAATATGTGGATCTAGGTGACCATTTTATTTTGAACATTTTACTTTTTTGTGTTAAAATATCCTCCAAGAATATAATAATTTCTATTTTAAATTATCAAGTCAACTGTAAATGCTAAGATTATATACATTAAATATCCCAAATAGAATTCGTATGACCTTTATATACAACTGATTTATCTCATACATATTTTCTTAACCAATTTATATTTCTTTACATATTGTTAGATGGATTTTATGTATGATTATGTAGACCTTATATAACTTGTTACATTGGAAATTCATTGGTCTAAATGTGTATGATGTCCCTTCAATATCACTAAAATTATATTTATCCCTTCCATTCCTCTAATAAACTCTTTTTTATCAGCTCAACTAATACATTATTTATATATTTACAATTTCAAATTTTTTATAAAATATGAATTTTCCAAATCTTCACCAATCTATACAACACTCCTTTAAATAATTACCATGGAACTTAAAACCACTCTATATATGCTCTAAATACATTAAATGACATGAAAATATTAAAATATTTAAAAACCCTTTACAAATCATCTCTAAATAATTTTTGTATATAAATACATAAAAAAATGAATTTACATAAACCTTAACTACCTCATAAATTTTACATCTAACCAACCATATCAAATATTCATTTATAGGATATTATTCACTGATTTTAGTATTCTCACTATTAAACAATCCTGGAATTGATTCTAAATATTCTATCCATCATTTTTAGAAATATAATCATAGTCCCATAGTCATTCTTAGTATACAGATCATTATATTCTCAAGGAATGTCATGTATACATTAATTGAAATATATATAGAACATAGAATTTACTCAAAGATAAAATCAGGTCAACAATCATCACATTTATATGGTTCTCCTTGAATATATATTCCCAATGACATCTATAGATAGAAAAATATTCTTCTTTTATTCAATTTTTTATCATTTTTTCACATATAAGTGAGATGTATCCTCCTAAATCATTATTAAGCACTTCAACCTCACACATCACATATTGAAATATATATTGAAAAAAAACTACCAGCATAACCATTAGGTTATTTACATCTTACAAATATGATTTAGTTAGTTTCCAGAAAATGTTATTCCAATAACAAACCATAAAACACATTTTCATAATTATCACTATTGAAATATAAAAAACTCATTTTAATTTTTATAATTCAACATCCTAATGAATTATATATCTATAAATATATATATATATATATTATAGATTAAAATACTCAAGAAAATATTCCACTTATTTCTAAAGTGGTTTTATGGAAACAAAATTATGAGGAAATAATTTACTCTTTATAAAATGTTGAAGAAAAGTGGGACATATTAGGTTATGATTTTCAGTGTTTTAGTTAATTCACTAGAGATAGAATTTCCCTAGTTCCACTATATGTAGTCTCATGGCCAATACATTTACTCACAAAAAATATATTCTTACGACATAAAATTTGACATGAATTTATTAAAGATTAAATTATGGTTAACTGAACATCTGAAGTCAATAGAGTTGTTTTCAAACATATAGAATATTTCAATAAACCCTCCAACTCCATAGATTAATTAAATGTTATATTTATTTTTATATAAGTTAATGTAATTAGTTTTTAGGTAAATTAATAAGACCATTAAAAAAATATTGAAAACAATTTTCGTTCAAATCATCTAAATTAAAATTATTTTACTAATCGATGGTGAAATATTTACTATATATCAATGTATGAAATATTTAAAATAAAACAAATATCATTCCTTGAAAAGGATAATGATTATAGAATAAAAATTAATAACATAAATACTATATCATGGATAATATCTTCTTTCTATTATTTATTTGTTATTATTTCTGAATAATTTTTCTTGTGACTTATTTCTTAATGTTCCCTTACCATATAATGATTAGAAAACCCATCTTAAATGAAAGATTTTCAAGATTAATTTCTTTATTAAGGGAAAATAAAATTTGATATCTGAATAATATATAGTTTTTATTAGGGTTGCCCTTGAGAAAATATTTCGAGAAGAATATATTCATGTGATTAGACTACTTATTGAAATAATATCAAGTCATATTAGTGATTATCCATATAAATATTTATAAATTACGTCATAAAAGAAGTTTTTATTTTCATTTGAGTATTCTATTTATTGTTTATAAATATTTTTAGTATTTTTCAATTTTAAATTTTCTTTTTCTTTGGGTTATTAATATATTATAATTAACCTCCACACAATGCATGACAGTTTGTCAAATATTACACTTATGATGAAAAAATAACATATATTATAATTTATATCTAGAATTCTAATCAAATAAATATAATAAACAAATCAAATATTTCTTTCATTCATATAATAAATATTATAGTATCAACATATATGAGTACCTTTAATTATTCTCTATATAATGATTATGGTTAACAATACCTGTATTGATATTAAAATTCCTTTTATAAGTATTATATTAAAAATACCATTCTCATTATTCTTATTTAATGTCCTATAAACTCATTGTTTTTAAAAAACATTGTAATATGTTTCTAAACATTAAATACTAAAAATTTATTGATCTATATATCTTCATAGTACAATAATTTTAAATGTGACATATTTAAATACATTTGATTCATGATAAATCTTATTTGGAATTCTCCAACCTTGATAAATTAAATGTCCTAATCTTATATGATGAGGTTAATAAATCTATATTATTTTTGATATCATAGTTTCATAATCTTAAAAAAATCCTTATTTAGAATTAAATTGAGAATAATCATCATGTTTTCTCATTATATTACTAATAATATTTTTTTTATTTTGTTAAATTATTTCATAATATCTTTTCAACATGTTTTTCTAGGAGAAGGTGATAGACTGTGTAAGAATCCACCCAATAAACACGATAATGTTGTTTCCCATAAATTTTTTTAAACAAGAATGGTGATTCTATATTAGAATAATTGTATAGATATAATTTTTGTTGAATATATCTTTATATAATGAATAATTATATGATCTTGTAGTGGAAGAAAATGTTCAAGGTTATGGTACTCATTATAATAGTTTTATTGAGTTATAATAACATGATACTATAATGAATGACCATAATATATTTTAATGTTGCTGTAAAATTAATTACTGAAGGTAGTTTACTATTTTTGGAAATATATTGTTTGGTTGTGAAGAAAATATCCAAATATTTATTCTGAAAGATGATTATTTTTTAGTGATAATTATATATAGAATGGAATTTTGAACTATTTAAAGTGAAATAAACATTAAAATAATGTTATAATATGTCATAAATATTAATGATTATTGTTTATATAATAAAATAAACTTATAATATCATTGAATATATTTTAAAATCTTCCAATAAATTCTACTGTCATATATTATCATTTGAATTGATATGGAATTATTAAGACCTCAAAGTGATGTATTGAAGATTTTATGTTTTTATTTGAATAATTATAATTTTTACAAATTTATTATATTTTGAAAAATTCATGAACCACATTATGGAATCATAAGGATTATTGTAACCATCATAATGTCGATCCAAATAATAAGGATGGCTCATGGAAATTTATTGAATAATATAAAAAATAATTATATTTATATAGAACATCCTGAAGTGATTAGTGGAAAGTTTTTGAAAAGTAATCGAGTACAATTTCTGTGTTTTCCACTAACATATTGAATTCAAGAGCATATCATCATGTTTCATAATATTCACCATGACTAATATTTTGAGAAAATTTGTAATGGAATACATTCATACTTATAATTCATAATATGTGTATACCTAATCTATGACATTGTATTGTAAGACTATGATATTTGTATATTTTATTTTCAAGATTTTAAAATTCATTTAATCAATAATGGTCCTTGTATGTTTATCTATATTAATTCCAAATTGTTTCTAAGAATATTATAGAAGAAATAAATCTTTTAAATGATGTATAGGATAGAAAAAATTTTAAAATTTTATATTTTTAAGGTTCATATGGTTACTTTATAATCATAAAATGTGATAAATAAAAGGTATATTTGGTTGATAATAATTAAAAAATTAACAGCATAAACACCCAATGCACATCGTATGTTTGCATTATATTGTGAAAAAATTAGTAGACCAATATTATAATGTATAAAATATTATGAAATATATGAAGGTAGAAAAATAAAAAATATAAATTTTTCTAATAATATTATATTCTATGAATCATTTATTTTTCTTAGTAATCTATATAACCTAAGTGGGTTCAATTATTTAATCTGAATGATTGAAAAATATTATCAAAATTATAATAAAGATAAAGATCAAAATGACATACTATCTGAGAATTGAAAATTTATTCTGAATCATGTATATTGATTTTAGATGTACTCAAACCATTTGTAAAAATGTCTTGAACTAATGAAAAGTATTTATATTATTTTCATATAGAAAATGATTTTTTAACAGTGGATTTTTTAGGGAATATTTTGTGGAATATAATACTTATTGTATTGGCTAAATATCCGTGGAATTATTTTTTGGGATAAATTGATAATGAAATTAGGATTGGAATTCCTATAAATTTACAATAGAGATAATGTAAAATGAAAGAGGAATATTCATGATAATTGAGAAGTAACACAAGAAGATATAGATAAAAATGCAATAGAGAGCGCATTTTCATGAATGTTAGATGATTCACTAATATATCATAAAAATATTTTACGTTGAATTTTTTTAAAAAAAATTATAGATAGTTTTTGATTGGTAGAGAATATAAAATATTGAGAAGTAGAGCGGTAAAGATGATATGAGGCATAATTGGGGGACATGATAACTATCTTGTGAAAAGAATCACATTTGGAATAAAATATTTAGAGAAATATGATCTGAAACTAATATTTGGTATAGCATGTCGAAGATGGGTATAGAAGAATATGAAGATGCATATATTATGATAATATTAGATAATATATATTATTTCTGAATCATGGGATTAATGAAATAAAAATTTTATCACTAAAATATAATAGATAATTGGAACTTTTGATCCATAATGACTGATATGTTAAGATTTAACAATATATATTCTGAATATTATTTGGGTTAAAGGTGTTTAAATATGACTATGTTATATGTTGTTCATTATAAAAAAAACTATTCCAAGACATTAATTGATGATGTAGATTATTTGTTATTAATATTGGAACCACTTAATCAAAATAGGTATCTGTATTATAATATTAGGTGAATTATTGTAAGATGGTCAATAGATTCTATAATCTAGAAATAGTCCATCTATAGGAATGATGCACTTTAATTTTTTCATAATCATTACTCACCCCTGTTATAATTTATGATAAATTTTTTAGTTTAAAATAAATGTATGGGTGATCTAAAAAATGTAAGGAAAAAATCACCCACATTAAAGGCCAAAAATGAAAAATAATTTCATTCTTTTCTTTCAAATTGTTTGTATATTACATGTTTTATATTTATGTCTTTTAAAAAATTGATGCACAATAATATTGACCCATAAAAAAGGTTCCCAAATAATGAATGGGGCATACTTGAGTAATTATTAATATATATAAGGACTCAGAAAAATTTAATCACAACTAATTCACCACCTCCTCCGCTCTTCGATGATCACACACATTTTTTGAATCTAAAACTAGTATAACAGAGAATAATGATTTATGTTGGTGGTAAAATTTATAGTTTGAGTTATTTTTACTATATGGTTATGTAGTGCATATTTGAATATTATTCAAAAGATACAATGATTTGAAATTAAATTTATATTCTAATTAATATATAAATGGTTTTTTTCAGTTATATAAAAAAATAAGGAGAATAAAGTGGAATTGAAGATATTAATATCATTATTGAATAATGGTAAATCACCATGTGTAATGATATGAGTTTTATGATTAATAGTTTTTGAGTAAATTAAATTTCTTGAATATCATGTGTTAAAAATACCATATAATAATTTTGATACATGCCACACTTGGATATCTTGCATTATACATGACATTGTGTTTTTATGAACCACCATATACAATTACTATATTTATTAAAATATTAATATTAAAACTCATCTCTTAAACATAAATATATGAATAGATATTTTTTTAAAATAATTATTTCTGATGGTTTAATAATAATAAAATTTATTTATAATAACATACATAATTTTTTTTGAAGTCAATATATATTCCAAAACTTCTATGTTCTCAAAAAATGTGGTCTTTATTTTTAATTTTTACAATCATAAAATTATTTTGTGACACTTTAGAAAAAATAATTTGATAAAATAAACCCCATTTTGGAAATAAAATTGTTAAAATTATCATATGGTTATTTTTTATTATTTTTCTAAAAAGTTTCATTTTTCCAATGAATTGTGAAATATAATGAATTTTAATTGAAAAATGCCTTTTATTTTAATTTATTTACAAAAATAAATATTTTTTTGAATTGGTTTTAAACTAGAATAGGTTCATTTATTTGTCAAATATTCAATTTTATTTCATTGTAATGGAATTCATATATAATTTCGATACAAAAACATTGTATACTTTTATCATTTGGTCATTAAAAACCCACATTCTCATCACGTCAACATGATTAATTTTAAATAAAATTTCTCATCTATGGAAAAAGGAGTTCAGAAAAATGCATTCAATATTTCTAATTAAACTAATTTATATTATATAATATTGTCAACATAATTTTTATCCAAACGTTGTCATAAAATATGTAAACATCATTTACCATGGTTAAGGTAAAAATAGGTTTATAAAGAGGTTTAAAAATTTAAGGGATAACATTACCTATAAACATGTATAAAACTAATATTATATAAATATATTGACAATTAATCTTTTATGGTTCAATAATGAGTAAATTTGGACCCCGGTGACATTTTTAAAAAGATATAAAACATAATTCTATTAAAAAATAACATGTGTGTTCTCTCTGCCACTTATTAATGGACAAAACCTCTGCTTTCTTTTTCACACCTTAAAACCCTTTTTATCAGCCAATAAATAAAAAACATCCCAAATTCCCCTGTCCCATTCATGAATCATTATTCTATTCATAAATATAACTAAATAATTCTTTTATTGAAAAATCAAGGTGGATACACAATGATGAAGTAATGTTCAACAAAAAGTGTTTTTATTACTTCATCCACCTCCAATAAATTATTATTTTACAATTTTTACATAATAAAATATATTTTATTGATATATTATGATGTTTTTAAAATTATATTACCTCGAACCATATCCACTTCCATTAAAAATTCTTACGAACTCATCATTCATGGGTACAAGTGATTACCTCCTCACGAACTGATGTCCTTCATTTTAATATCATCATCTCTCATGGTTGGAAATAATGATGGATTGATTATTAATATATTATATATTTTATATTATAATTCATATTTAATTTTAATATCACTCAAACCATTATTCATTCAATTTTTTGGGAAGATGAAAATGTCTCTTTTGTGTGTGGCGAACTACCACCTCATGAAGCGATTGGATTCATTCAGGCATTTCATTAATGGTAATAAAGTTGGTTTTAATGAAAATATATTATATATATGACATAAAAATTATAATAAAATTACAACATATGTCATTTATTTTTAATTCATTCAATATTATATGAACAATTAAATGTTTGTCATAAGTATGTTTGACCAACCATTTCTAGGAATAATGTATTTCTCATCCTATCACTATATTTTATTAATTACTATAAATAAATATATAATAAATATATATTATATTTATATCATTTTTATCATTCAAGATATGATGAAATAATTATCGAAGTAAGAGGAAAAAAACTAAAATCAATATGTTTATTACACAAAACATAACATTGAAAAGGAATTGGTAATGAATGTATAATAATGATTCATATGAAATTCAGATTTTTTTGAGTATATATTTCCATATTGTAATATTATATCATGAATCTAATTCTTTAAATTCATTTTGATGTATACTTTATTAGTTATTGGAGATTATGAATAAAAATATTATTAATGAGGAACGTGATTTTTGTCTCGTTTTTTTATTCTTTAAAATATATGTTATGTTTAGCACGAAAATTAATTCACAAGGTGTATACAGAACCTATTGGATATGAAATATCAATTATTTATTTATCATAGTGATATATTTATTTATATTTCTGGTTCTTTCTTCATGGGATTACGATTTAATGTTTCCAAAATGTTAATTATTTTATGTTATCATCTAATTTTTTATCGATATTAATCATGATTATGATTCCTCTGATAAAATATTATTATCCAATTATAAATAAAATATATTGTTTTGTTATCAAAAGGGATATTAATTATATATTCATGTAACAGAACAATTTTATCGATATTTATTACATAAAAAAATTTATGAAATGTTTTTACAAACATATAAATTTATCCATATCATTGGTTGGAAATCTATTTTCTTCCATGAACACGTTTAAAAAAAATCTAAAAATTGAATAATTATTCTCTTATGAAGGTTCAAATACATTTTTATCCATTTTTTTGTTTTAAAAAAATTGTGAATTGAATAGTCATGATATTTTCTAAACATTTCTTATTTAGATTTTACATAAAATGTTAAAACAATGTTTTTCACATTCATGACATGAGTTGTATCTCCCAATATCATGGAGGATCAATGATATAAATATAATTTTTTATTTTTTATTTTTTATTTACAAATAAAATTGTTTCCTTAATATTTGGTATATTTTTAAATTAAAAAATTATTTCAATATAAAAAATGTTTTTTTATATTTTATTTATTTTTTCCTTTTTGGAAATGATATTTACTTTTAGAAATGTTTTAAATAATTTTTAATAATCCCATTACATGATATCTTATTTATTTTCTATGAAAAAAATTTTGAGCATGATTCTATTTTAAAAAAAAATATTTTTCACAAAATTTTATCTTCCTCAAGAAATTTTCCGAGCGATTTATCATTCAAATTAATTTTCAACCAAAGATTACAACAAATGATATTAACTATGGTTTACTATTTATATGATCATAGGATGCCATTATTATTCATTCAATAAATGGTTTATTGTGAAAAGATTTTTATGAAACCATTTTCTATCTCATTTTATAACATTATAGAATTTTTATGAATCCTAGTTCTTTTTTCTATGGTATATTCTATTAACAAATGAGGAAGTGTTTGTTAAACCATAGGCCTTTATAAAGTTCATGATAATATAAAGTATTTAGAAACCCATTTAATTTATTAGGTTTTTATGTAATTATTGTTTTATTATATTATGGAACACATAAATATGGTATTAATTTTATAACAAGTGGGACCTTTATCATTGTTCAATGCATTTAGAAATGATTTACATATCATGAGATGGACAGGAATGGAATGAGGATTTAACAATGTTTATAATGGGGATTTACCCACAATGTGGGTTTTGGGAGTTATCCATGTCTACTATGATGGTTTTGGGAGTGAAAACATTTCACTATGATAGCCTTGGAAATGATCCTTGGCTATCATGGAAATGATTATATATTCTTATGTGTATTCAAAAATTACATTCCAATGTTATTATCTCATGGTTCATGCTCTTTTATTTCACTAGGATTCATGTCTCATGAATTTCCAATCATTATTCCATGATTAATTATTATGATCTTCATTACGAAGGGTATGGATTAAAATGTTGTGCTCATTTTATCAAACCCTTATGTTCATGTTATAATTATGTACCTCCCTTATTTACCCTTACAAAGAGTTTGTTCTCATCCTTTCTTATCTTCCATTCCCTATGCAATGAATAAATTTATTACGTATGATATTTGTAAATAAGGTTCTATCTATGATCGTAAAAGTGGGAATGATATATTTTAAAAATGGGCCAATTTTTTGTATTTCCTTGTTTCCAAAGATTGAAAACTATTATGGTCCCCTAATTGTTTTTTTTAATTTAAGGAATACTCAAATAAAATGATGCAATATCTAAGTATGATAATCATAGGATATTATGGTTTGTATCATAGTACATGTATAGTGAAAAATTGGAAATAAGGTCGAGAAAACCTATTTTAGATCCCTAAATACATTTGAAAGGAAATCTTTAAGGATGAGTCAAATTATAGGATAATATACTAGAATTGTGGTGAAGGATAGATTGAGTTGTTTCTACCAAATTATATCCTTTTATGGGTAATTCAATTTGATAGAGATCTTGAATAGTTGTACCCAGTGGAAATAACTCCAAAAACGGTCATAGATCATGACTCAATATTCACATGGTGCAAAAAACATAACTTTATTCACAGTTGGTTTGACACTCCCAACGAATGTGCATTAGAAATTTAAAAAGTTGTTATTAAAAATCATAAAGTAATTAAATTTTGACTAAGAATTAATTTGAATAAGCATAGGGTATCAATGATTAATGAATTAATCAATCACTATTTAGACATCCTATAAGTGATTTTACAATTTTTTATGGTTCCCCATCATGATTATGATTTAATACATAATGTGTTTCGGTTTTATCATATAGTATGATCATAAAGAAACCATTTCAATTGTGAGTGTGACAAAAAAATGAATTGATTTTCCTCCTAAGAATCAAAATGTTATGGGACCTATAATCATAAATATATATTCAAATATCAAACAATGTTCTCAAGATATAAATCCTTCCAGAAATATAAACTATCATTGGATGGAACATAATTATGTTTAGTCCATCATGAGTGAAATTACACTTTGTTTTAAAGGATCTTTATATCCACTAGTTTCTAAATAATTGATAAAAACCATTTATAACATATTTATTATTATAGAGTGTTGAAACCAGATAAATTATTTTTGGATGTATACTATATTGAAGGTTATGTGGATTATATGGTGACTCTTATAACGAATAAGAGGCTACAAGATGAAACTAACTCGATGGATTTGAATGATTTTAGGAACTTATTTTCTAAGATGTATATACATTATACAATACATATGATTTTTGAGAAGGACTTACTTCTGATAAATTGATAGGATGATGAATCCATTGGAACATATGGGCCCAATTTTACCAAACCCAAGATTTACCCTTTCATATTATCATCCAACAAGAATGTAAAGATGATCTATTCTTCAGGGGCTCATAACCATGTTTCAAAATAGAATTATCCATATGAGACTTTAGTAGCTATGAAAATATTTTTTAATATGCTATCAACTTTTAAATAGAGTTTTGAGTTATTTATCAATATCATCATTATGATAAGAAGCGAAAATGGATTTTAAGGGAAAATATTGGAACCCTATAGTGAAGAAGATGATTTTTCTATAATGATCAATGTATGGGAAAAATATAGGATGAAATTTTTTAATGGAATAGTAAATGTATTTTGTTTGGAAGGGAAAGTTATCAGGAATTTTATTTTGAAGGTAATGGGAAGAAGTTGGATAATTATGTGAATTTATAGAAAGATTCAAATAATTCTATACCAAAAAATGAGTATTTAAACTTCAAGGAGTGTGGGTGTTATTCTAACTAATTCCCAAATCTGAAGGTCAGTGATTATGATCGATTTCAGAAATATCTTATGTCGAGAGACAAAGGGGAATCTCATGTGATCACTACTTTTAGTGATAGGTGAGATAACAACATGGTTAAAGGCACACAAAAAATATACTCTATAACTACTAATTTAATAACTGACTATTAATATACTCTTTCATTAACTTCTAAAAAATTCGATATGAGTATTTATATTCCCCCCCATGAATTAGATATAGAATTCATATATAATCCCCATAAATTTATGATGATTTCAATTGATTGTTTCAATTTCTCTTCTTTCGATGTTGGTGGGAATGTTCTACATGAAACTATTTTGATTATTCCTCTAGGTGAATTTGATGTTATATTGGGAATGGATTGTTGGTCACAATATAAATTGTACATCAATTGTCATGGAAGGTAAGTTACATTATATATTCAAAAACATCATATGATATCAAATAAATTAAATTATTTGTTCTAATATATGATAGAGATTACATCTAATGTATAGTTCTTATTAACAATTAATAAAAGTTCATTATCTCAAATTATTAGGGAGAAAATTGAAAAAAAAATTTAACATTGTGCAGAAAGTTCTTGAAGGATTTATGGAATAGTTCATTGTCCTTCCACTAAAATCTGATGTACAGTTCTCAAATGTTTACATACATGGTACCACACAAATTTCAATGAATCGCTATTAAATTTCAACAACCGAGTTATTGGAATTGTTGAAATAAATCCACTAAAACCAAGATAAGGAATTATTTCAGGAATTTTTGTCACATTGGTGTATATAAGTTAATTTTTTAAATGAATGATTGATCAATATGAATCTACATTTAAAATTCGGAGATAAACAAGAAAATAATTAATAACAAGTACCATATTTTACATATTAATGAATTATTTGACCACCTTTTTGGAGATCAATACATTTCCATGATCGGCCCCCAATTTGGATATCATCAATTGAGGGACTATAAAGAGGTTATTCCAATGAAATCATTCTATATAAGGTATAGAAACTATGAATATATAGTGTTTCAAGTTGGTCTTACAAATTCCCCCACAATATTCTTGTATATATCGAATATTTTCTTAAGAGGATACCTTGAGTAGTTCATATTAGTGTTTTTAGATGATATTATTATAAAGTAAACGAAAAAAAGAGTATAAAGATAACTTGAAAATTATACTGAAGACCCTATGTAATGATAAACTATTTGAAAAATTAAAAAATTGATTTTGGCCAGAAAAAGGATTTATTTTTTTTTTGTTATATAATCTCATGATAGGGTGTATGATTATATCTATCAAAGATGAAGACTATTGAGTGTTGGGAAAGAGAAACCATAGATACAATAATCCATTGTATTCTAGTTTTACATGGATATTATCAAAACTGTATGGATAAAATCTCAAGAATATATAACACTCTTACCATGTTAACATGACTGTTCTCCATGTTAATCTGGGTCAATGAATGTGATAAAAATTTCATTGAACTGAAGAGAATATTTGTCATCATAACTTTTCATACATTAAACTATAATATACATCTGTTTCTAATATATACTAATGAATCCAATAAGTCATTGGGATGTGTTCTTATACAAATGACATGGTTTTATCTTCTTCCTCACGATAATTGAAGAATCTTGAAGAAAATTACCCAAATCTTGATTTAGAGATAGCTATGGTAAATTTTTCGTTAAATATATTAAAAAATATTGACTTTGGAGAAATGTGTTACATATTTAGAAATTATAAATGTATAATTTAAATATTAGCAAATAAGGAGTTGAATATTCTTCGTAGAAGATGGTTAGAGATGATTAAATATTATGACTTCTCAATACACTATAAACCATGGAATGAGAAGAAGTTTGTAGGTTGCTGAAGCCCAACTGATTATGATACATTACCCATGGTGCATATAAAAAATATACAATATTTAATGATTTGAAATGCGTGGATATGGAAATCATAAATGAAGTGTAAAAATATTAGACTTCTCAATTGAATATTTAACCATCTACCTAATTGAAGATTAAATATGTGAAGAATAATGATTATGAATATAAAATAATGATATATATGTTCCGAAATTTAATATTGATCATAATGAAATGATATGTTTTAGCAATAGTCTGTGTGTACCATATATTCCATATTTGAAGAAGGAGTAGTTAGTGGAAGCTCATATTCCTTCATTCTCTATTCATTTGTGATGTAAAAACATTTATAGATATTTTAATGACTATTTTCAGTAGGATGGAACGAAGAGGGATATAATTGAATATTATTTGGTTTATTAGAGTACCACATTCCATTGTGTCATAAAGTAACTAATCTCCCCAAAATAACGATGACAAATAATTCTATATGGGTTTTAGTAAATTAACGTAAAAATACATCACAATTCATCACTGTTAGTGAATAATGATATATATATCACCATTCAGTGATATACATTAAGAATGTTATGTGGTTTCTTGGAGTACCACATTCCATTGAGTCAGATCTGGATCTTTGGTTCAACTCATAGTTTCATAACTGTCTTCACAATGTTCTTTATATATAGTTGAGTTTCATCATTGTGTATCTACCTAAAAAAAGGTCATTCTGAATGAAAAATTCAATCCTCCGATGATATTTTGAGATATTTTTGTTTTAGATTTCAAAGGTGCTTGGTATAAACACCATATTATTATTTATATTTTTAAAAGAATAAATTTATGATAATAATTTAGATACCACAATATGAAAACCTATAGGGAAATAAATGTAGAGAACCCACATTCTATAATGATGTGACATAAGGAAATATACAGGCACATGAGATAGATGATGAAATGGTATGAAGGCTAGAGACATTCAAAAATTCAAAATGGTAGCCTCATGTTGATAGAAAATTTTTGCTGATATGTACTGACACTATCAAGAAGTTTAGGTTAGTTAAAAATTATTTCTCGGAATCTTTCAAAGGAATAAGTTTTTGAGATTCTAGAAGAAAGGGAAACTAAGACCTACGAATATCGGTCCCATTGAGATACATGTTATAATAAAAAATATTTATTATCACTTGGATCTTCCACCAAATTCCATTCATGTTAATTATGAGTTACATGTATCTCTACTGAGTAAGTACAGAAATGACCCATGACATTTTTTGAACTCAGAGTTTATAACACTCGAGAAAGATATTTCTTATGGGGAGAAACCGACATAGAATGTGTATCATACAAAGAATGTAATATGAAGAAATTCCACTAACCAAGTCAATGTTTTTAGTGAAAGAATCAATTTTACAAAGGTTCTTTTGATCTTTATGATATCATAAGGAAGAAGAATCGTTATTTTTAATATTAGAGTGACACATTTCAATGATGGAATTCATTTAAGGGAGGGGGACACCCAATATTTGTATGAAATTTATTATTTATAAACATATTAGATTTAATTCATAAATTCTATTACATGAAAAAAAAATTTAATCTTATTACACAGGAAACATTAGGTTAGCCTGCATTATTCACAACATATAGTTTATTTGAACCACAATATATTTTAAGTAAAATTGTTTAAATATGGACATTATAACCAAGTTATTAAATATTGAGATATGTATGGTAATGAATAATTTTATAAATAAAAATAATAAGGGTTTTATATAAATAAAACATATTAACAATATGATACACAATTTTATATAAATTCATTACATGTTTCAAAAATAATTTTTTTTCAAGATTTATTTTTATTTTTATTTTGAAAAGTAATAATATTAGTTTTTGAAACATTTAGAAAATTAATTTGAAAATTTAAATTTCATTTTTTAAATGATAATATCAAATTTATCATAGGGTGAATATTTGTGATTTTATGGAAAAAAATTTAATTAATTTTCTGAATAACAAATTTTAATTAAAAACTACCATTCCATTTATTTTATTTATAAATTAATATTATAAAATAAATTTTTTTAATGTAAATACTGTTAAGTTTTATATCCATTAATCTAATTTATTTCATTTTAATCAATTTCATATTGAAATTGGATATATAAAACCATTGGAAACAATTTACAATTTTATCTTTAAAACCCCCTTTTCTCATAGCATTAGCGGAATAAATTTTCGATTATAATTTTCAAAATATTTTATTGAAAATTTAAAAATTGGATTACACATTTGGAATTTGAATAATTCATATTTTCTTATAATTTCAAAATTATTTTCGACAAAAAATAATTGTAAATATAGTAAATAAATCCTAAGTTAAGGTAATAATGAGTTTATCGAGTGTTAAACATCAATGATAAGGGTTAAAGAGCTTATAAAATTCTTCAAAACTATCATCTAGGCATATTTTGACCATTCATACTATATGTTTTGGGAATTTAACAATTTCCCCCCAGACCTATTTTGAAAAAATTTGGAGAACCGAATTCTTTTCAAAAGAAAAATTTTGTCCTTTACCTAACATATAAATGGCCACCCATATCTATAGTTCATTACACTATAAAATACTTAAAATTACATTTATGTATACCCAAAACACTACCCAACATCCCACATCTCATCATTGAACCCTTATTTTGTATTGAAATCCATCCATGGAAGGCTTTTGGAGAAAACCTACGGACGATACCCAAAGAAGAGGTAACATACATCAACGATCATTTTTGTATAATTTCTCCCACCACCCTATTAAATTACTCTTATAACATTATAGTATAATAACCACTTTTTATTAATATAATAATATGTTTTTATGTAAATTTTGAGGCCTAATACCATCCACAATTAATCAAATGTGTTACAAAGTCATCATTTGTTTGAATGACGGACTACTGCCTCACGAATCGATGTGATTAATTTTTACATTACCACCTCTCACAGTTTGACATAATGATGTATTATATATTTAGATATTATATGAATGATACCATTTT
Source organism: Viscum album (assembly GCA_963277665.1). NCBI lineage: Eukaryota > Viridiplantae > Streptophyta > Magnoliopsida > Santalales > Viscaceae > Viscum > Viscum album. The sequence goes on along the minus strand of OY728159.1, from coordinate 988,219,859 downwards.
TCTTACGTGAGTATTATATCAATCCTGAATTAATTATTTTCATTTTATGGGAATACAATAACATCGCCCATTTGTACGACATGCTACTACCTCACAGAGAGATGTGATCTGTCCATGCTTTATATTGAAGGTAATAAGGATGTGTTTAATTAACATATGTGATATATATTAGAAAAATATTGATATATAATTATAATATAAATCATTTATTTTTTATTTAAATTTCACAAGATAATGGAAATAGTGTTCATCCATATGTATGGTCTACCGTCTCCATAAAATGTGTATTTCTTTTCCAATCACTATATTTAATGGATTACTCTAAAATAATATATAATGATTATATCTGATATATATATATATATATATATATATATATATCATTTTTTACATTCTAGAGAGGATGAAAAGTGTTTTTAAAATATACTGATAGAAAAAAAATCAAAACATATATGAAAAACAAAGATGGTTTTACACAAAACTTAAGTTTAACATGGAGTTGTTAGTAAACAATAAATAAAAGGATATATAAAAATCATATGGGGTATGGTATATGTAAAACCAATGCTCTCTATTCTGTTATGAAACATTTTTGGGTGTTTTTTAGGAATAAAAGGAATATAATATTTTATATCTACACATCTTGTTCTTCTAGGTACACGTCGTGTACCTCACTTATTGTGTACCGCAACGGTTTGACCGTGAGACGGTCGAGTACATGTCTATGTGGTGACCTGTCTGACTAGCTTAATTTGGGGTTGGTTGAGGCTACTATACGACATGTAGTTCTAACGAACATAATGGGTAATTTTCTATTTATATGACATGTTAGAGTGGGGTAGCATCCAGTGTTCGAAAACACATTCTTCTTCCCGTGTTTCGTATAGGAGTACTTCAGAATGACGAAGGAAGTTCAATCTCTCGATTCTCCATAGGATCTCTAATTGAGACACTATCAGGTGCATTGGAACCCCACTCGTGATTTCTCAAACCCTCCTGATCCCTTTTTCTTGATTCATCCTATCTTTTTAGTTATTCAAAGTTGGTAATTGTTTATCGTTTTTTAGATCTGTATCGATCTAGACCGATTCAAGGGCCGACGATCAAGTATATCGATCATACTACGTCAAGGTTGGTGGTTTGTTCCTTAAACTATTCTTATTTGAATTATATATACTAAAAGTGTTGAAAGACCACTTTTTTGGTATTACATTCTTTGGAATTTAAATCTGTTATTACCTATAATGGTTTTATTGTTTGATAAAGGGTTGTTGCTTATGTGTACGGTTAGATACCTTGTCTAAGGGACACCCCATGTCTCTGTTTCCCTTGTTTCATTATTAACAACTATTTTTTCTAGGTTTACATTGAGGTATACCATGGTTTCCATTCCTTCTATTATAAGGATAATGTTTTATTATGTGAATTTCATGTGATATGCATTACGAATGTTTAGTCATGAGGTTGTTATGGATTATATGAGATGAGATGAGATGATATGCATTATATATTTTTTCAAATGGACCTCAAGATCTATAGTAAATGAAGACTGAGGGGACTTCCATATTTATTTATTTGATATGATATGTGTGAAATTTATTTTTCCAATTGACAGTGAGAACCTTCCACCCAAAAGACTGGGGGGGCTTCGGAATTATTTACACAGGCCCATGAGACCCTTGATGTAGATGATTGAATTGAAGGTATTAGACCCTGAGAGCTTTCCCATATGGTCGTTTTTTAATAAATTTATGTTATGTTGGGGAAAATGGGTTATACTGTGAGAGAATTCCTAGAGGATTGTTATTTAATGAATTGATACTATGATTGAAAAAGGTGGGTCAGCCTGTGAGAACATTCTCATATGGTCTTTTTTAATAATGGATTGATTCTACAGATTCTTCCAAGATAAAGCACAATCCTGCATTTAGTCTTACTTGATTGTTTAGTTGGTCTTATGAGACATCTATTTTGTAAATTTACACTTGTGATATAGTTATTAGCCAAGATCCTAGGGTTACAGGATTCAACAGTTGAATAATAAATTAAAATGAGTGTAATTGAAAACTGTAGGATTTTATAATTTTGAGTAAATCATACTTTACTGCTTCAGTTTTACATATTATCTCATATAAATATATATATCCACTAACAAATAGTCAAATATCATTTGGTGGTTCCAAATTTGGATTCATCTCACACACTATCTGGGTAATTATTTTAGACCCAAGCTGATTATATGATTATAGGTATAGATAAGGGAAATCACCCTTTTTCCTCGAGGACTTGATTGTTTTTTGATCTAGATAGCATGGGACCAATATCAGGCTTGTGATGCGGTTAAAGAATACTATATTTTACCTTGTATTGGATTGTATTGTATTTCCATCTTTTAGAATTGTTTTGGCTTCTTTTATAGTAACATATGACATGCATCATTATATATATTAGATTATTTCTATTGATTTTACATTCAATATGCTGCTGTTTATTTCAATTTCGTATTATTGATTCTTTGTTTTTTACTATTTGTTTTTCACCCTATTTACTCAGCAAATGAGGGCATTGTTTCTCCAATTTCTCACCTTGGCCCTCATTGCTAGTTAGAAGACCCTAGAGTTTGGTGAAATTTGGTTGAGGTCATGTGACTAATGAGATTTAGTGAATGTTTGGGTTGTACCAAGATCTGATACATTACAAAGTTGTATCATAAGGGTATTTTCTGGTTTCCATTAATTTTTTGGAGTTAATAAATTGGGATTGGTAGGAAATGGAGTTTTGTACTTTTTTGTTCATGGGAGTAGTTACCCCTTGTACATGAAAGTTCACAATTACCTCAAATTGAATTATAATTTTTAGTTTTTGAACTATTTCATATGATTCTATTTCACCCTTGGGTGACATGATTATTTTGTTCTATTTGTATTGATATCATTGTGGTTTTATTTTTTTCAACCCAATGAGATTGGGGTGTGCCATCTCATGTGTAATGACCAACCAATTCTCATTGGCTTGAGAGTAAAATGAGTCATTACTAGGCCTTAAGAGACATCCCCAAGGCACCAAAGGCTGGCAATAAATTCCAAAGGGATTCAATGCAATTGGGGGACGATTTACCCTTTGAGAAAAAAACCAACCAAAACATCACTAACAACAACTATATGATTCATGTTAATGAAACAACCAACTCGAGCACTACCAAAAGAGAACTACACTACTCCACAAAACAATACATAACCAACACAACATCAGAGTACAAAGAGGAAGACTAAACTAAAGACCAAAACATGCCAAGATACACTCCACGGCTCCACCCCAAGCTCCATGCACCATGATCACAAAATATTCCAAGCATCACCACGAAGCACTAGTAATGAGATTCCTTACCTTTACCTATGTCCCGGAATACGACATCTTCAAAAACACCAATGTGCCAAAGTAGGGGTGAGTATAAAACTCAGAAGCTTTTCCCCAATGACTTCCCTACTCAGGCCAATAGGAGAGAATAGATATCCACATTTATATAAAAATAGTTTATATAAAACATTTTCTCAAAAGGAGTTTATAAATAAATTTAAACAAGTTTCCAAAACAATTCATTACCAAAGGCATTCCAAGAGTAATTTAAACCAGTTTTCCATCAAGTAATTTTTCCAGAAAAATAAAAAATCGAGCTTTATAACCATTTCACAAAATCCATTTTGGGCAAACTCAACCATTTCACAACCCATGAAATCATCCATGCATGCTTCGTTATGACATATCCATACTCATGAGTGGTCTCTCTTCGATCTACCATGTCATCCCAAGGTAATTGTTTCAGATGTTCCATTACACCTTTGGCACCGAGCACAAGGTCATATTTCAACCAAGCCTCGTTCATATAGTTACCATTATTCCATTAATCGTTTGGCACCGAGCACAAGGTCATATATCAAACAAGATCCATACATGAAACATGAACACACACCACATATTCTAAATAGTCATTCCTAAAATACCCTTTCAATAAAAACACCTTTTTATTGAAAACCATTTCCATCAAAACCATTTCAATTCCAAACCATTTCAATAAAACACCATTTTTTTGAAAACCCATTTTTTCAACAAAAAATTTACAATTTCAGCAATCATAATATAAAATAAACATTTTAAATTCAAGAAGCCAAATCACTTTTCAAAACATTTCACCAATATTTCACAATTACATCAAAACCATAAATCATCACTAAAGAATATTTATTCCATGCTTTTCACAATCAAAACCATTAAAATAATCCAATTTGAAACCAATCCAATAAATTCTAACAAGAGGATTCAAGAGCGAAGCCACCTACCTCAATGGTTTTGACGAAAACCCTAACAAACAAAGAATACACAAGATAACCCGGACGATTCACCAAGAATCCTCTGTAGATCTCTTCCCCTAACACAACCAAGAAAAAATCTCATCATATTTTGCATCCACACACTTAGATCTACCCATAATGGGTGTAGATCTAACAAAAAAAGAGAAGAGGAGAAGTAGATCTAAGTATATCTAAGAAATCGATCAAGAATGATGAAGAACGATCACATACCTCAAGAATCCGCTTCAATTCACCGAGAGAAGCCTTCAGATCGCCACCGGAACAATGGGTGAACCCTCCTTGACCTTAGGAGAACCAAAATCCCGAGTTAGGGCCTCTTAAGAGCTTAGACGAGGCATTTTGAGGAAAAAACACTTTAGATCCACAATTTAAGGATCTCATTTAAGTGGCCACACGGTTAGATCACACAGTTTGACAAACCGTGCGCTAACCGTGCATTAGATACTGCCTCGACCACCAATCTCGCATGGTGTGGCCACGCAGTTAGACAAACCGTGCACCGCCTGTGTGGAATCTACTGCCTCCAAGACCAACTATGCACGGTTTGGCCGCACAGTTTAGACAAACCGTGAGTAGCCAGTGCGACTTTCCCTTTTGCCTCAAAACGTCATTCCATGTTTTTCCCAACTCTCACATACATCTCCCTTATCATTATAACCATTGAAATTATCAAGAAAGGGTTACATATTATAAATTAGGGGTACTGAAATCTCCCCACCATTGGTATTTACATCCTTGGAAAGTAGAAAAACTTCAGCCAGCAGAAAGAGTTCAGGCCACTGGTCTTTCATTTACTTTTCACGTTCCCAAGTATCTTCCTAAATCTGACCATGCTACCATAAAACCCGCACTAGACTTATTCTTTTTCCACGCAAGACTTTCTCTTTCCTATCCACAATTTGTTCCAGGATATGTATCAACGAAGCATCCGTATCTAGGACAACGTGATCCCATATAATCACATGGTCAGGATCATGCTGATACTTTTTCAACTGAGATACATGGAACACATTATGCACCAAACTGAACCATGGTGGTAATGCCAACCGATATTCCACCTCTCCACCCCATTCCAATATATCGAAAGTCTCAATGTATCTAGGAGAGAACTTGCCCTGCTTCCCGAAATGACGATGTCCATGCCTTGGAGAGATCCTCAAGAAAACATGATCATCCACAACAAATGACAATGGTCTTCGACAGTGATCTACATAATATTTCTGACGACTCTGAGCCATATCCATCTTCTTTCTAATCAACATGGTTTTATCTATGGTCTTTTGGACAAGGCTTGGCCCAACTAGTGAAGTTTCACCGGTTTCCACCCAGCACAGTGGAGAATGAAAAGGACACCCATACAATGCTTTAAACAGAGCCATGTGTATCGAGGATTGATAGTTGTTATTGTATGAAAACTCCACTAAGGGTATATACTCCTCCCATGAGCCACAAAAATCCACTACACAAGCCTGCAACATATCTTCTATAGTTTGTATCATCTGCTTAGATTTCCCATCCCTCTGAGGATGATACGTTATGCTCATAGTCAACTGAGTTCTGAGGGATCGCTGTAATGATATCTAGAAACGAGATGTGAACCTTGGATATCTTTGTAAGACTATACAAACTGGTATACCATGCCACTTTACCACTTCTCGGATATAGATTTTTGAATGATCTTCCACTATATGTGTTTCGTGAATTGGGATGATATGGGCCGATGTGGATAGACGATCTGCTATCACCCAAATGGCATCATGTTTCTGGACCGTTCTTGGAAGACCTGTAACAAAATCCATTGCTATCTGATCCCATTTCCACATTGTGATAGCTAAAAATGGTAATATACCAGCTGGTCTCTGATTCTCTTCTTTAACCTACTGACAAGTTAAGCACCACGAGACGAACTCATCCACTTTCCTTTTCATGCTGCTCCACCAAAATTGTTCCTTCAACGACTTATACATCTAATGTGTACTTGGATGTACAACCCATATTGAATGGTGGTAACCATGAAGGAGTTTTTCCTGAAAAATCATAGGTACAACCATCTGATCTCTGAAACACAAAACGGAACCTCCATCAAGTTTCCAGCCATGAATGGTCTCCGCACCCTTGAGTTTTGAACATACAACCAGACATTCTGCAACAGATGTTTGTGCTTCTTTGATCATCTTTACTAAATCAAGAACTAGTGTAGCTAAAAAGAAAACTGCAACATCACCTCGGTTTTCATATTCCACATGCATGTTGGCTATGACGAACATCAACACCCATTCATTTGAAGAAACTTTCACCAAGTGAGCATATGACCTTCTACTCAATGCATCTGCCACTGAATTTCCTCTTTCCTAGTGTGTACATCATGTCAAAGTCAAACATCTGGAGATAATCCAACCATCTCCTTTGCCTCAAATTCAAATATTGCTGTGAGAAAATGTGTTTCAATCTTTTGTGATCCATAGACACAGTGAATTTCTCACCAAAGAGATAATGTCTCCATGTTTTGAAAGCATGGACGACTGCAACTAACTCCAAATCATGTGTTGGGTAATTTTTATCATGAACCCTCAACGACCTTGAGACATAATCAACCACATGGTCTCCTTGCATGAGAACACAACCCAACCCTGTTCCCGAAGCATCATAATTAACCTCATACCCCTGCCCTGATTCTGGAAAGATCATGATAGGTTCTAATGTAAAGAGAACCTTCAGTTCCTCGAAATACTTCTAAAATTATTCTGTCCATTTAAATGGAGCATTCTTCTTTGTCAGAGTTGTCATTGGTGACGCTAGTCGTGATAAATAATGCACAAAGTGTCGGTAGTAACCGGCTATTCCAAGAAAACTATGAATCTCAAACACATTCTTCGTTGGTTACCAAGATATAACGGCTTTTATCTTTTTAGGATCAACTGAAACGCCTTTCTCGGATGTGACCTGGCCAAGGAAACGTACTTCCTGTATCCAAAAAACACACCTTGATAATTTGGCATACAAACGATGATCTCTCAAGAATTGTAACACTATTTACAGGTGGACCTCATGATCATCCCTTGTCTTTGAATACACCAAGATATCATCCAAAAACACCATGACAAAAGAATCCAGATATTGCTGAAATATCTGATTCATCAAAGCCATGATGACCTCTGGTGCATTCGTTAGACCAAAAAGCATGAATACATATTCGTAGTGGCTATATATACTTCTAAAAGTTGTCTTTGGAATATCCTCCTTCCGAACTCACAATTGGTGATATCCTGACCGCATGTAAATCATGGATAACCACTGAGCTCCCATTAATTGATCGAAAAGATCTTCATTTCATGGAAGTGGATATCTATTCTTTATCATAACTTGGTTAACCTTATGATAATCAACACACAGCCTAAGAGATACATCTTCCTTCTTCACAAACAACAATGGTTCTGCCCATGGAGAAGTACTTGGTTGAATGAAACCATTGCTTTCTAGCTTCTCTAACTATACTTTCAATTCTCGTAACTCCATTGGTGCCCTCCTATAAGACATAAGGGAAATAGGACTGGTCCTCGGAAGGAGATCAGTCGTAAACTCCACTTCCCTTAGAGGTGGTAACCCTAAGGAGTTATTGGGAAAGACATCTGAAAATTGATCCACAATAGGTGGAATACTATTTTCCTCAATCTCTTCCATTGATGCTAATGTCAACGCTGTCAATTGTTAAGAGATTATTTCCACCATTGGTGCCAACAAGATCTTTGCATCATTTTTTACCATCCTCTCTCCTATGAAGAGATGGTTGATGTCATCCTCAGTCTTGAAACAAACCGTTCTCCTATAATAGTCGATGTGAGCCATAAACATTGTCAACCAATCCATACCCAGGATTACATCACAAACATCATGTCCAACATCGAGAAGTCCCCTTTTAACCCAGCTCCATCAACAGTTATAGATCATGCTCTACAAACAAAGTCTTGACATTATCTTTCACCAAGAAGAGTTTTTAGTTTCAAATAAAAAGGGATTATTTCCAATTTTAAACATGGAAAATCAACAGCATGAGGATCAATGAAGGAATGGGGACCACCCATATCAAACAATGCTTGCATCAACGTGGTAATTAAAAGAACTGTACCTCGCACTCTGGATGGTCACGACTAATCATCCACTATAATTTGATCAGCTCTAAGCAGATGTATTATTTCTATGCTCTGCACTTTATTTCCATACTCACACATTCTTTTCTGAGGAGTTTCATGAACACTCGACCTCATAGAATTATGGAAAAAGTGCTGAATATTTCCCATCTTGTAATAATTATGACATTTTCGAGGTTGTTCCTTACAATCCAACTTTATGTGGCTCATAGAGCCACAATAGAAACATCACGGCTTACACATGGGTCTTGGAGGATGTTTTAACAATCTTGTTGCCCGATTCTGATGTGTTCTTCCTCCTAGAGAGAATGTTTCCGTTTCCCTCTTGCTCTTAGTGTAAGAGTTATCACCTCCTCTAGTAAAGATAACTATACTTCCTCCACTTGGATTTTCAGCAGTTACTGATATCTTAAACAATGTATCGGGTTGGAGTCCCAATTCAACGATTTTAAAAGCTTGAGCGATGCTTTGGATAGGCTGTTGGTTCAGTTTTGGTTCAGTTGCAACCACATTCTCCCCGGCCTCTTCCAACTGGTTTTTTGATGCCTACCAGGTGCCATTTTATATACCAACAACAAACTCCATCAATCTCACTCTCTAGAAACTGATGGTTTAGCATTCAAATTTTATCACATCATCTATCACAACATTTTTTTTCAAAAACAACCTTTTTCCATGTTCACCCATTTTTTAAAACATTCAACTTACTTTTTGAACATCAACACATTTTCAAAATACACCCAATACCCTGTTTTCAAAGTCCACTTGAAAACAATTTCTATATTTTTTTTCAAAAATTGGCACCATGCACAAAATCCTTACACATTACTCACAATGAGATATGAAATGCTAGTGGGAAGCCATTCCTCTACAATTCATGTCATGCTCCTCTCAATGGATAAACCCATGAAAATGAGATTTCCAACATTCTAGATGTGTATCCAAAACACTTATGTACCCAAAACCCTGGTAAGTTGAAGTTCATCATAAACGGGTTAGCTACATCCTTTTATGCTATACATTTCAAGTTCCAACAATCCAATTCATGTCTAAGATTTCGACCCAAGGAATAGACAAGAATGAATTTCAACTCCAAGACCAAGAACACTGATGACTACTCGTTAGGCAAGGACCGAACAAGCTGATACCATTTGTAATGACCCGCCAATTATCATTTTCTTGGGAGTACAACGAGTCATTACTAGGCCTTAAGAGACATCCCCAAGACGGCAATGGTAGGAAATAAATGCCAGAGGGTTTCAATGCAACTTGGGGAAGATTTACCCTTTGATAAATAAACCATAAAAAACATCACTAAAACCCACTATATGATGCATGTTAATGAAACAACCAACTCATGCATTACCAAAAGAGAACTACACTGTTCCACAAACCAATAAATAACCAACACAACATTAGAGTACCAAGAGGAAGAGTAATGAAAAGACCAAAACATGCCAAGATACACTCCATGGCTCCACCCTAAGCTCCATTCACAAAGCACCAACACATCTCCCAAGCATTTCCACGAACCACTAGTAATGAAATGTCTTACCATTACCTATGTCTAGGAATACGACTTCGAAAAAAGCACCAACGTGCCAAAGCAGGGGAGAGTATAAAACTCAGTAGGTTTTCCCCAATGACTTCCCTACTTATGCCACTAAGATAGAGGAGTTATCCAAATTTATATAAAAATAGTTTCAATAAAAAATTCCTCAAAAGCAGTTTATAACAAAATATAAACAAGTTCCCAAAACCATTCATAACCAAAGGCATTCCAAGAGAAATTTAAACCAGTTTTCCAACAAGTCATTTTTTCAGAAAAATAACCAATCAATCTATAGAACCATTTAAAAAAATAACTTTTTTGCATACTCAACCATTTCAAAACCCGTTAAATCAACCATCCATGCTTTGTTATGACATATCCATACTCGTGAGTGGTCTCTCGTCGATCTAACAAGTCTTCACAAGGTAATTGTTTCCCATTTGCTATTACACCTTTGGCACTGAGCACAAGGTCATATTTCAACCATGCCTCGTACATATAGTTACCATTGTGCCATTAATCATTTGGAACCGAGAACAAGGTAATATTTCAACCAAGCCCCATTCATGCAACATGAACACACACCACATATTCCCAACTGTCATGCCAAAACACCCTTTCAATAAAAACACCTTTTTATTGATAACCATTTCCATTAAAATCATTTCAATTCCCAACCATTTCAATAAAACACCCTTTTTATTGAAAACCCAGTTTTTCATCAAACCATTTACAATTTTAGAAATGATAATTTAAAATCAACATTTTAAATTCATGAATCCAAATCATTCTGTAGAAAAATTCTCTATAATTTCAGAATTACATCAAAACCATAAATCATAACTAATGAAGATTTATTCCATGATTTTCAAAATCAAAACCATTCAAATAAGACAATTTCAAACTAATCCAATCAATTATAACAAGACGATTCAAGAGTGAATCCACCTACCTCAAAGGTTTGACGAAAACCATAACAAATGAGGAATGCACAAGAAAACCTGGTTGATTCACTAAGGATTGTCCTTAGATATCTTCTATGAACACAAATAAGACCAAATATCATCATATTTGGAATCCACACACTTAGATCTACCCATAACGGGAGTATATCTATGAAAATGAGAGAAGAGGAGAAGATGATATAAGTAGATCTATGAAACCGATCAAGAAAGATGAAGAAAGATCACATACCTCGAGAATCCAGCTTCAATTCGTCATGAGAAGCATTCAGATCTCCTCTGGAATGACGGGAGAACCCTCATTGATCTTAGGAGAACCAACATCCCGAGATAGGGCCACTTATGAGCTTAAACGAGGAATGCAGAGGCAAAAACGTGTGAGATACAAAATTTAAGGATCTCATTTAAGTGGTCTCACAGTTAGATCATGCAGTTTGAAAAATCATGAATTATCTACATCCTCAGACACCCTCTCACATGATTTGGCCGTACGGTTAGACAAACCGTGCACCGCCCGTGCGGAAGATACTACCTCAAAGACCAACTGCGCACGGTTCGGCCGCACGGTTTTGACAAACCGTTCGTATCCCGTGCGACTTACCCCTTTACCTCAGAAATTCATTCCAAGTTCTACCAACTCACCCATATGTCACCCTTATCTTTATAGCGATTAAAATCATCAAGAAAGGGTTACATATCAGAAACTGGGGGTACAACATCATGCATCATATAGTCACCTATCAGAAATCATATTCCATTAATTCTTTCCTTTCCAATTAGATAGAATTACTGATTTCATGTTGTGGTGATAGATTTTGTACTAAATATACATGGTATTGTGATAGATGTTGTTAATGAGTAACTACTATTTTATATGGTACTTGTATTTGTAATGTTTCAAATTGAAGGATGCCAGGCTTTGGTGGATGAGGTGTTATGGGCCTTCATGGATCTGAATTTGGAGGATCCAGATAGAACTCTAATAGTATTATGTTAAGGTATGATATGAATAAGGATTCCAAACCTTGATCAGCATGGGGTATGGTCTTTCACATATCATAAAATGGCATGAAATGGATTTTTTATTTTGGTAGTTTTAGAGAATATTCAGAGGCTTACTATGTGTAAAACCCTGAAAACAAGGCTGGTGAGGTTATGAACACATGCCATGTGTTCTTCTGTTATAGAAGAAATGAATTTTCTTATGTTCACATCATGTACCATATGTACAAGTTGTGTAGTTGTTCACCATCTGAATGGTTGTGTGAGAAGAGACCTAGGGTAGGTATACTTTTGGTAAAACATGCCATGTACTGACGTCATGTTGTAATCAACCATGTATCTGACCTTTCGACTAACAACATGGGTGGATGTGACATTTTTTATAAAGGTCATTTCTCGATTGTCCATGACGTGTAGTGTTAAACTAGTAGAATCATGTAGTTAAAATTGTGTATAAGTACATGGGCATGGTGGAATATTTAAGTACATGTTGTATCTCTTGAGGAACAGTCTGTGTGTATGGGGTGTTACCTGACCAATTTTCCAGGGGTACACGCCCATGTTAAAGATTAAGGAAACACATTGTGTAATGTTTCCACACATCTTATAACCCTATTTTAAAAACCATTAATTCATTACTTTTCCTATTCCATTAGTACACATCTAGGGTCCAGTTTTCGTTAATCTCATACTATGGTGTGAACTTGACCATGCAGAGTCATGCCACTGAGACGTCCTCTAGGTGTATTCCAATAATAGGGTGATGATCAGACATAAAAAATGGTAGATCAAGGACTAATAGAAGATCCTCCCATCGTTCCCATCTTTTCACCAACTGGTATACCACATATAGGTGATGATGCTCAGTTCTGTGAGGGGTTTATAAAAATGATATAGAACTTTTAGGGAGCACCATATCATGCACTGACTATGGAAGAGTTGACAACTGTTTTCTAGCAGCAGAAACCACCAACTATATTAGGGTATTTAGAACCAGAGGATGCAGAGTCATAGATAGAGTCCATGATTTCTTTCATTTAGCATCTAGAGACGCCTCTTGACGGGATGGTGAAGAATTCAACTTACGTGCTTCATGATTCTGCCAAAAGATGGTGGGAAGTTTTTTCAAAGGTGGGAAATCATCCTGATATGGATTGGAAATTGTTTTAGAGGAAATTCTATGATTAATTCTACCATGATACACTGAGGGCCGAACGAGCACGGGAGTTCATTCATTTAGATAAAGGAACTCGTTCAGTGATGGATCACTCTTCCTGCTTTACAGAGCTTTAGTGCTTCGCACCTATTCTGGGGGTGATGAGTTATCAATGGAAAAGTGATTTGAGGATGGTCCAAGGTATGACATCTGATCATAGTTGAATTTTTTATGGTTAACATCGGTGAGTGTAATAGTACGCCATGTGTTGATTTCCGAGCACAATATGAGGGAGTTTAGAGATGTGATCCAGGGTGGTTCATCATACAGAGTCAGTATTACTTCGAATGAAAGCAGCAACTACCCCAAGGAGTCTTTTCATGGTAATTCTAGTACTAGGGGTGTATCTAATGGTAGCCATGTTAGGTGATAACATTTCGGGAAGAGTGGGAACACAATATGAAAGAACATGAGAGACCCATATGAGTGATGATTTTATGGAAGTATGTGTAATCTTTATCACTTTTGTAAGATGTTCCCACTAGTAGCTAGTGAGAGGGGATCTTTCATGACTCCACATATAATATTGGGGCCACCAATTCTTCATCTTTCATGTAAATGGAGTTTGTCAGGCCATTAAGGATAGAAAGTTTTTCTTATTCATGGTAGCCAGATGACAAGATTACAATGAAAATGGGTTCGATCATCTCAAGATATCTAGGCATGGTCGTAGGGCAGCGATACAGGGAAGACATTTTCAATTTATGAGAACCATCAGAAGAAGGATCATGAAACCTCTACGGTAAGAGATTTGATTCAGTTTCCTTGGTTTTAGCATCTTTTATATTTGATATAGGTTATTTACATATTTTTATATATAATTTCATTGGGGATAGCTTTGGGATTTTATCATTACTTTCATTAAGGTTATGATAATATTAGAAACTCTATTGGGGATCCGTACAGCTAGTGTACGTTAGTGAAAAGTGTTCCCTCTAGAGGTTGGTGGGTGTCACTTCATATGGTACATATGAGTCTTAGAGATGAAAGGCATCGATGTCATTCTCGGAATGGATGTGTAGGTTTTCCTTCCAGCTATTTTTTACTACTATTACTGCAGTGTGAGTTTCATGTCACAAGTGAGTGGATAATTCCTATACAAGGTCGAATGGAATGTCCAGACTAGCAGAGCTAGACCCAAGGATCATGGGGTGGGAGGAATCACAACATATATTGATAGTTTATATCAAGATGACTAGGGGACTTCACATATTGTCTTTCCTCTAGTGGTGGATCATTATAGAGATGTATTTCTAGACAACATTTTAGGTATACTTCCAGAGCAGTGGGTGGATTTCAGTATTGATCTTATTATAAGAGGAACACTAGTGTCCATTCCTCCTTATAGGATGGATAAACTAGAATTAAGGATGATTAATAAGCACATAGAAGAGTTACAGACAAAGGGATTCATCTGACCAAGTACTACCCCTTGGGGATCACTTGTCCATTTTGAGAAGATAGAGAACATATCCCTCAAAAAAATGTGTGGATTATTCGAAGTTGAACTATTTAACATCCTTGAATCAATTCCCCTTTCTGAGGATTTATGATCTCTTTGATCACCCTCGAGTAGCTCGGGTGTTCTAGAAGATTAACATGAGATCGGGATATCATCAGTTTCATGTTAGACCATAAGATATACCTCGTATATCCTTTCAGAGCCTTTATGGCCTATATGATTATTTGGTTATGCCGTTCAGTCAGAGGAATGTGTTGATTGTTTTTATGGAACTGATGAATAGTGTTTCCATTCATACTTGGATTCTTTTATAATCGTATTCGTGGAAAATATCTCGGTGTACTCAAACACTCGACATAACCATTCTATCCATATTTAGATCTTATTCAATACACTGAGAGAGCATCAGTTAGAATCTATACTCTCAAACATCAACTTTTTGATAGACCCGGTTCATTTATTGGGTCATGTCATATTAGAGACACGAGTATCAGTAGAACCAGATATGGTGGGAGAAGATGTTTCCAATGATCAGGTGATAAATGTCTTTGAGGTAGAGAGTTTTGGGTGGCTTGTAAGTACAAATACTTTATTCCAGAATTTTCATGCTAAGCAGCACCACTGATAGGCCTAACTATGAACGGTGTGAAGTCTTTGTGGATAGATTCATGTGATTCAGCCTTTTAGAATATGAAAGGGAAATTAATATCAGCACTAATTCTGATTTTTCTCGAACTAGGTATGATTTAAACCATTTACTATGATGCATAAGGTGTCGGTTGGTGAGAATTTCTTATGAAGGGGGAAGGAGTCATTGTGTTATAGTCTCAATAGTTGAAGCCACCAGAGAAGAATTACCCAGCACACAATCTTGAGTTGGATATAGTTCTTCATGCATTGTGTTATTGGAGACATTACCTTTTGGGAGAGAATTTTTTTTGTATACATTGACCATAAAATACTCAAGTATATATTTACATAGTGTGATATGTATTTGAGATAGGGAAGGCTGGTTAAGTGCTTTCGTTCTTTTGACGTTGAGATTTCTTACATGCCTGGTAAAGGCAACGTAGTGGTTGATGCATTGATAAGGATGGAATAGATACATGTATGTTAGGAGGCTAGTAGTGAGTAGCATCTTATGGTTCTAGTCTCTGAGATACATTTGGAGGTGTATGAAAAATAGGGGCAGACATTTCATTCTTCTATATTTGTTACCTCTATTCTTCAGGATCATGTTCGAATAGGGAAACTATCATATTCAAAAGGACTAGTACCATGGTAGAGTATTTTAGGCGAGGACCCTACTCCTAGGTAGACCATAGGTGAGGATGATTTATTTTTTGCATTTTCAAGGGAACATATGGGTGTTAGTAGACATACACAAGGATATATTGTGAGATTTTAATGCCTTATTATAGTAAGTTCATCCTCATTTCACTAAGACATATCGAGATCTATATCATCAGTATTGGTGGCCAGGCATGAAGAAGGATGTATATGGTTTTGTTATGAGATGATCCACCTATCAATTGATGAAGGAGAAGATTCTGTGACTGAAAGTTATATTAGAAAACTTACCCATTACCGTGTTGAAGATGAATGGTGTTATGATGGATTTCATGATAGGTTTACCAAGTTTGCCTCAAGGAAATGATGTTTTCTTCTTTATTGATGAAACACTCAATAAGGTTTCACATATCATATAAATCAAGTAAACCTTCATTGTTTATGAGCTTGACTAATTTTACTTCTGAGAGATAGTACATTTCAACAGGGTTCTGTACTCGATTGGTTTAGATAGGGATTCCGGGTTTACTACTCATGTCTGGTAGGGACTACATAAGGATTTGGGTACACATGTACCTTTCAATATAGATTACCATCCAAAGACAAATGTTCAATTTGATAACATGAATCAGGTTTTGGAGAACATGATTCAAGCATGCATCCTGGATTTTGGGGGATCTTGGGAGAGACACATACCCCTAGTGTAGTTTTCCTATAGTAATAGATTTCATGAAACTATTCAGATGGAACTTATAAGGCATTATACTATAGTCCATGCCGATCACCTATTTGTTGGTAGGAGGCTAGAGAGGTAGCTATATAAGGAAACCGTCTTGGCCAGAAGACCACTAAGCTGGTGGAGTTGATTTAGAAGTAGTTGACTACTGTGCGGTCTCATTAGGAATATATGATGATAGATGGAGATAACCTCTAGTGTTCGAGGTTAGAGATCCTATTTTTCTGTGTTTCACACTGAGGTTATGACACAAGATTATTAAGATATACGAGAAACTTTCACCAAGACATGTCTGGTCATTTGAGGTTTTGAAGAGAGTCGGGATACTTTCCTATCTGTTGTAGTTACCTCCGATATACCATGAATTTCATGAAGTCTTTCATGTTTCTCAGTAATGATGTTTCTTTTCAGACCTATCTCATATTTTTCAGCACATAGTGGTCAATTTGTAGGTGTACACATTATTTGAGGAGGACCCTATTCAGATGGTGGATCACAACATGAAGGTTCACGCTGGCCAGTCTGTTCCTCTAGTACGAGTGTTTTGGAATATTGGGTTAGTGGAGGATGATACATGGGAGTGGGAGGCTGATGTATGATCCTAGTGGCTGGAGTTGTTCACAGATTCTTATTTTCCACCATTGGAAGGGAAATTTAGTGAAAATTTACATTAAAGGGGATGTTTTTAAGAACCTATATATTATTTTCAGGTATGGTTCTCATCTTCATGTTTTTTCTTGATAATGAAAGAAAAGGGGAAATTCCATGTACATATCGTGTGCTTTTGAGAACATGTCGTAGACATAGCTGATTGTGTGCAACAACGTTTTTTCTGTGTAACAGTCATATACATGGTCATGTGGGGACCTTTCAGACTCCCTTAAGTCAGGGGGTCGGTTGAGGCTACTACACAGCTTATATTGTTAATCAACATGCCATATAATTATTTTTATTTGATATATCGGAGTTGGGTCACGTCTCATGGGTGGAAACACCTTCTTCTTCCCTTGTTTCATATATGAGAACTCTAGAATGACAAATGAAGTTAGATCTCCCAATTCTACATACGAGAACTGATTGAGACACCGTTATGTGCATTGAAATCCCATCACTGATTTATCAAACCCCATTGAGCCCTTCTTCCTGATTCATCCTCTCTTGGGAGTTATTCGTGGTTGGGATTTCTCACAGTTTTTTAGATCTACATCGATCTAGGTTTATTCAAGGGTCGAAATTCAAGTATATTGATCACACGACATAGTGGTGGGGTTTTGGTGCCTTTCTTTATTCATATTTGGTTTATATATTCTAAAATTATTTTATGCCCATATTTTTTTATTGATTGATATTGAATTTTACCCTATTATTACTTAATATGGTTTCATTGATTGATAAAGGGTTGTAGCTTAATTTTAAGGATAGATACCATGTCTAAGGGACACCCATTGTTTCATTTCACTTATTTGATTGGTTACATCCATTTGGTCTATGTTTTCTTCGAGTCATACCATGTTTTCCATGGTTTGTTTGATTAAGATGAATTTTGATTATGTGAAATGTTTGTGATATGCATTGTGAATGTTTATCCATGTAGTAGTTATTGATTACATGAGTTTCAATGATATGATATGTGTACTTATTTTTTTGATGGACTATGAGAGCCTTTGACTAGGAAGAATGATGGGTCTTCTGGATTATATACATTAATTTTATATGCACTCTATTTATTTTTTCAAAGGACCACGAGAGGATTAGAACATAAAGTCTGATAGGACATGTAGATTATTTATATAGGACTGTGAGAGCCTTGATTTAGATGATTTGAAAGTATGTATTAGATCGTGATAGCATTCCTAGAGTGTGGTTATTTATTGAATTAATGTTATGTTGGACTAAAGGGGTTAGACCGTAAGTGTTTTCAAAGAGGGTCATTATTTAATAAATTTATTCTGTGATTGGTCTAGAAGGGTTAGATTTGAGAAATTAACCAGAGGGTCATTCTTAATGGATTGGTTGTGACTAGTCTTCCCTATCAAAGAACAACCTCAATCTCGGTCTTACATTATTGTTTATATGATCTTCTGAGAAATCTCTTTAGTTATTATACATGGGGACATAGAGCACAGGCTAGATCTCTAGGTTACCTGAGTCAACGGAAGAAAAACTATTGTTAAATGAATATAATTGGAAACTATAGGATTGTTTAATTTTTATTACTGCCACGTTTATTAAATTATTTTATGCATATTAATATATATATATATTCAATGACATATATGCACAGATCATTTGGTGGTTTCATACAGGTATTCATATCATATCATGTTTGGGTAATTATTTTGGAGCCAATAAGATTATACGATTTCATGTATAGATAATGGAAAACTCCTTTCTTTATCATGTACTTGAGTGCTGTTGGAGTTGGAGAGAATGGGACTAAGATCAAGATTGAGATGTTGTTGGTGTTTACTTGACTTTCCCTTGTATTTGATTTCATTGTATTTACATATTTGGGACATATTTTGGTTGAATTCTTAGAAACAAATAACATGCATCATTTTATGTATGATATGGATTCTATAGATTTTACTTTTAGTATTCCATTGTTTATTTCTTCTTGGTATTATTTCTTCCACTTTTGTTTACTATTTTTATTTCTATTATGTATACTCTACTAATGAGGGCATAGTTTCTCCAATATCAATCTATGTCCATTACTACTAGACTGTAGCCTATGGCATTTGGGGAAATTCCCATGAGGTCATGTGACCAACCGGATTCAGGGCACCATTTAGGTGACACCTGGATTTGGGATGTTACAGAATATATTAATAATTTTATTTAATATATTAATAATTAACTTAAATTCTTTATATAGTTATTTTTAATGTATTTGATTAAGTTTAATACTTATGGTATGGTATTTCTAGAATTTCTTTTATTTCTGTGAAATATAAGATAATTCACCACTGTCTTTTTATGATGTGTATATGAAACCCCATTTAAATTTTATGTCATTAAAATGACAATTTTAATGATTTTTAATGTTTCATTTGATTTTATTATTTATTTTATATTATGATACGATATATTTATAAAGTGTTGATGAAATTTTCTATGTTTTCCTTCTTTAAGACAGATGGTATATAACAGAACTATATTTTAATGAGGTTTATATAAAACCGCTTTTAAATGTAATATAATTATTATAATTATACTCATTTTTATGTTCAATTTCATGTTATTTAATCAGGGGTATTTTGATTCGATGACACCAATGTTTCAAATATTTCTTGTAATAATCTCATCATTTATCGGGTTTTTTTAACATTATGATTCTTACAGTATAATATTATGGTATAAAACTCAAGAAACATATATACTTATTTTCTTATATTACTAACTATATTATCATGTAATATTACCAATTTAAAACAATTTATTACTTAATAAAATAATTATTTATTTATGAAAATATTACTTAATATATCTATTTTTTAGGAAATATGTTTTCTTCCAAAACCATGTTTTTACAAATATATTATAAAAATTTTTATTAATAAACATTCATAATTAAAAAATATATATATATACTTAGTTTTACTATATTTAAAATTTTATTGGAATATTCATGTCCTTTTCAAAAAAAAATCTATTGGGAATTTTCCTAAAAATTTGAAACGAATCTTTTATTTAACATGCACGACATTAAAATTATTTCATACTTACATGGTTGTTTATTGATTTGATAAACACCATATATATATTCAATGTTATTTTAAATTAAAAGGTTTTAATTAATATTATTTATTTTTATTATAATGAAATAAAACATTTCAAACTAAAATATATGGAATGAATTTTTTTTAAAATTATTTATAACGTAGAAAAGATATTTTACTCAATAAATGTTTTCAATATAATTAAATATTCCACACTTAGTTTTAGAAGTCATTTTTATGGAATATGATTTTAAAGAAAAAGTTTTAAATACTGATTTTCAATGAATGGTTATCTTCCTTAAGTATATTTCCATGTGATTTAACTTTGAAAATCATTTTCCATCTAAGATAATATCTGTTGCTGTTACCTATGATTTACAGTGGATATAAATAGAGTATACCATTATTTTTAATTCGCAAAATTCATTTATATGAATAGATTTTTATGGAACAATTTTCACTTCTATGGGATGTACAATTTTAAAATTCATATGAAAATACATGTTTTCCTGTAGCTCGTTCTATGATGAAATGATGAAATGATTATGAACACTATCCCAATTCTATTGGTTATGATATGATGAAATATTTATCAATCCCATTTCATTTCATGAAATATGATATCATGAATCATTTTTGGTAATTTGTCTTAAAGAAATAAGGTTTTAATAATTTGAGGGGTGATACCTCTATATCATTCAAATTATTCGGTTAATGACTATATCTAATTAGATAGAAATAAATAGAACAGGATGTGAACCACTTTTAGTAAGGGAATTTTTCCACAATGATGGTATTGGGAGTGACTCGTGACGACAATGATGGTTTGAGGAGTGAACCCATTCCACTAGGATTGAATTGGAAATGATCATTGACTAATATGATAATGATTGTATGAACATATGTGTATGCCAAAATTCAATATTTAATGTTATTCATTTAAGGTTCATGATCATTTATTTCTATAAATTTTATGTCTCGTGAAAATCCAATATTTATTCCATTACTCAATATTACGTTCTATGATATGAAAGATATGGTTTAAAATGGTTATTATCATTTACTCATACCATTATGATCATGGTATACTTATGAATATACCTTATTTACCAATATTGATTATATGATCCCATCCATTATGACGATTCCTTTACATAGTTTATGAAGAAACTTATTACATATGATATTCTCAAGAAAGGAGATAACTATGATGGTTCTTGTCGGATATGATAAGGTTTTCCCATAGACCATTTGATTAGGATTCCATGATTCCAAAAAACTAAACTATTATAGTATAAATAACTATGTTTTCTAATTGTAATGAATATTACTAAAATATTATATAATAAGAATGTATGATAAGCTAGTTTCGTTATAGAACTACCTGATTTCAATGAGAGTTGAATATGTATAGTTGATAAATCTAATAATAATTATTAAATAGAATCCAGAAATTAATGTGAATATATTATTTTTTGTAATTAAAATAGTGAATTTTATTATGACTTTATAGATTATTTTAGACTTTTTCATGTTAATTTTATTATATATTCATATATATCTATCTTTGAATTTATAAAGGGTATATTTTATAATAAATCACTTATTGAATCCAAAAATGATCTAATTAAAAATTAATTTAATAAATTTGTAAAAAAGATGGAATGTTGTAAAAATAATTTAGAGGATATCATCCCTTATATTTCTATTTAGTGAAATAATTTCTCTAATTGAAGAAGAAAGTGAAAAGTAGTACTTATGGAATATTTTTCGATTAAGGAATGTATAATATTCTTTGAGAAACCATATAGAAACTCTGTTAATTTTAATGAAATTTAGATAGTTATTAAAAAAAATTGAATAATGTGTTGGATAATATCCTATTTGAGTTAATTAAGAAGTTTATAAAGTAGATTATATATGTTAAGAATTTATTTTATAAAAGGTTGAGGTTAATTAATGATTAATGGAATTCATTAAATATGATATTTCTTATGTCCACTGTATAATAATGAAACCAGGACATCATGCAAGATGAATATTAACATTAATCCTAAAGTAAACATGTTGTTACACATGTTTTTGATAAGAATAATACTAAAAAAATCAATCAAACATGTGAAAAAATAAAGAATAAATCATATCCAGATCAATAAACAAAAACATATTGGTACCAATTAATCTATATCATTTTTATTCTATATTTATTATTTACGGTTCATGTATTAGTGACGTTATAATTCAATATCAAGGAAACCACTGGTGATTAATAAGGCTAAAAAATACCCCCACCACACTTATGATAGATTTATTAATGTTTTATAATCATGAAATATTAATGAATAATGAAAATTATTGTATTCACTTATAAAAATAAAAATCATAAAAATTATCCATGATGCTACTTGTTCGAAAAATGAAGTCAAATTTTTGACCAATGTGGTTTTTTAGATAATTGGTCACAAAGATATTAAATATTCTCATACCATGTAAAATTATTCATTTTATAGAAGGAATATATTTATCCAGATACAATTTGAATGAAATATATGATGTGTTGGATAATAGAATATTTAATAGAGTTATATGATTATACCAATCATGATATAATGTAAAAACATTGAAAATATATATTAATGATGAACCATAACTTGATATTCCTAGGAGAAGTTCGTATATATTTTATTTTAGATCAGATAAAAACCTATATAATAATAAGAGAAAAATAATAGATGAATATGAAAAGAATAATTTTATACAATTCATCCTTGTATAGTAAAAAAATTAAATTCACTAAACCCAATACTCTAAAGAAGTTAATGAATATGAATAAAAGGGATTTGAAAAATATTTATAAGAGACACATTTACTAGGGAATGAAATATCATATCATGATACATTAATATCTATAAATAAATAACATGAATTCACGAAGAGTTATAAAGAAAGAAAGAGAAACAATTCATTAATTGGATAATTGGATTTATAAGTGGTAGAATTTGTTAATGAATAACCAAAAAAATTGGGCCAACATAATTATTCAAAGAAAAATGAAAATATCGGTGGAATATGGAAATAATTTTCTCATTAATCTAAAAAATTATTATATTAATAAAAATACAATAATTATTATTAATCAAAAATAGGAATACATGTGTGAAATTTCATTAAAATGTGCTATTATGAGAAAGAATCAATAGGAAAAATGAAGGGTGAACATATGATCAAGTAATTACCAATTTTTCTATTATCCTCATATGAATAATCTATGATGATGGGGTGAGATGAATATAATGAAAATTACATACATGTGGATGTGAAGAATATTCATTTAATTATGAAGAAAACTGAACATATAATGAAACTGAAGTTGTATAATAAAGGTATGATGTGGGGAGTCAATGAAGAAGTGTAAAAAGAATATCCGAAAATATTACTGATTTATAGAAAATGGTTTTGGAATTTATTGTCTTGTATCAACCTGATTTATCACATAATAAAACCTATAGAGACTCGCCTTATTCCTATATCTATGTATTATTATATCATGTCTAAGGAGTTGGAGGTGCTAAATATAGCAGGATAAATTATTGAACACATTGAGGTTAATGTTGAAACCAAAATGATTAATAATTGGGAAAAACAACTGATATAATGTTTCCTCCAATAAACACATCAACTTTCATCGGAAAAAAATATTTATTATTATTGTTCAAGAAAACAATATAGGATGTTGTTATTTGTAATTAATAATTATAGGTGTATCAAAAAAAATGGATGAACATGAAAAAATTTATATTTTTCGTTTAATTGGAAAATCATATATAAAAATATAAATTATATTTTTTGTCACTTCATTCCATAGAATTTGGTTAATATTTAATATATTTATTATTGGGAAGTATTATTAAACTGTTTTGAAATGAAAAAGTAGTTCTTTCTCTTTAATGATTTCAGTGTCTGTATTGAAGTTTACTGTAGGTTTTAACTTCCTTCATAATATTATTTTAAAAACCTATGAAATGAATTTATATTTTTATAATATTGTGGAGGTTATAATGATAATTTTTTACTCTAAATTGATTAAATTTTTTTTATACACCATAAAAGGCTTACATAATAATATAATTGTTTATTAGATCGATCATTGATAAGAATAATTCATTTGACCGTAATGTGGGTTAGAATTAGTATATTCTCTCAATAATGGTGATAGTAATGAAGGTGGAGAATAGATTGGATGAAGGTGAGTTTTTTGAGTAATCAATTCAAGTAATAATTGAAAGTTATGATATTTTATACCCATTTATTGATTATCAATAAAATGGAATATGGTTTGTACCACTTATGAACACATAATGGCATACATGCACATTATATAGTATGATGTATTGAAAACAAATACAAAGAGGATTCTTGATGTTCCTAACGTATTATAGTGGTATATGCATTAAAGGTTTCACTATTTTAACAACATAAAAAATCATAAGGCCTAGTTTAGAGGGTCGTATGACCATATATAGGCCTACCCATATGAAAGGGGTGATGAATATGAGTGAATGAATAATTGGAATCATTTTGTGATTATGCCCTTATTCCCCAATAAATAATCAGGGCACATAATAACCTATATAATAAAAATCATGGTATATAACAAAACCAAAAATTAAAAACTTATATCATTTAATGTTATAAAAATATGATTATTAATGTGAAAAAAATTCAAAATATCCCCGCAAGTTGAAGAGATATATAAGATAATCAATAGAAAAAA
The DNA here is from genome assembly GCA_963277665.1 of Viscum album. Taxonomy (NCBI): domain Eukaryota; kingdom Viridiplantae; phylum Streptophyta; class Magnoliopsida; order Santalales; family Viscaceae; genus Viscum; species Viscum album. Next base: position 988,194,625 of record OY728159.1, on the reverse strand, counting down.
TTAATAAAGTATAATCTCTATCAATAACGTTAGTGTATATTCATAAAATAACTCAAAAAAACTTGATCCTACTATAAAACAACCCTATGTGGGGATCTTGACCTCATTAAAATTCATCTTGACTATAACACCCCAACATCAGAATCATTGAACTTGTGCATTATTTTAATACATTGAACCAATTACAAGGAATAAAATATTAAAAGAATGATCAGATTAATAGTCTATGAAAATAGATTATAAAAAGTAACATTATATTTCAATCCATAATGTAAAATACATCATAAATAATTCATTCTGAATGACATTATTCTCCTAGATTATCCTTTTATATCAATCATAATACACATATTGGCATCCTATGAAGATAAATAATAAGAAAGGGGTGAGCTCAGATGCTTATTAAAGTTAAATAATACACTAGAAACATTAATAAATAGAACTAAACCATTTAGGATAGTATAAAAGAGACCCACAATTCTTTTAAACATAATCATGAGAATAAAATTGAAATAATAAATCAAATAGTGAAAATTTAATCATACTATTAGAAATTATACTTGTCAAATAATCACATTTAATATCAATAAATAAATATCATAATGATAGAATTCATAATGTCAGACATCATAAGCATACAATCAACTCCTCATCCAAATACTATAGATAAATAGGTATAAACCCAAACTAGTTTGTCTCACATAACCATTCGCTGCATCCAGGGGCTATTGTAGGTCCCTCCCTCACATACTGAATCTAGTTAATTCCTTATATTAAAATGGTGAATCATAATAAACATAAACATTATTTTTCATACTAGAAAACAAAATTCTAATACAATAACCATAAACCATTAATGATAACTAAATAGAATATACATAATAAAAAGGAACATAAAAAAGTCTATAAAATGTTTTAAATGATATCATAAGAGATCAAACTTAATTAACAATAATATCCAAAAATGGATGCTCAGCTAGATAAGAATACTCTAATAAAACAATTAAAAATATCTTTAGACAAATATCCATTTTTCATTGAAACCAATTTTCAAAATATGTAGACTTATAAAATAATTCATTTAAAAAGACATTTTTGAATCAATTTGTCCCATACCACATTAAAAAATTTGATTGTAATTAACATGTCAATACATTCAAGTCCACATAAATAAATCCATTAAACCATTTTGAAAACACGGAAATTAATGAGAATGATTCAAAATAAAAAATCATTAAAACATTAAAAATTCTGTTTTATGTAAAGATTCACACACATATATTAATAAAAAAATCCTTGTCAAAATATTTTTTGGAATCATTTACATGGATGATAAATATGTCACAATATATACCTATATATTAACAATCTCAGGTAATAATTAGATTACAAAATTAACGCTTCCATTAAATCATAAAAATAATCCTTCTGAAAACATTTGAATAAAATTTAAAAATTTAAAAAAAATTATATTTCTAATAATTAAATATCTATATAAATAGTTATGTTATATGATATCAAGAATATTAAAATTGAGAAAGGATTTATTCATTAAACATTCGAAGTGTACCATTCCACTAAGCACATTTATATAATAAGACCGATATATTCAAATCATTATTTAATTACAATAAGGATAAATGTATTCATTATAATAATATAATAATGGAATTACATACACAACATATAATAAATTGGTGGTGAACATGGCTTACTTCTTAGAAAAATTATAAATGAGACGAAATTCCCTTAATATAGGTCTAATACTAAATATATCTATCTAAAACATATTTATAATTGTTTCAAACATATCACTAAATTATTACATATTAATAATAATATTTATTTTATCATATAGGAATCATTTATGAGTTTATATTAACTGTTTATTAACAATTCCACATTAATTCAATGTTTCATGTAATAATCAATTTGTTTATCGTATGTGTTTTAACTTGTTATTCATGATCATATTACATAGATCATGATTTAAATACTTATAAAATATATATCATGATTTATATATCATATTATATATATATAATATATATAGATATATGAAATAGTGTACACCATTCAATGAGACGGTAGGTCGTACATACGTAGGAACGTTTTTTCTTCTTTCTTATCATATTGAATTAATGTATGTAAACGAAATATATGTATATATATATATATATATATACTATTCCCAAATAATAATTATTTCATATATTTCATAATTATTTATTATATTTATTTTTTAATCATTTTTTAATGGTTAACAAGGAAGATGTATCTCATCATGTCCCGGAGACAGTAAGCTGTACATAGGAATGAGCAATGGTATCATTCTATAATGGTAAAGGGGGTAAGGAAATGAATGGTATATTAATTAAAAAAAATTATTATCATATAATATTAATTATTTATATCCACAATATTCATTATTATTCTCATTTCAATAAAGAAATGATGAAAAGTAGTTTACCCCATAGAACGGAGACGGTAATCCGTACATACACACACATGGTGATATTGTTATTTTTAGGATGGTTAAAAAGAGGAATATGGATGTCCCATAATCATAACAACAACTCATAATATATTATATTCTGTAATTATTACATTATTATGGAAACAACTTATGAAATGGAAGTATAAGAAAAAAAAGAACTTTGAAAGAGTTGGTAAAATGATTACCCCTTCTTCAAATGTCTCCTCTGGATTTTCATAAAAGCACTCATAATTTTGGCTTTATTCCATATTTATAGAATATAGTATTAATTTAGGTAATTTGGGATGAGATATGGGTAGGTTTTGGCTGATATATAGGTATTTAGATGTGTGAATAAAATTGACGGAGAGGTTTAATTTTATTAGAGATTGGAGGGGCACTTTTTGAAATTCAAAAACTATTGATTTAATATAAATTTATTTCTGATTTCAAATAGCTTCAAATTGATTTATTTTTAGTATAATTAATCATATGGTTCTATTTCCTATCATCTACTTTATTTTAGATATTCTTAGGACACATTATTAACATTATCTTTTGTCATTAACCCGTACATATACAATTTCAATATTACGGTGAAAACATGTCTTTTAACCTATAGGGTTAATATATTTACTATAAAAACACAAATGAAACCCAAATGGATAAATTTATTACATATAAAGAATAATCCTATTTATTTGGTTGAATTGTTGATTTTTAGTAATTTTCTATCATTTAATAAAATATTATTTATTATAAAATCTCATTTATTCCAATGTTGAAACTATTTATTAACTATCTTTTTAAAAATTCAAAAAAAAAAAATTAATTACATTAAAAAATACATTAATGCATCCCAAACATGTCAAATTAATCCAAAAAAATCGTTTATGGAATCAATATTTTCACATTATATATTTTTATATTATTAAAATCATTTATTTGTTATTTCCCTTAATTGATGAGTTACTATATAATTTTTATACAAGCCTTTAATTAACATATTTATTTTCCAAAAAATAAAAAATAAAATATCAATGAAAAAGTATATTTATTATCATTAAAATGAATATTTATTATAGAATTTATCTTATTTTAATCCCTATATGAAAAAAATAATATATTTTTTAAAACAATTAGTATGACATTTTGAAAATATCTTTAAATAAAATATATTATATGTATTATTCTTACCCAAGTGGCATAAAAATATCATTCTTTTATACTATGAAATATATTGGTTGAAATAAAATCTTCCATTGAAATTAAGAAAAGTTTTTGGGTAACATTTAAATATTATAATATAATTTTTACCTTTAAATACCCAATTTACAAATAAACATGGAAAATAAATAAAATATTACTATATTAGATATTAAAAAAAATTAAGTTAATCTAATTAGATCACAAATTTAATTCTAATTACAAAAACATTTATCAATTTTTATAAATTCAATTCCTAGAAATTGAAAATTTATTTTAAAATCTAATCTTACAGATATTGTGAGAAGGTGAGGAAAATAGACATTCAGAATTTCAATAAATAATTATATGTAATTATATTATAATTTTTTCCCAAATAGACTACATTTGATTAAAATATTGATTATTTAAATTTTTTTATTTTAAAATAAATATAATTTAAAATAATTATATAAATCAAAAAATTATCATTTTATAATAATGCATTATTTTCAATATTCTTAAAAAGTGACCATTTTTATAAAAATACAAAAAAGCATCATATGGTAATTTTTTTATATTCCTTATTCATAAAATGATGTCTATTTTGAAAAATATAATTTATAAATTTCATAATGTAGCTAATATTATTTATAATCACATTTTAAATGTGAAGTTGTATAGATCATGGTGTGGCCAAACTCGGTGTTGTGTACAAAGCAAGCTATTGAATTTATTTAAAAAGATAACGTAACATGAAATCATGGGGTGTTACGTTCTACCATAATTCAATAAATTTCCTTTATGATGTTATCGAATTCATGTTTGTTAACCAATGTTTGACTATTCAAAATTCTATTACTGGAATCCCACCTCAGAACAACAGTTAATACAAATTCTAATTTAAAGTAATATAAGGGAAGTATGAAGGTTACTAGATATAACACAAACAAGGATTCCATGTAGGAAAACATTGACATGAAATTAAAATTTCTCCATCATCTACTGATGGAGAGGGATAGAGAACATGATTAGGAAAATGTTACTAATCACAATGCAATAAATAAAATATGATCTTTGGGACCATTGGATTCATCCAAAGAAGTTCTAGTATATCATTTTTTTCTTCAATATCGTTTCCCTAGAGTAGAAGAATTATTTTACAATTCATAAAAGAACACAATTGATTACATTTCATTTTATAAGAATAATATAATCGTTTTTTCTTTAAACTATTTTCACTTCATCCGTTACATCTGCGAATTAATGTTCAAAAAAAAATTTAAATCCCGAATCACTTATGATAAATCATGAGGACCAAAAATACATCCATAAGCCTCTAAATTTTTACTAAAACCAAAATATGTATCCCAATGTATCCAATACATCTTAATTTAATATTTAATAATAATATCCAAAGTACAACATACTTAATTCCAACTATATGACTTTTCAAAATAGTTTTTTCCAAATTTACACTCTAAAAAGGTCTCTAAATTTCCAAAATCAATTGTAACATTAGATTCCCCAAACAACATAATGTATCTCTTATTGATACGTAATGAATATTATATCACTTTACAAACCCTAATGAAAACATTCATGCCTCAAAATCTATAATGAAAAGTACTACAATACAATACTTTTTATTTCAATAATCCACATATCCAGAAAATTATTGATAAAATAATCAATTAAAATTATTATTTAATACCCGCATAATATCATATTCATTCCTATTCATCTATGGTAGTTTTATAAAATTTACTTGGATATATTTTTATCTATTTGGGTATATTCATTCGACACATGTTACCTTGATTAGTGTAGTGTCTCATCACTTTATACAGGAACCATTGCACATTGAGATTTTATATCATTCACTTAAAATCATGAAAATTATAGAATTGGTATCCATAGTTAAAAAAACTAGAAATCCCTTCAAACAAGTATAAGGGTGTTTTATTCCACAATTAACACATGTGGGAAAATACTTTTTTCCCTTCATTCCATTATCAAAAATTTTCCTATCTTTCATTTTATTCTCATTATTCCCTATGAAGACACAATATTTCTAGTAATCTTTACATGTACCTATATCACAAGATATTATGCACTATTATGATGATGATTCTTTGGATTCTTTCCCATAAATATATTAGTTTAAGGAGATGAATGATATGATCCTTCATACTCTTTGGTTCACGTGAATCATTGATATTCACATTCCATATATTGTGAACAATTTATAAATGAAAAAATACACATGGATAAATCATATCATATTGTATAATCCAAAAACTAAAAAAATGATTAGCATTAATAGCTGATTTATGAGTACATTGTCTCATAATAAAAAATGGTTTCTTTCGGTAAATACTTACTTATAACACTATCATAATGGTTTGTAAATGTAATTTGAATTATCCTAAGCCTATCTCTAAGGAGTGTGAAACCAGGTCCCTAGTAAGGCTTGTTTTCATGTAATAGGTTTCCTCGAGTAAAGCATGAGACACATTGTCGAAGTTGTTACTCATAAGTACATTTGTTCAAAAACCACCTCCACTTATAGTATCTATAAAGGGATGAATTTTTTATGATTACCAAAATAATATCTACCTTAAGAAAAATATATTATGTTATTCTATTCTTATCCTAAAAGTATATCATTTTATTATGCTCCCTAATATTAGTTTTATAATTCTAATTTCCAAGTTCATTTATAAAACTTCAATGTATAACGTCTGTAACACACCAACCCTAGATACCTAGAGCCAGTGTATTATTTTAATACATTAACATGATTAAAATGAATCAAATTCCGAAGGACTGATAAGTTTAGATGTCATGTAATATAGATTACATATATGAACTTTACATTAAAAATAATTGCACAAAATAAAAAATTTGTATTTCTATATGTATTCCAGTATTATACTAGATTAACATTTAATATCTATAAAAATACACATCTTTGCTTCTTGGTAAAATAAAACCTAAGAAAGGGATGACATCAGATGATTAGTAATGGTAAATAATATAACATAAACATAAATAAATAAGTATAAACAATAATTGAAATTATAAAACTGAATCAGAATCTATTAAAATTTAAGACTTAGCATAATATGGAAATAATCAATCAAATAATTCTATTTAAACATAAATATATATATTCTACTAGTCAAATAATCACATATAATATCAATAACTAAATCTCATAACGTGGGAATGCATAATCACAAACATCTTAATCATACTATCAAGGCCTCCTTCAAATACTATACATAAACATGTAAAACTGAAAACTAGTTTGTCTCATTAATCAATGATCAATAGCGGGCCCTGCCCTCCACTTACTAACTCCAATTAATTTCTCATATGAAAAAAGGTGAATCATAAACTACATAAACATTTATATTAAAAATATCTTATGATGTTTTTATACATTTAACATAAACCAAGAATGGTATCTAAATAGAAAATACACAATCAAACTAAACATAAACCATGCAACAAGACATGGTAAATGATATCATAAGAGATCAACCTTAATTATTAATAATTTTTGAAAATAATGTTTCTAACGATGAAAATACTATAATCAAATCAACAAAAATAACATGAGACAAATACCTATTTTTATTTGGAATTATTTATTCCAAAGTCACACACTTATAAAACATTACATTTAAAAATATATTTTTTAATCTAAGTGTCTCATACGACATTGATTCTTTTGAAAGTAATTTAAATTTTTGTACATTCATGTCCAGATAAATAATTCCTTAAAACCATTTTAAATTTATGGACATTAATGAAAATGATTTATAAGAAAAAATCATTTAAAATTTTAAAACAAAGATTAAGTTAAAGAGTCCATAATATAAAACCATAAACAATTAATTTAAGAAATATTTTTACAAAACATGTACTTTCCTAATAAATATGTCCCATTAAATACCTCTGTTTAAAAAATAGAGTATAATAATCAGATTGATAAATTAAACATTAAATGAAAACATAAATATATTCCTTTCAATTTTTTTATAAAATTTAAAATAGACATAATATTTTCAGTATAATAATTTTATACCCATTTGAATAGTAATGTAATATAATATCAACATATTGAAATAGATGACAAATTAATTATTTAAACATTCAAAGCATTCAAGTAAATATTGAAATGGATGAAAAATTTATATATACATATATAATTTTCTAACAGTATTATTATGTCACATATTTCATACATGTTTTTTTAATATTTTTATTATCATTATTGAATGGTTAATGTGGATGATGAATCACATCGCGTTGTTGAGATAGTCAGTCGTACGTATGCACATGTGATGATATCATTCTGTAATGGTATATGTTATAAGGATATGTATGGAAATATTAATTATAAAAAATAATTATAATGAAATATTAAATATTTATATACATTATGTTTATCATTATACCCATAAAAATATAGAATAGATGAAAAATAATTTACAACACATCATGGAGACGATATGTCATACATACACATGCAATGTGATATTGTTATTAGTAACATGGGAAAAAATATGAAAATGGTTTTCCCATAATATTAACAACATATCATAATAAATTATTTTCTGGATTTATTACTTTAGTATGGATAAAATTTACTTAATGGAATTAGAATAAGAAAATAACTTTGAAAGAGTTGGTAAAACGTTTTCCTCTCCTTCTAGTGTCTACTTTTAATTTTTTAAAAAGGAATACTTTTGTTGGATTTCCTCCCAAATTGATTCCTATAGGATTAATAAAGGGAATTATTGAGGAATAATGGTTATTGTTTCTATGGAATAATGGGTTTATATGTGTTCATAAAAGATAAGTACATGTACCCTTTTATAAGAGAGGGTAGGGGGACATTTGGTAATTCCAAAAATATTAATTTAATATAAATTTATATTCAATTTAATATAGTTAAAAAGTGTGTTATTTCAAGGATAATGATGAAGATGGTTCTCAGCCATCTTAAAAATGATTTTTTACAAGTTTACGTCTTAATATTATCATTACCTCTAGGCTTTTTCCCTTAGTTATACAATTGAACTCTTACAAAGAAAATATGTATTTTTAGACTATAGGGTTAATATATTTACTATTAAATGAAAAAATAATCCAAGTGGGATAATTTATGACATATTTAGCATTATATTAGTTATTTGGCCTAATTAGTGATTTTCTTCAATTTTTATCATTTATTAAATTATTATTTGTTATAAAATATGAATTGTGCCAATTTTTAAAGTGTTTATTAATTTAATTTTAATAAAATCATAGAAATTTATTACTTAGATAAAAACAACATTAAATCATACGTAGAATGTAAAATTCATTCATAAAATTCATGTATGGAATCAGTTATTTCAAATTATTTATATTTTTATATTATTAAATACTTTATTCGACATTTCCATTAATTAAACAATTACTATATTATTATTATAAATACATTTACATAACTAATTTTATCATAAAAAATAAATAAAGATGAGGTTAAATTTAATATATTTGAAATGACTATTTATAGTATAATTTCTCTACTGTTTAAACCTATACGAGAAATTATTTACTTATTAAAATTATGTTTATGTGATTTTAAAGTTATCTTTAAATAAAATATAATAAAAGTATTATTCTTTCCTTTGTGGAATAAAAAGACCATGATTTCAGCCTATGGTTGGTTTTGGTTGAAACAAAGTTATACAATGAAATTAAGACATGTTTTATGGAAACATTTTAATATTTTAATATTATTTTAAACTATAATTATCTGATTTACCCATAACAATGGTAAATACATAAATTCTTTAAAATTTAATACTCATCAAAAAATTAATTAAATCCGATTAGATAAAAATTCTTAGAAATATTACTACCATGTATGTATATTTTATGATCTTAAATTCACAAAAATAAGAAAATTAATTTTTATTGCTAATCCTACATATGAGGCTAGAATGCAAGTAAATGAGACGTTGAAATTTTTACTAAATTTTTTGATATAATTATATTATAAATATGCTTCAAATGACCTACATAGGATCATTATATATATTATTTATATAGTGTTACATTAAAATAAATTTAAATTAAATTAATTATTTAAATTAAAAGGTAGTTGTAAATAATAAAGTCATATTTTTCACTATTCATAAAAATTTGAAACATTTCAGAAAAAAATCGAAAAAATCACCATAAATTAATATTCATATTTCTAATTGAAAAGTGATGGAATTTTTTAAAAAAAATATAAATTTCCAATTGTGTTTAATTGTATTTCTAACCACTTTTAAAATGGCCAGTTTGATACATCATGGGGAGATCAAACATAGTGTTGTGTACAACAAAAGCTAGTGAATTTACTTGAAAAGATAATGTAATGCGAATTCATGGGGTATTACATAGATAATTAAAACACAATAATAATTTGATTGTGTAAGCTGTCAGTAGATATCTAATAGACTATCACAGGTTGGTTCTTATCATTAGTTAAATATATATATATATATGAATTAAATGAACCAAAAATAAAAGAATAAATAAGCATTTTACATATTTCGACATCATATACTAACCAGAATTCCACATATATTTGTCCTAGCGGTACCAACCTCAAACGGGATGCAAATTCATAATAATCCACCACATTTTATGGACATGTGTTCTCAATTCATTTCATATCTGATTCACCTCAGTGATAGATAACCACAATATAGTATAAATATGATAGGTTGCATTATCTCATTACAGAACCATATCTAGAAGCATATCCATATATATTGAATGAGGTTTTATAGTTCTCTCAATGTTTAATAAATATCAATGTTGGATAACTATAGTATAATCTGAATAAAGTGTTATAGTTTATCCCACAACTCCACCATATCATGATGGATATCTGGATATCAATCCATTTGTGAATTTTATATCACAATTATAATGACTTATAAAAATCACCGATATCATTTTTTTTAAAAAAAACTGAGACATCACTAGATGATTCCAGATTTTCCTTGTACATCAATGGAACATCCCCACAAAATGTGTCAAACATATAAGTGACATAATAAGATGAACCTAACACCATAACATCCCAGTTATTTTCTACTCAAGGTATGGAAAAACACTCACCCATGTCACTTAGGGAATATGAAACAAAATAATTACATCAATGTATAATGATCCACTAAAGGAAAATGCTACAATTTTCTTATACTGATAATATACTATCTCTCTCACCAAGATCCACTTCACAAAAGTCAATGTTGATATTATATCAATCTCATGATTCTCTTCCCAAAAATAGCCCACTGACCCCAATGATAAATGGTTTACATCACTATTAAACAACCAAAATCCATTCATAAACCAAATCTAATCACTCTAGAAAGACCCACAATACTGTTATAAGGAAACATCACAATCCCACCAAACCATTCATGGGTCCATCCCTATCCAACGATCCAAACCACTATGTCCAACCACCATTGATCCCATCCCCAAAAATAAGTATTTAACCAATCGAAAAAATTATAAATTCATCCCCCAGGACAAAATAATTATAAATCATTCCCCTCAGGACATAATTATAATCATTCATAATAATCATGGGAATATTTAATGGGTTTTACACACCCACCATACGATTATATTTAAAAATCCAAATGGGCCTCCCAAAAATTACAACTCAACATACATTGAAATTTAATCCTTTTGATATCTATCATCTAAACACATATTATAATAAAAAACATTTTAAAAAAATTAACCCTTAAGAATCCATTCAAATAAACCCCATTCATTTTAAACATCCATGAAAAAGAAAACAAGGTAAAAAATATTAAAATAGCATAATCATCAATAAAAATTCAATACTAAAACAATAAAATTAATATTACTATTTTTACAAGTCCTCTGTATATATCTTTATCAAAAAGAAGATATTCACAATTGTATATATAATTGTTGTTAAAATGAACAATATATATTAGTCATAGGGAAAATATACCTGACATATTAACCAAGGTGTCTATCCGTGAGGCATAAAATCACCAACACTTATCAATTAGGCCAAGATTATATCACATAAATCAAAATAAAACCAATTCTCACTATAGTGAGGTGAAATAGATCATCTATAAAATAACTATTCAGAATAGAATTCCTACACAAAGAAATGTGGACTTCCCCCATTTTAATGTTATCTATTCCCAAGATCATGTTATCTTCATTGTCATGAAAATTTCATGTCTTCTATTTTTCGATCCCAATACAATACATAAAAATAAAATAAATTTCATATACAGAAATATTTTGAATTCTTTACCCAAATCACCTTGTTATAGAGGGACTATCCCATTAACTCATGTTAGCATCTTAATATACATATTTTGTTTCTATAGTATAGGGGATATGATTGATCATGGGGATATTATTTTCCTTATAACATATATACAATTAGAGTATACTATAATATAAAAGCTAATAATCAAATTAATAATTATAAATAATAACATGGAATAAATATCATTCAATTTTATAACAATATTACATATAATATACAAAAAATCACAATATCCTAATATGTAGTAGGTTTATATAAAAAAAATAAAAAAAATAAACATTAATTTCCATCAGATGACACCAGAATATGTAACTTCATAACCCCTAACAACATATTTCACCAATAAAAAAAATTTAATATGGTTTTATCCATTATATGAATCCTTATAAATATTTTCTACAATGGAGTTATGATGCTAGTGAAAATTGAATATATAAACCCAATAAAACCCAACCAATTTGGCATTAACATAAGTGTATCCAAAATATAATGATAAATTAAATTAATAGAAATAAATGTGTAAATAAACATTAAACTACTCTGGTCATCATGTATTAACCAAAATACCATGAAACCTAGTTCTAACTACTTCCACCCTCTGTTTCAAGAAAATTTCAAAATTTTATCCTTATATTGTTCACATGGTTACTCAATTCATTATATTAATCAATATCTTAATTGATGGATAATGATAGTAAAATTTGACGATGGTTACATAATTTATCCTACAACTCAACAATCTCACAATTGATAAGTAGAAAACATGAACAAGTTGGAATAAATATCTCGTAGAATCAACCATCTAACCGATGGATAGTAAAAATAGAATTTGAAAAAGGATTTATAATTTATCCCTTGAATAAAAATTATCACAATGGATTTCATAATAACAATTAAATTATCAATTTTATACTATATGCATTTTTCTATAAAGGATAAATGTTCACCAACATCCAATTCAAAAAAAAGTCCCTCAAAATCTTAAATATATCATTATTCTAATAAAATCAGATTACAGAGTTATTGAATGCTACACATGCACCCACATTCCAATAAAATCATAAAAATGAGTTATCACTGGTTTAATCAGAGAAGCATATGTGAAACAAAGGATGTAGTGGTTTTCTAATATGGTTAGAAATTACTGTACAAGAAAATATAGAAATACATCATTATATGAAATTTATAAAAAGGTATATAATTTTTACCTCTTGCATGAAAGAGATTAATCACTATGAATCACCACCTAGATTTACCATAATACAAATATTTCATGAAATCAACTCAATAATTATCAAATTTTTTATGTACAAAGGGAAAGAAGGAAATGATGTTAGAGGGGATATGGGGATCAAATGAGATTATCATTATCTATACGAGTCCATCAAAATGAATAACACTTCACTCGAGAGTGAAATTATGTTAGAGGAAAAAATAACCAAAATGAGAGATTTATAAAAAAAATATAATTATTAGTTACCTCATAGGAAATATAGAGTAATAATAATGATTACCTAATTTTAAAAACATAAAACACACCCAAATTAGTTCATATTGTTAATGGGATCTTCATATCAAGATTTTTTTTCAACCCCACCCAACTATAGTACACTAATATTTCATATTAAGATACAATGTTTCATCTAGTGAATCCATATATATATATATATCTCTTAAAACCCAATTGGACCCTACAAATCTATCGCAATGTGCTTATAAACTCACTTAATGTATCAAATAGTAAAAATTACATGAGTAAACTTGGTCATGATAAAAAAAAAATCTGAAGCACACCTCATAATATGTAGCTCATTACATAATGTAGAATTTAAATTTGTATATATTAGTGATTTTTTGTGATCTCTAAAGACCCCACCCACCCAATAATATAAACCTGTTTATGAATAGTTGATATAATATCTTGAAAGAAATTTTGTGCCATATTTCATGTAGTCAAAATTTATATTTTATGATTGATGAGTTGATCATCATGTGAATGGAATGTTCATATTTTTTGGTACAATCAATAGCAATTGTATGGTTTTTGAATTTCTATATTCTACATGGACTGATACTAATTAATTGTAATGTTATTATAAATGAAAATAATTATGGTAGATAATTGTTTTAGGGAAAATATATTTTATTTGGGAATAAATCATCAATGGATTTATTAATTTAGATAAGTACTCTATTGAGTGATAATTATTTATTGTACGATGACTTAAAAAAATTAATTGAATTTGAAGAATAAATGTATTGAATATGTAATTTAAAAACTCATGAAGGGTATTTATAAACTAAATGATACTATAGGAATATATTTAATGTGGATTACAAATCATCATAAATTTTTAATAATAATTAAAATTCATATTGTTTGATTTGGAGTGGTATATATGTTCCTAAACTGATTTAATAAAATGTTAATCTTATTTGGAGAAATATAGAGCATAGTGGGTTTTCAGAAATTAGAAGATTCATCAACCAAACCATTTTTTTAAATTCATTGATAACATCATAATATTGATTTAGTTCAATAAAATTCCTTCTCTATGAAGAATTATTAAAGTTAGAAAAATAATATTGTCATAAGGTTATTCATGTTGTTATTTTGGCCAATGATGGTAAATGAATTATGGTGAAAATATATGTTTAGGGATATAATCACGATATATTGTTGATAGCGTGAGACTTCATAAGGTTAAAAATGAGTAGTGTGTTGGTAAAATGTAAATGTTAGGATATCTTTAGGTTTCATTACTAGACATTGTAAACAAAAATTAATACTATATAAGGATGTGATTTGATCTATATATAAATCACCTCAACCTTTATAATGTTCATTTTAGATAAATAAGTAATTTGATAGTTTATCAACACTCCTTCATTAAGTAATATGAAAAACATCCTATGGTTGACTTATACTATTTCATGTCTTTCTCAACAATCCAAATTTAAGATTTCATTACATTTAAAGGTTCATATTCTTGTATGGTTGACTCCTATGGTTTATAATGTACTTATGCTAAAGTATATATGGAATTTCAAAACTTAATCAATACCTTGTATACTTTATAATGTTCCTTTAATTGTTATAAAATAATAGAGACACACATTGTACAGTTCAACCCATTATAAAATTAGTGTTTCAGGAGGGGATGATGGTGAGGAGGCTCCAGAGAGTCATCCGGTTGCAGGTTTGGAAATTGAATCTGTTATGGTAAGGGATAAGGCTATGGTGGTTAAACATGTTGGAATCAGGGGCTAGGAGATTGTTGGTTTGTAATTGGAGAACTACCACTCAGTGGTCAGGAACTCAGCTTTGGTGGACACTAAAAAGAGATTGTATCTTCAGTTTGGTGGAGGTGTGAAGGAGGTGCATGTGAAGAATGTGGAAAATGTGTCTGAAGAAGGTGATCAACTACCTCTGATGGAGAATAAAACTCCAGAAACATGGAGTCCTATTCCAAGTTTGGGGGTGCAAGCTGGTAAAGGATGGGAATTTTATAAGGAAGGGAAAGAAAATCTGAGTGGCCCATTTGGTCGTTCTTTCAGCGATGTTGTTCAATGTGGGAATTAGAAACTAGAAACTGTTGAAGAACCTTTTTCTGCTACGCCAATGAGACGGCCAAGAAGAGATTACTCATACCTTCCGAGGCTGATACAGACTAGATCTTCCTCTAAGAGGGATAGTGAGGTGATCGTGTCTTTTAAGTAGGGTAGCGTGGGAAAGAGGACATCACCATACAATCCAGTACTGGATCAGCTTAGGAGTCGGGTTCAATGTGAAAGCTACTAGAGGTCACCAGAATGGGAATCATCCACGGCTACCGGAGAAAATTATTTCATCTTGGGATGCGGAGAAGATTATTGTTTTTTCTTGTGTAATCCTGTATTGGTTGTGTTATCTACATTTATTTTTCTCTTGTTTGATTTTTTTCTTGTATGTTTGGGTTCCAGAATCCCTTAAATTGTCCTTTGAAAAGCAAATAAAATGATTCGATCCATTATAAAATTAATATAGATATATATTTCTAGAATATAAATTATTTTGATGAAATAGAATATGATGATTCCTATTAATCTATTTAATGATTAAATTTCAGAAATTTATTTCTAACTAAAGACATGTGATTCATAAATATTACAATTTTGATTATGAAGAAGAATATCAATATGAGATGCTATGAATGATGTTGAATTGTAAGATGTAACATGTTCTTCTATATTGGATGTGCAAATAGAACAAAATGACCATTCACATCATGATGGTGAAAATATGTAAAATAATAGGTGAGTATCATGATCATGTAAGAACACACACATGAATAGTCTACATGCAATGTATATTGATGCCATTGTGTGGGGTTTTTAATATAATTCATGAATAAGTTTTACAAAACAATTATATAAATAATAGAATAAGTAATTACTTATAATTCACTAGTTATTAAGAATAAAAAATAATGAGAAATATGTACCGAATAATGAGAGGAGACATATTTGTAGAAACAATATCTATTATTATGAATAAGAACTATGTGGGTTTCCAAGTAGAAAATGTTGATGATGTGAAACTAATAGTTGATCTAGTGTATTGAATTTAATTAAAGAAGAATATGAATATGGAGATACTTTTACGATGAAAATATTAGTAATTATAATTGTATATGTAATTATTGGATAAATTAGGTGTGGAATTCATGAAGAGAATATGAATATCCATTAGGAATTTTGATCCATGGATACTTATGTGATTTAATCTAGCATTCAAGATTTTTTGTTAGATATGAGAGAATGTATACTTACATAGATTGAGAATCATGTTGTTCATCAATAATTATATAGGATATCTAATACAATAATTGATAAAGAATACTATATTATTTTTATTAAATAAAATTATTTAAAAAATAGTTATCTACATCAAAAGGGTGGAAGAAGTGTTATAAGTGTTATTGGGCATATATAAACTAGTTTGAGGTTATGTATGTGTATTATTCGATTTCAGTTAAAGAAAACCCTTCAGAACCAAACATGTAACAAATAATAAGATTTTTAGTAGAAATATATATTAATTATGATATCATGAACATATAAAACCCATAGTCACATATACGAGGAGTGAACATTATGAAATTGTTTCATATTCCTTATTAATTTTATATTTTATTGAATATAGTATATGTGTTTTTGGAAAAAAGATTAAAATATTAATTTTAGTTGATAACATAGGTTTAGGTTAATTGAGGATGCTATTTTTTGAAAATGATCCAATTGATAAGAACTCTATAAAAATTAGTGCCAGTTTATTCACCCTCCCCCCTCTCAGGTGACTTCAACGAATCATTGGAAATATAGATATTGAACATCAATGTATTCAAATGAAATTTTAATTACATAGAAAAATGAAAATATAGTAATTATTACATAAAATATGAGATGGCTATTTTTTTATTTCCTCTATCCTAAGATCATATTTTTTACAATTTAAAAAAATTATCTAAAAGTGATGATAAATTTTTTCACTCATTTTTATTCATCATTTCTATTTGATATATAATTTTTTTTCACCTAGGATGTTATATTAACTTCAATATTTTATTCATTAATTTATTTTTTATTTTAATTTCATAAAAATGATAGCCTAAACTACGTCTATATATTCTTATTCCACATTAGAATCTTTTTCATGTGACATATAATTCCTTTTTTCAGAAGAAGATTTCTCATCATAGATATTTCAAATAATTTATTCTACATTTTTGTACATACTATATATCCCTAATTAAATTTAATAAAAATTATGTTGTTTTCAAGAGTCCTTTATTACTAGAAATATGGACCATAAACACTATTATGCTACAACATAATATTTAATCATCTATTAAAACTCTATAGGTCAATGGTGTTTCATCAACATTCATTATGATGACTTATCCTCTAATGGAACTAAAATATAGAATATTTGGTTTCCTTCTATGATACATCAACTATATGTTTACATTATTTATATATTTTTATCATTCATGGTTTAATTATACTCCTCATCTTATAATATTTTCATAAATTAGTTCCATAATAGACAACTCAGAATGTGTAATTTATTTTAATGATATTCGACATGAGTTTTTTTGCTTCAATTACTACATTTTATATGAATTATAACTAATAATAAATTATTTTTAATTTCATATTTCTAAAAATAGATCACAATTTCACTTGAATTTCTCTTCATAGTATTTTCAAATTAATATTTTCTATTAATATTTAATAGTATTTTTATAATGTATTTAATGTCATTTAATGTATTCCATAACTTCATTTTATGAGTTCATAAAAAATGAAATCCTTTATTTTATATTAATTTATTTTTTTCTTGTAGTACATTTATTTATTTTTCACCTTTTGTATCATATTTTTATAAAAAAAATTAATGTGAATTGACTTGAACTTTTTTGAAGACATCAGATTCAATAGATTATATGGATAACATGTAATATTATGTTTTATAAATTCATTTATATTTTTTTATGATTTCATTATCAAAACATGTATATCATTGAATGATTTTATCTTTAATAGATTTTATTTTCTATCAATATATTTTTTTGATTCCACAAACAAACATAATATTCATTATTGAGAAAATAATTGTTTCGCATGAAATCCACTGGATATGGATTAATTTTTATTAAACATTCATTATATTAAATAATTATTCTTCATAGCACTCCATAATGAATGAAAATCTATGCCTGCAGTTATATAATTAACTTTTAATTGAGGGTTTTTTTATTAATTAACTCTTTAGAAAATATATATGTATTCTTCATCAGATCATTAATTCGGTTCGATTTTTTATTCCTGTTGATGTTTTTTATGTCCCAGCAAGGGAGATAGAAAATAACATAGAATGAATATTTATTATGTAAAATATAAGGGTTTATGATACAAAATTAAGAAAACTAGATGTTATGGTGGGTTTTATAAGTAACACTACATTCAAAAATATATAAAATATGATCAAATATGATAGAATAAATATATAAAATGTAATATTTAAATACAAATATCACTATAATATCTCTCAATACCAAGAGTGTAGATATAGAATATTGGCATCACTTTTAAATTGAGTGAAAACTACTTACTATAACTACATTTTCCCTGGTAAGATTAATAACCCACTATATTTAGGATAAATAATAACCTCCATTCCATTAAGATAATTTCATGATAAACATATAATTATTATGGGGATAAATACTTTGAATCTATGATGATGGATTATCAAAAATTATGGATACACTTTAGGTTAAAGGCCAACCATTGTATGAGAATTTATAACCTGATAAAGACATCATTTAGCATTATAAAAAGGTATAAAAAATAATAAAATTACAATACAAGAAAATATATGTCGATGAAACATTAATAATAAACAACAAATCTCAATAACCAATAAAATCCATCTATCATGTTGAGTGGTAATAAAATAGTTTCCATTAGTAGATAATATTATCATCTAAATATGAATAATAAACATTGAATGGTATACTACTTATATAGGATTAGCATATTAAATTATAAAAACATAATGTATATTACTGGATACAATTTTTCACCACTTGGTTTCTATTTTTGGATTATAAGGATCAATAATAAAAAATTGGGGGTTCGTTTTATTACTAATAATTTATAAAAAAAATTGTTAAAAATTCAAAAAAATAATGAATTTATATATTAGAGTTTAAACCACAACATTTTTGTCTTTAGATAGCCGTTTACTCTAAACTAGGTTAGTAAACATAAATATGTAATATCAACATTATAATAATATATAGAGATATCATTTTTTTCATAGACTCTATCAACTCCTTATATAGTAATTTCACTATGATGGTTTGTACATTCATTTTCATATACTGAAGGAATATTGATGTTGTATCAATATACATTATGCATCATCATTGTATCCCTTGATATCTGAATTAATCCCATTAAAAGGGAACTCATTACAACACATTTTAGGTCTGGAAGATGAAGATGAAGAAAACTAAAAAAAGGGGTGAATTCTGGTTTTGAAAACATAAATAAATTTAGAACACCTATCCTATTATGAAGTAAACCTTTCCTTATCACTTAATGTAGAGTGCACAATAGAAATAAATAAAGGAAAATAACATATATCTGAATAGTGTTTCAGGCCATAATGACCACACATTCCAATCCACTAATGATGAAATTAATGAGTTTGGTGATTTTAACTAACAGATCCTCTTTTTTTGATACCTCTAAATTCCAACATTGTGATAGTAGTTGACACCTTTAGAAAAATAATATATAAGGAATTATAGTTATTTTCCAAGTAACAATAAATCCATATCGGAGTACATGATTCTGACACTTCACCATGAATGTGTCTAAGAAAGTTCAAACACAACCAAATATATAGAGACAGATTCTGTTCAGAATACCTATTAAACGTCATAGTTTTCATTAAAATTGATCATTGTATTTATTATTTTAGTAAAGAAAGACTTCAAATTTATCTTCTAGAGAATATAAGCTTTCATAAATTAGTTATAGATTAAAAACAAGAAATGTTTTGAAAACATGTATGTCACCAATGTATATCTCTAAAAATACCTTCATTGTTCTTGTAGAAAAAGAATAAACAATAAAAGGTAGTATCATCGACAATAGTAGTGGTGAGATAATAGATCAAAAGTTGTATGCCACCAAAGTGTCTCTCTGATATAAAAAAACATTGACACTCTTATTTATATCTCTTTTTCTATGTATATTTAATTTTTATGTATATATTCTGATAAAGTGTGTCTACATATTTATTCTGTAGGCCAAATTGCTTGAGGTCCATCTACCTTTAAAAATATTTGACAATAAATCCTGAATATTTTAATTCAAAATCATTAAAGATATGTCATTAATTCCAACAGGAATTTAAACAATTTAATATATAGAATATCAGCCTTAATTAAATCATAACGATCCATTGAATTGATCATAAAATATATTAAAAATGATACTTACTTCCGCCATGTCCATTGCAGAAATCTTGGATATTAATTCCTTCATTTAATAGAGAAATTTAGGGTTCATTCATTTTATGACCAAACTCCAAAATTATGGTTGACAATATATGGTTGATCAAAAAATTAGGGTTGATGTTCCATATTTATGTTTCTTAAAATATTGGTTTCTTCATAAATACAGGATTTATTAACAATACTTTCCTAGCATCATAGGGTATATAATCCAATCACATTGTTTCAAGCATAGGTTTGTTGAATAATATAATACCTATTTCCACACAGGTTTTGAAAATTGATTATCAAATATGTTTAAACATGTCTTGAATACGTTATCAAATATTCCATGTGAATCAATGTATTGACTATGAATCTAAAATAAATATACTTAGTAATAATAATTTATAAAAATTCACATAAAATTAAATTCTTTAGTAACATAAATATGGGTGTTTGTGAGCATAAAATAATGTAACAAAATTATTGAATCAACCAATGCTCAACAATATCCCTTTTTTGGGGATTACAAAACCCATGAAAAATTCAAATATTTAAAACAATTATCATATAATTAATTTCCCCACAATAAAATTAATAATATTTCATTGACATTACATAATGGAAACATCTCCCCCATTATCACTTATTATCCCTTAAAATACTTTGTATTTTTTAGAAACCCACATCCCCTATGATTATGTTATTAAGATAAAATTTCTCCAATTCCAATTGTGATAAAAATATTAATTCTATTATAAATCTCCTTCTATACGTTATAATTATAAATATCTCAATTTTGGGACATGAGAAACATAAAAGAAATGTGTATTTGACAAAAGTTTCCCTTAAATTCAAGCATTAAAAAGGTATAGAACTGTAATTATAGAGTAAAATAAAATATTTTAATAAAAAATGATTATTTTCAAAAAACACACCCTAGATTATAGAATATTGAAAGTGAAATTAATTATATTATTTATAGAATATATGAAACACTTTTAACTAATTCCTTCACATTTAATAAAAATTTTAAAAAAATATTTAATTTATTTTTAGAAATAAACTAAATATATGAAAAATAAATATTATATATATTCTCATGTAGGATAACATAAAAAAATAATGAACCAACTAATAAGAAATATTTTTTACATGAAAACATATATTAAAAATAATACATATAATACTTATTTTAAATAAAAAGAATAATGAAATTTAATGGTTATATTAAAGCAGACAAATCAAATAAAAATTAAAATATTATATCATTTTTATATAAAGTATAAAAGAATAATGACAAGTATTTAAATCTACTTTAAACATTTATTGTTCATTGAGATGAAGAAGATGAACTTTTTTCAATCCAGAACATCTTTTATTTATCATAAACTAGCTTGGTAAAAAATCATAGTAAATCAATTTTACATAGAATATTTATATTGAAATCATAAATAACTACTTCTATGATCAAACAATCATTCATATTTGGATAATATTTTTTAATGAATCAATAACCATTTTTTATATCAATTCATTCTATAGTTCATTATATGACGTTAATGATTCATCAAATGTAGCTTTTATCTTCAATTTTTCTTCACTAAATGAACTAAATTTGAACATATGGTATTCATAATAAATTTGAGGATTACATATTCCTTTTTTATAATGACTTTTGACATCTTGATTTTTTTCAAAATATTTATCAAATAAATCTTCAACATTATAAATTGTTTTTTCTTTTAACAAATCAGACGGATTTCCTTTCATACTTTTGTGATAAATAATATCTTCTGAACCTATTTTACATTTTAGCTTAATCATAATTTCACCGGTTCTGTAAAGATTTTTGAAAAATATATTTCCAAGAAGAAGACTTTTTTATTTCATATTTATAAGAAAAATTAGAAACATTAGGTTTTGAGGAATAACATCCAACATTCCATTTCCATTACAAAAAGTTACAAAAAAATAATTACCTATTACATAAGAATGATGCTCTAATTTCAATAACAAACAAAATTTCAAGAACATGATAATATAAATAATTTAAAATATATTGAAAATATAAAACATAATATCTTTTCATATTTAACTAAAAAACATTCTAATTTTTTGTGAAGTATAAAAAATTAGATGAAAACGTATTCAAGAAGAAAAGAATATTTTTTTCAAATTTTGATAAATAGGTTTTCACCTATATAAAACAATTAATGCACTAGAATAATGTAAATATAAAAATGAAACACATCATGGATTAGTTATTTTAGTACTGAGGATATTTTGAAAATTAATTAATTCAGATTTGTCCTCTTGGTTTTTAGATAATTTCACTTATTCATCAATCGACCAATTAATGATTTGACGATACACCTTAGTTGTGTAATCCTAAAAAATATCAATTTTATTTTATTTTTTTTATCCATTTGGTTATCATTCCAATAGTGTTAGTAATTAAAACTCAAGGTATCCAGATATGATATTTTTTAGTAAGAATTATACAATTTTTTTTAAACATGTATTTTGCGTAATAATCATTTTTAACACTAGAAATTTGTGTTTTTATAAGGGATAAATATTACTTATAATTTCAAAAAACTGCACAAAAAAAACATTTAATATTACACATGTGTTTTCTATTTAATCCAATAATTAAAATATTCTTATAAATTTTTTTGTCTTTCAAAATTTCTTCATATTCTATTTTTTATATTTTACTTTTTGCAAGGATTTTATTTTGATACTTTTCTCATTTTATTAGTACATTAGAAGCTTGTTATAAATTTTCAACATCACCCAATTACCCATTAATATAAATTTCATGAAAGTCACAAGAAATTTTAGAGAAATAATATTTTAAAAAAATAAAACAATTTGATAAATTATCATCATCCAATAAAACGATTTCAAAATATTTAATAAATTTTATGGTATTTATTTATGGATTCATTTTTTTGATGTAGAATAAAACAATAATTATTTAACTCATCATAAAATTGTTTTTTCACAACTACTGTTATCAATGTATGAATATCTTACCACATCTGTATGGGCCACAAAATATACTGTTTTCCTATTATGATTAGTATTTGAATATATAGAAGATTCATCAAGTGAACTAGAATTATTATCACATGAATACATTGAATATTTATTTATCTCTCTCTTTTAATTATATTTTCTTTGAGTATTGAGAAAAAACAAGTATTATTTGTATGAACATTTTCCTTACGATTGAAACATATATTATATTCTACCCATTTCCTTTTCATTCTTCATATCATTATAATTTTATTAGTGGGATTTGATAAATCATTATCCAAATCCGGATGATTTGACTCGGTTGATTCATCCATTGAAGTAAGGAGAGCTTCTTCTTCCTGTTTGATATGATTTTTAACTCCATCATGCTTCTCAGCTTCCAACATCATTAGCATTATTGTCAACTCCATCATATCTAAATTTTTAACATTTTTAAATTTTTATGTAACTGTGGCTATTCTATTTTAATATTAGGGTAATACACAAAGTACTTTTAACTCTTGATCTGATTGAGAAATTAGATATCCCAAAACAGAAATGTTTTTGAAAATCTCTATCAATCATCCATTCATTTGACTAATAGTTCATCCTCACAGATTATTAAAATATAAATAATTACTACCAGAATATTGCACCTTAATTATTAGATATTTCAAGCTCCTTCATAGGAAATAGAAATAGTATTCCACATATTATATCCATTAGAGAATAATGATACTCGATTGAATTCATCAGTTTCAAAAAACCAAAAATATAAGTAATAGATTTTAAATTGAGATCATATTACTTTTCTTGGACATTATTGTAAAATTTACAATCTTCCTTTGGTCTCTAATAAGGATTAAAAAACATTAATTAAACAACTATTGTAATAGTTTTTAGATTAATAATATTGTGGGCTTTCCAGTATCATTAATTATCACTATTTAAAGAAGGAGAACAAATCATAATCCAACCTTATCTAGAATCAGCCATTTCAAGATGTCTTCATCAAAAACATGTTATTTTGCTTGTTAGATCCAATAAATCTTTAGTAGAGACCTCCAATATCACCTTTTAAATATAATAAAAGAAAAAATAAATTTCAAATTGAAAAAATACTAGTTGATCCATTCCATAATTACCAATTGTTAGGTCAAGATGGTGATGATGAAGATAAAGAAACAAGTGGGGGTGATATTTGGATTTTAAAAGATTGAACGATTTATGAATCCTCTATTTTTCTGTATGAACCATTCATTATCTCATTAATTAAATTGGATAGTTGAATCAAATTATGGAAAAATATATGTATGAATAGTGTTAAAGGGAACAATGATGCCCTATCCCAATCCTCTAACACTGAACACCATGACCTTTGTTCTTTTCACTAATAGATCCTCTTATCTAGAGACCTATAAATGTCAACTAATTGTAGGAACATAACACCATTATAATAAGGATTTATTGTTCATGTTTTAATTTTACAAGGATCCATAAATCCACATCTTGGAGTATGAAGTTGAAACTTCACCATGACCGGGTCAGATCTATCAAAAATCCACAAAATCACTATAGATTAATTTTATATATAATTTTTATTATTTATAAAGGTTTCTATAACAATGGATTTATGTATTTAGATCTCCAATATAATATATAATCTAATTTGTAACGCCCTGACCATAGTTACCCAGAGTCAGTGCATTATTACATAACAATTACATGATCACAAGGAAATCATGTCTCGAATGACTGATCAGTTTAGTATTATTGGATACAAGATTCATACATTAGTTAAAATTTACAACTTGAAAAGAAATTCAACAAGAATTTATTCCATTGGAAACATTCAATCCTCATAGATAATGCCTGAAATTCACTCATAACTAACTTCTTCATATCCTGGGAAAATGAAACATATGAAAGGGGTGATCTCAAACTATAAAGACCCGGAATTTTGAAGGAAATTTTTTATCTTAATTCTTTGGAATTTTATGAGTCTGTGGCATCAGACGACACTTGATTCTGAGGCCCGGTGTGCCCGGAGTCAATTTATGAAGTTCTGTTCGGGTATGTTTAGTAAATGTACGTATAGGTTTTTCTATCTTTTGAACTGGTGCTTGTAATTGAAATATGAGGACACTGATGAACGCGTAGAACCGGTAATTGTTTAAAGGGACCATTACCGTAGTTGCATTTTAGGTGGGTAGAAAGATAAAAATTGGGGTTTAATTAAGAAGTTAAATAAAATTTTTTAGAACAATTTTATATATCTATAGAAGTTATTTCCTCCCATTGGAAGTTAATGGTGGGGCCCACACCCACCAAACTTTCCATGTGTGGATATTTGAGATTTGGGTCCCACACAATCCCCAACCTATCATCTCCTATAACTATCCACAAACTCCCCAATTAATTCCCCTTCCTTTATTACAATAACCTCATTATTTATGAGTTCTCTTCACCTCCCCCCTCTCTCTCTTTAAATTTTGGCCATCACATGTTAAATAATGAGTTAAACCACTTTAATTAATTAATTAAATTGTTTGAATTTTGAATTACTTGTGTGAATAAAATAATAGCGTAGCTATTATATTATATTGGCACTTGATTGTGTTGGAACATTGTGGGAGATCTGGAGAAATAGAGAAGGGTGTTCTTATCTCAAAGAAAGAACACCATCCTTCCAACGAATAATCACCGAGGAATGTCATCATCACCTTCGATCTTCGGCCAAATCAAAAGATAAAGAGCCACCCACAAGGAATGCTGACGACGCGCCATCCTCGGCTCTTCTTCCCCGACATCAATGAGTTTACATCGTCTTCCCGTGACACTATCTTATATGACACTCTACTATTGCGATGATTTTCCAAGGTATGGTGGATTGCTTCAATTTTAGTTGAATAAAATTGTTCTCCATTCTTCGTGAAACCTTGTATATCATTGGACAATTGCTACCGCTTAAAGTAGAGGGCACGGGCCGAATGCACACATCCTGACGACCATCCGTAGTCTCCTTGTTTTTGATTTATGTGCATTGGAAGAGGAGATGATGGGGGAAGTGGAGGTCGAGCGCTGGTCGCGTGCGGAAGAACCATGGCCCCCAACCGCAGGCCCCTCAACCGAGGAAGAACCGTCCGGCCATAGCTGGCCGGGTCGAAGGGAGGAACTGTGGTGCCCCATGACACCGTGCTATGGAGAACTGCGGAACGTAAAGAGTGGGCCACTTCGGTGGTAGAACCGGACAGCTCGATGTCCAGCCGGGCGGAGCAAGGCAGCGGCACCCGAAGGTGCCGCACAGTAGATCTGCGGCCCACCCGAGCGGGCTGCTTGCGCCAAGAAGGCCGGCTGGCTTCGGCCGACCGGTTACAGAGGGCGGCACTGCTTGGTGTCACTAGTTCAGGCATCTGAGGGGCCATGCCCCCTGCCTCTAACCTCTTATTCCCCTCGGGTCGAGCCACTCGACCGGTCGGCTGAGCCGCGCATGGGCCGCCCCCTGCTGGGACGGGCCGCACCGGGCCGGGCAGGGCTGGGCCGGGCCGCACCCCCTCAGGTCGGGCCGCGCCCCGACGGTCCGGGTCGCACCCCCTCGAGTCGGGCCGCGCCCCCTCGGACCGGGCTATGCGTTTCATCAGGCCGGTCTGACCCCCCTGCCGGGTCCCCGCCAAAACAGGGTTGACCCGACCCGCCATCCCACTGGGCTTAAGGTCCATGCCCATTTTCACATAAGGGTGAATATCTTGAAGACTGTGTGTCTGATCGACGCGTCGTCTGCAGCACTAGGACCCTCATTAAGTGGCGGTCCTTTTTTTATACTCAATGTGAGTTCTGGACAACTTTGGAAAAAGGCCAGGTTTGGAACGAGCGTATTTCCAACCGGTCCCCAGTGCAAAAATTTTAATAACTGTCATACCGGGCATCTGATTGACGCACCGTCTGTCGCATTGGGTTCCTTTTGATGAGACGGAACTTTTTGATACATCATCTATGGACTTCATTACAGTTGATGTATCGACCCCCTTGGCTCGATCAGCAGACCCTCCCGGAATCAAGCGTGTTGTGTGCGAGAACCCTAGAGCTGGCTGCGACTGCAACGACTACCAAACTGGAATCCTCCATGGGTTCGATGATGATGGAAAATGTACTGGAATCCTTTGTGGGTTCGACGACAACTGTACTGGAATCCTCCATTGGTTTGATAGTGATGACAACCTTACATGAATCCTTAGTTGTTCCGACAGTTAGACATCTATTCTAGTATCCAATGTGGGTCCGACAGAGTAGCTGGACTAGAATCCCATGTGGGTCCGACAGCTTAGTTGGTCTAGTATCCTACGTGGGTCTGACAGCTTTGCTGAATCAGTGACTACTTCTGATAATATTTATCACTTTAAGAAAGATGCGTACCTGTGTGAGCTGAGTCTTGACTTTCATTCATTATCCTTGATGTGATTGACTTCTTTCCAATATGGACTGGGTTGTACTTGGGATTGGGAGATAGAGTCGAACTGGGATTGATGACTTAGGTAAATGTATGGGCATATACCTAAGTAGGGTTGGTTGATACTTTGTGATTGTATCTTTTCATTGTGGTTTATCCATCGTGGATTCTGGGAGACCTTTGGGGGTCTCGGGGTCCATACTAAGTATTGTTATACTCAACCATGCATAGGATATTCCCGCAATACGTTGTGTTCGATGTAGATGACAGACAACGCTGATCGTGGTAGAGGCTTGTAGAGCTGGACGGTACCCAGAGGTGGACCACATGGTAAGACATACTCGGAGCATACGGACAGACCCGAGGTACTGAGGAGTCTATCTGTACCCACCTTTCAGGTGGGATTTCTGGAGGACGACTCAGTGGTTGCTTCATTACATTACTATTGTTGTACTAGTATTTCAGTTGTTCTGTACTTTCTGTTTGGTTTGTATACTGGACCATTTACTATCAACACTTAATTTTTGTACTCAGTTTACTTAGTGATTACCTGTGGTGCGTACTTTGTTGGGATTGTTTACTATATAAAGGCAATGCCTTCCCTTTTTGTCAACATTTACGCCTTGGTGCTAGTCGCCAGCCTGTAGCCTATGGAAGGCAAGCTTGGGGTACTCACGACACGGGCCCTGAGGACAGGTCGTGACAAAAACTCTCAGTAAGGGTAAGCAATACAGTGGAAGATAACATAAATATTAATCATGGTGAATAATTGAAACCACATGCCTTTACAAATAATAAACATAAATACTCTTATTGAAGAAATATTAGCTGAGTAAATAATTCCATAATAAAACATAATCATGGGTATTCTACTAGTCGAATGACCACATGAACCATCAATATTGTTTCCATAATGAGGGAATGTATAATGCCGGATATTCTGAAACATTTTTACAAGGCCCCACCCAAGACGTCTAAAAATGATTAAGGCCTCGGCCAAAACCATATATCAAAATGGGAAAGGCCTCGACCAATTCCATGTCTAGTTATCTCATGATACCTACTGATGCATTGAGGAGTTATAGCAGGCACCACCCATCACATACTAAGTCCAATACATTCTTCATATGAAAAGGTTTAAACATATCATAAACATTCGTATTAAAACTAGCATAAGAAATGTCAGTACTTTAACCATAAACCATAAATGGTATAAAAATAGCACATCCATAGTCAAAAATATCACAAAACCTTCAATACAATATGGTTGTTTTGTATCATAATAAATAAACATCAAATAAACATAATATCCATCAAAGGATGTTGACATAGAAGAAATCAAAACCCTTTTTAGAGAAATATCTCTTTCTATTTTGAAATCATAATTATAAAGAAAACCTTTATTTTGAAAATATTATTATAAGATTGTAAGGGAAGCTTCGATGATTTTATAATGGAGGAAAATAGCTGCACCCGCTGTATAAGTAAAAAAACATTCTTACCTTAATTCTGTTGATAAGGTTAAAAAGGACCTTGTTTGGAAAGTAAAAGAATGATTCCTTTATAAACATCTTATAAAAAGTCAAAAAAATTTATAAATGACATTAACCCATAGACTATAAAATAGTAATAATGTTTTGAAATAAATTTTTAGGAAACATGGATGTGGATAATAAATATGTCCCAGTAGATAATTACGTATAAACAACCTCGGATAATGAAGAGATTGTGAAATAAACCCTTACCTTGTGCTTTTCCTTGGTCAAGGGTAGGCTAAACTCCTTTATAATGGTGAAATAATTTTTATTAAATTATACAACAATAATATACATTAATATGATATCATATATGATCTTTTATCATTTATTTGTTAATAATATCTTAGTATTATCATTGTTTCAGGTGTTAACTAATTCATTTTCCTTTATATTCTTTGCTACAAAAGTCGTATTTGTTATGGATAGAATGAATCTTATAAATATACAGAATTATATCAAGCCTTTAAACATTATTATAAATCATTAAATGAAAATTAGTCTTGAATGGATACGACGGGGAATGAATCTCATCGCGTTCGTGGAGACGGTAATCCATACATACGCATTAGCAACAATATCATTCATTTGATATTAAAAAATATATATAATTGGATTGTATATCATATATACAGAATCATTATCATGTTATATTCATTATTTATATCAATTACACTTCATATTTATACCCACCCAAATAATAATGTATTGAATAACAATTACACCACGACGTGGAGACGGTAAGTCGTACATACGCACGTATGGTGACATGGCATTCAAAGGATGGATAGTATAGTTAATATGGATGCACCATATTAATAATTACATAATAGTATATAGAATAAACTGAAGTTATTATTTTAGAATGTAAATAACAATGAATGAAGAAGTGGAAGAAGAAAAGAACTTGAAAGAGGGTGGTGAAATTATTACCTCTTTTTCGGGTTCTTCCTTTTAGCCCGAATGGCCCAAAGGGATCCTTAATATGGATTTCTGACTAAATTAAGCCCTCTAGGATGACGTGAGGGAATATTAGGGGATATTTGGGCAGGTTTTGGCTGAGCCAAAATTATTTGAAGCTGTGAATTAAAGATAAGGGGGAGTGCCCTTTTATTAGAGGGGTGAGATGTACCTTAGGAAAAGCTAGAAATGTTATTTTATAATAAAGTCATTTTCTATATCTAGCAGCTCCAAAATAAATTATATAAACAATAAGTTGGGTATGGGTCGAAAACCACTCATCCAATATGTTTTATACGAGTTTGAGTCACTATATTAACCTTAAATTTTAGATTTAACTCTTAGTTAAATAATTTGACATTTACCATGTCTCTTGTATTTTTATATTATATGGTTAATAAACGAACTATTTACTTCCAAGAGAACCCCAATTGGTTCATTAACGATACAAATATCATTATATAAGACCTTTTTATGTACCAACTGATTTATTGAAATATTATATCAATTACTAATATAATTTTTTTTAATAACTCATTTATGTCAATTTTGACACTATTTAATAATTGATTTTTGTTAATGTCTTAAAACATTAATAATTCTATCTAACTACATTTAAACAATTATAACATGTAATATTAACCTTGAAAATTAGTGTATGGCTTCAAAACATTCAAATTTTATTTATTGCAACATTTATAATACCATTTATTTTATTCTTTAATTAATACGGTAATTAATCTATCATCATTGTGTCATCAATAAATATAATTATTCAATGTAAAAAAATTATAAATAAAATACCATTATTTAGGAAATCTTTTTATATTTTTAATTAATATTTATAGTCGAATAGATAACATATATAAACCTATTTAATATTTTTTTCTAAAATATATATTCTTTTGTCATTTTTGTATTTACTTTAACTTAATTAATATAAAATGTCATTCTCTCTTACAAGTGGCTCCATGGGGTCCCAAAATAGACCCAAAGATGCCCATGGTCAGAAATTTATCATCCAATAGGGGTAGAGCACATGTTAGGGTAATTTGATATTATTATAATATTATTTTTTACCCTTATTTACCGTATTTACCCTTTAACCATGGTAAATAAGATATTTACCGAAGTAATTATTTAAAATGTCTAAAAATAAAATTTACCTATTTACACAATTTGGACCTCCTGATTATCAATATGGATTCCATTATTTTAAATTCAAAAAACATAATTGGTAGAAATTAATTTAAAATTAATTTCCGTTGTCAAAACAAAATTGGAGTTTTTAGGAAATAATAACTATCAAAAGATTGACACTTGCTTATGTCTAGTTTAAATTTAAAATTATTTCCAATGAACAACATTGGATTAAATGGTAAAAATATTATCTAATTATATTTTAAAGCCACTCAAATGCATAATTTATCACTATTAATTATTTCGATTAAAATAGTTATTCTTAATTAATGTTTAGAAATTTTCACTATTCATCAAAATATCAAAGTTATCCAAAAAGTACCAGAAATTCATCCTAAGATAATTTCGATATTCTAAATCCAAAAATGAAGTACATTTTGAAAGATAAAATGCTTAAATTTTCCAAAATGTGTTATTACTATTCATAACGGCTAGTTTGATTGGTTGTGGTGTGTGTTAGAACTTGAAGTTGCGTACAACACCCGCTATTGTATTATTCAAAGGGAAACGTATCGTGGAAGCATGGGGTGTTACATTCTCCCCTAATTCAAATAATTTCATCCTCAAAACTTCTGGAATAATAACGCATGAAAATAATCATGTGGTTCTTCATCATAAGTTTCTCGGTTTCCCACGTTGCCTCTTTCATCTTATGGGTTATCCACAGAACTTTTACCAAACGAGTCGTTCAATTTCTCATCACTTGTTCTCTTTTATCAATAATCTTGACAGTATTTTCACAATAAGACAGATTGGGTTCCAGTTCTAATTTTTCCTAGGTGAGTACATGTGTCGGGTCAGGCATGTATTTTCTCAACAGTGACACGTGGAACACATCTAGAACTTGGGATAAATATGGCGGCGTTTCCAAACAGTATGATACAACACTAATTAGTTATAGAATTTCGAATGGTCTGATTTACCTGGGACTAAATTTACC
This sequence comes from Viscum album, assembly GCA_963277665.1. Taxonomy (NCBI): domain Eukaryota; kingdom Viridiplantae; phylum Streptophyta; class Magnoliopsida; order Santalales; family Viscaceae; genus Viscum; species Viscum album. The sequence goes on along the minus strand of OY728159.1, from coordinate 988,161,410 downwards.
CTTATTACCAAAACGTATACCACCCTTCCATGGAGATACCTTCAATAAAACATGATCTCCTACCTAAAATTACAATTCTTTCCTTCGGTTATCAGCATAGCTATTCTGTGAACTTTGAGCTTCTTTGATGTGGTATTGGATTACCTTCACCTTTTCCATCATTTCTTCAACATGTTCAGGGCCTACAAGTTTTCTTTCACCAACATTATCCCAACAAGTTGGGGTGCGACATCTCTTTCCGTATAACGCTTCATATGGTCAAATATGAATACTTGAATAGAAGATGTTGTAATAGGAAAATTCTACAAGAGGTATTTATTGATCCCACATACATTGAAAGTCAAGTGAGCATGATCTCAATATCTCTTATAAGGTTTGAATAGTCCATTCTGATAGTCCATCCGTTTGGGGGTGGTAAGGAGTGGTCAAACAAAGTTCAGTATCCAGGCATTTCTAAATACTTTTCCAGAATCTTGATGTAAAACATGGATCATGATCAGAAACAATCAATAGGGGTACTCCATGAAGTCTAACAACATCATTAATATATAGTCTTACCAATCGTTCAAGTGGTAAATCTTCTCTTATGGTAAGAAAATGGGATGACTTGGTAAGACGATCAATAATGACCCATATTGCCTCATTCCTTCTAGGAATCTTTTGTAGTCCCATGACAAAGTCCATCATAATATTATCCCATTTCCACTTTGGTATGGGAATAGGTTTCAAGACTCCTCCAGGCTATTTCCTTCCAGCTTTCACGTGTTGAAAAACCATAAATCTTGACACAAAATTAGCAATCACCCTCTTCATGTTGTCCCAACAAAAATGATCCTTCAAATCCCTATACATTTTAGTGCTCCATTGGTGTATAGAGAAATTTGAACTATGAGAATATTCTTACAATTCCATTTTTAGATCAGGTATATCGAAAACCCAAAGTCTCTTCCCAAATTTCAAAATTCCATCTTCATACACAAAGTCACTCAATCTCCCATTATTCACGGCTTTAATTTTCATTTTAAACTCTTCATCACCAGTCTGAGAACTCTTTAACCTTTCTAGTAATGATATTTTGAAAACCATTTGAAAAAGTATTTATGTTTCACCTTCAATGGTTATTCTCACATCCATATTTACTCGATCCGTGTATATTTGATCCTTTTCAACTCTCATCGTGTTCAAAACTCCATGATCCTTTCTACTCAAATAATTTTTCACTTTATTTCCCTTCTGCGGGTGGTAGTGTATAGTGAAATCATAATCCTTGAGTAGATCAAGCCATCTCCTTTGCCTCATGTTGAGTTATATTTGTGAGAAAATATACTTCAAACTCTTTTAATCAGTATATATCTCTTTACTATAGAGAAAGTGTCGCCAAATATTCAAAGAAAATATTACAGATTCTATGTAACACCCCGAGATTCCACGATACGCTTCTCTTTCAATAATGCAATAGCTTGCATTGTACGCAAGTTCGAGATTCTAACACACCACAACCAATCAAAGTAGTAGATATAAATAGTAATACCCACTTTTTGAAATTATAAAAATTTTATATTTCAAAATGGACTTCATTTTTGTATTCGGAATATCGAAATTATCTAAAGTTGAGTTTTTTGTAATTTTCTGAGAGCTTCCAATTTTTTATGAATAGTGAAAAATACTTAAAAAAACTTTTTAATCAAAATAATTTATTGTGATAAATTATACTATTTAGTGGTTTTAAAGTATAATTAGAATATATTTTTACCATTTTATCCAATGGTGGTCATTAGAATTAATTTAACATTGAAATTAGGCATGAACAATTGTCAATCTTTTGATATAAATTATTTCTTAAAAACACGCTATTTGTTGTGACAGCGGGAATTAATTATAAAATTAATTAATGCAACTTATATGTTGGGAATTTTTTAAAATAGACATCATTTTTTAAATTGGAATATCAAATATAGCTTAGGGTGAATTTTTGGGATTTTTCTGAAATACTTCAATTTTTGATGAATAGTGAAATCACTAAGTGGTATTTATAAAAACTGATTTTTCGTTTAAATGAAATTTTACCACTTCTGTGTTTTGAATTTTAAAAATCCTACATACATGGTTTTCATTAAGAAGTAAAATGTGGTTCAATGAGATTAAAATAATTTTTTGGTGAATAGTAACTTTTAAGTTCTTAATCGCGATTAGAGGTAATTAGTGTAGTTTAAGGTAAAAATAATGTTTTAATAATATGAGATGAGTTTGAAACATGTCCTACCCTCATTTTATGTGCCATGGCCGACCAAGAAAATCCATGGGTCAACTTGGGGACTCCATGGAGCCACTTTAGTTGGAAAATGACATAAATACCTTTTATTTAATGTTAAAGTAAAAAATGACACAAACATGAAATGTTTTACTAAAACACTTTTTACATGGGGTTATACAAGTCTTATTTTTTACTGTAAATAGTCATTGGAAAGATAAAACAATTTCCTACATCATAGTATTTTTTTCTGTAATTTTTAGACATTAAATAAATTAAATTATTTATGACATCATGATGGTGCAGTGATGACCTCATTATTTAACGATTTAAATAAAATAAAAAGATAATGTAAAATCCAAGGATTACACTTGTCAAAAACCTATTGGATGAGTATCTTTGGAACCCTTATCACCTTAGACTCTAATTATATAAGTTTGGGACCTCTAAAATCCGAAACTCATTGTATAATAAAGTAACATTTCATTACTTTCCAAGAGTACCCCTCCTCTCCACTTATAAAAGGCCCCCACCTCTACCACATCATTCACACTTTCAAGCCATTTAGCTCGGCCAAAATCTGCCCAAATACTCTCCCAACTTCCCTCTCTTACTCTCAGAAGCCTCACTTTGGGCAGAATTCTTACCAAGGAAGCCTTTGGCGCAAATCAAAAAAGAGTTACCCGTTTTAAAGGTAGTGTTTTCTCTTGTGTACTTATGTTTTATTTTGCTTCTCCAACCCCATAAACTCTTTTTATTCATTTCTTTTGTAACAAAACCATTATCCTCAATACACTAGGAGGTTTTTATAGGAAGTATTCGAGCTACACTTACACACACCTACATCTAATGGTTAAAGAACATACTGTTTCTGTGGATGGCGAATTTTGGCCTCACGAAACGATGATTGTTCAACACTCATATAATACCTCTAATGGTGGACATTATTATGAAACTATATTTATATATGATATATAATATGTTTATGTTCTACTTAAGATTCTTTATTTTTCATTTATGGAATACCTTTATGATTTCCATTATGGGTAAACACGATAATTTCATTTTAGGAAGTGTGGACTACCGCCCCCTCAAAGTGATTTGAATCGTTAATGCCATATGTGGGATGTATAAAGGATGGAGTAAATGGTATTATACATTATATTATACTGGAATTATATTATACCTTTATATAATTATAACTTCATTCCATTAAATATGAAATAGAAATGAAAGTAGCGTTCATGCGTACGTACGGCTTACCGTCTCCATGAACGGTGCATTTCATTTCTTACCTCTAATGTCATGTAATATTATGAATGAATGTAGATACTAGATATATATGAGATATATGATATCTATATCATGAATATAATTCTGGATATAACAGATATTTCACCACATGAACAACTCGTAGTTATAAGAAGTCTATTTTTGACTCAAGTACCAAAGATCGACAAAACGACCGTTATTAACTTAAATAATTACATAATGTTAATAACATTGTAATAAGTGATATAAAAAGGATAATGAAATTGAAAATGGTAGATATTAACTCTATTTTATTATTCAGGAGGTTAAAGAACGGTCGAATCAAGTCGGACACAAGGTAAGGGAACTTCTTAACCCAATTTCTATTCTTTGGGTTAATCTCCTACTTTCAAATTTTTTCATGATATTATTATGTCCTATCTAGTATTTATACTTTCTTTATGTGTAAATATAGTGAATACACATAATAGATTTATTTTATTTAAAAAAAATGATCTTTGTAAGAGAATTTCTTATCCCAATTTCCATTCTTTGGGTTAATCTCCTACATTCAAATTATGTCAAGATATTATTATGTACTATCTTGTACTTGTACTTTCTTTATGTGTACTTATAGTGAATACACATAATAGATCTATTTTATTTTAAAAATGATCTTTTTAAGGACTTCGTCTCAATCTCCTTTCATTGAGGCATATTTGGTTTTATACACAACTTTCTTTTATACGGTGTATAGACCCCTTTGACTTTTACATTTATCCAAAAGGAATCTTTTTTATAAGAAGCGTTTTACTAAACGACAAAAAGGAATGTTTTTGTCGTACGTATGTGGCGACAATGACTTCTCCACCATCGTGACAATTATTTGAGTTTCGGATTCCTCTACAATCCATAACTTTTTAAAATGAAAAATAAATACAAAGTTTTAATTTTCTTTAATTTTGGTATTGAAAATGGTTTTGAAAGTGTTTTTATTACATCAATGTGTTGTATTGATATCTTGTGATTGGAATGTAGAAATGTTATGTTTCCTTTATGCATGTTTTATGTGATACGATTATGTTATGGTTTATGATATGTTTAAACCTATTCATATGAGGAATGCATTGGACTTAATAAGTGACGGGTGGAGCCCGCTATAGCTCCTCGATGCATCGGCAGGTCTCATGAGACAAACCAGTGTCTTGGCACGAGGCCTTGACAAAATCTTATTTGTGGTCTTGGCACGAGGCCTTAGCTATGTGGTTATGATAGTATGACATTATGCATTCCATCATTATGAAGGTGGTTATTGATATTTCATGTGATTATTCGACTAGTAGAATATCCATGTGAGTAAGTAAATGGCATTATTTCAGTTTACTTTTGCCATATTATGCTAAAGTTCAAGTTTAAAAGGCTTTTGTTTTAGTTATACATTGCCTTAAATGTTAATGTTTATTTATGAAAGCTTCTGCTATATTGTTATCCTTACTGAGAATCTGAGCTCACCCCTTTCAATGTTTTATTATTTTCCAGGATGTGAAGAAGTATTTTATGAATGACCTGCAGGGATAGTCAGAAGAAGATATGAGTGTGGACTATGGAGACATTGTTATTGTAGATTTTCACTTTATGATGTAATCTAACGTTTACGAATGTATATAGTGTTTCCAAGGCGACTAATCTTACCGGTCTTTCGAGACTTGATCTTTTGTGATCATGCCAATGTTACGAAGTAATGCACCGACTCCGGGTAGCTGGGGTCGGGGCGTTACAGTTGGTATCAGAGGCAGTTTAGTCCTAACCTTGGAAGCTAGATTTAGATAAAATCTTATTAGAGCACATAGCCCGAAGATAGACTTTGAGGATTAGTATAGATGAACTTCCTAGAATTTTGGTATTATATAGATTTTGTGAGTTTTCAGAGCAATACATCCCTGTCTGGATATGAGCAGGTAGAGGCGGCTCTGGCACATATGTACCTAGGGGTAAAACCCGAAAACACCGCTTTGAGCTAGACTCGAATAGGAACTGGTGCACGACAACGGGCCTTGCTGCACTCTTGGTTACGACACTCCCGGGGGATATGCTTAGGATAATTCTCATTTTCTTTACAAACCACTATGAAGGGTTATGAGTATATAATTCCTCAAAGAAAACATTTTTATGGATTATATCCATAAATAGTTCAATTTATTTTAAGTATTTTATAAGTATGGAATTATGTATTTTGATTCATAAACTAATCTAGTTTATGCCATTTTATATAAATGGCGCCTAGTGGAAGGAATGGAAACCGTATCAATGCACGCACTCCGTGTAGGGATTGCCATCCTGCTCAAGATAATTATTGTGGATCTGGAGATACAACTGGTGCTGATCAACTTATTACCATACTGGGACAACTCACTCAGGTTATGAATAATAACCTTACTCATATGGATCACCCTGATCTTCAACGTGGATGATCAATGTTAGACCGCTTAATGAGGCAACAACCACCAACATTTAATGGGGGTACAAATCTGTTAGTAGCTGAGCAATGGATAAACTCCTTAGAGAAAATATTCCATGCCTTGGGGAGTAGCGAAAGGGAGAAGGTTATCATGGCAGTCTACCGCCTCACTGGAGATGCCGATCAATGGTGGTCGCTGATTCAAAACACAAAGGAAGGTGATGAAGTATCAAATATGGAATGGAGAGAGTTCAAAGATCTTTTCTTAGAAAAATACTTTCCACATGACCATCGAGCAGATATGGAAAGACAATTTTTGAGTCTGAGACAAAAGGAGGATGAGAATGTTACAAAGTATGAGGCTAACATTACAAGGTTAGCGAGGCATGCTGCAGATTATATACGTAACCCAAGAAGTAAGATCGATCGTTTCTTTGATGGGTTAAAACCGTTTCTCCGTCGAGCATTAGTATCACAATCTTTCTCAACGTACGAAGATATAGTCCTGTATTCTATCAAGACAGAAAAGGAATTCTCTAAGTCTTATGACAACAAAGTAAAGCAAGAGAAGAAGAGAACGGTGGAACAAGAGGAAGATAAAGGGAAAAAGGCAAAGAAGGATTTTCCATTATGTGATAGTTGTGGGAAGAATCACCCTGGTACTTTCCTAAAAGGAATGGGAGTTTGTTATAAATGTGGGGAAAAAGGTCACCAGGCGCGTGATTGCAAGGGAAAGAAAGATGCTATCAATGTTGAATGCTACAATTGTAGGGAAGAAGGGAATTATGCAAATGAATTTCCTAAGCATCAGGGAAACTTACCTCAGAAAAGGCCAAGGGATCAAGGACAATCTTATGATGTTACTACAGTTGAAGCGGAATAATTAATGTATTGGTGCTTTTGGACTCATGGATTATATTCTGGTTATTAGAATAATGTGATATATATATAAGGATTGTACTGCAGTACATGTTGATTTCATTAAGGTTTTAATATGATGAAGGTAATCATATTTTTTTATGTGACAATAAGAGAAACTTTACTTTGTTTAGGGAATCTAATGTTACAATTGATTTTGGAATTTAAGGACCCTTTAGAGAAAGTCTGGATGGAGGTATTTTGGATAACTATAAAGGTTGGAATGGATTAATTTGATCTTTGGATAGTATTGTTTAAGGTTAAAAAATATCTGAAGATTATTTTTGGAATATTATAATACTATAGTTTTAGGAAAAGGACAACCTGCAGGGTGGGGCATAACCCGTCGCGTCGGACAAAGATGCAGGAATCGAACCCACAACCATAGTGCGACATGCCTTTATTACCTACCACTAGCCTACAAGAAGTCCCTAGTTATTACAAAATAGTTTTACTAATCTATATGGTATGTGTTAATATTTGGAACCTTATACAATTAGGATAAATAGAATATTTTTTAGTTCTATTACCTTTTAGAGTGAAAGATGGGTTCGTGGTAAAAATTTATTAAAGAATGAAATTCTACATAAAAATTATGTATATTCCCTTACGTTCTTAGTAAATCTCATAAATAAATTCATCAACTTTATAAAAGGTAACATAAAACAAAAACGTTGCCGATTAACTTTTCCAACTGGGGAATCAATGATCGTTTAACCAATCACAAGTTTGTGATTTTCTTGTAGTTAAACTTTCTCCTAATACTTTTTTCTACAACTCTCCATCAGACCTTGATGGTTTGTTTCTCCTCCATATCCATATTTTCATAGAATCCTTGTATGGGCTATCTCGGGTGACCTTTGTACTTATCTTTCATTCTTTTAAAGTTATATTTTTATTAACCTTATTTCCGATGTGGGTTTTCAACAAAGGTATTTTCTATTTTCAACCTTTTATTTTCAAAGAAAAATTTCAAATTGTGAGGACGCAATTTATTGAAGGAGGGGAGAATGTAACACCCCGAGCTTCCACGATACGCTTCTCTTTCAATAATGCAATAGCTTGCATTGTACGCAAGTTCGAGATTCTAACACACCACGACCAATCAAAGTAGTAGTTATAAATAGTAATACCCACTTTTTGAAATTATATAAATTTTATATTTCAAAATGGACTTCATTTTTGTATTCGGAATATCGAAATTATCCAAAGTTGAGTTTTTTGTAATTTTCTGAGAGCTTCCAATTTTTTATGAATAGTGAAAAATACTTAAAACAACTTTTTTAATCAAAATAATTTATTGTGAAAAATTATACTATTTAGTGGTTTTAAAGAATAATTAGAATATATTTTTACCATTTTATCCAATGGTTGTCATTTGAATTAATTTAACATTGAAATTGGGCATGAACAATTGTCAATCTTTTGATATAAATTGCTTCTTAAAAACACGCTATTTGTTGTGACAGCGGGAATTAATTATAAAATTAATTAATGTAAATTATATGTTGGGAATTTTTTAAAATAGACATAATTTTTGAAATCGGAATATCAAATATAGCTTAGGGTGAATTTTTGGGATTTTTCTGAAAAACTTCAATTTTTTGATGAATAGTGAAACCACTAAGTGGTATTTATAAAAACTGATTTTTCGTTTAAATGAAATTTTACCACTTCTGTGTTTTGAATTTCAAAAATCCGACATAAATGGTTGTAATTAATAAGTAAAATGTTGTTCAATGAGATTAAAATAATTTTTTGGTGAATAGTAACTTTTAAGTTCTTAATCGCGATTAGAGGTAATTAGTGTAGTTTAAGGTAAAAATAATGTTTTAATAATATGAGATGAGCTTGAAACATTTCCTAACCTCATTGGATGTGACATGGCCTACCAAGAAAATCCATGGGTCAACTTGGGGACCCCATGGAGCCACTTTAGTTGGAAAATGACATAAATACCTTTTATTTATTGTTAAAGTAAAAAATGACACAAACATGAAATGTTTTACTAAAAGAATTTTTACATGGGGTTATACAAGTCATATTTTTGACTATAAATAGTCATTGGAAAGATAAAAATCATTCCTACATCATAGTATTTTTTTTATAATTTTTAGACATTAAATAAATTAAATTATTTATGACATCATGATGATGTAGCGATGACCTCATTATTTAACGATTTAAATAAAATAAAAAGATAATGTAAAATACAAGGCTTACACTTGTCAAAAACCTATTGGATGTGTATATTTCGAACCATTATCACCTTATCCTCGAATTATATAAGTGTGGGACCTCTAAAATCCGAAACTCATTGTATAATAAAGTAACATTTCATTACTTTCCAAGAGTACCCCTCCTCTCCACTTATAAAAGGCCCCCACCTCTACCACATCATTCACACTTTCAAGCCATTTGGATCGGCCAACCTCTTCCCAAATACTCTCCCAACTTCCCTCTCTTACTCCTAGAAGCCTCACTTTGGGCATAATTCTTACCAAGGAAGCCTTTGGCTCAAATCAAAAAAGAGTTACCCGTTTTAAAGGTAGTGTTTTCTCTTGTGTTCTTATGTTTTATTTTGCTTCTCCCACCCCCTAAACACTTTTTATTAATTTATTTTGTAACAACACCAGTATCCTAAATATACTAGGAGGTTTTTATAATAAGGATTAGAGATACACTTACACACACCTACATCTAATGATTAAAGAACATACTGTTTCTGTGGATGGCGAATTTTGGCCTCACGAAACGATGATTGTTCAACACTCATATAACACCTCTAATGGTGGCCATTATGATGAAACTATATTTATATATGATATATAATATGTTTATTTTCTACTTAAGCTTCTGTATTTTTCATTTATGGCATACCTTTATGATTTCCGTTATGGGTAAACATGATAATTCCATTTTAGGAAGTGCGGACTACCGCCCCCTCAAAGTGATTTGAATTGTTAATGCCATATGTGGGATGTATAAAGGATGGATTAAATGGTATTATACATTATATTATACTGGAATTATATTATACCTTTATATAATTATAACTTCATTCCATTAAATATGAAATAGAAACGAAAGTAGCGTTCATGCGTACGTACGGCTTACCGTCTCCATGAACGGTGCATTTCATTTCTTACCTCTAAATGTCATGTAATATTATGAATGAATGTATATACTGGATATATATGATATATATGATATCTATATCATGAATATAATTCGGGATATAATAGATATTTCACCACATGAACAACTCGTAGTTATAAGAAGTCTATTTTTGACTCAAGTACCAAAGATCGACAAACCGACCGTTATTAACTTAAATAATTACATAATGTTCATAAAATTGTAATAAGTTATATAAAAAGGATAATGAAATTAAAAATGGTAGATATTAACTCTATTTTATTATTCAGGAGGTTAAAGAATGGTCGAATCAAGTCGGACACAAGGTAAGGGAACTTCTTAACCCAATTTCTATTCTTTGGGTTAATCTCCTACTTTCATATTTTTTCATGATATTATTATGTCCTATCTGGTATTTATACTTTATTTATGTGTAAATATATTGAATACACATAATATATTTATTTTATTTAAAAAAATTATCTTTGTAAGGGAATTTCTTAGCCCAATTTCTATTCTTTGGGTTAATCTCCTACTTTCAAATTATGTCAAGATATTATTATGTACTATCTTGTATTTGTACTTTCTTTATGTGTACTTATAGTGAATACACATAATAGATCTATTTTATTTTAAAAATGATCTTTTTAAGAACTTCGTCTCAATCTCCTTTCATTGAGGCATATTTGGTTTTATACACAACTTTCTTTTATACGGTGTATAGACCCCTTTGACTTTTACATTTATCCAAAATAAATCTTTTTTATAAAAAGTGTTTTACTAAACGAAAAAAGGGAATGTTTTTGTCGTACGTATGTGGCGACAACGACTTCTCCACCATCGTGACCATTATTTTAGTTTCTTCTTCCACTACAAGCCATAACTTTTTAAAATGAAAAATAAATACAAAGTTTTAATTTTCTTTAATTTTGGTATTGAAAATGGTTTTGAAAGTGTTTTTATTACATCAATGTGTTGTATTGATATCTTGTGATTGAAATGTGGAAATGTTATGTTTCCTTTATGCATGTTTTATGTGATACGATTATGTTATGGTTTATGATATGTTTAAACCTATTCATATGAGTAATGCATTGGACTTAATAAGTGACAGGTGGAGCCCGCTATAGCTCCTCGATGCATCGGCAGGTCTCATGAGACAAACTAGTGTCTTGGCATGAGGCCTTGACAAAATCTTATTTGTAGTCTTGGCACGAGGCCTTGGCTATGTGGTTATGATAGTCTGGCATTATTCATTCCATCATTATGAAGGTGGTTATTGATATTTCATGTGATTATTCGACTAGTAGAATATCCATGTGAGTAAGTAAATGGCATTATTTCAGTTTACTTTTTCCATATTATGCTAATGTTCATGTTTAAAAGGCTTTTGTTTTAGTTATACATTGCCTTAAATGTTAATGTTTATTTATGAAAGATTCCGCTATATTTTTATCCTTACTGAGCATCTGAGCTCATCCCTTTCAATGTTTTATTATTTTCCAGGATGTGAAGAAGTATTTTGTGAATGACCTGCAGGGATAGTCAGAAGAGGATATGAGTGTGGACTATGGAGACTTTGTTATTGTAGATTTTCACTTTATTATGTAATGTAACGTTTACGAATGTATCTAGTGTTTCCAAGGAGACTAAACTAATCGGTCTTTCGAGACTTGATCTTTTGTGATCATTCCAATGTTACGAAGTAATGCACCGACTCCGGGTAGCTGGGGTCGGGGCGTTACATGCTAACTCCAGATCATGAGTAGGATAGTTTTCCTCATGAATTTCATCTATCGTGATGCATGGTAAATAACTCTATCATTCTACATAAGGACACAACCAAGTCATTTCTTTGATGTGTCACAATAAATAACAAACCCATCATTCCCTGATGGTAGAGTTAAAATAGGGGAATTGAATAATCTTCTTTTTAGTTTTTCATAACATTCTTCACACTCTTTTTTCAAAATAAATTTGACCCCTTTGCATGTGAGCATGGTTAATGTGTTAGCTAATCAGGAAAAATTCTGGATGAAAGGCCGATAATAAACTGTTAAACCAATAAAACTGCGTACCTCAGTTATACTCCTTGGTGTTGTCCATTCTTAGATTTCCTTGGTCTTAGAAGGATCGACAGAGATTCCATCCTTTGAGAAAATATGGGGAAGAAAAGAAATGTCATGAATCCAAAAATTTACACTAGCTAAACTTCCCATATAAGTCATGTCTTCTAAGAGTCTTCAAGATAATGCGCAAGTGATTTTCATGATCTTCATAGATTTTGGATTATACCAAGATATCATCAATAAATACAACCACAAAATCATCGAGATGTTCCTTGAAAACTATATTCATTATATCCATGAATACATAGGGTGCATTATTCAATCCAAAAGGAATTACTGTAAACTTGTAATGCGCATACCTGGTTCGAAATGATGTCTTCGGAATGTCATCCTTCTTTATACACAACTGATGATATCCATATCGAAGGTCAATCTTTTAAAAGTATTGAGCTCTATGAAGTTGGTTGAATAAATCATCAATGCGAGGTAGGGGATACATTTTATTTATTGTTATAGAATTGATCTCCCTGTAGTCAAAGCACAACCTCATAAATCCATCTTTCTTTTTAACAAAAATAATAGGGGATACCCGTGGAGAAACACTTGGGTGAATAAATCTCTTATTACTCAATTCATCTAGTTGTTTATTTTGTTCCACTAATTCCACAATGTCCATTCTATAAGGGGTCTTCGATATGGGCCTTGAACCAGGAATTAAATCAATGGAATACTCAATTTCTTTTTTGGAGGATATCTAGGTAAATCTTATGGAAACACATCAACAAATTATCTCACAATAGGTACATATTATATTTGAACATTCCTTTCCACACCCATAGTCATTTCATTCTCCTCCTCCCCGATAATTGAATTTAGTTGAGCTACTGGGGGTGGGTCTAGATAAGAATTAGGTGGTGATGATTCAGCACTAAAGATAAGGTGCTCTTTATCATCGTCATAAAAAAAGTATCCTCTTTCTTCTTACCATAAATTTTTTCATCATGGTCCGAAAGACAATCCATACTGAGGATTACATCAAATTCTATCATGTTTAAGATGATGAGATAAATAGATAAAGAACATTTATATGCCCTAATGGGAACTGATTCACAGAACTTTGTAGAAATGATACTACCCTTATGAGTTTAGACTAGAAACTACCCTTTTAAATAAAATTGGAAATATCAAATTTTCTTAGCAAACTGGGAAGATATGAATCAATTCGATGATCCTGAATCAAATAATGCATTTTCTAAACATGAGGAAACCATTAAATGACCTGCCACTACGTCTTTTGGAGTTTCAGCCTTAGCAGTAGTGATCGCATAATCTTGTACTTGAACCCTTGCCCTTTTATAAGGTATGTTCCCTTGATGCTTATGACATTCATTTGCATAATTTCCCATCTCCCTGCAGTTATAGCATTGAACATTGGTACCATCTTTCATTCCCTTAAAATCACCAGCAATATGGACTTTATGTCCATGTTTGTCGCATACTCCTTTTCCTTTTAGACAGGAACCAGGGTGCTTCCTTCATCAATTATCACAAGGTGGGAATTCAATTCTTCCTTTCTTCCCTGTTTCCTTATTTTTTCCCTGAGTGTTCAACAGATCGATTCATCTCTTGCTTTGATTTAAAGTCATAAGACTTAGAGAATTCCTTTTTCATCATGATAGCACATGAGACAATATCTTTGTACGATGATAGGTATTTTGATACTAATGCTCGATAGAGAAATTGTTTTAACCCATCAAAGAAACGATCATTCTTACTTCTTGGGTTACGTATATAATCTGTTGTATGCCTCGCTAACCTTGTAAATTTAGCTTCAAAACATTGAGACATTCTCATCCTCCTTTTGACTCAGACTCATAAATTGTCTTTCCATATCCACTTTATGGTCATGAGGAAAGTATTTTTCAAATAAAATTTCTTTTAACTCCCTCTATTCCATATTTAATACTTCCTCATCAACCTTTGTGTTTTGAATCAATTACCACCATTGATCTGCATCTCCCGTGAGGCGGTAAACAGCCATGACAACATTTTCCCTTTCATTACTCCCCAAGGCATGGAATATTTTCTCTAAGGAGATTATCCATTTCACAGATACTAATGGTTTTGTACTCCCATTTTATGTCGGTGGATGTTTCCTCATTAAGTGATCTAGCATTGATCTTCCACGATGCGGATCTAGGTGCTCCATACGAGTATGGTTTTTATTCATAATCTAAGTGAGTTGTCCTAGTATGGTGATAAGCTGATCAGCAACAATTGTATCACCGGATCCACTTTAATTATCTCAAGCTGTAGGGAAATACCTACATGGAGTGTGTGCATTGATATAGTTTCCATTCCTTTTACTAGGCGCTATTTACAAACAATGACATATACTAGATTAGTTTATGTATCGAAATACATATTTCCAAACTTCTAAAAAACTTTAAATAAATTAAACAGTTTGTGGATATAATTCATAATCATAAAAATTCTTTCTTTGTGGAAGTATATACTCATAAACCCTTCATAATGGTTTGTATAGAAAATGATAATTATCCTAAGAATATACCCTGGGAGTGTCGTAACCAAAAGTACAGCAAGGCCAGTTTTTGTGAACCAGTTCCCATTCGAGTCTAGCTCAAAGTGGTGTTTTTATATTTTACCTCTAGGTACATACGTGCCAGAGCCGCCTCTACCTGCTCATATCCACACCGGGTTTTATTTCATGGAAAACTTACAAAATCTCTTCAATACGAAAATTATAGGTCGTTGTTCTATACTAATCCTCAAATTATATCTTAGGGATATGTGCTCTAATTAGGGTTTATCTAAATCTAGTTTCCAAGGTTTGTACAAAGCTTCCTCTGATACCAACTGTAACACCCTGACCCCAGTTATCCAGATTCATCGCATTATTACATAACATTGGCCGGATCACAAGGAAATATTGTCACGAAATACAGATCAGTTTAGAATTATTGGAAACAAGATACATACATAAGTTCAACATTATAACTTGAAAAGAAATACAACATGAATTTATTACATTGGAAACATCCAATCCTCCTAGATAATGCATTCAAGTCACTAAAAACTAACTTCTTCATATCCTGGGAAAATGAAACTTACAAAATGGGTGAGCTCAAATGCTTAGTAAGGGTAAGCAATACAACAGAAGATAACATAAATATTAAGCGTGGTGAATAATTGAAACCACATGCCTTTACCAATAACAAACATGAATACTCTTGTGGAAGGAATATAGGTTGTGTAAATAGTGCTATAATAAAACATAATAATGGGTATTCTACTAGTCGAATGACCACATTAACCATCAATATTATTTCCATTGTGAGGGAATGTACAATGCCAGACATTCTGAAACATTTTGTCAAAGCCTCGACCAAGACGTCTAAAAATGATTAAGGCCTCGGCCAAAACCATATATCAAAATGGGAAAGTCCTTGGCCAATTCCACGTCTAGTTTTCTCATGAGGCCTATCGTTGCATCGAAGAGCTATAGCGGGCTCCACCAGTCACTTACAAAGTCCAACACATTCCTCATATGAAAAGGTTTAAACATATCATAAACATTCATATTAAAACTAGCATACGAAATGTCAATAATTTAACCATAAACAATGAATGGTATAAAAATTTCGTATCCATAGTCAAACATATCACAAACCATCAATAAAATATAGATGTTTTGTATCATAATAAATCAACTTAAAATAAACTTAAAATCCATCAAAGGATGTTGACATAGATGAAATCAAAACCCTTTTTAGAGAAATATCTCTTTCTATATTGAAATCATAATTTTAAAGAAAATATTTAATTTTAAAATATTCTTATAACCTTATAAGGGAATCTTAAACGATTTTATAACGGTGGAAAATATCTACACCCGCTGAATAAGTTAAAAAACATTCTTACCTTAATTCTGTCAAAATTTTTAAAAATGACCTTATTTGGAAAATGACGAAAAGATTCCTTTATAAACATCAAATAAAAAGTAAAACAAGGGTATAAATGAATTTAACCCATAGACTATAAAATTGTGAGAATGTTTTGAAATTCATGTTTAAGAAACCAGAATGTGGTTGATAAATAGGTCCAAGCAGATAATTATGTATAAACAACCTCAGATAATGAAGAGATTGTGAAATAAACCCTTACCTTGTACTTTTCCTTGGTCGAGGGTAGGATAAGATCTTGTATAATGGTGAAATAATTGTTATTAAATTATACATGAATCATGTACTTTAATATGATATCATATATGATCTTTTATCATTGCCTTGTTAATAATATCATAGTATTATCATCGTTTCGGGTGTTAAATGGTTCATTTTACATTATATTCTTTGTTACATAAGTCATATTTGTTATGGATGGAATGTATATTATTCACATCCAGAATGATATCAAGTCTTTAAACATTATTTTTAATCATCAAATGAAAATTAGTCTTGATTGTAAATGATTGGGAATGAGTTTCATCGCGTTTGTGGAGACGGTAATCCGTACGTACGTACAAGTGACAATATCATTATTTTGATATTAATATAATATATAGTTGGATATTATATCATATATACAGAATATTTATCATGTTATATTCATTATTTATATCAATTATATATCATTATTATACCCATCCATATAATATTGTACTGAATAACAATTACACCACGACGTAGAGACGGTAAGCCATACGTACGCACTTATGGTGACATGTCAATCAAAGGATGGGTAGAATATTGAATATGGTTGTACCATATTTATAATAACATAACAATATATAGAAGATAATGGAGTTATTATTTTATAATGGGAATAAAAAATAATGAATAAGTGGAAGAAAAAAAGAACTTTAAAAAGGGTGGTGAAATAATTACCTCTTCTTCAGGTTCTTTCTTTGGATTTGTTCAAAAGGGATCCTTAGGATGGATTTATGACTAAAGGGAGGACTCTATGATGATGTTAGGAAAGTTTAGAGGTTATTTGGGTAGGTTTTGGCTGAGCCAAAAGGCTTTGAAGGTGTGAACAAGAGCGAAGGGTGAGTTCCCTTTTATAAGAGGGGTGAGGGGCACCTTAGGAAAATCTCGAAATATTATTTTATAATAAAATCCTTTTCTGTTTCTAATGGATGTAAAATATATTATTTAAAGTCTTAGGTGGTTATGAGTCTAAAAACACTCAACCAATAGGTTTTAAACAGGTTTGGGTCACTATATTAACCTTAACTTTTAGATTTAACTCTTAGTTAAATAGTTTGACATTTACCATGTCTCTTTATAGTTTTATATTATATAGTTAATAAACATACTATGTACATCCAAGTGAACCCCAAGTTGTTAATTAATGATACAACTATAATTATATAAGTCCTTCGGCCTATCCTTAGATTTTTATAAATATTATATCAATTAATAATATAATATTTGTTTTAAAAACTCTTTTATTTCAATTTTGACAATATTTAATAATTGATTTTTGTTAAAGCCATAAAAACTTTATTAATTCTAAATAAATTCATTTAATCAATCATAAAATTTCATATTGACTTAGAAAATTCTTGTATGGCATCAAAACATTCAAATTGTATTTATTGTAACATTTATAATACCATTTATATGATTCTTTCATTAATACGGTAATTACTGCCTCATTATTGTGTCATAAATAAATATAATTATTCATTGTCTATAAATTATAAATTAAAAACCACTATGTAGTAAATAGTTTTATATTTCCAATGAATATTTATAGTCTAAAAGATAACATATATAACCCTATGTAAAAATTGTTTTTCTAAAACATATATGCTTTTGTCATTTTTGTATTTACTTTAACTTAGTTAATATAAAGTGTCATTATCACTTACAAGTGGTTCCATGGGGTCCCAAAATCGACCCAACGATGCCCAGTTTCGGATATGTATCATCCAATAGTGTTAGAACATTTGTTAGGGTAATTTAATATTAATATAATATTATTTTTTCCCATTATTTACCAGATTTACCCTTTAACCATGGTAAATAAAATATTTACCAAAATAATTATTCAATATGTATAAAAATAAAAGTTCTCTATTTACAAAATTTGTACATCCTTATTCGAAATATGGAATACATTTTTATAAATTCAAAACACAGAAGTGTCAGAAATTAATTTATAATTAATTCCTTTTGTCAAAATAAAAAATGTGTTTTTAAGAAATAAAAACAATCAAAAGATTGACACTTGCTTATGTCTAGTTTAAATGTGAAATTATTTCCAATGACCAATGTTGGATTAAATGGTAAAAATATAATCTAATTATACTTTAAAACCACTCAAATTCATTATTTATCGCTATTAATTTTTTTATTAAAAAAAATTTTTAATTAAAATTTAGTAATTTCCACTATTCATCAAAATATGAATGTTATTAGAAAAGTACCAAAAATTCACCGTAACCTAATTTTTCTATTCTGAATCCAAAAATGAACTCTATTTTTAATGATAAAATGTATAAATTTTCAAAAAGTGGGTATTACAATTCATAACGGCTAGTTTGATTGGTTGTGGTGTATGTTAGTACTTGAAGATGCATACAACACACACTACTGTATTATTCAAAGGGAAACGTATCGTGGAAGCATGGGGTGTTACATAATTGATCTTAAAAATCTTAAAGGATTTCATAAAATATCTAAAGGTAAAACACCATACCGATATTCAAAACATGTATCTATCCGATGTGTATATTTAAAAAAAGCATCATCATTATTTCACATGTTTACGTAAAAAACAATTTAATAGATGATTCATAAAAAAGTGATATGATAGATCAAAACATGTATTTCACCAATGTGTATCTTTTATTGAAAACATATAAGGGAATTATTATGTATATGTCCCTTTATTTGTAAAATACTCTATCTTGTATATATTATAATGAAGAGAGTCTTGATATATATAATTTAGGTATAACATCTCTAGGTCAATCTATCTATATTAATATCACACAAAAAATCATGAATATTTCAATTCAAAATCATTTAATAGTGGTCGAAACTTCTCATAAGTTTAAAAAAAATTACTCCGTTGACTATGAACCATAAAAAACAATAACAAAAAGCCTTTGAATCAACCGTAAAACAAATTTTAAATAATATTTACTTAAAACCATGTCCATATAAAAAATACAAAATTATAATTCCATCATTCAGTTTTCAAACATAGGGTAATTTCTTTTGACAGTAGAACTCCAAACATAGGGTTGACATGGTACAACTTTTTGCAAATGTGGTGTTGATGTACTGTATGTTTTGTAAGATATTGATGTTTTCTAGTGATTTCATGTTCTCATATTGCAGGTAATATTTTTCCTTGTGGTGATTAATTTCTATATTTTTTTTACCTTAGGGTTAATTTGGGTGGTAATTTTGGAAAAATGTAACAAATAAGGCAATGAATGGTTGGAACATAGTTTGTTCTAATCATGTCCCCCATCATAGAAATCCATTCAACAATTGAAAAAAGTAAATTTCATGGTTTCTGAATGGTTTCCAAAATAGTTTACCCTCTAAAGAGTGCTAATGAAGCCCTATAAAATAGCCACATGGTTTAGGCACATGGTTATGGGAAACCATTATCCCCTTCCCCGCAAACAATGTGATAGAATTTAATTATTAATAAAATTAGTTATAAAAATTTCTAAACCCCTATTTTAATCCCAAATCAACCCCATTCGACACTGATTATTATTTTGTGATTTTGGGGCCTCCAAGATATATTCCAAGCCCCCCCGACTTCCATTCTTGGTGTTTTGAATCCCAGATTAAATATTTTCTCCCCACTTGGTAAGAGGATATCATGCCAGTTTCTTTCATATTCCTCCTTTATTGTCTATTTCATTAAGGGGGTATTATATTTTTTTAGTAAGATGGATAGTAAATTAATTTTTTATAGATATTGGATTTTTCATATTGATCTATATTTTAGTGCTATGGAACAGTTCATTTTTAATTTAGGTTATAGTTCATGATCACATTCTCTACCGTTACACTACTAAATTTTGTGGAATTTTACTAGGATATTATTCATTCAAGAATCATGGAAGCCGGTCTATTAATAAAATTAAATATTCTAGATATAAATTACAGGAATTTTATTTTGGAATTGATAGTGTTTAATTAGTATTTGTAATTCATAAAATGAATTAATTAATGTTGTCAATTTTTTAATTATTGAATAGGTGATTTGATTGAATAATGAAATTGTGGACATAATATAATCAACTGATAAATTAATTATTGGAGTTTTGACTTGGGAATTGTCATAATTATTTTATGAATTAATTATTATAGTATTCAGATTTTGAATTGGGTATAATACATTTTGATTATATTTTTTGGAATGTTGAATTATGAACTAAGAAAAATTTACTAATAAAATATTTATTGGAATATCAAGAATGATGAGAAGGAATAATTAATTGCTGAATTAATTTATTGGAATATTTGTGATTTTTTATTCAATTAAATAATTTTCAAATTAATTATGGAAGTAAAGGGATTAATTAATTGGTGAATTAATTAATGACATTACAGAATATTAATTAATTGGTGATTAATTAATAGCCTTGATGTGATAAACTTACCTCTGAATTAGTAATGTAATTAATATAATTATTTAATTTTTAAATTATGTTTTTTAATTGATGTGACCAATTTATTGAGGAATTGTTGAATGGATATACATGTATAATTAATTGTTGAATTAATTAATGGGATATGTGATTCGTGTGATATATGTTATACATGTGATATATATGAGACATGTGAAATATTTGATACATGTGACATATGTGATACATGTGACATATGTGATTAATTTAGAAAATGGAATATTGGAAATGGACTGATCCTAGAAATATCGATGGGGTCTTATCCACAATCCATTTTATAATTTTATTGAAAATCCACTTTAAGGGTATGTGGGAACCTACAGCGCCATTCCTTCAATATCCAGAAACAACCTTGTCAAACACCAATTACATAGATAAACATCCAAATAAGAAACACAACCATTCATTACGCCTTAACCATCAGACGCAACATGTTTCAAAATTCAAAAGATACATTGCAAAACCCATAGACTCGACAATACTGCCCCCGAAACAACTATTTCACAAATTGAATATCAAAAATCTATAAACCATCATCACGCCACTGTTAATGTTGCATTGTGATTCACACACTAACATCGAAGAAATCATACCATTGTACCACAGCCGGCCCTCATCATCACCGAGAACACTGACGTCGTCACTGTAGATCACCACCACAATCTTCGATGAAAGAAACCATTGTAGACCATCATCACCGAGGAGAATTCCTCATCGTCATCACTGAGAAGAAACCCGTCATCGACGTTGAAACAAAACCCGAACCTCAAGACCACTTAAAAAGAATGAAATAGATTGACCTCTATGAAGAATAATATAATCCTTTACTGATATTATGTGGACGAAAACTGAAAAAACCAAATCCAACGTCAAGGAGCTCACACATGTAACATTGATGTTCATTGAACGACACATCCCAAAACCCCATTGTAACCCCCACTCCAAATACGACCAGGATAGGAACAGCAAAATGTTGGGTCAGAGAAATGGTTTCAACGACCGAGGGCTCTGAACGAAGGCATCGTCAACAAGGTAGAAGAACTAGGTAACATGAATGTATAACTAAGGCAACCCAGGAAGAATATTCCTTCAATATGAAGAAGATCGAAAAACATTCCTTTGATTCGAGGGAGACCGAAGAAGATGGTGTTGATTCGAGGGAGACAGAAGAAGACGTCATCGATTCAAGGAAGATCAAAGCTCATTCACCGTAGAGAAAGCAGAAAACATGACCAAATGGGAGCAAACCCAGAGAAGAGGCCTTCTGTTATATAGACTATTTTGGGATGGGTCATTGATGAGGGAAACAAATTTCATTCGCGACATTCATTGGAGTTGTTAGTGAAATTACTTTTGGTTTTTATTTTGACTCTTCTAAGATACTTGAGCATGGAATATTTACTGTTCAATTTTTGGAGTTTATTTCTAGATATGGGTCGTCTTGTGATACTAGTAATGTTCTATTTATGGTTATATATTATTCTTTATTTTTTTTATTTTCCTCTTTGGTATTTAATTTATTAAATCGGGTATTGTCTCCCAATTATTGACATTAGACCCTTGATGCTTTTTAGAAATGTATGGCTTAAAGGGACGAGTTCCTGAGGTCATGTGATTGGCCGTCTTGGGGCACTAGAACATAGATACCTGTTTAAGACGTCAGAAAGTCGTATGAGAACCCAAATATATTTTCATTTTCATTTTTCCGTATTATTTTTTAATGTTAAACTATAGAATAGAATTAAGTGGGCCTTGGATATAAACTAGATTATGGGAGTAACTAAACCTTTTATGGGATAGAACACAAATACCTAGGTTGATGGTTGTTGTTATTGTAGATTTCAAATATAGTTTAACATTATTTCACCTTGGTTTTTGAACTTGTTGTGTGATTAAAATATTGTTTTAGATATTTTTGAGACTTGACTAGTGTCTTATTATGGCACGAGGGAAGAGTATTCATGAATCATACAAGGTACTCTAAATTACATTGTCCCATCCATCATTTCTTGGATTCATAAAAAAGAAGGATATGGGTATGTTGTTGAACTTCAGTTAATCATCCTAGACTTGAAAATTGAATTTAAAATGTTCCTCATATGAAATTTAAGGTGGTGGAACGATGAAATATGTGAAAAATGGGTGTAAAATTAGAAAATTAAATAATGATAATGTGTTTACCATTTTTAAGCTTGACCATGATGTAAGATGTTTAATGGTAGTTCTAGTGCCTTTTTTTGAATATGAAGATGGGATTAAGAAATATCTAATTGTTACATATTTTTATTCCTATAAAGAAGTTAATATTGAGAAATGTATCCCACCATGTGTTTTTTCCTAGAGAGTTATGCCTCGATGAAGAATCCTTCTAAGAACAAGATAGGATTCCTTTTGTAGAGATGTTATCTAGTTGAAGAACCTGAGGCACTAAAAGTGTAAGATTAGGGTGTTGAAGAGAATTTTTGGGAGAACATGGATTAGTTCATGATGTTCATGGAAAGAGACCCACAGTGTGTTTGGAAGAGCATGTATCACATGAAAAGGGAATTTGAGTGGTGTGATCCTCCATCTATTTCTTGATAGGATTGAATTGTGGGTTCTAGGTTATGGATTGAGTCTATCCAAATAGTACATGACTATTTGGAGACTCTTTTTAACAGTTTGATCATGATGACTATATATATGCTACAAGGATTAGTGAAGCATTGGTGGGATGTTTCTGCTCATACTGTAGAAGATGATGGTATGCTGGGGAAGGAATTATTAGAGAGGTTGTTAAAGAACATTAATCCAGATATGTGGATGTAGGAGAGAGTAGCTGAATTGTTGAGATTGAATTAGGGGGTCTTGTCTACGATGAACTAGGATGAACTCATTATATATTTTTAGTGTTTTTCTACAATGTTAGATGTAGAGGACGCTACATAAACAATATTATTTTATGAAGGATTTGTGTGTCAATATAACTCCCATGCTAAAATCTTAAGGTTGGTATTGTTTCTATAAATGGTGAATCAAGATCTCATATTTAATGGGATCTCAAAGTTGGATTATTGTGTAAGAAAAATGGTTGTTATTGGAAAATCCAATGTGACATCTTCTAGGAATAAAAAGCATTATTTTAAAAACATTAGCCAGGGAGGTGAAATAATGTGTGGTCGGGGAAAACAATGTCGAATAGGACTGTTCTTTAGAGATTTTCCACTTGTTTAGTAGGTTGGGTAACTATCATCGACAGAAATATCATCCCCTAGTGGAGTTTCAAACTTGAAGAACTATGGAGAATCTAAAAATGTGATGTAGGAACCTGTGACAAATGCATTAAAAATGCTTATAACAACAGAAAATTAGCGACAGATAAAACTTTTGTTGGTATAAACAAGTAATTCCAATAGATATAATTTTTTTGATATTAATTGTAATTGACAACAATTTTTTTAACAACAAATGAATCTGTCGATATTAACTATTTTATATTAACTAATATTTTTCTTATAGTTGGATCAGTTACTTTATCATGCTTATACAAACATTTTTTTCCCCAAAAACCTAAATTTTTTATAATTACCCTTGTAATTTTGTATTTTTTATGTTATTATATTTTAAATTGTTATTAAGAAGATGAATATAAATAAATAGACATCAAATATACATTACAAAAACCTACTCCCCCAATATCCACATAAAATGTTTTTTAAAAGAAGAACCCATATACCAGTCTGTCGTGTTCGACTGGTTCCCTATGCTTCTTCAGGTCACCATTCATCAACCCTCAGTTAGTCACCCCTCTTTATTTCACCACCTGTTCGATGTCATGCCACTCGTTACCAGGAACTTTTCCCTTCAATAGCCACAACTGCAGTTTTCCGATGTCGTTTTTTCTCTGTCTTTTGTGCATGTCATCACATTTGGTTGGAAATCTTTATTTACACAATATGTTTCTACCCCTATAGTCAAAATATTGATGATACATGGGAATAATTTAATTTTGGCTAAAAACATAAATGAATTAGGTTGTGAAGAACTCATTGGGGGAAAACAAATTGAAAATTTTATCGTTGTTTCCCAATTTCTTTCTCATAATGTTTTGAGAATGCATCTATTGTACTTTTCATCTTAACTATATTAAATCACTACCTCAATCATCAAAAAAGTGATGAATCCCTTCGAAAAAGTAGTTACCAAGGACTGAGTTTAATCCAGTTATCCATGTACACTGGTGACATGTAAAATAACATAACACTTTACACTTGAAAATTACTTTCTATACTTTTCCTTTTATTTTGAACAAGGGAAGGGGACCCATGATGATAAATGGCCATTGTTTCGAAATACAAATTGAATTAACTACATATAAAGAATTATTATAAGCACATGTTCTTTTGTAAATTAACATTACTATTTCTATTCTATGGACTGTCATAATATATAAAATTCACATAAAAATATTAAACCTCAAATTGGTGGGGATGGAATTTTTTACATACGTACGAACCCTAAAGTGTCTACAAGGCATGTACATCATGTCAAATTACTCATGGCCCAAACACATGGATTGTCACTAAACAATTTCATGTACAGAAATATTCATTGTGGACTATACAGAACTATATATGGCTTGTCACTAATCCATGGAATGTACAAAACTATAATGCCTTGTCACTTAGTATGGGCAAGGTAGTTTCCTATCATTGCTTGTCACTAAGACGTGGCCTATAATGGCTTGTCACTAATCTAATTCTATATAGGCCATATATATCATATACAAAACTATCACGACTTATTGTAGATCCATGTACACAATGTTCAGAACTATCATGGTGTGACAATAAGACAATTCAATACAAGCCATGTATATCATTTACAAAACTATCATGGCTTGTCACTAAGTTGTGGCCTATACAGAACTATCGTGGCCTTTCACTAAGCCATGACCTGTATATAACTATACATCATGACCTGTCATAGGTTGTTTACAGAACTATACATCATGTCACACTAAAAATAGTGATTATTCAAGGGAAAATTCTAATTTAGTGTAAAAATTTAATGTATTAGTTCGTGAACAACTCGTTAGAGGAAAAAAATTGAAATGTATATCACTGTTTCCCAATTTCTAGCTCTGAATTTTTAGTGGATTCCTCTATTGTACATTTTATCTTAAATAGATTAAATAACATCCTCATTCTTCATAAAATTGATAAACCCCTTTTAAAAAGTATTTATGAAGGAGTTAATTTAATCATATTGTTGCTAATAGACTGTTTTCATTGAAAAGAACATAACCCTTTTCAATTAATTGTTGGTAGGGTACCCATGATGATAAATGGACAGTCTATTTAAATATTGATAGATCAAACTCCCTTGAATATCTCATTCTATGTTAATGTGTCATTTTAAATGAACTAAAATGTTTTAATTCTATGGGCTGTATAAAAATATGTATTCCACATAAAAAACTTACACCTTAAATTAGTGTTGATTTAATGTTTTACATAATAATGAACCCCTAATTTTGTACATGCCATGTACATCATATCACATTAATCATGGCTTGAACATATGGAATGTCACTAAAACATGGCATGTACAGAACTATAAAAGGCTTGTCATGAATCCATGGCCTATACAAAACTATCAAGGCTTGTAAATAATCATGTGGTGGGTAGTTTGTTATCATGATTTGTCACTAATCCATGCCCTACCATGGATTTTTACTAAATCCAATTCTGTACAAACCAATTTTGTACAAGCCATGTACGTCATGTACAGAACTACCATGTCCTGTCACTAAGACATGTACACCATTTTTAGAATTGTCATGGATTATTACTAATAAAATTATATACAACCCATGTACATGATGTATAGAACTATCATGGCTTGTCACTAAGTCATTGCCTGTACAGAACTATCATGGCTTGTCATTAGGATAGAACATGTACATAACTATACATCATGGCATGTCATAGGGTCCTTATAGATCTATAAAATATTTTACACTAACAATATAGATGATACAAGGTAAAATTATAATTTTTGGTAAAAAGTAAAGGAAATAGGTTGTGAAGAACTCATTGGAGGGAAAAAATAGTAATTTCAATAATTTTTTCCCAATTTTTTACTCGGAATGTTTACTGAATTCCTATATTGAACATTTCATCTTTAATATATTAAAGTACTTCCTTATTCATCATAAAATGTATGAACCCATTCTAAAAATTAGTTACCAAGTAGTGAATTTAATCTAGTAATCCCTAGTACACTGCTTACATTGAAAAGATCATAAATATTTTTCCCTAAAAGTTGGCAGGGGACTCATGATGATAAATGGGCACTTTTTCTGGAAATATAGATTTATTGATCTCCCTTGAATGCTAATTGAAGGTAAAATTGTCATTTTAAATGAACTAAAAAAATTATATTCTATGTAATTTAGTAAAATATACAATCCATGTAAATTTTTTACAACTTAAATTGGTGGAGATTGAATGTTTACCTATGAATAAACCCCAAATTCTATACAAGCAATATACATCATGTCATAGTACTCATGTCTTGAACACATGTCTTGTCACTAAACAATGTCCTATATAGAACTATTAATCATGTCTTGTATATATGGCTTGTTACTAAGCAATGACCTATAAAAAACTATCATGGCTTATTACTAACCATGGGCTTGGTAGTTGCCTATTATGGCTTGTCAATAAGCCAATTCTATACAATCCATGTACATCATGTACAGAACTATCGTGGATTTTCAATGAGACATAAAAACAATGTTTAGAACTATCATGGATTTTCACTAAGACAATTCTATACAAGCCATGTAAATAATGTACATAACTATCATGCCTTGTCCCTAAGTTGTTTCCTTCACAAAACTATCCTGGGTTTTCACTAATCCACAACTTGTCACTAATCTATGGCATGTAAAAAACTATACATCATGGCATTTCATAGGGTCCCTATAGACCTTTAAATCATTTCACGTTACTCATGAAAATGTGATCTATTTGGTATAGGTCATGTGTTCAAGTATTCATGGCTTGAACACATATCCGTTATAGTTTAATACAATTCTGAACATTCATGTACATCATGTTATTTAGGGGTGTGTGATAAAGCCCAATGTATAATTATTCACTCACACATGTTTCATAATACTCATCTTCTAATTTTACTGGAACTGATTTACACATAAGTAATGAACAATGATTTCAATGAATTTAACATATTTCTAGATGAGGAATTCGAACCAAAGCTCTTTGACATTAGTATTTCCAGGATTGGTCCAACCTGGGATAAGACCCATGTTTCTACAATGGTGATGGGTACCTATGGATATTTTTTCTCTTGAGTATCCGTGGGATGGGTTGTTTTCTACCTAATAAGATTGTAAAAATTTAGTTTCATGTTCCTTGAGATTATTATTGTAAGGCATGTTATTGATACTGTGAGGCATAGTAACTAAAAGAATTTGATATAATGAGTACTTTCTACAAGTTATTATTTCAAAACATAATGACAAGTCTAGAATTATTGTAAATAAAAGTCTATCATTGAATGTTTATTTCTCTATTGTGTAGGTACTACATTTTTTTAATGAAAAAATAAGTTCATCTATAGATTTTTTGAAAGGAAAAAAGGGGGTTTTCCTTAATGGTCAAACTATTTCATGAAAATAACAATCCAATGAGTCTCTACAAAGATCTTATAGTTATACTGAAGGGCCTAAATTAATGAATATAAATTAATGGTGATATTTCTTGGTCAAATTTTTCTTGGTTGAATTTTATTTGTAGGAAATATTAATATTATCCATTAATTGAATTGGTTATGTTTTTTTGGATCCGGATTCCCTGAATGAGAGGGTAAAAGCTAGAGTTATTTTCTGGGATTTACATCAAGCTATCTGAGATTGTGGTAGAATTTGAATACCTTATTATTAAAGCTCAACTCGACCTCCCTATATTCCTTTATTATTAATGTTTTTTTTCAATCATTTGAATACTTTTTTTATTTAATAGACATTGGTAGGACCTACCATGATTGGATAATTGTAGTGATCAAAATGGGTTTTAGCAGCTTAATAAAGAAAGCTCACTCGAGCTTGTTGAAGTAGAAGATGATAGAAAATAAATGAAGTCTTTATATGAACCCCTCATCGTGCAAATTTTGAAATCCAGGGTCACACTACCCTAAATTATCACAACTAAATCGCGCTGAATAGATTCTCACATACTACTAAAGATGATGTCCTAAGTTAGAAGAATGGATAATACTGTTGGGTCTGTTTGAAGATGATGTTGGAATGATTCCTTGTGAAGATGATTTGTGCTGAGGACGATTTGGGGAAAACAACTCAATGTCCACCATGAAATACTGATTGAGATGAAAGGATTTTTCAGATCCAAAATTTTTGTTTCTATGGTTTTTTGATCTATCATGATCGAGTCATGTCGGATAATTGAAATCTAGTTTTAATCGGACTTTATTGAAGGACCTAAAACTCTATGTCAAATTTGTTTTGTTTGATTTCATTTTGATTTCCAGGTTTGATGTGAACTCAGATATCCCAATCAGATATTTTCGACATCGTAGTTCTCAAATAAGAGCAATGAGTAGAGAAAACATGAAAATTTCATTTTCAAATCAGTTTATCGGTGATATTCATTTGTTCCATTTTGCGTTATTTATTTTCGATTGTTTCATTAATTAAATTATTGTATTGTAAGAAGCATTGTAGGACCAACATTGATTGATTTTGCATTTTTTCTACATGTTTTCATTTAGAGTCAATTTTTTTCCTGGTGGTAAAATTTTTGATACTTTGGGTTTTTCTAGTAGTGGTTGTTAAAATCTGGTATAGAAAACACCATATTCACAAGATAAAATAATGTGTTTTTATTGATTTAAAATAAGATGTAGAAAAATTAAATAAACCCTAAATAACACATGTATTCACATCCTATGTTTCTAATAAGTGGTTGGAGGACTGTTAAAATTTTATAATGATACTTCTCATGTTAGTAGTCCAACTAGTGAACCATTTGATGTTTATGCATTCAAGTAACACATTTCACAGTCTTACAAAAATTTTCATTGAGTTAACTTTTATTATTAATCAAAAAATATATATTAAAAAGTTATTTATTAATTCATTTATTGTTTATTCTCTAATTTTTTATTCCCTTTTGATATATTCATAAATTTTTTATTCATACTCAACTATTTTATTCAATATTGACATGAGGTTGGAGGTTTCCCCATTAATGGGTTTTTTCCTATACCTCATTACATAGCTCATTGTCATGGATGGTCTTCTTGCTGGCATTAATGTGTTTCCAATGCTTGCTAGCATCGATTGACAGGTGTTGCAGCTACGAATTGGTCGATGCTAGATCTAACATGTTGACATGGATTGATCTCTAAAATGGCTGAGCTGATGATGTGCTATCAGGGCATGGATGGGTTGCTGGTGGTACTCATTGGTTGCTGGTGTGGGAGTTGGTTCATTAGAATGGATAGGCTGCTACTTCACATTCATGGATGGGTTGGGGGTTTTCTTGGTGATCTATGGGTGGGTTGTAATTAATCCTGTTGTATTTAATTTCCATATTAATATAATTTTTTTTCTATGATTTAACATGTGTTAAAATCTTATTAGATTTTATAATTAATATGGATGTCTTATATATGAAAATTTAAATAAAAAATATATAAAATGAAATTTTACTAGAAATAAAAAAATCAAATTTTTACTCCAATGTAATTTATAAACATATATTATATGATGTAATATTATTAACAATAGAAAAATGTGTGATTATAACCTATTTCAAAACACATTAACCAACATGTATATATTATCTATTGGTTTTAATATAATTTTAACAGAACAATTTTATCTTTCGCAATAAAATTTTGCATTAGGGTTTTTACCGAGCATTTAGTGCCATGGGAATATATGTTGGTAAAATGTTTTACCAACAGAAAATGATCTTTTACCAACAGATATTCCCCAGTTGGAAAAAGTGGAATATTTTTTTGTGATCGGAAATGGTGGGGAATCTAGACATAATCAGAGTGTATGAAGGGTATTTTCTACACGTTATCATCATTTGACCAAATTTTGGGTATGGATGTCTTAGAATCATTAACATCCCATATTTATTATTACTACAATAGGGTTAATTTTACATATCTTATGGGTAAAAATTATATTCACCATAGAGAATGGGATATCCAGGTTGATCAAGTAGTTTCGATTACTCTACAAATAAGAGATGCCATAAATGAGGTTTTTAGTATAATTTTGAATGAAGGGGTGTGAAAAATGATTTTTTTTCAACAGTAGTGGCCATGTTTTAGGTAGTGTCTCCCAAATACATTTCTGGTTTGACACCTGAGTGAGATGATTAATTTACTATTTATCTCATTGTATGAGAAAAAATATTTTCTATTCCACTATATAGAATTCCATAGATAGAGAATCAACACCTCAAGACTTTGTTGAATGTTTTAATGGATAAGAGGTTTATCTGTTAGGGTAAGTTACCAGGGGATAAACTATGTTGTTTTTAATGAATTCTAACACTATTCTACACTAGTGTGTCAACTATCAAGAGTTGAACCGAATGATAATGACGAACAAGTTTCATTTTCTGTGAATCAATGATCTTTTTTATAAATTAAGAGGATATTGTGACTCTTTTATGTTTTACATGAGATTGGGGTGTCATTATTTGAGATATATACCTTTTTATATACTAAAAATACCTTCAATAATAAGGTGTGTCTTATTTGAGTTCGTTAAAATGTGGTTTGATTTGATGAACGCATATACATTATCTATGGACTTGATGAATAATATGTTACCTATCATTCTAGATCATTTTGTAGTTATCATTATGGATTCTATCTTGGTGTACTCCATGACCCATTATGATCATTTACAACTCCTTTAAATCACCATGAGTACACTAATAGTGAATCATATATATACTATGCTATTTAACTGTATGTTTTTGGATTAATGCCACACACTTCATCGGTCACCTCATCTTGGAATAAGGATTATCTACGGACCCAAGGATTGTTTAGGCATTCTTTACTTGTGTGAATCCCATGAGTAATTTTGATATTCGTTGTTTTAGGGCTACATGGATATTATTGGATATTCATCAAAGACATTTCACAATTTGGAATGCCGATGATAGGATTTACCAAAAGGGGATAATGTTTTAATGGTTGGAATCATGGGAGAATTTGGTCTAGGATATGATGTAGACCAAGACCTCAAAAATGATCTTGATCCTACCTAAGCTACATGAGTATTATACAGTGTATTTTAATTCCTATGTGATCGGACATAGAACATTATTGATGCAAGGAGATCGATATGTGGTGTAATGTTCTTGATAATTGAGGCCATAGGAATGGAATTGCCCTATTCATGACCTCGAGTAAATAATAGTGATTTATTATATGAAGTGTTTGAATCATCATATACTTGGTGAAAAAATTTACATTGTATAATGTTCATAATATCTTGAAGTATATCTTCTTTCAGTTTTAATTGAATCTTCATTAGTAATTATTGGTTGATTATGTTCATTCATTTTTTTAAAACTATAATATTCCTTCAGAAATTGAAATGGTGTGGATAATTAATTGATCATAATAGCCTAGACTCTATAAATTCATGAGTCTAGTGATAAAATTAAAATGATGGATCTATAAGTTGAGATGTATGTGGTGTTTGGGGAGAGTCAGAAGTAGATAAAAAAATATAAGTTTTAGTTGAGTCTATAATTTTGATCATGATTAGAGATAGGATGTGTATGGATCAGGAATGATTGACATTGGGTGAAATCTTGGAAGGTGAGGGGTCACCTTCTAATTGAATCATATATGAGAATAAGATTATCTATGTTAGTAATTAATTTGTGGTTCACATATGCATTCAAGAGTATTTGATGAAAAATACACATGCCATGAAGTGGGAGGTACATCGATGTATGAAAAAAAATTATTGTGAACTAAGATAATAATTTTGGTGTACACGAATGAAGCAAATGATATATTAGCGATCCTAACATGATGATACACATATTAGTAGGTTAAGGCTATTCATTAATGACCAAGTGGTATGATACATCCCTTTCCCATACGAGAATAGAAGTGGGATTTAATGAATATGGACTATGGGGTGGGTATCCAAAGGATGCGGTAGAAGAATGACACTATTTTTGTGATTGTGGATTGACTAATGAAGGTATCACATTTCATTCCTATATGATAGACATTCTGAGTGGAAAAGATAGGAGAAATATATTTATGGCATATATTCCATCTGTATGAGGTGACATAGACTGTATATTCATATCAAGACTTTTGTTTTACTTCAAGGATTTGGCAGGGCTTATAGAATGCACTGGGTAAACAATTTTTACAAATTTTGTAATTTCACCTATATAAAAATGGTATGTCAATATGTAGTATACATGTTCTTGTGTATATGGTTCGGAAATATGTCATAGCGTTCGGTGGGTCTTTGAAGAATCATGTATGTTTTTTTAATTATTTATTATCAGGAAACTATAATGATGGATTAATATTAGAATCTATATATTATGCCATTCAGATAATCCCCTACGATGGTTGGAGGTAGACGAGTCCCAATATCTGGGAGCAACTGTCATGCCAAACACATTGAAAAGGATAAGTTGATTAAAAAACTAATGGTCATGTCTTAGATTAGATAGAAGTCATATTATAGTAGACATCGATGGACCATAGAGTTTTCAAAGTGTGATTGTGTATTCCTTTTATAGTCACATATAATTGTTCAATGTAGAATATAGATGAAGGGAAATTTGGTTCCCAAGTTTGATGGACCGTTTATGGTTTTTGAGAGAATCAGGCTAATGGATTACCAATTAGCTCTTCCATAGAAATATAGTTTCATGAATTATGTTCTCCATTATTCAAAACATCGGCATTATCATCCTCAGCCTTCTCACATGATCAAGGTTGTTGATGTTGATCTTGAGATAGATGCATTCGATGGGGTAGATTTTGATATGTGTGTGGGAACATAGTGAGAATGTGTTCTCGGGGATGGCCATTCTGAACGTTACAGTATTATGGAATCATGGGCATGTGTAAGAGAAGAAATGGGAAATGGAATAAGATATGACAGCTCAGTGGTTCAATCAATTTGACTCAGAATATAGATATTATTGTTTTTGTAGCTCATGGAAGAGGTGTTATGTGGGGAGATTGTAAGATCCCAAATGTCCCTGTAGATTTCATGGGCATATTTGGAAGTAATATTTTTCCTTTTGTTGAGTAATTTTAATTTTTAGTTTACCATGAGGTGTTTTGGGGAGGAAATTAAAGGAAAATGGATGAAATATAGTAGTGTACGGTTGGTGCACAAATTTCCCTAACTGTTCACCCTATCCCATCAAACTTGGAAAACCTAGAAAGATGGGAATTTCATAGTTAAAAATGATTTATGAAATTATGTGACCTATTATGAGGATTTGTGGGCCTCTATGAAGGAGTTTCATGCTTTAGGTTCATGGTTAGGGGAAACCATGACCCCCTTCCCAACAAATCATTTGTGGGAATTAAATTTCATGAAATCTAGTTTTAAAATTTTATAAAACCAAATTTTAATCTAAAATCGGACCCTATTCATTCTAAAACACCTATTTCACATATTTGAAACCTCCCAAATAGATTCTAGTCTTACATGACCTCCGTTAATGGGGGCTTGAGGCATATATCACAGATCTGCAAAGAAGCTTGCAAGAGGATCTCATCCTCCTTGATTTCTTTTTTCTCCTCCTTTAATATCTCTTTCTTTAATTGATGTTATTATATGTTTTGGATTGATATGAAAAACATATTTTTGGTATATATATAATTTTAGACATAATTATATATTTTAAAAAATCATAAATTGTTCAATCATGGTATAGGTTATAGATCTGGAACTCATTTCCACATCATTACTTCATTGAATGTTAAGGATTTTCATTTGGTGGTTATTCATCTGTGAATATAGGTAGGTGGTCTATTATTCAAATCCCTTTGCATTTATATCAATTAGGCTTATGGGATTTTTGAATTTATAGGCTTCATTTAGTAATTCTAAATCCTAAATAAATTTTATTGTTGTGTACAACTAATTAATTGTGGAATTATTGATTTGATTGAATAGTGGAATTATGGACTTATGACAATGAATTGAGAAATTAATAATCAGAGTATTTAATTTGTAATTGGGATATTTAAATAATTATTTAATTATTGGAGGTAAAAATTGTGGTATTGCAGATAATGCATTGTGTGATAATTATCGGAATGTTGAATTATGAGTTAAGAATATATAAATGTTTAATAAATTATTGGACTATAGAGTTTGTTTAGTAGGGATAATTAAGTTTTTAATTTATTATGGGAATATATTTGGTTATGGATCTGTTCAATTAATTTTATAATTGATATATAAACCTTATAATTTTACACAAATATTTACATTATTTTATGAATATTTGAACCTCAAATTACAAGCCATGGATCATAATGTCATCTGTCTTTGAAGACTATGTACATAAATCTAAAAATAATGGAATAAATAAATAATTTATTTATTTATCATCCATTACGATCTTCTAACATCCTTTGAGGCCTTACATCATCATATGATAACCTAGGGGTAACATGAAAAAATGGATGAGATGAAAAGACCCGTAAGGGAATAAATAATAAAATAATGCATAAAATGTTAGTTACTGGGAATAACATAATGATATAAGAAGTCATGGAACATGATTAAATTAAAGGAATTAATAACATGAGATCATATAATCATTAAATCATAGTAATGTGTAAGCCACATAAAATATGTATTTAGCATAAGTCAGGTCGCATTGCACATAGTGGAGCTTGATTCATGGCCCATTGCATATATAAGAGCACGATTCAAGGCTAACAACCAAGACCGTTACACATTGAGCACCAATCAAGGATAACGACCAAGACCAATGCACATAATGTACCATCACACTAATCATTATCCCATGAATTGGATTTCAATCTGTGTTTTACCTTCATAAAATATCCATGAATTTTAATTCCACATAATGTATCACACATAAGTAATCAAACATAAATATAAGGTTACCCATGTGTGGAATTTGGTATCATAATAATTTCAAAAGCATAATAAATGATAATATCATAAAATATTACATTAAATAATGTTATTAAATCATAAATGGAAATTAATAATGAAATGTAGTCATATATCATGATAAGTTATGTCAAAATAAAATTAAAATAGTGTTTACGAAACATTAGAAAAAAAATTCGTTCGATTTAAGGGAAACCATTCAAGATTCCACAAAATGGAAAAAGTATAATTGTTTATAAAAAAATAATTTAACCAAGGTAATGTTTCTTGATAAAATGAGAAATATTTTATAATTAATGGTAGAATGAAATAGATTATAGAGAATAACTAAAAATGGTTAGTAATGGATGAAGTTCCCTTAAACTGGGATTACTTATTAGTAAGAATTGTGTAGGGAACCTTTCTAAAACATGTATGTACCCAAAAAATGGTTGAATGGATATTGATAATTGATATTCTAACATATACATATAATTTAAAAAAATTACATTTAAAGAAAAGAGAATTTCATTTGGGTAAAAAAATAGAATGATTAACCTAAAGGAATAATTGAGGTTCGAGTAGCATAATTTACCTTATGTATGAAACTATTCTTCCCCTAGTATTAATGTCTTGAATAATCAAATTAATTTATTAATTA
This sequence comes from Viscum album, assembly GCA_963277665.1. Classification (NCBI taxonomy): domain Eukaryota; kingdom Viridiplantae; phylum Streptophyta; class Magnoliopsida; order Santalales; family Viscaceae; genus Viscum; species Viscum album. The sequence continues at coordinate 988,124,785 of OY728159.1, read as the reverse complement.
AATGATAATTTCATTATAATTTATACATTTATTGGATTTATTATTTCTTTATTATGTTCATTCAATGCTTTTTTGATGGGTTAATATATTCCATTTTATCAATCGATGACCTTGTTTATTTTGGTTTTCAGGATCAGATTACTCGTATATGTGTATCGAAAATCTAGTATAATTTGGATTTTTATCCAGAAAAAAACATATATGTTATCAATGAACATATATAATATTCAAATTCAATACTTTTACAGCAGTTCAGAAGATTCACTATATAAACCATTAATGAGAATTGCGTTAATTAATTTATCATTCTTTAATAAAATGAATTAATTTTTCTTAATAAATTAACACTACATGTTAAAATTGATTAATGAATATTAAATAAGATATGATACATATATTATAGTGTTCATCAACCATAAAAATGGTTTCATTAATAACCATAAAGTTTTAATTTAAGGATGAAATCACTTTGCCCACAATTGTTGAAGATTGACACATCACCGACGATGATTTCATTATTAAAATAAAAGAGAGTGGGGATGAGATTTACTGATGAATTATTCCATAAAAAAGATAAAATTATATTATATTTAAGATTCTAGAGTATTCATTCCACATGGACAAGCAAAGTTGAGGAGAAGATACAAATAAAAACGAAATTGAAAGAGAAATTAAAGGAAAAAAGAAGTGGGGTTTACCTCTTGAATCATTCTTCTTGAGATCCTCTTTAGAGGATTTATTTTTTTATTTTGTTATGTAAATAACTCTTGGACATGAGGGAGAGGTTTGGGAAGCATATTGGTTAAAAATTAGTCAAGACTCAAGTCTTTAGGGGTGTGAGTAGAATAGGTGGTGAGGGTGGTATTTATAGTGGAGGAGGGGTGTTAACCAATTATTAATTCATTAGTTTATTTGTTTCCCATTATATGAAATAGTGTTGATTATTGAGGCTGAATAATGTAATCATATCATGTGATTATGAACCAATTGTGCTTATATCAGCCATGACTAAATGAATAGTTTATTTATATTTTAATTTATATATACCGTCAATTATTGTATTTTACTAGTAACAAAAATTTAGTTTTTTCAAAAAGATCGTAAAAATAAACATTAATTTTTTTGATATATATAATTAAAAAATTAAATCCATATTATAAAAATATTTTTATAAATATACGAAATATATGTTTTAATTAAAATCATCATTTACTTGGAAAGTAAAAATATTAAAATTAAAACTGCTCTTCTTAGACTATAATAAATTAATTAAGGTCTCATTAAAATATATTATTATCTTATGACATTAAATTATTAAATTATGAATACACATTGTGAAATAAAATTTCTTTTAAATTATTAAATTAATCATAAAAATGTTGTTAAATATTTATTACCTATAAAATTACAGAAATATTATAAATATTTTTTAAAATATTTATTTACCTATACTCTGATATATTTATATCATTTTTCACTTATAATATTGATAAATATTATTTATAATTTAATTACTAGAGTTTCTATTAAATCCTATAGTATACTATTCATAAGGGTCACATTAGTATTCCAAATGTCATGTTATAATATCATTCGTATAAGTTCCATAACTTCTGGAAATGATTCTTATTTCATTAATTCATCATTTATAAAAAATTATATTTTTTAACATATGTGTTTAAAAAATATACAATATTTATAAAAGGTATTTTCCTTTGATAAATCCTTGGGTTTTTACATTATTACACCGTTATGAAATTTCTTCCTCTATATTTTGTTTTACATTCTAAGGTGAAAACATGTGTGGGTATTTCTCCTTAATCTCTTACTTCAGATCCCATGTTTCCACTTCATACTTTTTGTTCCTCCATTGTACATGGACCAGGTGAGTAGTATTTTTGGGTACACATTACCTCTACAATCCAATATCTTCATTGGCTTCACCTAGTATGAAGGACCATTCTCTAACTATTCCATATATGAAGTCAGTAAATGTGAAGGATCTTGTATGTACTTCCTTAAGAAGGATACGTGGAATACATCATGTACTTGAGACATCATTGGTTGATGTGATAGTCAATATTTCACATCTATAAAACTAACAAGGAACCCAAAGGGGATGATGTACCTAGGAATTAGATTCCCATTCTTATTTAATATCATGATCCTATTCCATAGAGATATGTAGAGGAATATCATCTCTTCGACCATAAACTCTAGGCCTCGTCGACGATTGGGTGCATTGATTTTTTTTCACAATCAAATTCCTTGATTTTTTTAAATGGTTATAAAAATCTCCAACATTTCATAGATCATTTCAGGTCCAATAATCTTACATTCATAGAAATTATCCCACCATCCATGTGTTCTCCACTATTTCCCATAAAGCACTTCATATGAATCCAATTGGATGCTTGAGAAGAAACTATTGTTACAACATAATTCGACCAGTGGGGGATGTTTTTCACATTCCACATTGAAGTCCATGGAAAAGGATCTCCAAATTTCTCCAGTGTCTATATAGTCCATTCAGATTGGACATGAGTTCGAGGTCGATAAAATGTACTAAAGTTCATATCAGTGCTTTGATCATTTTTCATACATTTCAATAACATTGTGGAGAATGTCATATCTCGATCAGTTACAATCAATAATGGTTCTCTATTCCACCTTACATCTTCATTGATATATATCTATAAAATTTTATATAGTTAGAATCCTACTAGAATTGTGATAAAGTGAGTAATAATGGAAATATGATCCACAATATCCTATATATCATTGATTCCTCTAGATTTAATTGGATGTCCTATGAAAAAATCCATGCTGATGTTTTCCAATTTCCATATTTTTATAGGTATTTGTTGAATAGTCCCTTTATACTTTCTCCTTTCTTCCTTCAACTGATGACATACCAATAACTTTGATGTATTTTCAACTATCCTTTTTTTCATATTGTCCCACTATAATTTTTCCCAGAGATATTAGTATATCATTGTTATCCATCGATGAATATAGAAGGTTGAGCTATGTTAATCATTTAGAAGCATTTTCTTTATTTAAGGATATGATGTTATACACATTCATGAAGAAAATATTACAACTTCATACTCACTGATCTTGAACTCAATGGATTTCCAATTTTGGATAGCTTCTACCATTTTCTAAATTTCCACATCATTTATTTTTTCATCCCTAATTTTCTCAATAGTTGATGGTTAAGAAATCATTTGACTAAGAATTTATGGTATGACACCCTTAATTATTCCCATATCTATCCATTGTATGATTAAGAAGATTTGACCCTTCTCAATTCTCATCATTGACCATGATGTTGGGTCCTTTCAACTTAATGCATATGCCACCTTATTTTCCTTACTAGTAGGGTAATGGATTTACAATTCATAATCCTTTATCAGATTTAACCATAATCCCTAGTGCATATTAAGACCCATCTATGTGAATATATATTTGAGATGCATATGATGATTATATATCTCACACATCTCCCCATAGAGATAATGGCTCCGGATTTTCAATGCAATGATCAAAGCCACCAACTCAATATCATGTCAAGGATATTTTTCTCATGAATTTCCAACATCCCTATGGCATAGGGTATCACTTTATCATTTTTTATCATCACACAGCCTAATCCATTCTTCGCAGCATCACTGTATACCAAAAATAGTTCTCCACCTTTTTAGAGTGAGGGAACTAGAGTAGTGATAAGCCTCTTTTTGAGATCCAAAAAGAATTACTCTCATTCTTGAGTCCTTAAAAACATTATTCACTTCCATGTCATCTTAGTTAATGGTTTTGAAAATCATTATTAGTTCTTTATAAATCGTCAATAATACCCTGCTAGATAAGAAATATATTGATCTCCATTGAATATGACAGCCTGGGCCACTTATCAATTTCCTTTGTCATCGAATGGTCTATAGATATTCCTTTGATTGTGATGTAATTCCCTTAGAATGATACATCTTCCATCCATGACAAAAATATACTATACTTTTCATAGATTATCTCCATTTGAAAAGTCTTGAGTATAATATTTAATTGCTCCACATGTTCTTATTTTCTCATAGAGTATAGCAGAATATCATCGATAAAGACATCCATTAATTTTTAAAGGTATTATCTCAGAATTTATTCATAAAATCGATGAAAATCTATAGATAATTATTTAGTCCCATGGTCAACAATAGGAACCCATATTCTCCCTACATCGTTAAAAATGTAGTGTTTGTAATTTCGTTCTTCCTCATCATAAATTAGTGATATCCCGTTTTAGGGTCCACCTTAGAGTAATAAATATCCCCTCATAATTGATCAAACAATTCATTTATCTAAGGAAATGCATACTTGTTCTTTATCATGATTTTATTATGATGATAATAATCGATGCAGAGAAAGATTTTTCTATCATTATTCAGGATAAAGAGGACTAGAACACCCCATTTGGAAGAACTTAAGTGTATAAAACCATTTTTTAGATTATATTGAAACTAATTATTTAGTTATTCTAGCACAAATGTGGAAATTGGATAAGGTTTTAGTGATATTGGTTTAGCTCAATAAATAAGTTCAATTATGAACTCAAAATATCTGTTAGGAGGAATATCGGTAAATTATTTAGGGAAAACATCCGTGTATTCCCTCATAATGAGAATATCTTCAAGTATGACCGTCTCACTTGTATCAATAATTTGAAAGATATATTCATTCCCATGAGATATTAATATACACACATGATGTGATTATTTGAGGGATATTCATCTTCCTCCTTACACAATGTAAATAATTGGATGATGCTTCAGGATGTGATGATTCATCTCCCTTTCTCGACATTTGATGTTGGATTTATATAAATAAAGCCAATCCAGGACCACAATAGCATCAAAATATAACAAAGGGAGTATGATAATAATTTTTGGGAGGTTCATTATACCCAAATTAACAATATAGGAGTTATGAACTTTTGATTCCACAATTTCCAATTTAAATTTCCTCATAGACAACTAAATATTCAAATATTGTGGTGGTGTTCAAATTGTTCTACTAAACATGAAAGATATATAGGAATGAATAGAACTTGAATCAAATAGTATGTTCACTATTATTTAATGAATAAAAAGTGTAAAAGTCACCACATCATTTTCTCGATCAATATCAGCTGGAGTGATAGCATAAGCCCACCCTTTTTTCATTTGAGGTTGTAATTTATATCTTTTCAAAACCCTAGGCTTTGGGAATTGATTTGTGAAATTCCGATGATTCTTCATTTTGAATAACATAACTATAATATAATTCCTAATCTAATCCTTCCATTAATCATCCACATTAGTCAAATACTTCATATAACTTTGGTGGTCCTTATCCTGATGCCAAATATTTCTATATTTGATGCATTTTCATGGTTCCCTTTAGATAGTTACCAGGATACATCTTCCCACAAAATCTATATGTGTGATATTATTTATTCATTACATCATGTGATTTATTTGTTGATACAGACATATTAGATATCATTTTCTACTCTTTTTCAAGGGGACCATGAGTCCATTGAGAGTCTATAATCTCTATTTCAACCTTGAGGGCACAACAGACAATCTCATCATAACTATCAATGTCTCTAAATGCTAATTCTCTTCTAATAATTGGATTTCGTCCGCTAATGATGTGATCCACTTTTATTTCGGTGTTCATGACATCGTTTGAAGTAATCCTAGAAATCCTTGAAAATTTATCTTCATACACCCCTATAGACTCATCTTCATTATTCATAAGTTAAAGTAACTCTCCATCCATTTTTTTGAAGGGAGTTCTTGGGAAAATAAATATCGAAAAAAGGTTTTTTTTCATACTCCCAATCTATTGAATTAATTTAATCCTTTGAAATAGTAATCATGATCAGTTTCTAGAACTAGTCAGCTTCCCCATAAAAATGATTGACCTCTAGCACAAATTTTACTTCTTCTATACACTATAGGACAAAGAATATCATTTAAATGGAGTTCATCCACTATTCTGTGAGGAGGATATTAGAAGAACCACTAAACATGGTAGTACTTTTCGGTATAAATAATTCAACAAAAAATTCCACTCTCTTAATAGAATGATGGAATTCTATTTGATTCATGTTATTATTCATAACATGATCTATTTGAGTAAGTACTTCCATGATGTATTAATCACTTGTTCCAAAAATATTTTTCATCTAATTAGATAAATAATCACACATCATATAACAATTATTTTTAGCATATCTTCTATTATATCCCACTATTAACTATTAAAACTAATGTGAAATTATGGGTCTTGAAATCGTAACTAATGATAATAAAAAATAGAAAATTAAAAATAAAATAAAAAATTTTTACTAGAAAATTATATCCTAACTTGTGATTACCTAGGTTTCAATCTATGTTATCAATGATCTGTTTCCTAACATATATTCTTATGGGATATTTTTCCTATTTGTAGTGGTTTATAATGAGATATTGAATTTACCAAATCATATCCCATGGATGTGTCAAACAAGGCTTGTAGTGAGTAATTTTTTCATGTACTGGGTTACACCAGGTCTGGCCCGATACACCATGTAGGATTTGTTACTCTTAGGTAGTTTTTTTTAAAGAACATAATCCATTAATTATATACAAACAAATGTTTATAGTCATTTTCATAGACATTTTATTTTCAGTATGGTTCTTACTAAGTACATTATTACTAGTCTCCAGAATAACAAAAACATTCCTATAATGCCATCTATAGTGACCATGTACTTTTAATAATATCATTACACAATTTTATGCATATTTAGACTTCAAATTACAAGAATTGTTTCAGAATTTCAAGTGTCTTGGAAGACTAAGTACAGAAAAATTAAAAAAAAGGTACTAAATAAAACATTTCTTTATTAACCATTTTGAGCCTTTATACCAGCATATGATTACCATGGAAGAACATAAACAAGGTGATGAGCTAAAAATCCTAGTAAATAAATAAACATTAAAATAATGCTTAATGAGTGTGTTAGAAAGAAAAATAATAATGATATAAAAAGTCTTGGAACATGATTAAACATACGGAAATCATTACATGAAATCATATAATAATGAATTCATAGTAAGTTGGAAGAAATATCATACATTTCTTTAGCATGAGTCAAGGCACATTGAACCTTGAGAAGCACGAGTCAAGGCTAAGCACCAAGATCGTTGCACATGGAGCACGAATCGAACCAAACCACCAATTCTGTTGCACATAACATCTCTTGGGAATAAAGATTACCAATTAAATGGTGAACTAACTCATCACATATATCCTAAAATGTTCATTAATATTCTTTCTGCAGAAAGTATCATACAAGATTAATCAAACATAAACATGAGGGTTACCCATTGGAAGAATTGTGTATCATAATCATATCAAAAGAATAATAAACCGGTGTATCATAAAAGTGTCCACAAATAAAAGGAATTAAATCATAAATTAATATTTATAAAGGAATATTGGCATATATCAGGATATATTATGTAAAACTAAAGTGAAAATATTTTTTAAGAAACTATAGAAAGGAATCACGTTAGTACAGTTTATGAGAATATATTAAAGAGTCCTTAAAATAAAAAATGAATTATTTTTTTTATAAAATCGGTAAGGTATTTTTTAATGTTAAATGTTTGATTTTAGAAAAATAATAGCATCTTATGAACAATTATGTATCACACTTGAAAATGGGCATGTCTTTCAGAAGATCCCTTTAATTGGGTTTTCTTATCAAGAAGAATTGAGAAGGGGGCCTTTTAGAAACATGTATAACCGCAAAACGAAGGATTAATGGTTCATGAAACATCATTTTGGATTATATTAACATAATTTAAAAGATTAAAATAAATATAAAATCGGATTTCAATTTGTTAGAAGGAGAGATATAATAATTGAAATTAATAATGGAGTATTGGGTAGAATCCATAACCATATATCTGAAAAGATTGTTCAATTGATTTTAATGACATGAATAATAAAAATTGATTAATTAATTATTAATTATAGATCCATTTAAACTTTTATTGTATCAATTTTAGCTTTATTAATTACATTTATGGCCTTAGTTTTGGGTTAATATATTCAATTTCAACATTTTAAGGTGTTAGTTTCCTTGGTTTTCATGATCAATTTACTTCTATATGTGTTTGGAAAATCATGTTGAATGAGGTTAGTTTTCTAAAACTAAACTTATATGTTATTAATGAAGTTATATAATATTAAAATGAATTTTTTTCTGAAGCGAGGATGATTGATTGTATTAATCATTAATGATAATTTATTGGATTTACTTAGCGTGTTTTGATCACAAAGAAATCATTTTGATTTATAAATCAACATCTTGTGTAAAAAATGATTCCATAAAATTTCATAATATATAATATTTTAATTATAATATGGTTAAACCATAAAAAATTATTCATTACTAGCTAAGAGGTGGAGTTGAAAGATGAAAGCAAGTCATCCCCGATTGTGATGGATCTGGACCTGACAGACGATGTTTCATTCTAAAAATAAAATAGATAGGGGATGTGCTTTGATGAAGAATAATTTCATAAAAAACGTAATGTAATAGTATATTTAATATAAACATGTTTTCATGACACTTTAACAAGAGGAATTATCAATAATACATGAAAATAATGGAACATTTAAATGAAAATGAAATAAAACAGAAGAGGCTGTTACGTCATGATTCTTTCTTCTTGAGAACCTCCTTAGGGGATTAATTTTGGACTTTTCATAAGACCAATAGCTCTTAGGCATGGGGGGTGGTTTAGGAAGGGTATTGGATATAATATATATATCGTTAATGGCGTGAGAGGTGTAAGAATATGATGTAGTGACAGGTGGTATTTATATAGAAGAGGGTTTATTTCGTCATCATTTAATTCGTTAGTTTTTTATATTCCTCAAGATGAGATACAGTGTGGATCATGGAGACTAATGAAAGAAATTAGATAATTTGAGTTCTAACCATATTATATTAAGTCATCGATGAATCAAATAATAGTGTATTTAAATAATTTTATATATATACCATAAATTACAGTATTTTACTATTCATCATAACATTCAAATATTTTAGAAAAATACCAAAAAATTCTCCAAATACATTTTTGAAGTATGGAAATAAATTTTATCTCCGTTTTATGAAAATCATTTTATAAATAAAAAATTTATAATTTTTAATTAAAACAACATTTACTTTGGAATTACAAAATTTAAAATTAAAATAGATATTCTATCACATTTAAAAAATAATTTTGTCTCATAAAATTAAAATATAAGAATAATAAATAAAAATATTTATTTCTGAATACACTTTATGAAAATAATTTTTTTAGTTTATATATTTATCATAAAATTGAAATTAAATAATTATGAAGTATAAAATTACCAACACTTAATTAATTTTTTTTTAAATATTTATTTACTAATATAGTGATATAAATATCTCATATTTCCACTTATAAGATATATGAATTTTATTTATACATTCATTGGTGAGGTTAGAATTCAATTTCCCAGTTTACCATTCCTAAAGGACACATCACTTTTCCGAAGGATAATTTATTATTTCATCTATATAAGTTCTTCATGTTCTTGAAAAACTTATTTTTTCATTCATTAATCATTTATAAATTTTGTTTTGTGCTCTATTATGTGTTAATAAATTATGACATAATTATTAGAAATTGGTTTCCATTGATTAAAATTTGGATCATTAAATTAATTAATGGACGAAAAGGGAATAATTAATTTTTCATTTAATTAATGGAATTGTTGATTATTAATTAATTTGACAATTAATTAATTGCATAATGAGATAAACCAACTGTTGATTTATTAATAATGTTGATATAGTTTATTAGTTATTTAATTAATTAAAGGAATTAAAGTGACCAATTAATTAATGAATTATTTGTATGTATTTTCATAATTACATAATTTTTTAATTGATTAATTGAGTAGATATGATTAATTAATTTTTTAATTGATTGACATTATAGGTGTTACATTTGAAATATTTTATATATTTTATATATGTGATTAATTTGGAACATGGGTTGTGAGTCATGGACACACACACTAAAAAACCTAGATGTCCTGGATATGGCGTTTTAGACACAAATCCTTCTTGGAAATTATTTTTGATGGAGAGTGATGCACAAAATACCCATGATGTTCGGCATAGGTACTAATGCTCCAATTACCCATGATGTGTAAGATATGGACCGATTATCCAAATACTAACATGGTCTTTAACATGATGATCTATGCCTAAAATTGTGGAATTGGACTATGGTTCCAATTAGTCATATCAGGAATTGAAATAAAATGGATAATAAAATCCAATTCATTAAATGAATTTTAAATTGATAACGTGAAATGGTTCAGACTCTGGCTTGGGATGAAGTAGGTATTGACCATCAGATGTTATCAGGTATATGGGGGTTTATGTGGTAAAATTAAATTTAAAATATATTTTGTTAACAATATACTAATGAATTATAATAATTTTTTACAACTACAAACATAGTTATATACGAGATATTATTTTAGACCCGTTGGTGGTGGCCTCCAATGTTGAACTCACACCCTACTCGGGAAGCCTGATCATTAACTAAATAGACATTATTTGTGTAGGACATGATATGGAAACAAGTCATACATTAGATGGTTGAATTGGTAATTTAGACAGGATGAGGGATCCAAAAATGGTTGAGGACATCATGGGAGATTTCAGTGTCTTTACTTATGAGTTGTATTTTGAAACATGGAATGTACATTAGAATGGAATATTTAACTTTTATATTTGATTTGGTATATCTAGATTTGTGTCTACTTCTGATACTGGTAATATTATTTTTATGTTTATATGTTATTCAGTTGTTCTTTATTGTTTACCTCTATTGTATTTCTCTAATAAAAGAGTGTATAGTATCCCCATAGTTAACATTAAACCCTCACTACTAGTCGGAAACCACAATTTTACAGTGAGGTGCACCTGAGTTCTTTTGACCGACAAGCTCAGGGAACTGGGGAATGGCACCCAAGCCATGACAGTGGACACTTTTTTTCAGAAAAAATGGGTTCTTCATAATCATATATTTTCTATATCATAAAATCATGATAGATTTGGGAAAATAATCCATACACACTTTTTCAAACATAAGGATTCAAAATAGCGTGATACACTTACACATATATGGTATGAATAGTGTTCCTTTAAGGTGTTTAAACACATCCAAAATACTATTAAAAATATTCACAGTGATTCAATGACATGAATAAATTTAAATAATAATTATTCTAATGATTTTTTTTAAAAAAATCACTTAAATTTAAATTAATTAATAACATAAATTTTTATGTTTGAGAGCATGAAAAATAAAAATAAATTAGTGGAATTCATGTAACATCATATGATCAATTAAATTGTCTTACAATTTTAATATATGTGGTAAAGAATGATAGTGAATTCTCAATTAATTCTAAATAATGTTTCATATCATCAATAATTTTTTAAATATTTTAAAAATTATTGTCGTCATTGTGATAATATTTTTGGTAATATTCTCATATAGTGTGTCATCAATATTATTTTTAAATAACTATTTATATTTGTAAAATACATAATCTAGATTCATTGTATCAATAACATAATTTTACACAAATAAAAACATGATTATAATGCATATAAAATTGAATTGAAAATGAAATAAAATCAAACATATAAAAAATATATAATGGATTAAATACCAAGACGATAACAATAATGCATACAATGTTGTTAATGTTTTTTGTGTTTCATTCCTAGAGAACTATAACATGTGGTGTTAAATATTATGGAGGATAAATTATAGTAACTAAAGTACATGTTCATAATTTTTTTAGTTCAGGAATATGATGATAATTCATAAATATTTTTAAATCAGTATTATTGTCATGAATAAGATACATGTATATAATGATTTCTTTAAAATAAAGTATAAAAAATATAAACATTTTAAATATTTTTGACAACTTATATATATAATATATTGTTTATTCAATAATGAAATGATAAATTTAATATTAAAAATTGATAAATAAAAATTATACAATTTTATTATATTTACAGCTCAAAAATAATAAATTAAATTTTTTTCTATAAAAATCTGTTGTACTAGTGAAATACTATAGCACCAAAAATTGTATATAAACAGCATATTTGAATCCATCACACAATGCACAATATAAAGAGACTTTATGAATTAGTATATTAAAATAATTATTTATAAATTTTATAATTTTACTTCACATATATAAACGTCATTTTTAAATTAAGCTTAAATTATTTAATGAGGATTAAATTATTTTTAAACATATATTGATTTTTTGCAGAATAATGAAAATAAAATTTTATTATTTCATTGAATTTTTCATTATCTCTAGGATATAAGATTTAAAAACCAAATGAAATCTATTATAATGAATATATTTATGTCTAAAATTTATTATTTTATATTTTAAATTATTATTTTTCATATTTACACAAATATTTGATATTTTAAAACACATCATATTTTTCACAAAAAATGATTTAAATAGTTATGCCTTAACTATGGTATTATCAAAACACAAAACTTTTAGAAATTTCATATTATTAAATTGATATAAAATTACAATTTATCTTTAAAAGTATTAAATATGAACTATTTCATTATTTTTTATAGAGGAATAAATGTTAATGTAAAAACTGGTAACCACAATTAATGTTTAAATGGTAAGAGTTTAAATCTAATGAGAAAGAGATAAAAACATGTTTAAATATGTATTCAATTTATTGGTAGATGGTATGTAAACCTTATATCATCCCCAATATGTTATTTCTTAATTTTGAAACCACTTTATAATATAGTTACATTTCATTATTAAACATTTATAGGTATTTACAAAAATTACATTATTTCAACATATAAAAACTTTTTATCACCACCACTTAAATACCACTCCTAAAATTAATTTATTTTACAAATCCTTGTCCCTTTTAATTTCATATAAATCTATTTTTGCATTAAATAGGACTTGGTAAAAACCATTATTCTCAATATTTATATTTCTATGAGATCCTCTATGGAGATCACCAAGTGTTAAACATGAGTAATCCTATTTTAATAACCTTTTCTTTTATATTAATCATTTTAAATTATATTTTATAATTCCATTATTGTATAATTATTATTATACGTATATGGAATTTTTTTTATTTAATATGAATAAATATTAATTACCTTGATGATATTTCTTAAGAAGAAAAACAAGATTCGTGGGTATATGACGATCATCACCCCTTGAAATGACATGTTTTGTTTTCATTCACTACCTCACATGGATTGTATAGAAGGAAAAATAAAAAATTATTCATATATATAACATGGATTATATTATTTATATCGTAAACAATGTTAGTCCTTTTACTATTTTATCGAGAATAAAATCATCATCCATGAGTTTGTGTAAACTACCTCTTCTATAGAACAGTGTATTACATTGTTTATTATTACCACCATACATGTATAGAATTATGAATGGGTTTAAAGAAACAATATTATATTTATTTTTCTAGAGTTGTTTTAATAAGGATAATTGAATATCCTTTTGATGATATAAATTCTAAATAATTATATGATACCATCATATAAATATGAAAATAATATTTCATTTCATGTAACCTTTTGATATCCGCTACATCATCATATTATTCTATAAAATTATAACATATAATTCTAATACACAACAAATAATTTATTAATACTTATTTTATGATAATATTACTACTAAACCTCTTAACATTAATTCATTAAATCATGGAATGTTATTTTTTGTGTCAGTTTAACGACCTAATTAATAAATAATATGAATTTATTACAAGAATGACTATGGGAAGATAATTTATAGTAAAATATTGTGGAAATTTTAAAATTATAAATTTTATTTGAATTGGGATATATTAATTAATAGTTTAAATTATTAATTAATAAAATAAAAATCAAACATCAGTAATAACTAAAACTTGGTACTTATTGATTTCATCATCAATGATAAAGACTAAATCCCTAAGCAAAGAAAATCTAGAAATCCTAAATTATTATGTATAATTCATAATATTAACTATTATTTCATTTTAATAGTGAATGTTTTATATAGAATGAATATAGACACTGCTATTATTTAACTACCTTGAATGTTCAAAATAATAAGTGTCTTATGTGGAAAAATAGGTAAAAAACTTCTTACATTTCCTCTAGGCAATGTATTAATAAAATGATTAAAAATAAAAATTGATATGATTCTGATTCTGATTTCAATTATTATGATATATATGATTGTGATACTATTGGTTAAAGAATTTTGGTGAATTTCATAAATTTAGGATGGGGTGCCCTATCAAAAATACCACTCTTTGAGATATGTTTGTCATTATACAACTAAATTCATATATGTGAAATATATTCTACCTATTATAAATTCTATAAAATGAATTTCACTTATTCATAATATTTTATGTCCAATTTCATTCCGTCTCATTCAATCAGAATTTATATAATAGATACCATAGACCTTAGTGTATTTCCATGTCAATATTCATTATTTCAGAGTCTATCCAAAATAACTACTTCTTATTATTTTTTTGTTTCTTATATTGGTAGGGTATAATTTTTTACATTATTCCACTAGAATTTTAATATATTTATATGTATATATTATAGTTCTACCTTATAATATTTTTATTTAAGAGTTACCAGAACTATTGTAAAATTAAACCATTTCAATGGGAGAAATTTTACTTTTCAGTGGTGAATTAAACATGTGTGTAGTTTTTATAAAATATATACATTAAAGGATACTATAATGTGGATTAGATTGTGAAAAATATGATCCATGTTGTAATAACATAAATATTTATTGGTTGATATGTGGTTACAACAAAACACTGATGAAATATGAGTGGGACTACAATTGCACACCTAGATAATCACTCCATACGGATATTCTTTGGAATATTCCGATTCCCATTATGAACATCTATAAAAAATCATCATACAATTATATTGAACTCTAACAAATGTAAATTTTTTATCCTAATTAATATCATACATGGATATCTAGAAAAATGAATGGGACATCACCACTATATTTAATTTATACATCTAATTCATATTTCATTGACAAAGCCCCATAGATTTCTAGTCGATTAATGGGTATTCTATTTGATGAAAACATTATTTATATGAATAACAATGTATTTGTTTTCCAAATTTTTCATTACACTTATAAATATAATTTTATTTATCTATAGATTTCTTATGAAATGTTATACTGTGGGATTTTTTAGCAAATCCATTGGATTTGTCTTGGTGATAATTGGGGGCCATAATTATTTATTTCCTAATTTAATTGGCATTTCTCACAAGACAAAACAATTTGTGTTTTTAGGTATACCTCTATTAATGTCAATCTATTATCATTGAACAAGGCCTTCAAAACATGTTTAGATGTCAGGGGTTATTTATTCCATTAGTGTGATATCAATAATTATTTTAATACATGTTTTAATTTGATTTCATCGATATAACATAACCTAAATAAAATTTAATTATTGAAACATGTGGTTTAATTATTCATAATATTTAAAATGTGAAATTATTATGTTATTATATTTTTTTTGTACACTAATCCATAATGAGAATCTGTATTGAACTAATTTTTTATTTCCATTCCACATGAAAACATGATAAGAAATATGTTCTATTATTACACATATTATTATATGATTATAATGATTTCAAATTATTTCGTTATTTATCTCATGTTTTAAAATTCAATTTATGTAGGTATCTTGTCTTCCAAGTATACTAAGATGTTGGATCCTAGGGAATTTATTATATTGTTTTCTGAGAATTTAATATAACTATAGGATCTATGTTTTTAGATTCTGGATTGTTACAATTGGCATCATATAATTGTTTATAGTAAACCTGGGAAATATATTTAGGTGTACATAATTATATTACACAAGAACTATAGTTTTTTTCAATACATATAATGATTGGTATAGGAAATGTAATCTGAATTTTATATTACAATTAAAAATCATAAGATAACTTTGTATTTTACATTTTATATATATGAAGACTAGGTAGTGTAATGGTAACTATATCAACATGAATGTTCAATTTATGTATATTCCCTCTAAAAATAAAAATAATTTGGATTTTAGGCTCACATTATCATAGGAATAGTATGGCAGATGAACCAAGATATGAAAAACAAATATCACCCTCATATAGAAACGTAACAATACAGAACATAGTGTATCTATTTTGGAAAAATTGATGAGAAAAATACAACCATAATTTTGTAGAACTAAAAAAAATTATAAGCATAAAAGAGAACAATTACTTAGATAGTATCATTCTATCTATTAGAGGTAGTGAAAATGAAAAATTAATCCTTACTATTTGTCATCTCAATAGAGTTGTTGATCAATGGTTGATACTAATTTAAATCAATATATTTTATACTTAATAGTAATAAAAATATGGGGACGTTGTCCAAATAATTGACTTTGTAACAATGGTAAAAAAATCCTTTATGCCCTTCAATATTTACAAGATCATCCACCTCAACATGATTTTTTGTTACCTATTGAACCCATTCTTAATTAAAGTCATATATCTAAATATGCATATATGATGGAACAATTATACATGATTTATTTTAGAAAATATTTATTAGTGTTTTTTTATAATATATTTTTATTTCATTTTGTTTCATAGTGGGAGATCTTGATTTATACATGAAAATGAAGGATGTGTATATAAGATTGTGAAATTAATATAAGAAGATAATTGAAATTATATAAATGAATTAGTGTTTTTTCCATTCATTGGTAACTTACTGATAAAATTAAAGGATTCAAATACTTTTCAAATATCAATATTCACTCAAATTGCCCTTATCTAATGGTAAATAAGTAAGATATACCAAATATATAATTTCAAAAAAATTTAAGGACATTATGATTTTATGGTAATTCCTTTTGGATTGAATAAAGGGCCTTCAATATTTTAATTTCTATTAAATATTGTTTTCAAGGATTATATTGATAATTATTTTCATATTCATGGATAATATTTTTATATAATATAAGAGAAAAAAAGAAAATGAGAATTTCTATTAAATAATTATCTATAAAATGAAGAAAATTTTATTGAAAGATATAGTATGTGTGAATTTTGGATCAGTAAAATATCATTTCCATTCTATATTTCTACAGATATGGATTATATTTTGACACTTTGAGGGATATGTAATTAATATATTTCATACATTGAAAAACATATCGTTGATATTATTAGTAATGTGTTTATAATGATAAAATCAGTATTTTTATTCGGTTTTCTTGATTAAGGTCAAACTATTAACCATGTAATGACATAAGGGGTAAAATTAAATGTTTAAAGGAAAATGGAAAATAATTAAATTATATAAAAATTATATTATTTAATGAAATAATATTACTATTACGATTAAGATTGAAAGAATGTCTAACATATAGTGATGCAGCTATGGAATGACACATTATTGTTTTTAATGAACTGAACATTAAAAAATAAAATATCATTTTTTTAAAAATAAATTACTTATGATGTAAAATAGTTATAGGAAAAGACAAAATAATTTGGTTAAGTCATACTGAAAATAAATTTAAACATCAAAAAATTGAAAATATATTATTTATACAGTAACACCTATGATTTGTATATTTAGGGTTAATAATGTCCAAATGACGCTGATGAAAAAAACAATGCACTTGAACAATTGGATCAAGAAATATTAACCCTATTTTTCATATATTTTTAGGGATATTGACACATTATATTTAACACTAAATAATTCCAATAAATTATTTAGAAACAATAAATTATCAAAATCTTTTGTGTGAAAAGTTCATGCTTATTGAGATCACAACCTAAACCATATTCGGCGAACCACCATTTGAATGTTCCAAAATCACACACCTTACCCTTAGATAGTATGCCAGATTAATAAGGGATTATATATCAAGACTCAAATTATTATATTATCTTCTTAATAAAATGGTGTATATGTTTATCACATTTAATTATTAAATTATATATAAGATTTTATATGAGAAAAAATTAAGTCTTTTATATGAATATGCCAATATTTTCATTATAGAATATATATGGGTTTAATTAAAATATTTTTTCTAATTTCTTTATAATTTTGACATGAATATTATTTTCATATAATATTCTTGGTATATAATATTATTTTATGTGAATTTTTTTTCTAATTTTATGAATTACAATTTATGTGTGATAAGTGTAGAAAAAGGTTTTTATAAAGAACAAGTATTTTAAAATAAATGGGGGTTTTGATTTAAATCACCAAATTGTAATTTCTTGGGAAATATTTTGATAAAATATTTTTTTGAATTTATTAGATAAATATTTTCCAACGGTTTTTTTTCATAGTTTTATGATATATATGAATCTTGATAAAAATTATTAATATGGTATAAAAATACTTTATCAATTATGAAATTATAATGAACAAAAAAAGTATGTAATATTTTCCATAATTTTTCTACATGATTTTATATAATTATATATAATAAAATAGTTATTTATTATGGTCTTTTATTAATTTTTTAAATTCATACTGAACACTACAAGTTATTTATCATATTTTATGGTTTTATGATAAATTATTAATAAAAATGACTCATTTACATATCACCAAAAGAATTACATTAATTTTTTCTCATTGAAAACAGATATAATTAAAACCACTATTCTTTGGAAGAAACCATGGGAAAACCAAGGTTTGTCCTATAGTTTTTATTACATTATAATATAAGTAATAAAACCTAATTTTTGGAAATTAATAATTTGATCTCCTTATTTTTTCTATAAAAACAAACCAAAACTCAAATTCCTCTTAATTATTATCACTTGAATCATAAATATAATATTTTATTACCTCTATAAATCCATTGATGGATTCCCAAAGCTCATTATATGCTCCTACAAATCATTAGGAAGCGCCCCCTAAAGGTAAGGAATCATTTATTTCTCATCTTTGTTCAAGCCCCGTCCTTATATTATGCATTTAGATTCACAATTATTTATTTTGGGATAAATTCATAAACATAAATTCTAATATAATTTTAGTTCGAAAAAATTTTATATGTCGTTCACTCTCATATAACCCCTCTATGAATCTTTATATACCCCTATTACGTTGTAGAAATTATCATGAAATTATTTCTTTTCAGACTAAACAATTGTTTAGTAAATACCCATCCCCATTTCAACTCATGTGTATTATCTTAGATATAAAATTCAGTCATTGATTTTGGAATTTAATATATATATATATATCACAGTTATTAATCATGGAATTGAAATTTAATAAAGGCATCCTTATATTGTTTGATATATGGGGAACACTTTTGAATTTACATGATATGAATGTGACATTTGAGACCATAATCATATTTTCTTATAATCCAGAAGGTAGTGTAATTTTCTTAAGAGATATTATGTATTTGATTATGGTGTAATCCTAACCATAGATGGGGATTTTCCAACCATGTGATACTCTCTTGAAATTTATCATTAAATTATTCAAATGTCACATTTTATATTGTTCCCACATTCATATATTTCCTTGATGTTCGCATGTTAAATAGTTCCAAATTTAATAACATTTTGATTCTCACCACTTTAATGTATTTTTTATATGTATATGTACTCACATGTCTTTAATTTATCATTTTAATATTTTATAATTACATTATTAGTATTTATTGATAACCAATAAATTGTGTACATCAACTAATTATCTAATGTAGTTTTAGTAGATACATGGTATATACATTCATATTATAGAATATTTAAATATTTATATTGAATTTAATTTGCATTTCCCTATTTTAATTAAAAATTTCCTAATATAAATTAGGCTTCATGATCTGATGAGGTTGAATTATGTGTATCATTATGTAATAAATCATGAGTTAATACTTTTTATAGACTGTTGTTGTCATAGTTAGTATCAGTTAAATTTATAATTATTATTTTTTATTATGATTATTATTTTACAGTTAAATACATAGGGATAATACTAACCAATGTAAAATCACTAATGTTTTGTAATGTATAGATTACGTGAATTCCAGGAAAATATTTATTTCGAGAAACAAAAACTAGATGTGTATATATCATAGTAATAACTAGGGTTCATAATATTGAAGATGGTGCATTGATATAAAATCAATCACCACATGATTCTTGAAAAGAGGTAAATTTTATACACTTGGTTTGACACGCATATGTTATATTCTATAGAAAATTGAAAATATCTTTCAAACCAATATTAAGGTAACAAATATTTCCATAATATTTTATATATGGATATAGGTCAGGGATCAATTATATTAAAACATACAAATTCTTATGTTTTGTAATATATTTCATTTATGGTTTATCCCTTAAGTGCTAATATATTCTAGTTTATATGATTTATTATATTTAAATTCTCAAATATGTGTCTATTTTTTATTATGTAAATGATTAAAACAAAAATAAAATATTGAAAGGATGTTTTATCATGTATTCATGAACTTAAAATATCCAAGGTGACTATTATTCTATTTATTTCTTCATATCACAGATTAATAGTTGATATATTCAATCCCAAAAAAAAATTATGGATGTATCTATTTGTGAAAATGGATAATTGTGGAATTATTGCATCCCATGTATATAACACCTCACCAGTGAAAATTTATGTGTGGAATTTCCCAGAAAACATTGATATAATATCTTAAGAATAATTTGGTGTTATTCTTGGTATGAATTATATTTCCTTTTACATAGACTATATAAATTGTTGAGATAATGAAATAATGTTCTATATCACATATTTTCCTATGATTTTATTCATCTCTATAGAGGAGGTTTAATATAAATTGGTATCATCATATTATTTAGGGATGATATTACTTATAAGAAAAAAAATCTATATCAAATTATTTAGAATAAATAAAATATCATCCATTATGGAATTTCCTTTGTACGGTAATATACTGATGTGTTTCCTAATGAATTATCTGGTCATTTTTCAATTTTTTATGTTGATATTCTAAATATATTATATACCAATATATTTTATAATATATAAGACTCAATAAAAATGGATATTATTTAAATGGGGGGATATGTATAACGAACTATTCAAGAATCTGTATAAAGGGTATATATTTAATTGTTATTTATTATGGGGTGAGCCTGACCACTTAATTAATAAAGGGGATGATTTAATTCAACTCTACATAAAATATTGTAACTATAAAATTTCATGATAAATAAAATGTATCATCTTCAAAAGATTGATAAGTTTTTAAATTATCTATATAGATAATAATATTTCTATAATTCTTATCTTCATTCCAGATATTGTCAAATAATATTAATGAAGAAGGATATCCCCAAGACTACATTTATTACAAGGTATGAGAGCTATGATTTCATGATAATTCCATTTGGATTTAATAATTCTATATAATTTTTCATGGAATTTTTGAATAGATACTTTGGATATTACAATGAAAATTATTTGTAATTTCTTATAGAAGATATTATTATCTACTAAAAATACAAGGAGGTATATGATAATCTTTTTAATGTAGTATTCAATACATTTCAAAAGAAAAAACTCTTTTAAAATTATAATAAATGTGAGTTTTAGTTGGAGAAACAAACTATCTAAGGGATATTGTAACCATTAAAAGGATATCTATAGATCCCTTAAAAATATAGGAAATTGATGTATGGATCTGACCAACCACTCTAATGGAAATATTTAGTTTCCATAGAATATCATCTCATTCTAAATGATTTGTGATAAAATTTTCATTAGTTTTGAGAAAACTATCAAAGATCACAGGAAAATGGGTAATTTTTGCCTAAATGATGAATGAAAACTAATATTTAAAGATTTGATGAATTTAACTGTCACTAAACATGTTCCCACATTACCCTAGCGGGGAATGATTTTTGATATATAGGGTTGCATCAAAAAATTCTTGGGTTCTGTTCACATGAAATATGAAAAGATATATCTTAAGCAACCAACTAATTAATGATCTCGGAAAATAATTATCAACACTTTATCTAAAATTGGATGTAGTGATATTCTAATTGATTTATTGGATATATATTTTCTATTGAGGTAAGTATTATAAATATATTGATCTTAAAATTATGAAGTATTTTTTCACAAATTTGTTTCTCAATATATGAAAATGAATGTGGTAAATGCTGACTAAGGATTATTATTATTTCACCCATTACCATCCAGATAAGGTAAAATAATGTGGTTTCTTTTCTAAGTCAAAATGATCCATTAAAACTATCTATGATTATAATTTTAGTGCTCCAAAAAAATTCAACATAATGTGGATTGAAATGGGAATGATAAAAGGATATCCAACATGAATTTCTCCAAAAAAAGATTAACCATCATTTCATTTGAGGTTTATTTATTCCTAGAATGATAATGATGTGTTATAGAAAATTATTGTTAGTATTCTCGAGTCTAAAATTACTAATTATGGAGTTATATGGATTGGAACCCAGATAAGCATCCCATAAAAACCAGAACTAAAGTGGGATTTTTGGGATGATGTGAGTATCTTGTACTTCTCTATTTATCAAAGAACTACTTTGATGTATAGTGATTTGAGATAGAAAAACTAGTGGGATAATATGAATATTGAGATTGTGGAGTTTGTTTCTCAATTCCTTATACACTAAAAATTAAATATATAATTATAATATTATAAGGGTATGATTCTACTACATCCCACACCAGAATGTAAATGGGGAGAAATAACAATGGATTTCATCAGTTGTCGCCCCAAATCCCCTAAATTAAATAATTCCATCTGAGTTGTAGTTTTACAAATTTCTATGTAAATAGACATCATTTATATAGGGTAATATTTCCCTCTTGACCAACTGTCCACGATATAAAAAAGGGTAGTCGTAAGAATATATGGAGTTTTGTTCCTTATTGTTTCTAATAATGATTTGAGATTCACCTTGAGGTATTAGAGAAGGGTTCATAATGTACTGGATATTTAACTAAGACTAAGTACCATATATCACCCTCAGATGGATTCTCCTTTTAAAATAACCTTTAAAACTCTTACAGATATGTTTACTTGTTTTTCAGTGGATTTACATGGTTTTCATGATCAACACCTTCCTGTAGTAGAGTTACCATATTAAAATATTTTCCATTCAATGATTCAAATTAATCATTATGAGTGTCCATATTTAAAGAGGTTTTATACTGCAACATGTAGGGTTGAAAATATAAAGTTGAAGATAATGGGTCCTGATCTTCACTAAGAGATAACATAGATAGATCAGACTATTTAGTTACAAATGAAATCTAAAAATAAATAAATAGAAAATATAGAAATACAATCATTGATGAGACTTATATTTTGAGTTTGAAGATTATGCTTTCCTTTGTATACCTCTATTTAATAATATTAAGAGTTTTGGGAAAATGTTAGGGTTAATCCAACGTACTATTACCCATTTGAGGTATTTGATCACATCATAGATGTGAACTATCAACTATCACTACAACCTAACATATATCATATATATAATGTGTTTTATGAAGCACAACAGAGGAATTTCACAAAACACCTCTCTCATTTATTGATTTTGGAGCTGGTAAAATGGGATAATGATATTTAATATGAGTATCAACAGGGTAATTTCTTATACCATATAGAAAATGTATTATTAAATAGTTCCAATTACCATGTCAAAGTGAAATTATGGAACCAAATGTTCAATGAAGCCATGTGGTAATGATAAGAGGTGGTGAAACAAACTTATCATCCTCTATTTTAGTGTACAAAAATAATATTTTTAGAGGGAAACATCTGAAGGTGGGAAAAATATAACAACATGAATTTTTATGAATGATATTACAATTTTTAATGAATTAATTCCTTATCATGTATTATAGATATATAAAACACATACACTGATCTTTTTATTTCAGATATAATGGATTAGTAAGAATCATAACCAATTAAATTATATTAATTATATTATTATCAATAATATTACTATATATATGGTCGATAAATTGAAACTGACGAAGTCAAAAGAAGTGAGAGCCTCAACCAGTTGCATCATTACCTATGAAGCCCATTTATCAGAGCATATGAGGGAGATGGAATCACTTGAATTTTCCTAGGTCCAAGACAAATGCAAGATTCTGTAACTATATAATGGAATAAATTTCTTATTTTAAATTATCAATCATATCAAGGTCATGACAAAAACCTTTTTTGTTGAACAACCCAATGAAATTATCACTATCGTACATATTACCCATTGGGCGTATACTGATGTAATAAGGGAATATGTATCAAGATTCATATTTTTATATTCCCTTATATATAAAATAATGACTCTATTTATTCATTTTGGATTTTTAATTATACATATACTTATATTTGATATCAGGAAAAATATTGTTTTTTAATGAGAAAAAATTTTATCTTTCGAAAATATATGGCTTTAATTAAATAAAAATTATTATAAATTAAATAGAATTATATTAAATATGATTTTATATATAAATTATAATATAATATAAAAATTATAATATAATTTAATTAAGTCCAATGTAAAATTTATTTTCATTAGAAAAATATATTGGAAAAAAAATGGTATTTTTAGTAAATGAGGATTTTGATGTAAAAGTATATATTCTCATATATTGGTAATTATTTTAATAAAAGAATAATTATTTTTTGTATCATTATGTAAAAATTATGAAATTATTATTTTTCTCAGTATATACATATGATGCTAATTTTTTGGTTAAAAATTATTATTTTTATAAATATATAGTACTTATAAGGATATATCTATGTTCCAAAAGTTATTTTTTATATTCCAAAAAATTTATCCAGTAAAAAATATATATCCCCCATTTAAAATAATTTTTTTATGTTATTTGATTTATTTTATAAATCCTTAATGAATCCTCTAAAAACATATATAATATTTTAATGATTTAAAATAAACTCATTCTGAATATGACTTACTTCCACAATCCAAAGAGTATAATGTTAATGATTTTGATTCATAGACTTATAAAATATTTATACATAGCCCTCATTGTCCTAAAACATGGGTAAAACCCATGTTATGGTTTTTGGTTTTATTACTTTTTCATATATTTTCCAACACAAATGGTTGAAAATAAATTAACATTTTCTCAAATTCTGTTAATAAAAACCCAATGAACAAACCAATAATCACCACTCAAAAAAAATTTATCATGATGTTAATCTTCCGTTTTCTCACTTGATACCTCCTAGGGTCCCTAAAACACATAATAATCTTATCCCAAGAATTACAATGAACCCTCTAAATGTATGGGATCATCATATTCACCTCATTATTCCATCATCATCGAAATAATATTTCTTTCTATTCCAAATTATTCATGTAATGCCCTGACCCTAGTTACCCAGAGTCACTGTATTATTACATAAAATTGGCATGATCACAAGGAAATCATGTATCGAAAGATTGATCGATTTAGTATTATTGGAAACAAGATTCATACATAAGTTCAACTTTAAAACATGAAAAGAAATACAACGTAAATTATTTCTAGTAGAACATCCAAGCCTCCTAGATTATGCCTATAAGCCACTCATAACTAGCTTCTTCATATCCTAGGAAAATTAAACAAAAGAAAGGGGTGATCTCAAAAGCTCAGAAATGGTAAGAAATACAGCAGAAGATAACATAAATATTAAGCATGTTGAATAATTAAAACCACATGATTTTACCAATAATAAACTTGAATACTTTTCTGGCAGGAATATTAGTTGACTAAATAATTCCATAATAAAACATAATCATGGGTATTCTACTAGTCGAATGACCACATGAACTATCAATAATATTTTCATAATGAGGAAATGTATAATGCCGGACATTATGAAACATTTTGTCAAGGCCTCGGCCAAGACGTCTAAAATTGATTAAGGCCTCGACCAAAACCATATCTCAAAAAGGGGAAGCCCTCGGCCAATTCCATGTCTAGTTGTCTCATGATACATTCTAATTCATCAAGGAGCTATAGTGGGCTCCACCCGTCACTTACTAAGTCCCATACATTACTCATATGAAAAGGATGAAATATAACATAAAAATTCTTATTAAACTTGCATACAGAATGTCAATTCATTAACCATAAACCATGAATGGTATAAAAATAGATCATGTATAGTCAAACATATCAAAAAACCTTCAGTACAATATTGATGTTTTATGTCATAATAAATTTACTTCAAATAAACATGAAATCCATCAAAGGATGTTGACATTGATGAAATCAAAACCTTTTTTAGAGAAAAATGTCTTTTTATTTTGAAATCATTTAAGAGTCACATAATTATAAAAACAATTATTTTGAGAATATTATTATAATCTTGTAATAGAAGCTTATATGATTTTATAATAGAAAAAAATAGCTGCACCCGCCGTATAAGTTAAAAAAATCTATTTTTACCTTAATTCTGTCGAAAAGGTTAAAAAGGACCTTATTTTGAAAATGATGAAAATATTACTTTATAAACATCTTATAAAAATTAAATCATGGGTATAAAATAATTTAACCCATAGTCTATAAAATAGTAAGAATGTTTTGTAATAAATTTTTAATAAACGTGGATGTGGATGATAATGAGGTCCTAGTAGATAATTACGTATAAATAACCTCGGATAATGAAGAGATTGTGAAATAAACCCTTACCTTGTACTTTTACTTGGTAAAGGGTAGGTTAACCTCCTGTATAATGGTGAAATAATTTTTATTGAATAATACAAGAATCATATACATTAATATTATATCATTTATTATCTTTTAACATTTATTTGTTAATAATATTTTAGTATTATCTTCATTTCAGGTGTTAACTTACTCATTTTTTTATGTGTTTGGTTACATAAGACGTTTTTGATGGTTAGGTTGTATATTATTCATATACAAAATGATATCGTGTCCTTAAACATTATTCGGAATCATCAAATGAAAATTATTCTTGAATGGATATGATAGAGAATAAATCTAATCGCGTTCGTGGAGACGGTACTCCGTACGTACGCACGAGTGACAATATCATTTATTTGATATTAAAATAGTATATAATTGATTGATATATCATATATAAAGAATCATTATACTGTTATATTTATTATTTACATCATTTATACTCATTATTATACACATCCAAATAAAAATTTGTTGAATAAAAATTACACCATGGCATGGAGACGATACGTTGTACGTACGCACATATGGTGACATGTCATTTAAAGGATGGATAGAATGATAAATATGGTTGTACCATATATATAATAACATCACATTATATAGAAGATATTCTTTTAATTATTTTATAATGGAAACAAAAAATAAAGTGGAACTGGAAGAAGAAAGGAACTTGAAAGATGTGATAAAATATTTAACTCTTCTTTGGGTTCTTCCTTTTGATTTGACCAAAATGGCTCCTTAGGTTGGAATTGTGACTAAAGGAAGGCCTCTAGGTAAAAGTGAGAGTAGATTGGAGGATATTTGGGCAGGTTTTTTCCTAACCAAAAGGCTTTGAATTTGTGAATTTGAGAGAAGGGAAAGTGCCTTATAATAAGAGGGGTGAGGGGCACCTTAGGGAAAACCTAAAATCTTATTTTACAATAAATTTATATTCGATTTATAATGGCTCAAAATTGATTTATTTCAAGAATAAGTGGGGGATGGGTCTAAATTCACTCAACCAATAGGTTTTATATAGGTTTGGGTCACGATATTAACATTATCTTTTATATTTAACTCTAGGTAATTAGTTTGAAATTTACATGTCTCTTTTTATTTTTATATTATATGGTTAATAAACTTACTATAAACTACCAAGAGAACCCCAAGTGGTTCATTAATTATATAACTATCATTATTTAAGTCTTTTTCCCGAACCGTATATTTTTACGAATGTTATATCAATTAATAATATAATATTTGTTTTAAAAACTCCTTTATGTCATGTTTGATCGTATTTAATAATTGATTTTTTTACAGTCCTAAAAACATTATTAATTCAAAAAAATCATTTAATCAATACCAACATGTCATATTAACAAATAAAATTCTTTTATGGCATCAAAACATTCAAATTATATTTATTTTAGCATTTATAATACCAATTATTTGATTCTTTCATTAATACCGAAAATACTACAACATAATTGTGTCATTTATAAATTTAATTATCCAATGTCTGAAAATTATAAATAAAATACCATTATGTAGGAAATAGTTTTATCTTTCTAATTAATATTTATAGTTGAAGATATAACATATATAAAACTATGTAAAAAAAGTTTTACTAAAAGATATATGCTTCTGTCATTTTTGTATTTACATTAACTTAATTAATATAAAGTGTCATTATCACTTACAAGTGATTCCATGGGGTCCCAAAATCATCCAAAAATGAAAATGGCCGGACATGAATTATCGAATTTGGTTAGCACATGTGTTAGGGAAAATTTATATTATTATAGTATTATTTTTTAACCTTATTTACCGTATTTACCCTTTAACCATGGTAAATAAAATATTTACCAAAGTAATTATTCAAAATGTATAAAATTAAAAGTTATGTATTTACACAATTTAGACCTCCTGGTTCTAAATATGGAATACATTTTTCAAAATTCAAAACACAGAAGTGGTAGATATTAATTTAAAATTAATTCCCGTTGTCAAAACAAAAAGCATGGTTTTTAAGAAATAATAACTATGACAAGATTGACACTTGTTTATATCTACTTTAAATGTGGAATCATGTACAATGACCAACATTGGATTAAATGGTAAACATATATTATAATTATACTTTACAACCACTCAATAGTATAATTTATCACTATAAATAATTTTGATTAAAAATGTTTTTTTTTAATTAATGTTTAGTATTTTTCACTATTCATTAAAAATCAGAAGTTGTCAAAAAAATACCCAAAATTCAACCTAAGAAAATTTTGATATTAAAAATCCAAATATGAAGTCCAGTATGAATAATAAAATTTATAAAATTTTAAAAAGTGGGTATTACTATTAATAACGGCTATTTTGATTGGTCGCGATGTGTTAGAATCTTGAAGTTGCGTACAATGAAAGCTATTGCATTATTCAAATGGAAACGTACCGTGGAAGATTGGGGTTTCACATTCCCTCCTCCTTCAAATAATTTCTTCCTCTAAATTTCTAAAATACGACCACACAAAAATATTTGGGTTTTTCTTCATCATAAGTTCCTCGGGTTCCCATGTCGCCTCTTCCATCTTATAGTTTCTCCATAGAACTTTTACCAGACGAGTTGTCTGATTTCTCTACACATGTTCTCTAGTATCACGAATCCTGATGGGCTCTTCTCAATAAGATAGATCGGGTTCCATTTCTAATTCCTCAAAGGTGAGTCCATGTGTTGGGTTAGGCATGTATTTTCTCAACAGTGATAAGTGGAACACATTGTGAACTTTGGAGAGACATGGCGGCATTTCCAAATGGTAAGCTACAACCCCAATTCGTTCTAGA
This sequence comes from Viscum album, assembly GCA_963277665.1. NCBI lineage: Eukaryota > Viridiplantae > Streptophyta > Magnoliopsida > Santalales > Viscaceae > Viscum > Viscum album. Next base: position 988,094,929 of record OY728159.1, on the reverse strand, counting down.
ATTTCAAATGGTCTGATGTACCCTGGACCCAAATTACCTTTCGTACCAAAATGTATGACTCCCTTCCATGGATATACCTTCAAAATTACATGATCTACTACCTAAAATTCCAAATCCTTTCTTCGGTTATAGGCATAGGTCTTTTTCCTACATTGAGCTGCTTTGATTTGTTTTTGGATTACCATAACCTTTTCCATTTTTCCTCCACATGTTATGGTCCTATGAGTTTTCATTCACCAACATCATCCCAAAAGGATGGTGTGCAACATCTCTTTCCATATAACGCTTCATATTGTGCCAACTGAATAATTAAATGGAATCTATTCTTACAGGAAAATTCTACCAAAGTTAAATACTTATCCCACATACCTTGAATGCCAAATGAAAAAGATCTCAAAATGTCTTCTAAGGTTTTAATAGTCCATTCTTATTGTCCATCAATTTGAGGGTGTTAGGCAGTGCTCATACAATGTTCAGTATTCAGGGATTTCTGGAGAACTTTCTAGAATCATGATGTAAAACGGGGATCACGATCAGAAACAATTGATATAGGTACTCCATGAAGACTCACAACTTCATTAATTTATAGACTTTCTAGCTGTTCAATTGGAAAATCATCTCTTATAGCAAGAAAATGTACTGACTTGGTACGACGATCAACAATGACCTATATTGCATCGTTCCTTCTAGGAGTCATTGGTAGTCCCATGTCAAAGTCCATCGTAATATTATCCCATTTCCACTCAGGTATGAGAAGAGGTTTCATGACTCCTCCTGGATATTGCCTCCCATTTTTTACTTGTTTACAAACCATACATATTTATAGAAAATCAGAAATCTCCCTCTTTATGTTGTCCCACCAAAAATGTTCCATCAAATCTCTATACATTTTAATGCTACCAGGGTGTATAGAGAAATTGGAAATTTGAAAATCATCCAACAGTTCCTGTTTTAGATCAGGAATATTGGGAACACAAATTCTCTTCCCAAATTTCAAAATTATATCTTCATATACTAAGTCACTCAATCTCCTATTATTCAAAGTTTTAATCTTCTTTTGAAACTCCTCATCATCCGGATGAGAATTTTTTATACTTTCTAGTAAATATGGTTTAGAAACCATTTGAAAAAGTATCGATGTTTCACCTTCCATGGTAATTCCCATATCCATATTCACTAGATCCATTAAAATAGGATCCCTTTCAACACTCATCTTGTTCAAAAATCGATGATCCTTTCATTTCAAAGCATCTTCCACCTTATTTATCTTCCCTGGGTGGTAGTGTATGGTGCAATCATAATCCTTGAGTAGTTCAAGCCATTGTCTTTGCCTCATGTTGAGTTCTTTCTATGAGAAAATATTCATCACACTCTTGTGATCAGTATATATCTAACATTTTTCACCATAGAGATAATGTCTCCATATTATCAAAGAAATGATTACAGCTGCTAACTCAAGATCAGTAGTAGGACAGTTTTGCCCATGATTTTTCAGCTGTCATGAGGAGTAGGCAATGACTCTATCATTCTTCATAAGGACACCACCTAGTACTTTCTTCGATGCATCACTACAAATAACAAACCCATCATTCCCCGATGGTAGATTTAATATAAGATAATTGACTAATATTCTATTTAGTTATACAAAACATTCTTCACACTCTTTTGTCCAAACAAATTTAACCCCTTTACATGTGAGCTTGGTTAATGGGTTATCCAATGGGGAAAAATTCTGGATGAAACGTCGATAATAACCTGCTATACAAATAAAACTATGTACCTCAATTATACTCGTTGGTGCTGGAAATTCTTGGATTGCTCTTGTCTTAGAAGGATCAACAGAGATTCCATCCTTGGAGACAATATGGCCCAGAAAATAAATCTCTTGAAGCCAGAATTCACACTTGGTATACCTCCCATATAATTTGAGTCTTCTAAGAGTCTTTAGAATAATGCACAAGTGATTTTCATGACCTTTGCAGATTTTGCAGTATACCAATATATCATCAACAAATACCACAAAAATGTCATCAAGATATTCCGTGAAAACTTTATTCATTAGATCCGTGAAGACATTAGGTGCATTAGTCAATCCAAAATGAAATTCTATAAACTCGTAATGCTCGTGCCTGGTTCAAAAAGCTGTTTTCGGAATGTATTCCTTCTTTACACACAACTGATGATATCCAGATCGAAGGTCAATCTTTGAAAAGTATTTAGATCCATGAAGTTGATCGAACAAATCATCAATATGAGGTAGGGGATACATGTTCTTTATTTTTATAACATTGATCTCCCTGTAGTCGATGCACAACCTCATAAATCCATCTTTCTTCTTAACAAAAAGAACACGGGCTCCCCATGGAGAAACACTAGGGTGAATAAATCCCTTATTACTCAATTCCTATTTTTGTTTCTTTAGTTCCACTACTTCCACATTGGTCATTCTATAAGGGGTATTTGATATGGGCCTTGAACCAGGAATTAAATCAATGGAAAACTAAATTTCTCATTCTAGAGGATGTCTAGGTAAATCTTCTGGAAACACATAAACATATTCTTTCACAATAGGTACATCCTCTATTTGAACATTATATTCCTCACCCACACTTATTTCATTCTCTTCCTACCCAATAATTTAATTTAGTTGGTCTATTGGGGGTGTATCTAGATAATAATTATGTGGTGATGATTTTGCTCTAAAGATAAGGTGTTCCTTATCATTGTCATCAAAAATAGTAACCTCATTATTCTTACAATTAATTTTTGCATCATGGTCCCAAAGCCAATCCATTTCGGGGATTATATCAAATTAAACCATGGTTAAGATGATGATATCCGCATATAAAGAACATTTATATGCCCTAATGAGAACTGATTCCCAAAAATTTGTAGCAATGATACATCCCTTAGTACTTTTGACTGAAAACTCCCTTATTAAATCCAATTGTAAATATCTAATTTTCATAGAAAACTGGGAAGATATAAAATAATGCAATGATCCAGAATCAAATAAATAATTGGATAAACTTGAAGAAACCATTAAATTACATGCCACTACGTCTTTCAGAGCTTCAAACTCAGCAGTAGTGATCACATAAGCTTGGACTTGATCCCTTGGCCTTTTTGAGGTAAGTTTCCCTGAATTTTAGGACATTAATTTGAATAATGTCCCATCTCCCTACAATTGTAGCATTGAACATTGGAAGCGTCTTTCTTTCCCTTACAATCACCAGCGATATGGCCTTTCTGCCCACATTTGTAGCATACTCCTTTTCGTTTTAGACAGGCACTAGGGTTCTTCCTTCCACAATTATCACATGGTGGAAATTCAATTCTTCCCTTCTTCCCTGTTTCATTATTTACATTCCGAGAGTGTTCAACAGATATCTTCTTCTCTTGTTTTTCTCTAAAGTCATAAGACTTGGAGAATTCCTTTTTTGTCTTGATAGCGCATGAGACAATATCTTCATATGATGAGAAGGATTGTGATACTAATTCTTGATAAAGAAATGGTTTTAACCCATCAAAGAAACGATCAATCATACTTCTTGGGTTATGAATATAATCTACATCATGTCTTTCTAACCTTGTAATGTTAGACACATACTTTGCAACATTCCCGTCCTCATTTTTCATCGGACTTAGAAATTGCCTTTCCATATCTGCTCGATGGTCATGAGGAAATTACTTTTCTTAGAAAATTTCTTTAAACTCCCTCCATTCCATACATGATACCCTTCAGCTTCCTTTGTGTTCTGTATCAATGACTACCATTGATCAGCATCTCTTGTGAGGCGATAAACTGCCATGACAAATTTTTCCCTTTAACTACTCCCCAAAGCCTGAAATATTTTCTCTATGGAACATATCCATTGCTCAGTTACCAATGGATTTGTACTCCCATTGAATGTTGGTGCTTGTTTCCTCATGAAGAGATCTAACATTGATCCTCCATGATGTAGATCAGGGTGCTCCATACTGGTAAGGTTATTATTCACAAACTGAGTGAGTTGTCCCAGTATGGTGATTAGCTGATCAACACCAATTCCATCACCAACTCCACTATAATTATCTTGAGTAGGAGTGAAATCCCTACATGGAGTGCATTCAACGATATGGTTTCCATTCCTTCCAATATGCACCACTTCTAAACAATGGAATACACTAGATTAGTTTATGAATCGCAATACATAAATCCAAACTTGTAAAACACATAACATAAATTGAACAGTTTATGGATATAATCCATAATTATAAAAATGTTTTCTTTGAGAAATTGTATACTCATAAACCCTTAATAATTGTTTGTAAATAAAATGAGAATTATCCTAAGCATATACCCTGGGAGTGTCGTAACCAAGAGTGCAACAAGGCCCGTTGTCATGCACCAGTTCCCGTTCGAGTCTAACTCAAAGCGGTGTTTTCAGGTTTTACCCCTAGGTACATCTATGCTAGAGCCGCCTCTACTTGCTGGTATCCAGACTGGGATGTATTTCTCAAAAAACTCACAAAATCACTACAATACCAAAATTCTAGGAAGTTTTTCTATACTAATCCTCAAATTCTATCTTAGGGCTATGTGCTTTAATCAGAGTTTATCTAAATCTAGCTTCCAAGGTTTTTACTAAACATCCTATGATACCAACTGTAACGCAATTACCCTAGTTACCCAGAGTCGGTGCATTATTACATAAAATTATCATGATCACAAGGAAATCATGTCTTGAAAGACCAATCAGTTTAGTATTATTTGAATCTATATTCTTACATAAGTTCAACATTACAACATGAAAAGAAATACAATGAAAATTATTTCCATCAGAACATCCAAGCCTCCTAGATTATGCCAGAAAGTAACTCATAAGTAACTTATTTATATCATGGGAAAATGATACATAAGAATGGGGTGAGCTCAAATGCTCAGTAAGGGTAAGCAATACAGCAGAAGATAACAAAATTATTAAGTATAGTGAATAATTGAAACCACATGCTTTTACCAATAATAATCATGAATACTTTTATGGAAGGACTGTGAGCTGAGTAAATAATACCATAACAAAACAAAATCATGGGTATTATACTTGTCGAATTACCACATGAACCATCAATATTATTTTCATAATGATGGAATGTATAATGACGGACATTCTGAAACATTTTTTCAAGGCCTCGGCCAAGACGTCTAAAAATGATTAAGGCCTCGGCCAAAACCATATATCAAATTGGGAAAGGTCTCGGCCAATTCCATGTCTATATGTCTCATGAGACCTTTCAATGCATCAAGGAGCTATAGCAGGATCCACCTGTCACTTACTAAGTCCAATACATTCCACATATGAAAAGTCTGAAATATAACATAAACAGCTGTATTAAAACTAGATTATGAAATGTCAATACTTTAACAATAAACCATTAATGGAATAAAAATAGCACATCCACAGACAAACATGTCACAAAACCTTCAATAAAATATGGACGTTTTGTATTATAATAAATCAACTTCAAATTAACATGAAATCCATCAATGGATGTTGACATAGATGAATTCAAAACCTTTTTTTGAGAAATATCTCTTTCTATTTTGAAATCACTTAAGAGTCACATAATTATAAAGAGAACATTTATTTTGAAAATATTCTTCTAATCTTGTAATGTAAGATTTGATGATTTTATATTTGCAAAAATTTCCGCACCCGCCTTATAAGTTAAAAAATAAATTCTTACCTTAATTCTTTCGAAAATGTTAAAAATGACCCTGTTTGGAAAAAGACAGAAAGATTCCATTATAAACATATTATAAAATTTCAAACATGTGTATAAATGACTTTAACCAATAGTCTATAAAATAGTAAGAATTTTTTTAATACATTTTTTAGAATCATAGATATAGATGATAAAGTGGTTCTAGTAGATAATTACGTATAAACAACCTCAGATAATGAAGAGATTGTGAAATAAACCCTTACCTTGTACTTTTCCTTGGTCGAGGGTAGGTTAACCTCCTGTATAATGGTGATATAATTTTTATTAAATTACATAATAATCATATACATTAATATGATATCATATATGATCATTTAACATTTCTTTGTTAATAATATTTTAGTATTATCGTTGTTTCAGGTGTTCACTTACTCATTTTCTTTTATGTGTTTTGTTACATAAGATGTGTTTATTCTGGTTATGTTTAGTATTATTCATATCCAAAATGATATCAAGCCCTTAAACTTTTTTTTAATCATCAAATGAAAATTATTCTTGAATGGATTGGATGAGGAATGAATCTCATCGCGTTCGTGGAGATGGTAGTTCCTACGTACGCACAAGGGAAAATATCATTATTTTTATATTAAAATCGTATATAATTGAATTATATATCATATATACAGAATAATTATAATTTTATATTTATTATTTACATTATTTATACTCATTATTATACCCAACCAAATAATAATTTATTGAATAACAATTACACCACGACGTGGAGACGGTAAGTCGTAAGTACGCACGTATGGAGACATATCATTCAAAGGCTGGATAGAATGATGAATATTGTTGTTCCATATTTATAATAACATCAAATTATATAGAATATACTGGATTTATTATTTTATAATGTAAAAAAGAAATAAAAAGGAAGTGGAATAAGAAAAAAACTTGAAAAAATTGATGAAATATTTAGCTCTTCTTCGGGTTCTTCATTTTTATTTGATCAAAAGGGCTCTTTAAGGTGGATTTCTGACTAAAGTAAGTTCTCTAGGTCTATGTTAAGAAAGTTGAGACGATATTTTGGAAGGTTTTGGCTGAGCCAAAAGGATTTCACTGTGTGAAATTGGTTGAAGGGGAAGTTCCCTTTTATAAGAGGGGTGAGGGGCACCTTATGAAAAACATAAAATATTATTTTATAATAAATTCATATTCGGTTTATAATAGAGCCAAATTGATTTATTTCAAGTATAAGGTGGGGAAGGGTCGAAATCCTCTCAACTAATAGGTTTTAGACAGGTTTGGGTTACTATATTATCCTTATCATTTAGATTTAACTCTTAGTTAATTAGTTTGATATTTACCATGTCTCTTTGTATTTTTATATTATATGGTTAATAAACTTATTATAAACTGCCAAACAAACCCAAAGTGGTTCATTAATTATATAACTATCATTATATCAGTATTTTTTCCAATCCATATATTTTTAGGAATATTATACCAATTAATAATATAATATTTGTTTTAAAAACTCCTTTATTAAATTTTGACACTATTTAATAATTGATTTTCGTTAAAGTTTTAACAACTTTATTAATTAGAAAAAAATTCATTTAATCAATAATAACATGTCATTGTAACCAATAAAATTCATTGATGGAATCAAAAGATTCAAATTTTGTTTATTTTAACATTTATAATACCAATAATTTGATTCTTTTATTAATAAGGAAAATACTGCATCATCATTGTGTCATACATAAATTTAATCATTCAATGTCAAAAAATTATAAATAAAATACCATTAGGTAGGAAATATTATTATATTTATAATTAATATTTATATTTGAATATATAACATGTACAACCCAATGTAAATATTGTTTTACTAAAAGATATATGCTTATTTCCTTTTTGTATTTACTTTAAATAAATTAATATAAAATGTCATTATCACTTACAAGTGGCTCCATGGGGTCCCAAAATCGACCCAAATATGAATGTGGTCGGAAATGTATCAGCCAATAGGGTTAAGACATGTTTTATGGTAATTTAATATTATTATAATATTATTTTTTTACCCTTACTTACCGGGTTTACCCTTTAACCATGGTAAATAAAATATTTACCGAAATAATTAATAAAAATCTCTAAAAATAAAAGATACTTATTTTCAAAATTTATACCTCCAGATTTTATATATGGAATCCATATTTATAAATTAAATACATATAATTGGCATAAATTAATTAACAATTAATTTTCGTGGTCAAAACAAAAAGCGTGTTTTTTAAGAAATAATAACTATCAAAAGATTGACAATTGTTTTTGTCTAGTTTAAATGTGAAATCGCATCCAATGACCAAAATCCGATTAAATCATAAAAATATATTCTAATTATAATTTAACACCACTAAATAGTATAATTTATCACTATAAATTATTTTGATTAAAAAATGTTGTTTTTAATTAAAGTTTAGTATTTTCACTATTCATCAAAAATTAGAAGTTCTCAGAAAAATACCAAAAATTCACCCTAAGATAATTTCGATATTCTGAATCCATAAATGAAGTCCAATTTGAATAATAAAACATATAAAATTTTAAAAAGTTGGAATTACTATTCATAACGGCTACTTTGATTGGGTGTGGTGTGTTAGAATCTCGAAGTTACGTACATTGCAAGCTATTGCATTATTCAAAGGGAAACATACCATGGATGATTGGGGTGTCACAATTCATATTAGAATACATTATTAAAAATACCTCCTATATTCAATTTTATTTCCTTGTTATGAGAGACCCATTTAAAACACATTTATCAATTCATTGAAATGTTATCTTCCACAATTATACTACTAAAATTATCCTATAATTTTTTATAATGACAAAAAATTATGTAATTGATAACCATAATCATTTACACTCAATTGTATTTAACATGATGATTCCATTATTTAGTTATTTGGGACCTATATAACTCTTTAATTGTGGGTTTTCAAGTAGTTATAAAAATCTATATGTTTGTCTGATATATGTGGCACACTTATGCATGTACATGATATGAATGTGAGGGGTGTTAAATGAATTATATATCACTACAATGAATTTTGTAATGTTTTTGAATCATGACATGAAATGTATGGGATTAGGGATTATTCCTTATGAAATTATATGCGGTTTTGAACAATGTTATGTTACCTTTACTGTAATACTTATCATATAATGTTTTCATGGTATTTGTTGTTTGAGCATTCCATTATTCCATTCATGTTACCGTGTTATATCATTATAGATTGTTCTTGATTTTGATTAATAATCGTATAATGTGGCATAGAAATTCCTATCAAGTCACATATATTAAAATTTATTTTGTTATTTTTTTGTTATTCCCTTATAGAAATTTATATCTCACCCATTTATTATGTAAATCCCTATGTCACCCCACATAGATTTAAATGATATATGGAATATATCTCCTTGTAATAGAGTTTTCAAATAATTTTGTTGTAAGTTTTTTAGAATATGTAATGTTATGTTCCTAATTCCACAAAATACATTGGGCCTCCCAATATTTTGGGGATATATTAATTGTATCATTTTTAAATTATCTATTAATTAATATAAATGAACGATATTGGGTTTTATAGTGTCATTATTAAAAATTATATTTTTTTTCCTATGTGTTAGTGAAATTGAAAATCCATGAATATAACTATCAAAATAATTATGATAATCATGTAGTAATAATATTTTCATATAAAAAAATACAGTGATACTAACACTATGGAGAATGTTGAAATATAAATATATATTTATTACAATAGTTTTAATCAAATCATTTCTAAAAATAATATCAATATGATGGGAAAAATATGGTTGGAACTATATAGGAACTATGATTTCTTGATACATTACTACACTGAGAAGGAAAAAAGGTGAAAATGCATTTAGTATGTGGGACAATGAAATTATATCCATGATAAGGATTAAATAGGATTCAATATATAGAGATATATACATGATGGATATATAAAGTTTTAGTCATTTTTAACCAACATTAATTTTCTATAATATTTATAATTGATGCCTACTTGAAACGATCGAGATGTACATACTAAATTATAGCGTCATACAATAGAATATTAATGAATAAAATGATTTTTAATTGATATTAATAATCATTATACATTGAGTGTAGAATATTGTAATGAAATTTTATGGGTTCTATATACACTATATTTGAATAGGGGACTACTAAATAAACTGGATAGATCAAATTTTTCTATACATGCTTGTGCCATATAAATGTATAAAAATTTAATAAATTATTTTTTGGGGATGGAATAATGTAGGAACAATGATACTATGTGTCCAAATGAATATAATTTTTGTAGGTTAATGTGATAGAAAAAAATCAAATGTTTTCGTTTAACCTCTTACTATACAAATATAGATATGTCAAAATATTATAATTGGCTTTTCCATTAGACTTCTTAGGTATCCTGCAATAAATGATTCTATATGGGCCATTATTGATTTCCTAACTGTGTATTATAATTTTATATAGAAAAGGGAAGTAACTAGCACCATACCCGACACTATATCAATGAAATCATAAGGATTTATGGGGATCCTCTAACAATTTGTTCCTTATAAAAGACTTAGTTCAAATAGAAATACTAAAAGAGTTATCAAATGAATCTCGATACTGTGATTATTTAAGAACCACCTATCATATAAAAACTGATGGCTAGTTCGAAAAGGCTACATGAAATTAAATTATATTTTTTGGTAATATTATTATGTCACCCATGGTATATATAATCATTATCTACCTTAGATGGAATTTAAATATATCATTATCTTTAATTTACGTATCCCATTGAAACAATATGAAGGATTATATGAGAAGAATTTTTATAATATTACCTATTTAGAGGATGAAAATCAGAATATTTTTTGAAGTATTTTTTCAAATAAATTTAATATCATTGATAATATTTATTCCATTCATCAATATGTTATGATTTTTCAATAAGAAGCATTGGCTTACCTTGTGTTACACAAAGAAATATTTTGTGAAAAACCAATGATATATTATTATAATAATTACTTATACTCAAAACATGTATAACCTATTTATAAATATTAATTATAATGTTTTTATATAAAAAATTCATATTGATAATAAAATGAATAATTTTTTATAACGATTGAATATGTTTAAAAACTTTTATTTTCATAAAAAATTATTTTTTTATTTTTTGGTGGAAAATAAATAAATTTAATTTTGAAACTATTTTAAAATTTGTTTTTTAAAATAAAAAAATAAAAATAAAAATTTAAACATCACTTTTGGGTGAATTGTTTGGATATTTTATAAAAGATTCAATTTTAATTGTATAGTAAAAAATACTTAATATTAATTAAAAAAGTAATTTTTTATTTCATTTATTTATAAATATGAATTATATATTTAATTGGATTTAATGTTTCATTTTTTAAATTATACATCCATTAATTAAATTTCATTCATTTGATTAATTTTTTTAAATTTTATATTTACATAATTGTAAACTTCTGAAAAGTTTCTCTTATAAAACAATCATTCTCATTGTGTATGTGGGATTCATTTTAAATTAAAATTTTCCAGTTATATGAATTGAATTTGTAAAATTTTATTGAATATTTTTAATCAACATAATTTATATTTCATAATAATTTTAAATTAATTTATTACCAAATTTATTAGTACAAAGTGTATGAAAAATTTACGATGATTATGGTAAAAATGAGTTTACCAGGGGTTAAAATAAAATGAGAAATGTTAACAAACAAAATTCATGTAAAACACCAATTATTTGGACATATTTATACTTTAAGTCTTTTATTATTGAGAATAATCTATTTTTTATCCTTGCTAGATGAATAAAATGTGGGAAAAATTATTTCTTTCAAAAAACTTACAAGTGTGCCACACACCACAATTATAAAATGTCACCGCTTATAAACTCATCATCACAACATAAGACAATTTTGGATAATGAAATGAAAACCTTAATACCTTTAAAAGATCATTCCTCTCATCTTTTACCCCTTCATTTTGAATGAAATCCATCCTAATAATGCTGTTGCTATAGAACTAACGAGGATACCTGAATAAGAGGTAACATTCCACAATAAGCGTTTTATTTAATATATTTTTAAAACAAATTCAATATCTATTATATCAAGATGTTAAAATAAATGTATTATATACCATATACGTAAATGTTGTTATGTAGAGTTCTAAGCAAACAATAATCTCAACATCCATTAAATGAGTTACAAAATCATTGTCCAGGGGTATGAAGAGTTACCACCTCATGAACTAATGTTATTCATTATCGATTTCCACCTTTAAAGGATAAAAATATTGATGGATTTATTATTTATATTTGGAATTTATGATATTACTATTCTTATATAGTTATAATATCAATCATACATTCATACACTCCATTTTTGGGAATGCTAAAACAACACATTTGATTGGTTCCTTGTGACCATATGCTGGTTTTCAATTAGCCTCAATGTGATTGGTATGGTGGGTTCTAATATAACATAAAATTGTTTCAAAAATAAAAAAAAATGAATTTTCAGTCGAAAAAACACTCATGTGCATGGGGTACTACCACCTCACGAAGCAATGTGATTTATTCATGTTTTACGGGGAATATAAAAGGATGGGTTTAATGAAAATATGTGATATAATTTATATAAAAAATATGGAATTGTAATATATCAAATACCTTTATTTATTACTATTCTACATTAAAATGGAATTTTCATTCATCTATACATACAACTCACTGAAAATTGGCTTTCTTTCAAAGAGACGTAGAAACCAAGGAAACTACAAATTATGGATCAGGAATGTTGTCAGGTAAAAGGGAATCCCATGTTATAATGATTTTATAGTCATAATATCTATATCCAATGAATAAGTATAAAATAATCCTCTCTCCTGATAATCCTTTGATGGAAAGAGCATCCGCGATGAAGTTCCCTACCCTCCATGTATTCGTGACGTCGATACCCTGGTGGATATATCTTATGATGTTCCTAGTAAAGTAATCGAGATCCCAGGGATCTCTATATTTACCTTCAATCAAGAAGACCATCATGTCCAATTTATATTCAACAAAACTACTTCGAAAATGAAACCTTCTTCACAATATAAATCTAGAATCCATGACTCATATCTACGCCCCCATATAATTGCAGGGTTTGTAATATATGCTGAATCCCATAAGAACAGAACCCCAATATTCTCTATCTAATAAACCATACCTAATAACTTTGAATGATCTATATCAATATACATTGAGCTTCATACAATTTTCCATATGAATCCATCTAATCCAATTCCCTTTAGAGCATGAACTTCTTTTATTAGTGCAAGAAATTCATAGTAGCAGTCTATATAAGGAATTAGATGATCTCCAACCAGTTAGTAGTACCCCTATAACAATTTTGATAGAAAATGTGAAAACCATTATTATTGAGGCTGATTAAAATTTACTTCCTCTAATTGTGTTGATTTCTTTTCAAATGTTCAAAAAAATCATAGAAACAATCACTCCATGAGGTTTTATTTCAAGTATTTGTTGTCCATCACCATAGAACCTGTTGACAAGGACCTCTCATATAATATCATTGTGGAAGTGGATACACAACATTCTGCCAATACAATTGTGGATCCCTAATGTGAGATCTCTCCTAAATAATACATTCCAAAATGAATCATGTTTCAGTGAACAGAATCAATGGGGATTAAGATTCATGTAACTACCAATGCGGTAAATGATTTCTTTCCCATCTTTTTAATTCTATGAGACACATGATATAATAAAACCAATATTTTTTATGTGGTTTATATTCATCCAATTAATATATTTTATGATTCTAATTCTTGAAATTATGGGGATTTATATATCGGTTTTATGATATATATATATATATATTGTTTTTAAAATACTAATGTTACCAATTTAGAAACAATTTGTTTTTCACAATTGTCCTAATTTGAAACATACTTTATGTTATTCATATATATTATTTCTTGAGGTGTATATGATCCCATGGGAAGTTAATATCGTGAATTTATTTATCATCATGATATTTTATGTTCTGTTTAATGTTATTAATTCATGGGTATTTTGTTTCAATGATAGAAAATTACTAAACAAATCAAATTAAAATAAAAGTATTCATCGATATTTTTATGATATATTTTTGATGATAAAATATTAGGAATCATATCTCAGAAAAATCTTTAATTTTATTCAAATATTGTTAATATTGATATTTCTATGTAATAGACCGCATTTTCCAATATATGGTACTTAATATAAGTGAGAAATTATTTTTATGAAATTATGATATTATTTCCCACATCAGTTGGAAACTGGGGTTTCTTTCATGTCACGACCCGACCCTACCCAAGCTCATGCTGCAACTACCCCAAGCCCACCTCCATAGGCCAGGGGTTGCCGACAAGTGCCAAATACTAAACAACTTGGGGAGTCCTTTTCTTGATTACATGTACAAACACATGCAACCCACTCAATTCATAAGTGTAGAGTAAGAGGAAAAGTAAAGTACTAAATGTTATAAACAACCACAAAAGTGCATCAACCTTTAAACAGTACAAAGTAAAAGCTGAAGTTTAAATGAAATGAAAAATGGTGAAACACGCACCCAACCAGAAAACTACCACAACCCGACAACAGTTATACAAAAGTAAATAGCTGGAAGAGTCCCACACCTAGAACTCGACTACAACCACCATACGTGGTCCAAGCTCCTGAACTCCTAAGCTCTACTGAATTCACAACCAACCTATCCATCATCTGCATGGTCACACCAAGTGCGGGAAAAGCCCAAGGATGGGTGAGTATAAAAATACTCAGTAGGATACCCTTAAGGCTTGAGGGAGAAAAATATGAGGTACTGAAGAGGTGAGTAGTAGATCGAACATGGAAAAGTAAAGGAGTACAACTGAGAGTGAAGTAGAGTATCAGATCAACCCAACAAGATAAAGGAAGTAGACTTGTCTAAACACAAGGATCTAGAAACGGTGAGAATATGAAACTTCTCGTCAAATCTTCTCTACATATAGTAGGATAGTATACTAATCCAACCACGATAAGTTTGACACAGAAAGAATATGGCATACCCCACGTGTCTTCTCCTCTCTTGGAAGTGGATTAACCAAACCCAAGGAGTGGGTACTGGAACAAGATATATTCATATCCATATGCTAAATCTAGAAACCTGAAAAATATTGTAAGGGGATATCCATCTCATAGCTCATCCCAAGAATGTGAGTAGCCAACAGTCCCAGAAATAAACACCATCGATGCCCAGTATCCGTACGTCTGCCCCAAACTGCAAGCCAAGGGGCTCAAATCACCACACCTCGACACTATCCACTTTGTGCAACACAGACTCGCCCACAGGGTTTTAGGTTGTGTCACAATGACGCATCTCGGTGGGGAAAGTATCTCTCATTCTTGAGAGTTATGGGGGAATGTCAAGCCACTCCTCGTGACTATCACACAGTCGGGAGGTCTTCTCAATGTCAACGGGTTCCCACTGCCCAACCTCGCGAAAGGGTAATCTGCTAGAGGGAGACCCAGATCTGCTCTAGCCATCCCTGCTAGATGGTACCCCACTGGCCTTCCCTTCCGGATGGTACCGCACTAACCATCCCTGCTGGATGGTACACCACTGGTCATCCCTGCTAGATGGTATCACATTGGCCATCCCTGCTGGATGGTACCTCACTGGTAACCAAAACACGTAGTGGGAAACACATCACGATAGATTGAGGAAGGAAGATATGATCTCGATAAATAGCTAGGGAGTTTGTGTCCAGGGTTTATAAGGGGATCCATACCCTACTAGAAACAACCTCCTGGGTAGAGGATCAGTTCCCACATAATGTGTTGGTCACACTGATACCCAAAGAACCCTACCAGGGAACACGAAGAGACGTGATGATCTCCCCAGGCCTCTGGGGGTGATACATGATCCAATCTTCCAATCTACTGTCGAAGCGGACCTAGACAACCCACTCCAGAAAGTGGGAGCACACACACATTGTACGAATGTACATAGCTATAAATGATGTCGCAGTCCAGTAAAAGGGACCCAACACTGAAAACCCCCTCAGCTGAAAGAACAGTGGAACCAAAACAACACTTCCAGTCAAACCATCGATAACAAAACCAAGGGAACCCACTCAACCCTGCTAGTTTAAACCATCAAGAACAGGATGACCCTCTACGTCACGAGAGGGAAAAGGTATATAGAGTAGAACATGACACACACATGAGACCCACACGACGTTTGTCCCAAACTCATCTCCAAACCAAGTTCACAAGTGTTCTCAGGTACAAACTACAATATGTACCTCCAAGAATTCTCGTATACTCCCAGAGTATGCCGAATTTCCAGCCCAAGGCTATCGTGCACACGACACCCAATGTCAATGAAAAAAGGCGTAAAAGAGTTTTTCCAACCTACTTTCTCCACGGTCCTAGCATGGCCAAGCACATCTCTTCAAACAGCAACTTCACTCATACGGGAGTGAACATGATCACATGCCAAGGGTTCTCTACAAACACCGCAGGAAGAACCACCACCGGTACACCTTTTATACTTCCACAATTAAATGAGATCTCGAATGAGACTTCGCACATCCAGACGGATCATACCATTATAATCCTTGTGGAAAAAAATGCGGGATAGAATATTTACTCTCCTCCAACAGATATCTAATGGAAAAGTCGTCAACATCGCTTTACGCCTGAATAGCGGGCCGTGGTCCCAAGCCTCGGTCCCAAAAACAGTCGGGTGCATCGCTCCATTGTGATCTCCTCGGAAAGACACGTCAAATTGACTGCTTAATTTCGTGGAATAGATTTCTGGAGAAAAAGATTCATTTCATCATACAGCACATGAGCAGTCCTTCGTGGGACCTGCATCTTGGTCCTGAAGTCACGAACAGATCACACCATTACGATCCTCTTGAAAAAGTGCACAAGATTGACTATCCACTTGTTGGAAACGGACCCCAAGTGATAAAGATAGAAATCACCACCAACTCCGAAGATTACCCTTGTGGGGCCCACACCATCATGCAGAATTAAAGCAGTCAGATTGTGCCATTGCAATGCCCTCAGAAAAAAACTCAAAATCGACTGCTCGGACGCCCCAAACGGACGTCCGATGAAAAAGCTGTAACGCACTGCGCGCAACTTAAAAGATGGGTCGTGGGTTCCATGCCTCATCTCTGGCTTCAACACCAGGAACCACCCTGTAAAACTCTGCCTCGACGCCAGGGTCGCAACATCGCCGACGACGCCCAAATCAGACATCGGATGTGTTCGCGCCACCAAAAACAATAACCTTGGGAAAAATGCTAATCCACTAAATGTAAGCCTCGTGCCACCGAGCCCCTCATCTAGGGAATTAAAAATTATAGAGAACAGCTCAAAAGGTTTGTCTTGACTCAAGGAATGAGTCTCCACAGACAACACGTGAATCTGACTCCTCGTCTATCTTTTAGAAGCATTTTAATTTTCAAAGGGTGAAAACAAGTCGGTCGGGCCAGTTCGGCTGGCCCCCCATGCCTGAACCGGCCCGCGGTTTGCGCGGGCTGTCCGCCTCGCCCGGACCAGCTGGAGCCAGATCGGTTCTATGTCTATAGAACTCGTAATACGCAGGTCCTTGTCTGCCATCCGGGGTAACGAAGAACCCGGTCTCACCACGCGTCGACTGTCCAAATGGCTGACCCCTGTCGTGCGCCCCAGCTGGCGCCCCCATCTCGTCCAGCCGAAGCCCGACCCCCTACCGCTAAAGCCACCCGGGCAGACGCCCTCGACCCCGGCCGCCCTGGCCACTCGCCTGCGCCAACCTCCGCTCTCGAGGAGCCCCGCCACCTGGAGCCACCGCGCGCCACCGCCTGGACCCCCCGCGCGCCGCCGCCAACCTCCCTGGACCGCGGGAGAACTGCCGGAAAACACCCATCACACCCCGATCTTCGACTTGCATATGCGGACGCCTCAGGACACCAAATTTAAATCCGAAAGATGCGTAGGAGAGCTCGTAATTCATACTACTCATTTAAGGGATTCACTCAAAGGTCAAACAGAAAAAAGACACTAAAAATTGATATCAATGTAGGTGAGGGAATTATAAATGTAAACGCACGATCCTACCTCTTTGGGCATAGCCCAAGGCATTGTCGCTGATCCGTCTTCATCATAGCCGAGATCTCCTTGATTGGAGAGGGAGGAGGAGGTCTTGAGGAGGAGCTCTCCTTGATTGGGAGAATTCTCCAGTGGATGAACCAAGGGGGGGAGAGAGATGGGTTTAGGTTTAAATAAAGAAAAATTAATTTAAATTTTAATTAATTTTAAACCCCAAATTAACCCGTATACGAAACTCTCGATGCTGTCGAGGTTAAGCCTCCCTTAGGGTAAAAACCACATCTAGAGAACAATGGAGATCTCAGAATTTTAATCTGAGGTATTGTTCTAATGTTATAAATCTCAACGCCTGATACCGCTAAATTACGAAAACTCCCCCAGTGAAATGTTTTACACAGGAGGGTCGCGCCGGAGAAAATTACACCCCTCCTAGGGTAAACGGATCGTTCTGGACTCAACGATTCCCTTGGGTTTCCCATCCGAGCAACCGTTTATGAGATACTTGAGTTTAACCATTAAACGAATAAATTAATTATTTTATTTATCCGTTTAACATTCTGGTAATGGGTGTGGGGTCCCAATGTCCCGCACTGACATGTTCTATGTCGTTCCTATGGTAAAAACTCCATTTAGGACCCATCCGTACTCTCATATTTAGGATCCTAATTACTGTTTAGGATTTATCCTATTTATTTGGTGTTCCTAGTGTGAACGCACTAAAAATTTAATTCCGTCCACACTCGGGCATGGAATCGCACGCCGTCTGAAGGTGCCACTCTCGAATAACATCAAGAATATTCCAAAGTCTTTTATAACAAAAACTGGGTTCTTACATCATTCCTTCCTTCAAGATTTTGGTCACCAAAAAGCAAAACCAGGGAACAACTCAGGGTACTAAGACCAGACCTAGCTCTCCTATACCCAGAAGAACTCTTGCATAGTTCTGTGCCACCGCACACAAACCGAAGGATTTGATTGGTTCACGCAAGATATACCCTTGCTGATGACGTGCATAAGAGCATGCACACTTCTTCTCGGGTGAGTCGCGTGGGAGATTTCATGCACCCACTCCTGACCTTGGGGTTACAGAAAGGCGGTAGGGAACCTCTCCATCCCTCTGCATGGTCTCAAATGGCTCGAAGGCCCTCGTGGGTAGCTCACCTCCCCGGTCGAACCTCTACGCCGTACGCCGCGAATGGAATCACAGTTTGGACCTAGGAGAAATCCCATAAATTCCCTCCTTTAGAATATCCATATGGTGAAACACCCAAGGATATTTGGTCACACAAGATTTCATAGTCGATGTCCCCCGACCAAGACTCTCTTACACGTTCGAAAGGTGACGTAATCGCCACCATCAACTAAAGAGAAATCTTCCATAAGTTCTATTCCACTAACTCAAGGTTACACTGACACCCAGCTTCACCCTGGTAATAACTCAAGCCAGGATTAGGGAGAAAATCAATTCACACACAGAGTCTAACAATTCTACTTCAAATAGTAGAAGAGTTGTATAGTGTACCTTTTATCACCTCATTCTCTGAAGGATCATAGTCATCCAATGATTCTAGCTATCTGTGGTCCCAACTGTTATCTCCATGAGCCTGACATGGACCGACTGGTGGTTATGGGAAGACTTCATAAGGACTTCCCCCACTGCCAGCTCCTCCCACTCCTCCTCCAGCACCACCTATCTTAGCGTTACTCCGATCATGGGGCTGCCTCTGCCACGGGGGTGCACCTGCTGCCTGTCTGATATTCTCCATATGCCTAGTCGGGCAGTCCCATGCCAAGTGACATTGCTCATTTCAAGCATAGAATCGACGCTCTCCAGGCTGCACTAGTGCCCTCCGGTGCCACTGTGGTGTACGACCACGCCCCTGAGTCGGGTTATCGGAAATCCACCTGCATCGAGGTTCTGTCAGCCAACGCCCACTAGCTACGGCCGACATCTTGGCTTCATTGTGCCTACTGCCACCACCAACTATAAAGCATGGTATGAAAATCTCGGTCACCAGTGCCTTCTCTAGCACCTTGAAATAAGCTCCACTAAAGTCATGACCAACCTGTCCATCGTCTGCAAGGGCACCACAAGTGCGGGCAAAGCCCAAGCAGGGGTGAGTATAAAAATACCTAGTAGAATGCCCTGAAGGTTCAAGGGAGCAACAAATAAGGTACTAAAGTGGTGATCAGTAGATCAAATGTAGAAAAGTAAATGGGTACAACCAAGATTGAAGTAGAGTATTAGCTCAACCCAACAAGAGAATGAAAGTAGACTTGTCCAAACACAAGGATCTAGAAATGGTGAGATAATTAAACTTCTCATCGATTCTTCGCTACCTATAGATAGAGAGTAGACTCATCAAACCAAGAGAAGATAGACATTAAAATCAAGTGAATACCCCGCATGTCTTCTACTCTCCTTGATGGGAAATAACCAAACCCAAGGAGTGGGTACTGGAATAAGGTATATACATATCCATATTCTCAAACTAGAAACCAGAAATAGATCGTAATGGGATCTCCATCTCATAGTTCAGACCAAGAAAGTGAGTAGCCAACAGTCCCAGAAGTAAACACCATCGATGCCTAGTATCCGTAAGTCTGCCCCAAACTACAATTCAAGGGTCTCAAATCATCACCCCTCGACACTATCCGCTTTGCGCGAAACTGACTCACCCACACAGTTTTAGGTCGTGTCACAAGGACGCGTATTGGTGGGGAAAGTGCCCCTCATTCTTGAGAGTTTTGGGGTAATTTCAAGACACACCTCATCATTATCACACAGTCAATAGGTCTTCTCAAAGTAGATGAGTTCCCACTGCCCAGCCCCACAAAAGGGTAATCCGCTGGAGGGAGACCCGGATCTATGCTAGCCATCCCTGCTGGATGGTACCCCATTGGCCATCCCTGCTAGATGGTACCGCACTGGCCATCCCTACTGGATGGTACCTCACTATTAACCGGAACACGTAGTGTGAAACACGTCATGATAGATCACGGAAGGAAGTTATGATCTCGATACACAGCTAGGGAGTCTTCACCCAAGGACCACTGGGGGCTCCATACCCTATTGGAAACAACCTCCTGGGTGGAGGATCGGTGCCCACGTAATGTGTTGGTCACACCGATACCCAAAAAACCCAACCAGGGAACACGAAGGGACTTGAGGATCTCCTTGGGCCTCTCGGAGTGATACATGCTCCAATCTACTGAGTCTACTATCGAAGCGGACCGAGACAACTCACTCCAGAAAGTGGGAGCACACCCACAATGTAGGATCACAAATAGCCGTAACTGATGTTGCAGTCCGGTGAAAGGGACCCAACACTAAAAACCCCCTCAACTGAAATAATAGGGGAACTAAATGAACTCTGCCAGTCAAACCATTGAGAATAGAACCAGTGGAACCCACTCAACCATGCTGGTTGAAACCAACAAGAATAGGAGGACCCTCTACGTCACGAGAGGTCAAAGTTATGTAGAGTAGAACCCGACACACACATGGGGACCACATGACCTGTGGCACAAACTCGTCTCCAAACCAAACGCACAAACGTTATCAGATAAAAAATATAACATGTACCTCTAGGCATTCCCGTATACTCCCAGATTATGCCACATTGCCATCCCAAGGCTATTGAGCACACGCCACCCAATGTCATCACGAAAAGGCATAAACACAGTTTTTCCAATCTACTTCCTCCGTGGCCCTATCATGGCCAACCAAATCTCTTCAAACATCAACTTCACTCACATGGTAGTGAATGCGATCAAACGCCAAGTGTTCTCTACAAACACCGCAGGAAGAACCACCACTGGTACACCTTTCATGCTTCGACATTTAAATGAGATCTCAAATGAGTCTCCGCACATCCAAACGGATCGTACCATTGTAATCCTCGCAGAAAAACACGGGATATAGACTATTTAATCGCCTCCAATGTATATCTGATGGAAAAGTCATCAACACCGTTTTACGCCCGAACAGCATCCCGTGGTCCTGAGCCTCGGTCCCGAAAACAGTTGGGCGCATCGCACCATTGTGATCTCCTCAGAATGACACGTCAAATTTACTGCTTAATAGTGTGGAACGGATGTCTAGAGAAAAATATGCATTTCGTCGTATCGCACATGAGAGAAGCTTCGTGGGACTCATATCTTGGTCCCGAAGCACAATAAATGGATTGCACTGTTGCGATCCTCTCAAAAAAGTCCACAAGATTGACTATCAACTTGTCCCAAACGGACACCCAGTGATAAATATAGAAATCACTGCCAACTCCCAAGACGACCCTCGTGGGGCCCGCACCATCATGTAGAATTAAATCAGGTGGATTGTTCCATTGCAATTCCCTCAAAAAAACACTCGGAATCGACTGCTTGTAGGCCCCAAATGGACGTCCAAAGAAAAAGTTGTAAAGCGATGCACGTAACTTAAAAGACGGGCCATGGGGTCCACGCCTCAACTCCGGCCTCAACACCAAGAACCACCCTAGAAAACTCTACCTCGACACCAGGGTTGCAACACCATCTATGGTTCCCTATTCGGAGATCAGATGTGTCTGTGCCACCCAAAACAAGAACCTCGAGAAAAACATTAATCCGCTTAATGTAAGCATCGTGCCACCGAGCCCCTCGTCTTGGGAATTAAAATTTTCAGAGACCATCTCAAAAAATTCAACTAGACTAAAGGAATGTGTCTCCATATATGGAAAGTGAATCCGACACCTGCTATATCTTTTAGGGGCATTTAAATTTTCAAAAGGGCGAAAATAGGTGGGTCGGGCCGGTTCGGCCGGCCCACCATGCCTGAACCGGCCTGCGGTTCGCGCGGGTCGGCTGCCTCACCCGGACCAGCTGGATCTGGTCTTTTTCTACATCCACAGGACCCGAAATACGTGTCTCCTTGTCTACTAGCCTGGGTCACGATGTCCCCGGTCTCCCCTCACGTCAACTGGCCAAACGGTCGGGCCCCATCGTGTGCCCCAGCTGGCGCCCCCGTCTCGCACAGCCGAAGCCCAGCCGCCTGCCGCTGAAGCCTCCTGTGCCGACACCCTCGACCCCAGCCACCCGGGCCACTCGACCACGCCAACCTCCACTGCTGAGGAGCCCTGACACTTGGAGCCACTGCGCGCCGCCTCTTGGAGCCACCACGCGCCGCCACCAACCTCCCTGTACCGCCGGAGACCCGCCAGAAAATACCCATCACAACCCGATATTTGACTTGCATATTCAGATGCCTCAGAACACCAAATTTAAATCTGAAACACGCATCAGAGATATCAACATGTATACTACTCATTTATGGGCTTCACTCAATGATAAAATAGAAAAACGACACTACAAAGTGATATCAATGTAGGTGCGGGAATTAAAAATGTAAACGCACGATCCTACCTATTTGGGTGTCGCCGGACTTTTTGTCGCTGATCTGCCTTCATCATAGTCGAGATCTACTTGATTGGAGATGGATGAGGTGGGATTGAGGAGGAGAACACTTTGATTGAGATCATTCACAATAGGATGAACCAAGGGGGTAGAGAGATGGGATTGGGTTAATAAAGAAAAATTGATTAAAATTATAATTAATTTAAAACCCCCAAATTAACCCATATCTAAAACTCTCAATGGGGTCGAGGTTAAGCCTCCCCCAGGGTAAACACCACCTCCTGAGCATAATTGAGATCTCAGAATTTTAATTAGAGGCTCCATTCGAATGTTATAAAACTCAATGCCGAATGCCGCTAAATTATGAAAAATGCCCTTGGTGGCATTTTTTTCACATGAGGGTCACGCAAGCTAAAATTACGCCCCTCCTAGGGTAAACTGCACGTTTCGGAATCAATGGTGCCCTTAGTTTTCCCATCCGAGAAAACGTTTAAGAGATACATGAGTTTAACCATTAAATAATTAAATTAATTATTTTATTTATCCGTTTAATGTTCCAGTTACGGGCGAGAGGTTCCAACGTCCCACGTCAACATGTTCTATGTCATTCCTAGGGTTAACACCCCATTTCAAACCAATCCGTACACTCAAATTTAGGATCCGAATTAATTTTCAGGACTTATCCCATTTATTTGGTATTCCCAGTGTGAATGCGCTAAAAATTTAATTTCGACCACACCGGGGCTCAGAATCGTATGTCGTCTGAGAGCGCCACTCTGGAATAACATCAAAAATATTCCAAAGTCATTTATAACAAAAAACCGGGTTCTTACATTCCACATAAAAGATTTCTAAAAATGATTTAAAAAACATTTTTGAATTACTAAAAAAACTATCGAATAAAATTTTCAACATTATTTACATTTCAATTTTTTTGAGATGAATAATTTTCTTTTTTTCCAAAAAACTCCAATTTAACTTTTACTGAAAGTTTGAATGGAATCTTTGAATTAAACATGTATGAAATGAATATTATATACTGTTATCATGTCCACAAAAATGAATCAATATTACCTTAATTTTCTTCAATTTTTCATTCATTTTTAATTTTTTCCTTGAATTCTATGAATTTTTTTATTTTTAAATGTATTATTTCAATTTAGAAATGGATTTTTAAAATGTTTTAAAAAATAAATGTTCCAATGTGAAAAGTTTTTTTCATTGTAGATTTGTTTATTTATTCTTAATCCTTCAATTATATGATATTGAAGTTATTATAGATGAAATTTATTTTTAAAATGATTTTTTAATAAAATTATAATCTATAATAACGATATTTTTCTAAACAAATTATTTAAGATATTTTTATATCTCACATTATAATATTTGAAGGTTATAAGGGGTTTCAAAATAGGTTGTAAGTATTAAAAAAGTTTTAATGGAAATTTATTGTCCACAAACTATTTTTTAAATGTCATTTATAAATTATTTTCCATATTAGATTTCTTATGTTGATGTTTAATATTCTTTAATTGAGATATAAAATAAGGATTCCATCATCATTCTTCATTTGAATGGTTTATTATGATAATATTCTTATGAAAAAAAATTTCTCTTTCACATGTTATAACATAAGAGAATTTTTATGAAACCCACTAATTTTTCATGTGTTCATCTTTGATGAAATTTCGAAATGATTATAAAACATGCCTTCCTTCCACAAGTAATGATATGATAATATTTTTTTAAACACTATTTCATTTCATGTGTTATGATATAAATAATGTTTTATATTATTATGTTACCCATACATATAATTTTCCTTATGTGATGGGTGACACCTTTATCTAAATTCAATATAATTTGTAATGATAAATTTTCCAATATCATAGAGGGTACATGAGTAGTTATACCAATCCAAAAAGGTGGTACACAGGTGGTTAGCCCATGCCTGAAAATGATGCTACCAAAGTGGCTAGACTAATCACTGATAAGGGTACACTGGAGGTCATCTAGATCCCAAATTAGGATCATGGGTGGTTATCCCAACCTATACATATTGTGAATCATTTGGATGGTATCCTTGATATATGATTTTCAATGATTTTTTGTATTAAAAAAATTCAATATCTTATGCTAATAAGATCCCATTGAACTTGTTCTATGAATTTCATATAATTTATTTCTTATAAACCACAAATATTTATGCGATGACTCAATTTTATGAGCATTTATTTTTAAAGAATGGTTTTAAATATTATTTTCATACTATCATTCTCTTAAGTTCATCTTATACTAGTGTATATTCATTGTTTATCCATAATGAGAATTAGAGCTCATTGTTTTTTATGATTCTCTTCCCCATGTTATGTAGAAGTGATTTACATAGGGAATGTATATGAGGAGTACTGAATGGAATATCTTTGCATGAAATTTTATGATCATTAAACAAATGAAATAATGTTTATATATTGTTCAATGAAACTTAAAAATTATATATATTAGTAATTTATTTTATTAATTTATTGAATAATCATCTAAAAGATCAATATATATGTATGAAAATCCAAGGTTACTATAGTTTGTATCAAAGTAAAGATTCAGTTATCATTTCTAAACAAGGATGGGAAATCATTAGTGAGGTCTCAATGGATATATTTAATGATATATTAATGGGGTTCTCTAAGTGTATGTCAAAATATCATTCAAAATATAGCGAAAATTACCAATGTTTTGGGAAAGGATATAGAACCTTATGTTTAAGAAATTAAATCCTTTTCTAAATACAGCAAGTGGATGTAACTCAAGCATAGTGGTACCTAGGATTAATTACTATTAAGAGGGTTCATTGATATTGACTTCATCTTCATCTAGTTCATGAAAAAAATCATTCCTTCACATCAGATTTTATATTTCCAAGGAATATATTTTGGAGATTTACAAAATCATTAAAATCCATCATGATGGATTTAAATAGATGATGAAAATGAATGTACTAGAATTAAAAAAGTTGTCAAATATTAAATATTCTTTCATTATTATGATATATTGTAAATTATTTTATTGTGATTATGTGGTTCTCCATCATGAATTATTTTTACATTATTATTTTTGTTTTTTTATTTTATGGAACTTGAAAGAATCATGTTACATGAGTGTGTAGTGGGAGATGAAATGAATTTCCAACTAAGAATCAAAAATTTATGGGAGATGAAATTAAAAATTTCATTGATATTATCAAAAAACTTTATCAGATGTTAATCATTATTTACATATAAATGAGAAAAGGGTGAACAACATTCTATTGAGTCTTTTATGAAGAAATATACACATTTATTTAGTTGAAATGTTGACTCTGTATTTGTTGACAAATGGATCAGTACCTCTAAATATATATTTTTCATTATAAATTATTCTTAAAATGAAAGAATGAATTTTTTTGTCCATTTGGAAGGATAAAATAATTAATCATGGTCTCTCGTATTGATTATGAATAATCATGATGAAATTGAAACCATTAATTAGGATAGGTTAACTAGTAGAAATATGGGATTTTACATCAAATTATTAATATCGGTTTTTTATAAAATGAAAATGATAATATGTGTGAGAATTTTTTGGTGCCAGTTTTTCAAAAAAACAACACAAAAAATTTTAATGAGTGGTTTTTTTCTTTAGTATTATTAAAAGCCGACATAAAAACCATAATTTTAGGATTTTTTGTGTTAGTTTTAACCTGAACCGATGCCAAAAATAAAAATACATTTTTCCATATTATTTTCCTAAAAATAGATGCCATAAATTTTCTCTTCGGCATCAGTTTTCCATAAAACTGATGCCGAAGATAACAACCGTAAAGACTTTCGACGTCAGTTTTTAAAAAAACCTATGACGAAAGAAAAAAATATACATTTTCCATACCAGTTTTTTCCAAAACCGACACAAATTTGTTTTTCTAAAAATTTCAGCGTCGGTTTTTTTAAAAACTGATGTCAAAAGACATTTAAAAATATTCAGGATCGGGAAACCATTATCTTCATTATTCTTCGAAATCGAATCCCGTAGCAGCTCCCCTAGACTCTCCGACAACTTCAAAGCCTTATTTGTGATTTCCAACTGCCATTTTTTTCAATTTTCATTCATTACCGTGATATGTGTTCTACTTTCTTCATTATATGGTCTTTTTTGATCGTGTATAGATTATTTGTTCTTCTTAATGAAATTTTGAGTGACATTCAACCATGGTTGGATTTTTGTTTATTGGTTATCACTATTTTTCATTTTTATAATCACTTTTGTTCTAGATCTTGCTATTCTTAGTTTTATAATGTCTTATATAGATAAATGATCAGATTGGAGATCAATTTTTGAGTTAAACTCTGAATTTTTTAAGTTTTTTTTAAAATTATGAAGATAAATTATTGATCATTTATTATTACTTTTTATTTGTTTCAAATATTAGTTTATAGTTTTTTTTAAATGTGTTGAAACATAGTTAATAGTCATCCCTATGAGTGATTTTTCAATGTTCTTGATATGGATTGGTTTTGTATGATGTTTTGTTTTGAATTTTTCTCTCACATTATGTATAAATGTATTAGTCAATGTTCTTGAATAAATTTTACAAAAAATCAATTGAATTATATTTATCTGACATTATTTTTATCTGAAATTATGTATAAATTTATTGTTAAATGTTCTTGACAAATTATATAATTCTTTGTGTAGAATTTGTTTTATCTGACAGTATTTTTATCTTGACTAATTGACTAAATAATGTTCTGACAATATTTTTGTCTGACATTTTAGTCCTCATAGGATTGAGAAAATACACCTGAGAAGGGTGGGGTTGGGGGGGCTTGAATTAGGTCTACCTAAATTATACATAAAAACAAATAATCTATGTATATACTAATTATAAGATTCAATGGATCCATAACCACTTATTATTCCTCAAATGATTCTATTGTTCTCTCACAGAAATGTGATGTATGATATATCATTTTAGTTATGTATTTAATTTCATCTGTCAATCTTTTGGGAGTACTCATGTTGATTTCACATATAATTTGTATATTTACTATAATTATTATTTCATAATACCAATAATATATAACTTTTCTCCATTTAAATCAATGCAATCTTCAATACTTTTGATACATGCAACATCAAAATAATGAAACAACTATGTAGAATGAAATAATAAATTTTAGAGTTTTATATTATGATTTAATTATATTATCAATATAATACATGTATATAATATTAAAATAAAATGTTAAATCTATGTAAATGTGTTTCATATCAAATGTTTTCTATCTGATTACCATAAGTTTTTATTAACTATATTTCTGTTTACAATTTAGCTATATATATATATATATATTTATATTTATATGTTTTAATATATTCACCAATTATTTTTTTAATATTATATATTGAATGGATCATAATTTGATACATTTACAAAGAACCACTAGTGAATATGAATTATAATTTGATGAATTCTTGGAATTTAATAGATGACATCTTCAAAACATTGATTTGATTTTTTGTCCATGTGTGAAGTGTTTAAATATATGAATTTTAAAATCTAGAGAAATCAAGGACCATCTCATTTTTTATAGATTTAGACATAATTATACACGTTGGATTTGGCAGGGTGAAAGAACTGAAAATTCAATTTCCAATGTTGATGAAAATATTCATAACGAGGAAGAGGATCACATAGAAGAATTAATTCATGATTTTGGTGTTAAAACCATCAAAAAATAGTATTTGTTGAACAATTGTATAGAGATTTTGACAAACCATTATTTCCAGGTTGTAGTAAATATACAGTGTCCTTAGTTGTTTTGAGATAAGTTAACTAAAAAGAAAAAATGGTTGGAGTGATAAAAGTTTCTCTAGCTTACTTGAGCTTTTAAATGATCTACTTCTAGAAGGAAACATGCTTCCAGATTCTAATTATGAGGAAAATAAAATATTATGCCCAATGGGATTTAGAATTAAAAAGATACATGTTGGCTCCCATGATTTTGTACTATATATAAAATAAAATTAATATTTATCAAGTTGTCCTACATGTGGGACATCACGATGTTATATAAATGGGAATGTCAACTCAGATTCATTCTTATGTACCAGAATCAAAACTCATCCTAAAGCAATTTGGTACCTTCCAATAATTCCTCGTTTAAAGCATTTATTTGAAAATTCACTTGACGCAAAAAGGATAAGATGGAATTCATATGAGCACATCTCTTAATGTAACCTGCGTTACATTGTCGATTCACCGCAGTGGAAGACTTTTGATATAAAATTTCTTGATTTTGGAAGTGAAGTTAAAAATATCAATATTAGACAGTGTATTGATGGAATGAATACATATCAGAGCCTTAGTAGTGAACCTAGTTCATGGATTATTTTTATGGTAATTTACAACTTGTCTCCAGATCGATGTATGAAGAAAAAATATGTTATGATGAGCATCATGGTTTTTGGACCAAAACAATAGAGAAATGATATTTATGTGTATCTTTCACTATAGATTGATGATTTGAAACTGCTATGGGAGGCAGGAGTTAAAGTTTCTGATACGTACAAGAAAGTGTATTTTCTTTTGCGCGGTATTATAACGAACACAATACATGACTTTACTGTAT
Source organism: Viscum album (assembly GCA_963277665.1). Taxonomy (NCBI): domain Eukaryota; kingdom Viridiplantae; phylum Streptophyta; class Magnoliopsida; order Santalales; family Viscaceae; genus Viscum; species Viscum album. Next base: position 988,064,895 of record OY728159.1, on the reverse strand, counting down.
ATAGAAACTTATTTGCATATGGTGTTAAGTGACATAAAGCATGTACAATTTTTGAAGAACAAGCATCATATTATCAATTATAGAATAGGAGAAAGAAAATGTAATAGGGACATTGAAGATTTTTTCAAATTTATCATCCTTATCAAGGATTGAAAAAAGAATTTGAAAAATTACATGAATACAACCCTCCCCCTTGATAATTTTCAGGTGAATAATATTATGACAAGGTGAATGATATTGATTTGAAATTTGGAAGGAAAAGATGTTCTGGTCTTTAATGAAATATATGGAAGAATCGTATTTTTTTTTCAAACTACCTTATTCAATATTATTAGAGAAAAAATGTAACATCTATGTTATGCATGTTGATAAAAACGTATGTGACAGTTTGATTAGAACCTTATTAGATGTAATAGGAAAGACAAAATATGGATTTTTTTGCTAAATTGGACTTGATATTAATGAGAATATGTTTGGAGTAATCTCCCACTGTGAAAGGAAGTTGATTCAACACGGTTTTCCTTATGAATTTTCCATTCCTTCTTGTTTCAAAAATCACAAACACCTTAACTTTAAGAAAATATGTTTTAACCCATGTTTTACTATTATGAGGAAAATTTCCTTCCTTAAGGAAATTTACCTCTATCTTGTTTTCATTGTTCATATCAATATTTTTTCTTATGAATAAAAATCGGATTCATATCTATATTCTCAGAATCGTATAATACTTAGATATGAAGTATTCTGTTTTAGGATCAGAATTCCCATTACGATTTCTAATGCAGAATTCTCATTATGAATTCTAATGAAGAATTCTCATTACGAATTCTAATGCAGAATTATCATTCTGAATTCTAGTGTAGAATTCTCATTCTGAATTCTAGTGTAGAATTCTCATTCCGAATTCCAGTGCAGAATTCTCATTCCAAATTCCAGTGCAGAATTATCATTCTGAATTCTAGTGTAGAATTCTAATTCCAAATTCTGGTGGAGAATTCACATTCCGAATTCTCGTGCAGAATTATCATTCCGAATTCTAGTGTAGAATTCTCATTCTAAATTCTGGTGAAGAATTCTCATTCCAAATTGTGGTGCAGAATTCTCATTTCAAATTCTGGTGCAGAATTCTTAATCTTAATTCTGCTTATAAATTCTAACTATGAATTCCCTAATAAACAGAATCCAAATATCCTTGAATTATAGACTCCAAATATACTTTTCATTAGACTCTGAACTTTTTACTTACACTCTGATTTGTTAAGTTTATTATAATACAATGTCGTGATTTCAGTTACACTGGTTTTGTTATAAAACGATGTCGTCTATTCTATTTCTAACTAACATTTGGTTTAGTGACATGTGTACAAGTCCCTCCGAAATTTAAGGAAAATATAACCATTGGAGGAGGGAGATGACCATTGGAGCTTCGCCTATAAATAGAAGCTCATTTGAAAAGAACACTCAACTTTGAAAACATTGACATCAGTTCTTATATGCTGTTGAAGTGATTTCTATAGAGAGAGGCTCTTATCAACTCTCAAAGATTCATGTAGAAAGTCTGAACAGCTTGTTCAAACTTTTCCTTGTGCAGACATGCATCGTGCGACTCCGAATGTTTGTGATTAAATTCGAGAGCTTACGGGGATATGAAGATAGAGGTGCCGACTACCTTAAAGTTCAAGGGCTTCCTTGCTGAGGAAGACAAATGTCCCAACTACCTTGAAGTTTACGTCTTGCGGGGATAGCAAGACAGAGACTCCGATCTTCGTATCGAGGGCTTACCCTGGTGTGGGTGAGACAGATTTTCTTAAAAGTATAAATCAAGGGACCTTTATCCAAGGATGATGGATACCCTTCTCTTTGGGTTAAAAGAATTATATCTTGTTACTTGTTTTTCTTACAAGTTTTTCCACTGCTTTGTGTATTGTAAGGAAAATATAATCTTCTTATATTTCATTAGAATTATACTCTGATTCATTTAGATTCTATATCTTTATGGTAGAATCTCATTTTGTAAACATTGGTTATGTTTCAATTTCCGGATCCATATTTTCAGAACATGTTTTTCAGAATCACTTTTCAGATTTTAGCAAGTACATAGAACTACAAGTTTAAAACATTATACCTTGTTCCAATTATCCAATTGGTGTTAGAGGAGTTGTGAATTTTCTTAGTTTAACTCTGTTAAACTTAGATCTTTCCTTGTTTGAGGAAATTTTTAAAGTGTACAATTCACCCCCCCCCCCCCACTTGTATATTGAGCATCTACATCGTTATTTAGATCCTCAAATTGTTATCAAAGGAGGTCTTTGAAATACTTATACTCACATATAAGTTTTTCATTGCTCAATTTTTTTTATTGTTGAATATTTTCCTTGATTAGGAATATTTTCCTTGAATCCAAACTTTTTTTGTTAACAAGTTTCTGTGTAGAAATATTTCCTTAAGGATGGCAGGTTTAAATGTTGGTTCCATCGACAACCTAATTCCTACAAGACCACCGATATTTGATGGTAATGATTATGAGTATTGGAGAGATCGAAGGAAGACTTTCGTTATCAATACTGGGGTAGATAAATTTGTTTTGCTTACCGGAGGTTATAAAATTTCTGATAAGGAAGTTAGTGCTTTCACAAACCAAGAGAAGCATGATTATCAATTAAAATATATGATACACAATACTTTACTATATTCAATGACTATGAACATATATAGACAAATTTCTTCATGTGAAACAGATAACTGTATATGGAAGAAACTTGAAGTTACTTGTTTTGGTACATCTAAAGTGATTGAGATAAGAATAGTTATGTTGAGGAAGAATACCATGGTTTTAACTTTCCTTATAGAGAACCCATTTTTAAGGTGCAACAAAGATTTATGACTATTTTAAAAATATTACAATCTATGGGAGAGAAAGGCCTAGATGATGAAGCTCTTGTGGACAAGATCATTGATATTATGCATAATGAGTGGGAATCAAAGAGAACCATTATTGATGAGAACTGAAAGGTAACTCAAATTTCTATTGATGAACTTTTTGGTACTCTTCTTCAACATGAGACTCGAATGAAGAGAGATGCTGACAACATGAAGGAGAAGAATGGGAATGGAGGTGTTTCTTTTACTACAACTTCTAAAAATATGAAAGTCAAGACTCCAGAAAGGGTAACTAGATCTAAGACAAAAAAGGTTATTATTCAGTCAGAATCTAGTGATATAGAAAAATTAGAGAACGAATTAGCTAATCTTTCTCGGAGGATGAAGAAGATGGTAGCTCAAAAGAACCATCAGAATAAGTACAAGAAGAGAGTCTATAGAGACAAGAAAGATGGTGAAGTCACATGTTATGAATGTGGAAGAACAGTTCATATCAGACATGATTTTCATTTATTGAAAAAGAAAGAAAAGAAGGAAAGGAATTCAAAGAGAAACAAGATGAAGTTCTATAGATCAAAGCATAAGAAAAGTTGGAAAGCTAATGATACTTGGAGTGCTAGCTGTGGAGACTCTTCAAAAAGAGAATCTTCTGAATATGATTCATCAGCACAAAAGAATATTGGATTCATTGCCACTACTTCTTTCCCCAATACAAGTCTTATGGACAATGTACACTCTTCCAAGGCTTTTACAAAATTATCTCTTGATAAGAATTAAAACTTTGAAAATAGTACTTCTAATGAAAATACTTCATCCTCAGAAAATGAAGATATAACTTCATATGAAGAAGTGTCTAGATTTTCCAAGTTGCATGATGCAAAAAATTGTAAAATTTCTAAAAAGATAGACAAGGAAAATACTAGGGAGGAAATTCTTGCTAACGATATTTCAGATCATTCCAAAGATCTTAGAAATAAAGATGAACTTGTAGAAAAACATTCTAAAGACCTTGATAATGAAAATTCTGATAAGGAAGAACTTTATAAAGATCTTAAGAATGCTATTTTAAAGATTAATGTTTTTGAGGAAAAATCTAACTCTAAGGAAATGATTCCTGAGGATAGGAATTTAGTCATTAGTCTAAAATCTAAAATATTTTCTCTAAAGAAACCTCTTGAAAAATTTACTTCTGGGAAGGAAAATTATGACAAAATGTATTCTCAAATTAAACCTCAAGAAAACACTACTGGAGTGGGTTATACTCACCAAAACCCAGTTTTCAAAAATAATTATTTTGTTCCTTCTAAAGCACCTTTTTACACTAAGTGTCAAAGTGGCAGGCATTGGAAGAAGACATGATCCTTAAACAAAGTTCAATATCTTGGGTTTCATAAAGATTATTTTTGTAAACAAATTTGGATACCCAAAATTTTGTTATCTATCAATTCTGGATCCAAGAATGTCTGGATTCTGAAGACCTAGCTTTTTTATATTTTCAAGAAAATAGGGAAACTACCACCAACAATACATGATACATGGATAGTGGATGTTTCTGACATATGAATGGTAACAAATAATATTTTGAAAAGATTATCAAAACAAAAATGAGATATCATTCTATAGTTTATCGGAACACAAGATCAACATGCAGATATTTTCACAAAATCTTTACCTTCTGATAGTTTCTAATACATTAAACAGAAGTTAGGAATGATAACCGTGAGGTAATCCTTCTCCGTTAACTTCTTGTTGAAAAATTCTCCTTACAGTAATAAACTCCTTTTTATAAGGGGAGTACATATGTTTTCTTTTGTATTCAAAATTTTTGTAATCAGTTTTTCTTGCTTTTGTAATCAAAATTTTTGTAATCACATTTTTCTTGCTTTTGTAATCAAAATTTTCGTATTCAATTTTTCGTGCTTTTGTAATAAAAAGTTTCATAATCAGTTTTTCTTGCTTTTGTAATCAAAATTTTCATAATCATTTTCTTATTGCTTTTGTAATAAAAATTTTCATAATCACTTTTTCTTGCTTTTGTAATCAAAATTTTCGTAATCAATTTTTCTTGCTTTTGTAATCAAAATTTTTGTAAACAATTTTTCTTGCTTTTGTAATCAAAATTTTCGTAATCAGTTTTTCTTGGTTTTGTAATCAAAATTTTCGTAATCAATTTTTCTTGCTTTTATAATCAAAATTTTCATAATTAGTTTTTCTTGCTTTTGTAATCAAAATTTTTATAATCAGTTTTTCTTGATTTTGTAATACAAATTTTTGTAATTAGTTTTTCTTTCTTTTGTAATCAAAATTATCGTAATAAATTTTTCTTGCTTTGGTAATCCAAATTTTCGTAATAAAGTTTTCTTGCTTTTGTAATCAGAATTTTTCGTAATCAATTTTTCTTACTTTTGTAATCAAAATTTTTCGTAATCAATTTTTCTTACTTTTGTAATCAAAATTTTTTGTAATCAATTTTTTTATTTTGTAATCAAAATTTTAATAATCGATTTTTCTTGATTTTATAATCAAAATTTTTGTAATCAGTTTTTCATGTGTTTGTAAACAAAATTTTTGTAATCAATTTTTCTTGCTTTTGTAATCAAAATTTGCATAATCAATTTTTCTTGATTTTGTAATCAAAATTTTTCTTAATAAATTTTCCTTGCTTTGGTAATCAAAATTTTTCGTAATAAATTTTTCTTGCTTTTGTAATCCAAATTTTTCATAATCAATTTTTCTTGCTTTTGTAATCAAAATTTTTCGTAATCAATTTTTCTTTCTTTTGTAATCAAAATTTTCATAATCAAATTTTCTTGTTTTTGTAATCAAAATTTTGGTATTCAATTTTTCTCGCTTTTGTAATCAAAATTTTCGTAATCAATTTTTCTTTATTTTGTAATCAAAATTTTTTAGAATCAATTTTTCTTGATTTTATAATCAAAATTTTCACAATCATCTTTTCTTTCTTTTTTAATCAAAATTTTCATAATCAGTTTTTCATGCTTTTGTAATCAAAATTTTCGTAATCATTTTTTTGTGCTTTATTAATCAAAATTTTCATAATCAGTTTTTCATGCTTTTGTAATCAATATTTTCGTAATCAATTCTTCTTGATTTTGTAATCCAAATTTTCATAATCAATTTTTCTTTCTTTTGTAATCAAAATTTTCGTTATCAGTTTTTCTTTCTTTTCTAATAAAAATTTTCATAATCAGTTTTTCATGCTTTTGTAATCAAAATTTTCGTGATTGGTTTTTCTTGCTTTTGTAAAAAAAAATCATAATCAATTTTTCTTGCTTTTGTAATAAAAATTTTTGTAATCAGTTTTTCTTGCTTTTGTAATCAAAATTTTCATAATCAGTTTTTCTTGCTTTTGTAAGCAAAATTTTCGTAATCAGTTTTTCTTGCTTTTGTAATAAAAATTTTCATAATCACTTTTTCTTTCTTTTGTAAGAAAATATTTCGTAATCAGTATTTCTTGCTTTTGTAATAAAAATTTTCATAATCACTTTTTCTTTCTTTTGTAATAAAAATTTTCCTAATCAATTTTTCTTGCTTTTGTAATCAAAATTTTCGTAATCAGTTTTTCATGATTTTTTAATCAAAATTTCCGTAATCACTTTTTCTTGATTTTGTAATAAAAATTTTCATAATCAATTTTTCTTGCTTTTTTAATCAAAATTTTCATATTCAATTTTTCTTGCTTTTGTAATAAAAAGTTTCGTAATCAGTTTTTCTTGCTTTTGTAATCAAAATTTTCGTAATAACTTTTTCTTTCTTTTGTAATCAAAATTTTTCTAATCAATTTTTCTTGCTTTTGTAATCAAATTTTTCTTGATCAATTTTTCTTGATTTTGTAATCAAAATTTTTGTAATCATATTTTCTTACTTTTTTAATCCAAATTTTCATTATCATTTTTTCTTTATTTTGTAATAAAAATTTTCGTAATCAATTTTTCTTTCTTTTGCAATCATAATTTTCGTAATCACATTTTCTTTCTTTTGTAATCAAAATTTTTGTAATCAATTTTTCTTGTTTTTGTAATCAAAATTTTCGTAATCAATTTTTCTTTCTTTTGTAATCAAAATTTTTGGAATCAATTTTTCTTGATTTTGTAATCAAAATTTTTGTAATCAATTTTTCTTTCTTCTATAATCAAAATTTTTGTAATTAATTTTTTTTTGCTTTTGTAATCAAAATTATCTAAATCAGTTTTTTTCTTTTCTAATCAAAATTTTCTTAAGCAGTTTTTTTTATTTTGTAATCAAAACATTCTTAATCAGTTTTGTTTTTCTTTTGTAATCAAATTTTTCTTAATTAGATTTTTTTCTTTTGTAATCAAAATTTTCTTCGTCAGTTTTTTTTTGCTTTTGTAATAAAAATTTTCAAAATCAGTTTTTTTTATTTTGTAATCAAAATTTTCTTGATTTGTTTTTTTATTGCTTTTGTAATCAAAATTTTCTTAATCAGTTTCTTTTTGCTTTTGTAATCCAATTTTCTTAATTAGTTTTTTTTGGATTTTGTAATCAAAATTTTCTTAATCAGTTTTTTAATGATTTTGTAATCAAAGTTTTTTAGTCAGTTTTTTTAAAACTATTATAATCAAAAAATTTGTAGTCATATTTTTTAAAAAAATATTTTGTAATCAAAATTTTCAGTCATTTTTTTTAATGCTTTTGTAATCAAAATTTTGGTAGTCCGTTTTTTTTAAAAGATTTTGTAATCAAAATTTTCTTAGTATGTTTTTCAAAATTTTGTAACTAAACCAATTGTAATAAAGTTTTCGGAACCGGAAACTTTCGTAATGAAGTTTTCAGAACTGGAAATTTTTGTAATGATGTTTTCGAAACTGAAATTTTTGTAATGATGTTTTCAGAACTGAAATTTTCATAATGATGTTTTCGGAACTAAAATTTTCGTAATAGAAATTTTCTGAACTGAAACTTTCGTACTGAGATTTTCTTACTTATACTTTTCTTATAGAAATTTTTCATTCTCATACTTTTCGTACTGAGTTTTTCATACTCATACTTTTCGTACTGAGATTTTCCTACTCATACTTTTCATGCTTGAGTTTTGGTACTCAAAGTCTTTTCAACATTTAGTTTTTCATAATTAGTTTTTCACAGTCATATTTTTCATTAAGAAGAATATCACCTATTACGAATAAACTTCCTGGCCAATCTGAAATGTATGATTTCCTTACTTAAGTTTTCGTAGTCATATTTTTCTTGCTGGTATTTTCTTATGAGTTTTAAAAAAAATTCTCAGATTCTAGTTTCCTTAAATCTGATTTTTTTTTTCATAAAACCTCAAAATATCAGATTCAAGATTTCCTTGCGATTATGTTTTCAACCGTCAGATCAAAGAGTTTTTCAACCGTTAGATGGTTTTTGGAAACTCAAAGGTCACATTCATCGCCTATATGAAGGGGACACCCCAGGGTTGTTCAACATCGATCTTCAAGCTCTTGCGTGTTAAAGTTCTACCTCACATCATAAAGCCCATTCTGAATTTTCCAGAGCTCTTCATTACCAATGTCTGCTAAAGATAATTCTCAGGATATTTCAACTACAATGCCAGTCTCAAAATGGTTAGTTTATAGGGAGAGGGTAGTGAATCTGAGTTTCTACAAGTATGATTCTCTTATATCTAAGAATATCATGTTGAATGGTGGGAGGATGTTTTCTTATCAAAGCCAGTGAAACAGGATCTGGTTTATACATATTTGCTTGTTGAGTTTTACAAGTCTATTTCCTTTCTTATGGAAGATGGCAGAGAGGAGTTTTTTTTCAAGTCTTATCGGAAGACTTATATGCTTTCTTACACCATGGCTATAAGCTTGGTGGGTCTATCTTATGAAATCTCAGTCAGAAGTTTTGAAATCTCAAGATAAAAGGATAAAAGATTTGGAGAGGCAAGCTGAGGATGATCAAAAAGATTTAAAGAAGATGAAAACCTTGTTGAAGAAGGTAATCCTTAATAAAAATGAAGACAAATAGATTCAATCTGATCTTTTGTTGCATTTGTCTTTCCTTGTAATTTTTTTTCGACCCTAATAAATTTTTGGTTGGTTTTATCTTGTGTTGTTATATACTAATGTTTCAGATACTCTATTTCTTTTCAATTACCTTAAATTCTTTTTGAAAATCACAAAGGGGGAGAAGGAAAAGAACTACTTAAAAGGGGAGAAAGAAAAATTTAAAATTGAGAAGGAAATTTTCTAAGTGATGATGTCCTTAAAGTAAGGGGAGTTTCTCATTACGAAGTTTTTCATTCCCATGATAATGAAAACTCCACTCCAGAAATTCAGAATACAATCCTTGGAGTTTCAATGCCTAAGGGGGAGTTAGCTGTATTCATCATCATCCATAAACAAAGGGAGATAAGCTTTAATTTCTAAGTCCAGAATTTTTTTCTAAGTCATTATATTATTTTTTATAAGGATGTTTGTGCATTCTGAAAGGGGGAGATTGTTGATTCAATAAGGTTTTCCATATGACTTTTCCATTCCTTCTTGTTTTGAAAATCACAAACACCTTAACTTTAGGAAAATATGTTTTTACCCCTATTTTACTCTTATAAGGAAAATTTCCTTCCTTAAGGAAACTTACCTCTCTTTTTTTCATTGTTCATATCAATATTTTCACTTAAAAATAAAAATCGTTTTCATATCTATATTCTCGGAATCGTACAATACTTAGATATGAAGTATTCTGTTTTAGGATATGAATTCCCATTAAGAATTATAATGCAAAATTCTCATTATGAATTCTAATATAGAATTATCATTACAAATTCTAATGTAGAATTCTTATTCTGAATTACAGTATAGAATTCTCATTCTGAATTCTGGTGCAGAATTCTCATTCAGAATTCTGGTGCAGAATTCTCATTCTGAATTCTGGTGCAGAATTCTCATTCCAAATTCTGATCATGAATTCTGACTATGAATTACCTAATAAACCGAATCTGAATATACTTGTATTATATACTCCGAATATATTTTTCATTAGACTCTGAACTTTTTATTTACACTCTGATTTGTTGAGTTTGTTATAAAATGATGTCGTGCTTTCAGTTACACATGTTTTGTTATAAAACAATGTCATTTATTTTGTTTCTAACTAACTGTTTGTTTAGTGACACGTGAATAGGTCCCTTTAAAATTTAAGTAAAATATGACCATTGGAGGAGGGAGTCGACCATTGGAGCTTTGCCTATAAATAAGAGCTCATTTGAAAAGAACACACAACATTGATGACTTTGACATCGGTACTTATATGCTATTGAAGGGATTTCTAGAGAGAGAGGCTCTTATCAACTCTCAAAGCTTCGTTCAGAATGTTTGAACTACTTGTTCAAACATTGCCTTGTACAGACTTTCTTCGTGTGACTCCGAATGTTAGTGATTATATTCGATGGTTTCTGGGGATAGGAAGACCGAGCTGCTGACTACCGTAATGTTCGAGGGCTTCCTTGCTGAGAAAGACAGAGGTTCCAACTACCTTGAAGTTGAGGGCCTGTGGTGATAGAAAGACAGAGACTCTGATCTTTGTATCGAGGGCTTACCCTGGTGTGGGTGAGACAGGCTTTCTTGAAAGAATAAATCAAGGGACCTTTATCCAAGGTTGTTGGATACCCTTCTCTTTGGGTTAAAAGATTTATATCTTGTTACTTGTTTTTGTTACAAGTTGTTCCACTGATTTGTGTATTGTAAGGAAAATATAATCTTCTTATATTTCCTTAAACTTATACTCTGATTCATTTAGATTCTATACACTTTCAGGTAGAATCTCATTTTGTAAACTTTGGTTAAGTTTCAATTTCCGGATCAATATTTCTGGAACTTGTTTTTCGGAATCACTTTCTAGATTTAAGAAAGTACATAGAACTACAAGTTTATAACTTCATAACTTGTTCCAAATCTCTAATTGGTGTTAGAGGTGTTGTCAATTTTCTTAGTTTAACTTTTTTAAACTTAGATATTTCCTTGTTTAAGGAAAAATATAAAGTGTACCATTCACCCCCCTCTTGTATATTGAGAATCTACATCGTTATTTCAATCCTACAAAGGAAACACAACTTTTTTACATCTGGCCTTTCATACATTAATAATGATCTAAAAGATGAATTTATGTCCGTTTCTTCATGGTATTAATGTACCCAGTAGTTTTTCTTCAAATCTGAATAATATGGTTTCATTTAAGGATTTTAAACTAATTTGAATTAAATACCATTATTTAAATGTGTTGATGCCACAACTTCAACCAATAGTATTGCATGGTATATTTCTGACAACTTTCAGAAAGACTATCATTAGGTTATGTATTTTGTTCTAATACATTTTTAGAAAAGTCGTTGATCCAAATTTTTTAGATGTGTTGGAGAATGAATTAACTCTTATTCTTTGTCAACATGAAATATATTTCCCACACAATTTTTTTTAATATAATCGTTCATCTGTTGATTCATCTGGTGCATGAGATAAGAATATGTTAGCCTTTTTATTTAAGATTGATGTTTCATTTTAAAAAATATATGAAAATTTTGAAGTTATATTTTAAAAATACATATCTATCAGACTCATCTATTGTTCAAAAATATGTATCAAAAGAGGCGATTGAATTATTTACTAATTATTTGTATGCGGTGGAGCATATTCTTCTCCTTGTATCTCAGCATATGATTGATGATTGTGAAGGTATAGGGGTTTGAGGATTAATGGTAATATTCATTCCACATGATGTAGTCATGAAGGAACATTTATACATTTTGAACAAAAAATATTAGGTTCAATCATATATATCCATGCATATTGTTGAATTAATGTTATAATATCAAAAATGAAACGAAAAGTGATTGATGATTGAGCATAAGAAGACATTTGTTTGATTGTTTGAAGATAAAGTCACCTCAGATATATTTCCATCAGAAAAATTGAAGTGGTTAGCATGGGGACCATCTCTTAATGGGATCACATGGTCTTGTTTTGATATCAATGGCTACACATTTTACACAAAAAATCCGGGATGACAAGAGTACCGTTCAGAATAGTGGTGTGATGGTTTTTACGAAAGAAGTGTATTTTTTGAGTGCCAAGGATAAAAAACCTAATTTGAGCATTAACACCATATTTTGGAGTTCATTAAGTCATATGGTAAATTCATTATATTAAATTTCAAGTCATTGTTTATAAGTGTACTTGGGATGATAGTTATAGTGGTTTGAAACATGTTGAATATGGGATTAAACTGGTTTATTTGAAAATATTTAATTACAATGTGGAATCATTTATCATGGAGACACATGAAAATCAATTATTTTATGTCATTGGTCCATCAAATGATCAACGGTCAGTTTTTTTGAAAATAAAGAAGACATTATTTGGGTTATGAAGATAATGTTGATGATGTTTGTGATTTACATAATCCATATTCAACTATTATGCAATTTTCAATTAATTACAATGAGTATAGGACCGACACAGTGCATGCAGTACGTAATGATCATGATGAATGCATGTGGGAAAACAATAAATTGTCCTCATAATTTGTGCTGGTAAATATTAAAATTTTGTTAATTTTTTTAAAGCCTACCAATTCAAGCCTCTTTTTTTACTGAATTATTTTTTGTCTTCCTTATTTCTAAATTTTCAATTTTCTAATGATATAAAGGTATAAAAAATTCCATTACACTTTCCAGTAGAAATTTCAGATACAGATAGTGAGGAGCAGTTACCAAGGTATATCTTTTATTACATATTATTAAATATTTAGCAAAATAATTATTCAATGAAATAAATCTGTTAATTTACAAAATTTTTTTGAAGTATTATTGATGAGTCCTTAGTGCAGAAGACATATCATGTTACTAATATTAAATCAAGTTCTCAAGTTAGTAAATGTGGTATTACACGTTTACCAAAACTATTACTTACTCGTGATAATGACAGTGTACACATCCTCTTTGAGGATTATATTAATGTAATTTGCCCAATTGTAGTTCATTTTATCAGTTATATTGCAATACAGATCCATTGCAAGATTAGTATTTTATATCCTGGTTGGAAGTTGGGGGACAACCCAGAAAAGCAATCTATTTGGGAGGCCATGGTGGTAAAATATTTTAATTGATGTATTTTATCTCATTTTTTAATAATACATATTATAAATGAAATTTAATTTATTGAATTACAGATTACATTCATTTTTGAGGAAACCAAAGAATTTATGAAAAGAAATATCTCTTTAGCGGCAGTTTGATGGAGATATTTTAAAACAAATCTCAAAAAAATATGTATTTCAATAAAGAAGGATTGAAAAACATGCCTCGGGTATCTGTTTATAGATGAAGATACATGGAAGTGATTTTTTGAAATTCGTAATGAAGAATAATTTCATCTATGATAATTATTTTATCTTACAAAATTTATTATATATTTTATTTATTACTTAGTAGTTCATTTTTATATAACATTCCTCCATGAGATCTCATCAAGAGATCTAGTTTCAAAATGTATACCCTCATACTTTATCACGTGGAGGGTACTCGTATTTGGAGAAAAAAATGGTTGACAAAAAATTTAACGCATTAAGAGATCGATCTAGTAGTGGTTTATAAGTGGCTCAGTTTGTTCCTCCATCTCCTCCAACATTCCATGAAAATGGAAACAAGGATGAAGAAGAAAAAATGAATAGTATCTTACAAGTGATTCTAAGAAAGTATCTGATAAAATTGTAAGTAAATATTATTTATTTATTATCAATTTTAATATTTTATAAATTATAAACACTAATATATCTTTTTTATTTTTCATTTTAGGATGAACATTAAGAGTAGGATACATGTGTCTCTTTTATCTTTGAGGGTAAGACGGAAATCCTAGACACTTCTTTGGGAAAGGTAGAACACCCCTGCCGTGATAGACGATATCAGGCAGGTGTTAGTATTCCGAATATTTTTTGTATGAGTCGGAAATCAAGAGACCTGGAAATAGAATCCTTAAACGTAGAGCTAAACAAAATGAAACAGTCTATGGGTGATCAAATTCAAGTAACAGTGTAGAAGGATTTTTTATAACAAATGGAAAGATAGTCACAGTATGCGCAACCTTCCTACGTATATTATTTTTTTTATTAGTTTTTCTTTTTTATAATTTATAATCATGAATATAAATGTTTCATTTTTCATCCTTCTCAGCCTTTTCACCTGAACTTCCCTACCCCGTCTCCCCACCCCACCCCGTGTGATCAGCCTTCCCAGGTATATTATTTATTTTTATCAAATTTTCTATTTTATAAATTATAAGGACTAGTATAACTTGTTCATTTTTCTGCCTTCTCCGCCTACTCACCCGGACTACCCTACCTCACCTGCCTACCCTACCCCGTATGAGAAGCCTTCCAAAAGGTATATTATATTTTTTTCATCAAATTTTCTATTTTATAAATTTTAAACAGTAATATATCTTTTTTATTTTTCATCCTTCCCAGCCTGCTCACCCGAACTACCCAGCCCCATCTACCTAACCTACCTCATATGAGCAGCCTTCCCATGTATATTAGTTATTTGTCATCAATATTTACATTTTATAAATTATAAACACTAATATAACATTTCAATTTTTCAGCCTTCCCATCCTACTCACTCAGACTACCCTACCCCATCTGCTTACTTTGATTCTCTAATACCTTACTCAGACCAAAAAGTTTATTGTGAATTGTTTGATGGAGATCCTCACATACATATTGTTGTGTTATGATACATGATTTTTTTTGGAGATTTTTTATATCACCAACCTATGAAGATGGGTCAGGTTAGAGTATCAGATCTCGATATTATAGATCCAAATGCTCTACTACCATTTTTTACCATGGAGATCACCGTAGTTGGGGATTGTGTTGTTTATTTTTTACTTTGGCCAACTGATTTTCTTTGTTATATTTCATATGAGGTATGTTTTTTTTAAAATATTAATTACAAATGATTCATCATTAATTATATATTTTGGACATTTAACATATATATGATTGTCTAAAAGCAGAAGAATCTACACAAATGAAACAAAATGTTTAGGAATAATCGACTGTAGATACATCATATTTTTCTTATGAGATACAAGTTTATCTCAGGCATCTTCTTCGTTTGATTTTATCTATGGGTTTTGGATGACGACCAATATATAAGGAAGAGAGTATCCATTGAGAACACTCACAGATGATATCATGCTTCTAGTAAATTTTGAAGGGCTCGACATGAATGTGGTGCAGTTGTTTACCATGTACGTAATTTGACATTTGAATTTGTATTTAATTAATAAAAGATGGTTTTAAATTTACAAACTATTTTTTCATTTTCAATTTGGTCCCTACACACGATTCTTTTACAAAATGAAATTACATACATTTACGGTTTTATAGATCCATAATTCATTTCCATAGAAGTTCAATATGTAAAGAATCCTCATAGAGTAGTATATGTGTGTGATAGATTATGACATACGAATATTCAGTGCTGGTTAATACCATTTCTTGATAAGTAAGAACAGAATAATAATTATGAACTAATTGTCATTATAATGACATTAATTGTGAACTTTCTGTATTGTAGGTGGAATTGGATGTAGGCATATTATGCCCAAGTGAATGCACTGTATATTGGTTTTTCTCTTTATTAGGGAATGTTCATAAATGATTTTCCACTTTGTTAAAAAAGTATGTTTTTTTATAGGCTCAATATGATTAATTTCCATTTTTAGATATGTATTAATATCTTTTATATATGAAAATGATGTTCATGGGGAAAAAATTAATAAGGAATACAAGTCGATAAAGACACCAAATAAATTCCAATTTGTGGAAGTACAGGTAATTAGTTTTTATATTAGAATTTGAACTGA
The DNA here is from genome assembly GCA_963277665.1 of Viscum album. Taxonomy (NCBI): domain Eukaryota; kingdom Viridiplantae; phylum Streptophyta; class Magnoliopsida; order Santalales; family Viscaceae; genus Viscum; species Viscum album. The sequence goes on along the minus strand of OY728159.1, from coordinate 988,049,116 downwards.
TTTTACGTTAAATATTTATTTTTATTAATATTTTAATGATTTATAACTTTAGCGCCATCGTCAACAAGGAAATGTTGAATGTGGTAATTATATTCGACGATTTATGAATGAGATAGTCACAACTGGGAAGACCGCTGACTTTGATAAGGATAGTTGTATTAATTATTTATATTTTCATCCATATTATTCTATATTTTATCTCATATCATTCAATGTTATTACAAGCATTCAATTATTCAAATTCTAATTCCCAATCTGATATGACCCATATTCAATCTACTTTTGGGAACTATTTGTTACGTCAGATTAGTATTTGAGGTATGTATATTCTAATATTTCTAATTGACATTACATATGGGTTAAAAAACTAAATCTTTTGATATATTAAGCATTGAAACCTAATAGTAATAAAATTAATGCTTTAACAATAACCAATAATGATCATGTCGTAAATTTGAGGTACGTGTATTTTAATTCTACTTAATTTTGAATGGGTAATATTATGAATTTTCTAAAAAAATTGCAACTTTTAGCATAGTTTTTGTGTTTATGCATGGTATATAAAAGAATAAATAATCAATCAACCATCTGCTGAGAGGCTATGTACTATCCATGCTAACATGAACCCATGTCGTACCTACTACAAATCCATACCAAAAAGATAAAAAAAATTATAACTGACAAAAAACAATCCAAATATGCATTAAACATATTATAAGGTATCATTAAGGAATTGAGTATTGAGTCCGGCAATAATGATGACGTGTTAACATGTACTTGATATACACATGGAATAAATTTATTGCATGGTACTTGGTATCCATAATGAATTGTATTTTAGGATTAGCCATAGGACAATCATAGGTACGTCGTAATCATTGGCTCCTGTGAGGTCAACCACCCTGGTATAATCATATCATGAGGGTCCACTTGTTCCAACAATAACATAATGCTTCCCTAGGTATGGTAATACATTTAACAAGGAATACCATAAATATAAGAATAATACATGTCATCATGAGATGTCTGTAGAAACATACATAAACATGTGATAATTATGTAACATGGTAACAATTTACATTATATTTTTTAGGGAATAAAACATCAAATTTGATCTCTGGGGATACACATTCACATTAGTTACCATATAAGAAAAAGACTCTCAAGGCCACACACACACACAACTACGAATAACATAAAATTGAAATATAAGATATTTATTTACATCTCCCCTAAATATTTTTAACATATAAAATATTTATATGAAATTAGAAACATGGTAACTTGAGTATTAAATAACAAAAACCCTTAACATACATCCTAATATACATCTATAATAAGAAATGTACATACACTCAGCCTTCATGGGATATCAACACATACATAAAATAAAAATTATAGTAATTGGAAATGATAAATGATTCTCTTCCAATGATTTAATTCATTATCAAACTCATTCTCAGCCAACTTTTTCTGATTGGCCATTCTAGCACATTTTACCATCAAACCATCCCATTCTTCCTTAACCACAGATGATTCATTGCCTACAGTGGAATATTCTTCCATCATTCGATGCTATAATTCATTAACTTCTCTCTAGTGCCACTATAAAATCATTGATTGGAGGTACGTGTATTTAAATGATATCCATGTAAATTTTTAAATGACTCATATGTATTATCTTGGATATAAATGAATAGTTGGGTGGTGTGATAACTGAAAATGCTAGAGTTGTGGGACATGGAAAGGTCATCAACATTTTGAAAAAAATCATTGATTGGAGGTACGCGTATTTTAGTTATTCTTTATAATACAAATTCATACACATTTTTTAATTAAATAGATAAAAGTATTTATGTTCTATATTTTTATTGAATGATAAATATTGATTGATTGTTGGGTATATTCTATTTTTTACAGGGGTTTCAATTTAAATGGAATTGTAGTTTTTCTGAATTTTCTAAAAAATAATTAACTTACGGTGTCAGTTTTTTTAAAAATTGACGCCATTATTTTTAAAAAGGCTTTCGATGTCCGTTTTTTATAAAACTAACTTGTAATACTTAGAATATTAGATTATTTGGCGTTGGTTTTTAAAAAATTGATACCAAAGATACTATTTTTTACGTCGCCTTTATAGACATCGGTAAAAAACCAATGTCAAAAATAAAATAAAAATCCGATGTTAAAATGTGTTTTTCACTAGTGGTTCATGAAATTATTTTTCAATATGTAATTCCAACTAAATTATTTATAAATTGATTTGGAATGAGTCAATTGAGATAAAGAAAAAGGATAATAAATGGGTTGGTATCTATGTGGAAAAATTTACAGGATATGTGAGGCAAGATTTGGGTATTATAATCTAACAAAAATGTAATGTTGATCAATTATCGACTGTCATAAAACAATGCCTTTGGAGGGAATTATATAAAAGTGACTTATTTAAATATTATATGATTTGATGATTTGATATCATGATACAAATATATGTTAGAGTTACATATCAATTTCATAGTCTTGGTATAATGAGAAAAATCGATTTGTATGTAAAATATAAGAACCAATGGGGTACGAAGACTATATTTCCCTTATGATAATTTTTTTGGAAGGTTATTGAGGAAATTAACATAAGGGGAAAAAGTGTTTTATGTGTTTAATGTAAGGACAGAGAGTTGATGAATGAAAATGTAATGGGAATAATATAACTAATGATTCAATTAATTATCATTCCCCATAGTATGCACGTCCAACACATTAGTGTTTCTATTTCGAAGAGATTGGGAAATATTTTGATAATTTCCAGAGTCTAAGGTTTTATAATGTTGAATACTAACAAACATTAACGAAAAATGATGAAGGGAAACTTTATTCAATCATGATAGTTAATGTGAATCATGATAATTAGGCCACACTAGTCCACTTATCCTTATTTGGGAATTTATTTTTTATTTTGTATGAACACCCCTTATAAAATATTATTACTCATTATTTAGTGAAATTTTATCTAATTATATCCTTCAACATTGTTTTATGAATAATAATATATTTTATATATTTTGTCTATATAATAATGAATCCATTAATTCAAAATAATATTTTAAATGGTAATATAATATTTATGGAATAAATGGTGAATTATAATTTGGAAGTTGTTATGTCTCCAGGTAATATATATTTAGGAGTTAAAAATTTCATCATGAGTTTGTGAATTGAATATTTATAGTATATTCAGCATTATTGACTGACAATTTCATGTTTTATGTCATGGGATTTTATCAAAATTATGGATATTTTAGGAGATATTTATTGAAATGAAACCATTTTTTTAATGTGGCAATGTTATTTGAGGCAGAATGGAAATAAACATTGTTAACATGTGATTAAAGTTAATAGTAAAAATAGTTGTTTATCTTATATTTAGTGGATAAAAATTCAATGAAATCAAAATTCATATCATTTAGAGAAGATCACTCATTATATCAACATCCTAAAATATACATTAAACAAAGTGGAATGTTTTCATGTAGTTCCAAATTCAGTTTTATATTATTGGAATCTAGATAATACAGTAGATTTTTTGTTAATTCTATAACAAGTTGATTATATAGAGTTTAGTTTCATCACTATATATCATCCAGACATAAATTGTCAGTATTAGATAATATTTCTAACTCTTGAGGATATGATATGATATTTTCCATTGGATTTCAATGGTGGTGTTGATGAAAAACATCCTCCCGGTGAGGTTTCCTACAATAATATCCTTCACATGAGAATTCAAAATGCTCCTTATGAATACCTTTATGAAATGATGTGTAGAACTAAAATATAATGTAATTATTTTACATGAGTAAATATATTGAAGCTTAAGCTATCTGATGAGATGGAAGATAGGGTTAAATATATTCAAAATATATATATATATGTAAAAAATTCAGCAGTGATTCACGATCGAGTAGATAATTTTATAAAAAATAATACCACTCACAAGGAATTTTTTTTTTTGAAAAACCACCAACTTATAGAAGCAATATGGGAACCAGAGGATGAAATGAGGAACATATATCCATAGTTATTCATACCAAATCGATGAATTTCAGGGTAGAAATTTGTTTTTAAGGGGGAAGAAAATAACAACATGGGTTTTTATGATCTATATTATTTAAATAAATTATAATATATTGATATATTGTTTTCCACATAACTCAATGTAAGTATTTATCCACATGCAACCCTGGGTTATGTAATGTGAAACATGAAAATGAGTTTAAAAAACTATGATATATTACATTTTTAATTATTTAAATGTGAAAAATATAGTAAAACCACTAAACATAGTGATATAAATAGTGATAGCTTCTTTTCAAGTATTAATTATAATGTTTTTATATAAATAAAATAGATTTATGAAAAAATATTCATTTTTTATAGTCATTATATGTTTCCAAACTTGTTTTTTTGAATAACCTTTTAAATGATTGTTTGTAGATAATAATAAAATTCAATTTTCAAACATTTAGAAAATTACATTTATTAAATAAACATAATTTTTGGAATTAGAAAGTCAAAATTATATTATGGTGAATTTTTGTGATATTCCTAAAATGATTAAACTTTTTATGAATAATGAAAAATAATACATTTTAATTTAAAATTTCAATTTTGATAAATTTATTTATAAAGGTATAATATATTATATATATAATTTATTGTAAAATTAGTTCAATTTCGCATCCATTTATCCAATTTATTCATTTTTAATGACATTCGTACTGATTTTTTATATAAAATCTTTTTGTGCTTTTTAAAATTTTCTCTTTTAAATCTCGCATTCTAATCGTAACTATTAGAGTAATTTTGAATTAAAATTTTCATTACCAATGAATGGAATTATGAAAAATAATTTCCTTATTTATGATAAGAATAATTTATATTTTTTAATGTGGTAAAATTTATTTATTACCAAAATGATGAGTAAAAATGGTAAAAATTAATGTACCACTATTAAGGTAAAAATAATATTTTTCGGAGTTATACAAAAAGGATAAAGGATGGAAATAAATAAAAAAATTCCCAACAACCATTGGATGGCCATATTTTTTACAGATCCCTTATATTTTCTATAATAAACCATTTTTAATCCTTTTTAAATTAAAATAATGGGGTGGAATTATTTCATTCAAAAACATTACAAGTGTGCCACTCATCTCAATTATAAAAGGCCACTCATTATCCTATCTTATTCACACTGTAAAACCATATTTTTTAGCTAATAAATATTTTAATACTTTACCAAACTCTTATATATTAGTTTCAGCTTCATTTTTCCTATAATTTCAACATATAATTTATTTTGTGTAAAATGTCAAGATCATACCCATTGAAGAGGTAACACTCTCCAACAAGCATTTTTTTATACATCTACCTCCACATACATCAATTATTATTATTCCATTCTAATATAATATCCTAAATATATTACATATATATGATATTTTTTATTTTTTATTATTTACTTACAACCTTATCAATTTCTTTCAAATAGTTTTTGAAATCATCGTTCGTGTGTATAGTGGACTACCTCTTCATGACCAGATGACAATCATTTTTAAACTTAGACCACTCAAGGATGAAACTAATGATGGATTTATTATTTTTATTTGATTCTGATATTAATTGGATTCTACATCAAAATATCACAGAAACCTTCAAACTATTAATTTTTTGGGAATACGGCAATGTTGCTCATATTTACGGTGAAAACCCTCCTCGCTGTGCGATGTGATATGTTAATTCATTAAATATAATGTAATAAAGACTATATTAATTAAAATATTATATATATATTCCATAATAATGATTCAGTAATGATAATATATCATTTTGTATTATTTATTTCAGTATAACAATAAAATGATAACAACATTCATTTGTGCGTACAACTTACTGTCTCCAAGAACAATGTACTTCTCATTCTATCACTATATTGTATGGATTACTATATATATATTTCTATGGAGTATATATAATATTAATATATGTTTTTAAAATCAGGAGATGATGGAATCATGAACCATTTTTTCAGATCCAAAAAATTAAAAATCAAAAAATATATATTAAAAACAATGTGCTTATTATCTGAAATGTTACATTAACATGGAATTGATTATAAATCGGTAATAAAAAAGCATTATATCAAATCTGGTATGATATATATAGTTTTTGAATTGAAATAAGTTTTTATTAAACATATATTTATTATATAGGACATTTTAATTAGAATGATAGAAGATTAGACTTGCGGTAAGGGATTACTAGTCTCTTATTTATATTTGGGAGACTTATGACATAATCACCAAAAGCTTATTATTTGTGTGTTATATAACGACCTTTGTCAATTGTTACCATTAATATATTAATTTTAAAAATATTTAATGTTCTCATTAATGATATTATTTTATTGGTCTTATAAATCATGCAATTACCAATGTGCTAACAGATTTTTATCTCACTTTTTTACTCTATGATCCACATTCTATATTCACCACAAAATTCATTTATGTGGTGTAAATATTATTCATGAATTTTTATTCTGATTATTATCCTTAAATTTAGGGGGATTTAAATATTCCATTTATGATCACTTTTTAATTTTTTTATGGTATAAGATTGATAATCAGAAATTATAAATACATATTAGATACATTTATTTATGGGTTATTCATGATTTACTCAACAATTCACTTGAATTTGTATTATTTTTATAACAATAATGAACTATTTATTCAATGAAAAAATTAATGAAAATTGATGAAAACATGATTTCTACTTGGTGTACCTCATACATGACGTTTAGGTATTATTCATAACATTTCTTCAAGGCCATATACCTACTCGTGAAGAACTCGGAAGATGTAAAGATAATATAATTTAGAGAACAACATAAATGACCTAAAATATTTAAAGACTTTAATCCTAGAAAATTTGAAATTCATACATGTAAAGAACAATAATTACCCGATGTTCATGTTTGGAAGAATATCCAATGTCAATGATATGAACTGATTCATTGATGGGAAAAGTGGAATCTATTATACGGTGTGCATAAAACATATATGACGTGTATATATCGGGACCAAAGCCATGTAAACCAATACATGGTTTTTATAACTTACTTGATGTGTAGTTCCCAACCCTATTAATATTGGTAGAACCTCTCTTCCGACAAGATATTCACACATTTATGTCTTCTATTATTTTCCCATCTATTTTAATAATTTTACATATTAAAATAGAACTCTTTCATTATATTAATTTTTCTAGAAATTCCTTGAGATTTATTGATAAATATATATATGTTATAGACCCATTATTTATCCATTTCAATTTATCTTCCATTTTAAATGTCTATTTCATCACCACTTTTTATTCTTTGTAAAAACCTCCATGTTTATTAAACGTTTCTTCAATAAAGTTTAGTTCTTGGTTGTTTCTTACTTTCATCGATTCTAGATTGCTCGTTTTACATTGTTAAATAATGTGAAGTCATTTTCTGATTATATTATCATTAAATGAAATTGTTTAACACAAATTCTTTCATATTTAATCCTATAGTTCATCTATATAAACTATTTCGTGATTATTAATATCAGGTTTTATATTTCTCTTTTTTTGATCAACACCTCCATGTTCTAATAATCCTGTTGGGGTTATTTGTCGAGAGTAAAGGTGTTTTTAATCCTAAATATCGTGAAACTTATTTTTCTATAATATCTTATTAAATAATTTAAAATAAAAACAAAATAAAATCATTGCCCAATATGGATCCAAAGGATTAATATCTTTGTTAAATTAGGATCGTGCATAATATTTTAAAAAAACATGAACATTTATTTAATTTCTTCTTCTCTAGCTTTTTTTGGCCCTCAAATTATCCATAGTATATGAAATCACATTTGGATATACATAAAAAATGGGTGAGCTAAAATCCCAATAAAATGATAGATAAGATCATGAAAAAATAAAACATTAGTGAAAATAATCATTGTCATAATGAAATAAGAATATGATCATAATCATTATAGGGTGCCTTAGACAATGGCATGGAATGCAGAAATGCATAATAATGAAATATATTGTGTTAGTGGTAAACTACAACTCCTAATTCTGAAAAAGGATAGCATCATGTTCATTCATATTTACCATTATCTCATTAGGGTTTTCAGATTACACATTTAATTGGAGTTCTATATAATTTCATGCGTACCAATAACATCATAACATTTACATTGCACTATATAATTCTAGGATAACATGTTACATCATAAAATTTGCATTATCATGCATTCCACATAGAAAATATTTCTATCATGATCATTTAATAACCCCTGGAATGTAATGGTTTTCATTTCATAATAATACATTCATAAAATATGGGTTCCCAAATTAATGAGGAGTTAACATACTTGATGTAAGAATCATCAACCTTAAGTGATTAACAAAAAATATCAAGAAGTAAATTTGGGTTTTGTTGAAAGAATTGTTCTTTTGGAAGTCATAGTTTTTTGTATTAAACTCATGTAGAAAATATTTATATCCCATAAAAGTAATTATAAGAATGATGAAATTGTTTTTATGGAATATCCATACTAAAAATCAGTGAAATAGAGAAAACCCAGTGATAGGGAGTTGGGTTCGATAATTCCCCTTACCTAGTGTCTGAAATCATTCTTTAGGTTAATATCCTTTACAATAATAGTGTATTCATTAAATAAAAAATCTGAAACCTTTTATAAATTAATATTTTTAATTTTTGTTTTATTTTTTTAATTTTTGTGATTTTATATGAGTTTTATAGTTTAATTTCATCGTTTAGTAGAATTCATTTTCATAGTTTTCATCAATAGTTTGCTTGTATTCATGAATTGAAGTACATGTAAAACATGGATAAATATCCAAAAAATTTATTATATGTTATTAATGATATTATAGAATCTTAAAATATTTAATAATGAATTTTTTATATGGTATTAGTATGTATCATTAGATAAATTTTAATGATGGTTATTTTATGTTCATTTTTGAAGATTTTCGATCACAATGAAGTCATTTTGTTTTATCATTTATTATTATGTCTATAAGTTATTTCTAAAATATAAAGTGGATCATAAAATAAACATTATAATATTTTTCAACAATTATAATGGTTTTTTTAACAACATTGAAGGCGTTAAATGAAAATGAGATTGCACCACCCATGATGTTAGTAAGTTGACACATCACGAGCGACGATTAAATTTTTAGAATAAAAGAGATATAGGGGATATTTTAATAAGGGGTATTAAATTAACATGATATAATAAAAATATTTCAATCATAATTTATTTATCATTACATTGTTATAAGAGAATGTGAGTATAATAGAAAAAAATTTAAACATTTAAAGAAAGAGATAGAGTATTTTCCTATTTAATTTATCCTACTTCAGGACTTCCATAGGAAATGTTTTTTTCTTTTAAGGTGACCATTTGCTCCTTGACGTGAGATTGGGGATAGAGAAGAGTATTGGGAATAATTTTGGAAAGTATAAATTCTTGAGAGTTTTGATGATAAAAGGGTGTGAGGGGTGGTATTTATATTGGAGGAGAGGGGTGTTATATCATTAATTAATTCATTAGTTTAATATTTTTCTCAAGACATGAAATAGTGTTGATTCATGAGACTATATATAGTAATTATAGAATGTGAGTTCAAAATAATGGTTCTTTAATATGTGATGACTCAATGAATAGTGTATGTAATTTATAATGTATATATACTATAAATTATCGTATTTCTCTTTTCACCAAAAAATCATCTATTTTAGAAAAATCACAGAAAATTACCCAAACCATTTCATGAAATGTAGAATTCAAAAATAAATGCCATTTTATGAAAATAATTTTCTAAATACAAGTGAATTATTTTTTATTAAAATAACAATTTTCATGGAATATACATATTTTAAAAGTATAACTAAATTAATAACACTCTAAAATATTATTGAAGGAATAATAAAATTATCATAAAATCATAAGACATTAAAATGTTAATTTATGAATATATTTTATGAAAATATATTTTCATTTAGATTATTTAATTAATCCTAAAATCATAACCAAATATTTATGACTTCTAAATATACGAAAACATAATTAATAATTTTTAAAATATTTCTATACTTATATAATGATATAATTATATCATATTTTAAATAATAAGATTCCTATGTTTTATTTATACTTTCATGGGTGACGATAAAATTTATTTGTCCTATTTAAAATTCATAAGGGTCATATTACTATTGTTAGGGTCAAGTTACTATTTTATCAGTATTGGATCCTTAACATCAAGAAATACATCTAATTTCCTTAATTAATCATTTCTCAAGTCTCTATTACGGTATATAATTTATTTTATGTGATTTAAAATATATGAGATCACTATAAGAAGGGATAAATTCCATTGATAACTGGTTGGGTCATTTCATTCTTCCACCTTTTAAAATTTCCCCCACGAAATTTCATTTTACCTAAAGAGCTGATGGTACTTCACATTCATCTCCTCCTCATGTTCCCAAGTTTCTTCTTCATAATTATGGTTCCTCCACCAAAATTTGACATGGTGGGTTTTATTTTTGTTGAAAACATTATCTATCTAGTATAAAATCATTAATGGGTGCTTCTCATAAGAGATATCATCTTCCAGTTGTACCACATTCGATATCAATACATGTACGGGATATGCTCTATAAATATTTAGGAGTAATACATGGAACACGTCATGAAAATTATCTTTATTATTTTGATTTAAAAGGAAATAGTTCATAGATCCAATTTGATAAACTATCTCAATTGGGCCACTGTACCTTGGGTTTCACTTCCCTTTCTTTCCAAATAGCATGACAATCAAAAATGGTGATATTAGAAGGAATACATTATCTACAACTTTCAACTCATAGTCCCTTCAATGGATGCACCATAGTAATTTTTATGAAATTGGGATGATTTGATATGTTATTGGATGGATTGAACCTTCTCATTCATTTTTTCCAACATCATGTCTATGTACCTTTCTTTCTATAACTTCATTCCTACTGGTTGCAGTTCAATATTTCTTTCCATAAAGAGATTCATATGGCGCCGTCTGAATAATAGTGGGGAAGATATTGATGTATGAGAACTCAACCAATCAGAGATTCCAATCCCATCCCCATTTTAATTATTAAGGGTATTATCATATAATATCATCATGTATCTAAATAGTCATTTCAAATTGGACATTGGTTTGGGGGTGATAGGTCAAGCTGAAATTTAATTTAGTACTCAATGAATGTTGGAGAATTATTTAGAATATAGAAGTGAATGTGAAATCTCAATCAGATAAAATTTAGAGTGGAACTCCATGAAGTCTCAACACATTATTCTCACATATATTTGTAAGTATTTCAAGGGAGGTAAATTCCAAAATAGTGATAAAGTTTTCAGTCTGGGGGAATCTTTCCAACACAACCCATACCACATTATTTCATTTGATTTTATTTAGAAGGATTGCGAAAAAGTCTTTCGTTACACTCCATCATTTCCATGTGGGTATTGGAATTTTTTAAATCATTTGACTAGGAATTTTTCGGTATTCATTAACTTGATGACATATCAATCACCATGAGATATATTCTGCAATATCTTTCTTTATGTTGTCCCACCAGATGTGTTCTCGAGGATCCCAATACATATTGGTACTCCTCATATTGATATATAAGGTCGTTCTATTTGTATTATCAAATAGATCATTCATTATCCAAGGCGATGAAGCCAAACAAATTCTCATTCCAAAGAGAATGACACCATCATCTTCGATTTGAAACCCATGCATCATCTTTTCCATTACGTACATTCGCCTTATTTTATAACTATGGATCATCCCTTGTGATTCCTTAATCTTTTCTTGGATAAATGGTTGTGAAATAATTTTGTCATGGTTGGGTGTATTCCTTATAACTATGATTTTAAAATACATTTTTTCCTATCTATGATGACTGGTTCTTTCTCAATACACAACATTTATAGAGTAGCAGGTTCTTCTCTTCACATAGCATCATCTATCTTATTTTCCTTTACAGGATGATAGTGAATAGAGAAATCATATTCTATGATTAACTATATCCATCTCCTTTGATGCATGTTGAGCTCTTTTTGTGTGAATATATAATTTAGGCTCTTCTAATCGGTAAATATATTAAACATCTCACCCTGGATGTAGTTTTTTAATATTTTCAAGGATAAAATCATTGTTGAAGGCTCTAGATCATGTGTAAGGGAGTTCTGCTCGTGGATCGCCAATTGTTATGAGGTGTAGGATATCAAATTATCATTTTTCATTATTAAATGGCCCAATCCTTTCATGAAACCATCATTGCATATCATTAAAAATTCTCCACTTCTCAATAATGTGACTAAGGTACATTGATCAGTCTCTTCTTTAGCTCCTTGATGGTATCCTCACATACTTCTATCTAGAAATACTTTACCACATTTTTTTTAACATAGTTAACATGGATGGAGATCATGATAAATTTCATACAAGACATCGATAGTACACTTCCATGCTATGAAAATTGACTATTTCTATAACACTAGAGGTTTGATCCATTCCCCAATCATATTTTTAAGGGTTTATAAAAATTTTTCCACTTGTGATTGCATGTACCATGAATGTGACTTGTTGCATCCAAAAGTCACACTTGCTGATCTTGGTATACAAATCCTTCTTCCTTAATGAAAAGAACACAAGATTTATAATCTCTTCATATTCCTCCTTGGTTTGGCATTTAATGAGAATGTCATCGATAAGTACTACCAAAAATTTGTCCACAAAAAATTTAAAGACTATATTCATAAAATCCTTGATGATTGATGGGGAATTTTTTTTCTTCAAGGGAATCACATAAATCTTATTATTCCTATACCTCATACAAAAGGTATTATTTTTAATACCATACTAATTCATCTTTAGTTAATTATATCTAGAATAAATATCCACCATTTTAAAGTAATATTATCCTCACAACTGATCAAAAAAGTAATCAATCATTAGAAGAGGATTCTTTTTTTATTGTTATTTTGTTGAGTTCTTGATAATCAATAAAAAACCGAATTGATCAATCCTACTTCATGAAAAAGAGTACTGGTGTAGCCCAAGGTGATTAACTACGGCGTATGAATACATTACCCAAATGATCTTTATGTATCTTCTTTAACTTTTATAGTTTGATAGGTTCCCTCAAATAGGGACACAATGATATTAGAGTAGCTCCAGGTATGAGTTCAATTGAGAAATCTACCTCACGATCTAGGGAATGTCCCGATAACCCTTCATGAAATACATCACCGTATTCCCTCACAATCATCATTTCCCCTAGTTTGATAAATTCATTGGAGTCAACTATTTTAAGGAGGAATGATTCTTCACTAGGAATCAACACACACACCATTGAAAGATTTTCATAAAAAGATTCACGATATTCCATTCATTTGTACAGTATCATGGGATATTTTAGAATATGAAAAGTGGTTTCCTTTTCTCTACAGTTGGTATGATCCCGATATAAAAAGATAAAATCCATCCCTATTATAGCATCAAATTACACTATGAGAAATATTATGTGATTCACTGGAAGAATATTCCCTCATACGCTAATAGAAGAAGATTCCAACACATGGGTTTCAAGGATGGCACCACTGAGTGTTTTCATAGATATTTCTTCTTCAAGGTTTGTTGGATTCGATTAAATACTTCTAGAAAACTTTCATGATATATATGAATGACTATAAAAATAATGATATAAGACAGTTTATATTATTGTGTGAATTAGAAGTGTTCTTTCTAAGACTTTTTTTCTTGCTCCACATTAGTATTAGTGATGGAATAATCCTTCCCTTGATCCTTTTTCATTGGTGGATGATGTTGTTGATTACCCTAATGGACTAGAGATTTAGTACACCTGATTTCATAGTTCACTTAATCCCTAATGGTACATAATTTGACCATGGGTGGTGCTCTACTTTAATCTACAACATTATCCTACTTCTACATGTCTTTTTGACATTCACGATCTTGGTGAACTTATCTACTATAGTGGAATCATTTCCCCATACCTTTGAGGAAGTTCACATGATTACTATTCCCACATTTTTGACATGTCGTTGGTTGATTTTATCTTTATAAATTTATCATTATATCATTATATTGAAACTCCATAATTTATTTCTTATCACCATATCCACGAGACCATTCTTCGAACTCCTTATCCACTTTGAGATAACATCGAACAACTTCTTCATAACACCCAAGGTCTCATATTTCAATAGTCTTTAGAAGCTATGGTTTTACACCACTAATGAATCTATAAATTTTGCGATTATTACTGATAGTAAAACCCCAAGCATACCATGAAAGCCATGTGAAATTTTCTTCACATGTCATGAAATATTATCCTTCTATTTGATTCGTCTCTATGAATTATCCATCAATATTTTTTGGAAGAGTTTGATGGAAATACATTTTAAGAAACATTATCTTAATGTATTACCACTACTTGTCTTCAATTTCATCATTTTTCATATTTTTCTAAATCAAAAACCACCATTGATAAGCCTACCAATATACATTAAAACATCAAGATTCACCTTATACATCTCAAAAAACTAAAAAATAAAAAACATTGTCTCCATCAAGAAGACACACTATTCTATAACTAATGGATCAGAATATACTATAAACATTGAGGGTCGTTGAAAAAAACACTCAATAGCCTATTAATCCCTCTTAGAAGAAGGAATGAATTCCACATTATTCAGGTTATTGTACATAACAGAGACAACAAGGTAATAATCCCCATGAAATTTCAAACCCCACCACATAAGTGTGGGGGATGTAGTTTGGCAAATCACTATGTTCCCCTCACATGGGTTTTTGGCCATGTTTCTCCTCATTCCTACAATTTTATAAAATATAAAATCATAGAATAAAATATAAGGAAATAAGTAATGAATAAATAAAAAAAATTAAAATAAATATAATTAAATATCTCATTTGATCCCTATGTTTAGGAAATATTGTGGTGTGATCCCTTATACATAGTGTCAAAATAATGGTTTTAACTAAGGTTCTATAATACTAATTCCCAAATTAAATAAAGTGTCCTTTTATACATAATATAAAAAACTTCTTTTTCATTCATATATTTTTATTTAATTTTAAAGAAAAACAAAATAAAACCATTAAACAATAAGGATCCAAAGGTTTAGTGTCTTTTTAAAATTTGGACCATATATAATATTTATAAAATAAAAGGTAAAAATTTATTTAATTCATTATTCTCTGGATTCTTATTGGCCTTTTAATTCTCCTTTTTACATGTAATCACCAGAGGATATGCATAAAAATGGGATAAGGAAAATGCCTTGTAAGAGGATATATAAGATCATGATATAATATTACATTGGAGAGCATAATTATTGTCATAATATAATATGAATATGATAACAACCATTAAAAGAAGAATTAGAAAATGTCATGGAATGTGGCAATGAATTAAAATGAAATATCATGTCTTAGTGGTAAAATTCCACAAATAGTCATGGAAAAAAATAGTACCTTGTTCATTCATATTTCAGTTTATGTCAAGAGGTTTTTTACATTACCAAAGGAATTGGATTACTATATAATTTCAAGAATACTTGTCACATCATAACATATACATTTCACTATATATATCCACCAGCACCAGTCACATCACAACATTTACATTATTATGCATGCCACATATAAGATATATCAATATTAAACATATAATAACTCATAGAAAGGAATGAGATTCATTTCATAAGAATGATTTCATAAATATTGGGTTCATAAAATAAAGTGGATTTAACGTACCTCATATAAGATTCTTCAACCATGAATGATGAAGATACAATCTCAAGAAGTTTTTTGGTGTATTTATTTTGAAATAAGAGTTCATTGGGGAAATATATATTTTTTCATAAACTCTATTAGAAAAAAAATTTATAATATTTAAATGGTATGATAATTATAGATAAATAATATTTATGTAATATCCATACTAAAAATGGGTCCAAATAGGGAAGCCCCAAAGAAAGAGAGTTGGATTCATGAATTCCTCGTATATTGTGTCTGAAAGCTTCAATCAGGATAATATACTATAAAATAACATTTTATTCATTAATTAACAAATATTGATCCTCTTATACATTAATTATATTAATCATGGTTTTATTATTTCGATTTATTTCCTCTTAGATGTGTTTTATAGATTAATTTCAATTTTTGAGAGAATAACATTTGATGGATTGGATGATTGGTTTGTTTGTATTCATGAATGGATGTCAATGTAAAATGGGTTTAAATAGCCATAATTTATATTATATGTTATCAATTATCATATAGATTCATAAATGATCTTATAATGATTTTTTTATATGTAATTAGGATGAATAATTAGATAAATGTTAATGATGACCATTTTAACTTAATTTTTGTGTGTTTTTTATGACAAGGAAATCATTTTATTTTATCATTTTTTTCTGTATATGTTTTCTCAAAAATATAGAGAGGTTTTTATCATACACATTATAAAATTTTACTTCCATTATAATTAATTTATAAACATCCTTGATGGTGTTAATGGAAAATTAAAGTGCATCGCCCACAATGTTGGTAAATGGACACATCACGGGAGACAATTAAATTTTTAGAATATAAGATATAAAGGAAGGGGTTTACTGATGGATTGCACATTAAATTGATATAATAATAGTATATCAAACATAATATATTTATCATTACATTTTATCTATATAAGGTTGGAATAATATAAAAAATTAATGGATTTTAAAATAATAAGAGAGAGGATTTACCTCTTTAATCAATCCTCATTGAGGACCTCCTTAGGGAATGGTTTGGGAATTTTGATGATACCGAGATCACTTTTAAATGGGTTAGGGGATGTGGAAGAGTATTGGGTAAAATTTGGGAAAGTCTTAAGTCTTGATATGTATGAGGAAAAGAGGGTGTGAGGGGTGGTATTTTTAGTGGAGGAGAGGGGTGTTTTCTTATTATTAAATTCATTATTTTTTTAAGATAAGAAACAATGTTTATTATTGAGAGGAAATAAAGTAATTACATCAAGAATGTTTGAACCAATGGTGAAAACATTAGTGATGAATCAATGAATACTACATTTAACTTACAATATATATATAATAAAAATTACTATATTTCAGTGTTCACAAAAATTTCAATTATTTCTATAAAATTCCAAAAAATCACTATAACTGTTTTTTAACGTGATGAATTCAAAAATGAAAAAAATTGAATGAAATTATTTTTATAAATATATGTAATATTATTTTTATTTTAAATCATCATTTTCTTGAAATATATAGATTTTTAAATTATAACATATTTTATAACACTTTGAAACATTTCTTAAGGTATCATAAAATTAACATAAAATCACAAAACATCAAAATATTAATTTATGAATACATTTTTTGAATTTTTTTTAATTTAGTATATTAATCATAATATTGTAATTAAATACGAATGACTTAAAAAAATACCAACACTTAATCAATAATTACTAAAATATTTCCTAACTTATATTATGATATGATTATTTAAAATTTTCACTTATAAGATGCCTAAATTTTATTTAAACTTTCGTGGGTGAGAATACTATTCATTTGGGTAGTTTACTATTCATAAGGGACAAATTACTTTTATTAATTTCAAGTTACTATTTCATCAGTATTCGGTCCTTAACATTTAGAAATACCTTTAATTTCATTAATTCATTTATTATAATATCATTATTGTGGTCTATAAGTTAATTTATTGAATTTATACTATATTACATAACAATAAGAATGGAGAAATTACATTGATAATAGTTTGGGAAATTATACTAATGAATCTCTATAGTGATCCATGGTAATGATATAGTTAGTAAATAGTTTATGATAATTTTTCATAAATTTTTTTATATCCTTTCCCACGGAAGGATTTATCGAATGATATTATCCTAATAAGTGTTGATTAGAACTGTGAAAACAATCATGTGATGCATTCTACATAAAATCCTATCATAATTCCCATAATTTGTCAGTTATACTTTGACCATGAATAAATTCACCATATGTATCTTAAATAGGTTTGTCCAAAAAAAAATTGGTGAACATTTCACCAATTTTTAGCTTAATCGATACGATTGTCCCTAGATAAATCTAAATTATATGCTCTCAATATCCATAAAATTGACCTGCACCCCTACCTTTTTTATCTAACTTAAATTAAAACAACCTAGATTTAGAAAAAAAACTAAACTTGAATAGTGATCTTGAAGAACCCATTCATATAGTTTTATTTGAATGGCTGCGAACATGCCAGTAGTCCCAATGGGTTTGAAATATCACTTCAACATTGTTATGTACTTGTATTAAGTGTAAATTGGGATTATAAATTTACAATATAACCTAAATCTGTAGAAATTCAATGAGGCATGTAGTAGAGTCATATTTTGGAACTATTTATAGGGATAATGATTCAAAGGTATATTGACATTCACAACAAACCCTAAATTACATCACCAATTCAACCTTTCGTCTTTTACTTCCCATGTTACTTCTAAAATTGTTCTTCCTCTTCCATGTCAATGCACGCATGATCTAATCATATCTCCCTCAATTAATATATATATATATATATATATATATATCCCATTTTCGGCCATTGTATCCTCCATGGACCCTTGTACCTCTCATGAATATTGGATGCCCATGCAAAACATTTTATTAATCCTAAGATTGATAGAACAATCATTTTTATTCACCACATCATAATGTATGAGTGTAAAAATCTTGCATAACCAGACCATTAAGAACCCCAATATGTTCACCTACTAATCAGGCTCATTATAGACAATAGTTTACCATCCATTATTTGTGATTCCCCCAACACAATGAACCCTCTTATTTAAGCTAACAATATTGAGATCAAACCTATAATCATTCACATGATCTAAAAAATGGGAAAATTTAGTGGTATTCCTTGTAAATACCCCTAGGGGAACATCATTAACATTAGTAAGAATTGTTATTCCTTTCCCAACCAAGTAGTATAATCATAAAATATTCGATTATGATTTTCCCATTCTCATTACATGATAGAGCCATGGATTGGTTAAAATTTCATTTTCCCAAGTCAGTCACTACATGGAATGAGTTATCTATAAAATTATTATATAAATATTTTCCCCAAACATGACTTAGAATTTTTGAATAAAGAAATCAACACCAAAATCAATAAGTTGGAAAAAAGTTGTGGGAAATATGGGTTATATTCATGGACCTGAACCAAAAATTCCCACATCATATAATATATGTGAAGATACAGTTCAAAAAAGTGTCCTAGGGAAATCTGAGTGTTTCCTGTTCTTAGGTAGATGTTGAAATTGTTGGTGGAATAATGCATATTATAGTAGATGTAGACCAATAAATTTGGCGTGATGTTTCCCACATGTATAGTCTATTAAATACTGATAGGGGACCACCATAGTGAAAAATTAGTCACATGGAAAAGGCTATATGCCTCATAGAACATGTTGAGGCTCTAAAAATTTAGATGGAGTCATTTAAATTACATAATATGAAACCACCCCCTCCAACTCCTATAATTGATATTCAGTCCCATGACATCTGAATAGGACCTCATTTATAAAAATAATAGAGGGTGGGGATAAATGTAACTCATTTCCAAGATTCTTATTGTATTAAATATATCCAACAAGTCCAAGAATGAATATAACCCCCAAAATATCACCAGCATCAACAAATATATCAAAAGAGGTAAGATTAGTGGATCTAAAAACAAAAAATGTTTATTTTCAGTATATGAGGGTCAAAATTCTTCAAAGGAATCGTGGAAGCTTGGGTACCATCCATATGGTTCATCTCCTTGACCACAAAAATAATTCAAATAACCATTTCTATGATCTCAAATGTTTCCACATGAATGGAAGTAATAATTCCAAAAACTGTAACTATGAAACCAATAAAATTCCCAACCACTCCAAATCAAACTTTTAAAACTTCTCACTTCCTTTATGTAGTAATTAGATCAAGTGCTTAAAACACATGATATAGAAATGATAAAC
This sequence comes from Viscum album, assembly GCA_963277665.1. Lineage (NCBI taxonomy): Eukaryota > Viridiplantae > Streptophyta > Magnoliopsida > Santalales > Viscaceae > Viscum > Viscum album. The sequence continues at coordinate 988,028,838 of OY728159.1, read as the reverse complement.
TGAAGTGCAGTTGTTCCAATTCTGAGGCACTAGATGTGTCAAATTTCAAAACCTTAAAAGACCATATATCACGTACATTATTGAGAAATAATATAAAATAACTAAGATGAGAAGAAAAGGTATTTCCCCTTAGGTGTTTGAAAATACTAGAAAATCAATAACATTATAAAGAATTGAAATAGTAGCCTGAGGAACCTGAGAAATGGTCATTTTTCATCAGTAAAGTTGAAAATTATTTCACAAATAAATAAGATAATATAAGTAATCTAGAATCAATATCAATAAAAAATACCCAAAAAGAGTCCTAAAAAGATAGATGTTTATATAAAACCACTTTTATTCAAACCCACTCTTCCATTATTAGAAAGCTTGAGTAATGGAAATATCATGGGAAAAAATGTTTCTAGCATGGTTCATGAAATAGCTTAACAACATCTCCATTACTATAGTCATTGACCAAATTCCAACATATGAGAAATTATGAAAGGAACTAATCTCTCGTAAGGGTATGAGGGATGACATGGGATTAATTTAACTTAATAAAGATGTATTTATTGTTTTTTAACATAATCCTCCACCAAATATGAGAAAACCAAGTAGTTTCTCAATCCATTGAACCATAAATCCATGAAACATTAAGAAGACAATTATGAAATATAGGCACAGACATAAATCTCATGCCATTGAGTGTCTTCATGAATTTGGGGATCAATTAATTAAAACTGAAAGGATTGGTAGATCAATGGGATGAATGATAAGATATGTACCCTCAATGACTTCTCAAATATATATTAGTGAAATTATGTAAATTGACATTTCCTAATAATTTCCAAATTTTAAACATGGTATAAGAATTATACATTTAAATTATTATTTGTAAAACATTATTAGCCATTGTAAATTATTTAATAAACATTAACCAGTGGAGACTAATATTCATTTTCATATAAAGAAAAAAGTTTCTCGACATAACAGTAGTTTTAAAAAAAGTTAATGATTCTTTTGATAGTTAAACCATATTTTATACTAATGAAGGATATGGGTTTCTTAACACATAGAGAATTAGTGATATTCTATACCCAAATGAAGAAAAATACACTGACAGTGATAATTTAAAAAACATTAAACCATTAACATGGGATATTATCCCTAAATTTATATCTTTTCTCCTTGTGACGCAATAATGGGAATTAAAACCATTGTAAAGAATAATCGGGAAGTAATTCTGTGATACTACAGAAACATGTACAATCATTATCAGAATATAGATGACCCAAAAATATTTGGTGAATTTAATTTATGTTATAGAAAGGCACAAAACTGGATAGTATGGGGAGTGGATGAACTTGAAGGAATCAACCCACAATATGAACCTAATGAAATTCTTTGGACGAAGGATCTAAACCCAAATACCAACCCATAAGGCGACTCGCTCTACTAATGAAAGTGGTTGTTAAGAAATAATTACTAAAACTTATAGTTATTGGAATAATATTTTCAATATCTAATAGTGAATGCAAGAGTCTACGGAAAGTTATTCCAAATAATGAAAACCAAACTATTGTGGAAATGGATGAAGATGAGTTGATCTCTATATTAACCATCACTGGATAATGTTTATGAATCATTTATTGGAACCTCAATTCTGCATCCAAAAAATATATCTTTTCACTGACAATTATTGAGTAAATTATAGAATGACTATTAGTGAAGAAATTCATTTAATTCCTAGATGGATGTTCATTATATAATTAAATTTTAATCCATCTAGATGACAAGTCCAAAACTATGCTAACTTTTTCTTTCAAATCCTTTGCAAACTAACATATATCATTTCTTATGTATTATTCACCCGAAACATTTCATCTGTGGATAAAACACATATTACATCTTGTGGTGGAGGTATTTAATGATATATATGTGGATTATTTATTGTTCTATCAATGTTCCATCTATGAATTCCTAATTAATTTTGATGTATTATTGAAACACTACAATGAAAAATGACTAGTTATTTTCTTAGAAATGCTTCACTTCATGGTTCATTGAAGCATAGTACATTGAAGTAAAATCTAAAATGAAGGTGTTGATGTGGATCTTGATAAAATCATATTGATAAAAGAACTACATTATCCAAAACAAGCTAAAGGAAAATAATTTTTTTTAGGCCACGCAGAATTGTACCATCGATTTGTTACAAACATTTCAGAATTAGCCTATCCCTTGACATGCATATTCCCAAATGTCACTATTTTTAAATTCTATAATGTGTGTTGATGGGTGTTCAATACCATAAAAATATTATGGAAGCCAATCCTATCAATATTTTACCAGATTGAAATAAATAATTTGAGTTGACGATTTACTTGATTAACATCATTATTGGCACTATTCTAGGATAGTGATTCGTATATTGTTTTCCTCTAATTTACTATTCAGGTCATGCCAAAATTTACACTAAGTTAAAATATTAGACAACCAAAAAGTGGTTATGGTAGTCGTCATTGAGATTAAAAAAATTCCCCCAAACATTGAATTGCCTAAAGTAGTTTTCTACAATGACCATGCATCTCTTAAATATATACTAATAAAAATGAATCTAAACCATTTCATATATGATATATTTTCCATATGGATGAGTTTTAAGTTACAATCCTGGACAAAAAATGAAATTATAAATTCATCGTAGACCAACTATCAATATCTCCATTGTCCAAAATTTTCTATAGGGATAATCATGATATTAAGGATGACTTCCCTAATGAAACCTTTTTTCAAAAGAATAACCCATGTTCGACCAGGGTATTCAAATATTGAAAATTATATTGTTACGAGATCACTTTTCCCCGACATTACCTATCATTGTATGAAGATATTTTTAGTAAATACCTTATATTACTATTGAGATGAGCCATTACTTTTTAAGAGTTCTATCGATGGATTAATTCTACATTTCACCCAACAAGATGAACAAACATGTGTTCTCAACATCTTTCATAGGTCACTATCATGAGGGAATCATGAAACCAAACAAACAATGACTAAATTTTTTCAATTTGGATATTCTATTCTGTGCTTTATCATGATGCAATGAACATTTATCAGACCATTGATTGATGTTAGTGGACATGGACTATAGTAAAAACGAAATGAAAATCCCTAAAATACTACTGTGGATGTCAGAAAATTCAATATATGGGGTATTGATTTCCTGGGATAATATTCATATTCTCATATTTTGTTATACATTTTAGTAAACGTTGATTATAACTCAAAATTGGTTGAGGCTAAATCCATAACTCATGAAATTAAAAAATTGATATTGAAATTTGATGAAAAAATATAATTTCCATATTTGAATATACCTATTTTATAATTATTTACAAGGGAAGTCATTTCACCAATGACATAATAGATGGACATCTTGAAAATGACGAATTTCTTTATAACACTAGAACTCCATAAAACCAGCAAAAAATGGGAATGTTGATGTGTCAAACATAGAAATGTTAAAAATCATGGTGAGGATGGAGAACACTAGAAGAAATGATTGTAGTGTCAAACTATAGGATGCACATTGGTTGTATTGAACATGGATTCATTGAAATCAATCATGGTCATATAGTTCCAACTATATGATTTAGATTAAATTGGGAAGTATGCCTATTAAAAAGCCATAATTTTTATGAAAAAAAAAACAATGAAGTTTCATGGAAACCAAATCACATGTGGAATATTCACTTATAGGTACAATGTTCATCTATTCTATTCTCAATTTAAACTATTCCCCAAAATGTTGAAATACAAATGGGCAAGCCCTTACTAATTCACTATGAAATTACCTTACAAAGATATCAATAATTCTATAGGTGAATATCCAATATTCACTATTAATGTGAAAATGTAAAAAATCCACCAAAAAACCATTCATGAATGGAGATTTCTTACAATAAAATTCACCTGAATAGAATCATGTATCATTGACAGTGTTATTATTATATCCTTATTGGTTTCAACCAATATATGGTATATTTTTTTATTATAACTCATGTTATTTTCCATTTTCTTTCCCTTTTTATAGCTTCCCTTTTAAGTGGTCATTTTTAATCCTAACTATAATCACCCTTATACATTTATTGGGGCCTCATTTAGTAATTATTTCATTTGCGAACTTTCCCATTTGACTAATTTTATCCTATTTAATCACAATGCACAAAAGATTTATCTGGTGATTGTTTTTTCATTTATGAAATTTTTAAGGTTTTTCATAACTCTAATAAAAATCAATCATGTTCCCCAAGGAATGACACTCATCACATAGAGTGAATTATTTCCAAATTACTATTTTAAATTTAAAATTAATATTTTCTATGATATTTATATTTTATTTCTCCCATGATATATCATACCACAATATGGATATTTTATAATTTTATGTGTGGGATAGTGTTTATTGAGTTTTATTTTCAATTCACACTGATTATTTATTTCTTTCACATATCTTAGAAAATGATTTATTTGAAATAATTCATTATACCTTGAAACTCACTACACCCATTTAAAAAATATTTAGGTTGTATATTTAAAAATTCAATGACTTCCACGGGTTTATATTTTTAGCTTGATTGACGAGTATTTTAATTAAATTCAATATCATAATTTTTTAAATTTAATTTGATTGAATCATTTATAAATTTTATTCCCTGAGTGGTTGCAAGTTATTCAAGATTACTCTCATTCATAATAGGATTCCATAATTACACATTAATATTCTTTTGTAATATTATTTATTGAGAAAAACATATGGAATGTAATCCTATCTAAACATGATTTGAGATATTATTGTGGCTATGACTATAAAAATAATTTTAAATATGATTGGGGAGATTTTTATTGTGCCATTTTTTCTAAATACCCACTGTATATGTTTTCATTATTTACCAAATAGTTTCCTTGAATGATGTTTTTAGGATGGAATTTTCTCATGTTGATTATCCCTTCTTATCCATATAATGGTACGATGAATGGTAATAGTTTGAACTGGGGTGTTGGAATTTTCAATGTTGTTGGAAACACGATGCTATTATTTAGATGAAATACTATGGAACTTTAAACAAACATATACTATTTTATTCCTAACTACATTTTTTATTTTTTATTCCTACATAATTCATTTTTATAAAATATTGGATGAAAATGAAAAAAGTTTTCTGTTTTTTATTTGTAAGATCAATAATCAGCATTTCCAGACTAATGAACCCCATTAAAGATCATATGGGATTATCGGATGTATAAGAGATCTAGATTGAACCTGACATTCGAAAAATAAATAAAAATAAATTAAAAAGAAATAAGCATGATACACTTTTTATAATGACTTGATATATTCATGGATACGCCTTGAACTTTTATAGGATGGAATCTTTTTTATCATGAAGTAGGAAATTCTTTACACTGTATATGTTTATCACGCATTATACATTATATATTACTATATTTTGGAGCATTATTATTACTTTCCACCCATATTCCCTCAGCCTCGGATTCCTTTTAAACATTTTTCTTGAATCCCTCATGATTTATTTTGTATATGCCATTACAAAGTAGAGATGATTAAACCAATGCAATCCTATTATAAGGAAAATGTTTTCAGGGTATGTGCATAAATCCTTTAAAGTTTACCTATGATGATGATAGAAAATTAATTGGTTAGAATATGTCAAAATGGATATATCACATTCTTTCAATTATGTAATTGAAATTAAAAGAGTAATGAATCTTGATAAAGAATAATATTATGAGGCATGAATTATATATTCTATTGAAATGATTCCAGAGGAAAAACAATTCAACAGACACATATTTTTATTTTCCTCATTGTAATGACTGATATGTATTTCAAAAATTTATTCTTTTGGAATCCATGTTGGGATGATTTTTTCTTGAGGAAAATAAATTATTGATGTGTGGATATTTTGATAAGATAAGTTATATACATACACTATATTCATTTATTTAAGGATTATTATTTTTCATTAAATAATTCATGTTGTTTTTGTTTTATTTTCATAGGAATTAGATATTTTGGATTAAATATACGAATTGATTATTTTTTTTTAAAAAATATCAATTTCATGTTAGCTATCTCATACAATACAAGTAGTCCTCATTCATAGAATACCTAAAAGGCCATAGAAACACTGATGAAAATCATGAATGATATGAATATAGTACTCATCATTTACTATCATTAAATTACATACAACATTGAAAGATCAATATCCCATCAACGATGAAATTTATTTACATCGTTGAGAATTATTAAAACATATGCATGTTACGAAGGCTCACCCTATTCAAATATATGGTCTAATTATTCAGTGTGAAAATTAGATCCACTTTACATGGTGTGTACCCTATATTAATGAAAGGAAGATTTCATGAAAAAATTCACGCATGCCTTTACACAAAATGAATGATATAAATTTTCTATACTTTATGAGCCTCTTAATATTTTGATTACTTCGCCATGCCCATGAGCATCAGACTTTTTATTATTGTCCATTTTTTATTTCCACGTTTTCATTCATTTTACACATAATAAATGTTTAATTATTTTCATTTGTTTTTGGGAATTCATTTTGATTTATTTTTGGAATCTATATCCTTTTGACATCTTTTCTTTACTCGTTACATTTCCACTTCTATTTTCAACACCTCTTTCATTGATGATTACCATTATTCATCAAAACCTACTTGTTCCATAAAAATTACTTCATTATCAGTGATTATTTGATTGTTTTATAATTTCATTGGTTCAGTATTTATCATTCATCATTTTTAATCATGTAAAGGAATTTTCTTGTTATATTTTTATTTCATTTAAATCTGTAACACGGATTTTTTCCTATTTAATACTTGATTTATTCTTTATGAAATGTTTGATGGTTATGTATAGTTTTTTAATATTTCCATTATTTTGTTCACAACCTCAATGTGTAGGTTATATACATTTGTTTAAGGGAAGATATTAGTTGTATTTTCAATATTAATGAATCTCTATGTTGATCCTTGGTAGCCTTGTGTCTAGGAATTGATCTTATAATAATTTTTAATTACATTGTTTTTGCCAAACTGTGTTGATAAATGGTGACTTTGAATAAACATATAATAATTAGAGTTGATTGGTGCTACAAACATTAGCAATTTATAATTTATAAACAGAATCCAAGTGTAATGAACCAATTTATTACAGTTATTCCTTGATTATGGGATAATAATAGCTTATTTAGATCAAATTAGTTTAGCTATATCCGAATTGTATATCTTGTACTACTTCAAATCCTAATCTATTAAACCATACTAAGATAAATCAAGGATTATATTTTGTTAAGATCCTTGAAATTGACTAGTTCTCTTTCTTCATTTTCAATTATAAATACAAACTTCCAATATTTAACAATAACCAAACCTGATGAGTGAACATGAGGAATCCAATTTAAGGGTTTTATTCAATTGGATGATAAACAACCAATAGTCCTCATGGATTTGACCCAAAACTTGAGATTTTATATAACCTAGTAGTAACTAGAGTTATTATTTAGAAATAATCAATCTAACCTCATATAGTAAATAGTAAACAATGCGTGGGGGAGTGCTAACAAATCAAAAAAGTTTTATGTGGTTTTTGTCTCAGTTTTTCTTCTTTGAGATGTATGTTATGTTATGTACCAGTATTCATTCATGTGGATTATATATAGAACCATTTAAAATTTAATATCATTCATTTATTTACCCTTATCATATTTTACAATCTATTTTATAATATTCTTCCATGGGAAAAATTAATCAATGTTACCAATGTGGGAGAGATATTAAGTTACAATATCATTGTTCATTAGGATTGTTATTGATATATTTTGGTTCATAAAATATTTTGATCCATGTCTCATGAAACTAGGAAATTTTATTAACCTCTATATATTCATGATATTTCCATAAAAACCATATATTCTTCCACTCTTATGTACATATAATATGTTATATAATGTTTTTATAGAAAATCATACTTTATTTTTTTCATCTGTCAAAAAAAATCAATCCAAACCATGTTTTCATAAAATGTTGTCAAATATTATTTTATCAATTTGAAAATGTTTTATAAAATAATTCATTACTCATGTCTGAATTTGAAAACCAAAACATTGATGGAATCCTTATGCCATTTCCCAAAAAAATCCCTTTTTTCCTTTTTCGAAAATGTGAAACGAATCTCTATTTTAAACATGGATGACATGAATAATATTTCATTATACCAACACTTCTAAAATATTTAAATAATTTATTACATGTTTTGTGTGTTTTTTTCAATATAAATGTTATTAATAATATTAGGAAGACTTTGGATTTTTAAAAAAATCAAATTAAAAAAACATTATTTTAAAAATGTTATAAAAAATTATTTCTGAAAGTGGAAATGTGATTTTAGTGATTGATTATTTTAAATAATTTTCAAATAATCCAATACAAGATCTCAGGGATATTATTAATGGAATTGATTTTCAAATATTTTTTTGATTTTTTCAACTAGATACTTTGATAATGAAATGTTTTAACTATTTTTTAAGTCAACCTTTATAAAAATTAAATGTTATTTGCAAAAAATGGGTTTTCAAAAGAGTTTTACCATTTAAATAAATGGTTTAAAATGTAAATTTATTTTCATGAATTTTTTTTAATATATTTAATAATTATTTTCTATATGTGAGGACTTATATTGATGTTACATATCCATTAATTCTGACATAAAACAAGATTATCATTCCTGTTCCTTTTCTAGTTTTTTATTAGTAAAATATTTTTTTGAAAACAATTTCTCTTAAATGTGTTACATCATAATAAAAATATTATCAAATATACATCTATATAGTGGGATATTATAGGATGAAATAATAAAATGATTATGAAACATGTCTCTTTTCCATAGGATATGATATGCGGAAATGTTTATGAAACCCATTTTATTTCATGTATTATGATACAATGAATGTTTTCTTATCATGTGGAATAGAAAATTGTTAATTTAATTATGTTTTGGGTGGTAATTATATCTCCCAAAAATTCATTGGGTAATGATAAATTTTCTATTATTGTAAAGGGTACATGCGTGGTTTTGGTATGCTCGAAAATGAGGGTAGAAGTGTGGTTATATCATGCCCAAAAATGAGGGTACATTGGTGGTATACCCAATCTTGAATGTGGTTACACGATAGGTCTTCCAAATACAAAAGTTATTACATGGGTTGTTAGACCAATCCTAACATGTTATGAATATAATGGGGGTATCCTTACAATATGATTTTATTTTCTAATGTGAATTCCAAAAATATAAGAATTATTAAAATATTCTCTTACATATCATGTTTATTTGTTTCCTTATTATTAATGCTTTATCAGATTACATTTTTTATTACATGAAAAATGTTTTTGATATGTAGGGTGTGGTTTTTATTTATTATGATCATGTTATAATATTATTATGTTTGTGTTATTCTTATGTATGGAACTTGTTTATCCTTATTCGGCATCTAAGCACAACTATTCTTATGTTTCTTTTCCCCATGTTATAATGAAAAATTTTCATTAATGTTAATTAGTTGAGGTGTTTAAAATAAGACAATTTCTGTGGGAATCATTGAATATTCTTCAACAAAATATATTATTGTGTAAATTGTATCCAAAAACAGTAAACTATTTTGGTCCCCATGTGTGTGTTTTGGTGTAATAGCTTCAATATTAATTTATAAAATTATCATATATATGTATAAAAACCCATGGTCTATAGAGAATATTTTTAAGAAATAAAAATACAGGAATGAAAGCACATAGAGGACATAAATAGTAAATTATTGTATATATATGCCCATATTATTGTAACCCATAGTAGAAAAATGAATTTATCTTCTATTAAAAAAATAAATAAAATTTTTAAGATGGTGATTATTAAATCATGATAATTTCTTAATGGAAGTGGGTTGTAGTAATTATAAAAAAGGGGTTGTTATGATTTAGGTACATTGGTCCTTTTGAAGAGCTACAATAAATTAGATTTGTTAAATTTTGGTGGGAAATGAAATATAAAATTTCTAAAGTAATTGAAATCATCCAATATTATTTAATTAAGAAATACATTTCAAATACAACATTAGTGATTATATCTAAGAGAATATATATGGACCATGACACAAACTAAAATGTATATATTTAATATATTCATAACACCATTAACCGTGTAATTTGAGTTAGGATAAATAAATAGTTGAAAATCCATTGAGACATCACAAAATAGAAGTAGTAAAATGGGATCACGATGAAGTTATAAATATGAAATATACACATGTTTAAAATAATAGATATATACCCAAATTTCAAGGGTGAAATTATTTAACATGGGTAGAATATAGTACCAGATATCCAATTATTGTAGGTAAGAACCATATCTGAAACTATAACCATAATATAAACTCTAAAGAGACTTTATTCATGTGTATATTTAAATTTTTAACATCTAAATGTAATTATTTGACTTTATAAATAAAAAATAATTTTTTTAAATTTTTCATAAATATATAGACTATGATGAAATTTTGGATTTTTAGAAATGATTGATTTCTAGATAAATAGTGATTATACCATTTTTGATAAAACTACATGATTTATGAAATATAATGTATGAATGAATAAAATATAACTCAAAAAATTCTTATCTTCTTTTTAAATAAATTTATTATTAAAATTATACATATTAACATATTTTTTAATTAAAAAAATATATTTCACGTCATAAAACATAAACATTGTTTCTCAGTAAGAATATTTTAATATAATACACATTTAATATATCAAATGTTATTTCTACCAATATTATAAATTTTATCATAATAAATTGATTTAAAACATGTAATGACTATGTAAAAATTATGTAAAAAGGACCATTAATACACAAAGATGATAATTTACCAATGTAAAAACAATTTACAAAGGTTAATATAAACGTGGTTAATGTATAAAATCTAATGTTAATAGAATGAATATTTTTTTAAACTTTTTTAATTGGAATGGTGGATTAATTTATGAATATAACTATTAAAAACACTATTTTGTTATCAATTTTTGAACCACATTCTTGTGAGTGGAATTTCATTTTAGAAAATTATTTGTATTTTCCAAAATTTCATCCCCTTTCACGTATGAAAGGGGTCTCTCACCACACATTTAATAGCACTCATAAAAAATGTTTCCCTCCCAAAATTACTTTTTATACTTCCCATTAAATCATACCATTCGTCAATTATTTTCTAGCCACATAATTTTATCTCAATCCATCATTTTCAGGGGATTCACTATGGAAATCGCAAAGGCATCAAAGTGTGTAATTATTTTTATTTGACTAATTTATATTCTATTTTAATGTAACAATAATACTTTTTTAATACCTATATAGTATAATTATAATATCTTATTTAATGAATAATATTGTGTTAGGGTAATAAACATTGATATTCTAGAACATATTCATTAAAGAAAATTGAAATGAAATTTGTATATATTTGTAGACTACTTATTCCCTGAGGCAATGTGTTATATTTTCCTTCACTACCTATCATGGATTGTACAAAATGATATCAATGTAATTAAATATGACATGTATATCATTTTAATGATTCTATTATAATGATTCAAGATTCTCTTCAGAGAAACCCAACCCTTTTATACTTATTATTTCTTTTTTTAAACATTAATATCTACTATATACAACTCAATGTTCATGTGTCTTGGGTTCTTTGGACGATTAGGTTCATAAAACATTTAAAGGAAACCAAATCCCAGATTACTAATTTTATTCTCTAAAATGACCTCAAAATCCATTTTAGCTACTAAAACCCCATAGGATGACCTATATAATACATAAATTAATGTGGTAATCTAAAATAACATTTAAAGAATAATCGATATGAGGAAAAAAACTATTTGAGTAAATTTTATTACATGATATAATAAAATAGAAGTCTCAAGAGTATTCACATAGTATAATGGCATAGAAAATATTGATTTACATTACCCTATAAACATAATATATGTTGCAGCATCATATAAAAAGACATCAACATGTGTCAAAGATAACTAAATAATTAATATCACATATTTCTAAAAGTCCCATAAAAGATTATGTTTACCATGTAATCCAATTTATAATTTATAATAAGAATAAATCATTACCCAACAAATTAAATTATAATAATAGTGAAACCATCAAAGAATGTTCATAATTGTGGGTTTCCCAAAGTGTAAATAAAATATAAGGGACCTATATAGGTGTTACCCCTGGAAGAAAAAATGTATTTCATAATCCTAAATCATGTTATAATAAAAAGATATTTCTGTAATATCCCAAGTAATTAATGAATAATAGATATTTTTATCTATGTCTATTAATTAATTAGATAGTGTTTTAGAGGCTTAAAATGAGAATAAATCCAATCTTAAGCATGGAATACACTAATATTTTTAAAAGATTGTTTTTCTGCCTTTTGATGGAAAACGATTTTTAAATCAAAAATTTGACAATTTTATAAGCTCTATTTGTCAAAATAAACTTATTATTTATGTTAGGGACATTGAAATTTACATTGGATAATTTTTTGGTATTTTTCTGACAGTGTTCATTTTTTTTAATGAATAGTGAAAAATACTGCATTTTACATCAAAACTGCTTTTTCATCTAATTTTATTATATGGTTAGATTATATTTCTAATTGGTTTTAAAGTGTAAATAGAATATATTTTTACAATTTAATCCAATAGTGGTCTTTGGAATTAATTTCACTTTGAAATTGGATGTAAACTAGTGTCAATCTTTTGATACTTATTGTTTCATAAAAACACGCTATTTGTCATGACAGCGGGAAGTAATTATTAAATTAATTAATGTAACTTATATGATTTGAATTTTATAAAATAGACATCATTTTTGAATTCGGAATATCAAATATAGATTAGGGTGATGTTTTGGTATTTTTCTGAAAAACTTCAATTTTTGATGAATAGTGAAACCATTAAGTGGTACTTAAAAACAGTTTTTTTTCATTTAAATGAAATTTTACCACCTATGTGCTTTGAATATCAAAAATCCGACATACATGGTTGTCATTAAGAAGTAAAATGTGGTTCAATGGGATTAATATAATTTTTTGGTGAATAGTTACTTTTAAGTTTTTAATCGTGATTAGAGGTAATTAGTGTAATTTAAGGTAAGAATAATGTTTTAATAATATGAAATGAACTTGACACATGTCCTACCCTTATTTGATGTGTCATATCCGACCAAGACAACCCATGGGTCGATTTTTGGGACCCCATGGAGCCACTTGGGTAAGATAAACACATTAATACCTTTTATTTAATGTTAAAGTAAAAACGACACAAACATGTATTGTTTTATTAAAACAATTTTTACATGGGTTTATACAAGTCAGATTTTTTACTATAAATACTCATTGGAAAGCTAAAACGATTTCCTACATCATGATATTTTTTTATAATTTTTATACATTAAATTAATTGCATTATTTATGACACCATGATGATGCAGCGATGACCTCATTATTTAACGATTTAAATAAAATAAAAATATAATGTAAAATCTAAGACCTAAACTTGTCAAAAACCTATTGGATGGGTGGATTTCCCACCCTTATCACATTATACTCGAAATTTATAATTTTGGGACCTTTTTTATCCGAAAATTATTTTATAACAAAGTATATTTTCTTAACTTTCCAAGAGTGCCCCTCCTCTCCTCTTATAAAAGGCCCACACCACTACCACCTTACCAACACTTACAAAGCATTTGGATCGGCCATCCCCTGCCCATTTTGTCTCTATAAATCCCTCTATTATTCCTTGAAGCCTCACTTTGGGCAGAAGTCTTCCCAAGGAATCCTTTGAGCTCAAATCAAAAAGAGTTACTCGTTTTAACGGTAGTGTTTTCTCTTGGGTTCTTATGTTTTATTTTGCTTCTCCAACCCCATAAACTCTTTTTATTCATTTCTTTTGTAACAACTAAAGTATCTTAAATATACAAGGATGTTGTTATAAGAATAATTCTAGCTACACTTACACACACCTACATCTAGTGGTTAAAGAACATACTGTTTCTGTGGATGACGAATTTCTGCCTCACGAAACGATGATTGTTCAATATTCTTCTAACACATTCAAAGGTGTCGATTAAGATGTCACTATATTTATATATTATATATCATATGTTTATGTTTTCCTTAATCTTTTTTATTTTTCATTTATGGCATACCTTTATGGCTTCCATTATGGGTATACGCAATATCTTCATTTTAGGAAGTGCGGACTACCGCCCCCTCAAAGTGATTTGATTCGTTAATGTCATATGTGGGACATCTAAAGGATGGATTTAATGTTATTATATATGATTTTATTATGGAATTATAATATAACCTTATATAATTGTGATTTCACTCCATTAAATATGAAATAGAAATAAAAGTAGCGTTCATGCGTACGTACGGATTACCGTCTCCATGAACAGTGCATTTAATTTGTTATCCTCAAATGTAATGTACTATTATAAGTACATATATATAATGGATATATATAATGTATGTTACATATAAATGATTAATATAATTCTGGGTTTAAAATATACATATCTCTCATTTAGTTTTAATTCCATTAATATGACATAGAAATGAAAGTAGCGTTCATGCGTACGTACGGCTTACTGTCTCCATGAACGGTGCATTTCATTTCTTACCTATAAACGTTATGTAATAATATAAATACATGTATATATTGGATATATATGATATATGTGATATCTACATCATTATTATAACTCTGTATGTAATAGATTCATGAACAACTTTTAATTATAAAGAGTTTATTTTTGACTCAAGTACCAATAATCATTAAAACGACGGTTATTAACTTAAATAATTACATAGTGTTCATGACATGGTAATAAGTGATATAAAAGGAATAATGAACTTGAAAAAGGTTCTAAAGCAATTAGAAATTAACTCAAGTTTATTATTCAGGAGATTAAAGAACGATCGAGTCAAGTCGCACCCGAGGTATGGGACTTCGTCTCAATCTCCTTTCATTGAGGCATATTTTTTTTTATACACAACTTTCTTTTATACGGTGTATAAACCCCTTTTACTTTTATTTTTATTCAAAAGGAATATTTTTATACGAAGCCTTTACTAAATGACAAAAGGGAATGTTTTTTTTGTCGTACGTATGCCGCGACAACGACTTCTCCGCCGCCGTGACCATTATTTGAGTTTCGGCTTCCTCTACAAGCCATACCATTTTTTTAAAATAAAAATAAATACCATGTTTTAATTTTCTATTATTTTGGTATTGAAAATGGTTTTGATAACGTTTTTATTATATCAATGTGTTATTGATATCTTGTGATTGAAATGTGGAAATGTTATGTTTCCTTTATGCGTGTTTTATGTGATACGATTATGTTATGGTTATTGGGAATTGTTTATGAAGACGGGTGGTTCCGTGATAATCTAAGGGTGGTTGAGTCCGATATAGCTCTCTAATGCATTGGGTAATGTGAAGGTGTTAAACGTTGAGGTTTCTCCGAAGAGATTTAGGGAATATACTGTGATGGGTATTCCAAACGTAACCAAGAGGGTTACTCCCTACGTAAAAATGTTATGAATGCCTCAAGTTGCCTTTATGTCTTATGATTTTTATTATTTATTCATGATTTGATGAGGTATGTTAAAGTTCTTATGTTTTATGGGTAAAGTATGATTTCATTCTTATGTATATATGTACTCATGTTTCCTTTACATATTTTTATATCCCTTACGGAGATTTTTATGCTCATCCCAAGTTTTTGAAATGTTTTTCACAGGTCAAGGGAAAGGTACATGATATGATGATAGTGTCAAGGAAGTGTCAAGAAAGAATCCATGTTTTATTTTAAATATGTTTCTGCTGATGGAAAAAATGATTGTTATCTATTATGTAACCACTTTGTTTAAATGTGGAATGTAATGCATGTTTTATGATCTAATTATCTAAAACTCTAAACCTAAAAAGATCCTCAACGTGTATTCTTGAAGTAACTCAAGATTAAGTAATGTATAAGGCTGGGGCCTTATAGTTGGTATCAAAGGTCAGTTTAAATAACTTTAGGAGTTATAATTATATTAAATGATTATCCAAAAATATTTTTTTATGGTCAAATTGAAATGATATAGCATTTGAAGATTACTATGTTGCTTCATCTAAGACATGTTTGTTCAGAATGGTTTTCCGCAGAGGAAAAAGGGAAGAAATGCTAGTAAGGAATACAGAAGGAAATAACCTTCCGAATTAGCATCCTGAGATGGTCGGAATTGGAACTGAACAGTTTTTTGCAGTAACGGAATAGTTGACTCAAGCGATAAATGGTGGTGGTATCCATGCACGAGATCAGCCAGATCAACCGCAGAGGAACGTGTCAGTGGTAGAACATTTCATGAGGCAACATCCCCCATCATTCAGAGGATCATCTGACCCTATGCTAGCTTCAGGGTGGATTAAAGCTCTGGAGAAGATTTTCGATGTCATGGGGTGTTCAGACAATCAAAAGGTTAGTCTGGTTATTTACCATTTGGAGGGTGAAGCAGATCAGTGGTGGTCGATGGTTAAAAATATCAGGGACGCTGATGAGATTGATGCTCTTGACTGGGATGAATTCAAAGGTATGTTTCTTGAGAAGTATTTTCCTAAGGTTGTTTGACTTAGTATGGAAAAACAATTCTTGGAATTGTAGCAAGAGGAAGACTCAGTGGCTGCCTAGAAAGAGAGGTTCACTCGATTGGCAAGGTATGCTCCAAATTTTATCCGAGACCTTGATAGGAAAATCAATCATTTTTACTCAGGATTAAATCCAAAATATCGAAGGGCATTGGCTTCTCGTGAGTTAAAAAGTTATGAAAATCTTGTTCGATGTGCTGAGAAGGTGGAAATGGAGTTTTCCGATGATCAAGTGTTCTATAACAACAAGTAGAAGAAGAGACCGAGGTGGCAGGAGAAAAGAAATAATTCTTAAAAAAGGTCTGATGGTAAAAAAAACTAAGTTTCCAGTTTGTGATAAATGTTGTAAAGGACATGCTGGGGAATGTCTTCTGAATTCTAGAAATTGATACCGATGTGGTAATATGGGACATAAGGCTCGTGATTACACTGAAAAAGATCAAGGTGATGGTAAGTCCAAATTTGATTTACAGTTAGTGAAATGTTTTGAGTGCAATGAGATGGGTCACTATGCAAACGAGTGTCTGACAAAGATCTTGAGTGATGGGAAGAAGTTAGACTACAATTAGAAAGGGTTGGTGAAATCCTTTGCAACTACTTCAGCAGATGTCGGTCCATCAAATGAAGTTGTAGCAGGTACATTGTTTGTTTTTTTAGATTATTCCAGTGTGTTTTTTGATTCAGGGTCTACACATTCTTTCATCTCTGAAACCTTTTCTAGTAAAATGGGAATACCGTCTCAAGAAATGATTCATGATCTTGTGGTAAAAACACCTGGGGGAAATGTTGAGGCAAAAAGAATTTATAAGAATCTTCCTATACTTATCCGTGGAAAGAACCTACTTGCAAACCTAATTGTTCTACCTCTAATAGAGTTTGATGTTATCCTGGGTATGGATTGGCTCTCTGTTTACCATGCTAAGATTGAATGTAGAGCTAAAGAAGTTTCTTTTCAGAAAGACTTTCAGTTTGTGTACAAGAATGAACCCTTACTGTTGATAACATATCAAGAGGCCGAGAAACTTGTAAAATATGGAAATGAATGTTACCTTGCACACATCGTTGAAAACAAAGGAACTGTTAAGATTAATGATGTGCTAGTGGTAAATGAGTATCCTGATGTTTTTCCTGATGAGTTTCTTGGAACAATACCAGATCAGGATGTTGAATTTATTGTTGACTTAGTTCCTGATGCTAAGCCAATTTCAAAACCCCCTTATCGAATGGCTCAAATTGAACTTTTAGAGTTGAAGGAGAAATTGCAAGATTTATTAGAGAAAGGTTTCTTTCGACCTAGCACATCACCATGGGGTGCTCCTGTTTTATTTGTTAAAAAGAAAGATGGTTCAATGAGACTTTTCATTGATTATAGAGCCTTGAATAACATCAATGTTAAGAACAAATATCATTTGCCTCATATTGATGATTTGTTTGATCAGCTCCAGGGAGCTCAGGATTTTTCAAAGATTGACCTGAGATCGGGGTACCATCATCTGAAGGTAAATGAAGCAGATATTCCGAAGACCGCGTTCCATACAGGATATGGCCATTATGAATTTGTACTAATTCCTTTTGGGATAACCAATGCACCTGCTGTATACATGGACTTAATGAATATAATTTTCCATGAGTTATTGGATAAGTTTGTGGTGGTTTTCATTGATGATATTTTGGTGTTTTCTAAAAGTAAAGAGGAGCATGAAAGACATTTAAGGGTTATTTTTCAAACCTTAAAAGAAACGAAATTGTATGGGAAATTCAGAAAGTGTGAGTTTTGGTTGCAACAAATTTATTTCCTTGGTCACATTGTTTCTAAAGATGGGATAACTGTTGATCCTGCAAAAACGAAGGTTGTTGAAGAATGACCATGACCCACAAATGTAACTGAGATTCGTAGCTTCCTTGGTTTGGCAGGCTATTACCGAAGGTTTTTTAGAAATTTTTCACGGTTATCTAGTCCAATGACTAAGCTAACTCGGAAGGGTGTTAAGTTTATCTGGACAAAATAATGTGATGATTGTTTTCAGGAATTGAAAAGAAGATTGGTGAATACTCCAGTTTTGGCACTACCTTCCAGGAATGGTGAGTTTGTTATCTACAGTGATGCTTCATTAAAAGGACTTGGTTGTTTCCTAATGCATAATGATCAGGTAATTGCTTATGGTTCACGACAGTTGAAAACGAATGAGGTAAATTACCCTACACATGATTTGGAATTAGCTGTTGTTGTTTTCGCTTTAAAAATTTGGAGGCATCATTTGTATGGAGTAAAGTGTGAAATATATTCCGATCACAAAATTTTAAAGTATATATTCACTCAGAAAGAATTGAACATGAGACAGAGGAGATGGCTAGAATTAATCAAGGATTATGATTATACATTTCATTACCATCCGGGAAAAGCAAATAAAGTGGCTGATGCTTTGAGTCAAAAAACTAATGCTTCATTAGAAATGTTGCATTTGGAACGTGACCCTTTGGATAAGGATTTGATGAAATTTGGCATAGAAGTTTTTGGTGCAGGATGTTATTTTGTTTTGTTTCAGGTATCAGTGAAATATTCTCTATCAGACAGAATCAAGCAAGCACAGAAGCAAGACAGTGAGTTACAGAAAAAGGTAGAGCTGGTTCAGAAGGGTAAGTTTCATGAATTCCCCATTGATAATGATCATGTTTTGATATTTGGGAAGAGATTGTGTGTGCCTTGTGATTCACAGTTGAAGAGCGAGTTGTTATGTGAAGCTCATAGTTCTCCGTTTTCAGTTCATCCTGGCAGTACTAAGATGTACAGAGATCTGCGGGAGTATTACTGGTGGGATGGAATGAAAAGTAATATTGCTGATTTTACTGTGAAGTGTTTGACTTGTCAACAGGTTAAAGCAGAGCAGCAGTTACCGAAAGGGATGCTTCAGCCTTTACCAGTACTATAATGGAAATGGGAGAATATATCCGTGGACTTCGTTGTGGGATTACCGAAGACACCTCGAGGTAATAATGCAATCTGTGTTATTGTTGATCGCTTGACTAAATCTGATCATTTCCTTGCTATACGAGCTACTTTTTCCCTAGATCAACATTCCCATTTTTATCTTAAATAGATTGTCAGGTTACATGGAGTTCCTCTCTCCATTGTATCTAATCGTGATCCCAGGTTTACTTCTAACTTTTGGAAAGTCCTTCAGAAGTTGTTGGGTACTGAATTAAATTTTAGTACAGCTTTTCATCCCCAATCAGATGGGCAATCAGAACGAAAAATTCAGACTTTGGAAGATATGCTACGTTCTTGTTAGATGGATTATCAGGGAATTTAAGACCAACATCTTTCGTTGGTTGAATTGTCATATAATAACAGTTTTCATTCCATTATACAGATGGCACCATTTGAGGCATTATATGGGAAGCAGTGTCGAACTCCAGCATTATGGGATGAAGTGGTTAAAAGGAAGATGATGGGACCAAAATTGGTAGAAGAGTTGGCAGAAAAAGTTTAGCTAATACAGAAACACATGAGAACAGCTCAAAACAGGCAGAAGAGTTATGCGGACAATAGGAGGAAGGATCTATCTTTTGAGGTAGGTGATCATGTTTTTCTCAAAGTCTCACCATAGAAAAGTGTGATGCGATTTGTTAAGAAAGGAAACCTGGGTCCAAGGTTCATTAGACCATATGAAATTCTGGATAGAGTTTTATTAGTTGCTTACCGAGTGTCTTTACCTCCGAGTTTATCTCAGGTACACAATATTTTTCTTGTTTCAATGTTAAGGAAGTACATGCCAGATCCATCTCATGTTTTGAGTCTAGAGGTACTTCAGCTAGAAGAGAACCTATCTTATGAGGAATAACCAGTCTAGATTCTTGACCACAGGGAGAAAGTGTTACGGAATAAGTTGATTCATCAGGTAAAGGTTTTGTGGAAAAACTACATTATTGAAGAGGCAACATGGGAATCTAAAAATGCAATGAGGGCTAAATACCCCCACATATTCAATAAGTAAATAAATTGCGGGGACACAATTTTCTAAAGGGGGGAAGGATGTAACATCCCAAGTAAGTAATGAATAATAGATATTTTTATCTATGTCTATTAATGAATTAGATAGTGTTTTAGAGGCTTAAAATGTGAATAAATCCAATCTTAAGCATGGAATACACTAATATTTTTAAAAGATTGTTTTACTGCCTTTTGATGGAAAACCATTATTAAATCAAACATTTGACAATTTTATAAGCTCTATATGTCAAAATAAACTTATTTTTTATGATTGGGACATTGAAATTTACATTGGATAATTTTTTGGTATTTTTCTGACAATGTTCATTTTTTTAATGAATAGTGAAAAATACTGCATTTTACATCAAAATTGCTTTTTCATCTAATTTTATTATATGCATAGATTATCTTTTTAATTGTTTTTAAAGTGTAAATAGAATATATTTTTACCATTTAATCTACTATTGGTCGTTGGAATTAATTTCACTTTTAAATTGGACTTAAACTAATGTCAATCTTTTGATACTTATTGTTTCATAAAAACACGCTATTTGTCATGACAGCGGGAATTAATTATTAAATTAATTAATGTAACTTATATGATTTGAATTTTTTAAAATGGACATCATTTTTGAATTAAGAATATCAAATATATCTTAGGGTGAAGTTTTGGTATTTTTCTGAAAAAACATCAATTTTTGATGAATAGTGAAACCACTAAGTGGTACTTAAAAAACTGTTTTTTCCGTTTAAATGAAATTTTACCACCTCTATGTTTTGAATTTCAAAATTCCGACATACATGGTTGTCATTAAGAAGTAAAATTTGGTTCAATGGGATTAAAATAATTTTTTGGTGAATAGTAACTTTTAAGTTTTTAATCGCGATTAGAGGTAATTAGTGTAATTTAAGGTAAGAATAATGTTTTAATAATATGAAATGAACTTGACACATGTCCTACCCTTATTGTATGTGTAATGGCCAACCAATAAAACCCATGGGTCGATTTTTGGGACCCCATGGAGCCACATGGGTAAGATAAAGACATTAATGCATTTTATTTAATGTTAAAGTAAAAACGACACAAACATGTATTGTTTTTTTAAAACAATTTTTACATGGGATTATACAAGTCAGATTTTTGACTATAAATGGTCATTATAAATCTCACAAGATTTCCTACATCATGATATTTTTATCTAATTTTTAGACATTAAATAAATTAAATTATGTATGACACAATGATGATGCAGCGATGACCTCATTATTTAACAATCTAAATAAAATGAAAATATAATGTAAAATATAAGACCTACACTTGTCAAAAACCTATTGTATGGGTGGATTTCGAACCCTTATCACCTTATCCTCTATATTTATAATTGTGGGACCTTTTTTATCTGAAAATAATTTTATAACAATGTATCTTTTCTGAACTTTCCATGAGTGCCCCTCCTCTCCTCTTATAAAAGGGCCCCACCTCTACCACCTTACCCACACTTCGAAAGCCTTTGGATCAGCCATCCCCTACCCATTGTTTCTCTACACATCCCTCTATTACTCCTTGAAGCCTCACTTTGGGCATAAGTCTTCCCAAGGAATCCTTTGAGCTCAAATCAAAAAGAGTTACCCATTTTAAAGGTAGTGTTTTCTCTTGTGTTCTTATGTTTTATTTTTCTTCTCCAACCCCCTAAACTCTTTTTATTCGTTTATTTTGTAACAACTACAGTATCTTCAATATACTAGGATATTTTTATAAGACGCATTCAAGCTACACTTACACACACCTACATCTAATGGTTAAAGAACATACTGTTTCTGTGGATGGTGAATTTCTGCCTCACGAAACGATGATTGTTCAATATTCTTCTAACACATTCAAAGGTGGCCATTAAGATGTCACTATATTTATATATGATATATAATATGTTTATGTTTTCCTTAATCTTCTTTAATTTTTATTTATGGAATACCTTTATGGGTTCCATTATGGGTATACGTGATATCTTCATTTTAGGAAGTGCGGACTACCGCCCCCTCAAAGTGATTTGATTCGTTAATGCCATATGTGGGACGTATAAAGGATGGAGTTAATGTTATTATATATGATGTTATACTGGAATTATAATATACCCTTATATAATTGTGATCTCACTCCATTAAATATGAAATAGAAATGAAAGTAGCGTTCATGTGTACGTAAGGATTACCGTCTCCATGAACGGTGCATTTCATTTCTTATCCCCAAATGTAATGAACTATTATAAGTACATATATATAATGGATGTATATGATGTATGTTACATATAAATGATGAATATAATTCTGGAATTAAAATATAAATATCTCTCATTTAGTTTTAATTCCATTAATATGACATAGAAATGTAAGTAGCGTTCATGCGTACGTACGGCTTACTGTCTCCATGAACGGTGCATTTAATTTATTACCTCTAAACGTTATGTAATAATATAAATTCATGTATATACTAGATATATATGATATATATGATATCTAAATCATGATTATAACTCTAGATATAATGGATTCATGAACAACTTGTAATTATAAAGAGTTTATTTTTGACTCAAGTACCAATGATCGTTAAAACGACCGTTATTAACTTAATTAATTACATAGTGTTCATGACATGGTAATAAGTGATATAAAAGGAATAATTAACTTGAAAAAGTTTCTAAAGCAAGTATAAATTAACTCAAGTTTATTATTCAGGAGATTAAAGAACGATCGAGTCAAGTCGGACCCGATGTATGGAACTTCGTCTCAGTCTCCTTTCATTGAGGCATATTTTGTTTTATACACAACTTTATTTTATACGGTGTATAAACCACTTTTACTTTTATGTTTATTCAAATGGAATATTTTTATATGAAGCCTTTACTAAACAACAAAAGGGAATGTTTTTTTTGTCGTACGTATGCGGCGACAACGACTTCTCTGCCGCCGTGACCATTATTTGAGTTTCGGCGTCCTCTACAAGCCATACCATTTTTTTAAAAGAAAAATAAAAACCATGTTTCAATTTTCTTTTATTTTGGTATTGAAAGTGGTTTTGATATCGTTTTTATTATATCAATGTGTAATTGATATCTTGTGATTGAAATGTGGAAATGTTATGTTTCCTTTATGCATGTTTTATGTGATACGATTATGTTATGGTTCTTGGGCATTGTTTATGAAGACGGGTGGTTCTGTGATAAACTAAGGGCGGGTGAGCCCGATATATCTCTCCAATGCATTGGGTAATGCGAATGGGTTAAATGTTGAGGTTTCTCTGAAAAGATTTAGGGAATATACTGTGATGGGTATTCCAAACGTAACCAAGAGGGTTACTCCCTACGTATGAATGTTATGAATGCCTCAAGTTACCTTTATGTCTTATGATATCTATGATTTATTCATGATTAGATGAGTTATGTTAAAGTGCTTATTTTTTATGGGTAAAGTATGATTTCATTCTTATGTATATATGTACTAAGGTTTCATTTACATATTTTTATATCCCTTACGGAGCTTTTTATGATCATCCCATGTTTTTGAAATGTTTTTCACAGGTCAAGGGAAAGGTACATGATATGATGATAGTGTCAAGGAAGTCTCAAGAAAGAATCCATGTTTTATTTTAAATATGTTTCCGTTTATAGGAAAAATGAGTGCTATCTTTTATGTAACCACTTTGTTTAAATGTGGAATGTAATGCATGTTTTATGATCTCATTCTCTTAAACTCTAAACTTGAAAATATCCTCAATGTGTATTCTTGAAGTAACTCAAGATTAAGTAATGTATAAGGCTGGGTCCTTATAGTTGGTATCAAAGGTCGGTTTAGATAACTTTAGGAGTTAGAATTCTATTAAATGATTATCCAAAAATATTTTTTTATGGTCAAATTGAAATGATATAGCATTTGTAGATTACCATGTTGCTTCATCTAAGAAATATTTGTTCAAAATGGTTTTCCGCAAAGAAAACAGGGAAGCAGTGATAGGAAGGCATACAGAAGGAAATAACCTTCCAAATCAGCATCCTGAGATGGTTAGAAATGGAACTGAACAGTTTGTTGTAGTAATGGCGCAGTTGTCTCAAGCAATAAATGGTGGTGGTATCCATGCACGATATCAGCCAGATCAACCACAGAGGAACATGTCAGTGGTGGAACATTTCATGAGGCAACATCCCCCATCATTCATAGGATCATATGACCCTGTGCTAGTTGAAGGGTGGATTAAAGCACTGGATAATATTTTCGATGTCATGGGGTGTTCAGACAATCAAAAGGTTAGTCTTACTATTTACCGTTTGGAGGGTGAAGCAGATCAGTGGTGGTCGATGGTTAAAAATATCAGGGACGCTGATGAGATTGATGCTCTTGACTGGGATGAATTCAAAGGTATGTTTCTTGAGAATTATTTTCCTAAGGCTGTACAAATTAGGATGGAAAAACAATTCTTGGAATTGAGGCAAGAGGAAGACTCAGTGGCTGCCTATGAAGAGAGGTTCACTCGATTGGCAAGGTATGCTCCAAATTTTATCTGATACCTTGATAGTAAAATTAATCATTTTTACTCAGGATTAAAGACAAAATATCGAAGGGAATTGGCTTCTCGTGAGTTCAAAAGTTATGAAAAGCTTGTTCGAGGTGCTGAGAAGGTGGAAATGGAGTTTTCTGATGATCAAGTTTTCTATAACAACAAGTAGAATAAGAGACCGAGGTGGCAGGAGAAAGGAAAGAATTATTCAAAAAGGTCTGACGGTAAGAAATCTAAGTTTCTAGTTTGTGATAAATGTGGCAAAAGGCATGCTGGGGAATGTCTTCTGAATTCTGGAAAGTGCTACCGATGTGGTAAGATGGGACATAAGGCTCGTGATTGCACTAAAAAAGATCAAGGTGATGGTAAGTCCAAATTTGATTTACAGTTAGTGAAATTTTTTAAGTTAAATGAGATGGGTCTCTATGAAAATGAGTGTCCGAAAAAGATCTTGAGTGATGGGAAGAAGTTAGACTACAAGTAGAAAGGGGTGGTTAAATCCTTTGCAACTACTTCAGCAGATGTCATGCCATCAAATGAAGTTGTATCAGGTACTTTGTTTGTTTTTTCATATTATGCCAGTGTGTTGTTTGATTCGAGGTCTACACATTCTTTCATCTCTGAAACCTTTTCTAGTAAAATGGGAATACCATATCAAGAAATGACTCCTGAACTTGTGGTAAAAACACCTGGGGGAAATGTTGAGGAAAAAAGAATTTATAAGAATCTTCTTATCCTTATCCGTGGAAAGAACCTACTTGAAAACCTAATTATTCTATACCTCTAATAGAGTTTGATGTTATCCGGGGTATGGATTAGCTCTCTGTTTACCATGCTAAGATTTACTGTAGAGATAAAGAAGTTTCTTTCAGAAAGACTTTCAGTTTGTGTACAAGAATGAACCCTTACTATTGATAACATATCAAGAGGCCGAGAAACTTGTAAAAGATGGAAATGAATGTTACCTTGCACACATTGTTGAAAATAAGGGAACTGTTCAGATTAATGATGTGCCAGTGGTAAATGAGTATTCTAATGTTTTTCCTGATGAGTTTCCTGGAATAATACCAGATCGGGAAGTTGAATTTACTGTTGACTTAGTTCCTAATTCTAAACCAATTTCAAAACCCCCTTATCGAATGGCTCAAATTGAACTTTTAGAGTTGAAGGAGCAATTGCAAGATTTCTTAGAGAAAGGATTCATTCGACCTAGCACATCACCATGGGGTGCTCCTATTTTATTTGTTAAAAAGAAAGATGGCTTAATGATACTTTTCATTGATTATAGATCCTTGAATAACATCACTGTTAAGAACAAATATCCTTTGCCTCATATCGATGATTTGTTTGATCAGCTCTAGGGAGATCAGTATTTTTCAAAGATTGACCTGTGATAGGGGTACCATCAGCTGAAGGTAAAGGAAGAAGATATTCCGAATACCGCGTTCCATACAAGATATGGCCATTATGAATTTGTAGTAATGCCTTTTGGTCTAACCAATGCACCTGTTGTATTCATGGACTTAATGAATAGAATTTTCCATGAGTTCTTGAATAAGTTTGTGGTGGTTTTCATTGATGATATTTTGGTGTTTTCTAAAATTAAAGAGGAGCATGAAAAACATTTAAGGGTTATTTTTCAAACCTTAAAAGAAAAGAAATTGTATGGGAAATTCATCAAGTGTGAGTTTTGCTTGCAACAAATTTCTTTCCTTGGTCACATTGTTTCTAAAGATGGGATAACTTTTGATCTTGCAAAAACAAAGGTTGTTGAAGAATGGCCAAGACCCACAAATGTAACTGAGATTCGTAGCTTCCTTGGTTTGGAAGGTTATTACCGAAGGTTTGTTAGAAATTTTTCACGGTTATCTAGTCCAATGACTAAGCTAACTCGGAAGGGTGTTATGTTTATCTGGAAAAAAGAATGTGATGATTGTTTTCAGGAATTAAAAAGAAGATTGGTGAATACTCCAGTTTTGGCACTACCTTTTAAGAATGGTGAGTTTGTTATCTACAGTGATGCTTCATTGAAAGGATTTGGTTGTGTCCTAATGCAGAATGATCAGGTAATTGCTTATTCTTCACGACAGTTGGAAACTCATGAGGTAAATTACCCTACACATTATTTGGAATTAGCTGCTGTTGTTTTCGCTTTAGAAATTTGGAGGCATCATTTGTATGGAGTAAACTGTGAAATATATATTGATCAAAAAAGTTTAAAGTATATATTCACTCAGAAATAATTGAACATGAGACAGAGGATATGGCTAGAATTAATCAAGGATTATGATTGTACAATTCATTACCATCCTGGAAAAGCAAATAAAGTGGTTGATGCTTTGAGTCGAAAAAGTAATGCTTCATTAGAAATGTTGTGTTTGGAACGTGACCCTTTGGTTAAGGATTTGATGAAATTTGGAATAGAAGTTTTTAGTGCAGGATGTTCTTCTGTTTTGTTTCAGGTATTAGTGATATTTTCTCTATCAGACAGAATCAAGCAAGCACAGAAGCAAGACAGTGAGTTGCAGAAAAAGGTAGAGCTGGTTCAGAAGGGTAAGTTTCATGAATTCCACATTGATAATGATTGTGTTTTGATATTTGGGAAGAGATTGTGTGTGCCTTGTGATTCACAGTTGAAGAGAGAGTTGTTATGTTAAGCTCATAGTTCTTCGTTTTCAGTTCATCCTGGCAGTACTAAGATGTACAAAGATCTGCGGAATTATTACTGGTGGGATGGAATGAAAAGAGATATTACTTATTTTACTGTGAAGTGTGTGACTTGTATATAGGTTAAAGAAGAGCTGAAGTTACGGAAAGGGATCCTTCAGCCTTTACCAGTACCAGAATGAAAATGGTAGAATATATCCCTGGACTTCGTTGTGGGATTACCGAAGACACCTTGAAGTAATAATGCAATATGTGTTATTGTCGATCGCTTGACTAAATCTGATCATTTCCTTGCTATACGAGATACTTTTTCCCTAGATCAACTTTCCTGTTTGTATCTTAAAGAGATAGACAGGTTACATGTAGTTCCTCTCTCCATTGTATTTGATCGTGATCCCAGGTTTACTTCTAACTTTTGGAAAGGCCTTCAGAAGTCGTTGGGTACTGAATTAAATTTTAGTACAGCTTTTCATCCCCAATCAGATGGGCAGTCAGAACGAACAATTCAGACTTTGGAAGATATGCTACGTGCTTGTTAGATGGATTAACAGGGAATTTGGGACCAACATCTTTCTTTGGTTGAATTTTCATACAATAACAGTTTTCATTCCAGTATACAGATGGCACCATTTGAGGTGTTATATGGGAAGCGGTGTCGAACTCCAGCTTTCTAGGATGAAGTGGTTGAAAGAAAGCTAATGGGACCAGAATTGGTAGAAGAGTTGGCAGAAAAAGTTCAGATAATACAGAAACACCTGAGAACAGCTCAAAGCAGGCATAAGAGTTATGCGGACAACAGGAGGAAGGATCTATCTTTTGAGGTAGGTGATCATGTTTTTCTCAAAGTCTCACCATAGAAAAGTGTGATGCGATTTGGTAAGAAAGGAAAGCTGAGTCTAAGGTTCATTGGACGATATGAAATTCTGTAGAGAGTTGGATCATTTGCTTACCGAGTGTCTTTACCTCCTAGTTTATCTCAGGTACACAATGTTTTTCATGTTTCAATGTTAAGGAAGTAAATGCCAGATCCATCTCATGTTTTGAGTCTAGAGGTAGTTCAGTTGGAAGAGAACCTATCTTATGAGGAACAACCGGTCCAGATTCTTGACCACAGGGAGAAAGTGTTATGGAATAAGGTGATTCATCAGGTAAAGGTTTTGTGGAAAATCCACATTATTGAAGAGGCAACATGGGAATCTAAAAATGCAATGAGGGCTAAATACCCCCCACTTATTCGATAAGTAAATAAATTGTGGGGACGCAATTTTCTAAAGGGGGCAAGGATGTAACATCCCAATTAAGTAATGAATAATAGATATTTTTTTTCTATTTCAATTAATGAATTAGATAGTGTTTTAGAGGCTTAAAATGAGAATAAATCCAATCTTAAGCATGGAATAAACTAATATTTTTAAAAGACTGTTTTACTGCCTTTTGATGGAAAACCATTTTTAAATCAAACATTTGACAATTTTATAAGCTCTATTTGTCAAAATAAACTTATTTTTTATGATTGGGACATTTAAATTTACATTGGATAATTTTTTGGTATTTTTCTGACAATGTTCATTTTTAATGAATAGTGAAAAATACTGCATTTTACATCAAAACTGCTTTTTCATCTAATTTTATTATATGGTTAGATTATATTTTTAATTGGGTTTAAATTTTAAATAGAATATATTTTTACCATTTAATCCAATATTGGTCGTTGGAATTAATTTCACTTTGAAATTGGACTTAAACTAGTGTCAATCTTTTGATACTTATTTTTCATAAAAACACACTATTTGTCATGACAGCAGGAATTAATTATTAAATTAATTAATGTAACTTATATGATTTGAATTTTGTAAAATAGACATCATTTTTGAATTCGGAATATCAAATATATCTTAGGGTGATGTTTTTGTATTTTTCTGAAAAGCTTCAATTTTTGATGAATAGTGAAACCACTAAGTGGTACTTAAAAAACTATTTTTTTCGTTTAAATGAAATTTTACCACCTCTGTATTTTGAATTTCAAAATTCCGACATACATGGATTTCATTAAGAAGTAAAATGCGCTTCAATGGGATTAAAATAATTTTTTTTGTGAATAGTAACTTTTAAGTTTTTAAACGCGATTAGAGGTAATTAGTTTAATTTAAGGTAAGAATAATGTTTTAATAATATGAAATGAACTTTACACTTGTCCTACCCTTATTGGATGTGTAATGGCCAACCAATACAAACCATGGGTCGATTTTTGGGACCCCATGGAGCCACTTGGGTAAGATAAAGACATTAATGCCTTTTATTTAATGTTAAAGTAAAAATGACACAAACATGTATTGTTTTATTAAAACAATTTTTACATGGGTTTATAAAAGTCATATTTTTGACTATAAATGTTCATTGTAATTATAAAAAGATTTCCTACATCATGATATTTTTTTCTAATTTTTAGACATTAAATAAATTAAATTATTTATGACACCATGATGATGCAGCGATGACCTCATTATTTAACGATTTAAATAAAATAAAAATATAATGTAAAATATAAGACCTAAACTAGTCAAAAACCTATTGGATTGGTGGGTTTAGAACCCTTATCACCTTATCCTCTAAATTTATAATTGTGGGACCTTTTTTATCTGAAAATCATTTTATAACAAAGTATCTTTTCTTAACTTTCCAAGAGTGCCCCTCCTCTCCTCTTGTAAAAGGCCCCCACCTCTACCACCTTACCCACACTTACAAAGCCTTTGGATCGGCCATCCCCTGCCCATTTTGTCTCTCCAAATCCCTCTATTACTACTTAAAGCCTCACTTTGGGCATAAGTCTTCCCAAGGAAGCCTTTGAGCTCAAATCAAAAAGAGTTACAAGTTTTAAAGGTAGTGTTTTCTCTTGTGTTCTTATGTTTTATTTTGCTTCTCCAACCCCCTAAACTCTTTTTATTCATTTCATTTGTAACAACTAAAGTATCTTAAATATACTAGGATGTTGTTATAAGAATCATTCTAGCTACACTTACACACACCTACATCTAATGGTTAAAGAACAGACTGTTTCTGTGGATGGATAATTTCTGCCTCACGAAACGATGATTATTCAATATTCTTCTAACACATTCAAATGTGGCCATTAAGATGTCACTATATTTATATATGATATATAATATGTTTATCTTTTCCTTAATCGTATTTAATTTTTATTTATGGCATACCTTTATGGCTTCCATTATGGGTATACGCGATATCTTCATTTTAGGAAGTGTGGACTACCGCCCCCTCAAAGTGATTTGATTCGTTAATGCCATATGTGGGACGTATAAAGGATGGATTTAATGTTATTATATATGATGTTATACTCGAATTATAATATACCTTTATATAATTTTGATTTCACTCCATTAAATATGAAATATAAATGAAAGTAGCGTTCATGCGTACGTACGGATTACCCTCTCCATGAAGGGTGCATTTCATTTCTTATCCACAAATGTAATGTACTATTATAAGTACATATATATAATGGATATATATGATGTATGTTACATATAAATGATGAATATAATTATGGAATTAAAATATACATATCTCTCATTTAGTTTTAATTCCATTAATATGACATAGAAATGAAAGTAGTGTTCATGTGTACGTATGACTTACCGTCTCCATGAACAGTGCATTTCATTTCTTACCTCTAAATGTTATGTAATAATATAAATTCATGTATATACTAGATATATATGATATATATTATATCTACATCATGATTATAACTCTGGATATAATGGATACATGAACAACTTGTAATTATAAAGAGTTTATTTTTTACTCAAGTACCAATGATCGTTAAAATGACCGTTATTAACTTAAATAATTACAGAGTGTTCATGACATGGTAATAAGTGATATAAAAGGAATAATTAACTTTAAAAAGGTTCTAAAGCTAGTAGAAATTAACTCAAGTTTATTATTCATGAGATTAAAGAACGATCGAGTCAAGTCGGACCCGAGGTATGGGACTTCGTCTCAATCTCCTTTCATTGAGGCGTATTTTGTTTCATACACAACTTTATTTTATATGGTGTATAAACACATTTGACTTTTACGTTTATTCAAAAGGAATCTTTTTATATGAATCCTTTACTAAACGACAAAAGGGAATTTTTGTTTTTGTCGTACGTATGCGGCGACAACAACTTCTCTGTCGCCGTGACCATTATTTGAGTTTCGGCGTCCTCTACAAGCAATACCTTTTTTTAAAGAAAAATAAATACCATGTTTTACTTTTCTTTTATTTTGGTATTGAAAATCGTTTTGATAACATTTTTTTATATCAATGTGTTATTGATATCTTGTGATTAAAATGTGGAAATTTTATGTTTCCTTTATGCATGTTTTATGTGATACGATTATCTTATGGTTCTTGGGAATTGTTTATGAAGAAGGGTGTTTTTGTGATAAACTAAGGGCGGGTGAGCCCGATATAGCTCTCCAATGCATTGGTTAACGTGAAGGTGTTAAATGTTGAGGTTTCTCTGAAGAGATTTAGGGAATATATTGTGATGGGTATTCCAAATGTAACCAATAGGGTTAATCCCTATGTAAGAATGTTATGAATGCCTCAAGTTACCTTTATGTCTTATGATTTCTATGATTTATTCATGATTTGATGAGGTACGTTAAAGTGATTATGTTTTATGGGTAAAGTATGATTTCATTCTTATGTATATATGTACTCATGTTTCCTTTACATATTTTTATATCCCTTACGGAGCTTTTTATGCTCATCCCGAGTTTTTGAAGTGTTTTTCACAGGTTAAGGGAAATGTACATGATATGATGATAGTGTCAAGGAAGTGTCAAGAAAGAATCCATGTTTTATTTTAAATATGTTTCCACTGATGGAAAAAATGACTGCTATATTTTATGTAACCACTTTGTTTAAATGTGGAATGTAATGCATGTTTTATGATCTAATTCTCTAAAACTCTAAACCTGAAAAGATCCTCAATGTGTATTCTTGAAGTAACTCAATATTAATAAATGTATAAGGCTGGGGCCTTATAATTTCATTAAGATGTAATTTGATAAAAAAAACCTAATTCATGCATTATCCTATCAATATAATGGGGAACAAACTAGGTATATGTGTAAGAT
Source organism: Viscum album (assembly GCA_963277665.1). Lineage (NCBI taxonomy): Eukaryota > Viridiplantae > Streptophyta > Magnoliopsida > Santalales > Viscaceae > Viscum > Viscum album. The sequence continues at coordinate 987,995,614 of OY728159.1, read as the reverse complement.
TCAAATATAATAAATTTATAAGCAATCCCCAACTTTAACTTATATTATAATTTGACGAAATATTAATTAGAAGTTCACAAGGAATATTTCAGGTGGAAAACATGCTTTACAATTTGAAAAAATTATATTAAAATCATTCTAAAATAGTATATAAGAAATTATTTTTCGAAATAACTGGTGTCTCCCAAATTTACCCATGTTTTAAGGGTCAAACGGTCGCTTGTAGTATTGCTTGGGTAGTCAAATCCTCAGAGACCTAAGAAGAACATTTATACACTCAATAAAAAGAGCTAGATTTTTGGCTATGAAGTAGACAACTTGGGTTGATTTTATATGATTTTAAAAGATCACTAAAAGATCTATGTGAATTCAAATTATGAGAAAATGAGTTGATCCTAGGTTATTGCTCTGGGTGGTTTGAATGAATTCCTTTTTTAACGATTTTAATTTCATTAACTCAAGAAGGATTCATGAAATGAATTCAAACAAATCTCATCCCTTACTGATTAAACACCTTCACAACACATACTAATCAACTATACACTTGTAGGATCATTTTCATGAGCACTCCAAGGTAAAATATATAATTAGCACATTAAAGTGGAGTGAATAAATTCAATAAGGAAGTGGAAGAATAAAAATCATTGAATGAAAGAAACTCAATTAAAAGAAATTAATAACAATTAGAGAGTGAGAATTAACATTCAATCCATCCCCTTTCTACTCCCTTGGATGAACCCATAAAAGAGATATCCCTTCATTGATGACAAGTTTTCAACGGAAGCGGAAAGTAGACTTATGAGGGTGGAATTGATGAAGTAAAAAAAATAATGATCACTCCGTCGTTGTGTGAACAAAATCGCAAGGTTTGGTGTGAAAAAGTTCACACCTTCAGGAAAAAATATCAAGTTGATATGAATATAAACATAAAAAGATAAGAATAATAACTTTTATTAAAAACTAAGGTGATTTGAACAACTTACATGGGAATGAAAAATGCTACAATGAAATTTGTCATAATAACAATACAATCAAGACAAAGATCCAAGATCCATAAATCCTCCACCACTACAGCCTTAAATATGAAAAAATGAATCCTTTTACTGAGCCACCAATCCCCAAGTCTCTTCAATTAAATTTGGTGGGCCAAGGTAGGTGGAACATTTATGTAGAGAAGACTTTTCCACTTATTTCCCCGAAGTTGCATCCATCTTGCATCCACCTGAAAGACGCGCCGAATGAACCTTCTAGAAGGCCGAATTGGAGTGGGACATAGAAGAAGTAAATGAGTCCCCTAATGTACCCTATCATCCTGTAAACTTTCAGCCCAAAATAATAATCTTTTCTCGATATATGATTTAAATTGTGGGATGTTTTTCTGGGCCATAGAATCTGTCCCAGAACTGCATCTTCAAATTAGGCCACATTAATCACCACCATGTAAGACGAATTATAACTGGATCCAGAAGAATGATTTGTTCCGATATATTTCTTCTAGCCTCACATGAATGTTGGGCTATAGTGGAACTGTACAGTGGGCCCCACATTATCATCAGTGGGATGATATCCAATCTGCCTCCTCCATAATTGTTTTATTTCATCGCCAAATATCACCATCATCCTTTATGAATCCTCCATTTGATCCCTGAATGAAAAAATTTCATATTTAAGTTTATATCCTTTTCCCAAAATACCATGTTAAAATATTGATAATTACAATCTTTAAAATCAGATAAAACATTAGGCCTAAATTGGTGCATATTATGCATTGAGTGCACAAATGTTGAGAATGGATGTTCAAAATTAAAATCCACTAACTCAGGCCCATAAGATCAAAAATTAACATTTAATACCATTAAAATTTAATCAAAATATGTGTTATTATTGGCTAATCACACCCCCAACTTGATTTTTTCTAGTCCCGAGCAAAATATATCTCACAAAAATGAAATCTGAATGACCTTTTCCAAAAACATTTTAAAACACATTTCTCACCCAAAGATCGCATACCAAACAATTATGAAACCCATCAAAATCATTTAAAACAAGCTATTTCCACAGGCATATCTCAAGCCCAAGCCCATTCATTTGTTCAAATTCATTTCCATATTTCATCCAAATTCAATTAATCATGATGAAGTGTTGTGCGTCACAATAGGCATGGGGGTTTTTTTTCATTCGAGGGAGAAAATATGGAAGTGCTATGAGAAATAAAATTGTAATACTAAGATGAGTACACATTTTTTTTATTTTATTTGTTTTAATTTTGGATTTTTTTGCAATTTTTCCATGATAATTGAAATTGAACTCAATCGAGTCAACCCATATAACAAGGCTTTGCTGATGACTCCCAGGCTCAAAGACCTTAGGGCACCAAGTGAAGCTCGCATACTCGGGCATCATCTCAAGTTAACTCAATCAAAAACAAATTCAAATTATCACAAATAAAGATAAAATTGCCAACTCTGGGCCAGAAAACTATGGAGTCACGATCCCCAAGTGTCGAAATCCACACATTAGGTCAATTCATTTCTCTACGCTAAATTGTTTTTTTTGAATACCCATGTTAAAATTAAAATGATCACCAATCCTATGCTATTTATTATGGGTCCCCAAGAACACAAACTAAAACACCACAATCTAGAGGAGGAGAATTTTGTTTTTTTAATAATTAGATGAAAATATAAACGGTGAAAAATCACATCGGATAATCGCACTTCCTAATATCTATACACATGAACAGAAACATGCATTAAAATCAAAATCAAGGCATGAAAATTTATTTGAAATCCAATTTCAGAGTTTGGAAGATGTGTTATCTTGTTCAAGGTTAATGAAATTTTTCCTTCCACACATTTTCATCTCCCCCCCCCCAACATAGAATAACATTGTCCCCAATGTTTAAAGAATTGAAACATAGAAGGGGTAGGATAGAAGTTCAACAAAGACATTGAAAATGAAAAAAATGGAATGAATTAACCTGGTGGTTGATGTTGAAAATGTATTCCCATGTCTCCCTTCAGTTCTGGTTTGAGTCCCAATGGCTTGGACAGTTGTGATCAGATTTCCCCAATGACCTATGAAATGCCTAATTTTTTAAAATAAATATATATTTTTGTATTTTTATAACCTAAAAAAATTTAAAAATAACATAAACTAATGAAACATTGTCTTCTCTTAAATTTCTAGGTAAGTTATTACTCAGGGATCACACTGCGTAACACAGATGAATACGGTGCTACCCTTTCATACCCATCCTTACTCAAAAAAAAAAGAACAGGTCAACAATCTATTTTTTTTAAATACCTAAAAAACATAAAATAAAATAAAATAAACTGATGATACATTGTCTTCTTTATATTTTCTAGGTAAGGTATTAATCATTGATCACACCGTGTTACACAGATGAATACAGTGCTCCCCTTTCATACCCATCCTTACTCATAAAAGAAGAACAGGTCAACAATCTATATATATATATACATTCAAACTGATGATACATTGTCTTATTTAAATTTTCTAGGTAAGATATTACTTAGGGATCACACCACTTAACACGGATGAATACGATGCTCACCTTTCAGACCCATCCGTACTCATAAAAGAAGAACAAGTCAACAGTCTATTTTTTTTTAAATAACAAAATGAAGAAGAAGAAAACAAAATACGATTCACAATTATTAGAAACATGAAAACCATGTGTTTCCTCCCATGTGGTGCTTTTGTTTAACGTTGTTATCCCGACATAGATCCTATATCTATCAATTTTTTCCTGGTTCATAGGTTGTCTCTGTTAACTCAACCTCTATTTCCTGTTTATTGAATGATTTAATGAATGGTTTTAACCTATGACCATTGACCTTAAAAATGTTACCACTTGTGGGATCCTGAATCTCTACTGCCCCATGGGGGTGCACATGATTCACTATGAATGGACCTAACCATCTTGACCTAAACTTTCCCGGGTGTAAATGAAGTTTTGAACTATACAAGAGCATAGATTTTCCTAGTTCAAATTGTTTGACTTTGATATTCCAAGATTGGGAGCCTTGAACTCTAGCTTTATTTATCCTTGAATTTTCATAAGCCTCCATCCTAACTTCCTCATTTTCGTTAAGATCTAATTTACTCTTTTCTTGGGATAAAGAAATGTTGAAATTCATTTTTTTCCCAAAATGTCTTATGTTGAATTTAAACAGGTAAATGGAATGCTTTTCCACAAACCAACCTATATAGTGACATTCCTAAGATGGTTTTGAATGTTGTACGATATGCCCAAAGGGAATCCAATACATTCTCAGACCAATATTTCCTAGAGGGGTTGACAGTTTATTCAAGAATTTACTTAATCTCCTTATTTGCTAACTCAGCATGACCATTGGTTTGAGGATGGTACGCAGTGGAAACTTAATGAGAAATTCCATACTTAGACCTGAATGAAGAGAATGGGAGATTACAAAAATGGGTTCATTGATCACTGATTATAGACCTAGAAATTCCAAATTGAGAAAATATATGCTCTTTCAGAAATCAGATCACAATATGATGGTCATTGGACTTATTGAGAATGGATTCAACCCATTTTGAGACATAATCAATAGCAAAGAGGATGCAGAGGTATCCCTTAGAGTTTGGAAGGGGTACCATGAAATAAATTCCCCAACAATCAAATATTTCAACGACCAGAATGGGAGTGAGGGACATTTGATTCCTTTTGGTAATGGATCCTAATTGCTGACACTGAGGACAGCTTTTGCAGAATTGGAAGGAATCCTTAGTGAGGTTCGGCCTGTAAAAACCACTTTGGATGACTATTGTAGTGGTTTTATTTGAAGAAAAGTGGCCTCCACAGGCCTCTCCATGAAATTTTTTTTTAATGGACTCTTGTTCAGGCTCGAGAACATATCTCCTGAGGATTTGATCAGGTCAAAACTTAGAGAGGTAAGGATCATCAAACACATAGTGTTTGATATCAGAAAAGAATTTACTTAAGCGTGGGTCCCCAGGAATTTTGGAATGTCCCCTATCACCAAATAGTTTACTATTTCAGCATACCAAGGGCAATCACTCACTGAATAGAGGTGCTCATCGAGAAATGAATCAGACACATAGAGGTGTTGTGATTTGTCTTTGAATTCCATCCTAGAGAGGTGATCGGCTACAACATTTTCATCACCCTTTTTATCCTTAATGGATAAATCGAACTCTTGAAGAAGAAGGACCCAACTAATCAATCTAGCCTTGGCATCTTGTTTTTGGAAAAGGAATTTTAGGGATGAATGGTCAGTAACGACAATGATGGGTGATCCTAAGAGATAAGACCTGAATTTCTCTAAGGTAAAGAAAATAGCAAGAAACTCTTTCTCAGTGGTAGTGTAGTTTATTTTTTCATCACTTAAATATTTTCTTGCATAAGAAATGACACATGATGTTTTCTCACTCCGTTTTCCTAAGACTACTCCTACAGCAAAGTCACTTGCATCACACATGAGCTCGAAAAGAAGTTTCCAATTTGGAGATTGCATGATAGGTGGAGATATAAGAGTTGACATGTGTGTAGAGAATGATTCCACACATCGTTCTATCCATAAAAATTGAGCATCTATTACCAATAGAGCACAAAGTTGTCGATAAATAGAGCTGAAATTCCTAATGAACCTTCTATAAAAACCAGCATGTCCTAATAAGGACCTCACTTCCTTAACAGTTTTAGGAGAGGTAATGTGACGAATGATGTCAACTATAGATTTATCAACTTCAATCCCTCTACCAAATACCAGATGACCTAGAACAAGTCCTTCCCTTACCATGAAATGACATTTTTCCCATTTTAGTATAACATTATTATCCCTAAACCTTGAAAAACCCTTTTCAACATTTAGAAGGCATCCCTCAAAAGTATATCCAACGATGGAGAAGTCATCCTTGAAGTCCTCTAAACAATCCCCCACTATATCCGAGAATATTCCCATCATGCACCACTGGAATGTACCAGGGGCATTACATAACCCAAAGGGCATGCGCTTGAAGGCAACATTACTGAATGGAAAAGTAAAGGTTGTTTTTCCTTGATCCTCTAAGGAGAATTTGATTTGATTATACCCAGAAAATCCATCAAGGATGCAATAGAATTGATGACCCGCCACCCACTTGAGGACTTGATCAATAAATGGTAAGGGGAAATGGCCTTTCTTGGTACAAGAGTTGAGCTTCCTATAGTGAATACAGACTCTCCATCCACTAATGACCATTGTTGGAAGCATCTCTCCATCCTTGTTGGTTATTACTATGATTCCAGCCTTCTTTGGAACCACATGGATTGGGCTAACCCACTCACTCTCATCTATAGGATAGATGATACCAGATTTTAACAATTTCAAACGTTCTTTCCTCACTACTTCGATGAGATTAGGATTGATTCGCCGCTGAGGTTGACGACATGGATTTGAATCGGATTCTAGAACAATTATATGAGTCCCGATAAGTTGGATAATCCCATAAATATCAGATAGGGTCCATCCAATGGCTTTATTGTGTCTCCTAAGGACATCTAGAAGCATCCTCTCATGATCAGCTTCAAGAGAGGAAGAAATAAAAAAGGATAGGATTGATTGTCCCCTTAGAATTCATACTTGAGTGATGAAGGTAAAACCTTAAATTCAAGATCATAGTGGTTATCACTTTACAAGAAAGGATGAGACATTGTATTGAACTCAGTTTCTTTGTTCTGATTTCTTGATAAAATTGGTTCCTTGTGAAAAGAATTTTCTTACACTAAATTATCTAGAGTAGTGTCATGAATCGGTATAGACTCGATGTTATTGATTTCTCCCATGGTATCATTAATTGGGGATTCTATAAAATCATCAATAGAGCTATCTGAAAGATATTCAAGCCAAGGAGACAAATTTCCTTCATGTGAAAAAATAAAATCAATATCTTCTTGACTTAAACATCCTTCGGTAATTCCTTGATGTTCCTTGAGTTCACTATCAACACTACCTGTCCAATTAACCTCATGGTTCTCTTACTCATCATCAATTTGAGAGTTTTCATTGTAGATTTTCAAGTCTAGATTCATGTTTCCAAATGTGATGGTCATGTTCCCATTTTGAACTCGGATAACAGAGTTGATTGTTTCAAGGAAGGGACGACCAAGGATAATTGTGGTTTGCTCCCTAGGACCTAATCTTGGGTGATTTCCATGAACAATGAAGACATCCGGGTAAATGAAATTTTCAACATTCACCAAAACATCCTTTAAGATCCCCTTTGGAACCCAAATACTGTGATCAGCAAGTTGAAGTGTGAAAGAGGTGGGTTGGAGCTCTTCTAGGCCTAATTGGCAGTACACAACACATGGGATGAGATTGAAACTATCACCTTGGTCATATAAGGCCTTGAAAACATTGCTCTCTCCTAGGTCAACATTGATGTAATTGCAACCCGGGTCTTTCAATATAGGAGGAATGGTCTTTTGAATGGTGGTACTCACATTAGCAGCCAAAAGGACTTGGTTTTTAGGTGAAAATTTTCTTTTAAAAGTGAACAAGTCCTTAAGGTACTTTGAGTATGTAGTAATGGTTTGAATTGAATCATGGAGTGGAATGTTCAAATTTAATTGTGAGAATATTTCACTCAATGTTTCACTCAATTCAGGCTTGGTTTTCCCCCTCATGCGTTGAAGAAATGGTGCAGGTTGTGGGGTTGTTTTTTGAAGGGTTGTTTCTTTGACAATTTTATCATGTTTTTCAGTTTGAAAATGTGTTTCATTTGAATTTTCATTAGTGGTTGAAGCTTCATATGGTTTCTGAATTATTTGTTCAGGTTTCTCAACTGATTTCCCACTTCTTAGAATAGTCACATCCTTTATTTGTTCTTGAGTAGTTTGAGTACAACTTGAATCTCCCCTTATTGTTTTTTGTGGAATGTCTTGTGTAGGCATGGGTTCATTTCCAGTTTTGATGGTTTGAAGTTCATGTTTCAGGGAAGAGACTTCTGAGTTCATCCTATCCATTTGTTTGCACAGTTGTTCAAGGATTGGGAGAGGGACAGATTGGGAAGGGTCTTGTGTTGGTTGGGTTATCCCATGGGGATACTTTGGTTGTTGGATTGGTTGTTGATATTGGATTTGAGGATGTTGGTATTGGACTGGTTGTGGTTGGAATTGGTTATGGTATTGAAAATTTTTTGTAGGGTAGGGGTTTGGTCCTTGTGGTTTGCTAGGTTGTTGGTTATCTTTCCATCGGAAGCATGGGTGGTCATTATACCTTGGGTTGAATGTGTTTTGGTATTGAGGATTTTGAATGTTTAGGGCATTGACTTCAGTAGGTGGTCCTCCTAAAAGAACATCCTTGATGGATGGAATGGTTGGGAAGTTGTTTTTTTTTGTGTTCATGTTTGTCACAGTTTGTGCACACAGGGTCTATAGTTTGGATTTCATGGCTTTTCCTATGGTCTATCTCTTCAACCTTCCAAGAGAGTGCTGCAAGTTTCGCCCTAAGGATTTCCTCTTCTCTAAGTGTATGCATTCCATCAGTTATTTGGGGCTTTTCAGAATAAGGTGATGTTCCCCATGTTTGGTTTCATTCAGTAAGGATTTCTCGATACTCATAAGCATTATTTGGTGATTTTTTTAAAGCTACCATTACACATCTTGTCAATGAATTTTTTGTTCCCCGGGCCCAAACCTTTATAGAAAATTCTCACTTGTTCATGAATAGAAAAACCATGATGTGGAACCATGATTAGGGTGTCTTTGAACCTCTCCCATGTTTCATAAAATGACTCTCCCTCTTTTTCAAAAAAGTTTGGGATGATCTTTTTTAGTGCAATGGTTTTGTGACGAGGAAAGTATTTTTTGTAAAATTCTATTTGCAGTTGGTACCAAGAGTGGATTGATGAAGGTCTCAGATTATTTAACCAGTTCTTTGCTCGATCTTTAAGTGAGAAAGGGAAGACCCTCATCTTAGCTGACTCAAGTTGATGTGGTGAGCACATGGTTTCAACAATGTCATTGAACTCCTTGACATGAAGGTAAGGCATTTCTGACTCCATCCCATGGAAGGTTGGAAGGTGGTTTAGGACAAGAGGTTTAAAGACATATTGGGCATCTCCTAGGGTAGAATTCTTAATGCAATAGGGTGCATTGTTCCATGTAGGTGTAGGGTTGTCATTCATGTTTTGATCGACTGCATTCCACAAATTTGGGGCTTCCACAATTGGACTTCCATTTCGGTTCCCACCCGGTTTTATGATTTGGTTTCTTTGAAGACCATCCATTGAAATTGACTCAATCTTTGACTTTGGGGTATTAGGAAGATTAGGATCCAATTATGTACTTGACTCCCCTTTCCTATGACTTTCCACCCTAACTAGTCTGTTTGAGTTATCGCGAGTGTAGAAGGACATGCGCCAAAAGAAAAAAAGGATCAAATGGGAAAAGGTAAGAGATAATGGGTGAGAATAGAATAATGGGGGTGAGGAAAGAAGGTTTTTGTATAAATAACTTACTTGGTACCCATCAACGGCACCAAAATTTGGTTTCGCCCAAATTTACCCAATTTTTTAGGGTCAAGCGGTCGCTTGCATTGTAGCTTGGGTTGTTGAATCCTCAGAGACCTAAGAAGAACCTTTAGACACTAAATAAAAAGAGATGGATTTTTTTCTATGATGTGTCCAACTTGGGTTGATTTTATATGGTTTTAAAAGAGCACTAAAAGATCTATGTGAATTCAAATTATGAGAAAATGAGTAGATCCTAGGTTATTGCTCTAGGTGGATTGAATGAATTCCTTTTATTATGATTTTAATTTGATTAACTCGAGAAGAATTCAAGAAATGAATTCAAACTAACCTCATAACATAATGATTAAACACCTTCACAAAACATGCTAATCACATATACACTTGTAGGATCATTTTCATTAGCACTCCAAGGTAAAGGATATAATTTTCACATGAAAGTGGGGTGAATAAATTCAATAAGGAAGAGGAAGAATAAAAATCATTGAATGAAAGAAACTCAATTAAAAAAATTAATAACATTTAGAGAGTGAGAAATAACATTGAATCCATCCCCTTTCTACACCATTGGATGAAACCATAAAAGATCTATCCCACCATTGATGACAAGTTCTCAAGAAAAGTGGAAAGTAGACTTATGAGGGTGGAATTGAAGAAGTAAAAATTACAAAAATAACGATCACTCAACCGTTGTGTGAACAAAATAACAAGGTTTGGTCTGAAAAAGTTCACACCTTGAGAAAACGGTATCAAGGTGATATTAATAAGAACATAAATATAGTAGAAGAAGAACTTTTATTAAAAACTAAGGTTATTCGAACAACTTACATGGGAAGGAAAAATGCTAGAAAGACAATTTGGAGTAATAACATTACAATCAAAACACAGCTTCAAGATCCCTAAATCTGACACCAATACTGCCTTAAATAGGAAAAAAGGAAGCCTTTGGCCTAGACACCACTCCAAAAGTCTCATTAATTAAATTTGGTGGGCCAAGGTAGGTGGAACATTAATGTAGAGAAGACTATTCCACTTCATGCCCCGAAGTTGCATCCAGCTTGCATCCACCGGAAATATGCGCCGAAAGTACCTTCTTGAAGGCCGAATTGGAGTGGGCCATAGAAGAATTAAATAAATACCCTGATGTCCCCTAACATCCTGTAAAATTTCAGCCCAAAATAATAATCCGTTCGCGATATTGGATTTAAATGGTGGGCTATTTTTCTGGGCCTTAGAATCTGGCACAGAATTGCATCTTCAAATTGGGCCGCCTTAATCACCACCATGTAGAAAGAATTAGCACTGGATCCAGAAAAATTATTTGGTCCTATATATGTCTTCTATCCTCCCATGAATGTTGTGATATAGTGGACCTGTATATTGGGCCCCACATTATCATCAGTGGGATGATATCCAATCTTTCTTCTCTAGTATTGTTTCCTTTCATCGCCAAATATCCCCATCATCCTTTATGAATCCTCCCTTGATCCATGAATGAAAAAATTTCATATTTATGTTTATATCCATTTCCCAAAATATCAAATTAAATTATGTATAATTACATTCTTTAAAATCAGATGAAACATTGGGCCTAAATTGGTGCATATTAGGCATGAAGTGCACAAATGATGAGAATGGATGTTAAAAATTATAATCCACTAACTCAGGCCCATAAGATCAAAAATGAACATTTAATACCATTAAAATGTAATCAAAAAATGTTTTTTATTGGATAATCACACCCCCAACTTGATTTTTTCTAGTCCCGGGCAAAATATATCTCAAAAAAATGAAATTTGAATGACCTTTTCTAAAAACATTTTAATACACATTTCTCACCCAAAGATATCATACCAAAAAATTATGAAACCCAACCAAATCATTTAAAACAAGCTATGTCCACAGGCATATCTCAAGACCAATCTCATTCCTTTGTTCAAATTAATCAACATATTTTATCCTAATTCAATTAAGCATGATGAAGTGTTGTGCGTTACAATAGACATGGGGGTTCATTTTCATTCGAGGGCGAAAATATGGAAGTGTTAGGATAAATCAAATTGTAATAATAAGATGAGTACTCATTTTTTATTTTATATTAATTTTTTTTGGATTTTGTTTTGCAATTTTTTCATGGTAATTTAAATTGAACTAAATCGAGTCAACCCATGTAGCAAGACTTTGCTGATGACTCCCTGGCTCAAAGACCTTAGGGAACCAAGTGATGCTCACATACTCGGGCATCATCTCAAGTTAACTCAATAAAAAAAAATTCAAATTATCACAATTAGAGATAAAATTCCCAAATATGGGCCAAACAATTATGGAGTCACGATCCCCAAGTGACGAAAGCCACACATTAGGTCAATTCATTACTCCAGGTGCAATTGATTATTTTATTGAATACTCATGTTAAAATTAAAATGATCTCAAATCATATTCTATTTTTTATGGTTCCCCAAGAACTCAAACTAAAACCCCATAATCTAGAGGACATGCATTGTGTTTTTTGAAATAATTGGATGAAAATATAGATGGTGAAAATCCCATCGGAAAACCGCACTTTCCAATATCTTTCCTCATGAACATAACCTTGCATTAAAATAAGAATCAAGGCTTTCTAAATTATTTGATACACAATTTCAGAGTTTTAATTGTGTGTTATCATGTTCATGGTTAATGACATTTTTCCTTCCACACATTTTTATCTCCCCCCCCCCAACTTAGAATAACACTACCCCCATTGTTTAAAGAATTGAAACATAGAAGGGGTAGGATAGAAGTTCAATGAAGACATTGAAAATGAAAATAATGGAATGAAGTCACCTAGTGGTTGATGTTGAAAATGTATTCCCATGTCTCCCATCAGTTCTGGTTTGAGTCCTAATGGCTTGGACGGTTGTCACTAGCTTTTCCCAATGACCTATGACATACATAATTTTTTTTTTATATTTATTTTTCTTATTTTTTTCAACCTAAGGAAAACATAAAAATAACATAACCTGATGATACATTGTCTTCTCTTAAATTTATGGGTAAGGTATTACTCAGGGATCCCATCTAGTGACACAGATGAATACGGTGCTCCCCTTTCTTACCCATATTTACTCAAAAAATAAGAACATGTCAACAATCTATTTTTTTTAAAATACCTACAAAAACATAAAATAAAATAAAATAAACTGATGATACATTATCTTTTTTATATTTTCTAGGTAATGTATTACTCAGGGATCCCACCATGTGACACGGATGAATACGGAGCTCCCCTTTCATACCCATCCTTACTCATAAAAGAAGAAAAGGTCAAAAATATATATATATATATATCAAACTGATGATAAATTTTCTTCTTTAAATTTTTTGGGTAAGGTATTACTCATGGATCACACCACTTGACACAGATGAATACGGTGATCCCCTTTCATACCCATCCTTACTCATAAAAGAAGAACAGGTCAAAAGCCTTTTTTTAAAATAACAAAATGAAGAAGAAGAAAACAAAATATGATTCACAATGATTAGAAACATGGAAACCACAGGTTTCCTCCTGTGAAATGCTTTTTTTTAACGTCGTTAGCCCGACATGGATCCTAAATCTATCAATTTTTTCCTGGTTCATAGGTTGGATCTGTTAACTCATCCTCTATTTAATGTTTATTGAATGATTCAATGAATGGTTTTAACCTATGACCATTGACCTTAAAAATGTTACCAATTGTGGGATCTTGAATCTCTAATGCCCCATGGGGGTACACATGATTAACTATGAATGGACCTGACCATCTAGACCTTAACTTTCCCGGGTGTAAATGAAGTTTTGAACAATACAAGAGCACAGATTTTCTCAGTTCAAATTTTATGAATTTTATATTCCTAGATTGGTAGGCTTGAACACTAGCTTTATTTATCCTTGAATTTTCATAAGACTCAATCCTAAGTTCCTCAAGTTCATTAAGATCTAATTTCCTATTTTCTTTGGATAAAGAAATTTAGAAATTCATTTTTTTGATTACCCAAAATGAATTATGCTCAATTTCAATAGGTAAATGGCATGATTTTCCATAAACCGACCTATATGCTGACATTTTTAGGATGGTTTTTAAGGTTGTACGATATGACCAGAGAGCATCCAAGAGTTTCTCAGACCAATATTTCCTATAGGGGCTTGAAAGTGTTTTCAAGAATTTGATTAATCACCATATTTACTAACTCAGCTTGACCATTGGTTTGAGGATGGTATGCAGCGGAAGCATTATGAGAAATTCCATAATTATACATGAGTGAAGAGAATAGGATATTATAGAAATGGGTTCCTCGATCACTAATTATAGCCATAGGAATTCCAAATCGAGAAAATATATGCTCTTTCAGAAATAGGATCACAACATGATGGTCATTGGACTTGGTGGGTATGACTTCAACCCATTTTGAGACATAATAAATAGCTAAGAGGATGTAGAGGTATCCCTTAGAGTTTGGAAAGGGTCCCATGAAATCAATTCCCCAACAATCAATGATTTCAATGACCAGAATGGGAGTGAGGGGCATTTGATTCCTTTTGGTAATGGATCCTAATTGCTGACACTGAGGACACGTTTTTCAAAATTGGAAGGAATCCTTAGTGAGGGTTGGCCAGTAGAAACCACTTTAGAGGAACTTTTTAGTGGTTTTATTTGTAGAAAAGTGGCCTCCACATGCCTCTCCAGGACAAAATTTTAGAATGGACTCTTGTTTAGGCTCGGGAACACATCTCCTGATGATTTGATCATGACAGAACTTGAAGAGGTAAGGATCATAAAACACATAGTGTTTGACATCAGAAATAAATTTCCTCTTAGCTTGGGTCCCCATGAACTTTGAAATGTCACCCGTCACCAAATAGTTTTCTATGTCAGTATACCAAGGGCAATCAATCATTGAATAGAGGTGCTCATCGAGAAATGAATCAGACATAGAGAGGTGGTGTGAGTTGTCTTTGAATTCCATCCCAGAGAGGTGATCAGCTACAACATTTTCAACACCATTTTTATCCTTAATGGTTAAATATATCTCTTGAAGAAGAAGGGCCCACCTAATCAATATAGCCTTGGCATCTTGTTTTTTGGAAAAGGAATTTTAGGAATGAATGTTCAGTGAAGTCAATAATGGGTGATCCTAAGAGATAAGTCATGAATTTCTATAAGGAAAAGACAACAAAAAGCAACTCTTTCTTAGTGGTGGTGTAGTTTATTTGTGCATCATTTAATGATTTTCTTGCATAAGCAATGACACATGGAGTTTTCTCACATCGTTGTCCTAAGACTACTCCTACAGCGAAGTAACTTGCATCACACAAGATCTCTAAAGGAAGTTTCCAATTTGGAATTTTCATGATAGGTGGAGATATAAGTGTTGACTTGAGTTTAGAGAATGATTCCTCACAGATTTATGTCCATAAAAATGGATCATCTTTTACCAATAGAGCACAAAGTGGTCGAGAAATAGAGCTGAAATTCCTAATGAACCTTCTATAAAAACTAGAATGTCCTAAGAAGGACCTCACTTCCTTAACAGTTTTAGGAGAGGGAAGGTGAAGAATGATGTCAACATTAGCTTTATCAACTTCAATCCCTCTACAAGATACCAGATGACCTAGAATAAGTCCTTCCCATACCATGAAATGACATTTTTCCAAATTTAGAATGAGATTCTTATCCTCGCACCTTGACAAAACCTTTTCAACATTTAGAAGGCATCCCTCAAAGTAATCCCCAAAGATGGAGAAGTAATCCATGAAGACCTCTAAATAATCCCCCACCATATCCTAGAATACTCCCATCATGCACCACTGGAAGGTACCAGGGGCATTACATAACCCAAAGGGCATGCGCTTGAAGGAAAAAGTGCCGAATGGACAAGTGAAGGTTGTTTTTCCTTGATCCTCTATGGAGAATTTGATTTGATTATACCCTGAGAATCCATCTAGGAATCAATAGAATTGATGACCCGCCACTCGATCGAGGACTTGATCAATAAAGGGTAAGGGGAAATGGTCTTTCTTGGTACAAGAGTTGAGCTTCCTATAGTCAATACAGACTCTCTATACACTACTGACCCTTGTTGGAAGCATCTCTCCATCCTTGTTGGTTATTAATGTGATTATAGCCTTCTTTGGAACCTAATGGATTGGTCTAACCAACTCACTCTCAGCTATAGGGTTGATGATACCATCTTTTAACAATTTCAAAAGTTCTTTTCTCACTACTTCCATGATATTAGGATTGAGTCGCCGCTGAGGTTGACGACATGGATTTGAATCGAATTCTATAACAATTCTATGAGTCCCAATAAGTGGTATAATCCCAGGAATATCAGATAGGGTCCATCCAATGGATTTCTTGTGTCTCCTAAGGACATCTAGAAGCATCCTCTCATGATCAGCTTCAAGAGAGGAAGAAATGAAAACACAAAAGGATTGATTGTCCCCTAAGAACACATACTTTAGTGATGAAGGTAAAACCTTAAATTCAAGATCAGAGTGGTTATCACTTTCCAAGAAAGTATGAGACTTTGTATTGAACTCAGTTTCTTTATTCAGATTTCTTGAAAAAATTGGTTCCTTGAGAAAAGAATTTTCATCCACTAAATTAGTTAGAGTATTTCCCTAAATGGGTATGGAATCAATGTTATTGATTTCACCCATGGTATCATTGATTGGGGATTCTAAAAAATCATTAATAGTGCTATCTAAAAGAGATTCAAGCCATGGAGACAAATTTCCCTCACGTGAACTAAGAAAATAAATCTCTTCTTGACTTAAACATCCTTCGGTAATTCCTTGATGTTCCTTGAGTTCACTATCAACACTACCTATCCAATTAACCTCATGGATCTCTTCCCCATCCCCAATTTGAGAGTTTTCATTGTAGATGTTCTAGTCTAGACCCATGTTTTCAAATGTGATGGTCATGTTCCCCTTTCGAACTCAGATAAGAGAGTTGATTGTTGCAAGGAAGGGAAAACCAAGGATGATTGGGGTTTACTCCCTATGACCTAAGCTTGGGTGATTGTCAAGAACAATGAAGTCATCTGCGAAAATGAAATTTTCTACTTTCACCAAAACATCCTTTAAGAGTCCCTTTGGAACCCTAATACTACGACCAGCAAGTTGAAGTGTGACAGAGGAGGGTTGGAGCTCTTCTAGGCCTAATTTGTAGTACACATCATAGGGGATGAGATTGATACTAACACCTAGGTCACATAAGTCCTTGACAATTATGCTCTCTCCTAGTTCAACATTGATGTAAGTTCAACCCGGGTCATTCAACATATGAGGAATGGTCCCTTGAATAGTGCTACTCACATTAGCAGCCAAAAGGACTTGGTTTTTATGTGAAAATTTTTCTTTTAAAATTGATCAATTCTTTAAATTACTCTGAGTATGGAGGAATGTTTTGAATTGAATCGAGGAGTGGAATGTGCAACTTGGCTTGTGAGAATATTTACCGCAATGTTTCACTCAATTCAGGCTTGGTTTTCCCCCTCATGTGTTGAGGAAATGGTGAAGGTTGTGGGGTTGTTTTTTGAAGGGTTGTTTCCTTAACAATGTTATCATTTTTTCAGTTTGATCATGTGGTTCATTTGAATTTTCATTAGTGGTTAAAGATTCATATGGTTTTTTAATTATTTGGTTAGGTTTCTCAACTGATTTCTCACTTCTTAGAATAGTCGCAGCCTTTAGTTGTTCATGAGTTTTTTTAGTGAAACTTGACTCTCCCCTTATGGTTTTTTGTGCAATGGCTTGTGTAGGCATGGGTTCCTTTCTAGTTTTGATGGTTTGAAGTTCTTGTTTCAGGGAAGAGACTTCTGAGTTCATCCTTTCCATTTGTTTTCTCAGTTGTTCATGGATTGAGATAGGGACATATTGGGAAGGGGATTGTGTTGGTTGGGTTATCCCAGGGGGATACATTGTTTGTTGTATGGGTAGTTTATATTGTATTGAAGGATGTTGGTATTGGATAGTTTCTGGTTGGAATTGGTTATGGTTTTTAAAAGTTTGTGTAGGGTAGGGGTTTGGTCCTTGTGGTTGGCTAGGTTGTTGGTTATCTTTCCATCGGAAGCCTGGGTGGTCATTATACCTTGGGTTGAATGTGTTTGGGTATTGGGGCTTTTGAGAGTTTAGGGCATTGACTTCAGCAGGTGGCCCTCCTAAAATAACATCCTTGATGGATGGAATGGTTGGGCAGTTATCTGTTTTGTGGTCATGTTTGTCACAGTTTGTGCACACAGGGTCTACAGTTTGGATTTCATGGATTTTCTTATGGTATATCTCTTCAACCTTCCTAGAGAGTGCTGAAAGTTTCGCCCTAAGGCTTTTATATTCTCTATGTGTATGCATTCCAGCAGTTCTTTGGGGCTTTTCAGAATAAGGTGATGTTCCCCATGTCTGGTTTTGTTCAGCAAGTATTTCTAGATACACGTAAGCATCATTTGGGGATTTGTTTTTAAAGGTCCCATTACACATCATGTCAATAAATTGTTTGTTCCCTGGGCCCAAACCTTCCTAGAAAAATCCTACTTTTTTAGGAATAGAAAAACCATGGTGTGGAACCATGTTTAGGGTGTCTTTGAACCTCTCCCATGTTTCATAAAAGGACTCTCCCTATTTTTCAAAAATGTTTTGGATGCTCTTTTTTAGTGCAATGGTTTTGTGATGGGGGAAGTATTTTTTGTAAAATTCTCTTTGCAGTTGGTCCCAAGAGTGGATTGATGAAAGTATCCGATTATTTAACCAGTTTTTTTCTTGATCCATAAGTGATAAAGGGAAGAGCCTCATCTTAGCTGACTCAAGTTGATGTGGTGATCATATGGTTTCAACAATGTCATTGAACTCTTTGACATGAAGCTAAGGCATTTATGACTCCATCCCATTGAAGGTTGGAAGGAGGTTTAGGACATGAGGTTTAAAGATATATTGGGAGTCTCCTAGGGAATAATTCCTAAAGCAAGAGGGTACATTGGTCCAGGTAGGTGTAAGGTAGTCATTCATGGTTTGATCGACTGCATTACCCAAATTTGGGGCTGCCTCATTTGGATTTCCATTTTGGTTCCCACCTGGGTTTATGAGTTGGTTTCATTGAAGACCCTCCATTGAAATTGACTCAATCTTTTACTCTGGGGTATTAGGAAGATTAAGATCCAATGGTGTACTTGATTCCCCTATCCTATGAATTTTCTCCACAACTAGTCTGTTTGATTTATCATAGGTGTAGGCAGACATACGCCAAAAGAAAAAAAGAGAGAAATGGATAACGTAAGAGATCATGGGTGAGAATAGAAGAATGGGGGTGAGGAAAGATGTTTTTGGTCAATGGAACATACTTGGTCCCCGTCAATGGTTCCAAAAAAAAATTTCACCCAAATTTACCTAATTATTCAGGGTCAAGCGGTCGCTTGCAATGTAGCTTGGGTTGTCGAATCCTTAAGGACCTAAGAATAACCTTTAGACACTCAATAAAATGGGATGGATTTTTGGATATGAAGTGGACAACTTGGGTTTATTTTATATGGTTTTAAAAGATCACTAAAAGATATATGTGAATTCAAATTATGAGAAAATGAGTTGATCCTAGGTTATTGCTCTGGGTGGATTGAATGAATTCCTTTTTTTACAATTTTAATTTCATTAACTCGAGAAGGATTCATGAAATGAATTCACAATAACCACATAAATTACTGATTAAACACCTTCACAACACATTCTGATCACCTATACACTTGTAGCATCATTTTCATGAGCACTCCATGGTAAAGGATATAATTAGCGCATGAAAGTGGGGTGAACAAATTCAATAAGTAAGAGGAAGAATAAAAATCATTGAATGAAAGAAACTAAATTAAATAAAATTAATAACATTTAGAGAGTGAGAAATAAAATTCAATCCAGACCCTTGCTACTTCCTTGGATCAACCCATAAAATAGTTATCCCTCAATTGATGAGAATTTCTCAACGGAAACGGAATGTAGACTTACGAGGGTGAAATTGAAGAAGTATAAACAACAAAAATAACGATCCCTCCATAGTTGTGTGAACAAAATCACAAGATTTGGTGTGTAAAATTTCACACCTTGAAGAAACGGTATCATGGTAATATGAATAAGAACATGAAAAGATAAGAAGAAGAACTTTTATTAAAAACTAAGGTGATTCGAACAACTTATATGGGAAGGAAAAATCGCACAAAGACAATTTGGAATAATAAAATTACAATCAAAACAAAGCTCCAATATACCTAACTCCTCCACCACTACTTCCTTATATAGGCAAAAAAGATGAATTTTGATGAGCCACCACTCCCCAAGTCTCTTTAATTAAATTTGGTGGGCCAAGGTAGATGGAAAATTAATGTACAGAAGACTTCTCCACTTCTTTCCCCGAAGTTGCAGCCAGCTTGAATCCATCGGAAAGACGCACGAAAGGACCTTTAGAAGGCATAAATGGAGTGGGACATATAATACTTAAATGAATCCCCTGATTTCCCCTAATAGCCTGTAAAATTTCATCCCAAAATAATAATCTTTTCGTGAGATATGATTTAAATGGTGGGATGTTTTTCTAGGCCGTAGAATCGCTCCCAGAATTGCATCTTAAAATTGTACCGCCTTAATCACAACCATGTATGATGAACTAGCACTGGATCCAGGATAATTATGTGTTCTTGTATATGTCCTCTAGCCTCCCATTAAATTTGGGATTCAGTGGACCTTTATTGTGTGCTCCACATTCTCATCCGTGGGATGATATCCAATTTACCTTCTCCAAAATTGTTTCCTTTCATCGCTAAATATCCCCATCATCCTTTATGAATACCCCATTGATCCCTGAATGAAAAATGTTCATATTTATGTTTATATCAATTTCCCAAAATATAAAAATACAACATATATAATAAAATTCTTTAAAATCAGATGAAACATTGGGTCTAAATTAGAGCATATTAGGCATGAAGTGCACAAATGATGAGAATGGATGTTCAAAATTAAAATCCACTAACTCAGGCCCATAAGATCAAAAATGAAAATTTAATACCATTAAAATTTAATCAAAATAATTTTTTTTATTGGCTAATCAATAACCATATAATATTTAATTGTTTTCTTTAATTTAATGAGCGGTTGTGATGGTTTCAAATTATATTCTAGTCATATTTGTTAAAATAAATCATTCCATTTACACTTTGAAAAAAATAAAAAATTGATAAAATGTATCTAATTAATCAATCGAGAATATGAACCAAAATTTCATTTCAATATTATAAATTATATATGGATATATAATAAAATAAATAATTCACCAAAAAGGTATATAATGTAATATTCTCATATAAACATTTCTCGTAATAATTTAATGTACTAAAGATAGGGAAATGAAAAAATAATTGAAAGTTTATTGAATAAATAAATTATAATAAAATTAAATTGATTTAATAGACAATGCTTCTATAATTTACATAAAAGTAAATTCATAAATAAATAACCCATTTAAAATGGTATTGTAACATAAACCCTTACCACTTTGGTAGCATTTCAATCATAACACAAATGTAGGAAATTAATTCAAATAAAACATCAAATACAATGAATATAATTTGAATCAGGTTAATAATTATGAAATTGGATGTATATAAAGTTCATAAAGTTAAATATGTGAATAATTCCAAATATTTCTCCATGGAGTGGAAATTGGGATTTAATGACTAACAGAGCTCATACCATTGATGTGAGGATTAATTAAGGAATTTATTTTTAGTATAAAATGTAAAAACACTTAATAAAATTGGATATTAGATATAAAATAACAAAAATATATTAAAACATAATAATATAATTTTAATGGAAATGAAGATGTAATATAATCAAACAAAATCAAATTGAGTTATGAAGGTCATTACCACATGGTTAATTTGAATTCAAATTACATTGATGAAAATAATATAAATATATTATACAATAATATTATCTATGAAGGATTCATGATATAACTTGTATAAGTGAATTATATGAACTATGTATAGTAAATTTATTTATAAAATTAATATATGCCTCAATTAAATAAAATTGAGATAAAATCCCACCATAGTTTATAAAGAATAAAAATTACAAACACAAGTAAAAATTAGAATTTCATTTTGAAGTAAATATACTATGAATAATAATAAATGTTTTTAAATTTTCAATTGGAAGTATAGACTACATTTAAATTGAATTATGTTCATAAAAGAACATGTGTCTCAAAAAAATTTCTTTTGAGATGAAAACCCTTTACATCGAGTCAACACATGTCATGTGTGTCCATTATCTCTTATATGATACACTTATATCTATTATATTATTACATAAGAATATTTTACATTTTCTATCACTTAAACATTAACAATTTTCATAATTTATTTTAATGAAATATTTAATACTTATTTAGTAATGTCAATGTTGGATTTTTTAAGATACATGGTTCATAATTTTAAAATGAAATCATTGTGGAAACAATGGTTGCAGGGGAATTTTTTAATCATTTCTTGAATAATAATAATAATAATAATAATAATAATAATAAAATTATCATTTTTAAATATAATTTTTAATTATAATGTCAACCCTGAACTATGGTTTGGATAAAATAAACTATGTTACAATCCTTGAAATGGTGGTCCATAACTACACATGAGTAACATTTCCATTTTTCAATGATCCTGATGGAAATAAGGAATGTATAATATTATATTTACATAATTATTATTATATCATAAATAAAAAAATATCTTTATCTACACTTATATATACTATCTATGTGGTAAAGTAATGAATCACATCACTTAGAAAATCTGTAATATGTCGTATGCATGAAAGATGTAATCAATACTCAATGGATGGTTTGGTGTGATAATATATGATGTATTTAAATTCACTAATAGTTAAATATTTCATTAATATAATTTATATAAATCAAATTAATTATTATAAATATCTGTGAAAGATGATGATGGATAAAAATTAGTCAGCCTGCAATGTGGTATTCTTTTGTACACACTAACAATGGTTTCGTTTCAAATTTTATGGAAGAAAATATGGATTAACGTTGTGAAATTAACATAATAACATATCAGATAATTTGAAATAATTATTTTATTATATCATCATGTTCTAATAATATTTATTTATGAGGAATGAGAAAAAAATAGAAATGGTTGGTTAAGAATGATATATCTTCTTCCGACCAACACATTAAAATTATGAGTAAATCAATGTAGGATTTAATTTCTTATAAAAACATTGCCTCTATGAATAGGTTTGAAAATTATGGAAATTATTTTTTTAGTTCATGTATGATAAAAATTATTTTTTAGTATAGAATGAAGGGAGTATGGGGTGGCCTTTTATGATTCATATGGGTGGAATTTTTTGTAATACCCAAAATGATTCAATAATGGGAAGTCACTCTAAATACAAGTTCCAAAACTATTGATAAATAAAGGAGTGGAGGGGTGATATGTTATATAAAAACACCATTTGTTTGAAATGATTCATTTTTTCAAAATGTTATTCCTTTTAACTGTAATGATAATCACTTTTACAATTTTAATTTTTCACCACAACAAATAAATTTTTTATAGATTTTTCTATATATAATGTCCAAAAATAAAGTTAAATATATTAAATAATATTAAAAATACTCATAAAAAATATTTAAAACATTTTATCAAATTATAATATTTGAATGTGTATAATTTATTTTGAAATTAATCCCACAGAATGTGTTGAAAAGAATGATTTTCAAGAAATACTTTCATCACGATATAAATGACCATATATTAACTATATGACTATAAATCATCATTACATAAATTTAAGTTCATTAAAATAGATGTATTATTATTGAGTTTCATTTAATTTTTTCCTTACTATGGGTTATTTTAATTAATCAAAATGGATAAATTTAATGTACTTAATTGGAGATTTCAGAGAACTATCTTTTATGAATAATAATAAAATAATAACAAAATAAAGAATATTTATTATTAAAAATATTTAAATATATTATTTTAAATAAAATTATTAAATATCACAATTACGGTTAAATAAAAAATATAATGGACATTTTAAATTAATTTATTCAATTAATGATAGTATTCAAAAATCGGTAATTTTCCGTATAATGATAAAAAGAAACCTACTTTGAAATAATCAATAATTTAACCATAAAATAATTTTGTTATTATTATTTAATAAAGAAAAAATAATTTTATCAAAAATAAATTCTATAAATTTAAAAAATAAATATATTACTTTCTAAAAAAATCTTTTTAGAGGAAATATATTTTTTAGAAGAATAAAATGACTTTATTAATAACATTGTTCATATATACTATGTATTCATCAATAAATTTATATAAATTAGAAACAGTCTATATATTTCATAAAGTTGTTAACACTATTAATTCCCTCTAATTCAATGTCCATATTCTAATGATCATTATTAAAAAATTTATTTTATGGTTTATTTGTTCTCAGTTTTGTGTGTCATAAATATTATCGAACATAGTTTTATTTTTTTATGAAAACATACATTGTTACATTCTCCCACCCCCATAATGAATTACTCGTCAAAATTTGAACATTGGATTTTTAAAAAAGTTCTAATCATCTGAAAATTTCATTGTTGATGTCCCACATTATTAAAAGTGTTAATAATACAATCTCTCGATTGGAGAGAAGGGGAAATATGAAGGATATCTATAATAATAATAATTCAATTTGATTCCATGATGGAAAAAATTAGTGGGGTAGGAAAATATGAACATGGATGAAACAAAATATTTCAAAAAAGTGTTAGTGATTATATTTCAACGATCATAATAAATTGAATCATCATGATAATGTTAACAACCATTAACATAAATCTGATATGGTGAATAACCCATCAATTCATCAAAAATGATTTTAATAGGATAATAATTTTTTCCAAGACCCATTTTCTAGAGTTGAGGAATTACTATACCATATAGACATAAAACATAAAGAAATATACTTACATGATATCTAGTTATTTCAATATCATAACTTCATCCTTTTCGTATGATTTTATCAATTTTTAAATCATCACATACTCTAAGAAATAAATATCCAATAATATTTCTTTCCTTAAAAACTATGATTATATTTTATTGGATAAAGCATCCATTAATGGATAATTTACTATTCCTAAAATTTTAAATGATTAATTGAAATTAACATATTTATAAGGGGTAAATATAGAAAAATAAAACCTCAAATGAATATATAAAACATTTTACTAAAAAAATCAGGCCAAAGGTTCAATGTAGATATTTGGATATATATATATATATATATATATATATATATATAAGCCTACATCAAAAATAACCTCAATAATGAAAATATTTTTATTCTTCCCAACTAATAATTCTTGTAAAATAACATGTTGGACTAAATTGTAATATATAACTTAGTCAAATTAATCATTCCCCATGATTTTATTAGCTACATTAAATTCCTAATAAAAGCTAACATAATTTATCTTATAATATGATTCCCAAATTCAATATTATATTTATCCATTAGATAAATTATGTTAAATCAATTTCATTATAATAAAAATATCATGAATTTCAAAGGTATGTGATGCGCCATTATCTCCATTAAGTTGTGGGTTCTAGTCTCGTGACCTTACTGCATATGATGAGTTTCCTCCCAGCACATGGGTTATCTTTTTTCAAAAAAATATATTATTTTAATTCACACAGTGTTCCCAAAAATAAGATGAAAATACTCTAAAATAATATTAATAATGAAATCACTTTGTAAGCACTACGGTATCCTATATAGATTATTTTTCGACAAAATAAAATAATCATTATTGAAAATTACTATAGTAACATCAAAGATAAGAGAAACAATAATACTTACAAATTAATTTAATATTATGACCTAAAAATATAAAGGAATTCTTCCTCAAAGAAATTTTTTTACTAAAATGAATATTAAACCCAAGGGTTATATTAAAATTCATTCCTCCAAAAATACATGTAATCGTCATAAACACCCATTACATAAAACCTTAAAATGTATATTTATTCCATTAAACATATGATCAATGTTAGAATTATCAATCAAAAAAATTATGTTTACCTAAAATATCACTCTTAAGTCATAGGTTTTAATATATTATATTATCTAATTCATCATGGTTGTTTATAGATAAAATTTGTATTAGCAAAACCATATCACCTTCGAGTTCCAAACCTAGTGTAAATCCCAAGAAATTTTCATAAACTGGGTGATGATCCATTCACATCACATTGAACCATTTTCCGGGATATTACCCCTATGTTCAAATATGAATGATACATATCTACATGTTGTTTCTTGACATGGATATATTTTCTATGAAGCAACTTACTCTATACATGAAAAATATTCAGGGGATATTTTCCTATGTTTAGTCATTCCCCTTATGCTTTCACTAGAGTATTCTATTCACAATACCCTAAAATAAGTACACCCCTATCTAATACAAACTATAGTCACTAAATACACTTAAATATATAATTAAATTATTTTTAAACATGAATATCCAATATTTACAACCTAATTATCATGACTCCTATTGTATTAAGAGTACTAGGTCAATAATAATTAAAACGGAAAATAAAACATGACATATTTATTTTAGTCTTTATAATGAGATGAAAAATATATTTTATATTATAAAACTAAAAAGGTGAGTATTGTTAATACATAATAAGGGGTGAGACAAAAACCCATTAATCAGATAAATATGACAAGGAAACGTAGCATGTGAGTCCAAGGTATAAAATTACATAGTAAAATAGAAGGTTCATGTGTAATCATATAGAATATTTAAATAATGAACAAGGTATCAAAATATCATATAAATTTTGTAAATGTTGAAAAACATATAAAATTACATAAATAATGAATCATTTATAACAGACTAGACAATAACACATAGTTGAAAAATCCATATAATTTATTAGGTTGAATGCCTAGTCACATTACTTGTGTCTCATGAGACTAATGATTTATCCAATTCATTAGAGTGATATTTGGTCACACTCATCATAATATATTACTGATTATTACTTCCACAAAAATTAATTAAATAAAAATGAATAAAACAAAAGAGCTACCCATGCAAAAAAATGAGTTTCCTAATGAAATAATTTGATAATTTTCTTTATGGAAGGTATTACCACATCAAAGGAATATATAGTTTTATAGAGGAATATTTATAATAACTATATAAATAATTTATATATTATCTATAACATCATATATTATTTTCAATGATGAAAATGTATTTAGAATATCACATGGAAAATTTAATTGGGGAAAACACACTTTCTTATTGGAAATCACTTCTTTAAAGTTTAAAAAAATAAAAAATATTATAGAAATTTCGTCATTGAAATTATCCATGGAAAATTAGAAAGAAAATTCAATGTATTGAGTAGTCATGATGGAATGAAATTCCATCCATCCTCCATAAGATAATATACATAATTCCCTTAAAAATATTGTATAAAGTTGAGATGTACAATGCTCAGAATAGTTTAGAAATACTCTATTTAAACTATTATTTAAAAGATATATCATATGTACTTTTTTAAATATATTATTCGAGAATAAAATAATATTCTATATAAAAATTTACTAAAAATATGACATGAAAGAAAAACTATTTTTGATGAAAACGTTAAATAAATATTGGTATTCTAAAAAATAATAATAATAATTTCTTCTACCATAGAGGGAAAATGGAATTGTTACTCAAACTTTTCATGAATTAAAAGTGGTTAAAAAGGAAATGGGTTTATTATATAATTATTAAATAATTTCCTTTAATGGAAATTCTGATATAAATAATATCAATTGAAATGATATTAAAATATAAACCCTTACTACATTGGTAACTGTTGAATCATAACCCCAATGAATGAAATAACATCAAATGAAATGTTAAATACTATTAAAATAATGAAATTCAACCTATAAAATATAAAATGGAATATATTCAATTTCGATAAGAAATTTTTTCATAAAAAAAATTTTCCTAATAGGAGTGGATATTGAGATGAAATCTTTTACCAATATCATATAATTGTATTTAGGATGAATTAATGATTTTTTTATTTATATAAAATCTAATTCTATATAAAACATGGAGAAAAATAACATAAAAAAATCAAAAAAAACTATACATCTAATATAATATTATTTAAGACAATTAAAAAGTAATATAACCCAATGAATAGAATTTTTTATATTAAATTATTTAAAACATGGTTACACTCATGTAAACTTCCATTAGATAAATATAATAATTTTTTACATGGATTAACATTAATTATGATGGATTTGGGATATAAAATAAATAATTATAGTATATGTACCTTATCAAATTAATTGGTTCATAACTTTGAATAATTCCTCTATATAAATAAATTCATATGGAATCACTATCGATTAATGAAACATCTTAATAATACTTCATAAAAGAGATAGTACATGAAGTTAAAGTGAAAATTACGTGGTTAAGTGAAATATTCCATGAAAAGTATATATTTTGTAATATATAGACCATTTAAATAGAATTAAGTGCATAATATAATATGTCTCCCAAAGATGAGTGTTTATTAATGAAAACCCAGACCTCGAGTCCAAAATTTTCACTTATATTCTTTATCTATGGTATGAAAAAACTATATATATATATATATTCATTATATCAATTTTTCATTTTGATAATATATAATAAATAAATTTACATCATTAATTCAAGTGAAATATTTTTCACTTTATTCAGTTATATCCACATCGAGTGTTTTTTAGGATGCTCTGCTCATAATTTCAAAATGGAATCTGAGTGTAGATCATGGTATTAGGGTAATTATTTAATGAAATATAAAATAATATTCATGGAATAATTAATATTTTTATACATTTCATATAAATTAAAAATATTCTGTGATGTACGGTTAATTAATAAATGTACTATGTTACAATCATATAGCAGGTGGGTTGTACATACGGATGGATAACATTTCCATTTTTTTAAAAAATTATTAATATATGATTTGTTTTATTTTATATCTATATAATTTTAATTATATTATACAAATATATTATTCTTTAAATAAACTTATATATCCAATCCATGTGATATTGTGATGAATCACATCGATTTTCTAGATGGTCATTTGTCATTCGCATGAATAACATCATCGTTTTTTAATGGATTGTATGTTTTGGTATCAAAATAGTCATAATGTAAGATAAAAATATTCCATTAATTTTTATGTTTTAAGATAAACATGAAGATAATAATTAATAAAATACTAATGGAAGTGAAGATATGAAGGAAACCAAAGTCCTCCTAAAAAAGTCGTCATACAGACTGCTGCTCTACAAGGGATCATTCAAATGAAACCTTTCAATGGACACACATCAGCAACCATTAGAGACAAAAAAAGAATCAATTGCGGTTCCACAAATTGATCACCCCAACCACCATCCCCATGAATTGATATGTTATTTCAGGTAATAAATGGTATTTTAATCTTCATGAAAGAAATAATTTACAATATATAATGTTTTTATGCGGATCCCCCAAAAACATACCCAAAACCCACAATAGGTGACTGGAAATCATTTTGTTAGTACCTGCACTAATCTATAAAACACCATAAGGTAAATGTTAGAAAATGATATTAGAGATAAAAGATATGAAATAAATATGAATATTTGATGAATGGTGCAAGGGGCATTGATTCATAGTAACAAAACCAACCAAATAACATTATGATATAAAAAGAATTCATCAAGACATATGCAACCCAAAATATTCCATTGTAGACAACATAAACTATTTCATATGTTGATCACCCCATTGTGGTCCATGACCCTACATTCTGAAATGCTACGTAGAGGGATTAATGCCTCATGTAGAAAAATGGTTCACAAAAAGAACTCTACATCGCATAGAAATAATGTAGTTTGGGAGGAACCTTTGACCATGTATAAAAATTATACATGGGTGTATCTCAAGTACTTAAATAAAAAGGCTTCATAGGCATCACTATCACCCACTAAGAAACATGTGATGAAGAGGAATCCTCATCCCACGTAAGAAAATGCTACACGTAATGGGTCATCATTGCAAGTTCTGTTATCTATATCTCACCTACATATATCATACCATATGACCCCATATCCACCATATAAAATTCTAATGATATCAAACCAACCGATCTTTCAAGGAAATGAGATATATATGATCTGATCATTAGACACATTATCCTATTATCTTGTTTCTACATACCCATTGTAAGCGGAGTTATATTGGTAACCTCCATGATAAGCGGGATCCTTATAATGTTCTCGTATACATTCCCATAGTAATGAGGGTCCCAAAATTAGAGTTACATGGGGACATCCCCATTCTATGAAGGGAGATTAATGTTTACACTTCCATTTCCCTTTGAAGAATATTGTCTTATTCACCCCTCTTCCTTCGGAACCAGTCCTAGAGAATCCATACTAGTGTAAGCCCGTAGACATTCTTACATGAGGTAGAAATTATGGTCTTATTATTTAACTAGGTTCAAATATATGAGTCAATAATTTTATCCTAGTTACAAGAATAATAGATAAGATGATCTTTATATATCTCCCTCTCCCTCTCCCTTTGGGATCCATTATCCATCCACTAGTGGAAAAGGTGGATTCTCTGATCTTCTAGTCTATTGCATCATCTTGTTTCTCACACCGATCATGACTCATGTGGTAATAGATTTTGGTGTAGATCATGACATCCACACAATTCTAAGTAGTTATGGGCCTCTTATTTATATAATCCCCAACCATATCAATTCCAATGGGCATATTACTGAGTGTAAGCCCTGAAAATACTCACTTAAGTAGGCCCCCATTTTGGTATAATCCACAATACATTTAGAACAATGTGTTATTTGATTCTGTGATAATTAGGATATAAAGAGAACGTCCTTGAGGACCAAACCCATAAACCAAATTCACACTATTCTTATTGAGGATAAATTATCAATATGGTCATATCCATCCCAGAGGGCCATATTCCTTCTGGTTCCCTTTCTCCAAATTCATTATTGTGTTGTATCCATATTGAGATCATTCCCACAACTAGGATAACATATCTCTTTAGGGTTCCTAAGACAACCATGGAATATGTACCACACTAAAATTTTACCATCCACATTCCACCTTGGTATCCCTTCCACAAGGGGTTAAAATTTAGGGTTTGGTCCCCATATCAAAACCATAAAAGGTGATGTCTCCAATTAAGTGGCACTGAACTATGTGTTATCTGATTCATTTTTTTAATGCACATAGAATCCCCATCTTATGGTTTCAAAAGAAACATATAAAAACTTACATCTACCTAGATAATGATAAACCATAGAGTGCCTCACTATGTAGAATAAAACATGTATCTTGTTAATGAACGACCAAAAAATCTCTAATAATTTTGTAAAAGGGTTCCATTGATGGAGAACCATGGATACATATAGATAGCCCCATTAGTGAGGAACCTCTTATACAGACAGATTATTCTCAACCCATGCATGTTGATAATTGATCTTTAATTCATGGAGATCCACATCATACATGTGAATGAATAAAGGACTCATGAACATGTCATAAATATCAAATAGTGTCCTGAAATATGCAATAGTTTAACACAAAAAGTGTGCGATGAGAATGAATTAACATCCTATAAAAATATTTGATTTGTTATGTATAATTAGCTAAGTTTTGTAATGAGTTATTTCCATTGGAATATCAGTCCATGATTCATCATAGATATGAGATTCATTAGGTGTTTTCAGAATAATGAACAAACCCCATTAAAAACTGACCCATCACTAGAGGGTTTGAGATAAGTATGGAGAACCCTATAGAACTTATTTTTCAATATTCATACCCCAAAAAATCATTAAAACTTAGTGGTCTGACACAATAATTTAATCGAAGACAAAATTGTGAAAAGGACATGAATACATAAAGAATGTGGAGATGTTACCCCTTCATTATCCCCTATCAAATATAAAAATAATTCTACTCCAGAAAAATTGATTAATGATTCATGTGTTTTTATTAATATGCTACGTTTTTAGGTATTTTTGTGTGTGTATTTAATTTAAATTTCATAAAAATTTCACCACAATCCACTTCAATACTATAAAATATCAGTTTTTAATGTTGATGTGTCCATTAAAGAATATATTGACCAGTTCCTCGACTATAATGGGAATTCCATCGCCCACCAAACATCCTCAATTACGAGTCTCAAACATATTGTTTTAAGAGTACTGATAAAATGGTAATCTCCATGCTCTCATGGTAGCTTAACAGACATGAAAATTTTCAATCCCCTCTATCCATCTGATTGATGATTGTTGGCAGTCCAGAAACAGATGACCCCAAATGAATTTTTTCTAAAAAATTTGGTAGAATGTCCCTAGAATGAAATAATTGGTTCCACCATTTCCATCGAGAGACTGATGATGTGGTCACCAGAAACCTCATCAAAGAAACATAGTGTTCCCTCCCAAAAGACCATAATAGTAATCATTGCTTCCATATCTGTAATTATCAGTATCGTAAACATGAAGGGGATACCATCAGGTGGTCACCATCTGAAGTCTTACGGACCCTGGTCCTTAAGGAGTCTCAGATTTGGTGAAAATTAAATAATTTGGTAGAGTCCATCATACTTGTTCCTTCTAATAAATCATGTGATTCAAATACAATGGAAATCTGTTGGAAGAAGAAAATTCCAATTTGTGTATATCATGGCTTATATGAAAATACATTATAAATATATTATTAGATGTAAATCTTTTTTCCTTCAAATAAATCCCTCCAATCATATATAGAAGAAAATAATGAGTATATTAAAATCCTTTTAAATTCGTATAATTCCTTCCATTTAAATTTGGTGGAAAACCATGAGGAGATAAAAATAATTGATCGATCATATGAATCACACTAGTTAACTACAATGGAAATATACACAAATATTCAAATACTTGATCTAGTATATCATTTCATCCATGCATATATGACAATAATCGAAGGATCTAGTCTATTTATATTTCCTATAAATATGTGAAAAAATTATATTACTTTCCTGATATCCAAATGGGTTCATATTCCCATTCTTTATATGTATGTATCCCTTCATGTCCTTTCAATGATGGAAGGTTGTACATCAATTTCGGAACATGTACAACCATCATTCAATGATGTGATCATGCTAGAAACAATATCGAGGAGTTACTCCCATTACACCCCCTCCTCAACTAGGGTGACTCATATCTATAATAGGATGGCCACTGGGGATTAGATATGAATCTATGTTCCTATCCTTGGGGGTGGAATCATTCGATGATAGATGGAATATGGGTTCAGAAACAAATATCATATCTAACTAGAGATTACCAGCCCATTTCAGGGGATTCTACAATTAAGGCATTTATCCATATTAAAATTCTAAAATCTCATTAGAATGCTCCGGAAGTAACATGAGCCTTGTTTGATGCCGCTACTTTTAGTGGGGATAACTATTCCCAAAAAATAGTTCCATCTACCTATGAGAGAATCAAAAAAAATCCCACACAGGGTAGTTCCAAATCAAAGAACATACTTATGACCATTCACTGTTAAATGGTTGAGTCTTAGTTTCCATCAAACAAAAATAATGGGTGACCCATGATCCTTCTAAAATACTATCAAATTATGAAATCTCCAATAGTAGTCACAAGGGTCCTACCTAAAGAACAACTACCAATTGATCATGAGGTCATCCCCAGAGTGATCCCGATGAATAATTTCCTCATGGTAATAAAATTAATGATCCTAAGATCCCATATATTCATGAGCTCCATGAAATCCCTCCTTATGTTCCGAAGTTCCGTCAATAAGATTGTCCTCCCCATAGTAGATAAAATACAAGAAATCCATTTTATTCTGTGCCTCATGGAAATTTGAGACAAATCATGCTTGTTACTATATCAATTAAAATTAGTGTTCTTCGTCATCTATTTGATACCCTAGTGTAGTAGTCATCCTCTGTACCACCTCTAAACAATTTTTGATCCAATGACTCATCCACTAGC
The DNA here is from genome assembly GCA_963277665.1 of Viscum album. Classification (NCBI taxonomy): domain Eukaryota; kingdom Viridiplantae; phylum Streptophyta; class Magnoliopsida; order Santalales; family Viscaceae; genus Viscum; species Viscum album. The sequence continues at coordinate 987,961,849 of OY728159.1, read as the reverse complement.
CTCAATCCATGCAACAAAATAGAAAATAACTGATCATGATTGACTGATCATATACAAAAATATTTGGTAGATTAAATAATGACATTTTTTATTTTGAGAATACAATTGGGAATAGATAATATACCTTTAATTTTTTCTCCATTTACTAGTTCTCATTTCAATATTCAAATAGTTTTGTTAGACGGGTGCATATCAAACAACCATATGAATATATAGAAAACTCCATAGCACCTAAAGGTGAATTTTTTCCTATATAATTTGTATTCATACAATTATAATAATTCTAGAGAGAATCATCATGAAATAAATTTGGAAGAACTTCATTAGACGTGGTGACCATGATTAGAGAAGTGGATGAAATATCATCAATTGTAATTCCTCAATGCACTACTTTTATGACATATTCTAATTATCAACACACCACATGGTTTTCATATCCGGGGATGGAGTGAACTTGGAACATTGAATTTAACCTTACCCCTCATCTAATATAATCTACCAGAAATAAAATCTATTAATTTCATTACTCTAATGAGGACATTAAGAATGAACCTTACCCATGAACACTAGAATAATCCGTCAGAATCTGTCTTGAATAAGTCTCAAAATTATTAGGCCTAGTCATAACAATCCACAAAAAAACTATAGAATATGGTAAATGTGAAATTTATATCAGGTTACATCTTAATGGAATCAAATCATGAAGAACTATTAATGTACTTATAAATAATAATTTCTCTTGTTGATACATTATTTCACTCAGATAATGCAAGAATAAGGATGCTTGTGATAAATGGAGGGGAAATAGTAAAAAGATCCATTGTAGTAATGTATTAGATCTATCCCAAAGGTGTGGAGGAAAGTTTAAAACAAAATCCCACTTAAGGTTAAAAAATTATTCTTTAGGAATAAAAAAATAATGGGAAATACCAAGCCCTATGGGATGGTGCATGTTTACCTCAACCAACCCCTCAATAGAAATAGGTCTTTTCCTATATCAGGAGGAAAAATAGATGTATGTTATCCTAGTATGTACTATCTCATGGCCTATTTACCCTATAAGGGATGTGCATGACTAGTTTGTATGGATGTTACCTATTTGCCTCTCTTCACCATGAAGCTTGAATATGAGCCTAGAAACTATGGGAGGTGTCCAGTAGGGGAAAAACAACCATAATATCATTTGATAGATAATAAAACACACAAAATGAATTACATGATTGTGAATGACATGGGAATCAATCTTGCAGATGGCACCGAAGATGATTAATGTGTAGAAAATACTAGAGGCAATGGTTCCATATTAGATATGGACCCAACTATGCTGAATGAATGAGTTTTGAGTACATGGAATCATAGATTCTCTATGAATTTATTTCTCCCCTCAACCAATAAATTACAGCCTCTTCAATGAACATCAACCAGCTGAAAGGGGGAAGGAAGGGTCATAAAGGACCTAACCCTCATGGAGGTTGAGAACCTCATTACTGAAGAAATATTTTTTAATAGGATTAATAAATGATATAATTTGGAATACTCAATGTAGAACTACTCAGAGGAAGTGTTCCAATCAAAAAATCACTAAGGGAAGATAATCAATGTACAATTTCAACAGGTGTACCTCAACAAAAAGGGTTCATCCTAGTCAACTAAGTAGGTCAACAATATCCCCCAACTCGGTTCTAGAAAACCATTTTATCTAGATAGAATTATGGATGGATATCAAAAGTTACATCGATTATGCAAAAATTATAATGGATTTAGAAAAACCCTCAAAATTTGTGCCTAGTCAAACATTATCCATAAATAATGGAGTAACTAAAGCATCATATCCTACCTATTAATGAACCAATATATGCTGATATTAAACAAAATATTTCTCAATGATTAATCAACACCATCGAGTCATTATAATTCTTATGGAAAGCTATGATGAAATTCAGTGCACCAGAAAATCTAGATCATTTTCCTTACACTAAATGGGTGACTAACACTTGGTCCCCAACAAATTTCAGGAGTCCCACACTTTTAATATTCAATTGTTCAGTGGACCTGAAATAATATATAAAACAAATTTCATCCAATTATGATTCATTGATGGAAAAACCCAAGAAATAATAAGTAGTGGATCAAAGATTCTTAATGTGAACCTTGCAATGGATGGCCTATATATGGTACAATAGTTAGATAATAAAGTCAATCATAGGTTGGGAAGTCATTTATCAGTTGTACCACTTTTAGTTCAACTAAACATTGAAAAAGAAAAAAAATCAATAACCTCTTGAATTAAATACTTTATCGGAATGAGAGAGTATTAGAATTTATTTATATATAGAAATGGCCAACATTATCCCTGAATATAACACCATCCAAAGAAGATCTTCCCTCCCGTTTTGCTGAGAACCTCTGTGACAAGCAAAAAATGCCACTCATCCCACTGAGATATACTAGAGGGTTTTGGTATTTCACCTCCATTTCCTAAATAATGTAATAGTCCATTTGATGGAATAATATTCAATATCAAATGTATCCATGAGTCTAGTGAAAAGTTATATTATAGTCAATGGAAATGTCTGTCACACATAATCAAAACCACATACCAAATCCAATTCCAAAATCTTTACCATATCATTACACACCCCCTTAGAATTAACATAAACACCCACATAACAATGATGAGTTTCGGGGGCCCCAGAGAAATAATTACAAGGAGATAAGTAGGCATGATTAATCATTTAGATATGATCTAGTCAAAGGCTACTTTATAGACTCTATAGAAAATCATTTACTCTAACTTTCAGTGCCAAAGCATCCTGACTGGGTAAGTCTCAATAAATAGCTATATTATTTCCCCTTCCATAGTATTTTGGGTTACATATTGCAATAATTATTACTCTTTATATAAAACATGACAAAATGGTTTACTATAGGAAAGTGAATATGGTAAGGACACCCACACAAGTGGTGTATGTTATCACAACTACCCATGTGGAAGGAGATAATTGGAACGATGATGTTAGAAAAAGGGAAGAAAATATTGATGGTTGTATAAATCCAAATTCTATAAACCAAAGTCATGGTTTTATATAACCATAGTATAAATAATCCAATATTCTCCTACCTAATCCTCTATATCATGTCTAATTCAATAGAAAAAAAACTTCCAAGGAAGGTCTTTTATAAATATTGTCTATACATAAATCAAGGAAGAAAAATCTATGGTAGGAATTTTCACTTATTATAAATTTTTATTTGACTCTATAAAAATTTATTCCCTCAAATTTGATATAATGGGAACCACCGCCAAAATAGTACCTCAATAAATGTTCATCTAGAAAAAATCCTCATCGGATGAGGAATTAATCATTAGTTCAATTAATTACATTTATTTAATAGTTTTCTTTTTTGAAGATGAGTATGTATATGACTCCAATATTATTACACTAGATTAGGTAACTAGAAGAATATACCTCAAGATCCAAGGATATAGGGGATGGTGAAGGTGTATCTAGAACCATAATTCAATCCGTGTCCATACTCCAGCTATCAATATTGCAAAAACTCATGAATTTTACCTTCAAAATGTCTAACATGAGTATAAATATCAAACTAAAGATTCTGAAATCCTCTCTTATATGATCACATTAGAATACTAATTAGAGGGGGTATAGGTGTTAGATAGTCATTATCCAGTGAGTAGGATTGTTTGACCTAAACAACCACGGATAGGAGCACCTTTAACTATTGTTTCATGGGTTGATATATCTTCATCAATTTCTTGATCCCAAAAATACAATATAGAAGACAATAGCCACCTTATGATGTAGATGAAATTATACCAATTTTATAATAAATTGAAATAGTTAGCCTTAGTATCAGCCATTTTATCATCCATGGACTCCAAGAGCTTATTGGTAGACCTCAAGGAATCAATCATAGAGGCTTTACAAATCCCCTATGAATATTAACATTATGGTTCTATTGTATAGTTTTATCATAAAATAAAAAAGACTAAAATATTTCTTGTGGTTGTATCCTTTAAAGATCAAGATGAAAATGTCATTAAACATGGATATATTATACCCTCGTACCTATCCAGTGGGTTATATGGTGTCAATGACTTAAAGGATTTCATTGATGATGGATCTTGAGTTAATATCATTATAGTTCATTCAATTCTCCCACTGGGCTACAGTGCGGACAATCTAGTGCTTTCTGCTCTAACACTATATGGGTATTTCAAAAGTGAGAAAAACATGTTATTCCATATAAAGAATAAGGCTCATATTGGATACCTCCAATATAATATAGAATGTTAGGTTGTTCAGAAGGATGTCACTATAAATGTCTTTTAACTAGGACTCGGATACATAAACGGGAATCAGTCCACTTAGCACACCATCAATGCTTCAAATACTCCATTAATGGACAAATTAGGATGTTTCACACTAGTAATCCCCCATTCAAATTATACAAGTCACGTTATATTGATGTAGGATTCAATCACAATGAAGTAAAATTTCCCATAGTTGATGTTGTTTCTTGGGTTACCACCCAGAATGGTTTTGGAATGTTCTTGGCCAACAACTTCAAATAGATCGATAAATAATATGTGTTTCCCATCAGTGTGGTTGAGCATATAGGGACAAATTAGGATTCATATTTTGTGGTTGTCATGATATCAGTCATAACAACTAAAACAATTATTTTGGAAATGTTAGCTGGGGCTCTAAATTTTGTTGAATGTTCTAATGAAAATGTGCTCACTCCATCCCAAAATCTCTATGATATCCCTTCATGATCAGCTAATTCAGAAGAGGTTGTGTCGTAACCATAATAGGTGAATGATAGTCCTTCTGCATCCCTAAAACCACCCCTTATGTGTTTCAAGGATATCCCCATTACTATACAGGTTGGTGTATGTTTCTTCTTCATATGAATGCCATGATATTAGATCATCTCCTAAATATGGAGAGTATACCCCACAGTATACTCATCTTATTTAACAAGAGGAAGAATATGTAGAGGATGGGGAAGAAGAGGAGGAGGACCTCAAGGATTACCCATTTGGAATATGCGGATGTTCTACATACCACAATTGATGATATAAGGAAATAGATATGGATATAGAAGAAGACCCATAACCCACTTGGATCAATGTGGCTTCCTATTCTAAATAAAGATAGGTATATACCTCCTTAACAATGTAGCGTCAAGATGTTTTCTCTTGTATGAACATATAAATGCTTGGACTTGACCCTAAGGTGGTCACATACAACATAGGATTTCAAGTGGACTACATAATCTTCAATCAGACAAACATAGGGACACATTTGATCCAAACAACCAAAATTGTAGTTGACGATGACCATCTAATCAGATCTAACATCAGTTGAAAGGTCCAATATCCATCGTGGATAGATAATATAGTATATAAAAGGGTGATGAATTTGAAAATCAGAGTCCTAATTGATTTCATATATCTCAACCATCATTTTATTAATAAATATTTTGAATTACCAATCCCAATGGAACTAATTATTTCGACAGCCAGATATCAGGCCCTCTACTTCATGGATATCTATTTTGGGTAAAATAAAATTACAATGGATTGATAGGATGAATGTGTGACCCCATTAGGGCCCCATTAAATAATTTTTCTATAGGGTAATTGATAATTGATTATATAATGACAGTGCTGCATAAAAAATGTCCACGAACTACACCTTCAAACCATTCTTTATAATGATTATTGAATGCTACTCTGATTATATGGTGGTTAACCCTTGACGGTGCTCTGAACACCAGACTAATCAAGAAACTGTCATAAACAATTTGAGACAACAAAGCCGGAAAATGAACCCATTTAAATGAGAATTCAGTGTTACCTCAGGGTCATTTATCATCTCCATCTTAGACCATCATGGAATTGATTTCAACATTGAAAATGATATCTACATACTTAGTATGTCTCTTATTCAGAAAAATAAGGACATAATGGGACTTCAAGGAAAGTAGGAATACACCCCTCTTTTTATATCCAACCTTTCATGTTTGTTCCCTCTGATCACATAGTTGATGAAAAGGGGGCATTACGTATCCTTGGACAAATGATTGTCAGGAAGAGTTCTAAAATATCTAGAAATATCATTTGAACCAAAAAGTGATAATGTCAAGTATCAAATTATGGTTATATATTTATTAAGTGAAAGTAATAGAATGATCATTGGGTTCCTGTCACACCCCAACCTAGGCGTTTGTTTTATTTTATAATTTATTTATCCTTAAATAATTTTTCTGGGGTCCGGGGTGAGTCCCAGATGAAAATTTTGTGTCTATTTTAAAAACATCGCATTTTGGGTTCGACGTCATTGGATGCACAAGAGGAGCGTGACGCCACGTGGCTTAGACCAGACAACTGCATTGCCTTGTTGTCTTTGAAGAATTAAAAAGAATAACTAAATGTTAGTATATTATGTCATTTAATTTTTTTTTTGTTGTTAAGATTTTCAATATTTTTATTTTATGATAAACACTAAATGTTTTAATATTATTATCATTGAAATGAAATAAAAAACATTATTTTTTTTACCACCAAGATATTATTATTCTTATTATTCTTATTAATATTAATATTTTTATTTTTATTATTACCATTAATATTTACGTTGTTGATATTATTATTATTATGGTCTTTCCAAAAATTATTAATATAATTATTAGTGGGTTATTATAATTTTAATTGGTATTTTTAAAGTTGGTTTTTTTCCATTTTCTTTTTTTAGAGTTTCGCTAGACCCTCAGACCCTTTCCCTTATTACGTAAGAGCCAGCCCACCGCCAACTTCCTCCCATGTAGCGTGCCCCTATCTCCTTCCTTGCTCAGTGCACCCAGTGCCCTGGTCCCATCCAGCTCGCCTCGGCCTCCCTTACAGCGCACCTGCCAACCCTCTTACTTCTTGGATGCCATCGAACCTGACCTCCCTCCATATTAGTGGTGCACCACTTCTCCCCAGAACCTCATCACCCTGGCCGCGACCGTCCCTCAGTGCGGCGTGATCCAGCACCCTCGGACCCAGCCGCCTCCCTCCCTTGCAGCAACTCACACAGCCACCCGCCAGTCTTTCCTCCTTCCCGTTTGAAGACCCGCTACCCTCCTTCATGCTTGAAGATCCGAACCCCCTTTGCCAGCATTTCATTCCCTGGCTTACCACAAGTCCTTCTGCCCTGTTTCTGGCCACAAGACCCCTCCTGCCTCCCTTGCTCCAGTGCGCCATCCAACCCTGACCCCCTTGGCCTCCTTGCATCACACCACATCTACCCCACATGCCCCCTTTTTTCCCATCGCAACAGCCCGAGATTCAGCCACTCTTCCTGCGACACCCCTATGACTCCCTTTGTTACATGGGAGTAGGCCAGGGACCCTGTTCTTCGGCGACCACTCCTCCTACTCGACCTCCTTACAACGACCCCATCTCCCAGCGCAAAAACCACCACCTTCGACATCGCCTCTCTCCAACACAAACACCCTTGGCCAACTCCCCTACCCTCCCAACTAGCACACACATCCTCTGCCCTTCTCCGGTCGATCTAACCCTCCCCTCAGCCTCCTGCTTCTAGCGACAAAGCCCCCCATTGGACCCCTTGCTTCCCAGTGTTTTCTTTTTCTAACTGATCAGTACGTGCCTCCCTAGCGTCTCCCTCCACTGATGTGTTCTCTACACATCGGTAAAGCATTATAAATCCTATTTTATTGTTGTTCTTATTTTTGGTTTGTTAAGGGTTTTTGATGATTGATAGTTGTTATTGATAGAATCGATGTTTTAGGACCCGCACGGGGCATTTCTGAGTGACTGTTTTGGTTGCGCCTTGGTTCTGAGGTTGCATTGTCTTTGCGCTTTGATATTGAGGTAAGTTCTCATTTCACTGCCTTTTAATATTTATGTTACATTATTTCCTGCTGTTTTAGACCTATATATATGTGTGTAAGATATTATTGTGAAACTTGTGATTAATTCATCTATTATGCAAATTTTTAATTCAATTCATGTGGTCTTCAAAATTGTGTTGTTTTATTATGATGGCGCATGCTAATTGTTCAATTAAATGTTTTATTAATTTCGCACCCGGATTATCAATTAAAATATGTTCACGCCATTAAATTGGTGTTTTCACTTGGTTGAGACAAAAATGGTAACTGTTTTACTAAATGATTCATGTGTCGCTGATAAATGATTTAAAATATGTTTTGGTCTTATAAGGAAGATAAATTTCTTTTAAATGGTTTTGAAAGAGCATGTGGTGGTATTTCCCCTTCTTGGAAAAATAATTTCATTCTTTTTTATTTGGTGATTGGGAAATGTGTTTAATGTCCATTTGGCACTCTATGGAAAATTATTAAATTGTTTTGATGAAAACACTCCTAGGATGACTCTCATTCCTTTTTGCGACTGATTGTTTTGGAGGCCCATGCTTAGAAACTCCCAAGTGATCGAATGGTTTGAGAGAAAGAGGTTGTCCTATAGAGTGGCTCAGGGTGATGCTTGTTGTGCATTATTATTATTATTATTATATTACATATGTATGTATGTATGTTATTGGATACTCGGCTGGCATCAGTTGGCTCGCCCCATTTCAAAATAATTGAGACATGGGAACCTGGCATATTGAGAGAATATTCTATGAGGGATTACAGCATTGGTATGTTATGATACTAACCAATGACCCATAATATATGGATATATTGAGTTTATTACTGTGGTATTTTCCCTCAGCCTTCCTGAGAACGGATGGTCGATAGTATTGGGCGTTTGATTTCATCTTGTGTGACATGTCAACGGGGATCAGGTATCATGTATTGGTGTCTTCTTGTTTATTCTTGATCTCGTAGGTTCACCCATGTCTATTCGGCTTTTGTTTCATTCCATAGTGATTATGATCCCTATATGTATACCTACATTTCCCTTTCTGTGTGATTTCTTTTGTGAATTTTTGTATATTTTTTTCCATGGAAAATGTTATAATGGTTTTGATTAGGTTTCTAAAAATTATCATCAAATGAAAGTGTTTAATCCTCATTGAAAAAATTTTAAAATATAAACATCACTTTCCCTTTTTAAAATGACATTGACACAAATGAAATGAAACTATATATGAAAATGGTTAAGGGAAATGGTCCGTACTTTTCTTTTGAGAAAAATACTTAGAAAAACATATTTTTTTTTAAATTGTAGTTCAAACATGAAATGATGTTCTTCTTTTTAAAGGTAGTTCATTGGGAATAGATATCGGGATAGCATACTGAGTTTTAATACTCATGCCTTTAGTTCATTTCTATTTTTTGTGTTTGGGTAGGCTACAGCTTGAGTGCACTCGCCTTGGGCGACACTTGATCACTGAGTCGGAGAGTGACCTGCAGGGTCACACAGAGTTTGTTCGAATGTCAAGTTCAGTTAACTTTATTTTCATTATTTCTTGTTTAGTTGTGTGTTTAGATTATTTATTGTAGACTCCAATATATTATTTCTTCTGTTTTAATTTTTTTTAGAGAAATCATTCCCATGGACTTTGTGGATGACATGGCACTTGTCGCCAGTGCGAGAAGATTAGGAACGCCTCTCGGGCCATGTGGCGGACCAGCTCGAGTGATCTGTTCAGGGTCGACCCGGGTTGGTTCGTTATACAATGGTATTAGCAGAGGTCGTCTCTTAGCAGACCTCACATTTTTGTGATCCCTTTGTTATTTAGGATGTCAAGGTATATAGAGTAGGTTTTTTGGGACTCGAGGGGTAGGGGTGGGAAGAGCGTCGTGAACTCTTGCTCGGTTTGATCCTCAGGTTTCCATGGGAAGTCCGGTTTGATTAGTTTCTTTGGGTTTTTATGGAAATGTTTTTTGATTGGGATATGACAAAGGGAGTTTGGCTAACAATCCTCCTAAGACGCACAACCTGGAAAGCCATGTGGAGCTAGGGGCATGGTCCAAAAAGGCTCTTTGTGTTGCTGACATGTTTGGCATATGGCTACCAACCATATGGGCAGGTCACCCACGGACACTAGTTCCTTGTTTGAGTTGTTTTGGGCCTTTTCTGACTTCTAGAAGTTGTCTGTTTCAGAAAAAATGGTTTTGAAAAATGGTTGTTTGAATTCACATTTTTTATTTGAGGATTATTTTAAAAGAAGTGGTATGAGTGTTTTGTTTTTGGAAAATAATGTTTCTTTGTTTTGAACTTGGTGTTCCGATGTGTGATCACAAGCATAATGGTATCTTTGAATATAAATGGATTTCTGGTATGGTGGATGGATTCCTGGGGTGGCACAGAAACATGCATGTGTGTTATACTCTATAGAATACCAAATGGAGAGGGTTTTTCCCACCAAGATTGTTTTAGATTAAAGATGTTTTCAAAAGAAATTTTTTGATTTTATGATGTATCATTTTCATATGTTTAGAGCTTTTCAAATATGCAGTGTTTGTTTTTGAGGATTTTTAATTATTGAGTTTGTCATGATTGTGTTCATGACTTTTCTAGTCCAGTGGATATCCCTTTGAAGAATGAATGGGTGATCGTAGTACGGTTGATCAACCTAAGGATTTTATGCATCAGTGTTTGAAGCTAGATATGACCCCCTTTTATGGTCAAGAAGACTCTTCTGTAGCGGAGGAGTGGATGTGTAGGATTGAAAGTGACTTTAACCTCATTGAGTTTCACAAGACGTTGAAGTTCACGTTTGCGACCTTCATGCTTGAAGGTTCACCATGGATGTGGTGGAAGTCGGTGTCTCGGAACAAGCCCCGTCAAGAGCTTACATAGGAGTTGTTCAATGCTTTATTCATTCGTCAGTATTTTTCTAAAGAAGAAATGGTGAGAAAGAGGATTCAAATGTGTTGTTTGCAGCAGGGCGACATATCTGTGTTGGAATATTTCCAACGCTTTATGGAGTTGGTCCCTTATGATTCAGGATATGCCACAAATGACCCTATGAAGGCTCGGCGTTTTGAGGCAGGTCTTTGCCCCGATTTACAGCCAAAGGTGTTAGATTCAAACCTAAAATCATTTGCTGATGTGCTGAGATAGACATTTCATGTCTAAGCCGCGATGGTATGCGTTCTCGATGTATTCCCCCCTCCTTCCATCCCTATGAGCAGTGGAGAAGATTCTAGAAAGGAGATGAGGAAGAGATTGAAAGTGGATGGAGTAGGTCGTGGAATCAAAATACATCAAGATCATTCATCAACCTCCTCGGAGCAAGAGATCATTGGGTGTTATCAGTGTGGCATGATGGGTCACAAGAATTCATCATTCCCAAGTACTCATAAGCCGTTTCATGCTTGCAGACGTTCGGGTCACATACAACAACTTTGTCGGGGCGTTTCTAGAAATCATCGCGGAGGAATTCTCATAATTGATGTGATGTTGGGTTTTTAATTAATGTTTCTTATGTATGTTTCCTTACAGTATAGAGGATCTCTTATCATTTTAGTGTACTGATGGTGTTATGGTTTTTGAAATGTATGGGATTGTCTTTGGTCTTTTATGGACTCCAATTTTCAATGCGAGTATGATTTTTATTTTAAAATATTGTCCATTCTTTTGTCAAATCAAATGGTGTATGTTTCATATTGGGATTATAAGAACCTAACTACGAGGTAAAATGCACTTCATCAATCAGGGATCCATCCAGAAGGCCTCAGAGTGAAGTCGATGCGTAGTCAGGAACCCTGGGGGAATTTTAAGTATCCTGGTTAAGGATATTAAAATATTGTTGATGTGAGACAGTTTTAGCATACATGTTATGGTTTCTTTATTTTTTTGATTTATCCTCTTGTTGCAAAGAGTGCGATGGACTTAGCCCTCACGCAATTTTAGTTATTGTGCTTTTTTATGCGAGTTTCCGATCAGTGTCATTGCATGGACCACCCATGTGAATCAGTTACAACTTGGGCTTGTGTCCAGCCTAAGAATAAGAGTCATGAGTAGTTTTCCATTCGAGTTTCATTGATCCAATCCTTGGTCCCTCCCTCCCCGCCCATGAGGTGAGGGTTTTTGGTTCGTACTATGTTTTCGGTCAATCTCTTATCCCTTTCGGATGAAAGTGAGTGATTTAAATGTTCTTTCCATGATTATTTTAGATTGAGTAAGGCTTGGTGCATGTCTAAGTTTGATCTTCCATTTGGTTTCTAGTAGGTTGGTTCTTTATGGTGGGGAGACCCATCATATCTTTGGGATTTCTCTGAAGTCATTGTCGGAAGCTAGTTGAGTTGTTATGGTGGAGAGTCCGTTAAGACCTCCCCTCTACTGGCAGTTTGTGTAGGTCAATGAGGCTGAGTCCTTCTGGTGGTTGGGGGAATTTCCTTTGGTTAAGAGGTTGGATCTTGTTTATGTTGAATCTTTAGGTTTTGATCAATCGATTGGAAAGTGTTCTGGGTTTCCGGGGCTGGAAAGCCTTATCGTGGGTTGAATTGTCACACCCCGACCTAGGCGTTTGTTTTATTTTATTATTTCGTTATACTTAAATAATTTTTCTATTGTTCGGGATGAGTATCAGACGAAAATTTTGAGTCTATGTTAAAAAGGGTGCATTTTGGGTTCAACGTCGTTGGACGCATGGGCAGAGCGTGATGCCGTGCGGCTTTGCCCATACAACTGTGTTGCCTTTTTGTCTTTGAAGAATTAAAAAGAATAAATAAATGTTAATTTATTATGTCATTCAAAATTTTTTATAGTTATTAAGAATTTCAATATTTTTATTTTAAGATAAATATTAAAATTGTTAATTTTATTATCATTAAAATGAAATAAATACTTTAATTTTTTTTTCCATCATGATATTATTATTCTTATTATTCTTATTAATATTAATATTGTTATTTTTATTATTATCATTAATATTTATGTTGTTATTATTATTATTATTATTGTGTTTCTTAATATTATTAATATTATTATTAGTGGGTTATTATAATTTTAATTATTTTTTAAGGTTGTTTTTTTATTTCTCTTTTTTATGGTTTCCCAAGACCCTCAACCCCTATCACTTGTTGAGTGATATCCAGCCCACCGCCACCTTTTTACCCTGTAGCGCGCCTCTACCTCCTTCCTTGCTCAGTGCACCCAATGCCCTCATCCCGTACATCTCACCTCGGCCTCCCTTACAGCTCACCTTCCAACCCTCCAACATCCTGGATGCCGTCGAACCTAGCCTCCCTCCATCTCAGCGGTGAACCACTTCTCCCCAGCACCTCATCACCCCGGCCGCACCCCTCCCTCCGTGCAGTGCAATCCAGCACCCTCGGACCCAGCCACCCCCTCCCTTGCTGCAACTCACCCAGCCACCCGCCTGTCTTCCCTTTTTCAGGAATGAAGACCTCCTGCAATCCTTCATGCTTGAAGACCTGACCCCCCCTTTCCCAGCATAGCGCTCCCTAGCTTACTGCCTTTCCTTCTTTATTTCCGGCCGCAAGACCCCTCTCGGCTCCCTTGCTTTGGTGCGATAGCCTACCCTGACCCCCTCTGCCTCCTTGCAGCACGCCCCACCAACCCAGCACGCCCCTTTTTTTCCATCCCATTAGCCCGAGCTTAAGCCACTCAGCTGACGACACCCCTCTAACTCCCTTTGTTACATGGGAGTAGGTCATGGACCCTATTCTCTGGTGACCACTCCTCCTGCTCGACCTCCTTGCAGAAGCCTCATCACCCCGCATAGAAACCCCAACCTTCGGTGAGGCCTCTCTCCAGCACCAACACCCTTGGACAACTCCACTACCCTCCCAACTAGGGAAAAACTCTTCTGCCCTGCTCTGGTTGACCGACCCCTACCCTGGGCCTCCTACCTCCAGCGACAAATCCCCCCTTCGACCCCCTGGTTCCCAGTGTTTTCTTTTTCTAACCGAAAAGTAATGCCTCCCTAGAGTCGCCCTCCACTGATGTGTTTTCTACCCATCATTATAGCATTCTACCTCATTCTTTATTCTTATTCTCATCTTTGTTTCGTTAGGGTTTTTTTTATTATTGATAGTTTTTCTTGGTAGAATCGATATTTTAGGACCTGCGTGGGGGCGTCTCTGAGTGAGCGTTGTCATCATGCCTTGGTTTTGAGGTTGTGTTGTTGTTGCGCTTTGATCATTACGTGGGTTCCCATTCCACTACATTTTAAAATGCAGGTTACATTATTTCTTGTTGTTTGTGCCGTATATATATTTGTGCTAATTTTTATTGTGTAACTTGTGATTAATTCATCTATTATGAAAATTTATAATTCAATTCTTTTGGGGTGAAAAATGTTATAGTTTTGTTATGTTTGAACACACTAATTGTACAATTAAATGTTTTATTAATTTCACACATGGATTATGAATTTAAATAAGTTCACACCATGAAATTAGTGTTTTCACCCAGTTGAGTCTTAAATGGAAACTGTTTTACTAAATCTTTCATGTGTCACAGATAAATTGCCTAGTTGGATCTTACGGTTTTTTTGGAAAAATAAAATGTTTTGGTTTTGGTTTTATAAAATTATTGGAAACTTGTGAAATAGTATTTTGTGACTCCTTAAATGGTTTTAAACTGGTTTTGGTCTTATACGGAAGATGAATTTCTTTTAAATTCTTGTGAAAGTGCAAGTGGTGGTATTGCCCCCTTTTTGGAAAAGGAATTTTGTTCTTTTTAATGTGGTGATTGTGAAATATATTTAATGCTTTTTTGGCACTTTATATAAAATGATTAAATGGTTTTGATGAAAACCCTCCTAGGATAACTCTCCTCTCTTGTTGAGACTGATTGCTTGGGAGTCCCATGCATAGAAGCTCCCTAGTGCTCAATTGGTTTAAAGGAAAGAGGTTTTACCATGGAGTGGCTCGAGGTGATGCATGTTTTGCATTATAAATATATATATATATATATGTTTGTGTGTTTGTGTGTTTGTGTGTGTGTGTGATTGGATGCTCGGCTGGCATCGGTTGGCTCACCCTCTTTCCAAATACTTGAGACATGGGAACCTGGCATATTGAAAGAATATTCTTAGAATGATTGCTACACTGGTAGGTTATGGTATTGACTAGTGGTCCATTGTAGGTGGATATATTGAGTTAATTACTATGGGATTTTCCCTCATCCTGCCTGAGAAACGATGGCCAAGTGTATTGGGCGTTTTATTTCATTGTGTGTGACATGTCAACCGGGATGGAGACTCTTGTATTGGTGTCTTCTAGTTTATTCTTGAACTCCTAGGTTCACCCATGTCTATTTGGATTTTGTTGATTGTAGTAGTGATTAAGATTCTTATATGTATACCTATATTTCCCTGGCTGTTTGATTTATTTTGTGCATTTTGTATATTGTTTTCCATGTATAATGGTAAAATGGTTTTGATTAGGTTTCTAAAAATGGTTTTCAAATGAATGTGTTTAATCCTTTTTGCACAAATTTGAAAATATAAACATCTCTTTCCATTTTTAAAATTCCATTGACACTAATGAAATTAAACAAGAATTGAAAATGGTTAAGGGAAATGCTTTGTACTTTTATTTTGAGTAAAATTCAAAGAAAAAATTATTTTCATAAAATTGTAGTTCAAACATGAAATGATGTTTCTTTTATGTTAAATGTAGTGCATTGGGAATAGATATTGGGATAGCCTACTGAGTTTTAATACTCATTCCTATAGTTCTTTTCTATTTCTAGTGTTTGTGAAAGCTATAGCTCGAGTGTTCTGACCTTGGGAGACACTTGATCGTTGAGTCGGAGAGTGACCCACAGGGTCACACGGAGTTAGTTCGAATGTCGAGTTTGGTCAACATTATTTTATTTTGTTATTTTTTAGTTCTATGTTTAGATTATTTATTCTTTGCTTATTTGTATTATTATTTCTATTTTATTTATTTTTGTTGGGAGAAATCGTTCCCATAGTATCTGTTGTTGACTTGGAGCTTGTCTCCAGCCCTGGAAGATCGAAAACGCCTCTCAGTCCTTGTCGTGGACCCTCTCAGGTGATCGGTTCAGGGTTGACCTAGTTTAGTTCGTGACAGAGTCCAATTGTTTCATAATAACCATCAAGGAATCGAAAATTACATATATTATCCCACCAGAACCATGCTCAAAGTTGAGACATGTTATTTAGAGATTGAGAAGAGTTTTATGGAACTATTCTTTATTGTACAGACTCTAAGGAACTACTTAATGCATCATAATATTTGTTTGGTCTACTATAGAAACCCTCTAAAATACATTCTCAACCATCCAATGTTGACTGGGTGTATGTCATGGTGGGCAGTCATCCTACGACTATTTGAAATTCATTTTGTGCCCCAAGAATCGATGATAGAACTATAATTAGCCAATTTTTCTGGTAGAGAACCATAAAATAGAAATTTCATCATTGGAAAATGAATTAACCATTTAGAGGAATTATCATTTCAAGAGGGCCCCAATATGGGATATGTATTTTGGAGTTGCATCTAGAAGCACGATATGGATGATGATGGAAGACCCAAAGCTAAATAAAGCAGTGATGGGAGTTAGGCTCATTTACCTAGCAAAATAATTCCTACCATACTTCTTCTAGTTGTGGAAATGATGCAAGATCAATGTTTTAAAATATGAATCACACATTATTGGGCTAGATCTGGCACTTCAGGTATAGATAAATCACTTGATCATAAAAGGTGATTCATAATTAGGAATCATGTAGGTTATTAATGATTATTACATATAAAATGAAGGTTTAATTCCCTTGCAACCCATATCTAAGGAATAATTTCATAATTCCCTATGTAATTTCATTGACTCAAATCCTATGGTCACACAATTCTTAATATGATGCAATGTAAAATATAACCACATCTCTATTCGATCTACACCGGGTTGAAAGTTTCACCACTAATGCACACTACCATATGGTCTATCCTTTTCTATAATCAAACATGGATGGGATGGGATGGAGGAAGTTGGTCCCATCCCCAAATAGTATGGTCTTACGTCCAAATCAATGGTACCCATTATAGACTACCTTAATAATGAAGAAATTCCATTGAAAATGGACTGGAATGAGAAATTTTGAATATTATTAATTTACATTGTAATATATGATATCACAATTCATTAAAATTCACTCATTAAAAAGATCCATTAAATGGGTCCATCTCAAGTTCATTGATGGGTAAAAGATCACATATTTTAAGAGTGACATTTTCACCAGATCAGGTGGTTCCCACCTGCCAAGGATCTTGATTTCCCATCAAATCTGGAGGTGAGGGTAGTAGTAGAACTTTGTGCTACATGAAGGAACAAAATTTACCAAAAAAATATTTTCCTTCCTGATTCATGATAACATTATTCACCAACCCCAACTATTTCTATACAAATCCAAATACTTCTGTCCTTTTTCATAAAGGGAATATACATCGTCTGTCCATATCCTCCTATAATTGCTAATAATTTCAAGAACATTCTAACTATAAGAAAATTAATCTTTAAGTGTGATGAAGATGTACACATCAACGAAGTTGGGGAAATGAAGATTTTAAGCTTCCTGAAAGACAACACCATAACCACTTTTAGTTTCCCTTATACAATATTGATGAATAATGGAACCAATTTGTATTTTACTTATTTGGAGAATCTATATCATGAGTATAAGATCATGTCCAACTATTAATCTCGCTACCATGTGGAAGATAACAAATAGTTTTATTCCTTCAACAAGACCCTATCGAATATAATTAATAATGGTAAATAAGGATACAAATATGTAGCCTGAAATGACTTACCTGACATATGGGCTTACAAAACTATGACCTAAACTGCCACATAGGTGACCCCACACTCAATAAAATACAGAACAATGGTGGTCCTTCCCTTCATCATTCAATTTACCCCACTCCATTATTCCATTAGTGATTATTTATCCAAAAGTGATAAATACTATAAATTGATTGATGAATTGGGGTGACTGGATGAGAAGAGATTTCACAGATTACATCATTTAAAGGTCTATAAAAAACATATTTTCTATGCCATTAACAAAAAACATATTCCCATGGCCATTCAATGATCTGGGAATGATGTTTTTCATTAAGACCATAATGATACTATGAAGAAAACTCCTCAACATAGTTCTTAAATGTTAGGAACACTATTCTATACTGAATTTCTAATCCAATGGAGGTTATTTTTTATTTTGATTGAAGGATTACTCATCCCTATCCCTTTTAATGGATGTTTTCCCAAAAAATAATTTATGTATTGAAACGTACATTGTCTCCACTACCCTACATACAACTGTATAGCTAGAATTTATCACATGACCATAAAAATTTTGAAACACCATCCATGTCGTAATGTGATAAAATGAATGGATTGATCTTCCTTGTTTTATAATGTGATACTTAATTGCATATTCATCCTTACCAAAATATGGTAAACTATATGGTAAATTTCTTTGTACAAGATGCTAAATTATATCCATGTCCCAAAAAAATATGAGACACCTCTTCTCACAATTTAAATATATTTCTATGACATCACAAAAGATGGCACTGGCCTCTGCATTAGCCTCCCACCATGCTATATCTCAAGAAATTTTTTTGACATGATTAATGTAATCCAAGGATATGTAGTGATGCCCAGATCTAAAATCCTAATACAAGCCCAATTTCATTACCAAATCATCTCCACTACATCACATTAAACTGAATAAATATCCTTTTTCATAATACCTTAGTAAAGGGGGGTGGCACACATCATCCATTCCCAAGATAGTAAAATTTATGACACAATCCTCTTTGCTTAAAGAGGTTAAAATATATAACATATTCATCTTTAAAAAATGACATTAAACTATTCAAATATATCCTGTACTCATAATTTTAATCTATAAATGAATCATCATCTCACCGATGGTCCACTTTTCATGACCATGATCTAGGCAAAACAAAGATGATATGTCTCTATACTTATGTGAGAGTTAGTTCCATATAGAGATTCTATTAATCCTTGAATTATCTGTGTCTTAATTCCTAAAATCACTAGATACATATTGATGAATAAACCCCTATTGTAGTTCTTATTCACAATAATAATTTCTATCCACTTCTGGTTAACAACATCCTTACCATGATATGTTAAATAACACGGCTGACAATATCAATATATGACATCAAACAAAATGGTTCCTCTAAAATTACATGTGGATTGATTCTCATTACAATGGGACATATAGTCACACCCAAACCTTCTGTCCTAGGCCCAACCACGAAAAATCAGAAATTACACCTCCCCTACATACACACAATAGTTATGCAATGGATTCTAATGTGGGTCCTTCCATTTACAGTTCAATTTTATTAAAACTCCGAATATCGAAAAATGAGTTATATATGTATATGGATGTGTCTTCAGAACTATGTGTGTATTTATTCCTATCCACATAGTATATGAAGTGACAAACAGATCTCCAATCATGGGTCTATCCACAACAATAAATGAAAAAAATTAATGTGTCTTTAAGTGGATAAGACATTCATGGAGAGTTCCCATTTTGAATTACATGTGGCTTTAATCCAATCCACATAGATAAATAGTGACACCTAGATATACAATCATGGGTCCATAAAAAAACCCATAGAAAATACCCCTCTCATAGTATTAGTTAGACAATTATAGGGATCCAATTATAGAACTATGTATGTCTTGATTCTCACTCGACGGAGATATATATCAATGGATTTTATATCCTGGTCCATCAACCAGAAAATAAAAATGCACGTGTCCATTTCCTCTGTGTGGTGGAATAAACCATTTCCACACATTGTATCTGACACTGACCATAGCTCTCGTGGAATTAAGAGTTTTATTAAGGGATTCCATGCATCACAGAGGCATATCAATTCACATCACGGTCAGTATGGTCTTGGTCAGAAGACATTAAAAGGTAGAAAGAATGTCCAAGTCATGTGAAAAAAACTACAAGGCTCTTCAAGAATTACATGATGATTTATTATCCTTTTAATAATATACATAGTGATTCATAAACCTCATGTCCTAGTCCCAACCATGGGTGAAATGAAAAAATGTCACCATCCCCTAAAAACTTATAATGATATATGTGTGTGAAATTATAATTGGGTTCCCTCATTAAAGGGTACATTAAGGAATGATAGATTTCCCCAACAACATATGAGTCATATTTTTGTGGGGAACATTACACTACCTAGAAAATCATGTTCTGAATTCTTCATACCTACACAGTCACATTTCGTCCATTTATCATAGTCCATGTCCTAGGAAATCTCAAACCTCAAAAATATTTATTTGGCCACTGATGATGGACAATCAGTTTCCTGAGGAATCCTTTTATGGATTATACATAATATTCCCTAGTAAGATTTACCAAAATCGCTAAAAAAATCAATGATTTCCAAAGGAAAACTCATCACTATGAGAGACCTCTTCTTTCTCCACAACCACTAATGTAATTTATTCCCATATCGGGTCTCTTGATCCAAGGATCCCCATATTCATTGTTTTCATATTCATTCCCCCTCACATCAAAAGCATGTCAGTGAATCCCACCCCGATGAGACTTTTACTATTAATTATTTAAATAACATCAGTTTGAAGTCGTATTACTACAATTTATTAAAACCCATGTATTAATTTATCTATAATGTTAAGGTTCATGGTTGATGTCCATGTCACATTAAAATAAAAATTCCAATTTACCATAACTACGTATGCCTTGATTCTATTCTCATAGGATATGTAATGACACCCAAATCATCAAATATGGTCTAGAATAACATAAAAATTTCTCTCTATTTCATATATATGGGTCATAATTACATAAGAAACATTAACATTAGAATTAAATATTACCCGATTATTTTTTTAATGAGATACATAGTGATGCCCATATCCTATATTTTGGTCTATCCACAACAGAAACAAAAATACACGAACTCTCTTATACATGAGTTATGTTTTCATATGAATTTCCAATACCAATCTGATACAATTCATGAGATCATACTAATAGAAAAATGATCATCCTCCACACTAGAGGTCAATAAATGTGTGGAGAAACCCACTCATAAATGTGTATGTCTTGATTCTCATTTTGAAAAGATATGTAGTGATGCCTGAACAATATAACTCAGGTCCAAACACATAGAAAAAATCCTTCATTCATATGTGTGGGTTAGACCTATATGAGGAAGACATTTCTTCCTATTCTTGGTTAATTTTTTTAAGAAAATGATCCATTAAATATTTAGGAACATTACTTATAAAAAAACTATATTTCTAGGAATTTTATCATCTCCATAATATTTGTTTATCAGTAAGAAATATAGGTTCCATTTCATAAGGAAACGGTTCTTTCACTATGAATATATTCCCCAGTTAGATCTTTATATGTATCACATAAAAAACATTTCATCCTAAGGAAAATTTTCCGCTGGAGGGACATCATCTATCTCCATACACTCCAACAATGTTCTCATCCCATATTACTCCTTAGATTCAAACACCACCACATTAGATTTCAAAAACATTCCCCATTATTCATAGAGATAATGGAATTTTATTTTTTATATTACCGTGATAAAGTGGAATGTCATAATAATAATAACATGAAACAAAACATGAAAATTTGGATAGAAAATTTAATTCATACATTAATCTTCATATCACCATGTTTCATCCCCAAGGGGTCACAAAAATTACCATGGTTATTCACTAAGATATCGTAAATCTTGTCATCTATAGAGATTAATTTCTTTACCCAATGCATTAGAGTGATATCAGAGCGTAACCTAAATATGTATTTATTTTAATGTGATCCACATAGGTCATAATAAATTTTTTAATAAATAATCCAAATAGTATAAAATAAATGGGTTTCATATCAAATTTGTGATGTTTTAAAAAGTGCCTAAAACATGATTTTTATGTCATTTTAAACCCATGAACAATAAAGGTGGGTTTCATGTATGTTATTCCCAGTATGAAATATACAAGTATTACAAATTTAATAATAGCAATAGAGAATAAATATGTTTGGGTATTCAAAAAATAAAATGAATGAATTTCTTGAAATAAAAGATATGTTTTGAGACGCAAATTATACATCATAAAAACTATGTAACATGGTTATAGAAAACATTAAACAGAGAGGGGAAAAGGGTCACCCAATCATAAATAAATAATAATACATTATATGTAAATTATGAAACATAAATATGATAATGATATGGATATTTTATTGAAATACTACATGGAAATGAACCATTAATGGAAAGAGAAGATGCAATTTCTTTTACAGAAGATCCGCAGCCGAATAGTGTCACATAAAAATTCAGAAATTGAATTAATGAGAGAAGAAATAGAATGTCATAATATTTAAATAGAAATTATAGTAAGAGAGATATATAATATCATACCCCAACATATGATAATGGAAATTTATAGACTTAACATAAAATAGGATTTGACTAAAAAAGATGGGAAAGATTCATTTACCTTGAAGAGTAATTTAAAAAATTTGAAGGTTGGGGCCTTGGAAGAACTCCATGGAAAGAAGAAGAACCACAGCTTCGTTGAGGATGAATTTGGAATGAATGTAATGAAGTAATGATTTGGTATTTATACAAAAATTGAGGGAATATTTTATTAATTTCTATGGGACACCTCATAAGTGGTATTTGAAAATCATGGGCATTCCCATGGAATTTTCCGATGATATTGAGCACATGGGACACCTCATAACATATTTTATTCCTCATAACTCCACCATAATTATTATATCATGATTGAATCATTAATGATGTAATTAAACATACCAAAAACTCAATACTGCATTTTTACTATTCAACGAAAATTCAACTATTTTAGAAAAAACCCAAAAATTCACCCAAATCTTTTTTCAACGTGTAGAATCCAAATGAGAAATCCATTTTATATAAATTAATTTCATTTTAAATTAAATTAAATAATTGAAACGCTAATAATTGACTAATAATTCCTAAAACATTTATTTAATTATAGTATGATAAAATTATATCACATTACTTGTTAAGATGAATAAATCTTATTTATAGCACCTCAGGCATTGTGACAATTCCATTTATAAAATTATCATTCATAAGGGTGAAATTATTATTCAAAAGGATAATGTTACTATTCACCAAAAAACTATTTTGATCTTGGTAAACCTCATTTTTCAACCTGATTACAACCATGTATGTCATATTTTTTAAAATCATTTCACACAAAATGTTATTTAATAATGAATAGGATTTTACTATTCATAGATGTACTATTCATCACATATTATTAATTCAAAAAACCCTATTCATAAAAACTATTTATAAAATTGAAACATCATAGAAAACTAATAAAAAATCATACTAGGATAATTTTTACTTTTGAAATTCAAAAATGATGTTTATTTTACCTTAATAATTCTCTATGTATGAAAAATATCTGAAAAGTACATTTTTTTACTTGTAAAATCTATTTATCATATTTTCTTTAATTAATGATATACTCTATTAAGAAACTTTATTCTTAAATAGGAATAATTAAACAACAAATTTATTTATACAAACAGATTAAACAAAGTAACTAAGGCCTCATTATATAACCCCTTATAACGACCACATAGGACCTAATAGTTAGGTGTGTAATGGTGATAGAATCTTGGGGTTTCTCAGACAACATTGACCGAGTGGTGATTTCTATCAACTTGAAATTATCAACTAAGTGATTACATTCAAGAATAACATGTTGATGCTCATGTTGGGCTAATTCTAGTGAAAATCCTAGTGATGCAACCTCCTTCCCAAGATCCAACATATGGGATTCGTAATGCATGAGTCTACTGGATGAGGAAGTCGACTCTTCTTTCAACATTAGTTATGAATTATTATTTAAATTTTAAACAACAATTATAACATAAAAAAATTATTATTGTTTCCAAATGTCATATAACGGTCAAAAATAGATGGTTACATTTCAATTATACTTATATTTTTTAACGATTAGGACACAAAATAACATAAATTCTCATTAAGAAAAATATTATTCAAAATTTCGGGTCGTAGAATTATTCCCCACTTAAGGAATTTCATCCCAAAAGTTTCAACTCGTACCCACAGAAGAGAAAAGGTGTGGTTACTTCTACCTCATAGACTTCTCTGGTTCCCACGTGTCTTCACATTTTTGGTTCCTCCACAATACTTTAACATGGTGGGTAGTATTGTGGTGTAGAACCTTGTCTCTTTGATCCATGATCTCTACATACTGCTCCCCATAAGGGAGGTCATGTTCCATTTGTACCACCTCTGGATGTAGTACATGTGAAGGGTCAAGTATGTACTTCCTCAAGAGGGTTACATGGAATACATCATGCACTTGTGATAGATTTAGAGGAAGTGCAAGCTGTTAAGATACAACTCCTACACGATAAATGATTTCCAACAGGCCAATGTACATAGGGTTGTGCTTCCTTTTCTCCCAAAACCTCATGACTCTATTCCATTGTGATATTTGAAGAAAGACATTTTCCCTGACATCAAACTTCATGTCCCTTCAATGGTTTTCGACATATCTCTTTTAACGACTCTGACCAGCCTTAATGTGTTTTTGGATGGAATTACCCTTTTCGTTCATCTCTTGCAAATGATCAGGACCAAGAAAAATTCTCTCTACCACTTCATCCCAAAAAAAGGTGTTCGAAATCTCTTCCCATATATAGATTCATATGGTTACATATGAATTATAGAATGGAATATATTATTGTACGAGAGCTATACTAATTGGAAATTTTGGTCTCATCCACTTTAAATTCCATTGATCATGTTCTCACCATGTCCTCAACTGTTTGAATAGTCCTATTATATTGGCCATTAGTTTGGAGGTGATAGGCCGTACTAAAATCCAATTCGGTACACATAGCATGTTGAAGACTTCACCAAAAATTTGATGTGAACCTTGGACCACAATCCAATATATCTGAAAGTATAACTCCATGAATCCTTACTACTTCCTTTATGTAAATCCTGACAATTTGATCAATATAGAAATCATCCCAAATAGTGATAAAATGGGAAGTCTTGGTGAGACAGTCCACTATAACCCATATCACATAATATCCCTTTGATATTCTTGGGAGAATGGTGACAAACTCTACAGACCTATTATCCCACTTCCTTGTTGTTATGGTTAGTGATTTTAATACCCATTTAAAATTTTGTCCCTCATCCTTCACATAATGACATTCCATACACCTTATACAATATTCAACAATCTCCCTTTAAATATTATCCCATCAATAAAGATCACTAAGGTCCCTTTACTTTTTCATTCAACTAGGATGTATAGAGAAAGTAGAGCTATAAGATTTATCCATCATCTCCATTATTTATTGAATTGATGGAACACATAGTCTTGTACAAAATTTCAGTACACCTTCATGATCAATATCAATCTCATTAAACTTCTCAACCTCCAAATCCTCAAACTTCTTCCATAAAAATGATCTTCTTTCTGAGCATTATTGTCCATCCCTAGTAATGAATGTTGTGAAATTATTAGGAATAGGGTTGATAATGCCCCTTCCCATATAATTCCCATGTCTAGATTTACTAGGTCATTGATCAAAGGATCTCTTTGATTCCTCATTATAGATAGTAAAACTAGATCCTTCCTACATAATGCATCAACAACATTGATTTCTCTACTGGGATGATAATTAATTTAACAATATTAGTATTATAGAAGTTCCAAACATCTCCTCTGTTACATGTTCAATTTATTTTGTGTGAAAATATACTTCCATAATTGATGATCTATTTATATCTCACATTTCTTATAATAAGGATAGTGCCTCTATATCTTTATAGAAAAAACAACTTCCACCAGCTCAGGATCAATGTAGGATAGTTCTTCTCATGAGTCATCAACTGTCGAATTGCATAAGCAATAACCTTGTCATTTTTTATAAAGACAAACCCATAAAAATTCCGAGATAAATCACTAAAAATAACGTATCCTTCTCCTCTTGAAGGCATAGTTAACAAAGATGCAATAAATAATATCTTCTTCATCTCTTGGAAACATTCCTCACACTCTTTTTTTCAAGATGAACTTTACGCCTTTTTGAGAAAACATTTTTAATGGATTATAAATTCATGTGTATTTTTTCAAAAACCTCCTAAAATATCCTTCTAATCCATGGAAACATCGAATCTCAATTATTGTTATAGGATGAGGCCACTCCTCTACATCCATCTCCATTGTAGGGTTAACTATTATTCCCTCATTGGTTAAAATTTTCCTTATGAAAGATACTTGTTTTCATCAAAATTCACATTTTTTAAACTTTCCCGAAAGCTTCTCCTTCTACAGAGTTTGAAAAATAACCCATATATGATCATCATTCTCTTCATGAATTTTAAAATATAGTAGAATATCATCAATAAAAATTACCGCAATGTTATCAAGAATATCCTTAAAGAACCTATTAATCAAGTACATAAAAATTGTAGGTTCATTAGTCCTTCTAAAGGGCATAAAAAAGACACATAATTCCCATATCTTTATCGGAAGAGAGTTTTGGGAATACCTTCTTTCTTCACCATCAATTGATGATAACTAGATTGAATATCAATCTTATAGAATAATTGACCTTCATGAAGCTGGTCAAATAAGTCATAAATTCAAGGAAGAGGGTATTTGTTCTTTAGTGTTATCCCATTTAGTTCCCTATAATCAATGCATTACCACATTGATCTATCTTTCTTCATCACAAATAGAATATGTTCTCCCTAAGGACACACAATCGGTCGGATCAACCCCTTCACCTAAAGATCATGGAGTTTTTTCTTTGATTCTATAAACTCCACATTTTCCATCCTTTACATGGTCTTGGATATCGTATGGGATCCACGTAGGAGTTCAATGGATAACTCTACCTCTCTTTCTGGGGGAGGTCTGAGTAACTCGTCATGAAATATGTCAATGTATTCTTGGATGATGGGAACATTTACTATCCTTATACTCATATTTATTTCTTTTTATTCATCAATCAACACCATAATTTTGGATATATGAGGTTCTTCGATACAATGATTAGGTTTATATATCTATCCTTATAAGATAACCATAGTTTTTCTATTCAAGTCTACTAAGATTTCATTTCTTCTTCATTTAATGTTGGAATTATACATTGAGAGCTAGTCCATCCCTATTATATTAATGAATTATAGAATGGAAATGAAAAATAGATTTGTGATAAGATTATGCTTACTAAATAAATACTAGAGTTTTTAAACATTGAGGATTCTTGGATAATCCCACCAAGAGTCTTAAATAATAACTCTACTTTTAGAAATTCAGGGGTTGATTCTAAATTCTTGGTAAAATTGGAGGAAATAATGGAATGCATAAAACTAGAATAAAACAACCTGTGAGCTAGTTTTGAGAGAACCAAAATAGTACCATCCATCACATCATTTGGGGCTTCAACTACATCCATAGTGATAGAAAAATCACAACCTTTCTCCCTTGTCTTATACTAATTCTAATGTTGATTCCCCCCCCCCACTACCCTCATATTTGGACACAGATTATAAAAGTTCCCAAAATTTCCACACATGAAGCATTGGATATCTAGTAGGGACTTCGCCATCTTCTTCTCATAGTTAGTGTTTGGAAGTTTAGGATTCACCTAACTATGAAAATTTCGCACAATATGGCTATCTCTTCCACACTTATATCACATCCCACTCTTGAGCAGGCAGTTACCATAATTCTTCATCCCAAATTTATTACATGTGGGACATTTCCATTTCTTTACTCCTCTTCTCTGATAAAAGTTCATCCCTAATATCGGCTCCATTGATCTCTTCTTTTCATTGGATTTATGAGACCACTACATCTCATCGAACTCTAGTTCTTCTTTTATAGAGCTTCACACGATCTCAACAAAGTTATCATAGTATCGGTTGGCTAGATTCTTCCATAGAAGATGTCTCAGTATAACAATGAATCTATCAACATTCCCATTAGAATCCATGTCAAAGCATGAGGTATAAGAGGAAAGCCTTGTGAATTCCATCTTGTAGCTTCAAACATTTTCATTATCTTTTTGCAACAGCTCAAGAAAATCCTTATCCATTATTTTTCTCATCGAATGAGTGAAATACATATTGAAGCATATACATCTAAACTCTTACCACTCCATAGATTCAATATGCACTATTGGACTCATGTTTTAATTTAGTTTCCACCACTATCCATCTTATATCTCTATGTGGTAAATAGTCATGATGACCTTCAATTATTCTGAACAGCGGAGAATTGAAAAGTTCTTCTCGATAGTGCTGATCCACTATTCATAAATCAATTGGTATGTAGATACACAAAATGATGGTGGTCGTTGATGCATAAATGACTCAACAGAATGTTATTCCCCTTGTGGTGAAATTGTTCTCTTAGATTTATTCATGTTATTTCACATAACATGAGTTAGTTCATTCATCATTCCTATGAAAGTTTCCATTCCAGCATCCATTGGATGGTTGTCAATGCATGGTCTATTGTGGCCACCATTTACACATTTCATCCTATTTCCCAAAATTTTCTACATGAATAAAACCGTAATGAGAAACTAATTTCTTTTAAAAATCATTTAAATATAAAGTATTTTTATGTCTTAAAACATCAAGCATAAACATATTATTCATTAACAACAATTACTTTTATCTATAAATCCTTCATAATGATTCTTAAAAAGATTGTGGTTATCAAATCATATACCTCTGGAGTGTAAAAATAAGATTGTATCAAGGAATGTTTTCTTTCACAATTTCATGTTTGGGGCGAGCTCAATGTGAGGTTTTCTGGTTTTACCCCAAGATACATATGTGCTAGATCCACAACAACTTTTTCATATTGAGACTGGGATTTATTTGTTTGAAAACAAATTACTTTATATTTCCCCAAAATACTAGGAAGTTTTCAAAAATTTAATCATTTATATAAGGTTATTATAAAAGTTTTCATTACCTCATTTCTACTAAAAACTAAACAATTATTTGATACAAACTATGGAATCTCTACATTTAATACATGACTTTTCATTTCATTTTATAAATAGAGGATCTTTAAAGTCTACTGTCTAGAAAAAAAGGAACATAATACAAGAAAATATTTAACATTATTTTAATAATATTAAAAATAATCTTTAAAATTTCAACATATGAAAAATTAATGACTCTAATGACCTGGAGACTTACATTATCGGTGAGCAGAAGGCCCAATAAAGAATAATTTGAAACAGTTTACATTTGAACTTGAGCAATATCAATAACAACATGTGAAATATTATTAAAGTAATTATAAATAGTCATATAATAATACAAATAACATGAAACCAAACTAAATTTTTTTGATACAAAACTTAATTTATAAATTCATAATCATATTCCCAAGGTCCATCCTTAAGATGTCATAAATATTACCATGGTAATTCATCAAAGTATTGTAAACATGTCATCTATAGAGATTAATTTCATTACCAATTCATTGGAGAAATATCAGGGAGAAACCATAATATGTATTTATTTTCATGTCATCCACATAGAACATAATCATACATTTCATAAATAAACCAAAGAGCATAAAATAAATGGTTTTCATTTTAAAAAAATCGCAATGTTTTAAAAAGTGTTAAAACATGATTTTTATGTCATTTTAAACCCATGGAAGAGGAAAGAGGGTTTCCTGTATTTTATTCGCAGAATTAAATAGATCATTTTGAAATATATTTTAGTACCCTTATAGAATAAATATGTTTGGGTATTCAAAAAATAAAATTAATGAATTTAATTAAATAGTAGACAAGTTTGGAGACGAAATTCGGCATCATGACGACTATGTGACATGGTTTTAGAAAAAATTACAAAGAGAATGGAAAAGTTTTACCCACCCATATATAACTCATAATAATTTATAGAAAAATAAAAAAATAGATATATGTTCGTGGTTTGGATATTTTAATGAAATACACATGAAAAGAAAACATTAAAGGAAAGTGAAAATGTGATTTCTTTTAATAAAATCTGGTTGCCTAACAGCGTCACGTAAAAATTCCAAAAATGAATTGATGAGAGAAAAAATAAAATATAATCATAGGGAAATAAAATGTACAGTAATTGGGATATATAATATAAAACCCCAAAATTAAAAAATGTAAATTTAAATACATAACATAAAATAGGTGTTGACTAAAAAAGGAGGGAGAAACATTCCCTTACCATGAAAAGTAACTTCAAAAATTTTTTGGTTGGGAACTTGGGAGGCTTGAAAGCACCTTGGAAGTAGTACTTTGGAGTTAAAAACATCATAGATTCATTTAAGAGGAATTTGGAATGAAAAGGGTGATTAAATGGTATAGTATTTATACCAATAGTGAGGGAATATTTTATTAATTTCATGTGACACCTCATTAGTAGTATCTAAAAACCATGGGATTTCCCATGGTATTGGATTCATGGGACACCTAATAACATATTTAATTCCTCAAGATTCATCCTGAATTATTACATCATTAATGACATCATTAAACATACCAAAAACTCAATACTGTATTTTTACTATTCACTTGAAATTCAACTCTTTCAAAATAACCTCAAAAATCAACCCTAACTAATTTTTGATGTGTAGAATCCATAAGTGAAATCCATTTAAAAAAAATTAATTTCATTTTAAATTAATTTAAATAAATAAAATACTAATAATTGATTAATAATTTATAAAACAATTATTTACTTATAGTATGACTTAAGTATATCACATTACCACTTAAGATGACTAAAATATATTAATACCTCCTTAGGTGACGATATTATTTCATCGATTAAATTACCATTCATAAAGGTAAAATTAAAATTAGAATGGATAAATATATTATTCAAAAAATAATTATTTTGATCTTATTGAACCACATATTTCACCTAGATAACAACCATGTTTGTCAGAATTGGGAAAATAATTTCATGAAAAATGTTATTTAATAATGAAATATTTTTTACTATTGATTATAAAAAATACTACTCATTAAATACAATTCATCAAATACACTATTCATAAAATATTTTTCATCAAATTGAAACATCATGTAAAACTTATAAAAATTCAGCACAGGTCAATTTAGACATTGGGAATTCGAAAATTATGTTTATTTTACCATAATAAATATTAATCTAATAAAAATCTATAAAATGAAAAATTGTAACATCTAAAATATATTTATCAAATTTTACTTAATTAATAATTTTCAATTTTAAGAAATGATATTCCTAAAACAAAAATGATTAAATAAAAATTTTATTTATAATAATGGATTACAAAAAGTAAGTAAGGCCCTGTTACATAACCCCTTATAATGTTCACATAGGACCTATGAGTATGGTGTGCAATGGTGATAGAATCATGGTGTGTCTTGAAAAACATTGCCTGATTGGTGATTTATTTCAACTTAAACTTCTCCCATAGATGATTATGTTCTATCTTAACATATTGAAGATGAACTTGGGCATGGATAGACTAGATCCCAGTGATGCTACCTCCATCCCACACTCTAAGAGAAGGGCTTCGTACGACCCGAGTGTACTAGATGAGGCCATCAAATCTTTTTTCTGCGTTAGTTATCCATTATTATTAAAATTTT
Organism: Viscum album; assembly: GCA_963277665.1. Classification (NCBI taxonomy): domain Eukaryota; kingdom Viridiplantae; phylum Streptophyta; class Magnoliopsida; order Santalales; family Viscaceae; genus Viscum; species Viscum album. The sequence continues at coordinate 987,930,122 of OY728159.1, read as the reverse complement.
AAACAAAAATAATAACATTAAAAAATTATTATTATTTCCAAATCTCGTATAGCGGTCAAAACTCCATGTTTACATTAAAATTTTACTTATATAGTTTTATATTTTATGACATAGAAAAAAATACATTTCCATGAAGACAAATATTTTTTAAAAGTTCAGGTCGTTATAAAATGTATATGATGACTTACATTTATAGAATGATAAATCGTTATTTAATTTCTTGTAAATTTACACATTAAATTCAGAATCAAAAATACACTTTAGATTCGATGATTGAAAAAAATTACATTACCTCTTGAGGTGGTAGTCCTCCTTAAAAACATACACTTATTCTATTTCACATTCAATGGAAGAAGATATGGATATAAGATAATAAATTTTTATTATATAATTTATTAAGAATTATATGATGATATTTTGTTGTTGTCCTGGTTTAATAATATTTTAATGATGTTGAAGAAGGAAAAAAATCATCAATTAAAAACAATTCCTTCAAGTTGGGCCATCTCTTTATAATTATAACTAAATACTTATTATATGGGATTTATGATTAATAATGTAATATAAGACATATGGATGGAAGTAAAATATATATTTGGGTAGTTATTTCGGGTCCAAAATTATTTTTAAATGTATAATTTATTGGAAGGAGTTTCCCTTTTATATGGGGGTGATAGTGGATTTCTTTTAAATAAAAAAATACTCAATAATAGAATACCAATATCAAACCATGTGACTCCAAAATTTATCTAGAATAATGTGATGGGGAACTAATTTCTAACCAAAAAACCAAAATTCATAATAAAAAATGTTTTAGACATTTTTTATCATATACATAAAAGCAGAATCACTTTTACAATGTTTGTTTGTAACCAAAATAAATAGTTTTTATGATTTATTTTTCATTATTACCATAAATTATTGGGACATATTACCTAATATCTATTATTAGTTTTGAAATTATGGAATCCATTTAATAAAATTCAAATCAAATAAGTGGATGAATTCAATTTAAAATCAAATCCAAAAAATGTGTTAAAATTGAGATTTCGAGAAAAGAATTTTTCTATCAATATATGATACTATATTTACAATATTACTATAAATAATCATTTTATTAATTATAATTAATGTAATATATTTAAAATAAATGAATTTCAATAGATTCATTTCTTACAAAGGGGTTATTTTAATTAAATAAAATGGATAAACATTATGCACTTCAAAATAGTTTCTTTGAAATCCTGTCTCAAGCTTAAAAAAGCATTTTCCAAAATCATTAAAAAGGATGATTAAAAAAATAATTAGATTATTATAAATAAAATTGTTTATATATAAATTTAATACAAAATCCAAAATTTATTATAACATTTATCTTATTTATTTGAGGAAAATCACTGAATCTATTTTAAAAATCAATATTTTTCACAATTCATTATAAAATCAAAAATTTCAAAAATATAAAAAGAATTAACCCAAAGATAATTTAGATATTATAATTTATAAAAAAATTATATTTTATGAAATATATTTTCTAAATTTCCTAAAAATGAATTATAATATTTTTTTAGTATTTTTGGAAAACAAATTCATTCGATGAATAAAATGTATTAATAAAAATGATTACTTTTATCTATATAATTAATAAATTAATTTATATAAATTAATAATCTTATATATATTTCATAATGAAGTTAATATAATTAATGACCATCAATTTAATAGCTATTTTAAAAGGGTAAAATTTAAATTCTAATATTTTATGGTTCATTTTGGCTATATATTTCATGTCGTATATGATATCAGATATATTTTACAATTTTTTAAATATTGGGTTAGTATAGTCATTTTCCATTCAATGGTATAAAAAATCATCATCCATGTGTACGTGTAGAATATCAACTCCAATTAATGATGTATTCCACTATTTTTTATTACCAAATTTCATTTATGGAATCAGAAATTATGATATATGATAAATAATATTTATATGTTTATATTAGGTTTTTGTAATACGAATTGAATTGGATATTATTTATAAGCACAACAATTTATTGTTTTAACATTATCTATCATAAACAATCATAATAAGAGAAAAATAAGTTTATTCATATTATGTCATATTTTTCTATCCATTACACCATATTGTACGCATCTACATTTTCAATAAATCATAGTAATAAACAATTATAATTATTATTATGCTTATTGTGTAATTATATTAAAACTCAACCATATGAAATCCATTCATTAATCTATGATGTGATCAAGTTATATTGTATTAACCCCTTCTTGAGAAATACTATCAATTTATTTATTGAATTTATATAGTAACATAATTCATTGAATAAGATGATATAAATTTGTATGTAATGTTTTACTATGGATATTAAATTTATATTTTATTCATTAATTATGAAGAATCCCATAAATTATATAGAACCCCTAGAACATAATTTTTATCAATTTCATATTAAATAAAGATGACTAAAATACTAATGAAAATAATTAAGAGGGAATAAACTATTATTGATCAACCCTAATATTAAAAATAACAACATAAAAAATTAAATTTATATGTTGAATGGATATAGAAAGTGGTATTACTATACTAGTGAAAAATATTAAAACTATAGACACTCGATGTTGAAATATATTTAAATATATTACTATAATTAATATAGATATTGACTGAATATGAATAGTATATATGAATATTGATATTATTAATTTTTTTATTAAGTGATTAAGACATAAACATTTTGGATATAGGAGGATAATGTAAATTCATGGTTGTCAAGATAACAAATACGTGTTTTTCTTATCAAATTACACTCTTTTAGACATGTTTTTTATTATGAATGAAATTTCATTTTTACTCTGTATATAATTACTATTTGTGATTCCATATCATGAAATTTATTTTATTCATTTTATTTTTAAATAAATTTTTATCCCACCATCTGATGTTGTTTTGATTGAATTTCCACCCAATCAATATTTGTGTTTCTATATCTTAATTTTTATTCATTGCGACTCATAATATATTCAAATTTTATTTCCATTTCTATGGTAGAATGATTTACATTGAAGGATAATTACTATATACATCATGAATAAAAAATTATTTAGAAGTATAATTTTTATCACGGTATCATAATAAATTGATCTAATAGTTACTAAAATGATTTTAAAACTTAGTCATTTCCCCGGATGAAAAAAGAATTTATGTTTTTGTCATCTAATAGTGTGTGTAGTTCAATTGAAAATACATCTCTGTCTATATATTAATGAGAGAGTAAATTTTTATAGATTCACCTAGGGGTAATTACACTGAAGGGGTTTCTTGATCATTACCTCAATCATCACTCTAATATAAGACATGTGGACCTAGTACTACACACATGGATATAGCCTCAAATAAGTTATTCATTATAATTACAACACACTTCTTATAAAACATGATAAATGTTTTTACCTACTAATTCCTTCCCCTCCAACAAATGAAAACCATTTGACCTAATTATTACCTTCCATGGATAAAAAGGACATTGAATATACCCTCATTACTATATTTCATTGATAATGGTGATTTATGTTAACATTATGATACAAAAAACCTCTAAATTGATTAAGAAGTGTTCATCATGACATGAAAATTAGTTTATTGAATGAGGAAGTAGTTGTTAACACAATTTTATACATTAAATATAGATATGTTTTTATTTTACTAGAGGATATTTAGGGAATGGTATGAAATTTACTTTCCATTGTTATAGTTATTTATCCAGAATTAAATAGAAAATGGTTTGTGCCTAGAATTATATAGGACATCATTGCATTAGTTTTTTTATAAGAATAAATTTCCTAGAATCTTATGGTACATATCCGCATATATGTATAGTGTCATGTAATAATCTAATGAAATCTATTTTTATATTTTATATAATCCATTCAATCAGTATGACATTTATGATTATGAGAATCAATTTTTTCATATAATTTCATTGATATAACATTACCTCACATTCAAATTGATATAGGTTCATGTTGAGGATTCATTCAGACCAATCACATGTTACATGTTTAAATTATAGTAGAAACAATGGTATGATAATTATTTATAGGGCCCCATAATCTTTATACATAAATATTACATATTTTTGGATGAATATTCAATAAATTTCCCAATTACATGCTACATGACCATCAATAATTAGTGTATTTATAGACTATATATATAATCATCTTATTTCATTTAATTACATCAATATCTCCCATAATGAAAATAAAAGACAGTTCCCAAAAAATACATACCCTTATAGAAAAATTTTCATATAATGGGGGAGGAAACATAAGAATAGTGTAACAAAAATTCTCAGTAAGAGAAAAAACAATATATTAATGACCACATAACCATAAAATGGGCATAAGGGATTAAAAAAATGAAATTATAATGTGTAATACATAACCTATATATCATATATCATAATCCAAAATCACATTATAAATCATTTTAGTTCATTATACATGAATCATGAAGTAATAAAGTGGAATTTACCCTGGGAGAATAACATGGGAAAAAGAAAACAATATTTGACATGTAAATAATCATAGAAAATCATCTCATATGTTGTCATATCATTTAGAAGACTACCATAGTGAATTTTGTTCTAAACCCATTGCATATTCAATGTTTACACCCAATACTACCATAGTGAATTGGGTTCACTTCTCATTTCTTAATGAAGGTTCACCCTCCAGAATATCATTATGGGGGAATCTCTAACAGAATTTGGTTTACTCCACATTCTAATCCTTATTATCTCCTGATATATCCATCATTACCCAATACCTTAGAGGGATGTATAATTTCGGAACCACCCATAAAATAATCATAGTCCATTCATATGTGTCCCATTACATCAATGTAATTTCTTCATATATCATAACCTATAACAAAGAAATGGTTTTCAAAAACATTTCCACAATTTATCATAGTATAACTCATGAAAAAAATGTCTCATAAACATATCATAATAATAAACCATCCATAGAAAGAAATAAATATTGTATCATTTTATCATATCCCGACTAAATTAAAATTATCATCAAATGATTTTACCATAAATGAAATTACCATTAGATGATATAAAAGAGTATTTAACATGGAAAAACCCATTTCATTTGGGAATCACTTATTTTAAATTAAATACATTGAAAATTATTAATGATAAAAAAATTTGAAAAAAAATATTGGAAAAATTATAAGGATGATTCAATGCATTCAGTGGTCAATGTGGTAGAAAATTACATTAATTTTACATAAATTAAAATAAATATTTTCAAATTTTTGTTAAAAAGTAAAAATTGCCACTTACGGTGAATTATAATACTATTACTTTAAATCCATTTATAACAACTCTTATCTTTATTAAAAATTAATATATGATTAAATTACATAAAAGTACATTTATTAAAACCAGAATGATTGAGAAATATAGTGTCCTTTGAAATTAGGTACATTTCACTAAATCATTAAACATGAATTATGACATCTATATTTAAATATTCTTTAACATTATTGATCTTAAAACTGCATTGGATAACCTATGTAAATACATAAGAAAGGGGTGTGATATAAATCCCTCTTACGGGAAAAAAATGGAATAACCTTAAAATATAAATACCTCATATAAACTTCAAATCAATGGGGCATATAGGAATATGAATAATATGTAATGACATAGAATGAAAATCATAACATGGGAATTGTGGAAACAACATAAAACACTTCATCATAGGTCAAGGATTAACTGAAAATACTTCATGTTTGACAATTTCATATAAAGTAAGCATGTACACCCATATCTTAACCTAATATATCATGATACTAAACATTACCCAATGCACTAATGCATTGTAATGCTATATAATTCCAAACACGCCCATCACTTTCGTATATTTTCATACTTATGTGTGCCACATAGATCCTAAAACATGGATTCATTCATCATAATAATTTATTTAATTATCAAGGAGTGTGGAATAAATACATGGAATTCCCCAATCCAAAGTAATATTTGACTAAAATTGGAAACCCTTGATAAGAAATGGGTATGGCATTCAGTGCACAATTTATTGGCATAGAAAATCATGGTGAAAATTATGCAACATAATGACGTCACATAATTGTTCATAAAACGGGAAAATGAGAGAGAAATAGGTATATCCATGTTTGGACATGATGTGGAAAGTTATAGGGACATGTAAATAAATGTTCATACATTTATAATTATAAAAATAAGGCATTTGATAATAAATAAGCATCAATAAAAAGTGGAAGGAAGGGGGTCTTATAAAATTTTGACATGAAAATGAGTCAATATATGAGGGATTAATGAGAGAGTAAGGGGCATGTCATCATTTAAAAATAATAATGTCATTATGTGTGAGGTGAAAAAATATACCCCATTATTGTAATTGAAAATAATAAGGCATAAAAAGATAATGAATCTTGGATTGAGGTAACTTATGAGGCATCGTATCCGAAGAGAAGATTATGGAGACACCCTATAGGCGATGCCCGATGCGTTGGCACCTCCCTCTCAGACAGAGGGAGGGGGAAACATCCAGAACATTGTACCCTTCACCAACCCTTACCTGATACCTCCTTTCTTAGTGATTTCTATGTGCCCTATGGTTCCCAACCTCTATAGGGGTTCCCCCCAACTTACAATTTCCATGAAAGAATTCAATTACGCTTTAGATCTCTTTATGAAGACACCAGTTTCACATTTTAGGGGCTCCTTCATATGGTATATGCCTTTTACAGATTCTTGATTGAATCATGGGGGCTTCCAGATCACGCGGTTGATGGTCTTCTCGATCGATGACATTTGATGGTATGATTTTACTCAGAGGATGATCTTATTACTTTATGGTCCTGCGCTCCGTGATCTCTCAATGGATGTGGCTTTTACCTCCGTCGTTGGTCCTTTGAGTTCAACATGAATCGGGAGGAGCCACCAACGGCGGTGTGGGTAAGTTTCCCATGTTTTAAACTTTCATTTCTGAATCCTTTGATAATAACCATGTTAGGGAACTTGATTGGTTTATTTTTCTATTTGGATAGTAGGACTTATGTGTGTTTTCACCCTATCAACCCTTGCATTTGTTTTGAGGATGATTTTTCAAAGACTTCTACATATTGGATTTTAATTTCTATTGGAGTATAATTCAGATGGATTCAACAGCTGGTTTTCATGTCTTTGATAGTGTATTGCTCAGGCAGTCAATGGTTAGGAAATTTGGTCCGTGGAAGCCACTATAGACAAAGAGATCCAGAAATGTTGAACCCATAAAAAGAAGGGACTCAGGTGTAGGTCAACCCCACTGCGATCCAGTACTCTGATAGGGCTAGTTTGGATAGGTCTGGGGAGGCACACGATGTAGTATTAGAAGATTGGTAACCCGATAGGATTCAATCCTGTCTAGGTGAGGAGTTAAGGTCTAATCAGAAACTAAGTTCTCGGGAGGGCCAACTTATGCATTACCCTTGATCAGTGATTCCATCTGCAGTGACATATGCTAAGAACAAGGCACATGAGTTGTGGGTTTTGGATGTCCACGATGCCTTAAGGAATGATTTCGGGATCATCCCCCTACATGTTGGTAGAGTGGAGAAAGTGGAGGTGGATAGAATGGAAAAAAGAGGTCTCGTTGCATGTCGATGTGGTGAAGAATTCGTTCTCAATCAGCAATGTCGATGACGGTGTGGCGAACATGTTAGTTATCAATTTCCAAGGACCTATGGGACCTAATAGTTGATAATGGGAGGACACTATCTAAAAATATCAACTCTTGTGTCAAGGATATGAGTAACCAACAAGTTCGTTACCATGTAGTGATGTCCCTAAGGGTGAATACAGAAGGGAGGATGAGCCATCAGTATTGTCACTATAGGGGAAGTAATTTTTTCTTGCAACTACATAATCTTACCATAGACATGGATGAAAGGATGATGTTAGTGTCTTGGGACCCTAAACCCAAACACTCTCATTCCTAATTCCCCTTCTTTTAAGAAAACTGATAGGGATGTGAAGAAGAAGAAGAATGACATATAAGATAATATAGGCAAGGTGGACTCTCCGTACAGGCCGATGACTCTAAATGAAGGCACGTGGGTTGAGTTGAAAACCCATTTAGAAGGTCTTGAGGATCAATAAAAAACATTGGCATGTGAGGAAGGGGGTTCATGTGATGATAGTTTTAGCTAACATTTAGTGGAATGTTTGAACCATTTCCAAGGAAAATGTCCTCACTCCCCAAGAAGGAAGAAGGGTAAAAAATGAAAGTGGCACTCAGGGAAATTCATTTTGGTCTTGGGGAAAAACCCAAGGGAAAAAAAGACTATTCTCACAGGCCTAAATTGATAGAAACTAGGTTGGCCAAGAAAGGTGAAAGTAAGGAAAGAAAATGCCTTCAAGATGGGCAAAGTGGTGATCCATGCAGAGAACCATGAGTGATAGAAGAAGAGGTAGGGTAGTTCCTAAGGATCATATTACACTCCATGGAATAGATGTTTGAAATAGTTCTTTGACTAAATGCCTTAATTAAGGATATTTTAGGAATTTATGAAAGAAGCTTGTAGGTTGAGGCCATAGAGGAGCAATAAGAATGGTTAGACAAGAAAGGCTGATTCATCACCTGAGGCTTCAGCCAAGGAAAATATCCTTGGAGGAATTCATTCATATAATGGATAGAATGGTTTCACACCTCGAAGAAATTATCAGAGAGGATCCATACACTCAGGTTAGTACTATACACCGAGAAATATATAGAGCGTCTGACTCAAATAATCATAGTCATGTGTTTAATAATTATGTGAGTCATTTCATCACGTAATGATCATTTTTTTGCGAACTATGGTTTCCAACATCCCATTAAACTATCTTAATAAAAATTAAAATTAGAAGTGAGATAATTAATATTGTTAAATATGGGAAAGAAATTAATCCCTACAAACTTCTGGCATGGTAACAAGTGTTCTATGGCGGGATTATTTAGTGAGAAAGGGGCCTGTAATCATTTATGAAAAATAAGGGTAGTAAGTGATAGGTTATAAAACATACCACATCCTTAGTAATAAAAAATTAAAAAGGAATAACATAAAGGATATTCATTATTAATAGTGTGAAATAGAAGATCTCATACCTTGAGAGTATGACACAATAAAATTGAAAGGGGATTCTTGAGAGATTGGGGGAACTATTAGACGATTATATGTAGAGGAGGAAAAAATAATCTCATTATAAAAGTATTTTTAGTGAATAGAAGTGGGATCATGTGTGTGTTTATATATTAAAAGAGAGGGATTTCATTAATATTTAAGATACATACTCTACAAAATAAAATATGTCAAACCAAATAAATTTTGATTGATTGTGCTAATGGTTTTTTCCAAAGTTTATAGTTTTTAAATATTTTATTTGGAATCTTTATAAAAATATTGAAATATTAACCCAACTTAAGTGGAGGGGAGTGAGACTTTTAAATTAATGAATTTAAAACACTAAAATATACTAATTTTTTGGGAGAATTTCCTAAATGCTTAATAAAAATAATCAAGTAAACATAAAATCAATATTTTGGAGTAAAAGATAAAATTTTTAGGCAATACCCATTATAGGATTTATTAATTCATTTTTGGGTCATTATGAAGTCATAAAACACACAGTACAATTATACAGTATTTAATTTTTACCCAAAAAAATTATTATCTCATAAAATTATGAAAAATTTACCCTTGAAGAATTTAAACATTATGATTCAAAAAATAATTTTTATTTTATATTAATAATTAAATAGACATGTGAATTTTTACATTTAATATACAATTTGACATTTATTGAAAAAATGCGTCGATTTTGAAAATAATAGTTTTTTAACCCATATAAAAAGTAAATTTCACTTCAAAAAAATTATAAGACCATTTATAATTAATAAAAAATATTTAATTATAATATTTTATTAAAATACTATATATTACAAAAAATGAAACATTTCATCAAAATTAAATTCCTTAATTTAATTTTAATATTACTAAAAAATACAATTTAACATTAATTGAATCAGAATAAAATTCATTTATCATGTAATAACAGAAATGAAAATAAATTCTTTATTCTAGAAAATATATATATTAATATTATTAAAATCTTGATAATTTTCAGTTTACTACATTTTATTACTCTCTATGATTCTTATACATGATGGTGGGACTTTCATGGTGTTTGGAAAATATTTTTTGGGATTTGATCTTGATGGTATTGATATTCATTGAAAATTGGTTTCATTGATGATTAAATTGTTGGATATCAGCTTGGGATCGGTCAAGGGAAAGTCATTAAAATTCTATCTCCCTCATATTCTCCATTAAATAGGATTTATAGGTTATAATCCAATGAGTAGAGGACATCATTACCTTCGTCTCTGTTAATCATATTTCATAACGACCTATATTTTTATTAATCATGTGATCATTGTTTAACAGTTATATTAACAAGGGTAATATTTTTAACAGTCATTAAAAAAATGATATAAAAAAATAAGTGCAATTTATTTTATAACCATATTACATAATAAGAAATTTAATTAAATTATAAAGGAAACCATCGTTTATTATAGTTCAAGTCATTACTATCTTCCCCCCATTATAAATTTCACTATTGAAATTTTCATTTCCCACATTAAAACAGATGAGGGTAACTCTGTATCATCACCTCCTTATAACCCCATGTTTCTTATTCGAACTTGTAGTTTCTTCATAACAATTTGACCAGGTCTGTTTTTTTATTCCATAGAACTATGTCCCTATGATATATGATCTTCACCAACTACACCCCATATGAAGGATAACTATCCAATTCTACCACCAATGTAATGAGTAAATGTGAGGGTCTTGTATGTACTTCCTCAAAATTGAATCAAGGAATACATCATGAACTAGATATAGCTTCGGAGGGAGTGAAATTAGATAAGCTACCATTCCAACTGGTCACAAATATCAATGGGGATGATGTATCTTAAACTAAGTTTTCCCTTCTTCCCAAACTTCATCACATTCATCCATGGTGATCATGATAGGAAAAGCATGAATCTAACATCAAGGTCTAGGTTTTGTCGACCATTGTCAACATAGCCCATTTTCTGAATCTAAGAAGCCTTGAGGTGATTCTAAATAGGCTTAGCATTTTCCACCATATCCTTGACCATTTCAGGACAAAACAGTTTCCATTACCCAACTTCATACCATCATGTAGGTTTCATGCACCTCTTCCCATAAAGGGAATCATAGGGAGGATTTTCAATCCTCATGTTGAAAGTGTTGTTTTATGTGAACTCCACCATAGGAATATGTTGATCCGACTCACTATTGAAGTCCATTGGGAATGCTCTAAACGAGTCTCATTTTTCATTATAGTCCTATTAGATTGTCCATTAGTTTGAGTTAGATAGGTTATGGTGATGTTTGACTTAGTATTCAAATAATGTTGGAGACTCATCCCAAGCATATTGATAAATTGTGAATCTATATTAGATACAATCGATAGTGGTACTCCATGTAGCTTGACCACTTCCATAATTTTTATCTGTGAATGTATATCAAGTGATTATTCCTATAGTATTGTAATGAAGTGTGTAATATTTGTAAGATGATCCCCCACAAACTATATAGAATAATTCCCTCTTGATATCTATGGAAGATCAGTGATAACTTATGTGGTGATGTTTTCCAATTTTTATGTAGGTATTTTTATTGATTGAATCACTCCCTTGTATTTTTTTCTTTCCTCATTCACTTACTGACATACAAGACATTATGATGTATATTCTGTTATATCCTTCTTCATATTGTCCCTCCAATAGTGATCTCAAATATAACAATACATCTTTGAAATTCCTTGGTAGATGGACAAGGATGATCTTTGTGCATCATCTAGAAACTCCTTAATTAACTCAGTATTTGACAGTAAACATAGTCTTCACCAAAATATCACAACACTGTTATCATTATCATTGAAAAATATTGATTTCCAATTCCTTATAGATTTAACATTATTCTGAATCCCCACAACAAGTATTTAATAACCAATCAAACTCTCCAGAAGATATGTTTAAGAAATCATTTTTGAATGAATTGATGATGTTCCTTCCTTTGTGATTACCATGTCCATACATTCAAAATTTATGAACATTGGATCTTTATAAATTATCATCAATGCATAATTGTTAAATCCTTTCCACTTTGGGAATCTAACACTCTATTTGACTTCCCATAATGGTTGAGGATTGAGAAGTCATAATATTTGATTATCTCTAACCATCTTTTTTATGGAATATTTATATATTTGAGTGTGAATATATACTTGAGGATTTTTTGATCCATATATAATTCACACTTCTACCAATGACATTATGCCAAATTTTATTAAAGAAAAAATCTCTAAAGATAATTTAAGATCATTTTTGGTAGTTTTTATCAAAAAGTTTCAACAGACATGATGCATATTGAATGAATTTTTCTTTTTTAAATTAACACACATCTCATGCCCATCTTCGAAGCATCAATAAATACCACGAAAATCTCTCCACTTGTGAGTAGTGTGAGTAGAAGATTAGTGATAATACTCCTTTTCAACACCATGAATCTCTATTTACATTCCCCATTACAAGAAAGCATTACACCCTTCTGTATTTTCTTGGTAATAGGGTTTGAAAGTTGTGCTAAATTTTTCACAAAACATAAATAATTCCCATTTAACCCAAGGAAAAAACTGATATCTATCACAAATTTTTTCCTCATCCATACTACAATTGCTTCTATTTTACAAGGTTTTATATATAACCAATTTTATTTGATGATATGCACCAATAAAGAGACTTAATTCAACCAAAACTCGCATTATGTTAACATGGCCTAAATATTGTCTTTTTGTAAGGTCTTTATCAAAGTATTCAAATACTGCTCAAACATCTATTTAATTTCAAGGTATATTAGAATATCATATATAAAGACTACCACAAATTTTTTAGGTAATATTTAAAGACAGTTTTCATCATGTCCATAAAGATTTACTGAAAAATATGTGAGTCTCAAAGGCATTACTATGATTTCATAGTGATTGTAACTTATACAAACACCAATCATGGTGATATCCTCATAATTCAACATAACATGGTAATATATTTACTATAGATCATCCTTAGAGAATTATTTTATTCCAGAAATATGATAGAACAAGTCATCAATCTGAATAAGTGGAAACTTGTTCTTTATCATGATCTTGTTGAGCTCACAATAATAGATTCAAATGCACATTGACCCATCCTTAATTTTACATCAGTGAACTAGTGCCCCAATGATGATGCAATTGGGTGTATGAAACCTTTATACAGATTCTCCTACATCTGGTTCTCTATCACCTTAAGTTCCACAAAATTCATTCTATATGGAGTCTTGGATAATTCAAACACCCTAGAATAAGCTCAATTAAAAATTCAACATCTCGGCTAAGAGGATGACCGAGCAAGTCCTCTGCAAACACAATGGAATGTTACCTCACAATGGGAATATATTGACATGTGATTACTTCCAAAGACTCAATAATTTGATCTAGATATTGTTTATCATAGGGAAAGAATATCTATGATTGATATGATGGTTCTAATGAAGATTCATTCTTCTCCTTGATTTTTTACAGAATATGACGATGATTCCAGATACGAAGAGATCTTTCCTTCTGATAGAAATCCCAATTGGTTGTGTACATGGAAATCCAATCCATGACCAAAATTTCATCAAATTCTACCAAGTTATGTAGGATAATTTTTTTTGTGGAAATTCATCCCCGAAACTCAAACAGGGGAGTATTCATATAGTTGGGATGAAATAATTTCCCCATTTTCAACATTCTAGGACACCTATACTTCCTTTCATTGCATTGGTGTTTTAATAGTTCTTCTAATATTTATTGATATTAAGGAATGCATTGAACTAGAATGAAAAAGAATATTCACTTTTCTTGAATTAATAACTACCTTACCTATCACCACATTATCTTTTAGGATTCATGTCAGTTGTTGTGATGGAAAAATCTCTCCCATGCTACCTTGAAGGTTAATGGATGTCTCTAAAAACCCTTGTAATAGTGAATTAGATTTTAATGTAAACATGTTCCTTTTTTTTTAGCAATAAAAAATATAGTGAAGGTTTAATAGAGAATTCCTTTACTACATCACAGTAGCAGGTTTCTCCGGTCTGTATTCTCTAGTTAGGTTCCCTTACTTCCCAAACAATATGAATTTTATCATCACATTCAGTCATTTTATAGGGTTCGTATTTCCACACCTTCTACATGTGGGATTTTAAAATTCTATGCCACCATTAGTTATCTCTATTAGACATCGGCAATTTATCTCCACTTTCTATTACTTATTCCAATGGTACCCCTAAGATTCAATGATCTACATTTGAAATTTTAGGGGTAATCAGAATGTTTTTTCATTGCTATCAATGTCATGAATAACAAGGTATTTCCATTTAATAGTTTTTAGCCCAAAAATTAAGTACTCAACCCTACATTCTAGGGTAACATTAATTCCAAAGGTGTATCGTGCAAGTAATCTGATGTTTTCCTTATATGTATAGATATATTTTTTGACTTTTTTCATTGGGGGAAATGGAATGTCTTTTTATTTTAATAGGGGGAATGAAATGGAAATATTTTTTGATTTTTTTTTGCTGAAATCCATCTATCTCGCTACCATGATCTCTTCCTCAAGATTCATATTTTTTTATCAATGTCCACAATTCATCAAAATCACCCTCTATATAATAAACAACAACAAAAATCATTCCCCTATTTGGATAATTATATTATGGAGAAGATCTTTTTTATGGAGTTGATCCATTGTTCTGTGATTATGGGGGTCCGAAAACCCATTGAATGTTGGAGGCCTTTGATGCATGAAGCCCTTGATTGGGATTGATCTCTCTTATGGGGTGTTTGGACACTCTTCCTGATTTTTGTTTCTATTCAGAACCTGATTTTTCTAATAGAGTATCATTATGAAGTGTGTGATCCCTAATCTTTTTGGGTTGGGCATCCTATTGGGGCAATCATCATATTTTTCCTCACATTGATTTTTCACCTAATTCTTCATATTTCTAACCATTAGATAGAATAAAAATAATCTTATTTATGGTTATATTAATCTTATAAACACATAAATGGTAATTTTAATGACATTAACGGGATAATAAAAAACATAAATGTTTTTCCATAATTAATTCATATCTAAGCTTCAGTCTTTGTTATCGGTGATTTATAGCCTAACATATACACTTATGTGCATTTTTTTACCACCACAATAATTATTCATAATTTTCTTATAAATTTATCATGAATATCCCCTATGAGTGTCAAACCTGGTACATCGTAAGTTTCATTATCATGTATGAGGTTACCTTGAGTCAATCCTAGAATACATTTTCAAATTTGTTACTCCTAAGTACATTTATTCCAGAACCACTTCCACATGTAGTATCAAAACCGAGATATATTCTTATAATAAAATAATAACAGTATTCTCACCAATATTTTAGGAACATATTCTATTTCTTAGTCTTATATATAAGGGTTTTCCCAGAATTTTCTATTCATAATCCCAAAAGTAACTAATCATTTACTCTCATACCAACTATAACATCATTTATATTTATTAGACATTAATACATGATTAAATTACATGAAATTACACTTAATACAACCCCAAACAAAAATATGTCTACTGCCTTTGGGAATTAGGTACATTTCATTAAAACTATAAACATTAATGACAACGCATTTTTTTAAAACATCATTAATTTTCTTGAGTATAAAACAACATTGGATAACCTGGGAAAATAAATAAGAAATGGGTGAGCCACGCTGACCAATAAGAAAATAAAAATTTCATAACATGAAGATAATAATACATGTAATACATGTCAAATCAATGTGGTGTAGAGGAACATGAATACTAAGGTAACATATAGAATAATAATCATAACAAGAGATATGTGACACCAAATTAAAGCACCACATCAAAGTTCATGACTAAAATGTAATGAATTCATGGTGGAAATGTACCATAAAATAATTTTGTACACCACTATCCAAAAATTATGTATCATGATACTAAACATTACACAATTCTTTGGAACAATATATAATTTCATCCACATCCATAAATTTCATTTCCTTATCATGATTAAGTGATCAACATATATCATAAAACATAGATTCATTCATTATCATAATTTTTTCCCTAAAAAAAGTTTGAATAAATACATGTAAGTCCCCAATCCAATGGTAATTTTTCCCGCAGTGAACATCCTTCATTGTAAATGCGTATAGTATTCACTGTATAATTTGTTTGGCATGGAAAATCATTGTTAAAATTTAGCAGCATAACGAAATCACATAAAAGATCATAAAATGTATTGATGAGAGAGAAATGGGACTCTCCTCATTTAGAAAAATAATTTAATAGTAATTGGGACATGGAATGAAATTTTTGATAATTTAGAATTAGAAAAATAAGAATTATGTTAAAAATAAACTTGAATAAAAAGAGAAAGGAAATGATGCTTATGAAATTTGTACATGGTAATAATTTGACATATGAGGGATTAATGAGAGAAATGGGTCTACCATAATTTCTATATAATAAGATCAGTATCGGTGTGGTGAGAAAACATAACCCATAATTTTTAATTTAAAATAAAAATTCATTAATAGAATAATGAAACCATGATAAAGATGGGAAAGGAAAGAACCCATATGAATTTTTAGTGTGGTAACAAGTGTTCTTTGAAGGTATTAATGAGGTAGTAATGGGTCTATCATCATTTATAATTCATAATTGCAGTTTGTGAGTGGTAAAGTAATTATAACCCATCATTAGGAATAAAAAATAATAGGGCATAACATAGAGGAGATTCTTGAATAAAGGTGAAAGAGATATGATCCATTACCTTAAGAGTATGACAACAAATGTTTGGAAGGGGGTTTATTGGAGAAAAGAGGAAGCTTGGGAGGATTATATATAGAGTAGGTCAGATTAAGGTTGTGCTCCATTTATTTCTAGTGAAGAGATGTCAGAGCATGGTTGGTTTTATATAGGCAAATAGATGGATTCCGATAGTATTTAGTTTTTGAGCTCTACAAAATAAAATATTTCTAACCAAAAAACATGCCATGGTTTTTGCCATTTTTTTTCTCTAAAGTGGAGATGTTTTAATTTTTTATTAGGTAAAGGAAGATTAATATTAAAAAATTACCCTTTCTTATGTGGAGGTGAGTCACACTTTTAACTAAATGAATTTAAAACACCAAAATATATTAAATGATTTCAAGGATTCATAAAATATTAATAAAATTATAAAAGTAAACATAAAATCAAAATATTTAAATTGTAAAATATTTATTTGGCCATGGATGCACATTAAATTATTTATTACAGAATTTTTGGGTCATTATTATGTTATAAATCACCCCATATGTTTATAGGGTATTTAACTTTTACCCTAAAAATCAACTATATTATAAAATTTTGGAAAATTTACCTTTTGATAAATTAAATGCTATAATTAAAAAAAATATGTTTTCTAAATAATTTTGATAAATAATTGAAAGTTAATTTTTATAATAATATTTTAAATTTATTGAAAAATGATTGGGTTTTTACAATAATTGTTTTCTGAACCCTTATAAAAATTACGATCCACATCATAAAAATTATATGACTATATATTATAATTAATCCATATTTAATAATAAAATTTTGTTAATATAATATTAATTAAAAAATCTATAAATTTATCAAAATAAATCCCTTAATTGAATGTCATTATTTTTTGAAAATACAATTTCTGTTTAATTGAATCAAAATTGAAATCATTTATTTAGTAAAAAAGAAAATTAAAAATAATTTAATTATTTTATTATATATAAAAATTACGATTATTAGGTTTTTTATACATATCCCTTTATTACAACACCTTATTCTCTAAGAGTAATGTAGAAAACTGTGAGAATTTTAGGGGGTAGTTCAGAAAACATGATTTGGACCTGATCTCGATGAATATTAACTTCTCCCATAAACGGATTTAATCATGCTCAAGTTGGTGGATATAATCATATGATTGGTTTATAGAATATACCAGTGATGATATCTCTCTTAGAAGATCCAATAAATGGGCTTCATAGGGTACACTCATACAAGATGGGTCCATCACTTCATTAATAACTGTTAATTGGATTTGTCCAAGATCTATATTTATATTAATCGTATAATCATTGTTTAATAGCTATATTAACAAAAAAAATATTCTTACTACTATTTTTAACCCCATGATATAACCATGGAAGTTCATGTGTTTTCTATAACCATATTTAATAATAAGAAATTTAATTTAATCACATAGGGAAACAACATTTATTACAGTTTGGGTTGTTACACCATTTTCTAAACTGTCAATCATGTATAAGAATGAATTTATAAAAAAATATGAAAATATTAAAGACATTATTGAAAACATATTTTTAAAACATAGACGTCGAAGAAAAAGAATTTGTGACCTATGAGAGATGATTTTTTTTCCTAAAAACATTCCTTTATAACCAACAGATCTTATGAATGATGATGTCTATATAGATAATAATATCGCATAGGCCAGGACTTCATCACATGTTTGATTCAATCCTATTAATTGGAGAAAATAAACCTCACTCACAATCATATACAGATAAATGGTTCCATTTAATTAATTGATATAATCCTGAAATTTATTAGGGTGTGTATCATGGTTTATATTTTTTCTATTATTTTCCAAATTAGTATGAAATAAGTGAATGAAATCATGAAGATCTATGATCAGAGGAAGAATATGCTCAAGATATATGGATTCAATTTCATGAAAATGGTTTTTATTTTTTGGGTAATTATCATATTAATATCCCATAACAATATCATAAATTAATATAGTCAAGCTACAAATTTTTCAACCTCAAACCAAGGGTCCTAAGACTTAAATATTGGGATACATTGTTCATTCTATTTTAGTCCAAAAATCGTGTTTCAAAATCTAGTGTTCTGATAAAATGGTCAAATTGGTTCTTTTGGGAACCTATAATTCTATGGGATATTCCTTGGATTGCTGGAACTAAAATTATGTTTTGTAATGAGAATAATAAATCCATGTATATACAAAATTTCTGAATATTGTCTGAGTTCAATCTTTATTGAAATCATGTTAAAATGGTGTATTTATACTCTATTGAATTAAAATTTGATCACGTAATTGAATATGAGAATGTTCTTGATATATATTTTTGAATTTCTTTATCATTAGAGATTTATGAGATAATTTTCATAAAGGTATATGATACTATAGCAATAATAAGTATCTACATCACATAGAACATTACAAGTTCAAGATTCCCATTATTAACGG
The DNA here is from genome assembly GCA_963277665.1 of Viscum album. Taxonomy (NCBI): domain Eukaryota; kingdom Viridiplantae; phylum Streptophyta; class Magnoliopsida; order Santalales; family Viscaceae; genus Viscum; species Viscum album. The sequence goes on along the minus strand of OY728159.1, from coordinate 987,910,558 downwards.
GAAAAGTAATTAATTGAAAATATCATAACTTCCTTGCAAATGATAAATAACTTCTATTATTTTTCTCAAGTGTAAGTAGGTAATTATGAAATGAATTTATGGAATGGAAGAGAGGTTTATATGGCTTCTCTTCCTCCAATGAACAATACCATAGTGATTGATAATAGGTATCTACAAGCTCAAACATATGTTTCATTTTATTATGGGGTGGTTGGAACCAATTTGAATACATTTTATGTATTAATGTTGGTTTCATCTATAGTATTCTATATTGTGTCTCTGATAATTTAATATCATGCTTACTTTTTACAATGTTTTATGATTTGTATATTTGTATTTTAATGAATAATATTTCCAATTTTGAAATGATTTGACTTGTTTTATGATTTATAGTAGGAAAAAAATAGACATTTGGAAATTAAATGAGAATATTATAAATTAAGAGCTTACAAAAACTTCACGCCATGAGTGAAGTGATGTGGGGAACACCGAATTTTTGCCGGAAATATTGATATAGAAAATAGAGAAAAATGATTACATGTCGTGTAATTCAATTACATGTCATGAATTCGTCATGTGTAATTATTCGTGATGGACATGTCATGACATAAATACCCATTAGAAAATATAATTACATGTTTGAATGTGATTCAATGTTCCAAAAAATATTTGTGTGACATTCATGCATGCAGATGAATAATTGGAGGTATTACATGGCGTGAAACCATTGTTCACGTCATGATGACGGTGACAGGTGGAAAACTAAATTTGTTGTCGACATGAGTTTTTCAAGAATGTTCCCATAAATACATCCCTTGGCATCTCTTTGAAGGTACTCTAGACCAGATGATGTAGTGGAGCACCAACAGAAAGATTTCAGCCGACAGAGTGATGATAAAAGGTCTCGCCTCACCAACGTTCATCACCGCCATTCATATTTGGGTACCCATGCTGCTCGTTATCATCATGCATAGAATGAGATAATAGTTTCCTTAGTTTCGGATTATGTGACTATATGGGGATGTGATTATTAAGGAATATTTTTTACTTTTTATTCTTATTATGTATTTTTACAACTCAATTTATCTGTTCCAATTCTCTTTCTTTTTCAATTGCATGACCATTGCTTTTGAATTGAGGAGTTTCATTTTATTTCATCAATTAATCATCTGGGTTTTTCATGAACATTATGAAATCTATGCCGATTGTGTTTTAAAATGGGTATGTGTCGCCTATTTCTATGGTAGCACCATGTGGATGACCATTCCAAAGGTATTATCATAATACTAAGACAAGAAACCAATAACAAGGATCCTAGATGCCCCATTTCTAATTCCAAGACTGAATAAACCCACATTCAAATAAATCCATAGAACAAGAACCTAGAAATCACTAAAACCAACATTCCTTATCCCTTTATATTCAATCCCAATCAATTATGTTTTTCTCTTTTATTTCAAACAACCAAATAATTTCTATTTCAATTTCCTTAATTAATTTAGAACATATGATTTTTCAATGTGGGTATGACACTTGTACATTCCATGTAATTTATTTTTGTAGGTTGTTAGTGTCACGACCCGTCCTTGGTGACCATTCTGTGACTACCCCAAGCCTGTCTTCCATAGGCCAGGGGCTGGCGACTAGCACCGAAGGCATAAATCCCGATAAAAGGGAAGGGATTGCCTTTATATAAGAAAAAAACACCACAGAGTACGCAAGCTGAAGTAAACACTAAGTAAACTGAGTACAAAAGTAAGTGCTGGAAAGTAAATGGGCCAATATACAAACCCAACTAAAAGTACCGTACAACTAAGAAAAGAAAGTAAAACAGCTGAAAAGTAAGCAGCAACCACCAAGACGTCCTCTGGAACTCCCACATGAAGGGTGAGTATAGATAGTCTTGTTGGCTCCTTGAGTCCGTCCGTCCACTCCGTGTACGTCCCATATGATAGTCCACCACCGTATACTGTCCTGCTCCTCAGGCCTCAACCACAATCAGTGTTGTCCGTCATCTGCAACCAACACAATGTAGTGTGGGCATAACCTGTGTAGGGGTGATTATATAATACTCAGTAGGGACCCAAGACCCTCGAAGGCCTCCCAGAATCCACAAAGGATAAACCACAAAGGAAAGATATAATTACGAAGTATCAACCAACACTACTTTGGTATATTCCCATTCATATACCTAAGTCATCAATTCCAGTTCAGCTCCAACTTCCGAGCCCAAGTTCAACCCTGTCCACACAGGAAAGTACAACCCAATCCACACAAGAAGGCACAACCCAATCCACACTTGAAATCAAGTCAATCATATCGAAGATAATGATTGAAAGTCAAGACCCAGCTCACACATGTATACTATTCACGAAGAGGGGTGGAGATTATTAGATGTAGCTTCTGAATCATCTCCTCTTTTGAACCCACGTAGGATCTATGTACAGAAGTCGTCACTGCCGAACCCATGTAGGATTAAAGTATAGTAACCATCACTGTCGAACACACATAGGATCCATGTACAGTCTTCATCACTGCCGAACCCACATAGGATCCATGTACATTCGTCCTCGCTGCCAAACCCACGTAGGATCCATGTATAGTCGCCATCGGCGTCACTGTCGCAGCCAGCACAAGGGTTCCCGCACATAGCACGCTCGATTCTGGGAGGGTTCGCTTCACGAGCCAATGGGTCCCTACATCACCTATCACGAAGTTCAGAGTTGATGTATAACAAAGTTCCGTCTCATAAATAGGAACTCAATGTGATAGACGGCGCGTCAATAGGAACTCAATGTGATAGACGACGCGTCAATCGGATGCCCGGTCTGAGAGTTATTGGCTTTTTCGTCCTAGGGGCATGATTGGTTTTTAAACTAAAAGCAACCCGACCATATTCTAGCTGCATACAAACCTCAAGCAAAGTAAGACAAAATAACCATCTAACTAATATGAATTCAAAGTAATTGACAGAATGTTATTCAAACGTCCGGTTGTTAAGTTATAAGTGTTTTCGCTCCAAGGGTGCGGTTGGTTTCGGGTTCGAACCAACCCGGCCATTCCCAAAAATCGCCAAAACCTCGAGTGTAATACACAGAAACAACCGTCTAGATCCAAGGATCCCAACTCAATTGACGGTGCATCAATCCGAGGTCTGTAGCCCATGATATGGGCGTTTGAATGAACCTGGTCCGAAACTAGGGGGTCTAGGCCCGGTCTGACCCGGCCCGATACCCCCTAGGTCGGCCCGAACCGGGTCGACCTGACCCGGGTCTGGCTCCGGCCCAATTGGTCGCGGCCCGACCCGGCTGGGCGTGGCCTGCGGCCCAGCTCGGAGGCCGGCCGCGGCTCGGCTCGCGGCCGAGCGGTGTGCGAAGGGGGCGCCGCCCCCTTGTCTCCAAAACGGCGGCCCCTGGTGGGGTCCGCCCTAAGCACTGGACGAAGGTTTCAACCCCCCGATTTTTATGGAAAACGGACAGCCATTATGGACTGCCGGTTGAGCTTCCGTAGGACCCTTCAGGGTCCCCCCTCCCGGAGCGCTGGCGACTGGCCGAGCCCGGCCGCCCCTGCAGAAGACCGCCACGGCTCCTATCCGACAGGCGCGGCGCTACGTCGCCATGCCCCTCCGCCGCGGCCCACTCTGGCCATGGCCTCCCTCATGTTCTCCAGCGCCGCGCAACGGTGCTGCGCACCACCCCCTCTGCCCGCTCCGGCCGCAGTTCCTTCGGCCTCACCGGCGTGGCGTGACGGCGCCACGCACTGCCGCCGCGGCCCACTCTGGCCGCAGTTCTCTTCGTTTCCGCGCGGTTCAACGGCACCACGCCGCCTTCACCACAACTCGTCAAGATTGTTTAAAAAGAAAGCGGGGAAGAGAAATCGGCCGTGTTTGTGCGGTCCGATCTCCTTCCGTTACGTTAGTAACATTTGGCCAAATTAATCAATGAAGAACGCTAAATTAAACATGATCGAAGATAACCCCTACCTCATAAAGAAGTTTGTGGTTGTCACGCACCACAGAAGATGGCATCATTTCCATCGTCTTCGGTGTGCACTCGAGGAAACGTTGTCTTCTCTTTTATCATGGAGAGAAGATGATGATTGTGCATCGGTCGCCAAGTCGTTCATCTCTTGAAGATATGACGTTCTTCGCGAGAGGATTGATGTTCTTCTAAATAGAAACTTCCTTCTCCTTTTTACACAAAAGCTCCCACCAATTTCTCCCAACCCAACATGTGATAAAGTTAAAAAAATAATAGACTGATGCTATTATTTTATTAACACAAGTAATTTAAATTTCAAAATTCAAAACACTTAACAAAATTAATTAAAGTGATTGAATTTATTAAATTAAGGGGTTGGAAAGTGTTATAGAGGGAGAGAGAGGAGGAGGTGAGTGGTGTCACATTAAAGGGGAGTTAACAAAATAAGGAAGGGGGGTTTAGGGAGTTACGGAAAGTTAAGGGTTGGGCTCGTATGGGCCCAACCTCACCTTTATCCACTCATGGGTAGTTAATAACTATTGGGTTCTTCCACAACACCCACACCTAGGATATAACAACTTAAAATAAAGAATAAAATTTTTACCACAAATTTTATTCACCCTTTTTATTTAATCCACTTTTTAAACAACTCTTCCAATGAAAACTCATCTCCGGTAAAGGTCCTCTTAAGAAATTTCCAACACAGCAGTTTCATCGGTGCCCTCGGATTTCAATCCCGAGCATCAGTTTAAAAGATAGAAAAACCCGCTTGTTCGTTTACTGAACGTACCCGAGATAAACTTCTGAAATTGATTCCGGGCACACCGGGCCTCAGAATCAGGTGCTTTCAAAAATTGCGTACTCGTAAAATCACAAAGAATTTAATAAAAAAATTTCCTTGATATTTATGTGTCTTTATATTACTCCCACCTTAGGGCTTTATATCCCCGTGAAGATACATCATAAACTAGGGAAACAAATGAGGGTACTTTGCAGGCATCTGAGCCTCTTGCTCCCATGTACTCTCCTAGAGATTCCCATGCTGCCACCTAATGCACACTAGAGGAATCAACCGTCCACATAAGATCCGCTCCTGTCAATCCTCGATCTCCACCAGAACCTCTGCAAATGTCACCCCGTCATCGATGTCTAGCTCCCCATGATCAATGATATGCATCGGGTCGTGCACGTATCTCCTCAGCTGAGACACGTGGAAGACGGTGTGCACCCGGTGCAACTGAGGTGGAAGAGCCAGGCGATAAGCCACCTTGCCTATCCTGAGGAGAACCTGGAATGGTTTGATGAATTGCGACGATAACTTGACGCCCCAGCCAAATCTCCATAATCCATGCCGAGATGAGACCTGTAAGAAAATGTGGTCGCCATCCTTGAAATCCAGTGGTCTCTGCCTCCTGTCAGCATATGACTTGTATCAGCTCTGAGCAGTCCTCATCTACTCCTGGATGATCTGAACCTTCTCCGTCGTGGCCTGGACCATCTCTGGTCCTACAAGTGCTGACTCCCCAGGGTCTGTCTAGCACAGAGGTGGTCTGCAAGGTCGGTTATACAATGCCTTGTATGGTGCCATCCCGATGGTGGAGTAGTAACTGTTATTGTACGCAAACTCCACCAAGGGTAGGCGATCCTCCCAGATGTGACCAAAGTCAATGACACATGCAGGGAGCATGTCCTCGAGAGTCTAAATGGTCTTGTCCATCTGACTATCCGTCTGAGGGTGAAAGGCGGTGATTAGGCGTAGCTGCGTACCAAATGCCTCCTGCAACCCCTTCCAAAGACGCGAAGTAAAGTGAGCATCTCAATCGGAGAAGATAGACGATGACACGCCATGAATTCGTACGATATCTGGAACGTAGAGGTGTCCCAAGGTCTCCACTGAGCCCTGCTCTTTGATAGGTAGAAAGTGGGCCGACTTGGTTCGTCGGTCTACGATCACACAGATGAAGTTGTGTCCTCTAGAAGTACATGGAAGCCCTATCATGAAATCCATAGATATTCCATCCCACTTCTACTCTGGGACCTCCAAGGGCTGTACCAAGCCTTCTGGTACCTGGTGCTCTGCCTTCACCTGCTGGCATGTGAGACATCATGAAACAAACTCTGCCACAACCTTCTTCATACCTGGCCACTAGTGTTGTCGTCTGAGATCTTGGTACATCTTCACTACTCCTAGATGTACCACAAATGGGGAGGTGTGAAACTCTCTTAGCACCTCCTCATATAATACAACTGGTACCATGGTACGTCCTCTGAAAAGGATGATGTGCTCTCCTCCTACAGATAATCCATCAGGTGCATGTCCTGTGGAAATCTGTGCACGTCGCGCCTCACAGTCAACAACTCCACGCTGTGCCTCTCTAACTTGATGAATTAGTGGAGGAGTGACTATGAGGGGCTATAGAAAGGCTTCCCCATCTCTATCCACGAAGGATATCTACAACACGGCTAGCTGTTCCGTTGCCTCTCCAAGTACCTGGATGCCCATCCTCCAGCTAAGAGCATCAGCTACTACGTTCCACTTCCTAGGAGTATAGACTATCTCAAATTCATCGTCCTGGAAAAACTCCAGCCATCGCCGCTGTCTCAGGTTTAGGTCCTTCTACGAGAAGATGTACCTGAGACTCTGGTGGTCTGAGTAGACTGTAAAGCGCTCTCCCATCAGATAGTTTCACCACATCTTCAAGGCGAATACCACTACTGCTAACTCCAGGTCATGGGTAGCGTAGTTCTGCTCATGCTACCTCAACTGTCGTGATCCATAGGCGATCAATGCCCGCTCCTGCATCAAGACACACCCGAGTCTGATCCCTGATGCATTATAGTAAACTATATACCCTACTCTCTCCTCCAGTAGCCTCAAGATGGGTGCACTGGTCAATCATTGTCTCATCTCTTGGAAGCTTTGATGACATCTATCTGACCACACAAAGTGTTTCCCCTTCTTCATCAAAGCTGAAAGTAGTGCTGCGACTCTGGAGAAGTCTCACACAAATCTCCGATAGTACACAGCCAGACCTAGGAAACACCGCAGATCCGTCACGCTCCTGGGTGGCTCCCAAGAAAGCACTATCTCGATCTTCGCAGGATCCACCACAACTCCCGCCTCAGAGATGACGTTCCCCAAGAAGTGGACCTCTTGAATCTAGAACTGACACTTCGATAGCTTACCATAAATCTTGTGCTCTTAGAGTGTATCTAGTACAACTGGAAAGTGGTAGGCGTGATCCCCCTCTGTAGTCGAGTAAATCAATATTTCGTCGATGAAGACTATGACAAATCGATTGAGGTAAGGCTGGAAGATATTGTTCATGAGACTCATGAAAACTGCTAGAGTGTTGGTTATGTCGAAAGGCATAACCAAGGACTCATAGTGGCCATATTGACACCTAAAGGCCGTCTTCTGCACATCCTCATCTTGAACTCTGAGCTGATGATATCCTGACCTGAGGTCTATCTTCAGGAACCATCATGCTCCCTTGATCTGATCAAAGAGGTCATCAATCCTTGGAAGTGGAGACTTGATCTTCATGGTCACCTGGTTCGGGAGACGGTAACTAAAACACAGTCGCAAGCTCCCATCCGCCTTTTTGGCGAACAAAATCGGGGAAGCCTAGGATGAAACATTGGGTCGGATGAATCCCTTGTCCTGCAAGTCCTCCAGCTGTACTCGTAGCTCTCGAAGCTCAGTAGGAGCCATCCAATATGATGGGGTAGATATCAGGGATATCCTGGGGTATAGGTTAATATATAAGTCTACCTCTCTGCGATGAGGTAGTCTAAGAACATTGTCAGGAAAAACGTCTGAATAATGGTCCACCACAATAGGAAAACTTGGACTCTACACTTCAACTGCTCCAAGGATGAGACTAGCCAACTGATGAGTGATCAGTTTTCCTCTCCTCTGCGTGAGTACATCTTGTACTTCAAAGGCTCCCTTCTCGCCTGTTAAGGTGAACCTTCTCCCATCGATGCGGACACATCACACCTTGCACCTAATACAGTCGATATGAGCATGGACCATAGATAACCAATCCATGCCCATGATGACATTGTAAGGCCTCGATGCCGGTACAAGAAGATCCCAGCCGAAGCTCTCGCCTCCTAGAGTAATCTCACACTACCGGCACCAGTGCGTAATCATCGAGTATGCTCCCATATGAGTATCTAGCCATAAGGATCGAGCCAATGGCTCCGTCGGAATCTCCGAGCTCCAAACAAGGGCAGTGGAAATGATAGAATGACTCGCTCCTATGTCTATAAGAACTGTAGAAAGGGTGGAGTAGACACAGATAGTACATGTAATCATCTCAGATGCACCATGGTCGTAGGCCTCCTCTGCCTGAAGCTGAGCCTACCTCTTCCCGCTAGGTCTCTGTGGTTGGGGTGGACCTCCTGGTGTTGGTGGTGGTAGAGCCCTGAAGCGTCATCCACCACCTGCTGCTCGGCCAGCTCCTTTACCTCGTCCGCCTGCTCCTTGTAGACCGCCACGGTCGAACCTCTGCCTCTATCTGGGTAGTCCCTCAACTGTCTTCTGCTCCTCTGCATGGCGTGTCGGGCAGTCACGAGCCAAGTGACCCTGCCCGCCACATGCATAGTAATGTATACCTCTCGTATGAATGGCTCTGCTGCTGTGCCCCGAACCTCCAAACAAGTATCCGGAGGTCGCCCACCTGATGGTCTGGTCCACTTGGACCTCTGCGACATCTGTCTACTGCCGGCTGCAGAAGACTTTGCTACGTGCTGCCCAACGGTTGGTCTCATTGCTGGTGTAGGCTCAGCAAGAAAGCTCTCCACAAGAAGGGCTCGCTTCAGTACTCCAGCCTGCGTCGGAATGCTGAGGGAGATCATCGAATCCCTAATCTCATGCCTCAGTCACTTCTCGAAGGTCCAGGCCCGATAGAATGGGTCTTGTACCATATCCGTGGAATAGCGCGAGAGGTCGTTAAATCTCACCAAGTACTGGGCTACTGCCATACAGCCCTGATGCAGCTGTAGTAACTCCTGGATGCACACCGCTCAGAGGGTGGCTGGAACAAACTCATAGTGTAAGAGGCTCTCTAAGTTCTTCCAATGAAGTGACACCTAGTCGTGCACCCGGAGCATCAGGCTCCACCATCTATCTGCTGCCACGTGCAGGAGACTCAACAAAAGGATCACCATAAGATCTTCTGGTGTCCCTAATAATCTAAAAACTTGAACAAAAGCCTCCTGCCAATCCTCGGCTGCCTGAGGGTCCGTCTCCCCGTGTAACCTGGGCAGTCTCTGACGCTGAAACTTGTGCAGTGCACTCAGGCGACATGCACTCTCAGCTACTAGGGCAGGTGGCATCGGTGGCTCAGCGGGTAGAGGTACCGCTGGTGCCTCCGCTGTAATGGGGCCCTGCACCGATGCCTCATCGCTCGGTGGGATAACATCTCGCACAAATCTCGGAACTCTAGCTGACTGCCGTCATGGGGAAATCAAAAAAAGAAACAGGTGCGCCATGGTTAATACAGTATACCTGGTGAGCTGAAACAAGTGATCACAAAGAAAACATTGAAACACATAAGCAATCAATGTTTTCGTGCACTGAGTCAGAAATTAGAAGGCAGGGTCCTGGTGTATGGATACGTCAGCCGCCGCACCGACACTGGACTCCCTGGACTGATAACCACACTCAATACCCTTAACACTATTACTTCTCATAGTAGAAATTATCAAAGTCCTGAGTTCTACGGTAGAACCGACTCCTCTGATACCAATTTGTCACGACCTGTCCTCAGGGCCCATGCCGTGACTACCCCAAGCCCTCCTTCCATAGGCCAGGGGCTAGAGACTAGCACCAAAGGCGTAAATCCCGATAAAAGGGAAGGCATTGCCTTTATATAAAAATGCACCACAGACTATGCAAGATGAAGTAAATACTACGTAAAATGAGTACAAAATTAAGTGCTAGAAAGTAAATGAGCCAGTATACAAACCCAAATGAAAGTACAGTACAACTGAGAAAAGAAAGTACAACAACTGAAAAGTAAGCAGCAACCACCAAGACGTCCTCCGAAACTCCCACCTAAAGTGTGAGTACAGATAGTATCATCGGCTCCTCAATTACAGCCATCCACTCCGTGTACGTCCCACCTGATAGTCCTCCACCGTATACTGTCCCGCTCCTCAGGCCTCAACCACAATCAGCGCTATTCGTTGTCTGTAACCAACACAACGTAGTGCAGGCATAGCCCCTGCAGGGGTGAGTATACGATACTCAGTAGGGACCCCGAGACCCCAAAAGGCCTCCCAGAATCCACAAAGGATAAAACACAAAAGAAAGATAAAAATATGAAGTATCAACCAAAACTAATTAGGTATATGCCCATATATATACCTAAGTCATCAATTCCAGTTCAACTCCAACTTCCGATCCCAAGTTCAACCCTGTCCACACAAGAAAGTACAACCAAATCCACACAGGAAGGCATAACCCAATCTACACAGGAAAGAAAGTCAATCATATCAGAGATAATGATTGAAAGTCAAGACTCAGCTCACACAGGTGTACTATTCACGGAGAGGGGTGGAGATGATTATATGTAGCCTATGAATCATCTCCTCTGCCGAACCCACGTAGGAACCAAGTATAGAAGTCGTCGATGCCGAACCCACGTAGGATCCATGTACAGTAACTATCGCTGCCAAACCCACATAGGATCCAAGTACAGTCGTCATCGCTGCCTAACTCACATAGGATCCAAGTACAGTCATCCTCACTGCCGAACCCACATAGGATCCAAGTACAGTCGCCATCGTTGTCGCAGTCGCAGCCAGCTCTAGGGTTCTCGCACACAGCATGCTCGATTCCAGGAGGGTCCGCTCCACAAGCCAGGGTGTCGATACATCAACTATCACGATGTCCCGAGATGATGTATCACAACGTTCTGTCTCGTCAATAGGAACTCAACGCGACAAACGGCGCGTCAATCGGACGCCCGGTCTGAGAGTTATTAGATTTTTCGTCCCAGGGGCCCGGTTGGTTTTTAAGATAAAACCAACCCGACCGTACTCCAGCTACATCCAAACCTCAATAAAAGTAAGCCAAAATAACCGTCTCACTATGAGTAATTCAACGTAATTGATGAAACGTTATTCAGATGTCTGGCCGTTAAGTTATTAGCATTTCTGCTCCAAGGGCCCGGTTGGTTTCGGGTTCAAACCAACCCTGACATAAGAAAACATCATCGAAACCTCGAGTGTAATATACCGAAAAGACCATCTCGATCTAAGGATCCCAACTCAACTGATGGTGCGGAGATCGGAGGTCTGTATCCCAAGATATGGGTGTTTGAACGAACCTGGTCCAAAACTAGGGGGTATGGGCCCAGTCCGACCCGGCCCGATACCCCATGGGTTGGCCCGAACCAGGTCGACCCAAACCAGGTCCATGTCCGGCCCAATTGGGCACGGCCCGAACCAGCTGGGTGCGGCCCAGCCCACGGCTAGGCGTGACCTGCGGCACGGCTCGGAGGCTGGCCGCGGATCGACTCATGGCCGAGCGGTGTGAGAAGGGGGCGCCACCCCCTTGTCTCCGAAACCGCGACCCATAGTGGGGTCCACCCTAAGCACTGGCGGGGGGATTCAACCCCCCAGTTTTTCTGGAAATCGGGCGGCCATTATAGTCGGCCGGTTGAGCTATCGTGGGACCCTTCGGGCCCCCGCCTCCCACAGCGCCGGTGGCCGGCCGAGCCCGACCTCCCCTATTGAAGACCGTTGCGGCCTTAGGCCGCGGCTCCTGTCTGACCGGCGCGGCATAACGGTTCTTTATTCCACTGTCGCGGCGCGACGACACCGCCCCAACCCCCCCCCCCCCCCCCCCCCCCGCGTCACGGCCCGCTCCGGCCACGGTTTCTTCGGCCTCACTGGCGCGGCGCGACTGTGCCGTGGCCCGCTTCGGTCGCGGTTCTCTTCGTTCCCGCGCGGTGCAACAACACCATGCCGCCTTCACCACAACTCATCATGATTGTTCAACAAGAAAGCGGGGAGGAGAAATTGGCCTTGTTTTTGCGGTCTGATCTCCTTCCGTTACGTTGGTAACATTCGGCCAAATTAATCATTGAAGAATGTTAAATTAAACATGATCGAAGATAACCCCAACCTCATAAAGAAGTTTGCGGTTGTCAAGCGCCGCGGAAAATGGCGTCATTTCTATTGTCGTCTGTGTGCACCTGAGGAAACGTCATCTTCTCTTTTATCACAGAGAGAAGATGATGATTGCGTGTCGATCACCGAGTCATTCATCGCTTGAAGAGATGATGTTCTTCGTGGGAGGATTGATGTTCTTCGAAAGAGAAACATCCTTCTCCTTTTTACACAAAAGCTCCTTCCAATTTCTCCCAACCAAACATGTGTTAAAGTAAACAAAATAATAGACTAATGCTATTATTTTATTAACACAAGTAATTTAAATTTCAAAATTCAAAACACTTAATAAAATTAATTAAAGTGATTGAATTCATTAAATTAAAGGGTTGGAAAGTGTTAAAGAGGGAGAGAGAGGAGGAGGTGAGTGGTCTCACATTAAAGGGGAGTTAACAAAATAAAGATGGGGGGTTTAGGGAGTTATTTAAAGTGAAGGGTTGGTCTCATGTGGGCCCCACATCACCTTTATCCACTCATGGGTAGTTAGTACCTAGTGGGTTCCACCCCAACACCCACACCTAAGATATAACAACTTAGAATAAAGAATTAAATTTTTACCACAAATTTTATTCACCCTTTTTATTTAATCCACTTTTTAAACAAATATTCCAAAACAAATGCATCTTCTGTAAAGGTCCTATTAAGCCATTACCGACGTTTTAGTTTCATTGGTGCCTTCAGATTTAAATTCTGAGCCCTGGTTCAAAAGATATAAAAACCCGCTCGTTCATTTACTGAACGTAGCCGAGCTAAATTTCGGAAATTGATTCTGGGCACACCGGGCCTTGGAATCTGGTACCGTCAGAAACTGCGTACTCATAAAATCCCAAAGAATTTAATAAAAAAATTTCCTTGAAATTTACAGGTGTTTATAGTTATATTTTTAAAAATTAATTAATTTTTTTGTGCATGTCGAAATTTGACGATGCCCTATGGGATGTCAGTCTCAAAATAAGGAATCTCATCCTGATGTGGATGGTGCTGCAAGAATACTAAATGAATGATCTGATATTAATGATGGGATTATATTTTTTGATGTATTCGGTGATGAGTACACGAATGATAGCATTATAAAATGAAAATATACCTTTTTGGGTAATCATTATAATATTCATAAGGAACATAGACCTCTCATTATATTAATCTAGTGAATGTTGTTGTTGGAATTTTTTGGGTAATGTCTTACTCCCCTTGTTCTACTCCTAACCCAAAGGTTCCTATCAGTGAGGTTGATGAAATTTCTCTTTTACCAGGAATGTAAAATGTATAATATACAAGAAATATAGATCAAATATTTTCCACTAATTTTTTCCTTGGGATGGAACGTAATCTTGGTTGATAATATTTTCCACCAATGGTTGATTTCTAGTTGGTTTCACCATTAGTAATATCTTTTGACACCAATGGACCAGAAAAGGATGTTAAATTTTGTCTTTGGAATGTAGTGGGATCCTAACTACTGGTGGTTCCCAGAAAGGGAATGATAATTTCATATCCATTAATGAGTATATTAATATATTTAAGTATACCCAACATTAACTTTATGTATTGAGGGAATATGATGTCTGAAATAAACATACCAATCATTCAAGGATTATAGGTTGTGTGGAGATTTCCAAATCTTCTATGCTTTGTTGATTTTAACCAAAAAGATGTTATTGAGATGATAAACTCTCATAGGAATGGAAATAATGGCATGGTGGGTCAGTCTAATGTTGGAATAGAGGTTTCTAGACTAGTTGAAGAGTCAGAGATTCATAATGATAACTCAAGGTAGGCCCCAATTCCAATTCATATTTGGGTGAGTATTAGGCTCCCCATTAGGGAAGTTGAAATGTGTTAGTAGAGAAGGGTCCTATAATAGAATCTAGTTTGGTGGGATAACAGTATAAATAATTTTCTCAATTAGAGAAACCATTAGCCTTAAGGAAAGTTTAAATTGATAAAACATCTAGTTAATGAAATGATGCACAATAATATTATCTAGAAATGAGCTTGATTAATCTATAGGAGTGTGATGATTAGAAAGAGTCTCACACGATCCTTGAATATTGAGGTAGAACAAGGGTTCATCCAAAATTTATTAGGTAATATCAACCATATGTTATTGGAAAATCATGGAATGTGAGTAATAGGTATTAAATAAGGGTTTTTTAATCAAATTTGTGTTTGCAATGAATTGTTATATCTGGGAATTATTTTATTCCATATGTGATTTTGTGGAATGGTTTTTCATTCTTTTTATGCATCCATATTATCTGTGTTTAATATTTTATTAACTAATTGTTAGGTCCACTGATTTAACACTTGGCTTTCACCATCTTGAATATACAGTTTCGAAAAATAATGGCATTATAACTTAAAAACATACATCATTGTTAATATTTGAATATTAAGCCCCATGATGGGGTAACATCAATTAAAACATTTAATATCATGAAAAAAGTTGATTCTATATATAACATGTCGAATGGTGTATCACATACTAGACAAAAAATAAATTTGTTATGAATGTTTCATATTCCACCCATAAATAAACGAGAGACTAGAAATACCATAAGTCCAGCTTGTATTTATTTGAATGTTCTATAAACTCATGTATAATAAATATTATATTAATACATTTTTATAAAAAATAATTTACATACATGCTGTATCAGAAATGTTTTATTTAATTTTTTTCACAAAGTTATAAAAAATTCCTTATTGGACTCATCGTTCTAAACTATTAAATAACACAATTTTCTTGATAATTTTGAATCTGTATTTTCGATACGTATACATTGATAATGTTTACATTATATATAGAATTTTAAAAAGGGTATATATATACTATATAATTATTATATAAGTTTATATATTTTGAATCATATGGATAAAAAATGAATCAAACAGTTCATGGAAATGGTAGGCCATGTATAGGCATAATCAATTTCATCACTTTTTGATGAATAAAGTGACAAAAATGTAAAAAATAATTCACCTTAAATTAAATTTATTATAATATATTTATCATACATATTGTTTTAATATATCTTTTTTTTCTTATAAGTATTATATAAATGCAATGAAATTGACAACGCTTTTTACAGGTGTTACTCCACACGCGCACACAAGCGACATTATCATTTTCCAGAAGATTTGTAATGATAGAAGGTATATATGATTATAAATTTAGAATAATATTAACTTCATAAATTAAATGTATAAACATTAAACCCATAAATATAATTATAAATGAAATATTATTGTGGAAAAAACTAATTCCACTACTATGTGATGATGGTAAGTTATATGTACGCACTAACAAAGGATTTGATTTCCATTGGATAGAAACGCGATGGATAATGGTTTATTATTGATTATAATATAAATTTTGTTAATTTTATATATTTAATTCCATATATTTTGATGTATAAAATATATTTAAATTATGTTTATGAAGAAATAAAATTGAAAGTACAAGGTTAGGGTTTCACCACTATGTTAGGAATCCCATTTTGAGTTACACATTGTTCCATGAAGGGGAGAAAATTTAAAAATAAATGAACCTTAATTAATTGAAAATGTAATATATTAGATACTATGGAAGGTCTTGGTGGATATTTAATTCTCAAACAATGTTAATAATGAATGTGAGGAGGATCATTTTTATATTTCAAGGGAGGGGAACTCTTGGAATAACATAAAATATTATATCACTATAAATTATTTTAAAATAAAAATGGGTAAAAATATATATTAGTAAACAAAATTATTTTTATAAGCCCAATTAAACTAATCCAATAAAATTTAGAAGATTTTTGGTTAGGTTTTTACCCTTGTCTCATTGTTTTGTCCCTCGTTATCCATTTTCACAATTACCATGATATCAATATTTTTTACTATATAGTGGTCATTGAATCTATTATAAATGTAAAGTGACTCATTAATCGAAAATGATTGATATTTTAATCCATATCCCATTAAGTTAAACAAATATTCTATTTTTTTTATTTTAATCCATTTAATAAAATATTGCTTATTACAAAATGTTATTAGTTTATTTTCATCAAAAAAAATGATGTAACATAACATACCCATGTAAAATGGTTCAATAAATACATGGATTAGAATATAATGAGGATATGGTACTAATATAATCTCTAATTCATTTTTTATATTATTTTATTACAATTTAAACCTAATAATTTTGTTTAATCTCATGGATAAACATTTCTTACATTAACCTGGTAATCAGATGATGAAAAATTAAAGAGTTATAATTTAACTTATATGGTGGAATATTATTCATAAATGGGTCATTTTAAAATATATGTCCATTTATAATCCTAATTTTTCTACATAAATATTTTATTTTTTATTTTAAATAGTTTAATAAAATATTTATAATATAAAATTCTAATAAAGTATTTTAAAAAACTGTTCACATAATTTGACTTAGAAAACATCATAAAAAAGGATATAAAATATAAATCTTTAATAAATATCTAATATTAATATTTATCTATTAAAATCATGGGAAAATTTTCCTCACCTAGAAAATAATACTTTTATTATTTAGAAATTCATTTTTTTAATTTTTTTTTTCTTTTGATAATAACTATATAGTCATTACGTAGGAATATAAGTCAATTATATCATTATTGGAAATTTAAAATAATCCATAATCACAAAAATAAATTAGTTATGTTCACTATAAACTTTGATGTCATCTCAATATTCTAATATAACCACATCTATTTCCAGTCAACTTATTGAATAATTTATTTTGGTCCTTCAGCCGTGTGGTGGAATTGAACAATGATTTTGATATATTTTTTATATTAAAAATTAATTAATTTATATCCATCATTATATTAAATAGTATACCAATTTATTTAAAAATTCAATAAATTACTTTTTCCTTCTCATATTGTTTTTGGAATACCATAATTTACTTTTCTAATCATATGTAAGCACTTTGCCAGCACTGAAAATGATATTCATATTTATGAATAAATAGATTCTAATTTATTATTTTTTGAATTTCTTGGTCGATAATTTTGTTATATTATTATTCATATGGATTTACATAATTAATATAAACATTATTCTAATGTAGAGGTGTTGGAGATATCATAAAAGAAACCATATTTCATAAACACATTTATTTATTTTTTAGTAAAAAATTCACATCGTCAGAATAATATAAAAAGTTCATTGATATATGAATTTTAAATGAATAATTTAAAAATAAAATTTGTTTCAAAAAATTTAATAACTATTAGTGATAGGAATTATTTTTAATATAAATAAATAATATGAAACCAAAAAATAAAATAAAGTATTTTTAATCTAAAAAATGAACATATATAAAAATAAATTATAAAACCGATTCAATAAAAATTAATATGAATATTTATTAACAAAGGAGATTTTTTTTAATTAAATAGTAAATTAATATAATAACATCACATTGAAATTTAAACATAATACATGTATATATAAATTTTACACAAAATTGTATGTTATTCTTCTCTTAAAAATCAATTTAAAAAAATCCAAAAATTAATATATAAGATAATAATTATATATTTATTTACTAATTAATTGAAATATAAAAAGATTAATTTTCTAAAATATCAAAAAAAAATAATATAACTTTTTTCTCAAAAATGACATAAAAATCATTTTTGAATAATATTTTTTATGAATGAATTGACATTCCTAAAAAATCAGTTCTTATTTCCTAAGAAATAACTATTATATTTTTATTGAGAGGTAAAATAATATATTCTACCTAGTGATTCTAATTATATTATTACCAACATAATTAATGGATATGATAAAACAATAATATTTAAATAATAATATTTCATGGTCTTTTTCGTTCGGTGTTGTGTGTTGTATAAGCTATCGAACGTAGTGTAATTTTCAAATATTTTTGTCTTAAATTATATCCCCATATAATATATTTCATCCTCATCATTTTATATTCATCATAAATGTTTCAATTTTTGAAAAAGCCTTTGTTCAAACCCACATAGTTCAAAAGGTAACTAAGACATCCCATCAATAGTAAATTTGGGAAAAATAAATTTTCTTGAAATAAATCATAACATAGTTCCATGATAATGTGAAAATTGATGTGTTGTTTAATTATATACATCCAGGAGAGAACTAATTCATAATAAAAAATAGAGAGTGATATAAACATGATAATGAAAAATGATGACGAACACCAATCCATAAAACTATAAGTGGTGAAATAGTTATTGATTCATTTGAGAAGAATGTAAAAGTGTAAGAATTTTATTTAATGATCATTTAACTAATGTTTATGTTTTATGATTCTATGCATATATATAAAACTATAACATGTTATTTAGTTAATTTATTTCCCTTTGATATGGATAATTTTACACTTTGGTGGTTTGATTAATTCCATCTTTATGTTTTTTCAATAAATTAGGAATAATTATTCTTGCCTAAAGCGCTGAAATTATCACTTAATTGTTTATAAGAACCACAAAATAATGAAAATTATTGCCTACTATCTACAGATATATACATAAAAAATATTATTGTAATATATTATCCAATATTGAAGAATTATACATTAATATGAAAATCCACATTAATGACACCCGAAAGTCAAAAACCCATTCAATAAATAAATAAACATGAAAATTATTCATAATTATGTCTTACCAATTTATGTATCCATGAATATAAAAAGAGATAAATTAAAATTCCAAAATAAAAATAAAATTAATCCTCCCCAAAAATATAATTTAGTTAAAATTATCACATTTCATATATTTAAATATCTTTATTCTCCCAAAAACATTTTATTTAATTGAATAACCTCCATTATTGGATAAAAATATATATTTTTCCAATAAATTAATCAATCCTTATTCGTCAATTAAAATTAAAGAATTTATAATATATTCAATAAATCAAAAAAACTATAAAATCAATCCGTGATAATAAGAAACATATTATTGTTAAATCACTAATCAGTTTCAACATTATAAATACTATCTAATATACTTTTTCATCACCAATAATATCATTATCATAACAAAACATTATAATAATAATATTGGACACATATAAGAGGTTATAATTTCATAAATCAAGTGTATTTCCACAAAATATCTATTACCATTAAATCATGATTCAACATCCTCTCTACCAATAAAAATATTTTTGTAACTCATTAAAGTGAAACAACTATAAAACAATCATCATTAGTTTCATGATTCTTCTACCCACAATACCATTGATAAAAATAATTGTAAAACATAATTATTTAATTACAATAAATAGAAACATTATTCAATTAAATTTTAATATTTTCATAACATAGTCTCTTACTTATTTTAGATGTAGGCTATTGAATTATGGTATTGACTCGGGTAATGCCGCAGTCTTCCACACATAACACATTAAAATATAGATGGTACCTTATGATAATGAATCATATCACTCCATTGAACTATTCATTTTACATTGTAATTAAATACTCAATTACCATATTTTCAACACACAAAACACCACCTCATCCCATTATGATAGTTACCTGATTTATTCTTCCCACATAATTGACATATAGGATGTTGATTCTTCTTCCCTCTATAGTCTTCATCAATATACATTCATCTATTAATGAGTGTGTTGGTAAACACACTCATATTGATATTTCATATAATATAAAAATGTATATGATTATTCATTATCATAATGAATCACAATCATGATATTTTTTCTCTTTTTGGTTAGAAGAACAATAATTTCATTGTTAGTCACATAAATGTCAAAACAATTCAAAATATTCCATCCATAAACTAAATAAAAAATGTATAGTGTGAGATAAAATAATCATTGTGATATATAATAAAATATTACTAATTGGATTAAAAAATCAAGATACTATATTTTTAGTATAATATCTATTTTTTTTAAAAAAAATTCATGATCTTATATACTAAAATCCTTCATAATGGTTCATAACCAAAAAAATTAATTAACAAAAGCATACCCCCATTGAGTTTCAAGCCAGGTTCACGGTAAGGGAACAATCACTGTGTACCATAATGATTGATGAGATATAAATGACCAAATCTTTTCATAGTAATTACCTCTAGATGCATCTATTATATAATGGAATCCACTTTTAATATCTACACAATGATGTATTATATGGAAAATCACAAAATCTCTTCACTACAAAAACATCATTTTGTTATCCTATACATGGAAATATCCTCAGTGTTTTCAACAAAATTTTCTTATCCTAATATCTATAGATTATCATAACCCTCTCTAGTTATATATATATATCCACCGAAACATTTTATAATTAAATATTATATATTCTAAGAAAAATATTCAATTCGTTTCTAAAATAAAAACCTAAGGACCATACAGGATTTTTTCATTAAATAATAATTCCACAATATTTTTATTTCATGAATTTACATAAAAATAACCCATAAAAATATTCCCCCATATTAATCATAAATAATACAACAACCATAAACCACTCTTTATTTTATTGGGAAACATAACATAAAAAAATGTGAATCTAGATGCTCAATAATGGTAAATATGGGAGATATCAATGATCTTGTTATCATAACATGATCGTGTGGTTATACGTACATGAGGTTAAAATTTATAAACCATACTATGAATATCATAGATCATAACCTTGTCTCATGGAATACATCATGGTAGTTTATAATAAGTTGATCCAGTTAGAATAAAATATATTCCATTAGAGAATCATAATGTCATAATACATAATTTTTTGGAATACAAAGAAGTATTAAAAATAATTTACATAATATTCATGGCTCGATATCAACAATATATTAGTGGGTTGGGTCCACTCTCTATTCACCAATGATGTTTCACTCATATGATTATAATATTTTATTTAGTTTACACTCAATTATTTAATCAATGGTCACTAACAATTCTATCATTATAGAAATATTAACATACTGAACTTGGTTTACTAGCCCATTACAGTACTTATCATCGCATGAGATATCCATATTTCTTCAATTATTTTTAGGTATATATAATTCTTTTCATTCCATAAAATTACCATAATCCTTTAATATGGGTGATAAAAGATCATAGAAAAATCATTATATATTAAAACCAATGGAAATAAAATAGGTTTCATAAATATAATAAAAATTCTTCATAGATTAAACCAAGGAAAATAAACATGTTTCAAAAATATATTATAATCATAAACCGTATATGGAATAAATAATAATGGTATATTTAGATAATAATCCCAATTAATCATAAGTAACATCAAAGGATGCAATGATTATTGAAAATTCCATTAAGAGATCGCATGGAATATTTTATTTGGAAAATAAAATTTTCTTTTTTTAATCACTTATTTAAAATTTAAAATTTCTGAAATATTATGGAAAACCCTTTATTTTATGTAAACCTTGTAATAATGTAATGAAATCTTCAAATCAATGAGTGTTCATGATGGTAGTAAATTCCATTACTAGCTTGTATATTAAAATAACGATTTCAATTAAATATTTTTGTATAATGTAAAATGATAATTTATCATAATATAACATAGTGGTTCATTAAAAAATTTAAAAAGTTATTAATGGATAAACAAGACTATAAAAAATTATATTATATTTTTTAAAAAAAATTATACCTTTTTTAGAGAAAATAGACATGTAAGAAAACATATTTTGAATCTTAGGGATTAATTATGCCCATTGTCCATGAAACATATTTTTGTTCTCTTGAGTATGTAAATTGGGAAATACGAATATAAAAAATGTGTCTTAAAAAAATATATATAGTAGGATAAAACATTCATTATTTTCATGAGAGGGAGATCATAAAATTTCAACGCTGATATCTTAATCATAAAAAAATATGATTGAAATTGTTCTTGAAAAAAAATCTAACTACTTTTCTAACATATGAAGTAAAAGAAAAATAAATATAATAATGCAAAATTAAACATTTATTTTGATGAATATTATAATAGTTATTATATATCATGTAAAATGTGTAATATATATAGAAAACAATTGAAATGAGTGGTGAATATGGCATATGGCTCCTATACCAGAATGATTTCGGGCATTCCCCATTATTAAAAAAATAAAAGGAAAGAAACAACCACTTTTGACCCATGTAATGGAAACCCCATTAAAATAACATAGGCCTTGTGGAAAATTGCCTCAAAATTCGATGGCTTGAGGGCCCAGAGGGACAAAACACATTATTGCATCAAGTCTAAAAGAGCATTTGGACAGAAATCCCAATACAAGAAAACCCAAGGCATCAAAACCGAAATCACCACTAACCAAATGCCTGGCCCCCCAAAAGGCTAATTCCCAGAACCCATCAAACAAATTTTCAATCATCAATGTCATAAAATTCCATAAAAATTCATATTTCACAACCAATTATTACTAAAAGAAGTTAAAACATCTCCCCCATCGTTGTATGTAAGATAGTCGGTGTCCCGCCTTACCACATTGCACTGTCAACCTGTCTTCGACCCACATACATCATGAAAATTTCCACACCTCACTAACTCCATATCTAACTTCCAGACCTCACTATCCCACTAAAAATTTCACCACCATTAAACCACCATTTCCCCACCAACCTGCCACCGACTAAGAAACTGCCCCCGCCATATGATGCTACAGTGTGCCATAGATATGGACCATAACTGACGACCAACACACCAAATATGTTGACATGGTCTGAAAAAAAGATCTTGATCACAACCAAATCCATCAAGGAAAACCACCACTACCCAAGACTGAGATTAAAGCCACCGACGAGATCCTATGCTGCTAGCAACACCACTGGGTGAGACAATATCCCCATCCCTCCAGACCACACAAAGGGTACACACATTTTTCACATCTCGAAGCCCCACTACCAAATAAGACAAGGTGAGACCTAGGTAAAAACTCTAATCACTGAGATCTATTGACCTAACCTTAGATCTCCCAGTCGGTGAAAACATATGGCTCTTATAAATAAAATTAAGAATACATATCGCATTCCTTATTTCCTTATTTCCCAAAATGGTCTATATACTCTTGCATAATAAATTCATATTTATTATAATTATATGAAAAAATATTATAAATACTTATATAAGCCTATAATTTCCTCTAATAACATTTTTAAACCAATTTATAAATAATTCCTTATAAAAAACATCTATTTTAGGTATTCACTATTTCATTTTCAATGATAATTTCATCTCAATAGTTCTTATCCATGTACATATATTAGGGATAAATCATCTATTTTTCATTGATAATGATATAAATATCCTATATATATATTCCTCAATAATGTGGGGATATAAAATAATGAATTAAACCATTCCTGGAGGCTGTAGGTCATATGTATGCATGAACAATGTTTTTCAATTTATGATGCATGTAAAGAAATAAATATAAACAATATTTATCCTTTAATGAATTAATATATTAATATATTAATATATATATATATTATATTAATTAAATATATACTCATTACTATCCAATTGAATCAAAAATTGAATGAAATCACGTCTGTTTGTTGTGATGGTAGTCTACATGTATACGTGAGTGAAGTTATAATTTTAGAATTGGTTGGATGGTAAGAAGGGTGATGTGATATTTTAATTATAAAAAAATAATTATTACACAAATTTCATGTTATTTAACTAAAACCATCAAATTTACTATCCATTAAATAGGATTCAATACTAAAAGATTATAACTATACATAGAGACGGTAAGCCATTCATACAAACGAGAAATGTTTTCTATTTTCATAGGAAGGGTAAATATAGGATACGGGATAGTAAATAATGATAATAATAATTAAGTATATTTATCTTTTATAATTCAATATTTTATAATGGATTATATTAATTTCTATATGTTATAATAATAAATAAAATTTAAAGTACATTTTTAAGAGTTTAATGTTTTTATTGAGAATCCTTCTATTTATTATATCTTACAACTTGAAACTATATCCTTTAGGAAGTAACAATAGATCTATGTAACTGGGAAGGAGTATATGATGATATTAGTGTAGGGTTTCCTAATATCGATGGCTCAATAATTTAGAATAGTGATGT
Organism: Viscum album; assembly: GCA_963277665.1. NCBI lineage: Eukaryota > Viridiplantae > Streptophyta > Magnoliopsida > Santalales > Viscaceae > Viscum > Viscum album. Next base: position 987,886,237 of record OY728159.1, on the reverse strand, counting down.
TGAGTTTATGCACCTTTATGAGTGATTGGAGGGGAACTCCAAGACATACACAAATAATTAAATTAATATAAATTATTTCCTTTAAGAAATGAATAAATATAAAAATATTTTGAATAATGTATTATTATGAGTTTGAATAATCTCTGGTAAAATTATTTTGGAATTTTTTTCTATTTTTACCCATATCTATTAGTATTAACCCATATGAAATGTTTTTAAAATTATTGTTATGTCAATGTTTTTTATTTTTTAGGGGAAAATAATGTTACTATAAAATTTAAATAGATCCCATAATAAACAATAGAAAATAGTTTAAATTTTGTAAAATTTACTTCTCTAAAGGATCATTTTTTTATAAATTAAAAATCATTGAATAAAAAACTATTTATTATAAAATTTCATCAATGTCAACTTCGGAAAAACATGAAATATATTAATTTAATATGAAATAACTTATATAAAATGTTTCCTAGATGAAACATATAATAATTAAATATATATAGGATATTAATATAATATCAAAATAAAAAAATATTCAGTATTGATATCATTTTAAACTTGTCATTTAGTATAGTCCTAGTGTTAACCAATTATTACCTCAATTATGTTAATGACATTTCCATTAATGAAGAGTAATAATTTAACATATAAGGATTAAATTATCTCTGAAATTGGAAATTTTAGACATTAGATTCTGTTATTCATCCTAATTTTATATTTTAATATTTATAAGATTTATTGTTCAAATTTAATAAAATATAATTTATATAAAATACCGTTAATGTCGTTTAAGAATTCTGAAAATTATATTACATTAAAATAACATGATACTAATGGAAATTTAATATATATTTATAAAATAACTTTAATATGTAATTTTAATCAAATAAATTTTTGTTACATTTTAACTCACTGAAAAAATATTACATTTGGTGTTTTTAAAATGATATACATAACTTGTATACGGTTTCAACGCACACTTCTCTTGTGTTTGGTATGAATTTATGGTAATTATATCAATCATATAATTAAACAACAAACATTCCATAATAAAAATATATAATTTATTTTCAATTTATTCCATTATATTCATTCATTATAAACATTTACTAACATATATTCCATGGATGTTTTTATTATGTAATTTTCACTTTTCAAGACCTATTAAATAATTTTAGAAGAAGTGGAATATGTCACATGTTAGAAAACTAAAAATTATTATATATACATAACTGTATCAAATAATGCATCATATTTATTAAAAAATTGAGAAAATAATTATTTTTTCAGGTATATTGTCTTCAAGATACCAAATTTTACTTTCTCAGAGTTATTCATGAACAACATTGATAGAGAAAGTGATTTTATTATTTTTCATGAAATTAATTATAATTTATATATAAATAATTATTGTTTCTTATATATATATTATATTATCATCTATGAGTCAAAAAATAAATTTAATAAATTTTTATATAATATTTTTTCTTTGTGATATCATAAAAGATATCCTATTTACCAAAAAACTCCTTTAACAAATCAAAAAAACATTTATCTTGTTTGGAATTTATAAATAATTAATCAATGGCTAAATTTTACTTTTTGAATCCGATAAATAATATATTATAATAAAATTAAATTTATATAAGTGAAATAATGTAATTTTAAGAGGTATTCATACAACACATCGAAAAACAATTTGTACTAAAAAAATAATTTATGATAAAAATTTAACTTATACAAAAAGTATGTATAAAAATTATTTCCTTGTAATTTATCACAATATTTATAACTAATAGACATATATAAAAATTTTATATCAAATTTAAATAATAATTAGATATTTAATAGAAATAAAATAATAATTTTATATACACAAATAATAATAATATTTTCATTGTTCTAAAAAATCATTTCAGATAAATCCATAAAACTCAACAAAAGATAATATTGGTATAATAATTTATAAAATTCATTTAATATTATTATCTATGATTTTTTAAACTTTCAAAAAAATTATTTTATTTCCCCATAAAACAAAATATATTTCATTTTTTGAAGAAAACTTATTTTTGATGACTAAAATGTATTAGCTTAAAATTATATTATTATTTTATAATAATTAATTTTTACATTTCAATTAAGTATGAAAATTATATATATTTGTATTATGACATTAGAAAAATTCATACACTCCATATTCACAGATAAGTGATAAGATTGAGTTTTGAATAAAAATAATCCATGGTTTGGCTAAACATGGTGACACATGATATATATGTACAACTCTAATAATTTAAAAGAAGATAACTGTTTCTGAGAGAGTATGTTACATACAATAATGAACTTATACAACTCCCAAAACCTAATTATTTTAATTAAATCTATATTATATCTTGCACAACACCAAATATCGTGTTTAAATGAACTGTAATATAGTATATTGTTATAACATATCCTTCAAATTGGATGATATGAGTATTAATAACTAAATTATTATTATTATTGTAATTAATTTAATTGAAATAATATTATAATCATTTAAAATAATAATGAAATTATTTATGAAAAAACAATATTTATCTAAATGTTGGTTTCGTCATGTTTTTGTCACAGAATTTAATAGTAAGATTTCCACTAATTGAAAATTTATTTGAAAAATTAAAAAAATCATAAATCAAGATATCCAATTTATATAAGTTTTATTTATTGGGATCATTCTAATATATTTTAACATTTCATGAATATTAAAAAATAGCGAATGAATATTGTAAACTATCAATTTTTAATTAATTTATAATGAAAAAATATATTTTTATTTAGTTTTAAATTGGATTTAGTTTAATAATATGTCTATTTATCCAATTTATTTCATTAGAATAATTTTTATAATTAATTTTATATAGAAATATTATAAAAAATATAATATTTTCCCTTTGAAACCCCTATTTGTCGTCACATCTATGGGATTAATTTTATATTAATTTTTACACTTCAATAAATAAAATATTTAAAAATGGATTCAATATTTTTTGTAATAATTATTTATATTATCTAATTAAGTAAAAATAAATTTTTATCAAAATAAATTGGAAAATCATTAAAAAATATTTTCTGTCATTATGGTAAAAATAAATTATGGGTGCAAGGGGGGTTAAACATAAAACATAAGAAACCTATAAACATATGTAAAATATTTATTATGGATATATAGTGAAACAATAATATTTATTTCTCAATAATATTCCATTTTTGTACCTTTTGGAATGTTAAAAATGTGGGTACACATCTTTCAATAACAAAAAAGCACATGTGTGCCACTCACATCACTTATAAAAGGCTGAACTTCTCCTATTATCCTCACACATTAAAAATAATAATTTCCTTCCAAAATCACATGGAAAATTTCCTGATATATTCTTATAAGACTATTGTTTGTATTAAATACAACCTAGAAGTTACTTTGGTGAAAAATAAGGATGTTACCTGAAGAAGAGGTAATTCTCTTCAACAAGTGTTTTTATTTTGTTTGTTTATCACCGCCTTTAATTTCCATTAAACAATACACAGTACACATAATAAGTTTTTTTATATACTTATATTTTGTTGTTTTATGTTAATTACTTATATAAGCATACACTACTATCAAATAGGTTTTAAAATAATCATACATGTGTATGGAAGACTACAGACTCGTGAACCAATGCCATTCATTTTTCCATGAACACTTATCACGACAATATATGATGATACACATAAATTATAAATGTATAATATTTAAAAAATAATTTTCACATTTGAATTTTTATATCATATATAAATTATTAGTTTCTATTTTTTTGGGCACACGATAACGTCGCTCGGGTGCACGGTGGACTACTGCCTCATGAAGCGATGTGAGTCATTTTTCAATAATGTGTTACATTTAATGTAATAAGGAATAATTTGGTTAATATAGATGAAATAAATGATATTATAATTATATTAATGAAATATTTATCGTTATAATAATATATTATATCCTTTCATTTCTTAAACTAAAATAGGCTTACATCATTCATGTATGTGTGGATTACCGCCTTGATGAAGCGATGTAACTGTCTCTTTTTATCCCCCAACACATTAATGATATATATATATATAGATAAATAATATATTATTGGTTATAATATGATAATTCTATAAAAATAAAATATTACTAACATCCTTTCCATATTGATCATTGGAAAATGGAAACGTTACCCATGCATACATACGACCAACTATCTCCATGATCATAACATAGTTCATTTATCAATAATTACATTCATGAGTAGTATTTTAAGTATAATTGATATATAAATATTATAAAAATTTGATTATTTTTATTTTATATCTGATGAAAATATATAATAAACAAACCAATCCTAACCTTTACGACATATCACAAATGAGAAAATAAGGCAATTAACACCCAAAAAATGAAAATAATAATAATTATAAATGAAATGGTTATAAAAATCTATAAAAGTATAATATTTTATACTAAAAATATTTATATTGTTATGATTTAGTTAAATTTAATGTTTCAATATATTATATTCTATTATAAATAATTTCCATCCAAATTGAAGTTTGTGGTAATGGATTTATTAACATAATTTTCATTCACTATGTTAAACATCTACTTCATGTATTTTATCATGATATGATTTTATGTTTAATTAATTTTTATTTTTTATTATATATTCTAACTTTTTATGTGGATTTACTTATTTTACACATACTCATTTCATTGTTTAATACACACTTTAATGATTTGATCATTCTATGGGAAATCATCTAAAATATCGTAACACTGAGTCATATTATTTTATTGTATGCCTAATATCATTTTTATGGAGTATATAATGAACATTTTAATTATAAGTAAATGATTAAATAATAATTCATGGTATTTTATTTTTCAATTTTAATTGTTTCATCCATGGTATTTGACTTAAATGATACCAATTAGCATAAATTATCACAAGTCAATTTCTTTTCATATGGTCATATTACTTTTCCATTATCATTATTATTCATAGATTATATGTGTCATTTACTCAAATTATATTATGTTATACTTCACTTTTTATTTTTTATTTACATTTTATACACATAATCGATTTATTAATTGATTATCACTTCAATATTATGATCTTTTGAATGTTCTACTTCACAATATACATTTATTCAAGATTGTTTATAGATAAATTTCCATGGAACAGTATTATTTTACCGCGGTTTAATAAACCCTTTTGGTTTATTATCTTCTAGTTATTCATCATTTTTAAGTGTAATAGTACCATTTTCCTACTATTGGGTACTTATAATGATTGAGAAAACGTTTTTTAATCTGACTTCATTTAAATCATCAATCAAGAATCCATATTCTTGCAAAATCATGTTTATAAAAAAAATTCAAAAACCTTTTTATCATTTTCATTATTATTTACTAAATAAATTTTTATCTATTTTTAGTTTTTACAATATTTTATTAAGGAATCATGATTTTGTTTAAAAAAATTGAACCTTTTCTTTTTATAAAAATTATAAAGGAATTTTTTGTATTATTGTATAAAAAATGAAAAAAATATCATGCATTAATCTTAACTCAAATATTTTAAAACATAGTTTTTAATTATCATGGTTAATTTTTAGTGATATTTATTTTCCAAATAATTTTCGAAATTATAGTTTTAAAAGATTATCTTCAAAATGAAGCAAATATTTTCATTGAAAATGTTTTAGAAGATATTTTATTGTAATATTTATTCATTAACAAGAAAAACCCTTGTTCTATTTTATCTCCATCATAGATTTGATGTATTAATAACATACTTATCCATTATATGGATGTTTTATTATTTTCTTCACGAAGATTTGTATTGGAATTCACTATATTGATTCATTTTTTTATTTGTTTCATTTCATTATTATATATTTACATTTATTTGATATGGAACAATAAATTTCAACAAAATAAAAAAATTATTTATTATATCTATATTGATTTCTTAAACCAAAAATCATATCACTATAATGTGGTCTAAATTGAAAATAAATTTTTATCTTAGGTAATATTGATAAATCCATATTCTTTACTGAATATATATATTTGATTATACAACACACCATTTTAAAAATATATCAATTATTCAATATATGGGGAATGATTTAGACATGCAGATATAAAGGGGGAAATCATATATAACCTCTCTATTCATTAGCTGTATAATGAGGTGAATCGGTATACTATAATTAAATGTGTTTTTATAACTATAGTTATAAAACATGTTTTGAAAGGTTTTGAGGGAATATGTTTCATGTTCATAATACATGAAGTCTAATAATAAGAAATTACTTTATTAATAATTAATATATTATTACCAATGATATTTTCTAATGATATTATCTATGGTTTCAGTTAATTAATAGTTATTTATATGATGGGATGTGTCCTTAGAAATATATATTGAAATATAAATTATACATTATCTTGTTATGATAGTCCAATTATTGATTAAATTGAATGTTTTTTCAGTTATTTACCTTTCTATATTGATTATTATCCATGACATTTTCTCAATGATATTTTATCAAGATGCACTTTATTTTATACAAATTAATTAAATATAATATGTGTTTAATTATTTACTTTTCTATATTAATTATTATTATAGATTCATGATAACTTATAATGTACTCAACTCTTACTAATCATTTCAGCTGACCTATATTCATTTCCATTATCAAAAATATATAATGTGTAAAATGTTTTATATTAATGGATATTCTATAGGGAGTAATTTTATTCTCAAAAAGAAATCAAGTTGATATATTTGTTTTGAGAGGTAGTTTGGGAATCATGTATTTTTATAGTTTACCTAGACTACTAAACAATTCGATACTTTGGGATGTGATTACATGTATCTTATGTCAATGTAATAAATTATCACATGAGCTCTAGGTAACTAGATCCTTTGTAGATACACTGGTTATCAAATGATGATTATTAGGAACCCATGGAACTAGATTAATAAAAAACGCATATTATAGACCATAAACAAATGGGAATCATTGATGATAAGTATATAATAACATCATAAAGATTAGTTATGGTAGATATTATGTGATTTTATAAATAAAATACATACCTGTATAGAAAATAAATGGTAATATATTGTTTTCAATGATTTTACTAGGGTTAATAACTCTAAAAAGGGCACATTAGGCATGGCCCAATCATCACCTGCTGGCTAAAAATATTCCGTACTATGCCTACAGTTTTTCACTCCTATGGGATATGCATAGGTAGATTCACATTTTCATTAAAAACCATTATGAAAGAGTTGAATAGGATATGTAATTTAATTCCCACTGTTTAACCTAATATGTATTCGATTTATCAAAACATGAATCAATGAAACCTGAAAATGTTTTATGTGTGTAATCATAAGGAATAAAAAATAAATTTCTATGAAAAAAAGAATAGTACTCTGGGAGTAAATAAATCTCATCCTAGTGATCCATATATAGTTTTTTAATTAAATGTGTAAAACCAAGTTATTATATGAGTCAATTCCATCTTTGAAAAGTTAATCCAATAGACAAGGAAGGACCTACGTAGAAATAAAAAAGATGATGTGTTATGTATTTGGTATAATAAATTATATTGTATAAATATTTTTTTCCAAAGGTATTTTTGTGATAAAATATATGAAACATCTATTTAATGTGTTTTATTTTAGAGGAATATTTTTCTTCAAAAACATAATAGTTATGGATATTATCATATTCTTGTTTGTTTTTGGTTGATCATAAATTTCAAGTCTTAAATGTCCCTTTTCAAAATTTGTGTAGTAAGAAAATAACACGAAGAATGATATCTTTTTTAAAATAATTATGTTAATACAACCCATTGTTATAGAAGGGGAAATCTTATATTAGTAATAATGCATTGACATTTTTGTGGACACAGGATTAAGGGTATTTCTAACCTTTAATGTTTTTCTTATCAATGATGTTGAAGTATATAAAAACCTCACCAAGGAGCCAGGATCTAGTGACTTACTTTATTTGGTTAGCATAAATACATTATTCAGATCCCAAATTACTGTTATTTTTAGAAGATTTTGAAAAATGGATTATATACATAATACCTATATTAAATTGGGAATATAAAATAATGAAAAAACATAGTAAAATATATGCATCCTGGAAACTCATCCCAACATTTCAGCTCATATCTTGGGGAAATGAGTCAAAATAAGGGTGGGATCAAATTCTTTCTAAGAGTTAATTTAATTATAAAAATTAATGAATAAATTATGTTAGTAAACATTGAAATGTAAATTACTGATCACAAATTCCATTTAAAAAAATGAAAATTTATTTTCGGTAAGGATAGTTAAATAACTAAAATCTACATTCTATTTAATCAATAAGATGATAATGATGTGAACCCATAGATTTTTTCGTAGTGAAAATATAATGTATAATAATGATCAATAAAATGAATTCAATATTTACCCACATTAATCTAGGTATTAAGCACTTGAAAACCTCTATAGTCATGATCTATCCTCTATGCAGTTTAAAACTACAATTACACACTTGTATATTTTCAAAAATAATGTTTCTCATGAGAAACTATTGACGCATCGAGAGGATACATAAATTATGTTCCCCACATTTCACTTCATTTTCAAATCATTTTCCATATATCTTATTATCAATATTATTAATGGATAATGTTCCATATCTTCAAATATTAGTATTGAGTAAAATATAAAGAATTTATCATTATTTCACAATCAAATAAATACCAAAGTAAACAACATATGAAAAAATAGAAAACCTTTTATTCAGTAAAAATATCACTTATAATGATATGGATATTTTTTGCAATGTAATTTGAAATTAAAAATATTATAATATATTATTTTTCAAGATAAGGATTATAATCAATATAGAAAGTGAGAATTCTAAATAATTAATATCACTTCGTAATTTTAAAATCAAATCCCCTTGGAATATATAATTCAAATATAGTAAACCAATACCATGAGTAATTATGTATTACATGTATGAAATCTAAAAAGTTAAGTATATAAAACACATAAAAGAACATTTGTGCATAGTAACATCTATGTCTCAATGTAATGTAAATTGATACGAAATCATTAACTTACACTTCATTTTGGTTGAACACCCATTAAAATAAATTATAATGGTTCTAAACATTATATTAACTTATTAAATAACCATATTTAAATTTATGATATCACATATGATCCTTTTATAACATATTATTAATCATTTGTCAATAATAATTTAGTATTTTCACTATTTCAGGTGTTAATTTTGTGGTTTTTTAGTATGTTTTAACTAGTTATTTTCTGCGTCCTATTTCATAGATCAAGTGTTTATAATATAAAAATTTTAGATAATGATTTAAATATCAAATATTTTTACTTTATGTTTAGAGTAATCCATCATATATGGTTATATGAAATGTAATGCACCATTAATGGATACGGTTGGTCATACGTATGCATGAATTCTGATTCCATTTTATTTTTATATTTAAAAATTAAGTTATATATTTAAATATTTATATTATCATTCTAGTATCATATTAATTATGGATATGTGACATATTTGTTTTTAAAACCATTCCTAAAATATTCCATGTATCACGTGAACAAATCACACCGCTTTGAGGAGGCGGTAGTCTACACAGCCAAACAAATGTTTTCATATTCAAAAAAAATGGAAAAAAGAAAAGTATGTTTTATATAAATAATTAAAAAAAGTTATAAATATAATATATATCACATATTAACTATAAATCCATCATTAATTTCCATCCAAGCAAGGTTGTAATTGAAGAACGGACAACAATAGTCTGTAAAGTGGTTGTCTAATATAGGCACAAAGAATGATTGCATATCCCATAAGATTTAAGTGTGTGTGAGTTTATCATGTAACCATTAAGTAATAAAATATCATTATATTTAGGTCATTAAGGAAATTTTATGACTAATATATAAATGATTGAAGGGTTCAAAAATGAAATGAATCGATTATTGAAGAACATTTACTCTTATTCGGGTAACACCTTTAGGTTTATACCAACATACATTCTTGGATAGATTTCATAAAAAATATTGGATTATATTATGAGTTATGTGAGGTTTAGATATTATTTATTGACATTTTTATTATAAAAATGTATTGATATATGTGAAATGTGTGAGGGGTGAGTCCCTTTTTATAAAGGACGAGGACTGTGATTCATGAAAATTTTTATATGAGGGAACTCCACCAAATTTCTTTCATCACAAGTTACAAAATTAATGTTCCAATGTAGATAAATGAGAGGGTATTATATAAATAAGTCCATAAAATAGCTTTTGGACATGTGTCTAGGACAATTTGGCTCTTACATTTTAGGATTAGTCCCTTGTTTGGCTAGTTTTTCTCTTAAGGCCTTTATTAATTTCAAAGCATTCAATAAATGTTTTGGTAAAATAATATGATGACCTTATTAAAAATTATAAATACTACTGATTTCAAATTTGGTATCTATTTTTATAATCTAAATTATCCAATGTGGATGAAATTATTTTAATATTAACCCCACAGATGAGATGAAAAAGAAGGTTTTTAATGTGAATATGTTTAAAATATTGAAATGATATTATATCAAATTTGACAAGGAAAATGATTAAAATTAACTAAATTTTAAGAATTTATATATAATTTTTCAACATTGTTTTTTATAAATAAATAAATATAAATTAAACTTATTAATTATTCAAATGAAAAATCAATATTCAATTAAAATTCATTATTATAAATATACATCTAAAAATGAAATCTCTTAGAAAAATTAATATAAATTCAGAATATGTTAATTATGAAATTCGAATTTTAAAAAAATTATTGTTTCATAAATTTTTATAAAAGTGTCATAATTGTTTTAAAATAAGTGTTCCATTAAAAGGCTGTAAAACTACCTCTATAAATAATATATTTTTTGTGCATAATAGTTGATTTTTCCTAATATTATTCATATCAAATATATTATATGAGTTTAAAAAATATTTTTTTTGAATATATAATAATATCATCAATTAATATTAATAAATATAAAAATTCCATTGGATCTTCAAGAATATTTTTTATAGAATCATTTACATAATATTAAATTGATTTTTATATTAATGTCTAAATATTTGGTAACCAATGAATTCAATACTATATATTCATAAATTACATAATTCTATTCATAATCATATAATAAATTATTAGGGTTAATTTTTAATTTAAATAATAACATGAATAATATATTGTTCTTTGATAAAAACATATATTGCATGTAACCCAGGATTATAGAAGAATGTAGTTCATGTGTATAACACAATATAAGTGAGCATCATGTTAAATTATATATATCTATAAAATTAATCATTTTCTGAATTTAAAATATTTTATGGTATTAGGGTGTAATATTATTCCCTCCTAAAAAAATTCATCCTTGAAACATTAGTGTTATTACCTTCAAGAAAATTATTAGGGTAGTTCTCCATCATTATATGATATGGTTACCATGTTTCTTCCTCCAATTTTTTGATTATTCCAGATAACCATTACCAAATTAGTTTTCTGATTCTACATCAATTTATCACTAATATGAAGTATATATATTGGTTCTTTAGAGTTATATAGATTATGTCTTAACTCTATTTCATCTAAGGTGAGAATATGCGTAAGAGAGATCAAGAAAATACGACCTTAGAAAATATACATAGAACACATTGCATACTTGTGAGATATCTGAATGGATTACTAGATGATTATAAAAACATAAAATATTTTAGGAATTTTGAAATTTCCATTGTACTTGGGACACTGTTTCCATTCCGTAACGAAACTCATAACAGCCTTTCATGGATATTATATTATGAAATCATGATCTCCCACTTGAAATTAAAATTATTTCCTATGATAATCAACAAAACTATATTTCCAAAATTAAGTTGCTCTTATGTTTTCTTAAATAGAAATTAATGATGTTGTTTTTTATATTACATGTTTTGGGCCTACAATATTCATTTCACATATATCATCCAAACCACCAGGTGCATGACATCTTTTTCTATATACTAAGTCATATGGTGTCATTTTAATAAATGAATGGATTGTACTGATATAGGGGGAAAATACCAAATATGAAAATTGATCATAATTTCCATTAATATTGGTTTATAATTATATCAAAATATATTATACTGCTTGAATTTTTATTTCATGTTTTCCATTAGTACGATGATTATAGGCCGTGCACATATTAAGCTCAGCATCAATAACCATCTGATGACTCTTCCAATTTACTGATGTATATTTCTGATATCAATCATAAACAATTAATATAGGTGCACTATGAATTCTCAAGACTATATTAATATAGATTTTTGTGAGGTGTGCAATAGGTAAATCTTTCCTTATAGCGAGGAAATTTATAGATTTTCTTAGGCATTCAATCATAACTGATATTGCACCATTATTCCTATGAGTTATTTGAATTCCTGTAAATAATATCCTGTTAATATATTGATATTTCCAAAGAATAATAGAAATATGTTTCATGAATCCTATAATATGTTTACTAAAATGTTTATATTATTTAAAAAACATTAGGACAAAAATCCGAAATTTCCCTCTTCATGTTATCCCACAAAAAATGTTCACTAAAATCCCTATAACTTTTCATAATATTTAGGTGTATAGTGAAATTTTATCTATGGAATTAATCAAATAATTTCTTTTTTATTTGATGATTATATGGAACACAAAATCCATTTCCAAACATTTGGACACCATCTTCAATCATAAATACTATTAATTTCCCATCATTGACATCTTTAAACATCTTCTAAAAGTTCACATAATCAAATTCAGAATCATATATGTTATCTAAAAAATAGTGTATTTCAATATTTTTAAAAACAGATGATTTATTGAATTATTTATTAACTCCCATAACCATATTTACTATTTCCACTAACATAGGATCCCTCTCAATACTCGTTATGGTCAGAACTCTATGACCCTTCATACTTAATGCATCTCCAACCATATTTTCATTTCACAGGTGATTTTATATTGTGAAATCATATTCATTGAGTAGATCAAGCCAAGTCCTTTTTCCCATATTGATGTCTTTTATGAAATGATGTCTTTTAACCTTTTGTGAAATGTGTGTATCTCGCATCTATCACATTATAGATAATGTATAAATGTCTTAAAAGAAATATCACAACCATCAACTCATGATCATGGAATTGGTATTTATATTTTTGATTCAATAATTTTCTGGATCCATATGCATTAACTTTTTTATTTTTCATTAGGACAAATCCAAATACCTTCGTTGATGCAAAACTATAAATCACAAAACCATCACTCCAACAAGGAAGAGTCAAAATCAATGCTTCGACCAATATCCTCATCAATTTATAAAAATGTTCTTTACATTAATTCATCTAAAAAAACACCACCCCTTTTCATTTAGGAATGGTTAACATGTTATGAAGTCAATAAATTTTAAAAAAACCAAAATCACCGATAATATCTGACCAATGAAATAAAACGTTATACCTCAGATATGTTCATTCAGATAAACCATTATCTAACCACATTTATACTTGAAGGATCAAATGAGATTTCATATTTGGTGAAAATATGGCCAATGAATGAGAATTAATAAATCCATAATCACTCATACATAATTTCCCACATAAACAATTAAATATAAGAGTTTTAATAATGATTAGTAATTTATTATCATTATCATCATATCATTTAGAATACACATGAATATAATCAATTAATACCATAATTAAATAATCGAGATATTCTAAGAATAATACAATCATAAGATCTAAAAAATGGAGGATGAATTAATAATTTCTAATGGAGTTAATATAAACTAGAAATTTTCACACCACATTATAAAATATATCTAATCAATATATTCCTTATTCAACAAAAATTATTTATACCCAGAATAAAAGTCAACTTTTTAGTAATATTTTTCTCCTCAAAGATCTTCAAATAGGTCATCAATGAAAGGTAGGGGATACTTGTTCTTTATTGCAATAGAATTGATTTATTTTAAAAAAAATTATGTCATCATAGAACCATCTTTATTATTAATGAAGAGAATATGGGTCCCACTGGATAAGCATTTGGGGGAATAAATCTATTATTACCCAAATCATGAAGTTGTTTGATTAATTGAAATAATTTAAAAGTGACCATTCTACTTTGAGTATGTGATATTGGTCTTGAATCATGTATAAAATCATTAGAAAATTTGATTTCATTGTATGTTGGATGTCTAGGTGATTCCCCAAGAAAAAAACAATGTATTTTTGTATAATAGTTAAACCATCCATTTAATGATTACCTTCTTCATCACATGATGTTGTTTTCACTTATTCCCCATGAATTTAATTCAATAGGGATATTGGGGGGAGGGGTTCTAGATAAGAAACATATGATAAAGCTTCTTCTCTAATAATAAGTTATACATCTTCCTCAAATCTCATACCTTTATATTTTTACATTAATTTTTTATATCATCATTTTAAATCCAATCCATACATATTATTATATAAAATTTAACCACAAGTATTATAATAAGGTTGGATAGTGAGAGATGTTTATGTATCATAATGGGGAAATACCATCACATCAATGTGGAAATGATACTTCAGAAACATGTTTGGTCTTACAATTCTATTATTAAATAAAAATTTTAAATTATAATTTTCTTAGAAACATTGGTACATATAAATGATTATGATGACCGATAATCAGATAATGCATTATCCAAATTTTAAGATAGGATTAAAGTACCTTCAACCATATCATTGGATACATCTACCACTTCTGAAGTGTTTGAATAAGTCTGTCTATCTACACTTAGACCCTTTTCTATAGATTCCTGAGACACTTGGGGAATTCACTTGCATAGTGGTCCATCTCACTATGGATGAAATAATGAAAAACAAAATTTCAATATTCATGTTAAATTATCATACTTTTTGGAATTTCTATCCACATGTATAGAATACTCCATATTCTTCCAATCATTTTCTAGGGTTTATATTTCCACAGCTTTCTCAAGGTGGAAAAAGTTTTGGTTTCTTAATCTGCTTACAAAAATCAATTTTTTTGTGGTTCTCAGATGGATTTTTCTCATCTTGGGTTCCCTTGAATATATAATATATAGAGAATTATATCTTATTTTTTATGGAACATAAAAATGTTTCATTATATGAGGAAATTGTTTTTCGAAACAAATGTCCTTCAGATACATGGATTAATACCTTTAAATAATTGGTCAATCTTACACTTTGTGTTGGATATCTAATCTATAGAAAACTTATCCCACCATAAAAAAAGTTAGGTTCATAGAACAAAAAATCTTCTTAATCCTTTTATATTAATATATGGTCTTTTATCTTCATCTCATTTTTTCTCCTATGGGAAATATATATTGAATACAATATTCCAAAAATCATTCTATTCCAAGATTTTTATTTTCTCTACCTCTATAGTATTCTAAATCAATATCCACCACAAATCAACATCCCCTTTGATACAATACTACATATGTTTAAACCTTCATTTCCCCCATATCATAAGGCCTTAAATATCTACACAAGTGATTTATTACATTATTAACTAAAGTTGGATTTGTTTTCCCCCTAAACGATGGTGGTTTATATCTCATTAATTCATCTATAAAATGGTAATTTCACTATGAAATATGATTATTCATATAGGAAATAATGTCTTTAAGAACCAAATTAAGCTTACCTAATATAGCATTAATTTTCTTTATTCTAATACCATATTTATTAGTTCCCTCTGTGAGGAAATATCTACATTTTCCATGAGTATACTTACCATTATCCATTACATGATACATTTCTTAACCATGTCATATACTGGATTAGTTTATAATACTCATAATATTAAATCACAATATATAATTAATAATTTTATATAACACATACAATATATATTTATATGAAGCTAACCTCATAATCATAAATTTTTTTTCTTTAGGGATATCATTACATTAAAATCCCTCATAATTATTTCTAATGAAATTGTGAATTATCCTATGTATATCCCCCAGGAGTGTCTTACCCTGTTAATAATAATTCCTATTATTGTGCACTTTGTTATGATAATGTCAAGTATGGATCTCCATTTTCAGAGTGGTTACACTTTGGAATAATATTTCCATAACCACATCCAATTTTGGTTTCTAAACAATGAGGTATTTCTAGGAAGAACCAAAAAATATTTTACTTAACAAAATTCATTGAAGTTATTCTATACATATCCTCAAATTATATCATAGTGTTATATTACCTAGTCAATGTATTCGTAAGAATATTTTCTAATAATTCTATTAAAATTTCTCTGATTCCAACTATAAAAACCTCAACTCCATTATCAAGGCCCATTCAATATTCAAAATTCCAAGGAAACTGATTGCATTTTAAGATTACCCGCATCAGCCAAAACCATTACACCAACTATCAAAGGTCAAGTCTTTGGCCATCAACATGAGTCACCAGTTTCATCAATTCTTTCCTATAATCGATATCATCATCACCTTTTAGAAATCACACTAGTATCCAGAGACATCAGAGTCCATTGAATCCACTGTAGAACAATGAAACAAGCCGTCGTTATTTCCTAGTGAACCAGAAGTAAACAAGCCACCAAAGAAGATTGAGCTCACCTCATTGCAAATCATGAAACATCGGAACGACACTATCGTGAGAAACACCGACGACCTCCACCATAACCAAACATAGACAAAACCAAACTCTAACCACAAAATGGAACACCATTGAAGAATCATCAAATAGATTGACCACTGGGAAGAATCAAACAAACCTTCACTGGTAGCATGAGAATGAATGCCGAAAAACCAACGCAAATGTTGAGGACCTCATGCCAGGAACATTGATGGTCATCGAACCACACATCCCAAAACCCCATTATAACCCCCAATCTAGATCTGATGAGGATAAGAGTAGTGGAATGTAGGGCCAGAGAAATGGTTCAAGAAACCGAAGGCTCTGAACAAAGGCATCGTCAACGAGGCAGAAAAACCAGGAACCATCAAAGCAGAAGCAAGGAAACCTAGGAAAAATATTGTCGTCGATACGAAGAAGACCGAAGAAGATTTCGATTCGAGGGAGACCGAATAAAATACCATCAATTTGATGAAGACATACGAATACGTCTTTTATTTGAGGAAGACCGAAGCACCATATCCAGAGGGAAACCGGAAAACATGACTAAAGAGGAAGAAACACGGAGAAGCCTAAGGCGATTGGAAGAGGAACCCTGGTCGCCGATAGAGAAGGAACAAGACCAGGAGGAGAGCAGGGTAACAATAAGGAGAGAATAAGAGGAGAACCAAGGAATGATCTTCACTGCGTGGGGGTGATGAGATAGATGGAATAGCGGTGGAGGCTCTGAGAAGAAACCCTAGTGCACAGGAGAGCGGAGGCCCGGAGAGTAGGGGGTCGTTATCTTGGATTTGATGACTTACATCATTATGTTTGCATAGATATAAGATTCAAATCCCAGAGGAATTTTTTAGAATATTTGGAAAGCCATCCTATATATTTAGAACCCATATTACATTGAGAAAATAAAATAAACCATAAAATAAGTAAAATCCCAACATTCCTGAATCTCATCTCAAGAATTTATATTCATAACATGGGGAAATGAAATAAATTAAGGGTGAAATAAAATATGTAAATGGATTAAGAACAACATAAGAAATAATGAATCGATAATAATAATTAATGTGAAAAGTTAAATTATAGATCAGACATGACATTTACATAGCATGAAAAGGCATAATCTGTAAGGAGAGGTAAATAATTGAAAACTCTATAATGTTTAATCAATTAAATATGAATGAGGTGTACTAGTAGATTTTTTCATAGTGAAAATATCGTTTTTTCATGAATAAGACATAATTATTATGAAAAAAGATATTACATGAGTCTAAAGTATGAGATCATGTTACATTCATTTTCATTAACGAAATCAGATCATTGGGGAGGACATCAATCTGGGTGATGTCTTGATTGAACCCCATGTTTGCATGGCCATCTGCAACTGTTTTGGATTCTTGATACACTTTCATGATGATATAGTTTATATCTATAAGAGATCAGTTGCAATCCATGCAAGGAGTTGTAATCGGCCCGGAAAGACAAGTTACACCATTCCAAATCTCTTACACGATACCCATTGAGTGACTTTCAATCCAGATATTGTTCCAACTAAAGAGGGTGGCAATGTCAATGGAATGGGTAAAATCTAGAATCTCAGCTTATTGGGAGGTTTCATTACCACATTTTCTCATGAAACATCCAAGGATATACCTGAGATTATTCTTGAAGAGTACACCACGCCCTGTAGGCCCCGAGATTCCCTTGGAGGCAACATAAATATTGATTTTGATCCATCTAGGTAGAGGGTCCCTCTAGAACACCTATAGAGTCCGATGTGGTTGACCGAAATTGTTGTTTATCTTTAGCGGCTTCAAGATACAAATGTCATGCATGGTTTTGTAGCAATAACCCATATTTAATAAGACAACATCATTTATAGAAATATGGATTTGCATCCGTCCTGCATTAAGATTTATTGAGACATTGTGACGAATAATAGCATTTTGATCATACCAGATCACATGGTGGTGATCATCAACAATAGAGTGAAAATGGTTCTTGATTTGTTGAGACCCTTCTATTTCAGTAGAATTTTTAGTTAACTTCTAACAGAGTAAAAAAACCATCTTTAATAAAAAAATGTCAAGAATATAGTTCCAAAGACAGAAGAAGTAGCACAATAATGTAATAGGTTCTTGGCATCTTCACTTTGTTGATTGCAGATTTTTTACTTAGAGAAAAGTTGGATACCAAATGATTGGGGGGAATTTTCAGTGGGAACTCTATTGTGAGAAAGATGCCAGATGAGATTGAATCTTTAAGGTTTAATATAAGGTTTGTTAAAATGTTTGAGCCAGTTTTATTCAATCTAATAATCACCAAAATAATTATTGTAGAAATATTTATTGGTGAGCATTCCATTGTGAGATAGTTCCCAAACCATGAAATCCTTAGTGTCATCAAAAGAGTAATTTTCAATAAAATTTATAATAGTACTATGGAGGTGATTATGTTGTAAATTTAAAATATCTTAGATAGTGTAGTTGTTGTTTTAAATTGTGTAATCCGAAGAAAACTAAGAAATTAAAGGCGTTATGGCATAGTTGTCCAGCCTAAATTTCATGGAAGAGCCACGGGAGACCATCCATCTAGCATTAATCATAAGTTTTTTTGGAGGAGTGTTTGATGGAAGGCCAAATGGAAGAATTAATGAAACTAGATTTTACTATATTATGTTTGGTATGGAATCTATTTTTAAGAATGCTGATAGAATCTGAAGGATTATGTTGAAGGTTCCATGTATGTCTATCCTAAAGGGTTTCATTGAATAGTTTTAGAATTTTAATTCCAATACAAACATTCTTAATGGAATTAGAACTCATTAACCAAGGAACAATCACAAGATATCATTCTAGGATACTAACAGTCTAGATGAAATTATTAATGGAGAAACTCTTTTTTTTAATAAGACTAACATGATATTTATAGAACATCATGGAGTAACCCATTTTTAGATAATAATTGATTTAACAATGAAAGCCATACCTTCCATGGAGAGAGATATACCTTTCCAAGAGGCTAAATATTTATGAACCTGGTCAACAATAGATGCAAAATGACAAGATTTGGGCCAACCCCAAAAGATAGGGGCACTATGATAAGATAAAGGAATCAGACATTATTTAAGACCGAATCCATTGAAAATTATACATTTTCATTTGGGCGGGAATTTTTCCCCAAAGAAGATGTAGGATTTTTTCCAACTAATGGTTTGTCCAGAAACCTCTTCATAGTATGATATAGTAATTTTGAGGATGATAATGTTCCTTTTATCACCTTGAAGTAAGTGAATGATGACTTCAGTATAAAAAAGGTGACTTGACACATTAACATTATTAGAGACATGAATGGGTTTCATATTATTCTGGGCCACCACATAATTAATCAGGAAACTATTATAGTCTTCCGCTACTAAGAATAGGATGGAAAAGAGAGGATCAACTTGTATGACTACTTTAGTGCATTTAAAATAACCTTAGGGGATGCATTAATCAAAATGGAGATAGACGCCGAGTTGAAAAGAGTTCTATTCATATAGATGAATTGTTCATAAAATCAAAAGCCGTGTAGGACTTTTAATATGAATATTGAGTCCATGGTGTCAATGGATTTCTTGATGTCATGGTTAATAGAAATGTTACATCCTCTGGTGTGTTTATTCATGTTGTTGAAACATTTTGAAGCAAGATAGATACAATCTTGAATGGATCTTCCCTTTATGAAAACAAATTGGTTCAAAGAGACAATCTTATCTGTGATGGTGGAAATTACGTTAGGAATGATTTTTGTGAAATTTTTATAAAGAGTATTGATAAGAGAAATCGGTCTAAACTGAGGAATCTCATAGGCATTATCCACTTTTTGGATTATGGTGAGAAAATGAGCATTGAGGGCATGAGGGAGCACCCCATTTGAGAAAAAGGATTTAATAGGATTAAAGACATCATTATTGATAATATCCCTATAACATTGAATGAAACCATTATAGAAACTATTAGGACATAGAGCACTATCAGGATTTAGACTAAAGACATTGTCTTTGATTTCATGTTCCATCAAAGTGTTAATGAGGAAAGTGTTGTATTTTTCATTGATCACAATAGGAATGACCTCAGGAAGAAGGTCTTTATTTGTTTTAGGACCATTAAAGATAGTTTCATTGTAGGAGACAATATGATGGGAATTTTCATCTTCATTATCAATCAGTTTTTCCCCGTCCTTTTCAAAACTATTTATAAACATGGCATATAGTTTTGGAAATACACATACCAATGATAATTATATAGATATTTAGAACAAATATATTTTCCACTAAAAATTATTATAATTAATTTATTGTTTCATGTTAAATTTAGCAATCACAAAATAATGTGAGATTTATGAATATCATGTAGCACTTGTCAATTTTC
Source organism: Viscum album (assembly GCA_963277665.1). Lineage (NCBI taxonomy): Eukaryota > Viridiplantae > Streptophyta > Magnoliopsida > Santalales > Viscaceae > Viscum > Viscum album. Next base: position 987,864,948 of record OY728159.1, on the reverse strand, counting down.
CAATCAAATACCCCTGGAAGATATAATTATTATTTAGATGGAAAATAACATTAATAATAAATTGTTCAAGATATTTCATGTCAAGAAGTAAGTATATACACTACATAAATGTGAATTGGTTCATAATAACATAACTTTTTCATTATAATGTATATTGAAACGACATCCCAAGTCTTACACATAATTTTGGATAAAACAATTATAAATAATGTATAATGATTTAAAAAAAATTAATAACTTATTAATGAATGATATTAATTTTTTTGGTATCATATATTGTCCTTATATAACATATTATTTCCCTTTTTCTAGTAGAATATCATTATTTTCACTACTTCATGTGTTAAGTTAATTATTGTTTAGTTTTTTTCAGTTATTTTTTATTTATTTATCTTATATAGATTAATATATAATCATCTCTAGAATTTAAATATTTATTTTATTATCATATATATTTAGTAAATATTTATTTAGATTAATTTATAAAATATGGTGATAGGAAACGAGATGCACAGTTCATTGAGACAGTAGGTCATACGTATGCATGAACAATACATCTATTTTATTACCTTATTTAAAAAGTAATTTATAAAATCATATCATTATATTTTAATTAATTTATCATATTCATGTTACATATATAACATATATTTATTCAAAACATCATTAATATATTCCAACTAAATGGTGAATTAATCACACCGTTTTGAGAAGGCAGTTGTCCACACATCTCTAAATGATGATATCATTTTCCCACCAAATTGACAGCATGAAGTTATTTGATATAAAAAATTATAGAAGAAAAATTAATTTATAAATATTTTTTATATCATATATAAACTATAAATCTATAATTATTTTCATCCATTCATAGTGGTAAGGAATTGATGAAGGACATCGATTTGTGATGTAGTAGTTCACCATACACACAAACAACGATTACATAACTTTTTTGATATAATTATATGTGAGTGTAGGTCATACCATTAAAATAAATATATCTTAGATTATCTATAATAATATTTATACTATATGAGAAGGATATGATAATGATTGAAGTGGGGGAGAATTAAATGAAACAAAAGTGATTGTTGAAGAACATTAAATCTTATTTGGGTGACTCTGTCTACTTTCTGCCAAAGACATATATGGTTTTATTTCCATATCTTGTGATTATTTTAGGTTTTGTGGAATTATTTAGGTAATTTTCAGTATAAAAGGTCTGTATATTTTTTAATAAGTGGAAGGGGAGAGTTCCTTTTTATAGTGGAGGAGGAGTGGCATTCTTTTATATTTTTGTAGGAGATAATTCCACTAATGCATATTTCATGTTAGATGGATCCATTAATGTAAACAAATTATTCAATTGATAATTTTGTAGAATCAGGTCTCCAAAATCAGGTTTGGACATGATTATAGGTCATTTTTTCAATACGATTATGGTTTTCTCCATTGTAAAGCTAGTGTCTTCTCTTAATTGTTATAATTAATTTTATTTATTATAATGAATATTTTAGGTAGAAAACTAAAATTACATCAGGGATAAGTAATTATTTTTCCAGTTCAAAATATGGAATCCATTTTCAACATTAAAATCACTATAATTGATGATGTTATATAAAAACAAATCACTTAGACTGGACGAAAATGTGGTTTTTTAATGTTAAAATGTTCCAAAGAAAAAAAATTTACTTACCAATTTAAATGTGAAATATATTATATTGACATAAAATGGATTAATATATCAATAATAGATCATATTTTAATTTAAATCCAATTTAAAATATAATTTTACTTTTTAAAATATTTTAATGGAATAGAAATTGTCGATTAAAAATCAGTATTTTTCACTGTCCATTAGAAAAATTATACTTCTTAGAAAAAATCCAAAAAATAAAAACTAAGATAATTTTTACATTATACTATTAAAATTTATGTTTAGTTTTTTATATTTTATTTATAACACAGTGAAAATATTGTTTTAAAATAAGTTTTCCATTAAAATGTGGAAAAACTACATTTATAAAAATATACCTCTATATCTATAATATTAGGCTTATTCTTATATTATGAAAATTAAAATATATTGGATGAATGTTAAAAACATTTTTCTAAATATTTAATTTTTATATTTAATTAATATCATTCACTAATATTAGATAATTTATAAACACCTATGGGTTCGAAAAATTAGTTTTTCTATATAATCATTTCCATTATATTAAATAAGTTTTTATATAAATTTATAATTATCTAGAAACCAATTAACTTAGTATTATATACACATAATATATTTAGAAAATTTATAAAAACATTTAACAATTAGGGTTCATTTTGATTTTCTATAATTATACTAATTATATTTTTTTGTTTGGTAAAACATGGTCTTACTTGTACCGAAAACTTATTGAAGAAAGTTATTTTTGTGTATAAAGCAAGCTAATTTAGTGACACATAAAATTAATTTTATAAATTAAATTAACCTCATTATAAAAATAATATATTTTAAATTTTGGGATTTTTATATATTAATATTGGTTCATCAATATTTTTGAACCCTATAGGATTATATTAATATGTTTTTAGAAAAATGGATAACACACATGTCGGGTGAGAACCTATTGTGTCCAAAAATGCAATGGGGATTGAATCCATGAGTTAAGAATGAAAATGATTTATTACTTACCATTAGAATACATGAAATCAAGTTTAATATTCATTTCGTAAAATTATTTAAAATATAAATATAAATGATGAAAAATTGGTGATAATGTTCAGGTTTTGAGATTAAAGTATTATACTAGATAAATTATGAAACTCCAACTGGTTGTAGAAAATAGTTAAAGACACACTTCAAGGATTTTTAGTGTTCAATGGGTAATATCATCCATTAATATTTAATTTTAGTACCTTTGAAATGAAATTCATTTGGATATTTATTTCTTCAGGCAATTGATGAATTGGAAAATGACGGATACAAAAAAAGGACGAAATATTTCTTATAAATTAAAAAAATATCAAGTACATATATTTTTGTATATCTATTATCTTGAAAAGAATTCATCATATTTAGGGAAAATATGAGAAACAAGTTTTTTAAATTATTACTTTCATTTCTATTTTCTCCCATGGTGTATTAAATCATTATGGGTTTTTTGTTAGAGGGCCTTAATAGTCTATTTAACATTCATTTTTATATGATCAATGTTCTCTATTTTTCTATATAATAAATATTATTTTGTTAAATATCAATATTTTCCCCAAATTTTCTCAAATTTAGGAAACTCTATTATGAATTGATGCCACATGACCTTTGTACTCTCCTTTCTTTAATAATAAGAGTATGTTTTGTTAACCCATTTTATGATTTGGGTTTTCCATAAAAAAATCTTCAAATATTAATCCCGTGATTACTAAGATCATGAAAAAATTTGGAATATGAAATTTATCAAATATTTGGAGAATGATAAAAACACAAAATTTTAATATAGAACATTAATTTTGATATTGTATGAAAAACATAACAACGAGCTTAAACAACCCTTGAAATATGTTTATTTAAATTTAATATCATTGATGCTTGCAAAACACGCAACCCGATTCTAAATGAATCATAATATTGTATAAAATCATAAAATAGACATTAAATATTTGGACATGATTATTTAAAAATAAATTTGGTTATCTAGATTTTATTATTAAAATAATAATCATTTAAAAAAAAGTTTTCTAAAAAACTGTATTATTATGAAAAAACAGTTTAGTTGTTCTTCGTGAACATATAATAATGTTATTTGTCTCCAAAATTATAAAATTTATTTTAAAAAATAATATCCATTTTTCAAATCATCATATAATTTTTACCTTAGGATGAATTTTTTATGTTTTTCTAACATATTTTATTTTTTATATTACTAGTGAAAATACTGAATTAAAAATGAAATTGTCTATTTTATTTAAATATTTAAAAATATAAATTATATTTTGACTTTCATTATGGTTAAATTACTTCAATAACATATATAATATTTATATTATAGTCATTGGAATCATTTTCATATTTAATTTCGATATAAAAACCTTGAAAGTTTTAAAAATTTCTCTTTCAAAACCTACATTCTCATTATGTATGTGGGATTACATTAAAAATAAAATTTTCCAATTATGTGAATTTAATTTTTAAAAATTTATTGAAAATTTTGAATAGTAATAATTTATACAAACTAATAATATCAACTAAATTTTTGAGAAAAATGAATTATGAAAGCACAAAAAAAATACTCATTGCATTTAAGGTTAATATAGATTTATTAATGGGTAAATTAAATAGATAAGGGTTATAATGTCATAAAAACGGGTCTAGAAAAATTTTTTGGGCCATATTTGTACTCTATAATGTCTGATCTGAGTGTAAAATTCATTTTTTATTCTTTTTCATGTGAAAAACAAGAGTACACCTTTTTTTAAGAACTGCAATTGTTCCACTTACCTCACTTATAAAAGGCCACCTACCCTACTCTATTTTTTGGACAAGAAAACCCTATTTGTTCATAAATTACCTTCCCAAAACACTTTCTAAAATCCATCATATCATATTATAAGCCTTATTTTTGGAATCAAATCAACATAAAAAGTATTTTGGGTCCAATACTAAGGATTTTACCCGAAAAAATGAACAAATCATCAATGAGAATTTTTATTTAATTTTTTATTCCACCACATAAAATTATTCCTAATCTACAATTATAATATAAAATATGTAACTTAAATATATTTATATGTTATTATTTAATGTTCATGGCCTATAACCTTATCTACTTCAGTCAAATGATTTGTGAAATCATCATTCGTGTGTACGGTGGACTACCGCCACGTGAACCAATGACACTTTTTCTATTACCACTTATCATGGTAGGGTATAATGAATTATATAAGTTATATATATTATATTTATAAAATAAATATCTAATTAGATTAATTTATCATATATTCCATATTTATATTTCCGGTCATTATGGGTTGTGAAAATTTGTCTTATCTGAACGGCATACCGCCGCCTAAAAAAGAAAGGTTTTTTTCACAATTGTCTTACATGGAAGGTAATAAGGATAAAAATAATACATTTATGTAAAATAATTAAAAAAATATGATATTTATGCAACATGTTTCATTCTAAAATGAAAATATATCATTTTCATTCTTATACTGGTAGATGATAGCATCATTCATGTGTGTGTGTACTAATGCCTTCACAAGGTGATGTGACTCTCTCTTATTATCAACACACCAATTGGATGATATATATATATATATTGAGAAATATTATTTTATTTATGATATTATTATTATTTTATAATTAAAAGTATTTCTTAAAAAAAATTATAATGATAATTGAAAAATGGAAACATTACTCTTGCGTACGTCTGAAGACTATCTCCATGATAGTAATGCACTCAATTTCTAAAAACAATATTTTATGATAGGTCATAAATGTAAAATTGTTATATAAATATGATAATAATTTAATAATTATTATTAAAAACATGAGGAAACATTTTAATATGCATAATAATCAGAATAATCATGACAGATTATGAATGAGAAAATAAAGAAATTAAGAGGAGAATAAATGAAAATAATGAATGATTATTAACCAAAGAGAGATATGATTTCATAAAAGAAACATATATAATATTATGAATATTAATATTTTTCACGTATATTTTTATAGAATGTTTGAAATTAGGAGGTTAATTCATGTTTAGAGAATACTATTTAGGAGGAAAGGGATTTCATAACTCAATTTTCATTCATTGGCTTAAGATTTCACTTCATTTATAAGGAAATTATTAGATTATTTTTGAAATTAATTTTTATTATTTTATATATAATTTTTAAAAAAAAATTATTTTGATTTATATTTGATAAGTAATCAATTCATTTATCAAACCCCAATTCAAGGATACAAACTTTGTAATAGGGATAATCTACATTTTCCTTCACTAAGGAATATTGTATTGTTGTGTGCCTATGTTATTTTTCATGGTTTTTAAAATAAAAATTTTACATGTAATTTTGTGATTCCTAAATAATTCATGGAATTATGTGTTTTAATTTAAATTATTTCATCCAATTGTTTTGACATAAATGTTTCCAATTTTTAAGTAATTTCCAAACATAATTAATTTTTTTACGTTATATTACTTCTTTAGTGTCTTTGATATTATATGGTCATGTATGTAATGAATTGTCATTATATTATCTGGTATCTCCACTTGTTTCATGTGAATTTATATTCAATACAAATATTCAAGGCATTGATAAATTATCACCATAATTTTATGATCTTTTCAATGGTTTATTTTACAGTGTAATTTTCATTGGGATCATTTATACAAGAATTTACATTAAAGGAAATTATTTTTTAATTTTTTAGTATGAAATTTAATTTCCATCAGTTATGTTTATTAATTAAATTTTCAAGTAATTTTATAATTTATCCAATCAATGTTAACTAATATAAGTGATAAAATTTTATTTTATCAAAAATCTGATTTCACTTCTCTCTTAAGTAGGAAATACATTTTATTGCGAAACCATTTTTTTATAAAAGTGTTTTTTATTTTTTACCCATTATCAAATGATTTATTAATAAAATTTATATTAATTTTATATTTTTATAACATTATTTGAGATATTTCTTCACAAAATTTTCAAAACAATTCTGTCTTTGAATTTATCAAAAAACTAATAAGGAATATTCATTTAACATGTTCTATGTTAATAGAATTTCCAACTATCATAAAAACTACAACGTTTTAAAATTTTGATAATATGATAGAAAGGTTTTTTTCGATGAAAATTAATTTCAAAATTTTTTGTGAACAATTTAATAATAATATTTTTTCAAAATGAAACAGGGATTTTAATCAAGTATATTTTTAACGAAATATTCTTACAATATGTATTCATCAATGTAAAAACCCTTATTATAGTTATTCTCTACTTTGGATATGTTGTATTGATACCTCATTATCCATTATATAGGAATTTTATGATCCGTTTTAACATAGAAAGTATTAAAATACACATTCACTATTTTTGGTAGTCATTAACCTTACTTAAAAATATTTACATTTATGTTATCATTAGTAATTAAATTTCTCATAAATATTAATATTATTTAACATGGATATAATTATTTATTAAACTGTTTTACATATCTACATACATTTTTCAATATTAAATATTATTTTATTATCTGGATAAATATTATTAAATATATATTCATTAATCAATAAAAATATATGATGATAGAGAACATTGTTAAAAAATTACATCAATTAATTGATATATTATGAATTCTTTGGATATGTAGATATTGGTGGGGACCAGTTGTAAGATGAAATTAATATGGTTTTCCTTTCATTATCTTTAAACTATATTGTGAAAGGTCTTGTTGGTAGTGTTATCATGTGCATAATATATGAAGTCCAAAAATAATGAATTTCATTCCTTAAGAATTTTTAATTTATTATCCATTATATATTATAAATGATATTATCTCACAATTCATTTTATTCGCATTTATTATTGTGATGGAATTTATTTTCAGTTATTTACTAATTCGTATTGATTATTTCTTATACATTTATTATATTAATGTTACTGATTAAATGGAAAGTGTTTTTAGTTATTTTCTATGACAGGTTTATTATTATCCTTTATATTTTCGCATAGATATTATATCAGGATGCACTTTATTCTTATATTAGTAATTATATTACTTGTATCTCTAGTTATTTACATTTCAATTTTGATTATTTTTATTAATTAAATATAACATACTATATACATTACTCATAATGATAATTTCGGCTCACAGATATTTTTTTTCCTTTTCAAGGAATCCATTAAGATAGAAATCATTAAATATTTAATGATATGATAGAATGAATAATTTTAATCTCAAAAAAATTCTATGATTTTATTAAATGTAAGATATGAATCATGTATGTAAATAGTTTACCAAAAACACTAATACATGTATTCATTTAGGATGATATTTATTGTATCTTATACTAGTGTAATAATTTAAGAAACTAGATCCACGCTACTAGGGTCTGGGTCTCTATAGTATCCACTATTGAGAGTAGTGTATTTCTAATGTCTCAAGGCGTCACACCTTACTGAGCATCTAATAATAACCACAATTGTTTTTCAATTCCCCTTGAAACCTTGAAAAGAAAAATTTAAAATTGTAGGGATATGATTTAGGGTCTAATAATTTTCTCACAATGAGTTTATGTTGTTACATATATTTAAAAATATAATGTACGTATATATATATTGTCTTCCAAGTATATTATATTGTTGGATCCTGCAAAAACATTTTTATTATATACCAATAATGTAATATAACAGCCATCATAATTTTTATGAATTCTGGGTTATCAAAAACTATGAAATTTAAAATAAAAAATAATAGTTACCAAAGGAATGGAAGTCATTATACTCCATATCAATTGGATATTATTAGAGTAATGAAAAATTTTACACCCTCCATTTTCTATATCAAGGAATCATTAGTGATAACTACCTTTTTGGTGGAAACTCTTTATAAACACTATAAATGTCATCTAATTTGTTTAAATAAATTATTTTTATTATGGAATATTCATTTTATTTATAAAAAAAGATATTCAATATATATATATATATATATTAAAATTAATATATCCATTGATGTATGTTAAATAATACATATTAATAAATAATCAGATAATATGTTATATAAAACATGACTTTCTAAATAGTGTAATGAAAATAATTTCATAATATTTCACTATATAAAAATGAATAATAAAGGATCCCATAAATTTTGTCCCGCGTTTTGATAAATACATTACACACCCGATAAATCACCCCTTTAATAATGTAATTAAACAATAAAATACCAAAATACAAAAGTAGTACAAATTCAAAGTATATGGGTAGGATAATTAAAATGTTCAAGAAAAAATATCTCAAACATAAAATAGTTTGTCATAACATGTGTTAGGAGAAAAATAATTGATAAACAAATAATTCCCCCATAATTTGTAAAATCACATTAAAATGAATGGAATTCAATAGTTAAAAAATAAAATTTATTAAATCACTTATGAATGATATAAGATAGAATAAAACACTTTTATATTCATTTTATATATCTTGTAAAATCCAACAGAATTAAATTAGCTAATGAAATGTTTCAAACTATATAATTTTTTTTAAATGAATTCATAAAACACTTTCAATAAAATAATAAAATAAAATATCATATAATTTATATTATTGTGAAATAAAATTTATTAACATGGTTATTATATATAATAAAAACATACTTTTTATCATGACAATAATCTAATTGGTTAAATAAAATAAATATAATGCATGTTTTCCATCTTGGATCACATTTCTGGGATATGATTACAATATTGGTAGTAATAAGATTTAGCACTAATTCTTTGGCATTCAATATAGAAAATGTATTCCACACATTAATAGTAAATGTATATTTATATATTAAATCATTATTATAACTAATAGTAAATGCATATTCAAAGAATCTATTTGTACTATTTCTAAATAAACTTCTAATATAAATACATATACATTTGGCTATCATTATGAAAATTCTTTAAAGTAACAGATCAGCCTTTCAAAATAAAATAAAATTCCTCATCTTTATAGTTCATTGTCGAGTTATCAAATATTATATATTCTATTTTACTCTTGTTAATTTTTCTAGTTCTATATTCCACTTTTCAATTGATTTATTATTTTAAATTATTTTGTCTTAACCTTTTCAGAATCATTATACACATTATCATTAATAAATAAAGTATTATTTTTATTATTTTCCTTTTCATTCGTAGTTCAAGGAATATAATAATTAAAATATACACGTGACTTTATAATCATCTAATAGTCTCCTACGAGATTTATAAAATTCTTATAATAATCATAGAACACAAATTATTATAAATAATTATTAAAAAAATTATCAAATGGTCTTTTAAAGATGGAAGTGTAGAAGGGTACATTAATATATTTATCCCAAAAGAAAATATGAACTTTTTATTTATCCAATCCACCATAAATTTTCATGTTTATCAATTAATTATCAAAATTGTAACACAGAAATATTTAATTATATGTGTATTTTTAAATTTAGTCACTTTGATAGCTTCAGTTTCACATAACACAAATATTTAACGTAGAAAAAAAATAATTGTATCATATCTATGTAATTGATAGGAATGAAAATTATAAACCACATTTTTAATTTTATACATTTTAAATTAATTAAAATTTTTAACATTCATATAATGTGATTTGTATACATGATATAATGTGATTTGAATACTTATAAATTTAATATTTATTTTTTAAATCTTATTCTCAAAATGATCATAGTATTATTTTATTTATTTTTCTAATAAGTATTATTTATTAGTGAATTTTGAAAAATATTGCATCTTAATTGAAAAATGATCTTTCATGTAAATAATTAATAATGATATATTTTATTTTAAATTTATTTTAATTTGATATTAGAAAAATAATTAATCTATAAATATAAATATTTCAATTTAAATCTATTTCATATTGAATTTGGATAGAATAACTTTTCAAACATTTGATCAATATTAGTTTAAAACCCTACTTTCTTGTCTCATCAACGAGATTATTTTTTAATTTATTTTTTCTACATAAATTATTTCTATTTCAAAATATAGATACAATATTTGGATTCAAAATAGAAAAATTATGTATATGGTTTTTTTAAATTTTGGAAAATATGAATTCTATCTTTTGAAATTCTGTTAATTATATAAATAAATAATTTTGATAAATAATAGAATGTTACCATAAAACTTTTTCATATTTTATTTTCGTATTTATGGTTTATGTAAATCATCCCTGGGTGAATTTATGGAATCTTGGTGACACTTCGTTGAATGAAATACCCTAATTCTATTAAATTTTTTGAAAATGAAAACTTTCTCAGATAATTATTTAAATAGGTTTAAGATTTTAAATATATGTTCATATATAAGATATGTTTGAAAATAAATTTAATTTAAAATATAAAATATTTATCTATATTATATAGGTTTTCTAAAAAATTACAAAATAAATAATTACTTTACATTATTGCATAACTATGATGCAATAATTTTTTTATTAATCAAAATATCAAAAAAAGTGATACTAAAACTATTAGAGTAATTATATTTGAGATAATTATCATCATCCATTAATTTTGAAGATAAAAATGAAATATTAATAATGTATTAATTTTTTTTTCCAATAATATTTTATTGTATTAATTTTTTTAGATATCAATGTAACGAATAGTGTCATAATTGACAGTAATTATATTTTGAAATGAATAATAATTTATTAAATGATATATAATTTTTAATACTGTTAAATTATGCCAGATTATAAGGATACATTTAAAATGTTTATGAATTATCCATTTATGGCGAATTTGGAATTTTTTATTTTCTATATTATCCCTCGTAGAGTAAAAATCCATGTTATCATGGTAAGGGTAAAAGGGGTTAAATGAGGGTTAAAAAAATATAAGCATTAAAATATGATATAAACATGTATAAAAATTAATTTATTATATTATTTATAAAATAATACATAATATATTTCAAATAACTCATTTTGGATCCATTTGGAAGGAAAAAATAATTTATATTAATTTAGTATTTTGAGATGTTCCTAAAGTGCTGCTCTCTTGATATATATAATGAACCTCCTACCTCACTTATTCACACCAAATGTAGCCTTATATATGTACCAAAACCCACCCATTTCTATTAACATTGACTTTATCCATGTTACTATGATTTTGTAATTTCAGAAATTCCATCACCAAATCCTTTAAGAAGAGATGTAAATGAATCCGTCCAAAGAATAGGTAATCGTTTTTACAAACTCAATGATATTAATATATCTATCTACTTTCTTTTAAATTAATTATACCAAACTAAAATAATATATTGATTATAATAAATATTATTAGATTTTATTATTGTTATTGTACAATCATATTCGACATTTTTATATTATGAAAAATAAAATCACATTATGTGCGTACATACAAATTATTGTCTCAACGATGTGGCCAATTTTTTTTTCATAAAAAATTTAAATAGATGGGTATAATAATGGAAATAAGGATATATATGATCATAAAAACATTATATTGATTCTTAAAAAATTAAAATACCATTATCTTCCATAACATTTATCCATTTATGGATCGATACTATTGGTCATGCGTTCGTACGACTGACCCTCTCGACGATGCTATGTGATTCCTTTACAATAATAAATATTAAAAAATGACTATGAGAAAGTATATAATGAATAAATATTTGATCTATGACTTTAATATAATTATGGATATGAGAGAAATTAACCCTATGTACATGAACCGTGACCTGCATAAAAAACATAAATTGGATAAATGAAGTGGTTAACACTCAAAACAAAGAGTAGTAATGAAATATATAACACCCCATGATTTCCAGTAATTTATCATGTTAAAGTGTTTTAATAGCTTATATTTCATGAAACACCAACTTGTCTTGCATTATATATATGATTGAGTTTCTCCCAAACAACACATTAATATTATAATTATTGAAACATTATATGTATATATAAATTAAATATTGTAATATGAATAAAAATAAATATATTTTAAATATTATGTATAATTTTTTCACATAAATAAAACATACATATAATTGAAGGTATAAGTTCTGTTAAAATAGTTATATATTTAGAAAAACTATTTACTTAAAAGAACTACTTTTTATGACTTTTTGTAAACAATAATAAAATTAATATTAGAAAATATTATAAGTTTAATTTTTAAAAATTGATTTCATTTTTTAATTTTGAATATCAAAATTAAATTAGGTTTAAATATTGGTATTTTTCTACTAAATTTATTTTTAATTAATAGTAAAAAATACTGCAGTTTAATTCAAAACTACCTTTTAATATAATTTATTTATATATTTAGATTGCACATTTAATTTTATTTTAATGTGTAATTGAATTATATTTTTATAATTTAATTCATTTTTTTCATTTTATGAAATTTTACCTTGAAGGTGGATATAAATACATGTTAATCTTTTGGTATTTTTTACTTTATAAAAACACGTTTTTTGGTTTTGACAACGGGAATTAATTTTAAATTATTTTCTACAACATTTTTTTTTGAATTTGGAAAAATGGATTCAATATTTTGAATCAGGAGATAAAAATTATGTAAATAGGTAACTTATACATTTATAATTATGAATAGTAACGTTAGTAAATATTTTATTTACCATTGTCAAAGGGTAAATCATGTAAATAAAGTTAAAAATAATATTATAATAATATTAAATTACCAAAACACATGTTATAAACCTATTTAATGAGATATAGACGACCATTATAATCCATGGGTTGATTTTAGGACCCCAGGGACCCACATATATTTGAAAATGTCATTAAATTACTTTTAATTATAATATAAGGAAGATATAACCTAAACATGTATCTTTTTGTAAAACAATTTTTATAAGGAGTTATATTACTGATATTTTAGACTATAATTAGTAACCACAAAGATAAAATAATTTCCTACACCATGGTATCTTAATTATAATTTTCATACATGAACTAAATAAATATAGTTATTACACAATGATGATGTAGGGATTACCTAATTTATATAAGATTTAAATAAATGAGAATGTAAATATTAAATAAATTTATTTTGAAATTTTTTATATCTTCCATTAATTTTAGTGATGATTAAGACATTTTATATATTAATTTATGATGTTTTATTTGAAATAATCATGTTGTTATAGATTTTTAAAAAGTCATGATATGAATAGTATAATACATGACATAAATGAGTTTTTAAAATAAATAATAGTTTATTAAATGATATAATAGTCCAAAAATTATAAGATTTATCCAAATGAAATAGATAATGTTTTATATGTCATTAATGAACAACATTAGGTTCTCTTGGGATTTTATAGTAACTATATTAACAATTTAGTTTTAAAATACAAGAAGACATGGTAAAAGGTTAAATATTTAACTAAGGGTTAAGTCTAAAAGGTAAGGTTAATATAGTGACCTAAACATGTCTAAAACAAACTTAATGAATTCATTTCTACCCATACCCACATTAGCCTCTAAATAATTCCATTTTTAACTGTTATAAACCCACAATAAATTTATAATAAAATAATATTTTCAACTTTTTCAAAAGTGCCCCTCATCTCTCTTATGAAACCGTACATCCCTTCTATTAAATTAACACGTCCAAAGGCATTGGGTTCAGCCAAAAACTACTCAAATATCCTTCTAACTACCCTAAATCCATCCTATTGATCTTACTTTAATCATAATGTCAACCTAAAGATCCATTTTGTTCAAATCCAAAGGAAGCACCGAAAGAAGAGGTAATTATTTAATCACCTCTTTTAATATTTTTTTTCATATTCTACTTCCTATTTCATTGTTATTTTCATACTAAAATAATAAATCCAGTACCTTATGCATAATGATATGTAATTATAAATATATTAAAACCACATTAATAAATCTATCCATCCTACAAATGACAATGTCATCATACGCACGTATGTAGGACTTACAATCTCCACATCGTGGTGTAGTTTGTTATTCAACACTTCATTATTTTTATCGGTATTATAATGAGTATAATTGATGTAAATAATAAATATCACATATTTATTATTTGGTATATATAATATAACATCCAATTACTTTCTATTTTACCATTAATAGAATGATATTGTCACTTGTGTGTACGTATGGCTTATCGTCTCCACGACGTGATGAGATTAGTCTCCAACGATTTCTATTCAAGAATATTTATAAATATATATATATTTATTAAGTATGATAAATATGAAATAAAAATTATGTTTAAATAATTTATATTTTTTAGTTAAATATATGTCTTTTACTTTCTTCAATAGTAGACGATAAGAAAACGGAAACAACGTTAATGCGTACGTACGAACTACCGTCTCCATGAACGATGATTCCATTTAATATTTATATCTATTATACATATTTATATTATGAATATATATGATATATAAATCATGTTACATATTATGGACATATGTGAATCATGATCTATGTGATACAATAAAAAAACAAGTTAAAACACATGCGATAATGAAAGCGATTATTACCCGAAATGTTTCTTTAACATGAAATTATTATTAAATGGGTATTATAAAATAATAAATTAATCATGTATGATATAATAAATATTAATATATTTCTGTTATAAGTTAATAACATAATATGGTCACTAAACATGACGTTAAACATACCCTCAACTAAAGGAAAGTACAAAGTAAGGGTTAATTCCTCAATCTCATTATTATCCGAGATTGTTTATGTGTAAGTACTTATTTGGACATATTTATCATCCATGTCCATGTTTCATTCAAATTATTTCAAAAATAATCATTTATGGTTTTATGGAAGGGTATCATTAACTATATCATCATTTTAAATTTTTAAATGAAATATTTTTCGAAATCAATTTATTTAATTTCAATACATTCAAAATGATTTTAATGAATTATTTAAATAGACATTTTTATTTTAAAATTTTAATTCCTTTAAAAAGTTTGAAAGTGGTATGGTAAAATTTGATTCCAACATCCCTTTTAAATGAATCCTTTATATATTGTGTAACTTTTTAAATGATTTCAAGCAAATGTATATTTCTCTCAAAGAGTATTAGTGTTCATTTTTAACTATGTCTACACCTTTATTGTATTTTATTATTGATTGAGTTTGATTTATTATAAAACAATATTCCATATTGTATTTAATAATTTAAATTATGTTATATTTTGTATGTTCTATTTCTATACCATTTATGGATTATGGATAAGGTTTTGAAATTTTATGTGCTTGTTTTAATACGATGGATTCTGTTATGTTTCACTATTTTCATTTGAAGAATGCATTGGACAAATTAAGTGATGGAAGGGGCCTTCTATAGCCCATTAATGAATCGATAGGTCTCGTTAGACAAACTAGTGTCTTTGAACAAGGCCTTGAGAAGATTTATATTTAGGTTCTTGGCATGAGGCCTTAATTATGTGGTTAAGATGTACGAATAATGAATTCCATAATTATGTGATTAGTTATTGATGTTAAATGTGATTATTCAACTTGTATAATGTCAATGTAAATAAATAAATTGAATTATTTGATTTATATTTTCAATATTATGTTTTATATCATGATTAAAAGTTTTCTATTTCAATTTTATACCTTTATATAAATTTTATTGATTATTTACGATAGCTTTCGCTATATTGTTTGTCTTTACCCAGCATCTGAGCGCACCATAATCACATATTTTATTTTCCTAGGATACCAAAGAAGTAAATTATGAATGATATGAAGGGTTAAGCTATGAGAATAATTTCATCCTCAATTGATTATCTTTTCAATATTTTATGTTATAAATTGTAATGTTATGTTATTCTATGTGATATATTTTATAAGGATGCTAAAATGACTGGTCCTTCAAGACTTGATTCCTCGTAATCATGCAAATGTATTAAAATAATCGACTGACTCTGGGCTTTTGGGGTTGGGGAATTATAGGTGATATCAATGTAAGATTAGCAGTATCCTTGGAATCTATATTTAGATAGACTCATATTTGGTGACATTACCCTATGATAGAATTTTAGGATTAGTATAGGAGGACTTCCTAAAATTTTGGTAATGTAGAGATTATGTGTGTCTTCCAAAAAATACATCCATTTCTAGATACTACAGTGGACGTGGTTCTTGCATGGATGTACATAGGGATTAAAACTATTGATAATTTGTTTTGGGCTTGACTGGGGGTAACCTTGTACTTGACAATGATCCATACTGCGCACCTGGTTTGACACTCCAGGGGGATATGCTTAGGATAACCCAAATATTCATTACAAACCATTAAAAAGTAATTATGATTATATATATCCATAAAAAATACATTATTAGGATTATCATATTAAGTATGCATAAATTTTCTCAATATACATTAATTATTTCACTAGTTTTGAATCATGCATTATGATTCATAACCTAATCCAGTGTATGGAATTGTTTTGAAATGGAGCCAAGTAGAAAGAATGACTACCCAAAAAATGCACATGTTCTAAAGAGTAAGAAGTATAAAATCTTTCATTATATTAAGTAAACATTTCAAAGTGAATTAGAATCCCATTCATTCTCATCATATGAGGAAATAATATCATGTGATGATAAGATACATAATGAATTCTCACAGTCATATGGATTTGAAGGGATGCATGAGAAGAAGCGGGTAGAATAAAGAATGAGTGGGAGTAAGAGAATGGATTATTTTCACATATGTGATAACCATAGAAAGAATCACCCTGGTAAGTGCTTGTAATGAGTGGGTGTTTGTTATAAGTGTGGGGAAAATAGTCATTAGAAAAAAGAATGAAAATGGAAGAAATAAAATACTAATATTTACTATTTTAACTGTAGTGAAATAGGGAATTACAGAAATAAATGTACTAAGAATCAAGCAAATATTTCTCAGTAGAATCAAAGTGATAAAGGTCAAGCATAAGATGTTACTACAGTCGATGTAGAATAATTAATGTATTTTTGTTTCTAGATTGAAGAATTATGTCATTTCAGTGTTGTATCAACAATGTACAAGTAATATGAGTTATGGAAATAAATAATGATTGTAATGTTGTACTATTTTATTTTGTATTTTAGATTTTATGGTACTTAGAAATGTTAATCAATAGTAAGTTAAACTTTTTTGGGAAATACAGGGTTGAGGGAAAGATAACCCCTAATGTGGTCCTGATAATGAGGTAGTGATTTTGGAATAAGAGATGATGGATTTAGATACATTATATTGGATGTTCTTGAGCACCTTAGAACTAATTAATTGTTTTTTTATTACACAATTTTACGAGTTTACAAAATTTTTGGATTTAAGGAGTGTATTTGGTCTTCTATAAAAAATAAGAGAGTATTAATGTATTCAATAAAGGTTTATGTTAATTTAGGGTGTTACCATGTTTTATGATAATACATGATAAAGGTAGTCACATATTATCATGTGGAAAAAGATATCTTCATTATGTTTACCCAACATATAAATTTCTTGTCTTTATTAGGGAAAACGTATTTTGGACAAGTCTAAAGGTTGGAATGGAGTAACATGAGCACTTGAAATTTTGTTTCTGGATAAAGTATAATTTATTGGATAATTTGACATAACATTTTTGGATTTCAGAAATCATATAGAAGATTAATGGAATACTATTCGGCCATATGAGTATTAAAATCTATTCCATGCATTAAAAAAAATTTAAACATTGATTTTCTAGTATAAGGGATGAAGTGAAAATTGATTGAAGCACAACCAAATGATGATATTATGATTATGAATGGTAATGAAATCAAGAATGTTTTCTTTAGTTATTATATTGATAATAAATTAAACCCTCCTTTTCAAAAAGAAGTACCTAAAATAATGTGTTATCCTAATACCTTATGTTTTTTAAACCAATGATACATTAAATCATCAATGATTTATGGCTTTGAGGCCCTCAATTTTACATTTATTATTCACTTGTTAGTGATTGATGACCTCAATCACTCCCTAAAAATATTAACGTTTTTCATTCAATTATTGGTCTCTTAATTTCCACCAATTTTATCATATTAGAAATCTTAATTTGGTGGCGACTTCTTCATTTCTATTTCCCTCTTATTATGACTAAATTTTTTAAACCCTATTTATGATGTGGGATTTCCACAAAGAAATTTTATATTTTTCAATCATTTATTTTTAATAAAAATTTAAAATTGCATGGTTGAAATTTATTGAATGAGGGGAGAATGTAACACCCCAAGATTTCAAAGCAAATTATCTCTTTAAATTATTTTAATAGCATATATTTTAGGCAACACAAATTTGGCTTGCGTTATACGCTTGATTGACTTTCTGTGAAATAATACATTAATATTATAATTATTTGAATGATATATTAATTCATCAATTCAATATTGTAATATGAATATAAAAAATTAAAATTTAACTATTATTTAAATTTTTTTCTCACAAGTAAAACATATTTATAATGAAATGTATATGTTTTGTTTATATAGTTATATATTTAGAACAAATATTTTCATAAAAGAAGTACTTTTATGTATTTTTGTGTACAATAATAAATTTAATTTTAGACACTCCTAAAAATTGAATTTGGTAAAATATAATTATTTTTTTACTAGGAATATCAAAATTATCTTAATATGAAATTTTGTTATTTTTCTACAAAAGTTCATTTTTTAATGAATACTTGAAAAGTAATACATTTTAATTCGAAACTTCCTTTTAATATAATTTATTTATATAGTTATATTGTAATTTTATTTTGTTTTGAAAGTATAATTGTATTATATTTTTATTATTTAAATCAATTTTGGTCATTGGATGTAATTTCACAGTGAAATTGGACATAAATAGATGTTAATATTTTGGTAGTTTTTATTTCTTAAAACACACTTATTTGGTTTTGACAATGGGAATTAATTTAAAATTATTTTCTTCAACTTATGTGTTCTTAATTTTGAAAAATGGATTCCATATTTGGAATTAGGAGGTCTAAATTGTGTAAATAGGTATCTTTTACTTTTATACCTTATGAATAGTAAATTCAGTAAATATTTTTGGACCATGGTTAAGGGGTAAATCCTGCAAATAAGGTTAAAAACTAATATTATAATAATATTAAGTTACCCTAACACATGTAATAACCCTATTGGATAAGATATTTATGAAAATGATAATCATTGGGAATATTTTATAACCCCATGAATCCACATTGGTGCGAAAAAGACATTTAATTACTTTTAATTTTATGTTAAGGAAAATATATCCTAAACATGTATCTTTTAGTAACAAATTTTTTTTATGGTGTTATATAAGTGATATTTTCGACTACAAATAGAAGTTATAAATAAAAAAATATTTCATATATCTTGTTATTTTATTTATAATTTTTATAATCAAATAAATAAATATATTTATAATATAATGATGATGTTGTGATTACCTTATTAATGAATGATTTAAATAAATGAGAATATAAATATTAAAATAAATTTATTTTGAAACTTTTAATATCTTCCATGAATTTTATGGATTATTATGACTATTTTTATATTAATATATGATGTTTTTTAACAGAATCACGTAATTATAGATTTTTAAATAGTCAAGATATGAATAGTATAAAATTGATAAAAATGAGTTTTTAAAACAAATACTATTTTATTAAATGATATAATAGTCCTAAAAAATAAGATTCATCCAAATGACTTAGGTAATGTTATATATTTCCTTAATGAACCACTTGAGGTTCTCTTGGAATTTTATAGTAACAATATTAACCATGTAGTATAAAATACAAGAAGACGTAGTAAAAGTTAAACTATTTAACTAAGGGTTATGTCTATAAGATAAGGTTAATATTGTAACCTAAAGATGTCTAAAACCTATAGGTTCAGAGTATTTAGACCCATCCTTATCTTAGTCTCAAAATAAATCCATTTATATATTGTATAAACCTAATATAATTTTATAACAAATAAATACTTCCATATTTTCCTACAGTGCCCCTCACCTCTCTTATAAAATGGTACTTCCGCTTCTATTAAATTAACAACTCCAAAGGAATTTGTCTTTGACAATAGATTCCAAAATATACTCCCAACTACACTAAATTCTTCATGGATGTCATACATTGATCAGAAAGCCAGCCTACAGTGACATTTTGTTCAAATAAAAAAGAAACACCCAAAGAAGAGGTAATTATTTTATCACCTCTTTCGACGTTATTTTCTTCTTCTACATCCACTTTCATTATTGTTTCCATGAGAAAATAATAACTTCAGTACCTTCTAAAAAATGATATGTTATTATAAATATATTACAACAATATTCATTATTCTATCCATCCTATGAATTAAAAAGTCACCATACTTGCGTACGTAAGACTTACAATCTCCACGGCGTGGTGTAATTTTCTATTCAACACTTCATTATTTTTATTGGTATAATAATGATTATAATTGATGTAAATAATAAATATAACATGTTAATGATTAATTATATATTATATTCCATCCAATTTCATTTTATCTCACCATCAATAGAATGATATTTTTGCTCGTGCATATGTACGACTTACCTTCTCCATGACATGATGAGATTCATTATCAATGATCACCATTCGAGAATATTTATAAAATAATATATATTTATTAAGTATGAAATATATGAAATAATAATGATACTATAATAATATATATTTATCAATTTAAATATATATTTTTTACTTACTTCCATATTATGTGATAAGAAAATGCAAACAACGTTCATGCATATGTACGGATTACAGTCTCGATGAACGATGTTTCCTTTTCATATATCTAACTATTAAAAATATTTATATATTGAATATATATGACATATAAATCATTTTTTATATTCTGGAAGTATTTAAATCATTACCTAAGTGATACAATCAAGAATAAAATGTTAAAACACAAGCAATCATGAAAGAAAGTTTAACCCAAAATGTTACATTAACATGGAAATTATTATTAAATGGGTATTATAAAATCATAAATTAATAATGTCTGATATCAAAAATATGAATATGGTTCTGGTATAATTTAATAACATACTATGTTTATTATACAAGAGGTCAAACCTACCCTCGACTAAAGGAAAGTAAAATTTAAGGGTTAATTCTTAAATCTCATTATTATCAGAGATTGTTTATGAATAAGTATGTATTGGGATGTATTTATCATCTATGTCCATGATTCATAAAAAATTTCACAAATAATCATTTATGTCTTTATAGAAGGGTATATTTAACTAGATCATATGTTTAAATTTTCTAATGATTTATTATTCAAAATCTATTTAATTAATGCCCTTAATTTCTCATTGATTTTAAGGATTTATTTATATTGACAGGATTGTTTTAAAGTGTTAATTCCATTAAATTGTTTCAAAGTGGAATGAGAAACATTTATTCAAAAATCTCTTTTAATTGAATTACTTTATATATTATGTAACTTTTAAATGATTTCATGAAAAGTTATATTTCAATCAATGATTTTTATTGATCATGTTCAACTATGTCAACCTCATTTATGGGATATTATTCTTGATTGAGGTTGATTTATTATAATAAAATAGTCCATATTGTATTGAATGAATTATGATATTTTCGTCTGTGGGTGAGCTATTTTTATAACATTCATGGTTTATGGTTAAGGTATTGACATTTCATATACCAGTTTTAATATGAATGATAATGTTATGTTTCACCATTTTCATATGTGGAATTAATTGGATTTAGTAAGTGACAGACATGGCCGGCTCAAGCCTGTCGATGCATCGGTAGGTCTCATTAGACAAACCGGTGTCTTTCCATAAGGCCTTGAAAAAATTTATATTTATTGTATTGGAATAAGGAATTGAATTTTTTGATATGATGTCTGACATTAAGCATTCCATCATTATTAGAATAGTTATTGATGTTACATGTTATTATTAAATTAGTAGAATATCGATGTGAATAAATAAATGGAATTATTTTATTTAACATTTCCATATTATGAGGAAGTTTATAATTAAAGGGCTTGTGTATCAATTTTATACCTTCCCATAAAATTTTAGGATTATTAATGATATCTTCTGCTATATTTTTAATCCTTACTGATCATCTGAGCTCACAACTTTCAAAAGTATTATTTTCCTAGGATTCTAATAAGTGAATTATGATTGATATGCATGGTTAAGATAGGGGGAATAATTTCATCCTCAAAGGATTATCTACGCTATATTTTATGTTATAAATTCTAATGTTATGTTCTTATATGTAATCTATTTTCTATGACTGTTAAAATCACCTATCATTTGAGACATGATTCGTTGTAATTATGTAAATGTATTAATATAATGCACCAGCTATGGGCATCTGGGATTGGGGCGTTACAAAATATTATTCAAAAATGGATGATAAAATGATATAAAAGGACTATATATGATATAATATATAAGAATATAGTTGTATTATAATTTGTTCACATGATTTAAATAATTATAATTTATGTTAAGGAAAGTTCAATGAAAGTAAAATTCAAGGTAAGGGATTTCATAACTCAATTATTATTCATTGGATAAAAATTCAATTTCATTGATTATGTTTTGATAATATTAAGTGTTGAAGTAAAATTGAATATATTATTTTTTATTTGCAATTTTTATGATTATTTATATCTAATACACATAATTGATTCATTTTATTAATTCACACTTCAAGGATATTATATTTGAAATAGTTTCTAAACTAACATTTATATCAGTGAGACATATATCATATCCAATTATTATTTCATTTGAGTAGTTCATATATTTATCCTTTGAATTTTTTTATCATGAATATATTTTTCTCAGTGGTATCAAATGTTTCATTTAAATTTATTTATTTCACAGTTCATTGATTAAATTTATTACAATGTGGTAATTTTTTATATCACAATATCATCATCTTTTGAGATTTTTTAAGTCTATGTCTCCACTGAGGAGTATTTATCTTCTCCTCTGATGTTATAAAAAAATTATTTCAATAATGTTTTAAATATTATGTAGTTATTTATTAAAGTCATTTTGACCCATCTTTTACTTTCTAATAAATGTCTAAAAGGAATCATATTGTTGTTTTCCAAAACATATTACTTTATGGAATTTCTTAAAAACATGTAAAAGGAATGATTTTTTAAATTATACAGAATGAATGGAATTTCCCAACATCAGGACCACTTAATGATTTAATGACTTCATAATATTTTTACAAAGTTAATTTCAAGTAAATATATTTCATTATTATGTGCACTGTTTCCAGACATTAAAAATTATTTTCAAGTAAAAGGTTATATTTCCACATGAAATATTTGAGAAATCAATTTAAATTATATTATTATATGTAAACATACCACAAAGAATCTAATATTGAGTACATATTCTATTAAAAACATCCATTGTATTTAATTTGCTAATTTAAGCTCATTTTGATTTGGGAAAGTGTTGATATTTTGTATGACTAGTTCTTCTAATAATAATAGTTACTGATTTTGTTAAGGTATGTTGACTCAGTTCGACAATTTATTCATATGATAAATGATTTGGTAATAGTTAGTTATAGGAGGGTCCATTATATACCATCTAAACCTTCATATTCTCATGAGACTAACTATATAGGGTTCAAGAAAATTCCTTACCTATTTATACAATTCATGGAATGAATCTGTGATAAAGATTGTTTCTTCGCATGATTTCTTCATAATGACATATTAATGGCACAAATACATGAAAGTATGTTTCAGATGATTGAAATTATGAATTCCATTAGATTGAGATTATTTATTGATATTCCATGAGATTATTGGGCTAGAAAAATATCCATGGAAGTTTTTCATTGTCATGAGATTATTTATATTGAATTGTAGGATAATCTTTTATTATTGCTAAATTATTCTCATTTTATTGATATAATGGAATTTTTTTAAGTTTTTTAAATTTACTATAAAATTTATTCTTAAATATTCAGGTTAATATATCATTCACATCACCCTTACTAACCAATTGAGATCACACATTTCTTCTTTTTAATTTTTAATCCTAGTTTCCATAAATTTAATTATGATTGATATGCACGGGTATATTAAGTGGAATAACAGAGATTTAGAAAATATATTATGTATAAAATGTAAATTGAATTTTTAAAATTGTATCAAATTTATCAATACTATTAAAATATTTGGCCCAATGGAATCTGATTTCATTTATCTTGTCCCAGTGTAATAACATAAGGTACCAGCTCCTGGGTTTTTGGGTAAGGGTCTTTAGAGTTTATATTAGTGATATTTCAGTATAATAAATTGGAAATATAAGTTGAAAATCTTGGATTTGAAAACATAACCCTATAATAGACATTGATAAAATGTCTAGGTATAGGATATCATCTTATATATTTTTCATTGTCCATGGATAATGAAGGTTAATTGTAAAGAATCATAGATTAAGAAGTATATGTCATGATTCTGACATCCAATAAATGATTGTTCATGACTATAACACTATGAGTTTTCTTTATCACAATGTGAATTAGTTATTACTTAATGGATAGAATCAGAAGGCAATTAGATAATATTGAATTTTATAAAACTAATTAGAAAGAAAAATGAAATGTAGATTAGATTAATAGATTCTATTGTTATTCCTAATTAATTATCACAATATATGATTAATAAAAAAACCATTACCAACTCTTGGACTCACCAAAGAAGAGAAGGATAAGGTTTTCTGAGAGACTAAGTGTATGAGTGTCTGATGGAAATGAGATTTAGTTCTATATATGTCTATAAAGTGAGAAGAAAAATCAATGTGAAAGTATTAACAGAATGGGAATCAGTTTCAAGTGTGGAATAGAATTATGTAAAGAATGTATTATCCTCCAAAAAATGAGAATTTTGGAAAATTATTCCCTCTGTGGTATAATCTATGGTTTAATGTTCTAAATATAGAAACAATGGGCACAATGAAAACATATTTCCTTGGGGCTGAAGAGAATCATTAATGGCATAAAATTGTGGGATATACTTTATATTATGAAGAAACTCAAAATGAATAATGAAAGGAAATAGGTATTAAGGAATAAATGATGAAGAATATTTAATTTTTTAAGAATGATGTACAATTATTAATTCTTTTGTGGGCTTGGATTCATGAATTATTTTATCAACTATGATATGTTTATAAAAATCACGAGTTATAAAAATATTATACTATATTACTTCTTAATTATGTATTCAATGAATTCATGTATTCATAAAGTTTTTTGGTGATTACGGTATTCATATATGTGGAATGTGATGATAATAGATACATTATGTGTTTAGGGAGTCTAAAATTATGTTTATATTTGAAAATTATTGGCATTATATATAAATATTTGGTATTTGAATTTGGATAGATACATTTTTTTGATCATTAAGGTAATAACTTATTATATTGTATAACTTGATATTTTGATATCAATATTTTAGGTTAATGTGTTATTTATTATATTATAAACATATTTAAAACAATTTTTTATAAATAATTATATGTTGAACAGATGAATTGAGTACCTTATGATTTGTTTAATGTGAGTCTGGTATGAAAAATATATCTTGAAAATCCATTTCCCAGTAAAATAAATGAAGTGTAAAGAGATCAAATCACAACCAAGGGATGATAATATTCTCATTACATGTAAATTTATCAATTGTGGTTATTGTATCAAGAAATTGTCGTAAAAGTAGAGGAATCCTACTAATCTCAGAAAAATTATTTGGGATTAAAATTTTTATCCATTTAATTTTAATTGTGAGAAATCAATACCTTTTAACAGATCACAATTTGTGGATTTGTGATGGTTAACTTCTTAATGACCATGTTTTAAATCATACTCCATGAAATCATGATAGTTGGATTTCTCCACTATTTCCATTTTTCCCTTCCCACTAATGTTTTCATTTCCCAAAGCCAAATTATACGGGGAGCTTCAAGTTTCCCTTTCTATCATATTAAGAGGAGATTTTATTGATCTTTTTTACGATGTGGTAATTACATAATGGAATTTTAAAATTTCAACACTTTTTTTGAATTTAAATAACAAATTTTGAGGTTAAAAGAACAGTGGAATGAAACACCACATGATTTTATGGTATGTCTCTTCTACAATTTGTTACCTTTAATAGCATTTGAATCTTGAAAATCCCATCTAAAACAAAAAATAGTGTCTTATTATAACATCCTCATCATGATTTCATGAATGAATAGTATTAACCATGTTATTCAATTTATTTATTATATATTAAATCTAACTTTTACCATTTTTCTATTGTTCCTTTTGTGCCATATATAAAAATAATATCACTTGTACACCTAAAAATGTATATTTTCTTAAAGTTAGGTTTTTCACCTTTTGATGGCACACTTCTTTTAAAAATAAAATTTAAAAATTTTAATTTATTTATAAAAATATAAAATCTATTTTTGATATCAGAATGTAGAAATTATATTAGGGTGATTTTTTTGAGAAGATTCATTTATTTATGATTAATGAAAATTCATATATTTTTATAAAAAAAATGGATTTTCATCTGAATAATTTATATTTGTAAATTATATTATTAATTATATTTAATGAAACATTGATCCAATTATACATATATTAATCAAATTACTATCAATTAAATATTTTTCATGATTACTTTGGATATGAAAACACTTCAAACATTTGAACATTTTCACTTCAAAACCCCACTTTTTAAACCCTTCTATGATATTAATTAAAAATTGTTTTCAGCCACCTTTTGTATTGAACTTTTTAGAAATGGATTCCATATTTCTATTCAGCTGGTCCATATTCTGTTAATATATCCCTTTTATTTTCAGCCAATATAAATAGTATCATTAGTAAAATTTGATACCACAATTAAGGGTAAATCGGGTAAATAAGTATAAAAATAAGTGTGATAAGGATTATAAAATTACCCTAAATCTTCTATAAATTTTATTTCACTAAAGGTATTCAACCATAAAAATCCGTGGGTAAAAAATAAAACCTATTAGTTCATTATTAATGTCTTTATTCCTTTATAATATTTTATTTATTGAAATGGAAAACATGTCACAATAATTTTTTTAATATGTATAACATTTTTATTACATGGTCATATAAAATCTATGATTGACCATAAATAGTTCTCCTAAATATAAAATATTTATATTCATCATGGAAACTGATTATTAAATGTTATTGAAAAAATATTTATTAATGGCCTCCACAACATTGATGCGGTAATTAATTTGTTATTGGATGTATTTAATAAATGATATTTAAACAACTCAATATATATAACTTTAGATAAATAATTTTAGTAGAAGTATTTTAAGATAAAATTGAAATATTATAGATTTATAAAATTATTTTTTTGAAGATATATTGTTTTATATCCTTTTTAAATGTCAATGTGATGAATAGTGTCACAGTTGATATTATTCATTGTTTTAAAAAATAATATTTCAATAAATTATATAAAATCACTAAAGATCTTTCATTCACCCAACTGATTTAGATAAGATTAAAAAGGCTATATATTATTCTTTTAATTGTATTTTTTTTTAATTTTTTAGTAACTATATTATCCCTCCAATTGAAGAAATCCATCTTATCATGATAATAATAATTGGGGTTAAATAAGGGTTTAAAAAATAAAAGGGTAAAAATTAAACCTAAACTAATATAAAAATTATGGGATTATAGTATTTAGTACCATACATATACTATATTCTAAATAAGTAATTTTAGAGACATTTTTAATTGAAACATAATTATATTAATCATATTTTTTGAGTGTTTCCAAAAGTACCTCTCACCTCAATTATAAAATTAAAAATCCTCCATCACTTATTCACACTAAATTTAGTATTTATGATCTATGAAACCCTATCCTTTTTACTTATAAATATTATAATCCAAATTATATAGGTATATATCATCCAATTATATCACTATATAACATAATAATAGATCTAAAAGATGCCCACATAAGAAGATGTAGTCGTTTTTTAACTCATTCATGATCATTTTTATTTTTTTCCTTTTGATTTTTTTATTCCATACTAAATTAATAAATCATATATAATAAATTTTATGATATTTTATTATTATTATGTTAAAATCATATTCCTCCTTTTAACAATCCTATTAAAATTTTTCAAGTTAGGGAATGATACAACCGCGCGGGCGTACGTATGACCTTCTGACTCCATGAAGCAATGCGATTCATTTTTTATTTTTGATATTAAATATTGATTATGAAATATTATATAATGAATAAATACATTATATATTAACATAATAAAAATAATTATGTGTCTTAACTATAGCCTATTCACGTGAACTTGTACCTACATAAAAAACATGCATAATAAAATTGAAGAAGTTGACACCGACAAAAAGAGTTGTAAAATATTATTAACAATTAGGGGATAAGATGATATAATAAGATCATATAAGAAATTATAAATTTGATTAGGGATATATTATAAATTAATAATAACATTCAAACCATTATTCATTAATTTAAATCACATTCACCTAAGGGAAAACACATTGTAATTGGTATCTTAATTCAAATTTAATTCATTGGATTATACATCTATTTTACTAACTATGTCATGATGAAATTATTTATGAAAACAATTTAGATTAAATTATGTTGTATTTCAACTTCTTTTTATGTGTATTTAGTATGGATACACCTATCTATCCATTTTATAATTTCTCACGTTAATGATATGGTTTGTGTAATTGATTCTCGTCTAACTTTTGCTTCTTGGAGACATATGTCATATTAAAAAATTATTTATTTTTTATAGTGAATATATTTCATGTTTTACACATCATATCTTCAAGATATTTTTCTTCATAATATTGAAGGATTTATTTCATTTTATTTCCTTCATGGCCCATAGAACTGAATTTTTTATAAAGTTGTAATAGTTTATATCACAATTTTATCGTTATTAATGATTTTATAGTTTCGGTATCTATTGAAGAATTTTTTTTCACATTCCCATGCTTTCTAAAATTAATTAATTCTTTTAATATTTCTCCAATGATTTTTTGAAGTCATTTTTACAAATTTTTTATTTTTCATATTTTTTAAAAAATGATTTTTTCTTGCTGTTTTCTTAAACAATGTAATTTATGAATCTTCTAAAAAAATTGTAAAATGAATTTTTTAGATTTTTTCAGTATGAAATGAATTTATATCTATCATAAAACCTTATAGATTTAAATCATTATATAAAATATTAGAATGTTATCTTCAATGAAAATAGTCTATTTATTACATTAATTATTTTATGACTTAAAAAATTATTTTCATAGTAAAAATAGTATTTTTATGCAACAAATATTAAAGTAAAATATTTCATGTATTTTAATCAATGTTAGAATTTTTTAAATAACTAATATTAAGGATGAAATATATTAACACCATAAATTATGTCACAACCCGTCTCCCAGGGCCCAAGTTGTTACATACCCTAAGCCCGCCTCCCAAAGGCCATGGGTTGGTGTATAGAACCGAAGGCATCAACCTGCTAGTGAGAGGTATTTTCCTGCGTATATGTATGCACACATCAACACCCAAACACGCCCCACAAAATAAAAGTGGAAAACAAGTATACTGAATGATATTTTGTGTACCAGTACAACTAAAAACAAGTGGGCCAGAACACAAACCAACAAAAGACACCTAAAAGCTGAAGAGTACAAGTAAAAGTTGTAACAAGTCTGCTGCTCATAACCCCACCCAATGGTAAGAGTAGGCTAGCTACTAGTTTCTGTGGTAGTACTCCCTGTCTTCATGATCTCACTAGGCCATGCCTGGTCCTAGGACACCATGTCCACCATTGAAACATCCCCCTCTAGCTGAAGACACAACACTTGCAGGAAAATCCCATTTAGGGGGAGTAACACAGTACTCAGAAGGGGACCCCAGTCCACTAAGAAGATAATACCACAAAGCACCCACAAATCAAAGACATAAAGTATATCTATGATGTAAGACCAACAATTAAGACCAAAAAGTATGGGAAACACGCACCAAGTACAATCTAAATCATAGGAAAAGGTCCATCGGCTATAGTGATGAACGTTTCATATAGTTGAGGGTCTTATCCCTGATAAATTATTGCTCGTCTATCGGACCACTAAGGATCCACCAGGCTACTGCTAATATTCCAGGCCACTAAGGATCCATGTGGATACTTCTTGTCTATTGGGTCACTAAGGAAGCTAGTGGATACCAGTCCTCTATCAAGCTTCTAATGATCCACACGGCTTCTACTCGTTTGTCGGGACACTAAGGATCCACACAGCTTCTAGTCACCTGTCGGGCCACTAAGAATCCACACAGATACAACAAGGGCCATATATCATACGTCAAATTCCACTAAGTCCCACATAGAATAAACCCAAAAGACCATCTCATTATAAGGTTACCAACAGAGAAGACGTCACATCGAACGAAAGCCCGGTCTGTAAGATATGTGAATTTTAGTAAAAAGGGACTAGTTTTATTCGAGTCCAATCCAACCTATCCATATGCCTACACCCACCAAAACACCCATATAGTCTCTTAGAAAGACTGTCTCATAATAATGGTACTCGTTCCACAGATGAATCATCAATCAGACACATGTAATGCAATTTATTGGCATTTTAGTGAAACTACAGCCGGTGTGGTCTGATGTACAGTTACCCAACCCAAGTCCGGCCTAGCCTGGGTCTTTCCTAGCCAACCAAGTAGGGCTGGTTCAGCCCAAGGGGGCGGCCCATACCCTACCCGATCTTCCTGGGGTGGACGGGTTTGTCTGACCCCATGCTGCTCTATGGGTCACCGTGGGGCCCCTTCCCCACTGTGGTCGAACAACTGCAGCCTGGTGCTAGCACGGTCGGATAAGTTGGCCGACCAAAATTCCCGCAAGCGGACGGATACTGAGTGCCACTAGTTTACCCAAGTGGCCCAAATGTGGGATTCCCCTCCAAGTGGTGTCAGTCGGCCCTGTGTCTCCATGCCATCTGCAGCCTCTTGTCGCTACAGAGTGCCAACGAGCATGCTGCCTCCCTCCATCCGTAGCCAAATCTTCCGGTGATTCCATCTGTGGGCCACCAGAGTTCTTTCGGTGGTCCGTTTCCTGATCTGCATGTTCCTATAGGCCTCATTGGTCTCTTTCATCCATTCCTTTTTCTCAGATTATTCTTGTCACCGATTTGTGGATACGACCATGAATATTACATGGGCAGAGGGACCCATGCCTTGTTCATTTCTACCCGCACCCTCCACGTTAGAGGTTTAAAATAAGGGAAGGTCAAGGGATTTCAATTCAACAAACAATAAAATTAATCCTAAATAGAAAATCCATGAACAAAATCCTTTCGTAAGAATAGATGATCCACAGATTAACCTGTTCATGGGCTAATATTCATTCATTATTTATAAAAAGAATGAAGAATTCATAAAACCAAAATCAAACCCTATCCTCATTGATGTTCATTGTCATAGCACTTCGTCCTCGAGGGTCTAAGAGGTTGATGGTTTTCATCATTCATCGAGGAACATCAAAATTGATGACGTCACACCGATGTTCATTATTATTTGTTTGGGAGGAAAATCCATCACAAGTTCATCATAGAATCCTCAAAGTTTCATCCTCGTTCCACCAACACATCAATAAATAAAAAAGGAAACACATCACAACCTTTTAGTTATGTTGTGATGTTGATTCATTAGGATGATTCATTTAGGATAGAACATCATTGTTACACATCATTAAAGAATCATTACGATTCATTATAATGATCCATTACTGAGCTCCACTAATGTGCCTCGCAACTACCTCATCACTACACCACAACATTGCTATGTCGCCTCTTATCTGTGAGAAAAGAAAAATATAACTTTTTAAGGTATTTTTTTCTTTTGAAATGTTTGAAATTTATCTTTTCTGTTCGGCACTTGATGGATGATGATATTTAATTTCTAGGAGAATACCACTAATCTGAGTTCGACAATGCCTTCGAATTTTTGATCCACGAACCGAATAAAATGTTTGAAAATCCCACTCACACATTTACTAAAAATAACCTAAAAAGTTCAAAAATTATATTCGGGCTAAGTGCACATTGGAATCATGTTCTGTTAGAGCATGTAGTCTCAACATAATTCCATTAAATTTTAAAAAAATTACATGTAAATTAATACACATTAAATTCTGTCTCCCATAGGGATTTACATTCCCAAAACCACAAATTGGGCTAATCAGACAAATGGGGGAACTGAGAATGAATCTAAGTCTCCCCCTCCAATGTGTTCTCCTAGAGATTACCATAATTCTACCAAACATGAACCATTGGAATCTATCACCCAAATATAAATATCTCATGTTGATCCTCTATCCCCACTGGGAACTTTGCAATCATCACCCATTGTCAATGTCCAGATCCCCCCAATCGATGACGTGTCATGGATCATACACGTATCTCCTCAGCTGTGACTTGTGGAAAACACCATGCACCTAGTGCATCTATGGGGGAAGAGCAAGGTTTTAATCCACCTCTCCAACTCTACTCCAGATGTGAAATCGTCTGATGATCCTCAGAGATAGCTTGTCACCCCAACCCAATCTCTAAATCCTCATCGGGGTGAGACCTGATGGAACACATGGCCTCCCTCCTCAAAATCCAAGGGTCTCTGTCTCCTATCGGAATAAATATTTTTCTTACTCTATTTTATCTTCAACCACACCTACATGATCTTCACCTTCTCAGTGCTATCCCATACCATGTCTGGACCCTTGAGTGATGAATCCCCTGTGTCTATCTAGCATAGAGGTGATCTGCAAGGCCACCTATACAAGGCCTCATACGGTGCCATTCCAGTGGTGGGGTGATAACCATTGATGTATTATTACTCCACCAGTGTTAGGTGGTCCTCACAACTATGATAAAAATCCACGATGCATGCACAAAGCATGTACTCCATGTTCTATATAGACTGCTCTTTCTAACCATCCGTCTGGGGATGAAAAGTTTTGCTCGAGCGTATTTGAGTCCCGAACGCCTCCTATAATACCTTCCACAACTGGGATGTAAATCGTGCATCTTGTTCTAAGACGATTGTTGAAGGCACTCTATGTAGCTGCACTATCTTCTGAACATAGTAGATTCCCATGTCCTCTACTGGTACCCTCTCATGGATGGAGAGGAAGTTAACCAACTTATTAGGTTGTTCAATGATCATCCAGATTAGATCATGTATTCTAGATTTACATGGTAACACTGTCATGATGTGTATATAGATATTGTAGAATTTCCACTTGGGTACTCATGCGGTTGAGCCAAGCCTACTAAATTGCTCAACATTCTCTTGCTAACAAGTGAGGCATCATGAGACGAACTCAGCCACTTCATTCTTAATTACTAGCCTCCAATACTAATGTCAACGGTCCTAGTAAATCTTCTCCACTCTGAGATGTTCTTCCAAAGGGGATGTACAAAACTCCATAAAAAACATCTCCCACAACGCCACTGGTACTATGGTGCGCCCTCTAAAAAAGATGATGCACTCATCAACTATCAAAAATCAATCTGGGCCATGTCATGAGGATAACTGAGCACATCAGGACTCACAGTCAACATTCACTAGTTGTTCCACCTTTAATATATGTAAGAATGGGGGAGTAATAGTCAATGAATAAAGTTAATCGTCTCCATCATCATCCACAGTGGATATTTACATCGGAGCTAGCTCCTTTGTCACCTCACTTGGTATCTACAAACCGATCCTCCTGTTAAGTTTGTTTTCTACCACATTAACCCTCCCACGA
The DNA here is from genome assembly GCA_963277665.1 of Viscum album. Lineage (NCBI taxonomy): Eukaryota > Viridiplantae > Streptophyta > Magnoliopsida > Santalales > Viscaceae > Viscum > Viscum album. Next base: position 987,830,216 of record OY728159.1, on the reverse strand, counting down.
GTATAGACTATCTCATAGTTATATTCCTGTAGGAACTCTAGCCATCACCAAAGTCGCATGTTCAGGTATTTCTAGGAGAATATATACATGAGACTCCTGTGGTTGGAGCAGATAGTAAACCATTCACCCGTCAAGTTGGGTTTCACATCTTCAATGAAAATACAACTAATGATAATTCCATATTGTGGGTCGCGTAATTCTACTCATATTTCCTCAACTATTGTGAGTCATATGTGATCAATACTTTCTCATACATTAGGTCACAACCCATTCCTGTCCCTAATGCATCATAGAAGACTACATACCCAATGACCTCTTTTTGTGGACTCAATATGGGGGAACTCACGAGTCTCTATCATAGATCTTGGAAACTCTGTTGGAACCTCCTCGTCCACTCAAATGGATGTCCTTACGTTGCTAAATATGAAATGTGTGTTTCTACTCTGGAAAAGTTAGGAAAGAATATTGGGTAGTATCAAAACAACCCCATCAAACTATGCACCTCAATCACACCCCGGGGTGGAACCCAAGTAAGAACTGCCTCTATCATCACATGATCCACTACAACTCTTGCAACCAAGATGATGTGTCCAAAAAAGTGGACCTCCTGAATCCATAACTAGACCTTCGAGAGATTACCATAAATTTGGTGCTCTTGAAATGTATCTAAAACATTCCACAGGTGTGTAGCGTGCTCCTCCTCCAATGTTGAGTACACCATGATGTCATCAATGAAGAATACCATGAAAAAATCGAGGTAAGACTGAAAGATAATGTTCATGTGTCCCCTAAACATTACTATTGTGCAGTTCATGCTAAAAGGAATCACAAGAACCCATAGTGTCTATACTTTCATAGAAGGTAGTCTTCAATATTTCCCCATCCCATACCCAAAGATAATGACCTCCTAATCTGAGATCTTTCCTGGAAACATACCTTGCTCCCATCAGTTGATCAAAGAGGTCATCAATCCATGACATTGGATACTTGATCTTCAAAGTCACCTAGTCTAGGAAATGATAGTCCATGCATAACCTCAAACTCCTATATGCCTTCATGGAAAACAACACATGGGCATCCCATGGGGAAATGTTGGGCCTCACAAAGCCCTACTCCTACAAGTCCTACAGTTTTACCCTCAATTGATGAAGCTCTTCGGGAGCCATCTAATATTTTGTTGTGGGTATCAATGTTTTCCCATGGTATATATTAAATAATAATTTTAACTCTCAACGAAGAGTTAAACATGGAACATCGTCAAGGGAGACGTCGTTATACTCTATTGTCACTAATGAACTTGATGAGTCATTACATTTAGTGCACTGAGGGTCGAACTAGCCTACATAATAGGAATTGGCTACAACATCCTCCAAATGAGTCCATCAAGAGCTGTATGGATTTCCCCTATTCCAATAATTTGAAATCTAGTTCCATCTCCATGGATTAACCACATCCTTTACGTAATACAGTCAATCTTGGCACAAATGGTACAAGTCCATACCAAGAATGATATCATAAGTCCTCAACGCTATTACCAAACGATCCAAAATGATACTCTCAACTACAAGAGTTAGGTTACACTTCCAGCACTAGAGTGTGGTCGTTGGGTCTCCTCTAGTATGAGTCTATAAAAGTGAAGGTCAAGTCCACGGTCTTAACAAGAACCTCAACATATCAAACTAGAAGAAGTGGCTGGAATGGAAAATCACTGGTACAAGTCTCTATAAATACTTAATCTAAAGTAGAAAGACACAAATTATACCTTGATTCATCCTTGTAGTCATGGATTCATAAGCCTCTATAGTTTGGAATTGTCTCCTCTCTATCCTAGTAGCATGAATGGTGGAACAATTTTTCACGAGATGTACTGTTTCGTGACAAGTATAGAAAAACCTTCCCTTCTAGAAACTAGAAAGTTCCCTATAGTGAACCCTCTAGTTCTATGGTTTAATTTTCACCCTTATTGTCTGCAGGTCATATTGACCCTACATATCAGGTGATCAATGCCTCAGATGCCTGTGACACACATTTGAACCTTGTTCCTCCTTTCTAAGTACCAAAAGAGCCATCCGCATCTCGGTTTGGTAAGCTTCAACCACCTGAAACACAAGAGGTGGGCCTTCTAGCTGATCAAAGGGTGGTGCTAACACCAGTATACCACCCGGTGGGGCCATCTATAGCATTGGACACTGAATGGATGCCTTCTTTCTAGAATAAATGTCTTCATGACTACGTATCTGGATCTGAACTGGCTATCCACATGGAGGAATTCTGAAATAGATCAATATGGACCACAATCAATATATTATACCTGGTGAGATGAATCTTATAAAAAGGAACATAAATAGATTGTTAGGAGACCAGTGTTTTTATATTTAGAGGTGAAATGTAGAATATAGGATCCTGGTGTATGGATTCTTTGGTCATCACACCAATACTAGAATCCCTAGATTTGATTGTTGAACCCGAGACACTCACCACTATTTCCCAAAAAGAAAACAACTGAATCCTAGTCTTTGAGGTAGAATCGACCACCTTTGATACCACTTTTTTATGACCTGTACTCGAAGGCTCGGGTCATGACACATCCCACGCCTGCCTCCTAAATGTCAGGTGTTGGGGACTAGCATTGTTGGTGTCTCTACCTAGAAGTGGGAGGCATTTTCCTGAGTACATGTATTCACACACATGCCCAACCACGTACCAAAAAACAAAAGTGTAAAACAAGTATACTAATAAAATTTTTGAGTACATGTACATCTGATAAAAAGTGGGCCATAATACAAACCCAATAGAAGACAACTGAAAACTGAAGAGTAAAGTAAATGCTCTGATCAAGCCGACTACTGAGATCCCCACCTGATGTTATGAATAGTGTAGCTACTGGATGTTGTGGGAGTACACCATGTCTTCCCGATCTCACTGGGATCCACATAGTTCTAGGACACCATGTCCACCAACAAAATGCATGTCATCTGTATAAAAGAAAACATGTGCGGGTGAATCCCGTGTAGGGGGAATAACCCACTACTCATAAGGGGACCCTAGTACACTAAGTAAATAACATCAGAAAGAAACCAAAAAGAAAATGTAACTCCCCAACCCTAGTTACCCCAAATCAATGCTTTATTATATTTCATAGGCATGATACAAGGAATCGTGTCCCAAATGACCGATCAGTTTAGTTTCCTTGGATGTACTATATACATACATAAGTTTTACATTACATGATGAAATAAAAAATAACATTGTGTCCCCTTTGAACACTCTTATATCCCTTAGCCTATTCCTGTAGGTTAATCGTAATATTCATCTTTTAATCCTTGTAAAAATAAAACATATGAAAGGGGTGAGCTCAGATGCTCAGTAAGAATAATAATATAGCAGAAACTATCATAAATTAGAAGAAAAATTTAAGGAAATGTATAAGATGAGAACACAAGCCTTTTAAACAAAAACATAGACATAATACGACAATGATAAATCAAATAATGCCATTTACTTATTCACATGGATACCCTACTAGTAAAATAATCACATGTAATATCAATATCCAATTTCATAATGATGAAATGCATAATTCCAGACTTCATAACCATATAGTCAAGGCCTTGTGCCAAGACTACAAATAATATTTTTTTTCAGGCCTTGCTCTAAGACACTAGTTAGTCTGATGAGAACTACCGATGCATCGAAGAGCTATAGCAGGCTCTTCCCATCAGTTACTAAGTACAATGCATTCCTCATATGAAATGGTGAAACATAATCTAAACATTCATATTAAAACTAACATACAAAATGTCAATATTTTAACCACAAACCATGAATGACATAGAATTAGCACATCCACTGTCAAACATAACTCATTCAATACAATATAGATGATCATATTATGATTTATCAACCTCAATCAAGAGTAAAATATACTGAAGGATATTGACATAGATTAAAACAGTCATTAAAAATATTTGAGATAAATATCCCCTTTTTTCTTGGAAACATTTAAATGACGCACTATTTATCAAAGAAGTCGTTTAAAATAGATTTTTGAATCAAAGTGTCCCATACCACATTGAAACTTTAAAAAATAATTTTAATTTTAAAACATTTATTTCAATAAAAATAATTACATAAAACCAGTTTTCAAACATGGACATTAATGAGAAATGTTTAGAAGAATAAAGGTTTAAAACATTTAAAACAATATGTTTGTTAAAGAGTTCCTAACCAAATAAGAGACACTCGAATACAAGTAATTGAACAATAACATTAATCAAAACATTATAATATCATTATAATAAAGGTATTCTTGATATGATATGTCAAAGGACATTATATACAACATATAAAATTGAATAGGTGCACAACGACAAATAGGTATCAAAGGAATGTAAATTGAGATGAAATACCTTATAAAGACTGTATCCTTAGATAAATGATGAATAAATGAAATAATTATGTGTGAAAAATATAAATACACTCAATATAATTGGATATTTAGTGTAAATCAATCAGGTTACATTAACACAAATTCTTGTAAAAACAAAACACATGACATGGATGTTTAACTCATTGAATGGAAATTGAGTTTAAATTACCCTTAAAAAGATGATATCAATGGAATGTGAATTTATCAATGGAGTGATAATGTGTATCAAAGGTATATAAATATAAAGGGGAGTCGATATTACTACATAAATAATAAATATTGATTCCATATATAATCTTGGAGTAAAATAATCAATGAAGTATGTGTAAAGGTCATTGAGTGGAAATTGAAATTTGAAATTCCCATTCCAATTTTGTAACTTACGAAACATACACCCAATTAAACAAGTATCATACAATGAAGATGGAAATAACTATAAATTAATGTATATTACACAATGAATACAATCATGGGATGTGCATACACCACACAAAAAATAAATAGTGGCAATATAGCATGAATCTCACGAGAATAAGAAGTGAGATGAAAACCCCTTACCTTGTACTTTTCCTTGGCCGAGGGTACTTTAACCTCATATATAATAGTTTAATCATTGTTAATATATTATAAAATAACTATATACAAAAATATGATATCATATATCATCCTCTAATATTGCTTTGTTAATAATATTTTAGTAGTCTCGTGGTTTTGAGTGTTAATTGATATGTTTTCCATTATATGCTCGGTTACATAAACCATTATTCTTATGAATAGGATGTATTTTATTCAAATCAAGAATGATATTAAGTTTTTAAAAATTATTTTTAATCATAAAAATAAAATTATTCTTGAATAATTATGATGTGAAATGAATCTCATCGCGTTTGTGGAGACGGTAATCCGTACGTACGCACGAGTGACAATATCATTATATTGACGGTGAAATTGTATGTAATTGTATGGTATATCATATATACAGAATAAATAAAATTTTATATTTATTATTTAAATCATTTATACTAATTATTATAATCATCCAATAATTAAGTGTTTGAATAACAAACTACACTAGGACATGGAGACAGTAAGCCGTACGTACACATATATGGTGACTTTGTCATTCATATGATGTATATAATAATTAATATGGTTATACCATTTTTATAATAACATAATAGTATATATAATATGATGGAGTTATTATTTCAGAATGGAAACAACAAATAAAGAGGAAGTGGAAAAGAACATAGCTTGAATGAGGTGATGAAATATTTACCCCTTCTTTAGTTTCTTCCATTTGATTTGATCAAAAGGGATCCTTAGGATGGATTTCTGGCCAAATAAAGGCCTCTAGGAAGAAGGGAAAAAAGTTGGGAGGATATTTGGGAAGAGTTTGGACGTTCCAAATTGCGTTGGAGCTGTGATTTTGAGATATGGGGATGTGCCCTTTTATAATAGGGGTGAGGGGCACTTTAGGAAAGGTTTCAAATATTATTTTACAATAAAATAATTTTCGTTTCCAATGGCTCCAAAGTGATTTATTTGGAGGATAAGGTGGGAATGGGTCAAAAACTACTCAACCAATGGGTTTTAGGTTGGTTTAGGGCACCATATTAACCTTATCTTATATATTTATTTCTTAGTTAAATTGTTTGACATTTACCATGTCTTTTTTTATTTTTATATTACATGGTTAATAAACATACTATAATAAGCCAATAAAACCCCATATGGTTCATTATTAATACAAATAACCTTATCTAAGTCCTTTGGCCGATCCTTAGTTTTTTAGGAATAGTATATCAATTAATAATATAGTATTTATTTTAAAAACTCAATTATGTCAATTTTGACACTATTTAGTATTTGGTTTTTGTGAAAATCATAACAAGTTGATTACTTCAAAAAAAATTAACCAACCATAACATGACATATTAACCTAGAAAATTATTGGAATTCCACAAAAGTCTCAAATTTCATTTATTTGGATATTTATAATATCAATTATTTTAATATATCATTAATAATGTAATTATTACATCAACATTGTGTCATAAATAAATTTAATTATTTAGTGTATAAAAATTATAAATAATATCCCATTATGTAGGAAATATTTTTAACTTTCTAATGAATATTTATAGTCGAATTTAACATATGTATAACCATATATTAAAAATGGTTTAGTTATTAAACAATGAATTTAACACTTTCAACTCATCTTTAAATAAAATAATACTAAATGTCATAATCAAATCCAAGTGAACAAAAAGGATCATATTTTCTTTCTAAGGTTTTTTTGGTCTAATTACACTTATCCAATAGAATTAGGACATGTGTTAAGGTCATTATAATTTAAATTTTACCCTTAATTACCCAATTTACTTTTAACGGTGGTAAATAAAAGTCAAAAGATACTATTCACCAAAACTTATTTCCATCTTATTGAACTAAATTTTAATTACAGATATTAACCATGTCTCTAAAATTGTTAAAATTCAACTCACAGAAGCGGTAAAATTATGTTTTATGCATATATTCAAAAGCTCTATGAAAGTTGGTGAATGACGGTAATAAGTTCAATAATATTTTATATATCTCAACTAATTATAAAATTATTTCAATGAATTACATTGATCATATATAGGGATTATTTATTTATTTATAATTAAAATAAATTAAAATAAAATAAATAATTATTTAAATAAAAAGTCGTTTTTAAACAATAACGCAATGTTTTTAACTATTCATCAAAAATTGAATGTTTTTAGAAAAATAAAAAAAATTACCCTAAGTTAATTTTGATATTCCTAATTCAAATAAGAATTCTGTTATACTAAATTCCAAACCTAGAAGTTTCATTAATTAATTTAAAATTAATTCGCATTGTCAAAACCGAAGAGCAGGTTTTTTAAAAAGTAAATACTATCAAAATATTGGCAAGTGTTTATGTCAAATTTAAATGTGAAATTACTTATAATGACCTATGTAGTATTAAATGATAAAAATATAATATAATTATTCTTCTAATACATTCAAATTCACAATTTAACACTATAAATTATTTTGATTAAAAATGTTGTTTTCAATAAAAGTTTAGTATTTTTTGGTATTTTTCAAAATATGAATGTTATCAAAAAAGTAACAAAAATTTATCCAAAATAAATTTTTATTTCCTGATTCTAAAGATGAATTTAATTTCATTAAATTAAGTATATAAAAGTGTCCAATATTGCTTTTAAAAAAGGGGTTTCCATTAAAAGGTGGTAAATTTTTTTTTTTTTTTGAAAAATACTTCTTTCATCTAAAAAATAAAATTTGTTCTTATATTATGTCTAGGAAATAGATAATATGGATTCTAAAATTATATAGAGTATATAAAATTCAAAATTTTGTTAATACTTTTCATAACAGCTTTTCAATGGCTAGTTTGGTAAGTAGTGGTGTGCTTGAACTCGGTGTTGTGTGTAGCTCAAGCTATTGAACTACATTAAAGAAAATAACATACATTGAAATATTGGGGTTTTGAATTCTTCCCCCTTTTCGAAACTGTGTTCTCATAATTTTAAAATTGGGATTTTGAAGTTCATTAAAAGTCCCATATCAGAAAAAGAGTTAATAAAACTATCACTTTAAAAGAAAAAAAAGAGAAGTAAAATAGTCAACCAAGATAACCCGTACTAGGATTCCTTGTAGGAAAACATAGATATAGAAGATAAACTAAGTGCCAAGTTCTGGTGGAGAGTGATAGAAAACATGATCAAGAGATTGTTAACAATAATAAAACCAAAAAATTGTGATGGGACAAATATTCATTAGTTTCTTAGTAGGAAAAGTAAACAAGCAACCTTTTTTGTTTTAAGTTCCATTTCATAAAGTTGGAGAATTTATTTATGAGATTTACTAAGAATATAAAGAGATATACATACTTTTTATGTAGTGTTTAATCCTTTAATAAATTTTTACCACTAACTCATCATTTTTTTCAAACGATGAGTATTCAAGATGACTTGGTCACACCTGAAGTGCTGGAATCAACTTCTAGAGAATCATGTAATCCACAAATGATAAACTATATATATTTACCTTGTCTATAGAGATTAACCAATACCAAAATTGTTATTAAAATATATTATGATCCCCCAAAAGGATAATCCTTTAGTGAAAGAAATACCAATCTTTATTTCTAAAAATCAACCAACAATACCCAAATTTCCATAATTATCATTCAATAAACAATTGTCCTTGAAATCCTTCAATATAGTCCAAACAAAAATTAAAACCCAAAACTTATAAGAATATGATTACACAGTCTTCTATATTAAATTTTATCTCTAAATAACATCGAATACTCTTAAAGTCACATAATTAAATGTAATTAAACTAATCACATATTCTATATGATTGGTTAATCATTTCTATAAATAACTCAAATTGCTATAAATCCACAACAAAAACATAGATAAGAATCCACCATTACTACTCAAGTGAAATCCCATAGTATTCTATTTTCCTAAGGCATATAGTGTTCCCAACAAAGTGAACGTCTTCCAAAATAACATTTATCACTTAATCACCAAATCATTTTCCTATACAAAGGATATCTATTTGATAAGACATGATATCCCATATCATCTTATTATTGATCAATAAAATCATTTAGCTAAAAATAATTAGTCACACTAATCAGGGACATCACGTAGTCTAGTGGTAGGTGATAAATCTTAAATGCACTCTGGTTGTGCATTCAATTCTCATATCTTTTTCCGATGTGATGGGTTGTCACATAGTCTGTGTGTGGTCCTTTTTCAAAATATATATTCTATAACATTCCCAAAGTGAGATAAATTACTCAAAATAACCATAACATAATATCATCACAAATTGTTTCTCATACCTCACAATTTCATCCCAATATTTAATAACATGTAATTGCCTCAAATTCAAATACCATATAATCCAAAATGGTTATTTATAAGAATAGAAAAGATAACTCTTCATAAAATATAATTTTGGAATAACAAACTGTACGGTTACACGTACAAGAGAAAATTATTCCAATGTAATCCCATCAACATAGAGAACTAATACTTTTAAACATTTCACCATCCATTTATTTCCATGTAGGTTTTTACTCGACAAAGAGGTTATCCTATTGAATAGGCAATTCACTCGAGTAGTTCCTAGGTCCCATAAATTTATGAAAAATGACTGTAAATGTATTCTTGGGATCATTTTTATTTTATTCCATAGTTATCTTCAATTTTTACTCATCAATTCATTATATTATTTCCTTATTTCCCACACATAAAGCATTTCTTTGTTCCATTTAGACACTTTCCTTGTGCCTCCTTCCACATTTACTACATGATAAAAATTGGGCATTATTTTCTTTATGGTATCCACTGATGGTGCTATTATCATTCACCTCCATTCTCATCATTGTTGATTCTGGGAGTTGGTTAATAAAAATGTTGTTGATCATATATTCGGAAAACTGAATCACCATGAACACGATATCTTTTACACCTATCAACATTCCATTTCATTACTCATTTCCACCATCGTGCCCACATTGTAAATCATTCTCATTGTTACTATGACATCCTTGGAATCCAGTCATTGACTTACTCAAGAATTCATTGTGTGGGTCATAAAATTATTCAGAGAATATCATAACACCTTATTTTCAATCTAAAACATTTTAGGATTAATCATGGTTAGTTATTCTCATATTATATTAAAATACATCAAATTGGTTTGTAAAGAAATTATGAATTATCCTAAGCCTCTACTTACTCGTATCTAGATAGGGATGTGTTTCTTGGAAAACCCACATAATATTTATATTACCAAAATATTGGATGTTCTACTATATTAATCCTCACTGTCTATCTTGGGGAAGTATTTTCTAATCAGAGTTTTTTTTATAAATTTAGCTTCCAAAGATTGTGCTAAACTTCCTCTAATACCAACTTTAACACTCTGACCCAAGTTACCCAGAATCAGTGCATTGTTACTAAAATTGGCATGATTCATGGAATCATGTCCTGAAAAACCGATCAGTTTAGTATACTTGAAGTACTAGATACATACATAAGTTTTACATTACATCATGAAATAAAAATAAACAACATTGTGTCCCCTTTGAACACTCTTATGTCCCTTATCATATTCCTGCAGGTTAATCGTAATATATTTCATTGCATCATTGAAAAAATAAAACATATTAATGGCATGAGCTCAAATTCTCTGTAAGGATAATAATATAGTGGAAACTGTCATAAATAAGAATAAACATTTAAGGCAATGTATAAGACAAGGAAACAATCCTTTTAAACATAAACTTCATCATAATATGGAAAATATTATTCAAATAATTACATTTACTTATTCACATTGATATTCTAATAGTTGAATAATCACATTTAATATCAATATCCATTTTCATAATGATGGAATGCATAATTCCATACATCATAACCACATAGTCAAGGCCTTAGGCCAAAACTAAAAATAATATTTTGTCAAGGCCTTCTGCCAAGACACTAGTTTGTCTCATGAGACCATCCAATGCATCGATGAGCTATAGCGAGCTCCACCCGTCAAATACTAAGTCCAATGAATTAATTATAAGAAAGGATGAAACATAATCTAAACATTTGTATTAAAACTAGCAAACGAATTGTCATTATTTTAACTAGAAACCATGAATGGCATAAAAATAGCACATCCACAGTCAAACATAACACATTAAATACAATATTGATGAATGTATTATGATAAATCTACCTCAATGTAGAGTAATATATACTTAAGGATATTTACATAGATGAAAATATTCATTAATACTATTTGATTGAAATATCCCTTTTCTTGAAAACATTTAAATGTTGCACTATTTTTCAAAGAAGTCATTTAAAAGAGATTTTGAAATCAAAGGATTTCATACCACTTTGACACTTTGAAATGGAATTTTAATTTCAGAAAATTTATTTACATAAAATTAAATACCTAAATACATTTTTAAATCATGGAAATTTATGATAAATATTTAGAAGAATAAATCTTTAAAACATTTAAAACTATATTTTAGTTAAAGAGTTCCTAACCAAATAAGAGATGCTAGAATATAAGTAACTATGGAATAAAATTAATAAAAACATTATAATATCATTATAATAAATATATAAAAGATATAATATGTCAAAGGATAGTATATAAACATTATAAAGTGAAATTATGAACAACGACAGAGAGGTCTCGAAAGAATGTAAATTGAGACGAAATTCCTTATAAAGACCGTATATTTATATTAAGGATGAATCAAAGAAATAATTATCTGTGAAAAATATAAATACATTCAATATAATTGGATATTCAGTGTAAATAAGTCATATTACATTCTCACATAATCTTGTAAAAACAAAACTAATGACTTGGATGTTTAACTCAATGAATGTAAATTTAGCTAAGATTACCCTTAAAAAGTTCATATCAATGGAATGCGAATTTATCAATGGAGTGATTATGTGTATTGAAGGTATACATACATACAGGGGAGTGGAAATTACTATATAAATAATAAATAGTGATTCCACACATAATATTCTTTTAAAATAATCAATGAATTTTGTGTAAAGCCTATTGAGTGGAAATTGAAATTTGAAATTCCTATACCGATTTGGTAACATACAAAACATAAACCCTATGAAAGATTTATCATACAATGAATATTTAAATACATATAAATTATATTATATTACACAAATAATACAATCATGGGAATTACATACCAACAAAAAAGGATATAGTGGCAATATAGCATGAATCTCGTGAGAATAAGAAGTTAGATGAAAACCCCATAGATTTTACTTTTCCTTGGTCAATGGTACGTTAACCTCTGGTATAATAGTTTAATAATTGTTATTAAATTACACAGGAACTATATACATAAATATGATATTATATAGGATCCTCTAATATTTCATTGTTAATAATATTTTATTATTATCATCGTTTCAGATGTTAATTGATATGTTTTCCTTTATATGCTCGGTTATGTAAGCCATGTTTATTTTGGATGAGATTTATTTTATTCACATCCAGAATGATATTCAATTATTAAAAATTATTTTTAATCATAATATTAAAATTATTCTTGAATGATTATGATGGCGAATGAATCACGCCGTGTTCGTGGAGATGGTAATCCATAAGTACGCAAGAGCAACAATATCATTATATTAATAGTGAAATCATATGTAATTGGATGGTATATCATATATATAGAATAATTAAAATGTTATATTTATTATTTACATTAATTATATTCATTATTATGCACATCTAATAATGAATTGTTTTAATAACAAACTACACCACGATGTTGAGACGGTAAGCCGTATTTTCGCACATATGGTGACTTTGTCACTCATATGATGGATAGAATAATAAATATGGTAGTACCATTTTTATAATAACATCATAGTAAATAGAAGATACTGGATTTATTATTTTAGAATTAAAACAACAACAAAAGCGGAAGAGGAAGAATAAAAGAACTTGAATGAGGTGATGAAATATTTAAATCTTTTTCCGGTTCATCCTTTTGATTTGATCAAAGGGGGTCCTTAGGCTGGATTTATGACCAAAGGAAGGCCCATATTATTAAGGGATGAAAATTGTCAGGATATTTGGGTAGGGGTTGGCCGAGCCAAATGGATTTGGTAGTGTGATTTTGAGAGAAGGGGAAGTGCCCTTTTATAACATTTGTGAGAGGCACTTTATGAAAAGCGTGAAATATTATTTTATAATAAAATATTGTTCAGTTTCTAATGGCCCCATAATGATTTATTTCTAGTAAAAGATGGGGATGGGTCGAAAACCTCTAAACTAATTGGTTTTAGATAGTTTTAGGTCACCATAGTAACCTTATATTTTAGATTTAACTATTAGTTAAATTGTTTGACATTTACCATGTCTCTTTGTAATTTTATATTATATTGTTAATAAACGTACTATAATAAGCCAATTGAACCCCATGTGGATCATTATTAATAAATATAACATTATATAAGCCCTTTGGTAGACCCATCGATTTTTAGGAATATTATATCAATTAATAATATAGTATTTGTTTTCAAACCCACTTTTGTGAATGTTGGCACTATTTAGTATTTAGTTTTTGTGAAAATCATAACAGCGTGATTAATCTGATTAAAAATTATTTAATCAACCCTAACATTTCATATTAGACTTTAAAATTAGTGTAATTAATAAAAAGTATATAATTACATTTATTTGGATTTTTATAATATCAATTATTTTAATAATTCATTAATAAGGTAATTATTGCATCATCATTGTGTCATAAATGAATTTAATTATATAATGTCTAAAAATAATAAATAAAAATCCATTTTTTTGGAAATATTTTTATCTGTCTAATGAATATTTATAGACAAATTTATCTTGTGCATAACCCTATATTAAAAATTGTTTAGTTATTAAAAATTGAATTTAACACTTTTAACTCTTCTTTAAATTAATAAAAAATAAATGTCCCAATATAATCCATTTGGGCCAAAAGGATCATATTTTTTTCCAAATGTTGTTTTTCATCGAGTTAAACTTATCCAATAGAATTAAAACAAGTGTTAGGGTAATTATAATAAAAATTTTACCATTAATTACCCAATTTACTTTTAACTATGGTAAATAAAAGTCAAATGTTAGTATTCATAAAAAATTATTTTCATCTTATTGAACCACATTTTACTTGATGATGTTAACTGTGTCTCTCAGATTTTTGAAATTCAACTCACAGAATCAGTAAAAATATGTTTTATGAAAATTTTCAAAAGCTCCTAGAAAGTGGGTAAAAGACGGTAAAAAGTTACATAAACATTTATATATCTAAACTTATAATAAAATGACTCCAATGAAATACATTGAACATATATAGGTAATATTTATCTATTTTGACATAAAATAAATTAAAATATAATAAATAATTATTTAAATAAAAATTTGGTTTTAAACAATAACGCAATATTTTTCACTACTCATCAAAAAATGAATGTTTTCAGAAAAATACCAAAAATTTAATGTAAGAAAATTCTGATATTAAGAATTAAAAAATGAACCCTATTTTACCAAATTAAAAACATATAAGTTTTATTAATTAATTTAAAATTAATTACTATTCACAAAACCAAAATGTAGGTTTTTTAAAAAGTAAAAACTATCAAAAGATTGATGTGTGTTTATGTCAAATTTAAATGTGAAATTACATATAATCACCTATATTGTACTAAATGATAAAAATATAATCTAATTATTCTTCCAAACCATCCAAATTCATAATTTAACACTATAAATTATATCTATTAAAAATGTTGTTTTCAAATAAAATTTAGTATTTTTTAGTATTTATCATAACATGAAAGTTACTAGAAAAGTGGAGGACCCCGGGACACCCTAAGAGGGGAGGGGTGAATCAGGGTGTCAACTTTTTCTTTTAAAATAAAGGATCTTGTTCCCACGTTGGTAGGAACTAGTTAAATCTATATGATGAATATGATCAGCAATGAAACATTCACATGCAAAGAGATGACACAACAATTTTTACTTGGTTCACCACTAAGGGCTACGTCGAAGGAGCATACGCCGACAAGTTTTCGGTCATACCAAATTGCACTAATCTTTACTAGTGGTGGATTAAAATGGTTTGGTAACAGTCACTCTGTCCCTGGCTCACTGCCTTTACAAAGTTTTAGGGATAGCTCACTGCTTCCCATGGGTCACTCCAGTTGACTACCCCTGGATCACTGCCCTTGGTGAAGTCACACTCAGTTTATAGACATGATGGTCTCTTCATAATTTCAAAATAATGCATCCTCTGTTGAATGTAGATGCTCTGTTTAAGTCTAGCTTTCACTCGTATACTAATCCCACTTTGCACCGAAGGTATCGGGAAATATTCCAGTTTTCGTGCAGCTCCAAAAGGTCCGGTGTACTACAACCTCACCTAGAATGCTTCTCAATGACCGGCGCGCATGTTTCAAGAATGGTGCGCAAGTCACTTGAGCGGTACAAAATCGGCGCGCAGGTAACACCAACACGCTCGCACAACACTGACTCCTTTAACTCCAAACTTGGGCGACTCTGCACCATTAACTCCCAAACAGCCTTGGTCACGCAGCCAACAATCGGCCCATAGCCTCAAATTGTGTGACGCAACTACCACATGCGGAACTCAAACACTTGTGCGAAGAGAGCTCAAAAGATCTCTAAGTCTAAAACTTTGTTTTAAAGGAGGAGGGGTGGTCCTTTATTTATAGTCAAACTGGACCCCTAACACGGCGGCACGCAAGTGTCCTCACGATGCGCAAGTCCCGGCACGCAGCTCCAACTGCCCTAGACTCTGTTGTGTAACTCACTTGCACGACCAAACCAATACTTGCGCGACCATCTTCCCATTTCAATATTTTGATGTTTTGATCATAAAGAACTATAGGCACGCACCTTCCAAACCTCCTAGGCATCGGTGCACATGTCCTTTCTCAGCACACAAGTCACATGAGCGACCATCCCAAAACTTGTGCGGCCCTTATCCCTTTTCCATTTTTCCATGTTCTGATCTTGAAAAACATATGGCGTTTAAGTTTCCTCTCCTTCAATAACACGGCTTGCAAGTCTCTTTTCCAAAAAAACTTTTCTCAATTTTTCGATTTTCAGGCCCTAAAATTTTGCACACACTGGGAAACGGTGCCACATTCAATACTGTTGTCTTCTTGAACTGTATGATTACATTGGTGGTTCACATTCTGAACATCCACTGAGGATTGACAACAAACACAACCCATACTCCAATTCAGGCATAGAAGACCATGGTTCCAACAATCTCCCCCTTTGGGTTTGTTGGCAATCAGAAAATAAATTCAATAGATCCCCATCAAGGTGCAAACCAAAAACACAAGAATATACTCAGCCAACGCTCTAAGTCTACGGGAGAAATGCTCGGTGTAGAAAACAAGAGAGGAAGATTTAATTGGGTTCCAGTGTTTTGTAATTCTCAATGACACACAAGAAGCATTACATGACTGATGTATTCCTTATTATCATTCTCATTCTATTAGTGACACTAAATTCGCATCGTGTCAGAGGAGCATTACATGCCTGAACATACCTGAAATTATTCTTTTCTCCCCCATTGAAAGTAAACCCAAAGACCGGTAAATTGTTCAATGTTCTGCTCAAACCATACTCCCCATGGATAGTATCTCCCCCACAAACCTTCATTACATCCATAAACAGATAAAAACAGTTATCATAATCAGGGAGAGGGGTATTTTGTAACCTATTTAAACACTTGGAGGTGGCTGAACACCGAGGTTCCACTGATGCTTTTCAAACACAGCCGCTGACAGTGGCTTGGTCAGAATATCTTCCACTTTCTCATCAGTTCCCACATGCTCCATTATAATCACTCCTTTCTCAACATTTTCTTTCATAAAGTGATACCTGATTTCAATATGTTTTGTACGATAATTCTGAATAGGATTCTTTGTAAGATCAATTTCACTCTTGTTGTCATATTAAATGATCGTTGGTTGCTTTACCTCATCACCAATATCTTCTAGTTGTTGTTTCATCTATAGCAGTTGATTGCATGCCTTCGTGGCAGAGATATACTTAGCTTCAGCAGTACTAAGAGAACTACTTTTTTATTTCTTGCTCAACCATCCAACACATTTATTCCTAAAATAATAGGCTCCACCACTGGTGGACTTTCTATCTACTACATCACCAGCCCAGTCCGCATCAGAAAACGTTGATAATTCACTGTGCCCGCCTGTAGCAAAATATAATCCAAAGTTATGTGTACCTTGAATGTACCTCATGATTCTTTTCACTGCCTCCATATGTTCCTCCATTGGATTAATCTAAATGAGGGCTGCAAGACATGTGGAAAAGACAATATCTGGTCGTGTCGCTGTCAGGTACAGTAGGTTCCCAGTGATCTTCCTATACATGGTGGGATCAACAGAGGCCCCATCCTCATGCTTTCCAAGTTTAGTTCCAACTGCAATCGGAGTTGACATTGGTTTGGAGTCTTGCATATTAAACTTATTCAACAGCTCTCTTGCATATTTTTCCCGAGAAATGAAAGTGTAATCCTTCTTTTGAATCACCTGTAGCCCCAAGAAATATGTGATCTCCCCAATCATAGACATTTTAAATTCTGATTAATAAGATTGGAAAATTGATCCACTGATTTCTTCCTGCTGTCACCAAATATGATATCATCAATGTATACTAGAACCATGAATTGATCTTTTGGAGAATTCTTCACATATAGACTATGATCCACTCCTCCTCTTTTGAACTCCAGCTTCTTGAGATATGAGTCCAGGCGGGAATACCAAACACGTGGTTCCTGATTCAAACCATATTGGGATTTCTTCAGTTTGCAGACCTTTGTCTCATCAGTACCAAGAACAAAACCCACCAGTTGTTCAATGTATACTTCTTCTTCGAGTACACCATTCAAGAATGCTTTCTTGACATACATTTGATGTACTTTATATCGTCTTTGGAGTTCCATGGCATGGAAAAGCCTGATTGACTCCAGTCTAGCCACTGGAGAAAAGGTTTCTTCAACATCAATGCCTTCAATCTGGGAGTATCCTTTACATACCAGTTGTGCCTTGATTTTTATGACACATCCATGCTCATCAAACTTATTTTTGAAGATCCATTTGGTACCAATTACATTGTGACCTTTGGGTCTCTGGACAATATCCCATGTCATTTTATTCTCAATCTAATATAATTCTTCATTTATGGCTTTCACCCAATATTCATTCTTTACAGCTTCTTCAAATGAGGCTGGCTCCACAACTGACAAAAATGCAGATTGTGTGTTATTCCTCATCCTTATTGTTTGTGTGGGTGCACTCCTATCCCCAATTATGTTGGATGGATCAATCTCAGCTCTTCGATTTCTCATGCGAGGTTCAGTTGCATTCTTTTTAGCCACAGTCTCTTCTTCAGATTATTCTTATGAGTCCACATCATTATGTGACTACTGAGTGTTTTGTACAACTTCCTCTATTTCTGTATTTGTATTTTCTCCACGTTCACTTTCTTCCTCACCTTCTATCACATCTAAAAATGATGTCCATAATGAATTTTTGGTTTTCTCTTCAATTATCTTAACATCACTTCTTACCACAATCCTTCCTAATATCTTGTTGAAACACTTGTAGGATTTTCTATTCGTTGGATACCCAATAAATATTCCTTCATCAGCATTGTCACCAAACATCCCTTGATTTCCTTCTTTGTTCCGGATGAAACATTTGCTTCCGAAAACACGAAATTATTTCAACGAAGGCTTCATTCCATGCCACAATTCATATGGTATCTTTGTTTCTCCCATATAAAGCCATGTTAAATTTTGAATGTGCACCGCAGCTTCGACAGCTTCCTTCCAGTAATGACGTGAGATACCGCTATCAATCAGCATAGTCCTAGCCATATTGTTAACCTTTCGATTTCTATGCTAAACAACACCATTTTGCTGTGGAGTTCTCACAACAGCTGCCTCATGCTGTATTCCATGTTTTTCTAGGTAATTTTTAAACTCAATGGATGTGTATTCCCCTCCATTGTTAGATCACAGAACTTTTATTGTCCGTCCAGTATCATTCTCGGCAATCTGGTGATACATTTTCATGCAATAAAGTACTTGTCGCATCTTATGAATCACCATTACACAAGCCATTATACTATAATCATCAATGAAAAGGATGAAGTACCTTTATCCATGGGTTCCAACAACATTTATTAGGCCACATAGGTATGTATGACTGAGATCAAGAAGATGTGATGCCCTTTTCTTCTTTGGATTATAATAACTACGGACCAGCTTCCCATGAATGCAAGAATCACAATACTTTTACCATTCACATTTCAGAATGGGGATATCCATGACTATCTTCAACTTAGATATCTTTTCCATGTCTTGTTGGTTAATGTGCCCTAGTCTTCAATGACAAAAACTTTTTTCTTCTTAAACAGACAAATAAAAGGAGTTTACTTTGCTGTCAACCTGATATAAGTTTCCATCTGTTCTACAGCCTTTCATAAGAGCATTCCCTATTTTTTCCTTTATAGTGCATCCTTTTTTATTGAAGGTTACTATGAGCCCTGAGTCACATAGTTTACTTACACTAAGGAGATTATGGCGAAGAATGTCCACATAAAGAACTTCAGTCTTCTTCATCTCTCTGTTGGCGAGAGAATTATTCCCACTACCTTTAATCTTCAGAGCACTATCATTACCAAATCGTATTGTTCCATCAACATTCATTTCAATGTTCTTCAAAAGGTCATCATTTCCCGTCATATGGGAAGAGCATCCACTATCAAGGATCCAGGTGCTGCTGCTCTTTGTAGATTTAATGGATACTTATGCAAGATTGGATTTCTCAATCTTCTTCATTTATTTCCATGAGATATTGGATTGATAATAGGGTACTGATTGCCTTTTAATACTTTCTTCCACATAATCTGATTCTTCATACCCATAATCTTCTTCCAGAGCATAAAAACTTTTTGTGAAAGCAACACCATCAGGAGGGTGAAAACTGTCCCGTCTTTGAGAGTTGTATGAATTTCTCCTATCGTACCTCTGCCTGCAATACATAGCTTTATGGCCAAAATTATAACAATGAAAATAGTAACCATAGAAGATATTTCTTTTATAAGATGGAGGATATGAAACCGGTCTCCTTTGTTGACATCCCAGATCTTTCCCAATTAAGTAGCTCTTTGCCTCTTCGCAGTATGACATGGTATGTCCCAGATAACCACAGAACTGTCACTTCATGAGAGGAAATGTTTTTTCACTTTAATTTCTCCTCATGTCGTCTTCCTTGGGAGAATAGTGTAACTGGATGCCATTTCTGAATGTTTGGGGATATTTTTTTTTCTTCTTTTAGTTTGGATTGAGGGTTTCATTTTCATAATTTCAGGTAATGTATCAGCATGTCCAACTTTCATCTTGTCTTTATTTTGGCTCTCTTTACCTCCAGCAGTTGATGTCTCAGCTTCACAGCCAATTCCACTCTTTCCCATGCAAGCGGTTCATTGATCACTTAAGATTTTTCCAACCCCATATGAACCACACTTGGCTCTCTCTAGTAATTCTACATTAGAGAATCTTCCCAAATGAATTTTCTCCATTCCCTCATTAGTGGTTGATTGACATTCAATTTTACTTCTAAGAGTAACAACTTCTTCCCCAAGTCCCTCAACAGTCTTGGACTTCTATTCCAGTCTGGATGAAAGGCCATTTATGACCTTTGCTTGTTCTTCAATTTTAAGCTTTAGTTCCACAACATCATTTGTGCTTTCCAGGATTGAAGACTGAACTCTCACTAGTTCTTCTAGTATTTCAATCTCTGCTTCAAGCTCATCAACATATTCTGATGATTCTTCCACCACTTTCTTCAACTTGTTGCATCTCTTACATTTATTCTCTAGATTGGAAAAAGCTTCCTTAATTTGAGTATTTGAATCATCATTAAATTAATATGATTATCTCTACATTTATTGATCGAGGGTTCTGACTTTTCAACGGTAGCCATCATGGAAGCTTTCTTTCCTATTTTAAATTCTGGTTCTTCTTCATCACAAAATTCAGTATTCTCATCTTCCCCTTCACAGAAAAAACTCTTCCTCTGTATTTTCTTTCCAGATTTGATGTCTCTCTTTTTGAAAAATCTTTATAGAGGCTTCTTGATGTTCTCATCTTCACTATCGTCATCATTGATCTTTCTTAAACACTGAGAAGCAATGTGCCCAACTTTTCCACAATGAAAACATGTGAGAGGTAACTTCCATTTGAATTTCCCTTTTCTCTTATGGAACTTCTTTCAAATGAGAGAATGAATTTCTTTTTCTTCGTCATCTTCACTGCTACAATATTTTGAGATTTTCAGTTTATCCATGTCCTTGAATTCCATTTCCTTGCTCACATGAGTCGTAGCATCTTCTGGTATGACTCTCATTTCATATTCTATCTAGCTACTTAGTAGATCATCCAGAGAAAGTTTAGAAAGATATATTTCCTCAAGGGATGACACCTTTGCATTGTACAGGGGTGGAAGTATTCTTAATATTTTCTTTACAATATCAATGCCTTTGATTTCTTCTCCTAGACCCCGAATTGCTCCTACCACTTCGATAATTCGATTGAAGAATGAGTCTGCATTCTCGTCTGGATGAATCTTCAGATCATCAAACCAATTGTGAAGGACTTGTAATTTTGCCTCCTTCACTTTGCTATCTCTTTCATAAATATTTTCGAGTTTATCCCACATGGATTTTTCTAAGGTGAAACTCATCACCTTTAGATAGATCTTGTCATAAAGGGCTGCGGTGAGTGAATTGTGGTCTTTAGCATCTGCATCAAGAATTTTCCTATCTTCATCAATCATTTCCAGGCCTGTTGGACCAGTGAAATTTATACCTTGAACAGTGGAAAATAGAACTTTCATTCAAAGGTATCTTAGATTAGATCTCATTCTATTCTTCCAAATCTAAAAATTACTTCAATCGAAAAGAGGGACTCCCCTGACATGAATGCGTTCTCCATGATGACAGATTCAACACCAGCAACCTAGCCTTGATACCACTTATAGGACCCCGGGACCCCCTGAGAGGGGGGGGGGAGAATCTGGGTGTCAACATTTTCTTTTAAAATAAATTATATTGTTCCCACGTTGGTAAGAACTAGTTAAATCTATATGATGAATATGATCAGTATTGAAACATTCACATGCAAAGTGATGACACAACAATTTTTACATTTTTCACCACTAAGGGCTACGTCCGAGGAGAATACGCCGACAAGTTTTCGGTTGTAACAAGTTCCACTAATCCTAACTAGTTGTGGATTACAATGGTTCAGTAACAGTCACTTTGTCTTAGTCTAACTACCTTTACCAAGGATCATGGATAGCTCGCTACTTCCCTCAGGTCACTCATGTTTACTCCCCCTGGCTCACTGCCCTTGGGGAAGTCACACTCAGTTTATAGACGTGAAGGTCTCTTCATCATTGCAAAATAATGAATCCTCTATTGAATGTAGATGCACTGTTGAAGTCTAACTTTCACTCATATACTAATCCCACTTCGCACCGAACGTATCGGGAAATCATCCAGTTTTTGTGCTGCTCCAAAAGGTTCGGCATACAACAACCTCACCTGGAGTGCTTCTCCATGACTGGCGCACATGTTTCAAGAATGGCACGCAAGTCACTTGCGCGGTACAAAATCGGCACGCAGGTAACACCAACACACATGCATGACACTGACTCCTTCAACTCCAAACTTGCGCGACTCTGCATCTTTAACTCCCAAACTGCCTTGGTCAGACGGCCAACAACTGGTGCGCAACCTCAACTTGCGCGACCCAACAAACACTTGTGCGACTCAACCACTTGCGCGACGAGAGCTCAAAAAATATCAAAGTCTTGAAATTCGTTTAAAATTAGGAGGTGTGGTCCTCTATTTATAGGCAAGATGGACCACTTGCGTGGTGGCGTGCAAGTGTCCTCACGACGCGCAAGTCCCAGCGTGCAGCTCCAACTGCCCTAGCCTCTGTTGTGTAACTCACTTGCATGAACAAACCAATACTTGCGCGACCCTCTTCCCTTTTCCATATTTTGAAGTTCTTATCATAAATAACAATAGGCGCCCAACTTTCCAACCTCCTAGGCATTGGCGCGCATGTCCTTTCTCAGCGCGCAATTCACTTGCGCTACCAGCCCAAAACTTGTGCGGCCCTTATCCCATTGCCAGTTTTCCATGTTCTGATCATGAAAAACATATGGCGCGCAAGATTCCTCTCCTTATATAACACATTGCACAAGTCTCTTTTCCAAAAACACGTTTCTCAATTTGTCGATTTTCAGGCCCAAATTTTTTTCCAACACTGGGAAATGGTACCACATTCAATACTGTTGTCTTATTGAACTGTATGATTACTTTGGTGGTTCACATTCTAAACTTCCACTGAGGATTGACAACAAACACAACCCATACTCTAATTCATGCATAGAAGACCATGGTTCCAACAAAATGTACCAAAAAATTTTCCAAAAAGAAATTTTATATCTCAAATCTAAAGAAGAACTTAATTTCATTAAATTGAATATATAATGGTGTCCAATAATGGTTTTAAAAAAGGGGTTTCCATTAAAAGGTGGTGAAATTTCATTTTTTGAAAAATACTTCTTTCAACTTAAAAAATGAATTTTTTTCTTATATTATGTCTAAAAAAACATGATATTGATTCTAGAATATTGTAGAGTATATAAAATTCAAAATTCAGTTAATACAATTTATAACCGCTTTTGAACGGTTAGTTTGGTAAGTTGTGGTGCACTTGAAATAAGTGTTGCATGTAGCGCAAGCTATTGATCATTTTCAGAAAAATACCAAAAAAATTTCCTAAGCTAATTTTGATATTCAAAATTCAAAAAGGAATTCTATTTTACCAATTTCAAAACATAGAATTTGAATTAATAAATTTAAAATTAATCCGCGATGTCAAAACCGGGAGGTGGGTATTCTAAAAAGTAAAAACTATCAAAATATTGACATGTTTTTATGTCAAGTTTAAATGTGAAATTTCTTATAATGAACAATATTGTCTTAAATGATTAAAATATATTCTAATTATACATCCAAAAAACTCAAAGTCCTAATTTAACACTATAAATTATTTCGATTAAAAAAGTTGTTTTCATTTAAAATTTTTTATTTTTCAGTATTTATCAAAATAAGAATGTTATCAGAAAATAACAAAAATTTATCCAAAATAAATTATAATGTCCCGATTCTAAATAAGAATTTAATTTAAATAAATATAATTTATTAATGAATCAAATATTGGTTTTGAAAAGGGTTTTCCATTAAAATGAGGTAAATTTTTATTTTTTAAAAAATAATTCTTTCATCTGAAAAAATGAATTTGTTTTTATATTATGTCTAAGAAACACATAATATGTCTTCTAATATTATATATAATATATAAAATTCAAAATTTAGTTAATACTATTCATAACCTCTCTTTAACGACTATTTTGGTAAGTCGTGGTGCGCTCGAACTCGTTGTTGTGTGTATCACATTCTATTTAATTATTTTAAAAAAACAACATATTATTAAATATTTGGGTGTTATAGAAAATCCACCAAGTATGGAAATGAAGTAAGACCACAAAGTAAGACCAAAAAGTATGGACAACTCACACCATGTACAATCTAAATCCTATGAATAAGTTTCATCGGCGATAGTGATGAATGTTTCATACTGTTGAGGGACTCATCCCTGATGAATTGATGCTTGTATTCCTAGACACTAAGGATCTACACAGTTGATTCTCATCTACCGGGACACTAATGATCCACATGGCTATTGTTCGTGTGTCAGGCCACTAAGGATCCTCATAGTTGTTTGGTGTCTGTCGGGCCACTAAAGATCCATATGGCTGATGCTTATCTGTCAGGCCACTAAGGATCCACGCCGCTCTTTCTCGACTGTCAGACCACTAAGGATCCAAACTGATGATTCTTGAGCCATCGGTCATACCTAAACTACCTCAAAGTCCCAGATAGAATAAATCAAAGGGTCGTCTCATCGTTAGAGTTCCTACGCAATAGACAGCATGTCGAATGGATGCCTGGTTTGTAAGATACGTGAATTTTAGTAAAAAGGGATCGGTTAGAGTTGATTCTGATCTAACCCATCCTTTAAAAAATCCCCTAAAAATTTCATTTAGAGTATCTCAGAAGGACTACCTCATCATTAGGGTCCTCTTTCGGCATACGACACGTCAATCAGACACCTGGTGAGCAACTTATTGTCATTTCATTGAAATGGGGGCCGGTTGGGTCCGCGTCCGGGCCGACCCGATCGAACCGACCTGACCCGACCTAGTATGGGGTCCACATAACCATCCTAGGTCCAATACCGCACAAATCTGGAATGTCAGGCCCATCCTGGTAGAGCATGTCTGGCCAGAGAGCGCTCGTCCGGCTTTCTGGCGCAGGTTCAGCCCAAGGGGGAAGACCAGTTCTTATACCTAGTCGAGACATGGATGGATGCCACGTCTAGCCTCCTAATACCATGCAGTTTTCCATAGGGACCCTTCTCCACCATATAGAAATGACAGCAGTTGGGTTCTGAGTCGAACGACAAGCTGGCTGGTCGAAATTTCTGGAGGCGTTCGGTTGTCGTGTGTCGCTGGCTCACCTAAGCAGCCCAGACGCGTTCCACTCCTCCACACGGCGTCGGTCAGCGCTGCCTCTCCATGCCTCCATGGATACCCGTCCATGGAATTCTGTCGTTACAACACACTAACTAGTGTTCCAACTCCCTCCGCTAGTTCCGACACACCGACAGTTCCTTCTACGGGCCACCAGAGTTGTTTCGGTGGACCGTTTCTCGATCAACCTATGCCTACGGGCCTCTTGGGTCGTTGCCATCGTGTCCTTGTCCTCAGATTATTCTTCTTACCGATTTGAGGATACATAAAAGAAGATCACACGTTTATAGGGATCCATGCTTTGTTCATGTTGGGTGGCACCCTCCACGTTAATGGTTTAAAACTGGGTAAGGTCTGGGGATTTCAATTCTCTCAACAATAAAATTAATCATGAATAGAAAATCGAAGAACGAAACCATACCGTAAGAACACATGATCTGTGAATTAACCTATTTATGTCTTAATCCATATTATTCATTTAGAAAATTAATTGGGAATTTATAAAAACAAAATCAAACCCATACCTCGTAGACGTTTGTTGTCTTGGAGCTTCATCCTCGAAGATTTAAGAGGTCAATGGTGTTCATCATTCTTTATGATACGTTCAAGTCGATGACGCCCCACCTGAATTTTTTATTCAAAATTAGGGATGAAAATAAATCATAGGTTCATTAATGAATCCTCAAAGTTTAATCATAGTTCAACCAATATATTAAACTATTAAAAATAAAACATGTCACATAAATTTTTGTTGCGCTGCGACGTTTCATCATTACGTTGTTTCATTAATGAAACAACTTCACTGTTACACATCATTATAGCAATGTTATGCTACATTTTTATTATAAATTAATGAGATCCACTAATTCCCCTCATCTCTACACTACAGCATCACCGTGTTGCTACTTTTTGGGGAGAAAAAAAATAAAAAAACTTTTTAAGTTATTATATTATTTTTCACGAAAAGTTAGAAATTTAACTTTTATGTTCGACTCTTGATGGACGATGTTAAATAATTTATAGGATAATTCTGATATTCTAAGTGTAACATTGCTTTTAGATTATGAATACAAGCACCAGATCAAAAGTTAAAAAATCTTTCATGCGCATTTACTAAATTTAACTTAAAAAATGTCCAAATTCAGTTCCAGGCCCACTAGGCCTCAGAATCATGTGACGTAAGAGAGTGTAGTATCAAAATAATTCCATATAATTTATGAAAAATACATGGAAATTCTGAGACATTACACATTATATTTACTTGGATGGTTTATTCTCCATTTGAATTGGGAATGTATTGAAATTTCTTACAAATAGTACTTCTAGTATGATTTTTTTTTGATTTTGGTATGGCTTGTTGATTCAATTTTGTCATTTATACATATGAGGATTGAATTAAACATAGAATGTGATGTAATTGGCCCAATATATCTCCTTGATTCATCAGTAGTCTCATGAGACCAACTATATTGTGGTTTCTCCAAGACCTTACTCATTCATATGATTCCTGTCTTGAATCCTTAATGCTGTTAGATTCTTAGCATAAATCCTTGATGATGTTACATTATTAGCATGAATACTTTAAAATTTTATTCATATATCTAGAAGTGTGCATTATTTCATTATAATATTGATTATTGATAACCTTTTTGATTATTCTTCTATTAGAATATACATGGTAAATCATCATTTTGATATGATAATTTACATGTCATTATTTGATCATCTTTTACTGGTTCCATATTATGTTATTATCATTGATTAAATGATTTTTTTTTTAGATTTTTAACTTTACATATTAATTATATTAATTGATTCATGTTACCTTCTGATGTACATCTCCCTTATAAATAATTTTATATCTCCCATATCTTATGTTTTATTTTATCTCCAAGATTCCATGCTATTAATTATAAATGATATGCAGGGTAATGTTAAGAGGAATAATGGTGTTTTCAAGGTAAATATTTATATAATTCATGTCTAAAATGTTATTTTAATTTTAATTTAGTATATTATTTACTAATAATATTAAACTATTCAGTCATTCGGGATGTAACTTCATACATATTATTCCAATGTAATAATTTTAGTCAACTTCCTCGATATAATGGTTTCGAGGCCTTTATAGGAATAAAACCATGTAGAAATAAAATCTTTATTATTGCCCATCAAAGAATTATTCATTTTTATTTTCATTCAAATAATTTGGATTCTTGTATCCTTTTTAATTACAAGTATATACATGACTATAAACATTATTACAAATTAAAAAATGAATATAATTCAAAAAACATAAAATTAATAATATACCACACATTATCCCTTCTAAAATAGGTGTATATTTTATATACTATAAATTATACAGTATCGACATAATGATCCATGAATGAAATACAATATTTTATTAAAACATCCCCAATCCAATATTTTCAGTGAACATATACATTTCAATGGAATATTGGTGAATTCTTTTAGATTCATTTATTAATAACTTCTTGGATAACCATTACAAAATTTATCATTAGAAGAGAATTTTTAGGCCTCATGTCACAATTAGTGACATAAAAATAAAATAATTATTCATATCATAGACATTTATCAAATTTTAATTATCAATATGGGTTATAATTTTGAAAACTAATTTTTAAAAAACAATTACTAATGATTAAATTTATTTGTCCACACTCTAGTAAATTTATGGGGCGAATTATCAATATAAAAATCAAATTTAATGTTCACATTATCAAAGAAAATTTAACATATGAATTTTAGTGGAAGAATAAAAATAGTGTAGAGATGATGTAAACAGTTATAATATAGGAAGTAAAATATTATATAATATTTATTAATTATTAAAAAATTATGAAGAACAAATTTTATAAATTTAAGTATGTCCCAAATACCCTCTTCACACACTCTATGCACATAGTATATATAAGAAATATTTTCTAAACAACAAAATAGAGTGAAAATACTTGACGACAACATCTATTTTCCCACCTAGAGGCATAACACACCGTGTTTTTGTTAAAACAGAACTACATTGACATTATATTGAAGTCAAAACGTATGATAAATTTATTTATTGGGAGATAAACCTAGACATTCCATAATGGATGATTCAAATTCAAGGATTCCTTTAAATTAGAGAAACAATCTTTATATGATTCTTTTTAACTTATAAAACTCATACAATTTCTTTATAAAAACTATAATAAAATGACAAAATATTAAAAAACATATAAATAGTTAAATATTCCTTGAACAAATGATGTTGCTCAATATCCAATAACCCATAAACCAGTGAGAAAATTGTTAATAAATAGTTTTCCATATTAAAAAATGTTATAAATCATAATGGAAATATGAACCTTAAACTATATCATGATTATTATAGACCAAGATCATTAAAATAAAAATCTTATACCTATTATAAAAATAATCTCAATCTCCACATGGTTTCCATCTTATATTTAAAGTAATTAAATTTGAATAAATGTGTTTTTATTTTTCAATCAAAAGAATTATACTAGTAATAAATATAAATTTAATAAAGATATATATATATATATGAGAGTTAAAAAATTATTTCATTTAAGATGTCATGTGTTTTCACTTGGTTACAAAACATTGATGGATGATGTTTACAATATAATTGTATATGATGATGTATTTTAATTATCATATACAACAAATCTGTATATTTAGTGAAGTGTCCTTATAATTATTTTTATTTATACTTTATATAGAGAAAATATATTAACAATATGCATGAGGACGTTTTTAAATTTCAATGGATTCTATACTATTTTTGGTTCTGGGTAAGGATAACTCATTTCAATGTTATTTTTGGATTCATAGTTCATGTAGCAATATTTCTTTTAATTATAATCTATTTTATCATTGTAGAAATATATTCCCAATAATTTTTACATTCCTCACTCAATAATTCATATCTTCATGAGATTTATATATATGAAATCATAATATAACATTATTTCAACTCCATCATTATCTATGAATTATAAATTTCATTTAATATTTGATATAGATTTTATTCTATGAAAAGATATTTCATAACACATATAAATACAATACCAAAGTTTATATAAGTATGAAAAGTGATAAAATAAATGAAATAAATAAAATATATAAAGGAATACAAAGAATCACACTAATATAGAATCTGAACACTTCCATTATAGGATAATTTCTTTGTAGAATAATTTTAGCAGCTAGAGTCTAGTAACATAATAGAAATTTTTATCGTATAAAATAATTACATAGGCATCGGTATTATTTTTGAATTTTTATATAATTTTATATTATTAAATTCTCATAAAATATTACATAATTATTACAATTATACCTCATGATATAATAAAATTATATTACAAATAACTATATAAAAAGTACATAGGTGTTATATAAAACATAAAATCAAATGATGATTATTTTAAAATACTAAAATGATATATTAAAGACATTATAGTTGAATAAAATTATATATTATTCAAACCATTTTAAGTAATATAACTAAATTTATTATTTTTTACTTCAAATATGGTTGAATTGTAGTTTCTTTGGAATGTAATCAAACAAGAAACCTAGGTTTGTGAGCTCACCAGAAGCCCTATGCAGCAGAATAATTAACATTATCGGAGAAATTATATTCTATAATTTGTGACTCAAGGACGCATCCTAGGAGACCATATATTCATTAGAAACACTCCAAACATACGATAAATAAATGTGAACGATCTAAAGTAAATTTTTACAATGGGGATGCTTCATTATAATTATAAATATTCATATAAAATTTTTAAACATTGTTTTTCATATGAAATCAAGAAAAAAACCTAGAATATATGCAACATGATTCTGTATTTAAATAATATATAAAGTATATAACTATTTATAAATAATTAAATTAAAATAGATTATAATTATTAATACTCTAAACATAAATGAAAAATTATTTAATAAATAATATTACATGTTCCATCGTTGTTAAATAAATCAATAAAATCTAAATAAATTTTTTAATTTTAATAATATTTTATTTCACATCATGTGAGATGATAACTCATAATCATTAATGAACCATATACTATATTTATAGGAATCAAATGTAACACCAACCAATATATCCTTTTTTCTAGTTTTCCTGAACTATTTTACATATTAATAAATTTTTTGCTTATAAATCATTATCATTTAATTCTATCTAAAATAATCATTCTTTTCTTGAAAGGGTTATTTTTTTATATTAGAATTTCATTTTTGTCTTCTCTTTTAAACATTGAAAAAAATATTCATTTAATTTACATTCAAATTCAAATAGAAAAAATAATTTTATACATAATTAGATCTTTAAAAAACATACTTAATGAAATAAATTACACATCACTTTGTATGATATATTTTTGGTATTTATTTTATTCCCATTTTATTACATCAATGGCAGCTAATTCAAATCCCAAACTTATTTATTTTTTAAAACCGCTTTGCTGATTAATGTGGGAACTACATAAATTACTCATAAAGACATATTGAATTTGGTTTTTCAATATATGAGAACATAACCAAATATTGAAATCTCAAAGATGATCCGAAATGTAATTAGATAAAATTAGAAAGGTGAATCAACTACATAATCACCACTCTACCGTTATTTTCTAACAAAACCAATGACATCACTTCAATCCATTCCAAACATGTTAGCATGAAAAAATTAAAATCTAAATATAAAATTATTATAGAAAATATTCCATGCACCAAATCACATATAATGATCAATATAGCACAATAAATTCACATACAATCATACCACCACAAAGGTAATATTCATTAACTATATCAAAATACAAATCCCAAAATGATACCAATTAGTAAGTGGATACTAACCAAATCCACCACACAACTAATAAAAAATAAAAGTATCTACCTTGTGAATAACCTTGAATCCCAACATAGAAAAACCACTTGTGAAATAGATATATACATGGATAAAATTGTGAAAAATACATCCAATAGGGATCACCATGAGCTACCAACACATGAACATACACTGAATGAACCAACTGACAAGGACACAAAATATCCTGTAATATTTTATTATGCCATTTTTAGCCCTATATATTAAAAAAATTAGAAATTTGTTAATTATAACAGATTATTTATTTTATTCTCAATCATATCTGAATATATTCTAAATTTATATATTACAATAAAGAATTTTTATTGATACCCTTGTTCGTATATTTTTTCCCTTTTATAATTTCACTGACAAGAATGCACATCATTTTTGATAAATTATTGAATCACCTTCAATACCATGTCTTCTCATTCTGATAGATAAAATCCTCATCTAAATTAAGTTTAACCCATGTTTTAATGTGGATAAATTTGTCTTATCTTTATCCATATAACAATTACGTAATATTAATTACAACTTATCTTCCTTCGTTTATGAAATATATTCAGCTTTAAATTATATTTTCAAATATATTAAAATTTTAAAGAGATAAATCCCCATTTCATCCATTATAATTATAATAGCAATGGTTATCAATTATTATTATTGAATAGTTCTCCACATAAATTTTACTATACATAATGAATTCTCTTGTGTATCACAATTTTTGAAAACCACTTATTCCATATAGATTATTTCATCAATATGATCATAAATATATTCAGACTTCTCCTATAAAGAACATGTATTACTATAATTATTCATTTGGATTTTAAACTCCTCAAAAGGACCATTATGCTCCACCTTAATATCAAAATCCCTTTCAAATTTATCCTCAAAATTAATTTCAAATAGATATTTTTCAACTATATAAATTAACACATTTTTTGACAAATATTTATATTTAGAATGTCATTCTTCTTTATGGAATAACTCTACATATTCTTCTTCTTTATTTATGTAAATTCTTCTGTCATGATTTCTAATATTTTTCTTACTAAAATTATCAATTGTATTTCATATATGAGAAAACGCAATTTTATTTTTAAAGGAAAAAATATAACTCACTATATTCCTTTGTATTTTCTTCTTTCACAACATGTTATAATATGTAAACAATTCCTACATAGTATACAAGATATTTATAGTCCTACACCATAAATTCCATTCCATTTTTTGAATTATCATTCAACTGTTTATAGGAATTCCCTAATTATTTCCTCATCAACATCAGTAGGGTTTTGTTTATGATTCTCTATCATAATAAAATCTATGTTTTTAGATTAATATATTTAATTTCCAATGTTTTAACCAATAATTCACAAACCACCAAGATAATTTAAATATTATGTAGTGATACTTTAATTAATTCAAATCCATTAAACACTAATGAAAATATATTAACAAAGGTTCAATTCTCCTAATTTTTTTTATGATTTTCATGTTCTAATTTATTTATCCATGTCCACGCATCAGTACAAAAATACAAATGATTCAATTTAAAATTCTATAATTACATTCATTTCAATATTTATTGATATATTCAACCTTTTTAATAAATTTTGAATGTTGAGATGTTTGACCTGTTTATAACCTTCATATATAGTAAAAATTTTGTCCCAAGTATCTTTATTAGAATAAAAAACATATAAAATTCATAGAAGAATTATTTTAGATCACATAAAATAAATAAGATAATGATTCTACGTAAAACCTCTTCTTGTATGATTCATTAAATATCATGACAATCAAATATTTTTTTTATATTTCACAACATGAAATATAGAATTCTTCCAATATTGGTTATTGCAAGTGTGACCACATCATATTCATTGATATATGATAATTATGATAATAGAAAAAATTTACACCATTCATATTCATAGTGTTTTACATGTCAGTACATATGTAGTAATATATTTTCTCTATAAATATTGATCGCATATTTACCACTCCACTAAATTAGTTTTTCATTAATATGAAATTATTATTTTATTCCCTCTAACAACAAACTATATAGTAAATTATTAATTAATCATTAAAAATTTATAATTTCATTTGAGTTATTATTTATATTAAACATGTTCCTTATAAACTATTTTTAGGGAAAGTGCACATCTTCATATAAGATTGACTACTAATCATCTAATAATAATAGTCTTCTAACAATTGAATGGTTTTTATAAACTAGTTCTTCTGATTATTATAGTGTGTATGTGATTTATTGAAAAACCACTAGGTTATAATTTTTAAGAACATAGAAATATAATTTAATTTATTACATTAATGAATATTCTGATTTTATTTTGTAGAATCACATTTATAATTTTAATGATAATACTTACAGAAAAGATAGATTGATGCATGTGTGGGATGTAACTATTTCTTAAATGAATCATAGTTACAATGAGATGATACTTGTGTAATTGTTTTATATAGTGATTTGGTGGGTACACAACTAATTTCTAACAGGGGATACTACACACACATTTAACTTTGTGAAGTTATCATATTTATGTAATATTGTAAACAGATTTGTATAAATTTTCATGTTTATTTAATATGAAGATTTCCAAAAAATAATGTTTAGGAGGAAGTTATAAATGATTCATAATAATTTTTCAATAGATTTTTTTATAAAAAGAATATATTTATTTTTAAATATATTTTCAAATATTGATTTACAACATATTTTTTAATACTTTTTAACAAAAAATTGTTATTAAAAATACTTAGTTTAAATTTATTTAGACGATTTTAGACATATTTTATGAGGAATTGAATTTTAAATTTATTTAATTTCATGTGTTTTATTTTCATGATTATATCTTGTAAATTCATGAGTGTCAAATTTGAATCATTTTAAATATAATTATTTAATCTACTGTGATCTATTAGAATATTCTCATGAAATTTAATATATATTATATACATATGTTTGAATGTTATTAAAAAATTTTATTTTACAACTATATTTTGTTTTGATAATTATATAATTTTCTATCAATGTTAATGTAATTCATTATCATCGATACCTAATATTATAGTTTTATGTGTATAGATAATATTAAAATGATGATGTATGGATTTTTAAATATTAAATTATATAGGGATATATGTTATTAATAATATATAATTTGAAAAACCATCATCACATTTTCAAAGGAACTATTAAGGACACATAACATGTAATATACTGAACAACTTTGTGATCATCACTACATCATGCCAAGGTGGACATCATCTGTTGGAACTATTTGTACTCGAGAGATCCTTTATGCCTCTACTTCTAGAACATCACTTGGTTTATCAGGATTCAATTTCTCTATACTTGTTCCAATATTTTATATGATTACATTATGGTTAATTCTTTTTAATTACAAATTAGGTTTTTAAGTGTAGGGTTATACTACCCCTAAAATAGATACATCTTTACTTGTTCCTCTAGCTTGGAAATTATAGTTCACAAGTTATATCATATTCAGAATAATGTAGGGATTTGGTTGATCATTAGTTTGGATAAAGTAAAATATTTTTCTTATACTAATTTAGATGGAATACATTAGGTAATTCCTCTATAAGAGAAAAATTAATGGCATGTATTTTTCCTCAAGGTGATGAAAATTTATGATATTGTGTAGTGACTCTGGGTGTGGAAAATCATTGTAAAAGGATGTTCATTATTTAAAATTCCAATTCACTATTTTTTGTGTACCAAAACATAACATCGATATTGTGAAAAGTAAATGTAGGATATGTGAATTCCATTCATGGGGATGCTAGTAAAAAAATTATGATTCCAAATAATTATAGTTGTAATGGTACTGAGGTTTTTATATGAGAACAATGTATTATTATTGTATTATTTTCTTTTGATTTCTAGTTTATGGTTTAAAATAATTTAGGTAAATTGATTTTATTATATTTTTTTAGTTTTGAAATTATTTTAAACTATGGTCCACTATCTTTCTACATCCCCCACCTTAGTTATTAAAACATTATTGTATTTATCACCTTTATTATCTATGTAGATACTTGAAATGAAACTGATCATAGACCCATAGTTATATATACTTAATCATAGTGATTAAAAGGTTAAAAATTTATCTTTTACAAAATATACAAGTGATCAAATAGTAGTAATCATTTTTTGATCATCACACGACATACGATTGTAGTAGAAAATATGATCCAAGTGGTATGTGTTTGAAACCCACTAAGAATGGACAAAGATTTCAAGTTCATAGAATCAAAGGAAATATTAATATATCAAATATAGTTAAAAAATCATAGATATATGAATTAAATAGCTTCAGTAATTATGTTTTGAATTCAACAATAATAGAAATGGTAATTTCCTTGGCTTGACCACTTAGGTTTTACAATGAAATCACATGAGTTATTATAAATAGATTAAAAGAAATAATATAATGAAATGAATTATATATAATCTAAAACAATTAATAATTGAAGGTTTCATTATTCATATTGAACATTAACATATACATATAAAAATTATTAGAGGATATTTACTTTCATTAATATCCCATCCATGTTTTTACAAATTTATACTATTCATCTCCAACGATTCCAATATTTATGAAACATTCCATGAATTCTACTACGAGATTATAACACATTTACTATATCTATGTTTACATCCTTTGGATTTACATTTCAACAAGTTTCTAGTTAATATGTTTATCATAATTTAAATTTCTCATAATCATAAAATGATTGACTTTGAGGTGAAATTTGATTTGAAATTCTCTATTATATCACAGTACAATAGAATATATGTTTTTTTGGGTGTAATATATTGAGGAGGAGGATGCCTTTGATATCATATGGTATGTGAATTTTCAACATTGGATTCACTAAATCATTCTTGGGCCAGCACTGGTGGATATCAAAATAAAAACATGATTTTTCAGGATAGGTAATGTTGGCATAATATAGGCCTGATATTAAGATCAATATATCTAGACATAAAGGAATTTGGTCCATATATAGCTACATAGTGTTTTTATTAATCTCATAAATAGGTCTCCATTTAAAATATTTCAATAGGGAAGAAACATGAAATGAAATTCTTTTTTATCAGCACTCCCTCATAAAATGAAAATTTATCACTAGGTATGGTTTTGAATTTAATCTGGTTAGCCTCATATTATTATAAATACTTTACCAACATGGTGAGACAAATCATATATATAAAGGAAACCTCAATTGAAATATTCAATCACAATAATTGATCAACAATCATACTATTCATTAGATCAAGGCCCTTAAATCATACTTTATCTCGAGATAGTTTTATTCCATTAAGAAGAATTTGTAGTGGACCTCTTCCTCTAATAAATTTCATGGATGAGTTATTCCATTTCATATATGGTATTCTAAAATTATATAAACATTATTTTCCTCTCACAAAAAAATTCAAACACCAGGTGATGATTGTACTTTATACTCACACATGAAACAACGTGGTTAAATGTTCCCCTTTCCACATAAGATAATCAACATCCTATAAAGAAACTACTTCCAATGATCAGAAGCATTTGTTTCATTAAGATCAAATAATATTCATGTACTCTTACTTGTGATTAAAACTACACGTCTCCTATTAATAGTTTAAATCATTAGAATGTATCCAATATTCAATGACCCAATTCCTCATCAGTACCAAAATCTACTTCACATTTGATTTTATACTTCACATTATCTGAGGTCAATATTCTAGTCACCTTATGATTATATTATCACTTAATAAGAATCAATCTTATTAATTCATATCCTCAGTTCATGATAAATTTTAGTAGTCTTAGTTGGTGTATATTATTTTTCTTGATCACCAGTAGATCTCTTCTTTGATTGAATTTCATTTTTTTGAGATTATGACATGATCAATTAGTGAAGAACCTTGATTCAGCCTTCATCTTCATAAACCTAGATTAAACTCTAATGAATATCATTTTTAATCATTAATCTATTATTTACAATAATTAGTGGATTAGATTTCATCTATTTGAATCATCCATGCATCGTTCATTGAGTTTGATCATTGTGGTAGCCTATTTGGGAATATATGGTGTATTATCCCGAGATGATCATCTCTATAATCCATACTGTGTATTGAGATTTGTTGTGGTTGATCTATATTAGATGCTATTAGATAAAACAAGATGATTTTTTATGGGTTATTGGGGCTATGGTTAATATCCAAAGGCATGGGAGCTTGAGAGATATTTGGTACTTGTTTTTGATTGTTGATGAAGTTTGCACTGTCAAAAAAGATGTTGTGTGGACGTTTGGTCCGTAATTAGAGGGTACCATGTGGTTTGTTCAATTGTCTTCTTATAGTAACCTGGATATCAACATGGGTTTTCATGGGAGGGACATGGTATATTAACAATGCTTCTTCTATCATATGTGCTAGTCATTTGGACACATAAGCTATTTATGGAATTTTCCAGGATTAAAGGTCAATCAGTGTTAGTTTATCAACTTCATGGTGGAAATGCATAATTAATTTACCATTATATTTTTAACACTGAACATTTATAATTGAAAACTAAAACATAGATTATGATATTTTATATGATAAAAATAAGTACATAAAAAATTTAAACCCAAAAAATTAGTATTTTAATGTTAAATTAAAAAACAAAAAATCATCACTCATTTGATTTAAATTGATTAAAATAATTACAAATACATATATCATCCTTTTTAAAATTTATGTATATATTCTCATAAAGTAACAAATATGTTTAAATTTCACTGTTTTTATAAAAATTATAGGTTAATTATATTAAAATGGAATCAAATATAGAAATAATACTGTACATCCTCAATATTCACACACATAATACATTCCACTTATGAGAAATATTTGGAATTTTATTAATTAATAGGATTGACTATCCATACCAAACTTAATCTATCCAAAGTAAAAGAGAATAAAATAGTCAACCTTTTTTTGAACTATCTTTCCTCTAATATGAGTTAATCTCATATCTTCACTTCAATTATGCTAATATTCAAGTTATATGGGTCAAATAAAAATATTTATAATCAAATATAATTTTAAAAATTTCCATGTCATTTATCAGTTTAAAATAAATTAATTTAGAATATAATTATAATTTTTGCTTAATTAATATATCCTAAATGAAACATTCTTATGTCAATTTCATCCTTCGTCATCGATTTTCAATATTTTCTCACCAGAATGAACATATTTTTGAAAATAAGGGACTTATTATATTTTTTCCAAAACTATGTTTTGAAATGAACTTATTGAACATAAAAAAGTTACATATACTCACTAACAGAGTGTGAAATATGGCATGATGTCATCATGGGATCCTAAATACCCATTTTCCACTATTATAATAGGATTTATATTAGTTAGTTTTCTATTAGATTCTTGAATTCCTATTTTTATGATGTCTATGTATCGTTGAATTGAATTAAAAATTCATTTGTAATCATGTTGTAATTTAAATTCCATAATCATTTATTCAAAAAAACTGAATTTCCTAGTTCTAAATCAAATTTCTATGAAAATACTTGGAAAAGTAAATTAAATTCTTTTAATTTTATATATTTATAAAAACAATGAAATACCTGCTTTATAGAATTGTATTTTTATATAATGATTAAAATATTCTAGTGATGTTTTTATATCATGAAGATATTCTAGGATGTCGATAAATAAATGAAAAGAGAATTTAATTACATAATATGCAAGAATTCATTTCCATACAACATTGGGAATTATATTAATAGTTCATGTGTTGATAAAAATTATTATGAATATTATATGTGGTATTGATATCCTAATTTACTTTTTATATCACCAAATATATCACAGAATCAATTCTAATCAACTATAGAAATGTTTTTTAGTAAAAAAATAAAATAAAATATTTCTAGAATGATGTGAGGGAAATAGAAAACATTGGATTTATTCGATATCTGTAAAAAAGAGGATAAAATCCTTTATTAGTTCCTTCCAAAAGTTTTAAAATTAATTCATAACATGTTTAACATTTACGTAGATTTTTTCTTTAACTCATCTCATTTGATCTCAAATGAAACAAATAGGAGCATGTTTTTCACTATATAATGTTCGGATCACATTGATTGAGGTTTACTAGGGATTAAATTTTTCCATGAGGATAACATCAACTCTATATGTCTATTCTTAATGTTTCATTAAATTATGATATTTTTATGTATTGATTTGGACGTCAAATTATACACAAAGAAATTATCATAATCATCTCTTATAAGTTACATTAATCTCATTGTCTATATCATCATCATGTACCTAGGTCTTCCAAATTTGATGGTTTCCCTACCAATATACCTAAAAAATTCTAATAATACTTAATAATAATGTTATACTACATTCCACAAATATTTCTATAAGAGATTATTACGAAATGATTTTTTAGGTTGTTATATATGCCCACAATTTATATCCAGTTTACCTGTAATATAAATTTATAGTAATTTGAATTATAATATCTTTAATAATTATTATCTCTTAGTTAGATATATATGTTTACCCATTTCACTATGGGTGGTATGCAGTTTTGGTCTTCTAATGTACTGATATACATTCAATAGAGAATCCATGTTATTGATTCCAATTTTTATACCTTCCTAACTGAATATTACATTTGAAAATATAAATATAAAAAATTATTGATTTTATAAATATAATGAAATCCTTAGATTCATCAATTCTAGTTAATTGTACTTAAATACACAAAAACAGAATCTACTGTTAGTATGGAGTAGGAGAAAAAAATTATACAAGAAATAGATAAATATAATCAAATATGAATACATAAAATACTTCAAAATAATTTAATGGTTGATTTGTAGTTTCAAATATTTTTGAAAACACAACATTTAATTTATATTTGTTCAATTCTATAAATATATTTATTTGAATCATTTAATATTGAGGTCCAAAATAAATGACATTCTAGATGATTACTAATAGATAATTTATGACAAAAATGGATTCATCTTGTATATTCATCCAAAAAATTATTTATATATATAAACTCTTATATATAGAAACATCCCAAAATTATATAGTCCTTAAAAATTTTCTAAAAGTTAGGATTCACCTAGACATAGGACATTGAATTGTATTTTAATTTAAAATTTTGAAAATAATTAAAAAATGTATACATATTATGTGACTATAAAATTCACATGATGTTCATTCTAGGGTTCCGTAGTAAACATTTATAGTTTCTATCCCTGAAGAGAGTCATCTAGGTTTATTTTGGTATCTTTTTCTACCTCTATAGTGTGAGGAAAAATAAATACGTGTTCTATAACAGGATTTTCACTTCACAGTTTTACCATTATCTCTAATTGAAACTATTATAGAAGTAACAGACACCATGTTAGTTTTTCTATTCCATCATATCTCTTGAAGAAATTAATTATTTTATCTTCATTAGATTAAACATTTACTATATTTATATGATATATTGTATATTTTGTTATGATGAAATAAATTATAAAAAAACATATCTTTAATTGTTTATTTTATTTCACTAATTATAATATCTTGAGAAGTGTTACATTACAAATTCTTGTTCCCATAAAAATTCTTATATAATAGTACTACTTGATCCTTTATTAGGGTATAATATAGTATCTCAAATGGAAAATTATTGTTTGGTAAGAAAAAAATTGGTTGTTGTAAGTACCCTTACCCTAGTTGCTTGGATCTGATAGACACATTAGGAAAAAGTCATATGATATAAGGAATCTCTTCCCAAAGGACAAAATAGTTTAGTTGTCTTGGTAAGTATGATGCATATGTGAGATTCATGGTATATTTGAAAACATAAAATAAACAAAGTGTTTTCATTGAGGATTCAATTATTCTTTACTATGTATGGATACATATCAATCAAAAAACACTTCTTCATATCCTAGGAAATTTAAAACAT
Source organism: Viscum album (assembly GCA_963277665.1). Lineage (NCBI taxonomy): Eukaryota > Viridiplantae > Streptophyta > Magnoliopsida > Santalales > Viscaceae > Viscum > Viscum album. Next base: position 987,788,465 of record OY728159.1, on the reverse strand, counting down.
ATGAAATGGGTGAGATTAGATACTCAGTAAGGGTAATCATACATCCATTTATATCATGTATAAATAAGAATAAACAATATGTAATGTTAAATAACCAAATCACATTCAATTTAATCAATAAAAATAGAATAATATAGGAAAATTATTTTATAATTATATAAATCTATATAAATAATCATATAATCCTGAATAATATAGTTGTATATTCTAGAAAATATATTTATCACATTTAAATCAGTAACATATGTTACAATAATGGAAATCATAATGTTGTAAAATTGAAATATTCTATTAAAACCATTGATAAGATAGTTTAAATATTTTGGTAAAAACTCATCAAATTTGGTGAACTAATTTGTCTATAAATACTTATCGATGCATGAAGATTCTATATATAACTAGGCCCCTCCCATAACATATTATTTCCAATTAATTTATTATTTTAAAGGGGTGAATAATAATAATAATAATTTTATTTGAAAAATATATATATTAAATGTTGGTACATAAACCAATTGAATAAACAAAATAATAAACCTTGCAGAATAATATGGTGAATGGTAATAAAATTGTAAAATATTAATCAAACTAATAATTAACCATCTATAAAATAAATAATTATTATATCAAGAAAACATATCATTAGAGGGTTGTACGTACAATAAAGGGTATATGACATTAATGAATACAAATACCATAACATTTCCATTGAAAACATTTTTTAGTAAATACTAACTTTTATAATTGAAAAAAAACAAGGACAAGAGTTCATAATATATTATTTTAAAAAAATTAATATTAACCTTGAATATTATTAAATATCATTTATGTCACCGAGTGGTAATGATGGTGTGAAATTATGTTCCAGCCAATTACAGTAAAAGAATGATTCATTTCAGATTATTTTTAAAAGGAATAGTTGTTTTTTTATAAAAAATTGAATATTACATAAAAAAATTTAAAATATAATAAAGGGTAAAAATATCATTCATAAATAATTAGGATATTTTTAAAAAAAATGAAAACATTATTATAAAACATGGTTTTTTAGGATAAAAGAGTTTCGAGCAAATAGATAAATAAATATGAATTGTCAAAAAGACATTTTCATAGACATTTTTTATTCTATAAAGTGAAAAATTGATACTATTACATTAAAAATTCATGAATAACTATAGGATAAATAATATATTTATTTTAAGAAATGAAAATATAATAATTATCCAAGGGTATTGTTAAACAAAAATAATCAAAATTAATGATGATATTGTCAAATAAACCATTACCACTTTGGTAATATCTCAATTATAATCCATATGAAAGAAATAACATCAAATGAAAAATTAAATTCCATAAAAATAAATATATTAACAGTATAAAATTTTAATAGTGAAATTATATTTACCTAAGAAAATAATAAATAATAAAAATTTTATATGTCACCCAGAAGTAAAAGTGAGGCAAGAAACTAATACCTCAGTTTCAAATTCCATTATATGTTTCCAAAACTATTGTATAATAAATAGAGGATTATTCAAATTTTATATAGAAAAATATTCATATATCTCATCCAATATATTATTTACTTATTTTTTTACCAACATTCATTATGAACTATTGGTTAAAATAACTTTTTCCGGTGATAATTTTTTCATTTTTCATATATGATTTAGTTAAATAAATGTTTCCATTTTAATTTGATCATTGTTAAATAATATATAGAATTTTAAATATGATATAAAAATAATTTATATTCAAAATATATTTATTTATAGTAATATATAAATACTATTGATAGAAAATGGATTACACCATTTATGTTGACACTATGTCCTACAAAAGATGAACAGAGTTTTCATTTTTCTCTATAGATGGAAATAATGGAAAAATAAATATATATTCACTATTAAAATGTAATTATTATATTATATAAACAATTTATATTAAAAATAATCATACCTATTAACAACCATGTAAAAATAAAATAACAAACATTTGTCATCTCTTTTTGTAGGCAGTGTTTCACACGTATGTATGAGCGATGTTATTATTTTTCAAAAGAATAGATTTTTAAAGATTAAATAAGATATTAAATTTTAAAAATTATTTTATGATAATAAATATAAAAAATATTAATTAAATTTATCATTAAAAATTCAATATAAAGTGTTAGAAAAAAAATTAAACACATCAATTCATGAGGCCTTTGCCCGCCGTACACACGATTTATGTTATACTACCCCCTAAAATAAAACACAATAAGGTATATGTGATATTATAATTATATAAATATTATAATATCAAAATATTATATAAATATTTTAAACACCTCGTTATATTGATCCTTAAATAGTGTTTATGGAAAATGAATTACATCAGTTCGTGAGGAGGTAATATGATGTACACATGATCGTCGAATTCATTTCACATTTGATATAATTGTAGATGGATATGAGTTATGAAATTAAAATAATAACATATAATTATATATAATATTTTATAGTTATTTTAACATAATATTTTAGAAATATTTGAAAGAGGCGAAATATGAATGAAAAAAATACGCATGTTTATGTATATTACCTCTTCTTACGAGAGTCTCTTTAGGGTTATACCAAAAGAATTCATAGGATAGATTAATAATAAAAATGGTCTCTATTTTGTGTATATTAAATTTAGGAGTATATTTTGGTAATATTTTTCCAAGACAAATGGGTTTTTATGTGTGAATAGTAGAGGAGAGTTGGTGGACATTTATAAGTTAGGGAGAGGACAAACATGTATTTTTTTAGAAAAATAAAGTTATATGCATGATTTTTTAATTAAAAAAGCATAAAAAATTAGTCATTATCAAAACATATTGGTTATATTGTCATATTATATACATGAATTCGGTTATATACAAGTTTATGGTAATTTTAAAAACTTATAATATTAGATTAACCTTCGATAAACCCATTTTTACCTTAATTATAGTAATTAATTTCTAATATTTCACTATACATTATAGAATAAAATAATGTTTAACATATTATATAATACTAATTAATTAAATTCCAAATATAGAACTCATTTTTCAAAATTTAATTAACATAAGTGGTCGAATTCAATTTTAAATTAAACCATAAACTCGATGGAAGAGTTTTCTCCAAATAGAAAAGTGTTATATGTATTGAATGTTTTAATATAAAAATTAAATTTTAAATTTATTAAAAATATATAAAATATTTAAATTTTACTATTATAAAACTTATCTTACATTAAAACTAATTTAATATATAATATAATTTTATAAACGATTTGAGTGAAAATGTGGTTTTAAATAAAAATCATTATTTTTTATAGTTAATTAGTTAATTAGTATTTTCATAAAACTATCATGAATAAATAAAAATATAATTTTCCCATATTGATTATAATTTTTTAGTTTTTCAAATAATGTTTATATAATTGAAAAAAATTCTTTTAAATTGTGTTTTTAAAGCGCAACTAAACTACCTTTTTAAAAAATATTGTTTTCCTAAAAACATTTATTTTTCTTTAAACATATTTAGATTTATTTCTAATGAATATATTTCCCTGGAATTAAATTTATTCATGTATAAAAATGTAAAATTTTAATTATTTAGGTATTCCTATTTATACCAATCAATGTGATCATTCATTTATAATGTTAATTCTTAGATAATAAATTTTTAATTGTAACGTCCCAGACCCGGGTGCCATGCAACGGGTGCCCCAAGCCCGGTTCGCCACATGACCTAAAGCGCATTTCCCCAAACGCCAGAGGATGCCGACTAGCAGCGAGGGCCCAGGTCTAATAGTGGGGAAACTATGCCCTCATTTGTCAAAGTGTAGCGCAGCAGAAAACTAAAATAAACATACAACAAACAGCGGAGCAGTGAATACACACAACTGAAATAAACTACAACAGTGGATATAACCAACAGTATATGAATGATGATGCTACATGTTTCAAATTCTAAGAAAACATCCAGAACATGTTATACATCACTGTGATACAACCAAAAGCAAAGTACAACAAAACGAGTAAACAGCTGGCAGCGGCATTGCGAGCCTAGGACCTGTCCCACTCCCTCCTACTACACAGCAATAGTCAAGTACCTGTATAGGGACTCTTGCCCCTATCCACACCTGTAGAATCGTAATCTGTTTGGGCCGAAAAGCATGACCCAAATAGGGTGCGAGAAATATATCTTAGTAGGCACCCACCAAAGGCTCGTGCCCAACTGCGTGTAAGCATGCATCAACAGTGTGCAATAGTAAAATGCAATAAGGTAAGAAGTACTAAACAGTAACTAAGTTAACAATTAAATTTCCATTTTATTATTTATGTAATTTATTTAATTTAGTATCATTCTGTTCTCAACAGCACCACGCCCTCAGGCCAACCAGTATCTCGCCCTTAGGCTAATATAGTGAACCACTCCCTCAGGATATACAGAATCTCACCCTCAGGCATTGTAACAGAATTCTCACCCTCAGGCATACGAAGTTTCGCCCTCAGGCACAGAAGTCAGGCCCTCAGGCATGAAAGGTTGCCCTCATGCAGAATAACGATAGCCCTCGGGCTAATACAGTCACGCCCTCGGGCTAATATAGTCACGCCCTTAGGCTAATATAGTCATGCCCTCAGGCTAATATAGGTAACCGGGCCATGCCCAACATATCAAAATGCAGTAAACAAGCAATTCCTCTCATGTCAATTCTTACAATTACTACATTGAAGGCATACCCTCGGGTATCCTGGCCAAAAGGCTAAACAGAGAAACACACCCCCTGGGGTGGTTCCAGATCCAAGCAACGATCCCAATCAGCATTTTATTATCACAACTAAATACCTAATCAATTCTAGGTATTAAATATAGAAACGGCTTCAGCCACACGACACCCCAACATGGGTTCGTGGCACAAAAATGCACAAAACACACAGTAGTTGGAAAACTAAACACAAAGCCACCTACCTCAAATGCCAACGAATGCTATACCCGAATGCCGACTCCAGAAACACCTAAGAACGACATAGATCTGACGAAGAACAAAAACTATTCAAACGTAAATAACTTACGTTAGGTGAAGAATTGGCAAGAACCAACCAAGGAGGTGGAAGCCCTTACCTGTGCGGTTCCAACGGGATCGTCCGAGACGGAATCGGATTCCAGACGAACGCCCGATGGTTCTTCAAAGACCCAACCTCCTCCTTTGGCTCCAAAACGGCTCAAGTGCCTCCTCTGCCAAATAAGGAGGCTACTGCCTGTTTTAAGCCGAAAAAACATAGTACACGACATGTACTTCAAAGTACACGGCGTGTACTCCTTTCATTTAACTGCTCATTTGGCGGCACCACCACACTGTTCATCTGCCGACAAGAATACACGGCATGTACTCCCAAGTACACGGTGTATACTGCCGCCCAGCTGGCAGTGACTTCACCGCCTTACTTTTTAACCTGTCGACTGACTACACGGCGTGTAAGGCACCACTACACGGCGTGTAGTCAGTTCCTACACCCTTCGTCATTGGCATGGCTACATGCCCCGTGTACTCATCCCTACACGGCCAAAAGTACACGACGTGTGAATAAAGTACACGGCGTGTAGTTCCAAAATTCAGGATTTTTCCCCATTTCCATATTTTTCTCAAAAACACTTAAGGAAAAGGAAAAGAAGAAGCCCATACCTCTACAATAAGAACCTGATTATTACAAACTTCCCCCATTATAGCAATTCTTCCCCGAATTGCCCTTACAAGGGTGGCGAAGAGAAAGCTCGGAACAGTTGTGGCCACTGAGCACGTACGTCAACCTCCCGCTCCTAGGTCTCGTCCTGCACTCGGCCATGCTGCCATAGCACCCGTACGAGAGGAACTGACTGGCCTCAGAGAACCTTCGTGCTCCTATCAACGATACGGATCAGATGCTCCTCAAAGGACGCATCTTGCTGAAGCTCTACCTCCCCTGGATGAAAGGTGTGAGACGGGTCTGAATGGTAGCGACGCAACTGAGACACGTGGAAGACGTCGTGCATGGCTCGGTACCGCTGTGGTAACTGCAACCAATAGGCAACCATCCTGACTCTCTCCAGAATCTCAAATGGTCCTACATACCTCGGTGAAAGCTTACCCTGTCTCCTGATCCGTTTGTGTCCCAGCCTCGGCGAAACACGCAAGAAAACCTGATCTCCGACTACGAACTCCAATGGTCATCTGCGACGATCAGCATAAGACTTCTGACAAGACTGCGCGGTAGCCATCCGCTTCTGAATCAACTGGACCTGCTCAGATGTCTCCTGCACGAGCTGTGGCCCCAGCAAAGCTGTCTCACCTGCCTCTAACCATCAAAAAGGTGATCGGCATGGCCTACCATATAAAGCCTCGTATGGTGCCATCTCAATAGTCGCCTGAAATCTATCGTTATAAGAAAACTCGACTAAGGGTATATGCTTCTCCCACGAGCCCCCAAAGTGTAGGACACATGCGCGAAGCATGTTCTCTAGCACCTGTATCGTCCGCTCTGACTGACCATCTGTCTGAGGGTGGTATGCTGTGCTCAGAAGCACCTGTGTACCCAGCGCCCTCTGAAAACTCTTCCAGAAATGAGACGTAAAGAGGGCGTCCCTATCTGAAATGATAGAACGAGGGACCCCATGAAGACGTACGACCTCTCGGATATACAGCCTTCCGAGCATGTCCACACCGAAGGCCCCCTTGATCGGCAAAAAGTGAGCTACCTTCGTGAGTCTGTCCACAACAACCCACACGACGTCATTGCCACGAGGTGACCTCGGCAAATCCGTCACGAAATCCATCGCGGCATCTTCCCATTTGCACTCTAGAATGGGCAACTGCTGTAACAGCCTAGTTGGTCTCTGATGCTCTGCCTTCACCTGCTGACAGGTGGAACATCTCGTAACAAAACCATCTATCTCTCTCTTCATACCCACCCACCAGTACTGACGTCTCAAGTCTCGGCACATCTTGGTAACCCTTGGATGAACTGACCAAGCTGAAGAATGAAACTCCTGCATCAGCTCCTTGCGTATATCCCATGGAACCCATACTCGTCCATGGAAACGCAAAACCTTGTCGTCGCTTATCGCCCAACCGAGAGGAGGGTCCTCACTTTCCACTGATTCCCATAGAACTAGGCCTTCTGAATTAGATAGCTGCCTCATCCTCACTCTGTCCAAGATGGTAGAAGTCACAGCTAACGAGGAAAGATAAGTCTGCCCCTGACTGTCATGCACCTCCAGATGCATCTCAGAGAACAAATCCATAAGCTTCCACTCACCACTGGCCTCCTGCACTGCCTGTATCTGAGTCTTCCTGCCCAGTGCATCGGCTACTGCATTACCTTTACCAAGTGTGTAGGCAAGCTCAAAATCGAAGGAATGTAGGAACTCGACCCACCTTCTCTGCCTCAGATTCAGGTCACGCTGAGTAAAGATATACTTGAGGCTTTTGTGGTCGGTGAAAACCACAAAATTCTCTCCCAACAGATAATGTCTCCAACAGCGCAACGCATGCACAACTGCAGCCAACTCGAGATCGTGCGTTGAGTAATTCCTCTCATGTGGCCTCAACTGTCGAGACCCATACGCAACAACTCAGTCGCCCTGCATCAAAATGGATCCCAGCCCAATCCCTGATACATCACAGTAAACTGTATAGCTCTTCCCCTGCTCTGGGAGTATCAGGATCGGTGCTGATGTCATCCTTCTCTTCAGGTCCTGAAAAGCTATCACACAAGCTTCTAACCAAACGAACTTCACACCCTTCTTAGTCGGACCTGTCAACGGTGATGCTAAGTGGGAGAAGTCCTGTATGAAGTGTTTATAGTAACCTTCTAGCCCTAAGAAACTTCGTGTCTCAAACACGTTCTTGGGCTGCTCCCGGGAAACTACTGCTCTCACCTTCTCTGGGTCCGATGCAACTCCTGCCTTTGAGATGATATGACCCAGGAAGTGAATCTGGTCCATCCAAAAGTGGCACTTTGAGAGCTTGGAATATAACCAATTCCCTCTCAGTGTACTCAATATGATCTCAATATGGGTGGCATGGTCGTGTCAAGTGCGTGAGTACACCAAGATGTCGTCCACGAATACTACCACAAAATAATCAAGATACGGATGGAACACACGATTCATTAGAGCCATGAAAACTGATGGCGCGTTCGTGAGTCCGAACGGCATAAACGTATACTCATATAAACCATACCTACTCCTGAAAGCTGTGAGAGGTATATCAGATGGTCTAATGCGCAGCTGATGATATCCGAATCTCAGGACAATCTTCGAGAACACTCGTGCTCCACGAAGCTGATCAAACAGATCATCAATCCTTGGCAAGGGATATCGGTTCTTAACCGTCAACTGGTTCATCTTTCGAGAATCCACAGAAAGCCAAAGGGTACCATCCGCCTTCTTCGCAAAAAGGACCGGAGAACCCCTAGGAGAAGTACTAGGTCGGATAAAACCCTTCACCGGTAGCTCCTCTAACTACCTCTTGAGCTCTTGAAACTCAGGCGTGGCCATCCTATAAGGAGGAATGGACACTGGTGCTGCTCCTGGCACAAGCTCGATAGAGAAATCCACCTCACGCACCGGAGGTAGACCTGAAAAGTTGTCCGGGAAGACATCCCTGAAACGATCAACAACCGGAGGGAAATCCGTATGACAAGTCCCCTGGTCATCCAGATATAAGCTCGCAATTTGGGCTGTGACTCCACCTCGCCCATGATGCTCTAGTCCATCTAGACTCGCCTGAACATCCCACTCACCCTTGTATAGAAACTCCCCTCCCTCTGGTGACATGAAACGCACCCTGCGATGATAGTAGTCTACAAAGTCCCGAAAGGGAACCAACCAGTCCATCCTGAGAATGACGTCATAACTCGTCATCTCTAGGAAATAGAGGTACCAAAGGAAGTGACACCCTCCAACTTCAAGGGGGCACTCCTTGCACTGACACACATCAGCCGTTCTCATCCCCAACGGAGTGTCTAGCGTCAAGATATCAGAAGAAGTAGAAACACCGAGCCCAAGGCTCTCCATCACGGGTACAGATATAAAACTATGTGTAGCACCCGTATCAAAAAGTACTGAATACAAGACAAAAGCTACTAGAATAGTACCTCTGACTGTCGAAGGTCCGGGATCCTGCTCCTGCTGGGTCTGTTGCACTGCATATGCCTGCCCAGTGTCGCGGCCCTACGACACAGCCTGGCTACCCTGAGCTATCCCGCCTTGCAGCCTCTCTGATCCTGGTGTCTAGCTACCATGGCCATGACCACCATCTCTGCCTGCACGCCCTGACGCATTCCAGTTCCCTTACTGGTAAGAAACCACTGGTCCTTCTCCCGTACGTGGAGTCTGTACAAAACCCCTCTTGCTAGCCATCAGTGGATACGCGCTACAAAAGCGCTGCAGGTGACCCATCTTGTCGCACGCTCGGCACTCCACTGGGTCTCGTGGACACTACGACCTCTTGTGCCCCTCTCTTCCACACTGGAAGCACCTGATCGGGCCACCTGAAGAGACTGCCTGGCTGGTACGGCCACCCTGAGAGAAGTCCATCTGTCTCTTCCTCTTGCCAGTAGAAATAGTACCAGTAACTGGTGCTGAACCACCCTGGACCACACCACCAGATTCTCGCAGGTTCCTCTCTGTAATCAACGCCTGGTTCACAATCACGTGCACAGTAGGTAACTTGAAAACATTCACCAGCACTCAGATGTCATACCGAAGACCATCCTCAAAATGTCTGGCTCTCAGCGTCTCATCACCCACCAGCATGGGTGAAAAGCGCTGAAGCTCCGTAAAACGAGCAAAATAGTCCATCACTGACATGGCGCCCTGCTGCAGATTCATGAACTCTCGAGCTCTATCTGCCCTCAGTGTATCAGGAAAAAAGAAGTCATAGAATACTGTCTGAAAATCATCCCACGCCATGTCCATGTGATGCTCTAATTGGGTGGTCACATCCCACCACCTCTTGGCGGAGTCACGCAGCATGTAAGTCGCGAGCTTGACCCTCCGCCCTGGAGGCGTCTCTAGATGCTCGAAAATAGTCTGCATCGACCCCAGCCAAGACTCTGCAGCCTGTGGTCCACCATCCCTTGATAACATAGGCGGATGCTGCTACTGAAAGATACGCGTCAGCTCAGCCATAGATGTGGCAGCCTGCGGTGATCCCTGAAAGGTCTGCATGAACCGCAATAAGCCTTCACGGAACTGCGCCTCCGCACCCATGTTCAGTGTAATAGCTGGGGCCGCATCTGGCCCTGCTGGTGGATCAACTGGTAGCCCATGGACCACCGTCTCCGGAGTATAATCGTCTCCGCTCTCTTGGCGAACAACTCGCGGTCATCTAGGCGGCATGCCACTACAAGTTCAAAAGCACGCCTCAGATTCAAGATTATTAAGACTGAAATGAAGGAACCACAAAGGTACAAGAGGAAGAAGGCGTTTCAAAATTTGCAAAACAAGACTACACGGTGTGTACACTGACTACACGGCGTGTACATGACTTCATTTCCCCTGCCCGGGTCCTTCTACATGGCTAAGACACACGGCTTCCGTTCAACAAACTACACGGCGTGTATAATATCTACACGGCGTGCACGATGTTATTTTCCAACTGCCCGTGTCGTCTGGGACACGACTGACTACTCGACTTTACTCTACCCGGCGTGTTACACCCGAACACGGCGTGTACACTATCCCATTTCCCAGCCACACGGCTAACTCCACACGGTCTGTCCTCGGACAAGACTACACGGCGTGTCCCAAAGTTACACGGCGTGTTAAGGGAGAGGTGACACTGGCCCGTGTTGTTAGTTACATAGCAAGACTCCGGGTTACACTACAGGGCATGCACAAAACTACGCGGCGTGTTTTACCCAAGCCCTTCCCTACCCCATGTCGCTATCCACACAGTTTGTGACACGGGATGAGGCTACACGGCGTGTACTCATGGTACATGGCATGTACTCAAAAAGTTCATTTTTCTTCCCAAACAGAAGAACACACACTGCGTGTATGAGGTCCTACACGGTGTGTATTCTGGGTATTCCGGATAGTATGCCTCAGAAACTTCCCTGGAACCCAGAAAATACTGAAATACAACACCTAAGTGTCAAATTCCGACCCGTGGGGGCCCACACACCCCACGAATCAATGTTTGGAATCTAATTTGTGTTATAACCAATAAACAGTCAATGATCCACCAAATTCCGGTCAATGGGGGCCCATACTCCCCAAAAACTGAAGTTTGGCATCCATTTTATAAACAAGATCAAACAAACATACCATATCACAAAGCAGGTATTTATCAACCAGCTATCACTACAACATGCTTTGTTAGCACAACAACTATCACAACAACATGCAAATTCTAATGCACCTACATGGCATAGAAACTATGCATGGAATGTGATATCTAGCATGTGCCTATATGACGCATGAGACGGCATACCCTCATCTCATCCGGTTACAACTAATTAGAACCCACAGATAAAATATAAACAGCACAATCCAAGTGCGTCACCCAATGGTGAAAACCTATCAACCGTAAAATTTTCAAAATCAAAAGAATGAAAAATACGAGGTAGACTGGCTTTTCCCTGTACACGGTTTAGCTACGCCTGGGCATAGCTTATTACCAACTACCGTTCTGTCCTATCCACTAACTACGACTCCAAATAGTAAGTCAAAGAAAAGAAACCCCTCTGATACCACTTTGTAACGTCCCAGACCCGGGTTCCATGCAACGGGTGCCCTGAGCCCGGTTCTCCACATGACCTCAAGCACATTTCCCCAAACGCCAGAGGCTTCCGACTAGCAGCGAGGGCCTAGGTCTGATAGTGGGGAAACTATGCCCTTATTTTTCAAAGTGTAGCGCAGCGGAAAACTAAAATAAACATACAACAAACAGCGGAGCAGTGAATACACACAACTGAAATACACTACAGAAGTGGATATAACCAACAGTATATGAATGATGATGCTACATGTTTCAAATTCTAAGAAAACAGCCAGAACATGTTATACATCACTGTGATACAACCAAAAGAAAAGTACAACAAAACGAGTAAACAGCTGGCAGCGGCATCGTGAGCCTAGGCTCGGTCACATACCCTCCTACTCTACAGCAACAGTCAAGTACCTGTATAGGGACTCTTGCCCCTATCCACACCTGCAGAAACGTAATCTGTTTGGGCCGAAAAGCATGACCCAAACAGGGTGTGGGAAATATATCTCAGTAGGCACCCACCAAAGGCTCGTGCCCAACTGCATGTAAGAATGCATCAACAGTGTGCAATAGTAAAATGCAATAAGGTAAGCAGTACTAAACAGTAACTAACTTAACAATTAAATTGCCATTTTATTTTTCATTTAATTTATTTAATTTAGTATCGTTCTGTTCTCAACAGTACCACGCCCTCAGGCCAACCAGTATCTCGCCCTCAGGATAATATAGTGAACCATGCCCTCAGGCTATACAGAATCTCGCCCTTAGGCATTGTAATAGAATTCTCTCCCTCAGGCATACGAAGTATCTCCCTCAGGCATAGAAGTCAAGCCCTCAGGCACGAAAGGTTTCCCTCAGGTGGAATAATGACAGCCCTCGGGCTAATACAGTCACGCCCTCATGCTAATATAGTCACGCCCTCAGGCTAATATAGTCATGCCCTCAGGCTAATATAGGTAACCGGGCCATGCCCAACATATCAAAATGAAGTAAACAAGCTATTCCTCTAAAGGAAATTCTTACAATTACTACATTGAAGGCATACCCTCGGGTATCCTGGGCAAACGGCTAAATAGAGAAACACACCCCCCGGTGTGGTTCCGGATCCATGCAATGATCCCAATCAGCATTTTATTATCACAATTAAATACCTAATCAATTCTAGGTATTAAATATAGCAACGACCTCATCCACACGACACCCCAACATGGGTTCGTGGCACAAAAACGCACAAAACACACAACAGTTGGAAAACTAAACACAAAGCCACCTACCTCAAACGCCAACGAACGCTATACCCGAACGCCGACTCCAGAAATGCCCAAGAACGACGTAGATCTAATGAAGAACTAAAACCATTCAAACATAAATAACTTACGTTAGGTGAAGAATTGGAAAGAACCAACCAAGGAGGTGGAAGCCCTTACCCGTGCGGTTCAAACGGGATCGTCCGAGATGGAATCGGATTCCAGACGAACGCCCGACGGTTCTTCAAAGACCCGGCCTCCTCCTTTGGTTCTAAAATGGCTCAAGTGCCTCCTCTACCAAATGAGGAGGCTACTGCCTATTTTAAGCCAAAAAAACAAAGTACACGTCGTGTACTTCAAAGTACATGGCGTGTACTTCAAAGTACACAGCGTGTACTCCTATCATTTAACTGCTCATTTGGCGGCACCACCACACTTTTCGTATGCCGACAAGAATACACGGCATATACTCCCAAGTACACAGCGTGTACTTCCGCCCAGCTGGCAGTGACTTCACCGCCTTACTTTTTAACCTGCCGACTGACTACACGACGTGTAAGGTACCACTACACGGCGTGTAGTCGGTTCCTACACCCTTCATCGTTGGCATGGCTACACGCCCCGTGTACTCATCCCTACACGGCCAAAAGTACATGGCGTGTGGATAAAGTACATGGCGTGTAGTTCCAAAATTTCGGATTTTTCCCCATTTCCATATTTTTCTCAAAAACACTTAAGGAAAAGGAAAAGAAGAATCCCATACCTCTACAATAAGAACTTCGTTCTTACAAACTTCCCCCTTATAGCAATTCGTCCCCGAATTTCCCTTCTAAGGGTGGCAGAGAGAAAGCTCGGAACAGCTCTGGCCACTGAGCACGTACGTCGGCCTCCTACTCCGAGGTCTCGTCCTGCACTCGGCCATGCTGCCATAGCACCCGTACGAGAAGAACTGACCGGCCTCGGAGAACCTTCATGCTCCTATCAACGATACGGATCAGATGCTCCTCAAAGGACGCATATTGCTGAAGCTCTACCTCCCCTGGATGAAAGGTGTGAGATGGGTCTGAATGGTAGCGACGCAACTGAGACACGTGGAAGACGTCGTGCATGGCTCGGTATCGCTGCGGTAATTGCAACCGATAGGCAACCAGCCCGACTCTCTCCAGAATCTCAAATGGTCCTACATACCTCGGTGAAAGCTTACCATGTCTCCTGATCCGTTTGTGTCCCAGCCTCGGCGAAACATGCAAGAAAACCTAATCTCCGACCACGAACTCCATAGGTCATCTACGACGATCAGCATAAGACTTCTGACAAGACTGCGTGGTAGCCATCCGCCTCCGAATCAACTGGAACTGCTCAAATGTCTCATGCACGAGTTGTGGCCCCAGAAAAGCCGCCTCACCTGCCTCTAACTAGCAAAAAGCTGATCGGCATGGCCTACCATATATAGCCTCGTATGGTGCCATCTCAATAGTCTCCTGAAAGCTATTGTTATAGGAAAACTCAAATAAGGGTATATGCTTCTCCCACGAGCCCCCAAAGTGTAGGACGCATGCGCAAAGCATGTCCTCTATCACCTGTATCATCCGCTCTGACTGGCCATCTATCTGAGGGTGGTATGCTGTGCTCAGATGCACCTTTGTACCCAGCGCCCTTTGAAAACTCTGATAGAAATGAGACGTAAATCGGGCGTCCCTATCTGAAACGATAGAACTAGGGACCCCATGAAGACGTACAACCTCTCGGATATACAGCCTTCCGAGCTTGTCCACACTGAAGGCCCCCTTGATCATCAAAAAGTGAGCTACCTTCGTGAGTCTGTCCACAACAACCCACACGACGTCATTTCAATGAGGTGACCTCGGCAAACCCGTCACAAAATCCATCACGACATCATCCCATTTCCACTCTGGAATGGGAAACTGCTGTAACAGCCCAGTTTGTCTCTAATGCTCCGCCTTCACCTGCTGACAGGTGGAACATCTCGTAACAAAACCATCTATCTCTCTCTTCATACCCGGCCACCAGTACTGACGTCTCAAGTCTTGGTACATCTTGGTAACCCCTGGATGAACTACCCAAGCTGAAGGATGAAACTCCCGCATCAGCTCCTCGCGTATATCCCCTGGAACCCATACTCGTCTATGGAAACGCAAAACCTCGTAGTCGCCTATCGCCCAACCGAGAGGAGGGTCCTCACTTGCCACTGATTCCCATAGAACTAGGCCTTCTGAATCAGATAGCTGCCTCATCCTCACTCTATCCAGGAGGGTAGAAGTCACAACTAACGAGGAAAGATAAGTCTGCCCCTGACTGTCATGAACCTCCAGATGCATCTCAGAGAACAAAGCCATAAGCTGCCACTCACCACTGGCCTCCTGCACTGCCTGTATCTGAGTCTTCCTGCTCAGTGCATCGGCTACTGCATTACCTTTACCAGGTGTATAGGCATGCTCAAAATCGAAAGAATGTAGGTACTTGACCCACCTTCTCTGCCTCAGATTCAGGTCACGCTGAGTAAAGATATACTTGAGGCTTTTTTGTTCTGTGAAACCCACAAAATTCTCTCCCAACAGATAATGTCTCCAACAGCGCAACACATGCACAGCTACAGCCAACTCTAGATCGTGCGTCGGGTAATTCCTCTCATGTGGCCTCAACTCCCAAGACCCATACGCAACAACTCGGTCGCCCTGCATCAAAACGGCTCCCAGCCCAATCCCTGATGCATCACAGTAAATTGTATAGCTCTTCCCCTGCTCTAGGAGTATCAGGATCGGTGCTGATGTCAACCTTCTCTTCAGGTCCTGAAAAGTTGTCTCACAAGCTTTTGACCAAACGAACTTTACACCCTTCTTAGTCCACTACTAGAAATTCAGTCTATAGCCACGGACCTATAGCCACGGTTTTGTAGGTCCGTGGCTATATCCATTATATTGCCACGCTTAAATTTTTCATTCGTGGCTAAAGGTGTTTCATCGTTTTTTTCTCCTATCTTTTATCGGGCTCCTCCTCTGCAGCCCTCCTCCCCCGATTCGCACACAAGCCTCCTCCCGACCACGTCTCCTCCTCCGCCCTCGCAATTCGTCCTCGCCGCGCCCTCCTCCTCCCCGACGCCTCCTCCTCGCCACGCCCTCCTCCTCGCCGCGCCCTCCTCCTCGCCGCGCCCTCCTCGCCGCGCCCTCCTCCTCGCCGCGCCCTCCTCCCCGACGCCTCCTCCTCGCCGCGCCCTCCTCGCCGCGTCCTCCTCCTCGACGGCTCCTCCCCGACGGCTCTCTTCCGACCGAGGTCGACACCCCCATCTCCCTCCCGACACATTTTCCTCATCTGCAGCTGTCTTCCTCGGTAATTTGTTTTTTTTTCTTACAGTTCATCCACCTCTTTGAACCCCCTCCTCCTCCTCCTGTTTGTGATTTCCGTCAGGTGTTCTAGTTCTTATCATTCCAGGTGAGGGTATCACAATTATTTGATAAATGGTGTCATTATATCATGAATTAATGATGATTTTTTTTTGTGATTAGTATGAACCATGATGATTTGCATATCAATTTTACAACATCTAGAGGAGTTGTTTTCCAAACAGCAACACTACACTTCATCAGAAAATAGAATGGTGGCTCAACATATCTGGCTATAGTTCACTCAATTTATATTAGAATTATGCAAACATTTGTTACTTGTATTTTCCACTATTTTGAGATTTTCTCACTGGTTTCATTGTAATTATTTGGAAATCCAAGAATTTAAGAATCTATTTTTGAATTATTTAACCTTTATTGGTTTATATTTTTTATGAACATGGTAAATTCCTATGTTTTGGAATTGCATTCTCATGTTTTTTACCCAGATTTTATGTGAATCTGTCTATGCAGATTCTTATTTTTTTTCTATGAGAACTATCCATGTATTCCATACATGAATTTTCCACTGGTTTGTACCATCATTTTGAATTCCTAGAATTTAGGAATCCATATTGGAATAAGTGTGGGAGGATATTTATATATATTTTATATCTAGTTTACCCCGATCTCAAGGATTTGATGTCATTATGGTGGTAGTGAACATACTTTCCAAGTGTAATAAAGAACCCAAATCCAAAACTAGTTCCTTGGATAGAAAAGTCACATGTTTTCACTATGTTAAACCCATGCACATTAATCCCAAGTGTAGGAAACTCATGTGAGAGTTAGAACACAAAAAACCAACTGACTAGCCTTTTATGGTTGACTCAAGATATTATGCTATTGAATTCCGGAATATATCCATCCATAAACTCAATCATGAGTGGGTCCTCAACTATGGATATTATTGTAACTTGTGTCTATATATAGAGTCTTTTTTGAATCTATTCAAGAAGTTGGAATGGTATGCCCTTTTAGGAAATAATAATAGGTGTAGGGTTGAGGGTAGAGACTCTATTCTAATAGAGTAAGATGATCAATCCATCATCCACTTACTTGATGTAAGGTGGGTCCCCAACCTTCAAAAAAATAATATCCTTAGGAGTCCTTGAGAAAAATGGATTTACCTCTAGTTCATATAATATAAATGGTTATTGAACATAATTAAATATTGATATAATTAATTTATTATAGTAATATTTCCACCTTCAATTTCAACCAAGAAGAAAACTATTTTCTATGAAATGTCTCTCTCCTTCTCAAAGATAAATAATGATGATTTCTGTTATTAATTTCTTTATGATATGGTTTATATTTTTCGTCATCTACCACTACTCAATGGGGTGCGGGGTAAGGCATAAAAGAAAACTGAGAAAAATCACTAAACAACTCAACCACACTAGAAATTCTCAAGGATTTTAGTATAATGACAACATATCTTTGTAGATATGGTTTATATTTTCCGTCATCTACCACTACTCAATGGGGTGCGGGGTAAGGCATAAAAGAAAACTGAGAAAAATCACTAAACAACTCAACCACACCAGAAATTCCCAAGGATTTTAGTAGAATGACAACAAATCTTTGTAGATATGGGTTATATTTTCAAAATGTCTCTAAATTTAAATAAATCTTTGTAGATTTAATACAGAACATCAGAACTCGTTATGAATTAACCCAAACACTTTTGGGAATTGATTATTATTATCTCTTAGATTTCATATAAACTCTTTTTACTATAATCAGTCCTCATTATTGGAACTTATGTATGACTATTCGTGAATTTTTATAATTTAAAACATTTATGAATTCCCTAAACCATAATTTTAATATATTTGTTATAATTTTTTTATTAACTTGTTATTGATGATTACTTAATATCTTATGAAACGATACATACAATGTTAAGTCATTTTCTAGATTATTTATCTAATGTATGTTTATCTGCCTCAGAATGGATAGATACTGGATGTACAACATTGATCGGATCACTGATGAATTTCAGAAGGAGTTACAATATTTTTTGGACTTTGCATTCAATAATGATTCAGATGGCGGATTGATTCGATGCCCGTGTTTTGATTGTGTTGGAAGACCTTGGTTAACTCGTGAGGAAGTGAGTTACCATATCACTAAAAGTGGTTTCCAAAAAAATTATCATGTTTGGTATCACAATGGAGAAAAAGCTCAAGTGTTGAATGTCATCGATTCAGCAGAAAAGATTGGTATGAAAAATCTGATTTCTGATCGGTTTCCTTTTGTTTCTGAAGCTAGCTCCTCATGTAGACCAGTGCAAGAGGAAATGAATACTGGAACACAGTTCTCATCTATTAATCAGGATGATGACGTTGAGAGTGTTAGAAAGTTGATGGAAGATGCAAATACCCCAGTATATCAAGCATGTGAAAAAATGAGCAAACTTGAGTTTTTAATGCGATTATATCATGGGAAAACAATGTATGGATTTAGTAATACTGAAGTCGACTATCTCCTTACATTTATTAAGGATTTACTGCCTGATGATGCATGTATTCCAGAAAATGATTACATGGCATCAAAGTTGGTTAACAAATTTGGATTTTCATCTAGTAAGATTCATTCTTGTCTCAAAGACTGTTGTTTGTTCTGGAAGGAGAATGCAAACTTGAGTCAGTGCAAACAGTGTGGCACATCAAGGTGGAAGACTAATAAAGATGGATCTCAATCATGCATACCACAGAAAGTGATGTGGCACTTCCCTTTAATTCCCAGGATTCAAAAATTTTTTATGTCAGAACAAATGGCAATGAATATGAGATGGCATGCAGATGAAAGAAATAAGGATAACGATGAAATAGTGCATCCTGCAGATGGGTTGGCTTGGAAGAAATTTGATAGGTTACATCCTGATTTTGCAGCCGACCCACGAAATGTTAGATTGGGATTATCCTGTGATGGTTTCAACCCATTTCGCCAAATGCATACTGCACACAGTACTTGGCCTGTTTTCATTCACATTTATAACTTTCCTTCATGGATGTGTATGAAGAAGTCGTGCACTATCCTGAGTATATTGATATCTGGACCCAGTGATCCTGGAAATGATATTGATATATACTTGCAGCCATTAATAGAGGAGTTAAATGAGCTTTGGATTGTTGGTGCACAAGCGTATGATGCATTCAGAAAGGAGTACTTTATGTTTCGTGCAGCTTTATTATGGACGATAAATGATTTCCCTGCCTACGGAATGATGTCTGGTTGGAGTACTAAAGGGAAATTATCCTGTCCTATTTGTATGAAAAATACACGTTTCCGAAGAATGAAGTTTCGACGAACTTTCAGCTTCATAGGGCATCGACGTTTTCTACCAATGGACCATCCATACAGGAATAATCGGAGACAGTTCGATAATGCCATCGAGACAGATGAGACACCTCAACGAATGTCAGGGACTGATATTGTTAAAGAACTTGATGATTTGAATTATGTTCTTGGCAAAAGTCAATCAAATATCAGAAAGCGAAAGCATGCTAATTCCAATTCCAACAGCAATTGGAGAAAGAAAAGCATATTCTTTGAGTTGCCGTATTGGTCATCGAATTTATTACGTCATTGTTTGGATGTAATGCATATCGAGAAAAACATTTGTGAGATGTTACTTGCTACTATTTTAAATGTCAAAGGCAAAACAAAAGACGATTTGCGGTGTCGTCGTGATTTGATGGATTGGGGTATAAGAGCAAGACTTCATCCTGAGTTAATTGGTCAAAATAAGTGGAAAGTCCCTGTTGCCTGTTATTCGATGACAAATGTGGAGAAAAAACAATTTCTTCAGGTCTTGGAAAGTTTGAAGGTTCCGGATGGTTATTCAAGTAATATTTCGAAAAGGGTGAATACGCAAGATGTGAAACTCAAATCTCTTAAAACCCATGATTACCATGTCTTGTTACATGAGTTGATTCCCATTGCCATTCGTCATTTACTTTCACATAATGTTAGAGTTGCGATGATTAAGTTATGTCAATTTTATCGAGATCTTTGTGCCAAAAGATTGAGCAGAAGTGCTGTTCAGAAATTGCAGAGAGATGCACCGATTATTCTTTGCGACTTGGAGAAAATTTTCCCACCGTCTTTTTTCACAATTATGTTACATTTGACTGTGCATCTTCCCACGGAAGTTCTCTTTGGTGGTCCTGTTTCGAGTCGGTGGATGTATCCTACCGAAAGAATGATGTTTACATTGAAATCTTATGTGAGAAATAAATATCATCCTGAAGGCTGTATTGTGAAATGCTATTTAGCACAAGAATGCATGGATTTCTGTTCATCGTACTTGGCTAACGTCACTACGAGGTCTAATCGACTAATGAGAACTGAAGATGAGCAATATGATCCCATTGAGCCTGCATTTCCTTCAATGCCCCAAACAGGGGGGATATCTGGATCGTACTCGTTGTGTACTTTAAGCAGGGAAGAGTGGGAAATGGCACATCGCACAGTATTATTCAACTGTAGTGTGCTTGATGATTATATCAAGTAAGTAAACTAATAAATATGTATTTTTTTCATTGTGTGATTTCTTTATATCTTCTGACATTTTAATGCTTGCATATCTGTAGAGAACATTTTGAAATTATAAAAAAGAGACATCGCTCTCTATCTATTAAGAGGAAGGAACTGTTGCACAGCAAAGAATTTGCTGCCTGGTTAAAGTCAAAGGTAATAGATTTCTTTTTCTTCTTCTCATAACATAATCACATGTCTCTGTTTAATATTCTATGTTGGTATCTTTTAGGTTTTAACTCTACCAATGATTGAAGTATCAGATGAAATAAAAGCATTGTCCTTTGGTCCAAACGATGTGGTGCGTGATTGTAAGTCAATGGTTGTCAATGGATATAAATTTGTTATAAATAGTTGTGCAAAAACAATGGCAACACAGCATGACGGTGTCACGATAAGCGCCACAACAGATTGTTATGCGAGTGCATCGGACAGGCAACCTCGATCAGAAAATATATCATATTACGGTGTTGTTGAAAGAATCATTATATTAGATTACTATGCACATGGTCGTGTCGCAATGATGAAATGCAAGTGGTTTGATTCAATGACACGACAAGGAATGCATATTGATAACTGTGGATTTAGAGTGATTGATATGAACCGCCAGCTTCGTACCGATGAACCTTATATTCTTGCGTCACAAGCTAAACAGGTGTTTTATGTAAGTGACCCGTTACAACCACAATTTGGTGTTATTGTTGATGTTATTCCTAGACATATTTTTGACGAAGGCATGGATAACAATGATGTTGTGGATGAACCTGTTGGTATTTATTCGAATGTTGCATTTGATGATACGGATGATGCAATTGTTAGAACAGATTGTGAACCAGAAATTGTCACAGACCCCACATAGCGTTGACACATTTGTAAGTATTTACCTTATATTATCGCAATATTGTATGTGTTTTTTTTAACTTTCATTCATGATATCAAAATAACTAGTATATTTTATACCATTATCGAATATAAAACTATTAATAGCCTCACCAATTTATGTTTAACCACTTCTCTAGTAAATCTTGAACATAGAAAAGTCTTGATATTTTATCAATATAAATATCACACATGAAAATGTATCTCATTGTTTTATGATACAATT
Source organism: Viscum album (assembly GCA_963277665.1). Classification (NCBI taxonomy): domain Eukaryota; kingdom Viridiplantae; phylum Streptophyta; class Magnoliopsida; order Santalales; family Viscaceae; genus Viscum; species Viscum album. The sequence goes on along the minus strand of OY728159.1, from coordinate 987,766,395 downwards.
GTATTATTTAACATTTTGCATTATTTCTATTTATTTGATAATATTATTTTAAATTTTCAGGTCAAAATGTCTGATTATGATGGTAGTAGAAGGAGTAGAAGAATATTGAGAAACGAACAACGTAGGTCTCCTCCTGGAAACAATGTAAGTACAAATTATGTTTAAATATTATGGTCTTTCATATTATTTATCTTGTTATCGTTCGTTTTATTTTATCATCTATGTTATTTTAGACCGCATCGTCGAGGAGACGCTTGGATTATGCCACTGAGGATGATATTGTGGCGGGGGGCACTGATTCTACAGGTCAGCCTACTACTACGCCGCTTGAGACACCAGGAGGCCATCCTCCCATTATGCCACCTCCATATTATCCATACCCACCTTTTCCGTATCCCTTTTTTCCCACTCCCACATCGGATGGTAGTTCTCAGACTCCCATCCCTCAGTTTCCATTCCCACCATCCACTGTACAGGGTACTGTGCCCCCATATATCCCACCGCCATATCCATATCCATATCCACCCTCATCTGTACAGGGTTATCCATCGGGTTTTCTGCCTCCATCAGTACACTTTGCATCTACTATACATAGTACTCCTGTAGATATCTCACCTACCATGGAGGCTGCCCCCCCTCCAGACGCAGCACTTCAGGGGTCAGCAGATCCCCCATCTACTGGTATTTGTTTAAGCATTACTGTTACTGATTAATGATAAATTCATATATATTATTCTCTTTTATTTTGGTTTCATGATTAGCTACAGCCTCTACCAGACGACGAGGCCGCACAAAAATGCGCGAGGTTTGGAATCGGAACACGCAAATCATAGTTGATTACAATGAGGACAATGCTATAATTAATAAAAATGGCACGGAATGTAAAAGTTTTATGGGAACACTTGCTAGACACAGCAATATCATTCCGGTTCAACCGATAAGTTGGAAGGCAGTTGGACAAGAAATAAAGGACAAAGCCTGGGCAGAGATTTGGGTAAGTAATGTTAATCACCTTTTTTATATATATAAATTTATAAAATTTTCTTAACATATATTATGTCCATTGCAACTTCGATATAATTTTCCCGATGGACAAAATGCAAAGGCTGCAATGATAATGTATTTAGGTGAAATGTGGCGAGCCTACAAGTATGATTTATATCTTGGGTGGAAAAAGAGAGTTGGTACAGAGCTTGAAGAAGTACCGGTGATTCAAGATTGCCCAATATCACAATATAAAGAGATGATCAACTATTGGAAGAGTTCAGCGTTTAAGGTGTTTGTTAAATTTATATATATATTCATTTATTTATTTGAAAACGATTTTAAATTACTTGTTTTATTTATGTTAATGAGTTTATATAATTATTTGTTTATAGGAGAAATCAAATAGAAATAAAAAAAACAAGAGTGCAATGAAACACATTTATACTCGCGGACACACTTCATTACCAGATCATGAGCAGACGCAGGTAATTTAACATTTAAAATATTTAGCTTTGTTTTGTGTAATTTTTTTAACTTCCAATTTTGATTTATTTCTTTGTTTTTTTCCAGAAAAAGTCATTGAATATTGAGGGTCGCGTTCCTCGCTCAACTTTGTTTTGTACAAGCCGGAAAAAGAAAGATGGTACTGTGCCAAATCCCGACACCAAGAAGGCGATTGTAAGTATATTTCAATTTCTTTGATTTTTAATGAATTTAATTCCTTATATTATTTTATCATTTTAATTTATGTTATATATCAATCAACAGAATGCTTTAGAGGCGTTGGCAGAAAAAGAACCTGACAATTTGGGCCCAAACGATCATCTACATCAGGTATTAGGAGATGAGCATCAGGGTAGAGTGCGTTGTCGGCCTGGGAAGAAGATTGTACCATCTCGATACTGGTCTACTAACGTTTCTTCGAGTACCGGTTCTGGTTTTGTCACAGTGGAACAAATGAATGCCGCAATCAAAGAAGCAAGTCAAAAATCAGAACAGGCGATAACTGCAAATATGATTAAGTTTATGTCTGCCCTTTCTTCTACACTTCCACCAGAAGCAGCTGCAACGGTTGATGCCTTTTTGATGTCGATGCGTTCTGCTAATGTAGATTCTTCTGTTGGAGCCGGAGCCGGACCTAGTGCTGGACCCGGTGCTGGTGCCGGTTCGGATGCAGATGTCGATGCCGATGATGATATTGGTGGTGTGAGAGGTGGTGATGGTGTTTCTGTAGGAGGTGTGGATGAGGGTTATCATGATTTTGATGATACTGATATTGAGACTCACTTTTGATGTTAATTGTATGTTTGGATTGGTAATGTATGACGAGTTCTATGCATCCAATTACATTGTTTTTTTGATCAATATCATTAATATTTACCATATCTTATTGGGAATGAGAATGACTACTAAACTACGGTTCTCCACTACTACAAATGCCTTTTCTGATTGGTCTCAGCTTTCTTTTAGTAGTGATAATACTATTTCTAAGATGTTCCGTAATATGAAACCTACAATTTCTATCCTTAAGGATTCAATAATACAACCTGCTAACAATGACACCTCTCTTGGACTAAAGAATGAAATCAAAATAAAAGATGATGAACCAGTTTCTGCTATCCCAACTCACACTAATACTATTAGCAATCCTGCCAATTATGGGTACGCCGAGACACTAAATAAGCCCTGTAATACTGCTTTTGTGGCACCCAAATCAGTTGAACATGGTACCACAATATCGATACAGGAAACTAAGCCCATGCAGGTTATGAATGTCTCTATAGAGAAAATGCACTGCTGTACAGATCTGGAAAATATCATAAAACATCCCACAGATACTTCACAGGCCAGGTATAACTATTTCACCACCTATAGATAGTGAGCACTGTGCTATAAAATTTGGTAAATATTTCTAATCATAACTCTGTTTCTGATTGTTTTCTTGCAGAATATTGATTTTGATGACGATTAAGATGATTGATTATAATGTCGAAGAGAATGATGGTATGAAAATAATGTATACCATTGCTGTTACAGTTTTTGTAAATGAATTCTAATAACAATTGTTCACTAGATGATGTTGATCTTTACTTATTGCAGATGAGACGTTCTATGATTGATCGTACCCACCAAAGTTCTGTACATTGGAGGGCAGTGGGGGGTTGGGCAGTGGGGGGGAGGGCTGGGCAGGAGGGGGAGGGGGAGGGCAGTGGGGGGGGGGGGGGGGGGCTGGGCAGTGGGGGGGAGGGCTGGGCAGTGGGGGGCTGGGCAGTGGGGGGGAGGGCTGGGCAGGAGGGGGAGGGGGAGGGCAGTGGGGGGGGGGGGGGGGCTGGGCAGTGGGGGGCTGGGCAGTGGGGGGGCGGGCTGGGCAGGAGGGGGAGGGGGAGGGCAGTGGGGGGGGGGGCTGGGCAGTGGGGGGCTGGGCAGTGGGGGGGAGGGCTGGGCAGGAGGGGGAGGGGGTGGGCAGTGGGGGGGGGGGCTGGGCAGTGGGGGGGGGGGCTGGGCAGTGGGGAGGGCAGTAGGGAGTGGGGGGGTGCTGGGCAGTGGGGAGGGCAGTAGGGAGTGGGGGGGGGGGGTGGGCAGTGGGGAGGGCAGTAGGGAGTGGGGGGGGCTGGGCAGTGGGGGGGGGGGCTGGGCAGTGGGGGGGAGGGCTGGGCAGGAGGGGGAGGGGGAGGGCAGTGGGGGGGGGGGGCTGGGCAGTGGGGGGCTGGGCAGTGGGGGGGAGGGCTGGGCAGGAGGGGGAGGGGGTGGGCAGTGGGGGGGGGGGGGGCTGGGCAGTGGGGAGGGCAGTAGGGAGTGGGGGGGAGGGGCTGGGCAGTGGGAATCCTGCACTAATAAGTGCGAGATCTCTACAACAGGTATGTTTTCCTAAAATTGTGGAATAAACCTCCCTACCATGCATCATTTTTCATTTGCATTTACACACTATATGAATGCAGTTTATTGGTCGTAAAATCATGGAGTTGACCCCCTTTTCATCCAACATATGAATGCAGGTGATATGTTTTAACTATTGACTCCACTGTATATTGATTTTTGTGGGTCATGTCTAAGAGTTGCTAGACATACTTTGATTGTTCTCATCCCAGCATAGCGATGAACCAAAATATTGGTGAATGTGCATGGGCTGATGGAATGAATGCCTTCAATTTACAAGCATGGAGAAGAAACTGACTGGTATTTCTTATCAACATATTCAGGCTTTTTATTCTGCATTTTAATCTGCACTTTAGTATTTTATTGTTATGTAGTAATAACAAAATTTCTATATGACATTTCATTGCTTATGAGTCTTATATATTCATTAATAATAATTCATGGTTTTATTTGTTGCATGTACAGACTGTAGCAAATTAAAGTATGATTACCAATCAGTGGTTTGCCATTCGATCTTTATCAAGGTGAGATGACAAATCTATGTGCCAATCTAACACGTCATTTGAGCTTATTCATGCATGACTCATCTATGTGAATTCTTCTTTGAGTTAAGAGTCTAGCTGAAACACACTTTAGATATTGGAATCATTGAACACACATGCATTCTGAATGTCCAATTTTTTTTTCCTGCTTGTTGGTTATTGGTTTTAATCTAGCTTCTTTCATTTGGTTGGCATTTCCGATCACTTTTGTGCTGAATATGTTTTCCATCTGTTGCTGGCAGGGGGACAAGCATGACGACACCTTGCGGCGGTTACTCCTCCTTAGAGAAACATTGAATGGTTAGCTCTATAATTTTTCGTATTTCCTCATTCCTAAACTATATCTCCTCTCAGCGCTGCCTCTCATCCATCTTTCCACAAAACGTGCATAGCAGGTGGTACAAAAGCTCAATTCAACTGAAAAAATTGGTTTGGAATTGTCTGGCATATTTTATTCCTCTAGGTATTCCTACACATTTCTAGATCTCCAAACCTCACCGAATTAGGTATATCAGGGGTCATCCAATCCTCTATTCATCACAGATTAGCATTCATTTCTTTAAATCTTCTGAGAAAACATCCTCTCATGCCATCCATATCATCCTATTTGAAACTAAGTGGAAGATGTTGCCCCGCGGATGTCGCTGGACCGGGCCAACACGCTGCGGTCACGCTGCGGTCACGCCGCGGTCACGCCGCGGTCACGCCGCGGTCACGACGCGGTCACGCCGCGGTCACGCCGCGGTCACGCCGCGGTCACGCCGCGGTCACGCCGCGGTCACGCCGCGGTCACGCCGCGGTCACGCCGCGGTCACGCCGTGATTTGGCCCTGCTCCAGGACGACACCCTGCGGCGGTTACTCCTCCTTAGAGAAACATTGAATGGTTAGCTCTATAATTTTTCGTATTTCCTCATTCCTAAACTATATCTCCTCCCAGCGCTGCCTCTCATCCATCTTTCCACAAAACGTGCATAGCAGGTGGTACAAAAGCTCAATTCAACTGAAAAAATTGGTTTGGAATTGTCTGGCATATTTTATTCCTCTAGGTATTCCTACACATTTCTAGATCTCCAAACCTCACCGAATTAGGTACATCAGGGGTCATCCAATCCTCTATTCATCACAGATTAGCATTCATTTCTTTAAATCTTCTGAGAAAACATCCTCTCATGCCATCCATATCATCCTATTTGAAACTAAGTGGAAGATGTTGCCCCGCGGATGTCGCTGGACCGGGCCAACACGCTGCGGTCACGCTGCGGTCACGCTGCGGTCACGCTGCGGTCACGCCGCGGTCACGCCGCGGTCACGCCGCGGTCACGCCGCGGTCACGCCGCGGTCACGCCGCGGTCACGCCGCGGTCACGCCGCGGTCACGCCGTGATTTGGCCCTTCTCCAGGACGACACCCTGCGGCGGTTACTCCTCCTTAGAGAAACATTGAATGGTTAGCTCTATAATTTTTCGTATTTCCTCATTCCTAAACTATATCTCCTCTCAGCGCTGCCTCTCATCCATCTTTCCACAAAACGTGCATAGCAGGTGGTACAAAAGCTCAATTCAACTGAAAAAATTGGTTTGGAATTGTCTGGCATATTTTATTCCTCTAGGTATTCCTACACATTTCTAGATCTCCAAACCTCACCGAATTAGGTATATCAGGGGTCATCCAATCCTCTATTCATCACAGATTAGCATTCATTTCTTTAAATCTTCTGAGAAAACATCCTCTCATGCCATCCATATCATCCTATTTGAAACTAAGTGGAAGATGTTGCCCCGCGGATGTCGCTGGACCGGGCCAACACGCTGCGGTCACGCCGCGGTCACGCCGCGGTCACGCCGCGGTCACGCCGCGGTCACGCCGCGGTCACGCCGCGGTCACGCCGCGGTCACGCCGCGGTCACGCCGTGATTTGGCCCTGCTCCAGGACGACACCATGCGGCGGTTACTCCTCCTTAGAGAAACATTGAATGGTTAGCTCTATAATTTTTCGTATTTCCTCATTCCTAAACTATATCTCCTCTCAGCGCTGCCTCTCATCCATCTTTCCACAAAACGTGCATAGCAGGTGGTACAAAAGCTCAATTCAACTGAAAAAATTGGTTTGGAATTGTCTGGCATATTTTATTCCACTAGGTATTCCTACACATTTCTAGATCTCCAAACCTCACCGAATTAGGTATATCAGGGGTCATCCAATCCTCTATTCATCACAGATTAGAATTCATTTCTTTAAATCTTCTGAAAAAACATCCTCTCATGCCATCCATATCATCCTATTTGAAACTAAGTGGAAGATGTTGCCCCGCGGATGTCGCTGGACCGGGCCAACACGCTGCGGTCACGCCGCGGTCACGCCGCGGTCACGCCGCGGTCACGCCGCGGTCACGCCGTGATTTGGCCCTGCTCCAGCCACATCCAGCAGGGGGGAGGTTCAGCCCCACTTGCTCACAGGCGTTTCAGACGACCCATTTTTCAGCAAAGTCATCAGCCCGCTGCCACCAGCATTCCAGCCCGCAACAGCCCCCCCACCTTCGAATCAGCCCGCACCATCCCCCCAACACCTGCAACCAGCCCCCTTTCACCCACATTCCAGCCTCCTCCCGCTCCCTTCGCTCCTGGTCGGAAGATGCTGCCCCGCGGATGTCGCTGGATCGGGCCAACACGCTGCGGTCACGCCGCGGTCACGCCGCGGTCACGCCGCGGTCACGCCGCGGTCACGCCGTGATGTGGCCCTGCTCCAGCCACATCCAGCAGGGGGGAGGTTCAGCCCCACTTGCTCACAGGCGTTTCAGACGACCCATTTTTCAGCAAAGTCATCAGCCCGCTGCCACCAGCATTCCAGCCCGCAACAGCCCCCCCACATTCGAATCAGCCCGCACCATCCCCCCAACACCTGCAACCAGCCCCCTTTCACCCACATTCCAGCCTCCTCCCGCTCCCTTCGCTCCTGGTCGGAAGATGCTGCCCCGCGGATGTCGCTGGATCGGGCCAACACGCTGCGGTCACGCCGCGGTCACGCCGCGGTCACGCCGTGATGTGGCCCTGCTCCAGCCACATCCAACAGGGGGGAGGTTCAGCCCCACTTGCTCACAGGCGTTTCAGACGACCCATTTTTCAGCTAAGTCATCATCACTCTGCAAGCAGATGCTCCTTCCTTTCCTACTTACTCTTTTCTGCAAGGTGTCCTCTGTTATAAGGGCCGGTTGGTGCTGTCTAGTTCGTCCCCATGGGTGCCCATATTGCTGGCTGAGTTCCATTTGTCTCCGTAGTGGGGTCATTCTGGTTTTTGCCGCACGTATAGAAAATTGCCTGCCAATTTATATTGGGTCGGGATGAAAATACCGGTTCAACAGTTTGCCAATGGGCCAAATGCCAACGAAATAAATATTCCACACTATATCTGGCTGGCCTGTTGCAGCCGTTGGAAATTCCCCAGCTGGTGTGGTCGGGTCTCTCTATGGATTTTATCACCGGACTACCCTAATCCCGTGGTTGCACTGTGATTCTGGTCATCATTGATCATCTCTCTAAATATGGCCATTTTTTACCCCTAAAACACCCTTACACAGCAAAGAGTGTGGGAGTGTGGGCGAGGTTTTCGTGTGGGAGATTGTCAGTTTGCATAGCATTCCAGCGACCGCAATCCCATTTTTGTAAGCCATTTTTGGATTGAACTGCTCAAACTCCAAGGCACTGACTTAAAACTCAGCTTGACCTACCACCCGCAAACGGATGACCAAACAGAGGTGGTAAATCGCTGCCACGAGACCTACGATGTTCCATCAGAAATCTAGTTGCCCGCTGTTGCCCATGCACTGCTTGATCGTGGACTCAAATATTATTTGAGTCGGTCCCAAGACATCATGAAGCAGAAAACTAATACACTGCCGTCACCTTGCCCTCCATGTGGGAGATCCTGTTTCCGTACGCTTTCGGCCTCACAAACAACACTCTTTAACCTGCCAGATTTCTCAAAAACCTGCCCCTCGTTTCTATGGGCCATTTACAGTTCAGCGGAAGATCGGCCTGGTGGCTTGTTAGCTTGATCTTCCTCCCTCAGCCTGGGGGCCTCCTGAGGATTTCTTCTGTTGTTTTCCCTATTTCTTCTATTTTTCTGCTGTAATTTTCGTTCCCATCCTTTAATACAGAATTGCAGCCCTCATTGAGGGCTGGAAGTTTGAGAGGCTTAACAGAATTAGAGTATGACAGAAAGAAGCTTCGAGCCGAAAGGCTCTAAAGCCATTTTATTAAAAACAAAAGATGACATAAGAGAGGAGATGGGGCTAGACATTGATAAAACTGCCTTCATAATAAAGCATTTCGTTTTCATAACCCCCTCCCCGACGTCATCATCCCATTCCAAGTTGTAGGTAGATGAGCTATGAGACCTAGTCACCATCGGACGTGCGGTCTGCGCAGGAGGGCTCATTATGCGTTCTTTAAGCGTTGCGCGCGCTTGAGAAACGCGCGTGGGGGGTCCAAACGGGCCGAACGAATTGCGAATGGCCTGAAATCGGACGACATCAAAGGGTGAGTGAATTGTGATGTGGTCGAGCAGACGGCACGTCAATCGGACGTGCCGTGTGCCCGCGGTGACCGGGAACGCCGTTCTGGTGTCATAAACGGCCAAAACGGGCGTCTAACGGTCAAACTCATAGCGAACGACATCGGATTGACCTGAAATCACAGGACAACATTCAAATTATTATTCGCGACGTGCACTGCGCAGACGGCACATCAATCGGACGTGCGGTCTGCGCAGGAGGGCTCATTATGCGTTCTTTAAGCGTTGCGCGCGCTTGAGAAACGCGCGTGGGGGGTCCAAACGGGCCGAACGAATTGAGAATGGCCTGAAATCGGACGACATCAAAGGGTGAGTGAATTGTGATGTGGTCGAGCAGACGGCACGTCAATCGGACGTGCCGTGTGCCCGCGGTGACCGGGAACGCCGTTCTGGTGTCATAAACGGCCAAACGGGCGTCTAACGGTCAAACTCATAGCGAACGACATCGGATTGACCTGAAATCACAGGACAACATTCAAATTATTATTCGCGACGTGCACGCGCAGACGGCACGTCAATCGGACGTGCGGTCTGCGCAGGAGGGCTCATTATGCGTTCTTTAAGCGTTGCGCGCGCTTGAGAAACGCGCGTGGGGGGGTCCAAACGGGCCGAACGAATTGCGAATGGCCTGAAATCGGACGACATCAAAGGGTGAGTGAATTGTGATGTGGTCGAGCAGACGGCACGTCAATCGGACGTGCCGTGTGCCCGCGGTGACCGGGAACGCCGTTCCGGTGTCATAAACGGCCAAAACAGGCGTCTAACGGTCAAACTCATAGCGGACGACATCGGATTGCCCTGAAATCACAGGACAACATTCAAATTATTATTCGCGACGTGCACGCGCAGACGGCACGTCAATCGGACGTGCGGGTCTGCGCAGGAGGGCTCATTATGCGTTCTTTAAGCGTTGCGCGCGCTTGAGAAAAGCGCGTGGGGGGTCCAAACGGGCCCGAACGAATTGCGAATGGCCTGAAATCGGACGACATCAAAGGGGTGAGTGAATTGTGATGTGGTCGAGCAGACGGCACGTCAATCGGACGTGCCGTGTGCCCGCGGTGACCGGGAACGCCGTTCTGGTGTCATAAACGGCCAAAACGGGCGTCTAACGGTCAAACTCATAGCGAACGACATCGGATTGACCTGAAATCACAGGACAACATTCAAACTATTATTCGCGACGTGCACGCGCAGACGGCACGTCAATCGGACGTGCGGTCTGCGCAGGAGGGCTCATTATGCGTTCTTTAAGCGTTGCGCGCGCTTGATAAACGCGCGTGGGGGGGTCCAAACGGGCCGAACGAATTCCGAATGGCCTGAAATCGGACGACATCAAAGGGTGAGTGAATTGTGATGTGGTCGAGCAGACGGCACGTCAATCGGACGTGCCGTGTGCCCGCGGTGACCGGGAACGCCGTTCCGGTGTCATAAACGGCCAAAACAGGCGTCTAACGGTCAAACTCATAGCGGACGACATCGGATTGCCCTGAAATCACAGGACAACAATCCCATTATTATTCGCGACGTGCACGCGCAGACGGCGCGTCAATCGGACGTGCGGTCTGCGCGGTAGGGCTCATTATGCGTTCTTTAAGCGTTGCGCGCGCTTGATAAACGCGCGTGGGGGGGTCCAAACGGGCCGAACGAAGTCCGAATGGCCTGAAATCGGACGAAATCAAAGGGTAAGTTGAATTTTGATGTGGTCGAGCAGACGGCACGTCAATCGGACGTGCCGTGTGCCCGCGGTGACCGGGAACGCCGTTCTGGTGTCATAAACGGCCAAAACGGGCGTCTAACGGTCAAACTCATAGCGAACGACATCGGATTGACCTGAAATCACAGGACAACATTCAAACTATTATTCGCGACGTGCACGCGCAGACGGCACGTCAATCGGACGTGCGGTCTGCGCAGGAGGGCTCATTATGCGTTCTTTAAGCGTTGCGCGCGCTTGATAAACGCGCGTGGGGGGGTCCAAACGGGCCGAACGAATTCCGAATGGCCTGAAATCGGACGACATCAAAGGGTGAGTGAATTGTGATGTGGTCGAGCAGACGGCACGTCAATCGGACGTGCCGTGTGCCCGCGGTGACCGGGAACGCCGTTCCGGTGTTCATAAACGGCCAAAACAGACGTCTAACGGTCAAACTCATAGCGGACGACATCGGATTGCCCTGAAATCACAGGACAAGAATCCCATTATTATTCGCGACGTGCACGCGCAGACGGCGCGTCAATCGGACGTGCGGTCTGCGCGGTAGGGCTCATTATGCGTTCTTTAAGCGTTTGCGCGCGCTTGATAAACGCGCGTGGGGGGGGTCCAAACGGGACGAACGAAGTCCGAATGGCCTGAAATCGGACGAAATCAAAGGGTAAGTGAATTGTGATGTGGTCGAGCAGACGGCACGTCAATCGGACGTGCCGTGTGCCCGGGGTGACCGGGAACGCCGTTCCGGTGTCATAAACGGCCAAAACAGGCGTCTAACGGTCAAACTCATAGCGGACGACATCGGATTGCCCTGAAATCACAGGACAACAATCCCATTATTATTCGCGACGTGCACGCGCAGACGGCGCGTCAATCGGACGTGTGGTCTGCGCGGTAGGGCTCATTATGCGTTCTTTAAGCGTTGCGCGCGCTTGATAAACGCCCGGGGTTCTGTGCAGGGGGGTAGGGGGCTGTATGGGGTTTGTCCGGGGGTGCACATGGGGGCTGTCCGGGGTTGCACATGGGGGCTGTCCGGGGGTGCACGGGGGGCTGTCCGGGGGGAATGGGGCTGCATGGGGTCTGTCCGGGGGTGCACATGGGGGCTGTCCGGGGGTGCACGGGGGGCTGTCCGGGGCTGGTCGGGGGGCTGTCCGGGGGTGCACAGGGGGTTGTCCGGGGCTGGCCGGGGGGCTGTCCGGGGGTGCACGGGGGGCTGTTTGGGGGTGCATATGGGGGCTGTCCGGGGGTGCATATGGGGGCTGTCCGGGGGTGCACGGGGGGGCTGTCTGGGGGTGCACGGGGGGGCTGTCCGGGGGTGCACGGGGGGCTGTCCGGGGGTGCACATGGGGGCTGTCCGGGGGTGCACGGGGGCTTTCCGGGGCTGGTCGTGGGGCTGTCCGGGGGTGCACGGGGGGCTGGCCGGGGCTGGCCGGGGGGGCTGTCCGGGGGTGCACGGGGGGCTGTCCGGGGGTGCACGGGGGGCTGTCCGGGGGTGCACGGGGGGCTGTCCGGGGGTGCACGGACAGGGGGGGTGTCCAGCAGGGGGGGTTGGCAGGGGGACAAGCAGGGGCTGGGGGGGCTGGCAGGGGGCAGGGGGGGCTGGCAGGGGGACAATCAGGGGGCAGGGGGGGCTGGCAGGGGGACAAGCAGGGGGAAGGGGGGGCTGGCAGGGGGGCAGGGGGGGCTGGCAGGGGGACAAGCAGGGGGCAGGGGGGGCTGGCAGGGGGACAAGCAGGGGGAAGGGGGGGGGGGGGGCTGGCAGGGGGGGCTGGCAGGGGCAGGGGGGGCTGGCAGGGGCAGGGGGGGGGCTGGCAGGGGCAGGGGGGGCTGGCAGGGGGACAAGCAGGGGGGTGGCCGGGGGGGCTGGCAGGGTGGGGGGGCTGGCAGGGGGCAGGGGGGGGCTGGCAGGAGCAGGGGGGGCTGGCAGGGGGACAAGCAGGGGGGGCTGGCAGGGGGCGACAGGGGGGCTGGCAAGGGGACAAGCAGGGGGGTGGCGGGGGGGGGGGTGGACTAACAGGGGGGCAGTGGGGGACTAGCAGGGGGCAGGGGGACTAGCAGGGAGGGTGTCAGGGGGCAGTGGGGGCTGGCAGGGGGGGCTGGCAAGGGGACAAGCAGGGGGGGTGGGTGGCGGGGGGGGGGGGGGACTAGCAGGGGCAGTGGGGGACTAGCAGGGGGCAGGGGGGGAGCTGGCAGGGGGACAAGCAGGGGGGCAGGGGGGCTGGCAGGGGGACAAGCAGGGGGCAGGGGGTTTCCGGGGTTCTGTGCAGGGGGGATGGGGGCTGCATGGGGTCTGTCCGGGGGGTGCACATGGGGGCTGTCCGGGGCTGTCCGGGGGTGCACGGGGGGGCTGGCCGGGGCTGGCCGGGGGGGCTGTCCAGGGGTGCACGGGGGGCTGTCCGGGGGTGCATGGGGGGCTGTCCGGGGGTGCACGGGGGGCTGTCCGGGGGTGCACGGACAGGGGGGGTGTCCAGCAGGGGGGGTTGGCAGGGGGACAAGCAGGGCGGGGGGGCTGGCAGGGGGAAGGGGGGGGGGGGTGGCGGCAGGGGGCAAGCAGGGGGCAGGGGGGTGGCCGGGGGGGGCTGGAAGGGGGACAAGCAGGGGGAAGGGGGGGGGGGGCTGGCAGGGGGGCAAGCAGGGGGCATGGGGGGGGGGGGCTGGCAGGAGCAGGGGTGGGGTTGGCAGGGGGACAAGCAGGGGGGGCTTGCAGGGGGACAAGCAGGGGGTGGCTGGGGGGGCTGGCAAGGGGTGCACGGGGGGCTGTCCGGGGGTGCATGGGGGCTGTCCGGGGGTGCATGGGGGGCTGTCCGGGGGTGCACGGACAGGGCGGGTGTCCAGCAGGGGGGGGGGGGGGGGGGGGTTGGCAGGGGGACAAGCAGGGGCGGGGGGGCTGGCAGGGGGAAGGGGGGGGGGGTGGCGGCAGGGGGCAAGCAGGGGGCAGGGGGGTGGCCGGGGGGGCTGGAAGGGGGACAAGCAGGGGGAGGGGGGGGGGGGCTGGCAGGGGGGCAGGGGGGGGGGGCAGGGGGGGGGGCTGGCAGGAGCAGGGGTGGGGCTGGCAGGGGGACAAGCAGGGGGGGCTTGCAGGGGGACAAGCAGGGGGTGGCTGGGGGGGCTGCAAGGGGACAAGCGGGGGGGTGGCGGGGGGGGGGGGACTAACAGGGGACAGTGGGGACTAGCAGGGGGCAGGGGGACTAGCAGGGGGGGTGTCAGGGGGCAGGGGGGACTGGCAGGGGGGTGGCAGGGGGGGCTGGCAAGGGGACAAGAAGGGGGGGTGGCGGGGGGGGGGGGGGGGTACTAGCAGGGGGCAGTGGGGGAATAGCAGGGGGCAGGGGGGGACTAGCAGGGGGGGAGCTGGCAGGGGGACAAGCAGGGGGCAGGGGGGGCTGGGGGCTGGGGCTGTCCGGGGGTGCACGGGGGGCTGTCCGGGGCTGGTCGGGGGGATGCTCGGGGGTGCACGGGGGGCTGGCTGGGGCTGGCCGGGGGGGCTGTCCAGGGGTGCACGGGGGGCTGTCCGGGGCTGGTCGGGGGGCTGCTCGGGGGGTGCACGGGGGGCTGGCTGGGGCTGGCTGGGGGGGCTGTCCAGGGGACAAGCAGGGGGGGCTGTCCGGGGGTGCACGGGGGGCTGTCCGGGGGTGCACGGGGGGCTGTCCGGGGTGCACGGGGGGCTGTCCGGGGGTGCACGGGGGGCTGTCCGGGGGGTACTGGCAGGGGGGACTGGCCGGGGGTGGCATGGGGGTGTCCAGGGTGTGTCCAGGGGGTATTTTTTTTTTATGAATTTGGACACCCTATAGCCACGGTTCAAAACCGTGGCTATTGATGTATTGCCGCGGTTTTAAACCGTGGCTATAGACATAATGCCACGGTTTTAAACCGTGGCTATAGATTTTGTCCGGCCTTTAGTATAGCCACGGTTTGAAACCGTGGCATTAGGTATACAGCCACGGTTCAAACCGTGGCTATAGGTTTATAGCCACGGTTTGAACCGTGGCTATAGAGTTAAAGCCACGGTTTGGAACCGTGGCTATAGGTCTAGGCCTATAGCCACGCCAAACTTGGCCACGGTTCCTCAAACCGTGGCTATTACCTATAGCCACGGTTTGAGGGCCTATAGCCACGGTTTAGAACCGTGGCTATAGCTCGAATTTCCAGTAGTGGTCAGACCTGTCAACGGTGCTTTTAAGCAGGAGAAGTCCTGTATGAAGCATCTATTGTAACCTTCCAGCCCTAATAAACTTCGTGTCTCAAACACGTTCTTGGGATGTTCACAGGAAACTACTGCTCTCACCTTCTCTGGGTCCACTGCAACTCCGGCCTCTGAGATGATATGACCCAGGAAGTGAATCTGGTCCATCAAAAAGTGGCACTTCGAGAGCTTAGCATATAACCAATTCTCTCTCAGTGTACTCAATACGATCTCAAGATGGGTGTCATGGTCGTGTCGAGTGCGTGAGTACACCAAGATGTCATCCACGAATACTACCACAAAAGAATCAAGATACGGATGGAACACATGATTCATCAGAGCCATGAAAACTTCTGGCGCATTCATGATTCCGAACGGCATAACCATATACTCATATAGACCATACCTACTCCTGAAAGATGTGAGAGGTATATCAGATGGTCTAACGCGCAGCTGATGATATCCGGATCTCAGGTCAATCTTTGAGAACACTCGTGCTCCACGAAGCTGATCAAACAGATCATCAATCCTTGGCAAGGGATATCGTTTCTTAACCATCAACTGGTTTAGCTTTTGAGAATCCACACAAAGCCTAAGGGTACCATCCGCCTTCTTTGGAAAAAGGACCGGAGAACCCCAAGGGGAAGTACTAGGTCGGATAAAACCCTTCGCCTATAGCTCCTATAACTGCCTCTTGAGCTCTTGCAACTCAGGCGTGGCCATCCTATAAGGAGGAATGGACACTGGTGCTGCTCCTGGCACAAGCTCGATAGAGAAATCCACCTCACGCACCGGAGGTAGACCTGAAAAGTCGTCGAGGAAGACATCCCTGAAACGATCAACAACTAGAGGGAAATCCTTCTGACAAGTCATGTGGTCATCCAGATATAAGCTCACAATCTGGGCTGTGACTCCACCTCGCCCATGATTCTCTGGTCCAGCTCGACTCGCCTGAACATCCCACTCACCCTTGTATAGAAACTCTCCTCCCTCTGGTGACGTGAAACGCACCCTGCAACGATAGTAGTCTACAAAGGCCCGAAAGGGAACCAACCAGTCCATCTCGAGAATGACGTCATAACTCGTCATCTCTAGGACATAGAGGTCCCAAAGGAAGTGACACCCTCCAACTTTAAGGGGGAACTCCTTGCACTGACGCACACCAGCCGTTCTCATCCCCAACGGAGTGTCTAGCGTCAAGATATCATAAGAAGTAGAAACACCGAGCCCAAGGCTCTCCACCATGGGTACAAATATAAAACTATGTGTAGCACCTGTATCAAAAAGTACTGAAGACAAGACATAAGCTACTAGAATAGTACCTCTGACTGTCGAAGGTCCGGGATCCTGCTCCTGGTGGGTCTGTTGCACTGCATATGCCTTCCCAGTGTCGCAGCCCCTACGACACAGCCTGGCTACCCTGAGCTGTCCCGCCCTACTGCCTCTGTGATCCTGGTGTCTGGCTACCACGACCATGACCACCATCTCTGTCGGCACGCCCTGACGCATTCCAGTTCCCTTACTGGTAAGAAGCCACTGGTCCTGCTCCCACACGTGGAGTCTGTACAGAACCCCTCTCACTAGCCATCAGTGGATACGCCCTACAAAAGTGTTGTAGATGACCCATCTTACCGCAAGCTCGGCACTCCACTGGGTCTCGTGGACACTGCGGCCTCTTGTGCCCCTCTCTGTCACACTGGAAGCACCTGATCGGGCTACCTGAAGAGACTGCCTGCCTGGTACTGCCACCTTGAGAGAAGTCCATCTGCCTCTTCCTATTGCCAGTAGAAATATTACCAGTAACTGGTGCCGAACCACCCTGGCCCACACCACCAGATTCTCGCAGGTTCCTCTCTGTAATCAACACCTGGTTCACAATCATGTGTACAGTAGGTAACCTGAAAACATTCACCAGCACTCGGATGTCATACAGAAGACCATCCTCAAAATGTTTGGCTCTCAACGTCTCATCACCCACCAGCACGGGTGAAAAGCGCTGAAGCTCCGTAAAACGAGCAGAATAGTCCATCACTAACATGGCGCCCTGCTGCAGATTCATGAACTCTCGAGCTCTATCTTCCCTCACCATCTCAGGAAAGAAGAAGTCATAGAAGACTGTCTGAAAATCATCCCACGCCATGTCCCTGTGATTCTCTGACTGGGTGGTCACATCCCACCACCTCTTGGCGGAATCACGCAGCATGTAAGTCGCGAGCTTGAACCTCCGCCCTGGAGGCGTCTCTAGATGCTCGAAAATAGTTTGCATCGACCCCAGCCAAGACTCCGCAGCCTGTGTTCTGCCATCCCCTAAGAACATAGGTGGATGCTGCTGCTGAAAGATATGCGTTAGCTCGTCCATAGATGTGGCAGCCTGCGGTGATCCCTGAAAGGTCTGCATGAACCGCAATAAGCCTTCATGGAACTGGGCCTCCGTGCCCGTGTCCGTGTAATAGCTGGTTCCGCATCAGGCTCTGCTGGTGGATCAATTGGTATCCCATGACCCACCATCTCTGGAGTATAATCTTCACCGCTCTCTTGGAGAACAACTCGCGGTCGTCTAGGCGGCATGACACTACAAGCTCAAAAGCACGCCTCAAATTCAAGATTATTAAGACTGAAACGAAGGAACCACAAAGGAACAAGTGGAAGAAGGCGTTTTAAAATTTTCAAAATAAGACTACACGGTGTGTACACTGACTACACGACGTGTACTTGACTTCCTTTCCCCTGCCCGGGTCCTTCTACACGGCTAAGCCACACGGATTCCGTTCAACAAACTACACGGCGTGTATAATATCTACACGGCGTGTACGGTGTTATTTTCCAACTGCCCGTGTCGTCTGTGACACGTCCGACTACTCGGCTTTACTCTGCACGGCGTGTTACAATCGAACACGGCGTGTACACTATCCCGTTTCCCAGCCACACGGCTAACTCCACACTGTCTGTCCTCGGACAAGACTACACGGCGTGTCCCAAAGGTACACGGCGTGTTAAGGGAGAGGTGACACCGGACCGTGTTTTTAGTTACATAGCAGAACTCCGGGTCACACTACAGGGCCTGCAAAAAACTACGCGGCATGTTTTACCCAAGCCCTTCACTACCCCGTGTCGCCATCCACATGGTTTGTGACACAGGATGAGGCTACATGGCGTGTACTCATGGTACACAGCGTGTACACAAAAAGTTCATTTTTCTTCCCGAACAGAAGAACACACACGGCGTGTATTCTGGGTATTCCGGACAGTGTGCCTCAGAAACTTCCCCAGAACCGAGAAAATACTGAAATACAACACCTAAGTGTCAAATTCTGACCCGTGGGGGCCCATACACCCCACGAATCAAAGTTTGACATCTAATTTGTGTTATAACCAATAAACAGTCAATGATCCACCAAATTCCGGTAAATGGGGGCCCATACTCCCCAAAAACCGAAGCTTAGCGTCCATTTTATAAACAAGCTCAAACAAACATACCATATCACAAAGCAGGTATTTATCAAGCAGTTATCCCTACAACATGCTTTGTTAGCACAACAACTATCACAACAACATGCAAATTCTAATGCAACTACGTGGCATAGAAACTATGCATGAAATGTGATATCTAGCATGTGCCTATATGATGCATGAGACGGCATACCCTCATCTCATCGGGTTGCAACTAATTAGAACCCACAGATAATATATAAACAACACAATCCAAGTTCGTCACCCAATGGTGAAAACATATCAACCGTAAAATTTGCAAAATCAAAAGAATGAAAATATGAGGTAGATAGGCTTTTCCCTGTACACGGGTTAGCTACGCCTGGGCACAGCTTATTACCAACTACCGTTCTGTCCTATCCCCTGACTACGGCTCCAAATAGTAAGTCAAAGAAAAGAAACTCCTCTGATACCACTTTGTAACGTCCCAGACCCGGGTGCCACGCAACGGGTGCCCCGAGCCCAGTACGCCACGTGACCTCAAGCACATTTCCACAAAAGCCAGAGGCTGCCGACTAGCAGCGAGGGCCTAGGTCTGATAGTGGGGAAACTATGCCCTTATTTGTCAAAGTGTAGCGCAGTGGAAAACTAAAATAAACATACAACAAACAGCGGAGCAGTGAATACACACAACTGAAATAAACTACAGAAGTGGATATAACCAACAGTATATGAATGATGATGCTACATGTTTCAAATTCTAAGAAAACAGCCAGAACATGTTATACATCACTATGATACAACCAAAAGCAAAGTACAACAAAATGAGTAAACAGTTGGCAGCAGCATCGCGAGCCTAGGCTCGATCCCACACCCTCCTACTCCACAGTAATAGTCAAGTACCTGTATAGGGACTCTTGCCCCTATCCACACCTGCAGAAATGTAATCTGTTTGGGCTGAAAAGCATGACCCAAATAGGGTGTGAGAAATATATCTTAGTAGGAACCCACCAAAGGCCCGTGCCTAACTGCGTGTAAGCATGCATCAACAATGTGCAATAGTAAAATGCAATAAGGTCAGCAGTACTAAACAGTAACTAACTTAACAATTAAATTTCCATTTTATTATTCATTTAATTTATTTAATTTAGTATCGTTCTGTTCTCAACAGCACCACGCCTCAGGCCAACCAGTTTCTCGCCCTCAGGATAATATAGGGAACCACGCCCTCAGGATATACAGAATCTTGCCCTCAGGCATTGTAGCAGAATTCTTGCCCTCAGGCATACGAAGTGTCGCCCTCAGGCACAGAAGTCAAGCCCTCAGGCACGAAAGGTTTCCCTCAGGCAGAATAACGACAGCCCTCGGGCTAATACAGTCACGCCCTCAGGCTAATATAGTCACGCCCTCATGCTAATATAGTCACGCCCTCAGGCTAATATAGGTAACCGGGTCTTGCCCAACATATCAAAATGCAGTAAACAAGCAATTCCTCTCAAGGAAATTCTTACAATTACAACATTGAAGGCATACCCTCGGGTATCCTGGCCAAACGGCTAAACAGAGAAACACACCCCCCGGGGTGGTTCCGAATCGAAGCAATGATCCCAATCAGCATTTTATTATCACAATTAAATACCTAATCAATTCTAGGTATTAAATATAGCAACGACCTCAGCCACATGACACCCCAACATGGGTTCATGGCACAAAAACACACAAAACACACAGTAGTTGGAAAACTAAACACAAAGCCACCTACCTCAAACGCCAACGAACGCTATACCCGAACACCGACTCCAGAAACTCCCAAGAACGACGTAGATCTGACGAAGAACAAAAACCATTAAAAAATAAATAACTTACGTTAGGTGAAGAATTGGAAAGAACCAACCAAGTAAGTGGAAGCCCTTACCCGTGCGGTTCTAACAGGATTGTCTGAGACAGAATCGGATTCCTGACGAACGCCCGGCGGTTCTTCAATGACCTGGACTCCTCCTTTGGCTCCAAAACGGCTCAAGTGCCTCCTCTGCCAAATGAGGAGGCTACTGCCTATTTTAAGCCGAAAAAAGTACATGGCGTGTAATCCTTTCATTTAACTGCTCATTTGGCGGCACCGCCACACTCTTCATATGCCGACAAGAATACACGGCATGTACTCCCAAGTACATGGCGTGTACTGCCACCCAGCTGGCGACGACTTCACCGCCTTACTTTTTAACCTGCTGACTGACTACACGGTGTGTAAGGTACCACTACATGGCATGTAGTTGGTTCCTACACCCTTCATCGCCGGCATGGCTACACGCCCCGTGTACTCATCCCTACACGGCCAAAAGTACACGACATGTGGATAAAGTACACGGCGTGTAGTTCCAAATTTCAGGATTTTTCTGCATTTCCATATTTTTCTCAAAAAAAACTTAAGGAAAAGGAAAAGAAGAAGCCCATAATGTCACGACCCGTCCTCGGGGCCCATGCCGTGACTACACCAATCCCGCCTTCCATAGGCCAGGGGCTAGCGACTAGCACCAAAGGCGTAAATCCCGATAACTGGGAAGGCATTGCCTTTATAAAAGTAAATAAAACACCATAAAGTACAAGCGGAAGCAAAACACTAAGTACAAAGAGAAGTTCTGAAAGGTAAATGGGCCAGGATACAAACCCAAATGAAATTACAACTACAACTGAACAAAGTACAATAGCTGGAAGAACAGAAACGGCTCCTGGGTCGTCCTCCTCGGATCCTACCTGAAGGGTAGGTACAGATGGCGCAGCTCCTGGATCGTCCACCACGGATCCTACCTGAAGGGTAGGTACAGATAGCCTCCACAACGCTCTCGCCCGTCAACCTCCTCCGAGTGTCGTCTCGCCGTGAAGTCCACCTCCAGATACTGACTCGTCGTGTAGTCCACCTCCGGGTACTGACTCGTCGTGTAGTCCACCTCCGGGTACCGTCCAGTCCCCGAACACTCAGCCTATGTCAGCACTGCCCGTCGTCTGCAACCAACACAACGAGGTGCGGGCATAGCCTGTGCAGGGGTGAGTATAAAGATACTCAGTAGGGACCCCGAGACCCTCAAGGTATCACTAAAACCAACAAGGATAACCACAAAGAAGATCTTAACTGATAACCTCTACTTAGGTATATGCTCATGCATATACCTATGTTATCAAGTAACCCATCTCAATCATGAGGAAAAAACCAAGATCATGAAGTCAACGGATAACCACTACCCAGGTATATGCCCATACATATACCTAAGTTATCAAGTGACCCATCTCAATCATGAGGTAAACACAAAGGTCAAAAGTCTCATCTCAAAATAGGATTTTCATTATCGAAACCATAACTGCTGAAGAGCTCCGTCTCTAGAGTGTACAGTGGTCCTGTCATGACTCCGAGGTACTGCACACTAACCTAAGACTGCTGAGGTACTCCTCCTGTCGAGTACCGCGGGCCTGCCACCTCACATAGTAGTGCTTCCCGGTGGGGTCTGCCACCCAAACACAGTAGTGCTCCCCCCTCATAGCCTACAGAGATACTCCTCCTGTCATGTACTGCGGGTCTGCCACCCAAACATAGTAGTGCTCCCCGCTGTGGGTCTGCCACCCAAACACAGTAGTGCTCCCCACTGGGCTATACATGTCTCTCCGACTCGAATCGGACAAGCAGTCTTCAGGTCCCAGCCAGCTACATGGTCTCTGTACTCCGTACGCTCGTCTCTGGGAGGGTCCGCTCCACGAGCTACTGGTCAATACTCCAAGTATCTCAAAGTACCACGAAGAAGTATCTCAAATGACTACCTCGTCATAGGGGTCTCAATGCAACAGACGGCACGTCAATCGGACGCTCGGTTTGTGAGTTACTAGCTTTTTCATCCCAGGGGCCCGATTGGTTTCGTGAGAAAACCAATCCCATCCGTATCTCAAATGTACCCCAAACTCTCATAGGGTATACTCATAGGGACCGTTTCTCAACGAGATCATCAACGCCGCTGACGGTTCGTCAAACGGACATCCTGTCTGAAAGATATCAGTTTTTCCGTTCCAGGGGCTCGGTTGGATTTCGGGTGCAATCCAACCCGGACACTATCCAACTGTATCCAAATCTTGAGTGAAGTATGCCAAAAGTTTTGTCTCATCAAGAGGAATTCAATGAAATAGACGGCGCGTCAATCGGATGCCCGGTCTGTGAGTTATTGGCTTTTTCATTCTAGGGGCCCGGTTGGTTTCGTGAGCGAACCAACCCGAACACACTCCGACGGCATCCAAATCTCGAGCGGAGTAAGCCAAAAGATCTGTCTCACTTAGAGGAATCCATCAAAGTCGATGGCACGTCAATCGGACGTCCGGAGCTCAAGATATGAGCGTTTCCGCTCCGAGGGCCCGGTTGGTTTCGTATCCGAACCAACCCGGCCGAACCCAAAGTGTTCCGAAACATTGAGTGCGATATACCGAAACGACCGTCTCGATCCAAGGATCGCATCTCCGCTGACGGTGCATCGATCGGAGGTCTACATATCATGATATGGGCGAAAGACAGTGAGTGGTCCGAAAACGGGGGGTCTGGGCCCGGGTCTGACCCGGCTGGACCCGATCCGGCTCGGTCCGGCCCGACCGGCCAGCCGCAGCTCGGCGTGGCGGAGCCGAAGTCGCGGAGCGGGGGGTGGTGCGCAGCTGCACTCGCCGCTAATTGGGGCCGGCGGCGAACCGCCGCCGCCCATCTTCCGGCGGCGCGCTCAGGCGCTGCCGCCTCCGGTCGTCGGCGGCGCCGCGCCGGCGACCCACGCCTCCGGGTGTTTTCGCAGGCCACCGGAGTTGCTCCGGTGGTCCGTTTTCAAAACTGTCTGAGCCGGTGTTCATCTCGGGTCTCGAACATTACTGTGCAAGCTTCAAAATTACATTGCGGCCCTGTTTTGTCGTCGCCCGTCAATCTGCACGTCTATTAACAAAACGCGCCGTCTTTGTGGCTCTCCGGCGTGACGCGTTGATGCCGCGCCCCTTCACTGTGGCCCCACTCCGTCCGCGGATGTCTTCGGGTTTCTCCGACGCGGCGCGACGACGTCGCGTCCTTGTTCTTCTTTTCACGGCGCGGTGCGACGGCGCCGCGCATTTCCTTGTCGCATGATTCCGCGTGGTACGACGGCACCACGCCTTCTCGTACCAAACCACAAAGGAACCTACATGAGAAAAAGGAGGAGGGTCGGCCGTGTTTGTGCGGTCCGGCCCCCTCGCGTTATTCGATAACTATTGGTTTTAAACCACGAAGATCGTCAAGTTGGTATTCACGAACAAAATAAATAAATAAAATTAAAACCCCTACCTTGGTTTCAAGAGAGGAGCTTGTTCGGAGGTTCGTCAAAGAGAAAACATCACGGTATAACCGCCGCGGAAAGAGGCGACTTGGAAGGTGGAAGTCGCGTCGCGGGAACGGCATCGCGGAAAGAGAGACATTGCGGAAGAACCGTTGCGGAAAGAGACGTCGCTTCGTGGATCGGTGTCGCAGAGTCGGTCTTCGAGGACTCAGCGTTCTTCGATGGAGTTCGATGCGTTCTTCGCGTTCCTCGTGTTCTTCGTCGAAGAGGATGAAGAACTCTAGCTTTCCTTAGCTTTTCTTATCTAAAGGCTCTCAAGCAACTAAGAAACTAACCCATAAGTAAATTAAGCCTCACTTAATTTATTAAAACCACAAAACCTTTGAAATTCAAGAGTTTGAATTTAACTCACCTCATTAAATTACACAAGTTGTCAAATTAAATGAAGGGGAGTTAATGGGGAGTTGAAGAGTTGAATAATATGAAGGGGTGGGGTTCGTGTGGGCCCCACCTCCTTCATAACCTACAAAGGGAAGTTGGGTAGTTACCCAACTTCCTCCCAAAGGATAAAAACACTTAGATTAAAAATAAAAATTCTTGTTAAATTTTTATTTTTAATTTCCAGAATTTTTATCAACTTCTCTCATGTAAACGCAACTTCGGAACAGGAGTTCCTAAGCAATTACTGGTGCTACGGTTCCATCAGTGCCCACGGAATTTGATTTCGAGCACTGGTTCAAAAGTTAGAAATTCCCGCTTGTTGGTTCACTAAAACTCGAGATAAACTTCGGACATTGATTCTGGGTACACCGGACCTCGGATTCAGGCGCCGTCAGAAACTGCGTTCTTGTAAAATTCCAAAGAAAAATAAGAAAAAAATTTCCTTAAAATTTCCGGGTCTTTACATTACTCCCACCTCAGGGCTTTACGTCCCCGTAAAGCTTCAACACAAACTAGGGTCAGAAAAGCGGTACAGAGCACGCATCTGAGCCTTCCGCTCCCATGTTCTTACCTAGAGGTTTCCGTGCTGCCTACGAAAACGCACAAGAGGAATCGACCTTCCTCGTAGAATCCGCTCCTGTCGATCCTCGATCCCCACTGAAACCTCCGTGCATGATGCCCTATTATCAACGTCCAACTCCCTGAGGTCGATGATGTGTGAAGGATCAAGCACGTATCTCCTCAGTTGAGATATTTGGAAAAATGTCGTGCACCTGGTGCAACTGAGGTGGATGGGTCAAGTGGTAAAACTCCTCGCCTACCCAGCTGAGGACCTGAAAAGGTCTATTGAACCTCTGAGATAACATGTCGCCTAGGCCACACCTCCGTAAACCTCATCGAGGTGTGACCCGTAGGGAAACGTGGTCACCATCCTCGAACACCAGAGGTCTCTGCCTCCTGGATGACCTGGACCTTCTCTGTCGTGGCTTGGACCATCTCCGGTCCCACAAGAGCTGCAAAGATTTCTTCTTTGCCGAAAAGAGAAATCCGATCTCATCCCCTGGATGAACCACTTTCTTTGCCTAATACAGTCAATCCCAACATGGATGATACTAATCCATACGAAGGATTACGTCGTAAGGCCTCGACGTTACTACCAAGAGATCCAATTGTTACTCTCACCTCCAAGGGTTGAGTCACACTGTCGGCTTCAGTGTGTGGTAACTGGGTCTCTTCCAGTAGGTATCTCACACATGACGGTCAAGTCAACAGTTTAATCCAGAACCTCTTAGTAACAACACAAGAGAGGACATGATTGATAACATCACAAAGGTAAGTGTCTTTATTTTATTGCAGCTCATGGTACAAAGACATAAATATAACAACAACATCATGGAACTAGATATACACCACTAGTTCCGATCCTGTCCACTCGCTTCTGGAGCTCCGTAGTCAAAAGCTTCTGCTGCCTGAAGCTGAGCTCTCCCATGTCCTCCTGTCCCCTGCGGTCGGGGTGGACCTCCTGATGGTGGTGGTGGAAACATCCTGAAGCGTCGTCCACCTCCAGCTGCACGGACAGCTCCTTTGTCATGGCCTCCTACTCCTTGCGGTCCGCCCTGATCGAACCTATGCCTCTGCCTCGGAGGTTCTTCATTTAACTGCTGGTTATCTGCATGGCGGGTTGGACAGTCACGTGCCATGTGACCAACTCCGCCGCAGGAGTAACACTGCATGGCAGGTCTGGCTCTATCACTTCCCTTGGTTCCTCACACTACCGACCCTAAGTCACGCGGTCGACCACCTGTAGGTCTGGTCCTCTTGGACCTCTGCGTCATCTGTCTACTGCCTGCTGTAGAAGATTCTGGCACATGCCAGCTAGTGGTGGGTCCTGATGCTGGAGACTGCTCCGCAAGGAAACTCTCTAGCAAAAGGGCTCGCTCCAACACCCCTGTCTGTATCAGAATGCTGATTGGAACCACAGAAGCTCTAATCTCTCCTCTGAGCCTCTGCTCGAAGGTTCGGGCCCTGAAGAACGGGTCCCGTACCATATCTGTGGAGTAGCGCGAGAGGTTTGTGAACCTCGCTGAATACTACGCCACTGTCATGCTTCCCTGACGCAGCTGAAGTATCTCCTGTATACGCACCGCTCGAAGGGTGGCTGGTACAAACTCTACCCGGAACAGGCTCTCGAAGTCTGCCCAAAGAAGAGTCGCCTCGTCATGCATCTGGAGCATTAGGCTCCACCATCTGCCGGCTGCTACCTAAAGAAGGCTGGCAGAAAGGATCACCATGAAATCTGTTGGCATCCCCACTAGCCTGAAAACTCTCACCACAGCCTCCAGCCAATCCTTAGCCGCCTGCGGGTCCGTCCCTCCCTGGAACCTGGGTGGTCTCTGGCGCTGGAACTCGTGCAGTGCACTCAAGCGACGTGCACCGTCTGCTACTGGGGCTGGTGGCATTGGTGGCCCAACAGGTAGTAGTACCGCTGGTGCCTCCACTGGTGCCTCAACTATGATAGGGCCCTGTACTGAGGTCACGTCGCTCGGCGGGCTGTCAGTACGTACCACTATCGGGGCTCTAGTTGGTCGTCCACGGGGAGGCATCCGGAAAGAAACAATGTGACATGGTCAAACGATTTATACCTGGTGAGATGACCTGGTTTGAGCTGATATTTAAATAAAACTTCTGGAAACACACATGCAATCGGTGTTTTTGTGCACAAAGTCGAAAATCAGTTGTCAGGGTCCGGGTGTATGGATACATCGGCCACCCGCACCAACACTGGACTCCCTGAACTGAAAACCACACTTGGTACTCTTAACACTGTTTCTTCATAGAAAGAAAATATCATAGTTATAAGTTCTGCGGTAGAACCGACTCCTCTGATACCAATTTGTCACGACCCGCCCTCGGGG
Source organism: Viscum album (assembly GCA_963277665.1). Taxonomy (NCBI): domain Eukaryota; kingdom Viridiplantae; phylum Streptophyta; class Magnoliopsida; order Santalales; family Viscaceae; genus Viscum; species Viscum album. The sequence goes on along the minus strand of OY728159.1, from coordinate 987,739,429 downwards.
CCCGTACCGTGACTACCCCAATCCCGCCTTCCATAGGCCAGGGGCTGGCGACTAGCACCAAAGGCGTAAATCCCGATAACTGGGAATACATTGCCTTTATAAAAGTAAACAAAACACCGGAGAGTACAAGCGGAAACAAAACACAAAGTACAAAGAGAAGTGCTGAAAGGTAAATGGGCCAGAATACAAACCCAAATGAAAGTACAACTACAACTGAACAAAGTACAACAACTGGAAGAACGGAAACGGCTCCTGGGTCGTCCTCCTCGGATCCTACCTGAAGGGTAGGTACAGATGGCGCAGCTCCTAGATCGTCCACCACGGATCCTACCTGAATGGTAGGTACAGATAGCCTCCACAACACTCTCGCCCATCAACCTCCTCCAAGTGTCGTCTCACCGTGAAGTCCACCTCCAGATACTTACTCGTCCTGTAGTCCACCTCCGGGTACTGACTTGTCATGTAGTCCACCTCCGGGTACCGTCCAGTCCCCGAACACTCGGCCTCCGTCAGTACTGCCCGTCGTCTACAACCAACACAACGAGGTGCGGTCATAGCCCGTGCAGGTGTGAGTATAACGATACTCAGTAGGGACCCCGAGACCCTCAAGGTCTCACTAAAACCAACAAGTATAACCACAAAGAATATCTAAACTGATAACCTCTACTTAGGTATATGCTCATGCATATACCTAAGTTATCAAGTAACCCATCTCAATCATGAGGAAAACACCAAGATCATGAAATCAATGGATAACCACTACCCAGGTATATGCCCATACATATACCTAACTTATCAAGTGACCCATCTCAATCATGAGGTAAACACAAAGGTCAAAAGTCTCAGCTCAAACCAGGATTTTCATTATCGAAACCGTAACTGCTGAAGAGCTCCATCTCTAGAGTGTACAGTGGTCCTGTCACGACTCCGAGGTACTGCTCACTAACCTAAGACTGCTGAGGTACTCCTCCTGTCGAGTACCGCGGGCCTGCCACCTCACATAGTAGTGCTTCCCGCCGGGGTCTGCCACCCAAACACAGTAGTGCTCCCCCCTCACAGCCTACAGAGGTACTCCTCCTGTCGAGTACCGCGGGTCTGCCACCCAAAAATAGTAGTGCTCCCCACTGTGGGTCTGCAACCCAAACACAGTAGTGCTCCCCACTGGGCTATACAAGTCTCTCCGACTCGAATCAGACAAGCAGTATTCAGGTCCCAGCCAACTACACGGTCTCTGTACTCCGTACGCTCGTCTCTGGGAGGGTCCGCTCCATGTGCTACTGGTCGATACTACAAGTATCTCAAAGTACCACGAAGAAGTATCTCAAATGACCGCCTCGTCATAGGGGTCTCAATGCAATAGACGGCGCATCAATCGGACGCCCGGTCTGTCAGTTACTAGCCTTTTCATCCCAGGGGCCCGGTTGGTTTCCTGAGCAAACCAATCCTAGACGTATCTCAACTGTACCCTGAACTCTCATAGGGTATACTCATAGGGACCGTTTCTCAACGAGATCATCAACGCTGCTGACGGTTCGTCAAACGGACGTCCTGTCTGAAAGATATCAGCTTTTCCGTTCCAGGGGCTCGGTTGGATTTTGGGTGCAATCCAATCCGGCCACTATCCAACTGTATCCAAATCTCGAGCGAAGTATGCCAAAAATTCTGTCTCATCAAGAGGAATTCAATGAAACAGACGGCGCGTCAATCGGACGCCCGGTCTGTGAGGTATTGGCTTTTTCGTTCCAGGGGCCCGGTTGGTTTCGTGAGCGAACCAACCCGACCGCACTCCGACGGCATCCAAACCTCGAGCGAAGTAAGCCAAAAGATCCGTCTCACTTAGAGGAATCCATCAAAGTCGACGGCACGTCCATCGGACGTCCGGAGCTCAAGATATGAGCGTTTCCGCTCCGAGGGCCCGGTTGGTTTCGTATCCGAACCAACCCGGCCGAACCCAAAGTGTTCCGAAACATTGAGTGCGATATACCGAAACGGCCGTCTCGATCCAAGGATCGCATCGCCCCTAATGGTGCATCGATCAGAGGTCTACAGCTCATGATATGGGCGAAATACCGTGAGTGGTCCGAAAACGGGGGGTCTGGGCCCGGGCCGACCCGGGTCCGACCCGGCTGGACCCGGTCCGGTCCGGCCCGGCCGGCTCGGTCCGGCCCGACCGGCCAGCTGCGGCTCAGCGTGGCCGAGCCGAAGTCGCGGAGCGGGGGGTGGTGTGCAGCCGCCCTCGCCGCTAATTGGGGCCGGCGGCGAACCGTCGCCGCCCATCTTCCGGTGGCGCGCTCGGGTGACCCGCGCCTCTGGGTGTTTTCGCAGGCCACCGGAGTTGCTCCGGTGGTCCTTTTTCAAAACCGTCTGAGCCGGTGTTCATCTCGGGTCTCGAACTTTACTGCGCAAGCTTCAAAATTACATTGCGGCCCCATTTTGTCATCGCTCGTCAATCCGTACGTCTATTAACAAAACGCGCCGTCTTCGTGGCTCTCCGGCGTGGCGCGTTGACGCCACGCCCCTTCACCATGGCCCGACTCCATCCGCGGATGTCTTCGGGTTTCTCTGACGTGGCGCGACGGCGTCGCATTCTTGTTCTTCTTTTCACGGCGCGGTGCAACGGTGCCGCGCATTTCCTTGTCGCATGATTCCGCGTGGTGCGACGGCACCACGCCTTCTTGTACCAAACCACAAAGGAACCAACATGAAAAAAAGGAGGAGGGTCGGCCATGTTTGTGCGGTCCAGCCCCCTCGCGTTATTCGATAACTATTGGTTTTAAACCACGAAGATCGTCAAGTTGGTATTCACGAACAAAATAAAAAAATAAAATTAAAACCCCTACCTTGGTTTCAAGAGAGGAGCTTGTTCGGAGGTTCGTCGAAGAGAAAACGTCGCGGTATAACCGCCGCGGAAAGAGGCAACTTGGAATAAGGAAGTCGCGTCGTGGGAACGACGTCGCGGAAAGAGGGACGTTGCGGAAGAACCGTTGCGGAAAGAGACGTCGCGTCGTGGATCGGTGTCGCGGAGTCGGTCTTCGAGGACTCGGTGTTCTTCAATGGAGTTCGATGCGTTCTTCGTGTTCCTCGTGTTCTTCGTCGAAGAGGATGAAGAACTCTAGCTTTCCTTATCTTTGCCTCTTCAAAGGCTCTCAAGCAACTAAGAAACTAACCCATAAATAAATTAAGCCTCACTTAATTTATTAACACCAGAAAAGCTTTGAAATTCAAGAGTTTGAATTTAACTCACCTCATTAAATTACACAAGTTGTCAAATTAAATGAAGGGGAGTTAATGGGGAGTTGAAGAGTTGAAGAATATGAAGGGGTGGGGTTCGTGTGGGCCCCACCTCCTTCGTAACCTACAAAGGGAAGTTCGGTAGTTACCCAACTTCCTCCCAAAGGATAAAAACACTTACAGTAAAAATAAAAATTGTTGTTAAATTTTTATTTTTAACTTCCACAATTTTTATCAACTTCTCTCGTGTAAACGCAACTCCGGAACAGGAGTTCCTAAGCAATTACCAGCGCTACGGTTCCATTGGTGCCCTCATAATTTGATTCCGAGCACCGGTTCAAAAGATAGAAATTCCCGCTCGTTTGTTCACTGAATGTACTCGAGCTAAACTTCGGAAATTGATTCCGGGTACACCGGACCTCGGATTCAGGCGCCGTCAGAAACTCCGTTCTTGTAAAATTCAAAGAAAATTAAGAAAAAAATTTCCTTGAAATTTCTGGGTCTTTACACATACCTCTACAATAAGAACTGGGTTCTTACATTAATAAAGTATCATATATTGTTTAAAATCAGTGTTGCATGCATCACAGGCTATCATAGTGTTTGATTTTATTTAAAAATAAATATATCATAATGTTTTAGGGTGTTACATTCACATATAATATTTATTTTTATTTTCATATTTTCTATCAAACATGATGTTCACTTTTTAAAATCATACTGTGTTGCATTGTACATATTAAATAAATTTCATCCTCTCAATTTAATCATGATATCAATAATAAAGGAATTGAAATTTGGAAATAAATGTTTTATAAAACCAAATCATTAAATGGGAAAATAAATCGACAAATTTATATTATAGAAAGGGATGTATATAGGTTATCTAAAATATCACATAACTAGGATTTCAATTAGGAAGACATTTGTTGGATGTAAAGAATATGACATTAAAGAAAAGTCTAAATAATTTCATATAATGAAAGAGATAATTGCTCATAAAAATAAGAGTGATACATATAATGTTAATGAATGGAAAATAATTAATCTATACTATTTTTTAAGAAATTTAATTCAATGTAAATTATGGTCACATGGTAACTTTTTTTTTCAATATACTTTTCTTTAATTTGAGAAATTCCTTTGAAATTACGACTAAGAACATAATAAAATATAATGAGCATATGTATTTCTATTTAATATGACGAATTTAATCATTTGGATATGATTATATTTATTCCTATTTGATTTATAACTCTATGAATTTAATATCCAATAGTTATTTTTAGGCCTCAACGACTAAAATTAACATATTATAGATCCCGAGATTAACAAAAGAGTAAAAACTCATTCCTCTTATATATAGATATTTTTTATAAAAAAAATGTTTAAAACAAGTTATCAAATAAAAATAAAATTTCAAATACATTCAATCCATTAAAAGTTAACCTTAATAATCATCAAAATTATTTTTTTCAATTTTGATATCCAGAAATCTAGATGTAATTTCACTGATTTCCCAAAATGAATTTAACATTAGATTCCTCAAATAACATAATTTAGCTATTATTTTCAAATGATAGATATTTTAGTACATTTTTCACCATAATATATTATGGAAAACATGTATTATTCTAGAAATAAAATATCATGTTGTCAATTGTATTCCATAAAACCAAACACACAACTAACTTAAGAAAAGATACTATAAACCATCAAATCTCTTACCAATTTTAGGTTAAATTTTTTATCCCATATATGTATCTTTTCCATTATTATTTAAACATAGGGAAACATTTATGGTTTATCTTCACATAATCTTATATTTAACAAAAATTCATCTTTCCACTGAATCAATTTTTCTTGTCATTGATATTGTTTAATATATTGCATCATATCCTTAAAGAACAAGTATTGATGTACAATTACTACACGTTAAATAATTTTTCACGACCCGTACCCTAGGACCTGTGTGGTGACTACCCCAAGACCACTTTCCATTGGCCAGGGGCTGACGACAAGCACCGAAAGGCGTTTTCCCTTAAACCGGGAAGCCATTTCCTTTATATCCTGTAAAGTCACAAAACCAAGAACACAACAACATACTAACACAAGAAAACTGTATAACCAAAAGAGTGATGAAATTAAAAGTGGGTCTGAATAAAACTGCAACAGTAATGGTACAGGTACAACTGAAATACAATACCACTGAATAAAGAGAAAAAGAAATCTACAGGATCGTCCTCCGAGGTTCCTACCTGACGGGTAGGAACATATTGCCTCCTCAGCACATCAAAACCGTCTGTCTCCTTCATGTGCCGACTCGACGTATGGTCCACCTCTGGGTACCGTCCATTCATGGTACACTCATCCTCGGTTAGTGATATTTGTCGTCTTCACCAAACACAATGTGGTGCAGACATAGACCATGCAGAGGTGAGTCTAACGAGAATCAGTGGGGACCCCGTGACCCTCACGATCTCAAAAAATTTTACCAAGGATGAACCAAAAAGTATGGAATCAACAGATAACCCTACCTAGGTATCTACCCATTCATATACCTATGTTGTCAAGTAATCCATGTCAATCATGAGGAAAACGTAGAGATACTAACTCAGCTCACACCAGGATTTATTTCAGGGGAAGTAATAAGTAACATCTCCATTCACATCATTGAACCCATCAGTTTCCAGAGAACCCCTCCTCTATCGAGTACAGTGGGCCTCCCGCGTCACATAGAGGAGCTACCCAATAATATTAGACTTCTGAGGTTATCCTCCTATCGAGTACCGTGGGTCTACTACAACACACAGAGGTGCTCCCCACCATGGGTTAGCTGCGTCACACAGAGGCCCTCCCCCTCATGACTTACTGAGTTACTCCTCTTATCAAGTACCGTGGGTCTGCCACGTCACCCAGAGGCACTCCCCACCATGGCATGCTGAGGTACTCATCCTGTCAAGTACCATGGGTTTGCTGCGTCACACAGAGGCTCTCCTCGACGTGGGTCTGTCACATAACACAAAGCCGCTACCCACTAATCCTGTCAAGTCACACCGATTTGAAATGTCCTGCAGTAGTAAAGTCTCAACCAGCTACTGGGTTCCCATAATATGCTCGCTTGTCTCCGGGATAATCCACTCCACAAGCTACTGGTCGATATTTCAACTGCCACGAATTCCCACGAAGAATCATCTCAATGGTATTTCATGTCATAGGAGTCTCAACGCAACAGACGTCACATCAATCGGACGACCGATCTATGAGTTTTTAGCCTTTTAGTCCTGGGGGCCCGGTTGGATTCATGCTCGATCCAACCTAATCGTTCCCCATATTAATCCAAAACTCCACTGATTTACACTCAAAGAGACCTTCTTGATCCACTATTTCCAACACCGATGATGGTTCGTCAAAAATGGGTTTGGTGCCAATGTTATGGCCAAAAGAAGTAAATGGGTCGTAGTGGGCCCGGGTCCGGTCTGACCTAGTTGGACCGACCCGGCCCGCAGTGCGGCTCAGCCTGTGCAGGGCAGTCTAGCTCGCCGCAAGGGGTCATGGGGGTTCAGCCGCGGATGGCGTGAGGCCACATGGCGACTCGGTCGGGGCTGCTCGGCCGGAGTGGCAATAGGTCGCGTGGTGTCTCGGGCAGAGTGGCTCGGTCATTGGGTGGCTCGGTCGGAGTGGCTCATCCATGGGGGAAGCTCGGCCTGAGCGTCTCGGCTGCGGGGCGGCTTGTCTGGAGCGGCTCGGCCGGAGCTACTCGGCCAGAGCTGCCCGACCGCGGTTGGCTCAGCCGGAGCGGCTCGGTCGCGGGTGGGTAGACTGGTGCGGCTCGGAAGGCTGCAGGCGGCTCGGAAGGCCACGGGCGGTTCGGAAGGTCGCAAGTGGCGCAGACAGGGGGCACAACCGGTGGATTGGAGGGATGACGGTGGCTCGACGGATGGTGGTGGCAGCCCGGAGGATGGCGGTGGTGGCTCGGTGGATAGCGGCGGTGGCTGGGCCTGGTGGACGGCGTCCATTGGTGATGTGGTAGGGCTGCGGGTGGTAGAGCTGCAGGGCGTAGCGGCCATGGGTGCCGCGGAGGGGCTCAACCGCGGGGGTGCTACAAGGGTACAGAGGTCGCGAGGCGGCAGTTGCTGTGGGGTGGTGTCGTTGTGTCGTCTCTTAAATCGTGTTCAACACCACAAATCATCACAACATTTGCAGAGGGGTCGGGCCATGTTTGTTTGGCCCATACCCTACACGTTAAGGAGGTAGCATATGGCACAACAAGATGTTAAAGAAGAACATCACGCATTACTACCACTTTCAACGATTTATTCCCAATCCTGAAAAATAATTCCAAGGAACAAAACGAGATGAGTATTCATACAAAAATAAACCCCTACCTTGTTTGATTGTTGACAATGAATAGAGATATCGAAGTTTTAAACGTTCGTCATGCCCATCACACACCTCTGATCCTGAGCTCGTTCATCGGATTAACCTTAATTGATGGAGGTCATTCTTCATTGATGAATATTTCCACCATTGGAGGATGTCTTGAGGAAGAAGGTCAAAGTCGAGGTTGGCTTTCTTCATTGGGAAGATTTCCCCCAATTCCCCAATGCTATACCCTTTGCCAACCATTTTCCCCAATTCGACCAAAATGAAAAATATATCCAACATTTTATTTTATGTTTTCAATTTAAATTATATTCCCACAATTTCAAAATGGTTTAATTAATTAATTGATGGTTGGCATAATAAATAATGGGGAGGGTTGGTATAATTCAAGTGGGGACCTCAAGAGGTTTATCCCCACTTAATAGCGAGTTCTAGAGGTTTAAAACCCCGGGTGGTCCCCACCTCCATAACCTCTAATGGGAGGTTAGGCATGGTAGTCCCCACCATCATAACATCTCATGGGAGGTTTTAGTTCAGGTGGTCCCCACCTGTGAAATATCCACATGGGTGGTTTCAAGAAATAAAATAAAATGTGCAATTTTTTTATTTTTTTATTTCCACGAAAACCCAAAAATTATCTTTAACCCTCGACCAACTGCCTTCGAGGAGAATATTTCTTTAAGAGAAAATGGGCACTGTGAGTTCAACAGTGCCATCAGATTTCAATTCCGAACACCAGTTCAAAAGATAGAAAAACCCAATCGCACGTTTAATGAACTTACAAGAAACAAAGTTCAGAAATTCATTCCGGGAACTCCAGGACTCATAATCATACGACGTTAATTTTTGCAGACTCATAAAATTCCCATATATTTAAAAAATAATTACATGGAAATTCTGGGTCTTTAAATTCTCCCAACCTCAAGGTTTTATGTCCCCATAATCCACAACTCAAACTAAGGGAACAAGTGGAGGTACTGAGCACACATATAAGCCTCCCACTACCATGATATCTCCTGGAGGTTCTTGTGGTGCCAGCAAACACACACTAGAGGTATCGACCCTCCATGAAGGACCCGCTCCTGTCGATCCTCAATCTCTACAGGAACCTCTATAAAATTCTCCCCATCATCGGCATCCATCTCTCCATGGTTGATGATGTGAAAAGGGTAGTGCATGTATCTCCTCAGCTGGGATACATGGAAGACATCATGCACCCAGTGCAACTGAGGTGGAAGATCTAAGCAGTAAGCCATCTTTGCAACTCTGCTGAGGACCTGAAATGGTCCGATGAACCTAAGAGATAACATGCTGCCTTGGAAAAATATTTGTATTCCTCGTTGAGGTGAGACCCGTAGAAAGACGTGGTCTCTATCCTTGTAATTCAGAGGCCTTTGTATGCTGTCGACATACGATTTCTGCCAGCTCTGTGCAGTCTTCATCTGCTCCGGGATAATCTGCACCTTCCTTGTAGTAGCCCATACTATCTCTGATCCCACTAGTGCTAACTCCCCTAGGTCAGTCTAGCATAAGGGTGATCTAAAAGGTCGCCCGTAAAATTCCTAGAGAGGTTCCATTCTAATGGTGGAGTGATAGATGTTGTTGTTTGAAAACTCCATCAAAGGTAAGTGATCCTGCCAACTCTGACCGAAGTCGAGGACAAAAGAATGCAACCTGTCCTCAAGGGTCTGAATTGTCCGCTCATTCTGACCATCCGTCTGAGGATGGAAGGCGATTCTCAAATGAAGATGCATCCCTAAAGCCTCCTGCAACCCCTACAATAGTCAGGAAGTAAAACATGTATCACGATCATAGACAATCGTCGAGGGTACTCCATGTAACCGTATAATCTCTTATATATGGAGACATCCCAAAAACACTATTGAACCCTTCTCTATGATCGGTAGGAAGTGGGATGACTTGGTGACTCGATCGACGATCACCTAGAAAGAATCATGAACTCTGGATGTATTTGTATGTCTTGTCATGAAGTCCATGGATATCCCATCCCACTTCCACTCTAGGACCTCCAATGGTTGATCCAAGCCTGCTGGTACCTGATGTTCCGCCTTTAAATGATGACAAGTGAGGCACCAAGAAACAAACTATGCTACTGCTTTCTTCATTCTCGGCCACAAGTGCTATCGTTGGAGATCCTAGTACATCTTTTCCACTCATGGATGTACTTATAGAGAGGAAGTGTGGAACTCCCTCACCACTTCCTCCTGAAATGAGACTGGTATCGTGGTACTTCCTCTGAAGAGGTTGACATGCTCCCCGTCTTCAGAAAATCCATCTGGTTCATGTCTTATAGATATCTGATCATGTCGTGTCTCGCAGTCAACGTCATCACACTGTGCCTTCCTGACTCGCTAAAGGAGTGGGGGAGTGACTGTAAGAGGCTAAAGAAAAACTTCTCCATCTATATCAACAAAGGATATCTGTAAAGCAGCTAGTTGCTCCATCAACTCGCCTAACAGCTGTATACCAGATCTCTTACTGAGTGCATATACAACAACAACCCCCTTCCTAGGAGAGTAGACTATCTCAAAGTCATAGACCTAAAGGAACTCAAGAAAACATCAATGTATCAGTTTCAGGTCCTTCTGAGAGAAGATATACCTGATAATCTTGTGATCCGAGTACACTGTAAAGTGCTCGGCCATCAGATAATGTCACCACATCTTCATGGAAAAGACCACTGCTGCTAACTTCATATAATGAGTAGCGTAGTTCTGCACATGTTGTCTCTACTTTTGAGAACCATATTCTGTCACGGCTCGCTCCTACATCAGGACACATCTGAGTCTGATCCCTGATGCTTCATAGTAGACTACATAACCTACACCCTCCTCTAGAAGCCTCAGGATTGGGGCACTAGTTAGCCTCTACCTCAGCTCTTAAAAACACTATTGTGAACTCTCTGACCACATGAAGGTTTGACCTTTCTTTTTAAAGGCCGAGAGTGGTGCTTCAACTTTGGAGAAATATGGCGTAAACCTCCAGTAGTATCTAACCAACCCCAGGAAACTTTGTACCTCCATCACACTCATGGGTGGTTCCCAAGAATGTAACGCCTCAATATTTTCTGAATCCACTGCAACTCTAGCCTTCGATATGACATGACCTATAAATTGAACCTATCGGATCCAGAACTGGCACTTTGAGAGCTTAACATAAAGCCGGTGCTCTCAGAGTTTGTCCAGTACTACCCAAAAATGATAAGCATGATCCTTCAAAATAGTCGAGTAGATCATAATGTCTTCGATGAAGACTACTAAAAAGAGATCAAGGTATGGTTGAATGTTCATGTTCATGAGTCCCATAAACACTGATGGAGTGTTCGTCTTGCCAAATGGAATAACCAAGAACACATAATATCCATACTAACACCTGAAAGTTATTCTTCTGCCCATCCTCGTCTCGTACTCTGAGCTGGTGATAGCCTGATCTGAGGTCTATCTTCAAGAACCACCATGATCCCTTCAGTTGATCAAAGAGGTTTTCAATCCTCAGGAGTGGGTACATGTTCTTCACGGACACCTAGATCAGGCGTCGATAGTCAGAAAAATGTTTCAAGCTCCCATCTGCCTTCTAGGAGAACAAAATCGGGGCTTCCCAAGGAGAAACACTAGGCCGAATGAATCCCTTCCCCAGGAAGTCCTCCAGCTGTATCGGCGGCTCACATAGATTAGTGGGATCCATCCGATATTCTAGTGTATATTTCGGTGTTGTCTTGGGGTACAAGTAAATGTAAAAGTATACCTCTATGCGAGGAGGTATACCCGAAAAATCATTAGGGAAAACATCCCCATATTGGTCCACCACTATAGGATAGCTCAGACTCTCCACATCAACAGGTCCGAGGGTAAGGCTAGCCAATTAATGAGTGATCGGATGCACTCTTCTCTGGGTAAGTCCATCCTATGATGCAAAGGCTCTCTTATCACCGGTTAAGGGAAACCTGGTCCCATCTATGTGGACACATCTCAATTTGCGCCTAATACAGTCTATCTAAGCATTGATTATAGATAACCAGTCCATACCCATGATGGTGTCGTAAGGCTTTGACGCTGATGCTAGGAGATCCCACCTGAATCTCTCACCTCCTATAGTAAGCTCATACTGCAAGAACATGTGTGTAATCATCGAATCCACCCCCGTAGGAGCCTTTATCCGTAAGGATCGAGTAAATGACTCTATTAAAATCTCTGAGCTCCGAACGAGGGAAGTGGAAATAAAAGAATAAATGGAAACTATGTCTATAAGAACAATAGCTATGGTGGAGTAGACATAGATCGTACCTCGTATCATCTCTGATGCACCGTGATCATGTGCTTTAGCTTCCTGGATCTGATCTCGCCCCTATCCACCTGCTCCCTATGGTCGGGGTGAACTTCCTAGTTGAGGTGACGGTAACATCTTGAATCGCCTCCCACCACCAGATACACGTCCATCTCTTCTACCACGTCCGTCCTCTCACTATAGACCTCCTCGGTCGAACCTCTATCTCTGAATGGGCAGTCCTTCGATCGTCTGTTGATCATCTGTACAATGGGTCAGACAGTCACGAGCAATGTGACCCTACCTGTCGCATGAGTAACAATGCATGATCCTTGCCTAACTGGTTCCGCCTCGGGTGCCCCGCACAACCGATCCTGATTCATTTGGTCGTCCACCTGTAGATCTGGTCCTCTTGGACCTCTATGACGTCTGACTGCTACCAGCTGCGGAAGGCTCCACTACGTGATGACTCATACTGGGACTTGTCGCTCCTGATTTCCCGGCAACGAAACTCTCCACCAAGAACGCTCTCTCTAACACCCCCGCCTATGTCGAGAAGCAGAGTGAGATCATTGAAGCACTAATACCCCACCTGAGACCCTACTCAAAGGTCCGAGCCCGGATGAAGAGGTCTTACTCCATATCAGCGGAGTAACGTGAGAGGTCTGTGAAACTCACTGAATACCGAGCTATAGTAATGATGCCCTGATACAGAGGAAGAATCTCATGTACGCGTAATGCCCGAAGATTTACTAGAAAAAACACTGCCTAAAAAAGGCTCCCAAAGTCTGCCCAGAGAAACATCACCTCGTTGTGAACTTCGAACATCAAGCTTCACCATCTACTCGTTGCTACCTATAGATTGCTGGCAGTAAAGAAAACCATGATATCGGATGGTGTCCCTACCCGTCAAAAGACTCTCACCACAACCTCTCGCCAGTCCTCAGCCGCATATGGGTCTATCTCTCCCCTGAAACTAGGTGGCCTATGTCACTGGATCTTGTGCAGTGCACTCAAGGGGCGTGCACCATCTACTACTGGGGCTGGAGTAATCGGTGTCCCAATGGGGAATGGTACTGCTAGTGCCTCCGCTAGTGCCTATACTGGAAAAGGGCCTTACTATGAGGCCTCATCGCTCGGTGGGATATCATTGCATACAACTCTCAGAACCCTACCTGGATATCTTCATGGAGGAATCCTGAAAATAAACAGGTGTGTCACATTCAATATGTTATACCTGGTGAGATGACTCAAAAGATCACAAAAAAAACTTTTGAAAACACACCGACAATCAAGGTTTTCATGAACTGAGCTAGAAATAAGAGGTCATGGTCCTGGTGTATGGATACGTCAGCCGCCACACCAACACTGGATTCCCTAAAATAATAACCAAAATCACTAAACTTAAAACTGTTTCCATTAAAGAGAAATATTAGAGTCATCTGTTCTATGCTAGAACTGACTCCTCTAATACAAATTTTCCATGAGCCGTCCCCCAGGGCATGTGTCGTGACTACCCCACACCAGCCTTCCATAGGCCAGGGGCTGGCGACTAGCCCCAAGAGGTTATTTCCAAAAAACTGGGAAGTTATTGCCTTTATAACCTGTAAACTCATGAAACCAAGCACACAACAAGATATGAACATAAGAAAACTGTATAACCAAAAGAGTGATGAAAGTAAAAGGGGTCAGAATACAAGCCCAAAAGTAAAGGTACAAGTACATAAAAAATAAAATAAATCTAAAAAAGAGAAAAATACAGCTACTGGATTATCCTATGAGGTTCCTACATAAAGGGTGTGTACAGATCGCCTCCTCAGCACACCACATCCATTCGTCTCCTTCGTGTACCGACTCATCGTATGGTCCCCCTCCAGGTATTGTCCAGTCCTGGTACTATCGTCCTCAGTCATCGTTGTTCATCATCTACACCTAACACAATGAGGTGCAGGCATAGCCTATACAGGAGTGAGTATAACGATGCTTAGTAGGGACCCCAATACCCTCAATGGATTACAAAAATCTACCAAGGTTTAACCACAATGTATGAAATCAACAGATAACCCTACCTAAGTATATGCCCATACATATACCTAATTTATCAAGTAATCCATCCCAATAATGAGAAAAACACAGAGATACTGAATCGGCTCTCACAAGGTTTTATTCCAGGGGTAGTAACAAGTAACATCTCCAATCACATCGTCGAACACCATGGCTACTAGTGAAACCCTCCTCTATCAGGTATAGTGGGTCTACCGCGTCACATAGAGGTTCTTCCCGCTAATCATGGACTATTGAGGTTCTCCTCCAGTCGAGTACCATGGGTCTACCGCGTCACACAGAGGAACTCCCCACAGTGGGTCTGCTGCATCACACAGAGGCTCTCCCCCTCATGATTTGCTGAGGTACTCCTCTTGTCGAGTACCATGGGTCTGCCACGTCACACATAGGTTCTACCCACTATGGTCTGCTGAGGTACACCTCCTGTCGAGTATCATGGGTCTGCCACGTCACACGGAGGCGCTCCCCACTGGGCCTGTCAAGTCACTCCGAGTCGAAAAGGTCAGCAGTCGTCAAGTCTCAGCCATCTACTGGGTTCCGACACTATGCTTGCTCGCCTCCTAAAGGATCTTCTACACTAGCTACTGGTCAATATTAAAACTACCATGAAGTCCCATGACGAAGAATCTCAATGGTTTTCCACGTCATAGGGGTCTTAATGCAACAGACAGCGCGTCAATCGGACTCCCGGTCTGTGAGTTATTAGGCTTCTAGTCTCGGGGGCTCGGTTGGATTCATGCTCTATCCAACCTGACTATTCGCCATATTAATCCCAAACTCCAGTGGGGTATACTCAAAGGGAACGTATCACTCCATGATTTCCAATTCCACTGACGGTTCGTCAAACGGGAATTCGGTGCCAAACTTAAGGCCAAAAGAAATAAATGGGTCGTAGTGGGCCCGGGTCCAGTACGACTCGGTCGGACTGACCCGACTCGACCCGGCCCGCAGTGCGTCCCTTCCCATTAGGTTCGGACCTACCCACTGGGTCCGGTCCGTCTTATGATGGGCGGTCCGGTAGGCCGCGAGGCGCCGCGGGGGTTCGGCCGCGGACAACGCGAGGCCGTAGGGCGGCCCGGCCGTGGCGGCTCAGCCAGAGCTGCTCGAGGACGCGGGGTGGCTTGGCTATAGGGTGCCTCGCCCAGGGCGGCTTGGCCGCGGGGCTGAACGGCCGGAGTGGCTCGACCAAGGGTGGCAAGGCCTGAGCCACTCGGCCGCAGGAGGCTCGGCCGGTGCGGCTCGGAAGGCCGCGGGCAGCGTGACTGGGGCGGCTCAGCCGGAGGCTCGGCGGGACGACCGGGGATTGGCAGACAGTAGAGGAGGCGGCTTGGGGGACGGTCTTGGTGGCCCGGTGGATGGCGGCGGCGGCGGCGGTGCGGCCTAGTTGGCGTTGGCCGCAGGCGATGCGTTAGGGCCACGGGCGGCAGAGCCGCAGGGCGCGGTGGCCATGGGTACCACAAAGCAGCTCAGCTGCGGGAGTTCTGCTTGGGCACAAAGATCGCGAGGTGGCGGTGGCCGCGGGGCGGTGTCGTTGCATCGTCTCCTTCATCGCATTCAACACCAAAAATCAACACTAGATTTTTGGAGGGGCCAGGCCATGTTTTTTGGCCCTTACCCTCCACGTTAGTGTGGTAGCATATGGCTCAACAAGAATGTGAAGAAGAACGTCAAGCTTCACAACCTCCCGCAACAATTTATTCCCAATCCCTAAAAATAATTCAAGGGATGAACATGGGAAGAGTATTCATACACAAATAAACCCTTACCTTGTTTGATTATTGATGACGAAGAGAGAAGTAGAAGTTGTTTATGTTCATCGCGCTCATCACATGCCTCCAATATCAAGCTCATTCATCAGCTTAACATTCTTCAATTGAGGTGATTCTTCATTGGTGAAGATGTCCACAGTTGGAGGATTTCTGAAGGAAGAAGGTCGATGTCGGGGTTGGAATTATTTGTTGGAGAGCTTTCCCCCAATTCTCCAAAACTCTCCCCTTTGCCAACCCATTTCCCCAATTCAACCAAAATGAAAAATATAGCTAACTTCTTATTTTCAGTTTTCAAATTAAATTATTTTGGCACAATTTTAAAATGGATTAATTAATTAATTGATGGGTGGCATAATAAATTATGGGGAGGGTTGGCATAATTAAGTTGGGAGCCCAAGAGGTTTCTTCCCACTTAATAGGGAGTTCAAGAGGTTTCAAACCTCAGGTGGTCCCCACCACCATAACCTCTCATGGGAGGTTAGGCTTCGTGGTCATTACCTCCATAACTTCTCATGGGAGGTTTTAGTTCTGGTGGTCCCTACCTATGAAATATCCAAATGGGTGGTTACAATAAATAAAATAAAATGTGCGATTATTTTATTATATTATTTCTACAAAAAACCCAAAAATTAACATTCACCCTCGACCAACTTCCGTTAAGGTGAAAGTATTCTTAAGCGAAAACCGGTGCTGCGAGTTCAACGGTGCCCTCATAATTCAATTTTGAGCACCAGTTCAAATGTTAGAAAAATATGATCGCACATTTACTAAACATACCTTAAAACATAAGTTCAGAAATTCATTCTGGGCACTTCGAGACTCGAAATCACATGCTGTTATTTTTCGTAGACTCGTAAAATTCCCATATATTTAAAAAAAATCTTGTAAATTTCAGGTCTTTACATAATTCTTAAAGAAATAATATAATTTATAAGAATTATCCTATCACATAATTATTGAATCCAAACATAATGACATTTATCATTATAGTTCATCTATTCTAGTAACAAATGATTGAACTTGATCCCATTACTTCTTATAAATGATATTCCATTCATGCTTGGAGTATTCATTTACACTAGGGCTCATCTCCTTAACAATAAAGACATAAAAAATTTATTTTTATTTTTCCAATCCAATAATGTGAATGGTATCATTTCTCTCCACACTTGTAGAAAACTCTCATTCTATTCAAGAAAGTACTAGTGCATTTCTTTCCAATAGTGTGAAATGGAAAAATCATTCATTTAGCTTTTAACATTATCTGATTTTTCTTATATTACTTCTATTTGATTTCACATGTCTTGTAAAAAATTTTATTTTCCATTATACAACATGATATTAGGTCTTTATATGGTGATAAATTTATACAGGCATGTTCCTTTCAGTTAACATTCTTAATCCCATAATATAAATTGAAAAATTTCCCTTCGTATTACATATACGGTCTATAGCATGAAATTATAACTTTATGATTTACTAATTATGATGTACCCATATGGTCACTCAGTGTTTCTTGACCAAATTATAAATAAAACATAACAAAATATAGATCATTACATTTATATGAACCAAATGATATATCTAATATATTTAAACTATTTTTTCATACATATAGTGAAACCACACAAAGATATCAATACATTAGAAGAACAATTGCATCAGCTTTAGCCTCCTTTGTCAAGAAAATCTATAAGCTCTTAAAACATAAATATCCCCTTAAAAATACTTTTTTTATTACTTTTTCTTCTAATTGTCATCAATATGATGATCTTTTATATGACGAAGTTATTAGTGAAATCATGTGTATGATAGATTAGTGTTTGCTTCAGTATGATAATTGTAGTCAACTTCAGTCTTATGAATCTTTAACCAATTGATAGAAACATATCAGATTTATCTTTTATCTTGACCCAATTATTATGATAATGTATTTAAAACTTATCAAAATGCTTGACTACCATATGGATTGGAATATGATATGATTTTTCATTGGTATCAACCACTTAAAAATCTTCATTGTTCCCAAAAAAAATAAAATTATTGATCTTCATCAGCAAATGTTTATTCCTGTGATTTTCTATCACAACCACCACTCTGCGTCTGGATTGGTGTGAGTTTCAAATATATAATCAGTGGACCAGTTTTTATGATGAATCAGTGTCAATATATTTGACATTAGAATCATTATTCATTTTATAAATATTATACACACTCCTACATTCTTTGAATATTTTTATCTTGATGCATATTATTCTAACATAATACCTACATCTTCACATTCTTCTGTTACGAGCATCCTTAATAGCCTTCATAAAAATATATATTTAGTAATCTCACAATAATGAATAGAGACCATAAAGCTACAACAGTAGAAAAATTCTTCATTTAATAATGTTAGTTTGTATCACGACATACTCATGACATCAAAAACATTTAGTATCATTAAAGCATCATCTGACATAAATTGGTATGTATTGTAACTACACATACATTCTACAATTTCATTCTTTCCAACAAATCATCAACACGATTGGCGGTACAAAATATCCCCCATTACATAATTAGGATTGAATCACATATATTTAGATAGAATATTATTTATTAGAAATAAATCATCAATACTGAAACATAAGATTTAAATCAGATATAAACTAACTCTGAAATAGCTTCTCATTATGATATACCTTTCATTTCGGACTATATGTGACTATGATGAACATGTTCTTCCTACAAAATTATTTACAAAATGATAGGAATTCATATTATTTTTCAGTATAATATTTGAATAATATTTCTTGTTTGGTAATCTATAAACACTATGAAGTTAATTTGTATCATTAATTTGAAAAAAAAATTAATCAATTTCAGCACAAATATTACCAAGTATCTAAAAAAATCATTCATACATGGTCCCAAAAATTTCCCTATTAGATTTTATTATCAACCAAGACTCATAAATCTGTACAATATGTAACTTAAAGCTACGTATTCATTATCAACATGTCGAAGCCTACTAGAGATAACTCTTTGTTGGACACAATAATTATTGATTGAAATCCCATGTTTTCCGAAAAATGTGATTTATGAAACATCATTATCTTTTCTTTAGGACTTTATTCACTTATTCTACATTCCCATAGTCAAAATATTCCTACAACAGATCTAAAAACCCTTCAGAATTTTTAAAACACATACATGATGAGTTTATAGATTAACTAAAAATCCCCCTACATATATGATTCCATAAATGGTTTAGCACATATAAATGGTGAGATTTATTAGAAAATTATCCCATAAGAATCACCATCGAAATACTAGAACAAAAATTAAATAACCACATACTTTAACCTTGATAAGAGAGAGGGTGGACACCCATGTTCAACCTCAATTTGTAAAATGGTTCATTTATGAATGGATTTGTGAAAATATTAGCAACTTATTCAGATATATGAATATAATCATTCTTAAATTAATTAATAACCATAATCTAATTGATGAGATGATATTAGATATCGATATGTTTGGAATGATAATTAATATAGAGAATCATGTGAGATTGATTGAAATTTTATTATAAATACCCAGGATAATGGGTAACATTACATTAATAGGTAAGTCTTCTAACTGAGTATTCAGCAACCTCTGTTGAGTAGAATATTTTGTGGCAGAAACAATCTTATATTTATCCTTGATAAGTGTTACTGAATTTGATTCTTTTTATACTATCTAAATAATTTCACATAAAGGAAAATCCACATGATTTGAATCTTCTATCATCATCAATTCATTCCCAATTAACATCAATATTCCCAAAAAGGTTTTACATACAAATTTTTCATAATTGATTTAAAAAAAATTGTTCCTTTAACATATTTGAGAACTATTTTTTCTCTTAATAAATGTGATTATTTTGGACCACTCCGAAATCATGAACTTGAGGTAAAAAAAAGTTAGGTCATGAGGAATTCATAGTTAACATTGTTCGAGTAATCTTTCAAAACTATTGTCGATCAAATTCTATTCCATGTCCATCATTATTCAACTTAGATCCCACTAAAATAAGTGTGGAAATGTGTTTTATGTTTTCTATGATAATATTCCTAAGAAATTATCAAGTATTATTTTCTTCAGAAATAAAAATAGTCATTTTTTCATTTGTGGGATTTGGAACCCATGAATGGATTTAATTTCACCCATCCAATAAATCCCAAATAGATTATTCCACTTTTCACCTCGTATTTTACATGTTCTTTTATAATTCCCAACAATGGTAATGTCATCAACATAAAAAATTACAAGATAGAAAAATATTATCTTTCTTCAATGTATATATTACTATCAAACATTTTTTTATAACACATAATCCTTAATAATGTTTCTGATTTTGAATTCTATTCCCATGGAGATTATTTTATCCCATTCACACATTTCTTTAAATTGAATAAATAAATTTCTTCTATCCCAATAACGAAACCACAAGGTTGTTCAATATAAACTTCCACATCTACATCACCATTAAAAAAATACGATTTCACATCCATCTAAATAATTTGGTACCATTATTTTGAAAAACTTGCAATAAATTTTTTTTGTTTAAAATCATTACACTGTTGTAAAGGATTCATCGAATTCATTTCCATATATCTTTGAGTATCATTTTCAGTCTTGTCTTGATTTTTTCTGTATCAATTCACCATCATTATTCATTTGTATATGAAAAAAATATTTTTTTTGAATAAAATTTTGATCATTTGATTTATGTAGGATTTCCCATGTGTAAATATTTTATATATGATAGAGCTCTTCATCCATCGATCCAATGCATTATAGATAATCAAAATCACTATTCACATATTTCGACTGAACATCTGAATACAGAGAATTATGTGTAATAACATTTGATTTTCTTATTACATGGACCATTTGATGTTGACCTCCAATAATATTTTGAGAATCCACTTGCATCCATAGCCTTGGATGATATGTTTTACTTTCTTCCACAATATTAGAAACAACTATGTCTGATTCTTCCTTTTGAGTGAGATTACAATTGTTTTCATCCTTATATAAAATATCTTCATGATAATCTTTCCTTTTTATATGATTTAGATTGTTTTCCTCATCTTTTTCAACAAATTTCACATCAACAAATTTAATTAATCTTCCTGAAAAATTGTTGAAACATATATACCCTCTTCCTTCAATAGCACATCCATGAAAAATTCCATCTTCACCTCTATATTAATACATCCCATAGTGTTCAACTTTCATATTTACGCTTAATGTACTCCCAAAAACTCATAAGTGTTTCAAACATGAGGTTTTTTCATAAAACATTTCATATGGAGTAATATCTAAACAAAGATTATAGAAACCTTAGTTTTTAAAATAAATATAAGTGCTCATCGATTTCCAGCCATTATATTTGGAGACCATGTTCATGTAACATATCCTGCTTCCATTCAAAAAGACTTCAATTTTTCCTTTTAGTGACACCATTTTGGGGATGCCTGTAAGGATTATTAAACCCATTATTAATGCCATACTTCTCAAGATAATTTTTAATTTATTCATTTTTTTATTCACCACCATTTTTTGTTCTCACCTTATTCAGTGAATAATCACATTACATATTATCTTTCTTCCAAAAACATATAAACATTTTAGACCATCTGACTTCTTATTCATATACATAGCACAATTCAGATGATTTATATAACCAATGAAATTAATTAAGTACATATATCCTTGAGTTTATTCTTTTCTTAATGGCCCAAAAATATATGATTTTCTAGGTTCCATGTGTCTTTTTGAAAAAATGTCAAATTTATTATTCAAGGATTGTATTATTTTCTTTATATCAAATAGTGTAACATCAATCTCTATTTCTCAACATATCAACATTTCTACAGACATTGTCTTTTTTAGAAAAAGTTCTATTGTTTCGTTGACACATGTGTACAAAAATATTATTCCAAAAATGATTTTATTATATCATGATCACGTATCAATAGTTTTAAATTTAATTACCATTGAAAATTATTGTTTTATATGTTGGTATATTGTAACTATATTTCTATTATGACCTCCTTTCACATCAAACCCTTATTTTCTTACAAAATTTCTTCCCTTAGAAAAGTGTTGTTAAAGTTTAGCTTGGTGCCTTTTGTCCCGAAAAAAAAAAGTTTTCATGAATTTTAACTTTTCTTCCCTAATGAAGGTTGATCAAACAACATTGATTCTGAGAGATTCATCAATTTCAAATGTCATTGTTCCTTATTTTGTGACTTTTAAATTCATCAACAGTTTTAATTATCTTGTCATAATGGAAGAACACCCATTATCATTGATCTATGGTCTTTCTCCATTTGTATATTTGGAAGAGGATTCTATAATAAGAGGTTTTTCTTTCCATGTATTTTTCTAAATATCTATATTATCATAATTGTTAAGAAAAACTAGTTTTTTATTAACAAAACATGACATTCTTTTGAAATATGTTCAGTTTGTTCATATCACTCACAATAGATTCCGTTGGACGAATAATATATTTAAATTTTTTACCAAACTTATCGTGTTTATTCAAAACATAATTCAAATATTTATTCCATTGAGTTTATAGAATCCCCTTCAAAATTTTCCTTCTATAATTTGTGGAATAGTTTTAATATTTTTTATTAAAGAAACAAATATTTTCCATCTATCTCAATACATCATAATACTAGATGTATCCATAGAATGAATTTTTTCCACAAAAACTGATATATTTATTGGAGTTGTGGATATGTATCTCATAAGAATTCTTATGTTCACTATCAGCATAATATTGACCACCAACATTTCAATTTTCAATCAAAATCGTATTCTTCTGCACAATTTTCTTTTCATCCATATAAGAAGAAGATATTATAGAAACATTTATGAACACGAAATTTTTAGAAACATATAACTTATATAATATGTTGGTCTTGGGCACACACAAAACATTGAAATCTTTTTTATTCTTAGAAAACATTTAGTTTTCATATCAACCTTTGATGGTAAATTTTGATCCTTCTCAGGATAATCATTTCTAGAACATTCACCAGCTTCCGAAATAGATTTATTTATTTATGTTACCCTTTATTCATATATAGGATTCTTCTTCCTAAATATGCATTCTTTATTTTTCATTAGATTAAATTATGTAAGATCATTATGATTATTTTCATTTATAAAATATTTAATCAAATCATTAATATCTTCCAACATCTTAAATTTTTCATCATGTGAATATTTTTGTTTTTTTGGAATTTTAATTTTTCATCATCTTGATTTCCTTCTCATGCCTAAAAATCATTCTCACTATTTATTCCAATTCTCCTTTTATATGAATTTATAATTTAGCTTAATATTCTACAAAACTACTACCTAAAAATTCTCCATTGATTACTATTATAATAAAATTATTCTCTCCATCATTTGAAATAGAGAATTCATATTCTTCTTCACTATCATCTTCTTCATCATCATTATAAAAGAAGTTTATTTCTATTGTAGTTGATGAAATTTTTTCACTTTTATATATTATATATCTTTATCACCCATTTCTTCCATGATATTCTTGGCCTTATTCCATATTTATCACTATCTTATCCTTTATTTTTCAAGTACATTTAGCCACAAAATTTCCAACCGCCCCAAATTCAAAAAAAAAATTGTGGAAAGTTTTACCTTATATTTACCTAAACCAATTTTTCCATTTTTAGGAAACAAGAATAAAAAACCATAAATAATTTTACATAACCCATTTTCAGAATCAGAATAACCAACTTCTTCTTAAAGATTCTTCTTAGGGTTTTCTTTATTAGATGCATTAAAGGACATTTCATGGTCTACTTTTGTTATCCCTTAAAATAATTTTCCAATTATCATTTAATAAGTAATTATAGTACTATAAAAATAAACCATAGATATTGTTTTTAGATCTCTATCTTCCAATAAAGAAACATTTTTATAAACAAATATGGATGACCTTTCGATACATTTTAAACAATAATCTAATCTTCAATATTTTCATTAAGACATCTGATACTGATAAAAATTTCAACTACTCTAGTAATGTAGTCACCAATAGATTCATAATCTCCCATATAGTGATCATAATACTTCAATCTTAGAATTTTTATATTTTCCTTTACAACATGATTCAAGTCCTTTATAAATATTTTATCATATTATCCCAAATACATTTGGTAGTGGTAATAACATTCAATATTAAAAACACAATTAAAAATCATGACGGGAGTAATGAATTCTTGGAACCTCTATCATTCTCATTATACTTCTTATTAAAATATGTAAGGAGAACTATTTCATTATTATATGAAATCCATGTTTTTTATCTTCAAGAACATAATATCCCTAAGACAAAAGATAATTCCACATTCAATCGTTCTAGATTTGAGAGTTACTACCATTTATGAATTGAATCCCCTTATCATTACCATAAATCATATTTTCCATCAATTTTTTTTAAACATCCAAAAATAGTTAATGAATGGAACCATCATCTTTAATACCACTAGTAAAATCTTTTGAGGGGTTAATATATAATTTAGAGGGGGAGAGGTGAATTAGTGATATATTTTATATTTATATTTTCTTATTTTTTTAAAAACATTTTTCCTTATATTAATGAGTATCATCTTTATGAAAAAATCACAATCTACATGAATAGAAGAACATACATTGTTTGATACTCAACAAAAGTAGTTAATTCCTTATTATGGTTTTGGGAAATTCCAATACCACACAATCCACTGGAAAAACATGTTTTGTGTAGCTAAATAAATTTAGGATATACCATTACAGTTATGTAAAAATACGTGAAATACAATAGTTCATGTTCTTCAAGTATAATGATATGATGTAATACAATTTGTGTAACATGTTACGAAACATTAACTTGTTCTTCCAAACATGTTATCGTGCTTCCATTACATATTTCAACAATATGTTTATCAATAGAATTATTCACTATCCTATCCTAAAATATGTAAGAACATACATATACTAAAGAATTATACCTAGTTAGATTCGCAGTTTGATTCCATTGTCAGATTGATATTTCTGATCATAAAACCTTCTAGAATACTACTGAAAAAATTCTAAACTGCATCTGCCTCAATCTGATAATCCCTGTCTGATATCCATGTCTGATGGAGCAATCCATTCTTATAACCAACCAAATATAATCTTGACTCTTATCCTCTTATCTATAAGGATTCATTGGGAATGCTCAATCTGGAAACTCGTTCATCTCTATAGAAACATTATAAACAACTATTTCTCCCTTATTTTCATGAATATTAAAATTATCAGAATTTTTAAAAAATAATCCCTCTATTTAAAGGGGTGAAAAAATAGGCTTATGAGAGATTCAAAAAAATATTCCCACATAATGATATTTACATAAATTGAAATTCTCCTTAAATTTTCTATGTATATTTTCCTGATTTAAAGATTTTAAACTATTCTCAACTCTTCTCGGTCATTCTAAAATTTTATCACACCACAAGGATACATTATATATTCTAAAAATTATATAGTCCAACTATAATTTCCATTGAAAATTACTTATTACAATGGTATCATATGGTCCCTTTAATATTCATGAACCACTTACAATTAAATTAGAAATAAATAAATATCATTATGATTCTTTATACCAACTGATAAATGTAACATTTTTAAAAAATATTCCATAAACATAGTAGTAACTTCTAAATATATAATCACATCAGATGAAAATTATCATTAGATTCAAACATCATTGAAAAACATTTCTTCTAAACTATTTATATATGAATCTTTAAATGAAAAAAATATCATATTTTCATAATGAATTTATCATTTTCTTCTAGTACTCGAACTGACCATTCTATATCTAAGGAAGTCATAAATGTAGTCTTTCATATTAATGATTGGTATATGATTAACATAGTTAATGAGTGTTAGATCAATTCCAATGACACATGACCCAATTTATTGATATGTATATGAATTTTCATTTATCTTGAAATTTTTTTATGGAAAGGTATTTAATTTTGATTAAAATGTTTGACTACATTGTTGGTCGATATCTGATATGATTTTACATAGGTCTCAATAATTTCAAAATTTTCATTTATCCAAAAAATCTGAACTAATTAATTATTTTTAACAAATGTTTCTGCCTTCAATTTTATTTTAGAACCACCACTGTGTGTGATGATCAGTGTCAATGACACTCAAATAATCAATGGTACACCATATCCTATGAACCAGTGTCATCGTCATCAAATTACAAAACGTCATTCCATTTCTGATTAGGATACACCCAATATTTTCATATGATTATTTGTATCTTTTGACTTATGGAAAATACTAAAAACCACAATCATTATTGACTTCCATTCAGAGAAACCTTTATCGTCTTAAAACATATCTTCATATGGTGATCATAGACCAATGAATGAGAACCTAAAAGATTAAACATATGAAAATTTCTAGTTTCACACACTCCATCATGTATAATATCATTATCATAACATTGATAACATTTAGGATCAGTGCAACATCGTCTAACTTAAATTGGGAATTATTGTGCCATCAAATCCTTTCTGCAACTTATTTATTTCTAACTAATCCACAATATGATTGGATGAAACAGATCTCCCATTTTTAATCATAAGTCAAGAGTCACATATTTTTAGATAACTTATGATTTATGAGAACTCAAATATCAGTACAGAATCATCAAGTTACAATCAGACCTGTTAAGGCATTGGAAAGTTTTTTATTACGGTATTTCTTTGATTCAAGATATGTGGTGAGTTTGTTGAAATTTTTTGTCAAGAAACCTTTTTCAATAAACTATTGAAATTATGATGATTATAGAGTATGAAATTTTGAATACAATAGTGAGTCTGATGATCCAAAATCATAAAAAGGATAATTGATTTCAATTCATTGTCAAAATAATACAATTCCGTTTAGTAGAAACGTCATCCAACTTCCAAGAACAACCTATTTCCAACAGGGTCCCCATAAATTTAAGCATACATAAAATCATAATAATGGAAAATGTTTCTTTTGTAATTTCATAAATCATAAAATTATTCTCAAACACAACATAATGATTTATAAAGATAATGTTAATTATATTAAGAATATATAAAAAGAGTGTCAAAACATGTTTGTAGTAATCCCTGTGTTATTTATTATGAAATGTTTAAGTAAAGTTAAAAATTACTTTTTTAGAGTTATTACCCATAGGAACATTCTTGGATGAACCATTCACAATTATTATTTCTAGACAGGGAGGTACTAATAAGAAAAAAAATTATATACACCTTACCAAAACAATAGGATGTTCTTCAGTACTTATCATCAATTTCTATCAATGGTTTAGGTTCTCTAACATGTGGTTCCTAAATCTAGTTACAAATGATATACTAAACATCCTATAATACCAACTATAAACACTCTGACCCTAGTAACAAGGATCCAATAGTAACATTATTACATTTGCATAAGATATAAGAATCTCATCCCGAATATTACAACATATATGTATTCATAATAAATCAAATACATATATATAAAATCCATATCAAAATTTAATACATAAAATAAAAAATGTTTTTTCATTAAGAACATCAGTATTCCTCATACTAAATCCATACATATCCATCAAAAAAAACTTGTAGAATCCTAGGGAAAATAAAACACAAGAAAGGGGTGATCTCAGATGCTTAGTAATGATAGGAATATATTGAAGGTTATCATAAACAAATAAGGAAATTAAAATTGATATGATAAATAACTAAAAAACATACTATTTAATCAAAAAATCAAGTATAAAATAGAGGAAATAAATGATGATGAAATTAAGATATATAAATAATTGTATAATCTGGGAACTTATCTGAGGACATTATAAATAATATAATAATCACATTATACGGGCACATCCATAACCATTACATTATATTGAATTTTAGTCAAAACACACATTATTAAAAAATTAGTATCATTTCAGGTTTAGTGTTTTAAAAAAATTAGTATTACATAGATATTATTTCACATTCAAATAAATTAAGTAATATTAAAATAGTATCCATTTTTTCTAAAATAAAAAAAAATTAAAAAAATTATGTAATATTTTTCATGTAATAACTCTATATCTTCCAACTTTATTTACTTATTTATATTAACCATCCTTATAACCTATCACAAAATATTTTTAAACTAGGGTTGAGCTCAAAAATACCATTATGGGATATAAAGAAGGAAATCATTAGTGTAGTAAAAACATAAAAACAATTAATACTCATTTATTAAAAACTCATTTGCATGCATGGAATAACTAGGATTTATACTTGGGACATATTTAACATATCACTCTTACATTCACCATTGAAAAGAGAATATCATTTTGGTCAAATTCCATCTTTGGAGTACCCAATTCATTATAAACCTATAATGGGGCTCACCCATCATATCTTTAGCTATAATAAGGAGAACCCAATATATCTTGCCCTATAATGCTGTTAAATTCGTAATATCTTGATTTTTAATGGGATAAAACCATAAAAAATCAATTTAAATGGAATATATCATTTATAAAACCCCTAATTACTCATTTTTATACATGAAAAAAACACATGCAGATATCAAAATATTGTTTTCTGGTAAGAATAACTTTTAAAATATATAAAACGCTCAAAAAATATTGAAATAATAATCCTGAAAAATATAAATTTAAACATATAAGGGAAATATTATATTAATATAGAATCATGAAAACATGAGAAACCACTCTTTCCATATATAAAAAACAATCATTTTAAATTTTGTAAAAGATGCGTTTTAAAGGATTTTAAAAGGAATGTCCCATAACTCTAGTTTGGCTCCAATAAAAAGTGTTGAAACATATATTTTATTAGTGATAAGAGTATTATAAATTTATTATCTAACTAGTCTCATGTTTATAAAACCATACATGATCTTCTTATAACGTTTTCCCTCCCGTTTAATAGCAATATTTTGTTATTTCCATTGTTTCAGGTGTGTTCTGTTCATTGTTTCCAAGAAACTTTTATTATGGAATTCCTTGTTAGAAATAAATTTTACTATAAAAGTGAATATATATATATATATATTTAGTCCATTTGAAACAATTACATTTAAATTTAAACATTCCCCAGTTATAGTAAAAGTGAAATGAAAGCTCATCGACAAAGAAGGTAGTGAATTGACACACACTGGAGGATAATTTATTTATTTGATAATTAAAATAGGATATTAGATTTTATTATTCATAAAAAATCAAAAACAAAATCATAATATATATATGAAACTGTATTTTTCATGAAATATTGGAAGATAGGTGGAAATATGGTTGAAGTGCTAAATGATTTATATTTGAAAAAGAAGGAAACCACATCTTGAAAATATGTCATTGAGAACCTCATTAATGCTCTTGAAAGTTGTATGTTTTGAGTCCCAAAGCATTATAATGTTGGAAGTGATCATGAGAAGGAAATTTGGTAGAATTTATTCAAGAAATAAGTCTCATTGTGATGAATGTTTGTGAAGGAAGTGCCTTCTTTTATAATTGAGGTGAGGGTAACATAGGAATAACTCTAATTATTAAAATATAATAAACATATTATAGGGTTAAAGACATCGAAAAATGCTTAAAAAATAAAAAAAATACATTTTAGAAATAATATTATATTCTTTGGTTATTCCTATTAATTGTTATTTAAATTTTTTTAATATACTATTTTATTCAGGGAAGATAATTTTTCTCAAAATTAACCATATTCATAATTATGATTGCAAACGCATTAAAAAGGATTCCAATTAGAATATAATTTTTTATTGAATCAAATACATATCATAGAAATATAGTGAATTCATGAATTAGTTTTAAAATATCAAATTATAGTTTTTTACACCATTAATTTGTTTTATTCATTAATTAAATAATTATTGCCTCATTTTTGATCAATCCATTAGGGTATTTATTTATAAATTATAAAATAAAAATAAAATATAACGATGAATACAAAAAATTTAGATTTCAATTAACTATTTATGTTTAAAGACACTTCTAGAAAACCATACATTAAAATAGTATACTAATTTAAAACTATAATGTGACATCATGAATTCCATTTGAAATAAAATTTTATAAAGACCTTAATGTTATTCATGTGGGTCCAATATGTACCCAAATCAAAGGAAAAAGTGATATTCACCAAAAATATACATCCATGTTAATTTATATAATTTATGGATCAATTAAATATTCATATAAATTTAATTAAAACATTTTATGATTTATGGATCAATCATTTTCCTTTGATCTACACCAATTTCGGAATAAATATGCTTCTATATATTTATTAAATTATTTTATTTTAGTGTTTTCTAACCCTAACTTCTTATTCTTAATCATTGGCCGAGAAAACATGGTTAATGTTATGAATGTCATTATTTTTTTCTTTTATTTCATTGTTCTTCGTGTTCTATGTAGTTAGAACCCTGCACTTCCTACCTCGATAGTTTCTGGGAGACCCGATCTCGATAGGGTACCCAGATTCGAGGCTGATTGATGAAATAGTGGAAAAATCATTATTGGATACTTGATCAGCATAGATTAGGGAACAAATATCACAAATCTATGGTTATATTAATTTTAGGGCTTGTAATGGAGGCTTTGTGGCTCATAGAAGGGGCATTGAGGCCATGCGGTGTTTGCAAGGTTGTAGGGACAATGACCTGGTGCATCTTTTTGTGAGGTGGTATGGAAACATGACAAGGGTCTAGCATGTAGGTTTATGTTGTGCAGTGGTGGGTAGTAGGGGCTGCTTCGACAGTGAGTAGGCAGTGGTCTACAGAGGAGCCCAAAGAGGCTGGTCCAGTAGCTGGGTCGACACATGGCCATGGCGGCCCACATGATGCAGTAAAGGGTGGTGGATAAAATATTATATAAAAAATCAATATAATAATAATAATAATATTATTATTATTAAATGGTTTAATAGCTGTAACTCCCACGTGCTTTGATATTTTAATGAACCATCAGCGGAGACATGACCCTGCCATCAAGGTAGTCTTTTTAAGATAGATGTTGAATTCCTTTTTTCAGGTTTATAGATTGGGACTATGAAACACTAAAATAAAAATAATAATATATTATCATTATTATTATTAAAACATTATCCAAAAAAATTCTTCATTTGATGTCTAATAGATATGTTTTCTACGGTGTTTTAATCCTAACATTGAGGCAGACCATTAGGGAAATATCGGGATTTTATTGTAGGATCAAGGGGTGGGACCCATGAGGCCCCATTTACACATAATGTTGTCAAATGTGATTTTTTCCATCGAGTGTCTAATTCCGGTGAATGATTATTTGACCCAGTTTTCTTTTCCACAACGATCACATTTGTGTCATCCATTTGATTATCTGAGGCCTCGCAATTTTCTATTATATAATGTGTGGAGGTTAATTCATGATCTCATTAAATGTAGGCACATGAAAACAATATCAGTGTAAGATCATTCTAATGTGTTTGAAGAGAACCCATGGCTTATGTCAGCACTAAATCTTTTGATATTGGAGAAGATGTATAAAGAGATGTTGTTAAATCTTTCAGGAAATTTAAGTAGGCATGTCACTGAAACTACATTTTTACCTTCAGACCAATGATGAGAATCGTTCGATCATCATCCTTTTATCCAGATATATAATTTACTCATGGAGTACACTAGAATTCCTATGGGTACATGTAAATATTTTATTACTAGTGTATGGATATATAAATTTCTAGGAGATGAGGCTGGGTCACACATTGTTTGGGCCCCATACATGTCGTTTTCCTCATTATTAGTCTTTTACTTCTTGAATCTCCTTCTTTTGGACCCATATTTTTTCTTATGTGTAGCCTATCTGAAGTGTTTTTTCATGAAGAATTAAATGGTTCTATACATTGTTAATTTTGAGATACAATGTAAGATGTTACAGGAGTAATGATACATGAGTTGACACCCGAAGGAGACAATGATCAAATAGAACTACCAGAGAAGTACCAGTCATACACAATGGCTAGGATGGTTAGTGGTGTTCCCTGATGGTAGTTCCCATTTTACCCTCTCGTATGTGTTGGTAGTGTCATTCCCCACTGATCTCTTCATGTTACCCTTCAGAAAGACTAGATAGTGTATTTCCTTTATGACTATATATTACCCCCTAGTTGGACTAGGCATTAGTGGTCCCTGAGGATATCTTTCAGGAAAAATCCTTTAACTAGGATGGGTAGTGGCATTTCCCTGACAAATCATTAGGATACCTTCTAATACTATTGGGTAGTGGTATTCCTTAGTGAACATCCTGATTGGTACAATCCAGCTGGGATGGATAGTGGTGTTCCTCGGTAATAATCATATTGAAACCCCCATGACACACTAGAGTTCAGGTCTTCTGCATGGAGTTTGTTCACACTAGGTTCTATGACATAGTGATGAGAGTTTTTTTATGTAAATTTTGACTCATGAGAAGACAAACGACTTCCCTACAGAGAAAAATAATTTTGATGTGACCTAAAGCAATGTAGGGGAGTTATTTCTACCCAAAGAAGATAGTATCAATCTGTGGTGACTAATTCCCTTCGAATTGTGTGCCCTGGGAAGACACATGAGGTGATCGGGGTCATAGAAGAACTTACCATTGAACTATTGGAGAATATTTTCTTGTGCGGAGCTGTGACACGGAGATCACCTTATTTTCTTGTTTCGGCCACTTTTACTAATCAAATGTATATATATAATTATATATATATATATATATCTTTTTTTAATAACCACTCTTTGTGTTTGGGTTACTCTCCTTCTAAGATAGGCAAAGACGCATGGGTTATGCCATGTTCTTTCCAGGGCTAGCTTCTTGTGGTTGGATCGGTCTACTAGACTACTATAGGTAGTGATGACTCGAGGAGAAACTCATCTTCTCACCATGTCGAACTCCTTATGTTAGGAGGTGTTAAATGTTACTCCCTTGTTGGGTTGATCTTTACTCTTTTATTGTATCCTGTTCTATATACTTTTTTTTTCTTCAGATGTATCTCATACTACTCCCCCTAAACCGTTTTCCAGGCATTATTATAGGCATATATATACTCACCCTTACATGGGCTTCTCCCAACACATGTCATGTCATATGTAGCTAGAAGAAAATATTATTTGGACATCAGATGAGCTTAGGGAAACGTGGTTCTGGGACCATATAAGGTGGTCTTAGATTCAGATACAAGATATGGGATCTCTCCACTATTTACTCATATCCATTTTTGTCATGTTAGGTCAAATTTTGAGTTTGGGTGTGTATTTTTTCCCTTTTTCACCTCAGTACACACTATTGTACATCATTCTAGATATTCATTCCTGATTATACTATACATCTATTGTTGTATTTTATTCTTAATTTCATTTCCTCTACACTTTTTCATTTATTTGGTTGTGTGCATGTGTGCAGTTTTTTTAGGAAAAGGCCTCACATTGTTTAGTGGGACTTTGGTTCTTGTTTTCACCCCCTATCATATGGAGGTGGGAATGGGGTAGTGGGGTCTAAATCCCCAGCTTGGGTGGGGTTGTGATAGGTGAGAAAAAATGTTACAAGCGAAGTGAAATTATTTTATGTGATGTACTAATTTGGGAAAATTTACGAATTTTTAGATTATATAATATAACATGGTATCAATGATAATTTTTAAATGTATGTTTTTTTAGCATTGACTACACAAGTGTAGTTCTGGGGTGCTAGAGTTGGTATAAGTATATTGTTTTGTTTTTTATGTATTCAATTAGTTATTTTTATTGGGTAAAATAACATTACCAAAAATATTAACAAATTTATATTAGAAAATTCTATGTTTAGGATATCATCATGATGTTTTTATAATGTATGGTTCATTTCACTACTCATATAAGTTTCATCCCTATATATATAATACACATGGATTTATTCTCAACCACTGATGTACCTAGTTTTAATTACCCCAAAAATAGAATATTCAGTAGTGACTCAATTTCACCTACCACAAAACACATGAAAAAACAACACACCATATTTGAAACAACCAAGAGATATGATATAGTTATTTTTAATTAAATATAACAAACGAATATAAATTATTTTAGAATGATTTAAATTAAATAATTGGTAAAAATTATTATATAAATAATCATACGAATAATGAAGATGGATTGAGAAAAGAATGTCTACTAATGATTATTAAATAAATGCAAGAGATGCCAAATGTTACAAGGAGGTTTGCATATAATGTGGTGAATTAATCCACATATATTAGCCTCTACCATTGGTGAATAGTAATACATGGCTTTGAAATACCACACCATGTTCAATTCTATATTTATTTCATTGGCAAGGAATCTTCCACTTGATTGGTCTTATTATAAGAATTTGAGACAACCATGTTATGGTTCCTGACATGGTCTATACATTCATTACAATGGGGTAAAATACATCATGGTTCATTTTTTTATTACTTTTAATGTTCTCATTTCATTTTTAGAATCGGACTCCATCCATTGTTAAATATAATTATGTTAGAATTTATGGTTAATATCATGCATCATATCCCTAAATTCAACTTCATATGTAGTTCCAATGCCTATATAATGTTGAAAACTACCTTTAGAAAAACCACAAGGAGTGTATAAACCCTTTAACACCCTAAGGTACCTTAAATACCATAGATTTTTCAATCAATGTTACATTTAATCCATGAATTTATAGGAGGAATCCATTGAACTGACCTTAGCACCAGATACTACCTTGGACTACCCAAACACTGCGATTTATGAGAGTATCCATGTGATTCATATTATTATACATAAATCATTCCCGTGACCTTTTAGATTCATCAATATCAATGTGATTAAAAATTATAGAACAATGCATTGAGGATGGAATATTATCAAATGTGGTAGAATTTCTTTACTTCCACATAGTAGAAATGACAGATACGTCAATAGACAAAAAAATTTATTGACCAGTTCTATTTATCCACCTAAAAGAGTTCTAATAAGAATTATACTATCTATAAAAAAATTTAACTGAAATACTAATAGATATAAAACATAAATCCATATATCATATAAGGAATAACAACATGAAAAGAGGTTTTAGATATTCCATTCATCGTTCCAAAACATTTGGAAATCTGAGACAATATATTTTCCATATATTCTTAACAGGTCATATAAGGGAAAAATGGTCCTATAAATCCTACAAATAATAATAAATTTTTAGGGATGAAAAAAATTTACTTTGAATTTCATCAACAATGTAGGGGGTGGTTTTGATACATCACATTCAAATTTGTAAATGCTTTAACAATGAAATACCCATTACTTTTGGGGCACTAGATCTAGGTTTATTCAACCATGAAGGTATATTTTTGAATTTAAATCCTATTTTAATGATTATAAAAATCAATTTTATATATCCATGCATTTTAGGTAGTTATAAATAGTCATATAATATTTTTCCTATGGTATAATAATGATATCCTTGAGATTTTTTGTTGATCCATAATGTATTACAACAATCCAGAGGCGATTTCCTACTCACCATAAAAATCGTGTCATGTATGATGGAATTGAAATAATTAGTAAAGGGGACACAAACAAGGGAAAGAATTTGAAATGAATATTCATAAATGAGATTCATTATGAACCTTTTTTAAAGTATAAAATATAACTCATCATATTTTATGAGAGTACATGAGAATTTCCAAAAATTGAATCATTGAGGATCATTTTATCTTTGATTTGAAGGCCTCTCAATTAAAAACCATGATGAATTCTTTCCATGAAATAGTTATCAAATTACTCTTATGTATTGACCCATTCCAAATGAAATTTATTTAATCTATCATTGATGTCAATGAATTGATTTCTTAGTTAACTGTAAAGAGAGAACAAATATAAATAATTTAATGTGGTCATCCAGTTTACAAAAACACACCCTTACTATATGGGACATGAATATACCATTTCCATTTAGTCATTTTATTTGTATTCCAAAAAATGTATTCCTAAGATACTAAATTTTCACATTCCCCTAAAATAGTGGTTCACTAATGTAATAAAAATGATTGGGGTACCATCATTACTCCAAGCATTCTCTTTGTCCTATTTTTCATTAAAATGTTTATTCCATCATAATAATCAATAAATGAATTATTCAAACTTATGAATTGTCCTTCAACTTCTTCATAATAAGAATTCATGGCCTTTAATGAATAAATATTTTCATTTGAAGCCTAAAAAATTAGAGAATGTCATCTGTATGGAAAAGGTGTAATGGATTAAAGTCACCTCTAAGAGACATGATTCTATTTTAAATGAAAAAAATGGAAATGTTTATTAATATATTTACTCATATAATCATCAATAATGGAAAATAGAATCCTTTAGAGAGGTTCCCACTTTCTATCTCCACTGGTACACTAAAAAACTCTATTGGGTAACCCGTTGATATGAATTGATAACTGTGAAGATGTTAGAATGATAGTCAAAATTTTGATGAGGCTATAAAAATACCCATATTACCTAAGGAACAAATAATAAAACTACAAATCATATTTAAAACTCCATGAAAACATCATTCCATAGTGTTAAATTACTATCTTTTTCTCCTTTTGATCAAATTATCTCTCTATGGGGTTGTGAATAAGAAATTTTGAATTCTTGTGGTAGGCACAAACCCATACTAATTTGGAGTGATGTGATCCTTATTATTTACTCTAAATATATTCATGAATAATTTACTAATATTATTAGGTAAATTCATCTTAATTAAAACTACATTGATGTAATTGATATAAATTTCCCATTCCATATTTGGAATCAATGCAGTAAAGTGTGAGTTAATTGTGTAGGGGTAAGGAATAAAATGTATATATTGTTCTTCTCAACTTCATGTTGGGGGAAGAAAATGACTACAGTACACTGAAAATTCCCCATTATGGAAATGTATTTAAATATCCATGTGCATTATACACAAAATCTCTGAGTCTCGTGGTACTCAAGCCAGTACTATTTCCCATAGAGAGTGAGGTATATAATTTGTGAGCACCACATGAATAGCACCCAATGGTAAAATTTGTTATTATTTAATGATTTAAAGGTTGGAGCCTCACCATTAATATCATGGACACAATATACCACATGTGCGCCACATGAACCCATATAATTTTGAGTGTGGAGGGACTCAAACATGTACCCGTTTAGTTTCTATGGAGTGGATTCCTCATATAGTATCACATAATCAACCCCTAGTCAGCAAAACAAGTTATTGGGTAATGAGTTATTTGGGGGAGCCACACCACACATGTCGTAACTAACCCCAGTCGAACCTATTACTCGATCCTAATGCAATTCTATTTATATGGAGTGGAAACCATAAATAGTACAACATAACTAACCCCAGTCAAAAAATGTTTTATATTTTATGAAATAATAAAATTTATATTTTCATATTCATATTTTGGGTATTTTCTATAAGAATTTTGTTTTAGGGTTAGTCAGACACAAGATCGCAAAAATGGAGCATTGAATGGTTTGTATCTTTAATCCAATATAACTAATAAATAATTGAAATAACATTCTAAAATTATAGAGAATATTAATATATTCCAATTATAATAGAAAATGATAGCTTCTTTATTGTAAATATCATAATGAGTTTGAGGTCAAAATTTAAATTACATTATAATATTCTTTTCCATATTCCAAAGTGAGTAATACTTATCTATGATATTCTAGTATATTGTAAGTGTTTTGAGGATTATTTGAAATAGATATTCATTATACCTCATTAGTTATTAATTAAATACTTTTAAATTAATGTAAAATGGTATCAAATTACTATGAAATTATATTTCATTATTGTGATTTATTTTTGGGATATCAATTGGGGAAAACATAATTAGTGGATGGATTACTCTTTGGTTTAAAATATTCTGGATGACAAGGTAATAACATGATGATTGATTTTGAGAATATATAATGCGATAAAATTTATTTTCCTAGAAGTCATTATTTATTTAATGAAAAAGTGATCCAGTATATGTTTGGGGGTGTTAATTTCTTTTGGGGGAATGTGTTACACTTTGATCAGCGCGTCACATTATCGAATAATGGTCAATAAATTTGAGAACTAATAATAGATTGATTTTTTTAAATATTGTATTTCAATCTAGTTTATTATATTAGAGATTCATATATTTTATAAGATGTTATGTTTTGGAGAATATAAAATAGCAGTGCATACATTCTAGGGTTATGAATTATAAGAATGATTAATGACATTTGGGAAATGGTATGTATCAAGATATAGCCTAGAAGATTAAGGTAAGTAAATTTTTTGAAGGCATGACCAGAATTGTAAATATGTGAAAATATCCACAAATATGTTAAAAAGTGTGTAATAAATAAAATCTCAATGATGAAATTCATGAAATGATGTATAATGTTACATCTTGAGATCATAGGAATATATTTTTAAAAAGTAAAAACTTGTTTGATTTATTTCCTAAAAATAATTCTAAACTATATAGAGCTAAAACATATTTATTATCACAAAAATTTAACAATTATTATTATATAACAATTAAATATAAAATATTATAATCAATTTAAAATTCAAATAGAATATGAATAATAACACATAATGTTTTATCGGGGTGTTTTTGAATAAAATAATTTATTATATGTATAGAATTTCCATTTAAAAGATAATTTTAGAAATTCAATAATTTAAATTTTAAAAAATTAACTATAATTTTTAATTAGACATATATTAATTAGATAATGGTGTGTTTTGAGACGTTTATAAAATAATTGATTTTTTATGTGAATAAAATAAAATATCGGTTTCACTAATACCATTATTTTTATGGTGTCTTCTTAAAAAAATAATGATTTGAATTATTTTATAACACTTTTCATGAGAATAAATTTACATAATATAAAATAAATTACATATAAATACATTTTTCAATTTATAATACCAATGCATAATGTTATGAATATTTTAGTACTATTTTACTCTAAATACAAATTTTTTTATATTGATTAAAAATTCATTATCATTATTTGTATAATTTACATCTATTAAAATGTATTTAAACACTTAGATTTTTTTTCAATATAAATAATATGGTCAATTGTATTTTTGGGTATAACATTATGTATACTAAGAACATAGTTAATGACCATGATAATGGAAATAGTTTAATTTTAAATGTTTTATTATCTAAATATTTTGAAATTCCCTTCAAATATATTAATTTATTACACTATAATAAATGAATTAAATATAATTTTTAATCATATATATATATATCAATTTATAATCACTAAATCTTCTTTTAATAAACTCTAAATATGAATAACGATTAATGCGAACAATATTAACATAAAATTATATATATTTTAAATTTAAATTTAAAAGATAATATAATATTTATAAATTTAATTGCATTAAACAGTGTTTAAAATTATTTTAATAATATATAAATATTTTATGAGGAGTTATATTATATTTTTAGTCAATCATAAATTACTTAAAAACTAGTTACCAAGGTGAAAACAAAAATGTTAAAATATAAAAACCAAATGGTAAATACATGAAACATATTTAATACCAATGAGAAATTGAGATTTACAATATTTTAGGACCTTATCAAACAAAAAAAATTATTTATCAATTTTGGGGATTTTGAACCTTTATTTTTTTATTGTTTATGGAAAAATAATTGTGGTTCCCATAATTTCCATATTCATCAATAATATATGGGTGAAACATCTCCCACTTCATATAAATCCTCTTAATTTGAATTTTTATCTAAAAAAATTACATTTTTTATATCATAGTAGTACCTTTAATTACATAATGACCTTGGTGAAAATAAGTTATCCTATTTCCATATTTCCAAATCATATATTCATGAATATGTTAAAGGTCATAGTGCGTGTATTATATAATCATTAACTATTTATTTTTATTCATTATATTATGAACCAATCATAAAATTAGTTATATGACAACCAAAGTATCATATTTATATTAAAATATTTTTACATTAACGTTGAAATCATTATATATTCCTTCTCATCCACTTATTAAGACAATGTAGCATCATTCATGCGTTGTTTGAAATACCTCATCGATGAGGCTGGGTTCTTGTTTTCCTTCTCCAACTAAAATGGATGACATTAAAACATTATTTAATTTAAAATTTTATTTTAAATCACTCTTAAATATATATATAATATTTTACATTCTATTATAGTATTTTAAATAATTGGTTATAGTAAACATAACCTCCTGAAATGAACATATCGGAGTACATTTCATAATCAAAATTTGTTTTATAAAAACATATATAATAGTTTAATATTTTTCTAAGTGATAATAAAGTAAATTAAATAATAAAATTATTTATATTGTTATGTTATTATACAAAAACATAATCAATAGTCACCATAAATAATCAGTAACATAGAATTTGATTGAACCACCTATAATAACAAACATAAGGATAATCTATACAATTAATAAATATTATGTAGTAAAAATATTGATTATTAATTGAAATATAGTTAAACAATATTACTAATAATGATTACAATGATCATAATTTTATTATTCATTATGTTTGGTGTATTCATAAAAAGAATCATTATAAAGGTAAGGGTTTTAAATCACATACCATTCCTTATAAAAAAATTTCATTATTAACTACTCTGGTTTTTATATAATTTATACTATATATTTTATTTTTTACATTGTGAAATATATTTTTTTAACTATATTATATGTAAATTTATTTCTCACCCACATTAAAGATATTATTTTTAATGTTACTTAAGTCATACAAAGTTTCTCCATTTAAATTCTCTCTTGCCAAAACATAAATTTTCTAAATGATTGTGTTATTGAAATCCACTTGTTTTTGTCAAATTTAATTATATCTATGATTTTTTTCATTTGCTATAGGTAGGAAACTTAATTTCATCAATATCATCATTCATGAGGAAATACACTATCATATATATGTTTGAAATTTCAAATAATAACACCCATTTAATGTAATATATCTTTCCTACATGTATATATTTACATGTAAAAAATATTGTTCTATAATTTTTGGAACTCTAATATGGATTTTTTATTATTACCATCATATTTCACATTAAATAGTTTCTAATTAAAAAATAAATAAACCATTTATGATTTGTTTTTTTAATAAATTAATTTAAAAATATTTTAAAAAAATGATTATATTCATTCAATATCAATTTTTTTATCTTCCCATCCCTCTACATTTTCTCACTAAAACCATAATTTATTTTTCAAGTCTCTATTATTTTATATTTGAAATAAAAAATTATTTTATATATCTCAATATTTTTTCTTCAAGACCTTTTAAAAATGACTTTTCAAATTAATCTTGAGACTTTTTCTCTTATATATTTATTATAATAATAATAAATTAAAATTATTTTTAAATTTTTTCACATGAATAGATTTACCAAAAATTCGAAACTACATTCCTATATTTTGTTGTATTTAAAATTTAATAATTCATAAAATATTATATAACATTCATTTAAATTGGGTTTCATGGTAAATATTTGTTTCATCATTCCAATATATATATTATTATACTATTATTCAAAAGTATATTTCAAAAAAACCATTTAATAAATACATAATATTTTCAAAAATGATAAATTTAAAAGCCCTAAAATATTAATGGTACCTAAAAGCCTTTATCTTAACTAATTATCATTGGTGTATAATTATAATTTTTTTAAAATTTATTTCCAATAATAATACATGTCATTATATGGCTCTAATTGAGTATTTTTCACCTAGTTCCCAAATATAGATTTTTTGGGGGACTATG
Organism: Viscum album; assembly: GCA_963277665.1. NCBI lineage: Eukaryota > Viridiplantae > Streptophyta > Magnoliopsida > Santalales > Viscaceae > Viscum > Viscum album. The sequence goes on along the minus strand of OY728159.1, from coordinate 987,697,650 downwards.
GAATAAAACATATAACATTTTTCTATGTGGTGTTAGTACCATATGTTATCTTATTTGATGGGTATTTTTCAGTAGACTTACATAATTTGACTGGACACTCATTTATATATAATTTTGTGTCACGTTTACTAGTGGAATTATTAATGGTCTCTTTATTTGGATCAATTTATAGGGGATACGAGACCCATTTTCTATAAATGAGTTCAAAATGAAAAAAGATTAATTTCACATGACACACATATGTATGGAATATAAGGGGTGGGGTTTTAAATCACCCTATAATGTATTTGTAATGTTAATATCTCATGATTATAAAATCATATATACGAGGATTTATCTCAATCCAAAAGGTACATGAGAAGATTTATCGCTTCAAAAATGGTACATGGGAGGTTTTATCCAAAGCCAATTTGTATATAATAGGAATTAACAGGGGGTAAAATATTATTCTAAGAAAAATTTTATATGAGAGTATTTATCCCATCGAAATGGTATAAAATGGGACTTATGTCCTTAAAAAGGATAATAGGGAGTTTTATCCCATGAATAATGATGTGTGGGAGTATTATTCAAATCCCAGTATAGTATACGAGTTATTATACATGTACTATTACCTAATTAAATTATTTTTGTTTATATATAAGATATTATTTTTATTATTATATCCATGACACAAACTTATGTCATATTATTTTACCAATGATTATTCTATTTGAATCATTTTTATTATATCACTACCCCACGCACATTTTGACATGTTTCATATTTATTAATTATATATCACATGTCCTTCTATGTGGGAGTTTTTGTCTGAAGCATAATGATGTGTGGGAGTATTATTCAAAGACCAGTATCGTACATGCATTATTATCATATGAGTATTACATAATTAAATTATGAATTATTACCATAATCCTCTATATTCTTCCTCAAATTAGAATCCATTACGATTCCAATAGATCAAGACAATTTCAATACCCCAAGTGGCGTCGACTTTGGAAATCTTAATAAAGATACATAGTTTCGATGAGAAACAAAATGTAATACATAATAATCACCCATCATTTAAAATTTAGATACCTTCATTAAAAAAGTTTATATCCTTGTGTGAAGTGATGTTTCTAAATTAAAACTCAATAATTGGGATAAATGACTTCCCACTATCACCGACAACTCATTGACCTAAAAAATGAGTGATAAAAAAAATTAATTTATCCATATTATATTTTTCCTATAATAAGACTAACATGAGATACTAGATGTATTCAATTTTTAGTTAAAACGTTTGGAATGTATTAATTTTTCCTTTTTATTTATCATCATCCGAAAATAAATAATCATCATACATGATTTTTGAGTCATAATTTTCCAGTTTCAATATTCATGTCACCATAATAAAATATTGATATACCTATGGTCCTCCAATATTTTAGGTCATCCCCACTATTCAAGATCAATTAAATCATCCTGGTTGATATGTACTAGATTTACCAATCATCAACTAATCACGACCATATCCAAAATTAATTTTCACAATGAGTTTGGTATCACCTCTCTCTCTATGACGATAAAAATTTCATCATCTATCTAACTAATCCTTCATCCTCTATGAGTGAATATATATTATTCAATATTTATATTTGAGTTTGATTCATAATTTCCATTGAGTTATATTAGTTGAGGTTTTTTCCATGGTCGATTGGGTTGGATCCTCGTGGTATCATATTCAGGAAGAACAAGATGTTTTTTCTTGGTCAATTATTTTCCTAATTCATGTTTATGGTTGAGAAATGATGGAACTTATATGAATTAAGATTCATGTGGTTGACCGAGATGTTTATTTTAATGTTATTTGACAACATTGTGATCTTCAGTAGTAATGTTATCTTCTGAGTACCCATTTGGTAGGTTGTAAAGAGTGTGGTTACTGATAATGTGAATGAAGTGGGGGTGTGGCTTCATGGATGACTATGAGAGGGACCATTTTGGTTTATACAAATATCATAATGCAATCATCGTGATTTAAATGTGTTAAATATTGAGAAGAAATTTTTTTTTGCTGATATTCAGTTTGTCACTTCAGTTAGTTGAACATCAATTTATATATTTTATGGAATTTTCCAACAAAGTAGGTTATGCATGGTCAATAGATTGACCACATGAAGTAAATTCACAATGATTACGCTATTTTTTTAAGAATCAACATATATAATTGAAAAATGAAATGTTGTTTAGGCTTTGTTCATTCAATTATAAATTATATAAACCAATAAAATGACATTATAAGACATTTAAAGTTATATCAAAAAAATATAATAAGAAATGGATATATATTTATTCAAAAGGAAAAGAATGATTATAATTCCATTTTTCTCCATTCAATAATTTATTTATGAATTCTCAACAGGATGAAATTACAGTTAAATTAGCCCTGTTTTATCAAGGTAAACGGTTAATTACATTGAAATAAAATCAATTTTTTTGGAAATATTGTCTCACCTCAAACATCACATTGATCCAAAATACTATAAAAATAAATATTTTAATATTTTTACTTTAAAATATAGATCAAATCAACCTATAATATTTTTATAATTTTATAAAAAGGATAATTCAACACCCACATAAAAATTAGACAATATTGAACTAAGAAAAAACTATTTATCAAAACACAGAACTTGAAAATGATATTATATTTGTTATATATATTTATATAATTCTACAAACTATTATAATATACTTAACCAGAAAATTAAATTATCTATTTTAGATTCCATGAATAAATTTTAATGAGGTTAATCCCCCAAAAGGACTAATATATTCCAATAATATTTTTTATTTGGATTAAAATGTACTTATGTAGAATTTCATCAAAAGATTATTACAAATGACGGTATAACCATAGAAAAACATTACAGACTCTCTAATGTTGATCCATGAATTATCAATTGTGTTGATTATTTGAAATATATACTTAATTATAGAATCATGAACATTATTTACTCTAATATTAACCAAAATATATTCATTCATGTTTCTCCAAATAGAACCAGACATGGTATATAACAAATATTATAAACTATTCACTAGGTTTAATAAAAATAACTAGAACATTTATATTAATGATTGATTACCAATATATTAAGACTGGTTAAAATGGAAATGCGATTAAATTTTTTGTGATATTTCTATCATTGAAAATGTTATTAATAAATATGGGTAGTATTTTGATAATAGTTTATAAATTTAAAAAATTTTAAGATCTCTAAAAAATGGTATTATACTAATGTAGAAATTTATGAAGGTATGAATTTTAAAGAATATGGTCTACAAAAAATTATTTAATATATATATATATATATTTCAATTTCAATTAAAAAATATTTATGAACTATATTTTTGTTAAATAAAAGGAATTTTAGTGAAATCATATAAGAATGTTATTTATTACTCAAATAATACTAATATATAAATAAATGAAAAGTAAAAAGTTTCCCATGACAGTAAAGGGGAATATATGATAGTGAATCAATAAAAAATGAGGAATAAAAGAGTCTATCTAATTTATTATCATTGAGAAATATAAAAATTTAATTTGAACTCAAAATTAGTTCCATAGGTGATCAATTATTAATTTAAAATGAAAGATAACATTAAATAAAATTTATTAAATATAAAAGAATGGTTAATAACATGGGAAAAATAAAAATATATTTCTTTATTTTCAATTGAGATATACCAAATAATCATATTCTAGAGGATAAACTTGTCCAAATTATTAAATATCTATAACGTGCACATTGGTATATTAAAAATAGATATGTGATTCTAAGAATAAGTTTTCATATTATAAAACTAAAATATGAAATGGATTAATTATATAATTAAAATGAATGATTAAATAATGGTATTACAAAAGATTCAAATATTAAAAAGGAACTCTCATGTAACTATAAAAAACATCTTCATAGAAATAAGATAACTCATGAAGAGAAAGAAAAATAATGGTACATATCATCTAGTTCAAATGATAAATTCATTACATGTTTGAATATTATTCAAAATGAACTTATTATACTCTTGTATTTACATTATAAATATAATATGGAACAAGATAAACAATATAATTCAAATATTTCTGAATTTGAAATATTGAAAATGAATGTCAATGTTCAATGATAGATAAGTCCATGTTTGTTCTTGGATAGAAAAGCTACGATAAAATGGTAAAATTGGGGATTTTATATAAAGTAAGAACAGAAATGGTTATGATAATCAATAAAAAAATGTGAAATATATACTTCTATAAACATTATGAATGATGTTATTAAATAGTTACATATTTTATGTATATAATGAAAGGAAACTATGAGAGTGATTGTTAATTGATATTTCCACAATCACATGGGAAAAGAAATTTCATTATTTAAACGTAATTATAATTTAAATTACTAATAAATCAATGTTTAAAGAATTTTTTTTCATAATAAATGATTATTTAACATGATTAGACTCAAGATTTTATGGGAAATAAAATAATATTAAATATAAACTTTTTTGGATATAATCCAAAAAAGATCGGGAAAGAAGGCACGGTTCGTGATTATTTTGTGTTTCTGATATATGATAAGTGATTGTAAAAAATTTCTACCAATCAAAAAATGTGAACTAGGTAACATTACATATGTTGATAATTCAAAATATTCAATTAAATAATCCAGTGAGGTGGTTATTTATGATTTCTTTATTGTATCTAAATTTCTCAATATTAATGGTAAAAAAGTAATTTTGATAATTATTTCTCAATAATGTGAAAATGGGACGAATTTAAAATTTTAGAATGATATGTGTATAGTTTACCAAAAATTAATAAGTCCTATTTTACATAAATAAAAACAATAAATGTTATTCTTTCACATTTTTAAAACTAACTACGAAAAATATCCAATTCCGAATTATGGTGTAGTTTGAAAATGCTTTATGGAGTTGTTTGGTCATCAATTATAAAATCAAATTTTAGTTCATGAAATTGAAAAATAAACTGTATATTACATTTTTCAAGATGGATAGCTATTGTTTTTGTGACTCATGTATGAAAATTAATGATAATACAAAATCATTCAAACTTATAAATGAAATTCATATTAAAATTAATTTAAATATTATAAATCTATATTTATTTTTATCAATATCTTCTACTATATTGGATGATATGGATATGTGTTTGGGATTTTTTATTACTAAAGTAAATTTATATATATTCTTAATTATTATATTATCAAATTGAACCCATATTTAATGTTTTTACTTATTATATTGATTTAAAAAAAAAAAGATATTTAATTTTCCCTATTAATTGTTATATCGTAGGATATACTATGAATATATTTTTTTAATAAAATTATTATAATGGTTATTACATTAATTTTTTAGTCTTTATGATAGAATAAAAAATATGGTGTCCTTGAATAATAAAATTTAAATCTTCAATAATGGAAATGAAGCATTATAAATGAATTTAAAATACATAACTTCTAAATGGTAACTTGAATTGAAAATTTGACAATACCATTGAGTTCGTTGGGGTGGGTTATCCTTATGTGGAGCCTATCCTCTACTGGCACGGGTTGAGGGTGAACATAATTAAATTATTGAACTTTTGAAGGTATGTTTAGTAAACGCATGAGCAACGTTTTCTAACATTTAAGCTGGTGCTCAGATTAAAAATATAAGGGCACCGTATATTCCACAGCATTGAGATTCATCTAAGGGAGACTTTACATTGACCGTAGTAGGTCTGGAGAAAATGTTCTGTTTTGCAACTTTTTAAAAGAAATGAAATAAAACATTTGTAACATTTTATTTTATAACCTCTAATGGACAAGAAAAGGTTTAGGGCCAATGACTTGTCATGAAAATAAATGGATTGACCTGCCAACCCTAAGTAACAATGTCATTGGGTAATTATGAAGCTTCCTAATTAATGAGCCCCATTAAACTCTAACATCATTACTTCCCCTCCCCGCTCCTATATATATAGAGCATGGGGGGAGGTACTGGCTCAACTTTGCCAAGAAACAAAGTGATGAAGGAGGACCATGACACTAGACCCTTATTGAATAGAACCAAACACAGCGAGAGGTGATGGACAACGCAGAACCACGAACCAGAGGATAACTTACGAGTGGCGTCGTTGGGAGCCTGTTGTGGGAACAAAGAACACCAACGAACCTTCATGTGCGAGCGCTTCTCTTATGATATGGGGTAGGGGTTTTATTCGTTTAAACATTTTTAAATGATTTTCCATCTTCCCCATTCTTGAATTATATGAAGAATACAGACCAACTGACTAACAGGTTGATCTGTGATTCATTCGTTCTTGTAGGAAGTTGTTGCGGGGTAACCATGTGGGGTTTTAATTGTTGATTAATTCAATTGATTATTCCACCATTAAGCCCCCCTGATGTTTATGAGCTAATATAGAGGAAGTGGGCCTAACAAACCTGGCCCGAACCCTCCACTACTTTGCTAAATTTTTACCTCCATGTAACACCAAATATGTGGCGGTAATGATCGGTTACGTTGAGGATAGTGCATCAATGCACGCCATAGGAGGAGGACACGCCACAAAGTTGTCATGTTCATCAGAGTGGCTGGCACATTGTTCAGCCATAGGTGATGGTGTGGTGCATCATCGCACACCACTAGAGAGGTAGGCCAACACGCTGATTAGCTTGGATGAAACCGGCAGGTGTAGGGTGCCCCCCCCCCCCGACGACACACCCACATGGCAGCAGGGTCGCGGCCTGCATTGGACGCGGTGGGAGCAGGGGCCGCTGGATCGACCGGCCGTCGGTGGATGGGGTGCGCACCATTGCCATGCCCGATGACAAATATATGGCCCATTGGTCATGGAACAGAGGACCCATGATACCACATAGTGATGTTTTGGGTAAACCTCTGCAGGTTGACCCGCTGATGTGGCTTTGTTCCATGTCTGTCGTACTTAGACGCAACACGTCCAGGTATCCCTGGCGGTCTGTGCTGCGAGGATAGTGGCACCCCTGGTCTACCCAGCAGATTGATGCACTGCTCAGCGGGCTGACCTGTCGCCCAGCGGCATGACTGGTAGCCCATTTGGATCTGGCCGGGTTGACCCATGTTGATCTGGGTCGGCCCATGCCGAATCGGGTCGTGCCAGTCCGACTGAGGCGGACTGGACCCGCCCCAAAACAGGCCCTAACTCATGAACCGGACGTCCGTTTGACGAACCTTAAGCGGTGTCGGGATCCGTGGAGTGAGACAGTACTTTTAACTTACTCCATGAGTGTTTTGGGGAATCTTGGAGCATGTCCGGGTTGGATCACCACCAAATCCTACCGGTCCCTTGGCACTGAAATTCCAATAACTCACAGATCGGGCGTTCGATTGATGCCCCGTCTATTTCATTGGAACCCTCGTGAAACGATGGAGAATTAAGTTACTTCTTTGTGAGACTTATTGATGGTTGAAATATGATCGATGGCTTGGGGAGTGGTTCTCCCAAGTGTGAGTAATACATAACCATGTGACTAGCTGATACTTGATAACTGCTTATATTTTTACTCTGAGTGACTCGACAGCCCAGTGGGGAGCCCCTCTAGGTGACATGACATACCCATAGTGGGGAGTGCCTCTATGTGATGCGGCAGACCCATGGTGGGAAGTTCCACTGTGTGACATGGCATACCCATGATACTCGACAGTAGGAGTACCTCAACAGTCCTAGGTTAGTTGGAAGCACCTCTATGTCACGCGGTAGGCCAACTGTATTCGTTAGAGGAGTTCTCCAGCAACCGATGTGTCTGACATTGTGACTGGGAATGTTACTTGTTTCTAGTAATAGAGAATTTGTGGCTAGATATCAGCATTCATAGATATCTTGTGTGGGTCAGCATCATAATCCTTTTTCTCTGAGTAGTATACCAGGATTGAGATGAGACTCTAATTGAGGTGTGTCTATTACTTTGTGCTTTGTGATTGAGATCCTGCTTTGTGGTTTTCCTTGTGGATTTCTGATAGCCCTTCGGGGGTCTCGGGTCCCTACTGAGTATCGTTATTCTCACCTCTGCACGGGCTAGGCCTTCGCCTTATTGTTTCTTGTGCAAACGACGAGCAGATGGGCTAAGTTTTGATGGAGCCAGGACTAGACAGTGTTCAAAGGTGGACCATTTTATGTGACGTGACACGGGGACTACTGGTCATGAGCTGTACCTACCCATCAGGTAGGATCCATGGTGGATGATCCGAGAGATGATTTTCACCTTTCAACTATTTTTTTACTTTTCATTTGTACTTGTACTTTCCTAGTTTGGCTTGTATTCCATCCCCTTTACTATCAGCACTCTTTTACTACAACAGTTTACTTCACAGTTTCTTCTTGTTGTGTTCTTATATGTGTGTTTGTACTTGTTTAAAGCCAATGCCTTCCCTTTTTAGGGATACGCCTTTCTAGAGCTAGTCTCCAACCCCTGGCCTATGGATAGAGAACTTGGGGTAGTCACGACATCGGCCCCGAGGGACGGGTCGTGACAAAGTGGTATCATAGAAGTTCAGTTCTACTAAAGAACTAGTGTAACATCCCAAGTACGTTAAGAATAATAGATTTTCAAATCTAAGTCTATTTATGAATTAGATAGTGTTTTAGAGGCTTTAAATGAGAATAAATCCAATCTTAGGCATATAATACTCTAATATTTTTAAAAGATTATTTTACCACCTTTTGATGGAAAACCATTTTTAAATATATTTTTTTACAATTTTTTAAGATCTATTTGTCAAAATGAACTTATTATTTGGAATTGGGACATTGAAATTTACATTGGATAAATTTTTGGAATTTTTCTAACAATGTTCATTTTTTATTGAATAGTGAAAAATACTGCATTTTACTTCAAAACAGATTTTTCATCTAATTTAATTACATGATTAGATTATATTTTTAATTATTTTAAATATTTATTAGAATATATTTTTACCATTTAATCTAATGGTTGTAATTATAATTAATTTCACTTTGAAATTGGACATAAACAATTGTCAATCTTTTGATAGATATTGTTTCTTAAAAACACGCTATTTGTTTTGAGAACATGAATTATTTTAAAATTAATTACTGTAACTTCTGTGTTTGGAATTTGGTAAAATGGATTCCATATTTGGAATCAAAATTTCCAAATTATGTAATTAATACTCTTTTGTTTTTGGACATTATGAATAGTAATGTCGGTAATTATATTTTATTATTGTGATTAATTTGTAATTGGATAGTTAAGGTTAATAAAATAATATCATAATAATATAAAATAACCCCAACATATGTTAAAATCCTTTTTAGAGTCATGTATGACCATGGGAATTTCTTTACTGAACTTGAGGGACCATGGAGTCACATGGGTGTGATAGTGAAATTTGTGACATTATTTTTTAAAAAGATGAGAAATATAAGAAAAGTTTGTGTATCCTAAGTAAAACAATTTTAATTTTGATTACATAAATGATATCTTAGACTATAAATAGTAATTGGAATGATAAAAATATTTCCTACATCATGGTATTTTTTATAATTTTTATACATTAAATAAATAAATTTATTTATGACACCATGATGATGCAGTGATTACCTCATTAATGAATGATTTAAATAAAATGAAAAGATAAGGTAAAATCTAAGACGTAAACTTGTAGAAAACCTATTGGATGGATGGATTTAGAACCATTATCTCCTTATCCTCAAAATATATCATTGTGGGACCTTTAAAATTAGAAAAACAAATTATAATAAAGTAACATTTCAAGACTTTCCAAAAGTGACCCTCCTCCCTCTTATAAAACGCCCCCACCTCTACCCCCTTACCCAAACCTCTCATGCCCTTGGATCTTCAAACCTCTACTCATATTATCTATCCACATATCTCTATTACTCCTAGAAGCCTCACTTTGGGTAGAATTCTTTCCAAGGAAACCTTTTTCTCAAATCAAAAAGAGTTTCCGGATTTAGAGGTAAAATATTCTCTCGAGTTTCATTCTTTTATTTTCCTTATTCACTCGCCACTATCTTTTTATTATTTGATCCCATAAAAACACCAGTATTATCAATATAATAGGATTTTTTTTATGATATTGATTCTACCTTAATTTACCCACACCCCCGTCTAATGGTTAAAGAACATACTGTTTCTGTGGGTGGCGAATTACTACCTCACAAAATGATGATTGTTCAATCCTCTTTAAACAACTTTCATGGTGGCCATTATGATGTCACTATAAATATTTATGATATATATGGTATTTAATTTTTCTATATGCTTCGGAATTTTATTTTTAAACCACATCGTTATGCTTTTCATGTTGTGGAACTGCGATAATTTAATCTGAGGAAGTGTGGACTACCGCCCCCTCACGTGATGTGACTCATTCGTGCCAAACATGGAATTTATAAAGAATGTAATTAATGAACTTATGCTACTTATATAACATATATATTATACTATAATTATAATATATATATATGTCTCATTTAGTTTTAATTCCTTTAATAAGACAAAGAAATGAAAATAGCGTTCATGTGTACGTACGGCCTACCGTCTCAATGAACGGTGCATTTCATTTTTTATCTCCAAATGTTATGGAATAGTATAAAATGAATATATACTGTGTATATATGATATTTAAATCATTAATACCATTCTAGATATGATGTACTTATAACTACATGGGTAATTATTTTCAAACAGGTTCATTTTTTACTCATGTACCGAACATCAACAAAACGTATGATATAAACTCACATAATTAACTAATTATTATAAAATGATTATATGTGATATTAATTGAATAATTAACTTTAAAGTAATTCCTTAAGAAATTATAAATTTACCTTTGTTTATTATTCAGGAATATAAAGAACGAACGAGAACAAGTCAGACTTGAGGTAAGGGACTTCATCTCAATCTCCTTTCGTTGAGGCATACTTAAATTTATATACGACCTTCTTTTATTAGTTGTATAACAAACCCTTTTTAATTTTAATTTCATTCAAAAGGAATATTTTTACACAAATAATTTTACTAAACGAAAAAAGGAATGTTTTTGTCTTATGTATTCGGCAACAATGACTTCTCCTTTCCTTTATGCATGTTTTATATGATATGATTATGTTATGGTTATTGATCATTATTTATGATGTCAGGTGGTTATGTGATAAACTAGAGGTGGGTGAGCCCGAGATAGCTCCCCAATGCATTGGGTAGCATGAAGGAGTTAAATTCTAAGGTTTCTCCGAAGAGAATTTTGGAATATACTGTGATGGGTATTCCAAACGTAACCATGAGGGTTACTCCTTATGTAAGAATGTTATGAATGCCTCAAGTTACCTTTATGTCTTATGATTTCTATGAGTTATTCATAAATCTTATGATTTCAGGAGGTATATTGAAGTTCTTATGTTTTATGATTAAAATATCATTTCATTGATTCTTATGTATACATGGACTAATGTTTTCTTTCCATATTTTTATATCCCTTACTCTGCTTTTTATGTTCATCCCATGTTTTTGAAATGTTTTTCACTGGTCAAGGGAAAAGTACATGATGTGATGATAGTGATAAGGAAGTGTCAAGAATTAATCCATGTTTTATTTAAAATATTTTTCCTTTGGTGTAAAAATTTAGTATTGTCTTTGATGTAACCACCTTGTTTAAATGTGTATTGTAATGAAAAATTTATGATCTAATTCTCTAAAACTCTAATCCTGAAAAGATCCTCATGATGAATTCATGAAATAACCCAAGATTTAGTAATGTTTAAGGCTGGGGCCTTATAACTAGGACTCTGATTTTTTCTGTGTGGAAATAGTGTTATGTGTTATGAGTGTGGTTTTCAGTATGGGGATTCTAGTGTTGGTGTGGCAGCCAATATATCCATACACCAGGACCCTGAATTATGATTTTTGACTCTGTTCACGGAAACACTTATTGCGTGTGTTTTTTAATAGTTTTTTCTTGTGATTCCTTTCGAGTCAGATCACTAGGTATAACTTAATGATCGTGGTGGACCTGTTACTTATTAGGATGTCTCTGCATAGATAGCTAGCTAGGATTCACGAGAGAGTAAATGATGATGGCCCACCTAGCGACGAGGTTCCGATGCAAGGCCTTCTTACTGTGTTGGCACCTTCAGGTGGTGCACCAGTAGCACCACCACCCATTGGACAGGAGTTACCACCAGCCGCACTGGCGGACGCTGCACGTCGACTGAGTGTATTGCATGAGTTCCAGCGGTAGAGTCCTCTGAGTTTTCAAGGTGAGACAGATTCCCAGTCATCTGAGGACTGGCTAGAGGCTGGGGCTAGAGGTTTCCGCCTAGTTGGGACACCAGTTGAGTAGATGGTGATCCTAGTATCTGGTCTTTTCTAGTATGTGACCATGAGGATGGTCCAAAGGGTAATGGGGATTTGGTACATTGACCATTTCCTGAGATAGTACCTTCAGGTAGTGTGCCATCTATAACATTGTCTACTGGCCAGCAGTTACAGTTGGTGGTACCGAAAGAGGACACATGTAGGCTTATTGCCTTACATGTGTTTCAGCATCAGATACCCCTCGGGTTCCAAGGTATGCTTGACTCATTAGTTGTTAAGGACTAGCTCTAGGAGGTGGTTGAGAGTTCCCTAGAGATTCTACAGCTTCATAAGGATGAAATATTGGTAGTTGAGTATTCATCGAGGCATACCTACTATTCTAGGTACTCGATGAATTCAATACGTTCAGTGCTTCAGGGCTCGGACTTCCAAGCAAGGTGTGTTTAAGTACATTCGAGCTAGAACTATTCTTCTAGGAATTCCTACTTATGTTAGGGTGCTAGAGAGAACCATTTTGGTTGAATGTTTCTTGGATGAGCGGATACAGCCAGTGAATGTTAGTAGTGGGAAAGCCGAAAACCTGTGCCAGTCTCAGTGACATGGGCATGTTAAATGTTTCGGGAAGAGGACATGATAGGGATAGATGAATCTGTAGGGATACAGACATGGAAGAAGATCTTGGAAAGAAGCACGAGGTGGTGTACATTTCAAATGTTACCCCCACCCCTTTCGTGGTCACCACCAGGCTCAGGGATCTGGATGATAGGGGAAGGGAGTAGTTGCATGCGGTCAAGGAGTATGACACAAGGGATCTAGGAATGATTAGAGGTATGGTCTGTGTCTACTACTAGTAGTAGTAATAATATACATAGGTACCAAACATTCCTTCTTCCACGAATCTTTTCCAAGACCTAGTGTTTCTAGTTAAAACTTTTACTTGACCCTCATGTCTATAGATACCTTTGGTAGGATACTCGATAATCACACTTGTGTCGATGGTGTGATCTGACCCTTGAGGCGAGAGTTTCAGTTGGATATTTTTGGTGGAACCATCGAGGCATTACAAAATTAGTTTGGGTATGGACTAGACATCCACAGTTCATTCTTAGATTTAATTTATTAGGTAAAAAAGTTGTGGTTTCTCTAAAAATTTGGAATGGGGTTTTCCTTGGTCAGTAAAAAACGAAACCCAAACAGCATAGAATAAACTCATTTATAGGAGGGTTCATCCGATCACTCTTGAGTCGGCAAGCCTTACCCTCATGGAAGCTGGAGATTATGGTTTTCAGTTCCCAACATGAGTGGCAGTGTGTGGGGACATCTATTCAATAGATGTTTCAGGGATTACCTCTCTGAAGGGAAAGAGACTTCTACATTGGCTGGGTACTGCCAGTGTTTTGTTCCAGAACTCACCAGGGTAGCGGCACCATTTTCATCTTTGACAAAGAAGGGGGAGCCTTTCCTATGAATATAGAAGTGTCAGAAGAGCTTTCAGAAGTTGGGACTTGACAACATCTACTGTTCTTCCAAGACTATGATTTTGATATAGTCTATACTCCCGGGAAGGGGAACGTGGTACTAGACGCACTCATCAGCAACTCTGGTCTACAAATGCTGAGTGAGGCATTAGAGCAGCTAGTCATGCTGTAGATATCCTACATGGATAAAGATAGAGCACCATACCTCCATTCTATGACTGTTACTCCACCAATTCATTTAGCAAATTCAAGGGGTATATCATGAGACATTGACTGTGAGGCCTGACGTGCTTAGATATCCTCAGGACGGTCTCCTAAAAGATTTTTTAATGGTGGGGAGCACATAGTTCTCTTCAAAGGATACACCATGGTACCAGTGACGCTTCAGGAGGATGTGTTAAGGGATTTTCATACATCTCAATTAACGGTACATTCTAGATAGGATAGGATGTACCAAAACCTCCAGCGTTAGTACTGGTGTCCAGGGATGAATAAAAAAGTGGCATAGTTTTTTCACGATTCCTCACTTGTCACCAAGTGAAGATGGCATAGATCCTGCAGAAGTCTTATGCTGACCAGAGAAGGAGACCCTTGGAGTCCGAGGAGGGAGACCTTTTCTTCCTATGGGTCTCACCCCAATGGGGATTATGATGGTTTGGATGGGGCGACAAACTTTCTCTGAGGTTCATCGGAACATTCCAGATTCTCAGCAAAGCGGGTGATGTGGTTTACCATCTATCTCTTTCCCCACATAAGCTCTAGGTGAATAATATTTTCTATGTGTCATAGCTGCTGAGATGCGTTCAAGGTCCGTTGCACATTATTGACTTGGGTGAGTTGATCTTTGACGATGTGGTGACATTTACGTTGTACCCGGTGGAGATATAAAATCAACGAGAGCGAGTCCTATGTATATGGTCAACCCCTCTTGTGCGAGTTTTGTGGCAGCATGGGGAACTCCAGGAGAGCACATGGGAGCAGGAGGCTTAGATTTGTGCTCTGTACCTTCATTTGTTTGATTTTCCTTTGTTTTGGCCATCGAGGACATAAATCCCTAAGGTGTGGAGAATTTAATGTCCCGGAATTTCGATATAATATTTTTTAAAATATATGGAATTATTTGGAGATAGGGAAATCTAGCAGCGCGTGATTTTGATGCCCGGAGTTCCTGGAATGATCCGTCGAAGTTTTGTTAAACTTAAAATAGCACGCATAAGCAGTGTTCATGAAAAAGTGGAATAAATTGTAAACAGTTTCCCAGATCATAAATCTATGGGCAACATTGCACTCAGGATGGTGGTTTTAACCTAGGCGTGACTTATGTTTAGTCGGCACATGCCTCTAGTGGGAAAAACCCAAAAATGGTATAACCGTAAACCAAACAATTAAATAAAATTATTTTATTATTCAAATGATTATAACTCATGAACAGTAACTCGGATTTTGGATCTGGGAAACCATTTAAGATTTATTCCACTTTTTTAGGAAAACTACTTATGCAAGCTATTTAAAGTTTAATAAAACATTGACGGATCATTCTAGGCACTCCAGGCCTCGGAATCATGCTCCGTCAGATTTCGTGGTCTCGAAATAATTCTATATAATTTAAAAAAATTGTAAATAAATTCAAGGACATTACACTATAAATATATATCCTTTATCTATAATTTTTTAACACTAATAAAAATTCATTTCTTCATTTCATATCTATTTACTGTTAATAACATAGATCTTTATCAGTGGTTTTTTGCAAGTGCTGATAAAACTATCCCTGATCTATTTTAAAGAACCATAAACATTACTCATTCAGTCCTGATTCACTAGATCTCATATAACTTCACTTCAAATTTAATTACTCATCTACTTTCTCTCAGATGAAAAAAGGATAGAATCCATGGTATGTTATTTTCTCCATTTTCAATTATATTTATAGCATGATTAAGTTTCAATTTTTTTGAGCTGTTTGTAACCGTGAAGAACCCTAAATAACATCTCTATCTATATCTCTTAATCACATATATATACTTACACAACACCACCTCAACGCTATTAACTAATTCCAGGTTTATATGATACATTGTGATCTATATCTAAGTCTATTGTGGCAACTAATGGTGATTTTCTTAATGTTTTGATTTTTATATCTTCATTTCATTTAGATACTGCTGATTTTCAATTTTTGAATCTTGATTCCATAATATGTTGTTCCCATGAATATGAATTTTTTTTGGACAATATGAATTATTACAAACAAATTTTTACCAATTGGGAAAATAATTATAATAAAAATTCATAGTTTGATAGTCCTATGTTATCGCATAATTAATATTATATGGTTAATTAAACATAAGAGTTGTAGTTTAAATATTGAATATACATTTTCATATGTAATTAAATTATAGAATTATATGTTGGTTCAAGTATATTTTCTTTCATTTGATTTTTTTTTAATACTCATTCTTAATAAAAATCCGAATAGAATTTCACATGCTAAATATATTATTGATTAATGAGATGCTGATATACCACATGTAATAACAATTAAATGTGTTAAGATAATATTCTTAGAAATATAAGAAAAATTATTTCTTATTAGTACTACTATGTTTTATTTTTGATTGCAGCAATATTTTCCATGAATGAATTTATAAATTCTGGCTAGTTAAGTGGAAAAAAATTTGCTAGATTACATTATAAGTGGTGGTATGTTTTGATGGAAAGTGAATTTTTTTTTGAAATTTAATATGATTTTATCCATGAATAATATTTCATTTTGGTTATTTTTGAGTAAGAGTGGGTTTAATAGTATACATGAGATAAACATATTTTTTTATAAATAATGAGTGTTGGGTTTAAATTTAGTTCGACTTTAGAAAAAATCAGTTATAGAGTATCCAGATCAATTATTATGTATTACAAAAGATATAATAGAAATATTTAAGTGATCATCATGTTTTGTTAACTAATTATGGAATATGATGTTTGTGATACCAATATAGTAATTATTTTTTTATATGTATTAGATATTTTATTTTTCAAAGGAAATTCTTCGTGATATATATGTGTTAATAGGATAAACATATTATTCATGTTATTATAATTAATCATATAAAAATATTGTTTTAATAATATTTATATTTTAAAATGAACCAATTCATTTTTATAAAGAATTGTTTTATAGACATTAGATTTTTTGAAATGTAAATATTTTTTTACTTTTGTTTAGTATGTACTCATTTTTATCATTGTATGAATTGATTACTAATTGGGTAACAATTATTTTTTGTTTATTTACCTAATAATTTGTTAATTAGTGTAACTTTAAAAAAAATATTGTATCTAACTTTATTATTCAATAATTTTATTTGTTAAATTTTGATAAATCATTCCATATATTTTTTTTCATTGAATAATCACTTGTTATTATTTAAAATTATTTTTAATATGACACTCAATTTATGATGAAAATATTTTTCTACAAGAAATACATGTGTGGATGTGATAAAAATAATTTTTATCATATAATAGAATATGATGGGTATTTTGTGAAGTCTAGGAAGGGTATGAGATAAGGTTAGTAACTATAGACATGGTAGATATTCATTGAGGGCTAGGGTGAGTGTGATGTGACATTTGTGTTGTCTTTTGTTCTTATTTATGATTTTTCAGAAGTCTGGAGTAACTAATGTATTGTCTAACCCATTGTATAGTTCATTCCCATGTAATTAAATTATTTTTTGACATCCCCATATTCAAAATACACTTCCTTAGAGTAAATTATATTTTATATCAAATTCAAGATATGGATGAAATATGTACATGTGATGGTTATCTCTAAGTGATAGTCTTGGATGATAGGGGTTTGATGTTGAATCACATGGTACATGTGATATGGTTATTTCTAGAGGGAGATAAATACCATTTTCTCCTCCACTGATTCAAATGTTAACCTCTTATTAGTGAAATTAATATAATTTTTATGAACAACCATGGTATAGAAGTATTGTATTGTTATTATAATTCCCTGTTATGAAATAAAGTCTGTAAATTTGTTTATAAGGTATTCTTGTTTAGTACAAAATTACATGACATACATGTTTATTTTTAGTGTCCCTACATTAAGAGTATAGTAAAATATATGCATTGTTTTGTATTTTAGGGTCCATGTCAGTATTTACATGTTTAATTTTATACCCATACCCTATACATGAACCTCAATGGATATAGATTTCTTATATTTCAAATACAATTGAGAGAAATTGAATAGTAACAATGACTAGAGTCGGTGCAACTCAGTGGCGATGAGTTAATGTTATCAGGATTGTTTTATAGACCTTTTAGAAATTTGACACATGATTTAAAAATATAAATTAAGATATGGTAATTTAAAAATGAATTAAGGATACAACATTCAATATCACCAAATTATACTCTACAATAGTTATTATTGAATTTTTTTCTTGAGAATATTTCTCTATATCTTCTCTATTTCCTGAAAAAACATAGAGTTGTAGTCATCCAAAATGATCAATAGTACCAAATATGACATCAATTTTACACATAGTAGTTCTAGTGAAATAGATTCTTTTGGAGTTAAAGAGAGTGATGTGCGAGTTATATTTAGTTATCATTTTACTACAAATTGTATGCAATCTAATCATTTGAAAATCTAGTGTAAAGATAGAGTTAAATAGTACATCATGTTTGCAATTGCGCATGCATTAGAACCTTCTCAACCCCAATAATTGTGATTACATTGTTGTTAATGAAAAAAAATATTTCACTACACAAGAAGACAATGTATTCATAAAAATATGGGGAGACTAATCCTGAGGAAGAACAAGAAATTTATGATGAACTATATAATAATTATTAGTTAAAAAACATTTTGATGAAAAAAATAACAATGAGAAAACATCATAGTGCTGATTAAAATTTTCATGGAAAGAATTCAGCTTTTAAAATTTTATGTTGATTGGAATCAATGATGCCAACCTATTATCCCCAACATTACAATGATCATTTTTTATGATGAGTTCACAATGATGATCAATGTAACAATTGATATAGATTAATGGTGACATGTCCAACAAGAAACAAATTAAATTCTTTAAGAAAAATATAATAGTAATGTTATATTATACATTATCTATATTACCAAAAAAATTATATATTTAAAGCATGATTTAATTTTCATTATTCCTTGTGGATTTTTTTAGAATATTTCCATTCTAAATTTGTTCTAATGGATGCAAGAAACTTACATAGTGGCTCTGACTATTCATATGAAGTTACATATTAGGGATAATGTTGGAAAATTAAACACCACCCACAAGTTAGTTATGTAAACACTATAAAGTATGAAATATGTACTAATTTCATCAATATTCACAATGGTATATCATTTCATGTAAATTTTAGTTAATAATAAATTATTATAAATTATTAATTTTATCTAACTGGATTCAACAAATTTTAATTTTTGAAACATCCAAATTGTTATAAAAATACAGAGTTTGCAAAAAAATCAAATGTACCCCAGTCATAATGTAAGGATAGGGTCCTCTTCATTATAGATTAAATAGGTATTTATTTTATATAAATAATAGTTGTTTAATTATATGATATGAAAAGGCCTATGTTCTTTTTTTATAAATATTTAGGAATCAAATAATGAAAGCACATCCATCCCGCATCATGTTTTATGAAAGGAGGCTCATGTAATTATTAAGGGTAAACTAGTTGGTCAAAATATAAAAACAAATATAAGAAACATGTTTATGTTTTAAATAATTTTGATTTTTATGATTTATAATAGTATTACATTAAAAAATAAATGTGAATATATATTTCCATATTTTTTATGTATCGTAAAAATGGATCATGTAACACCCTGGGATTATTTGTATTAGTTTTTTTTAAATTAAATTATCTTCTTTATATTTTTCATTTCACATGATAGTGGAAATAGTTCTTTATATATATATATATATATATATTAAAAAAACTAATTCAAACATTCTTTTCCCACGACATTAACATGGATTGCGCTACATGCAATACTGACTTGTATTACGCTACATGAAATACTGACTTGGCTTGGTTTTCCTAAAACTCCGATAGGGCTTACATACAAGATACCCATATGTGTCTACGAAAACACCATTTTATTTCTATACTTATTTAAATGAGATAATTATAACGTATCAATTAAACATAGTTATATGAACATTAATAAATAATTTTCAAATATTATTTATTATTTTTGAATATTGATAAAACATGTTGGTAATGAATAATATGATTTCTGGTAAAGCCCATTTATGTTTAAAAATAGCATTTCCATGAATGAATCCCTTTTCATAAAAAAATGTGTATATGGACATTAAGAAATTTAATATGATAAAATAAACTAATTTTTCTTAATTTAGAATGTCGAAATTATCTTTGGGTAAATTTTTGGGATTTTCCTAAGACTCTTTATTATTTTGATGAATAATGAAAAATTCACCTTTTTAGTTAAAAAATAAATTTTTATTTAAATTATAATTCTATTTTAAATTATTTTAAGGTATACATAGATAAATTATACATCTATTAATAACATTTATGTATGTATAATCTATTCCACTTTGAAATTGAATATAAAAACATAATAAACATTTGAAATTCATTCTAATTAAAAAACATTGAATTTCACTTCATCTGTGCGATTAGTATTAATCATATATTTGAAGATTTTGTGTTTGAATATTTTAAAAATGACATAAACCACTATAATTAGTATAATATTTACAGTGTAATTATATACTTTTTTATTTTTTCCCATAATTATTAGTAAAAGTGATTACAATTAATTATTATAATTAATCTCAAATTAAGATAATTAGGGAAAAAAGAACATGTGTACACCAAACTTCTTTTCAAATATATCAAGTGAGTCCTTTTCCAACCCAATAAAAATCCAACACATATTTCTCTTCTACACATCTCCCAAAACTCATATGTTTTCAAAATCCAAAACAAATCAAGTTCGTAGATATTTTATGGTCTTCATTAAATCCTCCCATTTGGCATAAGGCAATCCAAGGAAGCCGTTTGGCACAATCCAAAAGGAATTACTCGATTAATAGGTAACATTATATCTCAAAACTTTTGTTTTATTTTCATTATCCACCCATCCAATTTAATTTTATAGTGATTTTATAAAGAAAAAATTATATTAAATATAGTAGTATATTGTTATTCTACGGTTTCAACCAACACTTACACACACCTTCATCTAATGGGTAACGAACATATTCTTTCTGTGTACAGTGATCTACTGCCTCGTGAAATGATGATTGTTCATTTTTTCATTACCACATACCATGGTACACAGTATGATGGTAAATATATTTATATATTTAATAAATTAAATTTATAATTTTTTTTATATTTTTAAATAATTATTACAACAGATATATTTTTTACTTTTCATTTGGTGTAAATACAATAATTTTATTTGAGTAAATGTAGATTACCGCTCCCTCAATGTGATATGATTCATTCGCAAATTACATGGAATGAATTAAGGATGGGTTTTGTGAATAAAGATGAAATAAATGATATAACGAAGCTGATTAAAAAATTATATATATATATATATATATTACTCTCATTCTTTCATCATGATAATAAAACTGAAATATCATTCGTGCGTACATACTGCCTACCGCCTCCATGAATGATGTATTCCATTAAATAAATATATAGTATATAGATTATTATAAAAAAATATAATGAATATAAATTATAGTTATATCATGGTTTAAATTCGCGAATCATGATATATGTATAAGGATCAAACATATTGCAAATGAAGACACATGTGAAGAACAAAGAGAATATTAAACGAAGCGAAACCTTAACATAGGGTTGTTAAGATGTGGGTAATCTAAGGACATGATGAATACATATATGATATTAGATATAATAATATGGAAATTTTAATTATTTGAAAAAAAAATATTTACTATACTTGTTGTTTGAATGTGTATGACAAAATCCAAGACACGTGGTAAGGGGATTTCATCTCACTTTCTATTTACATGAGATACATGTTGTGTTAAGAACTCATTCCTATTTTGGGATGTATGTGATGTACATGATTTTATTCTATGTATAATATTATTAAATTAATGGGTGTTAAGATATCCATTTTATGAACTTTATTTCATGGGGTTTATGTTTAAAAAGTTACCAAATCGTTAAAGATGTTTTGCCTCAACTTTTATTCATTGAGACTCACGATTTATTATTCACTTAAACTAATTTTATAGGTGTATATACATCAAATTTACATGTTATATAATGAATCTCCATATTTTCATGACATTATATTCTTCATGTAATTTAATTTTCTTACTTCGAGAGTATGATCTCAAGTTACAATGTTATAAGCATTTATTAAGACAATCTCATAACATTTTGAGGTTGTATATGTCTATTCTTCCATTAATAAATTATCAGGTTAAATCTCCTAATACATTCAAGAATTTTCTTCTCCAATTGTGATTTATTAAATATTCATCTAGTATTACTACTTTATACTCTTCAATATATACGATAATTAAGAAATCTTTTTTAAAAAATCCTATCTTTACCCTCTCTTTAGTCAGAAATATATTTTCCTTAAAACCCATGATTTCTAAAAAATGGTTTTCCAATAATATTATAATAGTATAATATGATAAATAGAAAGAATATTTAATTTTTTTTAATTATCCCTATATTTTCAGAGGAATCTTCATTTCAAATTTTGGAAAGAGGAAATTTATTATCCTTTTTACTATGAAAAAAAGAATGTTATTTCTACCTTGTATGGCATGTATTAATTTATCTGTAATCAATCTATTAGAGATAATTTTTCATTATTAAAGGGTATTCTATTAGATTTTTTTTTAAAATATATATTCAAAAGAATGGTTTTCAAACTATATTAAATATTTTTTTTATAAGTTTTCATGGAAAATATTTTTCAAAACATATTCAAAATTTATATATATTTTTTCAAATTTCTTTCAAGTAAAATATTTTTCAAAACATTTTTTATGCTATTTATATGACTTAAATGTATTTTAAATGAAATGATTTTCAGAACATTTTCAGGATTCCTCTATATGTTTTTAATTTTATTTCAAAGAAAAATATTTTCAAAATCTTTTGAAGCTTATATTTTGTCAAGGAAAATAGTTATCCAAACATCTTCAAGAAAGATTTATATGTATTCATAGTATTTTAAATTAAATTATTTTGAAATTTTTTTCATGCTTCCTTTGTAAATTTTAAATTTTTTTTTGAAGAAAAAGGGTTTTAAAATGTTTTAAAGATTATTTTATATGATTTCAAGTAAAAGTGTTTAAAAATTATTTCATGTCTTCTTTATATGATTTCAAGTTATTTTCTAAAAAATGATTTTCAAATGGGTATGTGAATTAAATATTTTTTTCCAAAGAAGGGAGGTTATTTTTTTTATGCGATATTTTTCAATGATATTTCAAATTATTTTAAATCTATAATGAAATCTGTAGATGTTACTCATTCAATTTTAATAAATTATATTATAGTTACATTCATTATCATTGTATAAATGTGCTATGCTTATTTTCCGAGCCTTTATGAAAATTCTTTTTCATTCATGATTTATATGTTTATGACATCCATTTCTATTTTTTGGGTCATTCTATTTATTAAATGATTATGAATCCTATATTTTTTCATAGGTTATAATATGATTACATGTTTACAATACACCTTTCATTTCATGCATTATGATTCAAGTATTTATGATCATGTAGAACATGTATATATGATTCCATTATGAGATGGACAGGACATATATATTCTTCTAATGCATTGGATAAATATTTTTATCTCATGAGATAGACTAATATGGTCTTGGTAATTAACCTTGACTACAAATATGGTAATGTGAGTGAACTATGACTACCAAGATAGTATGAGGAGTGAACAGATGATATTAAGATGGATATGTGAGTGAACCAAGGCAACCATGATGGTATGGGGAGAAAACCGAAACAACCCAGATGGTCATTGAAGCAATTTCTTGGCTAATATAAAAATCATATTATAAAAATATGTGACAACCTCAATTCCATGTTTTATTCATATCTTCTACTTTCATGTCATATGTTCTATAGTTCCTTATGATTCACGTATTATGAATTAGCATGATTTTTTCCATGATTCATGTATATGATCTTTTATATTGAGGGTATGATCTTGTGTTCTCATGATCATGTTGTTATAACCTTATGATCATATTTATCCTTAAATATCTCCCTTATTTACCCTTACTAAGCATTTAAGATCACCCATTTTTATTTTTCCTTTCCCTATGTAATGAAAAATGGTTTTAGGTATAAGCACTAAAAATAAAGATATTTATGGGATATGTTTAAGATCATTCATGAAGATAGAATATTTTGTTTCCATTATTCCAAAGTCGCTAAACTATTACAGTTCTCGCGCATGCATTTTTGTAATATGATGAATATTAATCTAAGATGATGTAATATCCATGTATATAATACCTAGATCAATATATTTACTATCAAATAAAAGGCTTAGTCATCCGTTGGAAACTAGGATGATTGATCTTTAGTGAGATACCGATTTATATTTCTAAGGATATATCTAGGGATTCTTATTTGGATAAGTATAGGGATAAGTTAATGTTTAAGAAAATGTCCTAGAATTTTGTTAAACGTTTGATTAAGTTGTGTCCTAGAAACAAATCCATGTGTGGATAATAAAAGTTGATGTGTATCTAGAATATATGTACCTATGGGTAAAAACTCCAACCAGATGATCCATTGATGACTTTGGGTAATCAGGAACATGTCAATAAGCCTGGCTGCAAACCTGCTTTGACGCTCCTGGTGGATATGTGTATGGAAATAATAAAATATTCAAAAAAATCTGAAGGATTTAAATATAAGTTGTTTATGAATAACCTAGTTTAAACCATGGGTGTCGTAGATTAAGTTATATTTCATGATTTAATCATATTATAAGTAATTTTTTCATACCTAAGTGGTTTTGTTAAATGATAAGTAATGCTCACAATATGCTTTTAATTGTAGTAAATTGTGGGGAATGGATGGAATTGGATTAATGATGAATGTGATGGAAACTTTTTTGATAGTGGTATGATCACTATAGTGAATTATGTTGTGTTCATGCATAATATGCTTTTATGAAACATGATTAACAATGTATATCTTAACAAAAACCTTGACACACCAAGGAAGAGAAATAAATAGTTTGTTAAGATTTTGGGTAATGGAGAACACATAGGAATGAATATTTATTTTCCTTTGTGTCAGTTATGTGGACAGAATCAACTAAGTGAATTTCTTAGAGGAACAAGTATATAGTCTGATAGTGGAAAAGAGTGACACAAATCAAGTTTCTACAAGGGAGTAATGAAGTCACCAATCAATTAAATTAATGATAATATTGGACTCCCTAAGACATCATTTATGGTTAAATGATTTATGTGTGGTGTAAATGGTAATTATGCAACTCAATGTACCTAGTTGAAAGATCCTGAAGGGAACTTTCAAGGTGGTGTAAGTAATAGCTACAATGTTACAGATGAAAAAAATACCAATGAAATGTGAAAAGAAATTGGTATAGTGTATTAGAATGAGGTATCTAGGATAATTTCATTAGGTATAAGTTGTATAATAAATATTTTATGTTTTTGGAATAAAAAATTATGTTATATGAAAGAAGAAATATACATGGATTTTTTTACTTCTATTTTTTTATCAGTATTTACCAGTTAATGTTGAATGTTCATGATGGACCAATGAAGTGATTTAATGAAAATGATATATTTTGAATAAGGGATGGTAACCCTTAATTTGTTTTTTATGTTAAGATAATATTTTTAAGAATAATTATATTGCACGATACTAAATACATTGTAATTATGTAAGTAAAGTTTGACATATTGTTCATGCTATCATTGATGAAGAATATAACTTCTAGGATTTATGAAATATATATAATAATATATTGAATATGGAAGAATAAATGTTTTCAAAAAGGATTTATGGTAATTCAGACTATTACCAGGTTCCATGAGAATTTATTATGGGGGTATTCGCATGTCTAGAATAAAAAAACAAATAGAGAAATTGTGATATATTGGAAATTGTTGTAAATATGATTTCATGACTCTCTTTCTAATGTGTTGTACATTCATATTTGGGATGGTTTATATGGTTTACCATTTATGTAATGATTATGATAAAATGAAATCATTAAGATTAATGTTTTCTCTCTCCAAATGAGGTTTTATGCATAATGGATAGCCT
Source organism: Viscum album (assembly GCA_963277665.1). Classification (NCBI taxonomy): domain Eukaryota; kingdom Viridiplantae; phylum Streptophyta; class Magnoliopsida; order Santalales; family Viscaceae; genus Viscum; species Viscum album. The sequence goes on along the minus strand of OY728159.1, from coordinate 987,671,382 downwards.
ATTGAAACAAATTTTTGTTGATGGAAAATAATTAAAAATGGGACATAATATCATTGATATAATATTCTTTTAGTACTTCAAAAATGAAATGGTTTCCTTCTATTTTAGAAAAATATGTGAAGTGAATAAAAGAAAGAAAAAGAGTTAGGTTTTATTGAAATCATACAAGTATATCTTTTCATAAAAACTACATAACTGTAGGAAAAAAGATATTAGAGCCAATAATGTTTTCATAGTACTATCATTATTGATTATTAATGTGGTACCTTAGGTCATCAGGAATTAATGGGTTTCTGATTGTTTATATTCTTTTAATCATGTTCTCTATCAATATCCATCAAAGAATGATTATTAGGCTTTTCTTATATGTACATGTTTTCACTTCCAAGCTATTTTCTACTTTATGTAAACTTGGATATATGTTACATTGGGTAACCATTATGGTCCCAACATTTCCTTTTTAAAGAAATATTTATTATATATTTTTATGATTTGGATTTCCCTGAATGAAGCATTCAACTATTAAACTATTGATAACATAGATGAATTTCAAGGGTGAAATTATTCTTAAGGGGGTAGAACGTAACAGCCCAAGATTTTTTTAATTATTTTCTTTTAGAATAAATTTATCTTTATTTATATTTTTTCATTTAACATGACTTTGGAAATATATATATATATATATATATATATATATATATATATTTGAAAACTAATTCAAACATCCCTTTAACGCAACACCGACTTTCCCTATGCTACATCAAATAACCACTTGGATTATGATACATGAAATATCGACCTGGGTTGCGCTACCCACAACACCAACATGGCGTACAATACATGAAACTCAAATGTTCATATGAAATATAGATGTTTCTATGAAACATCATTTTATTGTTAAAATTATTCAAATTAGGTAATAATATCCTAGACAGAAAACATAGTTATATGAATAGTAATAACTATTTTGAAAATATTATTCATAATTGTTTTATCTAGGTAAAACATATTGGTAGTGAAATATGTGATTTTTAGGAAAGCCAATTTATGTTTAAAAATATGTTTTCCTAGAATGAAACTATTTCAATAATAAATTTAATATTTGACATATTTTTAAATTTAATATGATAAAACAAACATAATTTTTTTAATATACAATGTCAGTATTTTCATAGGGTTATGTTTTTAGATTTTGATGGCAAAAACATTATTTGGATGAATAGTGAAAATATAGCATTTTAGTTAAAACCTATATTTTCATTTAAATACTAATTATATTTTAAATATATTTCATGGAAAAATTAGATAAATTATAAATTTATTAATAAAATATAGGTAATTATAATCAATTCTAATTTAAAATTGAATATAAAATATAGTAAACTTTTAAACATCCTTCTACTTTAAAAACCATTTTTTCTTCTCATCTGTGGGATTAGTATTAATCTAAAATTTTCGGCTTTTGTGAATTGAATTTTAAAAATACATAAGAAAATTAATTATTATAATATTTAGATTATAATTATATCATGATGATTGTTTACCAAAATGACTAAAAAAATGATTAAAATTAATCACAACGATTAAGGTCAAATTAAGGGTAATTGGGGATGAAACCTAAATATTAGGGGACCAAATGACCTATCCACATGTATAAATCTTATTGTATAGATATTATTCTTCCATAAAAACTCAATTATTTATTTAGGTAGTTATTGAAGGAATTTTAATTTGTAAGAAGTTGTGTACACGTAACATGTTTTAAAAAATTCCAAGTATGTATTTTTTTTCTTCTCTATGAAAGGCCACCAACTTTCCATATCTTTCACACATCTCAAGACTATTATTTTCATAAAATCACTTCCCAATATACATACCAAAAATCTTTTATTAATAATATAATACTTCCCTTGGGTAGAAGGAAGTTCAAGGAGGCCTTTTGGCACAAACCAAACGGAGTTACCTAATTAAGAGGTAACGTCTTCTATAATGTAGTTCTCTTTTACATTCTTTCTACACCCATCCTTTTTTCCCATCCATTTATTACAACACGCATATCATAAATACATAAGTATTTCTTATGATATGGTACTTAATTATAGTTAAACACACCTCCATCTAATTGGTAGCAAACATATTGTTTCTGTGTACGATGAACTACTGCCTCACGAAATAATGATCGTTCATTTTTATATTACCACCTAGTACGATGTCCATTTCAATGGAAAATATATTTTTATATTTCATGTATTAAATATATTATACCTTTATGTTTTGTATTCATTTTTTAAACCCTTTATTTTTTACATTTAATTTTGTCTAAATACGACAATTTGGTATGAAGAAGTGTGGACTATCGCCACCTCAGAGTGATGTGATTCATTCACACACTTAATGGAATGTATTAAGGATGGATTCAGTGAATATATGTGAAATATATTATACAATAAATCTAATTTATCAATGATATATATATATATATACATATTTCTTTTACTTTCTTTCTTTCAAAATGACAATTACATAGAAACATTGTTAATGCTTATGTATGGCATACTGTCTCCATGATCAATGTACTCAGTTCAATCTGTATATATTATATAAATTACTATAATAATAATAATATAATAAATATATATGAAATTTACATCATATTTCATATTATTAAATAATTATATAATAATAAGCAATAATGATATAACATATTACCACACATGCAAAGAACAAATAGAATATTTCATGAAGTGAAACCTTACGATAAGGTTGGTAATAGTTGGGTAATATAAGGGCAAAAGAAAACAACATATATGGTATTATATATAAAAATGTGGTCCTTTAAAATATTTTTATAAAATTTATATTTAATATAAATGTGGCTTGAATATATATGATGAGAGTAAAGAATCAAGGTAAGCAGATTTCATCTCAATTTTTATTTCCGTGAGATGCATGCTATATTCGAAATGCATTATTTTTGTGTGGTGTATGTTATGACCATGATATTATTTTAAATATGTTATTAATAAATTTATTATTTATTAACATATCCATTATATGATAATTCTTTTATTTTGGGAAATATTCAAGAGTTACAAAATATTTAAAAATGTTTGGTCTAATTTTCCTTCTTTGAGACTCATGATTTTTTATGCACCAAAACACTTTTTTGAGGTGTATATAATTAAATTTTACCTGTGATGTTATAAAATATTCATATTTTCCCAATATTCTAATATTATTTTAATTTCACATTATTAAATGAATATTATGATCCAATGTTACCAAGTTATAATAGTTTACTGAGACAATGTCATTGCTTTTTGAGACTGTTTATGTCTATTCTTCCTTTGATGAGTTTTTACATTCCATCTGTACAGATATTCATGACTACTGTTCTCCTCTAATTATATATCCTTATTTAAGTAGTTATACAATTTTATACTCTTCAGTAAATGAGATATTTTAGAATTTGTTTTTAAGTGTGCTCATCCTTACCCTATCTTTATTAGGAAATTTGTGTTCCTTAAAAACCATGTTTTATAAAAATGTTTTTACAGAAATATTATAATAATCAACTATGATCATTAATATTTTTTATAGTTTTTTATATTACCAATTATTTCAAATGAATGTTCTTGTCACATTCCAAAAAGGAAATTTTCTATCCTTTTTACCATGCTAAATGAATGATTTTTACATCGTATAATATGTACATATTTTTCCATCACCAATCATTTGAAGGTTTCATTTCATGGATAGTGGTTATTTTAAAGAAAATGTTCTTAAAATGGAATTTAAATTAAAATGAGTTTAAAATTTTTTCAATCTTATTTTATAAGTTTTCAAGTAAAATGGTTTTCCTAAAATTTTTGATATTAATCTATAGGTTTACAGTGTATTTTGCCGGATAATATTTTGAAACCATTTTCAAGAACTATTTTTCTCTTTCCAAATATTTAACAATTAAATTCATTTAAAAATATTTTGAAGCTTCCTTTATATGTTATAGAAGTGTATTCGAATAAAAAATTTTGTAATTTTTTTTGAATATTATACATTATGTTTCCAAGAAAATAGTTTTCAAACATTATCAATATTTATCTATACGTTTTTAAAGTATTTTCCAAAAAATAGTCTTCAAAACATTATCAACAAGTATTTATATGTTTTCAAAGTATTTTTAATGACTTTTTTTAAAACTGCTTTTAAGCTTCCATTATAAATCTGAAAATAGTTTTCAAAGAAAAATGTTTTTAATATGTTTTGAACCTTATTTTATAAGTTTAAAAAAAATTGTTTCAAAAGATTTCATGTCTTCATTATAGATTTTCTATGTTTTTTGTAATAAAATTATTTTCAAATGGTTTTATTTATTTAATATATATTTTCAAGGAAGAATGGATATTTTCTACATGAAATGTTTTTGAAGGATATCATAAATTATTTTCCAGCTATGATGTAATCTGTTGATTTTACCCATGCCCTTCATGGAAATGATCTAATAGTTACTTTCATATTCATTCTATGAATGGTTTATTCATTATGTCATGTCATTTATGAAACGTATTTCACATTTACAGGAAATGGGTTTATGAAATCCATTCATCTTTCAAGGGTTATGCATTGATGAAAATATTATTAAACAAGTATTGTTAACATGTTATGATATGATTACATGTTTATTATACCGATTTCATTTGATGGGTTGTGATAAGATTATTCATGATCATGTGGCACAAGTTTGTATGATTTCATTATGAGATAGGTGGTACCTATATCTCCCTCTAATGCATTTAATAAAGATTTGTATCTCATAATATAGACTATGATGGACTTGGGATTTAACATTGAGTAATAAGATGACCATGGGAGTTAAAAATGGTAACCATGATAGTATTAGGATTAAACTCATGCTATTAAGATGACTATAAAAGTGAACCATGACTTGAAAATGGTATGGGGATTTAACACATACTATCAAGAGGGTCTTGGAAGTGATTCCTTAGATAATATACAAATCATGTTATATGGTTATGCATTTTCCACAATTCCACATTTTATTCATATATTAGGATTTCATGGATTATGTTCTTTATATTCGTATTATTCATGTATAAGAACTCCCATGATTTACCCATAATTTATGTATATTATCTTCTATGTGATGGGTGTGATCATAAATTTTCATGGTCACATTCTCATACCCTTATTCTCATATTTGTGGTTTCATATCTCCCTTATTTACCATTTCATAGAATTAGATCTCACCCATTTCATATGTTTCCATTCCCCATGTTATAATAAATGGATTAGGTAGAATAAATAAATTAAGAGATCATTATAGGATAAATTGAAGATCATTCCCAAGGATATAATATTTTGTTTCCATGTTTCTTAATCCACTAAAAAATTATGGATATAGGGAATGTATTTTTGTAATGTACTAAATATTTATCTATGTATACATAATATACTTGTATGTTATGCCTCGGTTTCTATAAACTGAACTGACCATACTAGAAGAAAAACTACTTTCAGTAGATTTAAAGAAGCCTGAACAATATTGTTATGTTAGAGTATTATATTATGGATTCAATCCTCAAATATAATTTCAATGTTAGAACCACATTAAGATATAAATAATATGGAGAGATAATTGAAAACAAAAATAAGCACATAGTAAGTCATTATTATTCGGTCTAGTTTGGAAGACCAATGTATCAGAATTGGTCAAAGAGAACTGGTGGTGGAAAAAAGATACCCACATAAATTAAATGATCCCACTAACATTAAGTAGTATCATTCACCCAAACCAAATAAATTACTCTGAGTAATCAATTTTTTAATTCAAAATTCATTTAAATGTGAATAAGAAACATCCAATAACTCTATATTACTAAAATTCTATAGGGTACTGTTTTATGTGACATATATCATTCAACTCCCACACACTCCCTTATTATTATGGGTACATTATATTATATTAGAGGAGATAAGATACAGAATAAAGTCCTCCCAAAAGATCCCATGAGATACGAGATTGAGGTTGCTCATGAGCTGAATACTGAGTTTCTCATTCCACTTGATGGTAAGGATATTACAATGGTCAGTGAAGATATAGGAGATTTTATTGAATGGTCATAAAATCATATAACGATATGTGTGGTATTTCATTAAGAAAAAATTCATATGAAAATCATAAAATAGTTGATCACAAAAGTTCTAAACTGAGGTATAATATTATAGATTGAAAATTCAGAAGTGCAATGAATGATCAGATCAAGAAAATCTTTTGACTCAACCATGAAATCCTAATGGATTTCCAAGAGGACTTTATCACTAATAGTTCTATATAATTAATTATTATCATTAAAACTTCATGTAGTGACCCCATTTAATGGTGAAATTATTTCATACATTCCATATAGAAAATTAAATATATGGATCATTCATGATGGAAGTAATGTGACTGAAAAAAACTAAATAGATTATAAAGGATGAATGGATGGTAATCATTGCTATGAATACACACATAAGATACATTTTATTAATATATATATATATCTGTATAGTGAGATAATATATTTATTAATGCTAAAAACTATTCATATTTTATAAAGTTTTTTTATAACTATGTTATATTGCGAATACCTTGTGAAGAACTAATTTGATTCATTAATCCGTGTATCATTTATACAGTAAAACATAATTTGTATAAGGAAGAAATTAGGATGTAAAAATATGAGTTACTTGAATCATTTGATAAGAAAATATTAGATGATAGTCTCTTTTGGATGATTAAAATACTGATGAAAGATTATACAATCTAATAACATAATGTATATGTTAATTTTTTATTACTTATTATTTTTTTGGATGAAAATGATGCTCATTGCAGTCATTAAATATACTCAAAATATTTAGTTTTTTGGATCATATGCATGGATATCCAACCAACTAACCACACATGATGTGTGTTGCGAATTTCTAAGACACATAAATCAATATTTTATTAATAATCATCAAATTACAAGTTACATCCCATGTTCTAATAAGAATACAATTATGAATGGATTCCCACTAAATATAGGCTAAATCATCGACTGATGTCTGTGTATAAAGGGATAAAGAAATTATATTACTAAAAATGGGAAAAATGAATATATATATATATATAGAGAGAGAGAAATATAATTATAAACATGTTTTAAAATATTTTACTTATTTTTTTCAATTTTTTTGTTGTCTTTGAAGTAAGATAATGGCATTGATTGTAGATATTATTTCTAAAAATTTATGTGAGAGATCAAAAATCATTAAAAGAACAATAAACCCCAACATGAAATTTCTAAAGGGAATTAATATTTCAAAAATATATTCATAATATTTTTTCCATATATTTTCTACCTAAATTCAATATTATAAAAGAACTCTGTACTTAGAAGGACTAAAGTTTTCTAGAGATGAATGTCCATATTTAATATTAATAGATTTTTTTCCAACATAAATTGTTGGAGATTACGAGGTATTTTTGTGACCTATTATGATTCACTTTCTTAGAAATATATTATTGGTGTGAAGCATTACTAACAAGATTCTTATATATTATTTTTTACCTTTTTTAAAGGAGATTTATAATGGTGGAAATCATTTTTTATAATAAATGACATGAAAATAATAAAATTGATGCAATATATAGGAGGTGGAGGAGGAGGATGAGGCGATTATGGTGGCTAAGGTAGAGGAAATAGTAGAGTCGTCGTTGAAGATAGAGTGGGTGGAAGAGGTAAGATGCCCAGGGCGTGGAAGAGGAGGAGACAAATTGCTGGCTCGTAGAAAAATAAATTTTTTGTGGAATGGGGTAGATTGAGTTTCATAAAAATAATTTTCTGAGAACCATCGATGAATAGTGCACACAACACATTTCACTTCAGAAAATTTCCATTTTTCATGTGTTGTTGGATAGTTATTCAAATAATGTTATTCACAATTTTCTTAACTGATTTTATAAATGAATTTATGCGGAAGATTTTTTTTAGAAACAAATAAAAAACACTAATAATTTTTTTATACTGATTTTCATTGGATTCAATTTCTATTTCAAAATTTTTTGTACTATAAAAATAACTAATGTGTGATGTAAACTAATCATTAAGAAAAAACCGAAAAGTAGATGAAGTTATATTCTGATGACTTTTCTACACTAAATAGAAAGGGTCTTAGTATTTGGACTAATAGCCAATTGATTGTCATAAATGCCAATAAAATCATCAACAAATATATAATCTAACAAAAGTTTTTGAATAAGTACATGGGTAATCAACCACTGAAACCAACATTTGTATGAGATAACTATTAGAGGATAAAATACATTGAAAGATTATTCTTATTGAGGGGGGGATGATGTCAGAGGAGTCATGACATAAAAGGAAAGAAACCACCATATGAAGAAATCATCGGAAATGAAAAACCATCTTCAAAGGAAAGCTTGAAGCACAAAAAATCCAAAATAATAACCATTTGAAAAAGAAATAAGTAGAATGATCAAAAACCTTTAAAAAAATTTAATATTACATTTCATCAACTAAATAATGTATATTTATAAAATAACAATACAATTTTTTCCATTTTGTGGGTGGTGGATTTATTTTTTCTCTTTGATCCTCAATTAGATGCATAATATGGTGTCCTAAATTCTTTTGAAATCCATAAAATAAACATTTCTTATGCATGTTCACATTGATTATATAAAACGATCCCTACTCACAGGAAAATTAATAAAAACTCATCATCATTCTCAATTAAAAAATACATGAATACATGGAGATTTCAATTTTTATGAAAAACATTATGATGTTATGTTAGAGTTTATCATTACCCATAAAATAATTTTTTATTATTTCAAAATTAAGAATTATTTTTTAAAAAATAATACAACTGATAATCTTAAAAAAAATTAAATATGATTGATTATGTACCTTAAGAAAATGATCCATATATCATTTCTAATGAGTATGAATCACCCATAGCTCAATCTAATACATAAGGTTCCCAGTTTGACTCAATGTGTTTTTATATTTAAAATTGAAATTTTAATAAAAAAATTATCACCCACATAAATCAAAGAAAATTGTCTTAGAATATCTTGATAATTTAGGAAAAATATTCATGATTCATTTGTGACGTTCTAGAGTTAGTCTCACATAAAACTCACACACGATGTGACCTATATGACTCAAAGTGTGTCTTTCATGTTTTGAATGACATTTTTTTTGAAACATAAGTGGAGTAAACTAAATTGTGGAAATTGATTCATATTGTTTTTATACATTTTTAAAATTATCTAAGAGTCATTTATAAGGTATAGAAATCTGTTTCAACTCAACCTAACACATGGTGTGACCGATAAGACTAGAAGGGAATATTTTTATTTAAAATTGACAATAATTTTAGAAAAAATGGCATCTAACATACTCAAATATGAGAAAACACATTCATATTATTTTTTCCATTACGTAAATGATACATAATTAATTTTTTAATTGTAGTCATTAGCTTCTCCATAAGAGAATACATGATGTGCTTGTTATGACTCAAACATTCCATTATCAGTTTAAAATTGCATTTTGATACAAAAAAAGTTTTACTCACTTAAAACCAAGTAGACACGCTTAGAATGTGATGATAGTTTTTGAAAAAAAATTATAGTGCATTTTTATGCCTATTAATTACTCTCATGTCAATCCCAAACACGATGTGATTGGCATAACTCCCCGTGAGTGTATCCTATTTAATATGACATTTTATTGAAAAATAGAAGTGGAATACTATAAATTAATGAAATGAATTCAGATTTTTTAAAACATTAGGAAAAATATCCATATGTTATTTGGGATGTTAAGAATCAACCTCACCTTAATCGAATACATCGTGTGAAGGGTATGAATCCATGTACGTTATTTTATAAAAAAATTAATTAATATTAGTAAAAAAGGAAACGGATGGACTTAAAACTGAGAAAACACATTTTTGTTGGTACATTTGTAAAATGATCCATAATTCATTTTATACATGTAGTAAAATGACACAACTCAATATGATATATTATATTATTTGAATGGATCAAAGTGACTTTTATTAGTTTAAAATTGACATTATAATAAAAAAAGTGTCCCTGACTGAAAACAGAGAAACAATGCTTGTATTTTCATGATTATTTCGTAAAAAAAATCAGAATTCATCTATAATTTATTGGAATCAATCTCACATTTATCCCAAAAATTATGTGTCCTGTATAACTCATAGTTCATGTTTCTTATTTAAGATGACATTTCAGTGAAAAAACAAAAGTAGTATACTAAAATTTGAGGAAACACATTTGTATAGTTTAAATACATTAATAAAATGATCAATAATTCATTTAGGAAATATTTTAATCAGTATCACTTTATATGAAGCATAGTGTCACTAGAATGATTCCATGTGCATCTTTTTATTTAAAATTAAAATTAATTTTTTTAAATAAGACAACTGAATTTCTCAAAACCATGAAAAAGCATTTTTATTGTTTTTGTGCTTTAGAAAAATGATTAATAAGTAATTTTTGATGTGTAATAATTATCATCAACTAAATATGATACACTATGTGATGGTATGACTCAATGTTTATCCTATGAGTTTAAAATTTAAATTTTATTACAAAAATAAGTCACTCATTGAGAACTAAGAAAACACGATTGTATGGTATTAATAATTTATTAAAATGACTCGATATTAATTTTTATATGTTGGAATTAGTACAACGTTAAACCCACACATGATGGGATATGTATGAATTAATGTGTCTATTTTTATATGAAAATGTCATTTTAGTAAAAACACATTTTCTATTGTAAAATATGCAGAAATAATTTCAAATTGTTTTTATACTTCAGAAAAACTATCCATAGGTTATTTAGGATGTGTAGGAATCAGCATCACAACAATTTATGTTATGGTGTGACCGTTATGACTCCATGTGCATCCATTTATTCCAAATTAACAATAATATTTTTCAAATAGACAACTGAAAAACTAAAAATTGAGAAAACACATTCTGATCATTATTATACTTGAGTAAAATGATAACTATTTCATATTTTTCGTGTAGGTATCATGTGAACCTAAATCTAATATGATATTCTCTCAGTATGAATAAATGTGTATGTTATCATTTGGAAATTGTTATATTACTACAAAAAAGTAGTAGTTAAAAAAACCAAGAAAACTAGATCATACTGTCTTGATAACTATGGAAAAAAATCAAAATATATTTATTACATGTATTAAATAGGTTCACATTGAATCCACACATGATCTGGATTGTATGAATCCTTGTGTGTGTTTCTAGTTTAAAATTACATTATAGTAAAAAACACATGTGGTGTAATCAAACATGAAGAAACACATTCATATTTTTTTGATACTTTTGGAAAATGATCCATAGTTTATTTGGGATGTTTAAAAGTTATATTCTCCTCAATCTCATGCATGGTGTGAATAGTATTACTCCATGTGAATATTTCTATTCAAAATTGTTATAAATATTAGTTAAAATGTCAACATACATACTTAAAACAATGCAAATGAATTCATATTATTTTAGTAATATATGAAAATGATCTATATGTTATTTTTTATATGTACTAGTTGGCCTCACTTACAATTTGATACACAATGTTCCATGTATGTCTCAAAGTGTTGGGTATCTATTTAAAATTGACATTTTAATAAAAAATCGCAATATACTAAAAACCAAGAAAACATGCTCAAATTTATTTTATATTTCAAGAAAATTTTTAATAATTAATTTTTGATCTGTTTGAATTAGTCCCACATCAAACTCACATATTATGTGACCTATATTTCTCAAAGTTCTCACTTACAATTTATATTAATATTTTGTATATAAACAGAAGTGGCATACTAAAACTCGAGGAGACAAATTAGTATTGTTTTGATACATTAAAAAACTATCCATAATTCATTTGGGATGTGTAGGAATAACTCTCTCACCAATTGGATGCTCATTGTGATGGGAATGACTTTATGTGTGTCTTTTTATTAAAATTTGTGGTCAATTTTAGTAAAAAAGACATCTGACATACTCCAAACCTAAAAAAACATTCGGATTTCTTTGGTAGCTTAGGAAAATGATCCATAATGCATTTTTCTGTGTATTAATAATATATATCTCAATTTAATACATGTAATTGCTGGAATGACTAAAAATATCTCTTATCAATTTAAAATTGGATTTTTGATACAAAAAGTGTCGCTCAATAAAAATGAAGAGAAAATGTTCAGATTTTTAGGATAATTTAGGGAAATGATTCATAAATCCATTTTGATTCCTAGAAATCGATTTCATGTCAACCCAATGAATTATTTGTCGTGTATGACTAAAAGTGTGGGATTCTGATTTAAAATGGCATTTTAGTGAAACACACAAGTAGAATACTCAAAATCAAGGAAACACATTAATATTTTTTTTCATAGATTAGTATAATAATATATAAATTATTTGAAACATTTATTAATATTCCAAAAATTAATCCAACATACAGTGTGACGAATATAACTATATGTGCCTCTTTTTATTCGAAAATGACCTTTATTGTTGTGAAAATGACAACTCACATACCCAAAACTGCGAAAACTCAATCAGATTGACTTGGTAATTTTGGAAAATTATCTATTAGTCATTTTTTGTCATATATAAATTCTCCAAAACCCAGCTAGATAAAGTATGATTCTATTATGACTCAATGTGTATGTTAACAGTTTGAAATTGACATTTTAATACCAAAAATGTCACTTTCTAAAAACTAAGAGGACAATCTCATATTGTATTTATAATTTATTAAAAAAACTCATAAATAATTTATTTAATATAGTAATCATTCTCACACCACAACCACACATTATGTTACTTTTATAGCGCAATGTGCGTGTTTAAACTTTAATTAACATTTTACTAAAAAAACGCATATCGATTAACCAAAACAGAGGGAAAATGTCAAATTGTTTTGATGCATTAAAAAAATTATCCATATGTCATTTGGTGTTTTTATAAATCTTTAACATCTCAATATGACTCATAGTGTGGCTAGTATGAGTTGAATTCTATCATTTTAATCTAAATTGACATTTATTTAAATAAAATAGACAACTAAAAAATCAAAACTAAAAAAATGCATTTGGATTTTTTTGATAAATTAGTAAAAATGACCCATAGAAAAGATGTCATGTGTTGGTATCATAACCACCATAATTTAATGCCAAATTTTCTCAGTATGACATAACAGGTCTGTTTTCAATTTTAAATTAAATATTTACTTCAAAAAGTGTCAATCACTATAAACTGGGAAAACACACTTGGATTTCCATGATCATTGAGAAAAATTAATTATAATACAATTTTAACATGTAGAAATTAGTCTCATGTAAAATATACACATGATGTCATGGGTGTAACTATATGTGTTTGAATCGAGATTAAAATGTTTTTTTAATATAAAAACCACAAGTGACATACTGAATATAGTGGAAACCCAGTCTGATTATTTTGAAACTTTATTATTATTATCCATAAGTCTTTTGGAATTGTTTGGAACTATCCACTACTCACTCTTATGAACCGTGTGACCGGAATGACTCGAACTGTGTCTTTTAATTATAGAAGTGATATTTTAGATTAAAATGTGCATCAAATTTCCTAAACCGAGAAAATGATCCTATATTGTTTTCTAAACATTCTTTATACAATTACCTAACTAATTTCATTATCATATTTATCTAATAAAAGATTCTTTAATTTTCCTATAGATAATTCTGGAACATGAAAATAAATGGTGTGACAAGCAAAAATCAACTAAAACACAATATGATACAAAATGTTCCTAGTATGAATCAATTTTTACATTAAAACTAACACTTTGTATTTAATTTGTTTTCATTATATTACTATAAAAATTAGAAATGTTTTAATATATTGGTGTATTATTTTTCTCGAACAGGGGAGGATTGTTCTTTTATACAAGTTCATTATTTTTCTCTAAAATAGTGTTGTTTCTTGTAATTGTGTTATAAATTTTATGTCCTTTATATTATCTATTTTTTTCCAAAATTTTTATTTTCTTATGCTATAGTGAGTTATTAAAGAAAACTATTGTATGCCATGTTTCTGGTGCAGCATTTTGGTGCAACATCACACTGCATTATTCCCCTTATTTAATGCTACTAAATAAATTGATAAAGAAATAGTTTGTTATTGTATTTGGTAGTGTTGATAATGGATTTAATTATCAATTTATTTGTTATCAAAAATAAAGGGACCCTTTATTACTGCTAAATAATAGCACAAATAAATGATTTATTTTATCAGTTTCTCTAAAAGATCACATAAATTGATAATTTATATGTACTTTTTTAGAACGGATAAATAACCTCATTATCATCTCTTTCTTATCATTGATAAAATCCTGGGCATTTAACAACATTGCAGTAGTTAATTCTATTTAGCGATAATAATAGCCTACTCTAGCCCTATTAAAGGCCTCTTTTGTAATAAATTTTACTTATTCTATCCAAATTGATTATCTCTAATTGAGAGATCATATAATTTCCTAATTGAAATAAGTATTCTTGAATGAATCATTTATTAATAGTTATATGTGATTGTATACACTATGGAAAAATAAATATTCATATTAATATGATAGGGAATCACATTTACCTTATCAATTTTCCTTAAAAAATCCCCCGTATGCTTATGATGGAAAATCATTTGTATAAAAAAGTGAAAATATTAGAAAACAATTTTTCCATGATTTTTACATGTGTAACCAAATACTTCTCTCTCACATTGGATAAAACACATATATATTTTCATAAAAATACATTAATTTCCGCTCACTTAATAAAATATAAAAAATGATTTCATGTGTTATGTCATCCCCAATTATTAGAAAAAAAGTAAAACTTCTTTGGAATAATATATAACTTCTAAAAAATTATTAGACAATTAATTCATATCATATCCATCAAATTTAGAAGTAGTTTTTTAGATTTATAGACTCATGAATATTTGAGAGATTATGGGAGACACTAACATTTTAGTGCACCCTATCAAAGGAGTATTTATAAATTTCAACACATACCCATCAAATAAATTAAAAAACCTAAAATAATTACGTTGTTATAGTGGATATTATTTGTTATATTAATTATTAAGATTAGTTTTGAGAAATGTTTTCAACTCGGAATCTCCATTTCATATAGCTTTATAATCTGAACGATACTTTATGCTTGCTTCACCAATCACTTTCCACTTTCGATCAAATTTGGGTTGCATGGTATTCATTCCATTTTAAACCCAATTCTAAGATAATATGGGATCATAATATATAGAATATAGATAAATATAATCCTATTTTTCTTTCATTATATTTTGATCCAATTCCATCAGCTTTGGAATGATGGTAAGACAACCATTTAGCACATGCTTAGAATTGTTATATGTTTTGATTCTATCTTCATAGTGTCAATTTTAAGAATTGATTTTGAAGATTACTTACCCTACTATTTCATCATCTCTTAATTTTAGGGTAAAAATACAAAGTTTTGATAACAATATGACATTACTTCTTTCTCCTTCCACACTACACTTTACGAACACTTAATTTTCCCCATCTGGGAAGCCTCTTAGACATTGCAATAGAATTTTCAATAACCATTCTAATTCATCTATCACTTTCCTAAACTGGTACACATTTTAGATATATTTGATCATTATTGGTATTAATAGACATTATACAGTGGACCCTAGTGTGGCCTGCCTTACTATAGTAGAATCATTTAATTCATATATATTGAACATCTTATTAGTATTTTGTCATCACATTCATGTGTGAATTATCATTCAATGAATTCAGTCCAAAGGAAAAAAATTACTTATAAACTTTTTTCTACATATAGTCCTTTTGTATTTCTTTGGGCCCGTTTTTGATACATTATATAAATAAACGATCATTTTAAAAAAATATTACCACTTATGATTAACATTTCATATATTTTTCTCAATGACTCAAATGTATTCATTATAGACAGATTCCCCATTATCTATGTTGTATTCATTAATAGAGTATTATTTTTTCCTTAATTATCCATAGTATCCATTGATTTGGACTTATTTAATTTCCATATATAGGAATATTATAACATATATTGATAGCCCAATGATTTAGTTTCTAGTAACACTAACAATATCTAATTAACCTGGATATATTTATTTTTTGATTTGTTTATCAAGATATATTTTATTGGTGTTTTTATGATGAAACCATTATATTTTGGGATAATTTTGGTGAAATATTTTTCATAGTCATGATAACCTCCATCTATGATATATTTATGGTTTCCCCATAAATTTTACTCATCTATTAAGGTTTATTTTTTCTTTTTATTATTTTAGTATACAAATATTGAGATTTAGTGGTAGAAAAATTGTCAATATGGTTGATCTATTTCGAAAAGAATTTATAGGGTAGAACATCATATGATATTACACAATTTGATCCACAATTATGATAACTATTTTTTTTTTGTAATGAACTAAGATAGTTATGTAGAAATAAACCTTCTCCCAGCATGTTGTTAAGGATCGTATTTTATTACTTTATGACTTTTCATTCGATGTTTTATTTCTTAGAAATTCCCACTTGGGGTTTTATTCTAATTATAAACTAGTATCATATTTTATTTCTTGTCATTTTAAAGTATTGTATATGAAAATTATTCACATGCCTTATCTCAACTAAAGAACTATCAATTTCATTCATCATTTATATTCAACATCTACCTAGCCAATACTCACATCCATAGATAAATTCTATAGATTCTCCAATGCATGGCTACTTCTTTCACGATAGTAAAAAAATAAATTACATTAATTAAAAATTTTAAAATTATTATTTAATTAATTAATTAATTTTAGTAAAAAGAATAACAGGTTCATTATTATCATTTACTAGATTACTAAGAGAGTTATAGGAGCTCTTTTTTTCAATGCTTCTTTTGATTAATTGATGTTTTCTTCCAATAATTAATATTCATTATGAATTTCATTGATGAATATGGATATATTTATTACAAATTCAATTAGGAAATTAATATTATTATTATTTACCTCTTTCTATTGTTCCTCACCTATATATAGGTATTGATATGTGATTTATCATATAAGGGAATACATATTACCATCGAGTCAGTGGGTATAAATTGAAAAATCACATAACTAAATCTTCCTTGCATAATGGGTGAAACTTTCATAGTTATATAATTGTAATTTTGAAGATGAATTCCAAAATATATGTTACTTATATTTGTTATTCAACAAAAAACCTTCCTAAATCTTATATACTCCATGATATGGTCAAATTTTGAGGTTGATCATTGGAGAAGAACTACTACATATATAATATTATTATAAAAATGTGTTTATTTAGTTTTGAAGAAAAATTAAAATGGTTGACTTAGAAAAATCATGCTACAATTTATAATTTCCTATATCATTTTACCAGACATAGTTTTAGTGTTTGGGATAAACATAGTTGGACATCTATTAATTTAAACAAGACTTAAATATATGATTAATGCAGAGTTATTTTTAATATGAAAATTACTAAGAAAAATTTATTACCTATCTTCATTAAATGCTTCAAACTACAAAAAGGTTTTCACTTAACTTGTATCACCTTGAGATTCTGGAATTTTTTTTAATAAAAGTAATACATTGTTTGGGAACATCCATCCATCCATCCAATGGCTCGAATGCCTTCATGTTTTATTGATTTTGATAATCCACCTTTCAAGGGGTGAGGTGAAACCCTTACAAGGCCCGTAGGTGTAAGTATTTCATGGCCCGTAGGCCTTAGAGGAAAACATTTTCCTGTTGGCTTCAAACATTACATACAACCTAGACTAACTACTTGGAACTGCTCCTCCCCATCACCTTCATCATGAAATCATCTCTCCACCTTCTCATGGATGTTTGGATAGAAATTCTCGTGCATGCACAGGCTTGTCCTGATGGCAGGTTCCATACCCTCTCATTCTTGCAATCTGTTTAGCTTTTTTCTGTGGTGAAATCTCATTTCTCATCCTCCTTGTAGAGCGTGTTCCTCGTAGGTCATCTGGTTGGCAACTGCACTAAAGGTGGCCCAAAATCCTTTAGGTGGCTCTAAGGCCTTCCTGGCCCAAAGGCATGGGTGGCACAAAGGCCTTAAAGGACTCGGGGACCAAATCAGCAGTCCGAAGGCCCAAACCAGGGCATATTCTCGGCTATTACATTGTCAAACAGTACCTGCTATAGTTCCCACTACAGTACCTGCTACAGTACCACTACAGTACCAACTACAATACTTCTACAGTGCCCCCGGAAATAATGTATCCACTTGTATTTCATCCTGGGTCTTCGGGATTCACTTACAGAGTCCTTACCAACCGGGCTAAGGCTCATTTGCTTGTTTGGAAACATTCTATACAACAAAAACCAAACTAAAACATTCTATGAAATATTTATTATTAATAAATAATAAGAAAAATAAAAAATATATTAATTAAAAAGATATTATCAGAATAAAAATTCATTCATTTAAATGATATATAATTTATATAAATTATTTTATATAATTATTTTCCTCTTTTAATGTACTATTTAACATGTTAAAATTTTAAATTCTATATCGTTTAACTTATTATTATGATAGTGGTTTATATTTAATTATATTAAATATGTATAAATATCATTATGTTAATTAGTTGTATAAGATAGTTATTGGAACACATAATGATTAAAAAGTTCATTTTCTATTAAAATAATATTATTTATTTTTTTATTTAAATTATAAATTTATAAATTTTATAATTTTAATTTTTAAAGATAAAATTATTTTTCAAACTACTCATTTCATTAATATCGTAAAGTGTTTTATTAGATTTTGTGAAAATAATTTATTTTTAGGTTAATAATGAAAATGTTATTTTTACCAAAATTTCAACATTATATAAGAAAGACCTAGAACAGTATAAAACATTCTAATTGGTTAAAGACATATTAAATAAGTAAAATAGATATATTTAAAATATAATTTCAAAATTAGAAAACAAATGACATATCATCCTCAATTCTAGAAACACATGTCTTCAGATTACTTTTTTACTTTATTTTAACATAAAAAGGATTTTCCATTAAATATCATTAGGTTTAATAATCTTTATAAACTAGATACATAAAATACTTTAGTGTTACATTGAAAATAATAAAACTTAAAATGAAAAACATTTTTATATTCATTCATTATTACTCAATGATTCTTTATTTATATACAAGGGAAATAGAGAAACTAAGGTTAGTTTTAGAATCTCAAATATTGGTTTTTTATAATTGATGAAATCATATATAAATAACATATTTAATATGTAAAATTATAAAATAAGAACACATTCCCTTAAAAACCCACTTGATTAAAATGTATATCCATAAATAATATCACTATATAAATCACTATGATAATGGAAACTGAATTCAATATAATCGAATTACATAATTCAAGACATTCACAATCACACCATCATTTCCTCATAAAAGATATCATGAAGCACACAACTAATGCCTCAGCCAAGACATTCGTAATAAGTGGTTAGTGGAAATACGATATACCCATCTAATATAGAATTTCGATAGTTTTGTTTCATCAGACATGTCAATAGATCAAGGGGTTATCTATAACCAGTTAAAACATGTAATTTTCATTTCTAATAAATTATTTATATATAGAATTAATAGTATAATTAACTCTGAAAATTCCTTATAAATCAACATTTATTTGTATTTAATCCGGAATATAGAATAATTCCATATCAAATGAAACAAATTTCATAATAAAATTTCTTTATGTAATATTTTATATAAGAATAAGAATATTATTGAATCATTGTAAAATTACAATAAATGATATTTAATTAAACAATGATATTGAAAATACAAAATCAACATAAAAATAATGTGTAATGAATAATAGAGATTGATTGTGAACAAGAACACAAGAAATTTAATGATCTCAAAATATGGAATAGTTTCAAAATCAGTAAAAGAAGATAGATAACCCTCGAATCATCAGAAATGATGTTTTTGTATTAAAACTATGAGTTTATAAAATAAAATGAAGAAGAAAATTAAAAATAACTTCCTTTTAGCTTATTTTAAAAATGAACATTTAAACCACATAAAAAATAATTTTTAATCCATTGATAATACATTTTTTTCATATAATTTCAATTAAAATTTTCAATAATATTGAAAACACGTTTTCATTGAAAATTAAAATCACTAAATTTAACTTAATATTCAATGTAATAATTGATTATGATGATGTTAAATTATATTAATTTTATATAAATTAAAAAGGATCATTTTCTGAAACATTTATAAAAATGTTGGACAGTTACTTATTCAAAAAGAAATTAAAATTAATATATTTGAACATGTTTAAATAATGTAGAAGATAAAAAAAATATTTCCAAAATTATATCAAGTATACTTGTGAAATTAAATAATATAATATGTTAAACAGGGATAGAGAGTCTGGTTAATATTTACTAAAAAGAAAATATATGTTCTATACCTTACATGAAACTACCTTACTGATTATTTACCAATTAAGGGAAATAATTATACAGAAATATGAAATAACTAAACATTAATACTATATAATAAAATAGATATGGTTCTATATATTATTATCATATAAATTTATCAATTTAAATTTGTACATAAGAATCCCCAAATAAAATGTGATTGTTAGACAAATACCTTACTAGGCATGTCTGCATTGTCATACGAGTTTGATTATTCTGTATAAAGAATTTCAATTGATCAAATACTATATAAGGGAAAATTTTCATCTTTTTTTACTTTTTTACAGTTTCTTTATATTCATTTTAAAAACTTTCATTGTATAGTTCTCTTTTACATTGACCACTAATGGTAGTTTTTTCAATTTCTCAAACATAATATCAGTATAATGTATATGGTTAAATAAGTTTTGAAATACTAACATCATGTCTATAATATTAATGATGAAATTAATAATATTAATATTAACTATATATATAAAATATTAGAAAATTTTACACATATTGGTAATAAAAAATCAAATCAAAAAACATTGTTGAGGTGGTAGTCCACACATAAACACGACCAATATTAAAATTTTATAATTGATAGAATGTTAATAAGGAAGATGAAATCATATATTTATATAATCAATAGTATTCCATAAAAATCATATATTTTTATTAATTAAATATTTATATACATCCATGTAATCTGGTGATGAAAAATAATTTACACCACTACATTGAGATGTTTGGATGTTTGTACACACAAGTGAAATGGTTTCCATCAGTTTTTCTCTTGAGCTCGATGTCAGGAACACCTACAATAAATAATATAATCAAAACCAACTATGTATTTTATGTCATATATATCCCATAATTACATGTCAAAAATAACACACTTCATTACATACATCCAGATGAACAATTAGTTTTAGAGAATTAGTAAATATAGACAAAATACAAACTAGAAAAACCTTTGTTTCTTCATCTAATTAATATTTTTTAACATTGTATAAGTATCTAATAAATCAATAAAGATTTTTCAAAATATCCTATAAATTACTCACACATTTTATATCATTATTAATATGAATTGTAATTTTTTTCATCATAACCCAGGGAAATGGAGTGAAAATAATCGGTCCTCTCAGATTCTTATTAAGTCAATCATATAAAAGAATTTATTAAAATATAAGGCCCCGACCTTAAACCTTACTTAATATTGAATTAAATGAATAATTCACATTGAGGATATTTTCAGGTTTAGAGTTTTAGAGAATTAGAACATAACTGTTACATCTCAAAAGATTTACAAAGTAGATACTTACACTAAGTTTCCATAGAATAAAAAAACTCTTAAAAAGAAACATGTCTAGTTCCATGTTTTATATAGCATGAATTTCCCTTGATCCCATCCTTGACCCTATTCCACAATATGTCCTGTGGAAAACATTTCAAAAAAACTTGGAGTGAGCATAAAAAGCTCAGTAAGGGATACACAAAGAATGAAAACGGTTAGTTTATCAAAACAACAAGTAAACCATGTATACTTTATCAAAGTAATACCTTCACCTTCATGAAGTAGTAAAAACACTTCACTGAATAAAATATCATTACTTACCCTTTTGTAACTAAAGGATTACCATAAAAACCCATATAAAGAACACAAAACATATAAAGGTAACTTGGGACATAAACAAACTTAAATGGAATAACCATACGGTCGACTTCCACACAAACTAAATGGAATAGTCATACGGCCGACTTCCATACCCAATTCATTGGAGGTTATAATGTAACCATCCGTCCTGGTATTCACGGCACCACCCGTCATATGGTTTATCACATAACCACCCGTCAAATGTCCAAGTACCATTATAAAATCATAAGACATAAAACAAACATAATGGAAAGAAAAAATTTCCACACTTTGATCACAATATATCACTCAAATATATTGACATAACAAATCCATTATAAAAAACATTTTCAATACCAAAATACATAAAAGATTATATGGTATTTATTTCATTTTAAAAACATCACGGCTTGTTGAGGAAGCCAAATACAAAATAATACTCGCGGCGGTGGAAAAGGTCGTTGTCACCACGTGCGTTAAAAGAAACATTCCTTTTTGTCGTTTAGTAAAACGCTTTGTAGAAAAATATTCCTTTTGTATAAAAGTAAAATTAAAAAGGGTTTATACACCGTATAAAAGATAGTTGTGTATAAAATGAAATATGCCTCAATGAAAGAAGATTGAGACGAAGTCCCTTACCTCGGGTCTGACTTGACTCGATCGTTCTTTAACGTCCTGAATAATAAACTTGAGTTAATTTCTATTTGATTAAGAACATTTTTCAAGTTAATTATTCCTTTTATATCACTTATTTCCATTTTATAAACATTATGTAACCATTTAAGTTAATAATGTTTGTTTTGTCGATATTTGGTTCTTAAGTCGAAAGTGGACTTCTTACAATTACATGTTGTTCGTGTGGTCAAAGGTTCATTATATCCAGAATGATATTCATGATTTGGATATCATATATATCATATATATCCAGCATATACATGTATTTATAATATCACATAATCATTTAGAGGAAAGAAATGAAATGCACCGTTCATGGAGACGGTAAGCCGTACGTATGCATGAACGCTACTTTCATTTCTATGTCATATTAATGGAATTAAAACTAAATGAGAGGTATGTATATTATAATTCCATAATTATATTCATCATTTATATGTAACATACATTATATATATCCATTATAAATATGTACTTTTAATAGTACATTACATTTGGGGATAAGAAATGAAATGCACCGTTCATGGAGACGGTAAGCCGTACGTACGCATGAATGCTACTTTCATTTATATCTCATACATTAATGGAAATAAATAATAATGATATAGAGGTATATTATAATTACAGTATAACATCATATATAATAACTTTAAATCCATCCTTTATACATCCCAGATATGGCATTAACGAATCACATCACTTTGAGGGGGCGGTAGTCCGCACTTCCTAAAATGAAATTATCGTGTTTACCCACAATGGAAACCATAAAGGTATGCCCAAAATGAAAAATACAAAAGCTTAAGGAAAACATAAACATATTATATATCATATATAAATATAGTGTCATCTTAATGACCACCTTTGAAGGTGTTAAAAATATTTTGAACAATCATCGTTTCAGGAGGCAAAAATTCACCATCCACGGAAACAGTATGTTCTTTAACCATTAGATGTAGGTGTGTGTAAGTGTAGCTCGAATCATTCTT
Organism: Viscum album; assembly: GCA_963277665.1. Taxonomy (NCBI): domain Eukaryota; kingdom Viridiplantae; phylum Streptophyta; class Magnoliopsida; order Santalales; family Viscaceae; genus Viscum; species Viscum album. Next base: position 987,647,361 of record OY728159.1, on the reverse strand, counting down.
ATAAAAACATCCTAGTATATTTAAGATACTGGAGTTGTTACAAAAGAAATGAATAAAAAGAGTTTATGGTGTTGTAGAAGCAAAATAAAACAAACGGACTCAAGTGAAGACATTACCTTAAAATCGTGTAAGTCCCTTTGGTTTGAGCTCAAAGGCTTCCTTGGGAAGACTTCTGCCCAAAGTGAGGTTTCAAGGAGTAATAGAGGGAAGTGGAGAGACAAAATGGGCAGGGGTGGCCGATCCAAAGGCTTTGGAAGTGTGGTTAAGGTGGTAGAGGTGGGGGCCTTTTATAAGAGGAGAGGAGGGGCACTCTTGGAAAGTAAGGAAATGTTACTTTATTTTAGAATGAGTTTCGGATTTTAATAGTCCCACATTGATGTGTTTCGAGGCTAAGGTGATAAGGGTTCTAAATCCACCCATCCAATAGGTTTTGGACATTTTTAGGTCTTAAATTTTACATTATCTTTCCATTTTATTTAAATCGTAAAATAATGAGGTCATCGCTGCATCATCATGATTTCATAAATAATTTAATTTATTTAATATCTAAAAATTATTAAACAAATACGATTATGTAGGAAATCTTTTTATCTTTCCAATGAATATTTATAGTCCAAAATATCATTTATGTATACAAAATTAAAAATATTTTACTTAGGTGATACATTCTTTGTTACATTTAACATTCTTTAAAAATAAAAAGATAAAAAGTCACTTTCTAACAAAAGTGATTCCATGGGGCCCCCATGTTTGGCAAAAGGCATCCCATGGTCGGCCATGAGACAACCAGTAGCCTTAGGACACATTTTGTGGTCATTTTTTATTATTATGATATTATCTTATTATCTTTAACTACCCGATTACTCATTAATCAAGATAATTAAAGATAATTACCGTCGTTACTATTCATAATGTCCAAAAAAAAAAGAGTATTAATTAAATAATTTGGACCTTCTGATTCCAAATATTTAATCCATTTTACCAAATTACAAACACATAAATTGCAGTAATTAATTTAAAAAAACTTCCCGTTGTCAAAACAAATAGCGGGTTTTTTAGAAACAATATTTATGAAAAGTTTGGCACTTGTTTATGCCTAATTCCAAAGTGAAATTAATCCCAATAACCATCATTGAATTACATGGTAAAAATATATTCTAATTACACTTTAAAACAAATTAAAAAAATAATATAACAATATAATTAAATTATATGAAAAAGCAGTTTTGATGTAAAATGCGGTATTTTTCACTATTCATTGAAAAATGAACATTGTCAGAAAAATACCAAAAATTAACCCAAGGTAAATTGCAATGTCCCAATCATAAATAATATGTTTATTTTGAAAAATAGATCTTACAAAATTGTCAAAAATTGGATTTAAAATGGGTTCACCATCAAAAGGCGGTCAGTCAACCTTTTAAAGAATATTAGAATGTTTATGCTTAAAAACTGGATTCATTTGCATTTGTAATCCTCTAAAATTTATTGTAAAGAGTAAAAATATTTGACAAACATATATAATAATATTTTAGTTATTTCTATCCTTTCCCGCCAATACAACGACTATGTGTTATCTACCATTTAAAATAATATTATTTTACTACTAGTGTGCAACGTAAGATTTCAATGAAACTCTTTGTTGCGTATCGGGTACGATATCGAACATAGAAACCCCTTTAAAGTAAAATTAATATATAATTCGTAAATACTAATAAATATGAAAATGTTTTATTCATTATTTACCTGGGATGTTACATCCTTCCCCCCTTTTGGGAATTGGTTCCTCGCAATTTTATTCACTTATCAAAATAAGTGGGGGTGTTTATCCCTCATAGCATTTTCAGATTCCCATGTTGCCTCTTCAACCATATGGTTTTTCCAAAAAACCTTTACCTGGTGGATTACCTTATTTCTCAACACTTGCTCTCTTCGGTCAAGAATCTGGACTGGTTGTTCTTCATAAGAGAGGTTCTCTTCCAGCTGAACTACCTCTGGACTCAAAACATGAGATGAATCTGGCATATACTTCCTCAACATCGAAACATGAAAAACTTTGTGTACCTGAGATAAAATTAGAGGTAAATCCACTCGGTAACCAACTGATCCAACTCTCTCTAGAATTTCATATGGTCCAATGAACCTTGGACTCAGCTTTCCTTTCTTACAAAATCTCATCACACTTTTCCATGGAGAAACCTTGAGAAAAACATGATCAGCTACCTCAAAAGATAGATCATTCCTCCGGTTATCCGCATAACTCTTCTGCCTACTTTGAGCTGTTCTCATGTGTTTCTGAATTAACTAAACTTTTTCTGCCATCTCTCCTACCAATTCTGGTCCCATCAGCTTCCTTTCACCCACTTCATCCCAAAATGCTGGAGTTCGACACCGCTTCCCATATAATGCCTCAAATGGTGCCATCTGTATACTGGAATGAAAACTGTTGTTATAAGAAAACTCAACCAAAGAAAGATGTTGGTCCCAACTTCCCTGATAATCCATCGAACAAGCTCGTAGCATATCCTCCAAGGTCTAAATTGTTCTTTCTGACTTCCCATCTGATTGCGGATGAAAATATGTACTAAAATTTAATTCTGTACCCAACGACTTCTGAAGTCCTTTCCAAAAGTTAGAAGTAAAACTGGGATCACGATCAGACACAATGGAGAGAGGAACTCCATGTAACCTGAATATCTCTTTAAGATACAGACGGGAAAGTTGATCTAGGGAAAAAGTATCGCGTATAGCAAGGAAATGAGCAGATTTATTCAAGCGATCAATAATAACCCAGATTGCATTATTACCTCTAGATGTCTTTAGTAATCCCATGACAAATCCATGGATATATTTTCCCATTTCCACTCTGGCACTGGTAAAGGCTAAAGCATCCCTTTCGGTAACTTCCGCTCTGCTTTAACTTGTTGACATGTCAAACACTTCACAGTAAAATCAGAAATATCTCTTTTCATTCCATCCCACCAGTAATACTCCTGCAGATCTCTATACATCTTAGTACTGCCAGGATGAACTGAAAACGAAGAACTATGAGCTTCACATAACAACTCTTTCTTCAACTTTGAATCACAAGGCACACACAATCTCTTCCAAAATCTCAAAACACAATCATTATCAATGTTGAATTCAGGCAACTTACCCTTCTGAACCAACTCTACCTTTTTCTGCAACTCACTTTCTTGCTTCTGTGCTTGCTTGATTCTGTCTGATAGAGAAGATTTCACTAATACCTGAAGCAAAACAGAGGAACTTCCTGCACCAACAACTTCTATTCCAAACTTCATCAAATCAAAAACCAAAGGATCTCGTTCCAAACGTAGCATGGTTAATGAAGCATTACTTTTTCGACTCAAATCATCGGCCACTTTATTTGATTTTCCCGGATAGTAGTGAATTGTACAATCATAATCCTTGATTAATTCCAGCCATATCCTCTGTCTCATGTTCAATTCTTTCTGAGTGAATATAAACTTTAAACTTTTGTGATCAGTATATATTTCACACTTTACTCCATAAATATGATGCCTCCAAAATTTTAAAGTAAAAACAACAGCAGCTAATTCCAAATCAAGTGTAGGGTAATTTACCTCATGAGTTTTCAACTGACGTGAAGCATAAGCAATTACCTGATCATTCTGCATAAGGACACAGCCAAGTCCCTTCAATGAATCATCACTGTATATAACAAACTCACCATTCCTAGAAGGAAGTGCCAAAACTGGAGCATTCACCAATATTCTTTTCAACTCCTGAAAACAATCATCACATTCTTTTGTCCAGATGAACTTAACACCCTTCCGAGTTACCTTAGTCATTGGACTAGATAACCGTGAAAAATTTCAACAAACCTTCGGTAGTAACCTGCCAAACCAAGATAACTATGGATCTTGGTTACATTTGTGGGTCTTGGCCATTCTTCAAAAAATTTTGTTTTAGCAGGATCAACAGTTATGCCATCTTTTGAAACAATGTGACCAAGGAAAGAAATTTTTTGTAACCAAAACTCACACTTGCTGAATTTTCCATATAGTTTCTTTTCTTTTAGGGTTTGCAAGATAACCCTTAAATGACTTTCATGCTCCTCTTTACTTTTAGAAAACACAAAAATATCATCGATGAAAACAACCAAAAACTTATCCAAGAACTCATGTAAAATTCTATTCATAAGGTCCATGAATACAGCAGGTGCATTGGTTAACCCAAAAGGCATAACTACAAATTCATAATGGCCATATCTAGTACAGAACGCAGTCTTTGGAACATCTTCTTCTTTTACCTTCAACTGATGGTACCCCAACCTCAAGTCAATCTTTGAAAAATATTGAGCTCCCTGGAGCTGATCAAACAAATCATCGATATGAGGCAAAGGATACTTGTTCTTAACAGTAATATTATTCAAGGCTCTATAATCAATGCAAAGTCTCATTGATCCATCTTTCTTTTCAACAAACAAGACAGGAGCACCTCATGGTGATGTGCTAGGTCGAATGAAACATTTATCTAATAACTCCTGCAATTGCTTCTTTAACTCTAAAAGTTCAACTTGAGCCATTCGATAAGGGGGTTTTGAAATTGGCTTAGAATCAGGAACTAAGTCAACAGTAAATTTAACTTCCCGATCATGAATAATACCAGGCAACTCATCAGGAAAAACATCAAGATACTTATTTACCACTGGTACATCATTAATCTGAACAGTTCCTTTATTTTCTACAATATGTGCAAGGTAACATTCATTTCCATATTTTACAAGTTTCTCAACTTCCTGATATGTTATCAAAATCAAGGGTTCATTCTTGTACACAAACTGAAAATCATTCTGAAAAGAAACCATTTTAGCTCTGCAGTCAATCTTAGCATGATAAACAGAAAGTCAGTCCATGCCCAAAATAACATCAAACTCTACTAGAGGAAAAACAATAAGGTTTTCTGGTAGATTCTTTCCACACACAAGGATAGGGAGATTCTTATAATTCCTTTTTGTCTCAACGTTCCCTCCAGGTGTTTTTACCATAAGTTTAGGGTTCATATCTTGAGATGAAATTTCCAATTTACTAGAAAACTTCTTAGAAATGAAAGAATGTGTAGACCCTGAATCAAACAAAACACTGGCATAATCTGCACAAACAAACAGTGTACCTGATACTACTTCATTCGATGGCCCAACATCCGCTGAAGTTGTTGCAAAGGATTTCACCACCCCTTTATGCTTGTAGTCTGGCTGCTTTCCCCCAGTTGAGTTCTTCGTTAGACACTCATTTGCATAATGACCCATTTCATTACACTTAAAACATCTTACCGCTAGCTTTTCATTGCATACTTGATCATCTTCCTTACAGTTACGAGCAATATGATCGGACTTACCACACCGAAAGCACTTACCAGACTTGGATAAACATTCTCCAGGATGCATTTTACCACACCTCTCACAGGATGGATATTTGGTTTTCTTACCTCCTTGCTTCTTTGATGAATTCTTCCCCTTTGCCTGCCAACTGGACCTCTTATTCTGTTGTTTGTCATAGAACACCTGATCATCGGCAAACTCCATTTCCACCTTCTCCGCACATCGAACAAGTTTTTCATAAATTTTGAACTCACGAGAAGCTAAATCCCTTCGATACTTTGTCTTTAACCCTGAGTAAAAATGGTTTATTTTACTATCAAGATCTCGTATGAAGTTTGGAGCATACCTTGCCAATCGAGTGAACTTTGCTTCATAAGTAGCCACTGAGTCATCCTCCTACCTCAATTCTAAGAACTGTTTTTCCATCCTAAGACGAACCACCTTAGGAAAATATTTCTCAAGAAACATACCTTTGAATTTTTCCCAGTGAAGATCATCAATATCATCACTATCCCTGATATTTTTCATCATCGACCACCACTGATCAGCTTCACCTTCAAAACGCTAAACAAGAAGACTAACCTTTTGATGTTCTGAACACCCCATGACATCAAAAATATTCTTTAGTGCTTTAATCCACCCTTCAGCTTGCACGGGGTCAGATAATCCTCTGAATGATGGGGGATGTTGCCTCATGAAATGTTCCACCACTGACATGTTCCTCTAGGGTTGATCTGGCTGATCTCGTGCATGGATACCACCACCATTTATAGCCTGAGTCAACTTTTCCATCACTACAACAAACTTTTCAGTTCCAATTCTGACCATCTAAGGTTGCTGATTTGGAAGGTTGTCTTCCTCCTGTTGTCATCCGAACATAGCTTCTTTGTTTCCTCTATAGAAAACCATTCTGAACACGGAAATATCTTAGGCGAAGAAACATGGTAATCTTTAAATGCTATATCATTTCAATCATAGCATAAATTAACTTATAATTTAACAATTTTCTAACTCCTAAATTTGTCTAAACCGACATTTGATACCAACTATAAGGTCCCGGCCTTAAACATCTCTTAATATTGAATTAAATGAATAATTCACATTGAGGATCTTTTTAGGTTTAGAGTTTTAGAGAATTAGAACATAACTATTACATCTCAAAATATTTTCAAAGTAGACACTTCTACTATGTTTCCATAGAATAAAAAAACTCTTAAAAAAACATGTCTAGTTCCATGTTTTATATAGCATGAATTTCCCTTGATCCCATCCTTGACCCTATTCCACAATAATTCCTGTGAAAAACATTTCAAAAAAACTTGGGGTGAGCATAAAAAGCTCAGTAGGGGATACACAAATAATGAAAACTGTTAGTTTATCAAAACAACAAGTAAACCATGTATACTTTATCAAAGTAATACCTTCACCTTCATGAAGTAGTAAAAAATCTTCACTGAATAAAATATCATTACTTACCCTTTTGTAACTAAAGGATTACCATAAAAACCCATATAAAGAACACATAACATATAAAGGTAACTTGGGAAATAAACATACTTAAATGGAATAACCATACGGTCGACTTCCACACATACTTAATGAAATAGCAATACGGCCAACTTCCATACCCAATGCATTGGAGGTTATAACGTAACCACCCATCCTAGTTTTCACGGCACCACCCGTCATATGGTTTATCATGCAACCACCCGTCAAATGTCCAAGTACCATTATAAAATCATAAGACATAAAACAAACATAATGGAAAGAAAACATTTCCACACTTTGATCACAATATATCACTCAAATATATTGACATAACAAATCCATTATAAAAACCATTTTCAATACCAAAATACATAAAAGATTATATGGTATTTATTTCATTTTAAAAACATCACAGCTTGTTGAGGAAGCCAAAGACAAAATAATACTCGCGGCGCCGGAAAAGGTCGTTGTCACCGCGTACGTTAAAAGAAACATTCCTTTTTGTCGTTTAGTAAAACGCTTCGTAGAAAAAGATTCATTTTGTATAAAAGTAAAATTCAAAGTGGTTTATACATCATATAAAATATAGTTGTGTATAAAACGAAATATGCCTCAACAAAAGGAGATTGAGACGAAGTCCCTTACCTCGGGTCCGACTTGACTCGATCGTTCTTTAACATCCTGAATAATAAACTTGAGTTAATTTCTATTTTCTTAACAAAATTTTTCAAGTTCATTATTCCTTTTATATCACTTATTTCCATTTTATAAACATTATGTAACCATTTAAGTTAATAATGTTTGTTTTGTCGATATTTGGTTCTTAAGTCGAAAGTGGACTTCTTACAATTACATATTGTTCGTGTGGTCAAAGGTTCACTATATCCAGAATGTTATTCATGATTTGGATATCATATATATCATATATATCCAGCATATACATGTATTTATAATATCACATAATCATTTAGAGGTAAGAAATGAAATGCACCGTTCATGGAGATGATAAGTCCTACGTACGCATGAACGCTACTTTCATTTCTATGTCATATTAATGGAATTAAAACTAAATGAGAGGTATGTATATTTTAATTCCATAATTATATTCATAATTTATATGTAACATACATTATATATATCCATTATAAATATGTACTTTTAATAGTACATTACATTTGGGGATAAGAAATGAAATGCACCGTTCATGGAGACTGCAAGCCGTACGTACGCATGAACGCTACTTTCATTTATATCTCATACATTAATGGAAATAAATAATAATGATATAGAGGTATATTATAATTCAAGTATAACATCATATATAATAACTTTAAATCCATCCTTTATACGTCCCACATATGGCATTAACGAATCATATCACTTTGAGGGGGCGGTAGTCCGCACTTCCTAAAATGAAATTATCGTGTTTACCCACAATTAAAACCATAAAGGTATACCCAAAATGAAAAATACAGAAGCTTAAGTAAAACATAAACATATTATATATCATATATAAATATATTTTCATCTTAATGGCCACCTTTGAAGGTGTTAAAAGAATGTTGAACAATCATCGTTTCGGGAGGCAGAAATTCGCCATCCACAGAAACAGTATGTTCATTAACCATTAGATGTAGGTGTGTGTAAGTGTAGCTCGAATAATTCTTATAACAATATCCTAGTATATTGAATATACTGGAGTTGTTAAAAAACAAATGAATAAAAAGAGTTTAGGAGGTTGGAGAAGCAAAATAAAACAAACAGACTCAAGTGAAGATATTACCTTAAAATCGGGTAACTCCCTTTGGTTTGAGCTCAAAGGATTCCTTGGGAAGACTTCTGCCCAAAGTGAGGTTTCAAAGAGTAATAGAGGGAAGTGGAGAGACAAAATGGGCAGGGTTTGTCCGAGCCAAAGGCTTTGGAATTGTGGGTAAGGTGGTAGAGGTGGGGTCCTTTTATAAGAGGAGAGGAGGGGCACTATTGGAAAGTAAGGAAATGTTACTTTATTTTAGAATGATTTTCGGATTTTAATGGTCCCAAATTTATGTGTTTCAAGGATAAGGTGATAAGGTTTCGAAATCCACCCATACAATAGGTTTTGGACATGTTTAGGTCTTATATTTTACATTATCTTTCCATTTTATTTAAATCGTTAAATAATGAGGTCATCGCTGCATTATCATGATGTCATAAATAATTTAATTTATTTAATGTCTAAAAATTATAAAAAAATACTATGATGTAGTAAATCTTTCTAGCTTTCCAATGAATATTTATATTCCAAAAGATAATTTATGTAGACAAAATTAAAAATATTTTACTTAGGTGATACATTCTTTGTTACATTTAACATTCTTTAAAAATAAAAAGATAAAAAGTCACTTTCTCACAAAATTGATTCCATGGGGCCCCCAAGTTTGGAACAAGGCATCCCATGGTCGGCCATGAGACAACAAGTTTCATTAGGACACATGTTGTGGTCATTTTTTATTATTATGATATTATCTTATTATCATTAACTACCCGATTACTCATTAATCAAGATAATTAAAGATAATTACCGTCGTTACTATTCATAATGTCCAAAAACAAAAGAGTATTAATTACATAATTTGGACCTTCTGATTACAAATATGTAATCCATTTTACCAAATTACAAACACAGAAATTGCAGTAATTAACTTAAAAAAACTTCTCGTTGTCAAAACAAATAGCGGGTTTTTTATAAACAATATTTATGAAAAGTTTGGCACTTGTTTAGGCCTAATTCCAAAGTGAAATTAATCCCAATAACCATAATTGAATTACATGGTAAAAATATATTCTAATTACACTTTAAAACAAATTAAAAAGATAATATAACCATATAATTAAATTATATGAAAAAGCAGTTTTGATGTAAAATGCGGTATTTTTCACTATTCATTGAAAAATGAACATTGTCAGAAAAATACCAAAAATTAACCCAAGGTAAATTTCAATGTCCCAATCATAAATAATATTTTTATTTTGAAAAATAGAGCTTACAAAATTGTCAAAAAGTGGATTTAAAAGGGGTTCACCATCAAAAGGCGGTTAGTCGGCCTTTTAAAGAATATTAGAATGTTTATGCTTAAAAACTGGATTCATTTGCATTTGTAATCCTCTAACATTTATTGTAAAGAGTAAAAATATTTTACAAACATATATAATAATATTTTAGTTATTTCTTTCCTTTCCCGCCAATACAACGGCTATGTGTTAACAACCATTTAAAATAATATTATTTTATTACTAGTGTGCAACGTAATATTTCAATGAAACTCTTTGTTGCGTATCGGGTATTCTATCGAACTTAGAAACCTCTTTAAAGTAAACTTAATATATAATTCATAAATACTAATAAATATGAAAATGTTTTATTCATTATTTACATGGGATGTTACATAAAATCATAATTATGGAATTCTTAATATTAAAGGAATATATAATATAAATTTTTTAATAATAAACTAGAATTGAGATGAATTTATATCAATGAGAATATATGAAAAAATGGATATCATAATTTACTGATCTCAAAAATGTTTAAATGTATAATGATGGACAACAAAACCTTATCTTAATTCCTTCTTCCATGAAAATATCTTATTATGGGATCAGGTATAAAAATAAATCCAACTAGTTCTATCTCATAAAATTAATCTTTGCATCTCAGGGATATGTAATTCTATTCCCACTCATCTTATATTTATTTATAATTTATTTATCATTAATTTCAAAAATCCTTTTAATTCCAATTACTATGGAACAACTTATGGAATAAAAACATGACCATATATATAATGAAATATAATTATTTCCCAAAAAAAATAAACCGACATTTGAGGAAAATAATCTACTAAAATATCAATACTACACCAATATCAATAAAGGGATAACATTATCATAACCCACCCATTTAAAGAATGATGATGGTTAAATAATACCTAATATAATATTAAATAATCATTAATATTATAATAACATTATATAGAATGCAAATACTATTCCATCTCTTAACACATAAATATTCATTCTACGTCAACATACTATAATTTAAATATATAAAATTATTTTTTCACTATACATAATGTAATGTGTATACAGTTAAGTTATTGCTGGAATAACATTATCATAATTCAAATTGATAATCATTTTTGGTGGATAGAATACAATATATACCCAATGAAACAATGTAAACATGGTTGTGAGTTGACATAAATGGATAGAAAACAACAAAAATAATGTATCAAAGAGTATTAAAAAATAAGGGATTAAGAATATAATTGTTTGATACAACGGTGTCAATCAAAAAAATGAAAATATCTGTATAATGGGACTTATATTGAATCATCAACCCATTTATTTTAAATAATATCAAAAATTATAATTGAACTAGTAGAGAAAACCTAAAATATCATTTTGAAAAAGAAGATATCATTAACATAAAAACAATATTTACATGTCACATAATGTTGTAACATTTAAAATGGTCGCAGGAATTCTAATAAAAACCAGTAATTTAAAATATTATCCCCATTAATATGTCATTGTAAATATATAATGATTACTATCATGTAAAATAGTGGTAACAATAAATGAACTAAAAGTTCATGAATACTCTCTTTTTATTATTTTTAAAATACCATTGTTAAAAGATCAAATTGTATGACGAGTGCACAAGAGCCTCAGCCCAGTTGTTGATGACTCGCTAGGTGCATCCAAGAGACCCGAGATCAAATCAGGGTGGAGGCATAATTCCGGGTACTGTAGCAGTACTGTAGCAGGAACTGTTCGGTACTATAGCAGCCGAAACTATTCATCCATCTGGGCCTTCGAGCCACTGGTTTGGTTCTCGGGTCCTGCAAGGCTTTCGGGCCACCCAAGGCCTTCGGGCCAGTTGATTCTCAAGGACTTCGGGCCACCTTAAGGCCTTTGGGCCACCCCAAGGCATTCGGGCCACATGAATGCAGACCCCAGACACACTACAAAAAAGGAGCAGCCCCAGAAGAGGATTCAGAGCAGGTGCACTCACCAGAGCAGAGCCAAATGGATTGTCAGAATGAGAGGGTATGGCTATGCCATCGGTACCAGCCTGTACTTTCACGAGAAGCCTAGCTAGACGGTCATGCAAAGGTGGAGAGCTACTATCAAGATGTAGATGCTGGGGAGGGGCAGTTCCTTGTAGATAGTCTGGTTGAATTCCCTAAGACCTTTGGGTCATGTAATCTCTTAAGCCTACGGTCCATGTAATATCTGAGCCTATGGGCCTTGTAAGTGTTCCCTCTCATCCCTTTAAAGGGGGGTTATAAAAATCAATAAAAAATGAAGGCCTTCGGGCCATTCAGGCAGACATTGTATGACGAGTAAAAAATAATTCATTTGAATTAAAAGATAATATTCCAAAATTGTTTACTAAATTTCCATATATTGAACTATTATGACTCTAAAATTTACCCATAGAAAATAAATTTTTTTAATGATTCATTATATCTCATGGAATGATGACTTGATTTATCAATATTACTTATGAGTAGTATACAACATAATGTAAGAAATATTTCCAAAAGTAAAATTATTGATTTAGAAATATAAATTCATATAAATCAAATATAATACTACATAATATAATAATTTTTAATATTTTAACAAACTTTTACATCCAAGAGATCATAACACAATGATTTAAAATTGAGTTACCAAAAAATACAAACGAGTGGGATGACAACTATTTCAAAATCTAATTGATGACAACAAAATAATTTATTTTATCATTTGTCATGATAAATTATTATATATGATAGTGATACATCTATGGGAATTTAATTCACAATTCCAAGGGAAACATTTTGTGTAATGTGTAAATGACCCAATGAATTAGAATTGAGACCAATAGAACCATTGTGACTGGAGTAACATAAAAATCATAATCCCATGAAAGGGTGGTATTTTAATTAATCTTAAAATACAATTATTAAACAATAATTTATGATATTATATATCATATAGTAATTATATATAACAAATATATAATATTGAATTCATTATAATAAGCATGACTAAAAGTGAAGAAATTTAAGGAAAACCACTTTCCTCAACCTATATTCCTTCTCCATTTACAAAAATAAAATTAAATAATTAAATTAAGATAATTAAATACATACACAATAATATTTTCATATCAATAATAATTTAAAATCATAGTTAATAATAGTTATCTATATAAGTTTATTTTTACCTATTTTTAAAAGTGGGTGTGTGTAATCAATATCGCTTTAACATAGTTTCCAAAAATAGATATTGGTATATATATTTTTTAATAATTATCTCATTATTATAAATATAAGGCACTATAATTGAATAAAAAAATGGTTTCTAATAATATAATTTCATTACATGGATCATTTTTTACCAACCATGAAGATAATATTAGTGGTGATGATGTTTTATTGATTCTTAACAAACTAAAGTTGATTTATTAATTAAAGTTTTAAATTTTGATATTTCATTACAAGACCCAAAGACTATATTTACATATTTATATCATATTATCATAGTAAATATGTACTTATATTCAACCATTATAGAAATTTATTTTAATGTTCAAGTAGTGGGTTAAACAAACCCCAACATAAATCTAATAAGATTAATGAATGATTAGTATATTGATCAATTATAATATAATTATAATAATAAGAACAAAATATTATTTTGAGATTATTTGAATTATATATAATAATTCAAAATAATTATAATGTTATGATAATTTAAATAATTCAATAACCAAGAAAATCAAAATAATTTTCAACATAGTTCCCACAATTAAAATGGTTGAATCAATAATAATATTTTTTTGATTATATAGTTATTAATTTTTATAGAATATAACCCAAATGATATCATAAATATTATATTTATCATTTAATCTCACAGTAGTTAAATAAAATGTATTATTTTTAATAAAATAAATATAGAAAGCTACCATTCTTGAGAGGAATCAGTCCACACATATACATGGTTGATGGTTTTTTTTTCCACACCAGAAGAGAATTTATTAATAAAAATTAATTTCTCAAAAGACTAAGAAAATTATAAATATAATGATTATTTATTGAATTACCCTTTAATACAATCATTGTATGGGGTGAATAAAAAACACAAGTTTCCTTATGGATGTTGTAATCCGAACAATGTAGAAATTATCGTTTTATATTTCTTTATAGAAAATGAAAAATATGAAAATTGATTATTCATATATCCTAATAACATCAATTATATATGTCGTTCATATTATATTATATATGGAATTTAAAAATATTATTGTAATATAAAATTATAAAATAATGAATTTGTATATAAAAGATTACTCACATTGATAACTTTGAGATTTCCTTTAAAGATCCATTTGAAGTGGATGACATTCACTAATATATTTTTGCTAAAATTATAACATCCAACCCCTTCAAATTGTCTTCATTTGAGTTAGAGGTGATACATAGACTTAAGTGACTTCCCCAAGGCTTTAATGGATGGAACATAATGTTGACTTCCTCATTATCGGGGGGGGGGGGAATTTTACCTCTAAAAAGAAATAAACATACCAAACATTCCTTTCCCTAACAAACAACTCCATGATTAATATCAAAAATGTATTACAACTCAACCACATTTCCAAGTGAAAAAAATATAACTAAACCTATCCCATAACAATACCAAATCAGTTTACATAGAATAAAACAACAAAGACAAACCGGAAGACTCTATGAACAATCTCTATATATCCACACCTAGCTCCATGCTCCACCACTAGAAAACCACCCAAGAAACTCGATTAATCACGAAGTAAATGAGGTTCTTCACCATATCCTATGTCTCAGAATACACTATTTTCAAAACCACTAACATTCTAAAGTAGGGGTGAGTAATAATACTTAGTATGATTTCCCCAAATAACATCCATACTCATGCCACACATATAGAACTAGTTACAACATTTATAAAAAAAATATTGAAATCAATTTAAATAATGCAACAAATCCCAAGAGCACAAACGCATCCTCACCCAAGAATTTTTCCCAAATAAACACATTTATAACGAAAACCAATAATACAAGTCATTAACCATTTTTTCCCATTTCATATGGGAAAAACTCAATTAACCTCTCATGTTCGCACATTGGTATCCACCATATCAACAAATTCCATGAAATAAATATTTCTTACCCTTGATGGTGGAGTTTAACATCTAAAACTATGCATATTTATTATAGTCTTCACACAACATGACACCCTTTTTATAGTGGTACATCATCCCACTATCCATACCTTTGTATAGTGTTACATCATGCCACTATCCATCATTTCCATCACATTTTTAATCATTTAAGATAGATTCTATGCATCAAAAATATATACCAAAATCACAAAAACATAAAAATACACCAATTTCCAAAATCATATCAACCAATGCATGGAAATCCATACTAAACAACAATTTCAAAACCAAAAAAACCGTTAATCCAATCAAAACATCCAACAAGATGACAAAACAACTTCAATAAATCACTCATTATTTGAAACTGTAACACCCCAAGCCTCCACGGTACGTTTTTCTTTGAATAATGCAATATCTTGCATTGTACGGAACATTGAGATTCTAACACACACCACAACCAATCAAACTAGCCGTTATGAATAGTAATAACCACTTTTTGAAAATTTATACATTTTATATTTCAAAATAGACTTCATTTTTGGATTTGGAATATCGAAATAAGCTTAGCATGAATTTTTTGTTTTTTTTATAACTTTAATATTTTGATTAAAAGTGAAAATTAATAAATTTTAGTTAAAAAAAACTTTTTTAATCGAAATAACTATTAGTGATAAATTATCAATTTGAGTGGATTTAAAGTATGTTTAGAATATATTTTTAGCATTTAATACAATTTTGGTAATTGGACGTAATTTTACATTTAAATCGGACATAAACAAGTGTCAATATTTTGATAGTTATTATTTCATAAAAACATGTTTTTTGTTTTGACAGCGGGAATTAATTTTAAATTAATTTATGCAACTTTTTTGTTTTGAATTTGGAAAAATGGATTCCATATATGTAATCAGGATGTACAAATTTTTTAAATTGGTAACTCTTATTTTTAAACATTTTGAATAATTACTTCGGTAAATATTTTATTTACCATGGTAAAAGGGTAAATCCTGTAAATAAGGGTAAACAATAATATTATAATAATATTAAATTACCCTAAAACGTATCCTATCCTTATTGGCTGATATATTGAAGACAATTTTCATATTTGGGTCGATTTTGGGACCCTATGGAGTCACTTGTAAGTGATAATGACACTTTATATTAATTAAGTTAATGTTAATACAGAAATGAAAAAAGCATATATCTTTTGGAAAAATAATTTTTATATAGGGTTATATCTTTTAAATTTTAGACTATAAATATTAATTAGAAAGGTAAAAATTTTTCCTACATAATGGTATTTTATTTATAATTTTTATACATTTAATAAATAAATTTTTTTATGACACAATAATGATGTAGTATTTTTCTTATTAATGAAAGAATTAAATAATTGGTATTATAAATGTTAAAATAAATATAATTTGATAGATTTGATGTCATAAAAGAATTTTATTGGTTAATATGACATATTAGGATTGATTAAATGAATTTTTTTGGAATTAATAAAGTTTTTAAGACTTTATAAAAAATAAATTATTAAATAGTGTCAAAATTGACATAAATGGATTTTTAAAACAAATATTATATTATAAATTGATATAATATTCCTAAAAATATATTTATTGGCCAAAGGAGTAATATAATGATATGTGTATTATTAATGAACCACTTGGGTGTCTCATGGAAGTATATAACAAGTTTATTAACCATATAATATAAAAATATAAAGATACATGGTAAATGTCAAACTATTTAACTAAGAGTTAAATATAAATGATAAGGTTAATATAGCTATCCAAACAAGTCTAAAATAAATTTGTCGAAAGGATTTAGACCTATCTCCACTTTATCCTCTAAATAAGTAAATTTTGAGCCATTATAAACCGAATTTGAATTTATTATAAAATAATATTTTAAGATTTTCCTAAGCTTCCATCACCCCTCTTATAAAAGGGCACTCCCCCTTCTCTAAAATTCATGCCTTCAAAGCCTTTTGGTTCATAAAAAACCTACCCAAATATCCTCTAAACTTACCTAAATTTATCCTAGAGGCCTTCTTTTAGTCAGAAAGCCAACTTAAGGATCCCTTTTTATCAAATCAAATGGAAGAACCCAAAGAAGAGGTAATAATTCCACCACCCTCTTTCAAGTTCCTTTCTTCTTCCACTTCCTTTTTATTTGTTTTTTCCATTATAAAATAATAACTACAGTATATTCTAAATACTTTGATGTTATTATAAATATGGTACAACCAAATTAATTATTCTATCCATCCCTTTAATGACAGGTCACCATACGTGCGTACGTACGGCTTACCGTCTCCACGTCGTGGTGTAATTGTTATTCAATACATTATTATTTTGATGGGGATAATAATGATGTTTAATTCATGTAAATAAAAAATATAACATGATAATTATTCTGTATATATGATACCCAATCCAATTATATATTTTTCTAATATCAAAAAAATGATATTGTCACTGTGCGTACGTACGGACTACCATCTCCACGAACGCGATGAGATTCATTCCTCATCATATCCATTCAAGACTAAATTTCATTTGATGATTAAAAATAATTTTTAGAGACATGATATCATTCTGTATATGAATAATATATATCCCATCCATAACAAATATGGCTCACATGACAATGGGTATAAAGGAAAATGAATATGTTAACACCTGAAATGACGATAATACTAAGATATTATTAACAAATCAATGTTAAAAGATCATATATTATATCATATGTATGTATATGATTATTGTATAATTCAATAAAAATTATTTCACCATTATAAAGGATGTTAACATACACTCAACCAAGGAAAAATTACAAAGTAAGGGGTTTCTTATCTCACTTTTAATTCCTTGAGATTTCCATTGTTCACCACATATTAATTGCATGTGCTGTGTGTAAAGCCCATGATTGTATTCATTGTGTAATATAATTTAATTTATGTATATTTACATCATCATTTTATGATCCTCATTTAATGGGTGTATGTTTCTTAAGTTACCAAATCGATAAGGGATTTTGAAATTTCGATTTCCACTCATTCGACATAACGCACACTTTATTGATTATTTTACTCCATGATTATGCGTGGAATCACTATTTATTTTCTTATGTCATAATTTCCACTATAGTTTCTGTGGATATACTTTTGATACAATAATCACTCCATTGAAAAAGTTTCTATTCATCTATATGAACTTGATAAGAGTAATTTTAACTCAATCTCCATTTATTGAATTAAACATCTAATTCATTAGTGTGGTTTCTACAAGAATATGTGTGAATGTCCTATGATTGTTTTACACTGAATATCCAATCATATTGAGTAGATTTATATTTTTCACACAAAATTATGTCATTGATTTATCCTTTACCTAAGGATATAGTCTTTATAAGAGATTTCATCTCAATCTACATTCCATTGAGACTCCATTGTTGTTATACATCAAATCACTTTTATATGGTGTATATAATGTACTTTGACATAGTATATCATGAATCCCTTTATTCTAATGATATTAATAATTTTTTATTAACTCAATTATTTGTATTAATGTGTCTCTCTTTTGGTTAGGTACTCTAACAAAAATATCAGTTTAAATGTTTTAAAGATTTATTATTCTAAATCTTTCTCATTAATGTTCATGTTTTAAAAATGGTTTTAAGGAATTATTTATATGGAAATTAATGTTTTAAAATTAAAATTACTTTTTAATGTTTCAAAGTGGTATGCATTGATTCAAAAATCTATTTTTAAGTGGATTCTTGAACAATAGTTTGACTTTTAAATGATTTCAAAAAAAATGGGGATTCTTCTCTCTAATAGTTTTGATGATTATTTTCATCTATGTCAATATCCTTCATTATTATCGATAGAGGTTAATCTGATACAATACAATCTCCATATAATATCAAATGAGATATGTTTGACTCTGGATGTTCTATTTATATACCATTCATGGTTTGTGGATAAAGTATTGACATTTCGTATGCAATTTTTAATATGAATGTTTGTGTAATGTTTCAAACTTTTTATAATAGGAATGCATTGGACATAGTATGTGATGGGTAGAGCCCGTTATATCTCCTAGATACATCGTTAGGTCTAAAGAGACAAACTAGTGTATTGGCAGAAGGCCTTGACAAAATCTTATTTGTAGTCTTAGCACAAGGCCTTGACGATGTGGTTATGATAGTCTAGAATTATTCATTCCATCCTTATGAAAGTGGTTATTGATATTTCATGTGATTATTATACTAGTAGAATATCCATGTGAATATGTAAATGAAATTATTTCATTTTATTTTTTCCATATTATGTTGAAGTTCTAGTTTAAAAGGCTTTTTTTAGTTATAAATTGCCTTAAATGTTTATGATTTTTATGAAAGTTTCTGTTATATTGTTACCCTTACTAGGAATCTGAGCTCACCCCTTTCAATGTTTTATTTTTCCAGGATGTGAAGAAGTATTTTATGACTGAACTGCAGGGATAGTATATGGGATATCAGTGTTTTCTATGGAAACAATGTTGTTGTATTTTTTCATTTTATTATGTAATGTAAACCATGTGAATGTATCTAGTACTTCCAAGGCTACTAAACTAATTGGTCTTTTGAGACTTAATCTTTTGTGATCATGCCAATGATATGTAATAATGCATCGACTCTATGTTTCTGGGGTCAGGGCGTTATAGTTGGTATCATAGAAAGTTTAGTACAAACCATGGAAGCTAGATTTAGATAAACACTGATTAGAGCACATAGACCAAAGACGGACTTTTAGGATTAATGTAGAAGAACTTCCTAGAATTTTGGTATTGTAGTAGTTTTGTGAGTTTTCCGAGCAATACATCCCTGTCTGGATACGAGCAGGTAGAGGTGGATCTGGCATAGATATATAGGGTTAAAACCTGAAAACACCACTTTGAGCTAGACTCGAACATGAACTGGTGCATGACAACAGGCCTTGCAACACTCTTGGTTACGACACTCTCGGGGGATACTATTAGGATAATTTACATTTTATTTACAAAACGATTTGAAGGATTTTAATATAAGATGAGAATAAATGTCCTTGGTTAATCCTAAGGTGTTTCAAATTGAAAATATGTTGTCATGATATTCTCTAAATGATTTTATGACTACTATTACTCACACAATGCTTTCTAGTTTTAGTCAATGGAAAGATTCCAAGGGACTCATAGTAAGTTTGAGAATGATGTACAAGGTGGGAATAGTGGTGGAAATGAGCAAAAAAATGGATTGTTGATAGGCATAAAAGATATCATGTTCATGCCAAATCATTTTTCCAAAAATATGATCAACAACATATATATTAACCAACTCACGAACTAAGAAAATAAGAGAAAGGTGATGAATGATAAGAGCTCCAGCAGTGGAGAGAATGGAGAAAAGAATCCTAAATTTCCACCATGCAGGAAATGTGGAAGGAGGCACCCAAGAAAGTGTCTCAATGGAACAAAAAAATGCATTATATGTAGGAAAGAAGGACATATAGTGAAAAATTACCGAGAAAAAATAAAGAGTACTATGGAAGAAAATAAATTGTCCCCGGAATCCATTTATAGTCATTTTCTGTAAATGTAGGGGACTTGTACATTACCTGAGTAAATGCCCTATTCTATATGATATTTTCTTGGTCAAAGAAGAAGCTATGTGGAAATAAATGGTCTGAGAATTGTTTAAATGTATTAGTGCTCCTTGTTTATGGGATTACTTTGGAATAATTTTCTCTTGTATTTGTAACCCTGTAGTTTTCCATGTAAGAACGATATTTGAGGAATACTTATCTTTTATCTTGTGGATATAGTTATAAATAACCATTTCGTTTTATATGATCATTGGGTTTTAGGAAATTAAAAGTTATTATATTTTGGGATGAAAATGAAAGGTATGAGATAACATTTGTGGTTAAATTATTTTATGATTTTTTTAGGAATTTATCTCATTTTTTAATGTTATAAAATATAGTTTTTGAAAAGGGACAACACGCAGACTGTGTGACAACCCATCGCGTCGGACAAAGCTGTGGGAATCGAACCAAAAACCAAAGTGTGATTGGGAATTATCTCCAACCAGCGGACTACGTGAATTCCCTGGTTAGTTTGATTAATTATTTATAGTTAAATGATTTTATTGATCAATAATAAGTTGATTTGTGATCTTATGTCTTATCAAGTAAATACCCTTAGTATAGGAAAATGATTTGGTGATTAAGTGATAAATTTTATTTTGGAAGATGTTCTCTTTGTTGGGAATACTATGTGCCCATGGAAAATATAATACTATGGGATTTCATTTGAGAAGTAATGGTGGATTTTTATCTATGTATTTATTGTGGATTTATAGTTATTTGGGTTATTTATGGAAATGATTAACCTATAATAGAGAGTATGTGATTATGTTAATTACTTTTAAGTATGTGACATTAAGAGTAGTTGATTCCATTTGGAGATATAATTTAACGTGGAAGACTACATAACCAAGTTCTTCTAAGATTTTGGTTTCAATATTAGTTTGGATTATATTGATGTATTTTAGAAAAAAAATTTACGGAATGTTATTTATTTAACTTTGGGGTATTGCTGGTTTAATTTTAGAAATTAAGATTAGTGTTTCTTTATCGAATGGAATATCCTTTTAGGGGATCATCATATCTTATACTAACTGTTTTCGTTGTGATTAATCTCTAAAGACAAGGTAAATATATAGTTTATCATTCATGGATCATGTGATTCTATAGAAGTTTATTCTAGCTCTTCCAGTGTGACCAAGTCTTCTTTAATACTCATCGTTTTAAAAAAATTAGTTAGTGTTAAAAATTTATTAAAGATTTAAACTCTACTTAAAAAGTAAGTATATCTCTTTATGTTCTTAGTCAATCTCATAAATGAATTCCTAATCTTTATGTAATGTATCTTAAAACAAAAAAATGATGTTTGTTTACTTTTCCTACTGGGAGACTAATGACCGTTTGTTCCATCACATGTTTGTGGTTTTCTTGTTGTTAACTTTCTCCTAATCTTGTTTTATATCCCTCTCCATCAGAACTTGACACTTATTTTATCTTCCATATCAATTTTTTTCTACATGGAATCCTATTATGGGTTATCTTGGGTGACCTTTTTACTTCTCATTCTTTCTTTTAAAATGATAGTTTTATTGACTCTTTTTCTGATGTGGGACTTTCCATTATATTCCCAAGACCAATTTTAAAACTCATGAGGACGTAATTTATTGAAGGAGGGGATAATGTAACACACCAAGCTTCTATGGTACGTTTCCCTTTGAATAATGCAATAGGTTTCATTGTACAGAACATCGAGATTCTAACACACACCACAACCAATCAAACTAGCCGTTATGAATAGTAATACCCACTTTTTGAAAATTTATACATTTAATATTTCAAAATAGACTTCATTTTTAGATTCTTAATATTGAAATAATCTTAGGGTGAATTTTTGGTACTTTTCTGATAACTTTCATATTTTGATGAATAGTGAAAATTAATAAATTTTAATTAAACACAACTTTTTTAATTGAAATAATAAATAGTGATAAATTATGAATTTGATTGGTTTTAAAGTATATTTAAAATATATTTTTACTATTTAATAAAATTATGGTCATTGGACGTAAATTCACATTTAAACCGGACATAAACAATGTCAATATTTTGATTGTTATTATTTCCTAAAAACACACTTTTTGTTTTCAAAGCGGGAATTAATTTTAAATGAATTTCTACCACTTCAATGTTTGGAATTTAGAAAAATATATTTCATATTTGGAATCATGATTTCCAAATTGTGTAAATAGTTAACTCTTATTTTTACACATTTTGAATAATTATTTCGGTAAATATTTTATTTATCATGGTTAAAGGGTAAATCCGGTAAATAAGGGTAAACAATAATATTATAATAATATTAAATTACCCTAAAACGTGTCATAACCATATTGGATGATACATTTCTTAATTTGGGAATCTTTGGGTCGATTTTGGGATCCCCATGGAGCCACTTTTAAGTGATAATGACACTTTATATTAATTAAGTTAAAGTAACTACAAAAATAACAAAAGCATTTATCTTTTAGCAAACTAATTTTTACATAGGGTTATATATAAATGATAAGGTTAATATAGTGACCCAAACATGTCTAAAATCTATTGGTTGAAATTATTTCAACCCATCCCAACCTCAGCCTAAAAATAAGTCAATTTGTAGCCATTATAAACCGAATATTAATTTATTATTAAATAATATTTTATGTTTTTTCTAAGGTGCCCCTCACTCCTCTTATAAAAGGGAACCCCCCATTATCTCAAATTCACACCTTCAAAGCCTTTTGTTTCGACCAACCCCTGCCCAAATATCCTCTCAAATTCCCTCAATTTATCCTAGAGGCCTTCCTTTAGTTATAAAGACAACTTAAGGAGCCCTTTTGATCAAATCAAAAGAAAGAACCCGAAGAAGGGGTAATAATTTCACCACCCTCTTTCAAGTTCCTTTCTTCTTCCACTTCCATTTTCTTTGTTTTTTCCATTATAAAATAATAACTCTAGTATATTCTATATACTTATAGGTTATTATAAATATGGTACAACCGAATTCATTAATCTATCCATCCTTCAATGACATGTCACCATACGTGTGTACGTACGACTTACCATCTCCATGTCAAGGTGTAATTGTTATTCAATACATTATTGTTTGGATGGGTATAATAATTATGTGTAATTCATGTATATAATAAATATAACATGATAATTATTCTGTATATATAATATGAAATCCAATTATATATTATTTTAATATCAAAAGAATGATATTGTCATTCGTGCGTACATACGGACTATCGTCTCCAAGAACGCGATGAGATTCATTACCCATAGTATCCATTCGAAACTAAATTTCATTTGATGATTAAAAATAGCGTTTAGAGACAAGATATCATTATGTATATGAATAAGATACATCCCATCCATAACAAATATGTCTCACATAACAATGACTATAAAAGAAAACTAATCTATTAACACCGGAAATGACGATAATACTAAGATATTATTAACAAATCAATGTTAAAAGATCATATATGATATCATATTAATGTTTATTATTCTTTTATGATTAAATTACAATTATTTTAACATTATACATGAGGTTAACCTACCCTTGACCAAGGAAAAAATACAAAGTAAGGGGTTTCTTATCTCACTTTTAATTCTTTGAGATTTCCATTGTTCACCACTTATTTATTGCATGTGGTGTGTGTACTGCCCATGATTGTATTCATTGTGTAATATACTTTAATTTATGGATATTTACATCATAATTGAATGATCCTTATTGCATTGGTGTAAGTTTTTTAAGTTTCTAAATCGATAAGGGAATTTGAAATTTCGATTTTCACTCATTCGGCTTTACGCATACTTCATTGATTATTTTACTCCAAGATTATGTGTGGAATCACTATTTATTTTCTTATGTCATAATTTCCACTCCCCTTTCTGTGGATATACTTTTGATACAATAATCACTCCATTTATAAATTCTCAAGTCATCGATATGAACTTGATAAGAGTAATTTTAACTCAATCTCCATTTATTAAGTTAAACATATAATTCATTTGTGTTGTTTCTACAAGAATATGTGTGAATGTCCTATGATTGGTTTACACTGAATATCCAATCATATTGGGTGTATTTATATTAGTCACACATAATTATGTCGTTGATTTATCCTTTACCTAAGGATATGGTCTTTATAAGAGATTTCATCTCAATTTACATTCCATTGAGAATCCTTTGCGGTTATACACCAAATCACTTTTATATGGTGTATATAATGTACTTTGACATAGTATATCATGAATCCCTTTATTATTATGATATTAAAATGTTTTTATTACCTTAATTATTCATATTCAAGTGTCTATATTTTGGTTAGAAACTCTAACTAAAATATCATTTTAAATGTTTTAAAGATTTATTATTCTAAATATTTCTCATTAATGTCCATGTTTTAAAAATGGTTTTAAGGATTTATTTAAATGAACATTAATGTTTTAAAATTAAAATTACTTTTAAAAGTTTCAAAGTGGTATAATTTGATTCAAAAATCTTTTTTAAATGGATTCTTGACAAATAGTGTGACTTTTAAATGATTTCATGAAAAAGGGGGGTATTTCTCTCTAATAGTTTTAATGAATATTTTAATCTATGTTAATATCCTTAATTATTCTCTATTGTGGTTAATCTGATACAATAAAATCTTCCATATTGTATTGAATGATTTATGTTTGACTGTGGATGTGCTATTTTTATACCATTCATGGTTTGTGGATAAAGTATTGACATTTCGTATGCAAGTTTTAATACGAATGATTATCTTATGTTTCAAAAATTTCATGTGAGGAATGCATTGGACTTAGTAAGTGATGTGTGGAGCCCACTATAGCTCCTCGATACATCAGTAGGTCTCAAGAGACAAACTAGTGTCTTGGCACAAGGTCTTGACAAAATCTTATCTGTAGTCTTGGGACAAGGCCTTGACTATGTGGTTATGATAGTCTGGCATTTTGCATTCCATCATTATGAAAGTGGTTATTGATATTGCATGTGATTATTCTACTAGTATAATATCCATGTGAATAAGTAAATGGAATTATTTCATATTATTTTTTCCAAATTATGTTGAATTTCTAGTTTAAAAGTATTTTGTTTTAGATATACATTGCCTTAAATGTTTATAATTATTTATGAAAGTTTCCTCTATATTGTTACCCTTACTATGTATCTGAGATCACCCCTATCTATGTTTTATTCTTCCAGGATGTGAAGAAGTATTTTATGACTGACTAGCAGGGATAGTCTATGGGATATCAGTGTTCTCTATGTAAACAATGTTGTTGTAGTTTTCTATTTTATGATGTAATGTTAACCATATGAATGTATCTAGTACTTCCAAGGCTACTAAACTAATCGGTCTTTCGAGACTTGATAATTTGTGATCATGCCAATGATACATAATAAGGCATCGATTCTGGGCTTCTGGGGTCGGGGCGTTACAGAAACCATCTCTATGAAATTATCCATTCCAAACCACACATCGACAAAACAGCATTTTTATTTAAAATAATCAACAACAATTATCGATAAATAAAAAAATACACCAATATTAAAATCAACATTTTAAAATTCAACAACAAATAATATTTCATAATCATATCCCATTTTCCCAAAATCCACAAATCATTACCAAATGAGTTTAAAACAAGCATCACACATCACAATCACAATCAATTTTTAGAAAAGAAAATAAATTAGAATTTTATTATTATAGTTATAGAAAAAGGTAGTTGAGAGTGAATTCATCTACAATAGGGTTTAGAGAAATCATCCCACTACACAATTGTACATCAAAATCCTATGAAACGTCCACAAAATATCTGCACATTTCATTCTTTAACATCAAAAATCCCAAATCGATCCATTTAATGAAACAAAAAACCCAGATCTACATGTGGTGGAAGTATATCTAGGAAAGAGAGAGAGATATATATTGATGGTATTCGTTCTATGAAAAACCATGAAACCACTAGGAGAGAGACTTACCAAGGAAGAATCTCCTTAAAATCCCCTTCAAAACCCATCTAATGGCTTCCAAAATGAGTTTGAGTGCCACTATAACCGTAGAGAATAGAAAATCCTAAGTTAAGATCATATATATATAAGATTGGGTTGTTTAAAAAAAATACCAAGCAATTACAATTTAAAAAAACCCACATTTTACGTTGTGCATGGTTTTTCCTCGCAGTTAGGAAAACCATACTTTAATTGTGTTCTTACTACTGTATGATAATGGTGCCTTGACTGATTGGACCTTAGGGTTATAGAATCATTTCACCTATTGTGTATAATCCCACACCTCATGATACACAATTTACCTAGGGTGTCAACACAGTTTGTAATCCATGAGACTTAAACTAGCATCATCACCTATTCTAATTCATCAACATTCACATTTTCGTGGAGAAGATTCATGGTCTTCCCAAACCGTGATCAAATCGTGAACCATATTAAAATCCCTAAAACATTCCAAAATCCCTTCCAAACTCTCCCAAACATTACCTAACCCCATTGTACACATAAAAATTCCTAAAATAAGTTTCATACCTCAAACTTTGTTGTGATACATTCTATACACCATTAGAATTTCTGTCCCGAAAATGTTGAAAAACATCACTTTTCAGAAAGAGAATGGACCATTGCTCGATGATTTTTTTACCCCATTCCCAGGTATCCAACTGAATCTGACCATGTTTCCAGAAAACCTAAAATAGACTAATGATTTTATTATTTAATACATTCTTTTGTAAATCCACAAACTGTACAGGAACATTCACCATTGATTCATCTACCTCTAGCTCAACCTGAACCCATCGAATCACATGGCCATGATCTGGATGATACTTCATCAAATGAAAAACATGAAAAATAAACTCACCACATTAAACTGTGTCAGTAAAGACAAATGATGTGAAACCTATCTAACCATATATTTTATATAAAAACCCAAATATACCATAGAGGTAACCTACCTTGTGGTTCAAAATGATGATGTCCCATCCTAGGATATATTCTCCAGAAAACATTGCTACTCACCATGGAAAAAAATGGATGGTGAATATGATCCACATATGATTAATGGAGACTTTATGCTATCTCCATTCTCTTCCTGATAAACTGATTCTTCTTTGGTGTCTCTTAGGTAGGGATCGATCCAACCATTGATGTCTCTCTTATTTTTAGCTAATATAGTGAAGAATGACACAAATTTCCATATAATGATTCAATCAGAGCGATGTATATGGAATCCAGATAACTATTATTATATGAGAATTTGAGTAATAGAATGTGCTCCACATATGAGCCACATAACTCCTTCAGACAACCCTGCAACATGTCTTCCAACATTTTTATCAACCTCTTTAATTATAAATCCATATGAGGATGATATTCCATGATCATTGTTAAATAATTCCAATTACATTGTTTTAAGGATTTCCAAAAAAATATAAATTTAATTTGGGTCTCAATCTGCTAAAACCAAAACTGGTAGACCATGCCTCTTTAACAACTCCCATATAGAGATTCAGGAAGGATCCTCCATCATATGTGATTCACGAATATGGATTAAATGGGTCGAATTTATGAGTTGATCTACTATCACTCATATAGAATTGTGCTTATTGACTGTTATTTGGAGACCTATAACAAAATCCATTATTTTTTACTCCCATTTCCATACATGGATTGGTAAAGACTGCAACAAACCTTCTTATCATGGATGACTATCTTGAATTTATGATAATTCAAGAAAATTGGGACAAAGTCATCCACATTCCTTTTCATACCATCCAACTAAAATTACACATTCATCCACTAATACATTTTCTAATTTCTAGGAGAGAAATATCACCTAGAATGGTGATAAGAACAAATATTTTTCTTCTGAAAATCCACCAGTACAACTATCCAATTCTTAAATCACAACACTAAATTCCCATCTAGTTTCCAACCCTCAATGGTATCCTTACCTTTATGTTTCGACTAAAAATCCACACACTCGGAATTTGGAATATTATCCATTGTAACTAAAACAACCATGTCAGAAACAAACAAAATAGGAATGAAAATTTCTAAATATCCCTAATATTTACATTTCAACTGTATGTCAGCTATAACTGACATCAACTACCACTAATCCAATGCATGTTTCACCACATGCGGGTATGAATTACAACTTGGTGTATCTAAATTTGAATTTCCTTTACTCAGTCTATACATAAATTCAATTTCAATTATATAAAGATACTCCATCCATTACATTTTCCTCAAATATAAATCTATTTTTGACAAAATATTATTTAAGCTCTTAGGATTAGAGAACATTGAAAATTTCTCATCAAAAAGATAATAACACCATTCCAAAAAAATACACCAAATTCTCTAACATAAAATCATTCATTAATTATTTCATTTCAGACAACCTAAAATTCCATTATTTATAAGAAACTATAAGATCCCCTTTTATGGGAACGCTCTAAAATAGTGATCTTCATTACTCACAATACACCAGATACACCATCCTTGGTTATGGAAAATCCCTGGTTGGTCCTGATATAATTCAAACCTTATGCTCTTCGAAATAATTTTTATGTTTTAAATTCCATTGAAATTTAAAATGAATCCTTGTCAAAGATATCATCGGTGAAACTAGTCATGAGAAGTCATAAAAACGAGTTTTTAATAGCAAGAAAGTCCAAGGATTCCTCATATCTCAAAGTCATTTTTTATATTTTCAAATATATAAAAACCATTATCTTATCCAGATCCACTAAAAACTATCTCAGACATAACATGGATAATTAACTATACTTATTATATCCAAAAATCATACTTTGATAATTTTTAATACAACTGATGATATCTCAAGATACCCACCAATGTTGCTAAGTGTTTTCCATTCTCTTTTGTTGTCCTGAAATATGTCGATATTTCATCATTAAAAACCGTAATGAAGGAATACAGTTAAATATGAAATATCCAATTCATCAAATCTGTAATTATTCGTTGTACATTTTTATAACATAAGGTAATAAAAGAAAAATCATATTGTCCATATATACACCCAATTTTTGTATTTAGAATATCCTCTCCCTTTACACACAAATGATGATATCTTGATCGCAAGTCAATTTTTGTGAACCACTATTCTCCCCTCAATTTATCATACATATAATAAATACATGGTACTGGATATCAATTTTTTATCATAACATGTTTAATCATTAAAAATAAATAGATGGACTATGATTTGGATCAACCATTTAAAAAAACAAAATCTGTGTTTCCAATTAAGATGTGTTGGGCTATATGAACGCTTTGTTTTCTAGCTCCATCAACTACACATTTAATTACTTATGTTTTTTCAGTTCAATCCAGTGTGATGGTAGTGGGATATGACTAGTCCTCAGGAGGAGATCAATCATAAACTTCACTTCTCTCATGGGTGGAAACCCCATGGAATCACTGCGAATTAAATATAGAAACTGATAAACCACTTCTAAAAAAAATTCATCACCAAAACTATTTCGTTGATGCTAATTAAAAATCCACTAATGGATATGAGATCATCACAATTGTTATTTCAAAGAATCCCATTGTAGCCACCATCACATTATTCTCTCCTATAAGGAGATTTTTGACCCCAACACTTATCATGAAACTAACCATTTGCACGTAACACTCGATGTGGGACTTAATCACTGTCAACAAATCCATACCTAGAATTATAACATAAAAATCCATCTTAATCACTAAGAAGTCCCACATACAATTAACCTCATCAACCGGTTTTAAACATGCTCTATATATAATATCATGAAACCCACTTTATAGTGACCATATCATTCATAAATTTAAATTAAAAAATTTGAATACTTAAAACATCATTGAAATAGACACCCAGTTACCATAATATTCTAGTGGATTTGGAGACACAGAAACATAAACATTGGTACATGAATGAGTTAAATGATCTCCCATTAGTTTCTTCTTGACTATAACCCATCTTAGACACATAAAAAAATCCATATCTTCATAACCAATGGAAATAAAACATAAAAACAGGTGATCTAAGATGCTTTTTAAGGGTAAAATAGGGAGATATGTAATAGAATTCATAAGAATAAGCGTATGAGAACATGATCATTAATATAGAAGATCATACACTCCATATCAACGATCTGAGACATGAATTATGGAATAAACCATGGTTGTTCATAAGACATTAATTATAGTGAAATAATGAAAATAATACATGAAAGCATTACATAGGATTTAAATAAGGAATTGTGGAAGACACCTAAAAATATATAATGATTTATATTGTAGAAATTAAATAGCTTTCAAGGCCATCATAGTGTTCAATTTCCTTCACTGAACCGGGTTAACACCCCATTTCATCCATGTATTACTGAACCGGGATCACACCTCATTCTAGCCTTGTAATACTAGACCGATTAAATTTCTTGATCCATCCCTGTAATATTGAACTCGGTTTATTTCTCATTCCATTAATGTTTAACTCAAGAGATACAAATATTTAACCAATTAATTGGAGGGAGATATAGCTTCACATGCATCTCATAATTAAATCATACATATATATGCCACAAAATCATATACAATCATACAAATACTAATGATATGAAATCAGTATAATAAACTTGTAATCATATCATAACCAGGGGAAAAATAAATGTTTCAAAATAATTTCATCAAAAGAATAACCCATGAAAGATAAATTGGCATCGAAGATATATAAATTGTGAATGAGAAAAATGTTTTATAAAGACCATGAAATAAAGGATTACCCATTCAATGAAATAATTAGAATGGAACCTTTAGAAAATTTCTTAGAACGACATCAGTAACATCAATAGATTTCATCTTATATTGGACCTTTTTTTGAAATATCATTCAAAAAAATTACTAAGGAAGATATCATTTCTTCTTTAAAAAATTAATTTAAATAAAATTAAACATTTGAGAATTATTTTCCTATAAAATATAAGGAAAACATATAATGAATACATGTAATCATTTTGAAAAAAGTTTTCCTTGAAAACCTTATTCCTTGAAAACCTTTAAATGAATCTAGAAAAAATATTGAAAACATTTTTCCCTGAAAACCTATAAAATAAGATTTAAAAAATTTTAAAAACATTTTCATGGAAAACAATTTGAAAAAATATAAATAAATCCTAAAAATGTTTTGAATACCATTTAATTTGAAAATTCTTTTTAAACATATAAATAATGATTAAAAATATTTTTAATACCTTTTTCAATGAAAAATGATTAATTTATCTTGAAAACATTTTGAAACCCGTTAGTTTGAAAATAATATTAAATACATTATCTTAAAAAACATACATTTAAACATGAAAATTATGGTTATCATAAATAATATTGGGTAAATATTTACATGTTGTGTGAGTGAAAAATAACATTCCTTTTTCATGGTAAAAATGGTAGAAAAATTACTTGTTTCGAATGAGACAACAAGATTAATTTGAAAAAATTGGAAAAAGTAAAAAAAAAAGAAATATTTATTTTTAATATTATCGGATAATATTAAAATATTATTGGAATCCATTTTTAGAGTACATGGTTTTAATGTAACATTGAATTCTGAATGAAGAGACAGTAATAGTAGGCTTTTAATTAAATTTTATTAACTATATTATATTCCAAATAGTATAGTAATGTTACCAATACATCAATATATCTTGAATAATCATGGTTGAATAAAATTCATGAATGTTCTTAAGAGATGGATCATAATATTTCATCAATGTAATCACATATATGAACAATGTCGATAAGAAATTAGATTGTTTCAATAAACTCTGAGCACATAGTAACTTTGAAACATACTCCCCATATAAAAAAATAAAATTATATACAGGTTAAAATATCATAAAAAGATGTAGATTCATGATTTATCATGTCTAATTCAGTATGTAATCCTCATATAAAATTATAGTTTCATACCATGGCATGTCTCTCAAAGAAGGTAAATTGAGACAAAACTATCTTGCCGTTTTTTAATCTTTTGAATCATAAATCCAATGAAAGTAATATCATAAAATAGATATGTAATTAAAAATGAATTTAATAATAGAAATCATATAATAAATCTATGGTAAGTATATAGACCATGTAAAAGGAAAGAGTGGTGAACATGGCCTGTATTACATGAAAATAAAAAATGAGATGAAATCATCATACCTTGTGTATTGAATCACTTCGTACCAATAAAAACCACGTGTATAATAAATATAAATTTATTATAAATATTTTTAAATATCATATATTGTTTGATGGTGTCCTTATATTACCTAGTTTCTAACAATCCTATATTAAGGTTTCACTTTGGGTATTATTCTCTTTATTCATCGCATGTGTCTTAAATTGAAATATCTTTGGTCCTTATACATATTTCATGATTTAAATAATTTAAATCATGATATAAATATCATTTATATTAAGTATATATATATTATAATAATTTATAGAGTATAAAATTATGAAATGGAATACATATTTAATGAAGATGGTATGTCGTACGTACACATGAATGATTTTTCCATTTTTATTTATATTTTAAAAAAAGAAAGAAAATAAAAATTATGTATATATATATTATAATTAAATTAAGATTATTATTTAATATATATAATATATTTTCACTAAAAACACCCTTAATAATTTTCAAGCTTCATATGAACGATTCACATCACTTTGAGGGGGCGGTAGTCCACAACACCTCAATCAAAATTACCCTATATACACCAAGTTGAAAGTATAAATATAATTATTTTAAAAGGTTTAAATAATATTTAAAACATAATCAATATAATATATAACATGTATAAATATATTTTCCATCATAACATCCTCTATGAGATGTGGTAAAGGAAAAAATGAACAATAATTTTTTTGTGAGGCTGTAGTTCGCCATTCACATAAATAGTATATTTGTGACCCATTAAATGAGGTTTGTGTAAGTGTTATTAGAAAAAATAGCCTAAAAATCCTATAATATTTATTATACTAGATTTTTAAACTATTTTGTAATAATGAGTGTGTAGGGGTGATGAATGAAAACAAAATAAAGGAGCATTAGAGAAGACATTTCCTCTTCATTGGGTAAATCATTTTGGTTTGTTCAAAAAGGCTTCCTTGGAAGAATTTACTACCAAATGGAGGATTCAATAAATAAATAAGGTATATTCTTATGTGTATTTAATATATATTTTCCAAACCTTTCTAGTTTCAAAGGTGTGAAGAAGAGCGAGAGGAGTTGGCCCTTTATAGGGAAGGAGAAGGACACACTTGTCATTTTGGAAAATATGTTTGGTGTACCCATGTTTCTACCTAAATAAAGTAATACCAAGCAAAAAATACAAAGTAATTTAAAGATAATGGATGAGTAATATCCAGACAATCTGTTTTATGAAATTTTCTACGATAATTTAGGATTTAATTTTTACGCTTAGTACTTTATTAACCTGATTTTTTCTCTAAACCATTGTAATTTATTTTAATCACCTTCACAAAATATTTTTGGAAAAATAATATGATGAAATTATAAAAAATTATATATTATTATGGTTCCAATTATGTAATACATTTTTTCAAACTAAAATGACATAACTGGCAGATATTAATTTAATATTTTTTCCACTGACGGGATGACACAATGAGTTTATAAACTGAAAACTTTCAAAAGTTTGCTATGTTTTTATACCCAATTTCAAAGTTAAATTGATTTTAATGTCCTAGATTGGATTAATTGATATAAATATAATCTAATTAAATTTTAATTCCAAATTAAAATATAAATAATCATTATAAATAAATTATACAAAAAGGAATTTTTGATTTATAATCTGGTATTTTGCACCATTCAACCAAAAATGATGTTTCTCAGAAAAATCCCAAAACAATTACCCTAAGGTAATTAAATCACTATAAATTAAAAAATAAATATTATTTTATCAAATTAAATTTATATATTTGTCTAAAATAATTTTTTATTATTTTTCACAGAAGTATATGAATAGTTGTTCAATTGAGAAAATAATATTTTAAAATATATAAGAACATTACAAAAAATATATATTTCTTTATCAACATGTTTAATTTTTATAAATAAATAATAAAAATTATTTTAAAACTCATTAATAGTATTCATATTACAAATTTTAACATATATGTTATAATTATATCATTTAAATAATTATAACCATAAAATAATGTTTTGTTGAAACATCAGTGTTCCCTGTAATGTACAACAAGTAGATGTTCCATGAGAAAAGAATGTTTAAATTGTTTACTTATTACAAAAAATTTATTTTTATTATTGCGTGACATTAAAAATATCAAAACATTTAATTAATTTGAAAAAATATTTCACAAAATCACATGTTGATATATTCTACCCCCTTAAAATGAATTTCACCTTAAATTTTTTTTTGGTTTTGAAAGTATTAGTAACTTGAAGTTAAATTAATATAAATCCACATAGTTAGAATGAAGAATAAACCATCCTTTAAAAATTTAGTGTTAGAACAATAATGGTTACCCAAAGTAACATATAACTAGGATTATACCAAATAAAACATAGATAGGGATTCAATATTGGATGTAGAGGTCAAGTGTAAATATATATATGGAGTAATTGATGTTATCAACCACAATAAATTGAATTGTTAATGAAATGTTGAGTTCCTCAATGTCATAAATATATTATAATTTTTAAGGCCTTACGTACAAAAAAAAAGGTATTAGGAAAAAAATTTGATCATTATCCAATGATTCAGTAATTATTCTATTAACCAAGACTATAAAGAAATATAATTAATTTATATAATTTTATAAAAACAAAATTCATTCATTGGATATGATTTTAACCATCTCTAATTCATTCATTACTTCAATAAATATATTTCTTGAAATTATCATTTTTGTCTAAAGAACTAAAATACACTTCATACAGATATTAATGCCCATAAAATAATGAATATTATAACTACATATCTATAACTATTCATAAAAATTAATATGGTTCATACATTATTCTATAAACATTAAAAGTAACAATATTGTTTCTTCATAAATAATTATTCATCAAAAATATTTATGCATTAACCAGGACATTGCGTAATCCATTGGTAAGCCTAAAACACCTATTGTTCTTAATTCATGGGTTCAAGACTTACAACCTTTCCGTACATGATTGGTTATCACGCGACATATATGATTTCCTTTTATAATTCAATATCAATATAATTTCAAAAATATAATAGAAATCCTTCAAATAAGATGGATCAATAAATATCCTTTTATCCATGGTTTTCAACACAATAAAAATACATAAATAATTCTTATGATGTTTAATGTAATATTTTCATGAATGGTTAATCTTATAACACCTATGAAAGATGAAAATACAAAACATTAGAAGACTTTTCATTAATTCATCTTAACATTAATCTCCTGTATTTCACAAATAAGCGCTTCGATATCACATTACATATATGTGAATACCCTCATGGTATGTTATATTGGAACATGGTAACAACCTGAATTACTATAAATCCTTTTGTAAAACATCATTTCTTTCTTATTCCATAGATTATATGATATATTTCATAAATCTGATTAGTTTTAAACATTATCCATGGTAGCATGAAGTACTTTTCATTAATTCCTTAATTATTTCCAAGGTAATAAGTACCATCAAATTTATTTATTCATATCCCATATATCATTATCCAAAAAAACTATATCATAACAAAAGGAACATTATAAGGGTTATATTTTTTCATAATAATGTGGTTTCTATGGAACATTATAAGGGTTATCTTTTTTTGGATGTGCCCGTAAGGGGCTCTGCATCGCTAGGTTTCCCTCTATCACCACCTTTCTCATCTCCATCTAAGGGAGACAAGAACTCATCTCCTTAGCTTCTCTTCTCGGCGCGATCGTGGTGTGCAGATCTCTTTTTGCGGCTTCGTGGGCTCAACTCTCGGTGTTTATCATATTTTATGGACCATCTTCATGCCCTGTCCAACGATTTGGCTAGGGTTTTTCAAGAAGGCGTGGTGAGTCCGTGGTTGAGTTCCATCCTTGCGGTCTTAGAGTTGCAGCCTTGTTTCTACACCAGCCATGGGAGCACAGGGAGGTTCGATGCGGTCTTCAATTGTGGTCTTGAAGGCATCGATGGAATTGTGGATCTATCTTGTAACGGTTCCTTTCTTCTGTCCTGGTCTAGCATTTGGGTGGCTTCCACTTCGGTGATGTATTTCGCTCCTTGATTTTTGAATCGTGTTCTCATTGTGGGTGATCTGTTGTGCATGATTTTTGATCACTTGGTGAAGTTGTTCTATTTCGAGTATTTTGTTTTTGGTGTGGTATTTGAGTCTACATTGATGGTTTTGATGATGGTGAAGTTGTGACAATTTCTTTGATTCGGTTTGGGTAGGTTGACGATATTTGGTGTCGGCGAAGATGTGTTTTTGTAGGCTTGATGCGGTGGTTCCGGTGACGAGGAGGACTGTCTTCGATGGGAATTTCTCACTCAGTAGGTGATGATGGGTTTGGGTTTGAGTTTGCATCATGGTCTGTGTTGGATAGTTCATGGTTTTCATCCTGTGGCGATGGCGTATTGATTTTCCATTTTCTCTCGGTCTCCGGCCCGAGGCTTGGTGTTTCACTACGTTTGAATTTGAATCTCTTTTTTACCGACAAGCATATGACTTTGTTGAAAGCTGTAGTGTATTTTGAGGTGTTTTTGTATCGGTTATCTGGAATTGTGCGGTTCCCGCTCACCCAAAAAGTGGATTTTGAAAATCAAATAAAAATATAATTTTCAGTCAGTCAGTATTCTTGTAAATCATTTGTAAAAAATGTAAACTAGAGAATCCTTATATATTTGACCTTTAATAATTCTAGATTCCAAATACATAAATACATTTATTACATAATCATTAATCCATTAACAAGGCTACTTTATCCTATTACATACTACCACTTTCCTTTGACATTTCATCTATAGTATATTCATCATCAGTAATGTAACCATTACTCACTCCACCTTTATGATTCTCTTTATGAGCATTCCATTTAGGAGTTTGAGTTATATAATGGAAATTTAGTCCATATGTAAAACACCTAACCTTAGATGATGTATTAGGGATTAAAATATTATGAACCATTTATTTAATTGAAGTCATCATTTTTATCGTCTAGTCACTTTTTTAAGGCCTTAATTTACAAAGTAAACACATTTTATTGTTCCTAAAAACATTCATTAAGACGATTAGTTCCACATTATTAAAAAAATGAAAATGAATATTTATTTCCTCAATGGTCTCTACTACCTGAACTCTTGACAAACTGCTTCTTTCTCTTCCATGATGAGTCCAAGAGTTAGTTGCAGTACACATTGTTAGTCATGTTCTATGAAAACTTATTAGGAAAGACCATAACATCTTTCACCCCAATGATCATACCACATGACTGGTCATCAACAAATCATCCATTACATTCAACATTAATCAAGTTCCTTCTGGTTCATTCCATCGACTAAAATATTATGCATAGTATGAGGATCACTTATAAGAGAAGAAAACCACATAGTCATGAAAATAATTGATTATAGGGTTTTAAAATCACAAAACCTAGTTTTTAATAAATGAAACCGTATGTTTATCATAGTTTATTAATATTAATTGTCCATTTACATCCATCATGATGGTTTTTTAATAGTTTTGTAATTTCCAATTAATATCCACCAAGAGTGTCAATCCTGGTGTGCAGAAAGGCATGCTGTTATGTACCATATAACCCGATTCCAACCCCAAGACATCTTTTTGAAGTTGATACCCCTTGGTACATATGTTTCATAACCAAATCCACATTTAATATCCAAAAAGTTATGTATTTCTAGTAAATCACTCACTTTATACATTACTAAAATTGTACAAAAATAAAAATAATTTTTCATATCCTTGGGCATATAGCCTAAACAATTCATTAGGCATCACATTATGGGTTTCTTATACTAAATTTCAATGTTTAACTAAAACTTTAATTTGATGAACACTATACTGACCCTCACATTAAAACATTAACATTACATAACATTTGTGAAATACATAAAACATTATAAAAATTGATGCCCAAATACTGTACAATTCTAGTGTCTCTACAAACATGGAAACATAAATAGTAGTACATAGGTGTGATATATCCTCCCCCACTAGGATATTCTTAACTTCAATCCTTCATAGACACATCAAACAAAATAAATATCTTCCTAACATGGGGGATGGAAACATAAAAAATTGATGATTTTATATTCTTAGTAAGGGTAAACAAGGGAGATATGTAATCTTAATGATGAGCATAAGGGTATGAAAACAAGTTCATGAAAATATAAGATCATACAAGGTGTATAAAATATCATAAACATGAATCATGGAATAAGGAATTTCGGGTCATAATAAATGAATTATAAGGAAACAAAGAACATATTACATGAAATCATACCATTGGAATTAATCATGGGATTATAGAAGACACATTAGCATATAAAATTATTTTGATAGTAGTCAAGGAATCAAAGACATAGAAATCTTAGAAGACAAAGTATATTAATGAACTAGTTTCATAGGAAGTTCCAGCAATATATTACTGAACATATTTCACTAATTTTTCTATCTATGTAATATAGAATAATCTTCAATTAACGTTATATCCCAATAATACGGAACCATGTTCATTCTCTTTCCATATATATCTATCCCATTAAATATAAATCATCACCCAATGCTTTGGAAGGAGATATAAATTCCAGCATTCTCATAATGAAATCACGCATACATGTTCTAATAAATCATAAACAATCTTATCATTACCCTTTCAATGAAATGGGTTTCATAAACAAGTAATCATATCAGAACTTGTGAAAAAAACAGGATTCATAATTATTTCACAAAAATCATAACCCATAAAAGTGAAACGAATTTAATAAACTTATAACTTGTGAAAGAGATAAAATGTTTATAAAGACCAGTACATCATGAATATCCCATTAAGAGAAAGAATATGAATAGAACCTTTATATCATTTCTTATAAAGTCATTAAAATAATCAAAAGATGGAATATTTGATTGAAATTTTTTGAAATATCAATTAAAAATGTTTCTTGAGAAAGATAACATTTCTTCCATGAAAAATGAATTTTATTACAAAAAACCATTTGAAAATATAGTTATTATAAAATACCTATAATACTTACAAAGAATAATTTACATCATTTGGAAAACCTTTTTCCTTGAAATCATGTAAAACAATCTTGAGTAATGTTTGAAATATTTTCCCTTTGAAAACATATAAAATAATATTAAAATCATTTTACAAACCTTTTTCATAGAAAAATGTTTGAAAACATATAAATAAAGAATTAATTTTATATTAAAACCATCTCAATTAAAATAATTTCAAAACATATAAATAAATACTGAAAATGTTTTGTAAAACATTTCTTTATAAATACTCTGAAAAATTATGAGTAATGCTTACTAAAATTTTGAAAACTATTTTTCTTAAAAACATATAATATATGATTTAAAATGTTTTAAAACCCATTTTTCGAGAATAATTTGTCTAATATTTTACTAAAAATTAACCTTATTAATATGAAAATGAAGCTTTAAAAAATGATGGAAGGTAAATCATTATATTATGTATGAGGTAAAAAGAACATTCCTTTTGAATGGTAAAAAGGGTAGAAAATTTACATGTTCTAAAAATACAAGAACATTCATTTGAAAACATTTGTAAATGGAAGAAATAGTAAAAATTTATTTTAATGATTATATTATAATAGTATAATATTCTTGAAAACTATTTTTCAAAAACATGGTTTTAAAGGAACACGGATTTCCCACCGAAGAGAGGTTAATGTCGAGATTTCTTAAAAACAAGTTCCCACTATCTTATATACCAAAGAGTAGAATAATGGTAACAATACATAAATATATCACGAATATATAGAGGGGAATTATATTCATTAATATTTTTGTGACATGTTCCATACATTTCATCAATGGAATCATAAATATAAACAATCTCAATAAGCGATGAGATTGTTTCAATAAACTCTTACCAGCTGGTATCATTAGACCATTATACAAATATAAGAAAATTATATTACATGAATATTAAAATATCATCAAAAGAAAAAGATTCAAGATATTAAATTTCAGTAATAGTATGTAAGAATCATTTAAAAATATAGGCGCAAAACATGACATGTGTCTCAAAGAAGTTAAATTTAGGAAAAATTATCAAACTGATTTGGAAAAGTTTGAAACATAATCCTCATTAAATAAATATAATATATTGGATTTGTATTTACCCATAAATTTAATTATAATAATCATATAATACATTCATGGGACGTATATACACAATAAAAATGGAAAGATTGG
Organism: Viscum album; assembly: GCA_963277665.1. Taxonomy (NCBI): domain Eukaryota; kingdom Viridiplantae; phylum Streptophyta; class Magnoliopsida; order Santalales; family Viscaceae; genus Viscum; species Viscum album. The sequence continues at coordinate 987,606,078 of OY728159.1, read as the reverse complement.
TTTACATGGAAGGTATCTCATAGAAATAAAAAATGAGATGAAACCCCCTTACCTTTTGTCATGACTTTCTTCATACTCATAAAAACCACCAGCATAAAAAATATAAATTTAAGATAAATATTATAAAGAAAAATATTCTTATATATAATACCATATATGGTTTTATTATGGCCTTATATTTTACTCTTTTCCACTATCATATGTTAAGGGTTTTCTTCGGTAATATTATCTTTATTCTTTGCATGTGTATTAATTTTTTATAACATTTTTCATTATACATATATCATGATTTCAAGAATATAAAACATGATTTAAATATAATTTATATTTATTATATTTTTATTATTATAATCTATAGAATATAGAATTATGAAATAGAGTACATCATTCATTGGGACAATAAGATGTACGTACGAATGAATGATGTTTCTTTTTTTATTATCATATTAAAACAATGATATAAATGATATATATTTATATATATATATATATATTTAGTTATAGTAGATTTATTATTTCATATATATCATTTAAATTCACTAAACAGAGCTTTTATGCATTCCTTGTATTGTGTGAGTGAATCACATCACATTGAGGGTGAGGTAGTCCACACATCTTGAATCAATATTATCTTATTTAAAACAAGTGTAAATTATAACGATATTTGTCATAAAAGGATTAAATATTATTAATGAAATAATAAATATAACATGTAACATATATAAAAATAGTTTCCTTCATAATTTCCACAATCAAAGTCATTAAATAAAAAATAAACAATCATTGTTTCTTGTGGTAGTAGTTCTTAGTACATGTAAATATTGTGTATATAACCCATTAACTGGAGGTATGTGTAAGTGTAGGTTTAAACTATAGTTTATGAAATAATTGTATATTTATTATAAATTTATTTATATAATATTATAATAATTATAATGGAGGTTATATAGGGAAATTAAACTAAGGGAGCTTCATAGAAGACGTTGCCTCTTAATAAAGTAACACCTTTCGGTTTGTACCAAAAGGATTCATTAGATTTGTTTCTCCCAAAAGGATGGTGTCAAAGAGGAAGGTTGGTATTTTTATAGGTGTATGTTTCCAATATATTATGATCCTATGTGGGTTGATAGGTGTGATTAAAATGAAGTTGTGGTGGCCTTTTGTAGGGAAGGGAAAGGACACAATTGGTATTTTTGAAAACAAGTTCGGGGTACCCAAGTTTTTTCATATAAAATGTAATACCAAAGAAAAAAAACTAAATAATGGATGATTAATAGCTGATTAATGGACATAAAATTGGTATGTGGACATGTTTTGGGTTTTATAGTTAAGTTATAGTAATTTATTTACATACTTTTTCTCTTAAATGTTGTAATTATTTTTTATCACTTTCATATATTTTTTTGGTCAAAAACAATGTGTACCATATTAGAAATTTTAAATTATTATGATTCCGAATATGGATTAAAATATTCCAAATTAAAATAAATTAATTGGATGAAATTAATTCAAAATTAATCCCACTAATGTGATGAAACTGTGTGTTTTTAATGTTAAAAATTGTAAATGTTTCAATGTTATTATTACCAATTTCATATTAAAATTGATTCTAATGACCTAAATTGAATTAAATGTTAAAAATATTATCTAATTGAATTTTGAAAAAAAAATTAAAACATAAGTTAACCATTTAAATAATTTAGACAGAAATGTTGTTTTAAATTTATATCTGATATTTTTCAATATTCATCTAAAAATGAGGTTTCTCAGATATATACCAAAAAATCCCACAAAGATAATTTTGAGAATAATAATTTGAAAATTAAGTTTTATTTATGTAATTTCATTTCAAAATGTTTTTAAAAACAATTTTATTATTTTTCATGGAAATACATGAAAACTAATTAGTTTGAGAAAATAATATTTTAAAATATATAAAGATTTTACCCAAAAGTCTATCTTTCAATATCACAATATTTTATTAATATTAAACCATTATAAAATATATTTTAAAATTATTTATTACAACTCTTATTATTGTGATTGACTTCTAGGTTATAATTCTATAATTTAAATAATTATAACAATAAAATGAAGTTTCGTATTAACAATGGTGTTGGGTGTAACATATGCCAGGTCGATGTTGCATATAACATATGACATGTCGATGTTGCATATAACATATTCCATTTCGATGTTTCATGTAAATAGAATGTTTTAATTAGTGATTTAATGTTAAAAATGTATTTTATATGTCCTGTGAAAATTAAAATATCAAAATATTAAATTAATTTTAAAAAAATATTTCACAAAATATCATGATGTTACTCTCTTTTCCCCGGAGGAGATTGATGTATTAAAATCAAAGGCATAATTTAAACACATAAAACTAAAAATTAAACAGAACATGAAACAATGAAGTAATGATATGCAGCCATATAAAAAACTTTTATTATGGTATAATTCAAAATAATCGTACTTCTCAATGTGGATAGTCCAGACTAATCATCCACTACAACATTCTTGATTCCAAAGAGATTCTTTCTTGCCAATCTCTTTTATTTATTACCTACTATAATTTCCCTTACTAAAGAGTCGTGGTATTTTTAGAATCACCATGACTAACTCATTTCTACTGATGAAGGGTCTGTTGCTGCCACAATTCAATTGAGGCAAAGGATGCATGTGACCCCTAAGGAGTTTCACAAACACCCGACCTCAGAGTATTGCAACAATAATGATAAAGATGGTTTGTATTACTGTATTTACGGAATTCTAAAGGTATTTCTATATAATCCCCCTTCATGTGGCTTATAGATCCACAATGGAAACATTGGGGCTCACTCTAAGGCTTTATAGGAAGATTCGTCGAATCTTCTGTTAGATTATCATCCATACCCCCAACTTGGAAATAAGTTTCCCTCTTGAAATTTATCCCCATCTTAGAGTTCCAACCATTTCCAAATAGTAGTGACACTATTACCCCAACATATACCCCCAAGATATCCCTTTAAACTAGTGTTCCTTTATATACTATTTCTTTTAGTCTATTAAAAAATGAACCACAATATATGATCCAATTTCATACCTCAACCCCAATTTAAAGATACATGGCTTGAACGATTCACTTTCCATAACCTTGTGTGAGAACCAGACTACATTTAATAATTTATCCATGTACTCCATCACCAAGAGGTTATCATACTTCAAGCTAAATAAATCCATCGTTCACAAAATTATAATTGCATGATGATGGAATTATTTGTTGAACAATTCCAAAAAATCCTCACGTGGCATACCTTGGTCCCCAATAGCTAGACCGCTAACTCCCAACACTGACTTCCATGATCTTCCAACATATACACTGCTTACTTTGATTTTAACTCTAGTGTTTTTCCCATAAAATTTAATATTGGATTCATGATATTCAACTATTCTTCTTTACTTTTCATTTCCTAATCAATATTAATGATTGATGGATTCAGTTTCAAAAATTGAACTGACAGATCCACATAATTTTGATAATCCATTTTATTCCCACATTCCACTACTTGGAATGCTTTATCAATGCTCTGATCTAGATTTTGGTTCACCTAGGGCTCAGCTGCATCCACTTTTTCATCAGATACCTGTAGTTGGACACTACGATGCCTACCCAGTTCCATTTCAATCAAAACAACACAAGCACAAGAAGTCTCACTCCTGAGATACTAAAGGAATATAATTTAAAATTATTTCACATCTCATATTTCACAATCATTATTTCCAAAATTTCTATTTTTCTATATACAACCAATTTTTATAGAAATCAACTATGTTTTGAAAATAAATTCATTTCCAATATTATGAACCGTTCTAATTTAAAAATATCACATTTGAAATTAGATACCATATCATTAAATAATGAAGATATTCACAACCAAAACATATATCATTTTTCCAAATGAAATTTTCAATCTTTGTGGGGTGTCATTTAAACCAGGCATGCCATGGCCATCTCATTGGATACACAAATGAAAAAGAGATCATGATCCTTTAAGTATATCCAAAATAATTTTTAACCCAACTCCACTGTTACATGAATTTCATCATTAAATGGTTAGCTATGTCCTTTTACGTTATACATTACATGCTTTGAGAATACTACTAATTTCTAATATCCCAATGTGAGGAATAAAACATGGCTGAGTACCCACTCTAAGACTGAAAATCAATGCAAATTAACCAAACAAATCTACTTTCAATTGAACGTCAATGACCAAACAAACAGATTCCACTTGTAACATACCAACCATCCTCATTGTCTTGAGTCAAGGCGTAGGTGCTAATTTCCCTCAAGCACCATCCTCAATGTGCTAAAGGCATGAAATAAATGTAGAGGGATTTATGAACACTAGGGAAAAATTTCACTCTAAAAATAAAACAACTAAGCACACATTCCATTACTAGAAAACATTGACATGATTCATAACAATAATTTATTAAAACGCAACCACATTTTCACATGACTACAATATAACATGTCAAATCCCATAATAGTGTCAAATAAGAGTACTAAGTGTATAAATATAATAAAAAATACAATGACTCCAAAAATACACTCTATATCTCACCATTATGCTCTAAATCCACCACTACAAAACCACACAATCGTCATGATGAACCACTAATGAAATGAGTTTTTTTACCATTACCTACGTCTCAGAATACAATATCTACAATAGAACCAATCTTCCGAAGTAGGGGGTGAGTTATAATATTCAGTAAGATGTCCCTAAATTACATCACTACTCATGCCACTAGTATTTAACACTTTAGAAGATTTATATAAAACAAATTATCTAAATACATTTAAATAATGTATTAAATTCTGACAAGCCAAACACATACTTAATAAAGAATTTTAACCAAATCCACTCATTTACCTTGAAAGAAACCAAACGTGTCATTAACCTTTTTCCAATTTATTATTGGCATAAATCAATTGAAATTATGTGGTAGCACACAAATTTCAACCATATTAACAAATTTCACAATCCCTATCATTAAGTACCCTAGAAATTGGAGTTTCACATCCAAAATCATCCACTTCTATAGTGTTATTTCACCCATCATTCCTACCATTTTTATGGTGGTACTCCATGAAACTATCCATCCCTTTTTATAGTGGTACTTCATAGTACTATACATCTGATCCAATAAATGTTTAATCCCAAAATCTAACCACCATTCCACAACAAAATTTTCCAAAATAACAAGAACATAAAAATCCACCAATTTCCAAAATAATATCAACCTACTAGTTTCAATCCATACTACCCAACAGTTATAAAACCAAGAAAACTTTTAATCCAATCATAAATTACAACCACATTCCAAAACCACTTCAATAAATCATTCATTATTTGAAAACACTAATAATTCATTATCCATTCCATCAATAATTTTTAATTAATCAAGCAAGAGACCAATTTTAAAATAATAATTTTAAAATCCAACAAAAAATTATATTTCCAAACCATAACCCATTTCCCGCAATATCTAAGAATAATGAAAAAATCGGTTTCATCTAGTCTTTGAAAATCACATTGAAAATCAATTTCAACAGATATTTTTTTTAAATTAATCCGTATAATTCTAAAATATTTGAGCTAAGAGTGAAGCCACATAACTTAGTGTTTGGCCAAATCGACCCATGGAATAACCAAACACCAGAACTGAGTGAAAATTGTTCAAAATAGCCTTAGATATCATTCAATAACATTTTAATCCTAAATATTACAATTATAGAAAAAATATAGATCTAAAAATGACATAAGTGGATCTAGGTAATTGAGAGATATTGAGAAAGTGAAGAGTATCCCTATTAAAAATCAGGAAACTATCAAGGGGAGAGACATACTAAGGGAACATATCCTTGAAATAACCTAAAAAATTATTTGAATCACTTTTATATTGAGTGGTAGATCATCCCTTACCTTGAAGAAGATAAAATATTGGTTATGGATGCATATATGGGAGAATGGGTTGTTTATGGAAAATCTCAACCACTTCCCATTTTTTAAAACAAAATTTTTCAACCGCACACAATTTAAAAACAAGGTTAGGCAAACCATGCACTAATTATGTTCCTGATACTACCTCAAGAGGGTGCCTCACTTGGTTGGCCTGCCTAGTTATACAAACCATGTGTCGACCATGCGTAATACCACTACCTCAAGATGCAAACTTTAACTAGGGCGGTCTTACAGTTTGTAAATTGTGCTTCATAACCATGTGTTATCACCCTTTCCTCTACCTCAACATTCCGACTTTCATGGAAAAGATGCATGGTTTTCCCAAAAATGTGCTCAAATAGTGTCCCCTTAGAATTTTCCCAAATCCATCCCAAATCCTTCCAAACTATTCAAAATGTTACCCAATGACTTGATACCAATAAAATGAATTATAAAAGGTTACATACCTAAACCTGTGGGTTCTATAAAAATTTCAATAGATTCAAATAGTAATCATTGGAATTTAAAGAGTTTAGGGTTCATGAGGAAAACAAATTTTTTCTGTTTATTGATGCCCTAGTTATAGTCCCCATATATAATTGGTGTTATTGTAATTTTTTGTTAATAGATTTGATTAATAAAAATTGAGAACATGTTAATCATGTCTCATAGGTCAGTGGAATGTGGAAGTGATAAGGTATATTAAATTTTTTTAAATAATTATAGACATAAATTTTTCATGATTCAATCCCTTAACCCATTGAATTATTACATTTACCTTATAATTTTTACCCCACTTACTAATTCATACCTAAGGTAATGACATTTATATACATACATATAAATTTTTACTTATTTTATAACATGGACACATTGATTCAAAATTTTGATAACATTTATTTTGACTCAAATTATAAAATTGAAAAAAAAATAATTAAATTTTTTAATTATTTATAAAAATTATCTAATATTACATATGTTCCAAAATATAAAATATGGTTTTGTTAACTGAAAATCACATTTTTAAACAGGTATATTTACTTATAAAATAAATTTTTAGTCTTATAAAAATATTTCATGACTTTTAAATTCATAATTATAAAGTACTACTTCCATTAAAGGAATGATATTTGTAAAATGATATTTTTAAAAATAAAGTAATTGTTTTCATGAAAAATATAAAAATTACATCTTATGCATATATTATATTTATTAATAAAAAAAATATTTATTTTTCAAATAAAATATATAAAATTTAGAAGAGTATTTAATTTAAATCACATATTATAGTGGAAAACATATCATATTAAAGAATAAATTAATAAAATGTTAAATATTCATTATTATTATTTCTTATAAATTCATAATTAATAATTAGTTATAAAGTATTCATAATATCAATATATATTTTTTATTATCTAAATAAATTATACTTAGTATATTATAATAAAACTAAATTTTTTTGAAAAATATATTTTTGAGCATAATTTTATTTTATTAGATTATTTATATATACTAAATAAATATAAATTATATTAAAATTATATTTTTCTCATTATCAAAATTTTTCAAAAAAATTACTCCTTCTCACTCTAACTAATTCAATGGATTTGTTTTAATGATCATACTTCATATGTATATTCTTATCGAAATACATTGGGGTTTGTTTTTTCTTAGTGTTGCATATAGAACTATATATCAAATAATAAATTTTTTAAAGTTAATTGTATAATAAAATTTTCAGTTGTAATATTATATTCCCTGAAATAAATTACAACTTTGCAATTTTCCTCATAAGATCAAATTATTTTATAAAGGGAGCTACAAATTAAACATACACTGACAAATTATCATGGGTTTATTTATGATATGGAATGATATTTTAATACATGAAACATTATTAGATTTGTTTTATAATGAGAGTTAAACCATTTATAATTTCACATATAATTCAAAAAAAATAATAAGATGTAGATCCATAATGATTAGCTTCCACATAACCATGAAAAATATATAAATTTTAATCATACCAATAATTGTTTTTAATTTATAACTAAATGTACTATAGTTGGTGATAACTAACATAACATAGGAATATATAGAATTCTCATGAAATCCACCACACAAGAGTACCCCACTAGGGTTATCAATGAGGCAAGGATTATTGTTACCACCTGAATCACACAATTAATTATCCATCAGTCAGTGAAAATAACTAAGGTTATTTCAAATATAGAAATGGATGAAATCACCATCAAAAAAAGAAAATGAGGAACAAGTGATAGATATAGTTCAATAATCAAATCCTACTAAGATGGGTAGTTGAAAGATCCCCTGAATATGCATGTAATTTCATATAAACCTAATACAATTGGAAATTAAACTAATATTACCAAAAGATAAACTCTAAAATGACCATGAATCCCGAATAGATCCTAAAAACCATGATCTAGTAATATAAATCCTGATAATCATCATACATATTTTGAATTGAAACATAGATTATAAGTATATAGGGAGAGTATAAAACTAATACATAATATGATACTCTCCCAAGCCTATCATGGAAAACCTAAATAAAGCATGCTAAATCCTAGTGAACAAAAAGTGATGATAAATAATCACCTATAACGGTATATTATATTCCCATTTTTCCAATGGTTATCTCTCATCATGTAATGCATACATAAAATAATATAATATAATAACAAAAAGGGTAACCCTCCACTCCTTCCCCATAAGTTTTCTACTTTTACCCAATGTTGAATGCCAGAAGATATAACAATGGAAATAAAAATATCCCAAAACACCTTGGATAATGTGTCATAACATAAATAATGTGAATTATAACATCTCATTATCTCATACTACATCTCTAGATTGTAATTGAGTAGTTTAATGGATCCAACGAAACCCAAATGTCATGTATCATATATTGATTATTATACCTCTAGATGTCATAGACTATATACCGAGTATTGTTCCACAATCCATTAGAGCTTATACATTTCATATCTATAATAATCGATAGGTCAATACATCAGGATATTCATGGGATTTAGCTAACCACAAGAAATTACAAACCTCTACACACATATATGAGGTAATATAACCACCATGTAAACTAGTACATAATACTACCAAGAGAAGAGAGAAATGACATATTTGTTATTCATCCATCCGCCCCTCGCCAACTTGAATCTTTGTGAAAACAATCCCTCGGATTCCTTAGGATATCAGTCACCTTACTGACATGGCTATGGTAGTGTATGAAATCACATAACATAAAAGGTAATCATTTCTCAGAAAAACACTAAAGGAATTATCCTAGTCTTATAAAATACCACACATATATTCTATTGGACCCATGGATAAAAATTATAGGAAATAGGAATTCTTTAACCTCACATGAATTTATGAAATTTCATTAAATTTCTTCTTTCATTTTTATAAATTAACCTTATAATAATAAATTCATTAGGTAAAAATTAAACAAAAATACATTACGATAATCATGAAATTAGAATCTATTCCCTACAAGAATAATCCAACTATTTACAAAGTTTATCAAGATTGACATAATTTATATTAAAATATACACCAACACCGTGGGTTAAAAAATATATTAAACATTACGTTTCCATATATCCAAGTGTTATATGAAACATCCTATTCTACCACCAGGAGATCCATAAACAAGAAAAATTAAATTCTTCAAGTATTGTGTAATAGAATTAGGATAAATAATCATCTCACCTATCCATACTTTAAGATAAACATTAAATTCAAAGCATCCATATTTCATCATTACAATGTGAAATCCCATATTCAACCTATTCCATAAATCATGGTTCCTTCATCAACACAATATTTAATATTACCAAATTTCTCACCTTCATAGGCATTAAATACTTCAAAATACACTGGCCCACCCCACCCAAATCCCATCATCATATATCCCTCCCAGTCTAGTATCACATAACATAGTAATGTTCACATCTATAGAATCATTGAAGAAAATAAGCAACAAACAAGGTCCCCAAGGAAACTATGCCCTAAAAATTCTTTTATCCTTCACAAAAAATATTTCAAACTGAACCCTATACAATAGATATTCATCCTTCATAATAAAATATATTCAATCTTCCCCAACCAATTTGTATTTATGAAAAAAAATTAATATATATTTAATTGACTATGTAATTAATTTTAGGTTGTTACTATTGTTATGAAAATGTAATAAGTCAAAAAATATATTAGATTAATTTAACATGAACTTTGGAATCAATTCTAGTTTAAATAAAATATTTTATGTAAAATATTTCGTTGAAGAATATTCATTATTATAATCAAAAATAATAATTTTAGTGTCATGTTTGTTAGCCAATTCCCTTCATGTGTGGAAGAACATTTCAATTAAATAGGAATTAAGAATCCATATATTTTTATAAAATTATAATAATATATGAATTCATTAATCTGGACAGATATCATTAATATCAATCCACGAATTATTGGATTTATTTTCGTTACCATTTTCATCAAATTAACAACGTTACCCGTGAAAATCAAAAATTCTAGACAAAGAAGAATATAAATTTTATACTTTCAAGTAATAAAAGTGGAAAAGTCATTATTGTGGGAAAACAGATATGATCACTAAACATAAATCATTATATCATTAATATGGTTTATTATTTATTAGTGTCAATTCCACCACCCCCTAAAAAGATGATGCTCTATAAATTTATGATTTCATGTAAATTAAATGATAACCAATGAATCCCCAACTTCAAGGCATCAATGTTCATTGAAGAGAACATAGAAACAAAATGGATATTTGATCACCTCTCCCACAAGTAATATATATCTTCCCAAATATGTCACCCAATGAACATTACAACATGAAACAAAATAAACTAAATTACAATTATGGAGATCAAACACCGTGAAATGGAAGGATGTCATGCGAGGAAACAAGATCTAATGGATAGGAAACTATAAAAAGAGGATGAAATCACATAAAATAACAACAGATCAATCCCTAGAAAGAAGGCATAGAATTATATCATTATGTGAAATAAATTCCATTATAAATATCTCTTGGGATTCATAGGTTTTTAGAACAGAACATGGGAGAAATGGGGGTTAATGGGAGGTTTATGTATTTGTATACATTCATTAAAACATAACACTAGGGAACAACCCCCTTGAACACACATGAGGATTCAATGATATATGGTGGAAAAAATTTAAACCCAAATGTAACACAATGAATCCCTCCTAGTCAAACCCCCATCTGATAACCATGATGCATATCCTATCAAGTGGGAGAGGGACTAAAGTATATTTGAAACCACTATTCTCCAAAACTAAGATATCCAAGAAGTATTCTACAGTGAAAACTAGTTCGACATCGTAGGGGTACTGAATTTAAAAAAACCCCAAAAACTCAACCATAAAACCCTTATGATATAGACTACTACAATATGCCTTAGAGTTCAACCACCATACATCATAGCCTACCTATATGGTCCAGCCTTTGTAAAAATGGTAGGGGATCTAAAATCCTTTCTCTTGGGACATAATGTGATAGCTAGGATCTCCCCTCTATGGTGTTCCTCAATACAATGCAGACCAATGTTCTACATCATAGAATCACTAGTTGAAATTTAATATCCTAATACCCCATATAAATCCCAATCTACTTCTCTCCACTTCTATCACCCAATACATATAATAGAAATGTATACTTGGATATGGAACTATATATGAGATATCTCTCAATGAATCCACATCATAAAGAATTAAAATTCAATATTATAATGAAAATAAGTAAAAAATTGTTTTTTACCGTCCACCCCATGAGATACTGCTCAATTATCACACCAACATAGGATTTAAACCACCTATCTCTGAGTAGAAAAAGCGTTAAACCACACATGCACAAAAAATCTCTTAAAAACTCTATTAAGGAAGATACCTATCAAATAATAATAATACCATTGAAAAGAATCAATGAAGGGTAAAACATATCCTAAACCAAACGTGGATAACATCCAAAAAAATGTGTATCTATATAAGAGAATAGCTAAACATAAATCACCTTGAGGTGCTGATCTCATATCTGCTACTCACATTTCCATGTGCTCTCCTCCATGCCTCCGTGACACAAGGAACATAAAAATGGTGCAACACACTCACAAAACACCATATCATTGGGATCCTAGAACTATAATGTTTGATCATTTGATTTATCATCATCTTCAACATCGATATCAGCCCAATCAATATCATGGGAGTCATGATGAAGGTAATGGAGGAGATATGGAACTTGAAAAACATCATATATTTTCCTCATCCTTGGGGGAGTTCTATCCATTATTCTACAACTCCAACATGATGTGACAACAAAAAAGGAAAAACAATATATAGAGAGTTTCTACATCCAAGACTAACCATTCCCATTCCTAGATGAGGATCCACCTTCAACAACACATGGTGTCCAATGATGAACTCATGTGGTCTACTCATATGATCGACATATGAATTCAGATGACTTATCCCATTATCCTATCACGAATCATGTGAACCATGCATGTCATGATTTTCATGTCTTTCGACCATGTAATTTCATACTCCACATTCCATTCCATCATAATAGAGAATGGAAATGGATTTTTATTCAATTATTAAATTGGTTCCATATAAATGGTGGAGTGAAAACAATTATTTTTTATAACTTGACAAAAGGGGGGATCCTTGTACGGAAACCTCTAAAATCCATGTTACATAAACAAAAAATTCTTTTAAGAGTCTAGGTAATCAGTTGTTTCCAACAATATATTTGTAGATGAAAAGAACTCCAAGAAATTAAATGAGTGTTAAATGCATAATGGAGACCCCTTTACACCTTGGAGGTAAAAAGGATCATTATCAGATATGATCATAATAAGGAATATTTTGAGTCTCACCACCACATTCACATACCACTTTTGTAAACCATTACTGTGATCAATTACTTAAACATGTAATGTGGTCTATTTTTTTTAAAATGATCCACTATCACCCATATAGTACAAATCCTCCCTGAGTAATACAAAAACCAAAATTGATTTCCTTCGATATGTCTTTCGAGTTTCACTGATGAACATCTAATGCCTATAGAGAACAATAGGAAAATTAGTGCTCATACCTTACCATATGTAAATAAAAATAATGAGACATTATCACTATAACATCTTTCTTCATCACAACCCAAAAAACATCCCTATCTGAGATTCTCATATCATTTTCATGCCTTGAAATACATCCAAGGTCCAACTATAGAAACCACAAGGAAATATCTTATATATCTCTAAAGGAAAAAAAACTTCCCTATAACCACAATTGATAATATTCATCCTCATACAAACAAAAAGGGTCATTTAATAAAAAATTAATTTTCTCCAGACCTCCAACTCTGAATCCCCTTTTTGGGTCTCCACTATAGCTACACAAAATATTTTTGGACCATCATATATAAAAGGAATCATTTACCTCCACACTCTACCATATCAGGATGCATCACTATGATCTATTCCATCACTCTCCATGTATCTCCAAAACCAAACTCAATATCACAGTGAGACTTCCTACTTAGTATATCCTGCATGAAATTGTTGTTTCCTTGTGTATGAAAAATCATGATGTCATAATCCTTCCAGAATTTCATCCATAGTCACAACCTGATGGTCAATTGACACTAGGAGAAGACATAATATAGTATATTTTGATTAGAAAAATACACAAATCACTCACAAATCATGTAATGTTTTCATAACATCAATAAAACATAAATAATTACTGATATGAGTTCTTGGGTGGGATAGTTACACTCTTAGGTACATAACTATTATAAATCCTAAGAAACAATTGAATATTGATTCATAAAAACATAGACACCCCCAATATGTGAATAGACACATAAGACCTATAACTAAACTCAGTATATTGGAAAACCAAGGGCTGGATCGTAGACTAACATCTCTATTTGGTGAATGAAATCGACATGTCATTATTCGTTCCACAAGAACACCTGATTATTTCTGTTGAGGATTGTTAGAGGAGTCACAAGCCCATTGATTTCATTTATTAACATCCTATAATATATTTCACGTCCATGGTAACTTTATTCTCTTTCCATAGTGATAGGGGATTATAAATAAATGACGACATCTATAATCAATGGATCCATAGAAACTCATTCATGGTGCATGACATGCCCTGATAAATAACATCACATGCTTAGAAATAACACATTAATCATATACCAATTAGATTTTGAAAAATAATTACTTCCAAAATTTCACATAGATGTTATGAATTATTTTTTCAGATGAAGGTACATTTTTCATGAACCCTTCCTTCCATGGGTACACCTCATATCTGGTAATAAAATTAGGGTGATAGTGACCACACATTTCCCACCTTCAATAGGCCACGGATAAGAAGCATGTAATGTAGGTATATCATACATAAAAAATGAAGGAATTACCTTATAAAAAATAACTATCAAAATATAATATATTTACACCAATCAAATAGAGCACATACTGATAAAAGTATTCTCCCATTTACATTCATGTAATGTTATACAAAACTAATACAACATGAAAAAAACCTAATTTTCCAAAACATAAAATTCTTAGTGTTTATAATGTAGTAATATCTAGCCTAATCTCCAACAAAATCCTTTTAACCTGAAAAATAATTAAAATTATGTTTGGTGTTCATAATATTTATACTCAGTAAGATCCTCCATAGAGCCTCTAATGAAAAATATAAAAAATAATTCTCAATCCCAATTACAACCAAGTGATGTTAACTCATCAAAGAAAAAATAAATATAATTTCCCAGGGTTACAGTTATAATATATCTCTTGGTAATTAATATAATAGATCATACAATATATTCAAAAAAGGATACGCTACAATTGCATCCCCATTGGTTTTCACATATTCTGAAATGAATTATAACATAACACATCCCTATTCAATATAAACAATACAAAAAAAACATGGTCTAAAGTATCATAAAAGGAATCCCATGAATAACCTCATTTGATCATCCCATGTTTAATCAATATACAGTAATTGAGTTGTTTCTAAGAACCACTATTACTTATATGTTATGTATCATGCCATGGGTATTATAAATCAAGGCATCACAACCCATACACCATGTAATGTATCTTAAGCCATTATAGACCATAAACAATACCAATAATAATACATAGGATAATACATATTTTGATAAATATGTTCGAAATATTCTCAATCCATTACAACTAAATACACCAATAAATGTGGAATTATTACTATCAATCATAACAGCATATAATACTAATAAGAAAAGAGGGAGTGGTAGAGAGGGTAGTCATCCATCAGTCCCTCACCGATGAGGATATTGGGGAAACCCATCCTATACACACTCAGTGTCAGTCTCCCAAACCTACATGGGTGGGGTAGTGTATGAAATCACAAAAAATACATGATATAATGTATCACACAACTACACTATTTGGATTATCCAAGTCTTAGGATCATACACATTTATCATATCTTGTACACTAGGCTTCCACGGCTAAGAACATGTTATCTTATAACCACCCAAGAAATCTTCTAGTTTCATAAAATCACTTGATTCCTTTTTATAAATTAACCACATATTAATTAATTCATTGTATATTATTTACTCTACATTTCATATCAGTATTAATCATGAATATTTCCATTACATACTTGAATAATCCAATAGATATCATGGTTTTTTAATATTAACAGATTTTTACTCTAATAAGGTCTAACCCCATGGGTTAAAATATATATTAATAATTACAATTCAATAATTCCATGTACCCTATGAGATCTCCTAATATACCATAAGGAGATGAAAATAAGCACAAACATCTTCTTCAAGAAGTGCGAATGTAATGTAGATATGTAAGAAACACATTCCTCCAACCCTTAACAAAAAAAATTACAAAAAACATATTGAGATTTAAGTAAAATAAATGGAAATCCAAGATTCAAACCTTTCCATTTATCACAGTGTTATCCCTAACACCAACATGAAAACCACTAGAAATCTCTTCACCCTAGGTATAAACTATTTCAACAAACCATGGGCTTACCCAACCATATTGAATTAGCCAATATCACTCTAATTATTATATCAAATATTATTTCTTTTCTCACACCTAAAGAAACATAGAAGGTATTAAGAAAAATACAATGTTAACAGGTTGATTGAGTCCTTAAGAATACCTTCATCCTTTTCAGGAAAATAGGTCCATATTGAACTAAACCTAATGAATTCTGCCTTCATAAGAAAATGGTCTCACTCAAACCCAAAAAATTTATCAATATCAAAGAACAAGTTTTATTTAATATTTTTTAATTAAATAAATTTAAAAGGTTATGAATAAGGGTTACCTAGTCTATCATGTATAATTAGCTACTAAATTATTTATTCATTCTCAATAACAATATTTTTAGTTTCATAAACTTTGAGAAGAAAATGTTTCCATTTAACATGACTCATTATTATCATCACCAGAAAATGGAGATTTAGATTCTTTATCCAATTCCACTATAACATGAATGAACAAGTAAATAAAAAATTAATTAAGAATAATTTTATTTAAACAAAATAATATGAATCAACAGATTCGTTATACATGAAAAGTAAGTTCATTATCCATAGAAATGTTACCAGAATTATATTTAGTATGATTTTCATCATATAATCATTCAAACTAAATAATAATAGAAATTTTAAATAATGTATACCATTAATTTCACACTATCTAGTAATACATATAACATGACTTTATCGTAGTAAAAAACCCATGTGATTGTGAAACATAAAGTAATATTTTATTAATCTGGTAAATACTTTATTAAATTTAAGTCTACAAATAAAAAACTATAAATAATGATAAATTTATGATTGTAATACATAAAGGAGAAAAAATGAATCCCTTACCTAAATTATTAAACACGCATTGAAATGAATTGAACTATAATACAGACCTCAGATAATATATCATATTGATAACCTATATCCCCCTAAGCATACCACACCATGAAAGACTTGAAAAACAACTAATGAAACTCATATTGAAAGACATAGATCATGAAGCATAACATTGAAATGCAATATTATAGAAAAAAATAAAAAGATTGGGAGAAAAAACTGAGGATTTATAAATCACCTCAAATCACTATAGATAGATCACTAGAAGGATAGGGTTGAATAATATTAGAAGGGGAATTAAAGGCCTCCAAATACTCTATTGGTTACCAAATAATTGAGAGATATGTGTGACAGAATTTTTTGGTATGGGGTTCATGTGTTTATAGGAGTTTTGAATAACATTACACAAATATGTGACCCCCATCACCAAGAATCATAACTAACTATAACTAGAGGGAATACATTGTATCTCAAGGGACAATGAAACATCCTACCATGTAATACCCATTTCCAAGAATCATAGTTAATATCCTATAAAATGGGGATAGGGTATATTCTTCATCCAAATCAATGAGGCAACAAAAACCAACAAATTGAGATGTAGGTTATAACACAGCCTAGCTCTATTCTATAGGGGTACCAAATTTAGAAATATCACACTATCCCACACCATGAACTCCTATATCGTATCCTACCTATATGTGCTACAAAATAAAACCTCCCTATATCCTAGACTGTCATAATATCTCTTAGACAAAAAAATATGGCTATAAAATCTATCCACCTAAGACATAACTCCTGATTCAATATGTTCAAGCCATAGTTTACCTCCTTATGAAACAGTCAAAGTATCTACACCATAGAATCCACTAATAAAATTCATATCCTATATCATATACTCAACCCCTATCCCCATCTTAGTACCTCTAAAACCTCAAATACAGAAAGGAAATGGTTAATGGTATCTAGTCCCTTACATAAATAAAGAGTGAAAACATACTATATACTTCATTAGAATTTGTTGAATAATTTTTCAGTATTATTGTTATCGTTGGTTTCTTTTTCCCTCCATAGTCCTTGGATTAGTACATTGAGTCATATATTTCCCAACTCTATTACAATTAATAAAATATATTTTTATATCTTCAATATTTATCAAATGAATTTGAGTATGATGACATTCACCCATAGACTAATAAAATTGATCTATAACTTTAAAAAATTTCACCCATTATTATTCTTATATTATTTACATGTTATAAATTTAATATTCATTCCTTTTCCTCAATATCAACCAAATTTCTATGAGATTCCATCCTTTTTTTTATTTTTGTTTAGGATTTTAAATATGTTAACATTGTTAATATGAATTATTTATAGCTAGTTTAGAATGATTACAATATTTCTCTACATTTCCCATAACCTATTATATTATTTATTGGGACATATCGATTGTGAACAATATTCCACCATGCATCAGCAATCAATAACACAAAATACGTTGAAATTATAGATGAAACATTAACAATATGTATGTATTATCTTATTCAAAAACCGAAAAGTGATCCAACAATAATGACTTTTACCCATAGCATAATCATAACCAGTAATAAAATTACTTCATCAAAGATCAAGTACTCTTTCAGAGGTTAATTTTTGTTCGGTTATCATATAAATCACAATATATCCCCATATAATAGAGAATGAAATTATAATGATCTTTTTTTTGAATATTCTAAACCCTAAAATCATCAAAATATATGTTCTCAGAACCCAACTTATCCTTTATCGAGGAAGTCACATATCAATTACTATGTACCTTAACTTTTGAATATCTATGTTATAATCTATTTTATTAATGAATACATTCTTATATGGTTATCTCTCCTAAAAATATTCAAATATGTCATAAATATTCACAATAAGAATATGAATTAACCATAGATTATCTCCTAGTATTTTTGTCCAATGATTTTAGTTATACCTCTTTTTCATGAACCATGTTCAATGAGGTTAATACACAATAAAACTTTTTTGAGTTTATTACCCTTAGGTACATATTTTTTGGGGAATTAATACAATAGGATTATCCAAAAAAATTATTTTATTTCTATGAGAATCAAATAACCTATACTCTATAAGATAATTACAATGCTATCCTATATATAGACTTCCTTTATAGACATACCCCATTTGTTTTCATTAAATATTTCTTATCCTAATACCCAAATAAAATTTTAATTATTTCCTTACTTTTAATCCATATACAATACAATATGGTTGTCTATACAATTCAAATTATGATCATCCATATCATATAAACAATTAATTTACCCTTAAAAAAAATTTATTCTTTAAAATTATATAAACCATATTACTATAGAAACTATGATGCATCATACCTTACATCCTAACCCTGTTTCATAGAATACATACAATACATAATATATTGTATACCAACTATAAATTCCTTGAAAAAACAACCCCATAATTACTTGATCTAAATAAAATGTTCTATAATATGTATTCTGGAGAAATTTTAGTTTAACGACTTTAATTTTTTTTGAAAATAATAGAGTATAAATTCAAATGTTCTTCACAAAAAAATGAATTTTAATTACACTATGTATGAATATAATAAATCCATAAAGGGGTCTCAGTATGTCGAATAAATTTTCTACAATGATTATATAGTTAAATATGTCTAGCATAATGATTTTCTTTATAAACTAGAGAAATCGAAATATATGTAGGGATGGGATCAAAATACCCACAAGGGAAACCTTTTTTTGAAGCTATAAAAAAAATTAGAATGGTATACATAATATGGATGAAATAGATAATAAAAATAATTCCATGATCAAATAAAACTGAGTCCATTATATATCCATGATAATTAATGAATACATGTATATCAATAAATACTAATTTTATACCGATCAAAAAGACAAAATTCAAAAAAATAGAATATATTCAATGCCTTGGGCCAGGATAGTATACTATTATTGGATGAGGTATGCCCCAAAACTCAACATATTTTTTCCCATGAGAACTATTAATACATCAACGGTCTCTATAAATATGGTCCCCACTAGTCACCTAATTAATTTCAATTAATTCACCATATAAGTTAACATGAATTTTTATACCATTACCTAAGTAAAATCTTATTAAATATGAAATTTCTATATATATAATGAATGATACATATTTTTAATATATAACAATCATATGTTAGAAGTTAACAGTCTTCAATAACATCAAAAAAATTCTCAAGGGAAAAGGGGATTAGATGATCATAACCCATCCAAATAAATACGGTTTATAGTAAATTAAGACATAGTAAACCTAAAAATATTCCTTAAAATTGGAATACAATTATATAGAAAAATAATAATTTTCACTATTTCAATAAATAAGAATAAATTTTAGGGAAAATCCCTTAATCAGGTACTCTAATTTCAGAAGTTTACATTATATAGGGTATTATGTATAAAATTAAGAAAATGATGGAATAACATGATGCTAGACTATCTAGAAAAAAATGGATAGATTCAAAAGAATATATCCCAAGTTCCAAAGAGAAATTTTTTTTGGGTGTTTTATAAATGAAATATACCCTCGCAAAAAGAATAATTCTAAAAGTTTCCCAAAAAAATTATCATGAACTGAATTGTTTGATAAGCTAGTTAATTACATGAAATGATAATACATATACATTATGGGAATAATAAAAAAACAAACTTCATTCATGTAAATATGATTGATAATGATAATATAAATAGAATAAAAACATAAAACATTTTATAAAACATTTTCAACATTAATTTGAAACAAAAATTTCATTTCTCTTTCAAAGGTAACTCAAAAAAAGGTAACATTAAATTCTTTGAAACTCATTACCTTTAAAAATACCTCACTTAATGGATGAATGAAGGAAAAAAGTTTTATAAAATAGAAAATAAAATATAAAGAGGAAATATGTAAAAGTGTAATAAAAAGACATTTCTATTTTTTTTCAAACTATGTTTGTTAATAACTATTAATGGAAGAAAATTTAATAAAAATTCATTTAGATAAAAAAATAATTTTCCTAAAGTGGATTATAAAAGACAATATAATAAAATTTTACATTAAGAGAACTAAATCATGCATATTAATAGTTACTGATAAAACATTATAACTCAATGTTGTGAGACTTCATTAATCCATATTCCCAAAAAAGAACATACTCCTTGATGTAATAAATTTTTAGTTATTTTTAATTATGAGTTATAAATGCACATTATTAAAAAATATAAAATAAAACATTATATAATTGATTTATATATTTTACCAATATATTTTTTCCATGATGAGGATTATAAATCATTTAATGAAAATAGACTTTCTAAAAAAGACTTACAATGTGGGTTAATAATGTATTCGAAATCCATATGATGATAAAACGTATATTAGAAATAATTTTTTTCATTAAATAATAATAATATTTGATATTGACACATCTATTGGTAGTGAATCCAAAAATTAAATGATAAATTGATAATAAAATCTTACAAGACATAGTGAATCCAAATATAGTGTAAGAAAAAGCATGTTGAATGAGTAAAACATTAATGAAAACCCCTTGAATGAGAGGGATTGTAAATAAATAAAAAATATTATGATTAAAATAAAATTAATTATATTATATATAATTTTGTTATTACACACAAAACATAAATAAAAATAATTTCATAATATATAATATGATTAAAAGTGAGTGATTTGAGACGAAAACCCTTACCTCCATCTTGATTTTTTCTTCAGTCACGAAAAACATCCTGAATAATAAACTTAATAACAAAAAACCATTCCCTGTAATCTTATTCATAACTATAACAATTCATAAATTTTTTTTAATTTTTCAATATATATATATGCCTATATGATTTTATTGATCATCAATAATGGGTGTATGTAATATTTATCTCTTCAAAACAGTCTTGTATAAATTATTTTGGTATCTATTATTTTTAAAAACTGAATCATTCTAGGTAAGTATAATTTATTAAAATAGATGTAACATTTATATTGATAATTTAATTATTTCAATATAGGGTATTTATGGTTACAAACCATGATAATGAAATCAGCAATGATCAAATTTCAGTGATTCTAAATGAAAGAAAAAAAATTCTAAAAAATGAGGTAGAATGTTATATTACCATACCCAAAATAAAAACAATTTAATATTAATTTATTAATATAATTTTATACTAGTAAATATGTTATCATATTTTTTCATGAAAAAAACATTTTTTTTTCTTACTGGTCGTTAATCCATCATAAACATTAGCATACTATGATTAATGAATTATTTCATAATTTCTTAGTTATAATATCATTTTAACAATATCTAATGATCAATTTTGGTTATTATTATATTTCAAAATTATAATTAATTAAGAGGAAAATGTTATTTATATAAATTCATTTCATAGAATGAATAGAGGATTTTTCTATTAGGACCCTCAGTTTAAATATTGAATTTATGGAAATCATTTAATAATCATACAATTGAAAGGTTAGCAAATGTATCAAGAAGAAACTAAAATGATATAATAAAAAAATATCCAACCTTTAATATCATCATAATTACCAATCATGTATGTCTTTGATTAAAATGAAATAATAAATGAATATTTCCACAGAGGTGGTAGTCCACACATACGCATTGTAGACTATTTCATTTTCCATAAAACAAAATAATGAAGTAATTTAGTTTGATTATTCAAAAAAATCTGATATAAATTTCTTAATAATTTATTAATTTCACCCTATTTACTAACCTTGTATGGTGTTGAAGTAAATTGAGACACATTACATCATAGAAGTGGTATATTTTATAATAGAAGAATTAAAATTTGATTTTTCATTATAAAATATGAAAACGTGATTAATGATTTTACCTTTAGAATAATAAATTTTTTTATAAAAAAATTTGTATCCATACGTATATATTTAAAAGTTATAAAACGTGAATAAAAGATAAAATAATGAATTAAATTAAAAATAATTCACCATGTTGATAGAATTGATTTTTTCTTAGAAGAACCTAAAGAAATGGATGGAATATTTTAATATCTGGTGAATATAAGATCTATATATGGAATGATAATTCTACTATAAATAAAAAATATAGGGTTTGTGGAATAAAATGAATTTTCGGTAAATAATTTAATTGTTGAGGATATGCCACCTTTATAATTGGTGATAATGGAATTTGTTTAAAACATTTCAACATAATATAAAGGAAGAATATTTCAATCCTGGAACGTGGTCCCAAAATCAAGAAAAATGGATTGAGAAAGAGATAATGTTTATATATACCTCATAAAAAAATTAGACTTTTTTCATTCATGTTCCAATCCCATTAACCATTGTGTTATTTCTTTTACCATTTTAGCTTTTACTGCGATAACAAGATGTTATCTTAAGTAATTTAATCTTTAAGTCCAAAAATAAAATGTTCTATATTATATAATTTAGACCCACTAATTATTAATTTCTTATCCATTTACATTGATTCAATTCTAAAAAATAAAAAAAATTTATTTTAATGGGAAAATATATAAATTTTTAAAAACAATTTTTGAGAAAATATTCTATATGTTCTAAGATATAAAATATGGGGATTAAAATTAAAACCAAAAAATTTAAAAACTTAACGTCACTAATAAAACAAATAATTTTTCATAGAAACTTTTCTCTTTAATATATCATTCTTAATAATATACATGCAATTTCATAAAATTCATGTTAATTTAAAAAATTGTAACTTCGCCTAAAAATCATTATATTCAAAAAAAAATTATTCTTAATCATATATTATTATTATTCATAATAAAAAATTTGTACATTTTTCAACTGAAATTTTGTAAAATTGATAATTTATATTTTAAATAAAATCCAAAAATATAGCAGAAAATCTTTCATATTAGAAAATAAAAAATTAACATTTTAACTATTCATTATTATAACATCCTATAAATTAAGAATTAATATGATTTATATTATTAATATATTTTATTATTATATAATCATAATATACATAATTTCTCTTTATAGAACACCTTCTTTTAAAAAATAAAATTTTATGCATAAAAACATTTTCTATGTTTTTTAGCAATAATAATAAAATTCCAGTTATATAGAAAGTATTATTTATTTTCATTCTTTAAATATTTAATATAGTGGTTACAATGATTCATTCACAAAAATTAAATGACTGTGTTTTAATGGTAATAATTAATATTTATATTTTAATCCAAATATATTTTCTGTTACTTTTATGTTCTGTGATTCATGAATAGATATAAATTAGATACATTGAATTATTAAAATATAATAATATAATAAAATTTGTATGATTTTAATTCCCCCATCAATTAAATAACTTTATTTCTTGTAATATTTATCACAATATTAGAGTAATCATACATTTAACACAAAATCAACCATACACCAATAGATTATCATGGGTTTATTTTGTATATGGAATGAGATTTATCTATGTAGAAAAAATTGTAAAACTCTTTATAATGTGATCTGAACCATTCAAAATTTATTATATAATTATACTAATGGGTGATGATATATATATATAAATAAGGTTTATCTTCACCCAAATAATAAAAATGATTCACATTATAACTATATTACAAGGTATTTTTATTTAATAACTAAATATCATGTAGTTTTTGAAAACGAACATTATATTGGATAGTATAAAATGGGGAGTAAAAATCTTTATCCTCCTCATTAGTTATAGATTGATTAGGTTTCCCTTATTCAATTTATTATTGGTGAGTATTTTCCATAATTCAAATTGGATAAATACATTGAGTCAAATAATTCCTAGCACTATTATTATTATTGAGAAAAAAATTTCTTTGTATTTCTATGTCCCTTAAGCTTTTTTTTCTTATGAAATTTATCTCCACACATATATCGTTTACTTTCCCCATTAAGTTAATTTACCCCATGATTCTTCTCACAATATAATCTTGTATGAAATTCCATATTATTTTCTTTATCACCCTTTTCACCAGAAACATTATTATATTCCATCATTCTATTCTTTTTTGTGCTATGTATTTCATATTTGTTAATTTTGTTGATTAGAATTCATAATTTCCAGATTCAAATAGTCATTATATTAATCACTCAAGTCCTTATCCAATTATGTTTCCCATTAGTACAAATTTATAATTATCAATGGAATCCACTATTGAAAAGGTTCCTAAATGAATTTTCCACATCAAAATCTAATATAGTTCAGTTGAGTGGTGAAAAATTCCCATCAATGGAGAATTTGCGTAATCAAAATATTAAATGGGATCCAAAGATAACAAAATTGAATATTGAGGTCATGTCTTCTTGTAATTACCATACATTAGCATGCATCAAACCTACATTATAGTATATTAAGATATACATATCAACTTAATATCACGTTATAGTAACCTAAAATTACCATCAATATTCATAAATTTTGAAACCAAAAAATGATTCAAATTTATTATCTGAAAATATATCTTATCCATTAACTAGGAAGGAACATGTCAATTATTATAAACATTTTTTTATAAATTATTGTGTTTCAATATATGTTATCAATTGTCACAATAAAATTATTTTATCTAGAAAAATCATATTCAAATCCATTATAACGGTTCATAAAAATAATTTGAATTAGCAAAATCATACCCCTTGAAAATTTTAAACTGGATGTGTAGTTAGGCCTCTATTTCATGCACCAGGTCTCCTCTATTTATTGAGGTTATAAACCCTAAATATAGAATTTATATATCCAATATCAACTTGTAGTATCCATGGTTGGATGTAATTATTATGATAATAACAAAATCTATACTTTATCAAATCATCAGGCTGATATCCTACACTTATAATTCTTTGTTACACTTTTCCCTAAATATTTTACTTAAGTTATATTATTCTAATCCCAAAATAAAAATTAAATTATTTATGTAACATTTAACCACATACTATGTCAATGGATGTTATATACATTAATAATTAATATACTCCATAACTTATCAATGATTATATTATCCTAGGAAATCATAATATCAAAATTTATATTAACCCTTCTATGATATGAATTGTGACACCATGAAACTATGATCCAAAGATTGGTACCAAAAACACATTCATTACATAATGGATTCGATTATATCTATAAATTTAAAACCATAGATATCCCATAAATACATGACAAAAAAAATATTTCATTATATATATTCCTACTGACGTTTATGATTATAAATTTTTAGATTTAAAGAAAATCATTAACTAGAAAACCAGTTTCCTTAAAAAATGGATATTTTCAAACTATATAATATAATACTTAATCAGTAAGGAGACTTAAATATCTCCCATATGTTCCAACATACAATATATCATATTAGATATACCATGTGAAAAAAAATCATTAGCTAGGAAAACATTCACATAAGAAAATGTGAGATAAAACGCTTATTTTGGGAAACATAAAATTGAAGATTTCAAATTAATAAGTTTGGTATATATAATATGACATGAAGAGTTAATCTGAATAATTCCATAATAAATCTAAATGGAAATCATGTTACATTGTTTATTAAAAATAAAATCCTTGATATCAAAAATACATATATCATAATTTTGTGATGTAAAATATCTTACATTAAAACATGTATTCAATGCCTTTTCTTATGATATTATATTATTATTGGAAGGGGTATACCCCAAATCCCAACATGTTTTGACATGATATATTACGATCCATTAAGGGGATTTATAATTATAGGTTCCACCCATCACCTAATAATTTCCATTGCAAGAACTATAAAAATTAACAGGATTTTTTAAAACATAACATAATGAAACACTTACTAAATTAAAAAAATGTAAATATAATAAACGATACAAAATATAAACACATAACAAAACTTTTGTAGTAGGAAATAGTCATCATGAATATCAATACATTTCCCTATGTCAATAAAAGGGATAGCATTATCATAATACATATAGAGAAAGATTGTGGAACATTAAACTTTATATAGTCACCCTTGTAATAATCATTACTATTTGGAAAACTATGACATAAATATAAATTGTACATGTTTATTTCAAATATAATATTTTAAAATGATATTTGAAAAAACATGGAAGAAAATATTTTTGTAAATAATATCCAAACATATATCACTGAAATTCAATAAAGGTTATCTTTGAGAAAGTATGATAAGAAGGAAAAACAAGTGAATGTGAAAGAGACAACCTTTTTTTGTTTAAAATACCATATATTAACAAATGAATTTTAAGAAGAGTAATAAAAAATCATTTATTTTAAAAATTTATTTTATGAAATAAGTCTATAAAATAACATATAAGAAAAAACATTTATTGCAGAAATGAATCATGGAAAATATATGTTTGTATGGAATAATTATGACTCAATGAAGGGAGAAATGAGTTTCCAATATTACTTATTAGAAATATAATCTTCTATATAATAAATATTTAAAAAAACTATATTTAGAGGTATTAATATAAATTAATATAAATAACATACATTTCCATAACATAAAAAAATATAATGTATAGTACATTTTAGTCTAAAGGGATGATCACAACAGAATCATGGGACTTATGGATGAGATCTTTAACCCTTCCTTGATAAGTTCATAGCATTCTTCTTCAATGATATCCATGTGTACTCGGAATCAATATGGAGCATGCGAGTCACTTGATAATGTTTCATTTTACCTATAGACAATATTTTTTACCTTCCAATTATTTTTAGATAAAAAGAATTATATATTAGGGATATCTATTGTGAGGAGTAGCACGACCATATATCCATTGAATGCATTACTAATGGATTCCTTGAATGAGGGAATCACATCATCCTTTTCTAGATATTGATGATGGTTTCATCATGATGTGAGAGGAGGATCTTTAGAGGTTGTTTTTCAATAGCATTAAATTTTATGGAGGTGAGGATGTACCCAGATTTATTGGCATCTGTTAGGTATACAAGGGAGTTGCAACAATATTTCAAGCTAAAATATTTTTGTTTCTCCTTCCTAATAGAGATGACCAATAAAGCATTGTGGAGATTCCAGGAAACTTTTTCATGTAGGATGTTTTCTGGATTTATGGAATTCATTCAATGATTGTTGAAGACTATTATTATTACTTCACATAATGGATATTTTAAAAATAATATTAAATATATTAATATCATGTGTGTGAAATTTTCTTAAAAAGGTGGAATAACTCTTAAATAATGGGGAATATTAGAAATATGAGGCCACTATTGAGCTTAGAGTGTGGGATTTACCCTAGTAATTACATAAAAATTATTGGGGTTAGGTGTTTTGGTAAAATTCTCTCTCATGTAAAAATAATAAAAATAAATAAATTTATTTTATTTATTTCTTATTTTGATGCAATGACCTAGTATCCTTTATTTAAGATCAATTATTTATAAACCCAAGGGTTATCATTATAACCTAGGGATTGATAGGATCCTTTGGATAGGATCCATTATAGGATCATTAGAAGATGACATCAGATCAAGACCAGATCAAGGATCGTGCACCAACGCAGCTTGTGGATCTCATGTATGACAACAATGTGTGATCGATGTTCATCATTGATTGATCCAAATCAAAGTAGTATATTTTTTTTTTAAATTTATTCCAATTTTATTACCCTATGATGAATTTTAATCAATCAACTAATGGATTGATTCATGGATCAGTCGTATTGTGGGTATGGATTTTTTTATCCAATGTTTTGGGGATAGTTGTTTTTCTATTTGATTTATTTTTTATTGTTGTTATAATGGTGATGGATCATGTCCATTATAAACATGGATAGGGTTTTATCCCATTTATTTTTTTGGGGTTTTCCCCCCATTATTCATGTGATCATGATTGTAATTTCTTTTGGTCAGCAGTTCGATGAATACTCAGAAAGTAATCATTGCTCATTAGATCATTGACATAACACAAAATTTATGTGGATCCAGTTTCGAGATCAGTGATTGAATCATGGTGTGTAATTATTTTGGTTTACTGGGTTTAGATTAGAGACCCCCTGGTTCGTTCATGGCATGCAGTACTAATGAGGTGCGATGATGGGTGTTTTCCTGATCACCAGATATGGTCGAATTCTGGCTATTAGCAATGAGGAGGTCTGATAAACCTCATATCTATGATGTGTGATGTGATTCCTAATGGAATCATTGGATTCATACTATATTGGGTGATTATGTGAGAACTTTATGGAATTTATGTGAAATTATAGACTACATAGAATGTAATCTTATGAACACATGTTGTGTAGTCGCTTTTATGCGGTACTAGGGTTTTTAGAAGAGATAAGTATCACATGTAGTGTGTCAATCATGAAACCATCTCAGTATGTACAGGGAGTACATTCCCAGGAGGCCATGTTACATTACATGCCACATGTGACAAGTCACAAGAAGTGTAACTCGTGATGGATGGCTCGGCATTTATAGAGAGTAGATGCCCAGGAGGACGAGTTGTGTGATTTCCCATTTATACCCTATAAGATGGATTGATGTGTATGAGAAGTACACACCTAATATATTGTATATATCCACACACTGTGTGATGGTGATAAATGTTTTTTCCTTTGGAAAGTATATGGGTATAGGAAGAATGGCCCTCGGAGTTCCAAGACAACATCTACATGTCGTGTACCTCAGGGAAACACTGTTTATATTGAAAAAATGCAAGCCATGTGAGCATGAGACATGACTAGTGAGTTTCTTAGTATGACACACTATGTACCCCCAATGACATACCATGTACTCCTTTGAGGATAGGTTGGATTCCACCTTCTTCTTATCTCAACTTCATTTTCAGCATATTTGAGCTTCCCTAGACCAATATCGGTTGAGTTTGTTCCCCTTTTCAATTGATATGAGAGATTGGTGTGGTATCATGTTCTTGTCATAGTGGGTGACCCCTTGGTATCTTCATGATGATCTATGTAGTGAGTGTGAGTTCTCTTATTCAAGAGTGAGTTGTCTCAGGCTACTTTGACTATATACTAAGTGGCTTGGAGCATGTATCCCCCCTGAGAGGCCAAGGGTGATCCTTGGTTTCCTTCATGTTTCCTTGGATGGGATTTTGTTGGAATTTTCATGACCAATATTTACATGGGCTTCAATACCCTATCTAGGAGGATTTATCCACTAGGGTCTGTTGTCCCCCCTAGTGAGACTAAGGAATTGACCCCAATTTATGTATTGAGATCTAATCTTTCTGATGAGGTGTATCCCGATCGAGTGTGTTTATATGATAAACCCTCTCAAAAAAAAATTTGATTCTTATTAGCAAAAACTTAATAGAATTAAATCTATTAAGAGTATCTTTAGTGGTGGTATAGCTTGGGGAGAGGCTCCTCCCATATTTGGATGACCTCTTGGATTACTGTTGATAGTGGCAGTATAGCTCAAGGAGTGTGTTCTCCCATATGAGTGTTATATAGAACCTTCAATTAGGATTCCAAGCCTAGCTTTGTGTTTATGACCTTACCTAGAGAATGTGTGTATAATATGAGTATATTCTAATATTTTATTATATGTAATATTTTATTATTTACATATTCTATGATGAGTTGACTACTCTTGATGTTTTATGTTTAGTGATTTTGGGGTGTCCTACTGGGTATTTTTACAATCACCCATAACTGGGCTCTTCCCACATGTGTTGTGTCTTATATAGAATATATATCTTTTTATAGAGTTATTTTAGGACTAGAAGATTGTAGAGTTTAGTTTGGTCTAGATAGGATGAGGTATATACAAATGTTACATTTGATATTAGTTACCTCCTTCTTAACAGATCGGACATTGTTTCTAGTTTTGGGTGAGATTGTATTTGGACCCTTTTTATGATTTCTAGTACTTTATGTCATACTATAATTGTGTTATTATAGATGTATGAATGAATTTTTATTATTTTTTACATTTCATTATTGTATGGGCTTGGATATGTGTCTGTGCATACAAATAATTTAGTATAATTCCTCCCATGTGTGTGATATTCCTTCTTGGAACTAGTCATCACCCCCTAGCCTGTTGGAGGTGGGCTTGGGGTATTTGTGGCTCGAGCCCCGTTATGCCGGTTCAAGACATACAGGTTAATTTTCGATACCCAAACCTCATTATCAATTCTGAACCAAACCAATGAGTCTTTATCGGCCAACACAACCCAAAAAATCTAACCATTTTAGAAAGGTGTCGACCAATTATTACTCCCTCAGTTATACGAGATAAAAAAATTCAATGTGGTTCCAACACACCACATTCATATTTTCATAGAAACACCTATTGTTAAACTTCATGTTGTCTTCTAGAAAACATAACCATCCTAAATAACTGACACTCCATAAAGGTACTGATCACAATTCTTTAATCCTTAGAATAATTGTTAAAATTCTCCAACTACCTAACTGAAGTCTAAACTAACTTCAAATGAGTTTCCCAACTTATTTCACCAACCGAATACACCATACACAAAGATCTCAACTACATATTAATTCATTAGTAATATGATCCCCTCTCATCTCTCACTTATTTTCTCCTGAGTCAAAACCCCTCATCTGGTCTCCATCTAGCACTTCATCTGAATAAAACATCAGAAATTTATCAAGGAACCAGTTACTCTCAGTTCCAAAACATGGTATTATTTTGTTGTCATCGAGATCGTACAATGGTTGACCTCACACAAAACCATGACCATTCCATTAGAATGGTCATTTTTACATGCGATTAGGCCAATGATCCCCACCATAGAAATATACTTACTATCACCTATCAATTTACACATCAGTCTACCCATCACCCATCTAGTTAATCATAGAATTAAATGACTAAACATGACCATCCATTCATATGTAAACCAATATTTTTAACATTGATATTTCAAAAAGATTATATAATCAAGTCATCAATACAATGGTACCCTGATTAATTTCCAATGTCATCCTCTATTTTCGAGATAACTTCTTAAGCATTAACCACTAATTCCAAGGACTGAAATATTTATGCCAAATGCACTGGTTTATAAATAAAATGGTGACATTGAACTGAATTAATTAGTGACAGACTGACAAAACCTCCTCTAGGTTTCTCCATAGTACCAGAAAACATTCTCAATGATCATCTCACCACCCTGCTCCCAATGGATCTACCAACATTGTGCATAACCACTGCATGAATACCCATTCACCAATCTTTTCCTGGAAAGGTATGAAAACAACACTCTAACTCCAAAAAAAGTGTTTTCTTCATGATTCTTAGACTTATGGAATGTAATTACATATCCTAACAACTTTACACACAATATATGGTTCTAACTCCACAAAACCCAAGCACTCTTAGTTCTCCTTTAAGAAATAGAATCTTCTTTCCATTAGGATTAACCACGGACCACCCAATACATGAATGTTAGTTCAATACACTGAGAATACACCCAAACTCTACCCCCCTAGGTCTAACAACTTAGGATATTCACTCGGTATCCAATGAGGGATGTATTTAGAGCTAATAGGCTAGGTAACACATGCTCCTACCCTTGGTGCTACAAGCATCCAACATCATCGAGAACCAAACTTGTATCATGAGTACTAGAACTAAAGGAGATATATAAATTAGGGTTTAAAGACAACATTCAAGACCTTCCTTGAATACTTTCAAATGTTACTCACATGAATAGATCATTTCCCTCAATTTAAAACTTCCCTATGACATTAACATTTATTATCCCCTACATAAAGAATATCCAAACTTGGGTTACCTTCAAGAATATGAGACACCTAATCACTAATAAGTAGAGTCGCGTATTTTTTTCCACGAGGTCTTACAAACCACCTACATAAGGTTTCACTAAGGTCCACAACCCATAAAATTTCATCTAGACACATCTAAAAAAATATTCCATGATGTATTCACACTTATACTAACCATGTCGAGAGTCAATGATTTCTACTTTGGTTAAATAGGATGTCAATAGGTGCTATATGGAAAAATCATCATAGAATATAGTTGGAACCTTAATCAACTAGACCTATCCATTGTATACTCACACAAGGTTATTTACTAAGAAATTAACTCCTCACAAGGATCTAACAAGGTACACTACACCACCCATGCATAGACGGACCACATCATCATCACTATCTTCATCATCTCCATCATCACCATCACCTAAGAGAAACATGCCATGGTAAAACATAACCTTATATTATAAGTTGACACACATAAGGTTCTAGTCAACAAATTCACCAATAACGCATATGTGAAAAAAAAAATACAAGTTGGTGATAAATATATAGAAGAATCTTCAATCATCAGTACAACCACACATAAGTAACATATATGTCATACAAAACTATAATGACCAAAACTTCTCATACATAGATATTATATGATTTTAGATGAACATTTATTACCTTAAACTAACACACTCCCAAAAAATAATAAAGTTATAGTGCCTTTGGAAACATGGAAACATATACAATTGATTCATAAGAGTTGTACATTATCTACCACTTAGTTTCTCATAACTATAACTATTTGTAGAAATATCACATGTAATACCTATCATCATAACATGGGAAAAATACCATAAGAAAAGGTGAGATTATATTCTATATAAGGGTATACATTGGAAATATGTAAACATAACATGAGCATAAGGGTATAAGAACATAACTATAAATATTTATAAATCATAAGACAGGAGTCATAAAGAAATCGAAGAATTTAATTAATGAGATAAAACATTTTCATAAGAAATAGAGTTTTGGAAAACAGATAAACATAGAAAACCTTTTTCCAATACTACCCACCAATCATTCATAACAAGTTTTTCTTGGGATAACCACCCATGTACCTATTTAGGTCTTGTGATAACCTCTTGTGTAACCTCTTTTGATCTAGGGATAACCTCTCTTATACCCTCTTATGGGATTAGGGTAACCTATTGTGTACCCTTTGAACTCATATAACATTAATATATACCCTATTCATTTGAGTGAGATATAGGCCACACCGGTTTTTGGTTATAACGTGACCACTATCCTTGATTATAACATAATAACCACAAAATAATTAAATCCTTATAAAGGTGTTCCACAAGATAATAAAACATTCATCACATAAAAACTAATTAAAAGAAATGGGTTTCATAAAACATTCCATCCTTGTATAACCCATAGATGAGAAATGGATTTCATGATTATCTCAAAAATTCATCATACCATAAATCATGTAAAACGAATGGGTTTCAGAAACATCTATTCATCATAAACAAAAACAATCGTGAAAAAAATATGATATCATTGGATCATATCCCTAGTAAATATTAAGTAACATCAATAGATGCCATCTTAGATGAAAAATGATTTTGAATGAAAAATCACTTGGAATATTTCTTGATGAAGATAAAAAAAAATTAAAAATAATCTTTTTAAAATAATAAATTCCTAAAATATACCAAAAATATTTTTCGTTGAAATTAACCATGAAAATTTATAATGGAATCTAAAAAAATTATTAAAACATTTCTTGAGGAAAATAACCCTTCATTGAAAATCAATTTTTAATACTAAAATTTCATAAAACTTTTTGGAAATATTTTTATTTGAAAATAAAATTTTGATGTTATAAATGAAACATTAAAAAATTTATTTTCCATGATAGTGGGAAATATTATAGCTATTAAAACAAATATTCCTTTCACATTTTTTATAAAAGCCAAACATACCTTGTTTTGAAAATGACATAAATATTCCTTTTAAAAAAATGTAAAATATGTCATACACGGGTATAATTTTCTTTTATAAATCCTTTATATAAATTTATAAAAAAAATTAAAAAAATATGAAATATGGATATGGAAGAAAATGGTTTTAGACCGAAGTATGTAATAAAGTCAGTTTTCCTTAAAAACATTGTTTTGGTCTCTGGAGTATATAAAGAGAGTAAAATGAAATGAAATCTTATATTTTCATAAAATTATAAGATAATGAAACTCATTAAGTTCTTGATAAATATATTATAATATTTCATCCTGGAAAGAAAAATCAGAAACAATCCCAATAACTAATGAGATTGTACCATCAAACATTTACCACTTTTGTATCTTTTGAATCATAGACCACATTAACGAATAACATTAAATTAAAATTTTAATTTCATGAAAATAAATATATTTATGATATAACATAAAAAATGGTTATTATATAAACCTCATAGAATAGTATAGGTGCATAACATAACTTATTTCCCAAAGAAGGTAGTTTGAGATAAAAAAAAATATCTTACCACTTTGGTGACTTTTGAACCAAAAATCCCATGAAAGATATATCCTGAAATGGATATGTAAATACAAATTATTTTTAGTAAAATCATCATAAAATTAATTTTATGGCATTATATACACCACATAAAATAAATAGACAGTGAATATGGCTTGTGACTCACAAAAGTAAAAAGGGAGATGGAAATACCTTACCATAAGTCTTGGCTTCCTTTGTATGCATTTAAAACTCTTGTATAATAAATATAATTTTATTATAAATATATTAAATAAACATAATTATATATATCCTACCATATATGATTTACTTATGACTCTTTATTACCCTTTTATTAACAATTCCTTTTTAAAATCACTTTTCAGGCAATAACTATTTTTTTCATGTATGTTTTGATTTGTTATTTTTTGTCGTTTTAATTTGATAATGGATAAATAATTTGTAAAATTTTAAAAATAAAATAAATATCATATATATTAATTATATATATATTTATATTAGACTATAAAATTTTTAAATACAAAATGAAATACATTGTTCATGACGATGGTAGGTTATACGTATGCATGAATGCTTTTCCATTTTCTCAACATATTTAAAGAAATAAGGGTAAATAATATATTTAAATTATATAATAATTTTTATATAATATATATCACATATTTTTATTTAAATATTTCTTTATTACCTTCCATGTGAAGCTTACGTGAAGAACAAATCACATCACTTTGTGAGGCGGTAGTCCGCCGTACACACGAGCTACGTTATCGCATTCCCAAAGAATGGAAATAAATAAGTTATATGTGATATCATAATTATATAAGTATAATTATGATAAAAATATAATATATACTCATTTAATATATATTTATTACCATCCATGTAAAACATAAATAAAAAATAAATCACCTCGGTTCGTGAGGCGGTAGTCTGTCGTACATACGAGCGATGTTATTGCTTTCCAATGGGTTAGGATGTAAGAATTTATATGTGGTATAAAAATTATAGAGTTATAATAATATCATAAATATAATATATATATATATAATAAATAATTAATTATACCCATCCATGAGGGATGGAGATGGAAAATGATTAACATCAGCTCGTGAGACCGTAGTCCACCATACACATGATCGACAGTTTCGTTTTCCATTTGAGGGAAGAGGATGTGGATATAGGTTATTAAATACGTATAATAATATCTAAATATGTGTTATATATTGTTGTTAATATATCAAAATAATTGAGACATAATTGAATCATATTTTATGGAGTGAGAAGAATAAGTAAAACGAAAAGGCATAGTTAAAAACTTGTCCTCTTCTTTGGACAACCTCTTTAATTTTAACCAAAATCCTACCTATATTGGATTTATGATCTCAAAAAATGAATATATGATGTGTGTAGGGATGTTTTTAATATATTTTTTTAGTTATTTTATGAAAAAAAATGGTTTTGTAATTTTGAATAAGAGAGTAGAGGGGGTGTCCTTTTATAAGTAAATAAGAGGACAGGCATAAATTTTTTGAAAAAATAAAGTGTACCCACGTTTTTAATATAGAAAAAGGATAAAAATGGTAATTATGTACCCTTAGATATTATAAGGTATAAATATGGTCATAAAATATGTTTCGAAAAACGTTATATTTCATTTTATGCCTTATTTTTTATTTTAACCCCCAGTAAACTCGTATTAACCGTAACTGTCGTAATTAATTTTTTTTACTATTGATTTTGATCAAAAATTAAGTT
Source organism: Viscum album (assembly GCA_963277665.1). Taxonomy (NCBI): domain Eukaryota; kingdom Viridiplantae; phylum Streptophyta; class Magnoliopsida; order Santalales; family Viscaceae; genus Viscum; species Viscum album. The sequence continues at coordinate 987,568,890 of OY728159.1, read as the reverse complement.
GAAATTATTATATAATAAAAATTATGTAGATTAAAAATATGGGTTCAATTTTTCCAAATTAAATTAACAAAATTTGAAAATTTTTAATTTAAAATGAAACCCACAGATGTGAAGAAAAAGTGGTTTTCCAAAGAGAAAATGTTCAAATGTTTAAAAGGTTTTTATACCAAAATATAAAATGAAATTTATTTAAATAGCATAAATTGAATTAATAGATATATATTTGAACTAATTTTAATATTAAAACAATTTTAAAACAATTTTTTGTTTTTAAATTATTTAATAGAAAGAAAATTCTTAATAAAAACCAATATTTTTCACTATTGATCAAAAAAGTATCTTATTGAAAAAATCTAAAAAATTAACCATGATATAATTTTGAAATGATTATTTAAAAATTTAATTTAATTTTTTCAAATAAATTTTCTAAAATTTTTAAAAATATATTCTAAAATAAGTGCAAAAAATAAATTTCATTAAAACTTATCATTTTTTGTAATGTAATCTAAACTCAGGGTTTCGTGTAATGAAATCTATTAAATAAAATAAATTTTCTCAAAAAAATCATAAAACTTTGGGTGTTACATTCTTCTCCCCTAAAATAAATTTCATCCTCACAATTTGAACTTATGGTCTGCAATCAAGGGTTTAACATTTGAAAATACTATTATTGGAAACCCACATCATAAAAAGGGTTAATAAAAACTCCTCTTGAAAAGAGATGAATGGATGGATGAAGTTCATATATAATAACAAATAACATGGTTTACATGTAGGATAACATTGGGGAGAAGTGAAAACATGGACATGGAAGAGAAAACTAACGCCAAAATATTAATATAGAGTGATAGAGAACATAGTGAGGAGAATGTTAACAACCATATATCCATAAATTTGTAATATGTAAAATGAATATTCATTCATGAGAAATAAAGGAAATTATATAAAATTTTATTTCAAGATATTTTTATTATATTTATATAATTTTCATGAGAAGATATACTTACATGATTTCATTCTATTTCATAAGCATAATATCTTCCATTGGTTGTGCTTCAATTAATTTCCACTTTATATCTTACTTGGAGAGATGAAATTGTCATGCTTGAAGCACTAACAGATAATAAGATCAATAAAATAATGATAATTAATTCCTTAAATATCTATTTATTATCAAAAAAATAGTTAAAATAGGTAGTCCAATATGTATAAATATTCATATGGGAAAATAAAATTTCAATATCTAAAAAAATCATATGAATTTCAACTTAAACAATTACATAAATGGTTAACCTTACGACCCTTCCAAAAATAAAAAATTATAAATAATTTCACTAAATATCCAAAAATAAAATTAACATTAATCCACAAAATATCATAAATTATCTATTAATTTTCACATACCAAATATGTGAATACCTTTTTCATATATGGTGATAACCAGAATTACCAAAAAAAAATTACAGAAACATAAATTTTTCCTCATTCCTCAAACAAAAAAATATTAAGTTTTATATAACTTTAATAATTTGTTTTCCATAAAATATCACCTTAATATTAAATCAATTTTCTAGTTCATCAGTATCATTCATTATATTCTTGAAAATCCTTAATGAAAAACTTCCACAGAACAATCCTTATATATTTCATGATTCACATAATTCTTGAATTCTAATACATAAACACTTTAATCATTCCAATTCATTATTAAACCATTAAGTATGATTTATTTTCTTATTTTTTAATACCTTCTTCCTTCCATATTTTATTTTTAGTCTCATCATCATCAATGGAATCTTATTTACGCATATCATCTTGTTAATTATCCACTTGAGTTTCCCCTCCTAGGACATTGATTTTCATTATTCTCATACTTTTACACATTTATAACTTTGAACTATTGATGATGCCTTAGGGTAACCATTATTATCATCCATTTTTTAACCTAGATTTTCATTTTTCATTGGAAATTACTAGCTTTGTGTCCTTATTTTCGACACTCAAAACATCTTCTCACCCCTTCAAGACATCCACTTGGGTTCTTCTTCTTACATTATCGACATATAGGAAACTGGACCTTATTTCCTCCATTATCTCTACCAACCAAGCTCTCAAAAAACTATATCCTTCTCTTATTTGGTGAGTCTATGAGCATGTTAAGGTATAAGTTGTTAATCATATATCATGATAACTAATTTTAAATAATCTTAATATCTTTCACTCCAATTATCATCCCATTTGGTTTCTCATTAGAAAATTTTCTATCACAAACAATGTTGATCGAGTTCCTTATCATTTCCTCTATTTAATATAATAAAAAACTAGTGTGAGTAAAAATAATCCCAGTGAGAAAACACATAATTTTGAAAAATCACTTAAAGGATATCAAAATCATGACACATTATTTTTAATCTATGACACCTTAGGATTAACCTAGACCATCCATGTTCATTATTCAAGTATTTCATGATGGTTGATAAATATTTTGTGAATTTCCAAGGCATATCCACAGAGAGTGTAAAACTGGTGTGCAGTAAGGCCTATTGTCATGAATCTGGTGACAATCGAGTCCATCTCAATATTCCCTTTTCGGATTTAGTTTCCCTAGGTGCCACCATACTAGAGCCACATCAAGTTTTATTATATAGACATGGATGTAATTTCTTGGAAACTACTTTCTCTATCCTTCCCAAAACATATAGGGTATTTTTCTATACTTGGAATTATCCTTAAAGATATCTCTTGGGATCTCACTAAAGATTTATCATTATAGTTTCCAAAGGTTAACTAAACATATCCTATGATACCAACTATAGAGGTTTATAATTAATTCCATTGGACTATAATTGATACCTCTTAGGGAACTCCAAAGGTGGATACACCTTTCGGGTGGGACACACCACTATAACAAGTGGTAGCCATTTTCTCATGAATCCCTTGGGCAGAGATTCATGCTTCATCCAACGCTCCCACGTGAGAATTCCCAAGGATCGGATTCCTTCATTTTCATCTAATACCAACTATAATCACCCAAACATATCATACATAGATATTATATATTTTTAGATGAATATTCATTACATTACACAAACACATGCCTAACGATCATAAAGTTATAGTGACTTTAGAAACTTGGAAACATAAATAACTACTTCATAAAATATCAACATCGTCTCCCACCTAGTTTCTCATAACTATCACCCTTCTCATAAATATCACACATAATACATATAATCATAACCTTGGGAAAATAACATAATAAATTATGAGATTAGAATCTCAGTAAGGGTAAATAATTTAAATACATAAACATAATGTGAGAATAAGGGTATGATAACATGATAATAACATATGAAAATAATACCCTACAAATCAAATATCTAAATCTTGAGTCATGAAATAAATATTGGTAGTTAATAATACATCAATCATAATAAAATCAATTATTATGATCCATGATATCATAACATTGGTATAAGACACAGAGTTGTAGAAAACACATATGCATAGAAAAGCATTTGTCAAGGATACCCACCATGACATTCATAATAAGTTAGGATTTATATAACCACCCATGTACCATATTCAGGCTTTGGATAACCTCTTTTTTACCCTCTTTCAGGCATGGGATAACCACCCATGTACCCTTTTAACTCATATAACATTAATCATTACCCAATGCCTTGAAGGAAGATATAGGTCCACCCTATATTTGGTTATAACGTGACCATTTTCCTTAGTTTAATGTAACTACTATCAAATAATAAAAACCATACATATGTGTGCTATAAGATAATAAAAAAATCATTATATCAGAACCCATGAAAAGGAATGTGTTTCTTAGAATAATATACCATACCATAACACATATAAAGAAAATGGGCCTCATAATTATCTCATTAATTCATGATAGAATAACCATGTAAATGGAATGAGTTTCATAAAAATATATTAATCATAAACATAAACCATCAAGAGAAATAATAAATATTGTATCATTGGATCATATCGACAGTAAGTATTAAGTTCCATTAAATTGTATCAACTAGATAGAAAACGATTTTCAAAGAAAAATAACTTATAAATTTTCATTAAGAAAATAAAATTTCCTTGAAAATAAAATTTTTAGAACTATAAATTCATAATTTTTTTTTAAAAAATGCATTTGTTTTAAAATAACCTTGAAAAATTATAAATAAATCATTAAAAGTTAGTTAAAAAATTTCTTGAGGAAAATAACCCTTTGTTGAAAATCACATTTTAAAACTAAAAAATCATAATAATAATAATGTAAATCCTTTTATTTGAAAATAAATTTTGAAACTCATAATTTAAGATTTGAAAAATGTCATGGTCATGATGGAAGTAAATTTCATACACGTTAAAACAAATAATCCTTTAATATTATAGTAAAAGAAAAATAACCTTTCTTTTGAAAACGATATGAAGATTTATTATAATATATTTTTTTTAAAAGTCAAAAAAGGGTAGAAATTTATTTAATAAATCCTTTGGATAATGTTAAAACATTTTTTAAAACATTTTTAAAAAACATGGATTTGGAAGAAAAGGGTTTTCAACCGAAGAGAGAAATAAAGTCAGTTTTCCTTAAAAACATTATTTTGGTATCTTGAGTAAATAAAGAGTGTAAAATGAATAGAAAAATTTTATTTTCCTGAAATAAACATATGATAATAAAATTGATGAATTTATTGAGAAATATAACATAATAGTTCATCATCAAAAGCATAATCATAAAAAATCTTGATAAATAGTGAGATTATAACATCAAACCTTTACAACTTTGGAATCTTTTGAATCGTAGGCTGAATAAATGGATCATAGAAAATGAAACTTTTAATATCATTAAATAAAGTTTATTCATGATATAACATTTCAAATATGAATTATATACACCTCATAGAATAATATAGGTGCATAACATAACTTATGTCCTAAAGAAGGTAATTTGAGACAAACAAACTCTCTTACCGTTTTAGTAACTTTTGAACTGTAAACCCCATGGAAGAGAGGTACTAAAATGTATAAGTAAATATTAATTATATTCAGGATGATTATCATAATATTAATTAATGGTAATTATATACATCATATAATAGAAATATGTGGTGAATATGGCATGTGTCTCACATAAGTAAAAAAGTTATATGTAAATCCATTACCATAAGTCTTGAATTCATTTTTACACATTAAAAACTCATATATAATAAATATAAGTTTATTATATATACAATAAATAACCATTATTATATATATAATACCATATATGATTTACATAGGACCTTTTATTTTCTTTTTATTAACAATTCCTTGTTAAAATCACGGTTTGGTTAATAACTACTTTGTTTTTCGTGTATGTTTTGATTTTTTTTGTTTATATTAAATTTATCATGTTTCCATAATATAAATATTTATAACCATGATATAAATATAATATATATTCATTATAAATTTATTTATAGTAATTCGTAAAATTTAGAGATAGAAAATGAAATACATCGTTCATGAAGATGGTAGGCCGCATGTATGCATGAACGTTGTTTCTATTTTATTTATGGTTTGAAAGAAATAAGTGTAAATAATATATTAAAATTATATAATTATTTTTATTTCATATATATCATATATTTTTTATTTAAAAATTTCTTTATTACATTGCATGTAAAGTGTGTGTGAAAAACAAATCACATCGCTCTGGGAGATGGTAGTCTGTCATACACACAAGTAATGCTATCGTATTTCCATATAATGGAAACTAAGAATTTATATGAGATATATTAATTACATAATTATAATTATGTTAAAAATATCATGTATATTCATTTAATCAATCCTTGTTACCATCTAAGTAAAATAGAAATAAAAAAACACATCAAATTGGTTCGTGAGGCGATAGTCTGTCGTACACATGAACGACGTTATTATTTTCTAATGGGTTGGGATGTAATAATTTATATGTTTTATTATAATTTTATAGGTATAATAATATCATAAATATAATATATAAATATTAAATCCATCACTATATCAATCTGTTAGGGGTGGTGATGGAAAACAAATAATATTGGTTCATGAAGGTTTAGTTTTCCATTTGATTGAATAGGATATGGATATAGGTTATGAAATTAGTATAATAATATATAAATTTATAAGATATAATTATTTTATTATATAAAAATAAGTGAAAGATATTTTAATGGGTTAGAAGAGGAAGTAAATCAAAAAATCATAGTTAAAAATGTTACCTATTCTTCGAACAACCTCTTTAGGTTTAACCTAAATACTTTCTAGGTTGGATTTTTAATATCAAAAAGTCCTATTGGATTTTTTTAGGTATTGATGGAATATATTTTGAAATTTATTTTATAAAAAAATGGTTTAGGAAGTTTTAAGAGGAGATAAAAGGGGGTTCCCTTTTGTAAGTGGGAAGAGGACACAGATAGAATATTTGAAAAGAATAATATGTACCAATGTTATTCACATTAAACATGTCACAAAAATGGGTCATTATCTAACCTTATAGGTTATAAGTTCTCAATATGTCCATAAAATAGGTTTTTGATAAGTTTATGTTTCATTTTACACCTTATATTTTTAGTTTAACCCCTATTAAACCCGTTTTAACCTTAACCACGGTAATTAATTTTTACTATTCATTTTGAAGAAATATTAAGATAAAATTTTTATATAATATAAATTATTATGAATCAAAATATGGAATCCATTTTTTTAATTAAATTTAATTAAGTTTCAAAAATTAATTCATAATTAAACCTGCAAATGCGACGAGAAAGAAGTTTTCCAAAGAGAAAATGTTTAAGAAGTTTTAAAAAACTTATATAAAAATTAATTTTTAAATTTATTCTAGTGAAATAAATTGGATTAATAGATATATAATTAAACTTATTTTACTTTTAAAACAATATTAAAACAATTTTTACGTTTTTAAATTCATTAAAAGAAATGAAACTTCTTAATAAAAACTTGTATTTTTTACTATTCATCATAAAATTTAACTTCTCAGAAAATTCACAAATATTCACCCTAATATAATGTCAACATTATTATTTAAAAAATAAATTTAATTTTTTCAAACAATTTTTTTAAAATTGAAAAAAAAAAAAAAATAAGTGCGTGAAATGCGGAAAAAAATTTCTTTTTAGAAAAATACAGTTTTTAAGTGTAAAATTGGAATTATATTTGTATCCTTTATAAAAAATATATAAGATGAATGTTAAAAAAATTATTGAATTTATAATATAATTATTCTATTAAAATTATTCACCAAAAGTGATTTGTTTAATTTATTAAGGTAAAACACATTTTTTCACATAAAAATAGTTTTTCAGAAAAAGATTTCCTATATTTGGAAATGGTAATTATATTAATTTATAATTAAATGGACTCTAAAGAATTAATTTTACATAAATGTTTAAACCATTAATTATTATAATTTAATTAATCATATTCATAACTACCATTCTAATGGCTAGGTGATAACTATTATATTAAATATAAAAATTTTAATATTATATTGTGTATTATAAAAATTTGGTGTTGCATGTAATGCAAGATAAAGTCTGTGTAGAGTCTAATGTAATCTATCAAAGAAATAAACTTTATTTGAAAAAAAATTCATAAAATATCAGGTTGTTATAAAAACCGTCATTCCTAATGTGATGTAGTTGATTTCTATTTCCAAAATGACCATGAGTCAACTCCATATGAAATTACAAACCTTAAAATCCTTGTGCATTAGATGAGGTGAAATTCTATAAAAACATAACAATTAAAACAAATAAAATAAATCAAAAGCCCTAGTAACCTAGAATCCCATCAGAAATAGTGTTTGTGATGCACCAAAATTAATTTCATCATGAGTTTGTACATATTCCTACATCACTTGTCTACTAAATCCCAAAATAGGAAAAACTTGACAAACTCCTCTAATACCATTTCATAACACCCATCATGAATAACCAAGTCTAAGCCCAAATTCGACATGAACTCAAGTGAGCCTCCCTGTATTCCAGAGGTTTCTGAATAAAAATTATGATCTACGTAATGTTTTGGGGAGAATATACCCTAAATCAGAGTACAAAATAAATATAAATAACCAAAAATATAAATGTTATACAATTAGATTACATGGAATGATTAAAAATAACATCTATATAAATTAGATGAAATAGTATACAGACATAACTTTCATTAAAATAAAATAAATAATATCCCACTATACCAATCATGTAAACAAGTAAAGAAAAAGAATAAAAGTACATAGAGGCTCTACAACTACAACCTTCACCACATCATTGTCTCTAGGATCATAGTGATCTTTCTTTCTCAGTGATCAAACGTAAACTCAGCCCAACCTATAATTGCAACAAGTGATGGACTCTCAAGTATCCTAGTTCCATAATCACATGATCATGGTTTAAGTATAACTTAGCAGGGAACCACCCACATGGTCCTATACCAAACCAGTAAATGTAGTATAAGTGCATGTGATAATCTTGATAAAAATAAATATGGAGTATATAAATAGTGCAATAAAAAAATATAATCACCAATATATAATAAATAAAACAAACAACCATGTGTCGAGTAGTCATGCCCTTATTGAGCCACTATGAACCCTAACCATATATGTTCTATCTCCATGTTGGAAGGAAACATCAATCAGTATCCTGACACATCTCCCTCGCTGGGATAGTCCAAAAAATATGGTTGACACATCCACCTTGATTGGATAGTCCAATGCATGCTGAATCTTTTCTAACATATCCATCTTGGGGGATAGTCCATTAGGATCAACCTACATAGTCAACAATACAAGATATAATAACATTAAATATGATACTTGATTCAAATAACATATCAAACATCATGTCATAATAACATACATGATGAAAAATCAAACATCATGTAAAATCAAAAAAGTGCCATAGTAATTACAATGAACATGAAATAAACATAATCATAAGTCCATAGGATTACACATGCACACCTCATGTGATAAAACATCAAGAAAATTAACTCACAAGTAATCAAACCTTGACCATTGGTGGCTAGAAAGCAAGCCAGAACACAAGGTCCAGTGGGTCCTTGTCACCTTGTCAATTCATTAGGCATATTTTTTAATTATTTAAGACATTTCATTCATTTACTAATTAATCAAATAAATAGTTATTGTATTTAAATTTATTAGATCAATCAATTCAAATACTCTATCTTGTATTATTTTTAGTTTTTATAGGAATTACATGAGTTACAAGGTCAAATACCCCAGAGTGGAATGCCTTCAAACCAGATTCCAATAAACTAATCATAAACCTTAGGGTCGGGTATACAGAACCACCTACAATAAACAAAGGCAACTCCCATTTGAGAAAATACCAACCACTTTTTCGAAGTCATCCAAGTTTATTCAGCCACTAATGTTTTCAATGAGGTTCTAACACATGTCAAAGAGTTCCAAATAATTTATTATAACTAATTAAAAGATTACAAGAAACCTTATAACTAATGTCAAAATGCACGCTTTCCAAATAACATGTTGGATGTCACATAGTGGTTGAAACCATAACCAACCACCCATAAAAGGTAAGAAATATTCATCCAACATCATTCTGAGTGAAAGACCTATCGCATGGCAATAAAACAAAGACCAATTTAATATTATTAAATTGGAGTGTTTATAAGGAATCAAACCCATGATGCACCATATCCTCAACATCTTCAAATAGAGATTGAGCCACACCAAACACACTCCTAGTTCTAATATTTGAAAAATCCCCAAATCAATTCCATTATATGATGGTAAATTCAACCCAGTTAACAAAAAACCAAGAAGATATCCCCAAAGATCATACCGTCATCAAAACATAAAATAATGGAACACATTCATCATCATGGAACATCCTCTAGTCATGCTAATCTAAATCCTCATCATTCTCAAATAAATCCACTGAGATCTGGTGGAATTTTTATCTTATTATTTATCCATAATCATTATAAAGGAAAAATAAATGACCAATATCATCAATAGGGAGGGGGATTCAAATAGAAACAAAACATAAAAGGATTAAAAAGTAAATAACTTACCAAGATAATCATCCACAATGAATGAAATAGTGATCCACTACTACATGAGGAAGAAAGAGGATAGTATTTAATTAGAACAGAGGATTTTGGTTGAATTCAATGACACTTTTCTTCTAGATCCACCTTGGATCTAAGGAGACTCTTGGAAGGAGGAGAGGAGATGTGAACGGTTGAGTTTTCATAAAAAATTTGAGCCAAAGTTTTAAATACCGAATGGTCCTCAGTATCCAAAAAAACAAAATGAACCTCGTTTAACCCCCTACCAACATTCCCCATAAACCATCCAGATGGGGTTTATTGGCTACTAGGTTTTGGGTCACCTACTAGCCAGTAATACCTGCTATGAAACTAGGATACTACCATATTAGAACCCACATTTTTTCAGGTTGAAAATTTCCAAGTGAACTTTGAATTTATCAATTTGGTGGATAGGTCATTTTTAGATATATAAATTAGAATGATTTTCCAAGCATTTGAGTGTCCCAAAATAATATTCATTTACATGATTTCTGTTTTTGTAGAAGGTTCAGGGGTTCATGTTAGAATTAGAAGACGAACAGGTTCCTTAGACAACTAAAAATAGAAACATCATTACATTTACATAAAGAATAGTGATTCACAACATGAATATTGTTTTCATGGTAATCCCATAGGGGTTTCATGGAATAAAAAGGGTATACCATGGGCTTACCTAGAGAAGTCATGACATAAAACCTTTAAGAACACTATGATGCATGATTTTTTGGTTTTTCAAAAATTTTAAAGAGGGGATCCCCCCTCATAGGAAACATGGTACATATAGGGATTATTTCTCACATAGCTATTACTCCCTTAGTTCTTCCCCATTTTTTACAATTTTGGGTGGAATCAGATGGTGTCGGTGGGTAATATCTTCCTCCTCCCTCATTCTGTGTTGTTTTCATCTAACATTGTTTGAATTTGAGTGTTCTCTTTTTCAGGATTTATGTCAATTACATTTAATCAGGGAGGAATATACTAGTTTTGATGAGTATTTCACTCAAAACAGCAACAAGATAAGTTTTTATAATGTCTTCCTTCTTCATCGCATCATTCCATTGAGGTACATCATTATTTGGAATTTTCTAAGGGGGTTTCCCTAAATTAAATTGTTGGGTTTTTTAAAGACACTTTTAATAAGGGATTTTATGTATCCTAGATCTAAGGTTGTGTCGTGAGGGAATTTCACCCCATAATTAGTGTTGTCTACATGATGTAGTGACCCAAGACTTTTAAGGATAGGTGGTGTCTTGTTGAGATTGTACAGGCCTTAGAAGCTATTATCAGCCCTTGGGAGGTCTTAGAAATCTTTGTATAATGTTGGTGGTCTATCATACCTACCATTTAAATAAATTACTTATGTTTATATCATATGTTATGTCCTTGGGTTGTACCACTGATGGTGATAGATCTTTCATTTCTTGGTTAAATTAATTAAACTACAAATTTAATTTAATTAAATTGTTTAAAACTAATTAGGTTCCTTTCCTTTTATATAGAGAAAAGTGCCAACAGACACTTTTTCCCCTTGGGCCCTGAATCCTACCTCGACCACTGTAGTCCATGAATTTACTATATATCATTGAATTATATTTAAGAGGACCCAGATAGGAGCCCTTAAATTGGGAATGGGTGAGAAAGACTTATTACACCAAGAAATAGGTAATTTCATGGATTTCTTTAAGAAGGTGGTGACTAAACTAGTATGGTTGGCCTCAAGGGTAGTTTATAATACAAATACCAACCATATAACTTTATAAGGTATTAAGGGACCTTGTGTCTTAGAGAGTATATCTTGGGGTGTTCTTATTATGATAGGCTTGGCCTTCAGTTGGGACTTGGAGGGGGACCTAAGTAGGGTTCCTCGGTCATGTTAATACCCTGATAAGGGAGCATTGTAAATGGTAAGTAATGACCAAGGGGTTTTTCCCTAGAATACGGTTCGAACTACATGACCACTAAGGCTAGTGACATGGTAGGATGGGTTTGGGAATTCATCCAACCCTTCAACATTATTCCTAATATTATGTTACTTAATAAGTAAAATTGTAATTCTATACACATAGATAATTATACTGAGTTGGTAGTGCTTAAGGGACATGTCATCCTCATCCCATTGTATGATTGGGATCCCTATAAATCCAAGGACCAGACATTTATAATTAAATAGAAATTCATACATGATCGATTCATAATTTTAATTATGAGATATACATATATTTTTGTATATGATCATATCCAAATTTATATTTAAACATTTGTATCCGGATATATAGAGATATATGTATATATAAATTTGGATTCCCAACGTATTGAGATCCAAATATTAATTGAATAAATTAATTATTTAACTATAATCCAATTCTTGAATTAAAGGTAATTAATTATTTCAATACCTGATATGACATGTAAGTTCAGGATCCAAGATTTGATGTTACCATTACTATAATTCATGATGTTTTGGGATTCCACCACACATGGGAACACAGATGAGGTTGTTGATTATATCTTGGAAACCCATATTAGTTAGAGTATCACCTAGGATACCTAGATTTCTATGATCCAGGTGATGTCAAAGGTTGTTGAGTGGCCACATTTCCCCGAAGCAATAGATTCTTATGACATCCCCATGGATAATGATGATTTCCTCGATTAATACCTAGGATACTACCTAGAATTTTATGGACACACCATGATTTAATTTCCCAAATTTTTCATGGAATAGACTATTGAACCCTTGATTGATGGATTCAAAGTTATCATCTTGGATCAAGAGAGTATTCTTGATATATTTTGTAAGGTTCATCCCCTTAGGAATTCATCCCAGTTTAAAATGTTCTATTTACTTATGGATCGGAATATGGGAACCTAAAATCATATAGTAATAGGTAATTTTGAGATGTCATAAGGGTTCCTATAGTTACTCATTGATTGAGTGGTATGCCTAGGACACTTGGGATCCAACTTAATGACTTATTTATTAAATGTATAGCCAATACCTAGAATTATATCATATATTTAGTGGAGGTGATTATGGTTGATTTGAAGTCCAGAACTCGTATCCCCCTATATTGACATTTCTTTTACAAAGATATTTCGATGTTATACAGATAAATTATGGTCATACCAAGTTATTCATCATGCCCTTGATACGATATTGGTTTTTTAGTTTAGTTTCAATAGTTAGATGATATTATTATTATTTAGTGAATTATATCACATACACATACACCACTTTTATTGGATATGTATGGGACTACATTGGTGGTGACCTAGTGAGGTTTTTACTCACACCCTTCTTGGTCCACCATTGTAATGGGGTAACTAAGAATACATTCACATGGTTGTAGGCATAGGATGGGATGAGGTCATGGATTGATCGTGCGGGTTGGATTGGAAATATATGAAGAGTTTGGTATGTTGTATGACTCAGTGTGGGAAATAGATCAATGTACTTTTTATTTTTTGTTTCTTTTATTTATACACGTATGTATGGTCGTCCTAGTGGGTGTTTAGTGTTATATATATGACATGGATGTTTGAGCCTTTACTAAAATTCATCATTTATCGCCTTTTTATATTTATCTAATTCTATTTTCAGTTAATTTTTATATTGTATCATGTTTAGTTATTTCCACTATTAGATTAATCTAATATGAGGGAATAGTATCCCCACTAACGCACCCTTGGCCATCTCTACTAGCTGGCATCCTCAAACATATGAGGAGGCACATTTGAGGTTGTGTGGAAACCCAACCAAATTATTGTTCTTAGTAACCTGAGATGGGTATGAAAAAGTAGTTTTATAAGAGTTAATTTCATATTATCCTATTATTTGAAACATAATAGACAAGAGTATTAGGAATGTATTAGAGCCTATGATGGATATTGGAATGGTGCATCAAGAACACTTGTTCCAGTGAGAAGTCCAGGTTACTAGGGATATGGGGTTGATGTTATTGGTTTGTGGTGTTACTATTAAATTTGATTTTTTTTATTCAAGTGATACACCTTTCATTTGGATTTTATGATTTATTATGGATTTATAACACTTCACATATAGGTAATATGCTATTGGATTTATTTTAACTCTTTAATGGTAGAGGAAATATGAATTTATTTATGAATCATATTTGGTATGTAGGGTATATGTGTTATAGGCTTGTTAGTGAGTGATTTCAATAAAGACTGAGGCTGGCTATGTAAAGTGTCAAAATAACCCAAATGGTCTTTCCCCATATTTTTTATTGGTGTAATTATACTTAGTTAGACCACCTTGTTTACATTTTTTTATTATAGGACATGAGGGATACAACATGAGGAGACTTGGAAAAGGTGATATTGATACAATCCGTTCTACATGGTAATAGTATCAACCCTTATTATATTGGAATAGGTAATTGGTGATTCGATAGTTACTTTAGTAGGTTGTTAGGGTCATGTGATAATTTATAGAGGTATATTTAAGATAACCATGTTGATTTTGACAGTTGAAACCGTTTTAGTAGTCCCTTTATGTGTGTATCTTGTTAGGTGCAGTTAACTAAAAATTCATAAAAACCTACATGGAGATTCTCCATATAGATTTCTATGATATTTTACATAATTTCCCTTCATTAATGGTTATCTAGTCCGACCATGAAATCTAATTTCTATTGATACCTGAACATTTACGGTTAACTAGAACCTTGAGGGGGTATTACCGTATATGTATAATCAATGACGATCATTTCATTATCCTTTTACATTGAAATCATAACCCTCTAGAGATAATTACACTATGAGAATTCATACAGAGGATTAGTTCTTGGTAGGAATATCCTTGGAAGGGGATAGATTACATAATTAAGAAATTAGAGTCCCCCCTTTAATCTAATATATTATCAATAGGATATAATTTAATGGGTTTCCAATTACAATTTATGTGATGTTTTCCTCTATAACTTAGAATTTAAAACCTGTATCACTAAACCCATGTACTCTTTTTTTTAACCACCACTGGATGATGGTTTTATACCTCTTTTAGAGTGATTTTCCAGGACAATTAGATGTTGGGTAATATTTAAGGTGATAATAGAGGTGTTATATGTGTGTTTTAAGTAAAATAGGTTGTGACCTATATGTGGGAGACTTATTGTCTTGGTGGTTGAACCTAGTGACCCTAACGTGAGACCTAATTGGTAGGGTTAGGTGGGAGACCAATATTCCCTTATTTTAGGCATCAACCATAGTATATTGGTGTTCAATTAGACTAGGGGAAACCATAATAGGGTTTATATGAGTTAGTGTTTCCATTGAGTCCAATCACAAGTACATGCTTCATCGTATGAAACCAATTCATGGTAGGTGTTCAAGGTTTATGGTGTGGTCATGCTGATGCCTTTGGTTTTTAAGGCAGCACCTAGGGTGATTTTATATCAAGGATAGATTAAATAGATAGGTATTTTTGGGTTCTTAGACCTATTGAATAGTGTGTGAGTTGTTCGTAGTGTGGTCAAAGCATGGGTGGATGGTTTTGACAAGATTGGCACCATCTGGTGGATAAGTGTGTGAATGAGTTTGACATGCTTTAAACTAAGGATACATAGCTACAGTCCTAAAATGAAACCATCAGATATGAAATCGTTTTATTAATTATAGAACAAGTGAGGTTCCTATTTTATAGAGTAATTACATGGTATCTCTTGCAATGTATATATAGATATTCCATGGATCACGATCAGCATAATGAGAAATTGTGGAAACATTAATTGAGTGCATGATCGGTGTGCTCGGAATTATATATCACTTCAATGCATTGGGTAATGTTTATCCTCATGAGAAGTCATGTTAGGATAGGAATTATACCTGATTCCTTTATATAACATTGTCCATTATTATATATTGGAAGTTATTCATGGCCTATATTTATGATGTAGTTTTTAAAGTTATTTCCACGCTTCCCTTATTATGATTATCATGCTATATCATGACTTATTATTCATGTTCCTTTAATTAATCATTATTATTCCTATTTTCTAACATGTATTATCCACTTTATGTTATTTTTTTATTCTCCTATTGGAATTTATATATCAATCTTTTATTATGTATGTTCCCATGTTATCCCATGTAGTTTTAAGTATGATCATGTTAAGGAAGTTTTCAAATAAATATGATGTATTTCATGTTTTAAGTTGTTCTGTGATGTGCCTAATTTCTATACAAACTATACTTTCCAATCATTCAAATTTTATTAAGTGTTATATTATGTAATAAATCATATATATGGCGTAATAAATATAAGGGTCGTCATATTTGGTATCAAAGAAAATATTTATTTATTTTTGGGATTAGGATTAGAAAACTCTAGTGAAATCCTTAGGGATAAGACTAATTATAAGAAAAATATCCCTAAATTTTTGTGAGTGTAGAGTAAGTGTTTTATCAAGAAAATACATCTCTATCTAGATACTGAAAGTTGACGTGGTTCTGGAATAGATGTACATAGGGGAAACAACTCTAACAAGGTGTGTCATGCCTAACTCGATGTAACCTGGTACATAACAATGGGTCTTACTGTGCACCTAGTGAGACATTATTGGGTTATATTCTTGGGTAAATTCATAATCTCATTATGAATCATTATTAAGGGAACAAAAAAATACTCATTATAGTAAATGTTAGGAAACGGATCATGGATAACATATATTGAAGCTTAGAAATTCATAAGTTAAGAAATAAATGTAATTTATAAGTTATATATTTAATTTCATTGGATTCCACTTTTATGTGTTTAATAGTTTAAAAATAATCATCCCTAGTTTTACTTTTATTCTAGAAAATGGTTAAAAATAAGAAGAATCATGTAAGAAATCAATGTGATGGAAAATGTGATGATTTTCCCAATGATATGCCCAACCTAATAGGAGAAGAAATTGTAAACTTTGTAAGGATACTCTCTCAGATAACATAAGTTTTGAATAGAAACCTAGATCCGGAGGATTTCTTAAATTCCTTTAATAGATAACAAGTTGTGATTGAGTCCTTTAAGAAACAAAGGCCTCTGAGTTTAAATGGATAATTTTATCCCTTAATTTTTGAACAACAGATCAACTACGTTGATAAGATCTTCACCATCCATCAATTTTATGAACAAGATAAAGTTCTGCTATTTTATTATCATACAGAGGGAGAATCTAGTTAATAGTGGTCATTTATCACTAATATAAAGCCTAAAGAAGAGACCAAAAATATTTTCTCACACTCTCTGACTTAAAATTTAAAGGATTTCCTATCCCTTAAGAAAAAAAAGATGATGAACCGATTAGGGAATATGAGGAAAACATCACAATTCTTTCATGATACTCCTCTTTTTTTATTACCCATGAATGCATGGTTGACCACTTTTTTGTGGGATAAAACCTGGTCTATGAAAATACCTAGAAATATGTGATTTTGATAGCTATGAGGAAATTGTCTGATGTTCCATCAAAGTGGAAATGGATATTGGAGAATCTCAAGGGTATCATGAGGAAAAGAAGTGGAAAGTGGGGTTTAATTTTGTTGGTCTAATAGATAAATATAACGGTGTGAAGAAATTTCCACATCCCAATTGTCAAAGGTGTAGAAATAAGAACCCCGTAAATTTCCTAAGGGGGTGAGGAAATGATTTAGGTGTAGGAAGGAAGGACAACTAGCTAATGATTACCGACAGGAGAAGCCTGGTAATGCAAGGGAGGAAATTAATTATCTTATCAACCCTTAGTGCATTGTTCATTACTTCAACAATAAGGAACTAGGTCACTTTTCAAACCAATTCCCTAAGATAAAGGTTTTCGGAGATAGTCAACAACCACCAAGGCTGCAAGGGCAAGCTTTTTATATCATAACCACTGAGGTATATCCCAAAAATGAAGTTGTGATAGGTATTATAGGTATTCATTCATTAATAGTGAATGTACAGTTTTATTCTAGTTCTACGCATTCCTTCATATCACAAAATTTTATTAGAACTATTCAAACACCACTACAAATCATGTTTGTAGATCTTCCGGTGAAACAAAAAATGAGGGAAATTATTGCATCCCAAGTATATAACTCCTTCCCAATCAAAATTTGTGGTATTAATATCTTGTAGAACCTTTTCATACTCCCTTAGGTGAAATTTGATGCAGTTGTTGGTATGGATTGTATTTCTCTATATAGATCCAATATAAATTGCCATGAGAAGAAAACTCTTTATATTGTGAAATGACCCACAATTTTCTACAAGTTAAAGGAGGATGAATCTTCATTATAACTAACATTTCAATCTGGGGTATTATTTCCCTATGAGAATGTGTATCTAACACAAATTATTGAGTCTAAGGAAAGCAATATCCTTGAATACATGCCTATTGAGAGAGAATATGTTGATGTGTTTCCTTAGGACTTTTCTGGTCTTCCTCCAAGATGAGAGGTTAAATTTCCAATCGATCTTATAGCCATGTAATTATAATTATGCAAGACTCCATATATAATTGTTGTTGCGTAACTTGAGGAGCTAAAGAAACAATTATAGGATAATCTAGATAAATCATTCATATTCCCAAGTTGTTTACCATGGGGTGCACCAATCCTCTTCATAAAGAAGAATGATGGTTTAATGCTCCTTTTCATTGATTATTATGATCTCAACAAGATCGTGATAAAGAAAAAGTTTCCTTTTTCATATATTGATGACTTTTTTAATTATCTATGTGGAGAAAAATACATCTCCAAGGTGGATCTACAGTCAGGATATTATCAAGTTAGAGTGAAGAATGAGGATATCCCCAAGACCTCTTTTAGTACAAGGTATGGGCAATATGAGTTCATATTAATTCTATTCAGACTCACTAATGATCCAGAACTCTTCATGAACTTTATGAATAGAGTCTTTAGGTATTACCTTGAAATTTTTGTGATATTATTTATAGATAATATTCTAATATTCTCTAAAACCAAGGAGGAGCATGAGAATTATAATTGTATGATGTTAAAGTCCTTGTGAAAGGAGAATATTTATGCCAGTACATCAAGTGTTAGTTCTAGTTTAAGGAAGTATCATTCTTGGAGCATATCATCATAAAAAATAGGATTTTTATGGACCCTTAAAAAATAGAATAAATTGAAGGACGGTTGAGTCCAGTATCTGTGAAGGATATATATAGTTTCCATGGATTAGTTTGGTATTATCGTCAATTTTTGAGACATTTATTGTGATTGTAAAAACATCTAACCTAGCTAACTTAGAATGGGGTAAATTTTTATTATAATTATGAATGCAAATAGATATTCAAGGAGATAAAAATGAGTCTTATCACTACACTTATTCTCAACCTACACACTAGTGGAGAAAATTTTATGGTGTTTAGTGATGCTTAAAAGAAGTTATTTTGATGTGTGTTAATGAAAAATGAAAAATTCATAGCCTATGCTTCAAGTTAGTTGAAAATTCATGAATAGAAATACCTAAATAATGATTTGGCTTGGCTATAGTGACCTTTTATTTGAAAATATAGATGAATTATCTCTTTTGTGAGAAGCGTGAAATATATATAGATCAAAAAATCATCAAGTATATATCAACATAGAAATATCTGAATATATTCCAATGAATACGGTTAAAGTTGACCAGGGACTATGACTTCTCAATACACTACCATCCTTGGAAGGTGAAAAAAGTGGCAGACTCTCTAAGTAGAAAGTATCCAACCATTCTGTCATTAATGATAATTGAGAAGGATCCGATCTTCTTAGACTTGAATAGGTTGGAAATCGGAATCAGAAAGGAAGGAACATCATCAATCCTTTCACAAATGATTTCCCAACCTTCCCTTATGAAGTGATTATAATTCTCAAATATATGATGTGGGAATTCAGAATAAAGTGGAAACTATAATAAAAGGTAAATACTCAAAGTTAAATGTTAATGAAGAAGGAGTTGTGAGATTTGGTTCAAGAATATGTGTACCATCAAATCATGAGTTAAATAATGAGATATTGGATGATGAAAAAATATAAACCTTTATATACACTTAGGAAGTAAAAAGATGTATCTATATCTCTTATAAAAATATTGGTGGGATAATATAAAGAAGGAGATCATTGAATATACATCAAAGTGTATGGTCTATCTGCAAGTGAAGGTTGAAAGACAGAATTCTAAATGGATGATGTAAACATTTCCCATACCAACATGTAAATGGTAAAGCATCACCATGGACTTTGTCACTATACATTTGAATACATCTAGGGGAAACAATGTTATATGGGTTGTTATGGATCATTTTACAAAGATATCTCACTTTTTCTTAATTCTAGATGACTTCTCACTGGATCAACTTCTATGGATATACATCATAGAAGTGGTAAGACTACATTGAGTACCACTATCGATTGTATCAAATCAGGATCTGAGATTCACCTACAAGTTCTGGAAGAGTCTCCAAAATTATCTAAACACTAAACTGAATTTCAGTACAGCCTATCATCCTCAAACTAATGTCTAATATAAGTAGAGTATTTAGACACTAGAAGACATGTTTCGAGCATGTTAGGAGGATGGGATCAAAATCTTCCTCAGGTCTATTTCTCTTACAAAAATAGTTTCCACTTGAGCATCAAAATGGATCCCTATGAAGACAATTATGGGAATAGGTTCATAACACCTTCATGTTGGGTTGATGTTGGGGGAAAAAATAGTAGGTCCTGAAATGGTTGAGGAAATGGTGGAAAAGCTTAAAACTATTAAACATAACATCAAGTCATCTCAGAGTTGAACGAAGATATATTTTAACAATATTCGATGATACCTAGAGTTTGATTTTGGATACATGGTATTCCCCTTCGTATCTATATGGAATAATGTGATGATATTTGGGAAGAAGTTAAATCTTAGTCCAAGATACATCAACCCCTTTGATATCCTTAATCACATCATAGTAGTTTCCTACCGACTTGCACTCTCATCTAACCTATCTCAAGTACATAATTTATTCTATGTATCCCTCTTGATAAAGTACGTATCAAACCCCTTAAATGTTCACAATCCAAAGGTAGTACTGTTGGAGAATGATCTTTCCTATGAAAATCAGCCCTTGAAAATCTTAGATCATAGAGACAAAGTTTTGAAAAATAATATAATGCACCTTTTAAAAGTATTGTAAATAAACCATAAGTTTGAGAAGTTACTTGGGAACCAGAGGAGGTGATGAAACCAAGTTACCCTCATTTTTTTAGAGTGGGAAAAGAAAATTTTTAGGGATAAATTTCTTAAGGGGGGAATATTGTCATGACCCTATATATTATGAATAAAATTTCCCTTATAATTTAATTTAATGTCTTATTATGTAATATGGATATGGAAAACATATTCACTTATTTAGTTTTATTATATCCTATCAGATTTAAATTATTGTTAAGCATATTTACCATTGATAATATAGTCATTTAATAGTGATCACATGATTAGTATAAATATAGGGTTTTAACAAATCCAATAAAAATATATAAAGGAAGTGATGGCCTCAACCAATAAGATTGTACCCTATGAAGCCCATTTATTAGAGCTTACATGGGAGGTAGTATCAACGAGATTTTCCCTTGACCAATACCAAAATGATATCTAACAACATAATCATTAGTTAAACCATTTATGGGATAAGTTCAAGCTCATCGAGATCATGGCCTAAACCATGTACACCAAACCACCCAATGAAAGTATCATTATCACACACTATAATTTTATGGATTTATGGGTGTATTAAATGGATATGTATCAAAATCCTATAATTATGATTATGTACATAATGTTTTATAGAATAATTAATATATTTTTACACTATTATTTTTTCTTTTTAAATGATTTTTATTTTAATATTATAAAACATGAATAGTATTTTGTATAAAATTAAAATTAAATTATTAAATTTATTTTGATAATTTAATGGATTTTTGAAATAAATAATATTATTATAAAATAATTTTTATAAAATATAAATTATTATATAATTTTTATGAAGTCTAATGTAATTTTTATAAGGGTTAGAAAACTGTTATTGTCAAAAAAAACCTAGCATTTCTTAATAAATGTCGATTTTATTTAAAAATTTAAAATTTTCATATTTAAAAATGTTATTTAGATAAAATTAATATTATTTTTTGAATCATAATATATAAATTATCCATCGGTGAATTTTTTATAATTTTCTGAGATAACTGAATTTTCAGGTAAAAATTAAATACGTTATAAATATACTTTGTGTATTATGACAACATAATGTCCCAAAAAATAATTTAATAAACACTATAAATGGTTTCCATGATAGAATATATGATTTAACAATAAAATAATGTGATTTTATATTTATTTTATTAATTTTATAAAGCTATTATGAATCCCCATAAACCATTAATATATTTTAAGGTTTTAAAATCATTTCATTAAGAGTGTGACTCACCTACACATAAGCAAAGATATTATTTTATTTAGTTAGTCCCATTTACTTTTAAAATAATGGAAACTAATCCCATTTTTAAGAAACCATTATAAAAAAAACATGATATGATTTGTGGTTTTAGTCATTTTTATTGTGTAGAGTCCAAAACCTAAATAATAAATAAATCCCCCTTATTTTCTATTTAAACTCACCCAAACTCCCTTTTATCTTCAATAAAACTCCTCAGAGAATGTACTAAATATTCCATAACCTCTCTATATTCCTCCCAATGTTTCCCAAATATCTTAATAATCCCTTCTCAAGCATTTGGAGTCACACACTCAAGTAAGTGATCCTCACCTTCTCTTATTTATTCAATTTTCATTATTATGGTCTACCTTCTCTTTCCAATTCATAATGTTGGGAAATTTTTTTACACATCCCTATTACTAACCATTTTATTTTTAAATGATTATAGATCCATTTATCTCTCATAAATATATTTTACAAATTTTTTAGTGACGTTGTTATGCTGCCAAAATTTCACTGCGATTTTCCATTCCAAAATAATTATGTAGTAAATACCTTACCCAATTTTTATCAAGAGTATTAACATTTATAAAATTATATATATTTGAATTTTTACTTACATGTATTTATTCCACACTCTTTTATCATGGAATAAAATATGATTATGAATGAATCCATGTTGTATGATCTATGTGGAAAACTTTAGCATGAGAATGAAATGACTGTGACGGGTGATCCTGGAATTATATAACGCTCCAGTGCATTGGCTAATTTTTAGTCTCATGATACATCATGTTGGGATAGGGATTGAACCTAATTCCTTAATAGTAATTTGTCTATTATGATTCCTTGGATGTTATCCTTGACTTGTTTTTATGATGTAGTGTTTTAATTTGTTTCCAGATTTACCATGTTATGATTATCATGTTACGTCATTACTTATTATTAATGTTACTTTTATTCCTCATTGTTATGTCCATTTTGTAACATGTACTATCTTATTCATTTTTTCCATGTTTATTCACTTACTGGTATTTATATTTCACCCCTTTCTTATGTATGTCCTCAGGTT
The DNA here is from genome assembly GCA_963277665.1 of Viscum album. Taxonomy (NCBI): domain Eukaryota; kingdom Viridiplantae; phylum Streptophyta; class Magnoliopsida; order Santalales; family Viscaceae; genus Viscum; species Viscum album. Next base: position 987,545,199 of record OY728159.1, on the reverse strand, counting down.
ATCCCATGTAGTTTTAAGTATGACCATGTTAAGGAAGTTTTCAATAAAAATGATGTATTTCATGTTTTAAGTTCTTGTATGATGTACCTAATTCAAAAAGAAACTATAATTATTGATCTTTCTCATTGTGTTAAGTGTAATATTATGTAATAAATCATGTCTTAATGTGTAATAAATATAAGGGTTGTTATAGTCAGCATGAACTTGTTGGTTAATTACTCACAAGTGTGTGAGTACGGTTCTTTGCTCAGGAAGTATAGGAACATATGACCATTGTGTTAGGGAGTTAACAATGACATGTGTTAGTTATGAATGGTGCCGATTTTTATAGAATTAGTTATTTCAATGATTGATATGAGTTTTTAGGGTAAATAATGAGACACTTATTGGTGTGGTCACCTAGAGCTTTGGGTAAAATAGAGAAAATTTCTTATAATGAGGGATATTTCAGAAATGAACCAGGTGTTATAGAATAGTCAACCCTGGGTTGGACCTTGACACAAATTTTAAAGATATGTTTTGTTAGGGGTTATCAACATATGAGCATGGATTGAGATGAGAGACATGAGTTCTTTATCTATGTAACCTATAGTGGGTTTGCACTCAGGAGTGAGTGGGTTTCCCCCACACCAGTTGTTATGTCTGGTAGTGGACGGAGTGTGAGCCTTAAAGTAATGACCATGTAATGGTATAATCATGGTAGTGGGACCATCATGGTATAATATTTTTGTAATCCTGATGTCTGTTGATAAGTGGAATTGGGTGCTACTGGATCCCTTAGTGAATAGCATGTACAAATTTAGATACTGTATCGAGTGGGTTTAGTTTATTATAAATAGGCTTGGGATGATCTCAGTATAAACTATAGTAGATTCATGGGTTGATCCACATTTTGTGACATGGTTAAGGGGTGACCTAGTTTCATTTCATGGTTTAGGGGTTGAATCATGTGATGAAATATTTCATGACATGTTTTTATGGGGTAAAACATGTGTTGAAGAATAGTGGAAATTTCTTTTGGGGAAATAATTATTGTAAAACATGATTCTATGGTTAAATATCTCATGATATTATTGGGACCCTATGTGGGTGGTCATTACTGGTAATGATAGGCTGGAGGTTGTCCCTTTATTATAATGATGTGTTGGTAGGTATAATTTATTGGTTTTAGAGTAAGTCATCAAAAGGCAGTACGACTAGTGATTTTTCTTGAGTTTGGACATAGTAAAAGGCGATACCATATAGAGGAATCATATGGGACATTGTTAGAGAATTAAAGGACAATTTATGATTTTTTTTATCAATTATCCTGAGGGTGAGGAACATCATGGGATGGAAGAAGTTGAGGAATGTTTTGTTTTATGGTGGGAGTACCATAAACTTGTTGATGTTTTTGACCGGTTACATGGTAGTTTCCTAGGATGGATAGGGTTCATAGAGATTACTCAAAATATTTTTATGATATATAATATATGTTTTTGGGTTTTGCTTTTTTATGAACCTCACGTTTTTATTTGGGCAGTGGAAGCTCATTTGGAATTATAGTGTCGAAAACAATGAATTGAGCATGGTTTGGTAACCCAGTTAGGTCAAGTTTGTTTGGTGAATTCTCAATTAAATATATCAAGGATGAGAAGTTTTTTACTGGGGAGATTTCAATAACCCACATTCATATGGGTTGATAATATCAATGAGAATTTGAAATTATCCATTTTGTAAATGTAACATTTTCATATCCATGATTAAGAACGAGTTTCTAGGAATTTTAATGTCCCAAAATTATGTTTTTAGACTTGGTTTTATATTCAATGGAAGGATCAGTGGTTTGGGTGAGCACTAGAGGAGGAACAGGCACCTGAAACTATGGAAAATGGTTATAACATTCCATTAACATCTTGAATGGGGTTCTTAGGATAGGGCCAAGAGGTTTCAATGTGTGAAATGGGGATACTAGGGTCTTACCACCAGAATTCATGGAGTGACAGCTTTAGTCACACCTTGAATCATGATAGTTTTGTTTTTTAAATGCTAAATAGGGGAATTTCCCCCACCCCCTTCATCAAATGAAAGGGATTCATGGGGAGGATCTCAGATATAGATCCCCCTCTCCTCATTATTCCCCATTTTGGATGATTTAGTGTGCTATCTGATGATTTGAGTTGGTAATATCTTCATGTTCCCTCCTCTTATGTTGTTTTACTCTACTTTTTTAATTTTAGGTGATCCCATTTTTTGGTTTTATAGAAATTCCACTACATAATGATGGAATCAACCATTTCTAGTATGTATGTCACTTAGACTAGCTAGAGGAGAACCCTGATGATGTATACCTACTTCATTATATCATTTTGTTGATGTAGATCATTGTTTATAATTTTATAAGGTTTTTTCTCTAAATTAAATATTTTGGAAGTTGTAATGGTGTTTTTTATTGGTGATTTTTTTCATCCTATATCTGGGGGTGTACAAGGATTGGACTACACCCCATTTATGGTGGTTTCATTATGGAATAAAAACCCTTGACTCACAAGTATGGTCAATGAATGTTTGATCTTGGTGAAGAATGGATGGGCCTTAGAAACTATTATCGATGATTAAAGAGACTCATAAAGATTCATATAAGGTAGGTGTTATGTCATACTTACCCTTTAAGTAAAATTCATATGTTCATGTGGTGTGTGATGTTCTTGGGTTCCACCACTGACTGTAAGGGACCCCTCATTAAACATATTTTATAGTTAAATTAATTAAATTATCAAATAAATTAAATTAAATTGTTTAAAATAAAATAGGTTCATAACATTTTATATAGATAAAAGTGAATAGGGACACTTCAATCCATTTGGAATCATATCCTTCCTCATCCATCGTAGGCTATGAATTTACTATAGACTATTTCCTTAGATTGAAGTGGACGCCGATAGAAACCTTAAATTGGGAATGGATGAGAGATACCTAATACACCTTGACTTAGGTGATTTCATGAAATTATTTAAGAAGGTGGTACATGAACTAGTATAGTTGTCTGTAGGGAATTTTTATGACCTGAAGACTTAGTGCCTAACTTTATAAGGCCTTAAGGGTCATTATGTCTTAGAGGGTACATATTGGGTTCATTCTTCCTCATGTGATGGGCCTGTCTTAGTCTAAGGACATTGAAGGGACCCCGAGTTGGGTGCCTCTGTTATATTAAGACCCTGGTAAGGGTAAATTGTAAATGGGTAGTGATTTACAAGGGCATTCCCCCTATGGTATGGTTTAAACTACATGACCACTGAGGCCAATAGAATAGTATGATGGGTTTAAGCATTCATCCAACTGGTTGTCTTCAAGAGTATTATTAAATTATTTAATCAGAAAATTTATAATTGTCTACATTTAGATAATTTAATTAGACAGTGGTGTTTTAGTAATGTGTCACCCACAACCCCTTGTATTATTGGGTTATCCTAAACTCCAAGGATTAGACTTTACCAATTACAACAAAAGTTATACATGCTCGATTCCCAGTTGTAATTAAGAGATATATATGTATATGGTCATATCCAAATACATATTTATACATGTGTATTAAAAAAAATAGAGATATATGTATATATCAAGTTGGATACCCAACATACCAAGATCCAACATTTAATTGACTAAATTAATCATATAATTATAATCCAATTATTTAATTAATGGTAATTAATGGTCTCAATACCATGGATGCCTAGTGAGATCGGGATCTAGGTTTTGCTATTACCATTACTAGAATTCGTAATGTTCTTGAATTCCTCCATGTATGAGGAACACATATAAGGTTTCCAAGTGAATATTAGAAAAACCTCTTAGTTAGCATGTCTCTAATGATTCCTAGATTTCTTGCATTCAATTGATTCCAAAGGTTGTTGGGTGGCCACATTTCCCACAAGCACTAGATTCTTGTGACATCTCCAACGATGATGATCATTTCCTTGATTGATGACTTGGATACTCACTTAGAACAAGTGTATGAACCTTGACATCATTTCCCAATGATTTCTAGGAATAGGTTATTGAGATGATGAATGATGGATTGTTGAAGACTGCCAAATGAAAAATAGAAAATTCACAAAGGAATAAATACCTGAATAGGGGTATTATTTTCACCACAAAAGAAAAGGAAGGAGAAGGTGGTCGAGACCTATAGATCACATAATACTTCAAGGGACTTGTGATCATGTGACCATCATAAGGTCATGAAAAAACTCCAAATATAGTGCATAACCTATAGTGGATCCCATAGAATCCCTTTTGAAAAATAGTTCTTCTCTTGTGAAGGCTCTCTGAACAACCAGTGATCACACGGCGACATCCAGATAAGCTCCCCCAGGCCATGCAATTCATCATCATTAGACTTAAAACAAAACCATCAGAAAATCTGTTGAAAATAGAAGAAAAATATTCAAAATGAGGATTCCTCTTTCAGTTATAAAGATCATGTGATTCATCGCCAATATGAATGGTAATTTTCCATGAAAACATCTAAGTAAACTTGTGAGACCCCTGAGCCTTTGTATAATAAAATAAAGGAAATAAAAAAGGTAGGAGGTAGAAGATTCTCACAATCATAAAAGACTTGTGATGTGCCCCCTGTGTTCTACAAGACACCGCGAGTCCCAAGAGACATGATCGCCTTGTATCATGAAATGACATCAACATGCCACTTGCATCAAACGAAGATCCGTGGACATGTCCAGGAAACCATGAACTTCCCATTTAGCTTCATAAGTAAAAACGATTGAATTTTTTTATGTAGTGTTCATGGACCCCCATAGGACCTTTGTAGGTCATGCGATACATCACTAAGAGATAGATTATTTTCTTTTAATAATAATCATGAAATATTGCATGGCCCTCAAACTTTGGAAAATAAAACAAATAAAATAAAATAGAAGGAGTCAGAAGAATCTCAAGGTTGTAAAAACCTTGTGACATTCCAAGAGATCCAGCAGTACAGTCTCGTGAGAACCCTTGATGAGTCATCTTGATCACACAATAACCCCTTGACAAGCCATTCTTGTCTTGCGAAAGTCCTAGAAAAGTTACCCGAGATCATGTGGAGGCATTTCAACAGATGTCCTAATCTTGTAAAGGCCCTTGGACATGTCAAAATTACAACAACGAATTCCTTTGACATATCCCACATGATTCAATGAGTCCCCATTAATTAGAAATAATCAAATAATGGAAAAATTGATAAAAGGGACTCGTGATCGCTGAATATCAAGTGACGCCCTCAGAAGCAATCCATGGTAGGGATTCACGGAGACGTGTGGTGCCAGAACCCTTCGTTGTCTCTATTTGGGATTCACACTAGATTCGTTGGGAAAACCAGCAAACAACTGGGGTGGAGAGGCCTATAAATCCCAAACCCCGAGATGAAAAATTCACTACTACCTCTAGACTCTTGAGCATAATGGATTTTTTTCATTCAGACACACCAGTGCTAGAGAGGATTTGTTGGAGGAGTGGATCTCATGACCATCAAGTTCCTCATCCGGTAAGATACTGGGGAATAGATTTTGAGGCCATTTAACATGCATAATCACTTCACGTGATCACTTATATATCACACAAATGACTTCTATCAAGATATGCGAAGGACATCCTGCACAAATTCTAAATCAGGTGAGACTTAAAAGAATTTAACATTGAACAAGTATATGGTATTTGTCATATAATGGCTAGAATTAAGACTAATAAATGATAGAAATAGATTAATACATATGTTTTGATCCTCATGTGCTCCATGTGAACCACCCAGGACATGTGACAGCACCATGGTATGTCACCCAGGTCTCGCGATACCCCTTTGGTGTGTTATTTAGATCATGCGAAGTCCTATAGACATGTAAAAGCAAGTCATATAGAACCCCCTGAGTGTGTCACCCTAGTCTCACTAATCCCTATAGACTCTCCGATCAAGCCCCATGATGACCTTAATAAATGTCACCTGACTCATATAATGGAACCAGTTCATATCAACTAAGTCTCATAGTAGCACCCAGGAATTTCAACTAGATCTCATGACATCCTTCAAGCATGTCACAAAGGACATGTGACACCCTCTGATACATGTCACAATGACTCCCATGACACCCTCCATATGTGTCAGCCATCTCTGGAGATAATACTAGGGAAATTTAGTTGGATCATGTGACACCCTCTAAGACAATCGATCCAGGTATCGCAATTCCCTCCATACATTTCATCCATGTCATGTGATGGCTTCTGAGACAAAAAAATATGGGTCTTGCGATGTACTCTAGATATTTCATCCCTAATCATGAAACTAGCCTTAGACATGCCATCTAGAATAAATGATGTCCCATGTACAAGTCAATTGGACCACGTGGTTTCCTTTTAACATTTCAGGATGACACTCCCTAACATATGAAGATGAAAACCAAGGCATGTCGAGCATAAAATCAATTCATGTTGGGTAGGAAAGTAGAATAGGTCAAGCGGGAAACCTCAAAGTGTAAGCCCCGACCAAAGGGAAACCTTAGTGTGTAATCCCCAATCAATAAAACTATGAATACTATGATTCTTGTAATAACTAGGATATGTAGGACACATCCCTAGGCATGATCTTCATATTAAACCACCCAAAGGGATGTATCAGTACATAGATCCCACATATATATGTAATGATACTGATCATTTTCCATCCCCTATTTATCACACCAATCATAGGTCAGATGGTCTTATGGAGCTACAATAATCATATCATTTTCAATATAAGCCTCCATAAAGGAAAGGGAAATGTTAGTGTTTAATCCTCAACCATTGGGAAAACTCAATGTGTAATCCCCAATCATAAGTGAAACCTCCGAGTGTAAGCCCATATAAATTAAACTATAAGAACTATGATTACTTCCATAACCAAGATACGTAGGATTCCTTTTTATGGCCCGAGATCAAATAAAAATCCATATCGATGTAAAACCCATGTCTTCAAAATCTCAAACATCGAGACCCAATCATTCCCATGGGCTATTCATTCTACCTCATCCTTCATTGGACTGAGAAATCAACTATACTACGATGACTCTAATTCCTTCCATAAACAGGATACATAGGATATATTCTCAAGGACCGGGCTCCATATTAAATGTCTAAATTGATGTCTCATTATGCAGTCCCACATCCATATGAAATGATGTTGATCACTTGTTATCCCTTATTTCTCACACCGATCATAACTCATATGGGCTTAGGGAGTTGTAATGAACATCTCAATGGAACCATGAATCTTTATGATCTAGATTAATCCCAGTATGTAAGATTCAATGAGTGTAATGATATGAATACTCCTCATATAAGTACATCTACCTTGGGGAAATTACTAAGTTCATAATTGAACTATGATAAATATGATCCTTTTATAACCAGGATAGGAAGTCTCCTCAAGACATGATCTCAAGCAATTGGTGCCTTAGTTTCCACACATAAGTCATCTATATATTAAATTAAACTACATAGTTTTAATGAACTACGTGGGCATTGATTCCTATAATAACAAGGATATGTAGTCCGCCTCATAATGACTCAATACCCTCCTTGTAATATTAATTTTCTCCCAATGTGGTAGTATATTCCAAAAATGTTAGGTTATAGAGCTTCATCATATAAAGTAGCTACCCATAATTATGGAAATGGATGAATAACCTTGGATACATATTGGTGGATTTACTAATTAGGTCCCCTTTCCTTTGTTCATTAATTATACTCCAACTCATTTTCATTTAACGATAATTAATATATGATCTTTTTTAGGGTAACCAGTCATGTATCAAGATTAGTAAGAGGTCCACAAACATGTCTTAAATCTATAAGAGAGTCCCAAAGTAGGAAAAAATTACCCCCTTAAGGGTGTGATGATCCTAATCACCCATCTGCTTGACCAATGTGAGTCCCTAAATGTCATCAGATCTAAAACACCATCTAATCACCTGAATTTAAAAATTAGGTCTATACCTAGTTATAGATGAGGGAACCATTGGGGTTTCCATTAAAAATGATAGTGACCCAATGTTAATGATTGTGCAAGCACTCACCCCCCCCCCCCCCCACACACACACACACAATCAACCATCAGGCCTGACCGAACCTGCCTCAGTGATGGTTTCCATGTCGCCTTATGTATTCATCAAAAAAGAAATGGTGAACCCAATGTGAATATCTAAAATAAAAAATGAATGGCTATTATCAATCAGTTCATTTCATTTTCCCCAATATAAAAATAGAAATGGTGAAATTGACGTGAATCTCTCAAATAAAATAATAATTAGTGAATCATGCATCATGACACTTTATTTTTCATACCCTATATAAAAAATAGCAATAAAGGCATGATCTTACAGATGATCCTCTCTACACAAGCTTCTGATGAAATAATTCCATCCTATTTTTGAAGAGTCCAAGTGAGTAGAATGGCTAGATCATGAATAACAAGACAATTATGTTGACCATTAATATCTGATTGAGCAGATAATGACTGTGATATTTTATTATTGGTGACCTTGTTCCTTATTGACTATGTGATTTCATATACTACTTTCATCGATAAAATATCAATCTAATACAATTTCTTCTTTATCCATTACTCTCTTCGGTAAAACACATACGATTGCAACCTACACGGGTCAGAAAACTATCTCACCTACTCAACAGCTTCAATGATTGATGGTGAACACCATGGCCTAGGAGTACCATTGATGTGGTGAAATCTTGACCATTAAAACTACCCATGAGGATCTCCAACACACTGATCAAATAGTACCACTGAAATGGTACTCTCCCCATAGTGGAGCCCACAAGGTAGGCCCTCTATTCTAAGAAGACTCACCACCCTTCTCTTTAGCTATGGTCAGCTCTCAGCACGAGGCATCCCCAGTGGTCATCTCAAACTATTTCGGGAGCCTTTCCCCAGAACGTGACAACGAGTACCTCCCTTATCTTAGAGAGGCAGATGAAGTCGATGCTAACAACTTCATCTCAATTGCACAGGGGTCCCACTCACGGGCCCCTATTAGAGAGCGTCACCACCAACACTGGATGACCAAGCCTCCTCATGCTATAGAGGACCTTATGTAATGGGAACCTACTAAAGTACAAGAGACCTGGGCCCCTTGGGCTGCCCACCAAGGGTGGAGAATATATAATCAGGAATACACAATCACCCTAGTTCATGATGAGAAACATCATTGCACTAACACTATGGCATTAAACGGGCAGACATACGATTATTCCCCCTCAACTCAAGAACACCATAGAAATAGGGTGGCACAATATGATCACATGCACGTTTCTTCTAATGCTCTCAGTCCCTATGTGCAAATAGAGCAACAAACTATAGGCAGATGCAGATAGCTACCAATGCACAATAAGCCTTCTATCCAAATTGGGCGGCAACCATCTACCCGCAGAAACAAATACCTGCTAACGAATTTCAAGCCTTCCATCCAAATAGGATGGAAACTAGCTATACACAGGAAAAAATACCTGCTAATGCATATCAAGCCCACAATCCAAATAGGGCGGCAAGAAAATATGAGAAGAATCCAATTCATGTGGATTCATACAAAGTCTGTGAGACAAATACAGAAGCAAGAGAATAGATGGAAATTCCTGCTCATGAATATGAATCCCACCAGTCAAATATGGTGGAAACTGGAGAATACAACCGGTGGAAGACTTGTTCCTCTGTCCTGACATAGGAGAACTAAAAATACCTACTAGCAACCCGTGGGGGATCAGAGCAGGCACAAACTCCTACTCCGATATTGGAATAGGCCTTCATAGTTGTTCCAGCCAAGGATGTATCCCAGCACATCATGGTAATGATGGAAGATCAAATGTAGATTCCAAACCATATCCTCCAAACATGAAAAGATATCATTGAATCAGTGGAAAAGGAGAGAAACCAGAACCACGACCTGGTTTTCTCAAATGGAATGACACACTTGCGAAATGAGTTAGTCACTCTAGAGTAGTTATGCATCCCTGCTTTAGTCCAGGAGGTTCAACGGCTATATCCTGTGATACATGGAAAACCAGATCGAGAAAAAATACTTGTCCCAACTGGGGGACTCCGGTCCAATGTGGAAGCTGCTCTAGGGCAGGCATATATCCCTGCCAAAATTCAATATGTTCATCGATGTATCCCAGAAACGTAACGGGACTCAAGAAGACAGATACCCATATATGAAGGTTTTTACCAACAGTAGACGGTCCCAGTTTTCCACAAGAGAGTGCTCAAAAATGAAACATGCCAAAGGAAACCATAAAATGAAGATAACCTACATGATCCTTCTCTACTAGAAGTTGGGGTTCTTGATGACCTCAAACATATATCAATAAAGTCTCAAGACCTTGTTAGTCCATTACCAAAATATGGAAGTGGAATTATTAGTTTCAAAGTCCCTCCTTGAAATGTCGCTACAAGCAGCTCTGAAGTTCCTCCCAAGAGAACCCATAGGGGTTCACTCCGTGGGCTAGGAATGATCGATCATGAGAGCCTATCTCCTGATGTTCGTTGGGTTATCCCTCCCCTCGACCTGAAGATTAGATAGTAAGAAGTTCCACCCCTTGCTGTCATCCATCCAGATGATCCTCCCTAGGGTATATGCTGCAGATATACTTCTCCCTGTAGTCAGACATCAAGTCATGATGGTAGTCCTCTCCATGATTATGGTCATTGTGAAGGCCCTCCCCGCAATGGGAATTACTATGAAGGCCCTCCCCATAGTAATTTCAAGAAATGAGAAGGTACTTACTACCTTTAAGTATATTCTAAAGGCCCTCACTAAGATGTGAACTACATAAATTCTCCCTATCTCCAGATATCAAGTTGTGATGGTAATCCTCGTCATCATAGCAGTCATCGAGAAGGACTTCCCCTCAGTGAAATCAATCAGAAAGAAGTTCCTCTCCTCGCTATATCCCACCGTGAAGTTCCTCCCCCAAGTATACATTGTAAAGACATTTCACGCAGTCGGGTGTCATGTTAAAATATTTTCCCTCATTGTTGCAGCACCAATTGTGAAGGTCCTCCCCGCAACTAAAATTCATACAGGCAAGAAGGTCATCTCCTTGATGTAACAAACATGAGAAATCCCTCCTATACTAAGGAACTCATAAATATAGAGTTAGACATATCTGGAACTCCAGCTATATTGAGTGATATCCTTTCTCAACCAGAGGATGGCCTGTGGCCATGCTCCTCTTCTAATCCACCCCTGCACCATTCACATATCAATGAGGCTCCCACTAGCCCGGTTTTCTAGAGAAAAATTATTAAGAAGTAGTCGAGCTGGGCATATCAAGTAGAGGAGCCTCTAGAAGAACAACAACAGGATATGTTTCTTGTGAGAAGACAACTAGATAAGGATAATATACCAGTGTTGTATTATCCTACTACCACTTCTCAATTCGACAAACAAAGAGAGTTGTATGGGGAATGTATACATGTTATTAGCCTCAATATATGGAAAAATCTTAATCATATGAAATCAAAATTACTACCCTACAAAGGGTATGTGGACCATGTCAACATGTTAGGAAAACTTCGCCGTCTAGTTGACCTGGAAGCCCTCTCATCTGCAAAGCAGCCATAATCAGAAAGGCAAAATAAAAACCTTGAACTGGCTTTCCTTCATGCACTGCACAAGTTGTGTCACCTCATTGGTGACACCCTGACTGGAGTTCACATTTGCGGATGGGGGAACAAGGAGATATAAACTTCACCCCCCGTCTCGTCCAGCAAACCCCATAGGAAATGACATCTTGCAATGTCATCACCCAAAAGTAGCAATCAAGTGAAACCCCTGCTTAGGAAATATGGGATACTCAACAAAAATAGGCCCATAGTAAGTTTCAAAATCATCAGGACCGAAGAGATCAAGCCATGGAAAGGCTTCTCAGTCAGGTATCCAAGAACATCCAGCAGGATTCTTTCCTAAGGGAAGCCATCCAACAAGCAGTGCTCATGTCTTTAAAATACCATGGACTCCATACAGGCCCAATTCCATACTCGACTCACACCCGTGCAGTAGATCATGAAATTGAAAAGGTGGAAATAGCAGGGGATGCCACCATGATGTGGGAACAACCCTCTCCCACATGGCTGGGGACATTTTTGAATCAAAATTCCCCTATATGACCAACAAATCCAGTTCATAGAATATCAATAAAATATTGGGAACAACCCTCACCCACAGAGATGGGGGCTTTTTTATCTCAAGTCCCCATGCAGTGAATGTCTGTCTTATCCCATCTAGGAATAACAATGGGAAAAGGAGACACTCTTTCCACCCCTTGTCATGGATCTCACCCTCTGAGACAAAGGCACATTATGAGAGTGGACCAAGGCTCCTTTCGAGTCAATATTTGCCAAGAAACCTGAAGAATATCATAGAATGGAAGGAGAAATTCTAATAAAGGATGCAGAAATCCTTCTTTCCATTCGGCACTGGATACACCAGCCCTAATGTGGTATGTATCAGTGAACGTGGTAAACATCAACCCCAAAAATCTCACAAGAAATAGAATAGAGAGATAAGAAGAAAAGTAATATGGTTCCCTCCTAGAGGGATCCCACACTGATCCTAATGGTGTGCATACCCGGAACCAGAGAAAAGTACTAAATTTGGGAACCCCCTCAGTTAATCCAACACTACCTCCCTCCAGATACCCTAATAAAGAGAACAATAAATCCAAGGTCATTTATGACCCGCCTCCTCCTACCCATGATAATGTGTTCATCACTCTCCAGGAAAGGTTCTCCAAACAAGAGAAAGAAATGAAAGAGCTCAGGAAAATTAATGTTGAGATGCATCAAGGGATCTACCTTGTCGAATGTGTTCCCCCAACGGAACATCAGTAGGTGTTCTTAGAAGAGGTACTCTTGCCATAGGTAATCATCTCAGTGAATGAATCCAAGCTCATAGGCCTGCTCAATCTAGAACTCGGATCTTCAACCTTCTTAAACCCTTACCCGGAAGGACATAAAGACATTCCCCCACTGGGAAGGCAGCTAGAATATATTCAAAAAACCCATAAATGATACCTTTGACTGGGTATCAACCCCAAATTTGAGCAGCACCGGCACACCCAGTTTTGGCCACTGCCGCACCAACCCAATCTCAATCCCAACAAGATATGCATCAGGGTTTCTTGAACACTATTGAGAAACTAATATCTTGAATAGAATCCATTGAGGGGTGGCATGCTCCAATGCAGTTGGATCACAAACCCTACCATGAGTGGGTGAGTAATGTTCCACCACCGCCAAATTTCAAAAACCTCGTATTCCCAGTATTCAACAACTTGAGGGACCTAGAACAACATCAAATGTCGTAGGCCTCTTATTATGACCCCATCATGGGAACTCCAAAGCAGTAATAAATAGTAAAACTTAGGTGCTTCTTATAAATCCTGTAGGGATCGACCTTTATATGGTATACTAGCCTTCCATCTAACTCAATCATAGGCTAGGAGGAGCTCTGGTGACAATTTATCTTCCAGTTCAGTTCAAAGATACTAAAGATGATGGTTAGTGATCTTATGAACACCAAGAAGAAAGAGAACGAAAGATTCTCATACTTCATTGCCAGATGGAAAGGTTTGACTTGTTCCCTAAACTGGCTACTCCCCTAGGATGAAATTCTGGCCATGTGCATCGCTAACCTCTGTGATGAATTGAAAACACCACTCATTCCAGTGAAGTAAACAAGCGGGTTACGAGACTTCTCTACCATTTCCCAAAGAATAGAAGACTCCTTTCAATAGACCAAACTCAAGTCCCAACTGGCCCCAGCCCCAGGGAAAAGGATGGGAAAAGATATAGCAAATTCTGTCAAACTTAATCCACCCTGGCACCAGCTCCAGTTGAGAGGCCCCCACCGAACCATGCAGGACCCCCTGGATTCCAACATTCACACCCACCTCAGCAAGATGAGTTATGGGGTTCTTAAAGAAATCAGTTCTAAGAATAAATAAATAAATTCAACTCATTCTGAGATGACCAGGTCCACAGCTATTTCATAGCTATCATGAATTGTAATTTTCTCCAGTTACAAGAGCTAAAGTGAGATAATGAAGTTGATCTCGATGACCGTCCAAATTATTTTCCCTATCACTGAATATTGGGGCATTCCATCTAGGAATTCTTCTTTTTCAAGGATCTCCTACAAAAGATGGTGGATTTTGGGAAAGTCAAGTCAGGCTCACTGCCAGCATGGGTGGAATATGTTCCACGTCAAACTCAAGAGAGGAAGAGGAATGGAAAACAGTCACCAATAAGAAGGAGAAAAAAATTTACAATCAGATCACCCTGAAGACAGTAAACCAAGTCCATGGAATCCTTGAGGTACAGTTGAAACAACCAATTGTGCCCCCAAAAGTTCCTGATACAATATAGTTTTCCTCATCATCCTCGTACTCCTCTAAGGGGAATAAGGGAAGAAAGAAGGATAAATATGATGGGACAACACTAAATCTGAATTCAGTTTCAGCACTGATAGATTTCATACTAATATACTTGGTACAATGGGAACTACCCCACCGAACGACGCCATCAGGAGGAGACAGTCAGACAGAAACATTGTCAGATCAAGAACTGATCTTCAGCTTCATCAATGTCATTCACTTGATGGACCCCTTCTCAAATGAAGAATTATGGACATGAACCCGCATTCTCAGTGCCCAACTAGAGAGCCGGAGGAATAGGTCGTAGAGGTAGGAGGTTTCTTGGAAGGCATGATCGTAGCAGGTGTCAAATTACTAGCCACACCATAATTCAAACCATTAACATCACAAAAACTCACAGAAGGACCCTCCGACAGACACAACAAGAACCATAATTATCCTCTTCTCCTATCATAATAAATCCAAGACCAATTATCTTTGAATATCCTTCAGGGGAAGAAAAAATATCAAATCACCCAAGGCATATGGGTAGACTAGTGTGGCCAAACCCAGAAAGCATAGAAGCGCCACCAATTCCTATCACAGGGGCCGAACCAACTACGTCTAAAGCCCAAGACCTTAAAGTGTATGTGAAAGAGCAACCCCAGGTTATAAAGCACCATCATTTAGAGAGGAAATATTATATTCTAAAGAAACTTTCTTCAGTACTAGAAATTTTTTCAATCCTGTATGTGTTAAGCCTATCCTTAGATCTTAGGGAGGTGCTCATCGAAGCCTTACTAATTCCCCAAGATTTCAAGGCTGAAGTAGCAGCAACCGAAGTCTATCGGATAGAGACCAACCCTAAAGGATGTCACGCCATTATCTCCAACATAGATAGGGATGAAGATACCATCATGAAAGGTCACATCAAACCCTTCTATGTGTCCAGAAAGATAAATGGAATTGATGTCCGGAGAATTTTCATAAACAACGGTTTTGGATTCAACCTCCTCCCACTAAAAATGCTTCGTAATATGGGATATAATGAATACATCTTGACAACCTACACTACAACTCTGCTGGTATATCAAAAAAGTGACCAGAAATTGTTGGGATGAATCAAGCTTAAGACTTGGCTTGGAGACCTCATGTCAGGTTTTGAGTTTTTAGTGGTGTGGAAAAGTACTGCCTTCAACGTCTTATTGGGGAGGCCTTGGATACATCATCATGCTAAAATTATGTCATCATACTAGCAGTGTGTCAAATATTGCACTAATGGAAAAAATGGGACATTGCACACCGATAAATCCTTGTTTGAGTTCTGTGAGTTGCATTATATTGATGTAGGGTTCTATGAATCAGAATAAAAACAACCCATGGTCGATGACATTGATTGTGTTACTGTCCCGAAGGGATTGAAAATGTCTCCCACTGACCCCCTCCATCAACTTGAAGAAGAGTATGTATTACCCATCAACCAAGTTAAATGTATAAGTGCATGTCTGGATACAGACTCAATTGTTTGCATGATCTATGTTGCGGCCACCATGTCCAAATATATAGGAGAACAGGACGGCTTCTATAATGATAGTAAAATCCCTACCAAATATTCTCCCAACCCATCCTCAGGACCCCAGACTGCCCTTTCCTTACTCACTAAGTTGAAATAAAAAATTTCTCACAAAATTGGAGAGATCATCTCAAGAATCCTTTCTCCATTAGAAGAGGAATAGGATGAAGAGGATGAAAAAGAATAAGAATAATAATAATAATAATAATAATAATAATAATACCTCAAAGATGCCACTCCTGCATTCGAAGAAGGTGTCTCCTCCATAATCAATGAACTTAAGGAGATAAACCTAGGCACTGAAAACAACCCTCGGACCACTCTGATCAGTGTGGCTATGCCTATAAAGGATTAAGGGGCAAATACCTCCTTCCTAAAGAAAAATCAAGATGTATTTTCTTTAAACTACACAAAAATTCTAGGCCTCAATCTTGAGGTTTCGACTCATCATCTAGGATTAACAGAAGACCACCAGATCTATAAGCAGGCATCCAGAAGGACCCACCTGATGCATGCTTCAAAAATAGAGGTTGAAGTTGAAAACATGATAAAATCCAACTTCATATAGGAAGTCTAGTATCATATCTGGCTATAAAACATATTCCCTATCAAAAATAAGAATGGACAAATCAAAATTTTCATTGTCTTTATGGACCTTAATCGGCATTTCCCAAAAGACAATTTCTCAGTCTCGATCATGGAATTGTTGATGGATGAAACCACCGGATATGAGGCCCTCTCCTTCATGGAAGGATATTCTTGATATAATCAAATATAGATGGCTCGAGGATATGAAGAATCTATCCTTTTTTTGTCCCCATTAAGAGTGTTTTGTTATAAGGTTATGCCCTTCGGTCTAAAAAATGTCAACACCACATATCAGCACACCATGCATCTCATCTTCAATACATTATTGGGAAACTTCTTCAAGTGTTATGTCGAAGATCTGGTGGTTAAATCATGATAGTGCTCAATCCACCTGGCTGATCTTGAAACTGTCTTCAACAAACTATAACAACACAGTTTAAAGATGAATCTCCTAAATTTCGCCTTTGGCGATACCACTAGAAAATTCCTCGGCTTCGTCGTATGCCATCGCGGTATAGAAGTCGGCCCTGAGAAGACAAAATACATCCTTGGTATGTCCCCACCTCCAACCTCACCGAGATGATAGGTCTCCAGGGGCACCTTTCCTACATCAAGAGCTTCATTACCAACCGAGTGGGTAAATGTTTACCTTTCACTAGGTTAATGAAGAAAAGAGTTATGTATGAATGGTATAATGATTTCCAAGAAGCGTTCGTCAATTTAAAATGATTTATCCAAATATTTCTAGTGCTGATGCCACTAATTGAAAGGAGACCACTCATTTTTTATGTAACTTCCCTAGAACGATCATTAGGTGCCTTCCTCATACAGAAGAATGATGTCGGTAGTGAGAACATCCTCTATTACCTCATTAGAACAATGATTGATGCTGAAACTCGGTATTCCAAAATTTAAAAGAACAACATAGCCCTAATCTTCACATTTCAAAAAATCAGGCATTACCTGCAGCACTGTGAGGTCCACCTGGTCTCCTGCTACAACTCGCTCAAATATATCCTCAATCATCCCATGCTAAATGGACTCCTATCATGATGGGCGGTCATCTTACAAAATTTTGGCATACGATACGTACCCTAGAAGGCTATCGAAGTCTATGAATTATTAAACTTTCTGGACGAGCACCCCTTAAAAGAAACAACATCGTTGGATGCTGAAATTCTATATGGAGAAGTGTTTGCTATCCAAGAGGACCCCTAGACATGGGAAATGTACATCGATGGTGCTTCCAGAAGCCCGAAAGTGAAAAGGATAGTGGATCCCAAGCTCAACAAAGTGGGGCTGGGAATTATACTCATATCCCCTAAAAAGGTCATCTTGCTTTACTCTATCCTTCTTTGAGAAGGGTGTATAAATAATGAAGTAGAATATCAGGCCCTCATTGTAGGCCTAGAACTGGCACTTCATATGCAAGCCAAACACCTAAAGATAAAGGGTCATTCAGAGCTGGTCATCAAATAGGTAATGGTGATTATGCCATTAAGAAAGAATTATTGGACCCATTTATGAACCTTGTTAAAGAACTAATTGAAAAATTCCCATCATAACCAACATTTACGTATGTCCCCCGATCTCAAAATGATCAACCCGATACTTTGGAAAATGAATCCACAACCTTGGCTAATCTTGACTGGGATGAAATTGTTGTTAGCATTGTCCACCACCGGATGGTCTTAACAATTATCTAGATAAGTACGAAGGAGATTGATTAAATTAGTCATATTTCTAAGACTTATGGTCACACCACCGTCTGGATGATGCCCATTGAAAATTTCCTTCAGAAGGGGGAAATCCCACTAGATAGTGCTGGAAGGGAACAGGTCTGAAGATGGGCAGTCAACTTTGTCTTCTAAAATGGGGTAAACCTAGAAAAGGTTCTCTACAATCAAGGTCTCAACATAGTCCTTCTCAGGTGAATTAATGTATAAGAGACTATTGTCGTCATGAAGGAAGTGCACACTGGAGCTTGTGGAGCACACCAATCAGCAACCAAGCGCTCGCACCAAATCCAAAGGCTTAGGTATTACTGGCCCACTATGATATAGGATTGTTCCATATTTTCCAATAAGTGTCATTCCTATCAATTTCATGCCAATTTTATACACCAACCACTGGAGTTAAATCATGCAGATAAGAACTCCTATCCATTTTCTACATGGGGGATAGGTGTTGTGGGACCATATTGTCCCACCATAGCCAAACAGTTCAATTTCATACTCACAGCGACTGATTTATTTTCAAAATGGTCCCAATCCATACCCCTTAAAGAATTTGGGGTGAAAGCATTATTAGTTTTGTGAAGGCCAACATCATTCCCAGATTTGGTGTCCCTCTTACAATACTAACAGAAAATGATACCAACTTTTTCTCTTCTGATTTGGACAATCTATACTAGGAGTATGGAATCAAATTAAATTGTTCATCTCGCTACCATGCGGAGGAAAATGGGAATATAGAAGCTTTAAACATGTCTCTCTCCAACATAATCCAAAATATGGTTGATAAGGATAATAAATAATGTCTGGATAAGCTCTTTCATGCATTTTTGGATTACCAAACCACGACCCTCACTACCACCTAGGTGACCCTATGCTCACTCGAATATGGGGGAGAGGTGGTTTTGCCTATCGAAATCCAAGTGACATCACATTGTGTGGCCAATTCTGATAAACTATCAATGGATGATAAATCTTAGAGATGGTTTGATGAGTTAGAGTAGCAAGATGAAAAGTTGCTTCACACTTTACACCATTTGAAAATCTACCAAAATCAGATTGCACGAGCCTTTAACAAAAAGGTTCTCCTTTGATCTTTCCTTGAACGAGAAATGGTGTTAGTCCTTAGAACCCCGATGATACTCAGGAAGAATCCCCCAAATATTGAACCAAAGTGGGAAGGGCCATATGTTATACATAGGTTCTATTCTAATGGAGCATACGCCCTAATATCAATTGAAGAAAAGATCATCACATCTCCCACAAATGAAAAGTTCTTGAAGAAGTACTTCACGTAATAACAATGCCCAAGCCATGGTCCAAACTCTATGAACCTAAACTATGAGTTGTTTTCTTGAACAATATGACGATAAAATATATGGTATTATCCCAATGTTCCAAGCTCTAAGACCTTAAAATATGAGTAGTAATATCGTGAAATCATGGTCCAAACTCTAAGAACTTAAACTTTGAGACATAGTCCTTTCCAAATGATGTCAAACTGTAATGAAATTGTCCCTAAAAATGGCATTAAACTGTGACTCATGTCCCCACTGTAAGATGTTAAATGACATGGCACAATGTGTCCAAATATCATTATGATAAACAACATGATCTCTCACAAAACTATGGATGGATTGATTCCTACCCTCGCAAGATACGTAGCGATTCCTTGATCCTCAATCTTAGCCCAGGCCCCACAAAAAAATGCCTCTATCATATCCTCTATTTCCCCACACTGGTGTGGGAAACCCTTTTCACTACTTGTTTCTCACATAGAATATGACTCTCGTGAGTTAGGACAAGTGGTAAGGATTTTCTTACACAAATAATTTTAGATAAGTATGGTAGACCTAGCACTCGTAGTGAATGAAACAAGAATTTTTCTATCCCCAGGTCTGATCTAGATCGGTATAGAGAAAATTAAGAACTACGTATGTCTTCATTCCTGCCCTTGATGGATATGTAGTGATGCCCAGATTCAGAATCTTGGCCCAGTCATTGAAAAAATTCCCTCACATTTCCTTACACATGGGTCGAGCCAGATCGATAAATGGAACATGCATAACTACGTTTGGCTTGATTACTACTCTTGCAGGACATGTAGTGACGCCCAAATTTGGAGTCTCGGCCCAGCCACCATAAAAAAAATCCCCTTTCCCCTTGCATAGGCCATACTTGTATGGGGAGTCCATGAAAGTTCCTAACTACATGACAATAAACTTCAAAACTCTTCAAAAGTTATGTGTGGCCCAATTCTTAGTTTTACGAGATCCTAGACATCCCCCCCCCCACTCATGAGAAGTCAAAAGATCATGTTCCCCCTATACATATGAGTCATACCTATGTGGAAGCTCTAGTAGTTAATGTTTAGTCATGGTACGGGTATTATTTACATTCCCAGGCACATCTTTCCCAATTTTCAAACTCCATACCCCGAGAAAACTTGGATCCCCATAATCATTCAAGGTCATCTAAGACAGAAGGCCAGTGTCCTATAGACTCCTTTTCTTTGGCTATGCACATCATGCCCCAGTGGCTCTGCATATGTCTCCTAAAAATGGCTATCAATCAAAGGTAAATACTTTCCCAAGGGAGTCCTCTCCTATCTCAGTACACCCAATGGATTCCAAGCACCATGTCATCCCTCTTGATTCACATTTCCCCCGAGATTATGTTTTACACCTTCTATCATCACTCACATCTAAGGAACATCAAAACATACTGATTGTGATTAACTCAAAGCAATTAATGATCTTTATGATAGATTAATCTTTCTCGCTGCATGACTCTAAACTTCACAGCATCATGTCCTCACCGCATGAAATTAAAGTACAAGGCCAAAATTTTACTTATAGTACGACGTTAAACTACATAGAAATGGTTTAATCCTAAAGTCCTCTCTAATGATGATTTTTCATTCTTA
Organism: Viscum album; assembly: GCA_963277665.1. Lineage (NCBI taxonomy): Eukaryota > Viridiplantae > Streptophyta > Magnoliopsida > Santalales > Viscaceae > Viscum > Viscum album. The sequence goes on along the minus strand of OY728159.1, from coordinate 987,523,943 downwards.
GGTTGTGATATAGAACCCTCATAATCCCTTGTTTCTCCCATTGATCATATCTCACGTGAGCTTAGGGGTATTAACGAAAGATCCACCATGGAATTATGGAAAAATAGTCTAGGAATTTGGTCCAAGTAGCATGTCCCTAAAAGGTATGTCACGGTTCCCTTCCCCATAAGGTACCTTACATCATGGTCATATGATGTTAAATGATGGGGTTCCCCAAAGATGGGATGAATGCCTCGCCCTGTGTACGAATCAGATCTTTGTAAGGGATAAATAATTCCATGAGTAAATTGCATCCCAAATGTCTCCAATATATCTGGATACACTTCTTCCATACCTCAAACTCCATGCTCTGAGTGATCTTGAATCCCCATAATCTTTCATTCCCATCTGAGATGGAAGTCCAGTGTTCTACAGACACCTTTTTTTTAGATATTCACATCATGCCCTGGTGGCTCTGTATATGTTTTCCATAAAAAACATCTGTCAATCAAAGGAAAATTCATCCCCAGGAGATTCCTCCCCTATCTTAGTATGCCCAATGTCTTCCAAGATTCGTACCATCCCTCTTGATTCATGGTCCCTCAAAGTCATGGTTCACATTTTATTTCTTATACACAACTGAGATATATCAGAGCATACGAGCGTGATTCATCTCTAGTCTCTTTTTAGGTTTCTAAAGATACCCAATCCATATGCGTAAAGATTCTCCAAATTCAAAAGAAGAGTTCCCCCACTCATTTTCGGGTTTCCTAGAAAAATTACAGTTCAAATGTCCCCCTTTTTGTATTCAGATGCACCCCTTATCAAAGGTCACATACTATATTTAGAAATTTTCCAATCTCTATAATCCTTCATAGCCATCAGAGATGGAAGGCCAGTGTCCAGCAAACACATTTGTTTGACTATGCACATCATGCCCTGGAGGATCTTCATATACCACCTAAAAAATGTTAGTCAATCAAAGGTAAATTTTTTATCAAGAGAGTCCTTTCCAATTTTTGTATGCTTTGATTTCATTCATGTCCTATCACACCCCCAGAGTTGGAAAACTCTTGGATAGTGGATTACATACCTTCCTCTTCCCAAATTCACCTGACATAAGAAAAATATTTCTAACTGAACTGACCATTCATGAGCTCTCCCTTGTGCAAGTGAGAACCATGTGGGAATAGTTTCCCACTCAAAGATGATATGAATGTCCCTAATATTATTGGATCCCATTACTCAGACCAGCGACCCACTATGGCTCACAACATCAAAATAAATTAAAAGGGTTTCAAACCCTACCAAGACATCAGATATGGAAGGCTAGTGTCTTACAGACACCATTTTTTTACTATACACATCATGCCTTGGTGGCTCTATATATGTTGCCTACAAAATCACCATCAATCAAAGGAAAATACATCCCTAAGAGAGTCCTTTCCAACATTCGTACACCTAAAACGTCTTCCAAGCTTCATGTGTGACCAAATTTACAAATTAAGGATCATGAAAATTCCCTAATTTAGTTCTAAAGGATATTAGAACATTTGCAGCTGATGAATCCTAAATTAGGGCCCCTGCCCAGTTAAGTTTGGTCAAAACTGTTTGACCTAAAACATCAGTAATAAGTTTTATTAACATGAATGTGAACTTATATATAAAGAAAAATACACCATACATTCCAAAGGTAAAATTTGCAGAAGCCAGCTACGGGTAAAAGACGAGTATTAGTTCATTAAAAAAACGTTGATCCATCAAAAAAGATGTAAAATTTGTTAGGTCGAAAACCGGCAAAGGGTGGCCAAAGAAAAATTCAAGTTACACCTACTAATCCTGTGTCAAGTAGTATTAGGAAAAATTTAGGGTAATAATGGGAAAATATACAAAAAATTGTGATTTTTTCCATAAAATCTTAGTAATAGTCAAACTATGATCGCTCAGTCCCTTGGCTCAAGAAAAAATTACAGCATTATCTTATCATTCAGGTCAAGACCACTCCTACATCGGAATAGTCTCCTCTTCGTTCCGATTAGACCCCATTCCAATGGGAGAATTTTTAGGGTCCTAAAAATTCAGCAAAGGGAAAGAAAATACTCCCAAAAATTTTGTAAAGAAGATGGATGCATGTTTGATTGAAAAATTGAGTCGAAAAGTGAAGAAATAAAATTTTCCAAAGGAATACGGCCTGGCTGTGTACCATCACTAGGAAAGGTTTGTGGAAGGTATAAACCATGAACCATCGATACGTGGATGGCCTATGACGCACTGTCCCACAAGGCATTGGCCAGCGAATGAAGCTATTCACGGTGAATTTCCACCAGTGAACTGAAGCTTCCTGAACCGTTTTTGTTGGCAAGAGTGCGAAAAAGGTATGTCCCACATACCATCCCCACAAATGATGTGTTTTTTAGATGAGGAGAATCTAGTGGAATCTCATACCTTCACTAATCATGGATGACTGAGTCATCTATGAGCCAGATTTCCTCCATGGGATTTTGCAAGAGGTGTTGCGCGAATTGAAGATACGAATTCCCCAACAGTCTATAAAAATACCACCAGGGGAATTTAAAATGGGTTGAGGAAGACGAAGAGAGAGCTATGGGATGGGAGAAAAGGGGGAGAACATAAAGGGAGTGGGAGAAATTTATCCCAAACCCAAATCAGTTCGCGGATTCCATGTCGTAAACCATATGCACTTCATGGATCTCCTTCCCATGAACGGTATTCAGAATACCCTCCACAGCCAACCAGAAAACCAATAAAAATATTATAAAAATGGTTTAAGGATTCCTATGGGTGGAAGATGGTTTGTGGATGACCATATGCGGAAGACAGTACATTGACTCCCATATGAAGAACCCAGTACGTGGACAGTCCATGGTGGTCAGCTCTTCCGCGTACCATCCTTGGTGGCCAGATCTTCTATGCACCATCCTTGGTGGCTAGCTCTTCCACATACCATCATACACGGACAACTCCTTCACAAATAAAGAGTTCATGGCTAGATATTACGTGAATAGCCTTATGCGGAAAACTGTTCACACACACTGGTCCATACCATGGTGGATGCACCCCCTCACCCCCACTCAGGATCAGTACCAGACTATGGTCCTAGCCCTCCGGAATAGTCCATTCACTTATGTCACTGACCCCCATGAAAATGGAGAGTCACACCGAAAACTTTATAGGCCGGGTCGATGACATTTTCCATTACACCCTTATGCTTCCCAAACATCCATATTTTAAATACCATGAGAAGATACATTCCTCATGTGCCTCTCAAAAACCCTATCACCAACCTCTTATGCTAGGTTGACCCAGAACTCTATGGACATTCAAAGCCTAAATTTTTCTTATATTCCTAGACACGTCCTTTCCATCCATAAAAACCTGTGTATCAGGTGATTATGGATCCTCCTAAACCTCCATGGCCATCAGAAGAAGAATTCCAGTGTCCTAAAGTCACCTCTTCTTGACTATGCACATCATGCCCCAATGGCTCTACATATGTTGCCCACAAAAACATCCATAAACCAAAGGAAAATTCAACCTCAGAATATTCTTTTCCTACCTTTATATGCTTCAATGGATTCCATGCCCCATATCATTTCTCCTGATCTGAGAATCCCTAAATTCACGGTTTAACCTCTCCTTCCCTGTCATGTTTGAGGCATGTCAGAACATCCCAGTCTGGTTATCCTAAAACTAATCATGGGTTTATATAATAAACAGTCCAAACTCTATGACCTTAAACTATGAGTTTTCATCCTGACCACATGATGTTAAAATATACAGTATTATTCCATGCAACGCGGCATTAAATTAGGATTCCATCGTCCAAGCTATATGAATTTAAACTATAGTACACTGGGTGATTTTTGATCTTCATAAACCTCCCTGGTCATCAGAAATGGATGGTCAGTGTCCTACGGATACCTTTGTTTGACTATGCACATCATGCCCCGGTGGCTCTGCATATGTTTTCCACAAAACGACATGTCAACCAAAGGAAAATCCGTCCTCAGAAGAGGCATATCCTACCTCTATACATCTCAATGGCTTTCATGCCTCATATCACTTCTCTTGATTTGAAATCCTCCATAATCATGGATTACACGTTCCTTCCCTCTCATGCTTGAGGCATCTCAAAACATCCCAACATGATTATCCTCCAATTAATCATTTTCCAAGCTATATGACTTTAAATTTTAGCATACTGAGTGATTTTGGATCTTCATAAACCTCCCCGACCATCAGAAATTGAAGGTCAGTGTCTTGTAGACACCTTTTTTTGACTATGCACATCATGCCCTAGTGGCTCTGTATATGTTGCCCACAAAATGGCCTGTCAAACAAAGGAAAATTCAACCTCAGTAAAGGCATATCCTACCTCTTTACATCTCAATGGATTCCATGAATCATATCACTTCTCTTGATCTGAAATCCTCCATAATCACGGTTTTCACATTCCACCCCTCTCATGTTCAAGGAACATCGGAACATCCAAACATGAATTTCCGCCAGTTAATCATGGCTTCTATGAAGTCTAAAGGGGGACTCCCACTGAGGTAAGTCCCCAACATTCTTAGGTCGAGTCACATAACCTTTAATGTCATTTCACATTAAAAGTTTCATCACTCTGCTCCCTCTCCCACCATCACCTCATCCTATTCCACCATAGGCTCACCCTCTCCCACAAGTAGGATAGGAAACATGTGGTTGGTTGGATCTCTCACATACTCTTGTTCCCCACACCGAACATGGATCATGTGGGATTAGAGGTTTGTGGCAATTAAAACATCCATGCAATATGAACTATGAGAAATTTGATTCTTGATCAAACAAGGATATATAGGATGCCTACTCAAAGGCTTGAGCTCAAATGGGTTCCCTTCCAAAAGGGTTCACCTAATCATGTCCACTCAAATGGGAACCTTCAATGCATAATCCCCCAACAAATATAAACTACAAGAACTATGATTCCAGGTTAAAACAGGATACATAGGATGCCTCATTGAATGCCTGAGATCAAAAGGGTGCCCATTCAAAAGGGTTCACCCATAATTTCCCCCCAAATGGGTAGCGTCCATGTGTAAGCCCCAGCCAATCTGAGCTATCTGGGTTTTGATTCCTCTCTCAAGGATATGTGGGAAACCCATGTTATGGGTTCAATCACAACATCAAGTCACCTTCCATCCCCTTAGATGATGATAAACTCTAGATCACCTTATTGTATGGCTCAATCCATCATCACCTTCATAGCATCAAATCTATATGTGCTTATGATGATCCATCAAGCCAAGGGTAGCCCATGGACACACTCTTTGGGAATGAACCACGGATTCAAGAACATATGAACACAACTTAAATCTATATGATATTCTTGGAACAGGCAATATTCCTCCCCCTAAAAAGGGTGTGGTGATCCTGACTTCCCATCCTCTCGATCAATAGAGTCCTTAAGTTTTGTTGGTCGAATCATCATCCGATGAGCACATTCCTTTGGAAAGAAGATCCATGAATCATGGATATTAGGGCCATTGGATGTTTTTGGTTCCATGAATAAACCCATTGGAGACCATCCAAGGAAGTTATATCCAAGGAGGACATATTTAATGAGTTCTTGACCCCATGTAATCGCCTGTTGGGACTAGCTAACTATGGAATCTTTTTCATTATACAAAAGGGATAAATTGAACAGTCCCTACAGGTTTAATCCAACACTTCTTTAAAGGATAATTATGTAGAATGGGTCAAAACAAATGAAATGATGAATTTTATGAGGACCCATCTCTATAAAAAGAGTTAGGTTATGATTCTCATCAGACCATTTCCTCATAGCCTAAAACGTGCCACCTCAAAGGCAGAACAACTCCTCTATAGATGGTCATGTCATTTGTATCTTTTACTGGAGGACTAATCTCCAAAATAGAATCTGATCCACTATCAGGGTAATCATTATTAGAATGAGGTCACTTCCTTGATGTCTCACCCAGGTCTTCAATCAATTCCATATTCACCACAAAAATTTTTGTTTGTGTGGTGAAAGGACTATCCATGTGATGGGAAATATATCCTAGAACACCATTATGATAAGTTTCTACCCAAGCCTATCAATAATCTTGGGTAAGGAATATGGGAGCATCAGCAGGCAGTAGTGTGACCTCAACCACAAAATCGTCACATTCCAGCATTATCCAAAACTGACGGATGACTCCATGATTCCCTTCTCCTTGTACTACATCCAAGGAAAGATAGGAAAACCCTTGGATATAGCCAAAATGAGAAGAGAATCTATAAGATTTATAAGGTTCGTAAATTATTAACTCATCCACCCTAGCTGTGAGAACCCCATCCCTATGAGAAATCATTTAAGACCTTTCATCAAGGGAACCACTATCGTCATCAATAATCATCCAATATGGTGCATGAAAGGGGGTAAATTCAAAGGTTTCAAATTGGAGTAGCACATATTTATCCTCATCAGGGCTCAGAGACATGGCCCTGACCCTAGATATTCTCAACAATTTGGGATGGTATAGGTTTCATGGGATCCTATAAGTGTTATAGTATTCATAATAATGGAAATTATCCCCTATCCATCCAAAAAAAACTGTATAGGACCATTGATCCTATAACAGGTTCTACCTTGTTAAATATGGACCATGATTTGATAAATTTAAGTAAAGACACTACCAAATTGAGATGTTGTCCTTCCATAAGCTATGTCGCCATCACCAACATGCTAACATAGATCCCTTAAAACACATAATCGGTTGGTAAAATCCAGACATTCAAAAACATGTCCATGAATCCTTTCAACCGAAGGTCTAAGGAAATATATGAGTTCACTCGATAAACCCATGAGTTATAGTCCCCAGTTTCCAAGATGGCCCAATACGAGCCATCACTATCACAGACCTACTGAGAAGGAAACTGATGAGGGTGTATGGAAGTCCGACTGAACCCACTATAATAGAGAAAAATAGTGATCTGATCCTTGAAAGAATATCTTTCAATAATTTCTCCTTCAAAATGGTAAGTATTTACTTTTCCAAAATAGGGGTCTGTGAAGGATCCTCTCAAACATCCACATCTAGGAGAAACTCATCATACATCTCTCTTATAGGGGGAATCCCACCCAGCTCGAAGATGTCCTATAGTTTTATTCCCACTTCACAATGGTAAAAATGGAATGTGTTTGTTCCAGTATCATTTCTTATAGGATATTGGGATAGAAATAGACAATAAATTGGGAAAACCACATAGATTCATAAATATGAACCCTGTACAAATGATTTGAAAATTCAATACAATTTTTTCTGACCCAGATCATCCATACCCACTGGTCAAAGAAATTACCACCCGGGTAAAGATCCCATTTTAAACCCCAATCACTAATTTATTTGTTCAGATAAGAAGAAAATATACTCGAATAGTTTTAAGAAATAGTATTATGAGAAAAATTGTGTCCATGTGTACCCATAGTAATGTTTTCCAGTATATAAGACAATCCCTTGGAATGAGTTGTGACCATTCATCCATCCTTGGAAATTATCATTTGAACATATTCAAGAGAAGCTGACACCTAGTGAGATGGAATATTAATTTCTAGAGGTGGAATAGTAGCATTTTCTAGAAAACTGAACTTGTACAAAGTAAGTCGGTGAGATAAGGGATAATTATGAAGCTTGAATTAGAGGAACCTCTTTAGGATATTTTTATCAGTATACACATTATATCAGGGATCATAATTGGTATTCTTGTAAATAATGTCCCTTTTATTGGTCACAAATGAGAAACCGTGGCATGAACTAGAAGCCATAAGAATAAGAGTAAGTGACATATGTCAAACAGATAAAATAAAACCTTATCAAAATAAAGACATAAACCAACAGCATAATGAACATTGCATGAATCGACAATGTATTCTTAAATTTCCAAATGATTTAAAAAATTTCCAGACCTTCGAAGGACTCGTGGGTCACATAACCATCATAGGTCATCAATAAATCACATGAACCCTTTGGAGACTCATAATAGTGTGACCTAGACATGGTCACATGAATCTCATAATAATCAATCGTTCATATGATTGAACTAGTGGATCTTGAAAATACCTCAATAAAATCACATTATTCATGTATAATATTCAATATATTTAAAAATTATTCTTAAAAGTAGGATCAGATAGGTTCCTGAGTAAGAAACAGTCTTGGGAAATAGTTCTATTGAAATGGGCTTGCGATGAAGGCTCGCAAACAGGTCTCATGATCAGGATTCACAGAATGGTCTTGTAATGGATATACACTATGGAGGAAAAGTGAGATCACTCTGGAGAAGTGGTGGCTAGTGAAATTAATGGATCCCCCCCCATATATAAGTAATTTTTCATAATACCAAGCATCACTGGGTAGACCAAACATCGCCCGAGACATTGGTTCGCGACACTACTAAAGACTTAGGTATGAATTTAAATTCCTCAAAATTGATCCCTTGTCCTAGTGGATGTCACTCCTAAGGTGGGGAATTTTTTTATTCCCACCAAATGATCATCATCAAATTCAGAAATGAATAAATACCTAAATATGGGTATTATTTTCCCCAACAAAGAAAATGAATTAAAAAGTGGTCGAGACCTGCAGATCACGTAATCCTTCAAGGGAATCATAATCGAATGACCATCATAAGGTCATGAAAAGACTCCACACTTCATGAATAACCTATATTTGATCCCATGGAACCCCTTTACACATTTCTTCTTACTCTTATGAAGTCTCTCTAGACAACTATTGATCGTGGAGTGGCTGCCGGATAATCTCTCTCAGGCCATGCAGTTTTTCAACAGCATACGCCTAAAAACACCATCCAAAAATCCTTTGAAAAAATGATAAAATATAAAAAAGGTGGAGGCATATTTTAGTCATAAATATCATGAAATGAATTACCAATGGGAAGGGTAATTTTCCTTGATAACGTCCAAGTAAACTCACGATACACCTGAGCCTTCGTAGAATAAAAAGAAGGAAATAAAAAAGAGAGGATACCGAAGCCTCTTGTGGTTGTTAAAAACATGTGATATGCCCCTAGAGGTCCAAAAGACACCACAATTCCTAGGATACATGAAATCCTCATCTCACTAAATCCCATCAACATTTCACCCACATCGCATGAATATCCATAAACATGTCCACGCAACCATGTGCTTCTCCTTCGGATCCCTATGGATAAATGGATGATTTTTTCTATAAAGTGCATGTGAACCACCATAGGACCTTTTTTGGTCACACGATGCATCACCAAAAGATAGATTATTTGTCTTTAATAATACTCAATTAATCTCACATGACCCTTGACCTTTTGAAAATAAAAAAAATTAAATAAAAGAGGGAGGAGGTGGAATCCTCTCACAGTCATAAAACCCTTATGACGCACCAAGAGATCCCATAGCACAGTCACACAAGAACCCTTGAAGAGTTGGCATGATTTCATGAAAACCCCTTAACAAGACATTGTTTTCTATCATAAGTCCCAGACAATTCACCGAGATCATGTGAAGGTCTTTCAACAGATGCCCTAATCTCACGAAGGCCCTAGGATATGTCAAAATGAAAACAAGGAAATCCTTTGACATATACTAAATGATTAAATAAGTCCCCACTAATTTTAAATAATCTAATAAATTAAATTTTTATGGTAGGTACTCATGGTCTCTAAAAATCAGGTGACACATTCAAAAGCGATCCACGGTAGCGATTCTCAAAGACACATGGCACCAGAACCTTTCGTTGACTCTAGCCTAGATTCACTCTAGATATGTCATGAAAACTAGTGAACAAACAGGGAGGATATTCCTTTAAATCCCCCACACTATGATGAAAAATGCTCAACTAACTATAGAATTTTGGGAGAAAGGGATTTTTATCATTCAGGTGCACTGGTGGTAGAGTGGATTTCATAGAGTAGTGGATCTAATGACCGTCAAGTTTTCCATCAGGTAAGATACTGGTGAAAAACTAGAGATCCCATGAAACATGCATAGGCACTTTATGAGATCACTTATAGATCATGTGAATGAATTCTAGCATGACATGAGAAGTACATCCCACACACCTGCTCGATCATGTAAGATTTAAAAGAATCTAACATTGAAAAAATCTATGGAAATATCGATATAAAGGTTGGAACTAAGACTAATAAATAGTGTTTACATATGAATACATATATGATGATCCTCATTCCCTCTACATGAACCACCCAGAACATGCGATAAAACCAGGGTATGTCTCCCAGGTCTCGTGACACCCCTTTGGTGTGTTATTTAGATCAGGAGATGTCCTCTAGACATATGGAAGCAAGTCATATGGCACCCCCCGAGTGTGTCACCATAGTCTCATGAATCCCTTTAGTCATGCCCCTCAAGCCTCAGAATGACCTTCAATACATGTTTCCTGACTCATATAATAGAACCAGATCATGTCAACTAAGTCTCACAGTAGCACCGGGACATGTCAAATGGCCCACGCGACATCCTTCGGGCACGTCAGCCAGGACATGTGACACCCTCCGAGACATTTCACACTAACTCCCATGAAACCCTCTATATGTGTCATCCAGATCTCATGATGGTATTATGGAAATTCATCTGGATCATGAGACACCCTCTAAGACGAGCCATCTAGGTCTCACAATTCCCTCTAGATATGTCATATAGGTCATGTGACGTCTTCTGAGAAATACCATCTAGGTCTTTTGATGTCCTCTAGATAAGTCATACATGATCATGAAATAACCATTAGACATTCCATCATGGATACATTATATTCCTTGTAAAATTCAATTAAACCATGTGGTTTCTCTTTAACAAGTCAGGAAGACACTCTCCGACATATCAGGTAGACAACCAAGCCATGTTTAGTGGAAAATCAACAAATTTTAGAAAGGTAAGTAGACTAGGTCAATAGGGAAACCTCAAAGTATAAGCCCCAACCATAGAGAAAACTTATATTTTAATTCCCAATTAAGGTGAATTTGAGGACTCTGATTCCTGTAATAATCGGGATACGTAGGATGCCGCCTCGAGGCTCGAGCTCCATATTAAACCACCTTAAGGGTTATCATAGTACATAGAGACCACATCTATAAACAATGTGATTGACCATTTTCCATCCCTTGTTTCTCAAAATGATAATAGATCATGTGGGGATAGGGGGCTGAAATAATCATATCATTTGTGTTATAAGCCTCCACAAAGGAAAGGTAAATGTTAGTGTGTAATCCCTAACCATAGGAAAACCTAAATGTGTGATCCCCAATCATAAGGTAAACCTACGAGTATAAGCCTTGTTCAATTGAAATATGAGAACTCTGATTCCTTCCATAACCAGGATATGTAGGATTACTTTTAAGGCCTAATCTAAAATAAACAACCATATCGATGTAAAACCCATGTCTCCAACATTTCTACCATCAGGACCCAGTCATTCCCATGGGTTGATCATTCTACATCATCCCTCAGTGGACTAAGAAATCAAATGAAATATGATGACTCTGATTCCTACTTTAACCAGGATATGTAGGATTCCTTCTAAAGACCCTAGCTCTATATTAAATGTCTAAAGGGGTGACTTAGTATGCAAGTCCCACGTTCATATGTAATGATGATGATCAATTTCTATCCCTTGTTTCTCACACTGAGCATAGCTCACATGGGATTAGGGGGCCACAGTGAACACTTCATTGGCATCGTGAATCTCCACCAACTAGGGACATCCTAGTATATAAGCCCATATGAGTAGAATGATATGAATACTCCTCATATAAGTACATCTACCTTAGGTCCAGTCCCAAGGGCTTGATCAATCATTGATAACTCTAATTCATGTTAAACTGGGATACATAGGATGTCTCCTCAAGACTCGAGCTCAAGCATTCGGTGCCCCGGTTCCCACACATAAGTCCACTTCGTGTGATCTTAAACTGTGCGATTTTAATGAACTTTGTGGTTTTGGATTCCTTCAATAACCAAATATATAGGATTCCTCATAATGGATCAATCCGCTCCTTAGAATATAAATCCCCTCCCTATGTGGAACATGTTCTAAAAACATATGGTTATATGGATTCATCATATAAAATAGTTACACATTATTAGGTAAATGGATGAAGAACCTCACATACATACAGATTGATTCACTAATGAGATCCCCTTTCCTTTGTTCATCACCGAGATTCCCTTTCATTCTCATATAAGGATAATTAACCTATAAACGTTTTAATATGGTAATCAATCTCATATCAAGATTATTAAGAGGTTCAATAACATGTCTTAAATTTATAAGAGAGTCTCAAAGTAGGAAAAAATTCCCCCCATAAGGGTGCAATTAACCTGACCTCCCATCCTCTCTACAAATGTGAATCCTTAAGTGTATTTGGGTCTTAAACACAATATGATCACCTACCTTTGGAAAGTAGGTATGTACCCAGTTATGGAAGAGGAAACTGTTGGGATTCTCCATTAATAATGACAGTGACCCAATGTTTACGATTGTGCAAGGACTCAACCCCCCCCCCCCACACACACACACACAATCAACCATTCGGCCCAACCAAACCCACCTCAGTGAGGGTTTCCATGTCACCTTATTTATAAATCAAAACATGGATATTGAGTTATCATCTTAGACTAGGAGAGTATTCTTCACATATTGTGTAAGGGACATTCCCTTAGGAATTCATTCTAGTTTCTAATTTCTTGTTTTTCTATGGACTAAGACCTAGAAATCCAACATCAAACTAGAATATGGGAAATAGATATGTCGTATGGGTTCATCTAGTTACTCATGGATTGAGTGGTAGGCCTAAGAAGCCTATAAATCAACTAGATGCTTTATTTATGGGATGTTGAACTAATACCTGGAATTCTATATTATATTTATTGGAGGCGGGTATGGGTGATCCCAGGGCTAGGACTTCTATCACCTTATGGTAACGTGGCTTTCTTGGAGATTTTATGGCACTAGTCAGAGTAGGTATGGTTGGAAGTTGGTATCCATTCGGTCTTTGAAATTACATTTGTTATTTAGTTTATTTTCAAAATTTGGATGTTATTATTTTTTTTCAATGGAGTAGCTCACAAAACAATACCCTGCTTTTACTAGATATCGAAAAGACAATATTAGTAGTTCACTATTGAGTTTTTTACTCACACCATTTTTGGGCCTCTATTACACTGGGGTATCCAATAAAATGTTTACTTGGTTGCAAACATGGGATGGGATGAGGCCCATGACTGATCGAGTGGGTTGGCATAGATATGTGTAGGGAGTTGGGTATGTGGTATGACTCTATGGGGGTAATAGAGCATTGTATTTTTTTATTTTTTTTATTCATATTTATGTGGTCATCCCAATGTAAAATCAGTGTCGTATGTGTGACATAGATTTTTACACCTTTACTATATTTCATTAATTGTAACCTATTTATATTTATCTACTTCTTCTTTCATTTCATTACTATGTTGTATAATGTTTAGTTATTTCTACTATTGGATTACTCTAATATGAGGACATAGTCTCCCTACATGCACAAACTATACCCTCACTACTAGTTAGAAACCTTTGGTGTATAAGGAGGTGGTCTTGAGGCCATTTGGTGACCTAAACATAGAAACTACGGAAGAGTGTTACATGCCTACCCCATCAAGGAGACGGTGCTACTGCATTAGCTCGATTGACTTAGCCTCTCTCCACTGAGAACCTAAGGTTTTAATTATCTCTTGATCCTTCATTCAAGTCCAAATAAAACCCTTAAGGGTGTTCAAACTAGAAGAACCTCTATTTGAAACATGTTTCTCTAAAAGATATATTCATCCGATGAAAAAATCAAATTCCCTCCAAAATTCAAATCTCATAATGATATAGGTTGTTACAATAAATCCATTCTTGGAGGAATATTTGGGTTCCTTCATCTATTATAATGCTACATTGGGAATATAAATATGTGGTTTTTATTATTCCATAGGGATTTTTAGGAGTCAACCATTTCATGGGAGATATTTTGTGATCGGTTTCAGGTTGAGTTTTTTATTGACCATAAAGGTTGCATGTCATTAGGAAATTATTAATCTCCACTAGGGGAATTATATCATTATGGAGTTTATTATATGTTATAAAAACCTATTGAATTATACTTCATACCGATTAGATGGGGAGGAAAGGTATAGGCATTTTGAGAAGTCTTTACATCAATAGATTCAACACTAGGTCAGCCTATCCATGTTTCCAATATCTCTCAACATGTGGGTGATTGAAAAAATCATAGAGTAGGTATTCCATAGGACTAAATCATCATGGTAGGGGATTCTCTATGAATACTATAAGAGTATATCTATGTACAAAAGTTCATAGTTTCATTTATGAAAGAATATTTAGACAGTGGGGATTCGTTTTCAACCCTCTTCATCATGTTCCATTGGGACTAGCTGTTCTTATACCCCTATTAATTGATTAGACATGGTTTTTTCTTATATAGAAATCATTTTAATTATAATATTGAGTGTATGACCTTCCACAGTAATAATAATGGAGTAGGAAACCCTCTTTAGGATCAACCATTTTGGTAGTATCCTCTATGGTATCATAAACATATGGGTGCCCAAACCTCTGATAAATAGAGAGGGAATCATGTGGGAAGAGGATAACCTCATGAATCCCCTCATCCCTAGGAATAGTTAGTAGAGTGAATCCATATATGTTATCACCATTATGGATATAGAGTCCATAAAAAGGTCATATCTAGATGCATTCCTTGGATTAAAAAATTCCTATAAATCCTTACATTGTGCTAGGTATTTTCTTCTTATATTCTACATAGGTGTATGGTTTATTTTATTTAGTATCTACAAAGACCTTCAATTCACCAACAAGTTCAAGATTTATGACTTTAGGTGGATATTATTCTAGTGACCTTGGTTTTTTCTACACTAGTTAAAGGTTGAGATAGCTTGTTTGAGGTGTTCAGATATTCTAAGATGATGCTAGGGAAACACAGCTCTTATATAGGTATCCCATGTTTTTATATATAGCCATATAAAATCATCCTTGGAATAGATTAACTAAATTTGATGTTGGATATTTTTTATTACTTTAGGTGGAGTTTTATTTTCTATAATGTTGATGAAGAGCAATCTATGTTTATTGGCAAGAAGGACCTTAATATGGATCATAGGTGTGTTGAGTACCTATATTATTTGATGATCGAGATGATGTTGAGTTTAGTAAAGGTTCTAAAGATTTTGTTTCCTAGTTTTATAGAAGAGTACATAAATATATTTCTGGAAGAGGTTCTGTTGTTACCCCCTCGACAAGTTATCGGTTTTTGGATATAGTCATAGACAGGTGTTTCTCCAATATTTATATCCATATATATGATAGGGATTTATGGGTTATGGGATCTATATATTTAGATTGATGATATTTTTTAGTGAGGTTTTATTCATCCTAGTGTGTCACCTTGCGGTGATTTGGTTTTCTTTACAAAGAAGGAAAATGGAAGTCTACATTTTCATATCAATTATCATCGCTTAAACCATATGACAAAGAAAAAATGCTACCCTCTCCTATGAATTAATGATTTTCTTGATCTACTAAATGGAGATAACTAGTTCTTAGAGATCGATTTGTAATCAGTATATCATTAGATTTAGGTGAAGGATGATGATATTTGAAAGACTATTTTTATATTCCATTCTGGTCATTATAGTCATTATGAGTTTTTTGTAATGCGATTCAGTGTTATAAATCCTCCATCCATGTTTATGGGAATAATGAATTTTTTTTGGGAATTTCTAGATTAGTTCATGGTGATGTTTATTGATGATATCTTGGTGTATTTGGAGCATGAAAAGGAGAATACAGAGTATCTATGAGCTATTTTAGGAGTTATTCATCATTATCATATATCCATAAAGCTATTAAATTTTATTTTATGGGCTTGTGAGGCCAATTTCTTAAGAAATTTCATGTCTCAACATTGAGTTACTTTGGATCATTCAAATATAGAGGTAGTTATTTCAGGGGTAGTCTCAAATAATTATGTATAGGCATAGAGTTTCCTTGGTATTTTAGGATATTACTGGAGGTTCATACCTGAATTCTATCGGATTGTGAGTCCTATGATAGATATGACTAATAAAGATAAGGTTTTCATGTGGAATGACTAGTACCATGTTGATTTTGACTATTTTAAGAAGAATTTGGTCAGTTCTCAATATTCTTTTTTCTGAAGGAGGTAATTGTGTTATAGATTTACTATGATGCCTCACATCTCTTATTGGGTTGAATTATGATTTAGTGGAGAGAATTTATCCCTTATGGGTCTCGGTAGTTATGAACTCATGAATTTAACTACATTACCCATGATCTTGAAACTATTTGGGTTGTGTTTACTCTAAATTTTAGGTATAGTAACCTCATTGATGAGAAATTTATGGTCTTAAATGATCAAAATATATTTAGGTATGTCTTACCTTAAAATTACTTGAATTTAAAGCAATGATGGTGGATTGAATTCATATAAGATTATGACTTGAGGATTTCTTATACACTGAGGAAAGGGAATTTTGTGTCTTATTCTTTGAAAAATATGTCCCATTGAGATATTGTTCATTAGTCTGGTGATTCTTGGAGAGTAATAGAGGATCTCCCCATGATGTACCTTGATATGGGAGAAGTTTATTGTGGAGTATTTCTCTACCAAATGATGCTGAAATCATATTTAGTGTAGTGGGTGGAGGAATCTTAGTTTTGGGATTCCTAGGAATAGCTTTTGTGAGAGTGGGTTTTTTATAGAGATGTTCCTAAGGGATGGTCTGAGCTTGATCATCATAATTTTTTTAGGGGAATCTCTAAATTACTTAAAATATGTGTGATTTGGTTCTTATTGAGTTCCATAGTTCACCCTTGTAATTGTATCCTAGTGAGGCTAAGATGCATTATTCCTTTAGAATTCAATTTTGATGGTAAGAGTTTAAGTGATCGGTTTCAGATTTTGCCTCTCGATTTTTAGTTTTCCATAGGGTAAAGACTAAAAATTGTGTTCCTGGTGGGTTAATTCTTAGAAATTACGGAGTTGATCTCAGTGGATTTTTTTTCTAGGAAGTATCTATAGAAGGTAGTGAGGTTTCATGGTGTTTCAAAGGAGATGATCTATAATCATGATTTCCATTTTACCTTCAGGGTTTGGATATATCGCCACTATGACTTTTTTTCTAAACTATACCTTAGCACTAATTTTCATCGACATATGTATGGTTAGATAGAGTGTAATATCAATACTTTAGAATATATGTTTAAGGCATGTGTTATGAATTTTTTTTGTTCATGGGTGATCCATCTACCTTTTTTGGATTTTTATTATAATAATCATCATCAATATACCATTGATATGAATCCATTTGAATAACTTTACAGATAACCTTATATAACTACATTTTGGTGAACTAATGATGGAGAGAGTGATTCTTAGACTGGAGTTGGTGCATAGCGTGATAGATAAGTACAAGTGATTCATGAGTGGATAAATAAAACACATGATCACTAAAAGTATAATATTTATCATAGAAGGTGGAATATAGAGTTTTACTTTTGGGATATTGTGTTCTTGAAGATATCTCCTTTTTATAGTAAGCATATATTTATTCATGGTAGTAAGATTTATTTTTGATTTGTAAAGCCTTTTGAGTTTTTTTTCAAGTTGGAGTTGTTTTTTATCAGTTAACACATCCACCAAAGAGGTGTAAAATTTATGAAATCTTCCATGTATTAAATCTTCAATAGTATCTTCATGATGATTCCATTTTTATTGACTGGGGAGATCTAGAAGTTGAATATGATGGGACATTTTAGGAACAAACTATTTATATTCAGTACTATTATAATAAAATTATTCATGTTCATTATATTCCATTTATTCATGTCTTGGGGTGGAATGGTGTCTTGGAGGAGTGTACTTAAAATCTATATTCATAAATTTGTTCTCAATATACTGAGTTGTTTGATATTTATTTTTTTGTTGAGATTTTATTTATGACCATGTTAATTTATGAGATGACAGATGATTTTGTGTGATTATGTGCACCTTGTTCCTCAAATGTGTTTATTGTGTTATTATTATAGCAATATTCTTGAGAGATATCTCATGGGTTTTTTATTCAGTTACCCTTTATTTTCCTTCTCATGTTTTAGTTTAAATTTTCTATGGAAATAATTATTTAAGAGGTATCTGATGTAAGGGATTAATTTTTTCCAAGCCCTTACTTTCTATTTTGGGTTGGTTGATAGTATCCTAGAAAGGATGGGTAACCCAAATTGTGTTTTGAGATGAAATCTCATTCTAAATAGAGTTTTTTGTGGTGTGGGTGTTTCCTCTGGAATTGGGGATGACCTCGTTGATTGAAGGTTCAAACATTCCAATCGGTTTCTAATGGGTTTTTTCATAGAACCAGAAACATCCAATGATTCCATATCCATTTAGACCTACTTTCCAAAGGTAGGTGTTCATTAGTTGTGGACTGATGAGGATTAGGAATTTTCATTGGTCGAGAGGATGCGAGGTCGGACTCATCACACCTTTTTGAGAGGCATTATTGTCTACTCCGAGACTCTCTTTATAGATTTAAGTTATGTTCGTGAATCCTTATTACATTACCAGGTATAAAATGTGATTTCCTTTAAATCTGACAATCAATGATTGATATGAATAAAATTTAGAGAATATTTTATATGTATTCGAGGTTCTTCATCAATAGAGAATCATCTGTATTTGTTAGAGATTCTTAGTTGATGGTATCCTTAAATACTTAAAAGTCTCTTGGTCATTATGATGACCATACTGGTTTTAAAGCCACTCAGTGGGGCACTTAAAGTTTATTGTTATTCAGGAGGACATGGATTATTTTAGAGTTGGGATCGTACCCGCTGATGGGATACCTATGTATCCTTTGTTTTGGAAAAAGAATTAGAACTCACGTAGTTCGAGTAAGGGAGTATGATGTTTATGCATGATTCATGGCTCAAAGAAAGATGTCATGATTACTTTTACACTCTAAGCTCATGTGAGTCATGCTCGGTGTGAGAAACAAGAGGTATTGGTGAAACCAGACAATTGTTCCATGCAATGATGTGGGGCTTATGTATGTATGACTGCCCAAATAGATGAGGATTAAGATTTACATCAGGGAAGAAATCCATGAACAGGGTTCATAAAGGTATATGTGCTTCATGGAGATTTGGATACTCTAATATTGGGGCTTACTCCTAAGGAAGATTCTCAAGTTAAGAGGGGACTTGTGATTGGGATTTACTATTGATAAGGAATCCCAGATCAAAAGGAATTATGACTAATTAAGATAAAATAATAATAGGGCTTATTCCTAAGGAGGAGGCCCAGGTTAAAGGAATTTGAAAATTAAGGGACTTGGGGCTTACTCCTAAAGAGGATGCCCATATTTGAGACTGGGGATTATTCCTGAAAAGGAAACCCAGGTTAAAGGATTTAAGGTTTGGGGCTTACTCCTGAGGAGGATGCCCATATTTGTGGAATTATGACTGGGGATATTTCTGAAAAGGAGGCCTAGGTTAGAGGACTTGGGGCTTACTCCTAAGGAGGATTCCCAAATTAATGTGGATTTGGATTGGGGCTTACTCCTGAAAAGGAGGCCTAGGTTAAGGATTCTATCATCTTAAAGGATGAGGTTGAATGAATGAACACTCTAAATTTAGTGACATAAAGATGTGAAAATCACTAAGTTTTGAGAGATTTTCCACGGAGCTCTGTTCAGATAAGGAATTAAATCAAGAAAACATGCCATAAATGGCTTTGAAGAGTGTCTTGAAGACTGAATCTTTAATAGGAGAGGTGGAATGGCATAAGAGAGGTGAAATGGGCAGCAAGGGCACCCAAAAGTAGAAGGGTGCGCAAGTCCTGGTAGGTGCACAGCTAATGCGTGGGCGCGCAAGTATTGGTCGCGTAGGTATACTTGCGCAGCTCATGGGTACTTGCACGATCCTTGCCCAGTAGAGTAATAATTGGGTGATTCTTGACCAAAGCCTTTAGAATCATCCTAAGGTACTTCCAGAAGAGTGGCGCTCAAGTTTCAATGAATAGGTAAGGAGGCACACAAGTGTGTCCATTTCACTTAAGGGTAAAAACACTTAGGCACGCAAGTGTTAGTGAATTTTAACACTTAGACCTTATTCCTCTTGTTTAGACCTTCCATTCTAGGAAAATAATTACCTTATAAGTGTTCAGAAGACTTGAAGAAGAGACTTGGGAGTTCAGAGCTCTCTTTCTGAATTCTGGAAAAATTCCTCTCAAATGGGGGCCCACTGGGGGTATTTATAGGCTGGAGAAGACCCTGGGCAGTTTTCAAAGAGGGCGCGCAAGTCACTTGCACGACCATTAAGCGGCATGCAAGTGTACTTGCACGACAGTGAGGGAACATGCGCGACCCAAATGGAAAAGAACCCTTGTTCATGCCTTTTTCAATTTTTGATGTTTTCTTCAAAGGATGAATCAATTTGGGTTCAAGGTATTTATCTTTTCAATTCGTTAGACTCTGTGACGGAAAGGAGCATCAACAAAAGTCCCCCCTCAGAGTTGGATCCAGAGAGAAAAGAGGATTTTACTCTGAGGAATAAAGAGAAACCATGGGTCTTTGTGGTTATTGGCAGTTTAAAGTCATGCATGTCAGACATAAAAAGGCTAATGTTTAAGGTCGAAATAGCTTTGACTGAATGAATTATAATTGACTCAATTCCTCGAAAATTTATCTAAAAATATATTACCATACTCAAGTATGAGGGAAAATACGTAAACTATGACTTAAGAAAATTTGAATCTAAGGAATGATATGAAAAAGATCTAAAAAGGAATTAGAATAATTAGTTCCCAAGAATGAAGTTATCATTATTTAACAAACCCATTAGGGGGTTAAATTATGTAGGGTCACCTAAGGGCATTGGCTGCATAGTCAAATAATAGCCTCTTTTGGCTGACAAGTCCGTTATGTATATTGTTTATGCAAGGCCGCCTAAGGGCACGTGCTGCATTGTCAGGAAAAAGAAATCTCTAAAATTTACTTTTCTACTGCTAAAAAGCCATTGGAAGTTTATGAGGATTCAAATTTTCCAAAGCATAGAGTTTGTTGTATGGATAGAGGTACTTGAATATGGAGAAGATATTTCCAAATAGGTTTGTCTAAGAATTGGATGAATGTTACTCCTACGAAGGTCTGACCCAAACTTAGGGAAGAAAAATATAAACCATAGACTTGAATACTTTGAGATCATGAAAAAAAAACATGAAATAAATATGTTAAGGATAGCTATTTTTTGCGAATCCTTACATATTTTTAATAAGACCAATAAGGAAAAAAGAGGCTTTCTTCCCAAGAATGAAGTTACCAGTATCTGACAAACCTGTTAGGGGGTTGAATTATGTAGGGCCTCCTAAGGGCATTGGCTGCATAGTCAAATAATAGAATCTTTTGGCTGACACGTCGGTTATGTAGACTGTTTATGCAAGGCCGCCTAAGGGAACGTGCTGCATGGTCAAGAAAAATAATTCTTAGAAATTGGAAATTTTTTGAACAGAAGTCAAGAAAAGGTTTATGAAGATCTGTAAGTATTCAAGATTAGGATTATGAAACATAAATATGGGTATTTTCCAATGTATTCAGAGATACACAGATCAATGATAACCATAATCATGTTGTGTCTGGATCCTGAATTGAAATGTTGGACTTCACTACGTATCCCATAAGGATGGGAATCAATCCATACGTAGTTCTTAAACTACAGTTTAACGTTGTACGGGACGAAAATATAGGAGATCTTAGTTTAGGGTCATAGAGCTTGGACCATTTATAAGAAATACACAGTGTGTGTTTTCATGGGGACTTTTCAGCCAAGGGACTGAAAGTGGAATTTGGGGTTAGGCCCAAAAGACTTGGGGCTATATTCGAGGGACACTCGAACGTTCCTACGTATCCCATAAGGATGGGAATCAAGCCCACATAGTTCTAGAAATACCCTATGTACAAATTTGGTTCGTACATGTGAAGGGTGAAAGGGGAATTTAGTGCAATGATGGCTTAACCCAAGATAAAAGGTTCGGGCATTTCCATGTATGAACGTAGTCTTTGGAATGAAACATGATTGAAAAATCAATGTAAATAATGATTCCCTCTCAGGTGAGGGTATCAAAGAATATTGTATTTTATTTTCATACAGGACAAAAAATGTTGTACAGTTTAACGTCATATAGCAAGGACGAAAGTGAACCAATGTAAAGATATTGATTTTGGGGACGGTTTCACGAATCAACATCATATGAGATGGAGGTGAACCGATGTGAAGAGATTGGTTTTGGGCTTGAACCTTGGGAGGTTGCCTATGTACCCAGCCCGGAAGGAAAGGATCAAAGTCCGCATAGTTCAATTAAAGAATGAAATAATGATCAAGTTTTTCTTGGGGAAAATGACCTAAAAATGATTTTGGGACTTACACGTGGTTAGCGGTCCAAAGAGGGTGCTATGGTTGAAATTTTCTCTAAGCTCACGTGAGTCATACTCGGTGTGAGAAACAAGAGGTAACAACAACCTTAACGATGCACGGTTTAATATCATGTAGGACATATGAAGGGACTATGCAGTTTAAAGTCTTGCAGTTAGGACTATTGGTGTTGCATAGTTTAATGTCATGTAGCAGGGACAAAGTACAGTTTAATTTCATGTAGGACATATTAAAGGACTTTTGTATAGTTTAGCATCATGTAACTAGGACGATGGGGACAATATAGTTTAACGTCATGTTGGACGAAAGGGGGACTGTGCAGTTTAATGTCATACTGTAAGGACAAAAGAGAACACATTTTAACATCATTTTGGACGTATTAGGGACTTTTTCATAGTTTAACGTCATGTTGGAAGAAATAAAAGACGATACATTTTAGTGTCATTTTGGATGAAAGTGCGAATAGTTTAAGGTCATATGCATGGACCATTGGTTATGCGGTTTAACATCTTGCTGGACGTAAGGGACTTCTATACAGTTTAGCGTCATGTAGTTTGGACGTCACAGTTTAACGTCATGTTGGACGTAAGTTCCAATAGTTTAAGGTCATATGCATGGACGGTTGATTATAAAGTTTAACAACTTTCTGGACGTAAGGGATATGCAAATAGTTTAAGGTCATATGCATGGATCGTTGCCGTATAGTTTAACATCGTATAGGACGATGAAAGGGACACAGTTTAATGTCATGTTGGAAGAAAGTAATACAAATAGTTTAAGGTCATATGCATGGACCATGGATGGTGTATTTTGTGTTTATACAAAATACTTCTTCAGAAATCTGGCATTGGTTGGAGTAGTGATGAGTTCTCCATCCATTGAGATTAATGAATATGCTCCATTAGA
Organism: Viscum album; assembly: GCA_963277665.1. Taxonomy (NCBI): domain Eukaryota; kingdom Viridiplantae; phylum Streptophyta; class Magnoliopsida; order Santalales; family Viscaceae; genus Viscum; species Viscum album. The sequence goes on along the minus strand of OY728159.1, from coordinate 987,500,478 downwards.
ATAGACCTTATGTAATGAATAAGGTCCTTCCCATTTTGGCTCAAGCTTGGGAGGTTTCTTTCCTGGTATCATTAGAGTTCTAAGAACTAATACCAATTCCCCCTGAACGAATGAACGAAGACAAACTTTTTTGTTGAAATCTCGTGCTATTCGATTATGATATACTTCCATGTGGTGCAGAGTGCACAATCGTTTCTCATCTAACCATTCCAATTCATCCAATTTCTTTTGATATTGTTCATCTATAGATGATTGATCACAAATGGCTACTCTGAGCGAAGGTAATTGAACTTCAATGGGAAAGACTGCTTCTCTTCCATATACCAGTGAATATGGAGTGGACCGCGTTGCCGTGCAGGTGGTGGTCCGATAAGCCCATAAAGCATGAAAGAATTTATCAGGCCATCAATTCTTATCTTTATCCACCATATTTTGCAGTATAATTGACAGAGTCTTGTTGAAAACTTCTATCTGGCCATTGGATGCTACATGATACTGAGATGAATGATTGGATTTGATGTTGTATTCTTGATACAACTTCTTCACCTTGGATAAACAGAAGTTGGTGCCATTTTCCGTCAAAATGGTATGAGGGACACAAAATCTGGTAATGATGTTAGACTTGATGAAGCTAACAATTATTTTAGAACTAACTTCTTTGAGAGTTATTGCCTCTTCCCATTTGGAAAAGAAGTCAGTAGCAGTAAGAATATACTTAAACTGCTTGGCCGTAGCTGAAGGGTAAGGTCCCACCACATCCATTCCCCATGTGGAAAATGGCCACGAGTATTTAGTTGTATGAAGAAACTCGATGGGTTGATGAATGAAGTTGGAATGAATTACATTTCTTCATGAAATCAACACAATATTGAATCATTGAAGGCCAAAAGTATCCAATCCTTCAAATCTGATCAGATAGTCTATGTCCAGACTGGTGGGCACCACAGAATCCTACCTGCACTTCTTCCATGTTAGTCATTGTCTCTTTCCCATCAATGCATCTGAAGAGAACTCCATCAAAACAATGCTTGTAGATAATTTTATCTAGGTGATCTGGGCTATCATTAAGAGTAAATTTGACCACACATCGCCGGATTTGTTCTTTTCTGGCTCTATCAGGTGGAATTATTCCATTTTGAAGGTATTCGCTGATAGGTTCCATCCATCCTATAGTGTGACCGTATGGTTCAGAGATGGGACTAATTTCATTGATTTCCTCTGTTCTGATTCTAACATAAGGTGAAATTGTATAACGGTGGGCAATACTGATGGTTGTCTCGTCCCGATTTGGATCTGCCAGAGCTATGGCTATATTAGCCAGTGCATCAGCTTGGGCATTTTGTGATCTTGGGATATAAGAAAATGTCGGTTCTGAAGGAAAATCCGCCATTAACTCTCGGACTTAATCATACAAAGGGATTTCTTTTCTGATGGAATAATCCCCATTGACTTTTTTTATTAACAGGTCTGAATTACCTTTCACCTTTAAGTGATTCACTTGTGCTTGAAGCGCTAACTCTAATCCTACAATTAGAGCTTGGTATTCCGCTTCATTACTAGTACCACCTTCCCATAATAAGAAGGAATAAGGTAACACTGCTTTTTCTGGAGAAATGAGTACAATCTCTAAGCCAACTTTGTTGAATTTAGGATTTTCCATTTTCCTCCCTGTTGGACTTCTGGAAGCACCATCAAAGTACATTTCCCATGTTTGAAGGCTTTCTTGAATAGAGAAAACTTCCTCATAAGGGAGTTCAATATCTGAAGATTTGTATTCCACCGAAAAGTGTTCAGCAAGAAAATCAGCCAGATCTTGGCCCTTTATCGCCTTTTGAGACACATATTGAATATCAAATTGCTGCAAGATAACTGCCCACCTTGCCAGACGACCTATAAGCATTGGATGATGAAGGATGAATTTGAGCGGGTTATTTCGAGATACCAATTGGACCTCATGATGTTGCAAGTAGTGTCTCAACTTCTGAACTGCAAAGATTAATGCCAGGAAGCACTTCTCAATACTTTAATATCGGTTTTCTACTTCAAGCATAGTCCGACTGAGATAGTAGAGGTTGTTTTCATTCCCAACATCATTCTTTTGTGCAAGAAAGGCACACAATGATTTCTCTAGAGTTGTCACATATAGGATAAGTGGTCTTCCTTCAACAGGTGGCATAAGTACCAGTGGACTCAAGAGATATTTCTTGAGAATATCGAATGCTTCTTGACATTCTTCAGTCCACTGGTAAGTGACTCCCTTCTTCATCAATTTGGTGAAGGGTAAGCTTTTGCCTGCCAAATTGGCAATGAAACTCCGAATATAGGCTAAGTGTCCTTGAAGTTCTCTCAATTCTCTTAAATTTCGAGGAGATGACATGCTAAGGATTGACATTGTCTTCTCAGGATCGACCTCGATACCACGATGGCGTACAACGAAGCCAAGAAATTTTCCCGAGGTTACCCCAAAATCACATTTTAAGGGGTTTATCTTCAAATTATGTTGTCGAATCTTGTGGAATATGACTTCTAAATAAGCCAAGTGATTAGAAAGTTATTTGGATTTGACCACCAAATCGTCCACATAACATTCAACAAACTTTCCCAGAAAGGGTTTGAAGATACGATGCATGGCACGCTGATATGTTGTGCCTGCATTCTTTAGGCCGAAGGGCATTACCCGATAGAAAAACACACCCTAAGGGGATATGAAGGCTATAGATTCCTCATCTTCTAGATCCATTCGGATTTTATTATATCCGGAATATCCATCCATGAAGGAAAGTGCTTCAAAGCCAGCTGTTGCGTCGATTAAAAGTTCTGTAATCGGAACTGGAAAATCATCCTTAGGACAATGCCGATTAAGATCTCTGAAATCAATGAAAACTCTAATTTTCCTATTATTCTTTTTCACTGGGACAATATTATCCAACCAATTGGGATATTTAACTTCTCTGATGAAGTTATCTTTGATAATTTTATCCACTTCAGGCTAAATTTTGTAAGCATAGGTTGGGTGTGTTCTTCTAGCGGCTTGTTTTAATCCTCGATGTTCTTCTGGCAAACCCAAACGATGAGTGGAAACATCAGGATCAAGCCCTGGAATCTCTATATAGTTCCAAGAAAATATATCTAGATTTTGATTTAAAAAGGAAATATACATCACTTGTTCTTCTACAGTCATGGCCACACTGATTAAAGTAGGGCATGGATATTATTTTGTACCCAGATTGATTTCTCTGAGTTCATCCATAGTGGTAGAGATACCCTCTTCAAATGATGGAGGATCATCTCTTAGATCTTCCTCTTCTTCTTCAGCATGTGTTACTTCTTCTGTTTCTACTTTCATAGTAGATGATGAAGAATAATTTCCATGATCAGAAGAGATGTTAAAATTTGAACATCTTGAAGAAGAAGCTTCCATTTCTGACCCGATTGATGATGAAGGGTCTTCCTTGGGAAATAAAGAGGAGATAATGGATTGAGAATCAACATCATCGTTCACCTCTGACATTACTATAACTTCTTCTAACCTGGTTGGAGAAGTATAGACTTTCTATATTTCAGCAGATGAAATGAAGACATCTTCATTTGAGCTTTCATCATTGCTTGGTGAATCACCAATTTGTTCCATGTTGTCTGGATCGATTATCGTAATTGACATTATGGATATTTCCATAAGATTATTTTGATTTGGGTCTATCCTGTCAATTTGACTGATAGGCAACACATAATCTGTACTCACATGTGCTAATAGGTTTACTGGAATCTTTTCCAAACCATACGGAGCATTAAATTTGGTAATCTCCTTTGTTGTGGTTTCCTCTTTTCCCTTCATGTGGTAGAATTCTGCCTCAATGTATTGAGATTCACATGTATTGAATAGGGCCTTATCACCATATAATTTCCCAACTTGACCATCGAAACCAAACTTGAGACATTGATGGTATGACAAAGGGATAGTCGCATGTCGATGTAGCCAGGGTCTTCCAAGCAATATGTTGAAGGCTGAGTCTTGATCAACATCCATGAAATCTGAATTGGACACAAGATCTCCAAACTAAGTTCTGAGTGTAATCTCGCCTAGTGGTTATTGTTCATTTTTATCATATCCTTGTAACATCATGGTAGAAGGAGATAAATCAGATTCCTTGAGGCCCAATCGACGAAGTGTACGAATGGGCATGAGGTTAACTCCTAAACCATTTCCAATGAAAGCTCTTTGGATGTCTACGCCATTGACCTTGCCAGATAAGTACAAAGTTCTAATATGTCCATGAACGACATCATCTTCATCTTCATCTGTGAAAGATATAATTGTATGGCATTCTGCAGGATTATTCTCTACATGGTAGACTTCAGCCGCAGCAATTTCAGTCTCAAACTCCTGAGGACTTGACAAAGCCTCAATGAGTGCCTCCCGAAGATCCTTAGATAAATTCAAGGCATCCATAATTGATAACTTGGCCAGTACTTGGGACAGGTGTTTCAATATATCATACTTTTGATCCAAAGTTCTGCGTTTCCCAACAGGAACATGTGGTTTAGCAGGTGCCTTGGAAGTTGATTCTTTGGAATTTGATGCATCTTTTACCGGGATAGGAGTTGGTAATACTCTTGGATTTGGAAGATTAGACCGATTAGGTCTATTTAATTTCTGAGAGGAAGAAGATGGAACCTTCAACTGATCTTCCAGAATAATTGTGCTAGGGATAAGTCTGCCTTGTGTGGAAGAACTTGCTTATTCTTGTTGAGCTTGTTGAAGGGCTCTACCACAAGTTTCTGTCGCATACACCGTTCTATCAGGGGTAGAATTGGAATAGTGGCCTCTGAAAGATCCATGTATTACCCTATATCCTGAGACTCTAGAACTTACTCTGATTCCTCTATTTGATATAGGGAATTCGAGCTCATCAAAATCGATATTGCGACTGGCATATGGATCTGTTAATTGAATCATATTAACAGAACTGAAAATCAACTCTTCATCCGATGAAGACTCTGCCTGATTATCCGGTTTAGGTTGTGCCATTTGGTGGGGAGGTTCCCATGAATTTGAAGTAGATGGCATGAAGTCTTCTAGAGTCAATGACAACTTAGGCTTTGACACATACTCATCTTCTTCTGATTCTTTTTCTTTCTTTGAATCATGCCGTTTCTTTGAGGACTTTCCCTCTGATGAAGAGGGTTTTGCTGTGACATTCATGGCAGAAGGAAAAATTGGTTTCTTCAATTGCGTTCTCAAAATATCATGAGTTCGGTTGATCATCTTTATGACCATCCAATCATCATATTTTTGTGAATTTTTGCTCTTAACTTCTTGCCACTCGCCTTCCTCCTCTGGAATTGTAGCAGTAACACATGCTACCTGAGCTGAAGAAACTTTTAATTTGACTTGTCTCGCGTCGACCATATTTTGCAGGAGGTATTTGAAGACAAAACACTCCTGGATGGGATGACCTAACATTTTATGAAAGGGGAAATAATTGGGACGGTCTTCATCTCCTTCCTTGTTTGGCCTTTTGGACCTTGGCAACTGAACCAAATTATTTTCCAGAGATGAAATGAAGTAACTAGGAACTTGTTCATTTTAGAAAGAGTATTTTTTTCTCTTCATATCCTCAAATTGTTTTCGTCTTTGATCTCTTTGATTGTCTTGACGAAATGGCCTTTGTTGTTGGCACTCAGGAGGTGGATCCCTTCGAGAAGATTAATGTTTTGAAGTAGAAACAGGTATAGGTGCTTGTTTAAGCATAACTGTGGCAGTCTCTACTTTACCCGTTCTTCTTCCTAGGGCTGATGGAATTATACGAGCCTTATCCTTAGTCTTTATAAGAGAATCATCAATTTGTTGAGCAATTGAAGTAAGGTCTCGAAACCCTCCTGTATATTTCACAGGGATCAACGGCGTGCGTAATTCGTCACACAGATTTGCCACACAGATTTGCAACAGTTCTTCCTGAGGGAGTGATAAGCTTAAGGAATATGTTAATCCCTTCCAGCGAGCAATGAAATCTGAGACCATTTCATTCTCCCTTTACTTACAGTTTGTAAGATCAAAAACTATTCTCTTTGGCAACATTGAGCTGAACTGAAGAAGGAATTTTTGGCAAAGATCTTTCCACCCGGTAATTGACTGAGATTGCAAGCTTCTGTACCAAACAAAAGCTGGTCCTTTCAAGGTTCGCACGAAGCATCTGAGTTTCACTACTTCTTGATGTTCCGGATTTCCCATAATAGGATCACAACAAGACACGTAATGCATAAAATGATGTTCAGGATCACCTGATCCATTGAAAATAGGGAATACAGGGTTCCCAAAACTTTATGGGGGAAGGATTGAATCTACCCATTCAGGGTAAGCTCTCTTTTCTGGTTGAACCTGCGCATGCTTCCCTTCCCTTCCATAGTCTCTAACCAAGATTTTAATGACTCAATGGTAGTTATTAACTTTTGAGAAACATCCGGTTGAACTTGGACTTGGGTAGGTGCAATAACTAGAGCTGGTACATATGTGGTGGTTGGTACTGCAACTGATAGTGGCACCACCAATTGTTGTTTCACTTGACCTATAGGATTAGACCTATGAGGGTATACTGATATAGGAGGATATTCTTGATCCATATTAGTAATTGCAGCAAACTCCCTTGGCTGACTGACTCTAGAACGCTTAGGAGGAAGACTACCTTGAAGTAATTCTGCATTCATCCTCCTCAATTCCTTCATTTCTTCCTCTTGTTGTGAAAATATTTGCTCTAGTGAGAGTGATTGGCCTTCTCCAGAGGAAGGGTATGTAACATGATTCTTTCCTTTCCCCTTTTTAGCTCCCTTTCGGAGAGGGGGAAGTGGGTTACTTTAAGGATTACGTAGATTCTGGGTAATCCTTTGATTTCGTGTACGCACACCTTCTTCATTTATGTATGTGCATAAAACTTTTGGAGCAGGAACCTCTTCATCTGAGTCCCCTGAGTGAGCCTCATGTTCTATAGGATCAACAAAAACGACATTAATGACATTAATTGATGAAAAATGCATTGCATCCCTTTTATCATCATTTCTATGATATTGTCTTCTTCCATGCCCCAGACGAGACATTGCCTTTTGTTGATTTGATCCCTCGAGAACTTCTTGATGAACTGTAATTTGGAGAGAATCTCCTGATAATTTGGCTCTTCATTCCTCTTGTGAATTCTTCCCCAATAGAGAGAAGACCGACTTTCGCTGAGGAGGGGATTGATTATTTGAAAAAGTCCGCAGTCCTGTGGACTGGGGCTATTCCTGCGGCCTTTGCTCAACTCCTCGAATCCTATTTGTTGATTCTGAGGGTTAGGTTAAAAGAGTCCCCAATATGGAAAGCTGGGGTGGATCTTGACATGCTATGTCTGAGACTTTCTTAAAAGCTCTCCTGATCTTACGGACCTTAGTCCGAAAATTAGATGGATGCATCAATCGATATCCACTTTTATCTCCCAGTTCAAAAGACCATTGGATGATTTCTGACACTTCTGTCACTTGATGATGTGCTTGCTCCATACGAGAGGCATGTTCAATATTATCATATTCTTAATGCAGGAGTAATTTAACAACTTGTTCTTTGTATTCTTGATTTTGAGAGGAACCAGTTGAAACCTGTTCTTGAGCAAGTTTTTGATTACAAACAGAACCCATTGACTGTGGCCGGACATGGGCAATAACATTGCATGAGACCATTTTCGGCGGGCTTTGCTAACTGGAGAGTACAGTGAAATGTAGTGCTCCATGAACACCCCATCCTCTAACATGAATACCAGATGGGGCATTGGAAATTAACTTGCGCAATCTTATTAGTGCGCCAAGGCATGAACGTTGAAGGGCTCTCTGTTTCTTTTCAGCCTTCGGATATTGAGAGACTGATAGATATTCCAAATCAATATGACGTTGTAACCTTTCTATTATCTTAAGATGATTTTCATATTCATCATAAGATAATACTTTCTTTTTCAACTGACAAAGAGTTTTCCATATATTAAGACAAATATCATGAATTCCATCTTCCGTCAACATCTCTGGAATGTCATATTGATAGTCATCCAGAGGCCAAAACATGACTGGCACTTCACCCTTTGCCAGTTGTTTTCTCATGTTCATCATTTCCTCTTTATCATTCAATGAAAATTCTTCTGTCTGATTTGACCAGAGCTGGTGTTTCTTTATTGCTTCGTCAGATTCAATAAGATTGGTAGAGAAATCACTAATCAAACTAGAAGATGCATGACTTAGGGGTGGTTTGGAGAACGACCTACACCCTTGACTATCTTCTTGTTGAGAAAGTATTTCATCTGCTAGCGATGAAGCATCAGACATGACTAGTTTTTCATTTGCAAGTGCCTTAAGATAAGAGGGATTTCTCGGCACTACATATTCCACTGGAGCATTTTCCGGGAAATGTGCATCACTACTGCAGAGAGGACTTTCACAGCGAAATTCATCATCATGGGTTATTGTATCTCTCATCTGAAGATGAAACTTCAAGATCGACTGAACTGTCATGAAGCAATCCTTCATGAGGAAGTGTCTGTTGAAGACCTTCTGAATTAATGTTCCCACTATTGGGAAATGAGGGAGTAGAATCTTGGATTCTAACAGATAATTGTTTGAGGGCTTCAAGAACTCTAGCATCAAGTAAGGCCTTGTTAAATATTGGCTCTTGGTCTCTTGATTTTGTTGGGTGGGTCTTCTTCTTAGACACCTTCTTACTCACCTTGGAAACCACTTGTTGACGAAAGTGGCTACTCTGAGCAGGTGTATGTGCCCGATCAGGAGATATTTCCAGGTTAGGCTGACAATCTCTACTCAAATTAGGTGTATGTGCCTGACTTGGTTGTCCATATGATATGGGGGAATACGCCTCACAACCATCTTACACTGGAACAGATGTGTGTGTCTGTTTTGGAGTGAACTGTTGAATTTTCACTCCACTGGTAGAGATAGATTTATGTGTCTTTCCCTGAGATGCTGCTGACGCTGTTATAATATCCTGGAAAGCATCCAGAATATGAGAAGGGATTTGCTTCTCCTCTTTCACCATTTATAGAATATGTTTGGTGACTTCAGCTACCGAAACGGGGATATATGTCCATTCCATGATTTGAGTAGGTGTGTGTACCCGCTCTTGTCCTCCTTTTCCTGTCAGTGAATCCTGATAGTACTAAAGTGTGGGGGCAGAGAGTTGAGTCTGCCTCATATTTGTCGCTGGAGATTTTCGACCAACTTATCTGAGTGCTACCAAGAGAGACTGTTGGTAGGCTTGATTAATACTAGCAGGTGTATGTGCCTGCTGATTTTACTTCGCTGAATGTGGTTGACGAGATCCATCATATGTAGTCAGACGAGCCTGGTGACTATCTGATGACATATAAATAGGTGTATGTTCCTGCCTATAGTACTCCGCCGGAATTGCCTGGCGGGATTGGCGTGATGCTGCTAGACGAGTCTGCTGGACAGCAGAATTAAAACGGATGGGTTTATGTGCCTGCTCGTTGTTTTCCTCCAAGTTAGGTTGGTGGACTTCTCTGGAGATAGCAAAGATGAGAACCTGTTCACTATTGACTGGATTTCGCCTCTGGCGATTTTTCTGGCCTGCTCGGGTTCAAGGAACCTGAGCCGAACGCCTGGAGTCGATTCCCCCATCATGTTGAGGGCGCACTGTCGCACGAGTCTGGCGGCGATTGTTGATGGGAGCCCTCGGGAGGGACTCTTGATTCCTTGAATTAAGGCCCTGAGGGACCTGTTCATTCACCTCCCCATAATATGGGAGTGAATGGTGATTGTGTTCTGGGGATAACGACCTGAAACGGTTGGAGATGATAGTTAGCACCGCCTGCTTCTTGATCACTGGTCGTCGCTATCTGGACGACCAGGGTGAATTGTTCGCTTGGAGGGCTTGTCAAGCAGCCTCCAGAGTTGGAATGGTACCGTTTTGATGGTACTCCTTAACCAGCACATTTGATACCCAACATTGAAGACACTGAGTAGGTGATGTCGTCCTCAGAGTGGACAATGATCCAGCAGGAGTAGCAGCAGTGGCATTTGCAGAAGAGTTTTTCACAGCAGAGGTATTCACAGATGTGGACTTAAGAAAATTCATTCTTGTAATGCAGAAGATCTTGAAAAATATTTCCTGTTTGATATAACAAACATAATCAAGATAAGTTCGGCTACTACATCTTTTGGATGAGCACATATGTTATTGATTTCCTTGTTGTCCCTCTCATTGAGTTTAAATAGGGGCCTAACAAATAGGTAAAACATCATTTTAACTTGGTTAAGGATTCACGTCAGGTTCACCATTTTTTGTTTCCTCTGGAATTGGGGATGACCTCGTTGATTGAAGGTTCAAACATTCCAATCAGTTTCTAATGGGTTTGTTTGTAGAACCAGAAACATCCAGTGATTCCATATCCATTTAGACATACTTTCCAAAGGTAGGTGTTCATTATTTGTGGACTGATGAGGCTTAGGAATTTGCATTGTTCGAGGGGATGGGAGGTCGGAATCATCACACCTTTTTTAGGGGAATTATTGTCTACTCCGGGACTCTCTTTATAGATTTAAGTTATGTTCTTGAATCCTTATTACATTACCAGGTATATAATGTGCTTTCCTTTAAATCTGACAATCAATGATTGATATGAAGAAAATTTAGAGAATCTTTTATATGTATTCGAGGTTCTTCATCGATAGAGAATCATCTATATTTGTTAGAGATTCTTAGTTGATGGTATCCTTAAATACATAAAAGTCTCTTGGTCATTATGAAGACCATACTAGTTTTAAAGCCACTCAGTGGGGAACTTGAAGTTTATTGTCATTCAGGAGGACATGGATTATTTCAGAGTTGGGATCATACCCGCTGATGGGCTACCTACGTATCCTTTGTTTTGGAAAAGGAATCAGAACCCACATAGTTCAAGTAAGGGAGTATGATGTTTATGCATGATTGATGGCTCAAAGAAAGATTTCATGATTACTTTTACACTCTAAGCTCACGTGAGTCATGCTCGGTGTGAGAAACAAGAGGTATTGGTGAAACCAGACAATTGTTCCATGCAATGATGTGGGGCTTATGTATGTATGACTACCCAAATAGATGAGGATTGAGATTTACTTCAGGGAAGAAATCCATGAACAGGGTCCATAAAGTTATATGTGCTTCATAGAGATTTGGATACTCTAATCTTGGGGCTTACTCTTAAGGAAGATTCCCAAGTTAGGAGGGGACTTATTATTGGGTTTTACTCCTTAGAAGGAATCCCAGATCAAAAGGAATTATGATTGGTTAAGAGAAAATAAGACTGGGGATTATTACTAAGGAGGAGTCCCAGGTTAAAGGGATTTGAAAATTAAGGGACTTAGGGATTACTCCTAAAGAGGATGCCCATATTTGAGACTGGGGCTTATTCCTGAAAAGGAAACCCAGGTTAAAGGATTTAAGGTTTGGGGCTTACTCCTGAGGAGGATGCCCATATTTGGGGAATTATGACTGGGGATTATTCCTGAAAAGGAGGCCTAGGTTAGAGGACTTGAGGCTTACTCCAAAAGAGGATTCACAAATTAATTAGGATTTGGACTGGGGCTTACTCCTGAAAAGGAGGCCCAGGTTAAGGATTATCTCATCTTAAAGGATGAGGTTGAATGAATGAACTCTCTAACTTTAGTGACATAAAGATGTGAAAATCACTAATTTTTGAGAGATATTCCACAGAGATTTTTCCAAATAAGGAAGTTAATCAAGAAAACATGCCATAAATGGCTTTGAAGAGTGTCTTGAATACTGAATCGTGAATAGGAGAGGTGGAATGGCATAAGAGAGGTGAAATGGGAAGTAAGGTCACCCAAAAGTAGAAGGGCGCACAAGTCTTGGTAGGCATGTAGGTAATGAGTGGGCGTTCAAGTATAGGTCGTGCAGGTATACCTGCGCGGCTCATGGGTACTTGCGCGATCCTTGCCCAGTAGAGTAATACTTGGGCGATTCTTGACCAAAGCCTTTAAAATCATCCTGAGGTACTTCCATAAGAGTGGCGCGCAAGTTTCAATGAATAGGTAAGGAGGCGCGCAAGTGTTTCCATTTCCCATAAGGGTAAAAACACTTAGGCACACAAGTGTTAGTAAATTTTAACACTTATACCTTATTCCTCTTGTTTAGACCTTCCATTCTAGATAAATAATTACCTTATAAGTGTTCGGAAGATTTGAAGAAGAGACCTGGGCGTTCAGAGATCTCTTTTTGAATTCTGGAAAAATTCCTCTCAAATGGGGGGGCCTACCGGGGGTATTTATAGGCTGGAGAAGACCCTGGGTGGTTTTCAAAGAGGGCGCAAAATTCACTTGCGTGACCATTAGGCATCACGCAAGTGTACTTGCGCGACAGTGAGGGAACTTGTGTGACCCAAAGGGAAAAGAACCCTTGTTCGTGCCTTTTTCAATTTTTGATGTTTTCTTCAAAGGATGAATCAATTTGGGTTCAATGTATTTACCTTTTCAATTATTTAGACTCTGTGATGGAAAGGAGCGTGAATAGTGGGATAGTAGCATGTGGTGTGGTTTAGTTTTGGAGTTGGTCTCTTATTGCTTAGCTATGGTCCTTACAATGTGAAAGATTGAGATGAAATTTTTCGTGTCTCTGTCGATTTAGAGGTAGCTACAACATGTGTGTAGGTTTCACTATGAATCTTGATGGGATGTTATCTTCTCTTTTCCTCTTGATTAACCATGAAAATATGGATATAAGTTTCACTTTAGAACCCTGGGTGTTAGGTTTTCAGGTTTCTACCATTTGGGAGACTAATATGGTGTAATGCATAGGTTTCACTACATCCTTGCCTTGGTTTTATAGTATTTGGGGATATATGTGTGGATTACATCATGGATTATAGAGGGATGTTTGTTATGGTTCCATTATGGTGTATCCTCCATTTTTTATTTATATTTTTGGTCAAAATTCTAGAGGTTGTAGGATGGTCAAGGGAGTTTCTACATAGTCTTCTTTTTTAACCAACCTATATAAATTTATGACTCCACTCATATTTATCTTATTTCATCCCTTCACCTTCATACTTTACGTGACCCAAGGACATCTTTCAAATACATTTCATCCCCCACTATTAGGATTTAACCCCTGAATTCTAGAGATTTATTTTTGGTGGTATGAGGTGATTGTTATTCTTATATGGTGGTTATGTTCTCTCCTATTATCTTTCACCACGCAATTGATATTTGTTTACTTTTATTTTTTTGGAACTTCTATTTATTATTGATGGTATATCCATGGGGGGATATCCTTAGGGATAGTTTATTCCTTGCAGGGGAGGTGATTTCAAGATCTCTACTTTTTCTTCTGTTCTTGCCCAAAGAATGTTTAAAGATTCATATTGAATTAGGGGATTCATTACTTATCTTATTTTATGTATTAATGTGTGAATATTATACTTTATGTTCTTTGAGTAACTATGTAATCAACCTAAGGAATATAAAAATCTATAAATCAAAGGAAGAATGAAATATGGAATGAGATGTAGTGGTCATATGTGGTTGTAGTATGATTTGATGCCTTGTGATATTTTCTAGATAGTATGCTACTTGTTTTACATGATTATTGTTTTTCTTAATTTGGATGATATGATGAAATAGGCTAAATAACATAAAACTAGTAAATATGAAGTTGATAATGAAAGAGGGGTATGAATTTAATTAATGATCTTCCTTAAAAACTATTGACTGTTAAAGTATCACTTAATGCATTTTTATGGTTGATATGTATCCATTATTATCTACTAATGATACGATAATTATTTATGAAACTTATCAATAATGAATATATTAATTTAATAAGTTAATAAAAAAGTTTGTTTACTAGAATTAAAGTGTTTATGGCTATTATGATCCTAGACTTGCTGTTATTCCATGTTGAATAAGACTTTATGCATGATGTTATGGATTTGTTTTACCCCTATGTTTTTAGTGATGAAAATATTTTTTTTATATGTATATATATGATCTAGGATAGTTGATCCTTGATTTGATTTTTGGGATTTTTTTTCTAGAATAGATGGAACAAGATGAGAGTAGGGATTTCTTCTTTTCTATTCGTTGATATGGGTTGATATGGAATGGGAGTGAGGATTAACTATTTACTATATGGTTGTGTTAGGGTTTTTGTTTGGTTTATTGGTTCAGTTTGAGAGTAGGTTTTTTCTGAATTTTTTTGTTTCTTAATAGTTATTCAATTGTTGTTTTATTTTTGTAATTTCCAACTACCTTCTTTAGTTTTCCTATGCATTTCAAGTGCATCTTTCCTTTTGGTATTTTAGTTCAAGTCCTAGAATTCCTGATTTATTAAATAATAATCAAATTAATAATGAACTGATGGTATGGGTGTTGATGTTAGTAATGTTGACTAAAGGAAATGAAGTGACGATTGGAATTAATGCTCAAAGATCACGGGATGGAAATCTATAAATTGAAATGAATTATGAAATCATGTTTCCTTATTGGGAAATATGATGAATGGAATAGAATATGTAATGGTATAAATGAATGATTTGGGTATTTATAGTATAGAAATGAAAATGATTAATGATTTTGATTCCTAATGGTTGTATGCTCACATAAAATCTAGTTCCTAGACCTTAACGAAGACAGTTGGGTGTAATGTGGAATAATTGATGAAATTGATTTTAAGGGTAGGGAGAAGTTCATCTTAGTTTGTTTATGTGATATACTATTTATTAAATTTTATGATTTTACGTGCTCCACTACCCAAGTTGGGCGGGTATCCTGTTAGGTTTTGATCAGGGTTGATTAATACTTAATAATAATAGTAGAATAAAAAGAAACCAAAAATCTAGAATCAACATAGAAGAAATATGAAACCTTGTAAAAATGGAAATGAAGAACAAGATATAAGCGGTATACCTTACACTAATGATGCTTCAAAAACATCCATGATATTTATCAAATGTTTTTTAAGAGGATCATAAAATTGGAAATAAAAATCCTCCCACCTATTAAGGTATACATGCTTCTAGATGAATGATTTGATGTATGATTGAGACTCATCATCATAAAAAATGTTCTATAATATCATAATGTGAAGGAGAAAGAATATGAGAGTGTCAGTAATATGATATATTTATCTAGTATCGACACTGCACTACCAATACATGGTAGTGTCTTTATATAACCCTCAAGGATCTTCCTTGGGTGTTGTAGAATTAACTCATGTGTCGTAATGCATTATTCAATTCTACTACTAGTTCAAGAATCCACAATATGAATGAAACATATCCCTTGTGATTCATCTTAAGAAATGGTTCATTTAATGATAGCCTATATGGGAGAGTTATGAAAACCACATCATTGATAATAGCCTTTCAGATTGATATGGCATGCATCACATGTAGGTAGAGGCTTTAGGACATATATCTCTTTCAATCTACCAATTTCAATAAATCCTCATAGACTTTGTGCCATATCACGTTACATTGTATTATATATAATAACTTCTAAAATCATATCCAAAACTCCTTTTAGATAATTTTCAAAACACTTTGAAAGTTATCATTAACTTCACTTAGCATCACATTATATGTAATACCTTGTGATTACCCATATAAAAATATTTTTGGATTAATTATAAAACATTTTTTCATATTCTCACTCTGATTCAAATTCAATCCCTCTTCATTCAACCACCAAGTGTGACCCCATAGTACATTATAGCATTGAAAAAAATATGAATCTCCATATTCATAAATTTAAGAAAAGAGAAGCCTCTAGAAAAGCATCAATGATACTCAAGATATAAAGAGATCGAGAGAGATATCCATAAAACAAATGTATCTCCATAACTATATCCACTAGTCTGTATCATATAAAAATGTGCATTCTCACATTTTAACTTTACCTAAGACATCGAGTAACCATGGGATAGGATCATGTCTATCTCATATAGAATACTCATTTGTTCTAAATTCTCAGAGTATAGACTAACTTAGTTGATGAATTCACCACATGTCATTCATATTCATTGATGAGAACATCACATGTCACACATACAAATAAATAGGCATAAGATATGTACTTTCTAGTTGTGTTCAAACACTCCATATTTTATCTCAATCTAGGGACCATATGTTTTATTCATCGTATGATAGGAAAACAGCATATGTAGTATAACTCTAATTGATGACATGATCAACAATATTCCCAACCACCCCCATATTAGCTAAGTCAATATTTAGACATGTGTATGTAAGTATAAAATTATAAAGGTTCTCTTTATAGTTTTCTCTCCTACCTAAGTTAGTAGGTACTCAAAAATGATCCATGCACCCCTTGTATACCAAAAACATCTACATAACACTCTATATGGTATTCCTAGCAGGTCATACAACACACATAAAGAATATTATTCTTTTGCGTACCTCATGATCATATTTTGTATCTCTATACCTAAATCCAACTCATGATAACCTTAAAATTTTATCATGACCAATAATACTCTATAATGAACATCGGTTAGGGATGACTCAAACTCATACCTTGAGTGGCAAATTATTATTACACTCCATGAAATTTGTATCAATATATAAATATATAAAACCAGTTTGAGAAAATGATAAGTGGGTTTTACTTTTAATATTATATATTCTGTACTATTGAACCCTTTTAAGAATATTTACCAAACCCAACATCAACACCAATTTATCATATCATATATAATAAACTACAAGATGTGTCTTATGTGTGCCACACATTTTGGGGTTTTCTAACTCATTGCATCATAGGCTATTCTTTCCACATCTCTATGTTTCCATCTAATAACACCCTCCCACTAATTATTTAGTGAGAAAAAACTATTAAGTAATAAAATTTGAATAATGGTGATATTTAGGAATCATATTTCTAATCATTAAATTATTTATACACATTCAAACTTCATAACCTCATAACATCAAATGTTATGATGTCAGCATCTTTTTTCTACCTAAAACTCTTTATAATAAATATCCTTGGAATTATTTCCATAAAAACTTTCCCTTGAATTTTGTTTCAAATAATCTATCCTTTTACAATATTACTCTACTACCATACTCTAAACCTTTTAAGGATAAAATTAAATTTAATTTGTTATGGAATCTAATGTAACTATTTACATTTTTATTTACCTATATACCCTAAAATATTTTAGGATTTAAAGAGAAATTCACTTTTTAATATTATTGGTATAATACTATAATGATGTTCATGTATTTGTGAGAATAAAATATAACTCTTTACATTTTTTATTATCATCACATATTATAAATTTTTTTAGAGATTAAGTGAAAAAATATATAATTTTATATTGGTATAATCTTTTATTTTTTAACATTGAACTTATATAAGTTTAAATATACTCACACTAACCTCTTAGTTACTATATTTTTTTCAGAATATCTTGAAAAGATACAAAAACTACTTTGTGTTTAGATAATTAAATTTATTTCTTTTTAGTAGTAACATTCAAAAAATAAACTATTAATTCCAAATTATATATGTTATTCTATGTTTTTTTAGTATTTTCATCTGAAAAAAGACTTTTAAAATACACCATTGATGGATGGGAATCAAATTCCATCATATTTGAACAAATGGAGGAATAAAAATTTTATCCTAGATAAACACTTTTATGCTTGTATTATTTTAAAAATTATGTTATTGATCTTAATGAATTATAAAACATGCATATATAATTAATCATATCATGTTGTTTATAAATAAAAATTTGTTATCAAACCACTTGACTTATCACATAAGAGAAATGAGATAAAGATGCACATCCTTTACATATATTCATATAATCTTTATAAATTCTTATACATTCAAATATTTTTATAGAAACACTTTTCTCCATCATTTTAATGAAAAATAAAAGGTATTCCGGTTCTTCCCTTGATTTTAAACCCTTTATATTTACAACACTTGTAAAATATACATTTGGAATCACATAACCTTTATAATTAAAGAATTAACTTCTATAACCCCTATACATAACATGTACATTACATGGAGTTTCTTAAACTACTTCAAGTATATTTATAATTCATTATATGGAATTATTACTCCCTTTACCTAACATTTTTAGGTTTTAATAACCATTAACCAAATTTTTGTAAAAAAATTGTTGAACTTCTGCAACTAAATTTTTCTATTCATGTTTTAACTTTTACCTAGTTTTATTGTCTAAATAGTATTAATACCTAGACTTAATATGACCAATTCACTTATTCTCAAATATTTGAGAATATTGGGTAAAACTTTATTAAATTCAATCATATTTTCAAAACATTTCCATAAATGTAAATAGGATGAATTTTATAAATATAATAAACCATTTATAGTCTCTATTAAATCCTGATATAGAATTGAATAAATCAAAAACTATGTGTATAATAAACCCCCTCCAATTTAATTTAAACAACCACTATTTACATACCCTAATGTAGATAAAAATGGTATAAATACACATCTTATGACATATTTAACTAATATTAAAGTATCTAAGTTTCCAATACTATTGATCCATTTCATGGACATCAATGTTAATCTTGATCATTTATTTATTTATTTATATTCTACTATCCTAGACATTTACAATAGTTGTAAAATATATAGTTGGTATCACATACCATTCAAAATAAAGTAATGAATTCTATAACATTTATACCTAGAGTGGATTCTCTACGTGGCTTCTTATATATTTTCAAGTAATCTAGATAATTTATTCTCTAGTGGTTAGTATCTCCACAATGGAATCATTCTCTATATTTATTCTTCCTCAGATCAATTAAAGTTTTATTGAATTCATTCATATTATAATATACAACAAAATATTGGAACCTTTCCAATAGTGATTGTAGAAAGAAATCAGGGTCCAATTAAATATTAAAAGGTAACCCAAACCTATCCAAGTCAATTAAACAACTAATAATATTCAGTAAATCAGTATATTATTAGTTCCCTTCTATCATCTCACACAAAAAATATATTTAGGAAATTTATACTATTCATTTTTAGCCTAACTCTAATATATTCATTTAACATTATCAATAAATTGATAAGAATTCAAGGTCTCATATTGATTTTGAAACTTTTATTCCATGGTAATAAGAGTGAATGTGGATAATTCAAATGTATATTATCTATGCCTATCAATTTCATCTATATCCTTTTATTGAACAGCTTCACAAGTTGGTTTCTTAGGAAGAGTTTGTTCCAACACATAAAACTTTACTTCTTGTTTGAGAACTATTCTAAAATTTTAGTATCGGTTAAGAAAGTTTATACCGTTTATTTTTTCCTTTTTAAAGATTTATATAAAATTAAAGTTTGATGATGATTATATTTATCTATAATAGAATATTTTTCATATGATTATCAAAATTTATAATCACATAATAAGGACTTATATCTAATGATATCCTACTAAAATGATAAACCCTTTTAAAAAAATCATCATACCCATTAGTGGGTCATGATCTGTATTTCACTAAGAAATGAGTCCACTATAGAGTTTATCCCACCACTTATATATTTAGGCATGGAATCATCCCAATTATATCATATATTATTCTTGGATAATTGAGAATATAATATCTTTTCCAATCTATCGTATGATTCTCTAATAAAATAATCTTATATGGGTCTCCCAGAAATTTTAACCCAAGACAAGCACCAATAACAAGATAAAAAGGACAATATTTGGGAACCCAACTATTAAATAAACTACCCAAGGATGATCTATTATCAATCAACCTTTATTTACTCACAAAATATAATCTAGGGGATCACAACTATAGAATTACCAACTTGTCTTGATAATCAAGGTGTTGAAAAATTCCATTTTGGAAGGAATCTAACACTTAGTATTTTAATGGGATTTAATCTCAATATACTATCTAATGTTATTCCCATTATGTATGCATTATTAAATTTATTTACTTTGGAATTATATTCCCTCCAAAAATCAATTTTTTAAATTGAAATTGATGTGTTTATCTTTACAAAACCCTCAAGTTTATGTTACTCACCCAAATATAGGATCCAAACATATTCACACTTGTCCAAATTATTTGTATGAATAAGGTACATAAACTATTCATGTAAATTAATAGAGTTATATGAGATTGAAAAAAAACATGAGTATGCCTAAAGTGATATATATTCATCCCCATTTTCCTTCAGGATGAGGCATAAGCCTCTTTGTCGGTAGTTTGTTCGACCCCATGTCCCTTTACCCAAGGAGAATATACTCAATATAGAATTCAATTTATCATAACTCTAAAACCTAATATTCAAAAACTATTCTCAAATACTAAATTCAATCTCATAACTCTAATTACAAACTGAAGTCATTGTAAAAATAAAATTCAAGGCTATATCCTAAAAGAAATTTATCAAAATGAAGGTCATGGTAAATACATCATGGGGTCATTTTTAGAATGAAAATTCAAGGCTATATCCTAAAAGAAATTTATCAAAAAAAATACATATAAATATATTCATAGTATAAACAATTTATAACTATGAAAAAAATGGGTAATAAACTTTACATAAATGAAAAATTCAAATATTTAAACATGAGATATATTTTTTTTAAAATCAATAAATAAAATCTAATTATAAAAATTTCATAATTTTATCTTTTAATTATAGACATATAATAATTTTTTAATATAAAAACATTATATTCATTCCAGTATGAACACTTTAATATTCATCATTATATAGCATTTCAATTTAATTATATGTTATTTTATGATTTATAAACAATTTATGATCCATTATTTATTGTGTAAATTTTTTATAAAATCTAAATGTCATATACATTTCATTTCAAATAAAGACTTATTAATTTGGAAAATTTCAAAATAATTTATTATAAAGAATTCATACTTTAATTTTTTTATATATATTTTACTTATTTATGTAACTTATAAACACTCTATAAATTACTATTAGGATTATTAAATAAAACCTTATATTTATAATCCATAAAACATTCCATATATTTTTTAAAAGGTGTTTTCAATATTAACATTCAATATTTATGGAATATTTAATAATAAAAATTTAAAAACACTTATTATTTAATTATAAATCCTATAATTAATAAATTGATAAGAAAATTAATAATTAATAAATATCCTTGGACTACCATTTATTATAATATATAAAGAACTTATAAATTATTAATTCAATTAAAAAAATATTTTTTAAAAACAAGTGTGTTTATCATCACCATGGATTGTAGTATGTCGTGGTGATGCCTATGGATGTATACCTTTATACATCCTAGATATGTAAAGGTAAACCTTTCCAATATGATATGAAATATTCCACGGTTTTCATTCTAAATCCAAATAACAATAACACCATTGTAAAATGACATCAATGCCATGTCCTAGTAAAGATTGACTGGTCATTTCACATGTGTTAACACTTAATACATGAACAAAAATGGTTACGTCAACTCGATGCGGTGAACTCATGGTGAAAATTTTTTATGTGTCTATGCTTATTGAATGGCATGAAATGGCTGACACTAAGACATGATGAGGAACTACTAAGACTGTTTTGATGGATGATGTAGTGCTCAGTTATTCAGTTTTCTTAATTTCTCAATCATGATTTCATGAAAATAAGATCATGAATCCCTCTAATATAATTTTTGGGTTTCAATAAGGGTATAATAAAACATAATTATAACATCAAAAGTAAAAGAAACCATAAATATAGGATTTATATGGAATAAATATGAAACCATGTTAAAACTAGAAATCAAGAACCAACAGTAAATGACATACCTTTCCCTAATGATGCTTCTAAAACCCTCATAATCTTCAATTAATGTGTTTGAAGAAGATTACAAAATTTGCAGATAAAAAGCTCCAACCTCCACATGTATCCATGGACTAAGATGAATTGTTCATTATATAAACAATACTCCTCATCCTCTATGGTTTGATAACATCTCATGATGAAAAGGAGGAAGAATATGAGAGTGTTGGGTGTTTAAGAGGTTTACACAGGTATCCATGCTACACTTCCATCACATGGTGGTGGATTTATATAACACTCAAGTATTATCCTTAGGTTTTATTGTATTTACTCATGCAATTTAACACATGAGTAAAGGTTATGACCAGCTTATAAATCTATTGTATAAATTGAACACCTTCCTCATGTTTCATCTTATGAAACATTTTATTTAAATATAGCCCATGTGGGAGAGTTATTCTAACCACATATTCAATAATATCTATACAAATCAATATGACCATGAATCACATGTAGGAAATGGATTTAGGGAATATATATTCATTATATACAACTCCCAAATGTTTTGGGTTCTGGTGTTTTCATCATTATACAAGTTAGTGAGGGAATATATGGATGACTTCTCACTCTTCCCTAATCTCCTTTCAGAAGTAGCATAATGTGTAGGTGTATCTGAGCTATGATGAATTAAAGTATAAGGTATGTGTCTATATAGGCTATGATGGCTCTCATTTTTACCATACATGTGTGTATTTGATTTAGCGATTTGAGGTTATATAACATATGAATATTCCAACTATAGTAATTATGGTTTCCTATAGGTGTGAATGAGATGGATGTAGTGACTTAAGGTATAGTTCATGGTACAAAATATGTAGTAGATTTCATGCTTACTACTTTGTTATAGACTTGATGATGATGATGAGTTGTGAAGAGAAACATGGGATGCAGGATATAATGATGATATGGATGTGATATGTATAAATATGGTGTAGTATGAATTATAAAAGGGATTTTAGAAAAATAAATTTTATGTTTGGGTGTGAGAGAGACAAAATAGTAGGTAAGTATATGCAGGGTACATTTCTTTTGTGCATGACATTGATATGGATATTCTTACATCTATGAATTACTTCAAGAGAGATCCTTAGTGATAATGATATGTAGTTTTACCTATTTTGGTGATGAGCTAGTTTAAATTTTTTATTCAATGATATTAAAAATGATTCTTTCTCATTTTCATGAGAGGTTTTAGGGAATATCCTACTAAATATACCTATATTCTCACCCCATGTATATATAATATGTTTTTCAGGCCTGCATGATCTATTTAGTGATCGAGACGGGTGTTACTAGATTAAATTTATTTTTCAAGTGTTATTGGATTTTTTTAGTTGATTCCTAGTTTCGTTTTTTGGAATTTAAACTTGTTTCTGCATGTATAACTTTACATGAATGTATTAGAATTAGTTATTTATTTATATAATGGTGTTGATCAGTGGATATTGTCAAATATCTTGTTCTTAAATATAAATATTAAGGATAATTCCTCTAATTTTTATGAATTCTATACCATCTTTTCTAGTCACCAACATGTGGCCTATTGGAGGTAGGATTTGGGGTTCATCCCCATCATTACTACCAATTGAAGAGGGGTACCGGTTGTGGTGCGGTTTTGACCGAGAATCTCCCCTTTTATGAGAATGGCCTCTTTTAATACATGACCTACTAGTACCTTATTTAAAGTATTTAAGATCCAATGAGAATTATATGATATTAATCTTGTACCATATCTAATGGTCATGACCACATTTTATTGGCATCAAGTATCATCCTAAATATATAAAAATTTTCATAAATGATTTACATTTGTGGTGGATATTTAAAATTATTTTTAACTCCATGACCATTAATAAAGAAATTTTTAACTTTTAAACATTTCATATCCATCATTAAAATCCAATTAATATCATCTAATTATATTCTTGACCTATTATGATAGCTTTTGGTAGGAGAAATAAGGTTGAGTCATGTGATATCAGATATCACATGAAAATTCATACATAATACCATGACATAGAGACAATATTTATATTGTTTTCTTTACCAATATATATTATAGTGTAGTTTAAGCTTCCATAACATGATGGCTCCTTTAATCCAAATATCCAACAAATTCTTGCTTATATTGAAGCCTTTTAAACTTAACAAACATTGACTATATGTCACATCATATGTAAAAAAATGTCAATTTATATCCAAAAATCCTTTAGGATATATTCCAAAATTTATTTTGGAAAATCTATAATTAATTTTAATCACATGTTACATCATATGTATCAAATTTTTAAAATCCATATCCAAAACTCCTTCTGTATATATTCCATAACTTATCTTTATTAAATAAAAATGAGTAATAATTAACTCATATTTTGAATAAAAAAACTATAGAAAAATTTCATCTATTTTGAAAGTTTCTATAGGAAATTAATTATGAAAGTCAAAACCATGTCACATTTAATGGTGTCACACCATGGTCTATGTCATAGTAGTTATGAAAAAAAACATGGTTTAATGAAATATAAGATGATTCATTCTTGACACCATTATTTATTGAGAGAAACCATGTCATGGAGTAATGAATTTTAAAGGAAAGATGATACAATATCCTTGTACATCATAAATTTATAATAAAATATGTTGTGGTGTAAAATCATGGTGGAATTAATTTAATGGTGATCTACTGCCTAAAATTCGGGTCTTTTGATGGAAATATATTTATTGGAAAGAATTTAGAGGAAAAATATTTTTATACTCACTTTATACCATAGCGGTGAATAAGAATATCACTTTATTATATAATTCATCGTACTTGGGTGTTTTGAATAAAAATAATGCAGAAGGTGTCTCATTGGAAATTTATTTGGAGAAAAAATGATAGACGGTGTTTCGAAACCACATAACTATTAAGGAAACCATGCATGTTGTGAATTAATATAACAAAAAACATAAAATACGGGAACAATAAAAAATTATAGGGAGATAAATATATCACATTATAGTTTGTGAAGTCAATGGTTGACTAAAATATAAATTATTGTAGTTTATTAAACTACATTATGGTTTGGTCTGACTCAAAATAAAATTTTGATTTCCAATATCACTCATATATGGAAGTCTTAGAGATTTTATTGTATTATTTAACTTTTATTTTAATAAGTAATATAAAATGTATTTGAATACTTTCAAATATAGAAATAATATTTTAAATTTAAGGAATATATATGATATTGAGACATATTTTAAAAGAGATATTGAACATACACCAAAATGAGTGAGATACATCAAGGAAGAGTTGATTGTGATATAATTATCTATAATAGAATTTTTTGTTTTGTATAGATTCTCTTGTGTGAGAAATTCATTTCTTAAAGATGAAATTTTATTATCCAATCTCAAAGGCTAAATAATTCATAGTTTATCATTACACCTACACAAAAAAAATTATTCTCTATGTATTAATAAATTAATTGTAATAGTGGTGATTCTATCCCTGGTGATGGAATTAATCCTTGAGGGATAATGAATCCACTCAAAACCCTTTTAAATAAATTATTGATTATTGTGATTTAGGTAGGATTATAGTGAGTTATTATTACTCCCTTAACATGGTATCTACATTGGGGAAGAACCAAGTAAATTGACATGTGCCTTGTGTTCTTTTTTTTATTTCATATGAAATGATAGAAAAAATATAATTCACATGTTCTAACTAGTTAAATTAATAACAACCAAAAATAATTAATAAAGGAAAATATTAAATTACAAAACTCAATTTCAATCCCTCAATATATTTCTCCTTTGGGCCATATAATTGGTATTAGTGCATTGAGATATATTTTTGGTATATTTTCCCTCAAATTGATTATCATAAATATTGCATTTAATGATAAGGTTGTTTTGATTTTTAATGGAAAAAAATCTACAATTATATACAACATTATTTATATTCTCTTACCATGGGTGTATTTATTATTACAATGCATGGAATCATAATAAAATAAATGGATAATGGATCACTTGCCAATGAATATTCCAAGGACTTGAATGTACACACTAAACATTAAATTCACATGGGGATCACTATCCAACACTTTGTAAACAAATATTATTTCATGAAAATCATCATAATCTAGGTGGTAAAAAACTTTAAACATTTATGAAAGTGTGTTAGAGTTCAAGGAAACAAAACTTAAGGTTATACAAAACATATCTAAAGACTTTATGTTACAACCAATGACATTTTTATACAAATTATTCAATAAAGTGATTGACATTATTAGAGACATTTAAGGATTTGGTGAAACTATTAAAGATGTAATAATTGAAAAGTATATTCTATAAAATTTTCCTACTTACATAAATCCAAAAAAAATTGGTTATTAAAGAAATATATCTTAATGTGGTTTCCTTATATGAACTACAAATCATACTCATTGCATATGTAATAAACCAACCAAGTTCAAACTAATATGTCACCTAAGATGACATTCTATAAGGATTAAAGAGCACTCTTGATCACTACAGGATAATAAAAAGCCCCAAGGTATCAACAACTACCAAAGTGAGAATAATTTTACCCTCGTAATCCAATAAAACAATAAAAGTACTCCACTTGAAATTCTAAAATGGTCTAACCACACATTAGACACCCATGCATGAAAATAAGAAAAAAATGTTAAAAAAATATCAAAAGATAGTATAACATAACATAAACAATAACAAAAAATAAAAAATTACTTTATAAACTAAAAATTAAATAATATATTAATATCATATAAATATAGAATCTGATAGTCAAGAACAACATTATTGATACACCAACAACCCAAAACAAAAAAAAAAGGATTCCCAAAATACTTCACCTAGGCTATATCCATGTGACCCTCAACCACCACCAGAATCCATGTCATTAATGATGATGAGTATTAAGAGTCTCCACCATAAAATTTGAATCCCATTACTTTAGTTAATAAAATATAAAAAAGTTAATATACACCCAAAATAATATTTTGTGTGTGAGGAAAATCACAATAGGATACCACCATGAATCCACATTATTTCATTCACTTTAAAAATTGTTAGTTCTAGTTTAAAAAAATTATTTAGAGATATCCTTTAAGATTTTATAAATAAGAGGTATAAATACAGTTTCAAATACCTTCAGTTTTGAAATCAAAGAAAATCCTAAAATAGGCCTAACCAAGGGACTTATAAAACATCTTTATCATTATATTATACAAATATAATAATAAATCATATGTGTCATCATATATCATCATGCACAATATAAGCACCAACCTAGCAGGTTGTGCTAACTAAGACACACTCATATAACACTAGAAAACCTAAATAAATTTGATAAAATATCCCAAATTTCGGTGGATCTCATAATCACATAGGCACTAAACCCTATCTAGTTCATAATTGGGATATTTTATCACCTCTATTGATTAACCAAAATATACCTAAGGTTTCACATGTGCATCACATACAATCTAAAACTTATATCTATTCCATTATCAATATTCATGTATTCATCAAAATTTTCAATAAAATGGAGTATCATAACAAACGAAATAACATCCAAAAATTAATTCCTTTATAAAAATATTTTAAATATATATATAGATTCAAGATCTACATTAATACATTTTATCAAACATTTTATTTGTATATTACTATTTTTAAAATAAAATCCAAGTGAAACCACTACTTTGTAAAATTTTAAATAAAAAGAAAAAATGGGAAGAAAAATTTAATCCTAAATCATGATTTTAATCTCTTTTTAATATGTTAAACCAGATTAAATCTAACTAAAGGTATACCAAATAAAAATACCTATTATGTAGATACAGTCACCTCAAATCCAGAATAAACTCATTTCCTTCACTTAAAATCGTAATATTTGAGGAGGGTCATCACGAATCTAAACAACTAAAAAATTAAATTAAATACACACCCATCACCCTAGTTTTAACCCCCAATGATGTCTAGGGTTCTAAAAATTATAAGAGTGGGAAAAAGATGATGACACGAGATTAAATGAGGGGAGAATCCATAGGAAATCGGGTCTTCTCTCAAGATTTCCACTCAAAATTGAATAAAAATCACCAATGGATCAAAGGAGATATTAGATACATGAATAAGAAAACTCAATCATAAAAATGGGGATAAAATAGGGGATGAAGTGATTAAAAATTGATATGTTAAAATAAAATGATTCCATTTTTAAATTTCTTGGGAACAACACCCCACAATATGGCCATATAGGCCATGACGTGGGGCTCCCTTTCCTAAAACCCTTTTGGTGTGTACTCCTATGATTTTGATATGAAGAACCCATACTAGGGACTCCATGGTGTACCCATATGATCCATTACCTGGAGTATCATTTTTATGTAGAACTAGGATGTTTCAAGACCTTAGGCCTCTATGAAATGGATTCCTCCACGGTGTAGCCACATCCATAAAATCCCTTCCATGGTGTAAGGCCACCCACCATGGCATGGTTAAAACTCCCACAAAAATGTATAGAAAAGTATTATCTGTAAAATTTCAACCTATCATGTCATAATATCTAATCCATGATGTGACATTATGCTGTTAAAAACTATAAAAATCTAAAAGACATTAAAATAGCCATAAATCCTCAAAACCCCCAAAAAATAAAAAATTAAATATTTAACAAAAATAAATAATTTAAACACGTTCCATTGACCCATATGGTGTCTAACATATGAGGTTAGGATGGATAAAGACACACCAATTTCTAAGGAAAAGATGAGGCATATGGAATTTATGTTCATGAAAAAGATTACTATGGTGGGTGATCCAAAAGATAAAACATTTGATGATGTATTTCCATTCCTATCTATGAATATCAAAATATAGAAATAAAAATTTAAAATAACGATTTTAATCACATGTTTTTTAGATTTAAAAGTTGAAAATATTGTTTCTATGTGTTTAAGGAAGTACTATATAGATGATAAGGAAGAGGAATCCGTAATTAGAACCTTCAAAATTAAGGATGGTTATAGAAATCATCACAGATATAAATATAAAATGAGATATTTTATTTATAAAAAATCAAAAACAAATTATGAATAGAAAATTAGAGAAGTTAAAGATGTTGGTTGTGTGAGATTAATTTTCTTGTATAGGAAATTAAGATTACCAGAATAAGTGAAAATTTAGAGGACTTTCTTCCAAAGATTGGATGGGTGATGGAGTGATAGTGATGGGAGTCTAGTTCACTAGATGATGAAGAAAGATGAATTATAATGGGTTCAATGAAATTGAACATTGGAAGTCAAAATCACTAGTAGATACACTAGACTCCATATATTCCAATATCATTCTAAGGGGAATAATGTATAAGAAAATCTAATTGAGGTGGTTTGAGTCCTTGACAACACAAAGGATTGCTACTAGAGAAATACTGATGTGGATGGTGACTTGGGAAGATCAGATAGAAGCGGAGATCAGATGCACTAGCTGAGTTACTCTATTTAATGTGGGTGTGATCACTTTATAATGGATCATTTAGTACAAATAATTATAATATACTCTATTTCCTTTAGTAGTTTTAAATAAGTATTCCCCTATATATTAGGGTTGAATACTTAACCATATAATCTTTGTTAATCTTGTTCCTTAAGTTTATTTTGATCATGAATTCTAATAATATTTTAGGTGTTCTTTTGATGGTAAGTATGTTACTATTTGGTGTCTTGAGTTCAATTTTATTCCATCTTTCAAGCATCATAACATGATTTATATTCCTATAGCACCCCAATGTCACCCTTTTAAGTGGGTATTTAATGGATGTCTTGGTTACTCAATCTAGAGGTGTTTTGGGATGATAAGTGTGAAAATTTGGGGAATTTTTATAGGTTTCATAGTTTAGGTGCTCATTTAAACTAACCATGCAGCCTATGTGTGTAGCACTTACACTTTTTAATAGATTTTTTCTATATGGTCACCACAAAGTTTGGTAAACCGAATAACACAAAAAAAAATATTATTTTTTCTTTTTGGATTATTTTTAATTAGGGGTTAATCCTTTGGATTCCCCATATGTTTCCTCCCAAATTTTACGCCTTTACTATATTTCTATCCTTCCTTGAATCTCCTCCAAGGTTTATTTGTGATGTTTTCATGGTGGTTCTTTACTAGGATTGAAAGGTTGGGGTTCCCTTCTACTTCCTCCTTGGGTTTCTCCAATTTTTATCCATTATCTCTAAAACTAGCGGTCATGGTTAGATAATTTCCATACCTAGGGTTGTTCTAAAATTGGGGTGTTTCTTTCTAGGTGTTGTGATCCCTCCTTTAATACCATAACCAATGGTTTTCTTTGAATGAAAACTGATATCACTACATAAGGTAAGTGTTTCCATTTTATTTCCTTTTATTTAAGAGTTCCATCAATTATTGGATTTCTAAATTCATTTTCAATATAGATAATTATAGTGTGGGTTATCTTGGTTTGGTTTATCAATGTTTTCATTAACTTCATTTGGTTTTAATGTGGTTTAAATGTTTTAATTTCATGTTTTAATGAAAATTTAATGTAAATTTGAATTTTATAAATTCTAAATGTTTGATAAAATGGAATGGATAATTTTTTATAATATTTTTTTTGTTTAAATACAAACATTGTTCTCAAAGTGGGTTTACCCTTTGGTTTTAAGGGGTTTGATTGATTTAAAAGGGGTGGTGTTATCTTGTTAAATGAAATGGAGAATAATTTTAGTTTTTTGGTTGTGTTTATGGTAAATTTATATTCCCCATTGATTTATTTATGGATTCAAATAGTTTTTTAAATGGATTTTAAAATTTATATATTATAAGTGATAAGTGAAAGGCTCGGTTGGAACCTTGTCAAATGATGTTTGATTGATTTTTTATTATTCCCTTTTGATCCCAATTTTGTTTTATGATGATTCTTATGTTGATGGATATTTTTTTATTTGATTTATGATATTATTATGAGTTAGGTATATTTCTAATGGAAACGTGGGAGGTGAGAAGGGTGTGATTGTGATGTTATCCTTTGGGATGTGTTATTGTAATGGGATGAAATTTTATTTAAAAGTAGATCACCTCCTTTAGATATTACATGAGGAACCCTAGGATACTAAGTGGGAAGTCATTATATGTTTCTAGGATAGTTGAGATTACACACTGACTAGTTTCCCCTAGTTTTATATAATACCTAGCTAGTGGGAGGGTAAACGATGATACTAGGTGAGTGATTTGGTTGATAGGATGTGTGAACATTAACCTTCTAGTAGTAGGTCCACCATTTCATGTCTTGTACATTTCCCATTAGTCCCTAAGTTGTTTCCTCGTGATATGTATCCTATGTTATTCCTTTTATTATTTATTGGAATGTATGTTTCTTATTAATTGGATGGAATTGATTTTATGTATTAATACTCTTATGGTTTAGTCTTTACATTGATTAGTATTGTCCCACTAGTTTATTTTAATTCTTTATGTCCTTTTATGCATCATTTTTCATTATAGTTTATCGATGTTCCTTGATTAATTTTGAATTGGGTGAGTTAATGCATTAAAAGAAAAAAATTAATGTTGTTTTCAAAGTGATAGTATTTATTAGAAATGCATTTGAAATGTTTTAAACCATGTTAGGGTTTTTATTCAATAGTAATGTCTCAATAAAAAGGAAATTAAAGCTATTTTCATATATTATTATCAAAGTATCTATTTTGGTTTCTTTTATAAAAAAGGTGAATTGAACACATGGTGTTATCCTACTAAACATTGGATCACACCCTACATACTCACATTGGTGGGTATTTAGTTTTCAAGTCTTATATAGGTTTCTTTAGGCCTTGTCTTTGAGGTTTGACTTGGTGTTGTCTTCTTTGGTAAGCATATGTTTGTTGGGATTGTGGTGGTGACTCGATAGTCACATGGAGATGGTGTTTTCTCCTTTAATTTCATGGAACTTGTTAGATCAAGTTATGTTTCTTCCCTTTTGGTCTCCTATTATTTTTCTTTCAGTTTTCAATTTTTTTTATAATCTTGTATTAAATGGTTAATTGTTAGAAATGTATTTTTCAAAAATAATCCTAGTTTCTCTACTGTTGTTCCTTACTTGGATGCCATGCTTTTGGTTTGAATTTATTTATTTATCATTAAATCCAACACTTGGATACCTCATTTTGGGTTATCGGTAATAACATCTTTCTTATGTTTGGGTCCTTGAGTGTAAAATCATCCCCAACAATTATGTTTGATACCCTTGATGTTTTTATTTAGATTGGGGTTGGGGAGACTCCTCAGGTTAGTGGTAGTTCATCTCACATACTGATATGGATGGCGGCATGGGCTAATTCATTGTAAATGGTATCATAGGATAGTTTCTCAAAATAAGACTAGGTTTTTTATATTCACCTTTTTTCATTTGGGGGTCAGTGTTAGAAATGAGATAGGACAATCGAGACTCGGGTGGTAGGTCGTGGGAACTACTTTCCTAGTCCTTCCATTGTGTTAGATATCAAGTTTCAATTGGTTATTGGGTATTTTATTTTGAGTTTGGGTTTTGTAGTTAGGTATTTATGGGATATTGTAATGTGATTTTTTTTACTCTAAGTTGTTGGAAGATTTCAGGATAATTCCTATAAAATTCCAAATTTTGGAGTGTAATTGGAAGGGGTTCAAAGAGAACATGGTTAATGCACACAATCTGTCAAAATGTGTGTGGAATGTGTAGATGATTCTGGATAACTTCTAATGGAACTCACATGGTTGGTTCATGGTCTGAAAAACTGTGTGGCCAAACCATATGTAGTGGAGAATATTTTGAATTTTTTTCCCATTTTTTTATTTTTTATTCTTCTTTGGTTAAATATTTTTTTATGGTGTCTTTATTGGAATTTCTAAGAGAGTGAAGTTTTCTAGATCAATTTTTAAAATAAATGTTTTATGATTTTGTAGTTAGGATTGTTGAAAAGACCATGTTTTGGGTGAGTGAGGTGTTCTTATGAAAAAAATTTAACATTTTTACATGTGATTTGAGTAAAAGGATTGATTTTCGGGTTATGTTAATTTTAAAATGATCTGGGTCTGTGGTATGAAATTTTTCCAAATATTTTGGTTAAACATTTGAAAGGCGGTTTTTGACCTTTATTTGTTTTCTTTAAGATTTTGTTCCTTTGTAAAGAATTTTGTGGTGGTTTTAAAATTACATTTTTTTGTTTTGTGGTTATTCTCTTTTTTTGGAAATTTAAAATGGTTTTATTGATTGTGATTTTTTAGAATGATACTTTTTGGAAAGAATTAATAATCCAATGAGTTAATTCTTGGGATGTTTTCCTAGTGATCCGGGAGTTGTTGTTCCAGTCTCTGTCCCTACCCAGACTCGCAATGGAGTAGGAAATCCATGTTCCTATCATGCACGAGTGTTTTTAAACCAATATCCTTCAATATTTTATGGTGATTGGGTCGAGACCAAGTTAGTAAGAAGTTGTTTTTGGATGTTGGAAGAATTGTTTTTTCTTGTTTTTTTTTTTGTTTTTTATCATTAAAAAATTCAATTCACTTTATAGGTTTTGGTGATCATATGAAAGGAGTAACAGACTAAGAAGATCAGATAAAAAATTTGTTAAGAAAATCCAACAGTTTCATTTTTCTATTTTGGGGATGCTTTCTAATTAAGTTTTGTATCGGACTCACATTGTGTCCAGAATGATGTTTTTGATTAGAGTGAGAAGTTGTATAGTATTCTAATTATATTAGAAGATATTTGATAAAAATGGATGATTTTTTGTTATTCAGTAAGTTCTCAAACATCATAAGTTATCTGAAAACTTATTATACAATATTTTTTCAAGAAATGGGGGGTAAATTTTTTTTGGCATATTAAGTCATACAATGTTACACTGATCTTAATAATTTCAATGTATTAAAGAAGTGGTGATAAAATCTAGATTTTTGAGGAAGTAAATGGGATAAAAATTTTAATTCATTCATTCTCAGATCATCAGTATAATAAGTATGAGATGATAAAATTATTTCTTGACTGAGAAGTTTATTTTGGTTGAAGATAGAGGTTTTTTAGAATTTTTGAACAAAAAATCAATTGGATGGTCCAACTCATCGGTTGATCTGATTATTTGAATGCACCGTATCTTCCTAAAGTTTTATAAGATGTTTCATTCCATCATATATGTTTTGCCACCGATAAGTCAGAGGAGTTTATGACATCAATCCATCCAAAAATTTGTTGGTATCCTTAAGGTATCAGGTGAAGAGTTAAATATGAGGTAGAACATAGTTGTTAAGTTGTTGGGAATAATTAACCAAATGTTCATTAGATACTGATCTATAGAATGGGACATGTAACCAATCAATCTGATGGAGTTCAACAATGTATTCAACTATTTTCATAGAACAAAGATTTTTTGTTTTTATTTCGTTAAGATCAAGTGTTATGAATTGTTTCGATTGGGTTAAGATTCATCGGGAAAGACATGACACTGATTAATCAAATGAGAAACAAAGACCATCCCATTAGTAACATATTGGTTTTTCTATTGGGTCAAGAGTCATTAGATGAGTTTTTACACCAAACAATCAGATGTAAAATAGAGACCAATTCATCAATCACACATTGACACTGATAAATCATCAGTAGTTGTACTTTATCAGACACAATCCCATTAGCTGATAATTTGTTAAACACTTAAAGGAAAGGTGTGTTAAGTGTTTTTAATGGGTTCTAATGTCTATAGAAGTTACAAAAATATTTATGACAGAACAGTTTCAAGATTTCAATTGGTTTGGAGAATCGGAATAAGAAAGTAAATTAGAATGAAAAATTGTATCAGACTAAAGAATAATTTATGATTTTGAAGTAGGATGAAGTTTTGATAAGTTCCAAGAAGTTTAAACAAGAATCCAAAATATATGAGAAAATATAAAATATTCAATGATGAATTTGAAATGAAAATGAATTTTGAGTTCCTAGAAATTTGTTTGAGAAGTAAAATAAAATTTGTTTCCCAAACATTACATTGTAGGAACACCAATAAATAGAGGATAGAGTACAACATACTTGTGGTATTTTCACATGTGGGGGAGAGAAAGAACGCTGAAGGTTTTTCGGTATAATTGGAAAAAGAAAATTTTCCAGATAGAGTTTTTTAAGAATGTTTTCTAGACATATTAAGTGTAAGAAAAAATAATTTGTTATAGGGGTTTCCAAATTGGACCAGAATAACATACTGAAATTTCTCTAGAAATATAGAAGACATTTAGAAATGTTTTTGTACTAACTTTACTATCTTATATTTTCCTAGATGATGAATCAATTGATCTATTGGACTGAGTTTTTATACAAATTCCAAAAAGGTTGTTTCTACCTACCTCTAGGTAGGAAAGTGAAGAATTGTATTTTGAATAATTAAAAAAGTGAAATTTGTTTAGCAGCATAGTGAAAAATTTAGAACCAACTGGTGTAGTTTTCTTAACTTGTTACAAAAAATTGTTTCATATCATTTTTTCTAAAATAATCTCATGCACTGTTATATTGATCATAGTGCTATATAAGTGTAAGGGTATTTCTTTGTTATTGTATCCACACAAAATAAATTTTTTTCTATTGGATTGTGTCGTATTGGATTATTTCTAAACCATATTAAGGAATGTTTTCTTTTATTGACTGGTTAAACTTTTATATACTTGGGTTCCTATGGATGTGTGATTTTTTTGTTTCTAGAAAATTAAAAATATTTAATAAGATTCCAAGTTTGTTTTAAAAAAAATTAACAAAAAATTAAAAAGATATCATTAATTCACCCCATACCCGTATCAGTGATTACATTGATCCTAGTTGGGCCTTTTCAATTAGTATCAGAGCAAATGTTCTTTCGTTTACTCTTTGTTGAAAGTTTTAAAGAGAAGTTGTTATAGAGAATTTTAATTATGAGAACAGTAATGGAATTCAGGTATTTGAGGGAAATAATTATAATATTTGTAAATATAGTATGTTTCCTTAAATTATATCTCCTAGGTATGATGTTTTGGAAGCAAATACTGGTGTATTTTTTCCTCTTGTTGAAAATTTTCCTCTTTCATCTAATGATAAGAAAAATATGTAGAGTGATGTGAGAGATAATAATGTTTTACTTTCCTCACTTTTTATAAGTTATCTTCTTATTGTTAAAGGAGTTTGAACAACCAAAGTTGTCTGGGAGAAGTTGAAAAACATTTATGAAGGAAATACATAGTTAAAGAAGGAAATGTTACAAATATAGATGTTAAAGTGTGAAGATCTAAAAATGGGTGAGTTTTAATCTTTTTGTTACTTATTTATAAGGGTGGATGATATTATTAGCACCATAATATGTCTTGGTGAGAATATAGAAGATTCAATTATTTTTTAAAAGATCTTATGAATTATTCTAGATAATTATGATGCCAATTTTTCAACTTTGGTAGATAGAGACCCTGAAACTCAATCTTTGGATGACCTCCATAGTACTGTCATTACTTATGAAATGATAAGTGAGAAAGTTATGAAAATAAAATCAAAATTTGATCAAGAAATGTCCTTAAATGCTACCAAGAAAGTAAAATCTAAGAAGATTATAAAAGATGAAGTGGGTAGTGATTATAAATCCAAAAATGAGGTTATTAATAATCTAAATGAATTTTTATCCCTGATTTCTAAGAATGTGAAAAGAGTTGAAGTAAAGTAAAAAATGGAAGCTACTGCAAAAAAATTTTGAAGTGGATGTGTTGGGAACATTATTGTGAATTCGCCTCAAAAAACGATTTAAGAACATAGTGATGAATATTATAGTAGGCCAAGAATATTTTGGAAGAAAATGGTTGACCAGTTAAAATATTGTTCCAATGGAAAGGATAAAATGTTCTTGTAAATACAAAATGATAATTTTCTTGTCTAAAAATGATGAAGATGAAGACAGTGAAGTTGAAGATGAAAATATCACCAAAGTTACTAGATAAAATATTTTTATTTCAATAGTAAACGATTAAGTATTTGGAATCAATAGTTCTGTAGATGAAGAAACTGAGGTAGAGTTTAATTTGAAAAGTGATTTGAAATAATTTCACAGAAATATTGTAAGACATGAAAGATAAATCAAGAAGTTGAAGAAGGAAATCCCTACAACAAATAATCAAGAATTTTTTCCTGAAGAGAAAGCTAAGTTTAGGGAAGATATTAACTATCTGAAGAATTTTCTTGAAAAATAAAATAATCAGAATGAACATCTAGAATTCAAGTTAAATAAAATGAAAAAGATATTTAACTTTTTCAAAAAAAAAGAGTAATATAAATCTAATCATGGAATTACAAGTTTCAAAAACTCTATCTCTAGAGTTGGAGAATGTTTTGGAAATTGTGAACCTAAGAAATATCAAAAATGGTTATCTTAAAAGGTTTAAAATAAATTTTAAGATTTTCCCATTAA
Organism: Viscum album; assembly: GCA_963277665.1. Classification (NCBI taxonomy): domain Eukaryota; kingdom Viridiplantae; phylum Streptophyta; class Magnoliopsida; order Santalales; family Viscaceae; genus Viscum; species Viscum album. Next base: position 987,463,087 of record OY728159.1, on the reverse strand, counting down.
TAAGAATGCTGAGAAAGTCATGTATATGGACAAAACCAACAAAATTGGACATTTATAAATTACTAAAATTGCTTAGTCCGAAACAAAATTTTCTACCCTACAAATTTCAATAATGTTAGAAAGAAATCCAAATTGAAAAATGATATTTCAAGTGATGATAGAAATCTTTGGACTAAACAATGATCTTAAGGGAATGATAATAAAGTTACTAAAAATTAATGTCCGTGACTCTGAAAATTATTGAAGTTATAGAGGTAAATACTCTATCAATAGGTATTGGTAGTATTGTGGTGGATTTGGGAATACAGCAAGTATGTGTTTCTTTAATCAGAAATATTACAATTATCCCATGAATTACAAAAATCAAAGTTTGAGGGGGAATCAATCTTCTCAAAGGAAGAAATATTTTAAAAGTTGTATTGAATTTTTAAAATAGGTTCCAACCTTTGGAAACTATTTTTTAAAGATATTAACAACTTGGAAATATTAAGAAATGATTTCTTATTTTATTATAAGTACAAAAAAATGTTTATAACAATTCCAAATGTCTATATGTGAATAAATATAAAGGGAAAGATAAATATCTTATTGTTGAAACCACTCTTAAAGCTAAAAAAGGAGAATGACCTTGTATTATGGATAGTGGGTGCTCCTCACATGTGATATGAAATATGAAATTGTTAAATAATGAAAAGGATTTTAAAGAAGGAATGGTGATGTTTTTTAGTGATGAATCTTTCATAATCAAAGGTTTTGGATCTGATATTATTGGGGAAGAAAAGTTAAAATCAAGGAAATTTTTTTATTGATGGACTCAAACATAATCTATAGAGTGTTTCAAAACAATTTTATGGATTAAATAAAGTTTTAATATAAAATGTGGATTTTTTATGAAAAGAGTGTAAGATGGAAAATTTCTTACAAAAGGACAATGAATAAAAGGAAACTTGTTTCAAGTTGGTTAAGTACAGAGTTCATGTATCTAATTATGAAGAAAGTAAACTAGTTATGGAATAAAATTTTGGGACATATGTGTCAGAGAAACATGAGAATGTTATCAAAGAGAGGTAGTGTCAGTGATATTTTTGATATGTCGAGAAAAAGATATTGGTGTTGTTTAATTTTTCAGAAAGGGAAGATTACAAATTCAGTTCATAAGAAAGTTGAAATCTGTTCAACTTGACCTATGTAGTTGATACTTAATGATATTTAGGGGATAGTGAGTAAAACAAATTAGAGATAAGTAATTCATTTATTTCATTGATGATTTTACTCACATTACTTTTGTTATATATTTGAAACATAAATAATATTCTCTGAAGATGTTTCAAAGTTTCAGGAGGATAACTGAAAAGTAATGAGGATATTATTTGAAGAAGTTGTGAACTGATAATGGTGGTGAGTATAAGAATTAAGATTTTAGAAGTTATCTTGAAAACCCTAGAATTAAACATGAGTTCATTGCACCATACACACCACAAAAATAGTGTAACTGAAAGGAATAATATAAGTTTATTTTAGATGGGGTGTACAATGTTAATTGAACAAGGGATTTATCACTACTTATGGAGGCATAAAATGATCATAGAATTTTATATTTGGAATTTGGGTTTCTTAAATCCATGTTATGATGTGAATCCTTATGAAATTTTCTATGATAAAACTTTGGGTTTGAAACACTTAAAAGATTTTGGGAGTCCCTTCATCATATAGAACAAAGGTGGAAATCATGGAATGTTTGATAAGATAGGTAAATATGGAATCTTTATTTGGTTTGATCTAGATGGAAGAGGATATATATGTTTCAACAAATATAAAAGAATAATTTTTTATTATATTGATGTAAAATTTCTTGACAAAGCTAAGGAATATGTTTCACAAACACATACATATATGGAAGATGAAGAGGATGAAATAATTTTTTTTAAGAAACATGAAAATAATTCTAAAAAAATGATTCCACACATATGGATGAATCAAACTATGTTATTTCTAGTGATGAGGAATAATTTCATACATCTTATCCTAGGCTGAGGAAATAGGTGGAATCTCAAAACATTATTGGTGATCAACATCAAAAGGTTAAAACAAGAAGAACATCAATATCTATTGCACATACTTATTTTTATTCAAAAGTTTAATCTAAATATTTTTATGAATATTTTGAGAATCGAGAATGGATTCATGCTATGAATGAAGAGTTGGATCAAATTGGGAATAATGATACCTAGGTTCTTCTACCCAAACCAAAAGGAAAAAAATATTTGTACAAATTTATTGTTCTAGAACAATTTGAATGAAGATGGTGAAGTGATAAGAAACAAAGAAAGATTGTTTTGCAAAGGTTGCTCAAAAATTGAAGGTAATTATTTTGATGATAATTTTTTTCCAGTGGAAAACTACTAGAATATTTCTTGCAATTACTGCACAATAAAGATATAAAATTTTTTAGATGGGTTTGAAATCAGTATTTATAAATAGTGGATTTTATGAATAAGTTTATTTCGAACAACCATGTGGTTTTATTATTGTTATGGATGAAATTTATGTGTGAAAGTTGAATAAATCCCTGTATGGGTTAAAGAAAGTGCTAAGGGTGTGGTATTACAAATTAGATACCTGTTTAAGGAAGTTGAACTTTATGATAGGAAAAGTTATAAGTAATCCCTACATCTAATAATTTTAGGATATTTTCATCATTTTTATTATATATATTGATGATATTATCTTTTATGGGGATGATTAAATAACTTTGTGGAAATTTTGTTGAAGAAATGAAAATGTTGTTTGAAATGTCCATGTTTGGTGAAATGGAATACTTTATTAGGTTACAAATCTCATAAAAGAAGAAATACATTTTTATTTCTTAATAAAAGTATTATAAGGAAATTCTTAAAAAGTTTTGAATGGAGAATTAAAAACTTGTTTCCATATCAATTCTAGTGGGGACCAAGTTGTCTAAAGATGGATAAATAAATTAAGTTTATTTTAAAGAGTTTTGAAAGCAAATTGGATGTTTTTTATATATGGTCATTTCAAGACCTGATATTTTGTATGATATTACTCTTTATGAAATATTCCAAAGTGCTCCAAAAAGAATGCCATATTTAATCTAGAAATAAAATTCTCATAAATATCATAGGAACAATAGATTTTGGTATGAGGTATGAATGTTTAGGGAGAGTTTATCTGTTTGGGTATACAAATGTTGATTGGGTAAGAAGTTTTGGTGATAGAAGATCCACATATAGTGGATTTTTCTTTTTGGGGGATAGTTTTCCAATTTTAAATACTATGAAGAAAAATTCAGAAACTCTTAGCTTGGTTGAAGCTGATTATATTGTTTCCACTCAAACTGCAACACAACTTATGTGGATAAGGAGTCAGTTAGAAGACTTACTTATATAAGTGATGTTACCTCTTCTATTAGGTTTGATAATAAGATTGATATAAATGTTAAAAAAAATCAAGTACAATATTCCCATTCAAAAAATATTGATATCAAATATCAATTCATCAAAAAACATGGGGAGAATAATGAACTCATTCTAGAGTATGTTCCAACAATGGAACAAGTTAGTGACATTTTCAAAAAAACCATTACCAAAGGAAGCTTCTTTAGACTGAGGTTAAACATGGGAGTTCATGCTCTTTCTCTCCAAGTTTGAGGTATTTTTAAATGTCCTCTATATAATCTATTATTTGGATAGTGTTTTCAAGGGGGGAAATAATGTTTCATCAATCTATCCATTGATATGTACTAAGGAAGCATGTATTTACAGGGATTTGTGGGTAAGAAGTGAGATCAGCATATAAGTGTGTGAACTATTATAATTATTTGTTGAAGTGGTTATAGGAAACTTGTTCATACTGGATGAAAAAGGAATATGCTATGAATAAGTTGAAAGTTTCAAGTTCAGGAATAATTTTCGTAAGTCACTACTTATGGACAGAATGGTATTGTTGTTAATGATTCTTTTTTTCTACAATGAGTTCGCTCACTTAGGCTTAGAATTATTGTTAAGAAATCCATATCTTGAGGTTACAAAGTTCAGTGGTTTATGAATCGTGGTTGAAAAAAAAATCCAAAGGGGGTTTTTTGGGGATTATGTTGGTTAGAAGTTTTTTTATATGCTAGAAAAAGTGTTTAGTGTTTTTTTTGTATTTTATTATCATCATGAAAAATAAAATCACTTTGTAAGTTTTTGTGATAGGAATAAAGTAGTACCAAAATTAGAGTATCAAATGAAGATTTCTTAAAAAATCCATCAGTTTCATTTTTGTGTTCTGGGTATGTTTTCTAGGTAATTTTTTTTATCGGACTCAAATTGTGTTCAGAATGATATTTTTTATCAGAGTGAAAATTTTTATCGAAGTTTGACTATCTTTAAAGATATTCAATAAAAATATGATGATTCTTTGTTATTAAATAAGTTCTCAAACATCATTTGTTTTCAAAAAACTTGTGATCCAAGATTTATGAAATAAAGGGGGAGAAAATGTGGTTGGTTTATTAAATCAGATGATGTTATGCTGGTCTTAATTATCTCAACATCATGAAGAAGTCATGATACAAGAAGAATAGTTTTAATGAAATAAATAGGATATGAATTTAAAGTCTTCTGTTCTTAGATCATAGGTACAAAAGTAATAGAAAATGAATTTTTTTACTGAGAAATTTTTTTTGTTGAAGATAGAGGTTTTGAAGAAGTGTTGATCAACTGATCCATTGGATAGGATAATTCGCCGGACAAACCAATTCTTCGAATGCATAGTTTTTTGCTGAGGTTTTGATATAATTTTTGCTTTATTAGAAATAATGTTTCATCGATTAAATGTAGGATTTTATAACACTAATCCATATACAATTTTTTTAATCTTTAATTCATTAGTCTCATAGTTCAATTAGAGGTAGAACTGAGTTTTTAATTTGTTGGGGTTGATTAACCAAATGTGCTTCAGAGATCAATCCATCAGATGGGACGATGAACTTATCAATCTAAAAAATTTTAACAATACAGTAAACTATTTTCATATATCAATAATTTTTTTTCATTTTGTTATGTTCAAGTGTTATTAATTGTTTTTATTAGATCATGATTCATCGGAAAATACTTGACACCAATCCATCATATGAGAAAAGGAGACCGGCCCATCAAATGCATATTGATTTTTCTATTGATTCAAGACTCTTTGGAAAAGTGTTTACACTGAACTATTATAAGGAAAATAGATACAAATTCATCAAATGCATACTATCATCGATAAGTCATCAATTTTTGGACTCCATTCTATGAAATCTCATTGGTCTAAAAATTTGTTAAAAACAAGAAAGAAAAGTATGTGATGTTTTTTCAAGGGGTTCCAAAGTCTATAGAAGTTGAAAAAATATTTATGACAGCATAAATTCAATATTTCAGTTGGTTTGGATTATCAGAAGGAAAAAGTGAATCATAATGAAAATTTATATAAAATTGAAGAATTTTTTATCAATTCTAAGTGGGTTGAATTTGTGAGAAGTTTTAAGAATTTTATAGAAGAATCTAGATGAGATGATAAAATCTGAAATAGTCAAATATGAGTATATTATATCCGAATTCTAGTTCCTATAAATTTGGTTGAGTGGGAAAATAAAATTAGTTTTCCAACCATTCCATTTTCGACACACCCATACATAGAGGAAAAAGTATAATGTACTTGTTGTTTGTTCATGTGTGGGAGATAGCGAGAGAGTTGAAGGTTTTGAGGCAGAATTGGTGGAAGAAAAGTTTACAGACAAATTTTTCTTGAAGATTTTTTTCTGGACAGAAGAATTTTCTAGAAGAAGAATTTATTGTCAGGGTTTCTATATTGGAATAATAAATTTAATTGACATTTATGAGGAAATATAGAAGTGATTTTGAAGTCTTTCCAAATTAACTACACAAACTTATTTTTTCTAAACTGATAAATCAAATGGATCCATCAAACTAAGTTTTTATAAAATTTCCAGAAAGGGTGTTTCTACCTGCTATTGGGTAGGAAAGTGAAGATTTGTTTTTTGAATAATTAAAAAAGTGAAAGTTGTTTAGAAGCATAGTGAAAAAGATTGGAACCAACTTGTAAAGGTTTATTAACTTGTTATGCAATTGTTTTCATATCATTTGTGTTAAAATAAGAACTTGAATGGTTTTATTGATCATAGTGCTACACAAGTGTGAGGATATTTCCTACTTTTTGTATTAATAAAAATAGATTTTTTTAGTGGATTGTATGATTTTAGATTATCTACAACCCATACTAATGACTAACAACTCTTATTGAGTAGTGAACCTTTTAAATACTTATGTTCATTTGTATCTATGAATGTTTTTTTCCATAAAATTAAAATATATTTAATGGGAGGTGAAGGTTATTTCAAAATAAAGTTAACATAAAAGTTAAAATATATGACTAATTCACACATCCCCCTCTTAGTGATTACATTGATCCTAGTTGGGCCTTTTCAAATTAAGGATCCTATAAGGTAATTGAGTGGCTAACCGTGGTTGAAAAGATTTTCAACCTACTAAAAACTCATGAATCCTCTAGGGTGAGGTGAATTTTTCCTTTATTTAAAGGATTGGTTTTAGAGTGGAGGAAGCATTCTTTTTATTCCCAACCATTCGAGGCACTATCTTGGGGATACTTTGAGGTCACCTTCATTCAGTAATTTTATCCTAAAGAAGTGATAGTTGAGAAGGCGATGAGTTTTTTTGGTGTTCTCTAGGTTTATCATCATGTGAATGACTATGTTGAACATTTTAATAGATTACTACCCTTCTACCCATAATTGGATACTAAAGATTCAAAGAAGGAATGGTTCTTTTCTAGGGGCCGTTATTTGTAACTACATTCATCACTTATTCATTCTAGTCTAACTACCTTTATAGAACCTACTTATAATTACATATTCATTGAAGTAATATTAGAAGGGAAACATGTGATGGGATATTATTTGATTTTTTCTGGAGGTATTAAATATTATTTAATTAATGAGAAGGGGAAACAGGGAAGTGATAAAGATTGGAATCCATCTTCTCAACCTACCATTCTAATTTCAGTAAATTAGAATCCATTAGTGTGTTTCTAGTGCTATAAGTCTGGACATGTTAGGTTCACATGTATGTCATCATCAAATATTTTCTATCAGTGTGGTTTTTCTAGTCACATTCATGGGTTTATTAAGATGGTTGGTAATTAAAAGAAAAATTATCTAACCTAGCTTGAATCTAGTTAGTATTTTGTTTTGTTGCTTCCATTGGATAGTTGGAAGATAATAATTGTTTTGGGGAATATCCCCTTTTGTAATTTTTTTTACTCCTTGTCCCATATTTTTCATTCCTAATTTCTTAATTTTTAATTGTTGAAAAATGTTTTTTACCCTATTTCCATATATTTTGAGATGATCCTTCCTCATTAAATCGTGATTCGTGTTTTCTTTTATGAATTTTGTAGACTATGTGTTAATATTTTTATGATGGATACCATGGGGGTGCATTGGGTGCGGGCTAGGTAGACTATGGGAGCTACTAGGTCAAGGTTTTCATGAGGATCTCCATGAGTGAGCATTCTATGAGATTATCCCTGAGTTACCCTATGACTAGTTTCATGACCCAAATTTAGATCCAGGAAATCCCATGTTGACATAGGTGCATATTGGGGTGTTCCTTTTATTTAATGGAGTGAGTTTTCTTGGTGATGTGGTATTGTAACCATTTTATTTAATACATTTTCTCTTGTGGTGTTTTGGTCTAGTTTTCATGGTTAGTGAAATCATGTCTATTTGGTGATGATCATCCTTTTAGGCAAACAAAGATAAATTTTCACTATTATATAGAAATTATAAATGGTGGAGAGACCTATTCTAGGTCTCTGTTTGTTTTTTCCATTCTTAAGGTATGCTCCTTTAGGATGCATTTAATTTGTTTGTTCTATCATTTTGATCTAGGGACGTTAGATGTTCTTAAGGTGGTGTTAAAGTTTTTTCATGTGATCTAATTTGGGACATCGAAGGCTCTTAGGTGTAGTAGTGGATATATTGGTATTCCTTATATCAAGGAGGATCATAGGAGTGTTTATACCAAAAACATATTCTATTTTCTCTTCAATTTCATTTAGAGTGGAGTCTTCTTCTTAGTATTTCTAATTCATTGTTTTTTGGTGAAATATGAATCATTCAATAGTGGCTATCCAAGGTAATGGGTTATTTATGTCCCATTTCCTTGGTTATGTAGTTTGGAAAGTTGGTTAGTAATTGATTCCTTAATAGAGGGAAGGTATTCTTGGAATTACCACTTTTCCTAAGTTGTAAAAGACTTTAAATGGGGGAAAGTGGAATGGTGGTGATTTTGTGACACCGCGATGCCACTTTCTTGTATTTGTATTTGATGGATGTCTTGGCCCATCGAGTTATAGGTGTTTTGATATGAGAAGTGTAAAAATTTAGTGACTTTTTTATTTATCATGGTTAAGAAACATGGTTAAACTAACTATATAGCCTAAGTGTGAATACCCTTCACTTTATAATAGAGGTGATCTGTATGGTTACCACATGGTTTGGTTAAACATGTGGGTAAACCATGAAACCCACTCTAAGTGGGGTATTTTTTTCCTTTTAGCTTATTTTTAATTGGGGTTTCCTCCCTTGGATTCCCCTTTGTTTCACCACCAACATAGATGCATTTCCAAGACTTCTCTCCCTCTCATAATCTATTCCAAGGTAGAACTGTGATGGTTTCTTGGTGATTCTTCACCAGGACTAAAATTTTAGGCTTTCCTTATCCTTCTTCATTGGTTAAACTGTGTAAATATTATTACATGTGCAAATGAAGTCTAGGATAAAAAATCTCTTTCATAATTCTATGTGGAAGAAATAATATTGAGATGAGAGATAGTGTTTTGAAATCTCATGTCCAACATAAGATTTAGTGTTAAAATATAAAATGCATAAAAAACACAGAGTCTAAAGTAAATAAAATATAGTAAGAGAAGGAGAATAATTTGGTACATTAGAGTATGTTATTTTTTTGTTCTATAGGTAGTTGTTCCCTTCTTATTGACGTATTTTGTTTTGGAATTGATATGAAAATACACTTAGTTTTTCCCAAGTATTTCATCAAATATCTAATGAGAAAATAATATCAAGGGAATTTTAAATATATTATATTATCTTCATTTTTATTTAGGAAAAACTTTGATGTATTTGTGTCATGTACGTGTTCATGATTTTTTATATGCATCCCACTTACTTTTTTGTCTCTGATATTATTTTTATAAAATAATAAACTCTATAGAAATATCCATTAAGAAATCATCATGAAGTTCTTCATAAGTTGGTAGAAAATATAAGTTCATTAAATTATTCTAACAGGATTTAATTTGGTGCAAAAAATTGGTTGGATTAATATTTAATAATATAATATTTTAACACTTAGCTTTGGACATGTTTGATTTAAATTTTCAATGTAATAATCTATGATCATTCCTATATTTTAAGAATTATTTAATATGTAGTACAATTTGTTACTTATATGTACGGTTGATCATTTTTCCTTACGGATAATTATTTTTTACTCACAATCAATCACTTTTCATTTTCAGTTGATCACCTTGTACTTGTATTTGATCACTTTGCATTTATAAACATTCATTTTGAATCATTTAATGACTCTCATTATGTATTCCTTCTTAGAAAAAAACCAAAAAACCTAATTTACTATCAATATTAATTCTTATCCCCAAGATTTTTATAGCTTGTCCAAGTTTCTTTATTTCAAACCTTCTTGACATATTCCTTTTAAGTTCATAAATATAATAGAACTACATACCAGTAATCAATATATCATTCACATATAATAATAGTATGATATATGTTTCATCATATCATTTATTTATGTAACAAAAAAGATCAGAATCACATTAACTAAAACATTATTCAAATATAAATTTTTCAAACTTCCTATTCCACTATCTTAGAGATTCCTTCAATTCATAAAGACTTCATTTCAAAAAACAAACTAAATATTACTTTTGAAAAACTTCAGAACCATTAGGTTAAACTGTGTAAATTTTTTCCTCAAAATAACTATGAAGAAAATCCATTTTTACATCCATATGCTCTATGTGTATATCATAGTATGCAACAATTATAAGCCTTATTAGAATATTTCTATTATTAACAAATGCAGGGAAATTTTCAAAAAATTATATTTCTTCCTTTTTCTGAAAATATTTCACCTCCAACCTTTATATGTATCACTTTCCTTAATCAGATTCCTATTTAAAACAAAATACCCATCTATTTTATAGAGCTCAATTTTCTTATGGTGGATCATATAACTCCCAATTATTGTTGAGATTTAAGGAATTAATTTCCATTTTCTTGGATAGATCCTATTGTTTAGATTCTTTTAGAGTAGATGTTTCCTCTGAATTTTATAGTTCCCCATGTTTCAGTTAGAAGTAAGAAATTCATATCATCTCCAAGAATTTGAACTGGTTTTCTGATACAAGTATATATCCTTACTGTATTCTCATTTTCATTAATTAAAACCTCTTTATATGGTAGTATAATGTATTTTTAAGGTCATCTCGATCATTCTCTATCAGATATTTGACTGTCATAACATTCACCATCTAACAATGGTCTACCTAAACTGCCTTCATCCAGTAACCTAATTATCAGAGTGTTTGTATCTAATGTTTTCAGACTGAATTTTTATCTAGTAAACTTATCTTATCACCTTAAACATAAAAAATTTATCTATCATCATATTATTAATCATCTAATTTTTTGCATTCCATGGAATTTATTTATTGAAAACAACTTATCGAATCTAGATATTTTTTTTTATTTTCATCATCCCAAGGGAAATAACTAAATTTCTCATCACCATATCTGATAAGAAATCATAATTTGGATTTCATATCCAACTCATATCAATATTTATCAATTATATGAACTTGTGATATTATTCTAAATATTTTGAGATGTTTATTACCAAACCAAAGTTCATAAATAAGTTCTTATCCTACAGTTGAATCTGGACTTCTTTTCACCATTTATGTTATTGTATTAAGTTCTTATACTCAAATTCTCTAAGGCATTCCAGAATGAATCCTCAAACTTTGAGAATTCTCTATCAGTATTTAATTCATTCTTTTAGTTATTCCATTTTTTGTGGATTATATGGTATAGCCTTCACATTAATGATTCATTTATTCTTTTAAAAATTATAAAAGTTATGATCAGTGTATTCCCCACCATTTTTGGTGCGGAGAAATTTCAAAATTTTATTCACATATTTTTTGGTCAAGGAATTCTACTAAATAAAATCCTGAAACACAACAGATTTATTTATCTTGAAGTAAACCCAAACCTTATGAGTAGCATCATAAATAAAGGTCATAAAGTACAATTCTCCTCCATTCAAGTGAATAGGGTCTCGTCCCCACACATCAGAATAAAAAAGTTATATCTTTTCATTCCTTTGTTTTCTACCATCCAAGTTAATGGAAAATTTATTTATTTTCATAACATACAACTCTCACATCTTCCAAGGTCCATGTTATTAAGTTTGAGTATGAATTTTTCTACTATAAATTTAATATTATTCTCACTAAGGTGGCCAAATATATAGTTACCCATTTTCAAACACTCTGATCATGTCATTTTAATAGTTACAACTGCATCAATTTTTTCTAGTAAGTTATAAGGTACCATTATTAACTCTGTAAGAAATCACCATAGAACCTCTACTGATCTTCTAAAAACAATTTGAAAATTCATTCTAAAACCTACATCATCAATTTTTCTTGTTAATATGAGGTTCTTCTGAAGGCCTAGAATGTGTCAGACATCTTTCAATTTAAAAACACATCTATGTTTCATTAGAATACTAACATCACCTTTCCCAACAATATCCAAAGCTTCATCATTTTCTAAATATAGTATTCCCAATCTTCATTGTACATAATCACCCATATACCGTCACTCAATAGTTAAATAAAGTGTTTCCCATGAGTCAATAAGCCACGACTCCTCTAGAATGATCATACTCAGTAATAAGTTGGAATCTCCATCTATTGTACTAACTAATTTTTTTAGTCTGATAATGTAATACTCCACCTGATTCCTATAGTCTTTCTTAATATAACCCTTATTCCCACAAATACAACAATTAGGACTTGAACCTATTGATTTACCTCAAATTATTCACTCGAAATTATATTCTAAATATTTATTCATCTAATGGTATGTCTAATGAATTCACAATGCATGTCTGGTAGCATTGACTGTACTTATGGATTGAGTTTGAACTTACTCCTACATCAACTATTCATTCAAGTTCAAGTTTCAAATTTTATCAAACACATAAACTTCCTTCTTACTAGATTTTATCACTAATATCAATATGGAATTATAGCTCTCCATAAGAGAGGTATGTATAAGAAACTCCCAAAAATTATCTTTGAATGTTACCTTCACAAATTTAAGTTCCCCTTGCATCATATTAAAGTCATTCACATGATTGGTTATAGGCCTTCCATCTAATAACCTTAAGTTGAACAATAATCACATCATGAAAACTTTATTAAGATATGTTTGTTTCTCATAAATATTAGATAATGATTTCAAAACCATTATAATATTTTTTTTCTTTCTAATGTTGTTTGCAACATTCAATGTAAGAGACATCATGAAAAAATCCAAGGCCCTCATGTCAAACTGCTCCCATTCCACTTTTTCCATTATATCATGACATCTATCAAAAAAATTAAAATCCATATCCTTTGATATCAAAAGATCCTCTAGTTTAATTCTATAAAAGGTAAATTTTCTTCCATAAAACATAATTATAAAAACTTTTTCTTCCTCTGAATATATTCTTTCGATAACAACTATCCAATTAAAAATTAAATAACTTACAATCCAAGGGGATAATTCACATGAATATTGTGAGTGAAGTATAATCAATCATATTCCATTGATACCACTTGTTGGGAAGGAAATGAGAACCCTTGAGAATATTTAATCTATCCATTAAAACCAACAGAATAACTTAACAATATAATGTATATCATATGAATATGTTCATATTATTTCTCCATTATTCAACCAGTTCAGCAATGAAATAATGTTATCAAAAAAAATTCTAATAACAACCTTCTACTTTGATCTTCTATACTAGAACTATAATGAAATATTACCTATTCTCCACAAAAAAATCATGATAATACTTCACAAAAGAAAAATAAAATAAAATGGACAAAATTGATTTATGTGGTTCATAAAAATTTCATACATCCATGGTATAACACTAAAAGCATATTTCATTTTAGAAGATACAAATGAGTACAACATTTTCTCTCATTTTCTCTCTACTTTAAAAAGCCTCATATAATTAATTCAGAAAAAAAAATGTTCAGTCTAAGGACCACACAGATAGTAAAAATTCAGATCTAGGAAACCAACCCTCTTTATAAAGGTCTATATCTGGTTAACCTATTTCATTGACCTCTTATATTTATGGTCATCCTCCCGCTGACCTGAGAAACAATTAATGCACTTTTGTACCACCCAATGAAACTATCCACAGTTGATTACTATGTAAAAACACATGAATTGAGTTTCCTTTCCCAGTAAACACCATTTATAAAAGACTCCATTTGATGACCTCCTTCCCATCATCATTTTATGATGATATTGAAATGTCATAGTAAGAAACCACTGACTAGTAATATTTTTATAATGACTTTTCTCGATGTAATTTTATCTAGTGAACTTCCTTCCCATATTCTATGAAACTGATTAAAATGAAAAAATTCATCTGGTATGTCAATGATCAATGACCTATGTCTGATCATGTTTGTTTATTGACCTCTTTTCAAAATTATTTTCCTGATGATCCTGAATAAGTTCTATAAACCCAACACATGTCACATAAGAATCTCAAAAACAAAAATTAACATATGATTAGTAAAAATATTGATCCATATATAAATTTTAGTTTTATACTCTATCCAAACCTATACCCCCATGGATAGGGATCACATTCTAAACTCCTAAGTGATCTATCATTGAAAAACACAAAATATTTTGTCTATGGGTAGTCTCATCCAATAAAATTGGAACTACCTTCCACTCAATGAAAAATATATGTACTAAGAACAAGAGGGAAAGAGAGACTACAAAAAATCACTAGTAAAATTTATCTCTGAATAGAGTCTTAGAAAAAAACACCCCATCTCACAATAATCAATGGGGAGAGGCCCAAATATAGTAATGGGCTCATTATGACCCTTACTCTATATACACGCCGACTATCAGTGGGAGTAACACTATATTTAATAGGGTGAACTCACAAGTATTTGATCTTATAAAGATAATATGACATAATTAGAATGTGTAAGATCATGATTAACCATTATATGATCTATATAAAAACTTTTGTGTACTAATCAATGATGTCTCAAAACTATAGGTCACCAAAGATGTTATCAAATCCCTAGAGAAAAGATACATTGTCCACCACACCTATGCTTCTATATCTGGTCTGATAAACTAATTCAAGACCCCTTTAACATTATTTTCATAAAGGGGTGATATCATATGATCAGTAAGGGTAATAATATATTATAATCTATTGTAAATAAACATAAACAATAAGTCAGGGTGAATAACTATAAACACATGCCATTAAAATATAATCTTGAGAAAAATATGGAAGGAATAAAAGATGATAAAATAATGTCGTATAAATAATCACATTAGAATGAAAATTAACAATGGATATTCTACTAGTTGGATAATCACATGGATTATCAATAACTAAACTCATAATGATGTAATGAATAATGTAGGATATCATAAAAAACCATCAAGGCTCGGGCCAGGACACCATATATGATCAAGTAATACATCAGCTAATAACCAAACCAGTTTGTCTCATTATACCTACCATTGCATAGAAGGGTTATAGCCAGACCCACCTATAACTTAATAAGTCTAATTTATTCTTCATATAAAATTGGTTAAACATAATCAACATATATATTCATATTAAAACTAGTATATGAAATAACTTTCCCTAAGCAATAAATATAATCATAAACCATCTAGTGTAATATAATGAATGGAATTAAATTAGAACATCCATAGTCAAACTAATCATAAAAAAATAAATAAAATATGGTAGATGGTATCCTAATAAATCAACCTTATATAATAAAAATATCCAACAAAGATTTTTGACCTAGGTGAAAATACTCTAATAAAATCATTGAAAAAATCTTGAGAGAAATACAACTTTTACTTTGAAATCATTTATTTAAAAGGATATGAAATTGTAAAATAGAGAATTTTATTTGAAAACAACCATGTAAAATTGTAAATTATTTCTCAAGACATCAATACACAATAAAATTGGGTAAATATTATCATTCTATATAAGTTAAAAAAACGTTCCTTTTAGATTTTGAAAAAAAATTAAGGATTATTTTTAAAAGAATGTTTGAGCCTCAAAAAATGAATAGATTTTTTGTATCAGATATAAATCCACATAAAAAATTTATAAATAAAACATAATATAATAAAAAAATTCACACATAATCATAACATGAAATAATCAATGGAGTATAAGTTTAACCCAAAGAATGGAAATTGGGTTAAGAATTCACTTACCACTTTGTAAACAGTGGAACTGTATGCCCCATAAAATTAATGATCATAAAATGAAACATTTAATGACATAACGATAAATAGATTCATGATATGATATATTAAAGGTAATTATGGACATTACACACAATAAATAAGGTTTGAATGGGGAATATATCTCACATTTGTAAAAGTGAGATAAGAAACCCTTATCTTATATCCAAAAGCATTTTTCACTTGTAATTAAGGTCCTAGATAATAAAATTTGTTTCTTTAATTACTTAATCCATAAACAATTAAACATGTATTTTATTTATTATAATTTTATTAAGTTCATTTATGGTCATTTCGATGAGTTATAATGTTTAATTTCATTGTTTTGGGAGCGTTCATTTCATGATGTTATGGTCGGTTCCCTTAAGTATAAATATGTGAGTTCTTGTAAAATAGGAATATATTCTTCAAAAGTAAAATTATTTAGTGTTAATGAAATTATATAATTTTAAATATTCTCATTTATCATTTTTTATATGTTATGAGGATGATTCATTAGATAAAATGTTGATGAAAATGTCCTAATTATTTTGGCAGTTTTTTTGACCATCACAAAATTATGTCAATTTATTTAACATAATTTTTATATATTGGTTCTAGAACAAGATATAACTAATAATTTATATATTAAAATCTTATTTAATAATAATAATGGTTTTATGTATAGCATTGAATACGGTAATGGAAAATGAGAACTCGTCTTCCAAAAAGGTGGTGAATCGACCCATCACGGATGATTTTTAATTTTTAAAATAAAATGTGGCGATAAGGAATTTGATGATGGGTAATAAATTATCACAATAAAGTTTTATTATATATATATATATGATACTGAAGTTACTATGCCACTTTGGATAGGGTAGGTTAGGTGAGGATAAGAAAAGAAAAGAAATTAAAAGGGAATGAATGAGGATTTTACCTCTTGAATATCAACTCCTTGGAATTAGTAATAATATTTGGAAGAGAATTGGTATGAATTTACACAATATTCAAGGATTATATGGTCTGAGTATAAGGGGTGGTTAGGGTGGTATTTATAGGGGAAGAGGGGTGTTTTTTGATTATTTGATTCATTTGTTTATTATTTTTTCTCAAGACTATCAATAGTGTTGATTCATGTAACTAATTATAGTAACTAGTGCATGTGATTTTAAAATAATGGGTTATTACCTCGAAAATGACTCAAAAATTCTTGTATTTAAATTTTAATGTTAATACCATAAATTAGTGTATTTCACTATTCATAAAAAATCAACTAGTTTAGAAAAATCCCAAAAATCACCATTATTATTTTTCAATGAGTAGATTTCAAAAATGGTCCTCATTTTTGGAAAATAATTTTCTAAATATGATAGAATTAATTTTTAACTAAAATCAACATTTTAAAAAAAATACCAATTTTAGTATTATAACCAATTTTACAACACTTTGAAAAATTAATTATTGTCTCATAAAATTATATTATAACTATAATGCAACAAAATATTTATTTATGAATCTATTTTATGAAAAGAAATATTATTTTCAATCATTGTATTAATTATAAAAATGTAAATAAACATTTACATTTCATAAAAATACAAACAACTAATTTTTCATTTTGAAAACATTTATTTTCTTTCTCCATTATATAAATATATCATTTTTTAATTTATGAGATACCTAAATTTTATTTATACATACATAGGTGAGGTTATTATTATAATGGATAGATTTTTATTCCTAATGGTCACATTACTATTTCAACATTCATGTTAATATTTAATAGTATATCACGGTTTGTTTAAGCTCGGTGTTGTGTGTAATATAAGATATCGAATAAATTGAACGTATTTAAGAATATACATATCGTAAAATATTGGGGTGTTATATTCTTCCCTCCTTCAAAAAATTTCGACCTTGAAATTTTCATATGTATTTCCTTATAAACTGATGAGGGTGGTTCTTCTTCATAACATCCTCAAGTTCCCACATTTTTTTCCCATTTTATGGTTTTTATAAAAAAAATTTACTAGTCGAGTCATACGATTTCTCAATACTTGATCTCTAGTGTCAAGAATCTATATAGTCTCTTCACAGTAAGATAAATCATGTTCTAATTCTATTTCTTCATAGGTGAGTACATTCATTAGATTTGGAATATACTTCCTTACCAAATATATGTGGAACGCGTCATGTACTTTAGAAAGGCTAAGTGTCATTTAAAAATGATAAGTTACAACTCCAATTATTTCTAGAATTTCAAATGGTATAATGTGCTTGGGGATCTGTTTACCTTTCTTATCGAACCATATGAGATTCTTCCATGGAGATACTTTCATAAAGACATGATCTCCCACTTGAAACTCCAAATCCTTTATCTGGTTGTCGACATAACTCTTTTTCTAACTTTGAGAATATTTAATATGAGAATAAATAGTCTTTAACTTTGTTGTTGTCTCTTAAATAATTTTTGGACCTGTAAGTTTCCTCCCACCAACTTCATCCCAACAAGTTGGAGTACGACATCTCATTCCATATAATGCTTCATATGGAATAATTTTAATACTATAATTGAAACTATTACAGTAGGAAAAATTACAAAAGGTAAATAATGATCCCACGTAACTTGAAAGTCAATTAATTATGATATCAACATTTATTATAACATTTAAAGAGTTATTTTATACTTTCTATCAGTTTGAGGGTAATAAGAAGTACTCAAAAGAAGCTTAGTATCCAAATCCTTATGAACACTCTTTTAGAATTTTAATATAAAATAGGGATCTCGATTAGACATGATCAATAGATGTGAACCATTAAGTCTTACAACTTCATTAATTTTTATTCATACAAGGTGACCCAGGGGAAAATCCTCCCTTATAGTGAAAAAATGAACAAATTTGGTAAGTCGATCAATAATTACCCATATTGAATCATTATTTATTATAGTCTTTGGTAATCCGATGACAAAATCCATAATAATTTCATCCCATTTCCATGTATAAATAGGAAAAGGTTGCATAAATCCTCTAGGATGTTTTCTTTCAGCCTTCACCTATTGAAAAACTAAACAACTTGAAATATTATCATCAATTTCCCACTTCATATTATTCCACCAAAAATGTTCCTTCAAATATCTATACATCTTTGTGATACCAAGGTGTATAGAGAAATTTGACCTATGAGCATCATCCTATAATTCCATTTTTAGCTCGATTATAGAGGGAAGACAAATTCTTTTCCCAAATTTCAAAATTTCATCTTCATATATGAAGTCTACCAATTTCACATCATTAAAAGATTTAATTTTCTTTTGAAATTTTTCATCTTCATAGTAAGAACTTTTTATATTTTCTCATAAATATGGTTTGGAAAACATTTGAAAAAGTAGTGATGGTTCATCTTCCTTGATTATCCCTATATCCATCTTTACTAGATCCATATAAATAGGAACCTTATCAATCCTCATTTTGTTCAGAACTTCATGATCCTTTCTACTCAATGCATCTTATACAATATTTTCCTTCCCTTGGTGGTAGTGTGATAAATAATAAAAATCCTTGAGTATCTCTATACATCATCTTTTCCTCATGTTGAGTTTTTTCTATGTGAAGATATATTTAAATCTCTTGTGATCTATATATATCTCACATATTTCTCCATAGAGATAGTGTATCCATATATTTAAAGAAGATATTACATATTCTAAATCAACATCATGATTTATATAGCTCTATTCATGAGTTTTCCACTACCATGATGCATAAGAAATAACTCTATCATTCTACATAATAACACAACCAAGTCATTTCTTTGATGCATAATTATAAATTATAATTCCACCATTTCCCAATGGTGGAGTCAAGATCGGATCATTCACTAATCTCCTCTTCAATTCTTAAAATAATTATTCACATTCTTTTTTTCAAATAAACATAACACCTTTAAGAGTATTCTTGGTTAAAGGATTCGCTAATTAGAAAAAATTATGAATGATTGCTGATAGTAACATGCTAATTCTATAAAACTATGTAACTCAGTTATGTTTGTTGGTGTATTCCATCCATGGTTTGCCTTTGTCTTTATAGGATCAACTGATATTCCATTCTTAGAGACAATATGGATAAGAAATGAAACTTTTTGAATCCAGAATTCACACTTGCTAAACTTCCTATAAAACTCTTTTCTTTTAACACTCTCCATAACAATCTGTAAGTAGTTCTCATGGTCCTAGTAGATTTTGTATTACACTATGATATCATCAATAAATTTCACAAAAAAAATTATCAATATATTCCTTGAATAATATTTTGAATAGATTTATAAAAAAAAGTGGATGAATTAATAAGTCCAAATGGCATTACTATACAATCCTAATGTTTATAACTTCTTCAAAACATTGTATTTAGAATATTTTCCTTCTTTACATGCAATTAATGATATAAAGAATGAAAATAAATATTTGAAAAATGTTTATCTCCATGAAGTAGGTCAAATAATTCATCAATGTGAGGTAGAGGATACTTATTCTTTATCATAATAGCATTTATCTCCTTATAGTCAATGAACAACCTCATAGATCTATCTTAGTTCTTAAAAAAAATAGGTTCTATCCAAGGTGAAACACTAGTGTGTATAAATATCTTATCACTCAATTCCTATAGTTGTTTCTTTAACTCTATTAACTCCACCATGTCCATTTTATTGGGATTTTTTGACATAGGTCTTTCATCAGGGATTAAATCAATAGAAAACTCAACTTCTAACTCTGGAGGATGTCCAGTTAATTCCTATAGAAATACATAAATATATTCTTGTATAATAGGTGCATCTTTAATTTTAATATTTCCTTTTTCAACATTAGGTTTTATATAATCTTATTCTCTAAGAATTTCATTTAGAGGAGCTATTGGTGGTGGATCCAGATATGACTCAATTTATAAAGTCTCCCCTATAAAGATTAGAAATTACATATCTTCATTGAGAATAATAATTTCTCTCTATTTGTAATAAATTTTTGTTTTATATTTTTAATTATAGTTTATATCAAGGATTATATCAAAATAAACCATAGGTATGATAATAATATCAATAATTATATCATGTTTATTTGTCATAATATGAACTACTTGACACATCTTTATTGAAATAAGGTTTCCACTAAGAGTTTTGAATGAAAAATCCCTTGTTAAGGTCAATTGTAATTATCTAATTTTTATAGAAAACTGGTAAGATATAAATTAATTCAATGATCCAAAATCAAATAGAGCTTTAGATAAATTTTAGGAGATGATTAAAGTATATGTCACCACATCATTTGGAACTTTAACCTCATCTATTATGACTGTAGAATCATAGCCTTGTTCCCTTATAATTTTTTGGGGAAAGTTTCCTTGATTTCCAGGATAATCATGTGCATAGTTTCCCATCTCCTTATAGGTAAAGCATTAAAAAAAATTGACTTATCTCTTTCCCTTTTAATCACGGGCCTGGTGGCCTTTTTCTCTACACTTATAACAAACTTCCATTACTAATAGTCATGTTCCATGATGTTTCTTTCCACATTTATTGAATGTTATAAATTTTATTATTCCCTTCTACCCTTTTTCCTTATTTCCTTTCCAAAGTATTCATCAGAATTATTCTTATCTTACTTTCCTTAAAGTCTATATGGATTGGAAAATTATCACTTTATATTAATGGAACATGATACTATATCCTTGTATGATGGGAATGTTTAGGAGACTAGTTCCTTTTATTTAATTGTATTAAGACCATCAAAGAAAAGGTCAATATTTCTCTTTAGATTATGTATATAGTATACAGCATGCCTTGATAACCTTATAAATTTAGAATCATTCTTAGAAACGTTTTAATCCTCTTTCCATCTCAGACTCAAGAATTATCTCTCCACATCTTCTCATTGTTCATGAGGTAAAAAATTTTCCAAGAAAATTTCCTTAGAATCCTTCCATTCCTTATTTGAAATTTCTTACTCCTTTGTGTTTTTAATTAATAACCACCATTGATCCATATATCCAAACAAATGATAAAATAAAATGATAACCTTCTCCCTTTCATTAATTCCTAAATAAAGAAATATATTCTCTAAGGAACTTATTCATTTATCAACTACAAGTGGGTTTGTAGTTCCACTTAATGATGGAGGTTGTTCTCGTATGAAGTGGTCTAATGTTGTTACACTGCATTGTGGATCGGTTTGCTCTATAAAAGTAAGGTTACTACTCATACCATGAGTCAATTTTCCCAGTATAGTTATATTTCCCTAATCTATGTTTCCCAAAATCTAGTTTCCAAATTTTATACTAAACTCTCTCTAATACCAACTATAAAGACCCTGACCCTAGTAGCCCAGAGTTAGTTCCTTTCTTTATTAAATTCGTACTAGAACAAGTGGTAACATCCCAAAGTACAGAATAGATTAGTATATTTGGAAAACTAGATACAAACATAAGTATTACATTACAACTTGAATTGAAATACAATAAAGTGACTCCATTGGAAGCACCCCTCTTCTCCTAGATTATCCATGCATGTCAATCATAATATAAGAAAGGAGTGATATCATATTCTTGGTAAGGGTAAGAATATATAGGAATATATCATAAGTAAACATAAATAATAATTCAAGGTGAATAACTAAAAACACATTCCATTAAAACATAATCTTGAGAATTATATGGAAGGAATAAAAGCTGATCAAATAATGCCATATAAATAATCATATGAGAAAGAAATTTAACCATGGATATTCTACGGGTTTAATAATCACATGGATTATCAATAACTAATATCATAATGAGGTAATGCATAATTCAGGAAATCATAAATATACTATCAAGTCTTAGTCCAGGACGTCATACATAATCGGATAAGACATCAGCCAATACCCAAACTAGTTTTTCTCATGAGACCTGCTGATGCATTGAGTGGCTATATCAGGCCTTTCCCGCCACTTACTAGTTCCAATGAATTCATCATATGAAAGGGGTAAAACATAATCAAAATATACATTCATATTGAAACTAACATATGAAATAAATTTCCCCAAGCAATAAATATAATCATAAACAATCCAATGTAATCAGATGAATGGTATCAAATTAGCACATCCATAGTCAAAATAATAAAAAAAATAAAAAAATATAGTATATGGTATAATAAGAGTTAAAAATAAAATAAAAAATATCTAACAAATATTTTTGACATAGATGAAAATAATCTAATAAAATCATTCAAAATTTCTATAGAGAAATACAACTTTTTCTTTGAAATCATTTATTTAAAGAGCTATGAAATTATAAAATAGAAAATTTTATTTGAAAATAACCTTGTAAACTTATCAAGGATTGATCAAGACATTAATGAACTATAAAATCAGGAAAATAAACTCATGTCATAAAAGTTAAAAACATTCCTTTTAGATTTTGAAAAAGAAACATTTAGAATAGTATTTTTAAAATAAAGTGTGAACGTTAAAAAAATGAATAGATTATGTGTATTAGCTATAAATCCACAAAAAGTGTAAATACAAAATATGATAATAAAAATTTGTTTCATGAATAATCATAGAATGACATATTCAATGGAGTATAAGTTTAACCCAAATAATGGAAATTGGGTTAAGAATTACCTTACCACTTTATAAATAGTCGAACCCTATGCCCCATAAAATTATTAATCATCAAATGAAATATTTAATTAAATTAAGATAAATATATTAATTATATTATATATTAAATTTCTTTATATACACCACTCATAATAAATTAGGGTTTAATAAGGAATTTATCTCACATAAGTAAAAGTAAGATGAGAAATCCTTACCTTATGACTGAAAGCGTTCTTCACTTGTACTTAATGTCTTGGATAATAAAATTATATTCATTAATTAAATAAAAAAATACTTATTAAACATTTATTTAATTTATTATAATTTTATTAAGTTCATTTATGGTCTTTTAAATGAATTATAATAACTAATTTCATTGTTATAGAAGTGTTTGTTTCATGGTTTTATGGTCAATTACCTTGAGTATAAATATGGAATTTCTTTTAAAATGTGAATAAATTTTCAAAAAGTGAAATTATTTAGTATTATTGAACTTAAATAATTTTAAATGGTCTCATACATAATTTTTTTATATGGTTTGAGGATGATTCTTTAGATAAAATGTTGATGAAAATATCTTAATTTATTTTGGTGGTTTTTATGACCATCACAAATTTGTGTCATTTTATTTAATATTATGTTTCTATATTTATTATAGAATATGATATAACCTATAATATTACAATTTTATTTAACCATAATAAGGGTTTTATGACCATCCTTGGATGCGGTAATAGAAAATCAAACTCATCATCCATGAAGGCGGTGGATCAACACATCACAAATGATGTTTTCATTTTTAAAATAAAAGGAGAGGATAAGGGATTTTATGATGGATAATACATTACAATAATAAAATTACATTATATATATTATACTTGAGTAACCATGATAATTTTTATAGGGAAGGTTGGGAGAGGATAATAAAAAAATAAATTAAAAGAGAAGGAATGAGGATTTTACCTCTAGAGTATCGTCTCCTTGGGAACCTCCTTAAGACACTTGTATTTGGTCTTTTGGTAAGACCAAAAGTTATTGGACATGGAGAAGATTATTGGTAAGATAATTAGTTATAAATATACAATATTAAAGGATTATAATGTGTTAGGAGAAGTGGTGGTGAGGGGTGGAATTTATAGGGGAGGAGATGGGTGTTTTTTATTATTTTATTCATTTATTTATGATTTTTGGCTCAAGACTATCAATAGTACTGATTATTATGACTATGTATATTAAATAGTATAGGAGAGTTCAAAATAATGGGTTCTTACACCATCAATGACTCAAAAATTCATGTATTTAACTTATAATATCAAATACAGTAAATTACAATATTTAACTATTCATCAAAAATTTAACTATTTTAGAAAAATCACAAAAAATCACATTAACCATTTATTGATGTATATATTTAAAAAAAATAGATTACATTTAATGAAAATAATTTACTAAATATAGTAAACTTAATTTTTAAATAAAATCAACATTTATTCAAAAAAAATACCTATCTTAATATTATAACTGATTTTACGACACTTTAGAAAATTAATTATGGTCTCACAAAATTGTCTTATAATTATAATGAAACAAAATATTAATTTATGGATCTATTTTATGAAAATAAACATTATTTTAAACAATTATATTTATTATGAAATTATAAATAAACATTTACATTTCACAAAAATACCAATACTTAATTTATCATTTTTATAACATTTATTTTATTATTCCTCTTATAAATATATCATATTTTCATTTATGAGATACATAAATTTTATTTATAATTTCATAGGTGAGGTTATTATTCTAATTGATAGATTACTATTCCTAATGGTCACATTTCTATTTCAACAGA
This sequence comes from Viscum album, assembly GCA_963277665.1. NCBI lineage: Eukaryota > Viridiplantae > Streptophyta > Magnoliopsida > Santalales > Viscaceae > Viscum > Viscum album. Next base: position 987,437,881 of record OY728159.1, on the reverse strand, counting down.
CATGTTAATATTTAATAGTATATCATGGTTCATTTAAGCTCAGTGTTGTGTGTAACATAAACTATTGAATAAATTGAATTGATTTAAGAAGATACATACCATAAAATATTGGGGTTTTATAAGCTACATGTCTACTCAGACTATCTACAAACTTGTAGATCAACTACACTGAAAAAACACATGTCAGAATAAGGCCCATGCAGGGGTGAGTATAAACATACCCAGTAAGACACCATGAAAACTGTAAAAGAAACATAAATAAAGAAGTAAAATAAATTCTTGGTATGATAGTTACATATGATGAAGATGAAAAATAGAACACTAAATCATATTAATTCTGTCAGTGCTAAAATTTCATACTAAAAGATCATATGTGAGAGATAAATATAAGAATAATCTATATATTTTCAACCACTAGATGTCTCGGGAACATAGAGAAGTCTTAGTCATCTTAGCTATGAATCATTAAATCTTTACTGCATAATCAAACAATAATGTTCAGATCCTTAAATAGTCCACCACACCAAAATTTGATATCTTATTTCATGTCCCCAACAAAAAAATACCATGAGGTGTTAAGGAGTCACATGTCTCAAAGTATTATACGTTGCTTGGGCTTTCCAACTATGACACTATTTCCAGGAAAGTATAAGAAGGGGATCCTTCTCATCATTGAATAATTCTATCTAGTCAAGGGAAACCAAATCCTTTTAATCATCAGTACTACATCATTGATCAATCATCTATGCTAAAAACCCCATGTAACCTCTCAAGAACATGTGGGGGGTTTCATACCTCACTAGAAAACACCGTAGGTGAAAAGTTCTCCTCACAGAGAGAGAGGATCTTATGCATAAATAAATTAGGGGGGTACTTAATCCCACCCCAATATGAGATATAGGATCCCATACCTAAGTGAGTAAGTTATATACTCAAAAACTATCTATAAAACATCTCGTGGATATGGGATCTTTCACCCTAAGTGTAGGGTGAAATTTCAAAACCTAACTGTGTGTTAAGATAGAGGATTGGATGCCCTTAGTATATAGGGGATATACTGAAATATTATTAATAAATTGAGATATAGGATCTCATGCCTATCTGAATGAGGGAGATACCAAAACCCTATTTTTCAAAGAAATGGAGAACCTATACCTCATCAGAAGAAACCTCAGTCGAGATGATACCGACTCCAATATAAATTTAGAGATCACACATGAGTATCATCATTAACCCTATAAAGATAAATAAAAAACCTACATATCTAACATTTTAAAACCCCTCAGTTGGATGAATAGATTAAACTGTTATGATCTATGTGGAAAAATTCTTAGCATATACTATTCATTTATCAAAAATAGGAAACAAATGAAAAATGTGCATTACATTGTATCAAGAACATATGGCATTACATGATGGGACCCATAAGTCACACAATGAGTTGAATTAATGTACCCAATATTGTTCTTAAATCTTCTATATTGATGTTTGGGTCATGATAATTCAAATGGGTCATCAATCTGATGACTCGATTAAAATTTATGCCCGAAACAAGATTTAATATCAATAATAAAAATGATAATAATAATATTATTATTATTATTATTAAAAATAATATAATATTACATAAAAAGGGGAGTCTGAGAACTCACATTTCCCACCCTCTTCATCTATACAAGTGGGGGTATTCACGCACAACTACCCCACTCACTCTCTAATTAGGCACATGGCATGTTCATCCCCATATATCTTCATTATTTATTTTCATTTTTAATTTTTTTATATGATATGATTTCAGGGGGTGAAAAACATATCCACCCCTTTCACTACACCAAAATCATTGTGGTTGTTTCCACTATGTTTTATTCAACCATTGTTGAGAAATTCATTGCTCATGAAGTATCTACACATCTCTAATTGAATGTTCCATATTTTTTTGAGAATCACTTTACCCGCCACAACCTTCATCATCAAAATCCAACAATCACACATAGTCTAGGGATTCAATCATGTATCAAATTAGAATAATAACATCAAATCACTGACCTACTCATAGGATGTTTATTAATATGTGAATAAAGGTGGGTAAAAATAAAAAAAATAAAGTTGAATATCATTGATGTCCATTGAAAACTCAACCATTGATTGTTGGTGTGTAAACCAAATAACAGATAAAAAAAACCATGATAATAATTTTATTCAAACTATTTATACATTTTAAATTAAAAGGGATATGTGAAGTCCAAAATCATATTAATATTTTCAATATTTTTTTGTAAAACATAATATATGGAGTGAAATAGAATAATAACAAATCCCTAACTCATAGAGAATCCTCAATGCTTCAATCCATTTCCATTATGATGCTCACCACACCAATGTCACCATGAATTTTTTCTTATTACAAATATATAACATCATTTCCACCAAAGAAAAGAAAAAAAAAATCTTTACCCCACCCCACCCCCCCCCCCCACTCTAGTGATATAAATAGAGGAATTATAGTTTTATCTACAAATCATTCATTTTATAATGAGAGAAACCCTAAGAGGGGTTAAATCAGAGTGTTAATAATTTAAACCTTTTTTCTTTTTTTACTTGTTAATATCTATTAATATATTATTCCCACATTGGTTGGATCTATATTTTTTAGGACCCAACCATCTCGATCCATGAACATGATCATCTGACAACATGGGTCTTTTTAAATACCTTGGTTGCCTTCCTATCACACCACTGACTATTACCCACTAGGGTCACTTATCATACTAACGATTGTCCCCACAAACTAACACATATTCTTTAAATTTTCTTTTTATCACTCACACACACCCTAGGAAACTTCCCATGGGGTCACCCATCCTGACACTACTTTAAAAAATCATGCTAAATTATGGAGTTCTAATTAAGTAGGCTCCTTAAAAGAAAGGTTCTCCTTATTGACTTGGGAAGAAACATTTATTCTATTAAATATCACTTTTCCAATGGTTTTACAATCCCCCAACATCTTAAAAAAACTCTCATTGTGTACCCCACACATAAAACCTAGGCAGTGCCTATGGACTTCAGGATAGGTATTAGAAATGATACCATTTTTCATGATCTATCCTCATTGAGTAATGAACATGATCATCTAATTGCATGGGTATACAATAATACCTTGGTTACCTTCATAACACACCATAGGATATTTCACATAGGGTCCTATTATCATACTAATAACTTTCCCTATGGTCCAACACATGCTCGTTCAGTTTTATTTTTCCTCACTCACACACACCTTAAGAAACTACCCAGTAGGTCACCCATCCTGACACAACTTCAGGCCCAGAACAATTAAATGTGGAGTTCAAATTATTTTGGTTCCCAAAAAAAAGTTTCACCTTGTTGACATGGGTAGTAAAATTTATCCTTATGAGTCTTGATTTTATAGGGGTGTTATAGTTTTCAACCAATTTCTTGATTACCATTTATCTTGACCTCACTAAGAGATAAACAGATATACTGGAAAGTAAAACATCGATTGGACACATGTATATTTTATTTATTAATCATTAATATATAATCCATGGATTATACACTAAAATTGTTTCAATAATACCATAATCAATAAATATTCACTGGGTTTTTTCACTTACAAGTTTCAGTTATGGTCACTCCACATTAGAATCACTGCCTTTACAGGTTGTTGGATTCATTCACTCCTCACCCAAGGCACACTGCCTCTTCTTTATTTCCAAAAAACATTAGTGAATGATCTTACATTTTTTATAGACTTGTATCACTCTTAAATAGATAAGTCACATGATTTTTTTCCTCTATTAAGCATGAGACTCTGATTACATCAAAGGTTCTAATTTGATGCCCTATTACACTTTACTTTACTTCCTTTACCTTTTTCGATACCAGATAATATCAATACCTCAATGTGAGGGTTGATTCTATTCCTTTCATAATAAAAAACATCAAAAAAACACTCTATATGAAGAAAATTCTAATCTAGAATTATCCCTAATATGGTATGTCTCATATTCTTGAAGAAGATCTATGTGATAATGAAACTCAATCTTAATTTTCATAAATATTTTTCTTTTTTTCAAATATTTTTATATTTCATGTAACTTTATTACATTTTAAAAACATACTAATTCAAAGGAAGTTTTTAACTTTTTCAAAACTCTAAATTTCATGAAACTCCATCTTTCATGAAAGTGTTTATTTGTTATTTTAGATGCATAAACCTTATTTAGGACAGTTCTTTTTTGCAAGATTACCTTCACATAAGACAAAGGTTCATGAAAAAGGTTTGTTTTTAGAACTCAGGGATTCAAAAAAGTTACTCAAATAATTAAGGGGCTTGTGTAACTTATTTCATGAAACTAGTACTTTAGATAATTTAGAGTATGTTAATCTCAAAAATAACTCTCAGTAGAGTCTGTCCCTTATAGGACAATACTGACCCTTCACATAACTTTGAAAACCCCCTTCACATAAATCCATTTCACTTAAATTTATACATAATTATTCATTCATGAAATGTAGTTTCACATAACTTCCCTTTTCATGGATCCATTTATTCACAATTTTATACCTATTTGTGAAACTCTATATTTGTGAAACCTTGATATTTCATGAGACTTCTTCCTTTAGCAATATTTATTCAACCTTGTTCATGTAACCTTATTTCATGGAACTTCTGTAATTTCTTGAAAATTTATCATCTATCAAATCTTTAACACCAAAATTAAAAAAATAAAAACTTTAAAAAAAATAATAACATTCAAAAAAACTATGCACTTACATGAGAATCCATACTTAGCCAAATTTTTATGCTCACACAACTATTCACTTTCATGATATTTTTTCCTCTACTTATAAACTTCTATGTAAACTTATATATAATTTCCACATAATTTCATAATCATTTATCTGCATGGATGAATAATTACTCTAAAATTTATCATCTAATAATATAGTTAACACTGGGAAACTATGTCATTACTCACCCTGGAGATTCATCCACAACTTCTGAGAATCTCCATTCTTATCATCTTAATCTTAAAAAAATGTCACAACCTTCTCATACCTAGAACTATGATGTCAATATATTACCTTAAACATATTAAATATCTTCTTCCATAAATTCAATATCTTCTTCTCTTCTATCCTTAGGGAAACCAACCCCCCCCCCCCCCCCAATCTTTTCATGAAAATCAGATATGAAATTATCTTCTCAAACCACAAATCAAGTCTTTAATATATAGATATATCAAGTTATCTATTCACATTTCTCCACAAGTGCCTCCATGTGAACCTCAAATCACCATGTATTAAACAAAAACTCATACTTCAGAATAGAACCTCCTTATATATTATCATCAAATCAAACAAATAACCACTTTTTTCAAAAATCCAATTAATTAATTAATTAAGATAATTAATTAATTAATCTTCCAGTGATGGAAAACATTCATAGGTATTGATGTGAACCAAAGTTATATCATTCCTAGGGTAAAACCTATTTTTAATTCTTATTTGTGGTGTTGATTTTCCCATATAACGTTTTATTTAATATATATAATCATTTCATTGCAAATACATTTGTTTGGGATAAAAATAAAATTTTATTCTAAATATATTTTTATCATGGTTTTTAAGCTCTTTAAATTCTATGCTTGATCATTCTAGGGGTAAACACCACTCCCTATAATCAATAAAATTATCAAATAATTTTTCTAAGGTTATATGTTTGGGTAAATTTACCATTCTATCCCTAAATAGATCTCGAGGCTTCAAAATATAATATTGATCTAAGTATCATTCGAGAAAAACATGGGTCTTTACCACAAAATCCAAACTCTGTCCCTAGGACTCGACCACTTTGATATTACTTTTACCAAACCCAACACATTGGGACCCACTTTAATCAGCAGTAAGACAAGTGTTCCACCCCAATCCCACGTCAAATTGGTCCAGAGCTGGTGACTAGCACCAAGTATGTATATCACAAAATATGGTAGGTTGTAGCCTATGTCAAATTAGAATGAACACATATACCAAATTCATAAAATAAACTACAACACTGGTGTTATATATATGAAACCAACTAAAATATATACAAAACAAAAGTGTGACATAAAATACAAGTAAAACACAAAATAAAAAAATACCAAAGGATCTTTATATATATTAAGACTATGAATCTATTATAAATAGCACCTTAAAATGATCCTCGTCCCTTCACATACTCTTGGATCGATCTTCAACTACAATAACCACAACCACCATCACGAAAAACTATGTTCCACCACGCATAACCAAGAATCACTGGGCGCTAGCTCCAAAAAATCCACACCAAATCCATGTCCACCAAGTCAGACTATAAACTCTGAATCAACTATATAGGCAAAAAACTTGTTGGTAAAATGCACATGTAGCAGTGAGTACAAACATACTTAGTATGATTCTTTGAAAATTAAAAATAAAATACAATAAACAAGTCGGATCAAACTCTAAATAGTTTGGAATAAAAAAAAGGAAATATATAGATGAACTTTTTTAATATATTTTTTATGGGTGAAAATTTTTTCCACCCATCTTAGCTGTAATCCTCAAAGGTTGCATCTCACAGGAATCTGGGGATGCTCAAATTATCAAAAAATCCATAAAGTATGAAATTGATAGCCCAATTGTACATCTTATATCGAAGGAAACTAAGGGGTTCTTGAGAAGTCATCAGTGTTGAAGAATTAGATATTCTCAACCTCTCCAACTACCACAACATCACAAGAACCCATATAGGATGAATCACTCCTCATAAATTCATGTACATTAGTCGAGGGAGTATAACACATTAAAATCCATTTTTACCAAGTTACCCATTTAGAAACCCATTGGGGAATTTACACATTGACCAAGTATAGTTATTATTCAAGGGAGTACTAACCTTCATGATCATAAACACGTGACTATAGGTAATCACATGACACCTGAAAAAATTAATGGAGGACCCACACCTCATCAAGTAGAACACAACATAAAAAATTACCACACTATAAATGAGAGTATCACACTACAGATGAGAGTAGAACATATTATATGAGTAAGGATATAATTCCATTAGTAATATAGGAGACTCTTATTTTTCTAAGTAGCATATAATAGGAAAGGTGTTGGAGTTGGTTCCCTAAAACCAACTTCTAATTACTTTATGATTAGTTATATTAATGAATTTAAATTTTTATAAATATTATTATCACAACATAATTATTATTCTATGTTATATAGTATTTGATAAAGTCCTAAGGGTGATTGTAGCACTGAAAGGTCATAGAATTTTCACACTATGATGAGGACCTAGAAGTGTCTTTATAGTTCTCGTAAACATTATTTCTATATCTGGATGATATCAATTTGATGGGATGAAAATGATACAAGATATAAAGTGTGGAGACTCATTGGAATTTGAGACACCTTATCTTGGGCTATTCTCTTAGTAATCTTCAGTGCTTGAGATTATGAGAATATAACATACTAATTGAAAATCCACATTTATATGTTTCATTCAATTTTACTATTTTTTGGTGTGTTTAATTATAATTATACTTTAATATTATTGTTAATGAATATCATGATTCATATACTTTAATGTATTTTTGAAAACCATGATGACATATACTCATGATGGAGTAGGATATGTTGGGTACATCATGACTGACATTTTATTGAAGAATAGTACAAGAAAAGATTTATCCATTAAATTATTTAATAGAATATGATATCCCAAGACCTTTGATGGGAATTAAACTACCTGATTAATTCTATATCCATGGTGGTATTTAGGGTAAGTTAATTTTATAAAATTCAATGAAAGAGACATCAATCATATAGGTTGATGATACTGGTATGCAACCTTCCTAATTAGAGATATTGAGGTAAAGGTATTATATTACATAGTGTATGTTCATATGAGGTTACATTTTATTGAAACATTAATGTATTTCTCTAATGTTGCCTTGGAATGTTTATAGATTCTAACCATGTACTTTAGGTAGTGTAGTATAATTCCACTAAGAAAGGGTCCTAGAGGGTCGCACATTGACTGTACTCGTATCCTCAGTTAAATTCCATATGCATTTAACATATTGGATTCATATTATTATCATAAGTGCTTTAATGATTATTCATGTTTGTTTGATGACAAATATTCAATCACCAATTATTTGAGAGAATAAATATATGATTTAAATATTAAATAAATATTTATTCCCCATGTAACTATTTTTTTAATTACATGAATACATAATATTTATTTATTCTATTTTATTCACAAGGTAGAATAATATTTATTTATCAAGTCATGTGAATATTTAATAAATATTTATTCACTAATTTGGTGAATGTAATATTTATATATTTATTAGTGAATAATGCACTTATGTTTGATTAATTAAATAATTAGTCATTATTCAATGCCTGATAAATATTAAGGATGATTGGAAGACTGAGTTTGATGGTCTGGTAAGAAATATAATATTAAATATTATTTGAATAAATATTAATTTATTTATTTAATAAAAAATAATATTTATTTTTTTATCTGTGATTTTACCTCATTTCATGTAAATAATAATAATTTTAATATTATTTTGACATGGGGTTCACTAGGTATTAATAAAAATAATAAGGTCACTTGTGGAGTTAATATTATCTAACCCTAGAACTATTTAAACTTGTTTATGACATTCTCTAATTAACAGAGGCACATTCTATTGTAATACCCAATGAATTATAGAGGGTATTCTCTCAAGACCTAGAGAGATCTCACCTAGAATGCTCTAAAAAATACATAGGTTTTATCCTCATCCACCATAGAGAATCTACTATCCCTTCAAGGATTTAGTTTAAATAAACATTGATTATTTCAAGTGATAGATTCATCCATGCTAGCACCCAGATAATTCTATGATGATGATCAAAGGTTCATGAAGCACATGTGGATCAAATTTAAAGTAAATCCACTCTCTATTACTCTTAAAATGATGGAAAAATAAGATTTCATCATTTAATCATTGAAAACAAATAAATAATTCAATGAAATTTTATTCTTTAATTAAAAAAATATTATAGATTATATTTGAAAAGACCTTCTCTTTTTGGTTTAAGTTCTATTCAATTAAACTTTGTATTAATCATGTTGGACATAAAAATTATTCATCATTTACATCACTAATAATTTAAGGATTATGATAATAATATGAGTTGGTTATGACCTACAGTATGCTTCTTCAAGATTTGTAAACATCAAGTTGTATCAAAGGAATCACATAATAATTTATAATTATTTATTATTCATTGATCGATTATACACAATTATTGTTAGTTTTTCAATTCTATTTTATTGATTATTTAATCCAAAGTTTAATTAAATTTTTTTATATATATTAATATTCTTATTTCAAATCTCATATCATCTTAAATAGATTAATAATGGATTAACAATGATCAGAGATTAATCGGGAGGTGCTAAGAATTCTGGTCGGGAGACAGGGATACACGACATTTAACCAAAAGTACTTGTCATGATCGTAAGTTAACTGCACCAAGAAATGTCATGGTATACATGAAGAACTAAAAAATAACAAAACCTAATGCATTTAATGAACATTTTATATTTATTGGGCCATCCTGGAACACAGTCAGTTGGACCACATAGTGTGTAGTTAGCATACATGTCGTGTCGTCTATATAGTTTAGTAGTTAAATTCGTGTTAACCATGTGATTAAATACGCAACATAAACCATGTGAGAATGATATTATATATCATTAATAATATATACAATGTGTATAAGGCATAAAAATCAGGTGTCTCATTAATCTCCATGCCCGAAGAATATATTGAGTCAGCCGATGAGTTATGTAGACATGTAGAAAATGAAAAACATGGGGTGTATATCATTAGTACATGTTGTGTATCTTGGACAACATACATACTAAGTCCCTAGGTGTCTATCCTAGATACATAGGAATTAATGAACATGGTTTTTAGCTCATTAGTAAATGCTATGTAGTCACCTAGTGGGGAAAAATATTAAATTACATAGAGAATAATTAATTGCATCATTAAAAACCTAATTACAATGTTGGAATCTAATATGTTGACTATGTAATAAGGTTTGAAGAATTAATAAGTGCTAAATTAATTCCATGTAAATATATATAATTACTGGTTAATCCGTTTATTTTCCATGTTGCATTTATGATTGGTATCTCCAAGAGACTTCATATGGTCATTAAGATAAAGGTAATTAATTAATTAATTAATTTAATTAATTCAAGAATTTTTATCTTAATAATTTTGAATGGATTGAATTGAAGGCTAGCTAGTGTACTTTTGTTTATTCATTGCATATATGTGTATGAACATGAGCTTAGACCAGACTTTTTATGTGATTAGTTTATTTAATTTATTATTTTATCGTTTTTGTAATATTTTATTAAATTAAATAATGGCATGTGATTCATTCCTCTCCTCTCAATAAATAATGACATTTTTCCCATAGTTTTATTTATCTAAATCTCCTCAACCAATCCTTTGGTTCCCCTCACCTATGTGTGAGTAAAATTATGTAATGTATGGATCTCCTGGGTGAGTGGAGGTCATTCAAGTTCAGATCTGTGGTGAAACCAATCCTGGAGGTACACAGGAGTACAAGTGCAATGTTGTAGCTCAAAATAGATATGGTTCCTGGATTTATTTCCCTAGGTTCAAGTGTTGGTTTATCATCCAACATATAAAGAAACTATTAGAGAATCTCATGGTCATTCTAATTTATTTAATTTAATTTTCTTCAATTGTATGAATAATTATTTATGGATCGTTATATCATTAAACTAATTAATTAACAAACATGAGAGATGGAATTAAAATAAATATTATTATATGTGTAAAATTTATCTAGACATGGTTAATCACATAAATAAAATATTATTAATATTAAAAGGCATGTAATAATATAAAATGGTAAGTTTACACATAAAGATAAAAATCCCTCAAAATTAAATATTAAGTCAGTATAGCCATCCACTAACTGGGTTAAAATAAAACCATGGTTCAATGTTCTTAATCAACCCAAGTTGGGATGATTTCAATTAATAAGAAATTTTAACATGTGTTATTTGGTTGAATTAACATAGTTCACATCAAGGGATGACTACTCAAGTAGGACTCGATGTAACTAAGAGGAAAAGCATTGAATAAATTATTATACATGTTTTTAGGATATGGGATTCAACTCAATACATCAAGGACTAGTGAGTTAATTTGGTTGGAAAGTTATAGCTACCTAAAACCCTCAAAATAACTTTTCAGGACCAATTATAGGTTATGAGAAGGGGAATATGGATCCTTTCCACTAGAATTTCCATGTGAGGAGATATTATTAATCATCACATTAAGAGAAAAAAATGCAAGGCCTCAGTGAGGACATGTTACATCTGCTTCCCAGTTTTAAAAAAAAAATTGATCGTTGAGTATCCTCCTCCATTCTGGATGTAGTCCTCAACTTCTTCAACATAGATAATATTAGCCTCTCCCTCCTACTTTCTCCATCATCTCAAGGTTCAGAGTTTCTCCATGGTGTGTCACCTTCTTTCCTTCCCATTCTTGGTGCTCAAGTTGGCCCTTCTATGAAGGATGTTCTCCTTGGTGCTCTGGCTTTGCGTTCTTGGCTTCTTCCCCCTTTCCATATATCCCTATGAATCCTCAGAAAGTCTCTATAGTGGATGAATATCCTACTATCTCCTTCTTATATTAGGCCCTCACGCCTACTTTGGAGCTTCAAAAATGGATGTTGGTGGCCCTTTTTGGAATCAAGAAACCCCCTTGCTGTTCTTTGAGGATTTTTTCAGTTCATGGGGTTTAGATTCTTCGGTGTGGGTATATATGCTCAACTGGAAATCCTTTTTAAATTTTCTTTGCTCTAGGGAGTATTTCATGAAGACTTTGTCATCTCAGTCCTATTATTATGGAAATTAGTGTTTCAACCTATTCTAGTGGTTGCTGGGGATCCATGTCAGGTGAAACTCATCTCAGGCTGTGGTATGGCTTATTCTGCCAGGTCTTCCTCTCCCCTTCCTCAATGGACCTTTTATCCATTATATTTGGAATGTTGTTAGATATTTTATATGTTCAAATAAATATTTGATTCATCTCTTGAATGATTTTTATGACCACATATGTGTGTAGATGGATATCTCTAAGAATCTCCCAGATCACATCCTTCTTCAGGATGGTGTTTCCTTTTTGTGGTGGAAAAAAATCATGTATGACTCTCTAAATCACATTTTTATAACCTGAAAACTTCACGGAAATTCTCTCTCAATATGTAGAAAGAATCATCTTGGATTTCAGGGTTTGGTGGCATACTCGGTATCATATCAGACTCCTCCTTCTTTGAAAGGATAATACTAGGGTAGTGAAACCACCTCTTCCTGATTGGTAGATTTTCAGGTTGGTAGTTCTCACAAGGTTCCCCCCACCCCATCCCTATAATACCCTCTTATACCCTCTCCCCCAAAGATCCCTTCATGCCTTTACCTGGTTGTGTACTACCCATATCGACAGTGTGAGGTTTTTCCTAGATCTTTCCCCATAAATTTACCTAGTGTAAATTCAATTCATATCCCTTCTTCTCCCTCTCTTGAGATTTTTTCTCATCGAGGTCCCTCAATAACCTCCCCTATACCCCTTTAAATTGTCTTTTCTAACTTATCTAACCAATATTTTTTGAGTAGGAAATAAGGACCCCATAATGTTCCCCTATCACCTTCTCTCCAATGTATAGTGGAATGATAACATAATATAAATCAAAGTTGGAGCAATTTTTCCTATCCCTCTAAACCAATAATCCTCTAAAATCAGGCTTTAAACATAGGATCAACCTCCCATGATGTCAATTTTTTTGACCTGGAACTCCTAAGGCCTAGGTACTCATGTGAAAACTGATTTCATCTACAATGAGTTCTACAAATGTAAGTTATCCTTAGTTTCTATCTTAGAGTCTAAGAAAGTAGCATCCAAGATCTCCACCTTCACTATCATAATAAAGATGAATCATTTTATGCATGATCATACTTAGAACCAGTATGTTTAGATATTCTATAATTAGAGAATATTAGTGGAGGGATTTGTAGCTTCTTAACAGTTCCTAACCACCAAAATTACTACAGGTGTGAATCACTGTTTTATTATGTTTGTATATTTCTAGTGTGACTCACAGTCATGTGAGTATTTATGGTAGAACCTCATATCCTTCAACCCAAATAACTAGGCATGGTTTTTGGGTGGTGACTTCAATGCCATGTCGCATCCTTTTGAGAATAAAGGTGTACACCTTATTTAGGAAATACAGCAATGACTTCACCTGATTTGCATCCCATAATGGCATGTTGGATATGGGATTTAAGGGGGATAAATTTACTTGGTGTAACAATCCTAAAGGTTCCAACTTCACTTGGAGTCATTTGGGCCTCCAATTTGTCAACATATAAGCTATATCTTCCTTCATAAAATTTACATTCTCGCACCTCTTCTACACCATCTTGTATAACTCTCGAATTATTGTGATATTTAAATCCAGAATGGAAGGAATATCTCTCTTCTTCTTCTCAAGTAGTTGGGTATCTGACCTAAGTTTTCACTATGAAGTTCTTTCTTCTTGGTATATACCATAATATGGTACACATTGGTCCAGGATTCACAAAAAGATGAGACACTTGAAGAAGGACCTACATGCATCAAATTTTAATCTCCTGACATCAATACATGATATAGGCAAGATTAATATTGATATATAAAAGATGTAATCTAAACATGATGAAGGACAGGACATCGATGTTTTTAGTTTTATTAAATTTAAAAATATCCTTCTATAAGAGAATCTCCTGATTATTTAATTCCTATATCATGATAAATCCATGGTCAAGTGGCTACGTGAGGGAGACAGTAACACTGTATATTTTTATGCTTGCATCAAAGATAGTTGATGCCTTAGTAGTCCCAATATTCTTTAGGAGGATGGATCCTTTAAAAATGAGTTAGTTGTTATTGAAAGTATGGAAAAATTATTTTTAAATCTATTCTTCTAGTCCCTAACCCTTCCATGAAGAATGGGTTACCTCATGGTCACAATGGGTTATTTAAGTTTATTCCCAATGTAGTGTTGGTTTCCAAAAACCACCTCCTAGAATTTTTTCCCAAATAAAAAGAGATGTGAGAGGACGTAGTATCTATTAATAGAGAGAGAACTCTAGGCCCTGATAGTTTTCCAAGGTTTTTCTTTGTGTCTTGATATAACATAGTGAAAAGTGATCTGATTATAGCTGTGAAATATTCTTTTCAAGGTAGAAGTATCCCCAGGATGGCTTGTGCTACCACCTTAGTGATTATCCCCAATGTTAAGTACCCTACCTCCCTTAATTAATTGGTCTATATCAAGAAATTATTGAAGACATCAACAATAGAAACCAACGTTCCAACATCACTATTAAAGTGGTTGTGGAAAAATCATTTAACAAGATTTAATGTGGATTCATCCTAAAGGTACTAAGCCTCATGGACTTATCCTCTTGGGGTATTGATCTATTTTTTAGTTGTTTTAGCTCCCCGTGGTTGTCAATCAGTTTTATCAGTAGGAAATGTGGCCTTTTTAAATCAGTGTATGGGTTGAGATAAGTGGGGACCATTTTTTCTACTTTATTTATTATAAATCAAGATAATCTAAGAATATTCATAAATAATAACATGTGAATATGGAACATTCATCCTTTCTGGTGTGATTATAATTTCTTGGGGGCGTCTCACCTAATTGTTTCAGTTGACATAGTTATTTTTATTGATGTAAACTCCAACTCCATTAGATATATCAATATAGTTCTTAATAAGTTTTTTAAGTGGAGTGGGAAAATGATTAATCATGATAAAATTAGTGTTTATATTTCAAGGAGGTGCTCAGAGAGGCGAGTGATCAGTATTTAATCCAGAATTACAGTCTATAGAAGGATCTTCCCAATGGACTACTTAGGAACTCTTATTTTACTCAGAAGGCTCCGTATTCTGAATCTGGATAAATTGGTTGACAATGTCACTTATTAAATCAATAAATATAAGAACATATTTTTATCCTTTGGTGTAAGGATCACACTTTTTAATAGCATGATATTATAAATCCCCATGAATGCCTTCTTGGTTCTTCAGGATCCTAAGGCATTCATCAGGAACATTGAGAATATTTTGACCACTTTCACCTAGGTCTCCCATGCATAGGGAAGATACCATTAATAATATTGGTCAAGGATGTATTATCCAATATAATAGGGTGGTGTTATTTTAAGGATTGTGGAACACATGATAAGTATGGCATGGTAGGTTCTTGAAGGATGCACCCTATATGATAAATTCATAGCAAAGAAGTATGACAAATATCTAGGTTTGCCGACAAATTCCTCTTAAAATATATAGAAAATCCACCAAATACACATCCCTCATCTCCAGGACCATGCACGTTGGATAAAAAAAGGTTGTAATTAGTTTCTGGTATGAAAAATAGGTAGGTAGCATGATCGAATTCCCTGGATTCCCATCTCTTGATATAATGTTTAGACAAGCATGTGAGTTTCCTACCTTTACCTAGGATATTTTAAACAATTATCATAAAGAATTATTCTGTTTCATCAAACTAAATGAAGATCTAGACAATTGTGTATTTACAGAGTCTTATTCAGGTTCCTTTTCATTTAAGGCCTATATATCAGTGTTAATCTACTCCCTTAATCATGGCATATGGGGTTATCTTCTTTGTGGAAAAGAACTCCCTCTGAAGTTAAATTTTCTCATATGGTTCTTATGTAACCATTTCATACCAACTGACATTGTGAAATAAAAGGTAATTAATAAATATTTAAAATTCATATGTTTCACCTTCCTGAATACTAAGTTGAATGACCACTTATTCTTTGGAGGTGAGTAGGCTAAAACTTTGTAAAACTCTATTTGTGATTTCATTGGGTTATCATCTCTGATTCTACAAGGTGCCAAATTTATCCAAATATGTTTTCAAAGTAAAGTAAGGAACAACATAGAGAATAAGTTGAACACTATAATTTTATCTACTGGTTATTGGGTTATTTGGGAAGATAAAAATAAATCCCAGATTGAAGGAACCTCGTGCACAGTGATGGCTCGCACTGCTAGAATTTGGGGGGTGGTTTCCAATCTGGTTATTCTTATAAGATAATGGGAGGATTACCCCACTCTACATAATTTTTTAAAGAATATGTTTTTTTCTATCCTTAGTCACAAGAGGACCCCTCAGGGTTAGTGGATTCACTGTATACCAAATGTCATCAGGTTGAAATCTAATACTGATAGCTCATGAACCCATGGAATCATGAGGGGGATGTAATGTTTGAGATCCCAATGGTAATGTGTTCAATACTTTCATATCTTCCTTTGGGTTAGGGGATTCTCTTCAGGAGGAGGCATGGTACTTGGTTAGGGGTCGTGAGGTTTGAATTTCTAAGAATATCTTGCTAGAGATGGATGAAATTGATTCACTTACAATCTATAGTTCCCTTAATTACCAAATTCATACTCCTTGATCCATGTATTACCATATCTAAAGATGTTGGAATCACATCAATGTTTTGGTAATCTTACAACACATGTGGCATGAGGGAAATTGTTGAAATAGTGGGTTCCCTAGACCCAACTATGTAGTACTTTTGATTACCATATCATGTGTACAGTTATCTATACATGATGTTATCTTACCATTATAGTGCAGACTTTTTTGCATCCACTATAATAATGGTGATGTCCAAAGATTAATTTTCATGTCAAGAGGTTATAGAAGATCCCAGAATATAATGAGAACCTCGAGATACAATGACATTGATCTTAAATATATGTTCTATAGTCTAGATACATCTTACTGACTGGACATAGTAGATGTCTAACTATCAGGTGTTGGGGGCTCATAAGCATTGAGACTTCTTCTCATGAAGTTCGCACTTGGTGATCCTTAGTAGTGAGATCACGAGGATAGACCCTCCAATAGGAACACCACATGTTTTGGGTGTCATTGGTTGTTCCTATCTACAGACATCTGTATTGGTGTCCTAACTGGAGACCATTACCAATGTATATCATTTAATTACATACTTTGATGCAAGGATAAAACCATGGTAGTAATTTCATGGCGAGGTAGTTTGTGTCAGGTGCGTCGTTAGTGGTATGACGTTGGTTGAATGATCAAGAAAGGATTTGTTGCTTCCAAGTTTAGGAAGTTGTATATCTCAGGCCTGGTTGATCAGAATGATTCCACCTTCATAAGTCATTGGCCAAAGCAGTAGAAAGGCAAATCCATCCGGATAGATCAAAAAATAATAAAACAATATAAGGGCGATGACACAAGAGTGTGTCCTACTTTATGATATATTTAATGACAAAGAGACTATAGTACACAGTCAGTGTTCGTAGGTTGGTAGTCATTGAAATGACTATCCTTATCTCTATAGGGGCCATGAAGGGTTTCTACAATCCGCTCTTGGACTGTGGATTTTATTCACTGCTATCGAGATGAGGGCCTAGAGGGTCACGCACAATAGCGTATTCAATAATATTCCCTATTTAGTTGAATAGGTATATTGACATAGTTGGCCCCGATATGGGGTCCAAGCATTTTCCAAGTTGTTGATCACCAAATGAATTAAATAAATTCATTAATATTCAGGTTATGAATATTTGGGATTGAACTTATTTAATGTATTAACAAGTTTAGTAAGTACGATAAAATATTAATCGAATGAATATTATTTTAATATTCAAGGTTCATTTAATATTAAGAGGGACAGCGAGTCGAGTTAAATGGCTCGGATTTTATCACATAATATATTTCATATATATTACAAGTATGTGATAAAATAATAAATAATATTAGCACAGTTAAGTTCATCAAAAATTATTTATTTAGTGGACATTAAAATATACAGGGACTGGGGAACCCAACCGGGTATTTCTCAACGTCTTTATAAATAAGAGAGGAGGCTCTCTATCTTGGGGGTGAAATTCACTATTCATTCTTTTGCATGGAATGAAAGTTGAGAGCCTCTCTCTCCTCCCACTTCTTAGAGAGAGAAACTCTCAATCCAGGATGCTCGGATTGGGATATCTCCTCATGCATCGCAAGATCAATGATGTGGTGATCATCGGGACGTCGAAAGTATTTTCGGATCGCCGCACTAGCACCCGGAGTTCGACGATCTGTGTTTCTGTGGATTTTGGAGTGCGTGTGGAAAATCTAGATGGATCATGCTTTGGATCTTTCAAGAGATGATCTCCATCGGCTAGAAGCAGTCGACCGCGCCTTTAGATTTAAAATGGGTACGTTTTCATTTTAATTTTGTGCTCTTAATAATCTACGCGAGATCCTCAGACCTCTCCAGGGCTCTGATCATCAGCGATGACAAGTTCCGTCATCCTGCCGATGAAAAATTTAAAATCCCCAGCCCACCGGCTTCCACTGTGGGCCCCAGAAACCTAACAGTTTTATCAAAGTTATTCACGTAGATTTTCTGAGCCAAATATAGTTAATTTTCATAAAATTAAGTATAGGGTTTAAAAACGTTAAAAATAGATCAAACCGCGTTTCAATCCAATTCTGAACGACCAAGATATGGTCAATTTAAATTTTTGTATTGGATCGAATGTGCGGTTTAATCTCAGGTACTATATTTTATTTTATCCAGGAGAACCGATCAAATTTAGATTGGTTCGATGGATATAATTAAAATTTTTAAAATTAAATAATTTCCACAATAATTCTATTATTTTAATAATAATTATTTTATTATTAGAATAATGTAATAATAATAGATTATTATTTTATTTTAATAATTTTATTATTATTTAATTTTAAAGGATATTTAGCCTTTAGAAACTTGGAGATGGTGACTTGACTCAAAAAAAATATGGTGGAAGAATACTTCAAAAAAGGGGGGGCAAATAAAGACTTCAAAAGAAGTCTTGTTTTAAAAAACAAAAAGGAAGGGGAGGTCGTCTGTGCGGTCAAGCAAAGAAAACCAAAAAAACAGGGATGGGCTTCCACGTGGAAACAAAAGGGAAGAACAAAAAAAGACAACAGCAGGGGGTCCGAGCGGACCCCCTCCCTTCCTCCCGCGTGGCACACTGCACCGTCGTGCCCCCTCTACTTCCCATTGGGCTACACGCCTGCAGCATGAGGATGGCGCCCCACCGCACAGGGGCGGCCTGCTGCACCACCAGGGAGTTGACCGGCCGCCGCCCAAGTTCCCTCTGATTGCGCTCCTGCCGCACCAAGTGGGCTCCTCCTCCGCCTTCCCCTCTCCCTGCGCTCCCTGCTGCAGCACCGGGACACCATGCCAGCACTACACCCTACTCCTCAAACCACACTGGTGCTCGCCCAGGCACTCTCCTGCAAGGTGCATCCCCATGTAGGAACTACCGTCTCCCCTTCACACCCTGTCTGCTCCCCTCTGCCGCGGCCGCACTCTGCTGCACCCGGCTTCCTCCCAGTCACCCAGCGCGATGCCCCAGCAGACCATCCTGGCAGCAGCTTACATCCTCCTCAAGCGGACCTGCACGGTGCAGTGCCCTCAGCCGACCGACCCGCTCGGGCAGAACCAGGCACGGCGCATGCAGCGCCGCGGAGTAGGCCGCCGGGAACCACCCAGCTCGGCCACTATCGCTTTTCACACCCCGGGCGCCTGCTCCTCCTCCGGCGGACCCACACGGCGCACCCATGTCGCTGCCTGGCCTCTACGATTAGACCACAGTCTTCTCCCGACCGTGCGCTACAAGTCGTACCACCCTGCACAGCCGGTTCCCTAGTACGCAGCTCCCACGCACTACTGAGAGAGGCATCATCTCTAGCACTGGTAGAACATGTAGCACACTCTCCCCGGGCAGTAGGTACCTAGTTCAACTTGACCTGACTGTGACCGGGTGGGTATGCTCAGCCAGGATCGGGCGTGGCCGGGCCTGCCCGTCCCAGAACGCCCTTGCATGGGCCTGGGTTAATTAATTAATATAATTAATTAATTAAATTAAATTAATATGTTAATTATGGTTTAAAATAATTTTTTAATACCCGAGGATTAAAATTAATTTAATTTCTGAAATTAAATTAATTAATTAATTAATTTAATTTTAAGTATTAAAATTAAATTAATTGGATGACCAATAATTAATTAAATTATTTGAATTTATTAATTCATTTAATTTAATTAAATTAAATAACCCTCGTACTTATTTATGCATTTTAATTTTTATCGTGCAAAATTTTATACCCGACAACTGGTTTTGAGCACCGACCCTAGAATGTCTGCTTTTAATTATTTATTTATTTAATTATTTAAACTACATGCGATGTGTGTAATTAATTAAATGACGGTTTGTGCATCATCTTAGTTTTCAGTTAAAATGTATAAGGACCCACGTGTCCAATTTATAAGATGTACATTTATACCCCTATCCCCCTCACCTGCACGCGAGTATTCTTGTATCACGGGTGGAGACTATGCAAAGATGAACGATGTGGACCCCACCAAGACGAGGTGGTGCACGTTGATGAAGACGATGCATGACGACACGCGGATTCCCCCAAGACGAGGTGGTACTCCAAGATGTGATGTCGATACTGCAGAAGACCAGCAGACATACATGATAGGGCAAGCTGTATCTAGTGTCAAGTTTCGACATAGGTATGATGCCCCTTAGGTCACATAGATGCTAAAGACCATTTGGGTAGTAGTATGGCTTTTATGCATTTATTTATTATTTTATGCATTTTAGAATAGCGGGAAAAATACATAATATCATAGATAATAAAATGCATAAAGAAACGGCATATGTTTTTCTATTAAAGTTCATTTGTGAGCGCGGCAACATAGATGAACAAAATTAATATAAATGGATTACATTTGTTGAGAGAAAAACATAAAACACTTAAAGAAAATATTAAGTCACCAATAGCCTTCCATCATTCATGTTTAAACAAAATCGGGTGTTCGAGGTTCCGGTTCATGCCTTTGCTGAGGGTGCCTCTTACTACCGGGGAGTTCTTATTTATTTAGTGGGTCGACTTAACTAAGATTACAACAAAGATATAGCCTTATCTAGTTTTTTTTAATTTTAGAGTCAAGCGTTGAGTAAATCATTAAATGATTTTTGAAGCTTGGACTTCACTCAACAGATCAAGGAACCGCGGGCTAATACAGTTGGCTAGTCAAAAGCCTACCTTGGACCCTCTAAGTAGTAGCGTAGTCCTAGCTTGTAGACTATGAGGGAGGTTTAGGGATCCTTTCCACTAGAATACTCAAGAGTATTCCGATTCTATTACAGAGGGATCCTAGAATTAGAAAAATTAGTGGGAGACATTTAATGATTAAATAATCAGTAATGTCACATTAGGTAATCACATAAAATTACAATCTACTAAAGTATATTTGTAGATTATGGAAAGCAATACCACAATAAAACTTCAATAAATATTAGACAAAGTTAATTTCTAAACTAAGCATGAATTTCCTAAATGTAGTATAGGCACTTGCACACATTACCACTACAATGGAAATTCAAGGTGATTGTGTCCCAACCTGTTAAGACATCTCAGGAAGCGAGGGTGTAAAATTTCTTTCATGAGACTCATGAATAAAGAATATGATGGATCTATCATAATGCTATCATCAAATTATAATGTTAGTTTTGGTCACTACATCAAGACTTGGATGATGATCACATGAAGTCTCATCTCTAAGATCCTTTCGAGGAGAAAGTGAAGCAAGATTTGAATGTGATGGTTGCACTCAGTTTATATAAAGTGAAATATAGTTCATAATCTTTCATTCCATCCCATTTCTTATACCTTTTACACCCAATTACTCTAGTTTTGTTTAAGCAAATAAACTAATGGTATAGAGTAAGCACTTCATTACCTTTAGGGTAATATTCTCCAAGTAATAAGAATATTGGAGGTAATGCCATCTTTTATTCTTATGGTGAATACATTGAATGACAAGGCGAAAAGGCCTATGGAAATTTGTGCCAAAGGCACCTTTATAATTTCCTTCAAAGAAAAGTGGTTGGTTATTTAACATGAAGTTATTTTCATCACATATTTAAAAAAATTTATGGAACTTTAAAAACTGAAATACAAGAAGCAAGTACCCGCTTCTTGTTCAGTTTATATTCATCAAATAAAAGTATTGTTTTCTCTCATAATTATTGGGTATTAAAATACAATGTGATTTTCATATATATGTATTGAAATACAATAACCAAGTAAGTAGAGAAACATTACTATAAGTAAAGTGTCTTCTCTAAGAAGCTGAGAAAGGGTGATTCCTATGTCAGCGGTGAGAAACACATAACTTCTAATTGCCAAGTGATTGATTCAAATTGAACAAGTGCTGGAGAATAACCAAAAACATTTATCTCATGTACCCATTTGGACATGATAAGACATTATTCCATGTTTTGTAATGAATTTTTTTTGTGGTAACATACACAAAAAATAGTTTACTTCTATTTGAATCAATGGAAATACATGATGAATATAAAATGTAAGACCTACCCAGTTGTGGCAATGTGATTATTTGTGAAGTAAAACTAAAAGCGGACATAAACTATATACCCAGTATGGTATTTAGTCTCGGCACAGCTAAACACTTATGGTATTATTGAAACCCTTAGTTTAGACAAAGAAACCTTTAGAAATAAAGGTATGCCACAAATCTTTCTAAGGTTAGTTCAACAAGACATTGTGAACTGTTCCAAAGAAATCAAGAGGTAAAGATACTTCATAAGTTTCCTTTAAGTCATTAAGGAAAAGTGAAGTATAAGTTTTTTCAGAATATATGAGTTGCTTCGGATCGGCAGGCCAAAGAATATCTTGACCAAGCAATCATTGATCATGATAATGTAGTGTGGATTAATTCCTAAACGCATGTTACCTTATCTACATCACCGTGTTGACGTTCATAAATAGGATCGATGATAAAGTCTTATATATTAACATTGGTCAACAAACATGTAGCGTGGAGAAATTACTAAATGCATATGTTACACATCAAAGTTATGATGTAAGTTGTATCAATGTTGAAACTTGCAGAAACTTCCATTATATTTCATGATGTGCTTTGCAAATAATGGCTTAAACCCATAACCAATATGCCAACTAAAATGAAAAATGGATATCATATGAGTCATAGTATGATGAAAATTAATTATGTCATAGGATGTGTTTAGATGAAAAGCCTTTGTTAGGATTTAAACAAAACATGCATCAAGTTAAACACATTGTGCATTTGAGGTAATTATCTTAACAGTTGCTTAAGATATTACCTAAATCCCTAAGATAGAAAATATGTAGTCAGGTATGAGACTACATTTCTATACAAGGGTGCACATCACTATTAGAGATAGTGGTAGTTGAATTGACTTAGACTTAGTCAATGCTCGAGATGCAAAAATGGTTGGCATAGGGAACAAGTTCCACAAGTACATGTGGAATATGCATGTTCCAGAGACACATACTGCGTAGGAAGTATGAAACCATGGTGATGTTTTTATATTCACCGCGGTCGGTGATATATTATTCATTGAGAATAATAAATCCTACAAGTAAGTAGTATATGGCAACGATCTAGGATTGACAAGATCAACTAAAATTCAATAATAGATTCCATGTATCAAATTTCAAAGGGGCTTATAAATTGAATACTACGGTGGGTATTCAAATGAAATTATACATGGATGGTACAAGTATGGTACCAAAAAGGCTCGATTGGTTATACCAAGTCAGTATGGCTAAATCTATTAGAATTTTTCTTGTCATAACTAAACTTTGAAGATCTTTTTATTGGTCATTAGATGTAAATATCATTTTTCATGGAAGGTGTCTATACGATGCAACCAGAAAAAGATGATGACATCAAATGATTCCAATAAGGGTTGAAAGTTACTGAAATCCAATTCTGGATTAAAGTAAGCGATAAGATCTTAGAGCATTCATTATAAATGAATATTTTCCTTCTATCTACCAAAGGTTAGTGGGAGTGCCAATGTTTTCCAAATTAAATATGTTCGAAAACATATGGAAAACAGATTTTGATCTTACAGTTAGATAAGATCAGGTTAAAATCGATTATCCAATGATTGACTTCAAGTAGAAACCTATGTTCTAGGGAATAGGATCCACTGAGGTAGATCTAAAGGTTGCTTGGTCCTAGTCAATCGTACATAGAGTGACATTGTATTGAAAAATAAAAGTTGAAACAATTCAAGTTTAGAATTTTTGCCTATGTCACATGGCTTAATCTATCCAGTTTAACATGTTCAGAGCATGTGTAGAGATTATATTTGTGAATTGATACCATATGCTTTAGCGATGGATCAATCACATATTCCATAATATGTACAATAATTGATACTGCCATGATATAATTTATTATAGGCAGATATCAATTATATCCATGAGAACTGCAAGTGATGCAGTCAGAACTATCATCTTGTACTTCAGTAAGTACAAATGATATGTACCTGGAATATAGAGAGGAAGGTATACTAGTTGTGGTGGGACACATACTAGTAGTCCTTAGATTAATTTGATCTAGTATCGCAGTTAGGAAAAGGATATGAGTGAGTCAAGCTCATGAAAGCTAGTGGTAGCCATACCTACAAATACCGAGTACGTTGAAGCTTCTAAGGTAGATAAGAAGCAGTTATAAATCGCAATGATTTGTCCCAATTCTTGGATTCACACCTAGTGAGAAAAGTATTATCATAATAAGAATTATGAAATTCTTACTATCCAAGATGTCAAGTTATGACAATGGACAAAAGTAATATACTCGGAGATACCTTATCTTGAGAAGGTTTTACTCAAGTAGATGAGGTCACATATAGCAGATATTCCATTTGGAGAAAATGTGGTAGGCCTAGTAGTTAAAGCCATTACACAGCAGAAGCATGGTATTTATCATGTGAGTAGCTAACAAGTTTAGTTAGAAAATTGGATCTAGTGAAATTGGGAGTGTTGAAATAGTGGGTTCCCTAGACCCAACTATATAGTACTTTTGATTACCATATCATGTGTACAGTTAGTTATGCATGATGTTATCTTACCATTATAGTGCAGACTTTTCTACATCCACTATAATAATGGTGATTTACAAAGGTTAATTGTCGTGTCAAGAGGTTATAGTAGATTCTGGGCTATAATGAGAACCTCAAGATACAATGACATTGATCTTAAATATATGTTCTATAGTCTAGATGCATCTTACTGATTGGACACAGTAGATGTCTAACTATCAGGTGCTGGGGTCTCATAATCATTGAGACTTCTTCTCATGAAGTTCACACTTGGTGATCTCTAGTAGTGAGATCATGAGGATAGACCCACCAATGGGAACACCACATTTTTTGGGTGTCATTGGTTGTTCCTATCTACGGACATGTGTATTGGTCTCCTGATTTGAGACCATTACCAATGTATATCCTTTAATTACATACTATAATGCAAGGTGAAAACCATAGAAGTAATGTCGTGGCGAGGTAGTTTGTGTCGGTGCATCGTTAGTGGTATGATGTTGGTTGAATGATCAAGAAAGGATTTTTCACTTCCAAGTTTAAGAAGTTGTATATATCAGGCCTGGATGATCAGGATGGTGCCGCCTTCATAAGTATTTGGCCAAAGCATTAGAAAGGAAAATTCATCCGGATAGATCAACAAATAATAAAGCAAGATAAGGACGATGACACAAGAGTGTGTCCTTTTTTATGAGATATTTAATGACAAAGAGACTATAGTACACAGTTAGTGTTCGTAGGTTGGTAGTAATTGCAATGACTATCCTTATCTCTTTAGGAGCCATGACAGGTTTCTAGACTCCGCTCTTGGTATGTGGATTTTATTCACTACTATCGAGATGAGGGCCTGGAGGGTCACACACAATAGTGTATTCAAGAATCCTCCCTATTCAGTTGAATAGGTATATGGACATAGTCGGCCCCGCTATGGGTTCCGAGCGTTGTCCAAGTTGTCGATCACCAAATGAATTAAATAAATTCATTAATATTCAAGTTATGAATATTTGGGATTGAATTTATTTAATGTATTTACAAGTTTAGTAAATACGAGAAAATATTAATTGAACGAATATTATTTTAATATTCAAGGTTCATTTAATATTAATCGGGACAACGAGTCAAGTTAAATGGCTTGGATTTTATCACGTAATATATTTCATATATATTACAAGTATGTGATAAAATGATAAATAATATTGGCATAGTTAAGTTCATCAAAAATTATTTATTTACTGGACGTTGAAATATATAAGTGTCAGGGAACCCAACCGGGTATTTCTCAATTTCTCTATCATTAAGAGAGGACGCTCTCTCTCTTTGGGGTGCAATTCACTATTAATTCTTTTGCATGGAATGAAAGTTGATAGCCTCTCTCTCCTCCCGCTCCTTAGAGAGAGAATATCTCGATCCAAGATGCTCGGATCGTGATCTCTCCTCATGCATCGCAAGATCGATGAAGCGGTGATCATCAGGACATCAAAAGTATCATCGGATCGCCACGCTAGCACCCAGAGTTTGACGATCGGCATTCCTGCAGATTTTGGAGCGTGTGTGGAAGATCTAGAGGGATCCTGATTTGGATCCTTCAAGATATGATTTCCATCAGCTAGCAGCAGTCAATCGCACCTTCATATTTGAAACGGGAACATTTTAATTTTAATTTTGTGCTCTTAATAATCTACGCGAGATCCTCGGACCTCTCCAGGGCTCGGATTGTCGGTGACGACAAGTTCAGTCATCCCGCCAATGAAAATTTTAAAATCCCTGGCCCACCGGCTTCCGCTGCGGGCCCCGGAAACCTAACAGAAATAAGATGGATGACTTCTTCACTACAAATATCTCTCATGTTGAACCCTTTACCTTTTTCTCCATCTTGAGTTCTCTTACCCCATCCTACATGAACCTTATTATAGGTGACTCCCTTGGTCTTCACTATTTTAGACCCCTTGATTATTTGGTTTCTTTTTTCTTCTAGGATCTACTTGTTTCTTGTTACTATGTTTTAGTTCTTTTGAGTTTAATAATAAAAATGAAATTTGAGGAGTGGTATTATAAAACTAATAGTGAGGGATATTAGTTTTTGATAAAATAGTGGGATATTGATAAATTTAAAATTTATTATATAATTAAATTAATAAAATTATACACTTATTTCTTATATAAATGAAAACCTAGATGAGCTATAATATATCACTATGATCTATTATAAAGAATGATAACCTTATCATTGGCTTGAATTTCTAGTTATGGTATAAGCATTTACATGTTATGTTATTCCCTGAATGTAAATCATATGTACTGGAAAACCCTATTCCTAAGGCACCTGGAAAAGAGGCCAATGAGGAAGAACTGTTTTTCTATATAAAACATTTGGAAGATTCCAAAGATGTCCAATTTTTTATGTTTTCATTCATGTCTAATTATATTTTAAAGAAACATGAGGATATGTATGCTTATACCATCATGTATCACCATTTTGATCTTTATCAAGAGAATATGATATGACAGGGATATGAGATCTCTAATGTACTATTCACATGAATGTTTAGAGAGTCAATTCTAGCTAATACTTCCATATTCAATATTATTAGCTATATGGAGCACTTATACATATTGGAGTTTACAAAACCTGATGAGCTGCACAAATATATCACTATGTCCTCACTACCAAATAGCTTCTCCAGTTTCATTACAAATTATAATATGAGAAATAGCGAGAAGTCACTCTAAAAAAATCTTACATTAATTAACTATGTTGATAAATAAATGGGGTCTAAAAAGACTATAGTCCTTATGGTGAATAAAAAACGAAGAACAAGGAAAAGTGTCCAAAGACTCTTTCTAAGTATAAGACTCATGAGCACTATAATTTCATGAAAAGGAATATATAAATACGGGAAAAGTAAAAGGATATAGTATGTTTTTTATGTGACAAGTAGGGCCATTGATGAAGAAAGGGTAAGCTTCAAGCACATTCATTATTGAGTATAATCATTCTATTTATACAAATTTTATATTAAATAAAACTTTTTTATCTTGTATCTAAATTAAATTTCAAGAACTAATTATATTTCAAAATATTTCAAGGGTTGAGGTGGATCTATTGTAACACCACAAGATTTTATGAGAATTATTCTTTTTAATTTCTTTTATGTGTTTTTTTGTACGCTTCACAAAGATTATTTTGCACTATACACAACACTTTATTAGCTTGTAGTATACTCAACACTATTCTTGGCTTGAGATGCACACAATTTCATGTTCTTTCGAATAAAATTCATTTTACACAACACTAAGTATAGATTTTGATCAATATATAATTGAAATATATTTTTAGTATGTTATACACAACACCAAAGAAATATTTCCCTACACGCAACCCTGACTTGGCTTGCATTACACGCAAGAGCGACCTTCCTCAATAGTGTGTGTTATACGCAGTACTGAGTTTCACTAAACAATGATATATTATTATAATATTATTATGAACTAGCCATTATGATTAGTATTAAAAAAAATTTAAATTTTATGACATTATAATTCATATTACAAATTTTATAGAACATGGTATGAGAACAAAATAAATTTTTCGGGCAAAATAAGTATTTTTTTCAAAAAAATGTAGTTTCGCCACCTTTTGATGGCGCACACACTTTAAATCTTGTTTTTGACATGTTTATAAGGTTAATTTGAAAAATAAAACTTCTTCCTTGGAATCAGGATATAAAAATTTACTTTGGATAAATTTTTGAGATTATTCTGATAACCTTCATATTTTGATGAATAGTAAAAATACGCTAAATTTTAATTAAAAACAACTTTTTTCATAGAGATAATTTATATGGTTAAATTATAATATTGAATGGTTTTAAAGTATAAATAAAATACATTTTTACCATTTAATATAATTTAAGTCATTAGAATTAATTTTACAAGGAATTCATAGGTAAAAACATTTCCATCATTGACAATGTGATAACTTTTAAAACCCGTTTTCCTAACAACAGGATTAATTTTAAATTAATTACTGCAACTTCTATGTTTTTAATTTTGAAAAATTGATTCCATATTTGGATTCAGTGGGTCCAAATTATGCTAATAGGTTACTTTTATTTTTTTGATATTATGAATAGTAACTATGGTAATTTTTATTTACTACAGTTAAAGGTAAATCAGGTAATTAAGGGTAAAAATAAGATTATAAAATTACCCTAACACCTTCCAAAATTCTATTGGATGAATAAAAGTATACCCATATCACTTAAGGGTCATAATAGATTCATTTCATGGACTTTTGACCATGAAAATGATATAATTATTATTAGAACGAAAGAAAGTGACAACATGTAACTCTCTTATATTTTATAAGTGTAATAATTTTAATTTAGTGATAAACCTCATAAAACTTTTAATATAAATAGTCTCCAGAAAGATAATAAAATTATCTACGTCATGATAATTTATTTATAATTTTTAGGTATTAAATAATTATCATTAATGATGACACAATAATGATGTATAAATTATTTTATTGATTGAAATATCAAATAAATGGTTTTAAAAATATTAAAATAAATATTATATGAACTAATTAATGTTCTCAAAAAAATTTATAGATTAATATGAAATTTTATGAGTCTATTAAATATTTTGGTTTGAATATATCCTCTGTGTGGATTTTATTTAAATTCAAATAAATGAATAGTGTTAAAATTGACACTATTGTTATTTTATAAAAATAACATATTATAAAATTGTTTAAAAATCACAAAAGTATTTAAAAATTATAAATTTAAATTTATATGGTCTAAAATGTCATAAATTATCCAATTATGGAAAATTAACAACACATAAGTAATTATTTATAAAAATTTAAAATTTAGAATATTATTACCACAAATAAAATTAAATAGATTAAATAAGGATAAATCAAGTTGATAAGGTTTAAAATAAATTACCAACATGTATAAATCTTATTTTTTGATGATATTAAAACTCTATCTCATCTAAGATTTAGATTTTAGTCATTTTTGGAGTTTTTTTAAGTGGGGTTTCAGTTTATTATAAATTAATATTTTAGAGGTTTCCAAAAGAGCCAATCTCCTCTCTTATAAAAGGACACCTCCTCCCTCTCCTCCTCACACCACTTTGAGCCTTCAAGCTTGGAAAAACCCTGACCATTTCTCTTCTCCACTTTCCTAGATACATACTATAGGTCCTGGTCTTCTTCAAAGACCAACTTTAGTGTCCTAAGAGGAGGTTTAGAAGAGGCGCGTCGAAGAAGAGGTAATATCGTTTATCGATTATTTCAAGTTCATTTCTTCTTCTACATCCTCTTCTTTTTTTGTTTCGTAATAAATTAATAACATCAGTTTCAATAATATACTGATATGTTACTATATATATTAAACAACCCTATTTCACCTTCTATCCATCCTATGGAAGACGAAATCACCGCGCATGCGTACGTACGGAATACCATCTCCATGCCGTGGTGTAATCTGTTTTAAACCACCACCTTACTTGGATGGGTATAATGGTGTAAAGAATAACTATATATTATTATTATAACATGATACTAATTCTGAGATATTCTATCATCTTCCCTAATATCATTCAATAATTATGGGAACGATATCATCGCTCGTGCGTACGTACGGATTACCGTCTCCACGACGTGATGAGATTCATTATCCATGTTAACCATTCAAGAATGATTATAAAGTATATATATAATAAATAATCAGGAAATATATGATATAATAATGATACTATATTTATATATATATATATATATATATTTCATCTACGGACTTCTATTCAATTTAATAAGGAAATGAAAACAGCGTTCATCCGTACGTGCGGTCTACCGTCTCCATGAACGGTGTATTTAATTTCATTTATCTATCTATTACATATATATACTGAATATATATGATATATAAATAATTTTTTTACATTCTGGAAGTAATTAAATCATGATATAAGTAATAAAAATATCAATAACAACAAGTCCAAACACATACAATAAATGAAACGATTTTACCCAAAACACGGCTTTAACATGAAATTGACAAATGAACGGGTAAGATAAAGTCATAAGTGAATCATATATGATATCATAAATATTATTATAGTTATGTTAAAAGTTAATAATCTGTTTAAACCCACTATACAGAAGTCTCAAACACATACGGAAGAAATCGGACATAAGGTAAGGGATAATTTTGCAATATCATTTTTATCCGAAATTTATTATACGTAAGTATTTACTGGGTTTAAATTTATCATCCATGTCCATGTTTTATAAAATGTTTTCATAAAGTGTTTACTATTATTCCATGTATGTTTAAAGTCATTTTTACCCTTTGTTGACTTTTACCACATTGTATGGAAGGAATCTTTCGTTTGTTTACCATACGAGGTACTTTTTGACTTTTCCGTTAAAAAGTACGAGGAGAATGTTTTTTTAACTTTTACGGCATGAATGGATTTTTACAGTTTCATAATGCCTTATTTACATGAAGCTTCCTCTACAATATTTCATTATTATTTTCAACAAAATTATCTTCTTTTAAAATTGCATGGCATTTTGTGAAAAGAAAATTATTTTGAAGAAGAAAGGATATTTTTCTCAAGAATTCATTTCAAGTGTTTTATCAAAACTATTTTCCATATAAGATGACATTATTTATTATGTTTATGTTTCAAGTATAATGTCTCTATTATTTATATGGTTTGATTTTTTTTATGATAAAATTATATCCATTTGTTTTATATGGATTATGTTATGATGGGATGATGTTTATGAAACCCGTTTTATTCTTTGGGTTATGATGAATGATTTATGTTTATTTTGTGGCATAAGTAAAAATGATTTCATTATGAGATGGGTGGAACCTATATCTCCCTCCAATGCATTGGGTAAGGATTTATATCTCATGAGATGGATGTGGCTGGAACGGAAAGTAAATCTGGTTCAGTAATACAGGCTAGAACGGCAAGTAAACCCGGTTCAGTAAGGGACTTTGTCCACTATGATGGTCTTGGTAGCAATGCCTTGGATACTATGGAAATCATATCATGTGATTAATGGTTTCCACAATTACATGTTTTATTCCCATGATATTTTATCATGATTGATGTTCTATTATGATCTATGCCTTACGTACTTCTTTGTTTTATGTCATTGCTCAATATTTTGATGTTTAAACATTATGTTCAAGTTTTTAAATTCAAATGTATATGGTTTATTTTATTTTCTCCATGATTACCCTTAATGAGCATTTGAGATCACCCTTTATATATTTTCTTTTCACTAGGATTTAAATAAAGGTTTTAGGTAAGAAAATAAGTAGGGAAGATCTTTATGGGAGATGTTGAAGATCTTTCAACATGACTAGAAGATGTTGTTCTGAGTTTCCAAAGACACTAAACTATTACATTCCTTGGGTGTCTGTTTTTGTTATGTATTAATTATTCCAAAAAATAATGTAATTTCCATGTATATCAAGCTTGGGTCTCTGCAGTTGGTATCAGAGGAAAGGTTTGGTTAACCTTTGGAAACTAGGATGCGAAAACTTTAGTGAAATCCCTAGAGATATTTCTAAGGTGTGTCTAGGGATGTCCCTAAGGATAAGTATACGTATAGGTTATAGTCCTAGAATTATGGTAATGATCTTAGAATTAAACCAAAGATGTTATATATTGAAGGTTCTCCCCCTTTATTATGTTGTTTTCCTAGCATGATTTTTTCCTTTCACACTGTTCTTTTCTAGTTTTAGACGATGGCTGGAACCTGAAGGAACCGTGTTGATCAATGTAATGTTCAATGCAATTATTGACCTCTCGAACAACCAAATGTGATGGGAGATGGAGTTAAAAATCTTATTTCTATACTTACACAAGCTATGAATCATTTTGGACTTCCAAATGAGCAGAGAAAGGAACAATATTCTATTGATTCCTTCATGAGCCAACATCCACCTTCTTTCAGTGGGTCTTCTGATCCACTTTTTGTTGAAAAATGGATCAGTACCATTGAAAATATATTTTCCATACTTCATTGTACAGAGCATGAAAAATTCATTTTGACTTTTTACCGGTTAGAAGGTGAAGTAGACCAGTGGTGGACTCTAATTAAGAATACAAGGCCCCAAGATGAAATTGATTCCATGGAATGGGAGGAGTTCAAGAACTTGTTTTTCAGTAAGTACCTCCCTATTATTCTTCAAACAAAGATGGAAAAGGAGTTAATTGAGCTTAAGAAAAAGGATAATGAATCTGTTGGTATATACAAGGCGAATTTTTCAAGGCTTGCAAGGTATGCATTGGGCGTTATCATCCAAACTAAAAGTAAAGTTGATCGATTCTTCAGTGGCTTAAAACCAAGTCATCGAAGAGAATTAGATATAAGAGACTTTAGTACCTATGAAGAAATTGTGAATTGTTCTATCAAGGTAGAACTGGAAGTTGGTGTTACATATCCATCTCATGGTTTTGACAAAAAATGAAATATGGAGTTCAAGGAAAATTCTCAGAACAATGCTGAAAAGAAGGTGAATGTTTCTTTATGCTCAATGTATGGAAATAATCATGGTGGAGATTGTCTAAAAGGTACTAGAAAATGTTTCAAGTGTGGAAAAGAAGGTCATCGAGTAGCTGAGTGCCGAAGTAATGGGAAAAAAGTGTCTAATGACATGAATAGAGAAAAGACTATAGAGAATGCTCCACCAACACTTCAATGCTTCAAGTGCAAGCTAATGGGACATTATGTTAATCAATTCCCTAATCCAAGGGTTAATGATGATCGACGTGAGCAACCTCTTAAGGAAAAGGAAAAAAAGGGAAGTTACATGCAATCACTATTTGTGATTTTGAGTATGACAATGATGTTGTGGAATGATTAAGTGTTTATGTAATGGAATCTCATTTATAGTATCATGGAATTTTGAAATATCTATGTATTGGTTTGTTGTGGTTTTCAATAATTATATGGTACCGGTAACCATGAAATGTGATTGAAATATTTTTGGAAATAAGATTATATGCGCATAATGAAGGGATAAGGAGAAAATAATATGTTTGATATTATTAATGAGCTCATGACTGATATAAGGACAAAGTGACATCATGGTTTGCGTATAAAGAATTTTTGGGATTTTGGTATGTGGAAAGAGTTAACTTTTGACAAAATTTATGCTTTTGAATAAGGTTCTATGGTAATTTATGTTGGAAGATTAAGGTATTCACATGTTTTGAATGCGATAAACAAGATATATCTTATGATATATGGGGGATAAATGATGGTATTCACATGCTTGGTTGATGAAATTTCTAGTAATAGTTTTTTTTTATACTATGAGCTTTGATAGAAGTATTTTGGATAAGCCTAAAGATTTGAAATGGATTATTTTGGACATAAGATAATATTGTTTAAGGATAGAACCTTTTTTCGATATTATTTATGGAATGTTATAATAGTGTAGTTTTAGAAAAAGGACAACCTATGGGACGGGTGACAACCCATCGCGTCGGACAAGGATGCGGGAATCGAACCCACAAACGAAGTGAGACAGGCCTTTATCGCCTACCACTGGCCTACAGGAAGTCCCTGGTTAGTAGAAACTAGTTTTATTTTATTAAGAGGTATGATATATGAAGTATAAGTCCATTTTTGGAACCATATACGATTAATCTCACCATAAGATTGACTTATGTATATAACTTTTGCTAACCTTATGTTTGAGGCAAATGGAATGACCTATAATTCTATCGCATGGTCTAATAACACTTCACGGAAGACAAATTCCACTTTATTTCTTTAAGAGATGAAGTGGAAATTGTTCAAGGCACAAACAATAGTGAGATTGTACCAAAATCAAGTAAGTATTTCTTTTAATTCAAAAATACTTCAACATTAGGGAAATGATCTTAAAAACCAAAAATGTTGTCCTAGTGCCCTCATATCTTATGAATCATATGGTACCTTAGATCATCATAAATTTATGGCTTTGTGATTGTTGGCTTTTTCATATCCATGTTCTCTACCACTCTTCATCCAAACATGATGGTTAGATTTCTCTTCCATATCCATATTTTCACCTATGTTTTACTATGTGGAAACCTAGTGATGAGTTACTTTGGGTATCCATTATGTTTCTAATGTTCCTTTTTAAAATGATGATTTAGTATTCCTTTTTACGATGTGGGTTTCTATGAAAGAAAATTTCAAGTAGAAAACCATTTATAACCCAGAAGAATTTCGAGGGCAAAATTCATTTTAAGGAGGGTAGAATGTAACACCCTGAGATTTTATGATAATTATTCTTTTGAATTTATTTGATGTGTTTTGTTTTACCCTTCACCAAGATTATCTTGCACTATACGCAACACTGTATTAGCTTGTAGTATACGCAACACTATTCTTGCCCTGTGATGCACACAATTTCATGTTCTTTCGAATAAAATTCATTTTACACAACACTATGTATAGATTTTGATCAATGTATAATTGAACTATATTTTTAGTATGTTATACGCAACACAAAATGAATCTTTCCCTACATTCAACACTGACTTTTCTTGCATTGCATGCAAGAGAGACCTTCCGCAATAGCGTGTGTTGTACGCAATACCGAGTTTCACTAAAAAATGATATATTGTTATAATATTATTACGAACTAGCCGTTATGAATAGTATTAAACTAATTTTGAATTTTATGACATTATAATTCATCCTACACATTTTATAGAACATGGTATGAGAACAAAATAAATTTTCCGGGTAAAATAAGTATTTTTCAAAAAAATGCAGTTTTGCCGCCTTTTGATGGCGCACACACTTTAAATCTAGATTTTGAAATGTTTGTAAGTTTAATTTGACAAATAAAACTTCTTCCTTGGAATCAGGATATAAAATTTGACTTTGGATAAATTTTTGAGATTATTCTGATAACCTTCATATTTTGATGAATAGTAAAAATACGCTAAAATTTAATTAAAAACAATTTTTTTTATCGAGATAATTTATATGGTTAAATTATAATATTTAATGGTTTTAAAGTATAAATAAAATATATTTTTACCATTTAATATAATTTAAGTCATTATCATTAATTTTACATTGAATTCATAGGTAAAAACATTTCAACCTTTGACAATGTTTTAACTTTTAAAACCCATTTTCTTAACAACAGGATTAATTTTAAATTAATTAATGCAACTTATGTGGTTTGAATTTTGAAAAATGGATTCCATATTTGGATTCATTGGGTCCAAATTATTTTAATAGGTTACTTTTATTTTTTTTGATATTATGAATAGTAACTACGGTAATTTTTATTTACTATAGTTAAAGGTAAATCAGGTAATTAAGGGTAAAAATAAGATTATAAAATTACCCTAACACCTGACAAAATTTTATTGGATGAATAAAAGTCTACCCATATAACCTAATGGTTGGAATATATTTATTTCATTGACTTTTGACCATGAAAATGATATAATTATTATTAAAACCAAAGAAAGTGACAACATGTCACTCTCTTATATCTTATAAGTGTAATAATTTTAATTTAGTGATAAACCTCATAAAACTTCGAATATAAATATTCCCAAGAAATATAATAAAATTATATACATCATGAGAATTTATTTAAAAATTTTAGGTATTAAATAATTATCATTAATGATGACACAATAGTGATGTATAAATTATTTTATTGATTTAAATATCAAATAAATAGTTTTAAAAATATTAAAATAAATATTATATAAACTAATTAGTGTTCTCCACAAATTTTCTAGATTAATATGACATTTTAGGAGTCTATTAAATATTTTGGTTTGAATATATCCTCTTTGTGGATTTTATTTAAATTCAAATAAATGAATAGTTTCAAAATTGACACTATTGTTATTTTATAAAAATAACATATTATAAAATTGTTTAAAAATGAAAAAAATATTTAAAAATTATAAATTGAAATTTATACGGTCCAAAATGTCATAAAGTATCCAATTATGGACAATTAACAACACATAAGTAATTATTTATAACAATTTAAAATTTAGAATATTATTACCACAAATAAAATTAAATATATTAAATAAGGATAAATGAAGTTGATAAGGTTTAAAATAAATTACCAACATGTATAAATATTATTTTTTGATGATATTACAACCCTATCTCATCTAATATTTGGATTTGAGTCATTTTTGGAGTTTTTTAAGTGGGGTTTATGTTTATTATAAATTAATATTTTAGAGGTTTCCAGAAGAGCCCCTCTCCTCTCTTATAAAAGGGCACCTCCTCCCTCTCCTCCTCACACCACTTTGAGCCTTCAAGCTCGTCAAAACCCTGACCATTTCTCTTATCCACTTTACTAGAAACATACTATAGGTCCTGGTCTTCTTCAAATACCAACTTTAGTGCCCTAAGAGGAGGTTTAGAAGAGGCACGTCGAAGAAGAGGTAATATCTTTTACCGATTCTTTCAAGTTCATTTCTTCTTCTACTTCCTCTTATTTTGTTGTTTCATAATAAATTAATAACATAAGTATCACTCATATACTGATATGTTATTATAAATATGAAACAACCCTATTTCACCTTCTATCCATCCTACGAAAAATGAAATCATCGTGCGTGTGTACGTACGGAATATTGTCTCCACCTCGTGGTGTAATCTGTTTTCCACCACCACCTTACTTGGATGGGTATAATGGTGTAAAGAATAAATATATATGATTATTA
Organism: Viscum album; assembly: GCA_963277665.1. Classification (NCBI taxonomy): domain Eukaryota; kingdom Viridiplantae; phylum Streptophyta; class Magnoliopsida; order Santalales; family Viscaceae; genus Viscum; species Viscum album. Next base: position 987,399,932 of record OY728159.1, on the reverse strand, counting down.
TAACATGATACTAATTCTGAGATATTCTATCATCCTCTCTAATACCATTCAATAATTATGGGAATGATATGAACGCTCGTGCGTACGTACGGATTACCGTCTCCACGACGCGATGAGATTCATTCTCCATGTTAACCATTCAAGAATGGTTATAAAGTATATATATAATAAATAATCATGAAATATATGATATAATAATGCTACTATATTTATATATTTATATTTATATATATATATATATATTATCTACTTACTTCCATTCAATTCAATAAGGAAATGAAAACAACGTTCATGCGTACGTACGGTCTACCGTCTTCAGGAACGGTGTATTTAATTTCATTTATCTATATATTATATATATATAATGAATATATATGATATATAAATCATTTCTTTACATTATGGAAGTAAGTAAATTATTATATAAGTAATAATAATATCAAGAACAACAAGTCCAAAAACGTACGATAAATGAAACGATTTTACCCAAAATGTGGCTTTAACAAGAAATTGACAAATAAACGGGTAAGATAAAGTCATAAGTGAATCATATATGATATCATAAATATTATTATAGTTCTGTTACAAGTTATTAATGTGTTTAAACCCACTATACAGGAGTCTCTAACACATATTGAAAAAATTGGACATAAGGTAAGGGATAATTTTACAATCTCATTTTTATCCGAGATTGCTTATACATAAGTATTTATTGGGGTTAAATTTATCATCCATGTCCATGTTTTATAAAATGATTTCATAAAGTTTTTACTATTCTTCCATGTATGGTTAAAGTCATTTTTACCCTTTGCTTTTAGCACATTGTATGGAAGGAATCTTTCTTTTGTTTACCACACAAGGTACTTTTTGACTTTTCCGGTAAAAAGTACGAGGAGAATGTTTTTTTTAACTTATACGGTATGAAAGGATTTTTACAGTTTCATAACACATTATTTACATGAAGATTCCTCTATAAGATTTCATTATTATTTTCAACAAAATTTTCTTATTTTAAAATTTCATGGCATTTTGTGAAAATAAAATGATTTTGAAGAAGAAATGATATTTTCCTCAAGAATTCATTTCACGTGTTTTATCAAAACTATTTTCCATCTAAGATTACATTATTTAGTATGTTTATGTTTCAAGTATAATGTCTCTATTATTTACATGGTTTGATTTTTTTATGATGAAATGATATCCATTTGTTTTATATGGACTATGTTATGATGAGATGATGTTTATGAAACCCATTTTATTCTTTGGGTTATGATGAATGATTTATGTTTATTTTGTGGAACAAGTAAAAATGATTTAATTATGAGATGGGTGGGACCTATATCTCCCTCAAATTAATTGGGTAAAGATTTATATCTCATGATATAGATGTGGCTGGTACGGCAAGTAAATCCGGTTCAATAATACAGGGTTGGAACTGCAAGTAAACCCGGTTCAGTAAGGGACTTTTTCCACTTTGATGGTCTTGGAAACAATGACTTGGCTACCATGGAAATAATATCATGTGATTAATGGTTTCCACAATTACACGTTTTATTCCCATGCTATTTTATCATGATTGATGTTCTATTATGATCTATGCCTTACGTACTGCCTTGTTTTATGTCATTGCTCAAGATTTTGATGTTTAAAGATTATGTTTGTGTTTTAAATTCAAACGTATATGGTTTGTTTTATTTTCTCCATGCTTACCCTTATTGACCATTTGATTTCACCCTTTATATGTTTTCATTTTCCCAATATTTAAAGAAAGGTTTTAGGTAAGAAAATAAGTAGGGAATATCTTTATGGGAGATGTTGAAGATCTTTTACCATGACTAGAAGATGTTATTCCGAGTTTCCAAATACACTAAACTATTATGGTCCTTGGGTGTCTGTTTTTTGTTATGTATTAAGTATTCCTCAAAATTAATGTAATATCCATCTATGTCATGCTTGGGTCTCTACATCTATGGGTTACAAATTTTGCAATATTGACATCTCTATCCCTTGGAGGCTACCTGATTAGCCACTAAATGAGGATAATATTCAATGTTAATATATATAATATTAATGTTCTTATTATTCATAAACACCATTTTAGTGCATTTTACACTTTGAACATCATTTCACATTATGATTGCAATTCCTTCTTAAAATGCACTATTATGTGGTACATTTTTTAACATCATTTAAAGTGCCCAATGATTCATATAATTTTAAGGAATTTAATTATCCATATTTTAATATGATATTTTGGGAAATTAATCTAAACTTCAATATGAACATGTTTAATTCAGGGATCAATGGAGGATTCATAAAGGATGATGGAGATATTTGGAGATGAATGGAAGCAATTATGGAGAAGTCAAATTGGACACCAGCCCACTGATGAGAATGTGGGGCCCAACATACAGGCCCAATGAATCTCAAATTTCGTGGGATGCTATAAGACATGTATAGGAAAAAATAACTTTTCAAGATCTAATGATAATTAGGCCTCCATGGTGGTCAATAAGGCAGCCCAGTTTGGAGATAAAATTCTGGGCCAGATTCTGCAGTCAAGAAACAAATCCTAAAAATATGCTCATATCTCGGAATCTAGAATTTCAAATGAGTCAAAAATTTACGGACGTTTAGAAGAAATCTGGGTCTCCATTTTAGTCTTCTATGGCCCACTCTGATTCGGCCACATCAAAGGACTTACAATCATGTTTGTTTGTTGGATGAAAGTTGGCTGCCACCACGGGTCAAGTTTGGAAAAGTCCAAGTTCCACAAGCTTTCCACCACCATAGGCCTATCATAATCAAGTGGGATGCTTTTTACTGTTGTAGGATCGACCTAAGGCTCCCAAAATTCCTATTTAAGGCAGTGGTGGTGGAGGATTTGATCATATTAGATTCTTTGTTCAATTGTAATATTATGCTGCAATTTTATTGTCTCAAGTTTGTCTTTCACATGTAAGTTGTTCAATTCACATTAGTTTCTTAATAAAAGTTCTTCTTTTACTCTTATTATATTGTTCTTCATATCACTTTGATCATGTTGGTTCATGTTATGAATGTATTCACACCAAACCTTGTGAAATTATCACACAACGGTTGAGTGATCGTTATTTTATTGTGTTATTTTTTACTTATCCATTTACTCCCTCATGAGTCTACTTTCTGCTTCCATTGAAACCATAGAATCAATGGAGGGATAACCCACTTATGGGTTGATACAAGGGAGTATAAAGGGGCTGGATTGGATGTTATTTATCACCCCATTAATGTCTAATCACTTCTTTAATTGAGATTTTTATTTGATGATTTTTAAACTCCATCATCCTTGTTGAATTTAAGGTCACACACTTCAAGTGCTAATATGAACATTTACCTTGAAGTGCTCAAAAATTTGATCCTTCAAGTGTATAGGTGATTAGTATTATGGTGTGTTGGTATAAAATCAGTAAGTGATGAAGTTTTTTGATATCCTTAAATGAACTCAACTCAAATATAAGAAATTGAAATAATTGAAAAGAGAATACGTCCAATCCACCCCAAGTGATGACCTACGATCGAATCATTATTTTAAATTGAATTCACTTAAGTCTCTTATATTTCCTCTAAACCCATCTAAAATCAACCCCAGTTGTCCACTCCATATCCAAAAATAGTCCATAGAATGTACGTGTCTATAGGTTTCTTCTTAGGTCTCTGAGGATTCGACAACCCAAGCTAAACTAGAAAGACCGTCCTACCTTCTTATCTTGGGTAAATTTGAGTGTGAATCAAATTTTTATTTTGGGAAATTTATCTACACTTCAATATGAACATGTTTCATTCAGGTATCAATGGGGGATTCATAGAGGATGATGGAGATATTTGGAGATGAATGGAAGCAATTCTGGAGAAGTCAGATTGAACACCATCCAACTGATGAGACTGTGGGGCCCAACATACACATACAATGAATCCAAAATTTCATGGGCTGATATAAGACCTGTATAGAAACAAATCGTGTTTTAGGATCCAACACTAATTCTTCCACCATTGTGGTCATTAAGGCATCCCAATTTGGAGATAAAATTCTGGTCCAGATTCTGTGGCCCAGAAACAAATCCTACCAATATGATCATATCTCAGAATCCACAACTACAAATAGGGCCAAATTTTACTGGAGGATAGAAGTAATCCTGGGATACATTTTCTTATTCTATGGTCTACTCTGATTCAGCCATAGAAAAGTTCTTCCAAGCGCATCTGTTCAGTGGATGAAAGATGGCTGCCACCTCGGGTCAAGTGTGGAAAAGTCCAAGTTCCACAAGCTTTCCTCCACCCTAGGCCAACCATAATCAAGTGGGATGATTTGTACTGTTGGAGGCTCGACCCAAGGCTCCCAAAATTCCTATTTAATGCAGTGGTGGTGGAGGAGTTTATCATCTATGATGCTTTGTTCAATTGTAATGTTATGCTGCGATTTTGTTGTCTCAAGTTTGTCTTTCATATGTAAGTTGTTAAATTCACTTTAGTTTCTTAATAAAAGTTCTTCTTTTCCTCTTATTATGTTGTTCTTAATATAAATTTTATACCATTGGTTCATGGTGTGAATTTATTCACACCAAACATTGTGAAATTATCACACAACGGTGGAGTAATCGTTATTTTATTGTGTTTTTTTACTTCTTCATTTCCTCCCTCATGAGTCTACTTTCCGCTTCCATTGAAACCATAAAATCAATGGAGGGATAACCCACTTATGGTTTTATCCAAGGGAGTATCAAGGGGATTGATTGGATTTTATTTATCACCCCATTAATGTATAATCACTTCTTTAATTGAGATTTTTATTTGATGATTTTTAAACTCCATCCTCCTTGTTGAATTTAAGGCCACACACTTCAAGTGCTAATATGAACCATTACCTTGAAGTGAAAAAAACTTTGATCCTTAAAGTGTATAGGTGATTATTATTATGGTGTGTTGGTATAAAATCAGTAAGTGATGAATTTTTTTGATCTCCTTAAATTAACTCAACTCAAATATAAGAAATTTAAATAATTGAAAAGGGAATATGTCCAATCCACCCTAGGTGATAACCTAGGATCAACTCATTATTTTAAATTGAATTAACTTAAGTCACTTAGAGTTACTTTAAACCCATCTAAAATCAACCCATGTTTTCCAATTCATAGCCAAAAATATTCCATATAATTTACGTATCTATAGGTTTCTTCTTAGGTCTCTGAGGATTCGACAACCCAAGCTAAACTACAAAGACTGTCCTACCGTCTTCTCTTGGGTAAATTTGAGCATGAATCAAATTTTGGCGCCGTTTCCAGGGACCCAAGTAAGTAATATAAACACCCATTATATTCTCCCCCATTTCTTCTTTTCTCATCCAAATTCTCTTATCTTTTCCATTTCTCATTTTTTTTTCTTTTGGCGCATGTCCGCCTACACCCGCGATCAATCAAACTGTCTAGTTATGGTGGATAGTCCTGGGGGTGGAGAGTCAAGTACACCAAGGGAACTCTTTCCATTAGATCCTAATCTTCCTAATACTTCAGAATAAAAATATTATCCCATTTCAATGGAAGGTCTTCAAAGAAACCAACTCATAAACCCGGGTGGGACCCAAATTGGAAACCCAAATGAGGCAGCCCCAAACTTGGGGAATGCAATTGATCAAACCATGAATGACTACCTCACACCTTCATGGACCAATGCCCCCTCATGAATTAGACACAATTACCTAGGAGATTCCAACTACATATTTAAACCCCATGTCCTAAACCACCTTCCCACATTCCATGGAATGGATTTCGAGATTCCCTACCTTCACATTAAGGAGTTCAATGACATTGTAGAAACCATGTGTCCCCAACATCAACTAGAATCAGCTAAGATGAGGCTATTTCCTTTTTCTTTAAATGATCGAGCTAAAAATTGGCTAAAAAATTTGAGACCATCATCTATCAAATCTTGTGACCAACTACAAAGAGAATTCTACAAAAAATACTTTCCCCACCACAAAACAATTGCACTTAAAAAGAGTATCCAAAACATTTTTGAAAAAGAGGGAGAGTCATTCTCTGAAACATGGGAGAGGTTCAAGGACACTCTAAACATGGTTCCACACCATGTTTTTTCTATTCCTGAACAAGTGATAATTTTCTATGAAGATTTGGGTCTGAGGAACAAACAATTTATTGACATGATGTGTAATGGAACCTTTAAAAACAAATCCCCAAATGATACTTACGAGTATCTAAAAATCCTTTCTGAACAAAACCAAACATGGGGAACTTCACCTTATTCTAAAAATCCACAAAGAACTACTGGAATTCATACACTTAGAAAAGAGGAAATCCTTAGGGCTAAACTCGCAGCACTCTCTAGGAAGGTTAAAGAGATAGACCTTAGGAAAGTCCATGAAATCCAAACTATTGACCCTATTTTCACAATTTGTCACAAACATGACCATAAGACAGACAACTTCCCAACCATTAAATCCATCAAGGATGTTCTTTTAGGAGGACCCCTAGTGGAAGTAAATTCCTTGAACTTTCAGAAGCCTCAATACCAAAACAACTTCAAGCCAAGGTATAATGACCACCCAGGATTCCGCTGAAAAGATAACCTACAACCTATCCAACCACAGGGACAAAATACTTACCTTCATCAGAACTACCGAACCCATAACCAGTTCCAAACCCAACCTATCCAATACCAACAGCCACCGGTCCATTTTCAAAAAACCATACCACCTCCAAAATATCCCCCCGGGATAAACCAATCTTCTCAAGCACCAACCCAAACTATTCCACAAAGCCTACTAGAACAACTATGGAAACAAATGGAAAGGATGAACTAGGAATTATCTTACCTTAAACAAGAACTTCAAACCACCAAAACTGGAAAGGAACCCATGCCTACTCGGGCGGTGCCATCCTCAACTTCAAGGGGAGAGTCAAGTTGTACACAAACAACTCATGAACAACTAAAGGTTGAGACTATTTTAAGAAGTGGGAAATAAACTAAGAAACCTGAACAAATAATTCATAACCCACCTGAAGATTCAAACTTGGATGAAAATTCAAATGAACCAAATGATCAAACTGAAAAACATGATAACATTTTCAAAGAAACAACTCTTCAATAAACAACCCCAAAACCTGCACCATTTCCTTAACGCATGAGGGGGAAAAACAAGAATGAATTGAGTGAAACATTGAGGGAAATATTCTCACAAGTCAAGTTGAACATTCCTCTTCTCGATGCAATCCAAACCATACCTTCCTACTCAAAGTACCTTAAGGACTTGTGCACTTTTAAAAGAAAATTTTCACATAAAATCCAAGTTCTTTTGGATATTAATGTGAGTACCACCATTTAAGGGACCATTCCTCCTAAGTTGAAAGACTCGGGTTTCCCTTACATCAATGTTGAAATTGGAGAGAGCAAAGTTGTCAAGGCCTTGTGTGACCTAGGTGTTAGTGTCAATCTTATTACCTATACTCTGTGATTCTAGTTTGGCCTAGAAGAACTCCATCCCACATCTGTCACACTTCAACTTGTTGATCGTAGAATTAGGGTTCCAAAGGGGATTTTAAAGGATGTTCTGGTAAAGGTTGAATACTTCATCTACCCTGCAAACTTTATTTTCCTTGATAGACATCCAAACTTAGGAAATAAGGAAAAAACCCCAATTATCCTTGGTCTTCCCTTGCTTTCAACCATCAACTCTGTTATCCGAGTTCGAAATGGGAACATGACCATCACCTTTGGAAACATGAGTCTAGACTTGAAAATCTATAATGCAAGCTCACAAATAAGGTATGATGAGGACATTCATGAAGTAAACATGATTGGAAGCATTGATAATGAATCCATAGAACATCAAGGAATATTTGATGGATGTTTTAGTCAGGATGAGATTGATTTCCTTTGTTCATATGAAGGAAGTTTATCTCCTTGGATTGATTCATTTTCAAATTACTCTTACGATGAAGTCTTAGGTCCAACAATCAGTGAAACCTTTCAGGAAACCAATTTCATGGAGACCAATCAAACTTCCTTCCCTAAATCTGATCAAACCAATCTTGTAGCTGAAACTTCTATATGTGGGTAATCAATCCTATCTAAAACTCTAGGAAAAAAAACTGGCCTTGATCCAATGTCCCAATCTTCTACTGAAATTCTGAAACAACCTGATATTGAATTGAAGGAACTTCCCGCTGCACATAAGTATGCCTTCCCAGGGGAAAATCAAACACATCCTATTGTCATTTCTTCTTCTCTTGAATCCAATCATGAGAGGATGCTTCTAGATGTCCTTAGGAAACATAATAAAGCCATTGATTAGACCCTATCTAATATTCTTGGGATTAGCCCACTTATCGAGACTCATAGGATTGTTCTGGAATCTGATTCAAAACCCTATCGTCAACCTCAAAGGTGACTCAATACTAATATCATGGAAGTAGTGAGAAAAGAACTTCTGAAATTGTTAAAAGTCAATATCATATATCCCATAGCTAAGAGTGAGTGGGTCAGCCCAATCCAATTGGTTCACAAGAAGGTAGGAATTACAGTGATAACCAATAAGGATGGAGAGATACTTCCAACCAGGGTGAGTAGTGGATGGAGGGCCCACATTGACTATAAGAAGCTAAAATCATTCACCAAGAAGGACCATTTCCCCTTACCATTCATTGACCAGGTAATTAAGAGAGTGGCAAGTCATGTGTTCTAGTGTTTCTTATATGGGTTCTCAGGGTATAGTCAAATTGAGGTCTCCCTAGAGGATCAAGGGAAGACTAAATTAACATGTCCATTTGGCACATTTTCTTTCAAACGCATGCCCTTTGGTTTATTCAATTCCCCTAGAACGTTCCAGTAGTGCATGATGGAAATATTCTCAGACATGGTAGGGGATTTCTTGAGGTCTTCATGGATGACTTCTCTGTGTTTGGGGATACATTTGAGGGATGTCTGCAGAATGTGGATAGAGTCTTGTCAAGATGTGAAGAAAATAATCTGGTCCTAAACTGGGAAAAATTCCATTTCATGGTTAAAGAGGGACTAGTTCTAGGCCATCTTGTCTCAGGTAGAGGGATTGAAGTTGATAAATCCAAGGTTGACATCCTTTTTAATGACCCAAACCCAGCTAGCCACCCGAAAAGTGCCGAACGGGTCGGGTGTTACGACCTTAGGCGCACCTACCCTGAATGTCATAGGCTGCCGACTAGCAGCGAGGGTCTGAATAGGTATAGTGGGGAAGCTATACCCTCTATGAAGAATTAAAGGTACTGGTCCAAGTATTAAACTAAAACATGCAGCGGAAATAAATGACTCAGAAGACTCGAACCAGACCCGCAGAGAGGAAGCACATTCAATAACAATAAATAGCGGAAGCAATATAGAAACAACAGAAGTGGAAAGTGAACAGAACATCATGACAGCAATCAGCTATAATAACTGCTAAAACAACCAAGCATGCATCCAAGCAAGTCATACAAATCAACATATATATAATGGCGCCAATGGCTAACCAGCAGTAGCTACAATATAAGGTAAAGATGCTGATACAAGAAAAAGAATACTAAACAAGTAACTCCAGTACGGCACAACCTCAAGGTCCATGCCAGTCTCCATGTCAACAGCACTAAAGTCTAGCTCCTGAGGCTGACCATTTACCTGCATGCAATTTCATAAAGTCTACACGCGTCCCGAAGGGCCCACGTAGGGTGTGAGACAAGTCTCAGTAGGATACCACCCAGAGGTGCGTACCTAATACAATTGTTTAGGAAGACATGATTATATAAGAAAACAGTAAACAGTGCAATGTCCAAAAGTAAACAAGGACTTCACTGGTGCTCAGTAGCCACCAGAAAGTGTCACCTGCTTCGGCCAACGCTGGAATCTCTAGTCTGTAGCCTGGCACCTTATGCCACCTGACACCATGTGTCTCAAGGACCGACGTCCCGAAGGCACGCCCAACTATCATATCCCAGCTCGAAAGCTCAACCTGCCCATGGCACAACATCCGGAGGAACGGCGATACATGTCCTCAAAAGATAACCGGAAGGACAGCGATGTCTGCCCTCAAGTCACGGCGAGCCTCTGCCCCCAACCTGACCACCTCAAAGCTGTCTCCCGAAGGCTCCTCACCTTCCACGTGGCTTCCTATGGCAAGCACCCCAAACCAAAATACCTAACTACAACTACCGGGGGCTTCTACCCAGTGAGTGGTCGTACCACCTCATCTCGGAGTCTATCTGTGTACACACTACTCAAAAGTACCCGGTGAGCGATAATCACCTCAGTATGTTCCCAAGACACAACACCTCTGACACCTCATGTCCCTGTGAACCTGTTGCTCAATTCTAATGGCCTCTCCATCCAAGTAACTCGGGCCAAGCCCATCCTGACAGTCCGACTGCCTCAACCGACATCCATGACGCCCAATCCCGTGGTAGCAACCACCCAAAGTAACCCGAGCCAAAGGCCCCAACCTATGATCCTAATCACTCAACAACATATATCCGGGCCATTCCCAACAATCAAGCAGTCCAACACAAGCAAACCACACATTGCAAAAACATACTTGAAAGCATAACTTTTAATAGACAACTACTAAACGGTCAAAATGCACTAACTTGTGCTAACCCAAACCAGCACCTAAGGACTTAACACCTTACACAAGTTAACATCATGCTTTAACAATAAAACTCATCATTTTAATTCAACAACATCAATAGCAGTCTAAACTTAGCAGTTAATATAGTCCAAAACACACGTATTTCAGCACCCCTGGTCGAATTGCCCCAAACGAGCTATGACCTCTAACCCGGCCTCGCTCAAGCACAACAAGGGTCAGGGAATACCCAGAGGCATCCCACAATGTAGGTAAACCATTAAAAGTAAATAATCAAGGGTTCCTCTCAATACCCACATTGCGCCCAAAGGTCTCAACCCAAATTGTCTACGAAAACACGAAAGAAGGTATGCACCACCTACCTCATACTCGTATGATGACACTCCTTTGATATCACCCTCTGAATCAGACTGAATTGTGGTAGATCTGGGTTTCTGTCAAATCTGGAAATTCCGTTCGGATGGAATCTGCGGAGTAATAGGTTAGGGATCAAAGACAAAGAAGGTTGCGCGGTGTTAGCCTTTCCGATGAGGTCCCGATGCCCCCGACAGATCGAAGAATGGAGGTTGTATGATGATTCTAGAAGGGTTTGTGTTTTTTGGATGTTCTTGGATGAACTGTTCATCCAAAGGGGAAGAAGAAGAGAATTCTGGGAATGAGACACGACGGCGGCCCGATCGCTAAAATAAAAATAAAAGTACACGACGTGTATTTTCAATGTACATGCCGTGTAGATGGGTTGTCGTACTCCGACTTAAGCGGAGTCCAAAACACGGCCTGGACTATGTACACAGTCAACACACGGCCAGGGTCTCGGCCGCTACATGGGACAAAGGTACACGGCGTGTCAAAGAAGGCTACACGCCGTGTAGATTGAAATTTACACCTGGCACCACATGACATGTACTTAGCCTCGCACGGGTAAGGGATACACGGTGTGTCTATAAATACATTTCGTGTAGTAAGAAACTTCTACACGGTCTTCACACAGCATGTACTCGGCGAGCACACGGTCGGTCACTCGTGTAACTCATACACGGTGTGTACTTAAAGTACACGGCGTGTAGTCTGGAAATTTCCAAAAACTGCCCAGATTTTCTAGACTTCTCAAAAACCAGTCAAAATTTTTAAACAGGGTCGGAATTTGACCCGTTTCTAAAAAAACGGGTTCTTATAAACTCCCCACCTTAACGTAGCCCGTCCCCGAGCTACCAACCAAAACCAGGAGATGGCACCGAACACGCCCATCCCAGTTAAACAACCTGGACTACCCCGGTCCTAAGGTTCTGGCTAAAATCCTAAAGGGGCTCCCCACTTTAGGAATTTCCTACTCGGTCTCAACCCTAACAAATCTCAAAGAAAAACAAATAAACAAGCAAGGCCCAACAACTTATTTCCCGGACCCATGGTCCTCATGTGACGCATCGTCACCCCTGCACCTCCTTGGTGCTCATGTGTCGCTTCTGACACCCAACGTAACCCTCACCGCATCGGTGTCCACCTCTCTAGGGTCCTACATCTAATAGATTATCAAATCAAACCTAGCTCCATGCACCTCAAGTAACCCGAATCCACGATGCCCCGATGCCCATGACACCTCATGTAACCTGCATCTCCGATGCTCCTGATGCTACGCATCTCAAATATATAATAAAATATATAACACATATGATATGATTCCAATCCCACTAACTAGTCTCTAGTCATTCCACAAGTAACTTGTACAACTCATGCACTCAACCAGACACGCCTCAAGAGGCCATGCCAAAAGAAATCAACGAACTCATGGCCACACCCGCGGTGTACCTGCCACCATCGTCGGCTATCCAACCTACTCAATTTCTGGAAGCTCTATAGCATGCACCTGGCCTGAAGACCAACTGCCTGATGCCTGACCTCCCTGCGGTGCTGCTCCAGTCACTAGCCACTAGTCCCTCAGCTGGATCCCGCTATCCTTGTCACGTCCTCCGTGTGCAGCTGAACCTCGGCTACCTTATCCTAGTACCGAACCTGAACCAACTCCTGACGCCATAGTCTATCTTGGTCCCTGCCTGCCAGCTGTCTGAGAAGGCTGCCTACAAAAACTCTCCAGATGCCCGACTTTTCCACACGCCCGGCACTCCTTCGGGGGCCTATCGCACTGAGCCCGAACATGTCCCGACTATCCGCACTGAAAGCAAACCACCGCTGAACTGCCATGAGGTGGTCTAGCTGAGTCCTTGGCCTGCCCGCCCTGCTGGAACTCATCTCTACCTCACTTCCTGCTATCCGGACCATCACCTAAAGCTGTCACCCTGCCAAAACAAGATTTTTTATCTCTCGTTTCCCTCAGCTATGAGTGCCTGGTTCACCGCCTCGGAGAAGGAACCCAGCCTGAAGATTTTTACCTAAACCTGAATGGCATGTCGTATGTCATCCTCAAAGCACCTCACCCTAGATGCGTCATCACTCACCATACTTGGTGCAAAATGAGATAACTCTATGAAGGTAGTTTCGTAGTCCATGACGGACATATTTCCCTGCTGAAGACTCAAGAAATCCCGAGCTCTCTCTTCCCTCAGTGTATCTGGATAGAAGTGCTCGAAGAACCTGTCCTCTAATTCCTTCCATTCCAGTCCCTCGTGCCTACGAGCCTGTACCTGTACATCCCACAAATGCTTAGCTGGTCGTCTCAGCATGTACGTTGCCAGCTTGACCCTTTGCCCTAGAGGAATCTCGAGCTGCTTGAAGATCATGAGCATACTTTCTATCCAGTTCTCTGCCGCCTGTGGACCACCCTCACCCTGAAAAAGCAGCAGGTGCTGCGACTGGAACTCCTGCGTCAGATATGTCATAGAAGGCTCTGTACCTTGTGCGCCTTTTTCAATCCCCTGCAAGACACGTACCAAGCTAGCTCAGAGCTCTTCATCAAGCCATGGTCCAAACGTTGCCAAACCCAGCTTCTGCCCTGCCAGCACTAGATCCTGAACCTGATCTGGTCCCTGATCCTATACCTGCGGCTCATGCTCTGCCTGCACCAGATTTTGAACCTGATCATGTGGTACCCTATCCTCTCCTATCTGACGCTCCATCATGTCGTGAAGGAGCAACCTGTTGAATACCATAAATGGTCAGACATCCCACATATATATATATCAATATATTCTACACAGATAAGGAAAGCAGTAAAAGGTAGTGCATAACAACTACCCTTACTCCCCCTCACCGCAACCCATGTCCCACAGCATCCCAGCCTCATGGCCTCCTTACCCGCCCTCAACAGAGCCAAGTATCAAAAGTACCTCGGGCCATGCCCGTCCTGACAACTCACATTGCCTCAAACTGACGACCAAGTCGCCCAACCCTGACAGTTACACTGCCTCAGCTGTAACGCCCCGACCCTAGTTTCCTAGAGTCGGTGCATTATTACATAACATTGGCATGATCACAAGAAAGATCAAATCTCGAAAGACCGATTGGTTTAGTAGCCTTGGAAACACTAGATATATTCATAAGTTTTACATTACATCATAAAATCAAAAACTACTACAACAACATAATGTTTCCACAGTCCACACTACAATCCCCTCATAATATCCCTGCAGGTCATTCATAACTTACATCTTCACTTCCTGGGAAAAATAAAACATAGAAAAGGGGTGAGCTCAAATGCCCAGTAAGGATAACAATATAGCGGAAACTTTCATCAATAAGAATAAACATTTAAGGCAATGTATAACTAAAACAAAAGCCTTTTAAACATGAACTTTCAACATGGTATGGCATAAATAAAATGAAATAATGCCATTTACTTATTCACATGGATATTCCACTAATCGAATAATCACATGCAAAAATAAATAACCACTTTCATAATGTTGGAATGCATAATGCCAGACTATCATAACCACATAGCCAAGGCCTCGTGCCAAGACTACAAATAAGATTTTGTCAAGGCCTTGTGCCAAGACACTAGTTTGTCTCATGAGACCTACCGATGCATCGAGGAGCTATAGCGGGCTCCACCCGTCACTTATTATGTCCAATGCATTCTCATATGAAAAGGTTTAAACATAACATAAACATTCGTATTAAAACTAGCATACGAAATGTCAATACTTTCACAATAAACTATGAATGGTATAAAAATAGCACATCCACAGTCAAACATATCACAAAACCTTCAATACAATATAGAAGTTTTGTATCATAATAAATCAACTTCAAATAATCTTAAAATCCATCAAAGGATGTTGACATAGATGAAATCAAAATTCTTTTTAAAGAAATATCTCCTTTTATTTTGAAATCATTTAAGATCCATATAAAATAAAACATTTTCTTTGAAAATATTCTTATAAGCTTGTATGGGAAGCTTCGACGATTTTATAACGGCGGAAAATAACCGCACCCGCCGTATAAGTTAAAAAAAACATTCTTACCTCAATTCTGTCGAAAAGGTTAAAAAGGACCTTGTTTTGAAAATGACGGAAAGATTCCTTTATAAACCTCTTATAAAAAGTCAAACAAGGGTATAAATGACTTTAACCCATATTCTTGTAAATAGTAAAAATGTTTTGAAATACATTTCGAAGAAACATGGATGTGGATGATAAAGAGATCCCAGTAGATTATTACGTATAATACAACCTCGGATAATGAAGAGATTGTGAAATAACCCTTACCTTGTACTTTTCCTTGGTTGGGGTAGGTTAACCTCCTGTATAATGGTGAAATAGTTATTAAATTATACAAGAATCATATATATTAATATGATATCATATATGATCTTTTAACATTGATTTGTTAATAATATCTTAGAATTATCGTCGTTTCGGGAGTTAACTTACTCATTTTCTTTTATATGTTTTGTTACATAAGCCATGGTTGTTGTATCTTATTCATATCCAGAATGATATACAGTCCTTAAACATCATTTTTAAATCATCAAATGATAATTATACTTGAATGGATACGATGGAGAATGAATCTCATCGCGTTCGTGGAGACGGTAGTCCGTACGTACGCACGAGCGACAATATCATTCTTTTGATATTAAAATCATATATACAGAATCATTAACATGTTATATTTATTATTTACATGAGTTACACATCATTATTATACCCATCCAAATAATATTATATTGAATAACAATTACACCACGACGTGGAGACGGTAAGCCGTACGTACGCACGTATGGTGACATGTTATTCAAAGGGTGGATAGAATACTGAATATGATTGTACCATATTTATAATAACATCACAGTATATGTGAGATACTGGAGTTATTATTTCAGAATGGTAAGAACAAAGGAAGAAGAAGTGGAAGAAGAAATGAACTTAGAAAAGGGTGGTGAAATCATTACCTCTTCTTCGGGTTCTTCCTTTTGATTTGATCAAAAGGGCTCCTTAGGTTGGCTTTCTGATCAAACTAAGGCCTCTAGGTTGTATTGAGGGATGTTGGGAGAGTATTTGGGCAGAGTTTGGCCGAACCAAAAGGCTTTGAAGGTGTGAAGAAATGAGAAGGAGGAGTGCCCTTTTATAAGAGGGGTGAGGGGCACCTTTGGAAAAGTTAGAAATATTAATTTATAATAAATTCATATTCGGTTTACAAAGGCTCCAAAGTTGACTATTCAAAGGATGAGGTGTGGATAGGTCGAAAACAACTCATCCAATAGAATTTAGACAGGTTTGGGTACTTATATTAACCTTATCTTTAAGTATTAACTCTAAGTTAATTAGTTTCACTTTAACAATGTCTCTTTGTATTTTTATATAATATGATTAATAAACTTACTATATACATCCAAGCGCCCCCCAAGTGGTCCATTAATGAGGAACCTATCATAATATAAGTCTCTTGGCCGAACCTTAGATTTTTAGGAATTTAATATCAATTAATAATATAATATTTGTTTTAAGAACTCTTTTATGTCAATTTTGACACTATTCAATAGTTGATTTTTGTGAAACTCCTAACAGATTGATTACTTCGAACAAAGTCAATTAAATCAATCCTAATATATCATATTATCATAGAAAATTAGTTTAATTCATTAAAAGTTTCATATTATAATTATTTGGGTATTTATAAGATCAATTATTTTTATTTTTCACTATTTTAGTAATTACTGCATCATCATTGTGTCATAAATAAAATAAATTATATAATGTCTAAAAATTATAAATAAACTATCATTATGTAGGAAATCTTTTTAGCTTTCTAATGAATATTTATAATCGAAAATCCAACATGTATAACCCTATGTAAAAATTGTTCTTCTAAAAGATGTAATCTTATGCCATTTTTATTTTTATTTTAACTTTATTAATATAAAGTGTCCCTACCACATACAAGTGGCTCCAAGGGGTCCCCAAATTGACCAAAGGATGACCATGGTCGGGTATGTGTCCACCAATAAGGTTAGGACACGTTTTAGGGTAATTTTTTATTATTATAATATTATTTTTTTAACCCTTATTTACCGGATTTACCCTTTAACCATGGTAAATAAAATATTTACCACAGTAACTATTCAAAATGTCTAAAAAAAAAGTTACCTATTTACACAATTTGAACATCCTGATTCCAAATATGGAATCCATTTTCCTAAATTCAAAACACAGAAGTGGCAGAAATTAATTTAAAATTAATTCCCGCTGTCAAAACAAAAAGCGTGTTTTTAAGAGATAATAACTATCAAAAGATTGACACTTGTTTATGTTCGGTTTAATTGTAAAATTATGTCCAATGATAAACATTAAATTGAATGGTAAAAATATATTCTAAATATACTTTAAAACCACTCAAATTCATAATTTATCACTATTAATTATTTTGATTAAAAAGGTTGTTTTTAATTAAAATTTAGAAATTTTCACTATTCATCAAAATATGAAAGTTATCCGAAATGTACCAAAATTTCACCCTAGGCTAATTTTGATATTCCGAATCCAAAAATGAAGTCCATTTTGAAATATAGAATATATATGATTTCAAAAAGTAGGTATTACTATTCACAACGGCTAGTTTAATTAGTTGTGGTGTGTGTTAGAACTCGAGGTTGCGTACAACACACGCTATCGCATTATTCGAAGGGAAACGTACCGTAGAAGCTTGGGGTGTTACATTCTCCCCTCCTTCAAATAATTGCGTCCTCGCAATTTCTAGGGTATTACTGCATAAAAAGACTCGGGTGGTTCTTCATCATAAGTTCCTCGGGTTCCCACGTTGCCTCTTCCATTTTATGATTTCTCCACAAAACTTTTACCAGACGCGTCGTCTGGTTTCTCAGTACTTGTTCTCTTGTATCAAGAATCCTGACGGGCTCTTCGCAATAAGACAGATCGGGTTCCAGTTCTAATTCCTCATAGGTGAGTACATGCGTTGGGTCAGGCATGTATTTTCTCAACAGAGATACGTGGAACACATCGTGAACTTTGGAGAGACTTGGCGGCATTGCCAATCGGTAAGCTACAGCCCCAATTCGTTCTAGAATTTCGAAAGGTCCGATGTACCTGGGACTCAATTTACCTTTCTTACCAAAACGTATGACTCCCTTCCACGGAGATACCTTTAGGAAAACATGATCACCGACTTGAAATTCCAAATCCTTCCTTCGATTATCGGCATAGCTCTTCTGCCTACTTTGAGCTGCTTTGATGTGATTTTGGATTACCTTCACCTTTTCCACCGTTTCCTCCACCAGTTCTGGGCCTACAAGTTTTCTTTCACCAACGTCATCCCAACAGGTTGGTGTACGACATCTCTTTCCGTATAACGCTTCATATGGTGCCATTTGTATACTCGAATGGAAGCTATTGTTATAGGAAAATTCTACCAGAGGTAAATATTGATCCCACATACCCTGAAAATCAAGTGAGCAAGATCTCAACATGTCTTCTAAGGTCTGAATAGTCCGTTCTGATTGTCCGTCTGTCTGAGGGTGGTAAGCAGTGCTCAAATGAAGTTCAGTATCCAGGGATTTCTGAAGACTTTTCCAAAATCTTGAAGTAAAACGGGGATCACGATCAGAAACAATCGATAGGGGAACTCCATGAAGTCTCACAACTTCATTAATGTATAGTCTTGCTAGACGTTCCAGGGGTAGATCTTCTCTTATAGCAAGAAAATGTGCTGACTTGGTAAGACGATCAACAATAACCCATATTGCATCGTTCCTTCTAGGAGTCTTTGGTAGCCCCATGACAAAGTCCATCGTAATATTGTCCCATTTCCACTCTGGTATGGGAAGAGGTTGCATGACTCCTCCAGGCTGTTGCCTTCCAGCTTTCACTTGTTGACAAACCATACACCTTGACACAAAATCAGCAATCTCCCTCTTCATGTTGTCCCACCAAAAATGTTCCTTCAAATCTCTATACATTTTGGTGCTCCCAGGGTGTATAGAGAAATTGGAACTAT
The DNA here is from genome assembly GCA_963277665.1 of Viscum album. NCBI lineage: Eukaryota > Viridiplantae > Streptophyta > Magnoliopsida > Santalales > Viscaceae > Viscum > Viscum album. Next base: position 987,380,881 of record OY728159.1, on the reverse strand, counting down.
GAGCATCATCCAGCAATTCCCTTTTTAGATCAGGTATATTGGGAACACAAAGTCTCTTCCCGAATTTCAAAATTCCATCTTCATACACAAAGTCTCTCAATCTCCCATCATTCACAGCTTTAATCTTCTTTTAGAATTCGTCATCATCGGTCTGAGAACTCTTAATCCTTTCTAGTAAAGATGGTTTGGCAACCATTTGAAAAAGCATTGATGTTTCACCTTCCCTGGTTATTCCCATGTCCATTTTCACTAGATCCATAAAAATTGGATCCCTTTCAATTCTCATATTGTTCAAAACTCCATGGTCTTTTCTACTCAAAGCATCTGCCACCTTGTTTGCCTTCCCCGGGTGGTAGTGTATCGTACAATCATAATCCTTGAGTAATTCAAGCCATCTCCTTTGCCTCATGTTGAGTTCTTTTTGTGAGAAAATATACTTCAAACTCTTGTGATCAGTATAAATCTCACATTTTTCACCATAGAGGTAGTGCCTCCATATCTTCAAAGCAAAGATCACAGCTGCTAACTCAAGATCATGAGTAGGATAGTTTTGTTCATGAATTTTCAACTGTCGTGATGCATAGGCAATAACTCTATCATTCTGCATAAGGACACAGCCAAGTCCTTTCTTTGATGCATCACTATAAATAACGAACCCATCATTCCCCGATGGTAGAGTCAATATAGGAGCATTGACTAATCTTCTCTTCAGTTCTTAGAAACATTCTTCACACTCTTTTGTCCAAACAAATTTAACCCCTTTACGTGTGAGCTTCGTTAATGGGTTAGCCAATCGGGCAAAATTCTGGACGAAACGTCGATAATAACCTGCCAAGCCAATAAAACTACGTACCTCAGTTATACTCGTAGGTGCTGGCCATTCTTGGATTGCCTTGGTCTTAGAGGGATCAACAGAGATTCCATCTTTAGAGACAATATGGCCAAGAAAAGAAATCTCCTGAAGCCAGAATTCACACTTGCTAAACTTTCCATATAATTCATGCCTCCTCAGAGTCTTCAAGATAATGCGCAAGTGATTTTCATGATCTTCGTAGGTTTTGGAGTATACCAAGATATCATCAATAAATACCACCACAAATTCATCGAGATACTCCTTGAAAACTCTATTCATCAGATCCATGAATACAGAGGGTGCATTAGTCAATCCAAACGGCATTACAGTAAACTCGTAATGCCCGTACCTGGTTCGAAATGCTGTCTTCGGAATGTCTTCCTTCTTTACACACAACTGATGGTATCCAGATCGAAGGTCAATCTTTGAAAAGTATTGAGCTCCATGCAGTTGGTCAAATAAATCATCAATACGAGGTAGGGGATACTTGTTCTTTATCGTTATAGCATTGATCTCCCTGTAGTCGATACATAACCTCATAGATCCATCTTTCTTTTTAACAAAAAGAACAGGGGCTCCCCATGGAGAAACACTAGGGCGAATAAATCCCTTATTACTCAATTCCTCTAGTTGTTTCTTTAGTTCGACTAACTCTACAGTGGCCATTCTATAAGGGGTCTTCGATATAGGCCTTGATCCAGGAATCAAATCAATAGAAAACTCAACTTCTCGTTCTGGAGGATGTCCAGGTAAATCTTCCGGAAATACATCTACAAATTCTTTCACAACAGGTACATCCTCTATTTGAACATTCCTTTCCTCACCGACAGTTATTTCATTCTCTTCCTCCCCAATAATTGAATTAAGTTGAGCTACTGGGGGTGGGTCTAAATAAGAATTAGGTGGTGACGATTCTGCTCTAAAAATAAGGTGTTCCTTATCATTATCATCAAGAATCGTAACCTCTTTCTTCTTACAATAAATCTTCGCATCATAGTCCGAAAGCCAGTCCATACCGAGGATTATATCAAACTCAATCATAGGTATGACGATGAAATCAGCAGATAAAGAAAATTTATGTGCTCTAATGGGGACTGATTCACAAAACTTTGTTGCAACGATACTTCCCTTAGGAGTTTTAACTGACAACTCCTTTATTAAATCAAATTGGAAATATCTAATTTTCTTAGCAAACTGGGAAGATATGAAACAATGCGATGATCCAGAATCAAATAATGCATTTGCTAAACTTGAGGAAACCATTAAATTACCTGCCACCACGTCTTTCGGAGTTTGTACCTCAGCAGTAGTGATAGCATAAGCCTGGCCATGATCCCTTGGCCTTTTCTGAGGTAAGTTCTCCTGACGCTTAGGACATGCATTTGCATAATGCCCCATCTCCCTGCAATTATAGCACTGAACGTTGGTAGCTTCCTTCTTCCCCTTGCAATCATGAGCTTGGTGGCCTTTTTCACCACACTTGTAACAGACTCCCATTCCCTTCAGGCAAGCACCGGGGTGTTTCTTCCCGCACTTACCACAAGATGGATATTCAACCTTTCCCTTCTTCCCCTTATTTCCATTCCCAGATTGATCAGCAGGTCTCTTCTTCTCTTGCTTTGCTTTAAAGTCATAAGACTTAGAGAATTCCTTTTCGGTCTTGATAGCACATGAGACAATGTCTTCGTACGATGAAAAGGATTGTGAGACTAATGCTCGACGGAGAAATGGTTTTAACCCATCAAAGAAACGATCAATCTTACTTCTTGGGTTGCGAATATAATCTCCAGCATACCTCGCTAACCTTGTAAAGTTAGCCTCATACTTTGTGACATTCTCATCCTCCTTTTGTCTCAGACTCAGAAATTGCCTTTCCATATCTGCTCGATGGTCGCGAGGAAAGTATTTTTCTAAAAACAGATCTTTGAACTCCCTCCATTCCATGTTTGATACTTCATCATCTTCCTTCATGTTTTGAATCAATGACCACCATTGATCAGCATCTCCAGTGAGGCGGTAAACTGCCATGGTAACTTTTTCCCTTTCACTACTCCCCAAAGCCTGAAATATTTTCTCTAGGGAAAATATCCATTGCTCAGCTACTAAGGGATTTGTACTTCCATTGAACGTTGGTGGTTGTTGTCTCATGAATCGATCTAACATTGATCCTCCATGCTGCGGATCAGGGTGCTCCATACGGGTAAGGTTATTATTCATAACCTGAGTAAGTTGTCCCAGTACGGTGATTAGCTGATCAGCACCAGTTGCATCACCAGCCCCACTATAATTATCTTGAGCAGGAGGGCAATCCCTACATGGAGTGCGTGCATTGATACGGTTTCCATTTCTTCCACTAGGCGCCATTTCTAAACAATGGCATAAACTAGATCAGTTTATGAATCAAAATACATAATCCCATACTTATAAAACACTTAACATAAATTGAACTATCTATGGATATAATCCATAATCATAAATATGTTTTCTTTGAGGAAGTATATACTCATAAACCCTTCATAATGATTTGTAAAGAAAGTGAGAGTTATCCTAAGCATATCCCCCGGGAGTGTCGTAACCAAGAGTGCAGCAAGGCCCGTTGTCGTGCACCAGTTCCCGTTCGAGTCTAGCTCAAAGCGGTGTTTTCGGGTTTTACCCCTAGGTACATCTGTGCCAGAGCCGCCTCTACCTGCTCGTATCCAGACAGGGATGTATTGCTCGCAAAACTCACAAAGTCTCTACAATACCAAAATTCTAGGAAGTTCTTCTATACTAATCCTCAAAGTTCATCTTAGGTCTACGTGCTCTAATCAGAGTTTATCTAAATCTAGCTTCCAAGGTTTGTACTAAACTTCCTCTGATACCAACTGTAACGCCCCGACCCTAGTTTCCTAGAGTCGGTGCATTATTACATAACATTGGCATGATCACAAGAAAGATCAAATCTCGAAAGACCGATTGGTTTAGTAGCCTTGGAAACACTAGATATATTCATAAGTTTTACATTACATCATAAAATCAAAAACTACTACAACAACATAATGTTTCCACAGTCCACACTACAATCCCCTCATAATATCCCTGCAGGTCATTCATAACTTACATCTTCACTTCCTGGGAAAAATAAAACATAGAAAAGGGGTGAGCTCAAATGCCCAGTAAGGATAACAATATAGCGGAAACTTTCATCAATAAGAATAAACATTTAAGGCAATGTATAACTAAAACAAAAGCCTTTTAAACATGAACTTTCAACATGGTATGGCATAAATAAAATGAAATAATGCCATTTACTTATTCACATGGATATTCCACTAATCGAATAATCACATGCAAAAATAAATAACCACTTTCATAATGTTGGAATGCATAATGCCAGACTATCATAACCACATAGCCAAGGCCTCGTGCCAAGACTACAAATAAGATTTTGTCAAGGCCTTGTGCCAAGACACTAGTTTGTCTCATGAGACCTACCGATGCATCGAGGAGCTATAGCGGGCTCCACCCGTCACTTATTATGTCCAAGGCATTCCCATATGAAAAGGTTTAAACATAACATAAACATTCGTATTAAAACTAGCATACGAAATGTCAATACTTTCACAATAAACTATGAATGGTATAAAAATAGCACATCCACAGTCAAACATATCACAAAACCTTCAATACAATATAGAAGTTTTGTATCATAATAAATCAACTTCAAATAATCTTAAAATCCATCAAAGGATGTTGACATAGATGAAATCAAAATTCTTTTTAAAGAAATATCTCCTTTTATTTTGAAATCATTTAAGATCCATATAAAATAAAACATTTTCTTTGAAAATATTCTTATAAGCTTGTATGGGAAGCTTCGACGATTTTATAACGGCGGAAAATAACCGCACCCGCCGTATAAGTTAAAAAAAACATTCTTACCTCAATTCTGTCGAAAAGGTTAAAAAGGACCTTGTTTTGAAAATGACGGAAAGATTCCTTTATAAACCTCTTATAAAAAGTCAAACAAGGGTATAAATGACTTTAACCCATATTCTTGTAAATAGTAAAAATGTTTTGAAATACATTTCGAAGAAACATGGATGTGGATGATAAAGAGATCCCAGTAGATTATTACGTATAATACAACCTCGGATAATGAAGAGATTGTGAAATAACCCTTACCTTGTACTTTTCCTTGGTTGGGGTAGGTTAACCTCCTGTATAATGGTGAAATAGTTATTAAATTATACAAGAATCATATATATTAATATGATATCATATATGATCTTTTAACATTGATTTGTTAATAATATCTTAGAATTATCGTCGTTTCGGGAGTTAACTTACTCATTTTCTTTTATATGTTTTGTTACATAAGCCATGGTTGTTGTATCTTATTCATATCCAGAATGATATACAGTCCTTAAACATCATTTTTAAATCATCAAATGATAATTATACTTGAATGGATACGATGGAGAATGAATCTCATCGCGTTCGTGGAGACGGTAGTCCGTACGTACGCACGAGCGACAATATCATTCTTTTGATATTAAAATCATATATACAGAATCATTAACATGTTATATTTATTATTTACATGAGTTACACATCATTATTATACCCATCCAAATAATATTATATTGAATAACAATTACACCACGACGTGGAGACGGTAAGCCGTACGTACGCACGTATGGTGACATGTTATTCAAAGGGTGGATAGAATACTGAATATGATTGTACCATATTTATAATAACATCACAGTATATGTGAGATACTGGAGTTATTATTTCAGAATGGTAAGAACAAAGGAAGAAGAAGTGGAAGAAGAAATGAACTTAAAAAAGGGTGGTGAAATCATTACCTCTTCTTCGGGTTCTTCCTTTTGATTTGATCAAAAGGGCTCCTTAGGTTGGCTTTCTGATCAAACTAAGGCCTCTAGGTTGTATTGAGGGATGTTGGGAGAGTATTTGGGCAGAGTTTGGCCGAACCAAAAGGCTTTGAAGGTGTGAAGAAATGAGAAGGAGGAGTGCCCTTTTATAAGAGGGGTGAGGGGCACCTTTGGAAAAGTTAGAAATATTAATTTATAATAAATTCATATTCGGTTTACAAAGGCTCCAAAGTTGACTATTCAAAGGATGAGGTGTGGATAGGTCGAAAACAACTCATCCAATAGAATTTAGACAGGTTTGGGTACTTATATTAACCTTATCTTTAAGTATTAACTCTAAGTTAATTAGTTTCACTTTTACAATGTCTCTTTGTATTTTTATATAATATGATTAATAAACTTACTATATACATCCAAGCGCCCCCCAAGTGGTCCATTAATGAGGAACCTATCATAATATAAGTCTCTTGGCCGAACCTTAGATTTTTATGAATTTAATATCAATTAATAATATAATATTTGTTTTAAGAACTCTTTTATGTCAATTTTGACACTATTCAATAGTTGATTTTTGTGAAACTCCTAACAGATTGATTACTTCGAACAAAGTCAATTAAATCAATCCTAATATATCATATTATCATATAAAATTAGTTTAATTCATTAAAAGTTTCATATTATAATTATTTGGGTATTTATAAGATCAATTATTTTTATTTTTCACTATTTTAGTAATTACTGCATCATCATTGTGTCATAAATAAAATAAATTATATAATGTCTAAAAATTATAAATAAAATATCATTATGTAGGAAATCTTTTTAGCTTTCTAATGAATATTTATAATCGAAAATCCAACATGTATAACCCTATGTAAAAATTGTTCTTCTAAAAGATGAAAGCTTATGCCATTTTTATTTTTATTTTAACTTTATTAATATAAAGTGTCCCTACCACATACAAGTGGCTCCAAGGGGTCCCCAAATTGACCAAAGGATGCCCATGGTCGGGTATGTGTCCACCAATAAGGTTAGGACACGTTTTAGGGTAATTTTTTATTATTATAATATTATTTTTTTAACCCTTATTTACCGGATTTACCCTTTAACCATGGTAAATAAAATATTTACCACAGTAACTATTCAAAATGTCTAAAAAAAAAGTTACCTATTTACACAATTTGAACATCCTGATTCCAAATATGGAATCCATTTTCCTAAATTCAAAACACAGAAGTGGCAGAAATTAATTTAAAATTAATTCCCGCTGTCAAAACAAAAAGCGTGTTTTTAAGAGATAATAACTATCAAAAGATTGACACTTGTTTATGTTCGGTTTAATTGTAAAATTATGTCCAATGATAAACATTAAATTGAATGGTAAAAATATATTCTAAATATACTTTAAAACCACTCAAATTCATAATTTATCACTATTAATTATTTTGATTAAAAAGGTTGTTTTTAATTAAAATTTAGAAATTTTCACTATTCATCAAAATATGAAAGTTATCCGAAATGTACCAAAATTTCACCCTAGGCTAATTTTGATATTCCGAATCCAAAAATGAAGTCCATTTTGAAATATAGAATATATATGATTTCAAAAAGTAGGTATTACTATTCACAACGGCTAGTTTAATTAGTTGTGGTGTGTGTTAGAACTCGAGGTTGCGTACAACACACGCTATCGCATTATTCGAAGGGAAACGTACCGTAGAAGCTTGGGGTGTTACATCAGCCAAAGTACCTGCCTGCTCCCATAAGAGTCAGACCCAAAATCCTACAACATGAAATTTTACAAAATAAAAAGTATGGGATATACATTGTAATAAACAAGAACTTCTATCATGAGTTTCACTTATTCACATTTCAGAGCATACATAGTCTGGTAATTTATTATATTCACATGGTATTATCACTTCACAAAGCATACATGTAGTTATGAGATTGAAATACCCTAAAATGTGCCTATCAAAATCCAAAAAAATAAGTCTTTCCATACTGGCCAAGGTTTACATATCGTAATCAATAACATCGTACAACAAGTGAGCCACTGAGGTGGAAATCATATCAACTGTAATCTAAGAAAAAAGCAAACAACAATTCCTGCCCCCAGCAACTTAATCCATCCCTCGTACATGGGGCTACAGGAACGCAAGAACAAGTTCAAAAATCAAGTTCCAACAACAAACTATCTCCAGTCTACCATATCCCAAATAGTAAAACCAGCAGAAAGAAAAAGAGAAGTCTCTAACTCATTAGTAGCCAGAAAAACACTGCTACTAAATCCCTATCAAGAACCCCTATGATACCACTTTGTAATGACCCGGACACAGCAAGCCACCCTAACAGTGCCAAACGGGTCGAGTGTTACGACCTTAGGCGCACCTCTCCTGAATGCCAAAGGCTTCCGACTAGTAGCGAGGGTTTGAATAGGTATAGTGGGGAGGCTATACCCTCTCATAGGAATTAAAGGTACTGGTCCAAGTATTAAACTAAAACACTTAGCGGAAATAAATGACTCAGCAGACTCGAACCAGACCCACAGAGCGGAAGAACATTCAATAACAATAAACAGCGGAAGCAATATAGAAACAACAGCAGCGGAAAGTGAACAGAACATCACGCCAGTAATCAGCTACAACAACTTCTAAAACAACCAAGCATGCATCCAAGAAAGTCATACAAATCAACATATATATATAATGGCGCCAATGGCTAACCAGCAGTAGCTACAATATAAGGTAAACATGCTAATGCAAGAAAAAGAATACTAAACAAGTAACTATGGTATGGCACAACCTCAAGGTCCATACCGGTCTACATGTCAACAGCACTAAAGTTCAGCTCCTGAGGATGACCCTTTACCTGCACGCAATTTCATAAAGTCTACACGCGTCGCGAAGAGCCTGTATAGGGTGTGAGACAAGTCTCAGTAGGATACCACCCAGAGGTGCGTACCTAATATAATTGTTTAGGCAGACATGATTATATAAGAAAACAGTAAACAGTGCAATGCCCAAAAGTAAACAAGGACTTCACTGGTGCTCAGCAGCCACCAGGAAGTGTCACCTGCTTTGGCCAAGGCTGGAATCTCAAGTCTGTAGCCCGACACCTCGTGCCACCTGACACCATGTGTCTCAAGGACCGACATCCCGAAGGCATGCCCAACCATCATAACCCAGCTCGAAATCTCAACCTTCCCATGGCACACCATCCGGAGGAACAACGATACATGTCCTCAAAAGATAACCGAAGGGACAGCAATGTCTGCCCTCAAGTCACGGCGACCCTCTGTCCCCAACCTGACCACCTCAAAGTTGTCTTCCGAAGGCTCCTCACCTTCCATGTGGCTTCCTATGGTAGGCACCCCAAACTAAAATACCTAACCACAACTACTGGGGGCCTCTACCCAGTGAGTGGTCGTACCACCTCATCTCAAAGTCTATCTGTGTGCACACTACTCAAAAGTACCCGGTGAGCGGTAATCACCTAAGTATGTTACCAAGCCACAACACCTCTGACACATCGTGTCCTTGCGAACCTGTCACTCAAGTCTGATGGCCTCGCTATCCAAGTAACCCGGGCCAAGCCCATCCTGACAGTCCTACTACCTCAACCGACGTCCATGACGCCCAATCCCACGGTAGGAACCACCCAAAGTAACCCGAGCCAAAGGCCCCAAACTGTGATCCTCATCACTCAACAACATATATCCGGGCCATGCCCAACAATCAAGCAGTCTAACACAAGCAAACCACACATTGCAAAAACATACTTGAAAGCATAACTTTTAACAGACAACTACTAAACGGTCAAAATGCTCTAACTTGTGCTAACCCAAACTAGTACCTAAGGACTTAACACCTTACACAAGTTAACATCATGCTTTAACAATCAAACTCAGCATTTTAATTCAACAAATTCAATAGCAGTCTAAACTCAGCAGTTAATATAGGTCCAAAACACACGCATTTCAACACCCCTGGCCGAATTTCCCCAAATGAGCTATGACCTCTAACTCGACCTCGCTCAAGAACAACAAGGGTCAGGGAATACCCAGAGACATCCCACAATGCAGGTAAACTATTAAAAGTAAATAATCAAGGGTTCTGCTCAATACCCACATTGCGCCCGAAGGTTGAAACTCCAAATTGTCTACGAAAACACGAAAGAAGGTATGCACCACCTACCTCGTACTCGTACGATGACACTCCTTTGATATCAGCCTCTGAATCGGACTGAATCGCGGTAGATATATGTTTCTGTCAAATCCAGAAATTCTTTTCAGATGGAATCTGTGGAGGAATAGGTGAGGGATCAAAGACGAAGAAGGGTGCGCGGGGTTAGCCTTTCTGATACGGTCCTGTTGCCACCGACGGATCGAAGAACGGAGGTCATATGACGATTCTGGAAGGGTTTGTGTTTTTTGGAAGTTCTCGGACGAACTTTTCTTCCAAAGGGGAAGAAGAAGAGAATTCTAGGAATGAGACGCGACAGCGGCCCGATCGCTCAAATAAAAATAAAATTACACAGCATGTATTTCCAAAGTTCACGCCGTGTAGATGGGTTGTCGTACTCCAATTTATGCGGAGTCCAGCACATGGCATGGACTGTGTACATGGTCAACACACAGCTATGTTCTTGGCCGCTACGCGGGACAAAGGTACACGGCATGTCAAATAAGGCTACACGCCCTGTAGATTGAAATTTACACCTGGAACCACACAACATGTACTTGGCCTCGCACGGGTAAGGGATACACGGCGTGTCTATAAATACATGCCGTGTAGTAAGAAACTTCTACACGGTCTTCACACGGCATGTACTCAGCGAGCACACAGCCGGTCACTCGGGTAACTCATACACGACATGTACTTAAAATACACGGCGTGTAGTCTGAAAATTTCCAGAAACTGCCCAGATTTTCCAGACTTCTCAAAAACCAGTCAAAAAGTTTAAACAGGGTCAGAATTTGACCCGTTTCTAAAAACCCGGGTTCTTACATCATTCGTCACCTTTAATCAACCAAAACTTTCAAGTAATTGAGGTCTTTCTTAGGACATGCTGGTTTCTATAGAAGATTCATCAAGGACTTTAGTTCAATCTCCTGTCCCCTTTGTGCTCTGCTAGTAAAGGATGCTCCATTTGTTTGGACAGAAAGCTGTGAGGGTTTATTCTCAACCCTCAAATCCTCTCTCACCTCTCCTCCTATTATGAAATCTCCAAATTGGAACCTTCCTTTCAAACTTATGTGTGATTTCAGTGACTTTGCTGTAGGAGCTATGTTAGGAAAACATTATAATAAAACTCCTTATGTCATTTATTATGCAAGAAAATCCTTAAATGATGCTCAAATAAACTACACCACTACTGAAAAGGAGTTACTTGATATTTTGTTTACCTTAGAGAAGTTTAGGTCCTACCTCATAGGATCCCCCATCACTGTGTTCACTGACCATTTTGCACTAAAATACCGCTTCGAAAAACAAGATTCCAAGGCTAGACTGATTAGGTGGGTCCTTATCTTATAAGAATTTGACCTCGCAATCAAAGATAAAAAGGGATTTGAAAATGTTGTAGCTGATCACCTCTCTAGGATGGAATTCAAAGACAACTCAAATCACCTTTCTGTGTCTGATTCATTTCTTGTTGAACTCCTATACTCTGTGAGTGATTTCCCTTGGTATGCTGACATAGCCAACTTCTTAGTCACAGGAGTAATTCAAAAATTCTTAGGGACTCAAGCTCAAAGGAAATTCCTTTATGATGTTAGGCATTATGTGTTTGATGACCCATACCTCTATAAGTTCTTCCCTGACCAATTCATTAGGAGGTGTGTCCCAGAATCTGAACAATAGTCCATCCTTAAATTCTGTCATAGTGAGGCATGTGGAGGTCGCATTTCCTCTAAGAAAACATCTGCTAAGATTCTTCGGTGTGGTCTCTTCTAAACCACCCTCTCAAGGGACTCCTACACATTTTGTCAAAGCTGCCCTAGGTGTCAACAAGTAGGGTCCATCACAAAAAGGTATCAAATTCCACTCACTCCCATCTTAGTGGTTGAAATCTTTGACTGTTGTAGAATTGATTTCATGGGTCCCTTCCCAAACTCTAGGGGATATATTTACATTCTCTTAGCTATTGATTATGTCTCAAAATGGGTTGTGTCCATTCCCACACAATCCAATGATCATCAAACTGTGATTAGATTCTTAAAATAAAACATCTTCTTTAGATTTGGAATTCCTAGGTCTATCATTAGTGATCGTGGAACTAATTTTTTCAATCATCCATTCTCATCACTCATGGAAACGTATGGAGTTTCTCACAAAGTGTCCATTACATACCATCCATAGACCAATGGTCAAGATGAGTTATCCAATCATTAAATTAAACAAATTCTTGAGAAAACTGTTAAACCATCTACGAAATATTGGTCAAGCAAACTCTTAGATGCTCTTTGGGCCTATCGAACTGCATATAAAAACATTTTAGGAATGTCCCCATATAGGTTTGTTTATGGTAAAGCATGCCATTTACCAAAGGAGATTGAACATAAGGATTTTTGGGAAATTAAGAAAATGAATTATGACCTCTCATTAGCCTAAACAAAAAGGAAATTAGATATCAATGAACTTGAGGAACTTCGGATGGAGCCTTATGAAAATTCAAGGATCAAAAAATCTAAAGTACAAGCCTATCAATCTCGAAATCTTAAAACCAAACACATTTAACCGGGTAAACCAATTCTTTTGTATAGTTATAAACTTCATTTACACCTGGGAAAGTTGAGGTCTAGATATTCAGGCCCATACATAGTGCATAAGGTGTACCCCCATGGGGCTGTTGAAATTCAAGATCCCACCAATGGTCAAACCTTTAAAGTTAATGGTCATAGAGTCAAACCATTCCAAAAACATGAAGTTGATGAATAATTGTGTGAACCCACCTTAGATGACGAAAATAATTAATCAATTAGGGGTTCATGTCGAGATAGTGACGTTAAAAAAAGTGTTGCATGGGAGGAAACCCATGGTTTTCAAGTTTCTAATCTTTTTGAATCGTTTTTTTTTTTCAAATTGGATTAATTAATCATTTTGATATTTAATAAAAAAAATTAAACTATTCACTTTTTCTTCTTTTATGAGTATGGATGGGTATGAAAGGGGAGACTCGTATTTATCTGTGTCACGTGGTGTGATCCCTGAGTAATAACTTAGTCAGAAATTTAAAAGAATACAATGTATCATTAGTTGGATTTAAAAAAACAAAAAAACAAAAAAAACAGGGAAAACCATAAAAATGATGATACTTTGAATTAAATAAGTCATTTTGTTGTTTGTTTGGTTTGGTTTGTTCTTCTTTTTATGTTTTAGGGACTATTTTAGGTGATACATGTTGAATCAAGGAGGTCCCTACTTCCCCCACGAGATCAAAGGACTAATTTGGAGCATCAAGAACTTCAACTTCAACCACCAGGTGTCTTCATTACATGATCCTCATATTTCAATTTCCTTTTTGAAATTCCCTTATCTGCCTATACTCCTTCTAAATTTTTATTTCTTGAAACACTGGGGACAGTGTTGTTTTAAGTTGGGGGGAGATGAAATAAAAAAAATTCTTTTGTGAAAAAAAATGATTTGAAAAAAAAATGTGTGTAAATGGAAGGAAAAATTCCTTTAACTTTGAACATGGTAATACACATTGCATAGTTTGAAACTGAATATCAAATAATTTAGCATGCCCCAATTCTGATTTTAATCCTTTTATAATTTCATGAGCATAGATTTTGGAAAGTGTGGCTGTCCAATATGATATTTCATCGTTTATATTTTCATCCAAATAAAAAAAAGATCACAATGCACGTCCTTTGGATATTGGGGTATTAGTTTAAGTTCATGGGGTCCCTCAAATAAATAGAATAGGTTTGGTGATCATTTTAGTTTTAATATGAGTATTCAATAAAAAAAATAAAAAAACAATAAATTTTCATGTAGAGAAATGAAATTACCTAATGCATGGCTTTCGGCACTTGGGGATCGTGACTCCATAGTTTTCTGGCCCAGAGTTAGTAATTTTATCTCTATTTTTGGTAATTTGAATTTTTTTTTGACTGAGTTAAGTTGAGATGATTCCTGAGTATGTGGGCTTCACTTGGTGCCCTAAGGTTTTTGAGCCTGGGAGTCATCGGCAAAGTCTCGCTACAGGGGTTGACTCTTTTGAGTGCAATTTCAATTACCATAGAAAAATTGCAAAAAAAAAACAAAAAAAAAACTATAATACAATTTTTTTTTTTGAATACTCATCTTAATATTGAAATGTGATTCCACTTAGCGCTTCCGTCATTTCCCCCCTTGAATAAAGATGAACCCCCATGTCTATTGTGATGCACAACACATCCTCATACTTAATTGATATTGGATGAAATATGGCAATGAATTTAAACAAAGGAATGGGCTTGGGATTGGGATCTGCTTATGAAACTATATTGTATTAAATATTTTGATGGGTTTCATGATTTTTTGGTATAAGTGTTTTTGGTGATCATTGTGTATTAAAATTTTTTTGGAAAAGGGAATTCGAATTTCATATTGTTGAGATACATTTTGCTCGGGACTAGCAAAACTCAAGTTGGGGGGTGTGATTAGCCACTAAATGAGGCTAATATTCATTATTAATATATATAATATTAATGTGATTTATTATTCATAAACACTATTTTAGTGCATTTTACACTTTGAACATCATTTCAAATAATGATTGTAATTCCTTCTTAAAATGCACTATTATGTGGTACATTTTTTAACATCATTTAAAGTGGCCAATGATTCATATGATTTTAAGGAATGTAATTATCCATATTTTAATTTTATATTTTGGTAAATTGATCTAAACTTCAATATGAACATGTTTCATTCAGTGATCAATGGAGGATTCATAAAGGATGATGGAGATATTTGGAGATGAATGGAAGCAATTCTGGAGAAGTCAGATTGGACACCATCCCACTGATGAGAATGTGGGGCCCAACATACCTGCCCAATGAATCCCAAATTTCGTGTTCAGCTATAATACATGTATAGGAACAAATAACTCTTCAGGATACAATGCTAATTCTGCCTCCATGGTGGTCATTAAGGCGGCCCAATTTGGAGATAAAATTATGGGCCAGATTCTGGGGCCCAGAAACAAATCCTATCAATATGATCATATCTCGGAATCCAAAACTAAAAAATGGGGAAAAAATTTACAGGAGGTTAGAATACATACGGGGCTTAATTTTCATCTTCTATGGCCCACTCTGAGTCTACAATATAGAAGGTATTACAAGCGTGTCTGTTCGATGGATGAAATCTGGCTGCAACCTCGGGTCAAGTGTGGAAAAGTCCAAGTTCCACAAGCTTTCCACCACCCTAGGCCTACCATAATCAAGTGGGATGCTTTTTACTATTGGAGACTCGACCCAAGTCTCCCAAAATTTCTATTTAAGGCAGTGGTGGTGGATTATTTGATCATCTGGTATGCTTTGTTCAATTGTAATGTTATGTTGTGATTTTGTTGTCTCAAGTTTGTCTTTCACATGTTAGTTGTTCAATTCACTTTAGTTTCTTAATAAAAGTTCGTGTTTTCCTCTTATTCTATTTTTATTCATATCACTTTGATACCGTTGGTTCATTTTGTGAATTTATTCACACCAAACCTTGTGAAATTATCACAGAATGGTGGAGTGATCGTTATTCTATTGTGTTTTTTTTTACTTATCCATTTCCTCCCTCATGAGTCTACTTTCCGCTTCCATTGAAACCATAGAATCAATGGAGGGATAACCCACTTATGGGTTGATCCAAGGGAGTATAAAGGGGATTTATTGGATGTTATTTATCACCCCATTAATGTCTAATCACTTCTTTAATTGAGATTTTTATTTGATGATTTTTAAACTCCTTTGTCCTTGTTGAATTTAAGGCCACACACTTCAAGTGCTAATACGAACCTTTACCTTGAAGTGTTCAAAACTTTGATCGTTAAAGTGTATATGTGATTATTATTATGGTGTGTTGGTATAAAATCATTAAGTGATTAAGTTGTTTGATCTCCTTAAATTAACTCAACTCAAATATAAGAAATTGAAATAATTGAAAAGGGAATATGTCCAATCCACACCAAGTGATAACCTAGGATCAACTCATTATTTTAAATTAAATTCACTTAAGTCTATTAGATTTCATTTAAACTCATCAAAAATCAACCCAATTTTTCCACTTCATAGTCAAAAATAGTCCATAGAATGTACGGTTTTATAGGTTTCTTCTTAGGTCTCTAAGGATTCGACAACCCAAGCTAAACTACAAGGATCGTCCTACCTTATTCTCTTGGGTAAATTTGAGCGTGAATCAAATTTTGGCACCATTTACGGGGACCCAAGTATGTCATATAATCTTGTCCCAAGTAAGTTATATTATTTTCTCATCCAAATTATATTATCTTGTCCGTTTCTCATTTTTTTTTCTTTTGGTGCGTGTCCGCCTACACCCGCTATCAATCAAACCATCTAGTTCAGGTGGATAGTCCTGGGGTTGGGGAGCAAGTACACCAAGGGAACTCTTTCCATTAGATCCTAATCTTCTTAATACTCCAAGGTCCAAATTTGAGACCATTTCAATGGAAGGTCTTCAAAGAAACCAACTCATAAACCCGGGTGGGAACCAAAATGGAAACCCAAATGAGGCAACCCCAAACTTGGGGAATGCAATTGATCAAACCATGAATGAATACCTCACACCTTCCTGGACCAATGCCCCATCATGCATTAGACACAATTATCTAGGGGATTCTAACTACATATTTAAACCCCATGTCCTAAACCACCTTCCCACATTCCATGGAATGGAGTCTGAGATGCCCTACCTTCACATTAAGGAGTTCAATGACATTGTAGAAATCATGTGTCCCCCACATCAACTAGAATCATCTAAGATGAGGATATTTCCTTTTTATTTAATGGATCAAGCTAAAAATTGGCTAAAAAATTTGATACTATAATCCATCAACTCTTGGGACCAACTACAAAGAGAATTCTACAAAAAATACTTTCCCCACCACAAAACAATTTCACTTAAAAAGAGTATCCAAAACTTTTTTGAAAAAGAGGGAGAGTCATTCTGTGAAACATGGGAGAGGTTCAAGGACACTCTAAACATGGTTACACACCATGGTTTTTCTATTCCTGAACAAGTAAAAATTTTCTATGAAGGGTTGGGTCTGTGGAACAAACAATTCATTAACATGATTTGTAATGGAACCTTTAAAAACAAAGCCTCAAATGATGCTTACGAGTATCTAGAAAGCCTTTCTAAAAAAAACCAAACATGGGAAACTTCACATTATTCTAAAAATCCACAAAGAACTACTATAATTAATGCACTTAGAGAAGAGGAAATCCTTAGGGCTAAACTCGCAGCTCTCTCTAGGAAGGTTGAAGAGATAGACCTTAGCAAAGTCCATGAAATCCAAACTGTTGACCCTGTTTTGACAATTTGTGACAAACAAGACCATAAGATAGACAACTACCCAACCATTCCATCCATAAAGTATGTTCTTTTAGGAGGACCCCCAGCAGAAGTAAATGCCTTGAACCTTTAGAAGCCTCAGTACCAAAACAACTTCAACCCAAGGTATAATGACCACCCAGGCTTCCGCTGGAAAGATAAACAACAACCTAGCCAACCACAGGGACAAAATCCTTACCCCCATCAGAACTACCAAACCCATAACCAGTTCCAATCCCAACCTATCCAATACCAACATCCACCTGTCCATTTTCAACAAACCATCCCACCTCCAAAATATCCCCCCGGGATAAACCAATCTTCTCAAGAACCAACCCAAACTGTTCCACAAAGCCTACTAGAACAACTATGCAGAAAAATGGAAAGGATGAACTCAGAAGTCTCTTCCCTTAAACAAGAACTTCAAACCATCAAAACTGGAAAGGCACCTATGCCTACTCAGGTGGTTCCATCCTCAACTTCAAGGGGAGAGTCAATTTTTACTCAAACAACTCATGAACAACTAAAGGTTGTGACTATTTTAAGAAGTGGGAAATAAATTTAGAAAAATTAACAACTAATTCATAACCCACCTAAAGATTCAAACGTGGATGAAAATTTAAATTAATCAAATGATCAAACTGAAAAACATGATAACATTGTCAAAGAAACAACTCTTCAACAAACAACCCCACAACCTGCACCATTTCCTCAATGCATGTGGGGGAAAACCAAGCCTGAATTGAGTGAAACATTGAGGGAAATCTTCTCACATGTCAATTTGAACATTCCCTTTCTCGATGCAATCCAAACCATACCTGCCTACTCAAAGTACCTTAAGGACTTGTGCACTTTTAAAAGAAAATTTTCACATAAAAACCAAGTCCTTTTGGCTGCTAATGTGAGTACCACCATTCAAGGTACTATTCCTCCTAAGTTGAAAGACTCGGGTTTCCCTTAAATCAATGTTGAACTAGGAGAAGAAAATTTGTCAAGGCCTTGTGTGACCTAGGTGCTAGTGTCAATCTCATTCCCTATACTGTGTACTACCAGTTAGGCCAAGAAGAACTCCAACCCACATCTGTCACACTTCAACTTGTTGATCATAGCATTAGGGTTCCAAAGGAGATTTTAAAGGACGTTCTGGTAAAGGTTGAAAACTTCATCTACTCTGTCGACTTTATTGTCCCTGAAAACCATCCAAACTTAGGAAATAAGGAATAAACCCCAATTATCCTTGGTCATCCCTTCCTTGCAACAATCAAATCTGTTATCTGAGTTCGAAATGGGAACATGACCATCACCTTTGGAAACATGAGTCTAGACTTGGACATCTATAATGAAAGCTCACAAATAGGGGATGATGAGGACATTCATTAAGTAAACATGATAGAAATCATTGATAATGAATCCATAGAACCTTAAGGAATATTTTATGGATGTTTAAGTCAGGATGAGATTGATTTCCTTTGTTCATATGAAGGAAGTTTATCTCCTTGGATTGAATCATTTTCAAATTACTCTTATGATGAAGTCTTAGGTCCAACAATCATTTAAACCTTTCAGGAAACCAATTTCATGGAGACCAATCAAACTTCCTTCCCTAAATCTGATCAAACCAATATTGTAGCTGAAACTTCTATATGTGGTGAATCAATCCTATCTAAAACTCTAGGAAACAAAATTGACCTTGATCTAATGTCCCAATCTTCTACTGAAATTCTAAACCAACCTAATATTGAATTGAAGGAACTTCCCATTGCACTCAAGTATACCTTCCTAGGGGACAATCAAACACATTCTATTGTCATTTATTCTTCTCTTGAATCCAATCATAAGAGGATGCTTCTAGATGTCCTTAGGAAACATAAGAAATCAATTGGTTGTACCCTGTCTGATATTCCAAGGATTATCCCACTTATCGGGACTCATAGGATTGTTCTGGAATCTGATTCAAAGCCATGTCGTCAACCTCAAAGGAGACTCAATCCTAATCTCATGGAAGTAGTGAGAAAAGAACTTCTGAAATTGTTAAAATTCGGTATCTTATATCCCATAGTTGAGAGTGAGTGGGTCAGCCCAATCCAAGTGGTTCCCAAGAAGTCAGAAATCATAGTGATAACCAATAAGGATGGAGAGATACTTCCAACCATGGTGAGTAGTGGATAGAGGTTTTGCATTGACTATAGGAAGCTAAACTCATTCACCAAGAAGGACTGTTTCCCCTTACCTTTCATTGACCAGGTCCTTGAGAGAGTGGAAGGTCATGTGTTCTACTGTTTCTTAGATGGGTACTCAGGGTATAATCAAATTGAGGTCTCCCTAGATGATCAAGGGAAGACTACATTCATGTGTCCATTTGGCACCTTTGGTTTAAAACACATGCCCTTTGGGTTATGCAATGCCCCTAGAACCTTTCAGCGGTGCATGATGGGAATCTTCTCAGACATGGTAGGTGATTTCTTGAGGTCTTCATGGATGACTTATCTGTGTTTGGGGATACATTTGAGGGATTTCTGCAGAATGTGGAGAGAGTCTTATCAAGATGTGAAGAAAATAATATGGTCCTAAACTGGGAAAAATTCCATTTCATGGTTAAATAGGGACTATTTATAGTCCATCTAGTCTCAGGTAGGTGGATTGAAGTTGATAAAGCCACGGTTGACATCATTCGTCACCTTCCATCACCCAAAACTGTCAAGGAAGTGAGGTATTTCTTAGGACATGATGGTTTCTATAGAATATTAATCAAGGACTTTAGTTCAATCTCCCATCCCCTTTGTGCTCTGATAGTAAAGGATGCTCCATTTGTTTGGACAGAAAGCTGTGAGGGTTCATTCTCAACCCTCAAATCCTCTCTCACCTCTCCTCCCATTATGAAATCTCCAAATTGGAACCTATCTTTCAAACTTATGTGTGATGCCAATGACTTTGTTGTAGGAGCTGTGTTAGGATAACATTGTGATAAAACTCCTTATGTCATTTCTTATGCAAGAAAATCCTTAAATGATTCCCAAATAAACTACACCACTATTGAAAATGAGTTACTTGATATTGTGTTTTCCTTAGAGAAGTTTAGGTCCTACCTCTTAGGATCCCCCATCACTGTGTTCACTGACCATTTTTCACTAAAATACCTCTTCCAAAAACAAGATGCCAAGGCTAGACTGATTAGGTGGGTCCTTATCTTAAAATAATTTGACCTCACAATCATAGATAAAAAGGGTGTTGAAAATTTTGTAGCTGATCACCTCTCTATGGTGGAATTCAAAGACAACTCAAATCACCTTTCTGTGTTTGATTCATTTCCTGATGAACACCTATACTATGTGACTGATTTACCTTGGTATGCTGACATATAAAACTTCTTAGTTATAGGAGTAATTCCAAAATTCTTAGGGACTCAAGCTCGAAGGAAATTCCTTTCTGATGTTAGGCACTATGTGTTTGATGACCCATACCTCTAAAAGTTCTGCCCTGACCAATTCATTAGGAGGTGTGTCCCAGAATCTGAACAAGAGTCCATCCTTAAATTCTGTCATAGTGAGGCATGTGGAGGTCACTTTTTCTCTAAGAAAACATCTTCTAAGATTCTTCAGTGTGGTCTCTTCTGGCCCACCCTCTCAAGGGACTCCTACACATTTTTTCAAAGCTTTCCTAGGTATCAACAAGTAGGTTCCATCACAAAAAGGTATCAAATTCCACTCTGTCCCATCTTAGTGGTTGAAATCTTTGACTGTTGGGGAATTGATTTCATGGGTCCCTTCCCAAACTCTAGGGGATATCTTTACATTATCTTAGCAATTGATTATGTCTCAAAATGGTTTGAGGCCATTTCTACAAAATACAATGATCATCAAACTGTGATTAGATTCTTAAAAGAAAACATCTTCTCTATATTTGGAATTCCTAGGGCTATTATTAGTGATCATGGAACTCATTTTTGCAATCATCCATTCTCATCACTCAGGTAAAAGTATGGAATTTCTCACAAAGTGTCCACTGTGTACCATCCACAGACTAATGGTCAAGCTGAGTTAGCCAGTCGAGAAATTAAACAAATTCTTGAGAAAATTGTTAAACCATCTAGGAAAGATTGGTCAAGAAAACTCTTAGATGCTCTTTGGGCCTATCGAATTACATATAAAACCATTTTAGGAATTTCCCCATATAGGTTGGTTTATAGTAAATCATTCCATTTACCAGTAGAGATTGAACATAAGGCTTTTTAGGCAATTAAGAAAATGAATTATGACCACTCATTGGCCGAAACAAAAAAGAAACTAGATCTCAATGAACTTGTGGAACTTAGGATGGAGGCTTATGAAAATTCAAAGATCAATAAAGCAAAAGTACAATCCTACCAATCTCGAAATCTTAAAACCAAACACATTGAACCGGGTAAACATATTCTTTTTTATAGTTCTAAACTTCATTTACACCCGGGAAAGTTGAGGTCTAGATGGTCAGGCCCATGCATAGTGCATAAGGTGTACCCCCATGGGGCTTTTGAAATTCAAGATCACACCAATGGTCAAACCTTTAAATTTAATGGTCATAGAGTCAAATGATTCATTGAACCATTCCAAAAACATGAAGTTGATGAAGAATTTTGTGAACCCACATTAGATGATGAAAATAATTAATCAATTAGGGGTTCATGTTGAGATAGTGACGTTAAACAAAGCGTTGCTTGGGATGCAACCCCTGGTTTTCAAGTTTCTAATCTTTTTGAATCATTTTTTTAAAATTGGATTAATTAATAATTTTGATATTTAATAAAAAAAATTAGACTATTGACTTGTTCTTCTTTTATGAGTATGGATGGGTATGAAAGTGGAGCATTGTATTCATCTATGTCATGTGGTGTGATCCCTGAGTAATACCTTACCCAGAAATTGAAAAGAAGACAATGTATCATTAGTTTGATTTAAAAAAACAAAAAAACAAAAAAGTAGGGAAAACCATAAAAATGATGATACTTGGAATTAAATAAGTCATTGTGTTGTTTGTTTTTTTTGGTTTGTTCTTCTTTTTATGGTTTAGGGACTATTTTGGGTGATACATGTTCAATCAAGGAGGTGCCTACATCCCCCAAGAGATCAAAGGACTAATTTAGAGCAGCAAGAACTTCAACTTCAACCACCAGGTGACTTCATTCCATGATCCTCATATTTCAATTTCCTTTTTTAAATTCCCTTATCTACCTCTAATCCTTATAAATTTTTATTTCTTGAAACACTGGGGACAGTGTTGTTTTAAGTTGGGGGGGAGATGAACTAAAACAAATTTATTTTGTGAAAAAAATGATTTGAAAAAAAAATGTGTGTAAATGGAAGGAAAAATTCTTTTAACTTTGAACATGGTAATACACATTGCACACATTGAAACTGAATATCAAATAATTTAGCATGCCCCTATTCTGATTTTAATCCTTGTATAATTTCATGAGCATATATTTTGGAAAGTGTGTTTGTCCAATGTGATATTTCATCATTTATATTTTCATCCAAATAAAAAAAAATCATAATGCACGTCCTTTGGATAGTGGGGTATTAGTTTAAGTTCATGGGGTCCCCCAAATAAATAGCATAGGTTTGGTGATCATTTTAGTTTTAATATGAGTATTCAATAAAAAAATAATAAAATAATAAATTTTTGCGTAGAGAAATGAAATGACCTAATGTGTGGCTTTCAGCACTTGGGGATCGTGACCCCATAGTTGTCTAGCCGAGAGTTAGTAATTTTATCTCTATTTTTTGGTAATTTGAATTTGTTTTTGACTGAGTTAACTCGATATGATGTCTGAGTATGTGGGATTCACTTGTTTCCCTAAGTTATTTGAGTCTAGGATTCATCAGCAAAGTCTCGCTACAGGGGTTGACTCTTTTGAGTGCAATTTCAATTACCATGGAAAAATTGCAAAAAAAAAACAAAAACAAAAAACAAAAAAAATATAATAATTTTTTTTTGAATACTCATCTTAATATTGAAATGTGATTCCACCTATTGCTTCCATCATTTCCCCCTTGAATAAAGATGAACCCCCATGTCTATTGTGATGCACAACACATCCTCATACTTAATTGATATTGGATGAAATATGGAAATGAATTTGAACAAAGGAATGGGTTTGGGATTGGGATCTTCTTATAAAACTATCTTGTATTAAATATTTTGATGGCTTTCATGATTTTTTGTTATAAGGTTTTTTGGTGATCATTGTGTATTAAAATTTTTTTGGAAAAGGGGATTTGAATTTCATATTGTTGAGATACATTTTGCTCGGGACTAGAAAAACTCAAGTTGGGGGTGTGATTAGCCACTAAATGAGGATAATATTCATTGTTAATATATATAATATTAATGTGCTTTATTATTCATAAACACCATTTTAGTGAATTTTACACTTTGAACATCATTTCACATTATGATTGTAATTCCTTCTTAAAATGCGCTATTATGTGGAACATTTTTTAACATCATTTAAAGTGTCCAATGATTCATATGATTTTAAGGAATGTAAGTATCTATATTTTAATTTTATATTTTGGTAAATTGATCTACACTTCAATATGAACATGTTTCATTCAGGGATAAATGGAGGATTCATAAAGGATGATGGAGATATTAAAAGATGAATAGAAGCAATTCTGGAGAAGTCATATTGGACACCAGCCCACTGATGAGAATGTGGGGCCCAACATACAGCCCCAATTAATCCCAAATTTCATGGGATTCTATAAGACATGTAGAGTAACAAATAACTCTGCAGGATCCAATGATAATTCGTCCTTCATGGTGGTAATTAAGGTGGCCCAATTTGGAGATAAAATTTTGGGCCAGATTCTGTGGCCCAGAAATAAATCCTACCAATATGATCATATCTCGGAATCCAAAACTCCAAATGGGGAAAAAATTTACATAAAGTTAGAAGAAATCTTGGGATCCATTTTATTATTCTATGGCCCACTCTGATTCAGCCATATAGAAGGTCTTACAAGCGGTTCTGTTCAGTGGATGAAAGATGGCTGCCACTTCGGGTCAAGTGTTGAAAACTCCAAGTTCCACAAGCTTTCCACCACCCTAGGCCTACCATAATCAAGTGGGATGCTTTGTATTGTTGTAGGATCTACCCAAGGCTCCAAAAATACCTATTTAAGGCATTTTTTGTGGAGGAGTTGATCATCTGGGATGCTTTGTTCAATTGTAATGTTATGCTGCGATTTTGTTGTCTTAAGTTTGTCTTTCACATGTAAGTTGTTCAATTCACTTTAGTTTCTTAATAAAAGTTCTTCTTTTCATATTATTCTATTGTTATTCATATCATTTTGATACCTTTGGTTCAAGGATTGAATTTATTCACACCAAACCTTGTGAAATTATCACACAACGGTGGAGTGGTCGTTATTTTATTGTGTTTTTTTACTTCTCCATTTCCTCCCTCATGAGTCTACATTCCGCTTCCATTGAAACCATAGAATCAATGCAGCGCTAACCAACTTATGGGTTGATCAAAGGGAGTATAAAGGGTCTGTATTGGATGTTATTTATCACCCCATTAATGTCTAATCACTTCTTTAATTGAGATTTTATTTGGTGATTTTTAAACTCCGTCGTCCTTGTTGAATTTAAGGCCACACACTTCAAGTGCTAATATGAACCTTTACCTTGAAGTGCTAAAAACTTTTATCCTTCAAGTGTATAGGTTATTATTATTATGGTGTGTTGGTATAAAATCATTAAGTGATGAATTTTTTTGATCTCCTTAAATGAACTCAACTCAAATATAAGAAATTGAAATAATTGAAAAGGGAATACGTCCAATCCACCCCAAGTGATAACCTAGGATCAACTCATTATTTTAAATTGAATTCACTTATGTATCTTAGAGTTCATTTAAACCCATTTAAAATCAACCCAAGTTGGCCACTTCATAGCCAAAAATAGTCCATAGAATTTACGTGTCTATAGGTTTCTTCTTAGGTCTCTGAGGATTCGACAACCCAAGCTAAACTACAAGGACCATCCTACCTTCTTCTCTTGGGTAAATTTGAGCGTGAATCACTACCACCACTATTTATAATGGGGATAGACTTATTTTCAAAAGGTTTTTATTCTGTACCAAATTTTACCAAGAACATAATTTATGTATCCTTCCTAGATATAAATGTTATTGTTTTCAATTTTAAAAATAAAATTTGTTTCTTTTATAAATAAAACATATGTTATGGTATTACACATTTAAATAACGGTATATATATTTTAAATTAAAAAAATTGGGTATTATAAATTGATATTGAATAGAGTTTGTTTGAATCATTTCACACCTATTTGGTGCATCACCATCTTGGTCATGTAAAGGAGAAGTGTTTGAAAAATCTCTATCAATATTGTTACTTATACTCTTTTGAGCTAAAACCACTTGAAATATATCATACTTGTTTATAAGGAAAAATAACCAAGACACCCTTTTATGGACAAGGTGAAATAGATACAATGCTTCTATAATTAGTACACACTAATGTGTGTGGATCATTTCTAGTAGAACTTAGAGGTGGGTATTATTAATTCATTACTTTTACTAATGACTTGAGTAGATATAGATATGTTTACTTAATGAGGTATAAGTTAAACTATTTTGAGAAATTTAAATAATTCAAGAATTAATTAAATAATCAACTTGGTAAGAAGATAAATAAACTTTGATATGATTGAGTATATGGGTATCTTAACCATGAATTCATTTACTTTATATGGTACTGCAGGATTATATCCCAATTCACTCCTCCTTATACACCATGGTGGAATGGTTTCAGTGAAAGGAGGAATTGTACCTTGCATGACATGGTAAGGTCGATAATGAGTCAAATAATACTTTCATTATCCTTTTGGGGATATGAATTACACTTTGTAGCATATACACTAAACTATAAACCAAATAAAGTGTAAAAAATTATTCCTTTCATGTTATAGAGTGAAAAGAAACATGTTTTGACACATATTCTTGCATGGGGTTTTGAGGCATTTGTTAATTCCAACTCTAGAAAATAACTAACACCCTGAGGTGTAATTGAATATTTATAGGGTGTCCAAATGAAATCGAAGGATAATATTCATAGAATCCATCAAAAAAGTAGGTAATTATCACATTACAATCTATTTTTCATGAGAGGGATCACATACTCAAGAAGGATAACAGGAGAATGATTTACTTTTATGAAATTTATGATCAAGATACACAAGTATTTTTATAGGAACAAGTTACATGGGTCCCTATGGAATATGTTTTTTCTAAAAAACAAGTACTATGTAGGAGCACCAAAGCGGTTAGAGAACCAGAATGGTGTGGTTTTCTTTTCACAGAAGATGGTGACTTGTTATTGGTTGAAAATAATGATCCTCTTTACTAAAAGGATGTAGTAAAGAGATCATAAGCTTCAAGGTGGAAAAATCCATGAATTAAAATATAGATAACAATTATCCAAATTAATTCTAGGCTCTATTTAATCCACCAATTGATGTAAATATTGTTGGGTTCAAATGGGAATTTAAGAGAAAACTATACATGGATGGTAAAGTAAGTACCTCTAAAACATGTCTAGTTTATAAAAGGGATTAAAATCTGCCAAGTAATTTAATACAACAAAATATTTTCTCTAGTTTCCGAATTTAAATCGATCAAAATTCAACATTATATAACATATTTCCTTGAATATGAAATTTGGAAGATGAATGTCAAAATAGATTTCCTTAATAGAAAACCTTAAAGATAATTTCAATATGACACCACCTAAAGGTTTTGTGACTCTAAGAAATGATAGTAAAATATTCAAGTTGTATAGATCCATTTATGGGTTAAATAAGGAATCTAATTCAGAGAACAATAAATTAAATTAATTTGTAAAATAGTTTGTATTCATAAAGAATGGATTTGATCCATGTATTTACAATAGGTTTAGTGGTATTTTGATCACATTTATAGTAGTGTATATTAATGAAATATTACTTATTGTAAATGACATACTGGTATTAGAGTAGTTAGGGGATGGTTAAACAATTGCTTCTCCATGAATTAATTATATTAAATAATATATATCCTTAGAATAAATATCATTCATGATATATCCAAAAACATGATGGACTAAGTCAAAGTACATACATTAACCATAGACTAAAAAGATTTAGATGGAACAATCAAATAAGGGATTGGTTCTAGTTTCATATGGTATGCATATCACCAATAAATTGTTTCCTCATACATAATAGGATAGATAGGGTGATCATAAGTAGGATCCCATACACATCAATGGTAGGACTATCATGTATGAAATGTTATGTTCTAGGATTGATGTTTCCTATACTTTAATCATGATAGGTAGATATCAAGTTGATTCAGGGGAACAAAATTGGTCTAATGTTAAGTTTATCCTTAAGTATATGAGGTGTACTAAGGATATGTTTTTGGTATATGGAGGTGGCAAGAAACTAGTCACTAGAGGATATGCTAATGTTATTTTCCAAATAGATAATAATGATCTAAATTCATAATCAAGATATGTATTCAGTACCAATAGAGGTTCTGTTAGATGGAAGAGTTTAAAGTATCCAGTTGTTATCAATTTTATATATGATTTTGAGTATATTGAGGGTTTTGATGTAGCAAAAGAATATGTTAGGATTATCAACTTCATCCAAGAGATTTATGTGGTTCCTAGAAGTATATATCCTATCATATTTTATTATGGTAATAATTAAGTGGTGGATCTCACAAAGGAGACAAGGTCGCATCAATGGACAAAGTACATAATTCATAAATATCAACTCTTGGGGTATTTTTTCTAAAGGGTTGAAGTCATTGTGATTAGATTTTCCCTAGAGGAAAACATGGTAGACCCCTTTACTAAACCCTTATCTCAATAGAAGCATGAACATCATGTGATATCTATCAAACTAAAATATGTTATCAGTTGAATATAGTGTAAGTTGGAGTCTATTGGATTTGGTTCCCTAGAACAAACTTCTATGTACATTATGATTACTTATTTTCATGAATTTGAATTTTAATAAAATTTATTATCACATCATGATTGTTCTTATACATGAAATTGAATGTGATAATTTTTTAAGGGTACTTGTCACACTAAAAGGTCATAAAATTTCTCTATTATGATGATAACCTATAAGTTTCATGAAATTATTCTTAAATATAATTTATATAGTTGGATGATATCAATTTTAAGAGACACAAATGATACAGGCTATCAAAGATGGAGAATCATAGGACTTCGAGACACTTTCTCATGGTGTGCTCCCTTGGTAATATTTGGTGAAAGATATTTTCAGAACCTGAACTTACAATAAGAAATCCACATTTATTTGTGTCATTGGACATTCTAATATATGTATATGTGTAATGATACTTATAATTTTATATTATTACTAAGGCATCTCATGAGTCATGTACTTTTATGTATTAACAAAAACCACAATGAAATAATCTTATGGATAAGTATGATACATTGGTTGCGTCATGACTAAAATTTTATTAATGACTAATAGAAGAAAATATTTATCCCTTATATTCATTAAGATAAGTTGATATCTCAAATCCTTTGATGGTAATTGAAATTACTGATTAATTCCTTTTCCATGGTGGAATTCTCAGAAAGTTTTTTTTCTATAAATTCAATGAAAGAGACATCGAGAATATAGGTTGATGAAACCATTATAAAACCTAGTTTATTAGAGATATAGAGTTAATGTTATTATATTATAAAATATATATTCATAAGAGGTTTCATTTAATTTTGAAATTAACTTCTTTATCTATGGGATCCTTGTCATGTTGCTAGATAGTAACCTTGTACTTTAGGTAGTGTAGCCTAATTCCACTAAGAAAGGGGCCTAGAGGGTCACACACTAAGTGTATTCAAAACCACATTTATATTCCATATAAATTTTACATGTTGGATAAATATTATTCTCAAACATATTTTAATGATTATTAATGTTTGTTTGATCACAAATATTCAGTCACTAGTTATTTGAGAGAATATATATGTGATTTTAATATTAAATAAATATTTATTCACCATTTAATTATTTATTTAATTATGTGAATACAAAATATTTATTTATTTTTCTTTATTCGCAATGTATCAAAATATTTATTTAATTAGTTATATGAATATTTAATAAATATTTATTCACTAATTTGGTGAATAATATATATATATATATATATATTGGAGAATAAGGTAGTGATGTTTATTTAATTAAATAAATAATCATTATTTAGGGGACAATAAATATTGAGGAGGCTTGTAGACCATGTTTGATGGTCCAACAAGAAATTTCATATTAAATATAATTTAAATAAATATTAATTTATTTATTCAATAAAAATAATATTTATTTTTTATTTGTGAGTTTAGTTCATGTCATGTAAATAATAATATTTCTATTATTATTTATTCATGGGTTTCAATGGGTATTAATAAAAATAATAAGGTAACTTGCACAATTATTATTATCTAATCCTTGCACTATTTAAACTCGGTTATGATATTCTCTAATTGTGAGAGTCTAGCATTGTTCACAACAAATTCTAGAGAGTATTATATGAATCCCTATAGAGATCACCCTTAGAACTCTCTGAAGAATATAGAGCTTTTCACCTCCACCACTAGAATGAATCTCTTATCCCATGAAGGATTTTGTTATGATCAACATCAATTATAATAAGTGATATATTCATTTCCACTATCACTTAGAGAATTCTACGGTGATGATCAGAGGTTAACGAAGCATGTTTGGATCACTACTAGAGGAAATATACGCTTGTTTACTCTGAAACAATTATGGTATGACAAGAGGTATTCATTTGATCATTGAAAATGAAAAAAGTCAATTATATGATATTCTTTAATTAAATATATTAATTAGAAATTATATGGGAAAAGATCCTCTCTTCTTAGTTTTTCATTCTTTTCAATTAATCTTCATATTAATTCCATTAACCATGATGATTATTAGTAATCTAAATCATGGATTATTCATGGATTATGATAAAAAGTTTATTTGGTTACATCCCACCTAGTACTTTGGATGCACCTGAAACCTTTATGAGGGGGTACCTAACACCCAATGAATGCTCTGATCTCCACCCCTAAACCCCATTATCAGTCTTACAGAGATAAATACTAAAAATAACTATCCTAACATGAAAATGTTCATGAATCAAAAAATGGATAGCACCATCATGATATATGTGAAAAAATTATCAAGATATACTATTCATTTATCTGAAACCAAAAAACTGTGAGAAAGATATAAAGAATGCCAATTGGTGAAATTTTACGCCACATGGAAGCATCTGGGCAATCCATGTAGTGAGAAAAAGATGGGGGGTTACCCTTACATGTATTTTCAACCCATATGTTTCATGTGCACTACCTAAGTTGGGTTGGGTGGACCTAACCTAGCACGTTTTCGTGGTCATTGACAGACCCTGCCTCATGCTATTGGAACCAAGGCTGGTCATTGCTGAAAATGGGAATTTGGTTTGTGTTTGTTGTCAATCTGAACTTGGTTGGTTAAGATTTTTTTGTTGTTTTTGTTAATCCTTCAATGTAAGATCAAGAAGTCTACAAGGAAAGGGATATTATAGTTCAATTAGACAACAATATTGAAGGTGGTTTCATTTCCCATTATTTCCCAGTTTGTTGGGCCTCAAAATAGAAAAATAGATAAAGGTATTTTTGGTAAAGGAAGGTGCGTGAAAAATCTATAATGTGCATGAAATATTGGTTTTTTTTTAAAGATTGAAGGTGATTTTTAGATTTGCGTGCAAATTATGTTTCAAGATCATAACATTGAAAAATGAAAAATGCATGAAGTGCGCAAAAGATGAGGTTGCACAAAAGAATCTTACTCACCCAATGTGACGTCAAAAGGTGTTTTGCGTGATCAAAAAGAAACATGTTCTCACCAAAGAAGATGCATTAGAAACTTGTGTGTAGGGTCTTAGAGGCCAATATATATTCAGATACCCCCATTGAAGACTCAAGAATTTTCAATGAAGATCCAGGTGCTCTTCCGTGTGAAAGATTTCCACGTGAAAGATTTCTGCACAAAATATTTTGAGGGAGTTAATCTTGTGAACAAGATATTCTTTTAGTATAAAAATACCATGTGAACATTTTGGAGTACTAGTATGAAATATATGGGTTGCACAAAAAACTAGGGTTGTGTTAAATTCATCTTTCAGAAAAATCCCAAATCTTGCACGCAAGAGCATGTGTTGCATGCAAGTGCATTGTGAAGCTTCTATCAGCCTTTTGATATCTTTTTTGCTCGTTTAGTGCTTTCATGTGCATAAATTTAGGTATATTGTTAAAAAAAGGTCCCATGCTAAGTCAGGGACAAATACTTTGATGCCAAATCATTGAAGTAGCCTTCAAGTTGATAAAATGAGTTTGACCTCTCTCAGTACAGTGAGCAAGGGGAGTCGGTTGAAGTGTTTTGAGGGACATAGTGAGTGATCCCTAAAACATTGTAAAGGTAGTGAGCCTAGCATGGAGTGACTGTGAGAAAACCTCTGTATTCCACATCTAGTGAGGATTAATGGATTTTGGTATGACCGACACACTTTCAGCGTATGCTCTTTGGATGTATCCCTTAGTGGTGAACCAAGTAAAAGTGTGGTGTTGTCTCTTTACATGTGAATTTTTTATTACAGATCATATCCATAATATAGAATTAATGAGTTTCTACCAATGTGGGAACAAGATCTATCACTTTAAAAGATAAATTTGACACCATGATTCACCCATCCCCTCTCAAGGTGCCCCGGGATCCTACAAGTGGTATCGAAGGGAGATCACTGGTGTTAAATCTATCCTTTCTTTATTGTCATAGAGAATTCAATAAACTTCAGGGGAGTTCCCCTATTCAATGGAAGTAACTTTTAGATTCGGAATAATAGGATAAGATCACATGTAATATCTCTTAGAATAGATGTCCTTTCTTCTACCGCACAAGGAATTCAAGTCACTGATCCAACAGGGATATCCATGACTGATATAGATAGAAAGATTCTTGATGTAGATGCTAAAGCACAAAATTATCTCACTACAGCACTTTCTGATCAGATCTATCTGAAGGTTATGAGCGGAACCTCAGCAAAGTCTATGTGGTAAAAACTCTAAAATATTTATGAAGTAGACAGTAAAGTGGACAAGGTAAAACTCTAAGTTTTTTCACAACAGGTTTGATGATCTAAAGATGCACCCAAATGAAAATAAATATTCCTTCTTCAATTGAATTACTAAAGTTGTAGGATCAATTTGAGGGCATGGAAATGAGATAAAATACATTGATATTATAAATAAAATATTGATAAGACTTCCACCTCTTTAAAATGAAATGGTATCAACTCTTGAGTAAAGGGGTCTCTCTAAACTCTATCTAGATGATATACTGAGTAGCCTAGTGGCATATGAGATGAGAGTCAAACCAGAAGATGCAACAACTCTTTTAAGAAAGGAAATGGAATTCAAATCCATTGACAAACTAGAAATTTTAGGATATAGTGTTGATGAAGATGATGAGGAAAAATAAACTATTTCTCTCATTGATAAGAAAATCAAGAAGGGAAAAGGGAAATTTGAAGGCAAGCTACCTATGGCTTGTTATTTTTGTGGTACAGTTGGGAACATTGCCTCTCGATGCACAAGAAAGATTGATGATGAAGAGAGTTAAGTTGGAGATATTAAGAAGCCTTGAAAAGGTTTTACAAAAAGAGAGAATTCAAATCTAGAAAGAAACTACAATGAAAGAGTTTTGTCTGTCAAGAAGATGATGATGACAATGAATTATTTGAGGAAGAAGAAGTAGAATTTAATTCTAGAAACCATGCTTCCATGATGGATAAAATTGAAAAATAAAAACCATAAAAAATTAAAGTTGGAGATAATCAGTTGACCACAGATGCCAATCCCAACTTACAACTTAAGGATACTTTTGGTAAGCTTGAGAATAAACGTAAGAGATGTAATAAGAGTAAAGAAATTGTTGAAGAATCATCAGAATATGTTGATCATCTTGAAGCTGATATTGAATGACTAGAAGAACCTGTGAAAGTACAGTCATCAATCCTTGAAAGCATAGATGATGTAACTGAACTAAAACTCAGAACTGGATAACAAGAAAAGGTCATTAATTACCTTACCTTGAGATTATAGGAAAGGTCCAAAACTATTGAGATACTCAAAGAAAAAAAATTTACTCTTAGAATTAAACTCAAAAGAGGATCAAATTTAAAAGAAGCAAAGAAGAAAATAAAATTTGGAAAATTATTAGATGTTGAATTGCGAGAATGAGATAAGTGTGGTTCTGAAGAATTTGAAAATATTTTGATAGATAAAATACATGAATGCATGGGAAACAATGGAATCGGTTGTGATTCTAAAATATTGAATTTTTTAAATAAAGTTGGCCAGAATAAAGGCAAGGTGAAAATGGGTCATGTTGAAAAGTCACCTGATGTGATGAAAAAGAAGCCCTCAATTTAATCCAAAAGAATAACTGAATATTTTCCATAGGTATCCTGAAGTTATAGAAAGCCAAAAAGTGTTCCTAAGGAAGTATACATAAAGAATAATTGAAATTACAAGACATTTCAACTTATAAAATGTCAATTATGTGGATATTTGGGTCATACCATGTCATATTACGAAGTGGCGAGGATCTATTTGAATAGGGAATAGATATGAGCTCAACAAAAGAGAAAATACTCATATCCTACTTCTTATATAATAAATAATTTCTATAGATATTGTTTTCAGTGTTCTAAATTTGGTCACAAAGCTATGTATTGCAGGAAGAAGAATGACAGAAAAAAATCATACAATTATTAGATACGGGTCAATATTCGACAAATAGATGGTGTGTCTATTTTAAAGAAGTTTTCTCCTTTGTAATAATAGTATGAGTATGAATAACCCACTTATGTGGAAGATATAATTGAAAGGCGATCAGTGTCCTATTCTCAATCCAATATCACATGGAAACAAAGGAGGAAAATTGAGAAATCCAACATTTTCAAAGTAGCTCTCAAAGAAACCAAGAGCAATATCACCTGGATTATTGATAGTAGATTCTCATCTCACATGACGGGTAATTCTAACCTATTAACAAATGTTAAGAAAAGGGTTGGTGGAATGGTGAGGTTCGGTAATGATGGTGCGCTGAAGATCAAAGGTGGTGGGAGTACTGAACTTGCTAATGGTGATCTGAAGATAAATAAAGTTATTTACATGGTAATCTTACGTTATAATCTCCTTAGGGTGATTAAACTCTATGACTCAAGACTTATTATGACATTGAATCATAAGGGTTGTACTATAAGAGTAAATATAGGGAATTATCTTATGAAAGG
Organism: Viscum album; assembly: GCA_963277665.1. Lineage (NCBI taxonomy): Eukaryota > Viridiplantae > Streptophyta > Magnoliopsida > Santalales > Viscaceae > Viscum > Viscum album. The sequence goes on along the minus strand of OY728159.1, from coordinate 987,346,153 downwards.
ATGTATAATAGAAGGGAACTTGTATCAGGATGACAGTAAGAAAAATATTTGCTACATGACCATTGAAGAAGAAAACAACTTGTGTCATTGGAGATTGGGTCATATTAATAACAAATATTTGGAAAATATATCAAGGATAAATATAGTCATGGATATTCCCAACCTAAATTGTGAACAAGAAAAATCTTTTGATGCTTGCATGTGTGTGAATCTAATCTGTAGTTCCCATCGACCAAAGAAGAAAAGGGTATCAAATATTCTTGATCTTGTCTATATGGATGTATGTGGCCCGATAAATGTTGTTGGAATGCATAGAGAAATGTACTTTTTTCTTTTCATTGATTACTATAGTGTAATGGCTTGTGTGATGGTTATACACAAGAAATGGTAAGTTCTTGATTGTATGAAAACTTATCACCGAATTGATGAGAATGATATTGGTTGAACAATCAATGTTCTGTGTTCTGGAAATGGAAGGAAATACATGTCTATTGAGTTTGAAAATTACCTAGAAAAACATAGTATTCAACATCAAGTGTCCGCTGGGAGAACCCCACAAAAAAATGGAGTTGTTGGGTGTCAGAATTGATAGGTGAATAGTATATCCAGAACTATGCTAATTGAGAGTTGTAAAGAGGATGTTCAAGCTATAGTTTATATTCAAAACTGAACAAAGTTGTATATGGGTGAAATGAATACACCGTATGAGTTGTGCCATGAAAGGAAGGCCTCATTTAAGTATTTACACATTTTCAAAAGTAAATATTTCATTAGAAACAAATAAGGAATCCAAGGAAATTATGGTGATGCAGCAGATGAAGGAATATCCCTTGGATATTTATTAAATAGAAAATCCTACAAATGCTTCAACAAGAATCTTGAAAAAATATGGAAAGCAGTGATGTAAAGATATTTGAAGAGAATACCACAAATACTATGAGGGAATATTATACTGATGTGATTAAAGATGAAAAAGATGGAGTACATGGAACAAATTTTAATGTATATGTAGAAGAAGAAGTGAAACACATTCAGAAGCCTCAACATGATGTTGAGTTTGAAGAAGTATCAAAAGAGGAAACCATAGATGGATAGAATTCAGTTGAACCTCAAAGGAAAAATCAAAGTGAAGAGATTGATCAATCCAACATAATCAAGGATTGGACTGCACCCACACAAACAAGGAGAATGAGGAACAATTCTCAATCAGTGTTCCTACCAATTGTGAAACTATCCTCATTTGAAGAAGCTGCAAAAGATGAATCATGGGTTAAATCCATGAACTAAGAGAAGGATCAGATTGACAAGAATGAAAAATGGGATCTAGTTAAGAGACCCAAAACCATAATGTTATTGGTACAAAGTGGTTTTCAAGAATAAATTCGATGAGTATGTCAATGTTATCAGAAACCAGGCGCGACTAGTGTGTATAGGATATTCACATATTGAAGTCATCGATGCAGAAGAAACATTTGGTCTGGTGGTGATACTGGAGTCAATCAAGCTATTTATTTCCATGGAAATCCAAATAGTATATAAATTGTATCAAATGAATTTCAAGACAGTATTCTTGAATGGTGTTCTTGAATAAGTATGCATTGAAAAAACAGTGGGTTTCTTTCTTAGAAATGATGAAATAAATGTTTGTAGATTAAATAAATCACTCTATGGTATGAAGTAGGCACCACAAGTGTGGTATTCACGGTTGGATTCATATTTAAGGAAGCTCTAATTTATAAGAGGAGAAGTGGATCACAATCTCTATGTAAATAATTCTCTGAAATATCAGTTCACAGTACTGGTGTATGTTGATAATATTATTTTTGGTGGAAGAAGACGGGGATCAGTGTATGAATTTTCCAGTCACATGAAATCGGAATTTTAAATGTCTATGATTGGTGAGCTCAAATACTTCTTGGGGATATAGGTGATATAGAGGAAGGACTAAAATTTCATTTTTTAGGAAAAATATGCAAGAGAGCTACTGATGAAATTTAATATGCATGAATCCAAACCAATTTTGACTTCGATTGTGATTAGAACAAAACTTGGAAAGCATGAGGATAGTACTTATGTTGATCCCACCATATACAAGAGGATCATTGGAATTCTACTATACCTGACAGTGACATGGCTATATATTGTCTTTGAAATGTGCTTGGCGGCTCATTTTCAAAGAAATCTAAAGAAAGAACATGTGGAGGTAGTGAAAAGAATCATGAGGTACATTCAAGGTAATCATAATTATGGGTTATACTTTGCTGCAGGAAAAGACGGTGAACTATCAGTGTTCTCTGATGATGACCAGGCTGGAGATATAGTAGAAAGAAAATCCACTAGTGGTGGAGCATTCTATATTGGGAAGAAACATATTGGATGGTTGAGTAAGAAATAGGAAAGTACTTCTCTTAGTACTGCTGAAGCTGAATATATATCTTCTACAAAGGCATGTACTCAATTACATTGGATGAAGTAGCAATTGACTGATATTGGTGATAAGGTGAAACAACCGATGATGATTCATTGTGATAAAAAGATTACGATTGATCTTACAAAAAATCATGTTCATCATTCTTGTACAAATCATTTTTAAATCAGATATCATTTCATCAAAGAAAATGTTGAACAAGGTTTGATTAGAATAGATCATGTAGGAACTAATGAGCAAGTGGATGATATACTGACCAAGCCACTAGCAGCAGTTGTGTTTGAGAAACATTGGTTGAACCTTGGTGTTCAACCACCTTATAAGGCCTAATGAGGTCACAAAAATTCCCCTCTCCCCTGTTGTGTTAACTATTTTAATCTGTTTAAGTAATTGATGCATGTTTTTGGGGAAGATAGGATCCATGGGGAGTATATTCTGAGCTCCGCAATGTTCAAATATCAGAATATTGGTTTATTTCCAATGGGGGAGAAATTGATAAATTCAATGAGGATGTTGAAATGGTTTTTATGGTTGCAGGCTAGTTACAGAAGATTGAAGAAAAGATAAATTTAATGAGTTAAAAAGAAGATAATGTGAAGGGAAGAAATAGTTAATCATTCTAAAATACGAGAACCCGATTCAAGATTCCCCCCTTGTTTTCTACACTGAGCATTGCTCGTGTGGACTTAGAGTGTTGGATGAGTTGATTCTTGTGTATCAGATTTTGATTTTGGTTGAGGATCCATTTAATTTATCTAGAGATTTTCAACAAACCCAAAGGGGGAGATTGTTGGAACCAATGTTGTTCATTGTTGAAAATGGGAATTTGGTTTGTGTTTATTGTCAATACGAAATGGGTTGATCAAGGATTTTGTTTATTGTTATTAATCCTTTAATTTAAGTTCATGAATTCTATAAGGAAATAGATTTTATAGCTCAATAATACAACCGTATGGAATGTGGCATCATTTCCTAGTGTTTTCCATTTTTTGGGCCTCAAAATCAGAAAATTGATAAAGTGTTTTTAGTAAAAGAAGGTGTGTGAAAGATTTGAAATGTGCATGAAAGATTGGTTTTTTTCACAATATTGAAGGTGATTTGTAAAATTTCATGCAAGACTTGTTTTAGAATTAGAATGTCGAAAAATGGAAAAGGGATGAAGTGTGTGAAAGATGAGGTTGCACAAAAGAATCTTAAACACCCAATGCAAAGTCAAAAGGGGTTTTTCATGCTCAGAAAGAAACTTACGTGCACCGATGAAGACACATAGGAAACTTGTATGTAGGGTCGTCAAGGCATCTAAATAGAAGGCTACCCCCATGGAAGACTCAATAATTTTCAATGAATATCTGGGTGCTTTGTCATGTGAAATATTTCCATGTGAAAGATTTAGAGGGAGTTAATATTGTGCTCAAGATGTTCCTTTAGTCTAAAAAGACAAAGTGAACATTTTGGAGTGGTTTTATGAAAGATCTGGGTTGCACAAAAAACTAGGATTGCATGAAAGTCATCTTGCACAAAAAATCCCAAATTTTTCATGAAAGAACAGGTGTTTCATGCTAGTGCATTTTGGAGATTCTATCGGTCTTTTGATATCCGGTTTTCTCATTATGTAAGAACCCAGATCCTTATTTTAGGTATGGATCCTTATTTTAGGTTTTTTTTAGGAAAAAGGATGAAATGTAAAATTTTAACATTCCATGTACTTATGAGTACACGCTGTGTATCTGGGTACCGCGTACAGTCGCGTATTGGCCATGTAACGTCCAAGTACATGGCCGTGTGGTGACCTAGAAGACTTCTTAAGGCGAGGGCCATTTAAGGTCACTACATGGTGTGTACATTTAATTAACATGCCATGTAGTTTTCTTTTTATTTAATTAATCGGATCAGGGTCACATCTAATCCTCGGAAACATCTCCTTCTTCTCTTGGTTTGTACAGGATAGTGACGGAAGGGCCGATGAACTCTGAACCCCTCCTGATTCTCCTTCTGACCTCCGATTTAGATGTTGTCAGGTGAGTTGGAATCCCACCAGTGAGTTCTCAATTCTTCTAGATCCTTTCTTCATCATTCCCCCTCTCTTTTGATTTATTCAAGGTTGAAAATTTTTCACCTTTTTTTAGATCTACACCGTTCTAGGAAGATTTAAGGGCCGACATTCAAGAGTATTGATCGTATGACATCAAGGTAGGTGGTTTCTACCTTTTTTTGATTGTATTTAGATTATATATGCTAAAATTGGAATATAACCATTTTTGGGGTATTATTTATTTGTAATTAGACCCTGTTTATTACCTGTTACAATTTGGTTGATTGATAAAAGGTAGTTTCTTATGTGTGAGGTTAGATGCCTTGTTTATGGGACACCCCATGGGTGTGTTTCCCTTGTTTGATTGGTTATGGTCATTTGGTATAGAAATATTGTTAGGTTTTCCTTGTTTTACATGCCTCGTGTTGTTAGGATGGAGTTACTGATTGTTGAGATGCCTATAATACACTATATGGAAGTTTGACCACGGAAAATTTGACTATGAGTGCTTCCCAAGGTAGGGTCATGTATGTATGAACTGTTGTTATGTTAGACCAGACAGGTTAGACCGTGAGATCTACCCATAGGGTTTTTATTAAATTAATTGATTCTATGTTGACCAAGGGGTATTGGTCGTGTGATCTACCCAGGTGGTCATTTATAATTTTTTGATGTTATGTTGACCAAGGGGTATTGACCGTGTGAGCTTCCTAGGTGGTCATTTGTAAATGATTAGTGTTATGTTAGACCAGATGGGTTAGACCATGAGAGCTACCAAGAGGGTCATTATTAAATTAATTGTTGTTATGTTAGACCAGATGGGTTAGACCGTGAGAGCTACCCAGAGGTTCTTTATTTAATGAATTTTTGTTATGTTAGACCATGGGTATTATACAGTGAGAAATTTCCCAAAAAGGGTCGTTATTGAATAATTGAATGATGGTGTTGAGTCTTCCAAGCCAAAGAACAAGCTTGGACTCAGTCTTACTTGATTGTTTAGATGGTCTTCTAAGACATTTGTTGTAACTATTACATAGGGGATATAGATATTAGTCTAGATCCCAAGGATTACATGATTAAACTGATGAATAATAAATGTAAATGATGTAATTGAAAACTGTAGGATTGTTTACTTTTTGAGTATTTCCTAGTTTATTACTTCATTTATTCATATTACCTACTATATATATTCACTGACAGTTAGGAACAGATCTTTTGGCATTTCCCTACTAAGATTAGTCTCACACCCTATTTGAGTCATAATTTTGGACCCAAACATATTATATGATTGCAGGTATAGATAAGGGAAATCTCCCTTCTTCATCAGGTACTTGATTGTTGTTGGAGCTGGAGAGCATGGGACCAAGTTGAGGCTTGCGATGCTGTTGGAGTTTACTGGTTTTATGTACTTTGGTTTCAGTATTTTATTTTTAGTATTGTGACTTGTTTGGATACTTTCCTAGACATGTGTGGCATGCATCATTTATATATTCTCCAGTTGTTATATTATTTTGAGTCTTCGGTTGTTTATTTTTATTGCATGGTATTACTACTTTCGTTATTGTTTACTATTTCTTTTTCCCTATGTATACTCTTCCAATGAGGGCATAGTTTCCCCATTATCACACTGTGGACCTCGCTGCTAGTCGGTAGCCTCTATCATTTGGGGAAATGCACTTGAAGTCATGTGACCAACCGGGTTTGGGGCACCTTTGGGGGGCACCTGAAACTGGGAAATTACAAAGTGGTATCAAAGGTAGTGTCCATTTGATGTACCAAAGAGGATGTTGGGCCCTTCTAGGGGTGGATTATGGAAATCACACATCGAAGTAGGAGTATCACAAAGCACCCATTTAAAAGGAGGTGTGGATACCTCTCCCATCATGAGGCATTTTCTTGGGAGATACCGATATCCAGAGCCCAGGGAAAAAAACCATGCAGGCTAGGCCCAAAGCATACAATATCATGATTGTTAGCTAGACTGGGACATTACACATTCAATGCTTTCAAGTGTATCAATTCAGGCCTATGGTGAAAGCAAGGTCCCATGCTAATTCAAGGATAAAGACTTTAATTCCAAATCGTTGAAGCGACCTTCATGTTGATAAACTGAGTTTAACCTCTCTCAGAGCAGTGAGCAAGGGGAGTCGGTGGAAGTGTTTTGAAGGATGTAATGAGTGATCCCAAAAACTTTGCAAGGGAAGTGAGCCTAGAACAGAGTGACTTTGACCAAACCACTATATTCTATAGCTAGTGAGTATTAGTGGATTTGTGTACGACTGAAACATTGTCAGCGTATGCTCCTTGGACATAGAACTTAGTGGTGAATGAAGTAAAACTTTGGTTTCGTCTCTTTGCATGTGAATTTTTTATTACTGATCATATACATCATATAGGTTTAACAAGTTCCTACCAACATGGGAATAAGATCCATCACTTTAAAAGAAAAATTTGACACCCTGATTCACCCCTCCCCTCTCAGGGTGCCCTGGGGTCCTACACATGTCATGACACATCATGGCATAACGATCTATCAACTAAATTTTATGCCCAATTTGGACTCACATAATGGTCCTGATCAAACATCATAACCCCCTATTGTGGGGGTATTCTCTACACCATCGTCGTCTGTTGTCATAGTTGACCACCTCTTCTCCATCGTGCCCCCACCTTGATCTTCCATTGTTTCCTAAACAACCAAAAAGAAAGGGTTAGAATAAAATTATGAAGCCTATACTTAATTACACATGGGTTCCTATCCTGATATGGACCCATTATTCATTTCTCCATCAAGAACACACAATCATAGGGAACATATTTAGTGAGGATAAAATTTATCCTAGAAATTAATCACATGGTCCATAAATTCAAGAACGATATTTGGTCATCATGAACAGAATTTAAAATTCTAAATACCATAGGTTCAATATAATAATAAAATAAGAAAACACAAATAATGAATTGATTTAAAAATAAAAAATCACTACCTCATGGTGCAGCAGTATCTACTTTAATTCATCATTGACGCCATGATTTTTTTTGTCACTACCACATGATCTAATTATTGATGTCATCACGGATATCGTCTTGTTCCTTTGATCCAATTTTAATTCTTATATAATATAGTCTCTATCCCCTTTCTCCCAATCTCTTTAGTTTATGTCAAGAAATTTTGTGGATAACCCTAGAGGGAACTCATGATGGAGGTTTTATAGGGAAATTTTAGTGTTCACGTGACTAAAAATAATGATAAATTAAAAATTATTAAATGAATGACAACTACGATGACCCATCCCATGGCCTGAGGTATGAACACAAATTATATAATCCCAAGGGTAAATCCACCATTCCAGATGTAATCATGGTTTTATTTTCCCCATCTAATTCTCTATTTAGTTGATATTAGTGGTTCATCACAATGCACATGCATGTAGACTAAAAATATATATTATTTTTAATATATTATTTTTGATCCTCCATAACACTCAAAAATCCAAAAAAAAGTTATGGGAAAACCTAAAAAATGTTCCAAAAATATTCTAAAGTTTCTAAATAAAGAATATAGGTTTGTTAAGATATCACCATATTCTCATGGTATATATATTAATTCAATTAATAAATGTTAAAAATCTATAAAATTAAACATTTTCATAAATTCACCATGACTTAACCCAAGGATAAAAAACTCACCCTGAGGTAAATAGAACCATCAAACAAATTGTAGCTAAATAATATGGTGATTTTATCATTTTATCCATATATAGGTCATGAGAATCAGAAGGATCAAAATTGAGTTAATTCTTGTTCAGGAAAATCTCAGGTCACTGTAGTTATTCAATAAAAACTGTTAAATAAAACAAAGACAATTAATTCACCTACCTATTAAAGGTGTAGTATTTATTTATGTTTTAAAGAGATTAATTATAATTATAGTGATTTAGTAAATGGTGATGGATGTAACTTTTTAGGGACAGTGAGTTCACTCAAAACTCTTTGCAATCATGTGTTGATTATAATGATTTGAGTGAGGAAAAATTTAATTATTATTATTTCCTTGTAAATAGTTTCCAAACTAAGGGAACAACCAATTAAATTCACACGTACATTATATTTTTATTTACTTTCATGAAAAAATAATAAAAATGTGATTCACATGTTTTAACTAATAGTATGTAAAAAATCAAAAAAGAGAAAAAAAATGGAAAACAATAATTTCCCAAAATTATGAAACACCTCCCCTCCCTTGTATTAGATCCTTACATTTATAGGTACTTCAATGAGTAAGATTATTTATTTGAAAAATATTTTTATATCGACCAAATTTTTTTCCATGTACTCATTTAATCGTGGTTTGTATCTTGACCTGAATTAAATACTAGGGTATACTCTTATGTAATAAATAAATTCTAAATCTATTCTTTATTTTTCATAAATAATCTTTTAGATACTCCTTGTTTAGTCCAATATGTTTATTTTTCCTTCTTCAACAAAAAAATATCATCTCCTCACGCTTCATCAAAAAGAACATAAATCATTTCATAATGATGTTTGATGTTTCCTTTGTCAGTCATGGATACATGAGTGTTATATTGAGTTTATAATTAGTATTATTAATCAATGAAATTTTTTTTCCTCCTTCATCAATAATAGAGACACTGATACAATTATTTCTAATGTCCAACATTACCAAAAAAATTGTTCCACCATGGTTACCTAGGCTTACCATATTTTTTACAGGGTAATAAAAAATAAATAAATTTTATATTTATCACCCAAAAAAAATGTTGGACTATAAAATAAATATCATCATCCACTTCTAGGAATTAATTAACCATAATTCATGATCTCGTGATCAAACTTCAATCACAAGTCTTGTATGAACATTGAAGAGGATACAATAAGCAAGAGAGGTCATGGATCCCATATAATAGTGGGGGCTATACCAATATAATAAATGTTGTCATGACATAGCCCCTATAATTTTAGAGTAATGACAAATTCTGTATGGTATATGATCTTTTACATTGCTTGAGAGGAGGTGGGAATAAATTTAGGAGAATGACATTCCTGGACCAAAAGGGTACCTTAATTCCTATTTAGGACCCAGAATTAGGAAAATGTCAATGGAGGACCTTCACTATTTATGGTGTGCATTAAAATTACTTATATACCCTCCCTTGTTCTAAAAAAATATTATTAGACCCTTCGCACTCTTCCCAATGTATCCCTTCTCTCCCACACTCTTTCTATCATTGCCCTCATCTCTGTTGATCTCCCTCCTCTCATATCATCTCCCTCTTATCCTTTCATTATCCTTCTTGCCCCGTAGTCATAATCCTCCAGATATCTCCCTCCTATCATGTCATCAAACTCCTTTCTTCTATCTGTCCTTCTCATCCCACAATTATTTTCCCCCCAAGATCTCCCTCCACTCATCATTGCCTCCTCTCCCACCAATAACATATCACCCTCACCCTCCTACCACTTCCTCCTTTGTTTCTATGTATAGGATTATTCAATGATCATGTGGAGATATTTTTATAACATCATTCATTCCATTATACCGGTTCTATCCAAGACCATTTTTACTGTAAATTTCATGTACCCTGATATTTTGTTTCATTTATTTTGCTAATTAATGTAAATATGAGATGAGAATGAGTTATAATTTTTTATATCCATTAATGTTATAGTTTTATTGATACGATTTGATGGAAAATTATTTATAAAAATAAGTTTTTTATTATTTTAATTTTGATGAAGTACTTTTCAATGATTCATAAGTAAAAAATACATTATGGAGGTGGAATATTTTTGTGTGGAGTGATAAAATAAGAAATTCCATTTAATGAAATATCAAGATTGTATTTGTCAATTATGAAGTTTGATGTACCATTGTTAGAGTTAAAATACACATTAATGTTTGATAATGGTATATTGTTAGACCTTATACACAATGAGTTATTTGAGAAATTACTCACATGTAATGAAATTTTTTCTCATGCATGAATTATTTTTAGGTTAGATAAAATCTTGTAGTCAAAATTGGATGTATATCAAATGTAATTACATGTCAAAATTATTTATATTAATTTTCTTTTCACATATTCTTGATGCATTGACATCTTATAGTTGAATTCTAGGGATGAAGTAGTTTATGGTAATTCAAAAAAAAATATCATGTGATGGTGATGTTCAATTATTACCTTGTGCAATTATAAGTGTTCCATGTTTGATTTCGTAGTTAAATTCTATGAAGTGGAATGAAATTTTGATAAATATTGGATAAATATTTCCTTCTTCCAAAGTACTGAGGGATATGATCTTCAAAAATATAATTGTACATAAGTTTTTCTATGAATTTTTAAGTAATATTCCTAAAAAAATTATTGTGAAATAAAAATTTGGGAGTTACACATGAAATATAATAATATATGGACTAGGGAATTCAAATACATTTTATTGAGTAAAATATTTTCAAAATTATCACATGCACTCAACTCAAGATATAATAACTATTTGTAACAAACCAATAGAATCATTAATGTCATCTATCATTTATGATGGGTTGAATTCAAATGTTAAAAAATATTCTAATAATATCAAAGTTAAGTTATGCATAGATTATGGAATATCTCTTACATATCATCAATCATTAAGATCCAAGTAAAAAAGTAGTTTGTGAAATATACAACATTTTATAGCAGTCATATATGTTAATCCCTTGGATATGAAATGGACTAATGGAAATAAATGCAAAAATAATATCGAAGTGGGTAGATTCAGAAAATGGAAGATTTGAAATATTATTCATTGTATATGGTTGTTTCATTAATGGTTTCTTATTAGGTTCCCGACCAATATTTTTTGTGGATGGGTTTCTTCTCAGTGGTCCTTATAAAGGTAATTTTTGGCAATATCAATATATTATGTGGCTAAAACTTCTTCCTATTGGTAGAATCAATTTTTGTAGGGTAAAACATGTGATGATTGGAAAAAAAATTAAAAAACATAAAATAAATTGCAAGTTATAATCAGATGGTTATTATATATGGCTGGAATAATTCAATTTTATATTTTATTAAAACAATAATTAGGTGAGATAGACATGTATATTATAACCATCAAGTAAAATGAAATTTTAGGTATGAAATTAAAAAATTATATATGGGAATGGTAAGAGGAAAAAAGAAGAGGCATTAAAATTATTGGATTCTATTGATTATTCTTGGTTGGACTGTGATTTCGATGATTCTATAAATAATTTGGGATGATTTTTTATGGAATTGGAAATATAGTTTAAAACTAATAGTAATGTCTATAGGTCATAAATGTCATAATTTATACACCATCAATCATATTATATCACAATAAATTTATCCAAATCATTCAATGCATGGATTTGTAATGAGAGGAGACATAATATCTGTGTGTTGATTAATTAACACCATGATAAATTGAGAATAATTTTTTTTCTACTAAGGAAAATACGAAAAGGTATAGAAATATATTTGGACAAAATGTTGAGTAAAATTAAAGTAGAACATGTTAATTCCTTAAACTATGATATTAGAGAAATATGGGAATACTATAGTGGTAATGTGGATATCAATATATGACTAGGTACTTGAGAATTCACTTTTCAAGCATAGAAAATGGGTGTTATTCATTGTGTGCATGCCTGTGCAGAAATAAGAAAAGTGCATGGTAACTTGTATAATTTTTGTGGAAAATTGTTACCAATTTATCACCCAATAAAATATTTATCAAAGAGTTTTTCATTTGTTTAAAACCAATTATATTCCACAATTGACTACATTGACATATAGTGATTATATGGATCAATTTTTTTTAGCAACCGAAGACTTCTCCCCCACCCAGTAGACCATATCAAAATTATATTGAGTATCACCTTTAAAATAAGAATCAATATCATCATTCTTTTCATAAATCAGTTTAGAACACATGAAAAAGGTGAAACAATACCAATACAAGTTGATGTTGTAGTTATGGGAGGGTGATTTTTTTTTGTTTCAGGTGACTAAACTGTGTGATACTATTATTGAAATCTAGTTAATTTTAGATCATAGGGGGTTTAAATAGATTAAAATAATGGTTAGGTGTGAGTAATGTTTTATTGTTCTTAAAAAAATATTTTTGTTAGTGTCATTAACATGGGGAATGCTAATTTCTTTATAAAACCTATTTGTAATAAAGGGAATGTTAGAGTAAACCATAATAGAAATATGAAAAAATTAAAATATTTTTATATGGTAGAATGTTACTTTTTTATGTATAATGGATGAAATATGGGATTATAATATTTAAATTCTACTTATTTCAGTATCTTATTATTTGTTTAAATTATAATTATGCATGGAAGATATTGGAAAAATTGGGTCTTGCATGGAGGGTAAGGTAATAAGAATAGAGGAGGAGTGACGATGAGAAAGACCAGTGTTGGGAGACTTAAGAGATATATGGTAACCAATAGAATAAGGATACACCCATATAATACCACCATATCCATCCCAACCCACCATGGGAACCAACTTTCTAGACTGATATTGGGGTCAGAAGCTAGGACTAGTAGAAATAGTAGTGGTGAGATTGAGTGGTGAATAATAAGGGGAAGGAAATAAAAGGCCAAATAATGAGAGCGGACCATCACTATCAGAGAAACATATAAAATATTGATAAGGAAATAAGAATAACATGAACCAATAAGGGGGAGAAATTTTAAGTCCAAATGACATAAGGTATCCATCGCTATCATAAAATCATGAAAAAAAACCTATAAGGGAAATGGAAGATGTGAGAGCATCAGAGCATCAGAAGATTGCAGAGCCATAACATAAGGTTTCTCATTCCACCCCTTCCATTTTTAATTACTAACATTTATTTTAATTTTATCATGCTTGCAATTCTATTTCACTATCACCCATTTTATGTATTTATAATAAGATTTACTCTAATTATAGACTTTCCCTAATCCATTTTAATTCCCAAAAAATCTAAATTTAGGAAATTAAAGAGTGTGTAGTTTTTTTAGAAATTAAATATCTACATGGATACTAGTGAGTGGGTGTGGATATGGAATATATTAACCTGGGGTTAATAACCCTGAAAAAGGATAGTTGAGTTTTAACTCAATCTTCACTATGGTGCACAATGAGAGTGTTTAAGACTACACACCTAGATACGCACTCCTGAGGGATGTTATTTGGATAATTCACATGCTCTATAAAAACCATAATAAAGTATTTTCATAGAATTTATATGGTATCCTACCAATGAAAACTATTGAAATCAAATACTATCTTATATTGATAACCCAACGCTTTGAAATTTCCCTTCACTACTACCTTATCTTTATTTATTTGGTAAGGGAACTTCCTTTTACATTTAAAATTCCATGTAGTTTATATATTGATTATGTATTGTTTAACCATCCACCTTATTTATCTGGATAGATTATGTATCATTATTTTCTATCAAAGATATGATCCATCGCTATCATTTTCTTTCCTAACCATCCACCATAAATAGTCATAACTTTTCTTCTAATGCCTTTTCATTATTAATACCCCATATTTCATTTCTATAATTGGTGTTTTTTCACATAAATTCCATACATAAATTTATTAGGAAATTTATTAATTTGATTTTATACCTCTTTCTCTATATGGTGTTAGTTGAGGGGTGATTGCATAGAAAAATATTCCACTTATTGATTGGGGGACTAATGAAAATCCATATATTTTTTATTCCAATATGGATGTTTATTAATTACATAGAAAATTTGATTATTTATTTTTTAACCATCCAACTTCTTTCTCTGGATGGGTTATGATCATGTTATCCCTTTTATTAACACCAGGAAAATTGTTTGTGCTCTGTATGTTTTTATTCCAATACATATTATTATTAGTAAATTTGATTGTATATTTTTTATGAATTTTTTCATATGATGAATGAATTGGACATAATTAGTGATGGGTGGATCCAGGTTATTGATAGCCTCTCGATGTATCAGTGGGTCTCATGAGAAAAATAAGCTAGGGTATTTTATATAGCTTATCCATTTATTTACGATGTATTGGGAAATTCCTTGACGGTATGTCTATATTGTCTTAAATTATGAATTCAATCACCATGTGATCAATAATTATTATCTATGTTTTTATTTGTTTTCATGGATATAGAATTCTCTCAGTTTTATTTGATTATGAAATTATTTTTACCATCTACTTTTTTCTATAAAATTTATTATATAATTATGTTATGATATCTTCTATTATATGCTACTTCTTACTGATTATATGATATTTCCAATATTTTTTTCCCTTTACCTAAAAAATCTTGAATAAAACTATATAAATTATTCAAGGATCTTATAGAAGAGGTAATAGTGTTCTCATAGTGTTATTGTGATGTATTTTTAATGTGAAAAATATATATGTATATAGTCTTCCAAGACTACTAATTTTTTGGGTATTTTAGGAACTCTTGTATTATATACCAATATTGTAATATTACTATTAGTTATGGGTTTCTAGAGTATAGGTTGGTATAGTTGTTGTAAAATAAATTTAAGTGGAACCTTGGGGATTAGATTTAGTGGAACCTAGTTAGATATCATATTTTTTATGGAAACCCCTTAAGATTTTAAGGAATTATTCCAAAGAAAACCAAATAGGGATTATATTTTATAATTCAATATCATGCACTAATTACATGTATTCCATTGTTAAGATATGGTGAAAAATAAAAGTAATGGGAACTATATCAACACCCATAGACAATTTAGAGATGTTCCACCAAAACAAGTCAATGAGTCTAAAGTTGGAGTTGATATTATAATAATTATATTAGGGTAGTTGACCCAAGTTATAACAAATAACCTTGCATATATATAGAAACCTACTGATCTGAAACATGGTGTAACTATGTTGGACTCCTTCATGCAGAAAAAACTCTACCATTCAATGTAACTACTAATCATTGGTAGTTGAGAAATGGATCAAGTTCCTAGAAAAATATTTTTATCTCTTTGGGAAATAGTGAAATAGAAAATGTTTACATGGTGGTATATCATATGAAGGGAGATTAGTATCAGTAGTAGTCACTAATTCAGAAGACTAAAGATTAATTAGATATATTGTGCATGGAATAGAGAACTTTTAAAGATATATTCTATGAAATATCAATTCCTTTTGAGAAAAGGAATAAAATAGAATTTAAATTCCATAATATTAGGTAAAAGGAGGAGGAAAATGTTATTGAGTATGAGGATAAATTTATAAGTTTATATAGACATGTTGCGGACTATGTACATAGACCAAAAAGAAATATTTGACATTTATTTTATGGGATAAATCCAAACCTTCAAAGGTTGTTAGTCACTCATAAATTTTCATCATATGAGGATATAAACTTATGTTCTATTAAGATAGAAAATAATTTCTCCAAGACTTATGACTTAAAATTTAATCTGTAGAATAATAGGTATTCTGAGAATCATATAATGAAATTAGGTACATTGATCCTAAACTAAAGGTTAGTGAATGATTCATTTTATTCTTGATCTATACACTTATAATGTACTAGGCCCTTGCAGACCATTACTTGTGAGTTTTGGGTGGTGGAAGCCTATGGATGAGTTCAAGTAAGGGAGAAGACTATTTGGAGTAAAATTTTCAACTTTAAGTGGTGATTTGCACCATGAATCATCACTTCACCTTGTGTAATGTTTCACAAAGTGGATTCATGGCTTATTCTAGAGTTTTTTATCAATATGGTTCATAATGGGAAATGTTTTCCAGATCATGAATGTTCATGGTGAATTTAATTTTGGTTTAGGCTTTGAATAATTCATGTAATTAAATCTCTATTCATGGTGTGAAATCACACCCAAATTTGTTGGATTGAGTTCATTTTTCATTGGATTGGAATCATATGAGTTTCACAATGTAAATCATCCATTTACACCATGAATGTGGTGATTTACAGGATGTATATAAGTTCTATACTCCCTTTTATTTCCTATATTTCCCCTCTAATTCTCTATTACTACTTGTTATTACTAAGAGATTTTGGGATCCCTAACTAAGTTTGATCTTTTTTATTCATCCTTGGATTCCATGGATTCGATATTAGTGATTCTGGGTGAGCTATTATTATATTTATCTCTAATTTATTCCTTGTTTATTTAGATATCTCACCTCAGTTGTGTTGTTTGGAGTTTTTCGTTTATTAGGATGTGATTTTACTAAGGTATCACTACATTTTATATTGATTTGATTATTCCTTGTTTGGTTATGACCGCACAGTCATCCTCTCTTATTTTGGATTCTATAGTGAATCAAAAAAATTATTTTAAGGGAGGGGATTCAATTTACCTCTATTTTATGTGTATTTATGATATTATCATGCTTTTTATTTCCATTGAGTAGATGGTATGGACTAGAATAATAAATATAATAAACTAAACTAATGAAAATGAAATGGAATGGTGTGATGCACATGTGGTTATGAGTTTTCTTGATATTATTGATGTTGTTTTATTCCATATTCTTATTATTGTAAAATTACTTATAGTGATGTATTTATTTGAGAATACAAAATTAAATGGTTAAATACTTAAAACTGATAAATAAAAAATACTAAGTTTAATATGCATGTTTTATGATTGACTTGTTGTTTGTGGATTGGTGGCCATTTTTGTTTGTGACTTGGTGATCTTATTTCTTGAAACATATTGACATGGTGTTTTCTTGATAGTATTTTGGTATAAATTATATAATATTGACATATATAAATTCTTTTATAGATAAATAATACATTGGTTATAATTTAAACTAATAAATAAGTGAATGAATCTTGGTAGCTAATTTGTTAATAGGAATTTGAACTCTTGTTGAATCCCTTTATGTGATGCTTGAGATTGGTTGTAATTAATTATAGGTATATCTTGGTGTCATGATATCAGTAGTGACCTGAAGGTGGTTGTGGTGTTATTTCTTCTATGAACCCATAGCTGTGGGATTGTGTAAGACTACTATATACTTGTATTCCTTTATGACTTTTCTACCCACCCCACCAAAGTCGAGTAACCTAACTAACACCTAGAGACCCTGTAGGTGTTTTCCCTAACATCCATGATGGGGGGATATGTGTAGATGACTACCCCCACTCTCCCTTTAGTAGTATCTTCTAGTGATTTCAGTGTTGAATGATGAGATATCTGGTGGGGGCCATGTGTGGTGGGAGTATAACATAGGGTTGATTTACCACACATTTATGATACCCTACTTCCCTAGTAACTAATATTAGATATGTGGTTGGTGCAAAAATATTTGATATTAGGTTGGTTTTGTGATATGTGATGTGTATTTTGTGTTTCAAGATATCATATATGGTTAGTGACTTTTTTGTTTGATATGGAAGGGATAAGAGAAAGGTATGTTTTCATATTAGGTGAGAGAATAAGTCAGTAGGGAAATAGTTATAGGATGAATTTATCTAAATTATTATGGTATTACTTTACTACTCTTGGATTCATTATTTTTTTGATAACCTTGGTGATACTGGGGGAAAAACTAGTTGAATTATCTATGTTATGGTTGGTTTTTCTGTTTTTCAACCAGGGAATTAGTATGTTCCTTTCACTTTTTCTTGAGATACTATGGGTATGAATTGAATAAGAATACATTTTTTCTCACCCTATATAAATATAAACTGTTTTTCAGGTTTTTAGGAGGGATTTGGTGAGTACTAGCTCAAATCTTGTTTTGTTGCAATCGATTCCACATGATTTAGTTTTGGTATTGTTTTATCTTGGGATATGTTTGTATTAATTTTATATTCATTCATGTGGGATATTTATTTAATGGGATTTTGGTTTATTTAATTTATAGTATGGTGGATGTTTTGGTAGTTTTATGTTGTGACCCAAGGATATTGAGGGTAATGCCTCCCATTTGATTGTTTTAAACCCTTGTTGCTAGTTTCCAACTTGGGGACTATTGGTGGAAGGACTCAACAGTCACTCATTCTCTTCACTACCAGCCTAGGAGGGCTACCAGTAAAGGGGGTCATGATAGAGTGGTATTAAATATGTTGTCTAAGAGATAGGATGGAGTTTGGAGTGAGGCATGGGTGAGGAATGCATGGTTTGTTAGGGAAATAATGTTATAAAAACATAGTATATGATAGAAGCAAGGGTGATCTGATAGTAAAAAGGATTTTGAGGACCCCTATGATCCAAAGATAGGATCTTTAGAACTCTAAAGAAACTGGGTAATGTAATTCTACTTGTGGGGTATATACCTAAGAGAGGTACATGCATCGCACTTTCTTGAGTTCTATTTTTTAATTTGGTGGTTATAGGAATGAATAAATGAATTAATTAAATGAATATAAATAAATAAATTGTTACTGGATTTAGGTGTTTCTCCTTTCATTATAGAGATTATGGTTGTTTACCGGCTGCAAGTGTTCCATGTTGAGAAATTTTAGCAGGATGACCTAAGGTTCGATCCTAATTAGAAGGATAAACAATGATAATATACATTATGAACCTTTAAACATCATAGTCTGGTAAATTATAGGGGAAACATCTCTGATATAGAGATGAAACACTGGCTGGAGGAGTCATATATTTCTTTCAACTTGATTTAATCTTTGACTAAGTATTGGGTTCCCCTAGTGGTTAGCCAGTTAAGGGGGAAAACACATAATTGGTGGAAATTATACCTCAGGGAGTGGAAGGAGACTGATGTTTTATGGTATAAATTCTAATAGGAGTTTAGGGTAGATTTATTATTGACTATAATAAAGGCAGTGAATAGGTAAGAGTTTCTCTCCCTTAAATATGTGAGAATGATCATTTGAGAGTCAGGGATTAATTTTAAGTACCTTCTATATTTTTCCCTTAACATACTTCCAAAACAATTCTATAGAATGATGATTAGAGGCAGAACTAAACCCCACCCATTATTTTTTAGTTTCCCCATTTTCATTACATATGTATTTTTAGAAGCATGTGTGGGATGGAGAACCCCTAGTTAAGAGTCAGTAGGGAACTATGAGGAGTAGGGTGTTAGATGGAGTTTCACAAATGATAAGTAATTATAGCATTTAATCGGCTGAGAAATGGCACCAAATTCCATCATCATGTTTCTCAAGGGATGGTAGTTCTCATTCATCTACAAAGATCTCTCATATTATATGCTTTAGAAATGGAGGTCATAGTCACTATCAGTGGAAGGGTCCTCCATCCATAGAGGGTTGGTATGGATTAGTTTATCAGTCCCATTTTCCATAGTAAAATAAGTTTCCCTTGATTTATATTCTACATTTGAACCTTCTGATTTATGTTCAATGGGATTATTCTCAGTTAGGAGGAGGTGGAGTTGGTGTATAGAATCTTCATGATGTCTCTTTCCATCTGAGACCTAAATTAGAGTGTGGACATGGTGGCCTTCCATAGAAAGAAATAAGATCTGGCTAAGTCTATATTCATTTATAGAGGTTTCAGTTCTAGAGGTTCTAAAGGTCATTTTAGGTATAATCAATTTTTCTTTTACCCTGGTTTTTACTTTGTTTGATTCTAGAGATTCACACTCTATTGTTTCAACCACCTTGTTCAGAGGATTGATACTAGATTTGAAGATTATTCTCATACCCCTGGTGTTATCCACCCCAGTTAGAGTCCATGATAGTTTTTTTGATGTTTCCTGGAGATGCAAGATGATGATGGGAAAACATCAGTCATTGGGAGATTTCCTTGTTTTGAAAATACAACCATATAATTCCATTATCAGCATGGATTGGTTGTATTCCATTCATGGATTGGTTTAATATTTTCTAAGGAGAGTTTAGATTTATGATTTGGATGGATTATGTATGGTGTTTTTCTATGAGTGAGGTTTCTAGATAGGTTGTAGGAAAGTGTATCCCATTCATTCCATCATATCTGATTCATTGGTATAATTAGTAAGAGAATGGGTGGTGGGGTCTCCATAGCTGTTATAAAATTTCTAGATGGTTTCCCTAAAGAGGTTTTTATTCTTCCCCCTTGACACGTTGTTGATTTTGGGATATAGTTATAGTCAAGAGTTACACTGATCTCGATATCTCCTTACCAGATGACACCATTAGAGTTTCGAGATTTGAGGATCCAGATTGGTGACCTAATGTGGAAAGGATTTATTAATCCTAGTTTGTCACCATGGGGATCTACAGTATTGTTTTCCAAAAAAATTAAATAGTATCTAGAGGTTTTGTATTGACCACTGAAGGATGAATCAGGTGATGATCAATATTCATTACCCTCTTTTAATAATTAAAGAGCTCTTTGACCATTTGAGGGGGGGCTAGCTTGTTTTCTAAGATTGATTTGTGGTATGAATATCATTAGTTGAGGTTGAAAGAGGTAGATATTCTGAATACTACTTTATAGTGCTTGTATGAAGACTTTGTGTTTGTAGTAATGTCGTTCATTTTCATGCACACACCAAATGTATTCATGGGACTCGTGAACTTTGTATTTCATGAGCTCTTGGATCAATTTATAGTTATGTTTATCGATGACATGCTCATATACTTGAGATCGAATGAAGAAAATGTTGGTCACATGGGGATAATCTTTTAGAGTCTTTAATACCATCAATTGTATGGGAAACTATCAAAGTGAAAGTTCTGGACATGATGGGTATATTTCCTTCGCATGTGGTGTCTCAGTGAGGAGTGGCATTGAATTTGGAAAAGGTTAAATCTATATTTTATTGGGTAGCACCCAAGAACATGGTAGGGTCCATGTATTTCTTGGTCTAATAGGTTATTATCAAAGTTTTTTGTCCAATATATCTTGTATTGTATCCCTATTGACCACCATGTCTAGGAAGGACCAGGATTTCCTTTACTAAAATTTAAATTTTTATTTTAAAATAAATTTTATGGAAAAGTGGGAAACCTCACAGGGGAATTACATAGGATCATTTAACACAGAAAGAAAACAAAAAATCATTAAAGGAAATCATGAGAATATTATAAATATTAACTAGACATAATCCCCACTATAAATTATTTACCTTGGTTTTCAGGTCTTCCTCAATTATTTCTTCAAAATGATGAGTCAACATATCCCATGTTTGAATGTATTACTCCTTATTTATCTTCTTCCCATTGAACACTCAAGACAAAATTTTAACTCATTTATTGATCCATTCCCTTTGGTGCTCGTTAATTTCAACATGGATAATTCTTTCATATATTTAGTTATCCTACTCCTTTATAGCATTTATGCAGGAGGGTCCTTTAATAATTTCTTATTTTGAGTGTAGAATGAGTTCAAGGAATTTTTCTTTTTCTACTTTCACAATTTTAGGCTTCCTCTTTGGGTCTATGATGGGTACTGCTTCTTGGGTCACTAATTCATTAAAATATTATGCCTTCCATTTCTCCTTATAAGACACACCCTCTTCCAAATGGTTCACCTCATAGATATTAATGTTTTAATCATGAGTATGCTCCGTCATATTTTCATTAAATTTTTTCACCTTGATGTCCCCACCTTTTTTAGCTGACCATGTCTCCATTGTCTTAGGTAAGTAAGAGTAATCTTTACACCCTTTGGTTTTTTCCCCTTGAGACCCATGTGTCCCTTTGAATCTTTATGTCCTTTTTCCTTCTTCCTAGTTGGGCTATAAGGACCTCTACAATGAATACACCCAACACTGTCCATTGAAAACTGACTAGATGTTTCATCATTAGTCATGTGACTTTCCCGGTCTCTGTCAGATAACTTTAAAGATTCGGTTTCTTGGATACCTACCACTACATCAACTCAATTCTTAAAACCATTAATCTTCCTTTTCAACTTTGGAATCACCATCTTCCATACTTCGTGTTGAGAGTCACCAACATTTGGTTCGGCCAAGACCTAAAATTTGATCAGAATATGGGGTGATCCAAGGAAACCCTGATGGTTAGTAGGATCCTACAATGGATTCATACCTTCATACATTTGTTCCTCCACATGGTCAACTAGTGTAGAGAGGGTTTGATTGGATGATCACCTGGATCATTCTTCTGCATTCCACCCCTCACCCCCCCCAGCCACCACAATTTGAGAGAAATATAGGGAATTGATAGAGGAGTTGAACAGAGCCTCCCCCTCTATTGGCATTGTATTCTTGGCCCAAACCAAAACATACCCAAAATAATACTAGGATTTCATTTAGACTAATAATTTCCAAGATACTTTTGACTAATTGAAGGAGTGGTTGGTTAATTCCCTAGTTCTTTAATAGCGTGAGGATGGAATGATTCTTGGGGTGTTTTTTACACTTCCCACTTGTGTTTGCAATGTGTCTTAATATAGAAATGGAAAGTGATCACTTATGGGGACAAGAAGTTATTACCCAATTAGAGTAACTACACCACCCACTATCTAGATATGGTAGTAGTGGTGTTTTCCCTAAATTTTTGGGGACATTACCTCATTAGGGGATGATTTTTGGTCTTCACAAATAAAAAACTCCTAAGGTATGTTTTCTCCCAGTATGAACTAAATCTACAACAACATAAGTGGATGGATTTTATCCATGACTATGATTTAAATATATCTTTCACCCTATTAATAGGGAACATCTTGGTAGATGCACTGATCAGGAAGTCATGGGAAGCTATTTGAGAATTTGGGGATGATTGGAGGGTGATAGAGGAGTTAACTACTTTGCATCTAAGGGAAAGGGAGGTTGATGGTAGATTATACCTTTTAAAAATTACTATATAGCTTACTTTGTTTTCTTAGGGGTAATTCTAAGTGGGGAGACTCAAATGTGGAGGTGATTCATGATTGGTTCATTCATGTTGATACCCATGAGGGATGGTCAAAGGATGACCAACATCGGGTTCTATTCTAGGGAATTATGTTCATCCCATTGGTGATGCATGATAGATTCCTTCATGAGCTTTATAGTTAAAACCTAGTGATACACACTAATATATATAATATGTATCATGGATTGAGGAGGTGGTTTTAGTGTCTAGGGATGAATCATCCAATAGAAAAGTTTGTAGTGTGATTTCTATTCTTTCAGTATGTAAAGATAGAACAGTATTTCGTTAGTGGTTTTTTGTAGCCTTTGGAAGTACCAAAATTGAATTAATAGGATGTATCAATAGATTTCATCACCATTTTACTCCTAGTATTAGGGGTTAAATGATACTATCTGGGTGATCATGGATTGACTAGCAAAGTTGGCTCACTTTTTGGCGATCTGAGAGTTGATTGCGCTGGATGTCCAAGTGAGACAGTAATTGGGTGATGTTGTGAGGATTCATAGATCCCATAGGACTATAATTTTTGACCGAGACCCTCAGTTTACTACATGAGTCTGTAGGTGATTGTATTACACCTTTGGCTCTTAGTTAACCCTTAGCACTGGTTTCCACCCCCCCCCCCCCCCCCGAGAAGATAGACAAATGGAGTGGACCATCCAAACATTATAATATGTGATACAATCTGGAATCTTTAATTTTAGTATATCATTAGAGTGACAACTACCTTGGGTTGATTTTGGATAGAAGAATAATTAACACTCATCCATCGATATGGCCCCCCTTAGAGGCATTGTATAGAAGGCTATGTTGATCCTAATTGGGCTAGACCAAGGTTAGAGAGGCAGTGGTTCTTTCTTCTTAAGTGGTGTAGAGAATTATGATGAATATATAGACACTTTTTGAAAATATGAAGGGAGTACAGGACCACTAGAAATATTATGAAGATTTTATAAGGAAACCTTTCATGTTTGAGGTTGTAGATTAGGTTTTCCTAAAGGTTTCTATTTTGTGTGGTTATTAATAGTATGTTCAGGGAATAAATCTCTCACCCCAGTTTGTTGGACCCTTCAAGTTGTTGGAGTGTATTAGAAAGGTGGATTATTAGTTGGCATTATATCCATAGCTGGATATATTTCATGATGTATTTCATGTGTCTTATATCTTTCGGTATCTTCATCATGATTCCAATGTCATCAACTAGGGGGTAGGATAATGAGAATGACACAATGTTCATGTAATGACAAATTGAAATTCAAGGTCATTAGAAGAAGGTGATACACGGTCATTTTATTCCCTTGGTCCAGGTTCTATAGAGGTATGGTTCCTAGGTGAGAGTACTTGGGAGTGAATTCCACAGATGAATGCCCAGTACCCAAACTTTTTTATTCCCTAATGTTTTGGTTGTTTTGATGTTATAATTTTTAAATGGTTTTTTTAATCATTGATGTTATGTTTTAGAATCTTGTTGTGTTTTGAGATGTGGTTTCATCCTTGTTTGAGAGGTATCTCCTTGGGGAGTGATTTTTGTTTTCTATTGAATTGTGTTACCTTTCCTTTTCTGGTTGGTTTTTATTATAAAGGAATAGAATCAATTGATTGGTATCTAATGTAATGTCCCAAGCCCTTATGAGCCATTACTTTGTGATTTTGGGTGGTGGAATCCTTTTCATGAGTTCAAGGAATGGAGAAGATCAGTCGGATTTAAATTTTCAATTTCAGGTGGTGATTCACATTGTGGATCATCATTTCATAGTGTGTATTGTTTCATAGGGTGGATTTATGACTTATTCTAGAGTTTTTAGTTGGTCTGATTCATGGAATGAAATGTTTTTCACATCATGAATGTTTATGCTAAAGTTTTTTAGGGTTCAAGGTTTGAATAATTCATAGTGTGAACTGTTTATTCATAGTGTGAAATCCCACCTGAGTTTTTTAGATCGAGTGTCTATTTTTTTGAAAGATGTGAACCGCGTGAGGTTCACCGTCTGAAACAACCATTCACACTATGAATGTGGTGATTTCTAATATGTCTATAAATTCTGACCTCCCTATAATTTCCCTCATTATCCCTATAATTTGATGATACTTTATGTGATTTCTTGGTTATTTTTAGAGCCCTAAAAACCTATAATTTTTTCATTCATCCTTGGATTTTGAGGATTTGATATCAGTGATTCTAGGTGAGTTCTTCTTCACTTTCTCTCTAAGTTATTCCTTTTTTATTTAGATATCTCACAATAGCTATGTTTTTCTGATTTTTGGGTCTATTGGACTATAATTTTGATGATATATCACTATGTTTTAGATTTATTCGAGGATTCCTTATGTGGTTGTGTCAATGTGGTTTATCCTTCCTTGATTTCACTTAGGCAACAAATTAGAAAGCCTATTTTTATGTAAGGTATTCAAGTTCTCACACTTTTATGTTAATCTGTGATATTATCATTCTTTTTATTTCTATTTGGTGGATGTTATTAATTATAATAATAATTGTAATAAACTATACTAATGAAATTGAAATGGAATTTTGTGATGCACATGAGGTTACCTATTTTCTTGATGTTTTTTTTTGTTATATGCTATATGGTTTTTATTTTATTATTCCTTGTGATGAAATAATTTTTTTAGAATACCCATTTAAATTTTAAAATACATAAATTTTTAAATGAAAATAAAAAGTTGAATATGCATGTCTTATTCCTGACTTATTGTTTGTTGATTGGTGGCCTTGGTTTTTTGCAGATTGGTGGCCTTGGTTGTTTCTGGATTAGTGGCCTCGTTTATTTGAGGCTCGGTGGCCTTTTTTAAGTGTCTTAGCATGGTGGTTTCTTAATAGTATTTTGGTAGAAATAGAATAATATTTACATATATAATTGTAGTTATAACTAAATAATTTGATGGTGTGAATTTAAACTAATAACTAAATTAATGAACTTGATAACTAGTTTGTTAAATAAAATAATGGTAAATGGAACCCTGGTTGTGTTCCTTTGTGTGATACTTGAGGTTTTTTGTTCTACATTACAGGTAGTTCTTAGTGTCACAATATCAGTAGTGATCTAAATGTGGTTCTGGTGGTGTTGTTTGTATGAAGCCATTGGTTTGGGATTGTGTGAGACTACTATATACTTGTAGTATTTATGAATTTTATACACACTCCACCCAATTTGGGTAACCTAAGAAACACTTAGAGACCCTAGGGGTGTTTTCCATAACATCCATTATGGATAGGATATGGAAGTATGGCCACCCCCTCTCCCTCACTCTCCCTTCAATAGTAACTTTTGGGGAAACTAGTGGTGAGTGATGAGATATGTGGTGGGGGTCATGCATGGTAGGAGGATGATATGAGTTTAGTGTGCCACATATTCATGATACCCTATTTACTTGGTTACCAGATATTATATATGCAGTTGGTCCCATGAGATGTGATATGCAGTTAGTGTCGTGAGATGTGATGTACGGTTGGTTCCATTATTGGTGGATATGGGAGGTGTGGGAGAAAATAATGTATTCCCATTGTTTGATAATAGAAAATTAGTTGGTAAATGGTTGTGGGACAACTTTCTCTACATTATTATGATATTACTTTACTGCACTTAGATGAATTATTTAGTGAGAGAACATTGGTGAGCCAAGGGGACTAGTTGACCTGTATAGGTGCTGGTTAGTTCTGTTGTTTGTTCACTAGGGAATTTGTATGATCTTTTCACATTTTCAAAAGACACCTTGGTTATTATCCTACTTATTATACATGTTATTCCCAACCTAAATATATATAAACTATTTTTTAGGTTTCTAGGAGGGATCTATTGATCGAGTTGGTCAATACTAGCACGGATCTTAGGTTCTTTCAGTCGTTTCCACATGATTATATTTTGGTATTTTTTTATCTTTATAGATGTTTGTATCCATTTTATATTAGTGTGTGTGGAATATTTATTTTATGGTATTTTGGTTTATTTATTTTATATCATGGTGGATTATTTTTCAGTTTTATGTTGTGATCGATGGATATTGAGGGTAATTCCTCTCATTTGAGTGTTTTATACACTCAACTTTAGACCCCAACATGGGCCTACTAGAGGTGGTACTTGGGGGGTCATTCCTCTTCTCTATTAGACTAGGAGTGGTAATAGTGGGGGGATGGGTCATGAAAACACTCCTTTATATCATCCATGTTTGTTGATAATATTGAATCATCCCCTAATACTGTGAGAAAGGATTTTTTTAGTTTAGACACCTAATGGGATTCTTTTTTCAACAAATATTTTTTGAATGGTCTCTATTAGGATGCATAGATATTACCTAGTGTAAAACTTGATTAATATACCTATGTTTGATTTTGACATAATACTTAGTATGGATTTTCTCTCAATGTATAATGAAATAATTTATTGTCGGGATAAAGAGATTATTATTTGTGAAGGGGGCATAGAATCCCTTGTTTTCAAGGGAGAGACCTCACCTATTGAGTTTCTCCTAAATCCTCCTTCAGTAACTCACCTTAATGAGATTATTGAAGAATAGTAATATAAAACATTATCTATGGATGTTAAAGTTGTCCTAACGATATTTTTTTCCATTAAACTCATTTCTAATGCATGAACTATATCTAAAACTCCTAATATAATGTCACCAGTGGAGTTGGTAGAGTTAAAGTGACAATTAAAATATTTGTGTGATAAGGGATTTATACATCCTAGTGTTTCAGCATGGGGAGCCATTATTTTATTCATGAAAAAGAATGATGGGATAATGATATTTTGAATCAATTATAGGGATGTTATATTCATTACTATAAAGAATAAGTATCCTTTAAAACACATTGATGACATATTTTATCAACTTTAAGGTGATAAATATTTTAAAATATCTATATTATCTCTGGTTATCATCGTTTAAGGGTTAAGAAGAATTATATACCAAAGATGAAATTTTTTATGAGATATGACATTATATTTTATAGTAATTCCCTTCATATTGACTAATTAACCTTCTATTTTTTGGATATGATAAATGGAGTATTCAAGGATTATCGTGATAACATCATGGTGCTATTCATTAATGATACCTTGATATACTCTAAAATCTATGAAGAGAATGAGAACCATATTTGAAAAATTATTTTGACCCTCAGAGAAAGGTAATCATATAACAAATTCAACAAGTGAAAATTTTGGATCCATAAATTTTCTTTTCTTGGTCATATTGTCTCTAAGGATGATATGTTTTTTGACATTTCAAAGAAAAAGGTAGTCAAAGAATGTCATTCATTGAAAAATATATCTGAGATATGTAATTTCCATGGTTAGTAGGTTAATATATGTAGTTTTTTCAAAATGTTACTTTATTGGACAACTTTTTAACCAAGTTGACATATAAAGGGGTTAAATCCAAATGGTCCAAGGAATTTTAATAATGTTTTTAAGAGTTAAAGAGAATATTAATTAATGCACCAGTATTTACTTTACCATTGGGAAATAAATGATTTGCAATATATAGTGATTCATTAAAGAAAAGAATGGGTTATGTCCTTATGAAAAATGATATATTGTTTTCTTATTTATTAAGGTAATTTATTATTCATGAATATAATTATCCACCTCATGATCTTAAGTTGTAATCAATAATATTTTCCTTGGAGATATAGAGGGACTATATCTATAGAGAAATATGCAGCATATATACAAACCATAAAAGTTTCAAATATATTTTCTCTTAGAAAGAGATAAATATGGGGAAAAGAATATAGTTAAAAATACTCAAGTACTATGATTTATTGATACACTACCATCCTGGAAAGGAAAACAAGGTTCACAGTTTATTGAGTAGAAGGGACCATGGAATTATAATAATGATGAGGATTAATAAGGATCTTATATTTAGATATCTAGTAAAGATAGATATAGTAATTTTTAGGTAAGGGGTCCATCATTACTTTTCTAAGAAATTCTTGAACCATATTTTACATAAAATATAGTGAAGTCCCAATATAATTATAAGGATATGAAAAAGAGGATTAAAGTTGTGAATTATGTGAAAATGACAGACTTCATTATAAAGATAGAGTGTTGAATCTTGGAAAAGAGTTATATGTTCCATCCATACATGAATGAAGGAGGGAGATACTAGATAAATAACGGGGCTCAAATTTCTTTATATACCCTAGTAACATAATGATGTATAGGTGTTTAAGAGAAAATTTATGATGGGATGGTATGAAGTGGTAAATTGTAGACTATGTGTCCATATTCTTAGTATTCCATCAGGTAGAGGCTAAAAGACAATATCCTAAGGTAGTTAGTCAAACCCTTCCTATAACTATATGCAAGTGGGACAATATTATAGAGGACTTTTTCAATAAAATTAAAAAGACTAAAATTAAGAATAATGTTATATGTTTCATCATTGATCTCCTTACCAAGAAAATACATTTATTAGCAATAAGGGAAGACCTACCCCATGATTTATTTACCTGGTTCAATATTAATGGAATTGTGAGGCTTCATAGGGAACATATATCAATTATATTTGGTCGTGACCCTTGAATCACATAAAAATTTTGGAAGAGTCTTAAAATGATCTAGAAACCAAGGTACATTTAGGAACCACCTATCGTACCCAATTTTATGGGTAGTTTGAAATGATTATTCAAGCTATATAAGGCATGTTAAGATCATGTTATCTTGACTTTCAAGGAGTATGATATTAGTATTTACATCTGATGGAATTTTAATACAATAATAGTTTCCATTTGAGAATATATATGGAACCATATGAGGCATTGTATGGGAATGGATTTCATAATATAAATTTTTGGGAAGAATTTGGATAAAGGAAGCTAGTACGACTAAAACTTGTGGAGGATAAAGTTGAGAAAGTATGAACTATTTAGAATCGTATCAAATTAGCTCAATGTAGAAAAATAGTTATATTGATAGTTAAAGGATCAACTTGTAATTTTAAGTTATAGAATATGTATTATTTAAGGTGTTTATATAGAAAGTAGTTTTATTATTTTATAAAAAGGGGAAGTTAAGATCTAGGTACATTAATCCTTTAGAAATTCTAGAGATAATTTGAGTTATAGATTAGAATATCTCTTTACCACCCAACCCATCTAAAGTGCACCATGTTTCATTATTGAGGAAGTAAATGTCAGGCCCAACACATGTATTCACCACTAAGTTTGTATAATTGAAACCTAATTTGTCTTATATTGAAGTGCCTCACCAAATTCTTTCTATTAAAGAGAAATTGTTGTAGAATCAAACAACTCAACTGGTGAAAGTGATTTGGAAAAATCACAAGTTAGAGGAGGTGATGTGGGAACCAAAATAGGAAATGATGAAGAATTACTATAATTTTTTTTTAGTTTCTGAAATGTATCCTAATTTCAAGGATTAAATTATTTAAGGTGGTAAAATTTAATACCCGAAACTTTACTCTAGAAGGTAAACACTACATCTAAAAACTATTACATAATTCACACTCTAAAGAAGATTTATCCATGAATTCATTTTAAAGTAAAATTTTAATTTTAATTTAACAAAATTAGATTAATTTTTAGATTTATAATTTCAATATTAACTTGAGATGATTTTTTAGGATTTTATGAAATATTTTAGTTTTAATTTAATAGTTAAAATTATAGTTTTTACCAAAAGTGTAAATTTTATGAATTTATAATTATATAAGAAAGACCTATAAGTTTATAAAACCTATTAATTGATCAAATATGTGTTTAAGGAGTAAAATTGTAAATTTTTAAATGCTATTTTGAATTTATAAAACCTATGTTTAACATTTTATGAACATAAGTAATATTTTCCAATAAAATAAAATGGTTTCGGTATTTTCTTTTAATTAAATATTATTATTATTTAAATTCAGTTTTGAATTTATTTGGAAGCCATATAAATTTTTTTTATATTAATCCAATTTATGTTATGAAAATCAAAATCATTGATAATTTTATAATAAGCCTAATTTTTATGCATAAAAATACACATCTTCTAAAAATAAGTTTTACATGAGATAATTTTAATATTATTTTTTATTATGCATTTTAATTTTATTTGATAAAATGGAATTTATATTTACAATCAGTAGATAAAAATTATTTAACAATGATAAACTTATTTTTAGGCATTAAAAATTAATTACTTAAGTTATAGATTAACTACAATGGTAAAAGTAAAATGTTTGTTTTCAAATAATTAATTTTATAAGAGTTATATAAATTATATCTAATATAATTAGATTAATATATTTTATTTTATGACTATGATATTTTTTTTTACACATATAAAAAAATATAAACACTTATTTAATTAATAATTAATAAGTAATAATAATAATAAACACATAATGTATAAAACGATATTTTTCTATAAAATTTTAGTTTTCCTATATCTTAGATTTTAATTTAAAAGTTGATTTTCTAAAATTTAGAAATCCTATTAGATTAAATGGATTACAAATTTTTATTAATAATTTCAAATTTTGGTAAGAGGGTACATATTATATTTTTAGTAATAAAATAATTACCATAGTTAATTTTTAATAAATATTAATAAGGATAAAAATAGGAAAATGATGTATCTCTAATTTTAATAATTAAATTATCACTCACTCCATTTAGAAATATTTTATTTGGTATTAAAGTCATGAAAAGATGTATCACCTACTATTTCTCCACCTAACACACTTAACACCCATGTGACCTAACACACCTAACTCACCTAACACACTTAACACCCATGTGATTTGATTCTTACGCATTACCTAACATGACTCTGAAAGACCGAAGGCCTTATATTTTTATTGATTTTTTGGATAATCCCCCTTTTAAGGGTTTAGGGGGAACCCTTACATGACCTGTAGACCCAAGGCACACGACCCATACATGACCCAAAGGCCAAGAGTCACATGTCCCATTACATGACCTTGAAGGCCCAAGACTTGACACACTTGAAACAGCCCCTCTTCAGCATCTGCATCTTGAAGGTTCCTAGTTCCACACCTCACATGGATGATCGGCTAACATTTCCCAGTGCAAAGCTGTATAGTTCTTGGTACTGATAGAAGTTTCCACACCCCCTCATTCTTCCAATCCGGTTAGCTCTACTCTGTTGGTTTCTACTTTTCTCTGAATCCTCTTCTAGGCCTTCTCTTGGGTTTTCTTCTTAGGCTGGTTCTTATTTATTATGGCCCAAAATTGCTATGTCCTGAAGTCCCTTGGTGGCCCAATGTCCCTATGGCATGAAGGCCTTTGGTGGCCCAAAGGCCCTGAGCCCTGTAGGCCCTAACTAGTGTCCCAAAGACCCAAATCAGGTGAATAGTTCTAGATTCTACAATACAGCATAGTACCTGCTAAAGTACTTATACAATAACCTAGAAATTCATCCCTACCATGATTTGATCCTAGGTCTTTTGGATGCCAATAAAGAACCTCTACCACTCGGGTACAGGATCATTGGCTTACCTATCATTAGTTTCCTAAAAAAATACCCATTTCTCACCTATAAAAGGATATCACTCCCACTCATTCTCCCATCCCACTACACCCTAATGGAATTGATCATGAAGTCCCATTCCCTATCACTCTATAAATCCCTCCTGAGGAGTTTTTATAAATCTAAGTAGTCCTCCCAAGGTTTAAGAATCTACTTAGCAAAGTAAGGGTTTAAAATCATTATCTTTCTTTTTTAATTGAAATTATTTTGTTATAATACCATTTCCTCATATTTCCTTGATTTTAATCTCATGGTATTATCTCTCATTTGATATGTTTTTAATGATATAATACTTATTTCCCCTCATTATATCATTTTTCCTATGTCTTTATTATACCAAAAAAAGGGTTCTCATTACGCCCCTTTTATTTTAAATTACAACCCTTTTTTTAATGTCTTAATGCTTGAAATTATAAAGAATTATCCCCCATATATTAACAATGATATTTTATCTCATTAAAAACTTTGCCTAAATCCTAATAATTCCCACAATAAATCCTAAATTTGGGGAATTAAATCATGTGTGCTTTTCAAAGCAATGAAAACCCTATCTAGATACTAGAAAGTAGATGTCTCTTTAGCGCAAATTCACCTAGGGGTAATCACCCTGAAAATGGTTGGTTGAGTTTCAAATTAATCTTCACTCTGGTGCATTATGAGTAGACCAAATACTACACACCTAGATAGACACTCCTAGGGGATATGTTTTGGATAATTTATGTGCTCTTTATAAACCATAATGAGGGATTTTCATACCATTGTTATGGTCTCCTACCAATGAAAACTATTGAACTCGGTTACTATCATCTATTGATAACCCAAAAAATTAAAATTAACCTTTTATACTACCTTATCTTTATTTCTTTGATAAGGGTTCTTCTTTTAACATTGATAAAACCCCATAGTTTCTATGTTGATTATGTATTGTTTAACCACCCACCTTATTTATCTGGATGGCTTATATAATATTGTTTTCCATCAAAGATATGATCTATCACTACCATTTTCTTTACTAACCATCCATATTGTATAGGACTAACTTTTCTTCCAATGTATTTTCTTTATGAATACCTTTTTTTCACTTCTTTGATTTAAAGGTATTCACATATATTCTATAAATCGTTTGATTAGAGAAATTATTTACCTAATCGCATACCACATGCTTTATTGGGTGTTAATTGAGGGATTATTACATAGAAAGGTATTCCACTTATTGATTTGGAAACTATTGAAAACTCATATATTTTTTATTCTGAGACTGATGTTTATTGATTATTTAGGAAATTTGATTATGTAATATTTAAACATCCACATTCTTTCTCTGGATGTGTTATGATTACGTTATCCCTTTTATTAACATGAGGAAAAGTATTGGAATTTTTCATGTTGTTATTCTAATATAGAAGATTATTTACAAAGTTGGTTATGAATTTTTTATTCGTTTTATGATACGATGGATACATTGGACTTAATTTGGGACAGTTGGGGATGAGTTATAAATATCTCATTGATGTATCGATAGGTCTCGTGAGACAAATTATCTAGGTAATTGGAATATTCCTTACCCATTTATCTATGATGTCTTGGTATAAGGCCTTGATGATATGTTTATGTTTTCTGACATTATGCATTCCATCAGTTTGAGATCAATAATTATTATCCATGTTTTTATTTATTCTCATGGATATAGTATTCCCTCAATTTTATTTGATTATGGAATTATTTTGATCATCTAATTCTTTCTATACTATTTATTCCATGTTTATATTGTTATGGATTCCATTGTATACTACTCCTTACTAATCATCTGAGATCACTCTTATTTTTTTCCTTTCCCCAGGAAACCTGGAAAAGAAATATGTATAATTATCAATGATCTTCTAGAAATATAATGATATTATCATGGTGATTTTATAGTGTAATTTATGTTCTCAAGTGTAATGTGAAAAATACGTATTTATTTAGTATTCCAAGACTACTAAGTTGTTTGATCCTATGGGAACTCTTTTTTTTGTACCAATAATGTAATATAACTACCAAATCTCGGTTTCTAGAGCCTGGGTTGTTATAATTTCCATTCCACTAACAATTATAGTATAGTTTGGAGGGTAAAATAAATCTCAAACATTCTTACAGAGCTCCATTGGAAATAATTTTCATTTAAAATACAAGAATGTTCCAAATCATATTCACATTACCATTTATTTTAATATCTCATACCTAATAATATAATCGACAATCACTTTAAATAAATTTATAAAACATCTAGAATTTAAAAAAAATTATAACTCTTTCAACCATTATAACATCTCTCTTCTCCTTTTCCATCAAATTATAATTTTTCTTCTGGGTTTTTAATAGTTTCAACCATGTATCTAATATAATGACATTATCATCCCTATAATTTTTATACACCTTTATTTTTATTAAAAAATATTTTCAAGTATATTACAGAGAAAAATAAACTTTAATCATAAACTAAATATATCTTTTTTTTTAAATACTTGAAATAAAAACATATAGGAATTTTGTCAAACCATAGGATCTATTCCTCCCTATTTCAAGCTCCTCAAATATACAACAGAATAATAAAAAAAAATTATTTCAGGGCCTCAAAACTAGAGTAGAAACATCCATGAACAATAGAACTTTTACTATAGCACCTAATTACATCCTAATAAAGTTATATAATCATATAAAATAGTAAATAACATGACCTTATTTTAATAAATCATAAAAAACATCAATTAAAGATATTATATTACTAATAAATCAATTGATATGCTTGGTATTTAATGAAATTTCCCATGTTATAACTAATATGGAAATATTTTAACATCTTTTAATTAATATAAATCAGAATATACTTCACTTATTTGAATTAATAATCACTATTATCAAAATTATTAATTTACTATCATTCTTATCATAAAATATATAAGTATATATTTAACTATAACTTTTAATAGTAATACCATTAAATCCAAAAAAATATGTTTTCTATGAAATCATGTTAACACACCTAAAGGAATTCACTCACATCCTGACAAAAAATTTAAATAAAATATCATAAATCATCTATTGAATAAATCCCCTAAAAAATAAGTAGGTTCTCAACCAGGATAAATATAAATTAATCACACTTAATAACTTAAATAGTTTCCAAATCATTTCACCTTATACAATTCTAAAACTTACAAAGAAATATTAAAACTAGAAATTAATTATCAAAAGAAGAATGAAACCAATTTTGACCATTTCCAAAACTACACTATTTTATGTTGACAAAACAAAGATCAAAATTTAATTTAGATCGAATACATTTTCTATTAAATCATCATGGATATAAAAATTTTGAAAATACATGCTCACTGAAATAAGGAATTATCCTCAAAATAGTACAAGAACTATTAAATAACAATGAAATACACTCATTTTAAAGGACACATTTTGAAATCCAAAGAATATAATTAAAACCACCTTGATTTTAAACAACGTTTGTTACAAATCATTTCAAGCTAATTTCAAATTCAATTCAATCCATCATCGAGGAACCTATTAACCAAAAAAATATTTTGAAACATTCCAAAGGATGGCTTATTTCCAAATGATGCCATAATTTATTTTTAAAATCACATTCAAAATTTACACCATGGTTACTTGAAACTTGAACTATATTAAACATAAATTTATTCATTTAGAAAGAGTTAATGAATGTTTCTTAAACTATCTTCCACACTTATAAAAAGTAGTTACAAAACATTTTTTGAACTAAAATGCATGTTTTGATAATATATCTCAATACTATACCCAAATACTTATAAAATAATTGTAAAATATAATAATAGAACTGAATGACATAAAATTACATGCATACTTACAATATAAAATTTTTATAACATGAAGAGAAAACTTGTTAATGTATATGGATACATAGAAATCCTATATACATAAACTAAAACAGTCTGTACACCATAATAACCAATTAGAGAATTCTTAAAAGAAATTAAAATTAAATTTGGAAAATAAAATCATAATAAATTCTTCATGTTCCCAAAATACCTACAAAAGAACCATTACTTTAAGTAATTGGTTAACCAAAGAACAATATATCCATAAAAATTTATAAAATAAATGATCACTAACATGAATTTAACTTACAAACAATTTTCAACCATATATTAAAATATTACACACAATTAAATTTAAATGAAATAAGTATAATCAAGGAATAAATTTTCAAGAACATGAGAATAAAAAAAACCTAGGAATATGTACTAATTCATTTAATTTAAAACTCAATACCTTTCCCAATATTGTTGGAATAAAATTATTAAATATTTAAAAACTTTAAATTAAAATATTCATAAAAAATTAACATTATTTCAAAATATGTTTCAAAATAATTTTCTATAAAAAATGTTAACAAAAAAAACCATAAAATATATTTCATATTTTAACACCAACCTTCTAGGATTGAATAATTCATATAATAGAGTCTAAAAAATAGCTTAACCAAGGGGTATATGATAATACCCAAAAAATACTCTATATTACACATGAATCGGTGTGAATAGAAATTATTTTTACATAGTACTTACTAAATTAACTACTATAAAGAAAATTTAAAACAAAAACATTATTCATATCAACAAAACATCAATACTAGAGAAAAATAAAATCCCACAAATTATTGTACATTAAAAAAAATTATATATCAAAAACCATGATAAAAAATAATAGATAATACAATTTATGGGGGAACAGTTACTCAACTATCGTAGGTGAAAACAATGGGACATGGGGTGTGGAGTGGATAAAAGATGATAGTGAAAAGAGGGAAGTGCTGGTAGATGGGCTAAAGTGAGAAGATGAGAAAAGGTTATAGTTTAAAAGAGACTATAGTGTGAGGATACCAACCAAGGAAATATGATAATGAGAGTATGGATGTTCAAGTATAAGTGGGGAATTTGATATTCTAGAGAGGAGATAATGGAGAGGGGGTGGGAGATATTGTGAGGAGAGATATTTCAGGACCTGAGAGAGGATGGTGTATGTGGGAAGAGTGAGGGAGGGGTAGGGTTCGATCATTTTTTAGATAAATTTATAGGGGTATAAAATTTAATTTATCAAAGTTCATAAATATTGAGGTTCTTGAATTTTTTATTACATATTTTATGGTTCTAAACTTGAATCAAGGGGCCCTTTTTTCATGTAATGTCATTATCTTGAACAAAAAATATTTCTAGAAAAAGTCAGCAACATTTAGAGGAACCAATGCGTCATGTTTTGTATAGTCCATTCAGTAGTTTACTACCTCCTATAGATGATATAAATTTTGATGAATCACTATCTCTATAAAACATACTTATTTTATAATAATGAAAATCACACTACAGATAAATGGATTTCACCTCATGTTTTAATGTTTCCTTTAAACTTAATCTCTTCCCATTGGATTAATTTTTTACATAAAATAATCCATGTGGATTACATTACTAGGATAAAATTACACTACATTTCATTATAATCCAATCCTTGGACATCATTTTATTCACTAAATTATATTCACAAAGGATAATGAACCCAATATGGTAAACCAAAAAACCACGAAATAAGTTTTTGATTAGTAAAGTCTGAGGACTTCATCTCAAAATCCCAACGTAGGAGAGACAGTGTATTAGGGGAAAATTTAAGGTTACACCCCCAAGGATAGATGAGTATTTCTTAATATAATATTGGATTTATCTTAATATTTTTGATAGAATAAGTTGGAAATTAAATATGAGTTTAAAAGTTTAAAAAAAGATAATAGAAAGCAAGAAAGGGACATATGATCTAATGTGCTTTTGATACTTTGGGTTCCTATGTGCATAGTAAAAAAATCATCCACATACACAAATTTTATTATTATCAAAGAAAATATTATAGATAAAAAACCAATACAAAAGCAGAATAACATGCTTCTATTTAAAGAAGACTTACATCCCATATATGGTAGCTCTCTGACGGTCATGATCTCTTCAAGAAGCTAGAACACCTTTAGATCTGATGCTTCAGCCTTCTATGGAAGATCCTAGATCTAGTAAACAAACACTTATTCTTCATGAAGGACATGGTCAATTCTCTATCATGAATTTTACATTATGATTATCTGAAGAGGATTATAGGATGATAATGATTTTTATTAGATCGATGAGGTGAGAAAGAGTTTCACCAAACAAGAGCTAAAATCCAAGATAAAGGAGTAAAACTAGATCCAGTTAATATATCTTGGAAGAAAGAGGCCATAGGGGGTCATTAATTCACCTAAAAAATTCATAGGCCATCGTAACTGCCCAGCTAATCTGAAAAATCCATGGAACTCTACCAAAATAGAAAATAAACCAGGAAAACAAAATTTAAAAATAGCAGTGCTACACATAAAGGTAAATGAACCCGCTATGTAAAGGTCAGGGACACCAACATAAGGTTAAATCCACAATATTTAATGGTCAATCCTAATGTGTAAGGTTAATATAACCTACTATGTAAAGGTAACATTCCATGTAAGGGTAACACGTGAGGTTATCAGCCACCATATAAGGGTAAACCCTGCGTAAGGGTACCAACCACGTAAGGGTACCTGTGTATGTGTAACACCCACATCAGGGTACTCACATAAGGGCACCACCCCATGTAAGGGTAATACCTACACTATATAAGGGTCATGAGATCCTCATGTAAGGTTAAAAAATGTAGGGGTAACACTCATGTAAGGGTATACCAAGCTATGTAGGGGTCAAAGATATCCACGTAAAGGTAATAAAGACCATACATAAGGGTAAAACTTAAAGATCCAGATATAAAATATGATCATTATAATAAAAGGATAATTAAAATTCACATTTTTCATGTATGAATAACAAAGTATAAATGGTATAAATAAATGATCACAATTTCATATGGAAACTAAACAACAAATCTCCACCATTTTCATATGATATTGGTGATTTTCTTACACCTATTATCATTGAATTGGAACCAAGTTCACTAAGTCTAAATAATGATTAAACTTAGACAACATCATGATCTTAGTCAAACTATCTATCATATTTTCATCAATGTGTATTTTATTGACACACACGATGCCTAATTCAATGATTTTTCTAATAAAATGTAATATAATGTCAATATGATAAGACATACCATGGAATACTTAATTTCTAGAAAAGTGTAAGGAAGATTGACTATCATAATATACATTAATTATATAATTACTTAGGATAAGTTTAGAAATAAAACTATTTATCCAAATATCCTCCTTGGAAGCCTTTGTTAGGGATGTATATTTGTATTTAGTGGTTGAGAGGGCCACCACTAATTTCATATTACATTTCCAAGACATTGTTCCTTTATAAGAAGTTAAAACATACCCTGTGAGAGACTTATGGGTATCTATATTCCCTGCATGATCTGAATCTTCATAACCAACAATAGGATCAGTAATGTTAGTAATTTTTCCATAGCATAAGGACAATGTTGGAGATTAAGAAATATATCTAAGCAACCACTTCAATGATTTCCAATGTGTCTTGGTGGGATTACTCATTAATATACTAAGATTAAAAATAGAATATTCAATATCAGGTCATGTTCTAATCATGGAATATATGATGTTGCCTACTATACTATCATATGGTATCTTAGACATAAATTTAGTGTCATATTCAATAGAAATAGATTGGGATAGTGAGAGCTTAAAATTTTGTTATATCGAGATGTTAGTAGGTTTGAGTCTTTCAAACATATATCTCATAATAAAATTTATAATATAACCATATCCTTACATTTAGATAAAATTCTTATCCTTATTCCTTATTATTTCCATCCCTAAAAGTTTTCTAGCATTTCCTAGGTTTTTTAATTCAAATATTTCCTTCAATTGAGACTTAACAGAAATGATATGTTTTATATACTTTCAAATAAAAATCATGTCATTGACATATATTAGTAAATAAATCATAACATATTTGACAGTTTTGAAATATTCACATGCATCAAGTTTACTTCTATTAATAAAATTATTAAGAATGAATGTGTAAAAATTCAAATACCACTGCCTAGAATCTTTATTTAGACCATACAAGAATTTATTCATAAGTCATACTTTATTGGACTTAAAATTATTCAAATAACCATTAGGTGGTTGCATGTAAATGGTCACATTTATATCACCATGCAATAATTCCATTTTTACATCAAACTTCTCAATGTGCCAATCACAATAAGTAGAAAAAGAAAGTAACAAATGAATTATTGAATGTTTAACAATAGGAGAAAAAATCTCATAATAATCAATTCCCTCCCTTTGGAGGAACCCTTTGGCTAAAAGCTTAGCCTTAAATTTTATTTTATTCTTGTATAATGATATAGAGGTGGACCCAATACCCAATATTTCTATTAAGAGATTCCTTGGAGTTTTTTTATAGGGAAATATAATGATAGAAACACACCCAAGTATGATGTGGGACACACACTCCAACACTCCCCCTCAGGCTAGGTATACCTATCATGGATACATAATTAAAGAAAACAAATCAAAACAAATCACATAAACTTCTATCACTCCCCCTCAAGCTCGACATACTTAGTTTGATGACATAACAAGAAAAAACATAAAAAATAATAATAAACCACCATGGCTGATCATCAATAAGAAAAAATTATGGATAATGCTACTAAAAATGATGAGTTGATCAAGGAACATTGCTCATCATGTGGAACTATTAGGAATAAAGAAATGTATTGCAACAACAGGAATAGCCCGATCAAACCTTGGTAGGAATGGTCGGGTTAGGAGCACACGATGGGACATTGTTCAAATGTCTGATAGGGACAGTGGGGTTGCATCAATGGTAAGAGGAGAGGTTTGGAAAACCAAATCGAATAACAAAATAACTAGAGCTTGGATAGAGCAGGATATATCATATTTGGGCATCGATCAGGGAATATTTGCATAGTAGTAGTCATAGAAAAATATTATGCCAACCAAAAAATTGATCGTGAATCTGCCTCTACCTTGATGTCCTGGGAAGCGACATCACTTTTAAGATCTTGAGAAATACCCATCCATCATGGGCATGTAACAAGTATGTGTGATGGGAAAAGAGGAAGGGGCGGTGAGTCATTGAGGGTTTTCATATGGGAGGGATGTTGAATAGGGAGAGACGATGCATAGGGAGTCGGTGGTGAAAATAAGAGGTGTTGATAGGGTGCAAGGATGAGGCGCACGGTGGTGGGGCTATTGCTCATAGGGTACCATCACGTAGGGGGTAGGGCCACTAGTTGGAGGGGTAGTGCATAGGGTAGGAGTCGCGTATGGAGGGGGTGTCGGGAAAAGAGGGGTGGCGACGTTAGGAGTGGGGCGTCGGGGCTATCGTGATGAATATGAGAGGTCGCACTGGGAGAGGTAGGGGACTCATCCCATAGTGAGGGGTTGCATGTAAATACAAAGGGGAAGTGACAGATTAGGGATCAGTGGCCATGGGGTCATTGCCCCCTATTGGGAGAAAAAAAGTACAGGAGAGGAGAGATCATAAGGGAGGGAGGGA
The DNA here is from genome assembly GCA_963277665.1 of Viscum album. Lineage (NCBI taxonomy): Eukaryota > Viridiplantae > Streptophyta > Magnoliopsida > Santalales > Viscaceae > Viscum > Viscum album. Next base: position 987,303,727 of record OY728159.1, on the reverse strand, counting down.
TAGGGTTAGAGAACCCCCTCTAATACCATGTAGACTGATAGATTGTTGGACCTAATACCCAAAATTCCTCTTAAGATAGGCCTTAGAGTTTATTTATAGATAATTATAAGGATATAAAAACACCCAAGTCTGATGTGGGACATACACTCCAATAATTTTCATTGGTGTTATCTTATTTCTTTTTAAATATCCACTTGCATACAATTACTTTGGAATTCAGTGGATACAATAGTCCATGTATTTTAATATTTTAAATATTTCACTTCATCATCCATGGTAGAGACCCAATGTTTAGAGTCTCTGTCATTTATAAATTTCCTATAAGTTTTGGATCCTCAGATTCAAGATCCCGGACAACATGGAAATAAAAGGATGTCATATAATATTGTTTAAACTGAGTTGGAGGCCTAATGAACATACTGGTTCTATCCTAAGTAAGTGGGTAATCAACTTTAGCCTCTGTTGGCTCAGCATCTGATTCATCAAGAGAATCAGATTCATTGTGATATTGAGGATGTGGTTCTGGTGGAATAGGCTTAGTTGGAGCCTTAGACTGGGTTTGATTATTAGTTTGGATGGCCTCATTTTGAAGCACATTATCACTATCATTAGTGATAGATTTATATTTAGGAACAAAAAACTCATGGAAAACTTGATCCCAGTTTAAAATACATTTTTGGTAACCTATATTATCAACCAAGAGCTTATACTGGTTAACCCCTTGAGGATATCCTATGAATATACAATGAAGGGATCTTGGTTCGAGCTTATGGCCTTTAATGTGAGCATAGGTTTTGCAACCAAAAACTCTTAAATAGTTATAGGAAGGTGTTCGATTACACCACAACTCTTATAGAGTTTTAAATCCATTTGTAGAAGGATATTAGTTGAGAAGGTGAACTATTGTAGATGTAGCTTCTATCCAAAAGTATTTGGGTATCCCTGTGTATGCTAAAATACATAAAACTCTTTCAAGTATAGTTCGGTTCATATGCTCTGCTAAACTATTTAGTTGGTTTGTTTCTCTAACAATATTATGTATAACAACACCTTATAACTCACAAAACTAGATGAAGTGAGATGAGTGATACTCTAACCCATTATCTATTCTTAAATATTTAAGTTTTATACAAGTTTTCTTCTCAATAAGGGATTTTTAGGATTTAATGTTTTTAAAGACATCAGAATTATTTCGATAGACATAAATCCAAACTCTTATAGAGTAATCATCAATGAAGGTTCCAAAATAAAAGACTCCACCATGGGAGGTAGTCCTAACTGATCACTATATGTCAGAATGTACATATTCTAATGGGTGACCTTCTTTGAATTGGGGTTTATTAAAGCTTACTCTTTTAGTCTTTCCTAGTCTTCATAGAAAGGAAGGTTTCTTTGTATTATACCAGTCAACGGTCCTTATTTACTCAAATCCTCTAGACCTTTAGAGCTTACATGCCCCAATTTTCAATGCCAAATAATAGTGTTTTCTGAATTGGTGACATGTGCACTACCTATCCTTCTTTCATCTGTCTTTCCATCTAAAACATACAGAAAATTAACAAGACTTCCTTTGATTATTATCTTAAATCCCTTAGAGAATCTTAGATAGCCAACATCAGATCTGAAAGTTTACCCTTTCTGGTTCAATACACCTAAGTAAAAGAGGTTTCTATGTAGATCGGGGACCCACATTACATCTAGTAGGGTCACTAAAGAGTTAACATGAATCTCCAACATAATTTAGTCACTTCCTGAAACTCTACACCTCTTGTTGGTACCTAATACAACTTCTCCCTCAACTCTCTTGGTGTAAGATCATAGCCTTCTTAGTGATGTCACATGATCATTTTTAGGTATTCTTTCACTCTTATTAGATCATAACTTGGTTGGGTTTTTCTTTGAGTTTGTTTTGGATGAATTTGGGGAATTTTGGAAGCTCATGGGGTTGTTCATGATTGGCACACAGTTAGGGAAAACTGTGCAGTTTTCCCTAGAAAACCATGCACCCCATTTTGAGCTACCAGAAGGGGGCACATGATTTGACCAAACTGTACCACCCTACCCAAACTATGCACCCTCGGATAGAGGGGGTGTTCATAGTTGAGGCACAGTTCTTCAAATCGTTTAGCCTACCCAGGAAGCCATGCACGCAGTATTTTAAACACCTAAAAATTTATTTAAAATTTATCAAAACCATAGTTTATATCCCCAATCCCCATATTTAGACCTAATATAATTTCAATATTTTTTTGAGGCACTGGATAGGGTTCCAAGGCTCATAAACCTCCTTCTTTTGTGAATTTAAGGTCCTGTGGAAGAAGATTAGCTCTCTGGTAAGATATTCTCTTCCTTGTTTTAGATTCCTCTCTCTCCCGTCTTTCTTACCCTTTGAAGACGGATGAATTCCTTCATTCATTGATGGTTATATATAGGTCTTAATGGATCTTGTTTCATTGGATCTTGATCTTAGGTTTTGATTCTAGATCTTCCTTGTTGTGATTTCAGCCATTCTAAACCGAAATAAGGGCTACAGGTTGGTGAGCATTTGTCAACAATCTTGAGGTAGGTGGTATAATTTATAATTCTCATGGTCTTGATCATGATATCATGCTTGTAGTTTTATTATTACATTTCCACATTGATTGATTTCATTTTAAATTGAAATAATGAATTTATTCCCTTATGATCATGAGACCCTTCACGGATCCCATTGGACCTATTGAATATTTGAAACCCAAATTGGTGGCAACCCATGGGAAGTTCTAATTTCCTTGAAATGGTAAATATGGAATGAAAAGGGGGAAATAGTGGGGTTTTGGAATTGAACTAAATCCTTATTCTATGGTTTAATAATGGGATTTAAAGGGTTGATTCGCTTAACCTTGAAGGGTTAATGAGATGTGAATAATTGATGATGATTGGATTAATGGGGAATTGTTCATATTATCCCCCTGTGACTAAAGTAAAGAACCATGGTTGTGATTTATAAAGTAAATGGTACAAAGTGATGTTAATTATTGATAATAAGGTTAATGATATTGAGCTTTGATATGTATATGAAATATGTGATATTTTTGAATGATTGATCAATGAGTTGTGAGTCAGGGAATAATTCTCCAAATACCAATGGGGTTCCAGACTGTGGATTTATTCCCTGATACATGCATCTAAGCAATGAGTTTTAGATCATGAACTAATGCTCCAAATACCCATTGGGTTCCAAACTAATGTTATAGGCCCCTGAGATATTGGCATTGGACTGATGTTCTAAGTGCCCGAGATATTGGTACATGGACCTATGCTTCATGTTACTAGATATGAAATTGTAATTAAATGAATAAAGAAATTCCATGAAAGAATGAATTTGGATTTCCCTGTGGTTATTGGTTCAGAATCCGACATGGGCTGAAGAAAGTATGATTGGTTCGGGTGTCACTATGAACCCAGGGGCCTGTATGGTTAATTAATGAATAATAAATGTGAAGCCTATTTACTTTTTCCATTGTTCTTTATTCTTTATATAGTTGTATACACTGTTATAGACTGGATATTGTTTTATCCATCATTGGTGGTGGACTATTGAGTTATACTCACACCCTACTCAAGCTTCCTGATTAATACCTAATAGACTTCATGTTTATAAGATGGGATGAGGGAAAGAGCCCTATGTTAGATGACTGAGTTGGGATTCAGAATGAATCATGGATGAGGGAACCAGACATGATGTTGGGACTCACTTTTCATTTTTCAGTGTGTCTTTATTTAGGGTTTTCATTAGATACTTGACACTTGTATGAAATTACATATTTACTAATATGGTTCATGGTCATTTCCCTATTTTGGATTTATCCATGTGGTGTTGGTTATATTGATTATGGTTGATTATTGGTTGTAGTATTATCTTGATTGTATTTCATAGTGATTTAAGCAATTGTGATGCTTTGATAGTGATGTTATAGTCTTTTTATGTTACATATTAGACCCTCACTACTAGTCGAAATCCTCTGGTGTATGGGGATGTGCACCTAAGGTCATGTGGAGAACCATCCCGCACACACCTAGGCCACATACCACATCACATCACATCTCGGCCGCAAACACCTAGGCCACATACCACATCACAACCTCCCTGAAGAGTCTAGGGATTCCAATGCCAAGAAGAGGGTGTATAGAATATCCAATAACCAGTCATCCATCCTCCCACTAAGGTGTTGGGAAAGGAAATCCTCTCCCATAACAATGGGGGGTGTTCGGCACATAGTGCTCAACACAGGTGGGGTGTGTATAGAAATCACAAGGAACTACCTATATATATATATATATATATAGGTACCAAGAACTCAACCCAACCTATGGTGTTTTAGAACAACAACAAGTCCACAAAAAACCTCCCTTGCTTCCACCTCTAAATGTATGTATCAAAAAGAACAACGATCACTTCCAAATTTGATAAATGAATTTCGCTTCACTACAAGACACAACTAGAAACATACCCCCAACCAATTCATTTATTTACTTATTCCATCCATGATCAGGAAACTACAAAACACTAAAAATGTTATAAGGTGAAGCAACCATACCAACCACTGCCAAATATAAACAAATAAAGAAGGGACAAGCTAAAAGAATCCATCCTAACACCCATTAAAAAAATGACATCTTGAATCTCTAGGAGAAAGTCCCACTCAATTTAACACCATACTTCTTTAAATTCATCCCTCTTAATCCATCCCCGGCATCCCCACTACACAAGAATCACCACATTTGGCATAATAAAACTCACCCGACTTGCAGTCCCACTGCACACTCCCCTCTCTTGAACACTTATTCAACCATTTCCACCATTATTATTCAAATTCATGTCACCATATCCTTACTCTCAACAAGTAAAACCCCAAACACACCTAATTACTACCACACTCGGTTTCCCCTCTATACAACAACACCATGCCCAGCACACCCATAAACATGAACATGACACAACCCAGTCCTGCAACCCTGCTGCCCAACCACTACCCAGATGTAGTCCCACTACATAACAAGTTCATCCATTCCATGATAAATAAATATCTCAACTTGAGATTCAATTACACCATCTGTACCACCCCACACACACAGCTACACTCTTAGACACAATACCACACCAACAGCATAGACACAAGGCCAAATATAACCACACACAACACACAACCACACATATAAGGCAATGTTTATTCAGATTTAGCAGCACTTGTTCTTTAATTCCATTTGATAAAACAAGGGTTATCATAGAAAAAGTTAGATCCTAGGGAATCCATTTATTTAACTGAATATATGTGATTAACCATATTCTAATTCTTACATTAGTGATTCACAAATCATACAGGTCTGCAAATAGAGACCACTGACGGGCATGATTTTCAAAAGAATACAACCCATATGATTCGCAACATGGATCATGGATAACATATAAAATAAAGTGATCATCACCATCATGCTCCTAGTCCCTTATTTATTACTTCTTATTATCTTGGTTAAATTGGTTTCAACTATAAACATAGGAAGATATCAATACACCCACCCCACATGATACACAATTAAAAGAGAGATGAAGGGATCCATACTTGAAACAACCAACAACCAACGATCAACAATTCTTCATTGCATCAAAAATATGGGGTCGCATGAGTAGAAGGAAAGATTCTAAGGTAAAATCGAACATACTTCTACATCACGAGTGCATGAATCCTTGGGGAAGAAAGGCACTTGACGCACCAAAAGAAAATGGAAGGGTTTAAAGGAAGAGAAGATTTTGGATTTAGAAATGCCAGATCCTAAATCTATGGGGGGACTATTTTCAAGGCCATTAAAGTCAGACCATGATCAAGACCACGCAGTCTAGGAGTCAGAGGAAGATTTAGGTTTTTAGGATATAAATACTATTTGAAATGGCCCAAAAAACTCATTAAATACGGAATTTAACTCATTTAACGTCAAAGGATACATCAAAGGGGAGAAACTGGAAAAACTCGAAAAAAACTGGATATGAATCACCGATAGGTGAGTTACTAATGTGAGTCACTGACACCTAACTCACTGATGGATGAGCCACCGACGTTGATCCACCAACATGGCTTGTTGATAGTGAGTCATTGATGCGACGCACTGATGCCTGACTCACTGACACCACTCACTGATGCCCAACCTACTGATGCCTCGACCAACCAATGCCTCGACCTACTAAAGTCTCAACCCATAGATACCCTAAGTCACCAATGCTGAGATACTAATGCTAACCAAATGATGCTGATCTGATGACGTGACTCACCGACACCTGACCCACCAATAGAAAAACTGGAAATTTGGAAAACTCTTGAAATGAGCAACTGTTGCCTCCAAGAATACCCCAAACATTGGATTTTGACAAATTAATGGACCACGGAGGTCCATACCATTACATTGGATACCTCTAAAACTATTCTCTCCCTTGATAATTCAAAACCAGACCCAAAAGAAAGAGGGGTCCGAAAAACCACCCCATAAGATACCTCTCAAGGGTAAACCACTTGTATTGTTTGAAAGCTGTATTAAAACCTCAATATCCAAGAACACCTCCTCCCACATATTCTAACCCAAAAATCCACAAGATACCCCACACAATAACCAACTATCTGGACACATGAATTAGGGAATTCCTTCCTCCATGTCAAGATATTGTCTGCCATGGGTGGCACTGACTCGCCCGCATGGGTTTAATCGCATCTCAATTAATGCGTCTTGGTTAGGAATCTAGACTCCCTATTTTTCACATGTTAGTACTTTATCATATGTTTTAGAACAAGAAAACAACTCATCTCATAGAAAATAAGGTTCAAGCACTACATCACAAAGAAAAACACACAAGTAAAACTCAGAACAACTCTGGGTACTGGGAACGCATCTACGTCTCTCACTCCCAAGTACTATCCTCTAGGACACCATTCCTCTACAACACATGAACCAAGGGAATGGTTTGTCAACACATCACCTTCTCTCGATGATCCTAGATCTCTATTGGTCACTTCATGAATGTTGTTTTGTCCTCGATATCCAACTCTCCTCAATCAATGACATGGGAGTCATCGTGAAGATACCGAAGAAGCTGAGAGACATGAAAGACATCATGAATCCTTCTCAACTGTAGTGGAAACACCAAATGTTATGCCACCTCACAAACTCGTCCCATCACCTTGAAGGGTCCGATGAACCTGGGAGAAATCTTACTCCCTCTACCAAACCTCTGCTTCCCACGTCGAGGGGAAACCTTCAAGAACACATGGTCCCCAACCTCAAACTCCAGGGGCCTTCTCCTATGATTGGCATATGACTTTTGAAAATCATGTGCTTCCTTAATCATCTCATGGACAATATTCTCCTTCTCATTCATACTCCGCACCATGTCTAGACCAAGAAAAGTTTCCTCCCCAACTTCTTTCCAGTACAAAGGTGAACAACATAGACTTTCATATAATGCCTTTAATGGAGCCATTCTAATGTAAGAGTGATAGCTATTGTTTTAAGAAAATTATACCAAGGGAAAATGCCTCACCCAAGACCTAATAAAGTCCAAAACACATACCTGTAACATTTTCTCCAATGTTTGGATGGTCCTCTCTATTTTCCCATCTTTCTGAGGATGGAAAGCAGTTTTGAGGCGCAACTGAGTGACAAAGGTATGTTGTAATACCCTCCAGACTCATGATGTAAAATATGTATCCTTTTCTGAGACTATGGATCTTGGAACTCCATGAAGTCGCACCACCTCATCCACATACCTCTACGATAAGGCATCCACTGCGCTTGACTCCTTGATCACTAAAAAGTGAGCCGATTTCATCAACTAATCCACTACTACCTAGATTGCATCATATCCACCCTAATACCAAGGTAATACTATGAATAAATCCATTTATACATCATCCTACTTCCACTCAGGGACATCTAAGGGCTGCAGAAAACCACTAGGAACACGATTCGCATCCTTCACTTGTTGGCACACCAAGCACTTTTCCACGAAACTCCACCACCACTCGCTTCATCTCGGGTCACCAGAACTATTAGATCAAGCAACTATACATCTTGGAAACTCCCAAGGGTACCACTAGGGGTGAGAAATGAAACTCACAGAGAAATCTCTTGTGCATCTCCACTGGAACAAAAAGATTCTCATGAAACATCATCTAATTATGACCATCCTTTGACCATCCCTCTGGGGCATCACCCTGGTCAATGCGATCATGCATTACCTCTTCCTCTGAGTCTCCCCACTGAGAATCCTCCACCCTCTACCTTAGATATTACTACACCATCATCTAAAATAGATAACCTTTGTCACCATCCATTCCTGCATCTAAGTGTAAGGTAGCCAACTCCTCTATTTCCTTCCAAGCATCTACAAATTCCCAAACCACTTCCTTCTACGAATTCCTGATCAAAGCATCGGCTACAACATTCCCCTTTCCTAAGGTGTATTAGATCTCAAAATAATAATCTTGTAGAAACTCCATCCACCTCCACTACTGCAAGTTTAGATCTCGCTAGGAAAAGATGTACCTCAAGCTCTTGTGATCTGTGAACACCACAAACCGATCCCTAATGAGGTAATTCCACAATAAATTTAGAGAGAACAAGACCTCTTTTAACTCCGAATCATGGGTGGAATAGTTACGTTCATGGGGATGTAACTTCCTAGACCCATAGGAGATTACTCTCCATTATTTCATCAGCACACACCCTAAGCCCATATGGGAAGCATTGTAAAACACCTAAAATATAAACCCTTTCTATAGAAACCTAAGAATTGGGGAACTGAACAACTCCCCCTTCAGATAGTCAAACACTATCTGGCACTTCTTTTTCCACACAAAATCTTGGCCTTTTCTGGTCAGATCCATCAATATAGCTGCTACTTGAAAGAAATTAGGTACGAATCTCCGATAATAGCCTACCAGAATGACAAAAATACGAACCTTTACCACATTATTGGGTGCTACCCAATAAACAACTACCTTGACCTTCGATAGGTCCACTACTACACCCTTTTGAGACACATTATGTTCAAAAAAGTGGATCTCCCATGTCCAAAACCTGCACTTGGATAGCTTTTTATAGAGCTAGTTGTGTCGAAGGGCCTCTAGGATAGTCCTGTGATGCTCAGTATGATCCTCCTATGACTTCGAGTAGATCAGGATGTCATTGATGAATACGATGATGAAACGGTATGAGAACTCAAGAAATATGGAGTTCATAAACCCCATGAACATGGCTGATGCGTTCATAATACTGAATGGTATAACCACAAACTTGAAGTTCCCATACCTTCACCTAAAAGAAATATTCGGGATGTCACCCTCACTAAACCTCAACTGTTGATACCTAGACCTCATATCAATCTTAGAAATTCAACTTTCACCCCTCAACTGGTCAAAAAGATCATATATCCTCAGGATAGGGTTACGGTTCTTGATTGTTACCTAATTCAAATTCAGGTAGTCTATATACAGCCTCAGACCACCATCTTCCTTCTTCGAAAACAAGACTGAAGCACTCCATAGTGACACATTGGGCCGAATAAATCCCTTCTTCATTAGATCATCAATCTATATCCACAACTCCCACAACTCAAAAGGATCCATCTGATAAATAGCCATCGAAATATGACTACCATCAGGTTGTAAGTCTATCCCAAACTCAACATCACATCAAGGGGGTAGAGTCACAACCTCCTCAGGTAAAACATCCAAGAAATTCCTGAAAACTCTCAATACCTCCATCATCTCAGAATCCACCAATTCCACTGACAACTCATCCAACAAGAAAAGGAAAGGCTCTACACATCAAATTCACATCAGACAACTCATCTTGCCAATGAAAGCCACATGTTGGCCACCCACATCTAAAAACATGAATCTTATCTAGAAGAAGTTTATAATAGCACGCACATAGTACAACTAGTTGATTCCAAGGATAACACTGTATGGATGCATCTGTAGCAGAAAGAGATCCCCACTGGACTGATTCGTCCCCAACATCAATCTACATCCCTGAAAAACATCAAACAAGATAGTATGACCTATGACTGGTGTACTCAACACCAAGGGCACAGAAAGTCTCTCTATTTCTAGTCCCAAATCATGGTCTAGACTGGGTGAAACAAAGGATTGTGAAGCTCTTGAATCAACCAAGGAAAAAACAAGAGTACTGAACAAACTGATCATACCTCGAATGATCTCCAACCCTGCTGAAATTGCTGCCTCTGTAGTGTGCAACTAACCATGCCTAGCTCCTCTTACCCTCTACTATCAGCCACCTCCCTGACCATGCCCAGGTCAAGGTCCCTATGGAATGCCCTGAGTTCGCTATCTTCCCACTCTATCTCCCCTTAGTAGAGTAAAATATTGTTTTCCCTACTGCTAAAATGGAACGACCGGAAACTACTGCTAAGGCGGGCGCTGGACCTACCCACCTCCACTATACTGATCTCAAACTGGGTACTAAATATGAAGGTTCATGCGACCTCTACAAATGAAGCACCTTAGTCCTAATCCTATGGGAAAAGGATGAGGACCAGATGGTTGGAACTGAAACTGTTGAGGTCGGATCCCCGCTGACCAAAACTCAAAAGGTCCTTATTCCAAAGACCTTCTGTTGATATCCTTACCCTTTTAAGAACTCGGTTGGATCCCCTATCGTGGTAAACCTCCTCATGAGTGCATCCTTTCCACTACCTCAGTCTTCTTATGAACCTCTAAGTATGTCGGTAGGGTGAAGGGAGTAACCACATACTGGAGGGAAGGATGGAGTGCCTCCTCTAAACACCTCTCCTGAGACTCCTCATCTATAAATATATATGTAGCAAATCGAAGGAGATCCTTGAACTTGATCCCCATCTCCCTCACTGGCATACTCCCCTATTTGATAGAGAGTAGCTCCTGCCTCTTCTCAGCCTTCATCATCGAAGAAAGGAATTTTTCCTAGAACTCCTTCTCAAAGTTATCCCATGAAACATCAGTCTCCTTCCTCTTCTTTAGGTAAAGAGTCCACCACTAACGCGCTTCTCCCATCATCTGGCACACTGCCAGGGGAACCCAGTACTCTATCGAATCCCATATCACGCTAAAAGTTATCACCACCTCCTCGAGCTAACCCTCCATCTCCAAGTTTGAGACATTTCCCTTGTACTTTCCCAGAGTCTATTGATGGAAATCATGAAGGGTCTTATACCACTGATTTTCATCCTCCTCTAGATCAACCCTCTGCTGATCAGCTGGATTAGCCTGCAGATCCTCCACTGCCTGAGCCACTCATAGATGATGAGTGGGTTCCATATCTAAAATGTAAATAGGGAATTCCTAAGCCCGAGTAGTATGGAATTTATTTAGGATTCATTTTAACTCATTGTTTAATTTAATTTCTTGAAAATTACCCAAAAAATAAGAACACAAGTCATCATGATGCATATACCCTTCCTAGGTTCTCTACCCCGCAATCGATGTAGCCTCACTTGGTCGTTTGGTCAGCTCAGAGTCCTTGAATTAGATCACAGGGGGCCCTAAAATCTTATGTCCTAGCTGGTCTTCCCTATCCTATGTCACAAACCATGATCATCTAACATTGTTTCCCTACCAACCCATGCAATCCTCATTGTGCCTTACTCCAAACTCCATCATATCTCTCAACCATCACCTTTTATACCATTCTTTCACAATCTGCCTTCTCCGAGATGATGGAAGGGATAGAAAGATGTCGAGACCTTCCTTCCTCAAGATGAAGGATTGATAATGACCTCTGAGTCCCACCTCCAATAGGCCCTAGGGTGGCGACCAACACCAAGGGTATAGAAATCTCACAAAAATGGGATGAATTGCCCTTTTATAATAACCAAGATTGATATATAAGATGTATCAACCTTAAAAAACTCTAAGACACATATATATAAAGAAACCAAAATCCATCTCACATGCATGTTTAAAGTAAAAATGCTATAAATACAAGGAAAAATCCAAAGTAAGTACCAAAATAAAACTAAGAAGCAACATAGAAACTTTCCCTAATTTATGAGCTAGTAAGGTCAAGCAAGATCCACATAATCCCCTTGGAAACCTGAAAACAGTTTTATATATGTAGGGAGATCATACAAGTATACTCGGTAGGGAAAAACCAAAGTCACTCTTGCACAAGTGGGAGAAGCATACTAATTCCCTTGTGAGAAAATAGTGGAAACTAAAAAGAACCTAAAAAGGTATACTATCCACCCCAATCTCACCAAGGCACACTCACTAAATAAAACAAATCAAGTAATGTAATGTTGTAAGCACATCAATATTTGGGTACCTTGCACCACTTCCCACTTGTTAACTATTCATCCCAAATGGTGAGTGTCCTAATGCTACCATGCTCTTCCACGAGCCCCGCTGTCACAACCTTCCTGCACACACCTGGGCCACATACCACATCACATCTTTCCCAAAAACACCTATGCTACAAACCACAACCCCATCCCGAAGATCCCTGGGAATCACCACCTAACTCATCCCGAAGACACTTGGGAAGCACACCTCGCCTGCAGAAACCTGGGCCTCACAACCACACCACAACCTTCCCAAATAGTCTTGGGCTAACAATGCCTATAATAGGAAGAAAATAAGAGCCAGTAACAATCCATCTATCCCTCCACTAGGATGTTGGTAAAGGACACCCTCCCCCATAACAATGGGGGGGTTCAGCATGTAGTGCTCAACATGGGTGGGTGTGTGTAGAAATCACAAGGAATTTAATATATATATATATATAGGTACCAAGCACTCAGACCAATCTATGGGGTTTCATAACAACAACCAGTCCACACAAAACTTCCCTTGCTGCCACCTCTAAATGCACGCATCAAAACAAACGATGATCACTTCCCAATTCGATAAATGAACGCTGCTTCACTACAAGCCACAACTCGAAACATATCCTCATCCAATTAATTTATTTACTTATTCCATCCCCACCCGGGCAACTACCAAACACTAAAAATGTTATAAGGTGAAGCAAACATACCAACCACTACCAAATCCAAACAAATAAAGAAGGTCCAAGGTAAAAGAATCCATCCTAACACCCATTAAAAAAATAGCCTCTGGAAACTCCAAGCAAAAGGCCCACTCAAGGTAACACCATCCTTCTTTAAATCCATCCCTCCTAAACCATCCCTGGTAGCCCCTCTACATGAGAAGCACCACATTCATAAAAAAAACTCACCCAAATTGCAGTCCCACTACACACTCCCCTCTCTTGAACACCTATTCAACCACTACCACCATCATTCTTCAAAGTCATGTTGCCTTGTCCTTCCTCTCGATAATTAAAACCCCAAACAAACCTCATCATTCCCACAATCGGTATCCCCTATATAAAAAAACAACACGCCCAGCACACCCATAAACATGAACATGACACAACCCGGTCCTGCAACCCCACTGCTCAACCACTGCCCAGATGCAGTCCTACTGCATAAAAATTTCATCCATTCCACAATCAATCAATCTCTCAACCTCAGATTCCATTACACCACCTGTACCACCCCACACACATAGCAACACTATCATCCATAACACCACATCAATATCACTGAAACATGGCCAAACAGAACCACACACAGCACACAGCCACACCAGCAAGGCAGGGTTTATTCAGATTTATCAGCACTCATTCTTTAATTCCACTTGATAAAATAGGCATTATCACTAAACAAGTTCGATCCTGGGGAATCCATTTATTTAACCAAATATACATGATTAAACATATTCTAATTTTTACAGCAGTGATTCATAAATCATACAGGTGAGCAAAAGAGACCACTGAAGGCCATGATTTTCATAATAATACAACCCATATGATTCACAACATTGATCAAGGATAACATATAAAACAAAGCGATCATCACCATCATACTCCCAACCACTTATTTATTACTTCTTATTATCTTGGTTAAATTGGTTTCAATCATAACCAAAGGAAGATATCGGTACACCCACCCCGCATGATACACAAATAAAAGAGAGACGAAGGGATCCCTACTTGGAAAAACTAACAATCAATAATTCTTCCTTGTGTCAAAAATAAGGGGTTGCGTGAGTATCAGGAAAGAATCTAGGGGAAAACTTAACATACTTCTACAGCACAGGCACACGAATCCTTAGGGAAGAAAGGCTCTCGGCCCACCAAGAAAAAATAAAAAAGATCAGAGGATAGGATTTAAGCTTTAGAAAGGCCTGATCCTAAATATATGGGGGAAACTATTTTAAAGTCCATTAAAGTCGAATCATGATCAAGACCACGCCTTTTAGGATTCAAAGGAATATTTAGGTTTTTAAGAGATAAATACCATTTGAAACGGAGTAAAAAAAACTAATTAAATATGGTATTTAACTCAATTAATGTCAAAGGGTGTGTTAAAGGGATGAAACTGGAAAAACTGGGAAAACTAGAAATGACTCACTGATGGGTGAGTCGCCGACATGAGTCACCAACACCTGACTCATTGATGGATGAGCCACCAATGTGACTCATCGATAGAGAGTCACCGACGTGACTCAATGATGCCTAAATCACTGATACCACTCACCGATTCCACTCACTGATGCCACTCACTGGTGCCACTCACTGACCCACTCACTGACACCACTCACTGATGCCCGACCTATCGATGCCTCAACCTACCGATTCCTTGACCAATAAATGTCTCATTCCACCGACGTCCTGAGTCACTGATGTTCATCTATCGATGCCAACCTACCAACGTTGAGCTACCAACGCGACTCACCAATGCCTAACTCATACACTACTAGAAATCAGGTCTATCCCCACACATCTATACCCACAATTTCTCTAAACTATGGGTATAAGTGATATATTCTTGTATATTCCCACGGTTTTGTTACAACCATCAGAATACACTGCCCTGATTACACAATTTTATTGGGCTTCCCCGCATGAATTCTGATTTCTGTCGGGCTCCTCCCGCATGAACCCTCTTCTCCCCTCCCTAACCTCTACCTCATGGCCCTCCCCTCCCCTCCCCAACCTCGACCTCCTGACCTTTGTCTCCCTGCCCCCATCCCCTCTTGACTCCCTCTCCTCCAGCTACATCCCCCCTCCCCTCTCGGCTCCCTCTCCTTCAGCGACTTCCCCCCACCCTCTCGGCTCCCTCTCCCCCGACGACATCCCTCGGCCCCCTAATCCTCTCTAGTCACGCGCGACACCCCCCATGAACAAACATCCCACGCGACGTCCCCCTATCTCGTCTCCTTCTCCTTCCACCATCTCTCCTAAATTTCTTGAGGTTTATTGGTCGGTACTTTGAGGTATGCATTCATATTATTTATTTATTTAATTTCTTAGAGTTCTCCTCTCTCCTATTGCCTGGTTTCATTTGGCCGAACCCTAAGGTTTTTGAGGTTTTGAGATTCTAACTTTAATCCTTTTTTTCTAGGGTATATCATGGTTCTATTGAGTCCTCTATGTGTTTTGGCATCTGACAAAGTGGTTGGGATCATCTTGGTTCATCGACCTCCATTTGAGGTTTTTTTTATTCTTATCTCTTTGTTTATAACAATTTAATATGGGTATTTTGGTGATTTATGTGACTATGATTATGAATATAGAAATCATGATTTTATGAGTCTCTTTCATTGGTGAAGGGATCAATCAATTGAATAGAATCGAAAAATCTTCACTTTCAATCCTCATTATATAAAGTTCCATTTGGTGTGGTAGTGCCTATTCTGGAAGCGATGGAGGTAATAAGTCCAAGATAGATTAAACTGGCTTGAGTTCCCACATATTCTCTTCTTTCTATGCCTTCTTTTACTAATTTTAATTTCATAGAATATTATAAGATTGAGATGATGGTGTTTTCTCCATTGACTTAAATGAGGGAATTGGGGTCACAACTGGATAATTTAGTTGTGCCTTGTGTAAATCATGAATTTGAATAGAATATTTCATAGTAATATATTAATTAAATTTACAAGGGTATTTATCGAGAATATCCTTCCACTAACCTTCATCCTATGATGGAGTAGTAGTGACACAACTCACCAATGTTGGGGGTTCACCCGAATTCACATTCCCATAGTCAATCATCTACAAGAGTATATCCTTCAAGAGTAAGTAGTCATATATGTTATTCCCTAACATTCATTGGTAAGAGTAATAATATGAGATATCATTCAAAATGGTAAAATTATGTCTATTGATATCTATAAATTTTACCAATTACTTCACTAGAGAAACTATGAAGAAACTTGAGACTTTTTATTTTTTAGAAGGAAGATCCCTTATTCGTTCTATTTTCAAAATTTGGACAACATTTCTCTTTCTTTCACTCCTATAGTGGGTTTTATTGTTGCTATCATGGTTTAGGAGGAGGAACCACATGATAGTAAGGAGACCTCAAAATTAGATTTTACATCAACAATAGATTAAGCATGATAGTCATAGTCTAAACTCTACCAGGTTTCTTGCCTTTTATTGTAAGATTTAGTTGAGATTTGTGTTTGGAGAACAAAATAATATCTTCTAGGCATTGAGATATGACTTGAAACTCCAAGAAATAACTAGTGTATATCAAGGGAAAAAGTGGTGTTTGGAACTCATCATATATATTTTATATACAAATATCCAATATATTATCTTAGGAAAGATTCATATTTAGTTAATAGGATAATCCTTTCCACTTAGATATAAACTACAAAAACCTCTTGTTTTTGAACTACTTGAAATTTGAGTGGTTAAGGAAAATTTTCTTCTTTAGCATGGATATAAATTGTTAAAGGAACTATCATCTATGATCTTACCAACTAGTTAAGGATCTAGCTGGTTGGAACCTATAAAAAATAAATACTAGTCTTTCCATGTTTTTCATGAAGCTTCTAATCTTCATTACTGCATGTTTATCTAGTGTTCCCATATTAGGGGAGCATCAAACCATAAATTCCATGAGATACTACTATGGATAAGCCATGAAATTGAATATTAGGAATTTGGGATTCCAAATGTTAGGTGGAGGAGTTAAATAAATCCAATCAGGGTATACTTTTCTTTTTAGATATATTGATGTGCATCACCCCTCCATGGATCCAATCCATGTAACAAGTGACTTAATGAATTCAAGTATTTTTAGTAGAGCTATATCCTAGGTAAATTCCCAATTAGAGGTAGTGTGTAGAAATAGATAGGTATGAATTTACTTTAACTGTTTTTGATATCCATATTGAGTCATCCAAGGGTAACTTTCTACAAATATTGTTAATTATTTCCTTAGGAGATGAAATTTTTCATAATATGTGACTGTCAGGGTTAAGTAGACTTGTTTTTTGGGTCCCAAGTTGGCCAAATAACTAGATTTAAACCTCATGGATAGATAAGTTCCCAAATTAAATTGTGGATTTAATAGAGGAGATATATTGACCTTTGTGTGTGAGTTTCATTTAGTGGGAATATTTTCCCTAAACAATTCTACATTGATTCACCCCAATTTATCAAACTAAACATTATATAGATAAATTTTCAACTTATTTTAAATGGTGATAAATTATTTGGGTTTCATATGGTATATGGATATATCAACACCTTTCCCTTTATATTTAACTGAATCCCGTCTAGTGGGTGGTAGAAGATTTAGAGGAACTCATAGATCTTAAGACAATTTTTTGTCAGGTTCGCATTCCTTCATGACATATTTCAGTTTGAGCCATTTTTTGGATGGATTCCACCACATCATGTATATCTGCATTAGTACCATGCCCCTTATTATATGTGGGGATAACACCGATAATATTTAGTAATGAAAATCAAGTAGTGGAAATCAAATCCCCACTAGGGTTTTAGGGGAATTTATTATCCTTTGAATATCATTCAAGAAACAAATCATAATTGTCATTATTTTATATCATAGTGGTCTATTTAAACTTATAGCCTCTATGAGGATCAACCTTTTCCTATCAATATATTTTAGTAAAAGGTTCATGGATGGTGATATCAAGGAATTCTCCAGCATCTTTCCCTGATAGCGGCCCCAATGATGGATTAAAATCATGAAGTAAAGAAACATTGAATATGATTCTTATAAATGGAATCCTAACATAGAGATTCCAAAATTTCAAAGAGAATGGGTTAATAATTCCTTAGCATTGTGGGATAGGGTGTCTCCTATAATGCTGGTAATTTTTCTATAGTCATCATATTTTCATATTTTCAGGAATCTATTTTGAGTGTGAGTTGGATGCATCATATTTTTAGGGTGATATATTATAATCATTGGGGTTTTTCTAGGGCTAAAGGTTTTGTTTTCCTTAGTTAATAATTCCTTAACATTGTGGGATAAGGTGGCTCCTAAAATGCTGTTAAGTTTTCTACAATCATCATATTTTCATATTTTTAGGACTCTATTTGAGTGTGAGCTGGATGGGAGACTATGAAATTTATATGAGAGACTATGAAATATATATGAATTCCCAACAACCACCACCATGTGTGAAGTGTTAAATAAATAAGAGACAAAACATGAATGATTTTTATAATGTTTATCCCCTATGTGTAAATCGACTCCTTGTTGTTTCTACATTTAGTATCAGACAAATATTGTATTAATAGTGTAGAAAAGTGTTTACAATTGGGTTATTAGGTATCATATTACACTCAAAACCTATACTAGTCATGAGAAGGTATCATCCTTATGAAAATGATTTTTCATGAGAGTATATATCTCCTTGAATCGCTTTAGTATTCTAATTGGTATAGAAATATGTTTAATTGATATCTCTAGTATTCTACAATCATCCTCAAACTCATGAAAAATATCAATATTCAGCTCCTGAATGTCACTATACCAATTATAAGAACTTCTTACTCAATAGTAGGACTTCCACTACCAATGAATGGAAAAAATTAAACTACATACACATTATTCATGTTCTTATAGCCCCCCTTCCTTCACCCCCTACCCTCAACCCCCCTGCCTACAGCAGAACCCCCTCCCCTCCCCCCACCCCCTGCATCGCATGCCCCCCTCCCCTACCCCCACCCCCATGAACTGCTTATAGCTGCCCCTCCTGCCTACCCCCAACCTTTTGGCAGCCCCCCCCCCCTCCCCCCAACCCCATGCCCTACCTGCAGCTGCCCCCCCCTCCTTCCCTACCTGAAGCTTCCCCCCCAGCCCCCTGCCTACAACAGCCCCCCCAACCCCTAGCCTGCAACAGCCCCCACCCCTCCCTTCCCCCCATCCCCATGAAATGCATGTAGCTACCCCCCCCCCCCCCCACCCTCCCCCTGCCTACCCCCAACCCCTGCCTGCCTGCTGCCCCCTACCCTACATGCAGCTACCCCCCTCCCCTACCTGCAGTTCCCCCCTTCCCCCCAGCCCATCCCCCTACCTGCAATGCAATAGCCCCCCCACCCATCTCCATGCCTGCAAAGTATCTTGATCTATTGTACATACATGAGGATCTATGTATACCACTAAATTTTATACCACTGCATTTTGTTCTTTGGATATAATCAAAAACACTACTAATTTAGGATCATGTCGTTGAGGTCCTTTATAATATGACCTTCCCACATAAACATTATAAGAATTGTCCCATATTTTCCTCCATATTTTATTATCCATAAGTTATTTCATTGTAGTTGATTATTCATAGTGGAAATTGGATCTAAACTGATGGTTCTATACCCACGGTTTCTCTAAAATATGGGTATAGAGTATCTCATCTGACCTATACCCAAGGTTGTTTAAAAACCTGTGGTTATATTCCCTTACACATCCAACATCACTCGGGCTCATTCTCCCCCTCCCACTTTGACGAGCCCTCATACCCTCCTATGAGCCCCAGCCTCCCCACCCCTCCCCGCCTCTGCCTCAACCTCGACCTCTCATCCTCTGCCTCGACCTCCCGACCTCCGCCTCCACATCGTCCTCCCGACATCCGCCTCCGTGTCGACCTCCTAACATCTGCCTCCATCTCAACCTCTCGGCCTCCACCTCTGCCTCGACCTCCCAATGTCCACCTCCACCTCGACCTCCCAGAATCCACCTCCCGACCTCTGCCTCCACCTCAACATCCCAGTGTTTTTGGCTTCCCTGCTGAAATTTCTGGTAAAATATTATATCTTGGTGTATGTTAGTGATCAAGATAATAAATAAATAGTTTCTTAATCCTTTTTATATTTGATTCTGATATGTTTTTTCATGCGGTCTTACTCAATATCACTTTTGGAAATTTGGAGTTAATGGTGATTGTATTGTAGGTTTGTGAGTCAAAAAAATTATTCATGCATTCTTGCAAATGGAGTTAATAGTCACAAGTACATTAATAAAATGAGTCAAGAATTGTAAGGATAAGGCGTATGACATTATATTCTGAAATGCAGGTTTATACTCACTTTATCTGTGACATTTCATTTATAGTGTCATGATCCCCAATTGTGCATGTTCTCATTCCATCCTAGAATAATTTTTGTCTTGAGGGTTTACTCTTATCTAGAGATATTCTTTGCTTCATCATATCTGATTCCTATGAAACCTCCATAAAAAATGTATGAAAACAAAATTTATTATATCTGGTGGCATGTATTTGTGACAACATGATGTAATTTATTTTCTCACATTCCTATTGAAATATTGCAGGGAGACTCATTTATTAAATTTTACTTCTTCATCTGTGATTCCTGTAGAACCTCAGTTTTTACACTTTTTTATTATATTTTTTGTGTAAAGTTTCTTGAAATCGGAGCCTATTTTTTTAAATAGATTCTTGATTGTTTTTTATTCTATGGATCTAATTTTTTAACTCGACATGTATTTCTACCTTATGATGAGGAGATACAGGACCAGTAGAAAATATAGCAACAAGCTCAGGTATATTTTGGATAGTTACAGTAGTGGTAGGTGTAATTGGTTCCATAGAAGGAATAGGACTTGGGGGATTTTAGAAAACCAAATCCTTACCTGTAGAAAAAAGTGGAACAAATGTAACTTATCCAGATTCTGAACATGATTCATGTTATGGAGATTTAGAGGTATGTACTACAGCTTCCTTATAAACATCATATAGTAATGTTATGAATCATTGATGATTTCCAGATATTAGGCAGAGAGACCATAAAATCGTCCCCATAACATATTGATATATATTCATGATTTCCTTCAATTTTCCATCATCAGGATCGTCAAGATTGTCCACTATATCATTCAATGACTCATATGTTCCTACACCAAGATTTTTAACTTCTTCCCTGATGTCTTAGAATTTACCCATAATATCTCTCATGAAATCTTGCATTTTCACTGGTATTATCAATGATGAGAATATTCTCTTGTTATACAGTAGTGATAGCCTCTTCCAACTTCCCCAATATTTTATTCTTTGAATTCCCTAAATGTTAGTAAACATCAAATGGAAGGAGATAAGGAGGGGTACCTTCTCTTTAATTAGACTTGGAATGTTGATAGATGTCTCTCTACTAAGATCTTCTATACTTACAACTTTATAGTTGGGATAATCCTTAATCCTCTTTTCCTAATTGTATCATCATTTGTCTTTTTAGACAACCTGATGTTCTCACTCTTCTCAATAGAATTATTGTGTGGGAACTCTTTTATTAAATGTGAAACAAAGTGAAATGTAACCTTATATGCTAGATTATTCTTCATCTATTCTTTTTTTCTTGGTAGGAATGTCATACAGTCCTTTGCAACAGGACAAGTTACCTTCCATCTCCCACCCTCCGCCTCTACCTCCACCCTCGCCTCCACCTCCGCCTCCGCGGCCTCCCAGCCTCTACCTCCCAACCTCAAAAGGTATTCATATTCTCCTCATCTATTCCTTTTAGGTATTCTTATTCTCCTCAACTCTTCTTTTAATCCATGTTAATTAATTAAATATTTTAGGTGAAACCCACCTGAGCATGGTGGAATTCATCTTGGATCAAGGGGCTATCTATTCTCTTGTATAAAGGAGGATTATGTGGGTATGATGCAAACAATTTTTCTCTATTTTCATGGAAGGTGACTAAGGTATGTTGTGTACTAGAGTTTTATAGATTTTAGGGTGAAATTTTGGGATACTCTATTGTAGTTATTTGGTACTTTAGGCTTGTGGAATTTTGGGTTAATTTTTTGGAAATTGATTTCATTGGTTTCTCTTAGGTATTAGTTATTCTTTGATTGTAGATATTATATAATTGATTTTATTTAGTGATATAATTTGGTTTGTTAATTTTTAGGTGATTCTTGAAGGTTGTTTAGAGTGAAATCTCACCTATGGTCTTGGTATGTGATCTTGACATTTTTTATGAAAAATGCATAGGAAAAATTATGAATCACTGGGATTAGGTAGGTGATTGTTTCATATTGTTCATGTATCTTGATAATGGTATGCCTATGATATTATAAATATATGTCAAAGGGTGATGTTGATTGTTAAAAAACCTTGATAGTGATTGATATTCATTTGCAGTAATTCATAATATATTAGATGTTCTCTAAAATAGATTATTGTGTGTGACATAATTACCATGAAAAAACCAAACCAAACTTGTACCTCTCCAAATAGAACTGACATTCATAAACCCATGCTAACTTGAAATGAACCAAGTAGAAACAAATTGTATTGAATTGAATCAAAATTGAATCAACATAACATGATCCATAATGGATAGAATAAAACCAAATAAAAACTACAATGAAACATTTTTAGAAAAACATTCACAAACTAACCGAACCTTACTAGAATAAATGTAAATCAGAACAACCAAAATAGATCTGAATGATAAAAATCAAGAAATAGAATTCAAATAGAAAAAATAAATTAATGAAACTAAATTGGACCAAGTCAAACTTATCTAACTTGAACTAATATGATATTACAAATGATGAATCAAATTGGGCCAAATATAATGAATTCAAACCAATATGACCATAACTGATATGAACAAAACCAAACTGATATGAACCAAATGTAATCAAATTGATTCAATTAGAACCCAAATGAATAAAATTGTCCAAGATAATATAAATAAAAACAAGATAAAATAAATCTAATGAAAATTTCCCAAACAAACTTGTATCAAACAAATACGAACTAAGTTGAAACTCGAGCCAAATTGATTATATACCATTAATAGGAAGAGTGATTCTTAATTAATAGGAATATACTATTTTACAATATCATTTTGAAACTTGGATATGTTTCCCCCTTGCTTGTAGGAACATGATTGGATCCATGAGGCGTTGTGGTTCTTATATTTTGGGCGGTGACTTGTTTAATCATAGAAGACAGGTATGTTGTAGTTGAGTTTTTATTTTCTTTATCGCATCAGCAACTTAGGCTTTTTACCACTTTCTATAGAAGGAGGGTACTTATATTCTGTGAAGGGGGCCAGAAGGGCACTGGAGGCGGCTATGTGGTTTTCTTTGCAGGGGAGGGTGATCGGGTAGTTGAGGAATTAATAGTGTGTTTCATTTTTGTCTGGTTTTACTGTGTTGCTTCTATTTATTTTCTTTTCCTTTGGCATGGATGTCCGACATATGGATGGGTCATGCCAAAATTTTATTCATTTTCTACTACTATTTTAATTAATTGTTTTTGGGGGAAATTGTTCCCAAGTGGTGATTCCTTGATGTCCGGACACTTGATCCTGCCTGTGGGCGTAGCCCATCCACCTTAGTCCATCCTAGTATTCCTATATCAGAGTCTATGTCTAAACCATGTGAATTCCTAGGAAAAAAGGATAATTATGGATGGATTGAGAATGTTAAGGAATGAATTGTGTATTCCCATGAATAAGGATCGAGGACATTGGAATTTATAATGAGAAGATATGGGAGACTATGCAATATATATTGATTCTGAAAATGCTATGGATATAAAAGGTAGTGAAATGATAATGTGTTGGGATTAATAAATGGAAATTCACATTCATAACCAATTTTATAATGTAATATCAGATCATGAGATATTGTATATTGTTGGATTTTATGATTATACTTCATCCCAATGCAACTATATAAATACCTTGGTGTCAAATATTGATATTTAAAATCCCCTTTAGAAATCTTGAGAATCTTGACATTTGAATATTTATTTAAAAATATTCATTTAAGAACCCAATTTGCAGAGTATTCATTAAAAACTCTCCTTAAAAGCAAATCTTGAATATCGAAACATTTTATTCTTCATTTAAGACTTTGAATACTATGGAATCTATATTACCAAAAATCTTCATTCAAAACGTCACTGGAATGAAACCTGAAAACTTGATTCATGCAACCATATAAACCATGAATGAGTTGCATTCACATGTTGTATGTTTTTCCTCATGAACACTGCATGTTAGCATGCTTTCCCACACCTACAGTCGTAGTTCCAATTCTATAACAGATTCATGGAAGCTTCTAACTCCATATGAAACAATATTTATGCAGTCCATTGAAATGTTGTGTAACCTCAGCCTACTAAACCAATTAAAAATTGATCCAATATTCATGTATTTTAAATCAGTTCCATATTTTAGATATTAAGATCAATTTCTTCTTTAATATATCATCCACCTCTTTAATTCAACCAGTGAACATGATCCACATCTAATTTCCAACCTGTATCAACTTTCATCCATGCTCCAAATACATATCAATATCTCCAAATCATGAATGTCATTTCATTATGAAATTCTTCCATGCATAACTTCACCCTCAGTCCTCTTCCAAGACTTCTTCTTTATGTTAACACATCGAATTCACTCTTCATATATATATTTTTAACACATCTTCATGCAATAGATCTTCATACCATTATTCTTGACAAAGA
Source organism: Viscum album (assembly GCA_963277665.1). NCBI lineage: Eukaryota > Viridiplantae > Streptophyta > Magnoliopsida > Santalales > Viscaceae > Viscum > Viscum album. Next base: position 987,278,855 of record OY728159.1, on the reverse strand, counting down.
CCATGCCTCTTTAATCAAACATACCTCATTAATACCTCATATATTTTCCACAAATCTAACCAATCAAGCCTTGGTTGCAACAATCCCCCCCTTTGGATGATCATGTTCTTGAATTAGTTTCCTCTGATAGAGAGGTTAGTGGCCCTATTACTCCTAGTCAAGAGAAGGTGAAAAATACTATCTTATGGGATGATATAGTAGAGGAGTCTCATCCAGTTTATGAGGTAATTTCTTTTAAATATGCTCTATCAAGGGTCATCTCTAATGTAAAGCTTGGAGAAGCATCTGAGCATAGTAAATATGAAATGGAATATGATGCGCAGGCTATAGTGGATTCAAATTATTGGGAAGATCAATGAATAATTTCTTCAAATAACTGGAAAGGTAAGTCAAAGATAGTGGCTTCCACTTCAGGGAAATCCACGAGAAAACCTTGGAACTTGGTTTCTCACTCATCTACCCCTAATTTGGGGAAATCCTTTTCTGGTATTGCATTGGATGCTAAGGATTCCAATAGGAAATTTGGTGAATCTCAACCTCTTGTAGTTGTTGCTTGTAGTGTGCAATCAGTACCTATGATGGAAAGTTGTTCTGCACAGGGAGGTAATTCTAATCTGGCCTTGGTTTACTCTTTATCAAACACTCCTACAAGTACCTATCATATGGATAGTGCATGTCCAACTTGAAAACCAGTTAGTTATGACTTATTAAATGTTCATATTTTGGATGTTGTGATTTCTTCTACCTTGAAAAGCTCTGATGGACTTGGAGGATCCAATCCACCACTAACCAGTACCATTGCTAGCCTAGTTCCTGGATCGCCTACTTTTCAGACTCAGACCTCTACTCTTGTTAAGGGTGGAAACAACAAATATTTCATTTCCTTAACCCCTTCTCTTAATGTAGAATGGGTTGGGAATGATACAGCCTTGTCTTACAGGCAGTCTATTAGTGACAATACTTCTTCTAGGAATAGTCATGGGGTTTCATATTTTGATACTCCCGTGACAAATAAGGTAGAGAGCACACCGGGCACAGACCTGGATCATCATGTTAAGGGGACTCAAAAATTAAAGTTGAGTATTCAAAATTCATTTGAATTATTGACATCAGGAAGCAGTGAATAAGATGGGCAAGAAAACAGCTGGCTTTCGAGAGAAAAAGTAATGATGCAGCTAGTTGATGTGGCAATTATAAATGATGTAGATGGGCCATGGATAGTGGTCACCACTTCAGGGAAATATATTTTTCTTATTACAAGTTTAAAAATGATGTCTTAGTATACTCGACATCATCTTTTGTACTGTTCACCAGACTGAAACCCAATGCAGGAAGGCTATATTTTTTACATCCTCTATCGGACTTTCTTTGGCTTCAATGAGAGATAAATGATTGTGCTGCTTCGTCATTAAGAATTTATTTAGGACACTTTGTCCAGCATTGTTTATGTTTTAACAGGTGAAAACAATGCATTGTGGTTCCATTGTTTTCGCATTCTGGTTTGCATTGTTTCACAGTGGTTTCACAGGGGGTGGGGGCTGGGTGTAGGGGGGGCTAGGTGTAGGGGGGGCTGGGTGCAGGGGGGTGTCCAGGAGAGGGGGTAGTGGGGGTGCAGGTGGAGGGGGGATGGGTGTAAGGGGAGGGGGTTGGGTGCAGGGGGTGGAGGGGGGTGGGCAGTGAGGGTGCAGGTGGGGGCTAAAGGTTGGGGGCAATTGGGGTGAAGGGGACAAGGGGTAGTGGGGGTGAAGGGGCAGGGGGAGGGGTGTCTATGGGGAGAAGGGGTGTCCGGGGGGTCTAGGGGTGTCTATGGGAGGGGGTTGTCTAGGGGTGTCTATGGGGGGAGGGGGTGTACAGGGGGTCCAGTGGGGGTCCAGGGGGGTCCAGTGGGGGTGTCCAGTGGGGGGGGGGGTCCAGGGGGTGTCCAAGGGGGGGTGTCCAGGGTGAGGGGTGTCTAGGGGGGTCCGGGGGGGGGTCCATTGGGGGGGGGTCCAGGGGGTGTCCAATGGGGGTATCCAGGGGGGGTCCCGAGGGTCCGGGGGTCCGGGGGGTGTCCAAGGGGGTGTCCAGGGGGTGTCCAGGGGGGTGTCCAAGGGGGGTGTCCAGTGGGGGGGGTCCAGTAGGGGGTCCAGGGGGTGTCCAAGGGGTGTGTCCAAGGGGGGTTCTAAGGGGGTGTCTAAGGGGGGTGCCCAGGGGGGGTCTAGGGGGGTCTAGGGGGTGTCCAGGGGGGTGTCCAAGGAGGGTGTCCAGGGGGTGTCCATGGGGGGTTTCCAAGGGGGGTGTCCAGTGGGGGTGTCTAGTGGGGGGTCTAGTGGGGTTCCAGTGGGTGGTGTCCAAGGGGGTGTCCAAGGGGGTGTCCAAGGGGGGTGTCCAGGGGGTCCAGTGGGGGTGTCCAGGGGGTGCCCAGGGGGGTCCAGGGGGTCCAGTGGGGGGTGTTCAGGGGGTCCAGGGGGGTCCAGTGGGGGTGTGTCTAGGGGGGTCCAGTGGGGGTGTGTCTAGGGGGTGTCCAGGAGGGGTCTATAGGGGGTGTCTAGGGGGTGTCTAGGGGGAGGGGGAGGGGTGTCCAAGGGGGTGTCCAGGGGGTGTCTAGGGGGAGGGGTGTCCAGGGGGGTGCAAGGGGGTTCTGTCCAGGGGGAGTGGGGTGTGTAAGGGGGGAGGGTGTGTTTTCACAGTGGTTTGCATTATGGTTTGCAAGAGAAAGGTGAAACCAAGGTGGCCAGGTGCTGTTTCTGGGAAAACCATCTATACCCATAGTTCTTTAAACTGTGGGTATATAATTTGTTGTGAAACTATCTATACCCATGGTTCAACAAATCATGGGTATGTGTGTTGTGAATAAAACTACCCACAGTTTACTTAACCGTGGGTATATAATTTTTGCTTAAAAAGTGTATACCCATGGTTTTGTAAACCATGGGTATAGATGTATACCCACGGTTTACCAGAACCATGGGTAATATGAAATTTCAGTGGGCTATACCCATGGTTTCTACAAAACCATCGGTATAGGGCAATCCTGACACCTCAGGAGCCCATGGTTCATGAAATCGTGGGTATAACCTATACCCATGGTTTCATGGGCTATACCCACGATTTCAAACCATGGGTATAGGGAAATTTTCTAGTAGTGATCGATGGAAAAATTGGAAATCTGGAGAACTCTTGAAATTAGCCATCGTTGCCTCCAAGAACACACCAAACACTAGATTTTGACGAAGTAATGAACCAAGGAGGTCTAGGCCATTACATTTTCTCACTTTATGTTGTTCATGGAAAGATACCCAAAGAGGTATTTGTGGAATATGTCTGATCTAACCTAGTATTTCTAGTTACATAACCCTCTGACCTTCACCGGATATATCGGACCTGAGGTATATGAGTTTTGGATTGATCATATCTAGACCATCCCGGATTATTTAGAGACCCCTAAGGAGATAAGAGTCAAGTTTCCTAGTTATATGTTGTGAGGATCAATAAAATTTTGGTGGTATATTCAAGCTTGGGATGAGAAGTTGGAGGGAATGGTATAGAAGGACTTCCAAGAGAAGTTCCTGGAGAACTTTTATCCAGAGACTCTGAGACAAGAGAGGGCAGCATGGTTTATGTAGTTGAACTAGTGAAGCATGTCAGTGATGGACTATGTTGGTTGCTTCATCGACTTGCAGGTCTTTGTCCCAGCACTAGAAGGAAATGATGCAACAGTGATGAAACGTTTACAGGGTAGACTTAAATATGATATTAAGTCTCGGGTTAATATCTTTTGGCTGAAGTATCTTGCTTAGGTGGTGAATCGGGATCTCATTTCTAAGGAGAACTTGGAGGAGGATTCCAGTCGAGTACATGTGGTTTCTACTGGATGATTAAGAAGTACACCTTTGGAGGGTAGGAAGCATCATTATGAGAACCATATTCTAAATAATGACAAGAAAAGTAGTTAGGGAGAAGGATCAGTTACCCGAGGAAATACTTGAGTTTTTTCCATCAGTGTGGCAGGCTGAGTCACTTTTGTAGTAAGTTTCCCTAACCACTGGTAGAGTTCCTAGATTGTGGAAAGATTGGGCATCCATGGTAGTTCTGTAGGAACCCACAACAGATGGGTAGTGATAAAGGATCTAGACCAAGCCAGAGTACGGGGAGGTGGTCTTCTACACTATACCATTCTGTAATTTGGGGTACTATTGGTCATTCTAGTCGAGGAAGTTGATGTGTTACTTTAGGGAAATATCACCCATATCAGCAGAGAAGTTCACCACAGGGGACTCAGACTGAAGCACAGGGGCATAGGTATAGGACAGTTTCATGTAGTTCAACTTTCACTTGTGGATAGAGAGGTTATTCTATCGATAGTCAGAGGTAAAATTCTTAGATTTTATATGATTTTCACCACTTTATTTGATACAATATCCTCAAATTCTTGTATATCTTCTCAAATTGTGAATGGTTTTAGTTTTATGGTGGAGGTTTTGAGTGGGGTTATGATGATCAACTCACCACTGGGTATACAGTCGAAAGAAATATGCTTATGCAAGGGGTGTTCCCTCGAGGTTGGTGAGTATCATTTCCTTTGGGATATGTATGTACTTGAGATTTTAGCCTTTTGAATTAATTTTGGGCATGGAATGGATGATATCGCACCGATACCAAATCAATTATTGTCATATGAGAGTAACCTTTACATCTCCTGAAGGTAATAGTTATGTTCATTGTGGAGAATGGGATATATAGGAAGGTCATGCAGGGTCAGTTCATCAGCAACTGGGGGAATCACTTCTCAGGTTGTGAGTCTTCTGTTGGATGATGGGGGTGTAAAACATTGTGTCTTTCCACCCATAGAGTATTGGTTTTAGGATGTGTTTCTTGAAGAATTATTAGGTCTTCCACATGAGAGAGATGTTGAGTTCACAATTGAGCTCATGTCGGGATCTGAACTAGTTTTCTTTCCACCCTACATAATGGCACCAATAGAGCTTCAAGATCATAAGACTCATTTAGAGGAATTGATGTATAATGGATTTATCCATCCAATTATTTCATCTTGGGGTTATACGGTTTTGTTTTCTAAGAAGGCTGATGGGACATTGAATTTATGTGTCGATTACCAAAATTTGAACCCGTTGACAGTTAAGAACTGGTATCCTCTTCCGTATATCGATGACCTCTTTGACCAGTTGAGAGGAGATTCTATATTCTCCAATATTTACTTGAGATTAGGGTATCATCAGTTGAGAGTTAGACCTTCTGATATACCATGGACTACTTTTAGAAGCAGGTATGACCTATATGAGTTTTTCATGATACCATTTGGGCTGACAAGCACTCTGGTTGTGTTTATAGTCTTGATGAACCAAATCTTCCACCCATAGATGGATTATTTTGTGGTTATTTTTTGGATGAAATCTTGGGGTACTCCAAGACTCATGAAAATCATGCCCAACATCTTGACATAATCCAAAGTACATTGAGAAAGCATAGGCTATATATTAAGCTATCTAAGTGTCAATTCTGGATCGATAGGATACATTTCTTAGGTCACATCATCTTTGAGGAAGGTGTGTTGGTGGACTCAGAGAAATTTTGTATAGTTGTTTCTTGGGAGCAGCCCAATAATGTTTTTGATATCCAAATATTTATGGGTTTTTTGGGTTATTATCGGAGGTTCATCCGGGACTTTTCTCACTTGGCAGCACTGCTTTCGGGCTTAACCAAGAAGGGTATCAAATTTGAATGGTCAGAAGCATGTGAGAATGTTTTCCAGTAGTTGAAGAAGTAGTTGACTACTGTAGCTATTTTTATCTAACCCAAGTCGGGTGAGAAGTATACCTTGTTTTTTTATGTTTCTGAGATCAGACATGTAGCAGTGTTGATACAAAGTGATCAAGTTGTGGTTTATGGGTCGTGAAAGTTGAGGCCACATGAATGGGATTACCCTAAACATGGTCTTGAGTTAGCAGTGGTGTTTTACGCATTAAATTCTTGGTGACATTACCATTTGGGTGAAAGTTTTATTGTGTATACCAACCACAAAAGATTAAATTATATCATTTCATAAAAAGATTTGAATCTACAGCAGCAAAGATGAGTTTGAGTATATGTCGTCATTTGATTTTGAGCTAGCTTATATGTTAGGTAAGGGAAACAGTGTTGTTGACACTTTGAACTAAAAGATACAGACTCGAGTAGTTCAGGAGTCTAGTTCTGAGAGGAAGATAATGAACATGCTGGTTGAGATGTGCATTAAGGTTTAGGAGGGTAAAGAGAATATGAACCTTGTTTCCTTATCAGTTGAGTCCACACTCCTGAGATGCATCAAGGAGAAGCAGTATGAGGATTTGGAGTGTTTGGACTTGAGGTAAATCCTTGAAGGTGGGGTGTCACCTTCCGATTGTATGAGATGAGGATGATATCATCTATGTTTGGAACCATTTTTGTGCACCTACGTGCATGCATGGGGAGTTGATGCGTGATTTTCATCCCTCGAAGTGGGCGGTGCATCCTATTTTGGCCAAAATGTATTGTGACCAGCATCAATAGTATTGGTGGTCGGGCATTAAAAAGAGTATTGCAGGTTTTGTGACACAATGTTGCACCTGTCAATAGGTAAAGGATGAGCATCAATGACCAGGTAGTTTTATATATCCATTTTCCATTCCAGAATGGATGTGGGATGATGTTACCATAGATTTTATTCTTGTTATTCGAAGGATGCCTTGGAAGAATGACATGATATGGGTGATTGTGGACCGATTAACAAAAGTATCCCATTTCAGTCCTATCCAGGAAACTCTCACAGTTGATCAGTTGGGAGATATGTATGTTCAAGAGATAGTCCATTTTCATGGGGTTATACAGAGCATAATTTCATATCATGATTTCGCGCTTTACATTATGCTTTTGGAAATCTTGTAGAAGGTGATTAGTACTCATGTGTTATTGAGTACGTATTTTCACTCATAGCAAAATAAGAAATTAGAGCGTGTTATTCAGGTGCTTGAGGGAATGCGTCCTAGAATTTAGGGTATCTTAGGAGAAGAACTTGGTGCTGCTTGAGTTTGCCTATAACAATAGTTATCAGGTGACTATTCAGATGGAACCATATGGGACTCTTCATGGTAGGCCATGCGGATCACCTCTATGCTAGATAGAGGTGGGTGAGTCGGAGTTGTTGGGACGGAATCTCATGCAAGAGACATCGAAATAGGTTCAGTTGATTCAGAAACATATGGCTACAGCGCATAGTCAATAGAAGTATTATGTTGATTGACGTCATCGACCTCTTGAGTTTACAGTGGGAGACCATGTATTCCTTTGGGTTTCATCGATATTGGGTCACCATCGAATACAGAAGCAGGGCAAGTTGGCGCCCAGGTTTATTGGACCGTTTGAGATTATGGAGAGGATTGGACCAGTGGTGTATCAATTGGATCTTCAACAGAGGTATATTTCTATGAATTATGTTTTTCATGTGTCACAACTTCGGCAGTATCAACCTGACCCTTCTCATGTGATCGACATTGATGATGTTGAGCTTGAGGCTGATGTGTTCTTTGAGGAACATTTGATTCGTGTTGTGGATTGCAGTGAGAAAATGTTGAGGGGAAGGATTGTGATGTTGGTGAGAGTGTTGTGGAAACATGGACATGTTTAGGAGGAAACATAGGAGAGGGAAGCAGATATATGGTCACAATGGCCCGACCTTTGTACCTCTGAGGCTTAGTGATGCTTAGAAGTACAACTCAAGGATGAGCTTTTATAAGGTGTAGAGATTGTAAGATCCTGACCTTTCTAGAGATGTCTCGTGCTCATTTTTAGGAATTAATCATACCTTGGGTTTGTTTTTAGGTTATTTCGGGTGAATTTGGAGAATTTTGGAATCTCATGGGGTTGTGCACGTTTGGCGCCCAGTTAGGTAAAACCGTGAGGTTTTCCCCAAGAAACTGTGTACCCCATTTTGAGCTACAGAAAGGGGGTGCACAGTTTGACCAAGTCGTGCGACTACCCTCCCCAAACCATGCACCCTTGAACAAAGGTGGTTTTCATGGTTAGCATATAGTTTGTCAAAATGCGTGCCCACTTAGGAGTAACTGTGCACCCTAGATAGCAGGGGAGAACGGTTAGGGTACACAGTTTTTCAAACCACGCGACCCACCCAGGAAAACATGTGTGTTGGATTTTAAACCCCTAAAATTTTATTTAAAAACTCATGAACCCCAGTTTTATATCCCTTATCACCCTATTTTGACCTAATATGATTTCCACCATTTTTGGAGGCTCTGGAGAGGGATCTAAAGCTCCTTGAACTTTTTTCCTTTGTGAATCGAAGGCCTGGTGGAAGAAGATTGGCTCTCCGATAAGAGATTTTTTTCCTTGTTTTAGATTCCTCTCTCTCCCTTCTTTCAGCCCCTTCGGAGAGGGATCGATTCTTCTGTTGTTGATGGTTTAGATCAAGGTTTTAATGGATCTTGTTTTGTTGGATCTTAATCCTAGGTTTTGATCATAGATCTTCCTTTCCGTTGTGATTTCAGTTGTTCTACACCGAATTAAGGGTTATGGGTTGGCGAGTGTTCATCAACGATATTGAGGTAGGTGGTCTAATTGTTAATTTGCATAGTATGGATCATGATATCATCCTTTTAGTTGCATAATTGTGTTTCCATGTTGGGAAATTACATTTTAAATTGAAATAATGAATTGATTCCCTTATGATCGTGAGACCCTTCACAGATCCTTTTGGACCTGTTGGAGATTTGGGACCCGGTTTGGTGGCAACCCATGGGGTGTGCCCATTTTCTTGAATGGGTAAATATGGAATGAAAAGGGGGAAATAGTGGGTTTATGGAATTGAAATAAATCCTTGTTGTATAGTTTAATAACGGGATTTAAAGGGTTGATTGGCTTAACCTTGAAGGGTTAATGAGATGTGAATAATTGATGATGAATGGATTAATGGGGAATTGTTCTTGTTATCTCTTGTGATTGAAGTAAAGAACCGTGGTTTTGATTTATAAATAAAATGGTGCACCATGATGTGAATGATTGATAAAAAGGTTAATGATGTTGAACCTTGATATGTATATGATATATGTGATATTTGTGAATGATTGAACAATGAGTTGTGGGTCAGGGATTGATGCTCCAAATACCCATAAAGTGTCAGACTGCTTCTCTAGGCCCCGATACATGCATGTGAATGATGAGTTGTGGGTCAGGGACTGATATTCCAAATACTCATGGGGTTTCAGACTGATGCTCTAGGCCCCCGAGATATTGTCATTGGATTGATGTTCCAAGTGACAGAGATATTGGTACCTAGACTGATGCTCCATGGTACCAGATATGAAATTGGAATTAAACGAATAATGAAATCCCATGAAAGAATGAATTGTGATATCCCTATGGTGGGTGGTTCAGACTCTGACACGGTCCAAAGCATGTATGATTGGTTCGGGTGTCACCGTGAACCCAAGGGGGCTATGTGGTTGATTAAAGAATAATAAATGTGAAGCTTGTTTACTTTTTTATTGTTCTATATTCTTTATAAAACTACATACACTTTTATAGACTGGATATTGTTTTAGACATTGTTCATAGTGGCCTACTGAGTTGTACACACACCCTACTCAAGCCACCTAATTGATACTCAAATATACTTAATGTTTTCATTACAGAATAAGGGCAAGAGCCCTACATTAGATGACTGAGTTGGGATACAGGATATATCATGGATGAGGGAACCAGATAAGATGTCAGGACCTGCTTAGGAGTTGTCAGTGTGTCTTTATTTTGGATTTTTATTAGACACTTGACACTTGTATGACATGCCATATTTACTGTTTTGGTTTATAGTCATTTCCCTGTTTTAGATTTATCTATGTGATGTTGGTTATATTGATTATGGTTGATTATTGGTTATTGTATTATCTTGGTTATATTGCATATTGATTTCCATTTTTGTGTTGCTTTGATAAAGAAGGTATAGTCTTCCCACGATACATATTAGACTCTCACTGCTAATTGGCAGTCTCTGGCATATGGGGAGGCACGCCTGAGGTCATGTGGTGAACCGACTCAGGACACCAGTATGTGGCACCTGGGTCGGGACGTTACACTCGGACAGATTAAGGAAAGAAACTTTAACAAGGCACATATGAAAGGAACATCCTGAATCTGGCAGTCATTCATTAGATAGATTATTAGTAGTAACATTTAACACCTCAACAATGTCATAACCATCATCAATTATTAAAGATTGATTAGCAGGTTCATCAAGTCTAAAACTTCATTTTTTTCTTAGGCTCGTGGCACTCTAGAGCAAAGTGGCCACACTTGCCACAATTATAGCAGGTATCCTACTTGCCCTTAAACTTCCATTTTTTGTTTAGGTTGTTTAGTGTTCGTGTCACTTCCCTTGTTCTTGTCTTCCATTTTATTCTTACTTCTAGATCTACCCCTAGTGAAAAGGCTTTCTACCACAAACTTCACTTTAGGTTTGGTATGCAATTCTTTAGAAAGAAGGGTCAATTTAACTTATTCTAGTTGTTAAGAGTCTCGACCATACATCATGGTCTCTACCATGGGTATTATAGGAACTATCAAGTGGAATTAACAAGATAATGGCTTGATCTTTGGTCTCAATTTCAACATTAATATTAGAAAGATCCAACATAATGATGTTAAATTCATCAAGGTGAGTTCAGATTTGAGTACTCGAGCGCATTCTAAAGGTGAACAATCTATGTTTCTTATACAGACTATCAACAAGTGAAACAATCATATTTAGTTTTGAAGCTTTAACCATATACTAGAAGCAGTTGCTTTATAAGCTACTTCTTTAAGCACTTGATCTCCTAAGGATAAAAGAATTGAGTTATGAGACTTTTGCAAGGTATCAACAATGACATCTTAGTAAGTAGTTATAGTTTGTCCATCATCAGAACAAGAAGTATAGGTTTTCTAGGCTCATGCAAAACATCGATAAGTCCCTGCTATACAAGCAAAGGTCTCATCTTGATTCACCAAAGGTTAAAGTTGTTATCATCATAAAACCTTTCTATTTCATATTTAGCGGATGTCATATTGTTATTCAGTGGCTCTGATACTAAGTTGTTAGGGACAATCTAAAGATATGACCCAAGAACAATAGAGGATCACCAAATATCGAATTGGTTTTCACATAATATGTTTGATAAAATAAGTCGGCAGTCAAGACGGGTTCAAAAGCAGAAGCAAAAAAAAATAGAAAGTAAGGGGCACCTGATTTAAAGTGCTACAGATCCTTTGGGATCCTACGTGCACAACTAAGAATACCACCCATGCAAACAAATTTTATTATGTTCAAAGAAAATAATACAAATAACAAACCAACTATACGAAAGTAGAATAACAAGCTTCTATTTTAAGAAGACTTGCAAGCCGGAGATTGGTAGCTCTCCAACAATCCTGATCTCTTCAAGAAGCTAGAACGTCTCTAGATCTGGTGTTTCATCGTTCATCGAATGCTCTTGGATCTAGTGAAAGACCACTTCTTAAAAGGGGTGTTACAAATGCCAAGTGGTAGCTCACGCACACTACAAGGAAAACACACCGCAAACAAACTAACTCGGGGACTCAACCCCGTGATTGCCGCCCCAAATCCCACCTGCTCGTGCCACCCCAACCTCAGGGGCTGCGAATGACCACTTCTTCTTTGTGAAGAACATTATCAACGCTCCACCATGAATGATGTACGAGGAGTGACCGATGAGGATAGGTCGACAATGATCTTCATGCGAGGTGAGCTAGAGTTTCATCAAATGAGAGCTGAAAACCGGATGGGAGCAGCAAAACAAGATAGAATGAATATCTCTAGGAAGGATGAGGCTGCAGGGGGTCATTAATTCCCATGACAACATCACGGGCCATCCGCAGAACCCTACCAAAACAGAAATGCAACCGCGCAAACAAAATTTGAAAATAGTTGCGCTATGTAAAGATAAATAAACTCACTGCGTAAAGATAAGGCAAACCCACATTAAGGTCAAACCATGCTACCTAAAGGTCAAGCTCGATGCGTAAGGATAATATAACTCACTACGTAAGGTACCCAATTGTCAAGGGTAACATATGAGGGTACCTGCCATCGCGCAAGGGTAAACCCTGTGTAAGAGTACCAACAACATCAAAGTACCTGCATAAGGGTACGTCCTGTGCTACATAAGGGTCATGGGAGTCTAAAGAAGGGTAACTAAACATAGGGGTCATGGGAGTCTAAAGATGGGTAACAAAACATAGGTGTCATGGGGTAACTAAACATCGGGGTGACAGCCACGTACGGATATACGAGGCTACCTAAGGGTTAGAGACATTCACGTAAAGGTAATAAAGACATTACATAAGAGTAAAACCTAAAGATCCAGATACAAAATTTGAACGTAATAATAAAAGGAGTGTTAAAATTCACATTTTAAATGTATGAATAAATTATCAGAGTTTCATTTGGAAATTAAACACTGGAATGAGAACGAACAGAACCCAAGCTTCCGCACATGGATGGATCTGGGTGGTTCGATCCCCTTGAGTTAGCGTCCATGGGGGGCTAGTTCAGGGGCAAAGAAATGCCAGCAGAGAGTTCCAGCTATAAGGAAAATATCCTTGGAGGATGAACGGAGGTGGCAGGATGCTGGTAATCTTTCAGAAAGAGGAAACAGCACCATTGCTCAGAGGGGCTCGATTGTTCTTCCTCCTGGATGGACGAGAGGAGTTCTTCAAGTACGAGGAATTCCACTCCCCTCCATCCTGCGCATAATAATCCATTGGGTAATCCCTCCCATTGTCTCCGTCCTCACGCCGACAGCATGATCCGCCTTCTGCACAGTCCGGCCGATCTCCACAACCTGAACTCCGCCGACAACCCTTCTCCCACCAGCCGGGAACCAGTCCGAACGCTACCTCTGCCTCGAATGGAGTCAGAAGGGGCTTCGCAAAGGCCTCCCCCCAATCGATTGAGAGCCTGGGGCACGCAACCTGCACCCAAGCATCCACCGACTCCTCGAACAGAGCAACCCTCCCGGGGGTTATCTCCGACATCAGAACAACGGTCCAGCAGACCCCCCTTTCCTTCATCTTCTTCTCCAATCGATCCAGAATGCCAGTGTTCCCTTGCCTCCCCAGAGTCCCCAGCACTATTCCCCAATCCACGGCCTCCCGAGCCTTCACAATCGCCTTCTTCCTTGATTCTCTCATCCCTTCGTGGTCGTACTCCTCCAGGAACAGAGCCCCAATGTACGGGTCGTACCTGAAAGCCATGATCCCTGGATTGGCGATCATGAATGCCTCCAGATGAAACCTGCCGTCCGCCACAAACACGACGGCAGTGGTGTCGTGAGGATCGCCGAAAGACCCTCGGGCTACCTTCGGAGCTGTACACCCGAGAACTTCCCCGGACGACAACGGTCTGGACTGCGGGACCAGAACCTTAAACCCAGATTTCTCCAACTCGGGCTTCGCAGCCCGAATCGCAGAAGCGAACTGAATCGTCCCCGCGAGAACGACATTCCTGATACGATGCGGAGAGTCCGGATCGAGGAGGCTGAGCTTGACGGTTTGGACGAGATGGCCGACGTCGATGGTGATCTCAACGAAGACGTAAAGGCATGGGACGGAGGTGACGTCGACGGGGACGAGGCAGCTGTGGCCGTAGTGGATTAGGAGGTCGACGGAGAGCGCGGCGGCAGAGAAATCATCGACGCAGCAGGCGCCGTAGGTGACGTCGCCGAGGACGAAGCAGTGGTCGGCATGTCCGAAGGCGGTGAAGATGTCGGCCAGTGCGAGCGAGTACATGAGGAGACCCTCGGGGAGCTGTAGCGCGACGCGCTTGGCGCCTGCGGAGAGGATCCGCCAGAGGCACTTATGAACCTCGAAGTTGTAGTTGGTGGGAAGCAGAGAGACAGCGGCGTTGAGTGCCGCGTCGTTAAGGAGGGAATCCGGAATTTGGTTCTTCACAAACCTCTTCGGCGGCGCCCGAACTCGATTTGTAGTCTGAGGCATATATATTTCATTCATATTGTGCTGCTTGCAGACGAACTGGAATCAAAAAATCTGTAGAACCCCAAGGGTCAGGTTCAGGGTTAGGGTTAGGGTTAGGAGGGCGGAGGGGCCGACTCGGTCGACCAAGGATTAAAATCCTCCGATTTTGTTTGTAGTGTAATTAAATAATTTCATATTAAATTGAAATATAAAACATAAATATCTTTAAAAAGATGATATGAAACTAAAATATAAAATATAAAATATAATTTGAAATATATTAGTACATTAATAGTTCAAAGAATTATTTTGAGAAAAAATATTTATTGCAACACTTTAAGATTTCATAGTACGTTATCTTCAATAGTTTGTGTTGTACGCAACACCAACTTAGCTTGTATCACACGTAAGATTGAGTTTCTGCCATTTAAATGATATATTTATAACATGTCTATTAAATATACTAATATGAATAGTAATAAGTAAATTTTTAATATTATTTTTAATGTTTTCACATAAATAAAACATATTTATAATGAAATGTACAAGTTTCAGTAAAATAGTTATATGTTTAGAAATATTATTTCCTTAAAAGAACTACTTTTTAAGTCCTTTTGCGAAGAATAATAAAATTAATTTTAGACACTTAAAATTTGAATTTGGTAAAATATACTTTATTTTTGAATTTGGAATATCAAAATTAACTTAAGGTGAATTTTTGGTATTTTTATGAAAACTTTCAAATTTTTTATGAATAGTGAAAAACACTGCGTTGTTGTTAAAAAACCAACCTTTTTCATTTAAATAATTATTTAACTTTAAAATGATTTTAAACTCACAATAGATAAATAATACATATATTAATTCAATGTAGTTCATTGGAACTATTTTTATAATAAAATTAGATATAAAATTTTATTGAACTTTTTAATGTTTCTTTTACTCGCATTCTAGCCACATTTGCGGATTAGCATTAAAGGTAATTTTACCGCTTCTGTGAATTGAATTTCGAAAAACAGACATACATGATTGTAATAGGTATAAAAAACGTGGTTCAATAGGATCAAAACAATTTTTGGTGAATAGTAACTTTTGAATTTTATTTACCACGGTTAAAAGTGAATAGGATAATTAAAGACAAAAATATTATAATAATATAAAATTACCCTAATAGTTATGCTAATTTCATTGGAGAATTATGTTTCGACCAAAATCAATCTTAGATCGAAAATATGATCTTTTTAAGCCACTTGTGTTAAATTAAGACATTTATTATATTTTATTTAAAGAAAAGTTAAAAGTGTCATATTCAAATTTTAATAACTAAATCGTTTTTAATATAGGGTTATACATAAGATAAATTTGACTATAAATATTCATTAGAAAGCTAAGAACTTTATCTACATCATGATAATTTATTTATAATTTTTAGACATTAGATAATTAAATTTAATTGTGACATAATGATGATGCAATAATTGATTTGTTAAAAGAAGAATCAAATAAAAGATATTAATAATATTAAAATAAATATAATTTGACTTAATTAATGACATCGACTAATTTTATAGATAACTTAGACATGTTAGTGACATATTAAAAGTATTGGTTCAAAGTTATCATGTTGATTTCATATTTTAAAAAATGCAAATATTGAATAGTACTAAAAGCGACATAAATGATATTTTAAAATAAATACTATTTTATTAAATGATATAAAAGTCATAAAAATCTAAGGTTCGACCAAATAACTTGGATAATGTCAACAATTTCATAAATGATCCAATCGGGGTTCATTTGACATTTTATAGTAACTATATTAACCCTATAGTGTAAAAACACAAGAAGGCACGATAATAGTTATACTATTTAACTAAAGGTTAAACCCAAGAGATAAGGTTAATTTTGTGACCTAAACATGTCTAAAATTCATTGGTTGAGGGGATTTCGACCCATCCTCATCTTAGCCTCGAAATAAATCACTTTGGAGCTATTTGAAACCAAAAATCAATTTATAATAAATTAATATTTTAAGATCTTCCAAAAGTGCCCTTCACCTCTCTTATAAAAGGACACTTCTCCTTCTCTTTAATTCACACCTCCAAAGCCCTTTGGCTCGGCCAACCCCTACCCATTTCTTCTCCCAACCTCCCTCACTTCATCCTAGATTCTATACTTTGGGAAGAAAGCCAACCTAAGGAGTCCTTTTGTGCAAATCAAAAAGAGACACTCGAAGAAGAGGTAATTGTTTTACTAACTCAATCCAATTTCTCTTCTTCTTCTACTTCCTCTTCCTATTTTTTTCATACTTAAGTTATAACTCTATAATCTACTATATGCTGATATGTTGTTATTATTATGGACAACCATATTCCTGTTTTTACCTATCCTACAAAAAAAAAACAATATCACCATGTGTGCGTACGTACGATTTACCATCTTCACGCCGTGGTGTAAAATGTTTTTCATGTACACTATATTTCTATGGGTATAACGATGAATATAAAGGATGTAAATAATAAATAAAATATGACATTGTTTCTGTACAATTCATATTCCATCTAATTCCTTACCATTTAACCATTAAAGAAATGATACTGTCGCTCGTATGTACGTACGGCTGACCGTCTCCATGACGCGATGAGATTCATCTTCCACGTTCACCATCCAAGAATGATTATAAAAATATATATTATGAATAAGTATGAAATATATGACATAATAATGCTACTAGAATTATATATATATATATATATATATATGTATGTATGTATGTATGTACATATATGTCATTCACTTACTTCCATTCAATACAATACGAAAAAAGAAAAAATGTTCATGCGTACGTACGGTCTAACGTCTCCGTGAATGGTGTATTCCATTTAATATATCTATCTATTATATATATTTATATTCTGAATATGTATGATATATAAATCATGTTATACATTTAAAAGTAATTAAATCATGATGTAAGTAATATGATCAAGAATAACAAGTCAAAACACGTGCGATAAAGAAAGCGAGTATTACCTGAAATGTTGCTTTAACTTAGAAATTATTAATAAACGGGTAATATAAAGTCATAAATGAATCATATATGATATCATAAATATTATTATTCTGGTAGAAGTTAATAATATGTTTAAAACCATTATACATGAGTTTTCGACACGTACGGAGAGTATCAGACCTAAGGTAAGGGAATTCCGTCTCGCTTTTAATTTTCGTGAGATATAAGCAGCGTTCACCACCTATTTATTTTGTTTGGTGTATGTAATTCCCCTATTATATTTGATATCATGAATACATTTATCTTCATGGTATTTAATGATTCATTTGAAGATACTGAGATTATTATTTAAATGTTCAAGGTGGTATAAAAGGCTTTGAATGTTTAAAGAATTAATCTTTTCTCCTTTTCAATATTCTGGATATTATCATACATATTTATTTATATGTATATAAAGGATTATAAAGAGTTTTTTATATTTTTAAGTTCATTCAAATGTTTTCAAAAATAAATCTTGTAAGGTTTTCACGTAAGGGTTAATTTAATAATCTCATTATTATCCGAGGTTATTTATACGTAAGTATCTACCGG
The DNA here is from genome assembly GCA_963277665.1 of Viscum album. Lineage (NCBI taxonomy): Eukaryota > Viridiplantae > Streptophyta > Magnoliopsida > Santalales > Viscaceae > Viscum > Viscum album. Next base: position 987,261,253 of record OY728159.1, on the reverse strand, counting down.
GAAATCCTTATTATCCATATCCATGTTTCTTAAAATTCATTTCAAAATATTATCAACATTCTTTCAAAGAAATTTTTACCCATGTTTGAATTTTTATATAATTTTTTTGAAAGGAATATTTCCATCGTTTTCCAAATGTGGTACTTTATGAAATTTTCATCAAATTAAGGAAAAAATATTTTTTTAACTTATACAGCATGAGCAGTTATTTTACGTCATTATGATGCCTTAATATTTTGAATCTTCCCTTAAAATCTTACAAAGTTATTTTTAAAAGAAATGTTTTATTTTATTGCATGACTTTTAAATGATTTCAAAGTAAAAAAAAGGATATCTCTCTCAAAGAGTTTTAATGATTATTATTTTCATCTATATCAACATCCTTGTTGGATTTTATGCTTTATTGAGGTTGATTTATTATTGTATTGAAGGGTCAATGATATGTTTGACTGTGGATGTGCTATTCTGATACCATTCATGGTTTATGGTTAAAGTATTAACATTTTGTATGATAGTTTTAAAACGAGTGTTTATGTTGGTCATGATTCGCCATTTTCATATGAGGAATACATTGGACTTAGTAAGTAACGTGTTAGAGACCTATTAATGAAATCCCTACGGGTTGGGGACCAGTTAATGAAAGCCCTATGGGTTGGGGACCGGTTAATGAAAACCCCTGGATGCATCGATAGTTCTCATGAGACAAATTATTTTGGGTTTTTACTAACGTCTTACCCGCATAAGTAAGGTCTTGGCATGAGGCCTTGACAAAATGGTTATGATGTCCAGTATTATGAATTCTCTCATTATGAGTTTAGTAATTGATATTATATGTGATTATTCTACTAGTAGAATATCCATGTGAATGTCTAAATGGAATTATTTGATTTATTATTGCCATAATATGCTGAAGATTATGTTTAAAAGGCCTGTGTTGTAGTTTTTATACCTTGCCTCAAATGTTTATGGTTATTCATGATAGCTTCCGCAGTATTGTTTATCCTTACTGAGCATCTGAGCTCACCCCTTTCTTATGTGTTATTTTCTCAGGATTCCAAAAAGTGTTTTATGATTGATATTCAGGGTTAAGCTAGTATAATAACGGTGTTCTCAAAGAATTGTCCATGTTGCATTTTATGCTTTGAATTGTAATGTAAAGTTCATGCATATAATCTATTTTCCATGAATGCTAAGCTGATCGGTCCTTTGGGATTTGGTTCCTTGTAATCATAAAAATGTATTAAAATAATGCACCGGCTCTGGGCATCTGGGGTCAGGGCATTACAATTAGTATTAGAGGAAGTTTAGAAATAACCTTGGAAACTATATTTAGAAAACTTATATTAGGGATCATAGCCCTAAGATATACTTTGATGATAAGTATAGTGGAACATCCAAAATTTTTGGTAATATAGATATTATGTAGGTATTCTTAGAAAATACATCCCTGTCTGGATACTATAAATTGACATGGTTCTGGCACAGTTGTACCTAGGAGTAATAACTCCAACAAGGTGTTCCGAGCTTGACTCGGGGTAACCTGGTACACGACAACGGGCCTTACTGCGCACCTGGTTTGACACTCCTAAGGGATAATCTTAGGACAATTCATATTTTATTTACCTACCAGTACGAAGGATTTAATAGCAGAGATTCCCCTAAAATAACCAAAGTTTATGATTCTAGGATTTACGATGCATAAATTTATGTTATGTGATCTACCATATTTAGAGTTAAACAAAGTACATAACTATATAAGCTAATCCAGTATATTCCATCTTATAGAAATGGTTCCTAGTAAAAGGAATGATAACTCCACCGATGCACACGAACCAAAGAATAAGAAGGATTGTATCTTTCATGGTCTTAAGCCAACATTTCGAAGGAAAATAATATCCCATGTATTCTCATCATATGAGAAAATAGTATCATGTGTTAATAAGATAATAATTCTCTAAGTCCTATGGATTTGAAGGAAATCAAGAGAATAAAAGGATTGTAGATAAAAAGATCGATAAAGGGAAGAAGGGAAAGAAGGATTTTCCCAAATGTGATAACTCTGGAAAGAATCACCCTAGTAAATGATTGAAGGGAATGAGAGTTTGTTATAAGTGTGAAGAAAAAGGACACAAAGTTCTTGATTGCAAGGGTAAGAAAAAGGTTTCCAATGTACAATGCTTCAACTGCAAGGAGATGAGACACTATGCGAATCAATGTCCCAATCGTCAAAGGAAAATTCCCCAGATGATGCTATTGGACAATGATCAAGTTACGATACTACCGTAGATGAAGTGGAATGATTAATATGCCTATTCAAGAATTATTTTATTTGAATACTTTATTAAAAATGTATTGGTTATAATAAATATGGAGTATATAAGGATTGTACTATACTACTATTTCATTAATGATTTGAGATTGTATGGTACAAAGTAAAGTGACACAGTTGCAATTTAAACTTTTTGGAAAATATATGATTGAGGGAAAGATAACCCGAATGTCCTGAAGGCCTTCATTTTTATTGATTTTTGATAACCTCCCTTTCAAGGGATGAGGGGGAACCCTTACAAGGATCATAGGCTTAGAGATTACATGGCCCATAGGCTTAAGAGACATTAAGTCTTAGGGAATTCAACCAAACTATAACTACAAGGAATTAACCCTCCCCAGCATCTGCATCGTGATGGTAGCTCTCCACCTTTACATGGACATCTAGCTAAGATTCCCATGAAAGCACAGGCCGGTCCCAATGGAGTATCCATACCCTCTCATTCTTTAAAATCCATTGGTTCTACTCTGGTGAGTGCACCTGCTCTGAATCCTCCTCTGGGATGCTCCTTTTTTGTAGAGTCTATCTGGGGAAACCACACTGATCATGTGGCATCAAGGCCTTGAGGTGGCCCGAAGGCCTTGAGGTGTCCTGAAGGCCTTAAAGATGGCCCGAAAGCCTTACTGACCCGGAGGCCTGGGTGGCCCGAAGGCTTTAAGGACTCCAAGTCCAAACCAGTGGCCCAAGGTGAATAGTTCTAACTGCTACAGTACCGAACATTTCCTACTACAGTTCCTGCTACAGTTCCTTCTACAGTGCCTGGAATTTTTACTCTACCTCATTTTGAACTAGGGTCTCTTAGATGCACTTAGAGATACCTCACCAATTGGATTGAGGCTCATGTGCTTGAGGAAAAAATAAACCTTAATATCTGATACAGAGATAATGAATTTGGAATAAAAAGTTGATTGATTTGGATAAAGTATATTGGATATTATTGACTACCTTGTAACTAATTAATGGTTTTTTTATTCCATCATTGTGGGAGTTAACAACATTTTTGGATTTAAGGAGTATATCCAATATTCTATGTTTTATGTATGGAATAAGGAAGAATGAAAATTTTCAAATATGGTTTTATGGTAATTTAGAGTATTTCCATGTTTTAATAGAATACATGATGAATGTATTCACATGTTCGTTATGTGAAAAAAGAGGATCTGCATTATGTTATGTGACCTTGTAAATTTTTAGACTATGAGTTTGGACAAAAGTATTTTGGATAAGTCTAATGGTTGGAATGAATTAAGTTGGATAATGGATAATATTGTTTAAGGTTAAAAGATTTCTTAGGATTATTTTTGTAATTTTATATTAATATAGTTTAAAAAAAGGACAACCCGTCGCGTCGGACAAGGCTGTAGGAATCGATCCCACAACCGAAGTGTGACAAGGCTTTATCACCTACCACTGACCAACGTGAGGTCCTGGTTTGTATAATGTAGTTTTTTTATTATGACAGATAAAGTATAAATTTATTTTTGGAACCTTATACGATTAAGATAAATAGAATATTTTTGAATTTTATTATCTTTTGGAGAGAAAGATGAGTTTGGGTTAGAAATTAGTTAAAAGGATGGAATTGTACTTGTTAGGTAAGTATGCTTCCTTTTATACTTATTCTATGAAGTAAATTAATTCTTAAACACTAGGGAAATGATCTTAAAACCAAAAATATTTTCCTATTACTTTATTTTGTGATGAATCAAATGGCCCCTTGGATCATTACAGATTTATAGCTTTGTGGTTGTTCACCCTTTCTTAATCTTGTTCTCTATCACTCTTCATCATAACTTGATGGTTACATTTTCCTCCATGTCCATGTTTTCCTACATGGAACCCTAATATGTGTTATATCTGGTGATCTTCATACTTCACTTTCTTTATTTTAAAATGGAGGTCTCATTAATCCATTTTTTGATATGGTATTTCAATAAATATATTTGGAAAAGTCCAACCCACAGTTTTCGATTCCGAGTTCAAATTGCGAGGATGCAATTTATTGAAGGAGGGGAGAATGTAACACCCCAAGATTTAATGCTAATTTATCTTCAATAGTTTTTTTTGAATGAAACACTGACTTGGATTGTGTTACACGCAAGATTGAGTTTCTACAAAACAACACTTTAGTATTATAATTATTTAAATGATATATTTATAACATGTCCATTAAATATAGTAATATGAATAATAATAAATAAATTTTCAATGTTACTTATAATTTTTTCACATAAATAAAACATATTTATAATGAAATATATAAGTTTTGGTAAAATAGTTATATGCTTGGAAATACTATTTTCTTAAAAGAACTAGTTTTTATGTCATTTTGTGAACAATAATAAAAATAATTTTAGAAACTCTTAGAAATTGAATTTGCTAAAATAGACTTAATTTTTGAATTCATAATATCAAAATTATTTTAGGTTGAATTTTTGGTATTTTTCTGAAAACTTTCAATTTTTGATGAATAGTGAAAAATACCACGTTGTTGTTAAAAAACCGACTTTTTCATTTAAATAATTAATATTAATTTAAATTGATTTTAAAGTGAAAATAGATATATAATACATATATTAATCCAATTTAGTTCATTGGAACTATTTTTATAATAAAATTAGATATAAAAATTTATTGAAAATTTTAATGTTTCTTTTACCCACCTTCTAGCCATATTTGTAGATTAGCATTAAATGTAATTTTACCTCTTCTGTGAATTTAATTTCAAAAAATGGACATACATGGTTGTAATCGATATGAAAAATTAGATTCAATGGGATCAAAATAATTTTTGGTGAATAGTAACTTTTGAATTTTATTTACTACGGTTAAAGGTAAATAGGGTAATTAAAGGTAAAAATAATATTATAACAATATAAAATTATCCTAACACTTGTACTAATTTCATTGGATAATTATGTTTCGACCAAAATAAACCTTAGTTTAAAAATATGATCTTTTTTAAGCTGCTTGTGTTAAATTAAGACATTTATTATATTTTATTTAAAGAAGAGTTAAAAGTGTCATATTCAAATTTTAAGAACTAAATAACTTTTAATATAGAGTAATAAATAATATAAATTTGACTATAAATATTCATTAGAAATATACTAAATTTATATACATCATGATAATTTATTTTTAAATTTTAGGCATTAAATAAGTAAATTTAATTATGACACAATGATGATGCAGTAATTGATTTAGTAAAAGAAGATTCAAATAAAAGATATTAATAATAATAAAATAAATATAATTTTACTTAATTAATCACATCCACTAATTTTATAGATAACCTATAACTGTTAGTGACATATTGGAAGTATTGGTTAGAAGTTATCATGTTGATTTGATATTTTTAAAAATTCAAATATTGAATAGTATTAAAATTGACATAAATGATATTTTAAAATAAATACTATTTTATTAAATGATATAAAAGTCATAAAAATCTATGGTTAGACCAAATAACCTTTTTGATGACAAATATGTCATAAATTATACAATTGGGGTTCATTTTACATTTTATAGTAAATACATTAACCCTATAGTGTAAAAATACAAGAAGACACAGTTAGAGTTAAACTGTTTAACTAAGGATTAAATTCAAGAGATAAGGTTAATTTTATAACCTAAACATGTCTAAAATTCCTTGGTTGTGTAGATTTAGACCAATACTCATATTATCCTTGAAATAAATCACTTTGGAGCTATTTGAAACCAAAAATCAATTTATAATAAATTAATATTTTAAGATCTTCCAAAAGTGCCCCTCACCTCTCTTATAAAAGGACACTTCTCCTTCTATTTAATTCACACCTACAAAGCCCTTTGTCTTGGACAACCTCTTACCATTTCCTATCCTAACATCCCTCATCCTAGATTCCATAATTTGGGTAGAAATACAACCTAAGGAGTCCTTTTGTGCAAATCAAAAGGAGACACTCGAAGAAGAGGTAATTATTTTACCAATTCAATTCAATTTCTCTTCTTCTTCTACTTCCTCTTCCTATTTTGTTTCCATACTTAAGTAATAACTCTAGAATATAATATATACTGAGATTTTGTTATTATTATGGGCAACCATATTCCTCCTTTTACCAATCCTACAAAAAAAAACAATATCACCATGCGTGCGTACGTACGGCTTACCATATCTACACCATGGTGTAAAATATTTTTCACACACACTTTATTTCTATGGGTATAACGATGGATATAAAGGATGTAAATAATAAATATAACATGATAATGTTTCTGTAAAATTAATATTCCATCCAATTATATACCATTTAATCATTAAATAAATGATATTATCGCTCGTGCGTACATACGGCTCACCGTCTCCACAATGCGATGAGATTCATCTTCCATGTTCACCATCTGAGAATGATTATAAAAATATATATTATTAATAAGTATGAAATATATGACATAATAATTCTACTGAAATAATATATATATATATATATATGTGTGTGTGTGTCTGTGTACATATATTTCATTCACTTACTTCCATTCAATACGATAAGAAAATGGAAACAACATTCATGCATACATATGGTCTATCGTCTCCATAAATAGTGTATTCCATTTCATATATATATATATATATATATATTTATATTCTGAATATATATGATATATAAATCATGTTATACATTATGGAAGTAAGTAAATCATGATCTAAGTAATACAATCAAGAATAACAAGTCGAAACACGTGCGATAATGAAAGTGATTAATACCCGAAATGTTACTTTAACTTGGAAATTATTAATAAACTGGTAATATAAAATCATAAATGAATCATATATTATATCATAAATATTATTATTCTGGTAAAAGTTAATAATATATTTAAAACCTTTATACATGATTTTTGTACACGTACATCAAGTATCAGACCTAAGGTAAGGGAATTCCGTCTAACTCTTAATTTTCGTGAGATATAAGCCATGTTCACCACCCATTTCTTGTGTGTGGTGTATGTAATGCCCCTATTATATTTGATATCATGAATATATTTATCTTCATGGTATTTAAAGATTAATTTGAAGATATTTGGATTATTATTTAAATGTTCAAAGTGGTATGAGAGGTTTTGGACGTTTAAAGAATTAATCCTTTCTCCTTTTCAATATTCTTGATATTATCATACATATTTATTTATATGTATATAAAGTAATAAAAATAATTTTTTTTATATTTTTAAGTTCAATCAAATGTTTTCAAAAATAAATATTTTAAGGTTTTTACATAATATTTAATTTCACAATCTCATTGTAACACACCAAGCTTCCACAATACGTTTCCCTTTGAATAATACAATAGCTTGCATTGTACGCAACTTGGAGTTTTAGCACACCACGGCAAATCAAACTAGCCATTATGAATAGTAATAACCACTTTTTAAAATTTTATAAATTTTATTTTTTAAAATGGACTTCATTTTTGGGTTTAGAATATCAAAATTAGCTTAGGGTGAATTTTTTTTATTTTTCTAACAACTTTCAATTTTTGATGAATAGTGAAAAACACTGTGTTATTGTTTAAAACCGACTTTTTATTTAAATAATTATTTATTTTATTTAAATTTATTTTAAGTAAAAATAGATACATAATACCTTTATAAGTTCAATATAATTCATTGGAGTCATTTTATAATAAGATTAGATGTATAAAATTTTATTGAACTTTTTACCGTCTTTTACCCACCTTCTAGGCACATTTGCAAATTTGCATAAAAAGTAATTTTATCACTTCTGTGAATTGAATTTCAAAAATCCAAGAGAAAAAGTTGACATCATCAAGTAAAATTTGGTTCAATAAGATGAAAATAATTTTTGGTGAATAGTAACTTTGACTTTTATTTACCACGATTAAAAGTAAATAGGATAATTAAAGGTAAAAAATGATATTATAATTACCCTAACACATGTATTAATTCTATTGGATAATTTTATTTTGACCAAAATCAATATTAGGAATAAAATATTATCCTTTTGGTCCACTTGGATAATATTAGGACATTTATTATTATTTTATTTGAAGAAGAGTTAAAAGTGTTAAATTCAAAGTTTAATAACTAAACCATTTTTAATATAGGGAAATAAATAAGATAAATTTGACTATAAATGTTCATTAAAAAGCTAAAAATATTTCCAACATAATGGAATTTTATTTATAAATTTTAGACATTAAATAATTAAATTTATTTATGATACAATAATGATTCAGTAATTACCTTATTAATGAAATATTAAAATAATTGATATTATAAATGTCAAAATAAATGTAAATTGAGGCATCTGATTAATTCCAATAATTTTATATGTTAATATGAAATTTTAGGGTTGATTAAATAAATTTTATTCTAAGTGATAAAGTTTTTTTTACTTTCACAAAAACAAAATACCAAATAGTGTCAAAATTTACATAAATGGGTTTTTAAAACAAATACTATATTATTAATTGATATAATATTCCTAAAAATATAAGGTTTGGAAAAAAGGACTTAAATAAGGTTCGATATATTAATAATGAACCACTTGGGGTATTATTGGTTTTTTTAGTAAGTTTTTAACCATTTATTATAATAATAACAGAATACATGGTAAAAGTTAAACTATTTAATTAAGAGTTAAATCTAAAAGATAAGGTTAATATGGTGACCTAAACCTATCTAAAACCTATTGTTTGAGAGGTTTTCGACCCATACCCACTTTATCCTCGAAATAATTCATTTTAGAGCCATTATAAACTGAATATGATTGTATAATAAAATAACATTTCAAGCTTTTCCTAAAGTGACCCTCACCTCTCTTATAAAAGGGTACTTCCCCTTCTCTCAAAATCACACCTCCAAAGCCATTTGGCTCGGCCAAACCCTGCCTAAATATCCTCCCAACTACCCTCAATTCGACATAGAGGCCTTAATTTGATTATGAATCCAACCTAAGGATATCTTTTGATCAAATCAAAAGGAAACACCCGAAGAAGAGGTAATAATTTCACCACCTCTTTCAAAGTTATTTTCTTCTTCCACTTCCTATTTATTTGCTGTTTACATACCAAAATAATAACTCCAGTACCTTATACATACTGTGATTTTATTATAAATATGGTACAACCATATTTATTATTCTATCCATCCTATGAATAACAAGTCACCATACATGCGTACGTACGACTCACCATCTCTACGACATGGTGTAGTTTGTTATTCAAACACTCCATTATTTGGATGGGTATAATAATGAGTATAATTGATTTAAATAATAAATATAACTTGTTAAGTATTATGTATATATGATATACCATCCAATTACATACGATTTCACCATTAATAGAATGATATAGTTGCTCGTGCGTACATACAGATTACCGTCGCCACGAATGCGATGAAATTCATTCCCCATCATAACCATTCAAGAATAATTTTCATTTTATGATTAAAAAAAATGTTTAAAAACTTAATATCATTATGTATATGAATCAAATACATTCTACCCATAACAAAAATGGCTTGCATAACCAAGAATATAAAAGAAAACGAATCCGTTAACACCCAAAATGATGATACTACTGAAATATTATTAACAAAGAAATATTAGAAGATCATATATGATATCATATTTATGTATATAGTTCTTGTATAATTTAATAACAACTATTTTACTATTATATATTAGGTTAACATACCCTCGATCAAGGAAAAGTACAAGGTAAGAGTTAATTCTATAATATCTTCATTATCCGAGGTTGTTTATACGTGAGTATCTACTGGGACCTCTTTATCATCCAAATTTGTGTTTCTTAAAAATTTATTTTAAAATATTTTATCTATTTCTTAGACTATGGGTTAAAGTAATTTATACCTTTGTTTGAATTTTTATAAAATTTTTATAAAGGAATCTTTCCGTCATTTTCCAAACAAGTTCCTTTACGACCTTTTTGAAAAAATTAAGGAAAGAATATTTTTTTAACTTATATGGATGGTGGGGATATTTTCTACCATTATAAAACCTTCAAAGCTTCCCTTACAAGATTATAAGAATATTTTAAAGATAAATATTTTCTTTTATAATTACATAAATTTTAAATGATTTTAAAATAGAAAGATATATTTCTCTCAAACAGTTTTGATTTCATCTATATCAACATCCTTTGATGGATTTTACACTTATTTGAAGTTGATTTATTATGATACAATCTTCCATATTGTATTGATGGTTTTGTGATATGTTTGAATGTGGATGTGTTATTTTTATACCATTCATGGTTTATGGTAAAATTGTTAACATTTCATATGATAGTTTTAATATGAATGTTTATATTATGTTTCAAACTTTTCATATGAGGAATGAATTGGACTTAGTAAGTGATGGGTGGAGCCCGCTATAGCTCCTTGATGAAACGGTAGGTCTGATTAGACAAACTAGTGTCTTGGAACAAGGCCTTGAAAAAATCTTATTTGTAGTCTTGGATTGAGACCTTGATTATGTAGTTATGATGTCTGACATTATGTATTCTATCATTATGAAATTGGCTATTGATATTATATGTGATTATTTTACTAGTAAAATATCCATGTGACTAAGTAAATGGAATTATTTGATTTATCTTTGCCATATTATATAGAACTTTATGTTTAAAAGGCTTTTGTTTTAGTCTTATACATTTCCTTAAATGTTTATTCTTATCTATGAAAGTTTCTGCTATATGTTTATCCTTACTGAGCACCTGAGTTCACCCCTTTCTATGTTTTATTTTTCCCAGTATGTGAAGAAGTATATTATGACTGACCTTCAGGGATAGTCTAAGGGATATGAATTTGTTCAAAGGTGACAATGCTGTTGTTGTTTTTCATTTTATATGTAATGTAAAACTTATGTATGTATCTAGTACTTCTAGGGATACTAAACTGGTCGGTCTTTTGGGATTTGATCCCTTGTGATAATTCCAATGTTATGTAATAATGCACTAACTCTGGGTAACTAGGGTCAGGGCATTACAGTTGGTATCAGAGGAAGTTTAGTACAAACCTTGGAAGTTAGATTTAGAAAAACTCTGATTAGAGAACATTACCCTAAAATAGACTTTGAGGATTAGTATAGAAGAACTTCCTAGAATTTTGGTAATGTAGATATTTTATGATTTTTCCAAGAAATACATCCCTATCTGGATACGAGCAGGTAGAGGAAGCTCTGGCACAGATGTTCCTAGGAGTGAAAAATCTGATAAGGAGTTTCGGGTTTGACCCGGGGTATCCTGGTACATGACAACGAGCCTTGCTTCACTCTTGGTTACGACACTCATGGGGTATATGCTTAGGATAATTCACATTTTCTTTAAAAACCATTATGAATTATTAATGAGTATGTACCTCCTTAAAGAAAACATTTTTATGATTATGTATTATATCCATAAACTTTTCAATTTATGTTAAGTGTTTTATATGTTTGGAATTCTGTATTGCGATTCATAAACTAATCTAGTGCATGACATTGTTTAGAAATGGAACCTAGTGGAAGGAATGGAAATCATATCAATGAACGTAATCCATGTAGGGATTTCCCTCCTAATCAAGATAATTATAGTGAAGATTGGGATGAAACTGGTGTGGATCAGCTTATCACCATACTGGGATAACTCACTCCGGTTATGAATAATAACCTTACCCGTATGGAGCACCCTGATCAACAATGTGGAGGATCAATGTTAGACCACTTCATAAGGCAACAACCAATAATATTAAATGGGACTACAAATCCATTTGTAGCTGAGCAATGGATAAGTTCCTTAGAGAAAATATTTCATGCTTTGAGGAGTAGTGAATGAGAAAAAGTTGTCATGGCAGTTTATCGCCTCACAAGAGATGCAGATCAATGGTGGTCATTAATTAAAAACACAAAGGAAGATGAAGAAGTATCAAATATGGAATGGAGGGAGTTTAAAGATATTTTATTAGAAAAATACTTTCCTCGTGACCATCAAGCGGATATGGAAAGACAATTTCTGAGTCTAAGGCAAAATGAGGATGAGAATGTTTCAAAGTATGATGATAACTTTACAAGGTTAGCAAGGCATGTAGAAAATTATATACGTAACCCAAGGAGTAATATTGATCAATTTTTTGATGGGTTAAAACCATTTTTCCATCAAGAATTAGCCTCACAATCCTTTTCATCATACTAAGATATTGTCTCATGTGCTATCAAGACAAAAAATGAATTCTCTAAGTCTTACGACTTTAAAACAAAGAAAGAGAAGAAGAGATCTGCTGAACACTCTGGAAATAGAAATAAGAGTAAGAAGGGAAAAGTTGAATATCCATCCTACAAAAAATGTGGGAAGAAACACCCCGGTACTTTCCTAAATGAAATGAGAGTCTATTACAAGTGTGGTGAAAAAGGCCAGCAAGATCGTGATTGCAAGGGAAAGAAATAGGTTGTTGATGTTGAATGCTACAATTGTAGAGAAATGGGGCATTATGAAAATAAATTTCCTAATCACCAAGGAAACTTCCCTCAAAAAAGGCCAAGGGATAAAAGACAAGCTTATGCGATCACTACTACTAGGGTTGAAGCTCCGAAAGATGTGGTGGCAGGTAATTTAATGGTTTCCTCAATTTTAGCCAATGCTTTATTTGATTTTGGATCATCGTATTGTTTCATATATTCCCAATTTGCTAAGAAAATTAGATATTTCCAATTTTATTTAACTAGGGAGTTATTAGTAAAAACTCCTAAGGGAAGTATCATTGCAACAAATTTTTGTGAATCAGTCCCCATTAGGGCATATAAACATTCTTTATCAGCTGATCTCATCATCATACCCATGATTGAATTTGATATAATCCTCAGTATGGATTGGATTTCAGACCATTATCTGAAAATTTATTTTAAGAAAAAGGAGGTTACGATTTTTGATGATGATAAGGAGTACCTTATATTTAGAGCAGAAACTTCACCACCTAATTCTTATCTAGATCCACCCCTAGTAGCTCTAATAAATTCAATTATTGGGGGGAAGAGAATGAAATAACTATGGGTGAAGAAAATAATGTTTGAATAGAGTATGTACCTATTGTACAAGAATATTTTGATGTGTTTCCATAGGATTTACCTAGACATCCTCCAGAACGAGAAATTGAGTTTTCCATTGATTTAATTCCTTATTCAAGGCCCGTATCGAAGACCCCTTATAGAATGGACACTGTAAAATTAGTGGAACTAAAGGAACAACTAGAGTAATTGAGTAATAAAGGATTTATTCACCTTAGGTTTTCTCCATGGGGAGCCCCTATGCTTTTTTTAAGAAGAAAGATGGATCTATGTGGTTGTGCATTGACTACAGGGAGATCAGTGCTATAATAATAAAGAACAAGTATCCCCTACCTCACATTGATGATTTATTCTATCAAATTCACAGAGATCAATATTTTTCAAAGATTTAACTTCTATCTGGATATCATTGGTTGTGTGTGAAGAAGATAGAAATTATAAAAACAACATTTCGAACTAGGTATGGGCATCAAGAGTTTACAATAATTCCTTTTGGACTGACTAATGGAACCTCTATTTTCATGGATCTAATTAATAAAGTTTTCAAGGAATATCTTGATGAATTTGCAGTGGTATTTATTGATGATATCTTGGTATACTCAAAAACTATGAAGATCATGAAAATCACTTGTTCACTATCCTGAAAACCCTCATAAGAAATGATTTATATGGGATGTTTAGAAAGTGTGAATTCTGGATTCAGGAAATTTCTTTTCTTGGCCATATTTTCTCTAAGGATTGAATCTCTATTGATCCTTCAAAGACCAAGGCAATCCAAGAATGGACAACACTGACAAGTATAACTAAGGTACATAGATTTATTGGTTTAGAAGGTTATTATCAGTGTTTCATCTAGAATTTTGCCTGATTGGAAAACCCATTAACCAAGCTCACATGTAAAGGGGTTAAATTTGTTTAGACAAAAGAGTGTGAAGAATGTTTTGAAGAACTGGAGAGAATATTAGTCAATGCTTCTATCTTGACTCTACCACCGGGGAATGATGAGTTTGTTATTTATAATGATGATTCAAAGAAAGAACTTGGTTGTGTCTTTATGCAAAATGATAGGGTTATTTCCTATGCATCACAACAGCTAAAAATTCATGAACAAAACTATCCCACTCATGATCTTGAGTTTGCAGCTGTAATATTTTCTTTGAAGATATAGAGACACTATCTCTATAGTGAAAAATGTGAGATATATACTGATCACAAGAGTTTGAAGTATATTTTCTCACAAAAAGAACTCAACAGGAGGCAAAGGAGATGGCTCTAACTACTCAAGGATTATGATTTCACTATACACTACCACCCGGGGAAGGCAAATAAGGTGGAAGATACTTTGAGTAGAAAGGATCATGGAGTTTTGAACAAGATGAGAGTTGAAAGGGATCCTATGTTCATGGATCTAGTAAAGATGGATATGAGGATAATCATGGAAGGTGAAACATCAATACTTTTTCAAATGGTTGCTAAACTATCTTTATTAGAAAGGATAAAAAGTTCTCAGACTGGTGATGAGGAGTTTCAAAAGAAAATTAAATATATGAATGTTGGGAGGTTGATCGACATCGTATATGAAGATGATATTTTGAAATTTGGGAAGAGACTTTGTGTTCCTGATATACCTGATCTAAAAAGGGCATTGTTGGATGATACTCATATCTCCAATTTCTATATACACCCTGGTAGCACTAAGATGTATAGATATTTGAAGGAACATTTTTGGTGGGATAACATGAAGAGGGAGATTACTGATTATGTGTCAAGATGTATGGTTTGTCAATAGGTTAAGGCTGGAAGACAACATCCTAGAGGATTCATGCAACCTCTTCCCATACCTGAGTATAAATGGGATGATATTACGATGGACTTTGTTAGGGGGCTACCAAAGGCTCCTAAAAGGAATGATGCAATATGGGTCATTATTGATCGTATTACCATGTTAGCACATTTTATTGATATAAGAGAAGATTTACCACTTGAACGTTTAGCAAGACTATATATTAATGAAGTTTTAAGACTTCATGGAGTACCTCTATCAATTGTTTATGATCATGATCCCTATTTTACATCAATATTCTAGAAAAGTCTTCAGAAGGCCTTGCATACTGAACTTTGTTTGGGTGCTTCCTACCACCCTCAAACTGATGGACAATTAGAATGGACTATTCAAACCTTAGAAGACATGTTGAGATCTTGATCACTTGACTTTCAAGGTATGTGGGATCAGTTTTTACCACTGGTAAAATTTTCCTATAACAATAGCTTCAATTCAAGTATTCAGATGGAACCATATGAAGCATTATTTGGAAAGAGATGTCACACACCTACTTGTTGGGATGATGTTGGTGAAAGAAAACTCGTAGGCCCAGAACTTGTTGAGGAAACAATGGAAAATGTGAAGGTTATCCAAACTCACATCAAAGTAGCTCAAAGTAGGAAAAAGAGCTATGCTGATAATCGAAGGAAAGATTTTGAATTTCAAGTAGGAGATCATGTTTTCTTGAAGGTATCTCCATGGAAGGGTGTTATATGTTTTGGTAAGAAGGGTAAATTAAGTCTGAGGTACATCAGACCTTTCGAAATTCTAGAACGAATTGGAGTTGTAGCTTATCATTTGGAAATGCCGCCAAGTCTCTCCAAAGTTCATGATGTGTTCCACGTATCACTGTTGAGAAAATACATGCCAGACCCAACACACGTACTCATCTATGAGGAAATTGAAATGGAACCTGATCTGTCTTATTGTGAAGAGCCTGTCAAGATTCTTGATACCAGAGAACAAGTGTTGAGAAACTGGAAGACTCGTCTGGTAAAAGTTCTATGGAGAAATCATAAGATGGAAGATGCAACATGGGAACCCGATGAACTTATGATAAAGAGCCACCTGAATCTTTTTGTGTTGTAATATTCTAGAAATTTCGAGGATGAAATTATTTGGAGGGGAGAATGTAACACCCCAAGCTTCCACGATATGTTTCCTTTTTAATAATGCATTAGCTTGCGCTATACGCAACTTGGAGTTTTAGCACACCACGACAAAACAAATTAGCCGTTATGAATAGAAATACCCACTTTTTGAAATTTTATAAATTTTATTTTTCAAAATGGACTTCATTTTTGGGTTCAGAATATCAAAATTATCTTAGGGTGAATTTTTGGTATTTTTCTGAAAACTTTCAAATTTTGATGAATAGTGAAAAATACCGCGTTATTATTTTAAACCAATTTTTTACTTAAATAATTATTTATTTTATTTAAATTTATTTTAAGTCAAAATATATATATAATACCTATATATTTTCAATATAATTCATTGGAGTCATTTTATAATAATATTAGCTGTATAAAATTTTATTGAACTTTTTACCGTCTTTTGCCCACCATCTAGGCACATTTGTAAATTTGCATAAAACATAATTTTACCACTTATGTGAATTGGATTTAACAAATCATAGAGACACAGTTGAAATCAGTAAGTAAAATGTGGTTCAATAATATGAAAATAATTTTTTTGTGAATTGTAACTTCGACTTTTTTTTACCACGATTAAAAGTAAATAGGGTAATTAAAGGTAAAAAATGATATTATAATTACCCTAACACATGTCCTAATTCTATTGGATAATTTTATTTTGACCAAAATAAACCATAGGAATAAAATATGATCCTTTTGGTTCATTTGGATTAGATTAGGACATTTATTATTATTTAATTTAAAGAAGAGTTAAAAGTGTTAAATTCAAAGTTTAATAACTAAACCCTTTTTAATATAGGGTTATAAATAAGATAAATTTTACTATAAATATTCATTATAAATATAAAAATATTTCATATATAATGGTATTTTATTTATAATTTCTAGACATTAAATAATTAAATTTATTTATGATACAATAACGATGTAGTAATTACCTTATTAATGAAAGATTAAAATAATTGATATTATAAATGTCCAAATAAATGTAAATTGAGACTTATAATGAATTAGAATAATTTTATAGGTTAATATTACATTTTATGGTTGATTAAATAAATTTTATTCTAAGTGATAAAGTTGTTATGACTTTCACAAAAAACAAAATACCAAATAGTGTCAGAATTGACATAAATGAGTTTTTAAAACAAATAGTATATTATTAATTGATATAATATTCCTAAAAATCTAAGGTTCAGAAAAAGGACTTAGATAAGGTTATATATATTAATAATTAACCACTTGGGGTTCTCTTGGATTTTTTTAAGTTTTTTAACCATTTATTATAATAATACAAGAATACATGGTAAAAGTTAAACTATTTAACTATGAGTTAAATCTAAAAGATAAGGTTAATATGGTGACCTAAACCTGTCTAAAACCTATTGATTAAGATTTTTTAGACCCATAACCACCTTAAATTCAAAATAAATCATTTTTGATCCATTATAAATAGAATATGATTGTATAATAAAATAACATTTCAAGCTTTTTCTAAAGTGACCCTCACCTCTCTTATAAAAGGATACTTTCCCTTCTATCAAAATCACACCTACATAGTAATTTGGATAAGCCAAACCCTGCTCAAATAACCTACCAAATACCCTCACTTAAACATAGAGTCCTTTCTTTGATCATAAAGCCAGCCTAAGGATCCCTTTTGATCAACTCAAAAGGAAACACCCGAAGAAGAGGTAATAATTTCACCACCTCTTTCAAAGTTATTTTCTTCTTCCACTTCCTCTTTCTTTTCTATTTCCATACCAAAATAATATCTCCAGTAACTTATACATACCATGATGTTATTATAAATATGGTACAACCCTATTTACTATTCTATCCATCATATGAATAACAAGTCACCATACATGCGTACGTACGACTTACCATCTCCACATCATGGTGTAGTTTGTTATTCAAACACTTCATTATTTGGATGGGTATAATAATGATAATAACTAATGTAAATAATAAATATAACATGTTAAGGATTATTTATATATGATTTACCATCCAATTACATACAATTTCACCATCAATAGAATGATATTGTTGCTCATGCGTACGTACAGATTACCTTTTCCACGAATGCGATGAAATTCATTCCCCATAATAAACATTCAAGAATAATTTTCATTTTATTATTAAAAATAATGTTTAAAAACTTAATATCATACTAGATATTAATCAAATACATCCTATCCATAACAAAAATGGCTTACGAAACCAATCATATAAAATAAAATGAATCAGTTAACACCTAAAATGATGATACTACTGAAATATTATTAACAAAGAAATATTAGAAGATCATATATGATATCATATTTATGTATGTGGTTATTTTATAATTTAATAACAGTTATTTTACTATTATACATGATTTTAACATATCCTTTATCAAGTAAAAATACAAGGTAATAATCAATTCTACAATCTCTTCATTATCCGAGGTTGTTTATACGTGAGTATCTACTAGGACCTCTTTATCATCCACATCCGTGTTTCTTAAAAGTGTATTTCAATATATTTTAACTATTTCCTAGAAAATGGGTTAAATTAATTTATAACCTTGTTTGAATTTTTATAAAATGTTTATAAAGGAATATTTACATCATTTTCCAAACAAGGTCCTTTATGACCTTTTCAACAAAATTAAGGAAAGAATGTTTTTTTAACTTATACGGTGGGTGCAACTATTTTCTGCCGTTATAACACCTTATAAGATTACCTTAAAATATTATAAGAATATTTTCAAAATAAATGTTTTCTTTTAAAATTACATGACTTTTAAATGATTTGAAAATAGAAAGAGATATTTCTCTCAAAGATTTTTGATTTCATCTATATCAACATCCTTTGATGGATTTTACACTTATTTGAAGTTGTTTTATTATGATAAAATCTTCCATATTGTATTGAAGGTTTTGTAATATGTTTGAATGTGGATGTGTTATTTTTATACCATTCATGGTTTATATTTAAAGTATTAACATTTCGTATGCTAGTTTTAATACGAATGTTTATGTTATGTTTCAAAATTTTCATATGAGGAATGCATTGGACTTAGTAAGTGACGGGTGGAGCCCACTATAGCTTCTCGATGCAACGGTAGGTCTTATTAGACAAACTAGTTTCTTGTAACAAGGCCTTGACAAAATCTTATTTGTAGTCTTGGCTCGAGGACTTGACTATGTGGTTATGATGTCTGACATTATGCATTCCATCATTATGAAATTGACTATTGATATTACATGTGATTATTTGACTAGTAAAATATCCACATGACTAAGTAAATGTAATTATTTGATTTATCTTTTCCATATTATACTGAATTTTATGTTGAAAAGGATTTTGTTTTATTCTTATACATTGCCTTAAAAGTTTATGCTTATTTATGAAAGTTTCCTCTATATTGTTATCCTTACTGAGCACCTGAGTTCACCCCTTTCTATGTTTTATATTTCCTAGGATGTGAACAAGTATATTATGACTTACCTATAGGGATAGTCTAAGGGATATGAATGTGTTCAAAGGAGAAAATGTTGTTGTTTTTCATTTTATATGTAATGTAAAACTTATGTATGTATCTAATACTTCTAAGGCTGCTAAACTGATCGGTCTTTCAGGATTTGATCCCTTGTGATCATTCCAATGTAATGTAATAATGCACTGACTCTGGGTAAATGGGGTTGGGGCGTTATAGTTGGTATCAGAGGAAGTTTAGTATAAACCTTAGAAGCTAGATTTATAAAAACTCTGATTAGAGAACATTACCCTAAGATAGACTTTGAGGATTAGTATAGAAGAACTTCTTAGAATTTTGGTAATGTAGAGATTTTGTGAGTTTTACAAGAAATACATCCCTATCTAGATATGAGAAGGTAGAGGCGGCTCTGGAACAAATTTACCTAGGAGTGAAAACTCCGACAAGCAGTTTCTGGTTTGACCCAGGGTATCCTGGTACACGACAACGGTCCTTGCTGCACTCTTGGTCACGACACTCCCGGGGGGATATGCTTAGGATAATTCACATTTTCTCTAAAAACCATTATGAAGGATTTATGAGTATATACCTCCTTAAATTTTTTTTTTTATGATTATGGATTATATCCATAAACTGTTCAATTTATGTTAAGTGTTTTACATGTTTGGAATTATGTATTGTGATTCATAAACTAATATAGTGTATGCCATTGTATAAAAATGGAACCTAGTGGAAGGAATATAAATCATATCAATGCACTTAATCCATGTAGGTATTTACCTCCTAATCAAGATAATTATAGTGGAGCTAGTGATGCAACTGGTGCGGATCAGCTTATCACCTTACTGGGACAACTCACTCAGGTTATGAATAATAACCTTACCCATATGGAGCACCCTAATTCACAACGCGGAGGGTCAATTTTAGACCACTTCATGAGGAAACAACCACCAAAATTAAATGGGACTACAAATCCATTTGTAGCTGAGAAATGGATATGTTCCTTAAAGAAAATATTTCATGCTTTGGGGAGTAGTGAAAGGGAAAAATCTTCCATGACAGTTTATCGCCTCACAAGAAATGCATATCAATGGTGGTCATTAATTCAAAACACAAAGGAAGATGAAGAAGTATCAAATATGGAATGGAGGGATTTTAAAGATATTTTATTATAAAAATAATCTCCTCATGACCATTGAGTGGATATGGAAAGAAAATTTATGAGTCTGAGGCAAAATGAGGATGATAATGTTCCAAAGTATGAGGCTAACTTTACAAGGTTATAAAGGCATGAAACATTTTATATACGTAACCCAAGTAGTAATATTGATCGATTTTTTGATGGGTTAAAACCATTTCTCCTCCAATCATTAGTCTCAAAATACTTCTCATCGTACGAAGATATTGTCTCACGTGCTATCAAGATAGAAAAGGAATTCTCTAAGTCTTACAAATTTAAAGGAAAGCAAGAGAAGAAGAGATCTACTGAACACTCTAGAAATGGAAATAAGGGGAAGAAGGGAAAATTTGAATATCCATCTTGTAGTAAATGTGGTAAGAAACACCCCAGTACTTGCCTGAAGGGAATGAGAGTCTGTTACAAGTGTAGTGAAAAGTCCAGCAAGCTCGTGATTTCACGGGAAAGAAATAGGATATCGATGTTGAATACAACGATTGTAGAGAAATGGGGCATTATGAAAATGAATGTCCTAATTACCAAGGAAACTTACCTCATAAAAGGCCAAGGGAGAAAGGCCAAGCTTATGCGATCACTACTATTGAGGTTGAAGCTCCGAAAGATGTGGTGGCATGTAATTTAATGGTTTTCTCAATTTTAGACAATGCTTTATTTGATTATGGATCATAACATTGTTTCATATCTTCCCAGTTTGCTAAGAAAATTAGATATCTCCAATTTGATTCAACAAGGGAGTTGTCAATCAAAACTCTTAAGGGAAGTATCATTACAACAAAGTTTTGTGAATCAGTCCCCATTAGGGTATATAAATGTTCTTTATCTGCAGATCTCATCATCATACCCATAATTGAATTTGATAAAATCCTTAGTATGGATTGGATTTCAGACCATGATGTGAAAATTTATTGTAAGAAAAAGGAGGTTATGATTTTTGATGTTGATAAGGAGTACCTTATCTTTAGAGAAGAAACGTCAACACCTGATTCTTATCTAGATCCACCCGTAGTAGTTCTACTAAATTCAATTATTGGGGGGGAATAGAATGAAATAACTATGGGTGAGGAAAATAATGTTTGAATAGAGGACGTACCTATTGTATAAGAATATGTTGATGTGTTTCCAAAGGATTTACCTAGACATCCTCCAGAATGATAAATTGAGTTTTCCATTTATTTAATTCCTATTTCAAGTCTCATATCGAAGACCCCTTATAGAATTACCACTTTGGAATTAGTGGAACTAAAGAAACAACTAGAGGAATTGAGTAATAAAGGATTTATTCGTACTAGTGTTTCTCCACGGGGATCCCCTATTCTTTTTGTTAAGAAGAAAGATGGATCTATGAGGTTGTGCATTTACTACATGGAGATCAATGCTATAACAATAAAGAACAAGTATCTCCTACCTCACATTGATGATTTATTCTATCAACTTCATGGAGATCAATATTTTTCAAAGATTGAACTTTGATCTGGATATCGTCTGTTGCGTGTGAAGAAGGAAGATATTCCGAAAACAACATTCCGAACCAGGTATGAGCATTACAAGTTTACAGTAATGTCTTTTGGACTGACTAATGCACCCTCTGTTTTCATGGATTTAATTAATAGAGTTTTGAAGGAATATCTTGATGAATTGTAGTGGTATTTATTGATGATATCTTGGTATACTCAAAAATCTATGAAGATCGTGATAATCTATTGTCAACTATCCTAAAAACCCTCATAAGAAATGAATTATATGGGAAGTTTAGCAAGTGTAAATTCTGGCTTCATGAAATTTATTTTCTTGGCCATATTGTCTCTAAGGATGGAATATTTATTAATTCTTCAATTACCAAGGAAATCCAAGAATGACCAGCACTGCCGAGTATAACTGAGGTACACAGTTTTATTGGTTTAGCAGGTTATTATCGGCATTTTGTCCAGAATTTTGTCTGATTGGAAAACCCATTAACCAAGCTCACACATAAAGGGGTTAATTTTTTTTGGATAAAAGAGTGTGAATAATGTTTTGAAGAACTAAAGAGAAGATTAGTCAATGATACTATCTTGACTCTACCATAAGGGAATGATGGGTTTGTTATTTATAGTGATTATTCAAAGAAAGGACTTTGTTGTGTCCTTATGCAGAATGATAGGGTTATTGCCTATGCATCATGACAGCTAAAAATTCATGAAAAAAACTATCCCACTCATGATCTTGAGTTAGTAGTTATAATATTTTCGTTGAAGATATGGATACACTATCTCTTTGGTGAAAAATGTGAGATATATACCGATCACAAGAGTTTGAAGTATATTTTCTCACAGAAAGAACTCAACATGAGGCAAAGGAGATGACTCAAAAAACTCAAGGATTATGATTTCACTGTACAGTACCACCCGGAGAAGGCAAATAAGGTGGAAGATACATTGAGCAGAAAGGATCATGTAGTTTTGAACAACATGAGACTTGAAAGGGATCCTATGTTCATAGATCTAGTAAAGATGGATATGGTAATAATCATGGAAGGTGAAACATTAATACTTTTTCAAATGGTTGCTAAACCATATTTACTAGAAAGGATAAAATGTTCTCAGACTGATGATGAAGAGTTTCAAAAGAAAATTAAAGATGTGAACGATGAGAGATTGATTGACATCGTATATGAAGATGGGATTTTGAAATTTGGGAAGAGACTTTGTATTCCTGATATACCTGATCTAAAAAGGTAATTGTTGGATGATGCTCATAGCTCCAATTTCTATATACACCCTGGTAGCACTAATATGTATATATATTTGAAGGAACATTTTTGGTGGGATAACATGAAGAGGGAGATTGCTCATTATGTGTGAAGATGTATGGTTTTTCAATAGGTGAAGGATGGAAGACAACATCCTAGAGGATTCATGAAACCTCTTCCCATACCTGAGTAGAAATGGGATGATATTACGATGGACTTTGTCATGGGGCTACCAAAGACTCCTAAAAGGAATGATGCAATATGGTTCATTGTTGATCATCTTAAAAAGCTATCACATTTTCTTGATATAAGAGAAGATTTACCACTTGAATGTTTATTAAGACTATATATTAATGAAGTTTCCAGACTTCATAGAGTACCTCTATCGATTGTTTCTGATCGTGAGCCCTATTTTACATCAAGATTCTGTAAAAGTCTTTAGAAGGCCTTGGATACTGAACTTTGTTTTAGCACTGCCTACCAGCCTCAAATTGATGGACAATCAGAATGGACTATTCAAACCTTAGAAGACATTTTGAGATCTTTCTCACTTAACTTTAGAGGTATGTGGGATCAATATTTACCACTGGTAGAATTTTCCTATAACAATAGCTTCCATTCAAGTATTGAGATGGCACCATATGAAGCGTTATATGGAAAGAGATGTCGCACACCAACTTTTTGGGATGATGTTGGTGAAAGAAAACTTATAGACCCAGAACTTGTTGAGGAAACAATGGAAAAGGTGAAGGTTATCCAAACCCACATCAACGCAACTCAAAGTAGGAAAAAGAGCTATGCTGATAATCAAAGGAAAGATTTAGAATTTCAAGTATGAGATCATGTTTTCTTGAAGGTATCTCCATGTAAGGGTGTTATACATTTTGGTAAGAAGGGTAAATTAAGTCCCAGGTACATCAGACCTTTCGAAATTCTAGAATGAATTGGAGTTTTAGCTTATCATTTGGAAATGCCGCCAAGTCTCTCCTAAGTTCATGATTTGTTCCACGTATCACTATTGAGAAAATACATGCTAGAACCAATGCATGTACTCACCTATGAGGAAATTGAACTGGAACCTGATTTATCTTATTGTGAAGAGCCTGTAAAGATTCTTGATACTAGAGAACAAGTTTTGAGAAACTGGACGACTCGTTTGGCAAAAGTTATATGGAGAAATCATAAGATGGAAGATGCAACATGGGAACCCGAGAAATTTATGAAGAAGAGCCACCTGAATCTTTTTGTTCAGTAATATTTTTGAAATTTAGAGGAAGAAATTATTTGGAGGAGAGAATGTAACACCCCAAGCTTCCACGGTACATTTCCTTTTGAATAATGCATTATCTTGTGCTGTACACAACTTGGAGTTTTAGCACACCATGACAAGTCAAACTAACCGTTATGAATAGTAATACCTACTTTTTGAAATTTTATAAATTTTATTTTTCAAAATGGACTTCATTTTTGGGTTTGGAAAATCAAAATTAGCTTAGGGTAAATTTTTGATATTTTTCTGAAAATTTTCAATTTTTGATGAATAGTGAAAAACACTGCGTTATTATTTAAACCCCACTTTTTATTTAAATAATTTTTTATTTTATTTAAATTTATTTTAATTAAAAATTGATACATAATACCTATATAAGTTTAATATAATTCATTAGAGTCATTTTATAATAAGATTAGATGTATAAAATTTTATTGAACTTTTTACCGTCTTTTACCCACATTCTAGGCACATTTACAAATTTGAATAAAACATAATTTTACCGCGTCTGTGAATTGAATTTAAAAAATCTGAGAGACATGGTTGAAATCATTAAGTAAAATGTGATTCAATAAGATGAAAATAATTTTTAGTGAATAGTAACTTTTGACTTTTATTTACCACGGTTAAAAGTAAATAGGGTAATTAAAGGTAAAAAATGATATTATAATTACCCTAACACATGTCCTAGTTCTACTGGATAAGTGTATTTCGACCAAAATCAACTTTAGGAATAAAATATTATTCTTTCGGTCCACTTGGATTGGATTAGGACATTTATTATTATTTTATTTAAAGAAGAGTTAAAAGTGTTAAATTCTAAGTTTAATAACTAAAATATTTTTAATTTAAGATTATACATAAGATAAATTCGACTATAAATATTCATTAGAAATATTAAAATATTTCCTACATAATGGTATTTTATTTATAATTTTTAGACATTAAATAATTAAGTTTATTTATGATACAATAATGATGCATTAATTATATTATTAATGAAAGATTAAAATAATTGATATTATAAATATCCAAATAAATGTAAATTGAGACTTTTGATGAATTACACTAATTTTATAGGTTAATATGACATGTTAGGGTTGATTAAATAAATTTTATTCGAAGTGATAAAGTTTTTATGACTTTTAAAAAAACAAAATACCAAATAGTGTCAAAATTGACATAAATGAGTTTAAAAAAAAACTATATTATTAATTGATATAATATTCCTAAAAATATAAGGTTCTACCAAAGGACTTAGATAAGGTTATATATATTAATAATGAACCACTTGGGGTTATCTTGGCTTTTTTTAGTAATTTTATTAACCATTTATTATAATAATACAAGAATACAAGGTAAAAGTTAAACTATTTAACTAAGAGTTAAATATAAAAGATAAGGTTGATATAGTGACCTAAACCTGTCTAAAACCAATTGGTTGAGAGGTTTTCTACCCATACCCACCTTATCCTATAAATAATTTATTTTGGAGCCATTATAAAAAAAATATGATTGTATAATAAAATAATATTTCAAGCTTTTTATAAAGCGACCCTCACCTCTCTTATAAAAGGGTACTTCCACTTATCTCAAAATCACACCACCAAAGCCATTTGGTGTGACAACTGGGTCCCAGTGACAACACACACACCCCGCCTTAACATGGTCATCGGGTCCTGGCCCGCCAGAAACCACCAGTTGCCCCGCAGACACGTGGTCCCCACCCAAAATTCCACCCACATGTCTGAACGGGTCGACAGGTCCCACAAGCCAACACATTTTCTTTTCAGTGTGATTTTTCTTCACTCCCACACACACTGGAAAACTTCCCAATAGGTCACCCATCTTGATCACTACTTCAGGCCAAGAACGCTTAACTGTGGAGTTCTAATCAAACTGGCTCTTGAAAAGAGAGGTGAACCTTGTTGACATGAGCCATATCATTTAGTAATTTAACCCTTTATCATTTGGGGTGTTACAATCACCCCCCTTTAGAGAACAACATCCTCATTGTGGGCCCTACAACTCAACCTAGGCAGTGCACCGCACTTAAGGCTGGGTTCCACCTCTAATACCAAATGTGACAACTAGGTCTCAATTATAGCAAATACACCCCACCTTAACATGGTCATCAGGTCCTGGCCTACCAGGAACCACCGGTTTCCCTGTAGACACATGGTCCCCACCCAAAGGTCCACCCACATGCCTGAATGGGTCATCTAACTAATGACAGGTCCCACATGCCAACACATGTCCTTTCTAGTGTGCTTTTTCCTCACTCACACACACCTTAAGAATCTTCCCAAAAGGTCACACATCCTGATCACTGCTCCAGGACAAGCACGCTTAACTGTGGAGTTCTAATCAAACAGGCTCCCGAAAAGGAAGGTGTACCTTGTTGACATTAGTCATATCATTTAGTCATTTAACCATTTATCATTTTGGGGTGTTACATTTGGCTCGGCCAAACCCTTCTCAAATATCCTCCCAACTACCCTCACTTAGACCTAGAGGACTTACTTTGATCAGAAATCCAACCTAAGGATCCCTTTTGATCAACTCAAAAGGAAACACCCGAAGAAGAGGTAATAATTTCACCACCTCTTTCAAAGTTCTTTTCTTCTTCCACTTCCTCTTTATTTTTTATTTACATACCAAAATAATAACTCCAGTACCTTATATATACTATGATGTTATTATAAATATGGTACAACCATATTCATTATTCTATCCATCCTATGAATAAAAAGTCACCATACGTGCGTACGTACGGCTTACCGTCTCCACATCGTGGTGTAGTTTGTTATTCAAACACTTAATTATTTGTATAGGTATAATAATGAGTATAAATGATGTAAATAATAAATATAACATGTTAGGGATTCTGTATATATGATATACCATCCAATTACATACGATTTCACCATCAATAGAATGATATTGTCGCTCATGTGTACGTATGGATTACCATCTCTATGAACGTGATGAAATTTATTCTCCATCATAACCATTCAAGAATAATTTTAATTTTATGATTAAAAATAATGTTTAAAAACTTAATATCATTTTGGATATTAATAAAATACATCCTATCCCTAACAAACATGGCTTAGGTAACCAAGCATATAAAGGAAAACAAATCAATTAACACCAGAAACGATGATACTATTGAAATATTATTAATAAAGAAATATTAGAAGATCATATATGATATCATATTATTGTATGTGGTTCTTATATAATTTAATAAAAATTATTTAACTATTATACAGGAGGTTAATGTACCCTAAATCAAGGAAAAGTACAAGGTAAGAGTTAATTCTACAATCTCTTTATTATCTGGGGTTGTTTATACATGAGTATCTACTGGGACCTCTTTATCGTCCACATCTATGTTTCTTAAAAAATCATTTCAAAACATTTTTAATATTTCCTAGAATATGGGTTAAAGTCATTTATACCCTTGTTTGAATTTTCATAAATTTTTTATAAAGGAATCTTTCTGTTGTTTTCTAAACATGGTCCTTTACAACCTTTTTGACAAAATTAAGGAAAGAATGTTTTTTAACTTATACAGAGGGTGCAGCTATTTTATGCCATTATAACACCTTTTAGGATTCCCTTACAAGCTTATAATAAAATTTTTAAAATAAATTTTTTCTTTTATAATTATATTACTTTTAAATTATTTCAAAATATAAAGAGATATTTCTCTCAAATAGTTTTGATTTCATCCATGTCAACATCCTTTGATGGATTTTACACTTTTTTGAAGTTGATTTCTTATGATACAAGCTTCCATATTGTATTTAAGGTTTTGTGATATGTTTGACTATAGATGTGTTATTTTTATACCATTCATGGTTTATGGTTAAAGTATTAACATTTCATATGCTAGTTTTAATACGAATGTTTATGTTATGTTTCAACCTTTTCATATGAGGAATGTATTGGACTTAGTAAGTGAAGGGTGGAGCCCGCTACATATCCTTGATGCATCGGTAGGTCTCATGAGACAAACTAGTGTCTTGGAACAAGGCCTTGAAAAAAATCTTATTTGTAGTCTTGGCTCAAGGCCTTGACTATGTGGTTTTGATGTCCGACATTATGCATTCCATCATTATGAAATTGACTATTGATATTACATGTGATTATTCGACTTATAGAATATCCATGTGACTAAGTAAATGAAATTATTTGATTTATCTTTTCCATATTATACTAAATTTTATGTTTAAAAGGCTTTTGTTTTATTCTTATACATTGCCTTAAATGTTTATGCTTTTTTATGAAAGTTTCCGCTATATTGTTATCCTTACTGAGTACCTGAGTTCACCCTTTTCTTTGTTTTATTTTTCCCAAGATGTGAAGAAGTATATTATGACTGACCTATAGGGACAGTCTAAGGGATATGAATGTGTTCAAAGGAGACAGTGTTGTTGTTGTTTTTAATTTTATATGCAATGTAAAACTTATGTATGTATATAGTACTTATAAGGATACTAAACTGATCAGTATTTTGAGATTTGATCCCTTGTGATCATGCCAATGTTATGTAATAATGCACCAACTCTGGGTAACTGGGGTCGAGGCGTTATACTAATTATTATCTGAGGTTGTTTATATGTAAGAATCTACTGGGATATCCTTATTATTCATGTCCATGTTTCCTAAAATGTATTTCAAAATATTATCAGAATTTTTTTAATGGAATTTTTACCCATGTTTGGCTTTTTATATAAAATGTTTTGAAAGTAATTTTTCAATCATTTTCCAAATGAGGTATTTTATGACATTTTAAAAAAATTAATAAAAGAATGTTTTTTAACTTATATGGCATGAGCATATATTTTCTACCATTATGACACCTTAACATTTTAAAGATTCCATTATAAGCTTACAAGGTTATCTTTAAAAGATTTTTTTTATGGCGTGACTTTTAAATGATTTCAAAGTAAAAAATGGATATCTCTGTTAAAGAGTTTTAATGATTATTATTTTCATCTATGTCAACATCTTTGTTGGATTTTATGCATAATTGAGGTTGATTTATTATTGCATGGAAGGGTCAATGATACGTTTGACTATAGATGTACTATTTTGATACCATTCATGGTTTATAGTTAAAATATTAACATTTCTTATTCTAGTTTTAATACAAGTGTTTATGTTGGTCATGATTCCCCTTTTCATATGAGGAATGCATTGGACTTAGTAAGTAACGAGTTGTGGACCAGTTAATGAAAGCTCTACGGGTTGGGGAACGGTTAATGAAATCCTCTCGATGCATCGATTGTTCTCATGAGACAAAATATTTTGGGTTTTGACTAACGTCTTACCCGTATAAGAATGTTCTTGGCATGAGGCCTTGACAAAGTGGTTATGATGTCCGACTTTATGAATTCCCTTATTATGAGTTTAGTAATTGTTATTACATGTGATTATTCAACTATTAGAATATTCATGTGAATGTTTAAATGTCATTATTTGATTTATTATTGCTATAATATGCTGAAGATTATGTTTAAAAGGCTTGTGTTTTAGTTTTTATACCTTTCCTCAAAAGTTTATTGTTATTCATGATAGATTCCTCTATATTGTTTATCCTTACTGAGCATCTGAGCTCACCCCTTTCTTATGTTCTGTTTTCCCAGGATACTAATAAGTGTTTTATAATTGATATTCAGGGTTGAACTTGGATAATAATGGTGTTCTCAGAGAATTATCCATGTTTCATTTTATTCTTTGAATTATAATGTAAAATATGTAATCTATTTTCCATGAATGCAAAACTAATTGGTCTTTTGGGATTTGATTCCATGTAATCATGTCAATATATTAAAATAATGCACCGACTCTAGGAATCTGGGGTTGGGGTGTTACATTTGTAACTTAAAAATAAAAAATATTTCAATATATAAGTTCTTCACTTGCATATGAGTCATAAGCATTGCACCAACATATTAATAGGAATCACCAGAAATATGTACAAAAAAATGACAACTCAAAAAACAAAATATTCCTACCAGGGTCACCCAAATTCTTATGGTAGGTTGAACTTTAATGAGAGTAATATAAATCAATTTTATCAATTTTAACTTTTTTTAAAATGATCAAATAAAATTATTAACAATCCAATATTAGAAATCTGAGTTTATTTTACCAATAAAATCTTTATCTCAGGGAAAAGTTTGATCTTAATCACATGTTACATGGAAAATCTTAGCATAAAACTTTGTTTTATATGAAAAAAGTTATGAATGGTCTTTAATTAAATGGAAATGAAAGTGATAAATGATGTCACTTCAGTTTGGAAATAAATAAGTTGAAATTACATTTGCACATTTAATGTTCATATCAATAACTGAAAGAAAAAAACATGAAATCTTATTGAAATGGGGTATTATCCTTTAATACTATACATAATCCACCATGAATTAATGATACATGATCTCATAAGGCCCAAATTCACATAATAATGCAACACAACACAATGATATCATTGGTGGAATGACATCTTGGGACCGACTTCCATGTAACCCGTGCCCGAGCCCGGTTAGCCACATGACCACTATCACGACTCCCCATAAGATAGGGGTTTCTGACTAGAAGTGGGGGTTTAATGGTATATCAGTGGGGAGAGTATACCCCCATGTCAGAGTAACACAATAAATGTAATAACAATAAGCTGTAGCGGATGCATAAACAATCAGATAGATGAAGTAAACAAAAAAAGAATAACAAAAATAGTGAAAGACTGATAATATAAAAAAATGGCTCATAGGCAGTGTCTGATATAGATATTCATGCATTGAATGATAGTACAAAAAGGTAACAAAATGTAGGAAGCAGACATACATGGTACAATACTAAAAAAGAAAACAAAATTCAAAAGCTTCTCTATAACATCTCAACCCTAAGCCTAGTCCTATTCTCCTAATATTCACCTAAGGAAAAGAGTCAACAACCAGACGAGTGGTTCTTGACTCTATCCATACCTGTAGGCAAACAGTCTGCTCAGGTGCCAAAGGCGGCCCGAATAAGGTGTGAGACAAATCTTAGTATGCCACCACCAACAGTGTATATGTGTAATCTGAGTGGTGCTCGTAAGTAATCAATGTCCAGATAATAGCAGGAAAGTAAAAAAATACTAAATTAAATAATTAACCTCTTGTTCAAGTTCTTAAAGGACACCTAGTGGTTCTAACTACTTCATCTCATTACTGACATGTCTGAGTATGTCACCCTATATGTACACACACACACACACATATTGATATAAATGGATCGAGGCTATAATGCCTACCTTCCACATGTAAGAGAATGGAAAAAAGCTATAATGACTACCACCCACATTTAAGAGAATGTATTAGGGCTATAATGCCTACCACCCACATTTTAGAGAATGGATCAGGACTATAATGCCTACCGCCCACATTTTACAGAATGGATCGGGGCTATGATGCCTACTGCCCACATTTTACAAAATGGCTTGGGGCTATAATGTCTACCGCCCACATTTTACAGAATCCAAAAGTATACCAATGATAAAGGAATTTAAATTATGAAATTTCAGAAAAACCATTTTACAACATTTCAAATTATTCAAGAAACTACTATGTAATGCCTTTAATGATAAAACACAACAAGGGAGTGGCCATTCCATCCCTTGATCCATTCCATATGAGCTAAATAATTTATAAGGTTTTTGGCCGTCACATCCTAGAAAACCCATACAATTCACACAATTGATTTTCTTGACAAGTTAATTCAATTTACAAGGCTCAAATCAAAGGAAATAGGTGATATCAAATAGTCATAGGGTCAAATTGGAAATTTCAATCCATATGAGTCCAAACACCCATGGGGTGTCTTAGATTAGTCAAAATACATGTGAGACAAAGGAAAATTCATTTAAATACCCAGTTAGGAACCTTAAACCATAAAACCCCATTTTAATAAATTGGCATAAAATGGCCAATTTTGGTGTAACACCCCCTTGGGAGTCCATATAGTACAAGGGTGATCTCTAATCCCTTAACAAAGAGTCAATTAACCTAATTCATCACTCTAGGGTCAATTAGACATGAAGAAATAATCACATTAAAGGATCTTGGAAAAGTCTGACCCACGAAACCACGAGATTAAATACAAAACGACCAAAACTCAAATGGAAAACTATGCGAACACCTACCGTAGGGGTGTAAATGATGACTTTCTAAGTATTGGTCTTAGATTCGGAGAAGGTTGGAGTAAATATGAGTTTCCTTAGAACACCCTGAAAGTAGGGTGAATGATCCTGCACCTAAATAGAACAACCGACAATGGAGTTTAGAGAGGAAAGAAGGGAGCCTAAGGTTAGCCTTACCTCAGGGGATCCAATGCTTACGACAGAATGAAGATTGGACATCGGATAGAGGTGTAGTAAGAGGTTGAAGGAGGATTGCTCTTGGAAGATCAAGGGATAAATATGAGGGATGTTGTGTGCAAGAATCAAGGAAAAAATATAGAGTAAACTTAGAAGGTAGGAGGAAAAAAATGGTCATTTTTTCATTAAAACTGGCTCGCACGGTTTCTGTGTTTGGTTTTCCAAACCATGTGTAGCCCACTACTTCTATAGGTACCTAGTACGACCTCTACACATGGTTTCC
Organism: Viscum album; assembly: GCA_963277665.1. Classification (NCBI taxonomy): domain Eukaryota; kingdom Viridiplantae; phylum Streptophyta; class Magnoliopsida; order Santalales; family Viscaceae; genus Viscum; species Viscum album. The sequence continues at coordinate 987,227,540 of OY728159.1, read as the reverse complement.
TTAACCATTTGTAGACTGGGTAGAAGGGTTTTGGACACCCTCTATAATTGGCCGCATGACCATGCACCTGAGTCACACAGTTGCAGACAAACCGTGAGACCCAACCTATTTTCTTCTTTTTGGAGCTCCAGGCTCCGGAAACTCCCCAGATTCTCTTGTGAGATCCTTAGATTGATTAATTGAATTTATTAGAACCATTTAAGACATCCAAAAATAATAAATAACGATCCTTACCTTGGTCAAAAGTAGGGTCATTACAGCCTCCCCTCCTTATAGCAACTCGTCCCTGAGTTGTTCTTCCAAGGGTAAAGAGGTACTATAAGCAAAGTTTTCCATCCATGAGACCATACATTAGCTTCCCACTCCCAGGTCTCATCCTGTACCCAGCTGTAATGCCATAGCATCCATATAAGAGGAACAAAACTTCCCCAGAGTGTCTTCATGCTCCGATCAATAATAAGAATTGGATACTTATCGAATGAAGCATCCATATCCAGCTCAACCTCATCTGGCTGAAAGACATGAGATGAGTTTGGATAATACCAGTAAAGACAATATACCTAAAAAACATCATGAATGGATTGATATCTCTAAGGAAGTGTCAAATGGTAAGCCACTGGTCCGATCCGCTTCATGACCTCGAAGGGTCCAACGAATCTCGGTGATAACTTACCTTGATTCTGAATATGTCTATGCCCAAACCTATGTGAGACTTTCAAGAAAACCCAGTCTCTAACCTCGAACTCAAGAGGTCGCTGATGCTTGTTAGAATAAGATAATAGTCAAGACTTAGCCATCAACATATGCTTATGAATCTTTTGGACTTGCTCTGAAGTCTCCTGCATGAGATAAGGCCCAAGGACAACTTCTTCCCCTGCTTCCAACCAACATAGAGGAGAACAAAAAGGTCTACCATATAAATCTTCATAGAGAGACATATCAATGGTATCATAGAAGCTGTTGTTATAAGAAAACTTGACGAGGGGAATGTGTTTCTCCTAAGATCCCCATAAGCCGAGAATGCATACGCAAAGCATATCCTCAAGTACCTGAATTATATGCTCCATATTCCCATCAGTCTGAGGGTGATAGGCCATGCTCAAAAGTAAATTCGTACCCAAGGCCTTATGCAACCCCTTCCATAACTGAGACGTGAAACATGCATCTCTATTAGAAATAATAGAATGAGGTTCTCCATGAAGACGTACCACCTCTTTGACATACAATCTTCCCAGATCATCAACAGAGAAGGTCTCTTGCATAGGTAATAAATGTGCGATCTTCATCAGATAATCAATGATAACCCATATATCATCGTTACCATGAGGTGATCTGGGTAGTCCAGTTATGAAGTACATCGAAACATCATCCCATTTCCACTCGGTAATGGAAAATGGATGAAGAAGCCCTATTGGACACTGGTGTTCCACCTTCACCTACTGGAAGGTGGAACATCGCATAATGAAACTAGCCATCTCATGCTTCATGCTGGGCCACCAATATTGATGCCATAGATCTTGGTAAATTTTGGTGACACCAGGGTGAACTGCCCATGTTGAGGCATGGAAATCCCTCACCATCTCCTCTATGATGTTTGCTGGGACCCAAACAGGCCCATGAAATAGAATAGTATAATCCCCATTGACCATCCAACCAGAAGATGTGTTTCCATATGAGACACTCTCCTATAGGAAAAGACCTTCAGGATCAGATAGTTGTCTCGAACTTATTTGTTCCATAAGAGTAGATGTCACCTCTAAGGATGAGAGGATAGCCTGACCATGGTCCTCTTGAACCTCAATGTGTATCTCTGAGAATAATTCCACAAGCTTCCATTCATCACTAGAATCTTGAACTGCCTGTGTCTGAGTCTTTCGTCTTAGAGCATTAGCTACTGAATTCTCTTTCCCTAGAGTGTAAGAAAGTTCAAAATAAAAAGATTTCAGGTACTCAACCCACCTACGCTACCTGAGATTTAGATTCTATTATGTGAAGATGTATTTGAGGATCTTGTGATCTTGTGAAGATGTATTTGAGCATAAGGCATGAATGAAAGCAGTGAGATCTAGGTCATGTGTCAGGTAATTCTGCTCATGGGGTGTCAATTGATGAGAACCATACACAACAACTTTCCCATCTTGCATCAGAACAACTCCAATCTTGATACCTGATGTGCCACAATAGACTGTATAATCCTTTCATGGATTTGGAAGAATAAGTATCGATGCTGAAGTAAGTCTTCCCTTCAACTCCTTAAAGGATGATTCATAATATTCTGAACATTCGAATTTCACATCCTTTTTCATCAAAACCATAAGCAGCACTGCAAGGCGTGATAAATCCCGAATGAAGATTCTACAGTATCAAACAATCCCCAATAAACTTCAGATATCAAAGAATTTCTTGGGATGCTCCCAAGAAACCACAACCCTCACTTTATTTGGGTTAGAAGAAAGTCCTGACTCTGAGATGATATGACCCAGGAAGTGGTCTCTATTTATCTAGAAGTTTCATTTACTGAGCTTAACATAGAGTTGATGCTCTCTGAGTGTATTCAACATGATCTTAATATGGGTTTCATGATCGTGTCTCGAGTAAGAATAAACTAATACATCGTCTATAAAGACAACCACAAATGAATCTAGATACAGGTGGAACACTTGGTTTATAAGAGCCATAAAGATAGTAGGTACATTTGTAAGTCCTAATGGAATAACCAGGTACTTGTAAAGATCATACCTGCTCCTAAAAGCTATGTGAGGTATGTTTGATGTCCTAACATGTACCTAATGATATAACGACCTTAGACCTATCTTTAAAAACACCTTCGCTCCTCAAAGCTGATCAAAGAGGTCATTTATTCTAGGAAAAGGATACCAGTTCTTGATAGTTAGCTAATTCAACTGATGGTAATCCACAAAAATCCTAAGGGTACTGTCTACCTTCTTGGAAAAGAAGATATTTAAACCCCAAGGAGAAGTAATGGGGAATATAAAACCTTTCACCTCCAGATATTCCAAATTATTTTTGAGATCTAGAATCTCCTTAGGTGTCATCCTATAAGGAGGAATGGTCACAAGTGCTGCTCCTGGAACCAGATCAATAGTAAAATCTACCTCTCACTTAGGAGGTAGACCAGAGAAGTCATCAGGAAAAATTCCTCAGAAGCACTCCACTATGGGAGGAAAAATCATGGCTTTCAACCCATGATCATCTAGGTAATTTCTGGAAACCTATGTCGTAACAATACCTAGACTCTACTGCTCAGGTCCTTATCGTGTCTCACAAACATACCATTCTACTTTATGCATGTGCGTAATTCCCTCTGGTGATGTAAAAATTACTCTCCAATGATATTAGTCAATATGAGCTCTGTAGAGAACTAACTAGTCCATCTAGAGGATCACATCGAAACCTGTCATATCGATAATGTACTGGTTCCATTTTAAAAGGTAATCGTCTATCTCAAGGGGAAAGTTTTGATAGTGATGAATGCCCTATGAATGGATACCTAAGGGTGTATCTATCATCATGATGCCATGATAATATTCATCATCGAGACCCAGACTCTCAATGATTACCTCAGACATGAATGAGTGAGAATCACATGTATCAAACAAAGCAGATACTAAAATAGAGGATACTAGAATAGTACCTTGTGTAGTAGAAGGTCTGGTGCTCTTCTCCTACAGTGTAGGCTGAACTACATATAACTGGCCTATACCATGGCCCTAAGTCACTACCTGACTACCCTGAGTAGGCCTGCTTTTCTAGCTCTATGAATCATATGACTGACTGCCTCTACCTCGACCACCACCTCAGCCTTATCGACCGATGGTATTCCAAATACTTGACTGTCATGATCCTATCGACTTTGCTCATGGCCGAGGAGTAGGTGCAGATCCTTTCTCACTAGGCACTGGAGGGAGAAATATATAAAATAGCGAAGGTGACCCATCCTTCCATAGCACCTACATTCAATTAGATCTCTCATGCACCACCTCATGCAATGCCATGGAACTCCACACTGGTGATAGACAGGAGAACAACCAGTGGAGGGAACCTGACCACCACCATTCCTGTGAGATTCCTTAAAATGTCACTTTTCCCCTAAAGAAGCTCCACTAGAAGATTTTGGTGCCAAACTGGCCTAGATTGAACCCTCAACATCTCTTAGATTATGCGATGTAATTAGGGCCTGATTGACGATCTTTGAAATAGTCATCATCCTGAAAACATTGACATGTGATCGGACGGCGTAACACAACCCATACTTAAATTTCCTAGAATCCATAAGGTCATCAGTGGATAGAGAAGGAGATAAATGCTATAGCTCAGTGAAACGGGATCAGTACTCCATGACTAACATGGTCCTCTACTACAGATTCATTAAATCTCTAGCTCGGTCATCCCTCAGAGTCTGGGTAAATAAGTAGTCATAGAACACAGTCTAGAAGTCATCCCAAACCATCTCTCTATGTTGGCTTTCTTGGGAGATGACATCCCACCACCTCTTTGTTGAGTCATGTAGCATGTAGGTAGCTAGCTTGAACCTCCACTCTATAGGCATATCTAGGTTCTCGAAGATAGAAAGGATCACCTTGATCCATGATTCCATAGAAAAAGGCATGCCATCCCCTGAGAAAGTAGGAGGATGCTACTGATGGAACTCACGAGTCAACTCTACCATGCTCAGGGGAAGGTCGCACTATACCTTTAATATTCTACATCATACGCAAGAATCCCTCTCAAAATTGGGTGTCAGCGCTCAACTCAGGTATAGGAGGAGGAACCATAGGTGGATTGACTGGAAGAACAACTGAAGGCTCTAGGCCTACCATCTCAGGAACATGGTCATCATCGCCTTCAGGGAGCACGAATAGAGGACGTTGTGGCGACATAATGATGAAATTACAAATGAACATCTCAGAAGAGATTTAACACTTTAGAGAAATGCATTTAAGAAACTAGGACATACACAAAATCCTTCCTAAAATGAAAAACACACCTCTCTGCCTACTTCTAAATCTAGGTCTAGACATTGGAATAGACCACAACAAGCCATAATAATGAAGAACACCCCCTACCCACTAATAAGGTTGGGTTCAGATCATGTTTCTAAGTTAGGAATGTGTAAATAAAAACTGTTCTCAAATTCTAAGTCATTTCAAACAGTTAAATCCAATGATATGTCACTTTCTGGCCCATAAGGGCCCATACACCTTATGAGTAAGAAGATGATACTCACTTGTATGTCATGTTCATTTTAAATTGTTCTTATACATGTAATTATATCATTTCCCAAATGGTTTAGCTAGTTGGAATGTAATTTTATGATCCATAAGGTCCCATACACCTTATGAATCAAAGAGTGTAACCCACTAACACATACCATACAATGATCCAAAATCGTGCAGAAAAGTGTAAGTATAATTTTATATACGAAAATCAAGGCACAACAATATGCCACTGGCGATGCTTGTTGAAAATTTAAACATGACATGAAAAAATGCATGGCATGTTCATATTGGGCCTATCACGATTCATGTTCTACACATAACCCTCATTTCATTAGGATGAACAATGAAATCACAATTACTAATATCAACAATGCCAATAACAACACAAAACATGTGAATCACCCAATGGTAAACTGATATCAATAACAATAGAAGAATTAACAACAACAATAATTCATGCAACTTGGTCCTTACCCCGTACATGGGTTGCGAAACCCAAGAACGACTTGCGACCAAGTCCCAAGCATTTCCAATCTCCAATATATTGTCTCCAAATAGTAATGTAAGAAAGGAACCATCCTCTGATACCACTTTGTGATGTCCCAAACCCGAATTCCACGTAACCCGTGCTCAAGCCCAATTGTCCACATGACCCCTAATGCGTCTCCCCATACACCAGGAGATGCCGACTAGCAGTGGGGGTTTAATGGTATATCAGTGGGGAGACTATACCCTCTTGTTATAGTAACAAAACAGATATAATAACAATAAGTAGTAGAGGAAGCATAAAAAATGAGATAGATTAAGTAAATAGAATAAGAATAACAGAAACAATGGAAGACTAATAATATAACAAAATTCCTCATAGGCAGTCTCTGATACAGATATGCATGCATGGAATGCTAGTACAAAAAGTGAACAAAATGCAGGAAGATGACATACATGGTAAAATACTACAAAAGTAAACAAATGTCAAAAGCTTCTCCATAGAATCTTGAGCCTAAGCTCAATCCTCTACTCCCAAGCTCCACCTAAGAAAAAGAGTCAAAAACTAGATGAGTGGTGCTTTACTCTATCCATACCTATAGGAAAACAATCTGCTCCAGTGCCAAAGGTGTCCCAAATAAGGTGTAAGATAAATCTCAGTAGGCCACCACCAATAGTGTCTATGTGTAATCAGAGTGGTGCCCGTAAGTAATCAGTGTGCAACTAATAGAAGGAAAGTAATTCAATAATGAATTAAACAATTACCCTCTCGCTCAAGTTCCTAAATGATACCTAGAGGGTCTACTTGCTTCAGCTCAATGCTGGCATGTCTGAGTTTTTCACCCTGTATATATATATATATATATATATATATATATATATATACACACACATACACACATATTGATATAAATGGATTGGGGATATAATTCCTAACACCAACATTTAAGAGAATGGTACAGATCTATAATTCCCACCAACCACATTTAATAGAATGGATTAGGGCTATAATGCATACCGACCACATTTTATAGAATTACTTGGGGCTATTATGACTACCGCCCACATTTTACCGAATGGATCGAGGCTATGATGCCTACCAACCACATTTTATAGAATGGATCAGGGATATAATGCCTACCACCCACATTTTATTGAATCCACAAGCATACCAATGATACAAGCATTCACATTATTAAATGTAAGGAAAACCATCTTACAACATTTCAAATTAGACAAGAAACTACTATGCAATGCCTTTAATGATAAAACATAATAAGGGAGTGGCCATGCCATCCCATGATCCATTCCATATGATCCAAATAATTCATAAGGTTTTTGGCCATCACATCCTATCCAACCCATACAAGTCACCCAATTGATTTTCATAACAAGGAAATTCCATTTACAAGGATCAAATAAAAGGAAATAGGCTATATCAAATAGTCATAGGTTCGAACTGGTAATTTCAATCCATACGGGTCCAAACACCCATGAGGTGTCTAAGATTAGTCAAAATACATCTGAGAAAAAGGCCAATTCATTTAAATACCTAGTTGTGAACCTTAAACCATAAAACCCCATTTTGAGAAATTGGCCTAAAATGGCCAATTTTGGTGTAATGCCCCCTTGTGAGTCCATATAGTACAAGGGTGATCTCTAATCCCTTAACCAAGAGTCAATTAACCTAAGTCATGACTCTAGGGTCAATTTACCAAAAAAACTAGGAACAGGTGGAAATCAGTCTTAAGGATAAAATATATATAAAAATAGATAAGAGTCAAGCATTACAAGGGTTTGTTACAAACACGTGAATGAATTTTTCCACACACATGTTAGCCTCCATCATTGGAGCACAATAAATTGGGGCAGTGAAAGAACACACCGTTGTGATGTCCATAATGTCTCTCTTAGAGAGAACATTAGCCACATGATTAGGCTCCCTGTAAGCATGGGAGACCACCAGATTAAGACGGGATGATTTATCAAGGCATTCGATCCAATGAGGTAACAGGTGCCAAGGAACATTGTGAGTTCTTTTTCTTAGAGCCTGCACCACATTTTCAGAGTCAGATTCCATCCATAAAAATGTCCATTTATAATGGACAACATATCCAACTGCATGTATAATTTCCCATAATTTAGCTTTATAAGCAACCCCGACACCAATATAATGGTAGAAACACCCCTTCACAAATCCATGATAAGTTTGAAAGACACCTCCACAACCAGATGGTCCCGGTGTGCCAGAGGCTGCCCCATCAACATTAACTTTGATCTAGGGGCTGATTGGTGGTATCCATCAGATATATTTGAGCATTTTTGGTGTTCTTGGCCGACTCGACACACCCAATAGCCAAATAATGTTCAATTCTTACAAGGTATTATTCATTCTACCTATTTAAACAATAATAGTATCATAAAACTCTTGATGAACAACAAGCATGCCCTGCTGCACAATGGTGCGCTTTTCATCAAAGAGAAGCAAGTTCCGGGCTCTCCATATAGTAGAAAAATAAGTCATGGTAGTTGATAATAGCAGGTTATGAACTTGTATACTATAATTGGCATTAAATTAAGAACTCAGGAAAAAATCCAACAGCACACCTGTGTCAAGATGAAGTCCAAACAGTGAACCAATGTACTCCCATAGCTCCTTGGAAAATATGCATGAGAGGAAAACATGATTTATATTTTCCTTAGCATTAATACATAAACAACAAGAAGAAGTAAGCTGAAGACCAGATCATTTGAGTTGATACTGAGTGGGAATCTGGTTTTTCTAGATTTTCCATATGATAACATACTGAGATTGAGAAATAAAATGAGTGCGGTAGTAATGCAACCGGTCTGGTGGTTGAGGGGGCCCCACATTCCATTCTGTAGAAATCCTTGGTGTTGAATTGGATAACATGATTTCGTTTCCAAATGAGAGTATCACAATCCATAAAGGTGTATTGGTGTATTTCAAGTTTATCCTGAGATGGGAGAAAACTGCTGGAGGCTGAGAGCTATTGTAATAAATCATTGATGGACATGTGTCTCATAGAAGGTTAGAGACACATGTCATCCAACATCAGGTAATCCAACCATTAAATGTTCCAGTAATTAATATTCGAGTCCTGGCCCACAACATAATGATATTAAATACGAAACAACCAAAACTCAAATGGAAAACTATGTGACCACCTACCTTCGGGCCGTAAATGACGACTCGCTGAGTATCGACCTCAGATTCAAAGTAGGTTTGAGTAGATTTGAGTTTTTTTACAATGCCCTTAAAACAGGGTGAATGAGACTACACCTAAATAGCACAACTGATGGTGTAATTTAGTGATCAAAGAGGGGAGCATGAGGTTAGCCTTACCTCAGGGGATCCAATGCTTCCGACGGAATGACGATCAGCCACCAGACAGAGGTGTAGTAAGAGGTTGAAGGAGGAGATCTCTTGAAAACTCAAGGGAAAAAGAGGAGGGATACCATGCGCAATAATCAATGGATAAATAGAGTAAAATTAAAAGGGAGGAGGAAAAAAATGGTCATTTTTCCCTTAAAACTGGCTCGCACAGTTTCTGGGCACGGTTTTCCAAATCGTACTCACCCCACTGCTTCTCTAGGAACCTCACATGGCCTCTGTGCATGGTTCCTTTAACACTGCACAGACCGTGTATAAGGATTATGGACACCCTCTACAATCGATTGCACGACCGTGCACCATGGTCGCACGGTTGCAGACAAACCATACGACCCAACCTGTTTTCTCATTTTCGGAGCTCCGAGCTTCAAAAACTCCTTGAATGCTCCCATGACCTCCTTAGCTTTATTAAGTGAATTTATTAGGACCATATAATATATCCAAAAAGATAAACAAATGATCCCTACATTGGTCAAAAGTAGGGTTGTTACACATGGGTAGATAACAATCAAATAGATAAAATTTCAAGCATTTCAAATAAGCACATGAGCCTCAACCCAGTTGGTGAGGACTCGACAAGTTCATCTAAGAGACCCAAGATCAAATATGGGTGGAGATATATTTTCAGGTTACTATAGAAGGAACTGTAGCAAGTATTGTTAGATACTATAGTAACTGGAACTATTTATCCATCTGGGCCTCCGGGCCACCGATTTGTTCCTCCGGTCCTGCAAGGCCTTAGGGCCACCCAAGGCCTTCAGACCAGTTGTTTCTCAAGGACTTTAGGCCACCATAAGGCCTTTGGGCCACCCCAAGGCCATTAGGAACATGATTATGTAGATGTACCAGTCAAACTACAAGGGACAAGGCTTCAGATGAAGATCCAGGGTAGGCGCATTCACTAGAACAGAGCTAACCAGAATTGGAAGAACAAGAGGGTATGACATTGCCATCAGTACCAGACCTGTATAGGTTTGCATAGGACAACTATCCGACCAGCCCTATGAAGGTGGAGTACTGATATCATGACATATGTTGGGGAGGATTAGTTCCAAGTTGTCCTGTCTAGGTGATTCCCTCTAAGACCTATGAGTCATGTAATTGTCTCTAAGACTTCAGGCCTTGTAAGGGTTCCACATCACCCCTTGAAAGGTGGATTATCAAAATAATAAAAAATGAAGGCCTTCGGGCCATTTCGACGATGAAAATTTTTTTTAACAAGAAATGAATGTACCTAAAATGACATTGAGTAGAAGGTAAAACACAAGTCATTTATTATAATGTAAAATAAAAAAACTCACAAGTTTCCATAATTAAGCCTCCATACAAGAAAACTAATGGGTTTTTAAGGGGGTAACATTTATCCAAAGGAAGTGAAAACATCAACCAAAACCTATCTAAACCACATGATATTTATATTTTTATCGGATTGAATAGATAACTAAATAATGATGCACCTTCTTCTTTGTTGAACCAGCCTATCCAAGCTCCACCACACGATCTTGATAATAATCACTGAGAAACAACCAATGGGATACTTCCTCCTAGGATATCAACAAGGCTGGATAAATGTAAGAGCTCAGTTTTTCCTGATTCATTTGTGTTTTGTGGTGGTTGGAGGTGTATGAGAAAGGATGGGTGAGCCAAAGTGTGGTTTGAGATGAAATTTCAGCCGGAAGAGTGTTGTTGTGGTATAAACTGGTAGGTTGTGGTGCAGTGTAGTTTTGGAGATAGTCTCTTGCGGCGTAAAGGCTCAAGATGAGGGTTTTAGTGTCTTTTTCAATCTATAGGTAGATATAATGTGGGCGTAGGTTGCGTCATGGATCTTGAAGAGTCGGCTCTTCTCTCTACCTCCTAAGGGACCATTGCAGTGTGGGTGTAGGTTATGCTATAAATCTCTAGGGTTCAAGTTTTCTAGTCTATACTGTTTGGGGGACTACTATGGCGTAATGCATAGGTTGCGCCACAAACTTACCCCAATTTTGTAGGATTTGGGGGTGATATGTGGGGATTATGCCATTGAATTCAAAGGGGGTTGGACTGGGACCCCTTTTGGTGTATCCTCCCTTGTGGCATTGTGGTTTTGGTGAAAACCTTAGGGGCTGCAGTGTCTTTAAGGGGGTTGCATCGTACTCTTCTATTTTAAAGAACCAATATAAATCTGAGATCCCTACCAGATTTCTCATATTTACTCAATTATTCTTCAAACCCTTGGTGACCTAAGGAACAATTTCTGAGACTATTGAGCCCCATTTTCTTGCCTTTAACCCCCGACTTCTAGAGATCAATTCATGGTCGTTTGAGGTGAGTTTCTTCTTCTCTATTGGTTTTGTTCTATCATGTTATCTCTCGCCATGCTATGGATGATTGTTTCCTTTGATTTTCATGGGATTTATATTGAATATTTATGGTGGATCCATGTTGGTATTTCCATGGGGATCATGAGTTCCTCACGAGAGAGGTGATTTGGATATTTTCACTTGTTATTTCGTTCTTACTCACAGAACATTGAAAGTTACAAATTGAGGAAGGGGATTTGTGACTTATCTTTATTTTATGTATCAATGTGGAGGCCTAATAACCATCCCAATTATGTCCTGAGTAATCTAGTAATTAGATTTAGACTCTATCAGCTCACCATCTGATTCATCAAGAGAATCGGGTTCATTACTATCTTGAGTATGTGGTTATGGTGGTACAAGATTAGTTGGAGCCTCAAACTAGGTTTGATTATCAATCTGGACAACCTCTTTTTGAGGTACATCATCACTTCCATTATTTACATATTTAGATTTAGGAACTAAAAACTCATGGAAAACCACATCCTGGCTAATAATGCATTTTTGGTAACCTAGCTTGTCAACCCAAAGCTTATACCCTTTAACCCCTTGAGGATATCCTATGAATATATAGTTAAGGGATCTTAGTTTGAGTTTATCACATTTAATATGAGTATATCTTGTGAAACTAAAAATTCTTAAATGTTTATAAGGAGGGGGTTGATTGCACAACAAATCTTGTGGAGTTTTAAATCCATTTTCAAAAGGACAGCGGTTGATAAGGTAAATTATTGTAGATGCGGATTTTGTCTAGAAGGATTTGGGCAGCCTTGAGTATGCTAACTTACTTAAAACCCCTTCAAGTATATTTCAGTTTATATTCTCTGCTAAACCATTTTGTTGGGATGTTTTTAAATATGATTTCAAAAGTAGAATCAAAATAAAGAAAACAAAAAGCAAGAAAGGGACACATGATTTAACACACTATGAATCCTTTGGGATCTTACGTGAATGACAAGAATACCATCCACACAAACATATTTTATTATCTTCAATGAAAATGATATTGATAACAAACTAGTGATACGTAAGCAGGATAATAAGATTATATTTAAAGACAACTTGTAGGCTGGAGATGGTAGCTCTCTGACAGTCCTGATCTCTTCAAGAAGCTGTAATGCCTTTGGATCTATTGTTTTTCCATTCTCTGGAAGCTCTTGGATCTAATAAACAACAACTTCTTCATCGTGAAGGACATCATCAATGCTCCACCATGAATGACATATGAGGAGTAGCTGAGGAGGACAACACGTCAACATAGATCTTCATTAAATCAGCGAGGTGAGCTAGAAATTCATAAAACGAGATCCAAAAACTGGGTGGGAGGACCAAAACCATATCGAATGAATATATCTAGGAAGGACTAGGCTGTAGGGGGTCATTAATTCCCCTGACTTACACAGACCATCGTAACTGCCTAACCAATCAAACAAATCCAGATAACCCAACCAAAAGAGAAATGCAACCGCACAAACAAAATTCGAAAATAGTTGCGCTACGTAAAGGTAAATAAACATGCTGCATAAAGGTCATGGACACCCACGTAAGGGAAAAAACATTCTACGTAAAGTTCAATATCGATGCGTAAGGGTAAGATGATTCACTACTTAAATGTATCAAGACACTAAGGGGTAACACATGAGGGTATAAACCACCACATAAGGGTAACCTTTGTGTAAGAGTATTGAACACATAAGAATACTCATGTAAATGTAACTCCCGCATCCGAGTACTCGCACAAGGATACCACCCCACATAAGGTTAAGACCTACGCTACATAAGAGTCATGAAAATCTAATGTAAGGGCAACTAAACATAGGGGTACAACTCATGTATGGATATACCAGGCTACCTAAGGGAAGAGACACATCCACGTAAAGATAATAAAGACCTTACATAAGGGTAAAACCTAAAGATCCAGACACAAATTTAAGCATAATAATAAAAGGAGAATTAAAATTCACATTTTAAATGTATGAATAAAAAAGTATAAATGATGAAAATAAATAATCATAGTTCATATGAAAATTAAGCACTATGGAATGAGAACTAACAGAACCCAAGCTTCCTCCCATGGATGGATTTGGGTGGTTCGATTCCATGGAGTTAGAGCATCCATGGGGGGCTAGTTTGGGGGCAAAGAAATGCACGTACCAGCTAAGGAAAGTCATCCATGGAGGATGAACAGAGATAGCACAATGCTGGTAATCTTTTAGAAAGAGGAGAGAACGACCACCGAGATGGCCGACGTTGATGGTGATCTCAACGAAGATGTAAAGGCATGGGACATAGGTGACATCAGCGGGGACGAGGAAGTTGTAGCTTTAGTGGATTATGAGGTCAACAAAGAGAAAGACCATAGAGAAATCATAGAAATAGAAGGTGTCATAGGTGGAATCACTAATGACAAAGCAATGGTCGGCTTGTCTGAAGGCAGTGAAGATGTTGGAGGATTTTTTAGTGTATAGTTTTTTATTATTAAAATGGGCGCAGGGTAGAAATAATTAGGGAAATGGGTCAAAGCGCCACTTCAAGTGGCGCTTGACTGATTTCGGTAGCATAGTGCCACTTAAAGTGGTGCTGATAGTGTATAGTAGACATGATCAATGCCACTTGAAGTGGAACTGATCCCTTTGGAGTTAGCCTCCTGTCGCCACTTCAAGTGGCGCTGAGGCTTCAAGAAGCCTATAAAATCGGCTCCCCCCACTCCCATCCCCACTTCCCATCCCCTTCCTTCCTCACACACTCTATCTACTTTGTCTCTCTCTCTCTCTCTCTATACTTCGGTTGCTCTGCTCGTACAACCACCTCTCCGTAAATTTGAGGTAATCCTTATTTTAAATTTATTTAATATTTTGATTTATTTAAATATTTGTTTAATTCATAGAATTAGTTTATAATTATTGTATTATATTTATAAATAGTAATAGTTTTTTTTAAAATGTAGTTAAGTAATTAATTAATTATAAGTAGGTAATTAATTAATCATAAGTCAGTAATTAATTAATTATAAGTAGGTAATTAATTAATTATAAGTAGGTAAGTAATTAATTATAAGAAGGTAATTAATTAATTATAAGAATGTAATTAATTAATTATAAGTAGGTAATTAATTAATTATAAGTAGGTAATTAATTAATTATAAGCAATTAATTAATTATCGTTAAGCAATTAATTAAATATCGTTAAGCAATTAATTAATTATCGTCAAGTAATTAATTAATTATCATTAAGCAATTAACTAATTATCACTAAGAAATTAATAAATTATTATTAAGCACTTAATTAATTATCATTAAGCACTTAATTAATTATCATTAGGCACTTAATTAATTATCATTAGGAAACTAATTAAATATGATTAGGAACTTAATTAATTATCATTAGGCAAGTAATTAATTATAAGATGGTAATTAATTAATTATAAGTAGGTAATTAATTAATTATTAGTAGGTAATTAATTAATTATAAGTAGGAAATTTGTTAATTATAAGTAATTAATTAAATATAAACAATTAGTTAATTATAAGAAATTAATTAATTATAAGTAATTAATTAATTATTGGTAAGAAATTAATTAATTATCGCCAAGCAATTAATTAATTATCATTAATTAATTAATTAATTATCATTAAGCACTTAATTAATTATCGTTAGACACTTAATTAATTATCATTAGACAACTAATTAAATGTGATTAGGAAACTAATTAAATGTGATTAGGAAACTAATTAATTATCATTTGGCACTTAATTAACTGTGATTAGGCGCTTAATTAAGTGTGATTAGACACTTAATTAACTGTGATTAGGAACTTAATTAAATGTGATTAGGCACTTAATTAAATGCGATTAGGCACTTAATTTACTGTGATTATGAAACTAATTAATTGTGATTAGGGACTTAATTAAATGCGATTAGGAACTTAATTAAATGTGATTAGGGAATTAATTACATGTGATTAGGGAATTAATTACATGTGATTAGGGAATTAATTAAATGTGATTAGGGAATTAATTAAATGTGATTATGCAATTAATTAAATTAAATGTGATTAGGCAATTAATTAAATGTGATTAGAGAATTAATTAATTCTAATTAGGGAATTACTTAATTCTAATTAGGCAATTACTTAAATCTAATTATCGTTAAGAAATTAAATAATTATCACTAAGAAATTAATTAATTATCATTAAGAAATCAATTAATTATCGTTAAGCACTTAATTAATTATCATTAGGAATTTAATTAATTAGAGAAGTAGTAATATTAATGAGTGAAGTAGTTATATTAATTAGCAAATTAGTTAAAAAAATACTTCGAGACATAGTGTGCACAACTTCCGACAGATATTCGGTGCCATGGTGCCAGCTGATGTAAGTTAAACAATACCTTTTTATAGTCAAATTTGTTTTTCATCACTATTTTAAGTTATTTCAATATAATCTCCATAAAATTTTCATGCTAATATATGACTTATTTTTTTGAGTTTACATTTTAGGTTTCATGGACTCCATATATCAGTAATGTCTATGCATTACTTCTACCTTAATGCACAGCTAGGGTTAGAGATCATGCTGTGGTGGTGCCACTCATCAACTTCCACATCATTGAGTGGTACTAGCCAGACCGGATCATGTGCCCGTTTGGTTTCATACAGCATATCCCCATACCACTAGAACAGCCTGCCGATTTACATTCGATTATGCTTATAGGCAGATAAATGAAAAAATGGCGGTGATTTCATGCATCTTATATCGATTTGTAGGACACGTGTGCTAGATTTAGTATTATTATATTTGGACATACCATAGCACACGATCAGTTATCTACTCAAGGGGATTATGTAGACTGGTATCGACGTCACACCATTATGCACCTTACACGTTAGGGGATTGGCATTCAGCAGTTGGTATGTTTAATAAGAGTTATTATTTTTGTTTAACTCATTTTTGGTATTAATTTAAATGTTATTTCATTTGCAGGCAGACACTATTGATCATCTTGCAGATACCACACAGCCTCAGGAGGATGCATATATTAGGCAGGATGTAGTTTATTGGGATGTGTTGGCTCTCATTGATCATTTCTGGTTGATACGTGATAGTTTTTTTGATGAGGAGCCATAGGAATATCCCAATCCATTTCCTCCAGCTGAAGATCTTGAGGATAACTATGTCCCTACTATGCCTGTTGAGGATGATGCACCACCACCACTACCGCCAGCTGGATGATAGAGATGAGCACATCAGGAGGGGCAGAGGCGATGACATCGACATCCGAGAGCGGCTCCTACAGATGCCGCCGTACCAGAGAGAGAGGATCCGGCCTAGCTGATTGATGATATTGCACAGTAGGGAGACACTTACATACCATAGATTCCATCTCTGTAGATTACTGTGGACATCGATCTGGGTGTGGTCACACAACATATGGAGGCCCCTCTCCCGACGATGCTTTCTTCAGTGCCCCATTTCCACCATTTATAGGAGCTTCGGAGCCATATGGCACCCATGTGATTTTGGGCTATCCTCCTCACACAGTTTTGGTCAGTCCTCTACACAGTATCATGGGGAGGCACCAAAAGCACCAGAAGAGGAGGAACCCGTAGCTAGAACACCAGAGTGACACAGACGTCAGACGCAGAGAGGATGTGAGATTCAGATGCCGCGTTGTGGTACCAGGGGGTATCGTCGTTGATGTTTCAGATGACATGTTGTATATATTAAAAAATGTATTTACTATTATAATTAATTTTTTTAAGACAAATCACAAGAAAATAAAAAATATAGTAAATACAAACTAATTTAAATTAACTATTAATAATTTATATATTTTCAAAGTCTCATAATTATAACATTATTATGATTCATGTATGTGACTTTAGAAGCGTATAAATTATAAATTACAAGTACAATCTAAATAAAATTTTCCTCACAGACTAAACATATAATAATTTATTGAAAAAGAAAAAGAAAAATAAACATATAGTAAACAAAAAATAGTTTACATGACAACTTAAATATTTAAAAACATTACATTTATAATTATATATTTGTAAAAATATTTATAAATGTAAATTACTAATTAGTAATAAAATAATTAATAATTAACCATTAATAATTAATAATTATAATAAAGAATAATAATTAATAATTATATTACTAATTAACTAATTAAATATTGTATAATTAATAATTATATTAATAATTAACATATTATTTATTAGAAAATAAAAAATTATATAATTAATAAATATATTACTAATTAAATAATTAATTTTTAAATATTTTTTATATGTTTAATCCAAATTTTAAGTTTCATTTATATTTAGTTAATATTTTATAGTCTTTCAAATCCAGGTTCTTGAAACATTTTTATCTTTCAACTAGGTGGATTTGAAATCTTATAAATTATTTTTGAGAAACATTACTTACAAATTTATTTTTATTTTCAACTATTTATTTTATGTTTAATCCATATTTTAAGTTTCATTTATATTCGTCTTATAGTTTATATTTTATATTCTTTCAAATTCACGTAATTGAAACATTTTTAAGTTTCAAATAGGTGGATTTGAAAGCTTATAAATTATTTTTGATGAACATTGTTTACAAAATTCTTTTTATTTTCAATTATTTATTGTATGTTTAATCCATGTTTTAAGTTTCATTTATATTGGTCATATAGTTTATATTTTATAGGCTTTCAATGTTACATACTTGAAACATTTTTAAGTTACAAGTAGGTGGCTTTGAAAGCTTATAAATTTTTTATCAACATTGTTTACGAAATTCTTTTTATTTTTAACTATTTCTTATATGTTTAATTCATGTTTTAAGATTTATTTATATTGCTATTATATTTTATAATATTTCAAAACCACTTACTTAAAACATTTTTAAGTTTCAATTAGGTGGATTTGAAAGCTTATAAATTATTTTTAGTCAACATTGTTTATGAAATTCTTTTCATTTTCAACTATTTATTATATGTTTAACAATATTTAAAATTTATAAGCTTTCAAATAATACTGTTGTTATTAACAATTTATTTTATGTTTAACAATATTTCAAATTTATTTATAAATAAATACTTATAACTATATAAATATAGATTAGTAATTATAGATTTAAAATTATATATATATGTAAAAATATATAATTATAAATATATAAGTATAAATATAATTACAATATAATTCTAAATATAATTATAAATATAATTATACACACACACACAAACACATATATATTTAAATATGAATATTAAATATATTTATAAATAAATTTTAAATATATATGTAACAATATTTTCAAAATTATATATTTATAAATATATTTATATTTATATAATTATTAATATTTATCTATAAATATAGGTTTATAATTATATAATTACAAATATATTTTTATTTAAATATATAAATAAAACATACACAAAATCGGCAAAAAAAAAAAAACACAAACACATTGCGCCACTTGAAGTGACACTTTGTTATTTTATACTTATTAATTATTTATACTTATTAATAAGTAAAATTAATAAGTATTATTAATTAATAAGTATAATTAATAAGTATCTATAATTAATATGTATAATTAATAAGTATAAATAATTAATAAGTATAAATAATTAATAAGTGTTAATTATAAATATATAAGTATTTATTTATTAATAATTTATAAATAAATATATAATTATAATTATTTATTTATTAATAATTATATAAGTATTTATAAGTATTTATAATTATAAATATATTTATAAATATATATTTTTAATTATATATATACATAATTATATTTATTAATTATAAATGTTTATACTATTATATTATAATTGTAAATATATATTTATATTAATAGATCCTTATTTATAATTATATATTTAAAATTATATTTATAAATACATAATCAAAATTCTGTCGATTTATTTATATTTAAATATATTCATATTATCTATAGTTATTTATTATTGTAAATATATATTTATGTATTTATAAATATAATCTTAAATACATATTTATAAATAAAAATTTATTTATTATTTATATGTAAATATATTTATATTTATAATTATATTATAATTATAGATTTATTATAAATATATTTAATGGGTAATCGGGTGGAAAACAAACCAAAGCGCCACTTCAAGTGGCGCTTTGGATTTTTATACCAAAGTGCCACTTGAAGTGGCACTTAACAAACCTATTTCCCTAAATATATTCAACCTAAACCCATTAAAAAAAACCTATCTCTAAATCACCCGATGCAGGTTAATGCGAGCAAAGTTTTTTTATATGTGTGTTTTTTTTCTTTTTTCTTTTATAAAAAAAAGATAGGATAATAAATATTTTTAAAAATGGGTCTTAATATGCGTTAATCTCATTCATGCATCTTTGGCACCGAGAGATGCATGAATGAGGTTCACACATCCTTTGCAAATGTGATAAAAGATGCGTGAACGGGGTTCACGCATCCTTGAAATACGGGATGAAGGATGTGTGAACCCCGTTCACGCATCTCACCAAGGTAAATCTATAAAAGATCCCTCCCCAAAATTCACTATTCTCCTCTGGATTTTGATGCGAAGCCCTGTAGAATTTCATTCTCAACAAATTTTTGCTGCTTTTAAGAAGGTAAAATTTCTATTTAAAATTTTAATTGTTTAATTGTGTTTATTTATTTCATTTATAAGATTGATTAATTTGATTTGTGATATATAAAAATTAGTGTTTGTGTGTATGGTTTATTTATTTCATATGTATTGATATTTAAATTATTTTCTTTTGTATGATTTAATTTTTGAATGATGTGTATATTGTATGAATTCGTATTGAATGTTTAGGAAAGTTAATTATGTTATGTCTAAAATGTTGTATGAATTCATATTGAATGTTTTTAAAAATTAAATATGTTATAAAATATGTTATTTTGAAAGTAATATTAATTTAAATTATAATATTTTATACACTGGTTATATAATTCATGAATAATATATTAGTTATGTGTATCATATTTAAATTTATTAAAAAATATATAGAAAACTCTTTTTGTTAATGCTATAAAAACAGTTTTGTATAAATAATAATTTTAAATTATATTAATTATAATTAAATTTATTAAATATTAAAGAGATGTAGATATTTAATATGTATTTCATATAGTAATAGATATAATAAGTATACCAAAAAACATGGTAATTTGTGTGATGAATGATCTTGAGATGACCGACCAATGCATAATTAAAATTACACATCTTATTTTGTGAGTGTGGTTATTTAATTAGTAATAATTGCATTTATTTTTCTGTACTAATGATCTGCGAGTCATCTCTGACTAAGTATGTAAGGGCCTGTGTTTCCTCTTAAAAAAAGTTATGCATTTAATACCCCTAGAACCCCTCACATTCATGTGAGTAAATTTTTAATTAAAAGGCAATCAATAAGAGGAGTCCCTGAAGAGGCATCCTCGAAGAAGTGTTCTAGAACAAGAATTTGACAAGAGGCGTTTCTGTTTGAAAGGGGACTGACGGTTGTTGAAATATTTGATAATAGAGACTCCATGAGTCTACCTATAGGTTTTGGTTAGTTTATCAAATAATTATAAACTAATCGTAAGTCTCAAGATCAAGTCATGATTATTTATTCAGAAGTAATTAAAATATATAACATTATATTAAATTTGGTTTGGTAATAATACCTCTATAACTATACCTCAATAGTGATAAATCAATACATAAAAAAATTCTCCAGATAAAGTAAATTATTTAAAACCAATTTAAATAATGTAAAATATTGATGTAATATATAATATTTTATTAATTATTTTTTTATAGGTAATAATGTCTGCGCAAATATATTGCAACGATGAGACCATTTATACGGAGCAGAGATTTATCTATAGTGTGCCACCTATCAGAGTGGTAAATCTTCATGGTTGTATGACATTGGATGCAGTTCGCAATAAGATTCATAATTGGTTAAAACTGAGGGTCGATCAATCCATTTCTTCAATAACATATCGACATCTACAAAATCTTGAACGTTTTTGGAACACCGAGTACCCTTTGGTCAATGATAATGATTGGATGGATGCTTCTTTTTTATTTATACAATAGTGTGCTAATGGTTTGATGGAGTTATATGTGGTGATTTATAATATAGATGTGGTGAAACCAACTACTACAGAACTATGTTTTCTGATATCTGTAGAATTTGGTCCTTCACATCAGTCTTTTTCATTGCCTCCTCATATGAATCCAGTAATAGAAGAAAATTATAAATAATATGACCAAAATTTGGAAGGAAATGTAGATGACATCCCTTTGTGTGCTGATATAGTGAATGAAATTTTATCAGAGGAAGAAGAATCTGGGGAGCCATCAAGAGATGATGTGGGGTGAGGGTGATGTGGGGAATGAACCTTCTAAGATTCCTTTGAGATATATGGGTGAGGGTGATGTGGCGAATGGACCTTCTAAGGTTCCTTTGAGATATGTGGGTGATAGTGATATAGGGAATGAACCTTCTGAGGTTCCTTTGAGAGACAAGCATCCATGACATCCACCGTTTAGTGGTAATCATCCTTAAGTATTGAGTTCCTTAGTTGAAGGAATGTCTCATGAACAACATTTTTATTGGGATTTCATTACCGCGACTTCTGAATTCCATGAAATTATAGGGAACAAGTCTAGATCAAATGATAACGCCATCTATGATAGAAAGAAGTTTGAAAGTAAACTGGCCAGGAAAAATGTGAAAAAGAAATACCACATTGAGAGACATTTCACATTTGTGGTTGATGAGTCAAAGAAGACAAAATATCTCATTCCTTGTAAAAAATATGGGCCAGAATGTAAATTTCTATTAAGGGTAATATTTGATAAATTTTTTTCATGTTGGAGGATAACCAAATTAGAAGGGCCACACACTTGTGTGCACCTTATCTTTTCATAGGATCACTCTTCCCTTGATTTAGAGTTTATATCAAATGTTATTTGTGATATGATATGAACATGTCAGGATGTTCTCGTTTCCCTTGTTCAGGAAAGAATTCAATAGTTTTATAACTATAAGATATCATACACCAAAGCATGGAATGAAAAACCGAATGAAATTGTAAAAGTGTATGGTGATTAAGATGAATCTTATGCTTTGTTTCCATAGATTATTAAATTGTTTCATCTCAACAATCATATTTTTTATTAGTTGGACATTTTTGAGTATGTATCCTCTAATCACTGAGTTGATCGAACAAAGGTGAAGTTTAATAGGTTTTTTTGGGCATTCAGGCTATGCATTGCCACCTTTCCCTATTGTAAACAATTTATTCAGGTTGATGGAACTTTCTTGTATGGAAAGTATATAGATGTTCTACTCATTGATGCCACACATGATAATAATCGTGACCCTTTGCCACTTTCTTTTTCTATTGTTGAAAAGGAAAATTTTGAATGCTGGAGCAGGTTTTTGGCATGCAAACGTGTTCATGTCACACAAAACCAGGGCGTGTGTCTGATATCCGATTGCCATGGAGTGATTATAGAGTTCATGGATAGTGATGGAGTTTCATGTACTGATCCGAATGATTATCATCGTTATTTCATTAGACATATTACAAGTAATGTGCATAAGTATTTCAGATATGAGGCCATAAAGAAAGTGATCCTCAAGTTGGGTATGTTTTTCTAAACCTATTTTTTCAACAAAATTTAATATCCATTTTAATACATTATTCTCTTATGGTTTCAACATATGATCCCGAACAAGAAAGGTTTGATCGATACCTTGAAGAGATTCGAACTGCTAATGAAGATGTGTATGAATATATGATGTAGATTTTGAAGGAAAAATGGCCATTAGCATATGATGGTGGCAGACGATATGACCATATGACCACTAATATAGTGAAGTACATATATGGGGTCCTCAAGGGTGTGTGAAAACTCATAATCACAAGGTTAGTACAAGATATATTTTATAGATGTGTTCACTACTTTGTTGACCGGTCCCAAAAGTCCTATTAGATGATGTAAAATAGAATAAGTTTTATTCAACATTTCTAAAGTGATATTGACCAGACAATGAATGAGGCTTCAAGATGGAATGTTCTATCCTTTTACAGGGGAAAGATGAGATTTTAGGTAAGAAAATTCTACGACCAGACTATATGCATTAGTGGTCTAGTGTTTGTGGTGATGTTAGATAACATATACTATGATTGCAGCACCTTTTAGGAATTTAGATATCCATGTGCACATGTTATCAAAGCTTGTGCTTCGGTAAATATATCATGGGATCCATATGTTGACCCGGTGTATCACATGGACACTTTGGTTAACTGTTATTGTGCATCTTGGATGCATGTTGGTGACTTTCATTCTATCTCATTACCTGCTGATCAGCCGACCATCATCCTGGATATTTCTAGGTTTTATAATTTTGTTTCATTTTCATTTATGATTTTTTCAATGTATTTAATTTTTTAAATTATTGGCTTCATACTACTAGGTTGAATCCCTGAGGAAGACCAAATTCAAATCGAATCAGAAATGAAATGGATTGGCCTCAGCAACGAGGAGGGAGAATACGATGTAGTAATTTTCATGCAGAAGAACATACTCATAAGTGATGTCCCCAAGTGATAGGAGAGAGCTCCACATCTCCCCAGCCATTATCGAGTCTATGTATTGTATCATGAATATGTATATTTTGTTTTGTATGTGGACATTTCAATATTGAATCCTTTTATTTCTGAATTACTCCATTTATGACATGTTTTAATTTTGGTTTGTCTCATTTTTGGATTCTATAATAAATAATTTTTTGATACTAAAACTATTAAAAAAACAAACAAAAACGAAAATTAATATATCATGCTTCCACATGTAACAAAGACACTAATCCACACACAACAAATCAAGTATAAATTGAAAATATCAACACAATCATTTTTTATTTGCTTCTTGTATATTTTTTTAAATAAAAGCTTAAATTTTTTATTGAATTCACTATAAAAAAGTAACAATGATATCATTTGTGAAGATGGAAGGTTTTCCATTACTCAAATCATAGGCTACTCATGTATCACGACTGCTTTTAAAGGGACATCTTGTGCCTCCATTAAGTGTATACAGATCCCACCATTTCCATCATACCACACCACCTCCCGCTATCATCCCCCATCTTCGTCGCACTGGATTCTATGGCGTAGTGATGTGCGACTTCACATTTCTTGATCATCATATCATTGCTACACTTGTAGAGAGATGGAGGCTAGAGTCACATTTATTCCATTTTAGAAAGGAGGAGATTACTATTACCCTGCAGAATGTGGCCATTATGTTGGGACTCCCCATCGATGGTAAGGCTTTGACAGGTCGAGTTGGAGAATATTTATCGGAGCTTGTTCATAGAATACTGGGCATAGAGGTCCCTGATGATGGCAGGACCATCTTCGGTGGTATATTACGCATGCCTTGGTTAGACCAACACTTCACACATTTAGCATAGGATGCTGATGAGATCACCGTGATGCGATTTGCAGGTGCATATATTTTGAGGATGATCAGTGACACGCTTTTTGTTGATCACTCCACTACTTTTATACATCTGATGTATTTACCTTTTTAGAAGGGTTTGGACAAGGCATGCCAGTATAACTGGGGGTCTACTTGTCTAGAATATACATACAAGGTTCTATGCAGCGCTTGTCGCATCGATAAGATGTAGATCACAAGATTCATTGTTCTTTTAAAGATGTAGGTATGAGAGAACATCCCTCGTTTAGCTCCACATGCTCATGCGCCATTGCCATCATATATTGTAGAATAGGATCTACAAGGACATTCGTATTCCATTCCTTCCTTATACTATCTAACTTAATTATATAAATTTCTATTATGAAATGTATATATAACAATATTATCTACAGGTGGATTCAGGCACATCAACATTCAGATTCCCCCAGACACGACGTCCATGCCTACAGACTTATGTTGGACAAAATTCGACCACACGATGTAAGTGATTATTAGTTATATTATTAAATATTTATTCTTTACTATACATGTATTCATTTATTAATTGATTATTTATCTTTTATTTTAGATTATATGGATACCATATATATATTCTATTATCCAGAGTCTTCCACCGTACTGTACAGTGATGCTTACTATCAGCTCCTATAGGGTTCCATTGATTCATTTTCATATAGTTGAGTGGCATCAGACCGATAGAGTTATGAGGTAGTTTATATTATTTCACCATGTTCCTGACCCACCCAGTTAGTTAGATTCACTACATTCCTTAAAGATTTCAGGGAATAGAGATTTTGATTGGAGAAGATACCATGCCAGATATATTGATTTGTGTGATAGATGGTAGGAGTCCCAGTTGCTAGGGGTGGGGACAATACATTTTCATTTGTGGATCAGATAGATTACGCATCCTCGTAAAGCAGGTCCCCAGTCAGATTTATTACATGACACAGACGAGGCTTTCATGAGTTGGAATACATTGTTCCTTCAGCTATTCAATAGAATTTTTATTCATATTACTTAACAACAGAATTTGTTTTTGTAGGATGATCATATATGCCATCTACTTTACATGTTTGATCCAGAAGAGAGATCTGTATTTGACCCGAAATATTTTCACACCATTCTATCAGAGTTGATTCCTTCAATGGATGAGATTTATCATGGAATTTTCTTTGATCCACCACATGCTGAGGAGGTTGAGGAGCCTGCTGAGCCTCATATAGATGTACCATGGGGTGAAGACCCTGTTTTGGATTTTACTGTTCCACAGGAGGAGGCTGTCCAGCTTGATCAGTCAAATGATGCTATTCCACAGAAGGAGGGTGTTCAACATGATCGGTCATATGCTCCTCCAACTTCTCAGGCTCAGCCACAGGTAGATACAAACGTTGACTGGGTTGTGATGGATTCTTTATTACAGACACCTGCAGCACAAAAACCATCTTCTTTCTATGTTGGTGAGAGTTATAACTACTATCCATTATCCTTAGATGCAGGATAGGGTATAGATGGTGAGATTGTACATCCACCACTTGTCACATAGGAGGATGTGGAGGTGGCTAATGATGATGATGTGCAGTGTATGCTAGAGCACAGACATAGACGAACATGACATAGAAATATCCAGTATATGCCTGGCTATGGGATAGAGGAGTATCCACGTGAGAGGCATAGATTATGTTGATTATTTATTTATGATACATTTTTATGTGTATTACTATGATCATTTATAGAGTTCTAATTTTTTTAATAAGTGTCTTACTTTCATCAAATTATCTTCCAAAATTAATAATTTCTATTTGATATTCATTAATAAATATTAATACTCTGGATGAAAAGATCTATGAACATCAATAAATATTGAAAAATATTATTGATCTCAATGATTTGAATCCAAAAATCATGGAACATTATTCTTTATTTAAAAAAATTAAATTACATGAAGAAGAATTTCAATGAATAATGGATAATTTTGAGGAGTAGATGATTATGATTGAAGATCAAAAAGCGACAATATGTGATGTATGGAATTAGAAGTTCATTTGGATAATTTTGAGAAGATACATATTCAGAATTTATAAAAGGATAGATGTTCTACTGGTACAAAATCTTCACTGTAGGATTTTACTGTTAAAATACACCCATCATGTGATAAAATTATGGACATTATGAAAAATATTGATTTCATATTCTTCCAGAATAAGAAACAATTCTTAAGAGGGTTAATAATGTGTTAGCATATCAAAGAATAAGTACCGAAGAAGATCATCCTTGGTGAAGTTATATAAGTTTTCAAAATTGATATTTACGAGTGTTTCCCTTGAGGGGGAGGTAAATGAAGAAATATGAAATTACTACCAGAATTAGTATATCAATTAGAATCAATCCTAATTACTATAGAATGTTCAGGAAGATCATGTTATTGAAAGATGAATGTTTTTCTAAATCTCTCTTCCTTTGTTAATGAAAAATATACTGAATAAAAAGGGGTTGTAATTGAATTAATCAAAGACATAAGAGAAACATTCCTCTAGTAAATTGTATTGTCTCTTCTTTTCTATCAATCCATGCATTAAGAAAACAAAATCAGATGTAATGATTAATAGTAAATGGATGACTTCTCAAAATTATGATATGAAATTATAGATATATAGGTGGTTAGTCCCTCTACTAATAGATTCTTTTAATAGACAAATACAAGACTCGAGTGTTACTACAGATAATAGTGTACTTGGAAAGAGTAATCCAAATCTTCCAAACATGATTTTACCAATAGGTGATTTTCAAAAGCTTTCTCCTAGAGAAGTTATAATAAAGTTTATAGGTAAGGGAACCATGTCTTGTGGGCTCCCAAACTGTATTTTATTGAGGAAATAATATTTTTGACTATTTAATATTTATTTATATTTATTTATATTTATTGATATTTTATACATATTGATGATATTTTAATTTATAATATATTTTTATTTAATTGGTATTTACAAATATCGATGTTTTTTATTTTCATTAATAATTATTTAATGGATATCTATTATTCATGAATATTTAATAATAATTATTAACACCTATTAATATTTATTTAACATTTATTAATAATTAATAAATATTTATTTCTATTCATTAGTATTTAATTAATATTTATTACTATTTAATTTTTGTTATTGATTATTTAATTAATATTTATTAATATTTGTTTAGTATTAATGATTTTTTTATTTAACCTTTCTATAGGATGCATGAACGGGGTTCACACATCCTTTACAAACTTCATATAGTATGCGTGAACCTCGTTCATGCTTCCTAGTGAGGGAAGATGCGTGAATGAGGTTCACACATCTCTCCATGCCAAAGATGTATAAATAGAGTTCACGCATCTTGAGACCCATTTTAAAAAATATTGTTTAGCCTATCCCTTTTCGATAAAAAAACCCATATATAAAAAAACCCCCGTGAGTGAGTACATGAGGAGACCCTCGAGGAGATGTAGCTTGACGCGCTTGGCACCAACAGAGTGGATCTTCCAGAGGCACTCATGAACCTCAAAGTTGTAGTTGGTGGGAAGGATAGAGATGGAAGTGTTGAGTGGTGTGTCATTGAGAAAGGAATCCAGAATTTGGTTCTTCATAAACCTCTTCGATGTCGCCTGAACTCAATGCCTAGTTTGAGAGTCTAATGCATCGAAAGGTAGATCCAGTTTATCGATTTAATACTCTATTGAAAATTGAAATACTACTTCTCTCATATCCATTGCGTCTTATTGACAAATTATAATCAAAGACTCTGTAGAAGGGTAAACAAATCATGACAATGAATACAAACATATTCAAAGGAAAACTTCAATAATAAGACTAAAAAAATGATTGACATTTGAATCATTAATTTTATCTTTGATATAATATTTTAATAATCAATTTGAATCATTTTTTTAATTAATTAATTTAATTCTCCATCATTAATACCTAATATAAAATTTTATTCCATAATGATTCTATTAAATTTTTTCTACTATATGATACCCAAAAAATTTCTCAACCCGTATTCCATTATTATATACCACTTATTAGTGGTTTAAATATGTTTAATATTAATATGAAT
This sequence comes from Viscum album, assembly GCA_963277665.1. Classification (NCBI taxonomy): domain Eukaryota; kingdom Viridiplantae; phylum Streptophyta; class Magnoliopsida; order Santalales; family Viscaceae; genus Viscum; species Viscum album. Next base: position 987,198,414 of record OY728159.1, on the reverse strand, counting down.
TATTAAGTTTTCAAAATATGATTTTTTATTGAAAATAATAACTGATTTATAGCATTGTACGAATGCATGGGAGGTAATAGTTTTATCTATTTGATTGTTATCTTCCCACCAATGATATTATTAGGCTGTGTTGCATTATTATGTGAAGTTGGGCCTTATGGGATCATGTATCATTAATGCATGGAAGCTTATGTATAGTATTAAATCATAATTCCCTACTTTAATAACATGTCATATTTGTTTTCTTTCAGCAATAAATGTGCTAATGAAATTTCAACTTATTTGTTTCCAAATTAAAGTGACATCATTTCTCATTTCTATTTCAATTTTCTTTAAGACTATGTGTAATTTTTTTCATCAAATAAAAAGTTTTGGGATAAGGTTTTACTTGTTACATATGTTTAAGATAAAAAAATTTCATGAGGTAGATATTTACTAGGAAAATAAACCCATGTTTCTACAATTTGATTGTTAATAATTTTATTTGTTCATTTTAAAGAAAGTGAAAATCGACAAAATCGATTTATGTTGCTCTCATTGAAGTTCAACCTACCTTGAGGACTTGGGTGACAATACGAGAAATATTTTAAAATCATTTGGTTTTATGAGTTATCATTATTTTGTTTTGTACATACTTCTGGTGATTCATGTGAACATGTTGGTTCAATGCTGACTCATGCAGAAGTGAAGAACTCGTATATTGAAATCTTTTTTGTTTTTAAGTTGAAATTTATTTTCTAAATTAATTATTTGAAATCTTCATGTACTACTATACTTAAAATTATATTTTATATTTTTGTTTCATATCATTTTTATGATATTTATATACTGAATTGTATTTTAATGTAGTTTGAGACACTGATATACCGAGAGGTAGATCTGGTTTATTGATTTCATCTATAATGTGTTGAAAATTGAACTACTACTTCTCTCACATCCACCATAGCTTACAAACAAAGGAGAATAAAAGACTCTATAGAAGGGTTATAGTTAGGGTTCTCCTCTTCCCTCATTACCCTAACCCTAAATCTTCTATAGAGTCTTTGATTATCATTCACTTGTAAGCTGTAGTGGAGGTGAGATACATACTAGTTCAATTTTCAACACAGTATGAATGAAATCGATAAACCAGATCTATCTCTCGGCATATCAGAATCTCAAACTACATATAAATATAATTCAGTATATAAATATCATAAAAATATGATATGAAACTAAAATGTAAAATATAATTTGAAATATACTAGTATATTATGAATTCATAGAATTAATTTGGAAAAAATATTTGCAAATTAAAAAAAAAGATTTTAATATATGAGTTCTTCGCTTCCGCATGAGTTAGAATTACACCAACATGTTAACATGAATAACCAGAAGTATGTAAAAAACAAAATAATGATAACCCAAAAAACCAAATGATTTTAAAATATTTCTTGTAGTTTTAGCCAAATCCTCAAGGCAGGTTGAACTTCAATGAGAGAAACATTAATAAATTTTTTTTGATTTTCACTTTCTTTAAAAAGAACAAATAAAATTATTAATAATCCAATTATAGAAATATGGGTTTATTTTCCCTGTAAAATATCTACCTCATGGAAAATTTTGCTCTTAAACATTTGTAACAAGTAAAAACTTATCATAAAACTTTGTTTTAGATGAAAAAAGTTACAAATGGTATTTAACGAAATTGAAATGTAAATGTGAAATAATGTCACTTCAGTTTGGAAACAAATAAGTTGAAATTTCATTTTCACATTTAAAGTTCATATCAATAACTGAAAGAAAACCAAAATTACATATTATTGAAGTTGGGAATTATCCTTTAGTACTATACATAAGCCACCATGCATTAATGATACATGATCCCACAAGACCTAACTTCACATAATAATGAAACACAACCTAATAATATCATTGGTAGGTGGATAACAATCAAATAGATAAAACTACTACTTCTCCCATGTGTTCACACGATGATATAAATCAGTGATTATTTTCAATAAAAGAATCCTATTTTTAAAACTTAATAATTCATATTAATATTGAATATATTTAAACCACAAATAAGTGGTACATAATAATGGAATATAGATTGAGAAATTGTTTGGACATCATATAGTAGAAAACATTACGTAGAATCATTATGGAATAAAAATTTATATTGGAGATTCATGATGGAGAATTCAATTAATGAATTAAAAATTGATTCAAATGGATAATTAAAATATGAAATCAAAGATAAAATAAGTAAACTTAATTCAATATTACCTTCCTATAGAATCATAAAATTCCAGCCATTTTTTTAGTTTTCTTGTTGAAGTTTTCTTTTGAAGATGGTTGTGTCCATTGCCATGGTTTGTTGTATCCATAGAGTCTCCACACATTATAATATCATGTTGCACCGTATCCTCACCATCAAAATCATGCAATGGGGTTTTCTACAAAGAGAATGTATTTATAAGATTAAAAATAATATATTAGTGAGAACTAAAATAAGAGAATAAAAAAAAATCAAAATTTCAATAATAGCCTATTAAAAAGAATAAATGGATTGTATGTTTAAACATAGAAAATATGGAAAAACCAAAAAAATGCATATTTTTCAATTTAAAGGTTTCAATAAAAATAACAGTTAATCAAGAGTACAAATATACATGAGTAGATGAAATATGCATGGTTGATTTAACAAATCCAACGTCAATGATGAAACTAAATTGCAAAGATACACTACTCCAAAATACACCACTATTTCCCTATTCCATGATGTCTTATTTCTCTAAATTGTAGTGAAAATCCACCCTATCACCTTGTATGCAGTATCAAGACCTTTCATCCCAACACTGGAATTGTTTACTGATGATTTGTCATCCATTCCCATCCTCTGGTGGTTGCCTCCCAAATTTTATTCCTACCATTTATTTTAGAAATCAAAAAATTTACTCAGTTAAAGACTACTAAAAATTTCTACAAGCCTATCCTTTGAGTAATCATGCTTCTAGAAGGTGAAAATTGAAATAAGCATAAAAAATCCCATTTAATAAAAAATAACAATCAAAAAATAAAACAAATTAGATCAATTTCACTTAACAAAAACAATTCATATCATAATAGAAACATATCAAAAAATGATTAATTATAGATTTACGTCAATATCTAACAATAAAAATATATTTTTCTGTGTTCTAATTCCAAATAGAACATAGAGATAAAGTGTTGCTACTCTCCAACTTTAGTAAATCAGCAAACACTGAATTGAACCTGTCTATTAAACTTCCACGTAGCCTGCTCCTACATTAAAAAATAAATAAATAAAAATACTATAATTATAATTAGATGCTACTCCGAACATATTTAAAAAATATATAATCTAGAAATATATTCAAATCTTATTGAATACCCAAAAACAGAAACAATACAACTAATAAACTTTTTTTGTTTCTAATTGATGAGAGGTTTTTTTTTCTATACATGTATTTAAAAATGATGTAAAATATATCAAAGGAATGAATTCAAAATATTTATATATTCAATAGGCTATAGTTAATTTAATTTTATAAAATCATAATAAAAAAATTATTTACAATAGTAAATGATGTTAATGATGTCAAACAGATCCTTAGAAATATAAACATACCTTTACGTTCATCTTAAAAATTAAAAAATAGTGAGTATAGTAGCTTGACGATGAGGTGTGATATCAAAGGAGGTGTGATCTGTCTATGATAGTTGATGGATGGTGAGGTCCATAGATTCCATTAATGAAAACTAAGGATATGGATAAAAAGAAAAAAACAATGACCATAATGATAATATTAATAATATAAATAATGACTTATTTGTATTAATAATATAATTTTATAAAAAAAATGCATTGAAACTAACAGAATATAGAAATATAGAAATACCACACTTGAGTTTTTTTGTTGGTGTTTGGGATTTTAAATGGGGAAAATATTTTCCTATGAAATCCACTAAAACTCATGTGAATTCCTAATGATAGATACACCAAAAAAGTATTATAAAATCACAATTAATCATATAATATTAAATTCAATTATTATATTTGGAAAAAAAATGAGACGTACTTTAGGGAATAAGATGATTTTTTTTGATAATTTATAGAATATCAGTGAAAATTAACATGGTATATTTATGATGAAATGTATGTTGAAATAGTTCATAGCTGAATGCCAATGACCTTTGGGTATTTAGAGTTGTAGAAAAAAACTGATTGAACTGTTAGTTTATATAAATTTGTAATGACATATAACTGGAATGTTGGTAATTAAATAAATTTCCAAGTATTGTTTATTTATTCATATTCATTGAGAAAAGAAACATGAAATATATACCTAATATCAATTTCCATAAGGCCAAAATTTATATCCCTTGATTTCATCATGAACTACAGTAGAAAACAACATATCATCACATCAGAAATTCATAACAAATGGATTTATAAAATTTAAAATAGTACATAAAAAATTAAAAAAATCCATATAGAAAAAAATATAAAATAATAATGTTGAGAGCAAATAGTGAAGTAAATCAATAAAACATACCACATAAACATTAAATTTATATTAGATTCACACACAAAAATGTGTTCACTAAAAAATAATTCATATAACCATTGTAATATTTCACATAAAATAAATCATTCCAATTTAGAAACCTTTAAAATCCGAGATGAAGTCATCAAAAACTCATAAATACTACTAAATTAACAATAAATAAGAAACAAAACGAAATTGAAAACAAATGAAACGAAACATAATTTTTGTGGTATTTAAATGTATAAAAATATAGTAAAGATAATAGTCATGTAACATTGGTCTTACTACTACAATAGTTGTATTGATCAGATCATCTATGTAAATTTTAAATTTGAATCAAAACAATGAACCTATAAATAATTAAGAAAAAATTTAGAATTAAAAATTTAGTTAAAATTCATAGAAATATCTTTAGATAATTAAAAAAAATGAACTTATGAAGCCCATGACATTGAAATTAAGCATGTTGATAATACATAACTTGGATAATAAAGAATAAATCACCGTTGGAGTGGTGTACAACATACAACATATCTATTAACACATACACAACATGCCAAAATATGGTTTTCCATCATGTAAATCACCCTTGGTGCGGTGTACAACAGCAAGGACATAAAAAACAACTTAAACTAAAAAAAATCACTATGGTTGAGGGATTTTATATCACGTACCTAGATAAGAAATAGTTTGTTGATCCCTATTAAAATCATGGTTGGAAATACTAATGCTATTTTTGATAAAAGCGATCTCAGCTATTTATGAAGACATAAATAAAAATGAAATAATTACATTGATGAAAATTTACCTCGAATATTTGTTACCATTTCATTCAAAAACTAGAGATGCTGATAAAATCCACCTAAATAAAAATTTTAAGCTCATTGGACATCATTTTAATGACCATGTAATGTATAATAAAATTAGATATCATAAATAACATTACATTTTGAATAATATGAATCAAATAATGAAACAAAACAGAGATAAAAATATAGAATGGGGGGGGGGGGGGGTAAAAGTCACTGACTGTATCTGAGCTAAGTTGAAATAAGGGGGGAATAAATCTAAGAAGGATCATACCAAAGAGGTGGCCAGTTGATTTTGAGGTTATTACAAATAGATGCTGGCTAAGGATGTTCAAAAAAATTGATAGGAATATGAGGTATTGGATTCCGAATCATTGAATCCTAGGATGAATCCTACCTAATATGAATAAGTGAAGAACACCTAGCTTGCTAAGTGAACATGGAGGTAAGTGTGAAGTAGATCTCATATGGTGGAATCATGAGCACTCAGTGATGTCGATCAACTGAAAATCGAGAACCCAATTGGAAAACTTAAAATGGATCCTGAAGAATAATGCATTAGTACTACAGTTGTTGAAAAATATGACGAATGTGGGTAGATTGGTAGAGCGGCTAACCATGGGTGTCGACAGTGGTTGGTGAGTGGATGACCCCTAACTGATGTCCAGATAGGGAAGACAAAATTTGAGGGATAGATCAGGAGGGTTTCATGCATGAGAGGTTGGTCACCAATGGTATGTTAGGGAAGAAAGAATGTGGGATGGTATAGGAGTTAGACATCAAGTATATAGGAGAATAGGTAGATGCTGGAGCAGATCATTAAGCAAGGAGAAGAGCATCGAAATGGTATAGATTGCGGGAACCCTAGGTTGGAGAGGAATAGATTCATGAGAGTGGTCATTCTCAAGTGGAGTAAATGAGGGATCTAATTTTTTTTAGAGGGAAAAGAATGCATTAAGTGATGAAACATGTAAAAAGGTAAAGACAAATTTTAAGTATATAGTGGATATCAGCTCATTATTCAAATGTCAGCATTGTGTTTCTACTATATATGTATCAAAATTAAAAAAATATGACATTGGTTCCTAAAATCAAGAAACATAATTTAACAACTAAAAATACTACTCTTTAAAGTAAATCTAACTGATAATATGCAACACTAACAACATAAACCAATTTCAAGGATAATCGTTAGACATTAATTCACAAGTGAAACAAAAAACAAAAACATTGGCGTATCCAATTGCAAAAAATTTAAAATCAATAACATACATATGATTCATTAAAAAGAAATAGGTTTGTAAAAAATATTACCATCATAGGTTTCTAAAATATATAATTTATTTCAGCAATATAATATCAATATGATATAAATGAAAAACATGTGCATTTTTATGTATTTTATTATTGTTTTTTTCAATATATAACCATTATGCATTATGTATTTTAATCTGGAATATGTATTCTCTACTAGTTTTATATTGGGATCCCTTGTAAACAAAAACCATACTAAAATTTTAATAGGAGATGGTATAAACAAAGCAATAGATTTCCAAACAAAAGAAGTAACCTAACCTTAAGAATCTGGGAAAGAATGCACACATTTCAGAGTTTTGGGCGCATCTTGATGTGTTTCTCCTTTATATTATCACAGTGACTTCATTAAAAAAATGAAATTTTTAAAAATTTATGCTCTCTTTAGTCACAAGAAAAAATCATAAAAAACACAACTTAATAACAATTCTAATAATAACAGTGATAAAAAATGAATCAAATCATAAAATTTAGAATCAAAATACAACTTTTTTCCAATTCAACTTGAGAGGAATTTCACAGTAAGTTCTTAACTTTCATGACATTTAATAGCCCTACAATTTTAAGAAAAATAAAAATGAGTATAGTCAATGCCAATTGAGTAGTATTATTAAGAAGACATAAAATAACTAAAAATCATGGAGGTTAGAACACATCCCTGTGTACACATTTCCATCATGACTCTTTGATAGCATCTCTGTCCAGTTAATAAAGAGTTGATAAACAATGAATCTACACATTTTATTGAAATCATGGGGATATTCACATTTGTTTTTCAAAAATAAGAAACTAAAAATTAATATAGGAAACACAATAGCGTAGTATATAAAAAAGAAAAGGCACAGTCAACAAAATAAAGGATAAGTATATAATAAAATTATAAAATGAATGAAAAATAATTGATATAAATGAATAATTTGAAGAATTAAACCTGAAAATTATATATTTCATAAATAAAATAAATTGAAAAGTAATTGGAAAAAAGGAAATATTAAATTAATCTAAGATAATTTGGATAATTTTAATGATTCTGATAGAAGAAATTACAATAAATATAAATTTAAAAATTAAAAATGATTGAACTTCACACCTTTTCTAAAATTACCCCCACTCTAACCTCTTCTAAGTCACATCGCTAAATCATTTCAAATACTATTGTCAATGATGCTTGACCAGAAATCATAAATCAAATTAATGACATGATAAAAATACAAATTCAGTAATTGATGAAAAAAGTAAACCTATTAATTTTAAATTATCAAATAAAGAAATATCACAATTTTATCCTTTGTAATGTTGTTGATGTTGGATGATGAAGCAACATTAGCTAAATTAGAGATTCCTACCTTGTAGATCAAACATTAAACAACCAAACTTGAAACCACATCATATTACAGAAATTTGAGTAAGGGGCATGAGAAAATAATTCTAAATAAAGCACAACCCATGCTTGAAATGAGAAATGCATCACTTTCCAATCAGAATGTGGATTTTGTAATTTGTTGACCTCCATCACAAAAAAAATCAATGTTAGAGACAAATTTAACAAAGAGATCAAAGATCCACAACACATTTAATAATGACAAGATCCTATCCAAATAAAAATTCAAATAAAAAAACCTCAATAAAGGAAAATTAGAGAATCAATGAGACAAGGAATCAGGTCAAACATACCCTAGATGATGAAAATAATATTTGGAGTTTAAAATTAAAAACTCAAGAAAGTCTACCAAATCACTTAAATCAGAGGGCGATTGAGGGAAGTGATCCATGTCGTGACTTTAAAACAGGTCTCACAATATTAAAAATTTATGGAGGGGACGATAGAGAAAATTAATCCATCAAAATCTGTAAAGAGGATGCAAGATACTGCAGGAAACATAGGTTAATACACGGATATTCATAGATGAGAGACATCAGAGGCATAAGTAGGGGAATGGGTAGGGGTAGGGGAAGAGGTGGAGGCAGAGTCCATCCTGTAGAGGGTAGTTTTGGAGGGGAGAATAAGAAGGGAGTCAGGGAGGGAGTAAAGAAGGGAGGGAGATGGGGAGGGAGGCAGAGGTGGAGAGTGGGGTCACACAGGTGGAGAGAAGAGTCACAAAAATCCTAGGCCGGAGAGGAATGAGTGTGAGGAGAAGTGATAGAGGCAAAGACGTATGTGGGGGTGGAGGGGGAGGTGGAGGCATTACTGGAGAGTATAATCGGGGTGGGGAGCAGGATATGGGAGTAGGGGATGGGAGCAGGAGAGGGCAGTCAGGGAGGGAGTCAAGAAGGGAGGGAGTTAGGGAGACGATGGTGGAAAGCAGAGTTGTGGAGGTGGAGAGTAGGGTTGCCAAAACCTAGGTTTGAGATGGAGGCAGAGTATAAGGCCCCAACCTTAAACCTCACTTAATATTGAATTAAATGAATAATTCACATTGAGGATCTTTTCAGGTTTAGAGTTTTAGAGAATTAGGACATAACTATTACATCTCAAAATATTACAAAGTAGAAACTTCTACTAAGTTTCCATAAAATAAAAACTCTTAAAAAAACATGTCTAGTTCCATATTTTAGGTAGCATGAATTTCCCTTGATCCCATACTTGACCCTATTCCACGTTAAGTCCCGTGAAAAACATTTCAAAAACTTGGGATGAGCATAAAAATCTCAGTAAGGGATACACAAAGAATGAAAACCGTTAGTTTTTTCAAAACAACAAGTAAACCATGTATACTTCAACAAAGTAACACTTTTCACCTTTTTGAAGTAGTAAAAACTCTTCACTGAATATAAGTTCATTACTTCCCCTTCTGTAACCAAAATATTACCATAAAAACCATATAAATATCACATAACATATAAAGGTAACTTGGGACATAAACATACTTAAGTGGAATAACCATAAGGTCGACTTCCACACATATCACTTAATGGAATAGCCATTCGGGCAACTTCCATACATACTTAATGGAATATCCATACGACCGACTTCCATACCCAATGCATTGGAGGTTATAACGTAACCACCCGTCCTGGTATTCACGGCACCACCCGTCATATGGTTTATCACGTAACCACCCGTAAAATGTCCAAGTACCATTATAAAATTATAACACATAAAACCAACATAAAGGAATGATAACATTACCACATTTCAATCAAAATATATCATTTAAATATATTGACATAATAGAATCATTTATCAAAACCATTTTCAATACCAAAATACAAAAAAAAGTATATGGTATTTATTTTATTTTAAAAACATTACTGCTTGTTGAGGAAGCCAAAGATCAAAAAATACTCGCGGCGGCGGAAAAGGTCGTTGTCACCTCGTACGTAAAAAGAAACATTCGTTTTTGTCGTTTAGTAAAACGCTTCGTAGAAAAAAAGATTCCTTTTGAATAAACATAAAAGTCAAAGGGGTTTATACACTGTATAAAAGAAGGTTGTGTATAAAACAAAATATGTCTCAATGAATGAAGATTGAGACGAAGACCCTTACAAAGACGGTATCCTTGGTTTAAGGATAAATCAATTGCATAATTATGTGTGAAAAACGAATACACCAAATATAAGTGGATATTAAGTGTAAAACAATCAGAGGTTATTCACACATATTCATAGAACAACATATTCAAGGATTACAAGTTTATCCCAAAGAATCAAATTTGGGTTAAGAAGTTCCCTTGCAAAAATTTGACAGCCTAACGACGTCACTTCAAAATTCAGAAAAAGAGTTGATGAGAGATAAAAAAGGGTATCTCATCACTTGGACATAAAATTTACATCAATAAGGATATATGATAACATATCCCAACATAATAATATGTGAATTAAAAGACCCAACAAAATAAGTCTTTTAAAAAGAGGAGGGTGAAAGGTTCCCTTACCGACTTGGGTATCTTTCGAAACATACACCCCATGAAAGAAGGAAAATAAATAATTGATGTAAATACTCATAAACGAAAGTATATTACACAAGAGTATAATAATGGGAAGTAAATACACCACTCAAAGGAAATTGTGGCAAATGGAACATAAATCTCATGGGAATAAAAGTGAGATGAAAAATCCCTTACGAAAACTCGGCAGCCTAACGGCGCCACTTAAAACTTCCAAAATGGATTGATGAGAGAAAATAGGGTCTCTCATCATATTAACATAAAGTTTACATAAGAGGAATATAAAATAAAATCCCCCAACATAACAAAGAGGAGCTTAAAAGAAGTGACATAAAGAAGAGTACTTAAAAAGAAGGAGAGAGGTTAGATCTATTACGAAAATTCGGCAGCCTAACGGCGCCACCCAAAACTTCCAAAATGGATTGATGAGAGAGAATAGGGTCTCTCATCATATGAACAATAAAAATTACAGTAAGAGTAATATAAAAGAACATCCCAATAACAAGAAATATGATCTTTAAAAGGAATGACATAAAAGAGCATACTTAAAAATAAAGAGAGGAGTAGGATCCCTTACCTCGGGTCCGACTTGACTCGATCGTTCTTTAACGTGCTGAATAATAAACTTGAGTTAATTTATATTTTCTTAAGAACCTTTTTCAAGTTCATTATTCCTTTTATATCACTTATTTCCATTTTATAAACATTATGTAATCATTTAAGTTAATAATGTTTGTTTTGTCGATATTTGGTTCTTAAGTCGAAAGTGAACTTCTTACAATTACATGTTGTTCGTGTGGTAAAAGGTTCATTATATCCATAATGATATTCATTATTTGGATATCATATATATCATATATATCCATCATATACATGTATTTATAATATTACATAATCATTTAGAGGTAAGAAATGAAATACACCGTTCATGGAGATGGTAAGCTGTACGTACGCATGAACGCTACTTTCATTTCTTTGTCATATTAATGGAATTACAACTAAATGAGAGGTATGTATATTTTAACTCTAGAATTATATTCATCATTTAGATGTATCATTCATCATATATATCCATTATATACATGTACTTATAATAGTACATTACATTTGGGGATAAGAAATGAAATGCACCGTTCATGGAGACAGTAAGCCGTACGTACGCATGAACGCTACTTTCATTTCTATATCATACTTTAATGGAAATAAATAATAATGATATAGAGTTATATTATAATTCCAGTATAACATAATATATAATAACTTTAAATCCATCCTTTATACATCCCACATATGGCATTAACGAATCAAATCACTTTGAGGGGGCGGTAGTCCGCACTTCCTAAAATGAAATTATCATGTTTACCCACAATGGAAACCATAAAGGTATGACAAAAAAGAAAAATACAGAATCTTAAGTAAAACATAAACATATTATATATCATATATAAATATAGTGACATCTTAATGGCCACCTTTGAAGGTGTTATATGAGTGTTGAACAACCATCGTTTCGTGAGGCAGAAATTTTCCATCCACGGAAAGAGTATGTTCTTTAACCATTAGATGTAGGTGTGTGTAAGTGTAGCTCGAATACTTCTTATAAAAACATCCTAGTATATTGAAGATACTGGAGTTGTTATAAAAGAAATGAATAAAAAGAGTTTAGGGGGTTGGAGAGGCAAAATAAAACAAAAGGACTCAAGTGAAGACATTACCTTAAAATTGGGTAACTCCCTTTGGTTTGAGCTAAAAGGCTTCCTTGGGAAGACTTATGCCAAAAGTGAGGCCTCAAGGAGTTAGATAGGGATGTTTAGAGACAAAATGGGTAGGGTTTGGCCGAGCCAAAGGCTTTAGTAGTGTGGGTAAGGAGGTAGAGGTGGGGGCCTTTTATAAGAGGAGAGGAGGGGCACTCTTGTAATGTTACAAAATGTTACTTTATTTCCAAAAGAGTTTCGGATTTTAAAGGTCACACATTGATGTATTTCTAGGATAAGGTGATAAGGGTTCGAAATCCACTCATCCAATAGGTTTTGGACATGTGTAGGTCTTAGATATTACATTATCTTTCCATTTTATTTAAATCGTTAAATAATGAGGTCATCGCTGCATCATCATGATGTCATAAATAATTTAATTTATTTAATGTCTAAAAATTATAAAAAAATACCATGGTGTAGGAAATATTTTTATATTTCCAATTACTATTTATAGTAAAAAATATGACTTATATAACCCCATGTAAAAATTGTTTTAGTAAAACATCTCATGTTTTTGTCATTTTTACTTTAACATTAAATAAAAAGGTATTTATGTCATTTTCCAACCAAAGTGGCTCCATGGGGTCCCCAAGTTGACCCATGGATTGTCTTGGTCGGACATGACACATACAATGAGGGTAGGACATGTGTCTAGGTCATTTAATTTTATTAAAACATTATTCTTACCTTAAACTACACTAGTTACCTCTAATCGCGATTAAAAACTTAATAAGTTACTATTCACCAAAAAATTATTTTTATCTCATTGAACCACATTTTACTTCTTAATGACAACCATGTATGTCGGATTTTTGAAATTAAAAACACAAATATGGAAAAATTTCATTTAAACGGAAAAATCAGTTTTTATAAGTACCACTTAGTGGTTTCACTATTCATCAAAAATTGAGGTTTTTCAGAAAATTACCAAAAATTCACCCTAAGATATATTTGATATTCCGAATTCAAAAATGATTTTATTTTACAAAATTCAAAACACATAAGTTGAATTAATTAATTTAATAATTAATTCCCGCTGTCAAAACAAATAGCGTGTTTTTATGAAACAAAATGTATCAAAAAATTGACACTAGTTTAAGTCCGATTTCAAAGTGAAATTAATCCCAAAGACCAAAATTGGATTATATGGTAAAAATATATTCTAATTTAACTTTAAAACCAATTCAAAAGATAATATAATCATATAAATAAATTAGATTAAAAAGAGGTTTTGAATGAAAATACAACATTTTTCACTATTCATTAAAAATTGAACTTTTTTGAAAAAATACCAAAAATTTACACAAAGTAAATTTTGATGTCCCAATTCTAAAGAAGAATTTTATTTTGTCAAATATAACAAATACCATTGTCAAAATTTTTATTTAAAAGAGGTTCTCCATCAAAAGGCGGTTAATCGACCTTTTAAAGAATATTAGAATGTTTACGCTTAAAATTGGATTCATTCGCATTTTTAATCCTCTAACATTTATTGTAAAAAGTAAAAATATTTGAAAAACATATATAATCATTTTTTAGTTAGTTCTGTTCATTCCTGCCATTACAACGGCTAGGCGTTAACTACTATTTAAAATAATATTATTTTATTATTAGAGTGAAACGTAGGATTCCCAAGAAACTCGTTGTTGCGTGTTGGGTACGCCATCGAGCATAGCATCCCCTTTAAAGTAATATTAATATTTTATTCACAAATATGGATAAATATAAAAATGTCATATTCTTTATTTACCTGGGGTCTTACACAGAGTGAGTGGGTCATCATGAGTGGACAATATTTTGGAGCACGAAAATTTTTGGAGGGAAAAAATGAAAGGGCGGATAACACATGGATTTGAAAATAATCAAAGTTTAATATATATTGTAGATTTACAATATTTCAAACAAACTTTTAATAAGACATGAATGTGGATAAAATAACACTGAGTATAAGGTAAAACACAAATAATTTCTTTAAATGTAAAACCAAAACAAATCACGCGTTTCCATAATTAGTCCTCCATACAAGAAAGATGATGGGTTTTTGAAAAGGATAGCATTTATCAAATTATAGTGAAAGCATCATCCAAAACCTATATAAAACATATGAACTTTCTATTTTTTATTGGGTTGAATAAATAAATAAAGAAAAACATACCTTCTTCTCTATTGATCCAGTGTGTCCAAACTCCACTACATGAGCTTGATAACAATCATTGAGAAGTAGTTAATGAGATCCTTCTTCTTAGGATATCCACATGGTTGAAAAAAAGGGTTTGGTTATTCTAGAGTTCTTACTTTAAGTTTTATGGTGTTTGGATGTGTCCAAGAAAGGATGGGTAAGTTGGAGTGCGGTTTTCACTGAAACATCAGTTGGAAGAGGGTGGTTGCGGCATGAGCTGGAAAGTTGCAGTGAAATATAGTTTTGGAGATGGTCTCTAGTAGCGTGAAGGATCGAGATAAGGGTTTTGGTTTCTATGTCAATATGAAGGTAGTTATGACATAGGATTAGATTTTTTTTTGTAGAGATTGAAGGTTCAGGATCTTCTCTCTGCATCCTGAGGGGTCACTGTGGTGTGGGTGTAGGTCACATAGTGGAGCTCAGAGGGCCATATTTTCATGTCTCTACTATTTGGGGGACTATTGTGGCATAAATAATAGGTTGCACCACAACATTACCCAAGTTTTATAGGATATGAGGGAGATATATGGGGATTGTGCTATGGATTTCATAGGGAGGTTGGACTGAGACCCCTTGTAGTGTAGCCTTTATTGTTGTAATGTAGTTTTGGTAAAAACCCTAGTGGTTAGGGTGTGGTCAAGAGGGTTGGGTTGTGGTATTATCTTTTAATAAAACTATATAAATTTGACACCCATCTCGAGTTTATCACATTTTCATGATTCTACTTTGAATGATAGGTGACCCAAGGACCTATTTTAGAGACCATTGAGCCCCCTTTTCTAGGCTTTAATCCCCAACTTTTATAGATTGATTCATGGTCATCCAAGGCAAGTTTCTTCTTCTTCATTGGTTATGTTCTCTCCACCATGCTATGTATGATTTTTTCCTTTGGTTTTCATTGGATTTTTATTTATTATTGATAGTGGATCCATTGTAGGATGTTCATGGGGATCATGAGTTCCTCATGGGAGAAGTGATTTGGTTATTTTCTCCTGTTCTTCTGTTCTTTCTTAGAGAACATTGAAAATTTTATATCGAGGTAGGGGATTCATGGATTCTCTTTATTTTATGTGTCAATGTTGAATTATCATGATTTATCTTCTTTTGGTAATTGAGGAATCAACTTAATGAATATAATAATCTAGAAATAAAATGAATGATGGAATATGCAATGAGATGTAGTGATCGTATGTGGTTATGCTATGATTTGATGCCTCATGATATTTGTTAGATAATGTGTTATATGTTTTCCTTGATTATGAATTTTCTTTAGTGTCATTGATATGCTAAAATCAATTAAACGAAACAAATATAGTAAATATTAGTTGGATAATTGTTGGGCAAAAATCACTCAAGGTATCATTGAAGCATTTTTGAGGTAATTGTGTTTGTTGACAAAGCGGACCTCCATGCTGACAGAGCAGACCACGATGTTAATTTTTTTGACAAAGGGGGTTTACATAGTGGTTTGTCGAACTCCATAGATATTGTTGAAAAGCTATGTTGATAAAGAATGATGACAAAGTAATGGAAGATCTTAAGACGGTACGAAAAGAATAGATCTAAGGTGGCGCCGTTATCCAGTGTTTACCAAATTTTTGGGCCTCAAAATAAAAAAATGGGGAAACAAGTTTTTGGAAAAGGAATTTGTGTGAAAGATCTATGGTGGTTTGGAAACTTGCATTCATGGCATGGTTTGGGAGAAGAACATAGAAAAATGGAAAGGGCATGAGGTGCGTGAAAGATTTGAGAATTGACACGAAAGAGGTGGTTGCGTGAAAGATTGGAACATTGGTGTGAAAGAGGAGGTTGCACGAAAGAATCTTGAACGCCTAAGGTGACTTCAAATGGGGTTTTGCGCACCAAGAATGATTCACAATACAAACATTGAAAAGTGGCAAAAGAAAGAAGCACATGAAAGATTCAAGTAGGGCGCGAAAGAAGAGGTTGGCGCGAAATAGACTTATGCGCTAAAGGCGACGTAAAATATGGTTTTGTGTGACACGATAGGATCTTGCATGAAGCATCAAAGTTTTTGCGCGCATGGGTCAATGAGGTCTATAAATAATAGGTGAAACCCTCACATTGGAGCATCTCAACACCTAGAGAAAATATGATCACCGGATCATGTAAGAATTTCACTCAAAGGGAGCTACGCGAAAGATTTTGAGTTGCGCGCAAGCTAAGACAGTTGCACATAAGATTTGAGTTGCGTGAAAGATTGAAGTTTCATGAAAATGGTGTTTCGTGACAAAAGTTTAATCTTGCGTGAAAGGAATTAAATTTGAGTGCCAGACGCAGTGAGGGTTGCATGAAAGATTTGGGGTTTCCCGGTACACCCGGTGCAAAGAGAGATTCATCTACGGGTGAAAGTTGGACGTCAACAGAGCATCTATCAACAGTTAAAGATGAATATTTCATTAGAGATAACGAAGAGACCTATAGGTCTATAAACTGTGTGTGGATCTTCTGATGAAGTAGTGAGAACAATTCAGTTGAGAGGGCAGTGAGCTTTTATATCGTGATTGGTTGTAAACCAGGAGGGATAGTGGGTCTGCTTAGAAATTGCAAACAGCAGTGCACTTATAGTGGAATTGGTACATCGACACACTGCCAGGGTATTCTCCTTGGATTTAGCCCAATGAGGGTGAACCAAGTAAAATTTTTGTCTCCTATGCATGGTTTAAGGTTTATTCATACTTTGCAACGGGGAGGAGTGAGAATAGGGTTTTGTATAACAACAAAATAAGATCAAAAGGGACAGTTGTTTTAATCTGTCATACCCTGATTCACCCCCCCTCTCTGGGTATCTAGCCTAGTGGACCTAAAAATAATGAAAGAGGATTTTGAATTTAATCATCTATCTTCCTTGAAAACCATTGAATGTGAAAGTATTTCTTTAAGCATGTTGATGGTTGATCCATAGATATTTTTAACCATTGATTATAGGTTTCTTATTTCTCAAACCTATGCATAATGAATTAGTCAATTCAATCCAATAATGAAAAAGGTTTTTGTTGGAATTAAAGTGTTTGGGGATATTTTGATCCCAACCTTACTGTTATACCGTGGTTGCTAATCTTGTATGCTTGATGTTATGGTATTGGTTTCCCCTGAGTTTTCTATGCTGAAAATTTCTGTTGTTTACATGTATATATATGCTTTAGGATAGTAGTTCCTTGACGCTATTTGATTTTTGGGGTTTGGAATAGTTGGAATAAATGACACATGTTGAGAGCAGGTCTTGCTTATTACTTATTTTTTGAGATCGGGGTATATGGCATTGGTTGAGAGTAGGGTTTAACTATTCTCCCAATTTTTGTTTTGGGGTTATTGTTTGGTTAGGTTTGAGAGTAGGGATTTCCTGATTTGTTTATTTCTTGATAGTTGGTCACTTGATGTTTGATTTTTGTAAAATCCAACTACCTACTGCAATTGGCCTATGCACTATAAGTGAAATTTCATAGTGGTATTTCAGGTCGATTCCTAGACTACCCAGTTTATATAATGGTAATTGAATTAATAATAAACTCATTGGATGAATGTTGATGTTGGTAATGTTGAATAAAGTAAACAATGGGAAAGTTGGAATTGATGCTCGAAGAGCATGGGTTGGAAATCCGGAAATTGAAATGAATGATGAAAGCATGTTGGATTGTGATGAAATTATATGATTAGAATATAATCTGTAATGGAATAAATGAATGATTTGGGAATTGTTAACTTCTGAATGGAAATGATTACTGATGTTGATCCTTGATGCTTGTGTGCATACATGAAATCTAGTTTCTAAACCTCAATAGTGGAAACTAGGTGTCATGTGGGACTATAACTGTAGTTAAGTCTTAGGTTAGGTATTTCCGCTCAATATGGTCATGTGATAAACTATTCATTATATATTATGATTTTATATAATCCACCCCCTGATTTGGGAAGGAAGCCGATGCCCAAATAATTTGGGTTCCACGTGTTTTCCTCACTATTTAGGTTGGTGAGGGAATGGATGGTTGACTTCTACTTGTTCCCCACTCTCCCTTCAAACATAGCATAGTGTGTAGGCATATTTATGTTATGATGGATTAAGGTATAGGCCATGTGTCTGCACAGGTTATGATGGATCTCAGGTGAACAATACATGTATCACTACAAAAAAGAGGTCTTAGCGGTGGTTTACATGACTACAAAATTGGGTTCTGACAATTATAGTAAAGGGACATTAACAGTGCTTATAAAGTTCTATCTACATAAGTGATGTTAATGGAAGGACTTCAACAACACTCCTAAAAAGTGATGTTAAAGAGGGTAACATTATATTTTTTTTCAGACCTCTATGAGTCCGACCCCTTTATCAGTGCTTCTACGACCCATTTAACAATGGTACACCCCCCTTTATTAGCGTTTTTACCCCACCGCCCCTTTAACAGTGCTTTGCGAATTTCCAACCTCCTGCGCACACATACATTTGAACCCCACACCTCTCATTTGAAGATGGAACACCTTTATCACTGCACCTTGTTGTTTGGTTGTTTGTTTAATGATATTTCTGTTTATTTATATATATATACTTACATATATATTTTTTATTCGTATATATATATATATATATATATATATATATATATATCTATTTAAATACTTTTGTAAAAAATATGTGTGTGTTTGATATATATATACTTATATTTATTTAAATATATTATATATTATATTCATTTATATATATTAGAATATAATATAAATATATATCTGTTTATTAATACACACATATATGTATATATAAACATTATATATATATTTATAATGTAAAAAATGGTTAGATATTGTTTTAAATACAATTTTAGAATATGTGTTTATTTACATATATTAGAATATACAGATACATATACATATATATTTGTAAATTATTGACACACACATGTTTATATATAAACATTAACTGAATAAGTATATATAAACATATTAATGCATTTGTATAAGGTAAATAAAATAGATAATTTTTTAATTTAAATAAAATGAATAATAAATATTTATTTTATATATTTAAAAATAAATTTTTAAATAAATATGTTGATATATGTATTTATACAAGTGATTTATTATAAGTATATGAAAATATACATATATTTAATTATAAATAAAAATACATTATGAAATATGACAAAAATTTAAAAACCATAATATCTATATGAACATAAGCCCTGGGAATAAATTCAATCCCCACCAAAAAAATACAGTAAAACCCCCTTAAAAGATGCTGAAATTCCATAAAATGTTAAAAATTTGGATACCCCGACTAAAAAATAAAATTTGTAGGCCTTCTGAGATTTTTTTGGCCTAAAAAACATAACCAGGGATTTCTTAGTCACCAAGGCATAGATCTCATCACATTCTTTGATTTTATATATGGTAGAACCCAAACAGACACCTGTATAAAAAGTTACAGTCTTTTGAAGTTCAAGTCATGTTTTTAACTTATATTTGACCGTTCATTAATTCATTTAATTTTTATGTCATCCAACTATTATTAAATGACTATTAATCTATAATAATTATCAAATAACTAATTAATATATTTTTTAATTATTTCATAAGATATTTTCACTAAATATCTCATATATTAATTGTAAATGTCTATTTAGCCTTATTTGAAACATATTTTAAAATATATAAATATATAAATTATATTTATATAAATATAAATATATTTATATATTAATATATATATATTTTAATGAAATATTTTTTATAATATATACCCTTTATCAGTGCTAGAAAAAAACCCTCACAAAGGGTGGGCCTTTATAAGCGCTAGAAAAAAAGTGCTGATAAAGGGTGGCCTTTATGAGTGATTTTTTTCGAGCACTAATAAAAGACCCCCTTTATTAACATTTTTTTAAAAGCACTGATAAAGGCCCACCATTTACCAATTCTTTTTTCTAGCATTGATAATGGGGGGGGGGGCTTTATCAATGCTTTTTTACAAGTGATGATAAAGGGACCCCTTTAAGAGTTCTTTTTCTAGCACTAACAAAGAGGGTCTTTAACAATGATTTTAGATAGTGCTGTTAAATACCTAGTACTGAATAAATTTTTTTTTGTATTAGTGTTTATTATAGGAATTTCTAATAATTTCTGCTAAACAAATTGTATTAAATAAAATTTATAATATAGTAGTGGTTTCAACGAAACTTCCGCAAATTTTTTTTATTATTTAGTGGTATTTTTGTTTAAACCACCACTAATCTTTAAAAAAGAACCAATACCCAACCCCCAACACTACCTGAAACCCTAGACCCTCCACACGATCCCTTGGCCCCGATGGCAACCGCCCCTCATCCCCACCTCTCCCGGACACCGATAACCACCCTCCCCCTCGACTACACCTCTCCCCAATGCTAGTGATCTCCCCTCCCCCTCAGCCCCGCCTCTCCTCGACAACGAACCCCTTCTCTTCGATAGATCACCTCTCCCCCCTAATCCCACATCTCTCCAATGACTCGCCCCTTGACCCTGATGATGAATACCCCTTTACCCACCTGTTGTCCAATGAAAAACCCACAATAACCCCCTGCTTCTTTACGGTGATCCCCAACAGTGGACCCTCTTTTCCTTTTCCCGATGAGTGCAATCCCCAATCATAAGGTACAATTTTGTAATATTGTATTATTTTCTTGGATATATCATTAGGAAGTATATAATATTGTATAATCAAATGATAAATGTTATCACCCAGTAATCCTATACACGTAACAATCATTAATTCTTGTTACAAATGAGGATCATTATTCATTTATATGGTGATTTCTTATTCTTATGTGGGGTTATAAATAGCCTATAACCGCATGATTCATTTATCATTTATGAATTCTTGGTGAATAACCCTTAGTGATTTTGGGATAATGGTTAATCTGAGGATGCAAAACTAATTGTTTTTATTTATTATTCACTAAAGTTTTAGTATTCTTCTTCCACACTAGCATGATATTTTCTAAGTAAGAACATAATGAGTATACTTTCATGTTAACCATGATTTTGTATACTATATTTATAGAATTATAGGATAGATTTGGTGATCAAGCTAGATGACGTTGGGTGATGTTTAATTTTTATTTTACTTGTTTGATTAACCATTTATATCTTTTTATCTGAATGTATGGGGATGAGAGTGAAAATTCAATACCTATGGATAAAATTTGGATTAATTTACCTTAAAACACACCTCAATATGCCAAGGGTTTGGAATAATTTTTATATTATTCAATTAAAAATAGATCAGTGGATGATAGAATTAAATGTATGTATCTCGATCATAAATTCAAGAGATGGTTGACTAGAAATGATGTATATGATCATTTTATATTGAAATAGTTTCCTACTTGATATGTATGTTGGATTTGGCATGGTGGATCAAATGTTATGGAAAATCAAAACAATTAAAATCCTATCAATGAAATACAAAGTGACCCACTAGAGTGGAATTCATTTCAAAATTTGATAAATTAAGGATTTGAATTTTCAGGATACAATATACAAGATTTTAATTTATCAAAAAAACCTTCAGTTGAACCCAAGTAGGTTATTCTTACTTAGAACTTCAATAACAAAAAAAAACGAGTTTTATGAATTAGTTGAACATGGGAAACAAGAACTGTATAAAGGGTGTGGAAAGTATTTGAAGTTGTCTTTTTCTACTTAAGTTGTTTCATATCATGTGTCTCTATGGAATTATTTGAAAAGTAATGTCCATTATTTTAGAGTTTATTTATGATGCATTTAGTGAAGCTAATATCCCTACATCATTCTATGATATGAAGAAAGTCATCAACAAACTTGTACTTGATTATAAAAAGATACATGCATGCCCTAATGATTGCATGATTTACTAGGGATAAGATTATGATAAATAATAATGAATAAGATTTCATACAAGCAGATGGAATTCAATGAAAAAAATGAGAGTATAAATCAATGCAACCCTAGGAAGAAATAGAATAAGAAAACTCCTATAAAGTTATTGCGTTACTTTCCTCTGAAACCATGCTTGAAAAGATTATTCATGTCATCTAAGACTGCATATGACATGAAGTGGCATGCTCAGTATAGTAAAGATGTCTTGATGAGACATCAAAAAGATTAAACATTATGGAAGTTGTTTGATTTGTTATATCCATATTTTTCTTCAGATCATAGGAATATATGTTTGGGATTAGATTATGATGTTTTTAAACCTTTTGTCACTTTAAGTACTAATTATATAATTTGAATAGTTGTTTTGATCCCCTATAATATACATCCATGGATATGTATGAAGGATAATTTCTTCATTATTTTGATGATTATCCCTAGAAATAAAATTCCTAGAAATGAAATTTATGTATACCTTCAACATTTAATCAAAGATTTGTGAGAATTATAAGACGATAGCTTGGAAATTTATGATGATTCAATGAGAAAACTATTCAAAATTTATGATGCTTTAATGTAGAAAATTAGTGAATTTCATGGATTAGGAAATTTATCTAGTTTGAATACTCATACTTGTTTGGATTGTCCAGTTTTTAATTTGGATTTTAAACCTCAATTATTACGTCATAGTAGAAAATGGATTTTTATGTATCATCATAGATTTCTTGAAGCATATCACAAATTTAGGTTTAATAAGACTCAAGTCAATGGATATATTTAATTGAGAAATCCAGGAAAGGTTTTATCTGGTTTAGAAATCTAAGGAAAATTAATGAATGTTACTAAAGAATTTGGAAAGTGTATTTTGTTTAAAGAAGGTGGGAAAAGGTATGAGGTATAGTATCAGAAATATATGTAACACAAAAATGGAAGAAAAAGAGTATATTTTTCAAAATTCCTTATTTGAAGTTTAATTTGATATATCATAATCATGACATAATACGTATTGAGAAGAACAACTGTGACAATGTAATTTTTAAATTGCTTAATGAGAAGGGTAAATCGAATGATCACCTTAATAATCATAAGGATTTGAAGTCAATGAATACAAAGCATGGTTTTTGGGAAAATTAGAATGGAAAGTATCCTTTGACTATTTTTATAATGAAGAATCCCAAGAAAGATGTATTCCTTAAAACTTTAAAGAATGTAAAAGCGCTAGATGGATATTCAAGTAACATATCAAGGTGAATTGAATTAAAACATAGAATGTTACATGGATTGAAAAGTCACAACTCTCATATTCTGATGGAGTATTTGTTTTGATTGGTATTGCATAATATGTTACCTAAAAAAGTAACCGTTGTTTAGTTTAGTTTATTGCCTTTTTAGAGAGAATTTTGGAAAAAATCTAAATCCAACTGAGCTTGATAAACTTTATGAAATATTTTTTTGACACTTTGTCATTTGGATATGTTATTTACTCCTTCATTATTCATCATAATGATTCATTTGACTGTTCATTTGGTTGAATAATCAAAAATTGGTGGATCAATACACTATTGATGGATGTATCCAATTGCAAGGTACATTGATATTGTTTTTATTTTAATTGGTGAATTAAATTTTATCAAATCATTGTGTAAAATTATTTTATATGTTTATTATTTTTTTCATCAGGTACTTAGGTCATTTGAAACCATATGTGAGGACTAAAATTCAACTAGAAGTCTCTATTGATGAAGGTTATATATCTGAAGAGTGTTTGAACTTTTATTCAAGTTATTTGGATGGGATTAAGACTATATTCAATTAGGTTGGATGCATTGAAGACATATCCACTAATTCTCATTCTGAAAACCATTAATCTTTATTTCCAACTATGGGATGACCAATTTCAAAGGGGTCAAATTTTATATTGATTGAATTGGAGTTTTTACAAGCACATAGATATGTACTACTCAATAGTCTTACTATAGATCAATTTATCGAAGAATTGATATTACAAACAAAGTGGCGACTAAGGGGTCAAGATTGAAACGATATGTACTTAGAAAAAGATATTAATAAGGAGATTATAGAATGGTTCACCTGTCATGTAAGTATATACTAATATTCATATTATTGATGTGTAGTTATTTTTTCTATGTTAAAAGTAAAACCTTAAATATTATTTTCTATATAATGAATGTTTTAGAATTGAGTTGAAATATTAAATGATTTGAAGTTTTTGGCTCGAAGTCCTCTAAGGAAGGCTAAGATATTCAATGCCTAAAATATTCATGAATTTAGGTTTTGTAAATTTTATCATGAAGAAGAGTTGACAACTCAAAATAGTATAATATTTGCACTTGCAAAGGTGGGATACTATGGAAAGTTGAATGATATAATTTAATCAAACTATTAAGGTTAGTTTTCAATTGTCTTATTCAAATTCAAGTGGGTCAACATTAATAGGGGTATAATAGAAGATTCATTAAATTTTAATTCTACCAACATCTCTTGCTTGATCCATATCAGTTAGTGTAGAAAGCATGATCCATTTATATTGGATTCACAAGCGAAGATGGTTTATTGTGTGGATTGTAAAATACATGAAGGTTGAAGTGTTTTTGTACACTTAAAAGAAGATATGATTATATGAAATGGGCGAAAAAGATTAATTGGTACTTTGTTACAGTGAATGTCATCAACCACAAAATATTGAACAATTTTTCCTGATAACATCGAAACAACAGAACTTGAAAGAGAGGGTGAAAATGAAGAACTCATCACAATGGAGGCTAATAAAAATGAAGATAATGAAGATATGAATAATTGAATGTATAAATTGATATTGAAAATATATTAAAATTTCTCATTGATAAGTTTTTCGTACATATATAAATTAATCTATTTTTTTATAAAAACCTTTTAGTTTTGTATTTTTTATATATTTAATATATCTAAACCATTTTAATTACAATAATACAGAGGGAAAAAAAATTTCAAGATACTAGCTGATCATCATCTCAGAGCACATCACCACTCTCATCAGCTTTAGTGGATCCAAGTGATTCTATTGGACCTGAGACTACCAGAGAGCTAGGCATTTCCCTA
This sequence comes from Viscum album, assembly GCA_963277665.1. Lineage (NCBI taxonomy): Eukaryota > Viridiplantae > Streptophyta > Magnoliopsida > Santalales > Viscaceae > Viscum > Viscum album. The sequence continues at coordinate 987,172,911 of OY728159.1, read as the reverse complement.
GATTTTGTTGGTAGACCACCACCTGATTCACCTATAGTGATGGAGAAATTGGTCACCCCTCCGTCAAAGTTATATTAGCGAGTTACCATTACTAATATGCATGTCATTTTAAAACAAACTATATATTTTATTAATTATTTAATACATTTTTCAAATAGATAAAGATAATAATATAAGGGATATAAATATGAACACGATATATGTATGAGACCTGATGAACTTCAAGTGTATCATTCCATTTGATGAGTTCAGGGTGCCTACTAACGAATCTTCCAGAATCTATGGGAAGATTCTTGGGTAGCTTTCTTAGGAGATGGTGAGATTTTCCATTTATTATAATGATTAGAGGCGTGTTCTCACAACATGAAAAAATGAGGTCTTCAATAATCAAGTAAAGGTAATATTAATTTAATATTCATTGATAAATAATTTAAAATACATTTATAAAATTTTATAATATACTTATAAAGTGTTAAGTTTTTTATTTCTAGATGCTTTTTCATTTTGATGTCCTTGAATCTGTTTAATGCCTATGGACTTTGAAAAATTTAGGTAAGAAATAGAGAGATTTTAAATGGAGATTATGGAATGATTTTAATGACACATCTCTAAGATCATGAAAGATTTATGAGAAATTTATTGAAGGCATTTTTCAGGAGCAATGAAAGTTGTATACCAATATTAACAGAGATGCATCTCATGAGGTAATTTCATATTTTATAGTATCTTAATAACATAAACACAAAAAAATTATAATTTTTGTTAATGTTTCTATTTTTTTATGAATTATCTAAAAAAAATACTATGAATCATGAGAAAAAATTCATTCCTCATATTGATGGGTCTTAGAGTTTTTCAAGAAAAAGAACAATTTTGGTTTGTATTTTATCCATCACTAGTACAAATCTGGCCTTTAATAGTGATAGTAAAAGAGCTTTATTAGTGCTATAAAAGTACTGATAATGCAGTCAATGTTAAAGGGTGGATTTAACAGTGCTCACAAAAAGCATTGATAAATCCCCCTTTAACAGTGCTAAAAAACACTGAAAAACAGGGCCTTTATCAGTGCTATTTTAAGCATTGTTAAAGGACACCTTCCTCAGTGTTTTTTAAGTGCTATTAAAGGACACCTTTATCAGTGCTAAAAAAGTGATGATAAAGGCCCCACTGATAAAGGGGGATACAATTATTTTTGTTCGGACCTCTTCCCGCCCAACCTTTTATTAGTGCTTCCCACCCCCCTTTATCAATACTTGTTACCAAATCACCCAGGCACTACCCCCTTATCAGTGCTTTACAAAATTCCATCTTCCTGCATGCACCCCTACAACCGGTGAGTTTTGAACCTGAAACCTCCAACTGATACCCCCACGCCTTTTCCCACTCCCCTATATTGTTTTTTTTTCAATTTTATGATATATCTATATATTTCATTATATTTCATTATATTTTTATCCATATATATATATATATATATAAATACATATATAAAATATGTTTTTCATGTCTATGTGTGTGTTAATAAATACATACATACATACATACATACATACATACATGCATACACATATATATATATATATATTCATATATAGGTGTGCATATATAAATATAATTATAAATATTTATATTTATTTACATATATTATATATTAATATTTACATACATATATTATAATATATAGATAAATATACATTTTTTTTCAATAAACACACACAAATATATATATATATATATATACATTATATATACATTAATTGTATATGTATATAAATATTCATACATTTTTATTTTAAATAAAATAGATATTATTTTTTATTTGGATAAGGTTTATATTGATAAATATATTTTATATGTAAATATGTTTACATATTTATTTATAAAATTAAATTTATTATGTGTTAATATATACAAAATATGTATAGATTTTTATATATTTGATTATAAAAAATAGTACAATATGAAAAAATGATAAAATTTCAAAAACATAATATCAATATGAATGTAAGACCTGAGAATAAATCTAGTCTCCATCAAAAAAAGACAATAAGACCCCTTAAATGAGATTGAAATTCCATAAAATGTTAAGAAATTGGGATATCCCGACTAAAAACTCAGTTTTGGAGGCCTTATGGGCCTTTTTTGGCCTAAAAAAATGTGATCGTAGTTCCCATAATTAATAGTGCATAGAGCTCATTGTAGATTTTGATTTGATATGTGGTAGAACTAAAACAGACACCTGGGTAAAAAGTTATGATCATTTAAAGTTCGAGTCATGATTTCAAATTATTTTAGAGAATTTATTGATTTATTGATTTATTTCTATCTTTAAATTGTTATTAAATGAGTTTTACTTGATAATAATTTACAAATTATTAATATTATTTTTTTAATTATGTTATAATCCATATTTTACTAAATATATTATATATTAAGTGTAAATGCGTATTTAGCCTTATATAAATCATATTTTACAAAATATATTATATATATTAATAAAAATATATTTTTATGTTAATATATTATTTTTAATGATTTAATTTTTTTATGAAATTTACCCTTTATCATTGCTTTTTTACTAGCACTAATAAAGACCCTCATTTATCAGCACTTTTTTACTAGCACTGATAGGGGGCTTTATCAGTATTTTTTAGCACTGATAAAGACCCCCTCTTTATGGTTCAGTTTGTTGGCCAAATATAGATGTGGTTTAAAGTGCATATGAAACCGAATTATAGTTTTGTAAACGACCTTACCAAATATGTTGGAGTATGTACTTTTCATTACTATTTAATGTTATTTCATTTCTATAAAAAAATAATAATGAAAAATTAATTATAATAACAAACAAGCCTTAAACCCAATTAAATGGGACTGACTACAAGGATCAAATAATGCCAATTTGGTGTCGTTTGATACATCTATCCAGCCACAATTTATTGGGTTTAAGACTTTTTTGTTGTTATAATTTATTTTTCAATGTTATGTTTTTATAGTAATGAAATAACAATAAATAGAAATGAAAATTTTATTAATTAGATAATATAATGATTTTAATATATTTTAAAAAATAATTTTTAATATTTTTTGTATTAAAAGGTTAAAATTCAATAATTTTGGGATGAAAAACCTTCACAATCATCATTAGTGTCCCAAAATGATGTATTCACAATCATTTTAGGGAAGGAGCATCCCAGACGTGTATTGGGGATGAGTTATGGGCATACTCCATCAACTGTCTTTGGTAGGGTGCCATCATCAGTTATTGCTACACCTAGTGGGGGTTTGAGTAGTTCTGTTGATTAGGTCATATTGACCACATCTTCTGTCATATGGATGTGTGGTTGATTCCTATACATCAAAAATGAATTACAGATTGTTATCCTTAATTTTGAGAACAATCTAATATCTTTTTCTTAGTTTTGACTCAGTAAACGAGTTTTAAAGGTAACAAACCCTTAAAAACATGTATCGGGGGGTCAAAAAAAGGAAAATGATGTCATATTTCTATGAAATCATAGGAAAATAGTCAAAAATTAATTTTTGAAATGAAGTAACCAACAAAACATCATTCTAAGTTACGGTTTGTCTGGGATGCCCGTAAACACGTTTTTAGTGATTTAAAACACTAAAAGGTGTGTGTGATGGTTAAAAACATTGAAAATGAATTCAAATTGACATGAAATCATAGGAAAACCACTAATGAGTTATTTTTGATGTGTACAGGTAGACAATATGTCAATTCAACTTATGGTGTGGTCAGAAAGACTCAGTAAACAATTTTTAAAGTTATCAAAGCCTTTAAAAATGCCTATCGGGGGGTCAAAACTAGGAGAACGACATCATATTTCTATGAAATAATAGGAAAATGATATTAGGTTGATTTTTGAAATATAAGAATCAACTACACATCATTCCAAGTTACAGTTTATCCTGGAAGCCTGTAAACGCATTTTTAGTGTTTTAAAACACTAAAACGTGCATGCAATGGTAAAAACCATAGAAAACAACCTCAAATTGACATGAAATCAAGGGAAAACCAAATTTTAGTTAGTTTTGATATGTATTCATAGAAAACACATTAATCCTATATATGGTGTTGTCGGAATGACTCGTTAAATAGTTTTTAAGGGTATCAAAACCTTTAAAAATGTGTGTCGGGGGGTCAAAACCAGGGAAATGATGTTGGTTTTCCATTAAATCATATGAAAATGAACATGGATTATTTTTTTTAAAATTTAGGAACCGATGACACATCATTCCGAGTCACGGTTTATCTGAGATGTCCATAAATGCATTTTTAGTGTTTTAAAACACTAAAACATGTGTGTAATAATAAAAAACATAGAAAAAACCCTCAGATTGACATGAAATCATGGAAAAAACACAATTGAGTTATTTTTGACATGTACACATAGAAAAAACATCAATCCAACACATGGTATTGTCAAAATTACTGGGTAAACAATTTTTAAATGTACTAAAACCTTTAAAAACATGATTTGGGTGGTCAAAACCAGGACTAAAATTTCATATTTCCACGAAATTAGAGGAAAAAAACTATAGATTGAATTTTGAATTGTTGGAATTGATGACACACCATTCTAAGTTACAGTTTTTCCAAGATTATTATAAACACGTTTTAGTGTTTTAAAACACTAAAATGTGCATATAATGATCAAAACCACAGAAAATGACATCAGGTTATTGTGAAATAATGTGAAAACAAATGTTGCTTTATTTTTTATGTTTATGCACAAACAACATGTAAATCAGACATGTGGTGTTGTTAGAATAACTCAGTTAATAATTTTTAAAGGTACTAAAACCTTTAAAAATGGGTGTCAGGGGGGGGGTGTCCAAATCTAGAAAATTATGTTGAATTTCCATAAAATTTTAGGAAAGTGACCATAGATTTATTTTTGAAATTTAAGAAACAAAAACACATCATTCTAAGTTATGGTTTTCCCAGGATGCCCATAAACGTGTTTTAGAATTTTAAAATATTAAAAAATTTGTGTAGCAGTAAAAAAAATTGAAAATGACTTCATATTGATGTGAAATAATGGGAAAACACATTTGAGTAATTTCTTATGTGTATGCATAGACAAAATAATAATCCAATGTGTGATATTGTTAGAATGACTCTGTAAATAGTTTTTAAAGGTACCAAAGCCTGTAAAAACGTGTTTTGGGGAGTCAAAACCAAAAAATACTGTCAGATTCCCATGAAATCAAAGGGAAATACTCGTTTAATGATATTTGAAATATAGTAACTGAATGCATGTAATTATAAATTATGGTTTTCCTGGGATACCCACAAATAGATTTTTAGTGTTTTAAAACAGTAAAATGGGCATGTAATGGTCAAAAATATAGAAAATGACCTCAGATTAACATGAAATCATTGGAAAAAAACCATTGAGTTATTTTGTAATGCCTCGACCCCAGAATCCCAGTGTTGGTGCATTATTTTAATACATTGGCACAATTAAAAGGAATCAAGTCCTGAAAGACCGATAGTTTAGCAGTCTTGGAAAATAGATTACATACATGAATGTTACATTACACATTAGAAAATAAAGCACTACATAAATTATCCTTTGAGAACACCATTAATCCCCTAGATTAACCTTGATTATCAATCATAATACACTTCTTGTAATCCTAGGAAGATAAAAAATAAGAAAGGGGTGAGCTCAAATGCTCAGTAAGGGTAAGAAATATAGCGAAAGATAACATAAACATTAGGCATGGTGAATAATTTAAAACACATGTCTTTACAAATAATAAAAATGAACACTTTATGGAAATAATATGAGATGAGTAAATAATTCCATAATAAAACATAGTCATGGGTATTCTACTAGTTGAATAACCACATGAACCATCAATAATATTTTCATAACGAGGGAATGTATAATGCCAGACATTTCAAAAAATTTTGTCAAGGCCTCGGCCAATACGTCTAAAAAAGATTAAGGCCTCGGCCAAAACCATATATCAAATTTGGGAAAGGCCTCGACCAATTTCACATCTAATTATCTCATGAGACCCACTGATGCACCAAGGAGCTATAGTGGGCTTCACCCGTCACTTACTAAGTCCAATACATTCCTCATATGAAAAGGTTGAAACATAACATAAACATTAGTATTAAAAATAACATAAAAAATTCCAGTACTTTAACCATAAACCATGAATGGTATAAAAATAACACATCCATAGTCAAATATATCACAAAACTTTCAAAGGATGTTGAAATAGATAAAAATTATTTGTAAACCTCTTTGAGAGAAATATCCCTTTTTCATGAAAACATTTAAAAGTCACACATTTATAAAGGAAGTAATTTAAAAGAGATTTCTGAATCAAAGTGTCCCATACCACTTTGAAACTTTTGAAAGGAATTATCATTTCAAAACATTCATGTCCATATAAATAAATCATTAAAATCATTTTGAAAACATGGACATTAATTAAAAGGATTTAGAAAGATAAATCTTTAAAACATTTAAAATGATGATCTAGTTAAATAAAACCTCCCATAAAACCTTAAAAGATTCATTTTGAAAATATTTTTATGAAATATGGGTATCGATGATAAATATGTCCCAGTAAATACTTACACATAAACAATCTTGGATAATAATGAGATTGAGGAAATAACCCTTACCTTGTAGTTTCCTTTGGTCGAGGGTACATTTAACCTTCTGTATAATGGCCATAATATGTTATTAAATTATACCATACCATATTCATATTTATTATATCATAAATGATTCATTTATGACTTTATACTACCCATTTAATAATGATTTCCATGTTAAATTAACATTTGGGGTAATAATCGCTTTCTTTATCGTACGTGTTTTAACTTGTTATTCTTGATCGTATCATTTAGATCATGATTTAAATACTTCCAGAATATAAACCTTGATTTATATATCATATATATTTAGAATATAAATATTTATAAGAGATAGATATATGAAATGGAAGACACTATTTATGGAGACGGTAGGCCATACGTACGCATAAACGCTGTTTCCGTTTTCATATTGTATTGAACGAAAGTAAATGAATAAGATATATGTAAATAAATACATACACACACACACACACACACACACACACACACACACACACACACACACACACACACACACACACATATATATATATATATATATATCTCCAGTAGACTTATTATTTGATATATCAAATAATTATTAATAATATATATTTTTATAATCATCGTAGAATGGTGAACGTGGGAATGAATCTCATCGCGTTGTGGAGACGGTAATCCATACGTATGCACGAGCAACAATATCATTATATTAATAGTGAAATCATATCTAATTGGATGATATATAATATATAAATAATAATTAATATGTTATATTTATTATTTACATCAGTTATACTCATTATTATACCCATCCAAATAATGTAGTGTTTGAATAACAAACTACACCACGACGTGGAGACGATAAGCCGTAGGTATGCACGTATGGAGAATTTGTCATTTATAGGATGGATAGAATAAAAAATATGGTTGTAGCATATTTATAGTAAAATCACAGTATGTAGGAGGTTCTGGAGTTATTATTTAGGAATAGAAACAACAAAGAAAGAAGAACTGGAAGAAGAAAAGAACTTGAAAGAGGGTGGTGAAATTATTACCTCTTCTTCGGGTGTTTCCTTTTGAGTTGATCAAAATGGATCCTTAGGTTGGCTTTATGATCAAAGTAAGGACTATATATTTATGTGAGGGAAGTTGGGAGTATATTTGGGTAGGGTTTGGCTGAGCCAAATGGCTTTGGAGGTGTGATTTTGAGTGAAGGGGAAGTTCCCTTTTATAAGAGGGGTGAGGGTCACTTTAGAAAAATATTAAAATATTAATTTATTATACGATAATTTTCGGTTTATAATGGCTCCAAATGAATATATTTCGAGCATTAGGTGGTTATGGGTAGAAATACTCTCAACCAATAGGTTTTAGACCAGTTTAGATTACCATTTTAACCTTATCATTTAGATTTAACTCTTAGTTAAATAGTTTAAGTTTTACCGCGTCTTCTTGTATTATTACACTATATGGTTAATAAACTTACTCTAAAATTCCAATAGAACCTGAAGGGTTCATTAATAATATATATAATATTATTTAATCCCTTTTTCCAAACCTTATATTTTTATGAATATTATATCAACCAATAATATAGTATTTGTTTTAAAAACTAATTTATATCAATTTTGACACTAATTAGTATTTGGTTTTTTTGAAAGTCATAACAACTTAATTACTTAGAAAAAGATATATTGAATCAACCTTAACATGTAATATTCACCTAGAAAATTCTTTGATTTCATAAAAACTTTGAAATTATTTTTATTTTAATATTTATAGGACCATTTATTTGATTCTTTCATTAATAAGGTAATTACTGCATCATCATTGTGTCATAAATATATTAAATTATTTAATGTATAAAAAATATAAATAAAATAAAATTATGTAGGAAATATTATTATATTTTTAATGAATATTTATAGTTGAATTTATATTGTGTGTAACCCTATATTAAAATGGTTTAGTTATTAAACATTGAATTTAACACTTTTAACTCTTCTTTAAATAAAATAATAATAAATGTCCTAATCTAATCCAAGTGGACCTAAAGGATCATATTTTATTCCTAAGGTTGTTTTTTGGCCTAAATACATTTATCCAATAGTATTAAGACTTGTGTTAGGGTAATTATAATATCATTTTTACCTTTAATTACCCTATTTACTTTTAACCGTGGTAAATAAAAGTCAAAAGTCACTATTCACCAAAAATTATTTTCATCTTATTGAACCACATTTTACTTACTGATATCAACCGTGTCTCTCATATTTTTGAAATTCAACTCTCAGAAGTGGTAATATTAAGTTTTATTCAAATTTTCAAATGCTCCTAGAAGGTGGGTAAAAGAGGTTAAAAAGTTCAATAAAATTTTATACATCTAATTTTATTATAAAATGACTCCAATGAATTACATTGAACTTATATAGGTATTATATATCTACTTTTACTTAAAATAATTTTAAATAAAATAAATAATTATTTAAATAAAAAGTCTGTTTTAAATAACAACGCAGTGTTTTTCACTATTCATCAAAAATTGAAAGATTTTAGAAAAATACCAAAAATTTACCCAAAGCTAATATTGATATTCAAAATTAAAAAATTAATTCTATTTTACCAAATTCAAACATAGAAGTTTAATTTATTAATTTAAAATTAATTCCTGTTGTCAAAACCAAAAAGCAGGTTTTAAAAAAGTAAAACCTATCAAAAGATTGGCATTTGTTTATGTCAAATTTAAATGTGAAATTACTTATAATGACCTAAATTGTATTAAATGGTAAAAATATAATCTAATTATACTTCAAAACCTTTAAAATTCAGAATTTAACAATATAAACTATTTTGATTAAAAAATTTGTTTTCAATTAAAACATAGTATTTTTCACTATTCGTCAAAATATGAAAGTTATCAGAAAAGTACCAAAAAATTATACAAACTAAAATTTTATATCCCGATTCTAAACGATAATTTAATTTCATTAAATTTTATATATAAAAGTGTCAAATACTGGTTTTAAAAAGGGTTCTCCATTAAAAAGTGGTAATATTGCATTTTTTGAAAAATAGTTCTTTTATCTAAAAAAATGAATTTGTTCTTATATTATGTCTAAGAAACACATAATATTTATGTGAAAATTATATAGATTATATAATATTCAAAATTCAGTTAATACTATTCATAACCTCTTTTTGAATGGCAAGTTTGTTAAGCTGTGGTGCACTCGAACTCGGTGTTGCGTGTAGCGCAAGCTGTTGAATTACTTTAATGAGACAACGTACTATGAAATTTTGGGGTGTTACATTCTCCCCTACTTCAATAAATTACATCCTCACAATTTGAAAATTTTCTTTGAAAATAAAATGTTAAAAATATAAAAATACCTTTGTGGGAAATCCACATAAAAAATTGGGTAAATAAAATTTAGTCTTAATAAGAGGGAAAAGGAATGATAAAGTTACCACCAAATTATGATCTCGATTAGGAGAACATAAATATTTATAGGGAGTGGTTGAGGTCATAAATCACAAACAAGTGTGAAATTAAGGTCCTCAAAGGCATCAATCTATGATGATTTAAAATATTATTAGTTGAACAAAACATATGGTATTAGGATAACACATTTTTAGTTTTAAGATCCCTTCCCTAAATATTAAGAATTAATTTATTCATATAATAAGAGGAAAAAAAATATACTTTCCAAGTAGAGTTTCATCCTTCAACTAATTCCTACCATAAACTCATCTTTTACTTCAAAAGATAATAAAATTCAAAAATATTATATTTATCCTAATCGTATAGGGTTCAAAAAATAATGAATTAATAATTCATTTTTCATACTATTAAAAAAACTACATTATACAAACCAGGACATCACATATGCTAGTGGTAGGTGATCCACCCTTGTCGCCCTTCGGTTGTGGGTTTAAGTCTCACGGCGTTGCCGGACGTGATGGGTTGTCGCCCGACCTCTGGGTTGTCCTATTTTTGAAAATCCAAAAATAGTCTCAAGAAATGATTTAACGTTAACAATAGAATCCAGTGTCAAACTTAATCGATTCCAACCTTTAGAATTATCCAAAATACTTTTGTCCAAACTCACAATCCAAAATTTATAAGGAACGTAAACACAATGAAGATCATTTTTTCCACAAAATAAAATGTGAATACCTTCATCATGTATTCTTTTAAAACACTGTAACACCCTAAATTACCATAAAACCATACTGATTACTTTCATGCTCCCTTATTCCTTATAGAATACTGGATACACTCCTTCTATCAAAAAATGTTGTAAACTCCAATAATGATGGAATATATAAATCATTAATCAGATTCATGGTATCAAGAATATCCAATATAATTTATCAAAATCAATCATATATTATTCCAAAATCACTACCTTAGTATCAGAACCATATCATGGTTTATCTTTCTCTCAACCATATATTTTCCAAAAACTTTAACCTACTATTGAGTCACTTTTCTTGGTTCCACACAATCTCAAGTCCTTAATGATATAGTACTGCAGTACAATCCTTTTATACTCTATAATTATTATAACAAGTACATCATAAATACAACACTCAAATGAAACAATACTTTAATAAAAACATAATAAATCTAATCATTCTCCTTCATCTTTGGTAGTATCAGAACTTGATTATTATCTAATAGCCGCATTTGGGGTATAATTTGATGATTTGGACATTATTTCACGTAGTGTACCAACTTCTTGTAGATGAAGTATTGTACATTTGAATCCTTTTTATTACCCTTGAAATCATGTACTTGGTGTCCTTTTTCTCCACACTTATAACAAACTCCCATTCCCTTCAAGCATTTACCAAGGCGATTCTTTCCGCAGTTATCACATATGAGAAAATCCTTATTTCCCCTATTCCCTTTATCCATATTTATATCTTCCATCTTTTTCTTCTCTTGCTTCCCTTCAAATCCATATGACATAGAGAATTATTTAGTTATATTATTAACACATGATACTATTTCTTCATATTATGAGAATACATGGGAGACTATTTCCCTTTTAAATGTTGGTTTAATACCATGAAATATATGATCCTTCTTAATCTTTCAATCACATGTATTGCTGGAATTCTCATTCCTTCTACTAGGCGCCATTTCTAAACAATGACATACACTAGATTAGTTTATGAATCACAATGAATAATTCCAAACTTGTAAAATTCCTAACATAAATTGAAAAGATTATGCATATAATCTATAATCATAAAATGTTTTCTTTGAGAAAGTATTTACTCCTAAATCTTTCAGAATGGATTTTAATGAAAATGTGAATTATCCTAAGCGTATCCCCCGGTATTGTCATAACCAAGAGTGCAGCAAGGCCCGTTTTTGTGTACCAGGATACCTCGGGTCAAGCCTGAAACTCCTTGTCGGAGTTTTCACTCCTAGGTATATCTATTCCAGAGCCGCCTCTACCTGCTTGTATCCAGACAGGGATATATTTCTTGTAAAATACAAAAAATCTCTACATTACCAAAATTCTAGGAAGTTATTCTATACTAATCCTCAATGTTTATCTTATGGTAATGTTCTCTAATAAGAGTTTATCTAAATCTATTTCCAAGGTTGTGGATAAACTTCCTCTGATACCAACAGTAACGCCCAGACCCTAGAAGCCCAGAGTTGGTGAATTATTTTAATACATTTTCATGATTACAAGGAATCAAGTCCCAAAAGACAGATAGTTTAACATTCTTGAAAAATAGATTACATACATGAACATTACAGTACACATTAGAAAATAAAACACTACATAAACGATCCTTTGAAAACACTATTAATAACATAGCTTAACCTTGCTTATCAATCATAATACATTTCTTGTAATCCTGGGAAGATAAAATATAAGAAAGGGGTGAGCTCAAACACTCAGTAAGGGAAAGAAATACAGCGGAAGATAACATAAACATTAGGCATGGTGAATAATTTAAAACACATGCCTTTTCAAATAATAAAAATGAAAAATTTATGGCAGGAATATGAGATGATTAAATAATGCCATAATAAAACATAGTCATGGGTATTATACTAGTCAAATAACCACATCAACCATTAATAATATTTTCATAATGAGGGAATGTATAATTCCATACATTCTAAAACATTTTGTTAAGGCCTCCGCCAGGGCGTCTAAAAATGATTACGGCCTAGGCCAAAACCATATATCAAATTTGGGAAAGACCTTGGCCAATTCCACGTCTAATTGTTTCATGAGATCTACCGATGCACCAAGGAGCTATAGCGGGCTCCACCCGTCACTTACTAAGTCCAATACATTTCTCATTTGAAAAGGTTGAAACATAACACAAACATTCATATTAAAACTAGCATACGAAATGTCAATACTTTAACCTTAAACAATGAATGGTATAAAAATAACAAATCCACAATAAAATATATCAAAAAAATTTAAATAAAATATGGAATATTTTTATCATAATAAATCAACTTCAAACAAGTTTAAAATATATCAAAGGATGTTGACATAGATGAAAATGATTTGTAAAACTCTTTGAGAGAAATATCCCTTTTTCATGAAAAAATTTAATAATCACACATTTATAAAGGAATTAATTTAAAAGAGATTTTTGAATCAAAGTGTCCCATACCACTTTGAAACTTTTGAAAATAATTATCATTTCGAAACATTCATGTCCATATAAATAAATCCTTAAAATCATTTAGAAAACATGGACATTAATTAAAAGGATTTAGAAAGATAAATATTTAAAACATTTAAAATGATGATATAGTTAAATAGAACCTCACATAAAACCTTAAAATATTCCTTTTGAAAACATTTTTATGAAATATGGTATTTATGATAAATATGTCCCAGTAAATACTTACACATAAACAATCTCGGATAATAATGAGATTGAGGAAATAACCCTTACCTTGCACTTTCCTTTGGTCGAGGGTATATTTAACCTCCTGTATAATGACCATAGTATGTTATTAAATTATAAAAGAACCATATTAATATTTATTATACCATAAATGATTCATTTATGACTTTATACTACCCATTTAATAATGATTTCCGTGTTAAATTAACATTTTAGGTAATAATCGCTTTCTTTATCGTACATGCTTTAACTTGTTATTCTTGATCGTATCATTTAGATAATGATTTAAATAATTCCAGAATATAAACCTTGATTTATATATCATATATATTTAGAATATAAATATTTATAATAGATAGATATATGAAATGGAAGGCACCGTTTATGGAGATAGTAAGCTGTACGTACGCGTAAACGTTGTTTCCGTTTTCATATCATATTGAAAGAAAGTAAGTGAATAAGATATATGTAAGTACATAAATACATACATACATACATAAATATATATAGTGGAATTATTATGTCATATATTACATACTTATTAATAATATATATATTTATAATCATCGTTGAATGGTGAATGTGGGAATGAATCTCATCGCGTCGTGGAGACGGTAATCCGTACGTACGCACGAGTGACAATATCATTATATTAATGGTGAAATCATATGTAATTGTATTTTATATCATATATAAATAATCATTAAAATTTTATATTTATTATTTAAATTAGTTTTACTCATTATTATACCAATCCAAATAATGCAGTGTTTGAATAAAAAACTACACCACGACGTGGAGATGGTAAGCCGTACGCACGCACGTATGGTGACTTTGTCATTTATAGGATGGATAAAATAATGAATATGGTTGTACCATATTTATAGTAAAATCAAAGTATGTATGAGTTAATTTATTTATTATTTTGGTATGGAAACAACAAAGAAAGATGAATTGGAAGAAGAAAAGAACTTGAAAGAGGGCAGTGAAATTATTACCTCTTCTTCAGGTGTTTCCTTTTGAGTTGATCAAAAGGGCTCCTTAGGTTGGATTTATGATCAATTTAAGGAATCTAGTTTGATTTGAGGGACTTTGGTAGGATATTTGGTCATGGGTTGGCCGAGCCAAATGTCTTTTTAGGTGTGATTTTGAGAGAAGGGGAAGTGCCTTTTTAAAAGAGGGGTGATGGTCACTTTAAGAAAAGATTAAAATATTAATTTATTATACAATCATTTTCGATTTATAATGGCTAAAAATGAATTTATTTTGAGCCTTAGGTGGTTATGAGTTGATATAATCTCAAAAAATAGGTTTTAGACAAGTTTAGGTTACCATTTTAACATTATCATTTAGATTTAACTCTTAATTAAATAGTTTAACTTTTACTGCGTCTTCTTATATTCTTACACTATATGGTTAATAAACTTACTCTAAACTTCCAAGAGAAGCTAAAGTGGTTAATTAATGACATAAATAACATTATTTAATCCCTTTGGCCTAACCTTATATTTTTAGGAATATTATATCAACCAATAATATAGTATTTGTTTTAAAAACTAATTTATATCAATTTTGACACTATTTAGTATTTGGTTTTTGTGAAAGTCATAACAACTTGATTACTTAGAAAAAGATACATTGAATAAACCCTAAAATTTTATATTCACCTAAAAAATTAGTGGATGTCATAAAAACTTTGAAATTATATTTATTTTAATATTTATAATACCATTTATTTGATTCTTTCATTAATAAGGTAATTATTGTATTATCATTATGTCATAAATAAATTAAATTATTTAATGTCTAAAAATTATAAATGAAATACCATTATGTAGGAAATATTTTTAGATTTCTAATGAATATTTATTTTTGAATTTTTATTATGTGTAACCCTATATTAAAAATGGTTTAGTTATTAAACTTTTAATTTAACACTTTTAACTCTTCTTTAAATAAAATAATAATAAATGTCCTAATCTAATCCAAGTGGACCAAAAGGATCATATTTTCTTCCTAAGGTTGTTTTTTGGCCTAAGTAAATTTATCCAATGGTATTAGGACTTGTGTTAGGGTAATTATAATATCATTTTTACCTTTAATTACCCTATTTACTTTTAACCATGGTAAATAAAATTCAAAAGTCACTATTCACAAAAAATTATTTGCATCTTATTGAACCAAATTTTACTTACTGATATCAACCATGTCCCTAAGATTTTTGAAATTCAACTCACAGAAGTGGTAATATTAAGTTTTATTCAAATTTTCAAATGCTCCTAGAAGGTGGGTAAAAGAGGTTAAAAAGTTCAATAAAATTTTATACATCTAATTTTGTTATAAAACGACTCCAATGAATTACATTTAAATTATATAGGTATTATATATATATTTTGAATTAAAATAATTTTAAATAAAATAAATAATTATTTAAATAAAAATTCTGTTTTAAATAATAACATAGTGTTTTTCACTATTCATCAAAAATTGAAAGTTTTCAGAAAAATAAAAAAAATTCACCCAAAGATAATTTTGATATTATGAATTCAAAAATGAAGTATATTTGACCAAATTAAAAACATTTAAGTTGCATTTATTAATTTAAAATCAATTACTGTTGTCAAAACCAAGAAGCGGGGTTTTAGAAATTAAAAACTATCAAAACATTGACATGTGTTTATGTAAAATTTAAATGTGAAATTACTTATAATGACATAAATTGTATTAAATGATAAAAATAAAATATAATTATAATTAAAAACCTTTCAAATTCACAATTTAACACTATAAATTATTTCTATTAAAAAAGTTTTTTTCAGTTAAAATATAGTATTTTCACTATTCGTCAAAATATGAAAGTTATCAGAAAAGTACCAAAAATTTATCCAAACTAAATTTTTATGTACCGCTTCTAAAGAAGAATTTAATTTCATTAAATTGAATATATAAAAGTGTCAAATATTTGTTTTAAAAAGGGTTCTCCATTAAAAGGCGGTAAAATTGCATTTTTTGAAAAATACTTCTTTTATATAAAAAAATTAATTTGTTCTTATATTATGTCTAAGAAACAAATAATATGGATGTTAAAATTATATAGAGTATATAAGATTCAAAATGAAATTAATACTATTCATAACCGCTTTTTGAATGACTAGTTTGGTATGTTGTGGTGCACTTGAACTCGGTGTTGCGTGTAGTGCCAGCTATTGAATTACATTAATGAGATAATGTACTATGAAATATTGGGGTGTTACATTATCCCCTCCATAAATAAATTGTGTTCTTTCAATTTGAAATTGTTCTTAGAAAATAAAAGGTTAAAAATAGAAAAATACCTTTGTGGAAAACCCACATCAGAAATTGGGTAAATAAAATTTAGTCTTAATAAGAGGTAAAGGGAATGAAAAAGTTACCACCAAATTATGATCACAATTTGGAGAACATTGGTGGAAATTATAGACACATAATTAGAGTAAAAATGTAAATATTTATAGGGAGTGATTGGGTTCGTCAATCACAAACAAGTGTGAAATTGAGGGCCTCAAAGCCATCAATCTATGATGATTTAAAATATCATTAGATTAACAAAACATAAGGTATTAGGATAAAAAAATTTTGGTTTTAAGATCCCTTACCTAAAGTTTAATAATTATTTTATTCATAGAATAAGAGGAAAAAATATACTTGACAAGTAGAGTTTCATCATTCAACTAATTTCTACCATAAACTCATCTTTCACTCCAAAAGATAATAGAATTCAAAAATATTATGTTGATCCAAATCGTATAGGGTTCAAAAAATAATGAATTTATAATTAATTTGTTAGACTATTAAAAAAACTACATTATACAAACTAGGACATCATGTATTCCAGTGGTAGGTGATCCACCCTTGTCGCCCTTCGGTTGTGGGTTCAAGTCTCATGGCCTTGTCGGGCGCGACAGGTTGTCACCCGACCTCTAGGTTGTCCTTTTTATGACAATCCAAAAATAATGTCAAGAAATAATTTAACCTTAAAAATAGTATCCAATGTAAAACTTAATCAATTAAAAACTTTAGACTTATACAAAATACTTCTGTCCAAACTCACAATCCAAAATTTATAAGGAAGGTAAACACAATGAAGATCCTTTTTTCCATGTAATAACATGCGAATACCTTCATCATGTATTCTTTTAAAACATTGTAACACCCTAAATTACCACAAAATCTTATTGATTAAATTCATGATCCCTTATTCCTTATAGAATACTGGATATACTCCTTCTATCCAAAAATGTTGTAAACTCCAACAATGATGGAATATACAAACCATTAATCAGTTTCAACGTATCAAGAATATCCAATATAATTTATTCAAATCAATCATATATTATTCAAAAATCACTACCTCAGTATGAAAATCATATTTTGGTTTATCTTTCTCTCAACCATATATTTTCCAAAAAATTTAACTTGCCATTGAGTCACTTGTCTTGGTTCCACAGAATCTCAAGTTCTTAATGAAATAGTACTGCAGTACAATCATTTTATACTATATAATTATTATAACATGTACATAATTAATACAATACTCAAATGAAACAATAATTTAATAACAACATAAGAAATCTAATCATTCCCCTTCATATTTGGTACTATCACAACTTAATTATTATCCAATAGCAGCATTTGGGGTATACTCTAATGATTTAGACATTGCTTCACGTAGTGTCCCAAATCCTTGTAGATGAAGCATTGTACATTTGAAACCTTTTTCTTACCCTTGAAATCACATACTTGGTGTCCTTTCTCTCCACACTTATAACAAACTCCCATTACCTTCAAGCATTTTCCAAGGTGATTCTTTCCACAGTTATCACATATGGGAAAATCCTTCTTTCCCCTCTTCCCTTTATCTATTTTTATCTCTTCCATATTTTTCTTCTCTTGCTTCCCTTCAAATCCATAGGACTCAGAGAATTATTTACTTATCTTATTAACACATGATACTATTTCTTCATATGATGAGAATACGTGGGAGAATATTTCCCTTTTAAATGTTGGTTTAATACCATGAAATATATGATCCTTCTTAATCTTTCGATCATGCGTATTGCTGGAATTCTCATTCCTTCTACTAGGAACCATTTCTAAACAATGGCATACACTAGGTTTGTTTATGAATAACAATGCATAATTCAAAACTTTTAAAATACCTAATGTAAATTAAAAATATTATGAATATAATCTATAATCATAAAATGTTTTCTTTGGGAAAGTATTTACTCATAAATCCTTCATAATGGATTGTAATGAAAATGTGATTTATCTTAAGAATATCTATCGGAAGTGTCGTAACCAAGAGTGAAGAAAGGCCTATTTTCATGTACCAGGATACCTCAGGTCAAGCCCAAAACTCCTTGTCAGAGTTTTCACTCCTAGGTACATCTGTGCCAGAGCCGCCTCTACCTGCTCAGTGTTGCGTGTAGCACAAGCTATTGAATTAATTTAATGAGATAAAGTACTATAAAATCTTGGGGTGTTAGATATTTTTTATGTGTATGTGTAGAAAACATGTTAACCTGACATGCAATGTTGTCATAATGAATTGATAAACTATTTTTAAAGGTACTAAATCCCCTAAAAACTTGTGTTGGGGGGTTAAAACTGGGAAAAAATATATCAAATTGTCATGAAATCATAGAAAAATGATCGTAGATTGATTATTGAAATATAGTAACTGATGGAACATCATTATGATTTATAGTTTTAATGGGATTCTGATAAATGTATTTTTAGTGTTTTAAAACACAAAAATGTGCATGCAATAGTCAAAAACATAGAAAATGACCTCATATTGACGTGAAATCATGGGAAACCACCTTTGAGTTATTTTTGACTTGTACATTTGGAAAACACATCAATCTTACATGTGGTGTTGTCATAATGACTTGGTAAACCATTTTTAAAGGTACAAAATCCTTTAAAAACATGTGTTGGGGGGTTAAAACTAGGAAAACGTCATCGTATTTCCATGAATTAGAGTAAAATGACCATAAATTTATTTTTGAAATGTAGGAACCGAAAACATGTCATTATGAGTTATGGTTTGTCAGGGATTCCCTTAAACGCATTTTTAGTGTTTTAAAACACTAAAATGTTCATGTAACAGTCAAAAGAATAGAAATTAACCTTATATTGATTTGAAATCATGGTAAAACCACCTTTGAGTTATTTTTTTTGTGTACACATTGACAACATGTTTATCTGACATGCGATATTGTCAGAATGTCTCAATAATTTTTTTTAAAGATTCCAAACCCTTTAAAAACATGTGTCGGGGGATTAAAACTAGACAAAAGATATCATATTTCCATGAAATTATAGGACAAATACCATATGTTTATTTTTGAAATGTAGGAACTGATGACATGTCATTCTGAGTTATGGTTTTCTCAGGATGACCATAAATATCTTTTTAGTGTTTTAAAACACTAAAACATGCATGTAATGATGAAAAACATAGAAAAAAACCTCATATTTATGTGAAATCATGAGAAAAAAACGGTTGAGTTATTTTTTATGTGTACGCATAGAAAACACATCAATCCAATGTGCGGAGTTATCAAAATGACTCAGGAAACATTTTTTAAAGGTACCAAAAACTTTAAAAACGTGTGTCGGGGGGGGGGGGGTCAAAACTAGGTAAAAAACATCGGATTTTCATGAATTTATATGGAAATGATTTTATATTGTTTTTTGAAATTTAGGAACCAATAAAACATCATTTTGAGTTACGGTTTTATCAGGATTCCTGTAAACATATTTTTAGTGTTTTAAAACACTAAAATGTGCATGTAACAGTCAAAACCATAGAAAAAGACCTCAAGTTGTGGTGAAATCATGGAAAAAACACCTTTGAGTTATTTTTGAAATATAGTACATTGTATTATATCAAAGTCTTTATTTTTTTATTAAGTAAATTTCAATCACATCGCATGTTGATTTAAAAATTAATTAGAATGTTATATACTTATCTCTTTTTAGTTTCAAGTGTTGAATCATGTATCAAATAGGTAACATTATGTTTCAAAAGTTCTTTTCATGATATATAATTTGTTTTATGTTAAAATTTATTCTATTTCATTAAAAAAATTACAAATTTTATATGCATCATTCTGAATATATTTTGTGTCTTTTCTCTTTCACATTTCTTTTCTTAAATGTTTTTGTTTTTATTGTAGGTGACAAATGATGGTGGTAGAAAGAAGGTTTACTATTCTGATCCATGAAATTATTCATAAGATAGTCATTATGGTTCTTACTTTCAATGGTATATTTAAATTTTATCAATTATTCTCCTATAATTTTGATTTATTATGTATAGTTTTAATTTTTGTCTTCTTTTTTATTCCAATTGATGAGGTGATGTGGTCGGTTTCGGTTGATGAGACGATAAAGGGGTAGATGGATGTAGCAGAGGTTGTTGTGTGGGTGTATATTGGACATGTGTTGTTGTTGGACATATTTTATATGTATATATTGATGATTAAGAAATGGGTTAACTAAGTTTATTAGTTTACTAAGTTAATGGTGAATGAGATTATGGTGACTATAGATAGATGTATATATGATTATGGATGTATGATGGGTTTATTAGGTATTTATGTTTTATTTTATTATATATCGTAGTTTTTATATTAAAATTTTTTAATTAATTTTTTTTAAAAAATAAAATTTTAATGAAAACTTTAGTCATGGTTTTTATAAATCACCACTAAATTAATAACTATTTTTTATTGGAGATTTCTATTAAACACCACTAAACATAATCGATGATTAATATACTAACAGTAGTTATGTTCATTTTATCTTTTTTGTTTCGGTTATTTTTTCTAAAAAACTCACTGCAAAATAATGGTGAAACTGCTGTTAACTGCCCCAAAAATGACACATACAGAAACCACTGCTAAGAGAAAAAATTGCTGCTAAATGACTATCAACCCTAAAATACATGGTGGTTTAAGTAAAAACCACTAAAATAATTAATGGAAGTTTAAACTACCACATATAGAAAAAACCCTCACTCATTCCTGATGTTTTATAGTGTGTGTATGGGTTTTAGTGGGTTAAGGTTATAACACATACATGTATTATATCTATAGTGACTATGGTTTCCTATAGGTGTACATGCATGAGATATAATGGCTTAAAGTATAGTGCATGATACATTGGATGTAGTGGATTTCAAAGTTACTATGTCGTTATAAATGTGATGATGTTGAGGCTGTGTTGAGTTTCATGGGATATAAGATGAGATGATGATATGGATGTGTTATATATTCATGTGGAGAAGGATGGAATATGAAAAGGATTATAGCACATGACATTTGGTGTTGGGGTGTGAGAGAAACATACCAATGAATATGTAGATGCAGGGTTCCTTTCTTATATATATTGATGCTCACCTATCATGGGGCATGGAAAAATAATTTTTTATATTACCTAAGTATAGTTTAGTGATTAACCCTATGCAGTCTCCTGAAGAGAAGTTCACAAAAAACAGTTGTCATTTTTTAATTAGAGGAGAAATGTTGTTTTTTTGGAATTGTTTGGTCTTGAACAAAACAAAATAAAAGAAATAAATTAAGAAAATGATTGAAATGAAATTGGAAACTCAAGTGATTGACAAATATAATGTGAGAAGGGTGATTAGGTTGGATTCAGTTTTCCAATTACAATGCTATCCTTGTTCTATTTAATTCAATCATCTTCTTCTAAGTTGATTAAAGTGATATTCCATGACCGTTTCATCTCACTCCCTTGGTCAAATGGTGATGGTGAGAGAAAAACATACCAAGATCTTAGTTTGGTCTAATCTGATTAATTTTTCAATATATTTACAATGAATATCCTCAAATGAAATAGGAAATACCCGATCAGGTCTTGTTCATCTGAAACAATCAAGAACATCCACTACCCCTTTCACTTGTACTGACAATCATCAAGTACTTCACCACTAAGACCCAGTCTATTCCATCATATATAAAACAAAACCTAATGGAGGGATAAAATGATCACTGACCAAATAAAAAATAAATAATAGAATCAAAAACCAAATACGATCGTACATGATAATAAAAACCACTATATGAAATTGAAAACAACTTCACAAAAGAGAGAAATAGATTTAATTCAATTATGTCCAATAACTCGAGCATTAAAAAATAGAAAAGTAACCCTTCCCCAATCACTCAAATTTTTACCCGACCATGGTAAGTGTAATTGAGATAAATGGGGAAGAATAAGGAATTACAAAACTAAGAAAAAGAAAATAAATAAAAGAAAAGAAGAAAAGTTTTCCAACAGAATCTATCCTCTGAATGTTTTATCCTATTTGGCACACCATATTTCCAAATCACCCTAAGGGTCCTTCTTATAGGTTGTTCCAAATTGAATTTCTTATCTCCCCTCTAAATTTCACATTAATTTTAAGCATATAGAGGACATTATGGAATTATTAATGAGTATGATTTTTGGGGGTGATAATTCCATAAATATTCCTTCAATTTTGGACATCCAATACCTTAATTAGTGAATAACTCTATGAAATTTAATGGTGAGACGTGTTTGTGAGACTTATTTCAATTACAGCTAGAATCAACTCAATTGGAGGTATGTATACCATGTTATCCTTTATTTTCAGAGGTGGGGTCCACTCTGTCCACCTAAAAAATCTTTCAACTTGGTTGATTTTTTTTTCAGGATACTATATGTTTGGATCAATTCTTGGTCTAGAAGAAAAATTTGAATACTATAAATCAATGGATCTTAAAATAAATCACTCAAATTATAAAAATATTTTAAAAGTTATTCGAAAAATACCCATTGATTGAAATTTGTTAAAATTACAGAATTAAGAAATTTTAACATTTTAACCCAAAACACACCAAAACTATAAAATTCATACAAATACACTAAAATTGATAAATTGGTAGGGATTAAATCATTGAAAAAAATATAAAAAATGATGAACTTATTATCTCTATCAATTCACCCACAATTAAAACCATGCTTTTCATCAAGTATATAATCTCAATAAGGAATTCAGAGGGCACCAATGTTACCAATATTCAAATCGAAACAAATAAAAACAAAGAATTGTCAATGTAAAATAAAATTTTCAAAATTACACATGAAATATCTATTAAATTTACCATTTTTAAAATAAACAACCAATCCACGTATTTTACTTTTTCCCATTTGAAAATGATGCTACTTTTCTTTTCATTTATTCAAGTTTCTAAATTCATATTATTAAACATGATAAGTCATTATTTTCATAATTTGAATATTTTCTCTCATCTCTCATGATACAATTCAAGTAGAGGTATGATCATATCATGAGAAAATTCTCTATATCTATAATATTGTAAAGGAAGTACATTCTCTACTTTGTAAAGATAAAAGTCACCTAAAATCATGAGGGATTTCATTAAAGGTTCAAATGATTCTGTGGCTTAAGGTTGGTAGGAATTGATATTTGAAAATTAAGGCTCAAAGAGGAGGATTTTATCTCAAGTAAAATGCATGATATCAAAAATAAATGTTTAATGAAATTATCCCCTTCAAAGTAGAAACTCCTATTTCCCCAAAACTCAAAGCAAAGGTTATGAATAATGAAATCATAATGAATGATGAGCACCTCTTTGAATTTTTAAATACTTTTATATATATATTTTTTATTTTTTAAATTAGTTTTTTTTAATTTTTTTAAAAAAATTATTCTTAGAATAAACCTAACATCCACCACCTAACCATATATGATAAAAATCATTAGCTAATGATGGTGTTTTTTTATTCTTCTAAGTCACAACCCATTCCTTTTTTTTCATTTTTTTTGTTTTCAATAAGGGAAAACAATTAAGTACATTGAATAAATAAAAAAACATTCTTATAATACACAATTATCACCCCATAATTTTTCCATAAAACTCATTTCATCCCTTCCGCCATGACTCCCTTTACCCCATACTTCAATTTTAAAATATCATGAAAATATTAAGATGAGAGTATGAATGAATATAAATGGCTTGAAACATGGATCATTTCTATAAAGGTCATTCATGGTATCTATGGGAAAAAGAAAGATTTATGTAAAGGTGGTATTTTAATAGAAAATAGTTTTTCAAAATACGACTCATTCATTTTAAATTTGTTTTTTCATAGTCATAGATTTGACAAGTTCAAATGAAAGTTTTGGTTAATGGAATGTCCCAAGAACACTCAAGAAATACACTTAGATAAAATAGGAAATAATTATTATAAATATCCTCTTGGTAATGTGAATATGATATTGGAAAATCAATCAAGGTATGATTAACAATAAAAAATCAATTATCATAAATTTCAGAAATTCAAAGCACTAAAAAATGGTCAGAAAATGTCATTTACATGAATCAATAAATTCCCTCAAATCATGAGTCCTCATCTTAATATCCATGTTTTACATTAATCATTTGATTCCCCATTTTACTCATTTAATATCATTAACATCGAAATCTAAAACATGGCCCCACAGGATGCATAATAAACTCTTATATCCTAGATAAGTCAAGTAAATCATAATTCAAGAATGGGTATGCAATTTTAGTTTAAATCTCAAAACATAATTTATAAAAAATGTATGAAGTTTAAAATATAATCATTAAAAGTGAAATCAATTTTGAAATGAATCATTAGTTCTCTTCCTACACTGTTTGGGACTTCCTTGTGCCATCATAGTCCTATAAAATATAATTACTCAATTAATCACAAGAATCATGTCATTAATGTTCAAAAAGATATGAGGTAGTGTGATTCATGCTGAATAGTCCTAAAAAAATTAAATTTAAATCTAAATTCCAAATATTGATACTAAAAGAACTAGAAAGAAAGTAAAGGATAAATCTTGGTACGATCCCCCCAAGTGGGCCTTGAATTTTTACTACCACCATAGAATAGTACTAGATATTATTCATAATCTGATGGTGGGTGTATCTTCTTGGATTTGAACCACCACATGTGGATTTTACAAGATTTAAATTCATCTATGTTGGTGATGAATGATCCATAAATAGAGTACACCAGATCCATTCCCTTCACAATTAAGTATAGATTGTACAATGAGGACAAGATGAAGTATGGAACCTCCTCCTCTTCCGTTATGACTTGTGAAACATATTCTTCTCTTTCAAGTGGTTGATATAGATTTGAGGCAGCATGTGTCTCTGGTTCTTCAAGTAGAGAAACTGGGATCCATTCTTGTACTCCCTCAAGTAGATTTTAAATATGTTTGGGGATCTCCAAGTGTTCCTCAACATGTGCATTTAAAATTTCTTCATCTTTCTCCAAGGAAAATTTTGAGTTGGCTAAATCAAAAAAATTAAAATAGCAGGCGGTGATATTCAATTAATTTTCAATGAAATTTAATGAGTTTGAGTTCAAGAAAGTATAATCTCATGGAATTGGTTCAGCTTGAATCTCTTCTTCAATGGAAATAATCTCTTGGAGTTGAGTAGTATTAGATAGAGGTAGGTTATCAGGATCCTCTATTTTTACTTCAAATTCCACCACTTGGGTGGTTTCTTAATTTAATGATGCTGAATATTATTATTTTGGGATACCATGTTGTTATTCACACTCATTCCATAATTCATTAAAATCTTATTAATCTCCCTCAAATGGCTTAGGTTCTAGTTGCTCCATCAATGCATGAACACATTCAAATGCTTTTCCATTTTTCTCCCCAAGTCATCCAGATTATCACTCATCCTTTTCACCTAATCATTTAGATCACTATAATCAACTTATTTTTCTTGATATTAAACCATTTATTAATCTTACCATGCATAATAATATTAGTTTAGATAAATAATGGGAAAAATATTTTTGTGTTTATTTTGTTTTTAAATTTTTAATATGGTCAAATATTTAGAATTAGATTGTGGAACTTCTTCCCCAAAAATGACACCAAGTTTTCCAAATGCCTATAATGAGGTATAAAATTTTTTATATATCATCTAATTTTATTTTAGTGATTAACCCTAGGTAGTATCCCAAAAAGGAGTTCACAAAAATAGTTTTCACTTTTTAATTAGAGTAAAAATGCAGTGCTTTTGGAATTATTTAGTTTTGAATGAAAAAAATAAAAGAAATAAATTAAGAAAATGATTGAAATGAAATTGGAAACTCAAGTGATTTAAAACTATGATATGAGAAGGGTGATCAGGTGAGGGTCGGTTTTCCAATTTCAATTCTATCCTTGTTCTATTTAATTCAATCCTCTTCTGCTATGTTGATTAAAGTGAGATTCCACAATTGTTTCCTCTCACTCTCTCGGTCAAATAGTGATAGAGAGAGAAAACCATACCAATATATTAGTTTTGTATACTATCCTTTCTTGTTCAAGAGAGTTTTAATGAATATCCTCAAATGACTTAGGCAATTCCTAACCGGTTCTTGTTTATCCCAAACAATCAAGAACATCCACTACCCATTTCACACACACTAATGATCATCAAGTACTTCAACACTAAGACTTGGTTTATTCCATCATATATAAACTAAATCCTAGTGGAGGGGGATAATGATCACTGAACAAAGAAAAAATCAATAATAGAATCAAAAACCAACTATGATCGTACTTGATAATGAAAACTTCTATATGAAATTGAAAACAACGTTGTAGAAGAGAGAACGAGATTTCATCCATTTATGTAAAATAACTCAAGTATTAAAAAAATATAAAGCCAAATATTATTAGACCACTAAAATGTTTACACTATCATGGTAAGGGTAATTGAGAGAAATTTAGAAGAATAAGGTATTATAAAACTAAGAAAAAATAAAGAAAGAAAAGAAAAGAATAAAAGTTGTCTAGAAGAATCTGTCCTTCGAAGGTTTGTTCCTATTTGTAACACAATATATTCTAATCACTCTATTGTTAATTCTTATAGTTCATTCCAAATTTAATTTCCTAGATCCCCTCAAAATTTCATAGTAATTAGATTCATATAGAGGAAGTTATGGAATTATTAATGAGTATGAATTTTTATTCATGAGAATTCCATAAATCTTCCTTTAATGTTGAGAATCCAATGGCTACCTTAATTAGTGAATACCTACATGGAATTTAATGGTGTAACGTGTTTGTGAGTCCTATTTAAATTAAAACTATAATAAACTCAATTATATTTGTTTATCCCGAGTTATGCTTCATTTCTGGAGGTGGGATCCACTCTGTCCGATGGAACAATTTTTCAACTTGATTGATTTTTTTGGGCCTCTATATGTTCGAATCAGATATTTGTCCATAATAAAAATATGAATCCCAAAAAACAAGGGGTCATGAAAAATTTACTCAAATTATAATAATATTTTAAAAGTTATTCCAAAATACCCAAGTGATTAAAATCTGTTAAAATTACAGAATTAATCAATTTTCACATTTTAGCCCAAAACACACCAAAAATAAAAATTTCATGAAAATAGAATCAAATTGATAAATTTGTATGGATTAAATCATTATAAAAACATATAAAAAATGATGAAAATATTATCTCTAACATATTTTTCTTTTAATATAGATATGATTACTTCTATGTGTTACTTGGTGAGAAATAATTGATGAGGATGGTATATAAATTTACTTGTTTATGTGACATGTTGTTTTTATTTGTTTACTCAAAAAGTTTTAGTATACTTCATTAAAATTTTCATAAGAGGTTTTAGGGAGTATCCTATCTATTAAAACTATATTCTCACCCCACATATATATAAACTATTTTTAGGTCTGTAGGAGTTGGTTGGTGATCATGTTGAGCATTAGTAGCTCAGAGTTGTTGTTCTGGAGTAATTTAAGTTAATGGTCACTTCCTAGTCTTTGTTTTTGGTATTTATAATTCTTTTCACTTGCATGTCATTACATTAATGAATTGGGAATATTTATTTATTTATGCGATGATGTTTATTGGTGCAACTCATTTTAACAGATCTTATCCTTAAATTCATATATTAAGGGTAATTCCTCTCATTTGTATGAATTCAATACCCTTGGTGATACTTGTCAACCCATGGCCTACTGGAGGTGATCTTGTGTGGTCATCCTTGTCTTTACTACTGGACTAGGATGGGTACTAGTGGAGGGGGTGGGGGTCATGACAAAGTGTATTAGAGATGATGGTTGAGAGATGTGATGGGGTTTGGAGATAAGAACTGATGATGATTGCATGGGTTGTAAGGGAAAAAATATTAGAAGGACTTAAAATTCAATATAATTAAGGGAGGAAAACTAGGAAATGGTATTTTAGGGTCCCTTATAATCTGATTCAAGGACCTTAAGTTTACAGAACATACTACGTGAAGTGATTCATCTTGCAGGGTAGAGTTGTAAAGATCCCAACCCCAGTATCCCAGAGTCGGTGGTTAATTTATTACATTATTACTAGGTACAAGTGATCACATTACAAAGGACCAAATAGTTTATCAGTTTTGGAAAACTATATACATACTTGAATCTTACATTACAACTAAAATATAAAATACAACATAGTAACTCCATCAAAAAAAATTTATTCTCCTAGCTTTACCTTTTATAACAGTCATAACATACTTCGTAGAATCTTAGAGAAAAATGAAACATAAGAAAGGGGTGATTAGTAAGGTTATGCATACAATGGAAGCTATCATAAATAAATATAAACAATTATGGAAATGTACATAACTGAAATATATTCCATTAAACAAATAACTTAAGAATAATATGGAAGGAATGAATATAGGTAAAATAAGACCATAATAACATGACCTAAAACATATCTATGGATAACAAAACTAATCATATAATCACATGGGGACCAACAACTAATCTTGTAATGAGGTAATTCATAATGTGGTACATCATAAACATACCGTTAAGGCTTCGACCAAGACCCCATACGTAAACGGGTAAGGCCTTGGCCAATGCCCAAACTAGTTTGTCTCATGAGACCTACCGATGCATCAAGGGGCTATAGAAGGACCTTACCATCACTTAATAAGTCCAATTAATTCCTCATATGAAAAGGGTGAAACAACATAAACATTTTTATTAAAAACTAGCATACAAAATGTGAATGCTTTAACTATAAATCATGAATGGTATCAAAATAGCTCATCTATAGTCAAGATGATCATAAAAAATTCAATAAAACATGGTAGATGATATAATAAGAGATCAAATTCAATTAATCATAATACTCAACAAAGTGTGTTGACATAGATGAAAATAATCTAACAAAATCATTAACAATTTTTTTTAGAGAAACACCCTTTTTTTACTTTGAAATAATTTAATTAAAATGTCGTGTAATTATAAAAGAACATATTTTATTTGAAAAGAACCTTGTAAAATTATAAAGGATGATTCAGAACATTAAGGCATCATGATGGTGGGAAAATACTCTCAATACACATAAGTTATAAAAAAATTCCATTAATATTTTTATCAGAAAATTCATAAAGTTCATGGTCTGGAAAATGACAAAAAGATTCCTTTCAAACCATTTTATAAAAAGTTAAACATGGGTAAGAAAAAGAATTTAAAAATTCATAGGAGAATAGTAAAAAAAAAAGAATTTTAAAACTTTTTTATAAAACATGTACATGGAAGATAAATATTCCCCAGTGGAGACTTAAATAGAAACAATCCCCGATAATGATGAGATTGTGAAATAACGCTCACCTTAGGTCTAATTTCCTCCGTATGTTTATGAACCTTGTGTATAGCGGTTTTAAACATATTATTAAATTAAAATAGAATCTTATTAATATTTATGATATAATATATGATCCCATTATAACATTTTTACACTTATTTCTTAATACTATTTTATTCATTTCACTGTTTTGGGTGTTAATTGCCCTATTTTACGTTGCTTGTTTTGTCTTGAAAGTACCGATTCTCTTGAATATGAGACAGATACATCATATCCAGAATATTAATTTAATAAATAAAATATTTAATAATTAAATAAATTTTATAATCAATCTTTAATATTGAACATAGATAATGAACCACATCACTTCGTGGAGACAGTAAGTCGTATGCAGTAATGCAAAATGGGTGGGCCGGGGTGGGGCAGGCCAAGCCTGCACTAGTTTGAGCCCACACGGGTTGGTCCGCAAAAGCACGCATATAATGGAAACAAAAAATTCAAACCCGCCCCGCCCCGCATAAGCCCGTGGGCTGCCCGTGGGTTACCCACATTTAAAAAAAATATATATACTATTTATAATCTTTTAAATATTGTATTTTTTTCTCATTCTTAATGGTTTTTGTTAGGAGAAGTATGGATTGAAAATACCTAGAGTTTTAAGGGATGTGATGAAACATTTTTCAATAATTTAATGGTAGCATGTGGCGATGAAAATATGGTGGCAAACTGTTGTGATCCAATATAGGTGAGTGATCAGTGAGGGGCGACGAATGATAACATTGGTCGTGTGGTGATGCGAAATCTTGAAATGAATGACGAATTTCCAAATAACAACCAGTTTAAAAGGAGGATATTAGGGTTCCCATGATATCCTTTCCTATTTTCATAATTAAAAAATAAAATTAAATAATAACAAAATTAAATTGAGCTAAAAAATATTATGATTATAATAACTATTTTAGAATTGAAACCTTGTGAAGGGGAGATGAGTTCAATTTTTTGAGAGGTGGGATGACACATCATGTGAATATGTTGAATAATTACAATATAAATATTATAATATCATATTAAAATAATAAATATAAACCTATTTAAAATTAAAATGTGAATAAATGATGAATTAGTATGATAATTATGGTGAGAAATCATATATCATGGTTTAATCGTAATTTTTCATTAAAAAAACTAAAATATCAAAGAAACATATATTGTAAAACAATATTTTTTTAAATAAGGCCCGCGGGTAAGCCCATACCTGCACAGGCTCAACCCGTATTGGTCCATGCTCTAAATGGTTAAATTTTTTTAGGCCCACCCCGCTCACATCCGCCCCATACCCGCGAAGCCCGTGGGCCGCAGGCTCATTTTGCATCACTAGTCATATGTATGCATGAGAATTGATATCATTTATATATTGTTTAAAGGGTAAGGAAGTGGATGGTATAATAATTTTACGAAATCAATATCATGTCATTATTATTATATATATCCATTATCTCCATCATTATAGAAATCATCATTAAATGGTGATGAAAAAATATATACCATAGTGTGGAGATAGTAAGTCATACCACTACTGAAAAAATTCCCTATACCCACAGTTTTAAATCATGGGTATAGCCCCAAAAACCATGGGTATAGCCAATACCCATAGTTTTGGGAACCGTGGGAAACCAAGGCATTGGGATAGGTCGCCGACCTATACCCACGATTTCACAAATCGTGAGTATAACTTTTGTTTCCACGTGGTCAAATCCTCATACCCATTTCCATGCTGTCAAAGCCTTTTACCCACGGTTTTAAAACCGTGGGAATAAATAGTAAAAAAATGGAGGCTATAGGTGTTGAACCTATGACCTCAAAGACCTTCCATTTTTAGCATATGCATCTCACCACTTATGCTATGGAACTTACATTTATATATATCAATATTTTATTAAATATATTAATCAATATTTGTATTAGCAAAAATGATGTCAGGGGGTTTCGATCCCTGATATTTCTCTCAAACTCTACCATGCCTAACCAACCAATCTACGCCGCTTTCAATTAAATATATCTACATCTAGTTTAATATATTATTATAGATCGCTTTTTTCGAAAACAATTTATGTGTGATTCTATCCTGAGACCGACGGAAGTAACAAAGAGAGCCTCACCAACCATCCTATGAAGTTCATTTGTCTTAATATTTTTATCCATTTAAATATATTAATTCAAACCATGGGTATAGGAGGGAAAACCGTGGGTATAGGTTTTCCCTCCAAATATTTTTTGTGTCCCATGGATTTTCCCCCTACCAAAGATATACCCACAGTTTTACAAAACCATGGGTATATGTCTTCAAAAAAAACCCTATACCCACATTTTTGGAAACATTGTGGGTATAGGCCTTGATAGAAACACCTATACCCATGGTTTTGACCCAAACCATGGGTATAGGTTTTCCCCCCACGGTTTTGGAAAACCATGGGTATAGGTCATCAAAAAAAACTATACCCATAGTTTCACCCAAAACCGTTGGTATAGGTTATTATACTATACCGTTACCAATGGTTTTCTAAAATTTTGGGTATAGGGCACCCCTATGCCCACAATTTTAAGAAAAACCGTGGTTATATGTCTATTTTCTAGTATTGTACGTATGCACACACAATGTTTTTGTTTTTTGTAGGATGGATAAAAGGTGGAATATGGTTGTATCATTATAATAATAATATCTCAGAATATAGATGATATTGAATTTATTATTTTATCTAAGAAAAAAAAGATGAAGAGGAAACAAAATAAGAAATGAACTTGAATGAGTTGGTAAAAATGATTACCTCTTCTCTGGAGGACTTCATTTATATCTCATCTTAAGATATCTAGGGTTGGTCTTTTTGGAAGAACAGGACCTCCAAAACATAGATAAGGATTTTAGTAAAAGAAATGGGTAGGGTTTTGTGGAATTTTAAGTCTCAAAGTGGTGTGAATTAGTGAGAGAGGATGTGCCATTTTATAATTTATGTAAGGGGCACTTTAAGAAACTCTAAAAGTTTTAAATTAATATAAATTAATATTTAATTAAAATTGGATCAAAATTGAGTTATTTAGAATATAATAAGGGTAATGTTCTAAATAATCTCATACAATAATTTTTTAGATAAATTTAGGTCACATTATTACCCTTATCATTTAGTTTTAACCCTTATTTAACCCCTTTAACTCTTATCATGACAACATAGATTTTACTTTTCAAGTGTCAATATAGTTACTATAAAATTCCAAAATATCCATAAATGGACCATGTATAACATTTTAAACCTTATAAAAATTAGTTGGATAAATTTAATATTTTTATTAATATTATATTATTTAATAAAAAATTATTTATTTTAAAATACCATTAATATCAATTTTGACACTATTCATTAATTTGACTTTAAAAAAATATTAATACACTATATAACTTCAAAAAAATCTTTATACATACCTAATATGTTAATTTCATCAATAAAATATGTATATGACATTAATTATGTCAAATTATATTTATTTTAATATTTTTAATATCATTTATTTGATTTTTCCATGAATTAAATAATTAATGCATCAGAGTTGTGAAAACATTTAATGTCACTATCACTCCAGTAAAAATTAAAAATAAATTACTATATTGAATATAATTCCTTGATCTTTCAAAATAATATTTATAGTCAAATATACTTTTGGTAGAACACTATATAAAAAATGTTATAGTTATTAAAATCATGAATGTGACAACATTGAATTTTCTTTAAATAAACTATTTTAAGGGTCATAATCACTTATTAATAAAAAAAAAAGTCATATATCCAAGAATTAAATGCTTATAGACAAAACTAACTCATAAATTAAAATTGGGTCAAGTGTTAGGGTCAATTTATTTTCTCGATAATATTATTTTTATCCATAACTACCCGATTTACCCTTTACCGTGATAACAAAAATTATTATGGTTTCTATTCATTTTGAATAAAAATAAAAGGGAAATATTTACTAAATTTGGAAATCTTGATTCCAAATATGGAATCTATTTTATAAAATTCAATATCCATAAGTGGTAGAAATTAATTTTAAAATAAGTGTGCAAAACGCGATAAAAATAATATTTTTAAAAAATGTTGTTTTTAAGAATAAAAATGGATTTATTATTATCCTATGTATAATAAAAATATTATATGAATATTAAAAAATTTGATAATATTTAAATTTCATTAAAATTATTCACCAATAGCGACTAATTCAATTTATTATGATATAACTATACTGCGCAAACAGAAATAGTTTTTCATAAAAACATTTATTATTATTATTATTATTTATTTTTAATCAATTGTTAACTAATAAATTTTATTCTATAAATATATAAACCATTTATTTTTTTAAAAAAATTTAGTTATTTATATTTATTCTCTCCAAATTAATAGCTAGGTTATAAAAATCACATAATCATAGATCATGGTCCGTTTGAAGTTGGTGTTGCATGCCATGAAAGCTATTAAATTTATTTTAAAATAAAAATCACCATAAAATATTGCGTTGTTACATTCTTCTTTCCATCAAAAAATTCCAACCTCTAAATTTCCATAATATCACCTCATAAAAATATTTGGGAAGTTCTTCATCATAATTTCCTTCGGTTCCCATGTTGGCTCTTCTATTTTATGATTTTTCCAAAGCACCTTCCCCAGCTGAGTCGTCTAATTCCTTAACACTTATTTTGTAGTGTCCAAAGTCTAAATAGGCTCTTCATAGTATGATAAATCTATAGGACCCCAGAACACCCTGAGAGGGTAGGGGTGAATCAGGGTGTCAACTATTTATTTTCAATTGATGGATCTTTTTCTTACGTTGGTAGGAACTTGATAAACCTATCTGATGAGAATGTGTATAAAACAAACTATCATATGCAAAGAGATGACACAACAATTTTAATTATTTCACCACTAAGGGCTGGTCTAAGGAGAAAATGCTGATAGGTTTTCGGTCGTACCAAATTCCACTAATCTTCCCTAGTAGTGGAGTACAAGAGTTAAGACACACTACCTTTACAAGAATTCAGGGATAGCTCACTACGTCCCTCAGAACACTTTCATTGACTCCCCCTTGCTCACTACATTGAGAGAAGTCTAACTTAGTTTGTCAACTTTAAGGTCGCTTCAATTAATTGGCATTAACAATTTTGTCCCTTGATTAAGGCTAGGCTATGCTTCCACCAAAGAACTGATTAGATACACATTGAAATCCCAATTAACAGAAAAACTAATGTTTAAAAAATTCCTTTCACGAATCTCCTTCTCGAAGCTCACTCCTTCACAAAGCACCCTTTCTTTAACAGAACAAACTACCTTTGTGAATCACACTAAGTCAACATAGATCACCCCTTTATCATGATTCACCCTTTTATCAAAAGCATTAGCATCAGTCAAGACTATAATATTCTCTTCATGATGCTCAAGCTCGCATGGAATGTCAATTTCGTGGAGCACCCATGGCATCCTGAAATTAGGGAAATTCTAGATTTTCCTTGAAAAATTTCATCAAAAGTGAAGTGGTGTAGCCTCATATTTATAGGCTCGTCCGTTCATGAAGCTCTGCCGCCTCTTTGAGGATTTTTTGAATCTTCCAAACAAATGTATTCGCGATGATCCTCCCTTCATGATGCACCAGTGAAATTTGACATTTTCATGAAGCTTTCATTTAAACCATTTGTTCCACCATGATTCTCCAATTCTCATAATCATATAGATCACCGTCACCGATCGTGATGCTCCAATTCTCCATCATTCATGATGCTCGTCATAATTGTGTAGATCACTGTCAGAAATCTTCAATCCTTCATGAAACCCAACTCACATATCCCATATTCATGAAACTCATTCCTTTTCTATATTTTCATTAAGCCTTCAATAAAATCAACCTTTTCACATTGAAATCTACCCTCTAAATTTTGGACCCCAAAAATCTGGAAAACATCAGGAAACTTTGCCACCTTCAATATTGTTGTCTTCTTGAACTACACCATCCATTTAATTGAAATATCCGTAATCTTCCTTGTGAGGATTGACAAAAAACACAAACCATACTCCATTACTAGTAAAAAACAACCCTAGTTCCAACAAAATCAGGCTCTAACTCTGTTTCTTTAGAAGTGAGAATATGCATTGGGTCTGCCATGTATTTATTTAGAAAGGAGATATGGAACACATAGTGTACTTTAGAAAGTCTAGGTGGAATTTCCAAATGATAATTTATAGTTCTAATTAATTCCATAATTTCAAAAGGTTAGATGTACCTAAGGCTTAGTTTGCCTTTCTTACCGAATCTTATAACACACTTCCATGGAGATACCTTCAAGAAAACGTGATCTCCTACTTGAAACTCCAAATATTTCCTTCAGTTTAAAAAATTTCCGTTTTTCCTATTTTGAGATAATTTGATATGGGTTTGAATAGTATTTACCTTTTCCATTGCTTCCCCAATAATTTCTAGGCCTACAGGATTACTTTCACTAGCTTCATCCCAACAAGTTGGTGTACAACATCTATTTCCATATAATACATCATATGGTTCCATACTTGAAAGGAATATATTGTAATATGAAAATTCTACCAAATTTAAATATCAATCCCATTTAACTTGAAACTCAAGTGAGAAGGACCTCAACATGTCTTATAAAGTTTGGATACTCATTTCTAACTTCTCTTCAGTTTGAGGGTGATAAGCGATGCTCAAATGAAGTTTGGTATCAAGGGACTTATAAATAATTTTCTAGAATTTCAATGTAAATTAGGGATCATGTTCAAAAAAAATTGAATAAGGTTCACCATGAAGTCTTACAACTTCATTAATATATAGTCATGTAAGGCCCTCCAGTGGAAAATATTCCCTTATAGCAAGGAAATGTGAAGATTTCGTAAGTTGGTCAACAATTACCCATATTGCATCATTCTTCCTTGAAGTCTTTGGTAATATAGTGACAAATTACATAGTAATATCATATCATTTTCACATATGAATAGGTATAGGTTGCATGAATCCTCTAGGATATTGTATCTCATCCTTCAATTATTGACAAACTAGGAATATTGACACATAGTCAGAAATTTCCCAATTTATATTATCCCACTAAAAAAATTCCTTAAAATATATATACATATTAGTGCTACTAGGGTGCATAGAGAAATTATATCTATGATCATCATCAAATAATTCCATTTTCATCTCGAGTATAGAGGGGAAAAAAATCCTCTTTCCAAAATTCAAAACACTATCTTCATATATGAAGTCTTCCAATATTCCATCACTCACAATGTTAATTATCTTTTGAAAATTCTAATCATCATACTGAGAACAGTTTATGTTTTCTAACAAATATGGTTTGGGAACTATTAGAAAAATTAGTGATGTTTCCTCTTACTTAATAATTACCATATCCATATTTACTAGATCCATGAACATGGGATGTCTTTCAATCCTCATTTTATTTAGAAATCCATGATCCTTCCTAATCAATGCATATTGTACCATATTTTCATTCCTTGGGTGGTAGTGTATTGAACAATCACAATCCTTGAGTAGATTGAGCCATTTACTTTGTCTAATATTGAGTTATTTTTAATGGAATATATATTTCAAACTCTTGTGATCAGTATATATCTCAAATATTTCACCATAGAGACAATTTATTAATATCTTTAGAGAAAATATTACAGCTATTAACTCAAGATCATGAGTTGGATAGTTCTATTCATGAGTTTTTAACTACCTTGATGCATAGTAAATAACTCTATCATTCTTTATAAGGACAAAACCAAGTCATTTCTTCGATGCATCACTATAAATAAGAAATTTACCATTTTCTAATGGTAGAGTCAAGATTGGAGCCTTCACTGATCTCATATTCAATTCTTCAAAGCATTCTTCATATTCCTTTATCCAAATAAACTTAACCCCTTTATGAGTAGGCTTGGTTAATGGGTTAGCTAATCTAGAAAAATTCTAAACTAAATGCCAATATTAACCTACTAAACCAATGAAAACACATACCTTGGTTATGTTTGTTGGTATAGGCCATTCCTAGACTACCTTTTTCTTTGTAGGATCAACTGAGATTCCATACTTGGAGAAAATATGGCCAAGAAGATAAACTTTTTGAAGCCTGGATTCACACTTGCTAAATTTCCCATATAACTCTTTTATTTTTAGAGACTCCAGAATAATCCTCAAGTGGTTCTCATAGTCCTAATATCTTTTAGAGTACACCAAGATATCATTAATAAATACCATAAAAAAATTATCAAGATATTCCTTAAACAATCTATTCATTAGATCCATAAAAATAGTGGGTTCATTAGTCAGTCCAAATGACATTATTATAAAATCATAATGTTCATACCATGTTCAAAATACTATATTTGTAATATCTTATATCTTTACATGCAATTGATGATATCCAGAACAATGATCAATATTTGAAAAATATTGAGCTCCATGAAGCTGATCAGATACATCATCAATGCGAGGAAGATGAAACTTGTTCTTTGTCATAATAAAATTGATTTCCCTATAGTCAATGCAAAACACCATAGATCCATTTTTCTTCTTAACGAAAAGAATAGGGTCTCCCCAAGGTGAAACACTAGGGTGTATAAATATTTTACCAATAAAATAATCTAGTTATTTCTTTAACTCAATTAAATCCACTGTGGCCAATATATAGGTATTTTTTGATATAGGTCTTATATCAGGGATTAAATAAATAGAAAACTCAAATTCCCATTCTGGTGGATATCTAGGTAATTCCTCAGAAAATACCTCAATTTATTTTTATACAATATTTATATCCTCAATTTGAAGATTAAATTATTCATCCCTAAATGTTGTTTGCTCTTAATCCCCAATAATTTTGGTTTCTAGAGCCACTAGGGTGGATTTAGATAAGAATTAGATGATGAAGTTTCTTCTCTAAAGATAAGGAATTATACATCTTCTTCAAAAATAATAATTTCCTTCTTCATGCAATAAATGTTTTTTATCATATTTTGAAAGCCAGTCCATACCAAGGATTATATCAAAGTCAACCATAAGTATGATTATAAAGTCAGAAAATAAAGCATGTTTATGTGTCATAATAGGTATTTTACAGAATATATTTGTTGCAATGAGACTTACCTTAGGATTTTTGACTGATAACTCCCTTATTAAGTCAAAAGGGAAATGTCTATTTTTTTGGAAAACTATGTAAATATAAGAGTGTAATGATCCAGAATCAAATAAAGCATTATCTAAATTTGAGGAGATGATTAAAGTACCTACCACCACTTCATTAGAAACTTCAACCTTAGTTTTTTTGACTACATAATCTTGACCTTTCTCCCCTGCATTTTCCAGGGAAAGTTACCTTGATTTTTAGGAAAATAATGTGCATAGTGTCCCATATCCTTACAACTAAAGCACTGCACATTATCAGCATCTTTCTTTCCCTTACAATCACAGAAATAGTGGAATTTTTCTCCACACTTGTAAAAATATCTCATTCCCAAAAGTTATGTTCCATGATGTTTCTTTCCACATCTATTAAAGGATGGAAATTCAACTCTTCCTTTCTTCCCCTTTTCCTTATTTAATTTTCTATAGTACTCAGCATTCCTCTTCTTATCTTTCATCCCTTAAAATCTATAAGGATTGGAAATTATTTTTTTTCTTGATGGCACGTGATACTATATCCTCACATGATGAGAATGTTTGGTGACTAGTTCCCTTTAAAGAACTATCTGAAGCCCATCAAATAAATGAAAAATCTTTCTCTTTGATTTTCTTACATAATCTAAATCTTGCCATGCTCACCTTGTAATGTTGTCTTCATACTTAAAAACATTCTCATCCTCTTTTTGCCTCATATTTAATAATTGTCTTTCCATATCTACTTACTATTCACAAGGGAAATATTTTTCTAAGAAAAGTTTCTTAAAATACATTCATTCCATGTTTTATATTTCTTCCTCCCCCTTCGTGTTTTGAATTAATGACCTATATTGATCCGCATCTATGGAGAGATGGTAAACTTCCATAACAACTTTTTCCCTTTAATTACTTCCCAATGCGAGGAATATCTTCTCTAAGGAACTTATCTGTTGCTCAGCTACAAATAGATTTGTAGTCCCATTAATTGATAGAGGTTGTTGTCTTATGAAGAGGTATAAATTTTTTCCTCTATGTTGTTGATTAGGATGCTTCATATGGGTAAGGTTATTGTTCATAACCTGTGATAGTTGTCCCAGTATAGTTATAAGTTGTTCAGATCCGGTTGCAGCTCCATCTCCAACATCATTATCTTGTGTAGTAAGGAAATCCAAACATGGATTACGTGAATTGACACAATTTCCAATCCTTCCACCAGATTCCATTTCTATAAAATGATATACACTAGATTTGGTTATGAATCATGATGCATAATTTAGAACTAGAAAGACACTTAAAATCAAAACTTTATGTATAACTATTCTCAAAATCATAGGCTTGGTTACTTTGAGAATATTCTCAAAATAAATTATAGGGATACATTTACCTAATATATATTTTTCTTAATCTAGTTTCCAAAGGTTCTACTAAACTTTCTCTGATACCAATTATAAAGACCACGACCATAGTAGCCTAAAGTTGATTGTTACTTTATTACATTGGCACTAGGTACAAGCGATTGCATTCTAATGGACTGAATAGTTTAATAGTTTTAGAAAACTAGATAAATACTTGAATCTTACATTATGACTGAAATATAAAATACAACATAGTAAATCCATTGAAAGCACTATTATTCTATTATATTTACCCTGTATATTAGTCATAACACACTTCTTAATTTCCTAGGAAAAAATGAAACATAAGGGGTGAGATCAGGTGCTAAGTAAGGGTATTCATACAGTAGAAGCTATCATAAATAAATATAAACAATTATGGAAAAGTACATAACTAAAATACATTCCATTAAATAAATAACTTAAGCATAA
This sequence comes from Viscum album, assembly GCA_963277665.1. NCBI lineage: Eukaryota > Viridiplantae > Streptophyta > Magnoliopsida > Santalales > Viscaceae > Viscum > Viscum album. Next base: position 987,131,620 of record OY728159.1, on the reverse strand, counting down.
TATGGCGGGAATAAATTTACATCAAATAATTCCATAATAATATGAGCTAAAACATATCCATGGATACAAAAATTAATCAGATAATCACATGATAATCAATAACTAATCCAATAATGAGGGATTGAATAATGTGATACATCATAAACATATCATCAAGGATTTTTTCAAGACACCATACACAAACAGGTAAGGCCTTGGCCAATACCCAAACTAGTTTGTCTCATGAGACCTACCGATGCATCGAGGGGCTATAAAGGGACCCATAAACCACTTACGAATTCCAATGAATTTCTCATATTAAAGGGGTGAAACAATATAAACATTCATATTAAAAACTTGCATACAAAATGTGAATACTTTAACCATAAACCATAAATGGTATCAAAATAGAACATCCATAATCAAACCGATCATAAAACATTCAATAAAATATGGTAGATAATATCATAATGCATCAAATTAAATTAAGAATAATACTCAAAAAAGGGTGTTAATATAGATGAAAATATTCTAATAAAATCATTAATAATCTTTTTGGGAGAAACACACTTTTTTACTTTTAAAATCATTTATTAAAAAATCCACACAATTATAAAAGAAAAAAATTTATTTGAAAAGAGAATTGTAAACTTGTAAAGTACACTTCAAAACATTAAGGTGTCATGAAAATAGGAAAATATTCTCATACCGCATAAGTTAAAAAAATCATTATGTATTTTTTTTGGAAAAGTCATAAATTACCTCATTTGGAAAATGACAAAAAGCTTTATTTTAATCCATTTTATAAAAAGTAAAACATGGATAAGAAAAAGGTTTTAAATAGTCATTGGAGAATAGTAAAAAAAGTTTTGAATTTTTTTCTAGAAAAATTATACATGTAATAGAAATATTCCCCAGTGAAGACTTAAATAGAAACAATCTCGAATAATGATGAGATTGTGAAATAACCCTTACCTTAGGTTTGATTTCCTCTATATGTGTCTGAACCTCCTGTATAGTGGTTTTAAACATATTATTAAATTATACTAGAATTGTATTAATATTTATGATATCACATATGACACCCTTAAAACATTTTTCAACATTTTTATTAATAATATTTTCTTCATTTCACTGTTTTAGGTGTTAATTGCCCTGTTTTCCCACACTTGTTTTGTCTTGAATGTCCCGGTTCTCTTGAATATGATATAAATCCACAATCTACAGGTTAATAATTTCATAAATATAATATTTAACCATTAAATAAATTTTACAACCGTTTTTTAAGGTTGAACATGGATAATGAATTTCATTGCTTCTTAGAGATGGTAAGCCGTACGTACACACGAGCAATGATATTATTTTTATATGGTTGAAAGGGATGATATATTAATTTTATAGAATAAATATAATTTCATAATTATTTTTATAAATCAATTATTTCCATATTTATAACCATACAAGTAAAATAGTGTTGAAAAAAAATTACACCACAACTTGGATACAGTAAGTTGCACGTACACACACATAGTGATTTCATTTTTCATAGGATGAATAAAAGTTGGAATATGGTTGTATCATAATAATAATAATATATAAGAATATATATGATACTTTATTTATTACTTTATCATGAAAAAACACATGAATATGAAGTATAAGAATAAATGAACTTGAATGAGTTGGTAAAAATGATTACCTCTTCTTTGGTGGACTTCATTTATATCTCTTCTTAAGGGATCTAGGGTTGGTATTTTTGGAAGACCAAAACCTCAATAACTTTTCTAAGAATTTTTTAAGAGAAATGGGTATGGTTTGGTTGACATATAATGCTTAAAGTGGTGTGAATAAGGGAGAGTGTATGTTCCCTTTTATAATTGAGGTGAGGTCCACTTTAGGGAACTCTCAAAATATTAAATTAATATAAATTAATATTCAATTAAAAATGTCTCCAAAGTAATTTATTTAAAATATAATACGAGCATGGTTTTAAATCCTCTCATACAATAATTTTTTAGAAAGATTTAAGTAACATTATTACACTTATAATTTAGTTTTAACCCTTATTTAAGCCCTTTAACTCTTACTATGACAACAAGGATTTTACTCTTTAAGGGTCAATATATTTATTATAAAATTCAAAAAGATACATAAATGGACTATGGATGGAATTTTAAATATTCTACCAATAATTTGTAAAAATTTAATATTTTTATTAATTTTATATGATTTAATAAAATATTATTTATTTTAAAATATCATTAATATCAACTTTGACACTATTCATTACTTTGACTTAAAAAATATCACTATAATGGATAAATTCAAATGAAATCCTTTTATACATACCAAATATGTCAAGGTAATACAAAAAAATCGTGGATAACATTAATTATATCGAATTATATTTATTTTAATATTTTTAATATTATTTATTTGATTTTCCATTAATTAAATAATTACTGCATCAAAGTTATGAAAGAAATTAAGGTAATTATTTATTTACTAAAAATTAAAAATAAATTAATATATTGAATATAATTTCTTTATATTTAAAAATACTATTTATAGTTGAATATACCTTCCAGAGAACAACATATAAAAATGTTATAGTTATTAAAAGTATGAATGTGAAAACTTTGGCATTTCTTTAAAAAAAATATTATAAGGGTCATAATCACTTACTAATGAAAAAGTGGTCATATATTTAAAAATTAATTGTTTATGGATGAAAATAACTCATCTAATAAAATTGGGTCAAGTTTTAGGGCCAATATTTAGTCCCTATAATATTTTGTACCCATAATTACCTGATCTACCCTTTACCATGGTAACAAAAATTACTATGGTTACTATTCATTTTGACAAAAAATTGAAGGTAATTATTTAATAAATATGGACCTCACGATTCCAAATCTAGAATCCATTTTATCAAATTTAATACCCATAAGTGGTAGAAATTAATTTTAAAATAAGTACGTAAAACATGATAAAAATCACATTTTTAGAAAATGTTGTTTTTAAGAATAAAAATGGATTTATTTTTATTATATATATATATAAATATTATATGATTGTTAAAAAATTTTATAACATAAATTTCATTAAAACCATTCACCAATAGTGACTAATTCAATTTATTATGAAATAACTATATTGTGCACACACAAATAGTTTTTCAGAAAAACACTTCTTTTATTATTATTATTATTATTTATATATTTATAATCAATTGATAACTAATAAATTTTATTCTATGAATATATAAAACACACACACACACACATATATATATATATATTAAAATTTATTTAGTCCTATTTATTCCCTCCAAATTAACGACTACTTTATAACAATCACATAATAATAGATCACGGTCTGTTTGAACTCAGTTTTACGTGAAACACAATCTATTAAATTTATATAAAAATAAAACATACCATGAGTCCTAGGTATGGACCATTCATCTTGATTATCTACATTCGCGTTTGAATTGGGTAAGCAGAGGAAACTTGGTTCAATCTTAATTAATTAGCATTAAATATTCCATATTCTAGGACTAGGAGTCCCTAATATTGTTTCTTTTGTAGGAATGGATCTGGGTAAATGTTCCCATCAACTTTGTTTCATTGATGTTTAGTAATATGTTCCAAAAGATCACCACATAGTTGATATCGACAATGATGACACTTAGGGGAATACTCTTTAAGATTTTTAGTGACAAGGTTTGTATAAGTATGGAAGATACATTTTTGATCAGGAGACCGAGGCTTGGTTGGAGGAGGTGAAGATTGACCTCATTTATATAACACCATGACCTGAATCACAGAGTCCATGCTAGAATTACACATGAACTCAAGTGAAACTCTCCATATTCCATAGGTTTTCAAATATCAGCAAGGGTCTTAGTAAAGTCGTAAAGAGATTTCCCCCTCCCCAATAAGAGTACAAAATTACAATAAATAACCAATCATGTAAATAGTATACAATTAGAGTGCAAGGAAATAATAAACATGAAATTAATTTAAATGAGATACAACAATATACATACTTAACAGTTACAAAAAAACAATAGACGATCTCCCAATGGTCTGATCACATACAAAAGAAAAGGAAAAGAATAAAAATACTAGGAAGCTCTGAAACTCCAAGCCTCACAACACCTCAGACTCCAGACTCATAGTGAGCTATCCCACTCAGTGATCATACAAGGACCTCATCCCAACATGTACCTGAAACAAGTGAGGATGGATTGAGTACCTAAGTTCCATGCCACCCCGAGCATGGTGTGAGTATAAACTAGTAGGGCACTACATACATGGTCTTGTACCCAACTATTAAATACTGTGTATGTGCATTTGATATGATCAATAGAAATAAACATATAATATATAAACAATTAAAGAATAATATATAATCACCAATTCTCAATAAATAAAACAACAACCACATACCGAGTGGTCATGCATTCACTGAGCCACTATGAACCCCGACTATACCAGCTTCGGATCCTTGCCAGAAGGAAATGTCGACTAATATCCCAAAACATCCCTCTTGCTGGGATAGTATAAAAACATGGCTAAAAAATCCCCCTTGACATGATAGTCCAATGCATGTTTACCTATTATCTTATACATCCCTCTCAGGGGATAGTCAATTAGTCTCAATATACATGCTCAAATATAGAAGATAGAAGAACAACACTTATGAATCATGGTACATATAATAGATCAAACATCACATAATAACAATATAAAGGATGTAAAATCAAATATCATATCAAATCAATCATGTATAATATTCATTATAATCCATATACTTTCAACAAAATCATAGGTACATGGGGATACAGAGACACACCTAATGTGATCAAACATAAAACAAACACACTCATAAGTAATCAAGACTCAATTATCAATGACCAGGAAATAAGCCAACAAACAAGGTCCAATGTGTCCTTGATATCTTTTCATTTCATTAGGAATATTCTGTTAATTAGTTAAGATAAGAAATTCATTAACTAATTAATAATGGTACTAGGTATCTCAATTTAATTGATTAGACCAATCAATTAAAATATCATGTTGGGTATTTCATTTAGTTTTTACAAGCATTAAATTAATCACAAGGACAACTACCCAAGAGTTGCGTGACTATATACAACATGAAAATAAACTAAATATAATCCTTAGGGACATGTACACAAAACCACCTACCTCAAATTGAGACAAATTTAATCCAAGAAAATCCTAGTAACTATTTTCAAGTCATCCAAGTCCATTTAGCCTCCAACATTCACCATGAGGATCTAAATCATGATAAAAAATTCCAAATAATAAATTATGACTAAATTAAAATGAATTAAAATATTACAAGAAAAATTATAAGAATTTGTGAAAATAAAACTTACTAAATAACTTATCAGATGTCACTGCTTAGCCAGAACCATGAACAACCACCCATGGATGGCCCGTAACATTCATCTAACATCATTCTAGGTGAAACCCCTATTTTATGGAAATAAAATGAAGACCAATTTAATATTATTAAATTATAAAATTTATAAGGAAACCAACCAGGGACACATCTTAGTCATAAATTCATCCAATGGAGTTGGATCCATGCCCAAAACACTCGCGGTTCTGAGATGATAAAAATCCCAAAATCAATTCCATGATATGATGTCCAATTCAAACCAATTGACCAGAAATCAAGAAGATGTCACCAAGGGACATAACTTCATCGAAACAACCAATAACAACATGCGTTCATTATTATAGGAAATCCCCTATCCATGCCAATATAAATCTCCATTTTTCTTGAACAATTTCACCAATATCTGGTGGAATTTTCATCCTATTATTTATTTGAAATATATCTGAAGGAAAATCAATGACCAAGATTATCAATAATTAATGGTAATTTAAGAGAAATATAACATCAATAGATTAAAAGGGAAAATACTTACCAATAGGATCATCAATTATGAACAACACAATGATCCACCACCACATAAGGAAGGAGTCCAATATTGAAGAAAAACAGAGGACTTTATCTGGAATCTCAAATGCTTTGCTTCTAGAACCACCCTCAATCAATGGATACTCTTGGAGAGATGATAAGAGAGGTGCAAGACTAATTTTTACACAAAAATTCAAACCAAGGGGTTAAATATTTAATGGGCCTTGGTGGCCAAAAGACCAAAATGACACTCATTAAACCCCTACCCAAATTTCTCCACTGGTTAGCTAGTAGCCCACCAACCACCTAGTATAGGCTCACTGGATGGACAATGAAACATATTGGGAAACTTGGCTACTTCCCACACCACCATCTATTTGGCGTGGGATACAAGTGAGATGTTGTTGTAGGACCAACCTGACTATCCTAGAATCTCTCCACTGAGAACCCAAGGTTTGAGTTGGTTATTAAGCCTTCATTAATGTTTTAAAATACCCCTTAAGGGTGTTCAAACAAGAATCACCTTGTTTCAAAAATCATTTCTTCAAATGATCCATCCATCAAATAAAAAAAATCAAATTCCTTCCCAAATTCAATGCTCATAATGACGTAGATCAATAAAATATACCCACTATAAAACTTATCATTCTCAAGAAGTTGTGGAATCATATTAAACATGCCTCCCGATCTTACTCGATCATTATTACAAGGAGTTATCTACATGCCATCCCCAAATGAAAACTCAATACCTCCGGGCCTCGATGATTTTTAAACACCCATCATGCTTTTCGAGAATGTCTCCAAGGATGAAAATTAGAAGCTGATCCAAAATCTTGTTTTCACCCCACATCGTGACCACAATCACCATATATATTAAAATTAACACACCACAGTATCCTCAAATGATTCCTTCCAAATAATGAAGATTCTCCCCAAAATAGGAATTATAAAGACAAACACTTCACATACATAGATATCACATAATATTTGATGAATATTCATTACATAACATATTGATTCATGCTAGAATCATATGGGACTAGTGCCTTTGGAAACATGGATACATAAAAACTGGTTTATAAGTGAAATACCTCAATTCCACTAAGTTTTTCATAACTGTCACCCTTATTATATATATAATAAATAATACCTTTTTTCATAACCTAGGAAAATGAAACATATTAAAGGGTGTTCTCATATTGTCAATAAGGGTAAACATGAGAGATATCGACATAACATGAGCACAAGGGCACAAGAATATGAGAATAACATTTGAAAACCATACCATGGACATCATAGATCATAAAAATGAGCCATGGAATAAATCTTGACAGTTTGATAAGACATTAATAATAATGAAATCAAATAATATGAGTTATGAGAGCATAACTTTGAAATAAGAAATATATTTGCATCATATATATAAGCATAGAAAACCTTATTTCAAAGATACCCACCAAGAAATTCATAACATGTTAGGCTTTGTATAACCACCCATGTACCCTCTTTTTCGAGCTTGGGATAACCCACAATGTGCCCTATTTTTCGATCTTGGGATAATATCCCATGTACCCTCTGAGCTCATAGAATATTAATCATTTCCCAATGGATTATAGGGAGATATAGGTCCCACCCATCACATGATCCATACATTTATATGAAACAATATCATTAAACATCACTCATATCATAAACCTGTAGAAAATAAATGGGTTTCTTAAACATTTCCTCCTAACATAACCCATAGAAAGGAAATGGTTTTCATAATCATACCATCAGTTCATCATAGCATAACCCATTTAAAATGAATGAGTTTCATAAAAATATCTTTATCATAGTCATAAACCATTCAAATAAATAATATGGATAGTATTATTTGATCATATCACCATTAAATCTTAAGTAACATCAAAGGATGCCATCCTATATGTAAAATGATTTTGACAGATCACTTAGAACATTTATTGAGGAAAATATCCTTTCAATTTTGAAAACACTTTTTTAAAATATATATTTTTCCAAATATAAGGTAAAATATTTTCTTTGAAAATAACCTTGATTTTTTTTAATGAAATCTTTAAATCATTGAGTGGCCATGATGGTGAGAAATAATATTCATTAAGTACAAGTTAAAAAGAATATTCCTTTCACATTTTAATAAAAATTAAAAAGTGACTTGTTCGAAAAATGATAAGAAGATTAATTTTAAAAAATATCATAAAGTAAAACATGGGTAAAATTTTATTTAAAAAATCATTGGATAATAGTAAAAAATTTAATTTTTTTTGAAAACATTGACATGGAAGAAAACGATTTCTGATCAAAGAGAGAAATAAAGTTGGTTTTTCTTAAAAAAATTATTTTGGAATATTGAATACATAAAGAGAGAGAAATTAAAGTAAAACATCTATTTTCATGAAATAACCATATCATAAAAAATTCATGAGTTTCTTGAGAGGTAGATCATAATATTTCATCATCAAAATCATAATCATAAATAGTCTTGATAAACAATGAGATTGTAACTTAAAAACATTTAGCACATTGGTAACTTTTGAATCATAATCCCCTTGAAAGAAAAAACTATAGATGAATTTGTAAATTTCTATAAAATTCATAATAATCATCATAAAATACATTAATGGTTAGTATATACACCACACAAATGAAAGAAGTGGTGAACATTTCATGTGCCTCATAGAGATAATAGTGAGATGGAAATCCCTTATCTTATATCTCAATTTAATTCATACGCATTCAAACCTCCTATATAATAAATATAATATCATTATACATAAATTTAAAAATTATTAATAGATATATCATACCATATATGATTTAGTTACGACCTTTTAATACCATTTTATTAACAATTCGTTGTTAAAATCACGTTTAGGGTCATAACTGCTTTGTTTTTCATGTATGTTCTGGTTTGGTATTTTTTGTACTTTTAATTTGATCATTGTTACAAAATCTAAAAAATTTCAACCATGATATAAATATCATATATATTTATTTTATATGTATTTATAGTAATCCATTAAATTTAGAGATATAAAATAAATTACATTGTTCATGGAGACAATAGGTCGTGCATACTGATGAATGCTGTTTCCATTTTCTCGATGGATGGAATGAAAAAAAAGTAAATATTAATTCACCTTTCCATAATAATTTTTATATAATATATATCATATATATATATATATATTCATTTAAGGTATCCTTATTTCCATCCGTGTCAAAATAAAATGAAAAACATATCACATCGCTTCGTGTGGGTGGTAGTCCACATGTATGCACAAGAAGTGTTATATTTTCACAAATGTTTTTAAGGTAATAAGGTATATGTGATATTATAAATTTATAAGTATAATAATTTCATTAATATCATATATAAATATTAAATCTATTATTATCTCTATCCCTAAGAGGTGGTGATGGAAAATGAATTACATCGGTTTGTGAGGTGGTAGTCCGCCGTACACATGATTGACAGTTTAATTTACCATTTGATGGAATAAGAGATAGATTTAGGTCATGAAATTAACATAATAAAAAAATAATTAAATGAAATATACCTATATTATTATATCATCATGTTTGAATAATATTTAAAGGATTTAGAGGAATAAATAAAATGAAAATGCATTATTAATGACCATAACTCTTATTCAGAGAAATAATTTATGTTTACAACTAAATACTTATTAGGAGTGTTTTATAAAAAATAAGGACTCTAGGATATGTGGATTGAATTAAGGAATTTTTGGTAGGTATTGACTAAAATGATGTGTTTTTTAAGTGTGTAGAAGAGAGGAGAGGGGGGTCCCTTTTATAAGTGGGGGAGAGGACACAAGAAAAAAGGTGTACCCACATTTTAAACATAAAAAATCTAAAAAATGGCCCATTATAGAACCTTATATTACATAAGTTTTATATATGGATATACAATTGGATTTGGATAAGTTTTTATGTCATTTTACCCCTTATCTTTTTATTTTAACCCATAGTAAACCCATTTCAACCTTAACCGTGGTAATTAATTTTTATTGTTTTTACTATTTATTTTGATAAATAATTAAGTTGAAATTGTTTTATAATATTAATTATTATGGTTTTAAATATGGAATACATTTTTCTTAATTCCATTAAAAAAGTGAAAAAATTTAGTTTTAAATTAAACTTGAAAATGCAATGGAAAAATGATTTTCTAAAGATATTTTTTTAAATATATAAACTTCAAGAGTCCTCAATAGAATGATGATTAAGGCCTTTGGAGTTAGAGAGTTATGGAATATTATCTAGGGTGTTATGATATCTATATGAATCTTATTCTCATTTGTTTCCTAATTTTGTGTTGGGTTAGCGAGGTGGGGTAAGGCTTAATCCCATGACCATAATAGTATTGGTCGCTTAGTGTTCTCCACATGTCATATCTGAGGAGGTATGTGCACCAATAATTTAACAATATTGACCTGGATAAGATGGTCCGAGAGAGTAGAGTTTCATTTTTCAAGGATCTGGTGATGTTGAGGACCACTAAAAGAAATAGCCTTCATGTTCAAGTGTTTTCCTTAGGTGCATGGTTTTTGATAGAACAAACAACTGTTAGGAGATCTTAAGGAAGTGAGAGACCCAGTTGAGAGCTCAGTATACCCACCTTTTTTTCTTAGTTTGTACTTTTCATGGATGAAAAAGCCTTGAAGTAGGAAATAATGTAAAAAACCCATTTTTTCCTTATAATACATTGGAATATTTTTAGGAATATTTTTGGATCTAGGAACTTATATGGTGAGATATTTTGAGGCATAGTGAGCCCAGAATTAATATTTGAAAAAAATATTAAATATATTAATATCACCTATGCATAGTTTTCCTAAGAAAGTGGAATAAATCTTAAATGGTGGCTCAGATCAGAAATTTTAGGCCACAATTGATCTTAGAGTGTGGGCTTTACCCTATGTGCGACATAAACTTTGTTAGCGTCAGTTATTCCAGTAAAATTATATCATGTGTGTGAATAATAAAAATAAATAAATTTAATAAATTTAATTCTTATTTTTGATGTAGTGACCTAGAATACTCTATTTAATCCTAGTTATTCATAATCCTTAGTGTTAGACACATATCCTAGAGATTGAGAGGATCCATTAGAAGTTCATTGGCAGATGACATCTGATTGACAACGGATCAAGGATCGTGTGCCAACATAGCATGTGGATCTCATCTATGAAAACGATGTGGGATCAATCTTCATCAATGATTTATACAAATCAAGGTAATATTTTTTTTGTGTATTTGTCCCCATTTTTTACCCTATAATTAACATGAATCAATCAACTAACAGATTGATTCGTGAATCAGTCGTATTGTGGGTATGGATTTGTTTTTCTGGGTTTTGGGGGATAATTTTTATTCTATTTGATTTATTATTTATCAACATTATAATAGAAATGGATTGTGGACAATATAAAAATGGCTGGGGTTTGTTCACAATTCTTGCATTTTATGGTTTTCTCCCCTTGTTCTACGTGTTATCATTGTTGGCATTTCTTTTTGCCTATGATTTGATGAAAACCCAGAAAACGATCATTGCACATTTGATCTTTGAAAAAACAGATAATTTCTACAAATCCAGTTTTGGGATTGGTGATTGAATCATGGAGCGTGATGATGGTGGGTGATTTAGGTCAGATTGGAGACCCCTGGTTAGGTTTTGGCATGAAGTACCAATAAGGCGTGATGATGGGTGTTTTACTGAGCACTGGATATAGTCAGATTCTGGAAATCGATGGTAAGGAGGTTCGGTGAACCTCAGATCTATGATGTGTGGGTAAATTCCCAAAAAAATCGGTGGTTACATACTATCTTGGGAAATAACGTGTGAACTTTATGGAATTTCTACAAAATTATATACTACACAGTATGTAGTCTTATAAACACATGTTGTGTAGTCGCTTCTATACGTAGCTAGTGTTTTGCGAAGAGATAATTATCACACACCATGTGACATGTTCCACACACCCTGTGACCCTTATTCAACTAACTTAGCATGTAAAGAGAGTACACGACTAGGAGGCCATGTAGTGTTACACACCATGTGTGAAAATTCACACTCCACGTAACACGTGGAAGATGACTCGACATATATAGGGAGTACATGCCTAGTAGTATGGGTAGAGTGACATACTGTGTATACCCTGGAAGATGGATCGACATGTATAGAAAGTGCATTAGAAGATCATGTGGATCTGCATACCATGTGAGGGGACTACACATTATGTACTTGTAAAAGTACATGGGCACATTCAGAATGAAACACTAAGTGCCGGGATGACATCATAAGGCATTTCACCTTAGGGACACACTGTATGTTGTGGAAAAATTCATGTCTTATGAGTGTGATACACACACAATGAAAAGATTAGCGAGACATGCTGTGTACCCTCAGGGACATGGCATGTACTCATTTGAGGACAAGTTAGATTCCTCTTTATTCTTATCTCAACTTCGTTGTGAGATTGTGTGAGCTTCACCAGACCAATATCATTTGAGTGTGTTCCCTAGGTCCATTCCTATGATGGATTAGTGAATCATCATGTTATTTTCATAAAAGGTGACCCCTCTATAGCTTCATGATGATCTGTGCAGTGTGGGAGAGTTACCCTATTCTGTAGTGAGTTATCTCTGGAATCTTTGACTACATACTCAATGGATTAGAGAATGTATCCCCCCAAGAGGCTAGGGGAAATACTCTATTTCCTTCATGTTTCATTAGGTGGGTTTTCTTTTGCAATTTTAAATAACAATATTTACATTTTCATTGATTCCCTACTTAGTAGAATGTATCCAGTAGGGTCCGGTGTCCCCCAAATGAGCCTTGGGCATTGAACCCCCAATCTGTGTATTGAGATCTGATCTTTTCAATGAGGTGTAGTCTGATTGAGTGTGTTTCTCTGATGAACCCTCTCAGTATCATTAATACTTTTTATTGGCCAGAATTTATGAGCATGAACTCTGTTATGAGTGTCTTCAATAGTAGTATAGATCAAGGATTATTTCCTTCCAGATGAGAATGATCTCTTGGATGAGTGTCGACGGTGGTAGTATAGCTCATTGAGTGAGTTCTCCCAGACGAGTGTTATATGGAACCTTCGAGTAGGAATCCTAGTATGGATTTGTAGTTATGAACTTACCTTGAGACTGTGTGTCATCGATGAGTATATCTAGATGTTTTATTATATGTAAAATTTTATGATTTACATATCCTCTGATGAGCTGAATACTCTTGATGCTTTATGCTTAGTGATTTTGGGGTGTCTTGTAAGGTATTATTATAATTACCCCTACATGGGATCTTCCCACACATTTCATATCTTATGCATAAGATAGATATTTTATAGAGTATTTGGAGGACTAGGAGTAGGTGGAGATTATTTTGGGCTATACAGACTAAGGTGTATACGTGTGTTTCATTTGATATTAGTCACCTCGTTCTGATCAAGTTAGACATTATTTCTAGTTTTGGGTGGGCATGTATTTGGCCCCTATTTATGCTTTCCAGTACTTTATTTCATACTCTGATTGTGAGATTATATATGTATGCATTCATTTTTATCAATTGTTTTACATTTCAGCATTGTATGGGCATGTAAATGTGTGTGTGCAAGCATGTAATTTTGCCTAATGCCTCCCATGTGTGTGATATTCTGTTTTGGTGCTAATCGCCTACCCCTGGCCTATTAGAGGTAGGATTGGGATAGTTACAACTCATCCCCCATTGGGCTGGGTCATGACATATAGGTTAATTTTCAATACCCAAACCACATTCTCGATTTTGAACCAAATCAACAAGTCCTTATTGACCAACACAACCCAAACAAGCCAACCTTTTCAGAATGGAACTGACCAATTCTTACCAACTTAGTCATACCAGATACAACATGTTCAATGCAGTTCCAACCCACCACATTCATCTTCACACAAAAACACTAGTTGGTAAATTTCTACCCATCTTCCTATAAAGGTAACCATCTTAAACAACTACCATTCCATGAATCCATTGATCACAATGCCTTAAGCCTCATAAGAATTTTTAAAATGATCTAACTTCCTAATCAAAGTTTGAACTGACTTCAAATGAGTTTACCAGGCCGGTTCACTAAACGCATTCACCATCTATAAGGATTTAAAATTCACTTTAATGCACCAATAATCTTAGTCCCTCTCAACTCACACTGATTTTCTCCTGAGTCTAAATCTCACATCTAGTATCCATACAATGCTTCATTTGAATCAAATATCAGAAATTCATTAAGGAACCATATACTCTTGGGTCCACAACACATTAGTCTTCTGGAGTCACCATGATTGTCCAACAGTTGATCTCACACAAAACCATGAACCTTCTATAAGAATAGTCATTTTTATATATGATTGAGCCAATGATCCCCACCATAGGAATATCCTTACTATCACCTCTCAATGTACACATCAGTCTACCCATCCCCCATCTAGTCCATCATTGAATGAAATGACTAAACATGACTATCCATTCATACAAAAACCACTATTTCAAACCATGACATTTTTAATATATGATATACTCGAGTCAGCCGAACAACAGTACCCTGATCCATTGCCAACATCATCCTCTGCTATTGAGATAACTCCTTAATAATTAACCATTGATCACCACGCCCTAAAATCTTCATTTTGAACACATCGATTGATAAATCCACATGTAACCCTGAACTGAATTCATTAGTGACATCCCATCACAACCTCTTCCGAGTTCATCCATAGGAAGAAACATTCTCAATGGTCATCTCACCACCCCAATCCAAATGGTTAAACTGACCTTGTGCGTAACCTCTACATGAATTATCATGCAACAATGATTTCCTATGAAGGTATGAAAACATTACTCTTACTCCAAAAAGGGTTTTCTTTACGGGTTATAGAATTCCAGGCTAGGAATCACGTGACCTAACAACCATCCACACACTATAAGGTTCTGGTTCCACTAAACCCAAGTACTCTTAGTGCTCCTTTAATAAATAGAATCTCCTTTCCACAAGGATTCACTGCGCACAACCCATCACATGAATGTCAGTTCAATCCATTAAACATCCATCCACACTCTGACCCCCTAGAACTAACCACTTATCATATTCACTCGGCATCTAATGAGGGTTGTATTTTGAACTAATAGGATAGGCAATACCTTATCCTACCCTTGGTTCCACAAGCATCGAAGCACTTCGAGACCCAACTTGTATCACGAGTACTATCACTCAAGGTTCTCTATACTCTAGGTTTTAAAGACAAATTTTAAGACCTTCCTTAAACACGTTCAAAGGTTACTCACATGCATAGAGAATTTCCATCAGTTAAAAACTACCCCATGAAATTAACCTTTACTATCCCCTTCATAAGGAATATCTAAACTCAGGTTACCTTCAAGCAGCATGAGACACCTATTCACTAGTAACCAGAGTCACAAAATTTAGGACACAAGGTCTTACACACCACCCACACAGGGTTTCACAGGGGGTCATAACCTAAAAAATGTCATTTATGCACATCTCTAAATACATTCCATGATGGCTTCACCCTTAGACTAACCATGTTGAGAATCAAAGATGCATGGTTTAGTTAAACCAGAAGTCACTATGTTTTATATAGATAAATAAACATAGACTATAGTTGGAACCTTAATCAACTAGACCTATCCACCAGAAACCCACAAAATATTCTATAATAAGTAGTTAAATACTGAAAATGATCTAACAAGGTACAATACACCACCCATTCCTAGAGGGACCACATCATAGTCACCATCATCATTGTCACCCAAGATCAACATGCCATAATATCATATAACCTTCTATCATAAGTAGACACACATAAGGGTATAATTGAAAGAATGTCACCAAGAACTCATATGTGAAAACATAATACAAGTTGGTGACAATAAGATAGCAGAGTCCTCCATCATAATTACAACCAAACACAAGAAACATATAAGTAATAAAAAACTCTAACCCCCAAAATTCTCATACATAGATATTACATCTTTTTAGATGAATATTCATTACATTAAAAAAATACACACCTATATATTGTAAAGGTATATTTCCTTTTAAAACTTGGAAACATAAACAATTGGTTCATAAGAGTTATATATTATCTCCCACTTAGTTCTTCATAACTAGAACCCTTCTTAGAAATAACACATGTAATACCTATCATTATAAGCTAGATAAAATAACATAATAAAGAGTGAGCTCATATTCTTAGTAAAGGAAAAAAGGGAAATATGTAAACATAACATGAGAATAAGGGTATGAGAACATGAGTATAACATATGAAAACAATACCATGCATATCAAAGAGAACAATCTTGATTCATGGAATAAAGATTTATAGTTCATAAGACATGAATTGTAAGGAAATAAATGAATATGATCTATGAGATCATAACATTACCATAATACATAGATTTGTGGAAACCATATAAATATATTAAACCATATGTCAAGGCTACCCACCAAGACATTCATAACATATTTGGATTGGGATAACCACCCATGTACTTGCTTCAAGCATGGGATAACCTCTTATGTACCCTCTTTTAGGTTTGGGATAACCTCTTTTGTACCCTATTTCAGGCTTGGGATAACCTCCCATGTACCCTATGAACTCAAATAACATTAATTATTACCCAATTCATTAGAGGTAGATATAGGTCCCAACCATATTTTTTATAATGTTACCACCATAATTGGTTATAACATAACCAAAATCACATAATTAAAACCTTAGATAGGTGTGACACAAGATAATAAAACATTCATCACATTATAACCCATGAAAAGAAGTGGATTTTATAAAACCTTCCATCATAGCATAACCCATATATAAGAAATCGGTCTCATAATTATCTCATAAATTCATCATATCATAACTCATGTAAAAGGAATGTATTTCATAAACATATTTTCATCATAAACATAAACATTCTAGAGAAAGAATAAATATGGTATCATTGGATCATATCCCTATTAAAAACTAAGTAATATCAAAGGAAGAGATCTTAGATGTAAAATGATTTTGAAAGAAAATCACATGGAACATTTCTTGAGGAAAATAAAATTACTTTGAAAATCACCTTTTTAAAACTAGAAATTAATAAAATATATTAGAAATAATTTTCTTTGAAAATAACCTTTAAATAATATAAAGGAAGATTTAACAATAAATAAAAACATTTCTTAAGAAAAATAACCATTCTTTGAAAATCACTTTTTAAAACTAAAAATTCATAAAGAATATTGGAAATCATTTTCTTTGAAAATAAACTTTTAAACTTATAAATAAAAATTTAAAACATTTATTGGTCATGAATATGGGAAATGATGTACATGTTAATACAAAGTTTCCTTTTACATTTTTGGTAAAATCCAATCAGACCTTGTTTTGAAAATGAAACAAAGATTACTTTAAAAAAAATTGTAAAAAATTTCGTTTAATGGTAAATTTTCTTTAATAAACCCTTTAGATAGTTTTAAAACATTTTTGAAACCATTTTTAGAGAAGTATGGATATGAAAGAAAAAGGGTTTTAGACCGAAGTGATAAATAAAGTCAGTTTCCCCTAAAAACATTATTTTGGTTTCTTGAGTACATAAAGAGAGGAAAATGAAAGGAAAAAAATATATTTTCATGACATAAACTTAGAATAAAATTCATGAAAATCTTGAGAAATAGATCATAATATCCCCTCATCAAAATCCTAATCATAAACAATCTCAATAAATAATGAGATTGTAACATCAAACATTTACCTCTTTGTTATCTTTTGAATCATAGGCCCCATTAAAGAATAACATAAAATAAAATTTTAAATATCATTAAAATAAGTATATTTATTATTTAACTTGTAAAATGGTATGTATATACACCTCATATAATAGTATAGGTTCATAACATAACTTATGTCCTAAAGAAGGCAATTTGAGACAAAAAATCCCTTACTCCTTTGGTAACTTTTGAGACGAAAACCCCATAAAAGATAGATCCTCAAATGGATATGTAAATAAAAATTATTTTACTAATAAAAATTATAAAATTCATTCCTGTGTAGTATATATACCACATAAAATAAATAGGTAGTGAATATGGCATGTGCATTACAGAAGTAAAAATTGAAACAAAAATCCATTACCCTAAGTCACGAATTCCTTTGTACACATTTGAACCTCATGTATAATAAATATAAGTTTATTATACATATATTATATAACCATAATTATATATATATATATATATCATACCATATATTATTTACTGATGAAATTTTCTTACCCATTTATTATTATTTTTTGTTAAAATCAAATTTCGGGTAATAACTACTTTGTTTTTCATGTATGTTTTGATTTATTATTTTTGGTCCTATTAATTTTATCATGGTTCCATAATCTAAAAAATTTTAAACATAATATAAATATCATATATATTCAGTATATATATATATATATATTTATATCAATCCATAAAATTTAGAGATAGAAAATGAAATACACCATTCATAGAGATGGTAGACCGTATGTACGCATTAACGCTGCTTCCATTTTCTCAACATATTGAAATAAATAAGGTTAAATAGTATATTACCATTAAAGAATCATTTTTATTTCATAAATTTTAAATATTTTTATTTAAACATGTTTTTATTACCTTCTATGTAAAGCGTTCACAAAGAACAAATCACATCGCTTGGTGAGACAGTAGTCCGCCGTACACACGAGTGATATTATCGTATTCCCAAGGAATGTGAAGTAAGAAGGTATATGTGATATCATAATTAAATAAGTATAATTATGTTACAAATATAATATATTTTCATTTAATATATCTTTTTTATCATTCAAGTAAAATAGAAATAAAAAAATCCCACCAGTTCCCGAGGCGGTAGTCCACCGTACACACAAGCGACGTTATTATTTTCCAACAGGCTAGAAGGTAAGAAGGTATATGTAGTATTATAATTTAAGAGTTATATTAATATCATAAATATAATATATAAATATTAAATCCATAATTATATCCATCCATGAGGGGTGTAAATGGAAAACTAATAATATCAGTTTATGAGGCAGTAGTCAGCCTTACACATGATCAATGATTTCGTTTTTTCATTTTATGGAAGAATAGATGGTTATAGTTTATGAAATTAGTATAAAAATATATTAGTTTATCTTAGATACTGGTTTTATTATATTAATATAATTAAAAAAATATTTTATATAGTTAGAAGAATAAGTAAAACCAAAAAACATAGTTAAAGACTTTACCTCTTCTTCGAAGAACCTCTTTAGCTTTTAGGTAAATCCTTCCTATATTGTCTTTATGATCTAAAAAGGAATATCATATTTGGGTATATATTTATTTAAGATATATCAGTAGTTCTTGTCTGAAGAAAATATTTTTTAGGTCTGAATAGAATAGGATAGTGCGTGTCCTTTTATAAGTGTGCGAGAGGACACACATGGAATTTTGGAAAACAATAAAGTGTACCCACATTTTTCACATACCAAAAGGATAAAAAATGGGTTATTATGTAACATTATATGTAATAAGGTTTAAATATAGTCATAATATAGGTTTTTTACAATTTTATAGGTCATTTTACACCTTATCATTTTAGTTTAACCTTCGGTAAACCCATTTTAACCTTAACCTCTATAATTATTTTTTACTATTTTTACTATTCATTTTGAAAAAAACTTTAGTTGAAAATTTTATATAATATAAATTATGTATATTAGAAATATGGAATAAATTTTTCCAAATTCTATTAATAGAAGTGAACAAATTTAATTTAAAATTCAACCCATAGATGTGATGAGAAATCAATTTTCCAAAGAGAAAATGTTCAAAAGTTTAAAAAGTTTTTATATAAAAAATCAATATTAAATTGATTAAAATGAAATAAATTGGATTAATAGATATATATTTGAACTAATTTTACTTTTAAAACAATATTAAAACAATTTGGATGTTTTTAAATGCTTTAAAAGAATGGAAATTCTTAATAAAAACCGGCATTTTTTACTTTTCATCAAAAAATTTATCTTCTTCGAAAATTCTCAAAAATTTACCATAATATAATTTATTCAGAATTATTTAAAAAATTAATTTAATTTTTTTTAAAAAAAATTATAAAATTTTCAAAAATTAATATTAAAATAATTGCGAAAAATGAAACAAAACTACCTTTTAGAAAAATACAATTTTTAAGTATAAATTTAGAATTATTCTTATCTATTTTCTAGAAAATAATTAAGATGAAAATTAAATATTTATTGAATATATAATATATAAATTTAATTAATATAAATCACAAAAAGTGATTTTTTGATTTACTGAGGTAAAGCTTGTTTGTGCGCAAAAAAATAGTTTTTTTTTCAGAAAAAGATTTTTTTTATTTTCAAATGTTTCTTATTTTTATTTATAATTAATTGGTCACTAAATAATTAATTTTATATACATGTGTAAAACATATATTTTCATAATTTAGTTAATCTTATTCATACCTGCCATTCCAATGGCTATGAGATAACTATTATATTACATAATAATATTTTAATAGTATGTCATGTTTCATTAAAACTTAGTGTTGTGTATAGAACAATCTAAACTTGATGTTGCGTATAATGAAATCTATCAAAGAAATTAACCTTATTAAAAAAATATTTCATAAAACTCTAGGTGTTACATTATACCCCCTTTAGTAGACTTCATCCTTGTAATTTGAACTTATGCTCGGTAATAAAGGGTTTAATATTGTAAAATTCATTTATTAGAAACCCACATCGTAAAAAGGGTTAACAAAAACTCATCTTGAAAAAAGATAAATGGATTTGTGAAGGTCATCTAGAATAAAACATAACTTTATTTCCATATAGGATAACATTGGAGGGAAGTTAAAACATGGACATAAAAGAGAAAACAATCATCCAAATACTAATAGAGAGTGCTAGAGAACATGGTCAAGATAAATTTAATGACTATAAATCTATAAATCTGTAAAATGTGAAAAGACCATTAATTCATGATAAAAAAGGTAAATGTATAAAATTTTATTTGAAGATATTTTTATTATATTTAAGGAATTTTCATGGGAATATATACTTACTTGGTTTCATTCTATTTCATAAGTACAATCTCGCCCATTGGTTGTGCTTTAATCAATTTCAACTTCATATGTTACTTTAAGATATGATTTTTTCATGATTGAAGCACTAACAGATAATAAGTTCCATAATGATAAGGAATTATATATATCTATATTTATTTTTAAAAAAATGGTTAACACAGGTAATCCAATATGCATAAATATTCATACGAGGAAATAAAACATTAATCTAAAAAAAATCATCTGAATGTAAACATAAATCATTCCATAAATGGTTAACTTTATGACCCTTCCAAAATTAAAAATTTATAAACAAGGTCACTAAATTTTACAAAATCAACATAACATTAATCCACCAAATATCATAAAGTAGCTCTTAATTATCATATATCAAATATGTTAATAACTTGGTCATATATGGTGATAACCATAATTACAATAAAACTTTAATGAAAAGATACATTATTCCTCATTCCTTAAATAAAACCATATATTATTTAGTATATTCAATAAATCAAAAAAAAATTATAAACACCATCAATGATAACACATACCACTTTTTCAATAAATCATTAATAAGTTATGGGGTTGTTAATACTATCTAGTTTATTTTATCTATATCAACCATATACTTATCCAAACTAAACACTATTTTCTCAACATTAGGAACATATTAAGGGTTATATTCTATTAATAATGTGTTTCCATAAAATATCACCTTACCATTAAATCAAATTTATAGTTCATCAGTACCATTCGTCATATAATTTCAAATCCTTAATGAAAAACTTATGTAGAACAATCCTTATATATATTTCATGATTCACATAATTCTTGAATTCCAATACATAAATACTTCAATAATTCCACTTCATTCTTAAACTATTAACAAAGATTAATTATCTTACTCCTTAATACCTTGTTACTTTAATATTTCATTTGTAGTATCATCATCATCAATGAAAAAAACATTACTCATATATTCTTACTGATCCTCCTTTTGAATTTCCCCATAGGACATTGATTTTCATAATGACCATACTTTCCACATTTATAACATTTAACCATTGATGATGCCTTAGGGTAACCCTTATTATCATCTATTTCATTAACCAAGATTTTCATTTTCCCTTGGAAATTAATTGCTTTGTTTCTCTTTTTCACACTCAAAACATCTTCATGTCCCTTTAAGACATTCACTTGGGTGTTTATTCCCATGTTCTCAGCATATGGGAAACATAATATTCTTTCCTCCATTGTCTCCACCACCCGATCTCTCAACAAACTCCTTCATTATCTTATTTAGTGAGTCTTAGTGTTATTTAAGGTGAAATTTGTTAATCAAATATCAGGATAATTGATTAGGCATAATCACAATATCTTTCAATCCAATCATCATCCCATTTGGTTTCTCATCAACACATTGTCTATCCCATTCAATGTTAATACATTTCTTTTTGGTTTCCACCATTGACTAAAATAAAAAATCATAGTGTGAGTAATAATAGTCATAGTGTGAAGCCACATAATCATGAAAAATCAATTATAGTATGTCTAAATCATGAAACCTTATTTTCAATATACGAAAACTTAGTCTTAACCTAGGTCATCAATGGTCATTATTCAAATCCTTCATGATGGTTCATAAAGAGTTTGTAAATTTCCCAAGCATATCCATATATAGTTTCGATCCAAGTGTATAGTAAATATATTTTTCATACATCTGGTGATAATCGATTCCATCTTAATGCATCCCGCTGCTATTGCTGTGAGAACCCAAACCGGGAATCAACACTTCATCTGTTTTTCCAAGGAAGATGGGCTGTGTTCCTCTGGTCCCAGTTTCATCCTTTCAGGTTTGCTTCTGATGAGTGTCTTTCCGTTCACGATCACATTGTTTCTTGGTTCTCGGGTTTTGGTAGCAGAACAGAGGAGCGTTCGGCAGCCGGTATCATTCTGGTTGCGGTATGCTGGACCATTTGGGAAGCTCGTAATCAGGTTCGGTTAGGAGGCAGGAAATCTCTGCTAGCGTTGCAGGTTCGTATGAGGTTGATCATTGCAGAACTTGCGGCGCTTTTCAAGAAGGGTTTGCAGGCAGATGTTTTGGGGAACCTTGTTCATGGATGGTGCATGCAGACCTTGCAGAAGGGAAAGTGGGTAAGGTGGCACCCCCCGGCCAGCGGGTTGAAATTGAATGTGGATGGTTCCTGCATGGGAGGAACCATGAGAGGCGGTGGTGTTCTGCGGGACTGTTGGGGTTCGGTGCACTTGGCGTTCAGTGCCTATTACGGTATGGGATCCTATTTGGAAGCGGAGTTCAGAGCCCTTCTTTCGGGTGTCACTATTTGCAGAAGGAGAGGTCTTCGGGTGTCTGAAGTTGAATCTGATTCTGAGGTTCTGGTCAAGTCGCTTCAGGGGGCTTGTGACATCGCTTGGAATCTGATGTACATTGGTAGGAGATGAAAAGCAGATGCTATGGCTCGTGGGGGAATACTGGAGGAAACCTTGATTGTTTATGATAGACTTAACTCTTTACCGCCTGAGTGTGTCAATGTAATTCGGAAGGACGCTCTTGGACTCCACTTCTTCCGTCCTCCGTGATGTGTATCTGTGGGTTTATGGTGTTATAATAAAATAATAACTTTCATCACCATTTTAGAATTTATTACCCCTAGGTATATCTGTCCTAGAGCCACATCAAATTTTAGTATTCATATATAGTTATAATTTCTTGGAAACTACTTTCTCTATCCTTAACCAAAATTATAGGGTATTTTTCTATAATAGAAATTATCCATAGACTTATCCTTATAGATATCCCTTGGTATATCACTAAATTTTTCTCATTATAGTTTCAAAAGGTTAACAAAACCTATCATCTAATACCAACTATAACGGTATTTAATTATTTCTATTAGAATATAATTAATACCTATTAGGGAACTTCATAGTCGGATACACCTTTTGGGTGGGACACACCACCACCCCCAGTGGTAGCTCTTTCCTTATGAATCCCTTGGGCGGAGAGCCATGATTCATCTAGTGATCATAGGTGAGAGTTCCTAAGAATCATATTCCTTACTTTTACATTGATAATATCTCTAAGGACCCAAACTCCTCATACATAGATATTATATCTTCTTAGATGAATATTCATTATAATACACAAACACATGCCTAAGTATCGTAAAGGTATAATGCCTTTGGTAACTTAGAAACATAAACAAATGAGTTATAAGGGTTCTACATCACCCCCCACTTATTTCTTTATAACTATAACCCTTCTTAGAAACATCACACATAATACCTATTATCCTAAATTTGGGAAAAGAACATAATAAATGGTGATCTTAGATGCTCATTGAGGGTAAAAAAGAGAATACATAAACATAAAATGAGCATAAGAGTATGAGAGCATGAGAATAACATATGAAAATGATACCCTACATATGAAAGATCAAAATATGGAGTCATGGTATAAATATTGGTAGCACATAAGACACGAATCATAAAAAACAACAATGAACATGATCCATGAGAGCATAACATTTTCATAATAAATAGAGTTATAGAAAACACATAAGCATCGAAAAAATATATATTAAGGATACCCACATATATATTAATAACATGTTATGATGGGATAAAAACCCATGTACCTACTTCAGTTTTGGTATAACCTCCCATGTACCCTCTTTTGGGCTTGGGATAACCTCCCATATGCCATTTATACCCACATAACATTAATCATTACCCAATGCATTAGAGGGAGATATAGGTATCACCTGTATTTGGTTATAACATGACCACTATCCGTGGTTATAATTTTACCAACTTAAAATAATAAAAACCATACATAGGTTTTCCACAAGATAATAAAATATTCATCACATCAAAACCCATGAAAATAAACAAGTTCTTAAAACAATCCATTATAGAATAACCCATAGAAAGGAAATGGATCTCATAATTATCCAATAAATTCATCATAGCATAACCTGTGTAAAATGAATGAGTTTAATAAAAATATATTCATCATATACATAAACCATTAAGAGAAATAATAAATATTATATCATTGGATCATATCCCCAGTAAAGAATAAGTAACATTAAATGATTTCATCTTAGATGAAAACTTATTTTTAAAGGAAAATCATTTAGAAAATTTCTTAAAAAAACTGAAATATCTTTGAAATTAACCTTTTTAAAACGTTAAATTCATAAAATAGTGAAAAAATTCCTTTCTTATAAAATATACTTTAAAACTTATAAAGTAAGATTTAAAAACAATTTAAAACATTTCATGAAAAAAATAAACTTTCTTTGAAAATCACTTTTTAAAACTAAAAATTTATAAACTTTTTTGGAAGTCCTTTTCTTAAAATAAACTTTTAAAAATATAATGAAATACATAAAACATTTCATGGTCATGATAGTTGTAAATTTCATACATATTAAAACAATGAATCCTTTCACATTTTTGGTAAAATCTAAAAAAGATTTATTTTGAAAATAACATGAGCATTCCTTTTCAACCGAAGGAAGAAATAAATTCAGTTTTCCTTAAAAACATTTTTTTTGTATCTTGAGTATATAAAGAGAGGAAAATGAACGGGAAACATTTATTTTCATGAAATATCTAGAGGATAAGAAATTAAATTAATTTCTTTAAAAATATATCATAATATTTCATCATCCAAATAAAAATCATAAACAATCCAAATAAACAATGAGATTATAACATCAATCCTTTACCCCTTTGGTATCTTTTGAATCATAGGACCCATTAAAAAATAACATCAAATGAAACTTTGAATATCATGAAAGGATGTATATTCATGATATAAAATGTCAATGTGGAAGTATATATACCTTATAGAAGAAGATAGGTGCATAACATAACTTATGTCCCAAAGAAGGCAATTTGAGACAAAAAAATACCTTATCACTTTGGTAAATTTTTAATCATAAACCCCATTAAGGAGACATAATAAAATGGATATGTAAATATAAATTATTCTTAGTATAATTATCATAAAATTCATTGATGGGAAGTATATACACCACATAAATGAAATATGTGTTGAATATGGCATGTGTCTCACATAAGTAAAAAGTGAGACAGAAATCCCTTACCATAAGTCTTAACATCCTTCATACACTTCAAAACCTATTTTATAATAAATATAAGTTTATTATATATATATATATATACATATATATATATATATATTAAATAACCATAATGTAAGAACCCGAACCTTCTTTTCAGGTATGTTTTATTTTTCTGGTTGGGTGAAGTCTGGACTTTTCTGGGGAAAACTTTTAAAGTTGTGGAGGTTGTGAAGGGGAGCACGGTTGGCGCATGGTCTGAAAAAACTATGCGTCCAGCCTAGGAAACTATGCACCCTTTACAGTGGCCACCGCACGGGCGGCGCATGGTTTGTCAAACCATGAGGGAAAGCCATGTGAATTTCCTAGGTGAGACAATGGCAACCGCACAGGCGACACACGGTTGTCAAAGGAATTATTTTCTCTTGACATACTGTTTGGAGCCTTTAGTTAGGGATAGGATGGAATTGGTACTTGGTAATAAGCTATGATTGGGAGTAGCTAACTCGTGTACAGGGAAAAACCAATCTACCTCGTTTAATGCAATTTTTTCTGGTTTTGCAACTTTACGGTTGATTTGATTTTCACCATTGGGTGACTCACATGTTTTGTACTATTACTGTTGATGTTATTAAGGTTATATTTATATTTAATCCTGATAAGATGAGGGTATGCCATATCAGGCATCATATAGACACTTGATAGAAATCACATGTCATGCATTCTTACCATGCCATTTAGGGTGCATTAGCAATTGCATGTTTTTGTGATAGATGTTGTGTAGAATATGCATGATGTTGTGATAGTTTCCTTGATAAATACCTACTATTGATAAGGTATCATTTGTATAAGGTTTTGTTTGAATGAATAAAAAATTTTGGTTCTTGAGGTGTTATAGGCCCTCATGGACTGGAAATTGGTGGATCATTTCTATGTTAACCTTGTTTATAACATGTATAAGATGCCAAGATTTGATTTCAGAAGAGTATGGGCCCCCAAGGATTGGAATTTGGCACTTTAATGTTCATTTCAATGTTTTTATAGGCTCCAGAGTAGTATCTGAGGATTACTATCCAGAAAAACCCATAATACACGCCATGTAGTTTTGAATACATGACATGTGTTCTTCTATTTGGGAATAAACCATTTTTCTTAAGTACATGCTATGTGCTTTATGTACACGCCATGTAGTCTCTAACCGTGTCGTAGGCCATGTGGGAAGAGACACGAGATAGAGAAATTCTTGTGGGAACATGCCGTGTACCGGTTGTACACGCCATGTAGGGTTGACCCCTGTGTCCGCCCGCGTGACTAACAGCACGGATGAAGAAACCTTAGGTGATACACATCGTGTCAGTTATAAACACGCAGTGTTAGTTATAAACATGACGTGTAGTGTAATATTGGAATACGACCATGTAACTAACAACACGGGTCAACGTTATCTTTTACAGTACACGCCATGTCCATATGGAACACGCCGTGTAGTGTCATCTGAGTATCCGACTGTGTCACGAACAACCCGGGTCGATGAAGCTCACCTAGTACACACCGTGTTTAGAACAAACATGCCATGTAACCTTGTTATAAGGGGAGATGTGTGGCTTAGCTGTGTAGAAGGACTTGGGTAGGGGAAGAAAATTCAGGTACAAGCAATGTGTAAGAACAACACGGTGTTTGTTTGGGGTGTTTCATGACTAGTTCTGGAGAAGGTTACTCTTTCTGTTATGGAGTATTTCTCTCGCTTCACAGAGCTAAAACATTTCACACCTATTCCAGGAGGTGATGAGTTGTTCCTTGGAAGGAAGTTTAAGGATGGTCTGAGGCATGACATCCGATCACAGGTGAATATCTTCAGGTTGACTTCTATCTCTTCTATAGTCAACAAGGCGCTGATCACAGAGCATAATCTGAGGTATTCTAGAGCTGTGAGCTAGGGAGGTTTGGCAACCAGAGTTAGTATTCCCCCTACTGATAGTAGGAATATCCACATGGAGACTACACGAGGAGACTAGAGTAGGTAGGATGCATCTTCTGGTAGCCAGGTGGTGTGCTACCAGTGCGGGAGGAGTGGGCATACGAGGCCACATTTCCCAAGAGACCCAGTGGAGTGCCAATCTTGCGGTAAGATGGGTCACATTAAGTGCTTCTGTCAGATATTCTCACTAGCAGCTGGTGACATGGGTTCTCCTATGACTCTACATTCAGGAGAAGCACCATTAGTTTCTCATCAGTATGGGAACTGGAGTTATTTCGGCCGTTCAGGATGAGGTGGAGATCATGGCCGCAGTAGTCAGTCACCGAGCTTCCAGTGACAATAGGGTGGATCATCTCAGAGTGGTCAAGCAGGGTCACAAGGCTGCTATGTAGGCCAGACTTTTGTAGTGGAGTAGACCCAGCAAGAGCAGGATCCCAGACCCTCTACAGTTCAAGGTATGATCTTAGTTTCCTCAGTTTTAGCTTCTGCCCTTTTTGATACAGGGGATTCCCATAGCTTTATATCTGTTTCTGTTCTGGAGAGCCTTGGTCTCTACATATTTTTTTCTGCTAATATCTTGACACTAGACACTCCGTTGGGGACTAGAATGACTAGTGTACGTCAGTGCAGGGAGTGCCCTCTAGAGGTTGGTGGGTGTCACTTCCTATGGGACCTCTATGTCCTAGAGATGACATGCTATGATGTCATTATCATAATGGACTGGTTAGTTCCTTTACAGGCAGTCATCAACTTTGATCACCGTAGGGTGAGTTTCATATCACCATAGGGTGGATTGTTTCTTCATAAGGGTGAATGGGATGTCCAGGCGAGCAGAGTGGGCCCAGAGAATCATGGGTTAAGAGGAGTTACAATCCAGATTTCTAGTCTATGTCTAGATGACTAGAGGACTCTACAGTTAGTGAAGTCTATTCAATGGAGTTCTATAGAAATTGATCATATAAGGGGTTGAGGGTGACATATACGTCAAGCACTACCAACTCATTATAATTATCTAAGTGTATATAATTAAAATTTTACTGATTAAAAAATTTAATATTAGGATTAATGTTGAAGGGTTGGATGAATGCTTGAACCCATCCTATTATGTCACTATACATAGTGGTCGTGTAGTTCAAACCATACTCTGGGGGAAAACCCCTAGTCATCACTACCCATTTCCAACTCTCCCTCACAAGGGTATTAACATCATTGGGGCACCATACTCAGGGAAAAGTCCCAACTCAAGGCCATGCCTATCATTAGAAGAAGAACACCCCCAAGATATACCCTCTAATACATAATATCCCTTAAAGTCATATAAAGTTAAATAGTTGGTCTTTGGATTATAAGCAACTCTTGAGGAAAACCATACAACTTCAAGCACCACCTTCTTAAAGAAATCCATGAAATCACCTAAGTCTACATGCAATAAGTCTTTCTCACCTATTTCAAACTTAAGGGTTCCTTACAGGTTCTTGTTCAATATAATGTAATGTTCAATAGTAAATTAATGGCCTACGGTGGATGAGGAAGGAGTCAGTTCCCAAGGTACTAAAGATTACCTTGGCCCTTTGATCTATATAAAAGGTAAGGTTCCTAATTCATTTTAAACAATTTAATTTAATTAAATTGATAGTTTAATCAATTTACCCATGAAATAAATGATCTTCCACCATCAACGGTGGAACCCAAGAATATCATATACGATATACGCATAAGTAATTTACTTAAAGGTTATGTATGATAGACCACCAACATTATACAAATATTTCAAAGTCTTCCCAATGGTTGGAAGTAGCTTCCAAGGCCCATCCAATCTCAACCAGCCACCACCCATCCTCACAAGGCTTGGGTCACCACATAACATAGAAACCACTGATGACGCGGTGTAGTCCACTCTTTATGCAACCCTAGATATAGGCTGAAGAAATACCTAATTAACAGTGTCATTCCAATAACCCATCAATTTAATTTAGGAAAACCACCTTAGAAAATTCCAATGGGTGTTGTACCTCAATGAAACAATATGCAGAAGCAAGAGGACATTATCATGGGTTCTCCTCCTGTAAAGTTGAGAAAAATCCCCATCATAAATGATAAATTACTCCATGATTGAATATAATTGACATAAAACCCTAAAACGAGAACACCAAAAGTCAAAGAAAATAGAGTAAAACAACCTATAAGGAGGGAGGAGTAAGATATTCCCCACCAATACCATCTGGATGAACCTAGAATCATGTAAAATGGGGAAGAACTAATGGATTCATAACTCCGATCGAAATCCTCCCTACATAGCCCATGTTTCTGATGAAAAGGTGAGGTTAATCCTTTCTTTAAAATTTTCAAAAAACCAAAACAACATGGTAAATAGTGATAGTAAAGGTTTCATAATGTTTCTTCTCTGGGTAAGCCTTCGAGCTCCCCTTTTTACACCCTAAAACCACCTTGGGCCTACCCAGTGAACCCTATTCATGATGTGAATCACTATTTAGGATGTGAATGGCATGATATGGCTATTTTTATTAGTCTGAGGCACCCATTTATATTATAGTTCTCACCCAAACCCCTAAACCTTTCACCAAAACTTAAACCATGTACATAAATATCATTTTGTGACACTCAAATGCTCAAAACCTCATTCTGATTCCCAGATCTGAAAACAACCTGTCCACCAAATGGATAAATTCAAATTACCATGGAAATTATCAACCTATATGAATGTGGATTCTTATAGGGTAGTCTCCTAGTTGTTCGATAGGTCTTACTATTTAGTTGGTTATTTTACACCTGGTAGCCAATAAACCCTATCCAACGAGCTGATGGGGCATTCTAGTTGGGGGTTTAATGATGTTCATTTCGGTATTTTGGACACTTATGCCCATTAAGGATTTAAAAACTTTGATTAAATTTTTATGAAAAATTATTTATGAACATATACCATCATCCCTTCAAGAGTCTCCTTTGATCCAAGGTGGATCTGGAAGCAAAGTTTCAAAAAATCTGGACAAAATCCTTTGTTTTTGTTCAATATTGGCCTCATTCATCCTCATGTAGTAGTGGATCACTATGTCATTCATCATGGATAATACTATTGGTAAGTTTTTTCCCTTATTATTATTTGATGCTTTTTCCTCTTAGAATCCAATTACTTATTGATGACCTTGGTCATTTAATTTCCTTTGGCATGATTCTGGATAGAGAATTAGATGATAATTCCACCAGATCTTGGTAGAATTTTCTAAGAATGATGGGGCTTTGGATCAGCATGACTAGAGGATGTTCCTTGTTGATGAATATGTTCAGTTATTGGTAGTTTCTATGAAGTTATGTCCTTTGGTTATTTATTCTTGTTTTTTAGTCAATTGGGTTGAATTGGCCATCATATCATGGAATTGATTTGTGGATTTTGCAAATATTAGAACATGGAGTGTGTCCGGTGTGGCTCGAACTCTGTTGAGAAAATATGAGGCTAAGGTGCATTGTTTGTTTGAGTCCTTCTAAAAATTACAATTTAATAATATTAAATTTGTCTTTGTTTTGTTGTCCTGTGATAGGTCTTTCACCTCGAATGATTTTGGATGAATGTTTCATACCTTCCATGGGTAGTTGGTCATGGTTTCAGCTAGGCGGTGAAATCCATTAAGTTTTTCAACATGTGTAACTTTCACCTTTGGTCAGAAGGTTTCTTGTAATATTATAATTATTTATAATTAAGTATTTGTAACTCTTTGGAATGATTTAAAACCTCAGGAAAAACATTGGAGGCCAAATAGAATTGGATGAGTCATAAAAAGTGGTTGGTATTTTCTCGAATGCGATTTAGATTCATTTATGGTTGGTGGTTTTGTATACTTAACCCTAAGGATTATGATTAGTTTATTGGCATGTGGTATAGAGTCACCCCACTCTTGGGTAGTTGACCTTGTGATTCATGTAATGCCTAGAAGAACTTAATGGAAAAAATAATAGGATATTTTAATTGATTGATCTAATAAATTAAAATGAGAGAACTATTTCCATGCTTAATTAGTAAATGAATGAGTTGTCTTAACTAATTAAAAGAATGTACCAAATGAATTGACAAGGTGAAAAGGCCACATTGGACCATATGTAATGGATTGTTTTCTGGTCGTCGATGGTTGAGGATTGATTACTTGTGAGTTCCTTTTCTTTATGTTTTATCGCATGAGGCGTGCTTGTATGACCCCATAGACCTATTCTTGTGTTTCTTGCATGTGGATTGTAATGATTATGATACATTATTTTTTTACATGATGTTTGATCTATCATCATGTATCTTGTTATGATGTGATATATAATATATCATTTGTATCATGTATAATATTTATTTTTCTTCTATATTTTATAGTTGAGTATGTAGGTTAAGCCTAATGGACTATCCCCCTACAGGGATATGTTAGAAAAGTGGTCAACATGCATCGGAAAATCCCATCAAGGGGGATGTGTCAAACATATTTTTTGACTATTCTGTTGAGGGGGATGTGTTAAGATACTGGTTTATATTTCCTTCTAGCATGAAGCTGGAACAGTTATGGTAAGGGTTCATAGCAGCTCATGAGTGCATGTCCACTCGACACATGGTTGTTTTTTTCTTTATTTTATATTAGTGATTATATTTTTTTCTTGAACTATTTATATATTTCATATTTATTTCTATTAATCTTATCGCATTCGCATACACTACATTTACTAATTTGGTACAGGACCATGTTGGTGGTTCCATGATGAGTTATACTCAAACCCTACTCATGTGATCATGGAACCTGGATACTCAAACATCCCTCACTTGTTGTAGGAATTGGTCAGGCTAAGGTTCGGGTTTGATCACCAAGCAGGATAGCTCTCTATGAGTCTAGCGACCGATATGTGGTTAGGGTTGGAGTTGTGAAGCCTCTATGTACTTTTATTATTTTCCTTTACTTGTGTACATGATCGACCAAGTGGGATATTGGCTATTATATTCGTATTCTAGTTATGTCTATATAACATTACATCTCATTTATATAGATGTCAAGTTTACTCTTTCCATGAAATCTAATTGTATACCATTTATATTTTTTCTTATTTATTGTTAATATGAATTTTTATTGAGGGTATGGTATCCCTGTGACTTTAATTAGATCCTCACTGCTAGTAGGTAGCCTCTGGAATATAGGGAGGCACACTTAACTTCATATAGAATTTTTTCTTATACCTGGTGATTCAGAATGGGGTGTTACAAAATGGTTTCATAGGAGGTTGTTATTTTTATTATTTTGGTGAGTTAATATATAGGTGAGATAGGAATGTGTCGGAACACATGATGAAATTCATTCTGGTGCATTATGACCAATATTTCTAAGGGAAGTCTAGGTTACTATGGCATGGGATTGATTTCATTTGTTTTCACTATTAGGGTTGTATATATTTCACCTCATATGACACACAAGGATTTTAGGGTTTGTAGTTTTATATAGATTTGACTCTTGGTAGTATTGGAAATAGGCACTGCATGCATCATATTAGGAATACATGTTTCTGTAACACCCTAATATTTTATGAAATATATTTTTTCAAATAATTTCAATTTCTTAAATATCTTGAATTACATGCAACACTGAGTTTATCTTATGTTACACACAATACCAAATTTTAATGAAATGAGAAATACTATTAAAATATTATTATTTAATTTAATAGTTGTCACCTAGCCATTGGAATGGTAGATATAAATAGGATTAAATAAATTATAAAAATAAAGGGTTTACACGTGTATATAAAATGAATTCATTGGTGAACAATTAATTAGAAATGAAAATAACAACCAGTTAGAAATAAAGGAAGTCTTTTTAAGAAAAACTATTTTTCTACACACAAACGTGTTTTACCTCGATAAATTAAACAAATAAATTTTGGTGTTTGATTTTAATTAAATTTATATATTATATATTCAATAAAAATTTTGACATTAATCTTATGTATTTTCTAGATAAGAGATAAGAACAATTCCAATTTTACACTTAAAAACTCTATTTTTCTAAAAAGTAGTTTTTTTCATTTTGTGTACTTATTTTAAAATTATTTTTCCAATTTTAGAAAACATGATTGAAAAAATAAATTTATTTTTTATGTTTAAATGTTGAAATTATATTATAGTGATTTTTTTAGAATTTTCCAAGGAGATAAATATTTTGACGAATAGTTAAAAATACTGGTTTTATAAGAATTTTCATTTCTTTTAAAGAATTTAAAAACATAAAAAATGTTTTAAAATTATATTAAAAGTAAAATTAGTAAAATTAAATATATATTAATCTAATTTATGTAATTTTAATAAATTTAATATTTTATTTTTATATAAAAACATTTTAAAATTTTGAACATTTTCTCTTTGGAAAATCGTTTTCTCATTGCATATGTAGATTTAATTTTAAATTAAATTTTGAAACTTATATGAATGGAATTTGTTAAATTTGATTTCATATTTTTAATAATAATAATTTATATTGTATAATAATTTTAACTTATTTTTTTAAAAAAAGAATTGTAAAAATTAATTATCGTGGTTAAGGTTAAAACAGGTTTACCAAGGGTTAAACTAAAAATATAAGGTGTAAAATTACATATAAAAATTTTAATGCCTATTGTATGGTACTATTTAGACCTTATAACCACTAAGGTTCTATAATTACTCATTTTGGATTCTTTTTTCATGTTAAAAACGTTGGTACACGTTATTATTTTCAAATATTCCATGTGTATCCTCTACCCCCACTTATAAAAGGCCACCACCTCTCCTCTCCTATTCACACTTCCTAAAACCTTTGTTTCAGAAAATACTAGAAAAAATATATTCCATAAATACCTCCCCACATCCTATATTCCTTTTTTAGATCATAAATAAAATCTACAAAGGATTTAGGTTAAACCTAAAGAGGTTGCTCGAAGAAGAGGTAAAGTTTTTAACTATACTTTTTTTACTTCTTCTTCTAAATGCGTAAAATATTATTCAATTATGTTTATATAATAACACCATTATATAACATGAACTGATATAACTATATCCATATTCTATTCCATCAAATGGAAAACTAAAGTGTCTATCATGTGTATTGCAGACTACCGCCTCGCGAACCGATGTTATTCGTTTTCCATCACCACCCCTCACATATGGATATAATGATGGACTTAATATTGCCATATGATATTTATGATATTAAACCTATTTAATCATAATACCACATCTAAATTCTTACCTCCCAACCCTTTGGAAAATAATAATGTCTCTCATGTGTACGGCGGACTACCGCCTCATGAACCGATGTGATGTGTTTTTTATTTCTATTTTACCTTGATGGTAATAAGGATAAATTAAATGAATATATATGATATTTTTAACATAATTATAATTATTGAATTATTATATTACATATATATTCTTACTTTACATTCCATGGGAATACGATAATGTCACTCGTGTGTATGGAAGACTACCGCCTTACAAAGCGATGTGATTCTTTCTTCACATGCGCTTTACATAGAAGGTAATAAGTCCAATTTTAAATAAAAATATGTGACATATATGAAATATAAATTATTATATAATGTTAATATATTATTTACCCTTATTTCTTTCTATCCGTCTAGAAAATGAAAACAACGTACATGCGTATGTGTGGCATTCCCTCTCCATGAATAGTGTATTTCATTTTTTATCTCTAACCTTTATGGATTACTATAAATACATATATTATGAATATATATGATATTTATATGATTGTTATAATTATTTATATTATGGAATCATGATCAATATAATATGACCAAAAATAACAAATCACAACATATACGACAAAACAAAGCAGTTATTACCTAAAATGTGATTTTAATAAGAAATTATTAAAAAAAAGGTAATAAAAGATCATAAGTAAATAATATATCATATGATATATATGATTATGTGTAACGTCCCAGTTCCAGAAGCCACCTAGAGGCTCCCCGTACCCAGCTGGTCACATGGCCTCAAGCGCATTTCCCCGAACGCTAGAGGATGCCGACTAGCTTCGAGGGCCTTGGGTGTGATAATGGGGAAACTGTGCCCTCATTGGTAGAGTAATACATCGGAAGTAATAAACATGAAATAAAGGAAGTAGTAATAATCCATAAAAGAGTAAACATAGGAATACTGGAAAATAATAAACTAGATCACACACACACACACATATATATGAATGATGCATGATACATATGTCTAGAAAAGCAGCCAAACAAATTACAATGCTGGAATACAACAGTACTAAACCAAAGTATAAAAGAAAACAGATAAAAAAATCCCTAGCATCACAAGCCATAGCTTGGTCCCATGCTCTCCAGATCTACAGTCAATCAAGAACCTAAAGTAGAAGGGCGCTTTCCCTTATCTATACTTGAAACAATATAATCTGTTTGGGCCTAAAAGCATGGACCAAACAGGGTGTGAAACTAAATCCAAATAGGAAACCACCACGAGATCTATGCCTAACAATCAATGAATAAATATGGCAGGTAAAGCAAAGATGCAGTGAACAAGAAGTACTTAGTAGTAAAGAATTCCATATATCAAATAAGTTGTTAATCAATCCCAGTAACCCTCTAGGAAGTACACACAACCTATCCCCTATGGTTCAGATTTAAGAATATATAAAGTCTCTATGAGGAAGCACTCACAGTCAATTCCCCTTATAGTCAAAATTAATTCAAAGATTCTCTGAGGAAGCTCACGTGGTCAATTCCCCTTATAGTATAAAGTAATTCAAAGACTCTGTCAGGAAGCTCACATGGTCAATTCCCCTTATAGTATAAAGTAATCATGGACTCTCTGAGGAAGCTCACTTGGTCAATTCCCCTTATAGCCCAAAGTGGTCCTAGGCTCTCTGAGGAAGCTCACTTGGTCAATTCCCCATATAGACCAAAGTGGTTCCAAGACTCTCTGAGGAAGCTCACTCGGTCAATTCCCCTTATAGTCTACAAAAACAGGTTCTCATGGACCTATGTAGGTCAACGAGCATAGAAAAGAAAAAAATGGCCAAGGTATACCTCAAGAACTACTTTTCTAATCAGTCTACAACATATCAAGAATATCAGATAACAATAAACACTCCATCCTACAGTACTAGGAATGGGAAGAACATCAAGGAAGCCTAAAATGCCAACATGACCAAACATTCGTACACAGAAAAAGCATGGTCAACACATCCAAAGCATAACAATCAACCCTATTCATATCCAATTAACCTCTAAACAAGCCTACAAGAATGGCAGGAAATCAACAGGGGTTAAATGGTAAACATGCAATATCCCATTCATGGGTATTAGGAAAATATGCACATATAACTCAAAGACATTCAACAGAAAGGCACAAACCACCTACCTATTAGGGTTTGGAGAAATCGACCCTTCTCCCAAATGCACTCCAATTCGGGTGAACGCCTCCTCAAAACCACATCAAAAACACTTCCCTAGCATCAAAAATCTCAACCTTTAACACAAAAAGGAAACACAACCCTAGATCTACATGCAACCCTTGTAGATCTAGGAAAATAATATAGGGAGAGGGATAACCCTAACAAAAACCTCACAGAACTAAAAGAGGGACTTACCCAAGGAGAACTGCCTTTGATCCACTACGAAACCCCTATGATTTTCCTCCAAAATGAGTTAAGGAGCTCCCACAACATCTATAAACTGGAACTCCCACGTGAACCATGATTAGGAGGAAGAATGAGCGAAGAATGGGAAATTATGAGTGGCCCAGGACTTAAAAACCCAAAATTTAAGTGGACGCATGGTTTGGAAAACCGTGCGCCAACCGTGAAGTTGCCACTGCCTCACCTAGGAACTTCACGCAGCTTGCCCACACGGTTTGACAACCATGCGCCACCGGTGCGGTTTCCACTGTCTCACCTAGGGACTTTGCATGGCTTTCCCGTACAGTTTGACACACCATGCATCACCCGTGTGGTGTCCACTGTCAAGGGTGCACGGTTTCCTGGGTTGGCCGCACGGTTTGTTCAGACCGTGCGCCAACCGTGTGCCCCTGCACAACCTCCACAACTTTAAAAGTTTTCCACGGAAAATTCCAGACTTCACCCTACCAGAAAAAAACATACCTGAAAAGAAGGTCCTGATTCTTACAAACTTTCCCCCTTAAATAAATTCGTCCCTGAATTTTCCTAGCACGACATAGAAGAATAAACCCTGAAAAGCTCTGGCCACTGTTCTCGTACATCGGCCTCCCTCTCCCAAGTCTCATCCTGTACTCTCCTGTGTGGCCATAACACTCATACTAGAGGAACAGAGCAGCCACAGAGAACCTTTTTACTGCGATCAACAATCTGGATAGGATGCTCCTCGAACGAAACATCCACTTTGAGCTCAACCTCCTCAGGTTGAAAGACATGAGATGGGTTTGTAAAGTAACGTTGAAGCTGAGAAATGTGAAAAACGTCATGCATAGCTCGGTACTTCTGAGGTAACTGCAACTGATAGGCAACCATCCCAACTCTCTCCAACACCTCAAACAGCCCGACGTACCTCGGCGAAATATTACCCTTTCTCCTAATCCTCCTGTGTCCCAACCTCGATGTGACACATGAAAACCTAATTCCCGACCTCAAACTCCTAAGGTCATCTCTGCTGATCAGCATAAGACTTCTATCGAGACTATGTAGTATCCATCCGCTTCTAAATCAACTCTATCTGCTCTATCCTCTACTGAACAAGATGATGTCCCATCATAGCTGCCTCTCCTGCCTCCAGCCAAATCAAGGGTGATCGGCATGGACTACCATACAAATCCTCATATGGTGCCATATGAATAGTTTCTTGAAAAATATTGTTGTAGGAAAAATCTACAAGAGGTATATGCTTCTCCCAAGAACCTCCATAATCCAGAATTCATGCTCATAGCATATCCTCAAGCACCTAAATCGTACGTTCGGACTGGCCATCTGTCTGGGGACGGTAAGCTGTACTCAAAAAGTACCTGTGTACCCAACGCCTTCTGAAGCCCCTGCCAAACCCAAGAATTAAAACATGCATCTCTATTTGAAACAATGGAGTGTGGAACTCCATGTAAGCACAAAATCTCATGGATGTAAAACCATCCCAACTCATCAACACTGAAGGTCTCCTTGATCAGAAAGAAGTGAGAAACCTTTGTGAGTCTGTCAATGACAACCCAAACTACATCATTCCCTCAGGGTAACCTCAGAAAACCTATCACGAAGTCCATCGCGACGTCGTTCCACTTCCACTTGGGAATGGGTAACTACTGTAAAAGCCCTACTAGTCGCTGATGCTCCGCCTTCACCTACTGACAGGTGGAACACCTCATGAAGAAACTAGAAACATCTCTATTCATACCTGGCCACCAATACTGACAGTGTAAGTCACGATACATCTTGGTGAAACCTTGATGAACTGCCCAAACCGAGGAATGAAAGTCCCACATCAGCTCCTCGCATATGTCTGTTGGCACCCATACGCACCCTGAGAAATGCAAGATCTCATCCTCACCTATGGTCCATCAACGAATAGGGTCCTCTCCTGATACACTTTCCCATAGGACTATGCCTTAGGAATCTGATAGTTGCCTCATCTGCACTCGATCAAGAAGGGTAGAAGTAAAAACTATAGAATAAAGGAAAGTCTTCCCCTATCTGTCATGCACCTCCAAATGCATCTCAGAGAATAGAGCCATAAGCTGCCACTCACTGCTAGAATCTTGAACTTCCTATACCTGAGTCCTCCTAGTCAGAGCATCAGCTACTACATTGCCTTTCCCAGGTGTATAAGCAATCTCGAAGTCAAAAGACTGAAGATACTTGACCCACCTGTGCTGCCTCAAATTCAGATCATGCTGAATGAAAATGTACTTGAGACTTTTTTGGTCAGTGAAAACCACAAAATGATCTCACAGCAGATAATGTATCCAACAACATAAGGCATAAACAACAACTGCCAACTCTCGATCGTGCGTCGGGTAATTCCTCTCGTGTGGCCTCAACTACCGAGACCCATACGCTACGACCCATTTCCCATGCATAAGAGAATCTCCCAAACCAATACATGAAGCATCACAGTACACAATATAGCTCTTACCCGACTCTGGAAAGACTAGTATCTGTGCTGAAGTCAACCTCCCTTTCAACTCCTGAAAGGCTGACTCACAATAATCTGACCACAAGAACTTTTCACCCTTCTTAATCAGGCCCATCAGCGGCATTGATAAGTGTGAAAAGTACTGTATTAAACATCTGTAGTAACCAGCCAACCCTAGAAAACTCAATACCTCAAAGATGTTCTTCGTATGCTCCCATGAAACTACTGCTCTCACTTTCTCTGGGTTGACTGATACTCTTGACTCTGAGATAACATGACCCAAGAAGTGAATCTCGTCTATCCAAAAGTGGCATTTTGAGAGCTTATCATATAACTGATGCTTTCTCAGTGTACTCAGAACAACCTCAAGATGGGTAACATGGTCATGTTGAGTGTGAGAGTACACCAAGATATTGTCCATGAAGACCACCATGAAAGAATCCAAGTATGGATGGAACACTCGGTTCATCAGTGCCATGAAAACTGTAGGCACATTCGTGAGACTGAACAGCATAACCATATACTCGTATAGACCATACCTACTCTGGAAGGCTATAAGAGGTATATATGATGGTCTAATGCACAACTTATGGTAACCTGACCTCAATTCAATCTTCGAGAACACCCAGGATCCTCGAAGCTGATCAAAGAGACCATTAATCCTAGGAAAGGGATATCTGTTATTGACTTTCAATTAGTTCAACTTCCAATAGTCCACACATAGCATGAGGGTACCATCTGCCTTCTTCGCAAATAGGACTGGCTAACCCCACAGAGAAGTACTGGGTCGGATGAAACCCTTTTCCTGCAACTCCCCCAACTGTTTCTTGAGCTCTTGGAACTTTGGTGTAGCCATCCTGTAAGGAGGAATGGACACCGGTGCCACCCCTAGCATAAGCTCAAAAGAAAATTCCACCTCTCTCTCCAGAGGAAAACCTAAAAAGTCCTCTAGAAAGATTTCCATGAAACGATTCACCACTGGAGGAAAGTCTAAATGTGATGTCCCCTGTTCATCCAGGTATAGACTATCAACTTGGGCAGTAACTCCTCCTAACCCATGACGCTCAGGTCCCGCTCTACTTGCCTGGACATCCCATTCACCCTTATGAAGAAAGCATTCGCCATCTGGTGATACAAAACTCACCCTACGGTGATAGCAATCGACGACTTCCTGGAAAGGAACTAAACAGTCCATTCTGATAATGACTTCATAACCTGTCATCTCTAGGACATAGAGGTCCCATAAAAAGTAACACCCACCGACCTCTAGATGGAACTCTTTACAATGACACACACTATCCGTTCTAGTCCCCAACGGAGTGTCTAACATCAAGATATCAACAGAATAAAATATATAGATCCCAAGGATCTCCACAACAACGACAAATATAAAGCTATGGGAAGCCCCTATATCAAAAAGAGAAGAAGCTATAACAGAGGAAACTTGAATATTACCTCAAACAGTAGAGGGTCTGGGATCCTGCTCCTGCTGGGTCTACTCCACTGCAAAAGTCTGGCCTACACCGTGGCCCTGTGACCCTTCCTCACCACTCTATGATGAT
The DNA here is from genome assembly GCA_963277665.1 of Viscum album. Taxonomy (NCBI): domain Eukaryota; kingdom Viridiplantae; phylum Streptophyta; class Magnoliopsida; order Santalales; family Viscaceae; genus Viscum; species Viscum album. Next base: position 987,089,678 of record OY728159.1, on the reverse strand, counting down.
CCACCCAATTGTCGCTGGAATCCTAGCGACTGACTACCATGGCCACAACCTCCTCCTCAGCCTGAATGGCCGAAAGAACTCCAGTTTTCTATACTAGTGAGGAACTGGTGGTGTTCTCTTGAACAAGGAGTCATTAAATAACCCTTGTCACCAGGTGCTGATAAGAAGATCTGATAGAAATACTGAAGATTCCCCATCTTGCCACAAGATTGGCAGTCAACTGGGTATCTCGGGTAATTTGGCCATGTATGCCCACTCTTCCCGCACTGGTAGCACACCACCTGGCTACCAGAAGATGCATCTCACCTACTCAGATCTCTACATGCATTCTCCCTACGACTCTTCCTGCTATTATCTAGTATATCACTAAGTTTGGATACCGAACTGCCCTGGATCACAGCTCCAGAATCCCTCAGATTGTGCTCGGTGATCAGCACCTGTTTGACTATAGAAGTGATAGAATTCAACCGAAAGATGTTCAACTAAGATCGGATATCCTACCTGAGACCATCCTCAACCTTCTATGCAAGGAACAACTAATATCCCCCTATAAATGGTGTAAAGAACTGCAGCTCAGTAAAGTGAGAGGAATACTCTAAGATAGAAAGAGTACCCTGCTCCAAACTCATGAACTCTCGAGCTCGATCGGCCCTCAAGGTCTCTGGATAGAATTAATCATAGAAGGTGTGCTAAAACTCATCCCATACCATATTCTGCTGGCATCCCGCCTGTGAGATCACATCCCACCACCTCTTGGAAGAGTCTCGAAGCATGTAGGTAGCGAGCTTGACCCTCCTCTCTGGAGGCGTCTCCAGATGAACTAAGATCATAAATATTGATTTTAGCCATGACTCTACAGCCTGGGATCCTCCATCCCCTGAGAAAGTGGGAGGCTACTGCTACTAAAAGATCCACATCAATTCTTCCATCAATGGGGCAGGAGGCAGGCCTCCCTGAAAGGTCTGCATAATCCTCAGAAATCCCTCCCTAAATTGCGCATCGGCACCTGTGTTAGGTATAACTGCCGGTGCCGAGATTGGCACAACTGGAGGATCTTTCGGCAGTCCCTGATCAGCCATATCTGTTGTTTGACCACCACCCTATAACTGGCGTACAACCGGAGGACGTCTTAGTGGCATTACTCTACAAGGTCAAGCGCACACCTTAGATCAAGATTGTCTGGGACTGAAACCTAGATGTTATAGAAGGGAACACGAGAAAGAAAGAATTCAAGTTTTACAAAACAAGGATACACGACATGTATAATGCGTACACAACATGTTCCCTTAAGCCTTCACATGGGTGTGTACTTCTGATGAAACTGGTCGTGTAACACCTCATACACACGGCGTGTTGTCCTAACAAATGACATGTACTTGGATTCTCTTCCCCTACCCGAGTTTTCTTACATGGATAACCCACACGGTTCTCCAAGAAGAAGACTACACGGTGTGTTTTCTCCAGACACAACATGTATTAGATGATCTTCACCGACCCGTGTTGTTAGTGACACAGCCAGATACATGGATCACACTACATGGCATGTTCCAGATGGACACGACATGTAACAAAGGATTTACACCGACCCGTGTTGTTAGTTACATGGCTGGATTCTAGGGATTACGCTAGACGGCATGTTCAATACTGACATGATGTGTATTGTTTAAGATATATCCGTTCGTGTTGTTAGTAACACGGGTGGACACATGGTCAACACAACACAACGAGTAGAACCGGTACACGACATGTTCCCCTAAGAATTTCCCTATCCCGTGTCTCTTCCCACACAGCCTATGGCACAGTTAGAGAATAAACAATGTGTATATTTGGTACACGATATGTACTTAAGAAAAAAAGTTTCTTCCCGAACAGAAGAACACATGGCATGTATTCAAAACTACACGGTGTGTATTCTGGGTTTTTCCGAATAGTAAGCCTCAAAAACTACTTTGAAGCCCAGAAAAACACTGAAACTATCATCAAAGTGCCAAATTCCGATCCGTGAGGGCCCATACTTCCTATGAATCAAATCTTGGCATCTTATACATGTCATATATAAGAAAAACAAGGCAATGATCCACTAAATTCCAGTCCATGAGGGCACATAACACCTCAAGAACCAAAGTTTGGCATCCATTCAAGCAAAACCTTACACAAGAAAACACCCTATCAAACAAAAGGTATTCTATCAAGACATCTATCACAACAGCATGCATATCTAGCACAACATCCATCATAACAACATGCAATCGCTAAAGCATCCTAAATGGCATGTCAAGAATGCATGACATGTGATTTCTAGAAAGTGACTATATGATGCATGAGATAGCATACCCTTATCTCATCAGGTTGTGACAGAAATAGAACCTCAATATCATCAACAATAACAGCACAAAACATGTGAATCACCCAATGGTGAAATCAAATCAACTGTAAAATTGCAAAACTAGAAGAATTGCAAAAAATGAGGTAAATTGGATTTTCCCTGTACACGGGTTAGCTAATCCCAAGCACAACTTATTACAAAGTACCTATCCCATACTATCCCTAACTATAGGCTCCAAACAGTAAGTTAAGAGAAAATAATTCCTCTAATACCACTTTGTAACATCCTGGTTCCAGAAGCCGCCTAGAGACGCCCCGTAACCAGTTGGTCACATGGCCTCAAGTGCATTTACCCGAACGCCAGAGGCTGCCGACTAGTAGCTAGGGCCTTGGGTGTGATAGTTGGGAAACTATACCATCATTTTCAGAGTAACAAAGTGGAATTAAAATAAATATAAAATAGTGGAATCAATAATAATAAAAAAAACAGCGGAAGACTACAAATAATAAACTGGAGCACACACATATATATAAATGATGCATGATACATATGTATAGGAAAATAGCCAAACAAATCACAATGATGGAATACAAATAGTACTAAATCAAAGTACAAAAGAAAAGTAGTAACATCTACACAACATCACAAGACTAAGATTGGTCCCATTTTCTCCAGCTCCAAAGCAGTCAAAATCCTGAAGTAGAAGGGTGCTTGCCCTTATCTATACCTACAACAATATAATCTGTTTGGGCCCAAAAGAATGGCCCAAATAGGGTGTGAGAATAAATACCAGTAGGAAACCACCAAAAGATCTGTGCCTAACAGTCAGTGAATATATGATAGGTAATAAGCAAAAGAAGGCAGTAAAGAAGGAAGTACTCAGCAGTAACCAATACTACAGTTTCAAGCATTCAGTTCCACGTATCATCTAAGAAGCTAATCAAAGTAGGAAAACACAAACAGGTAACCCTCTGGGAAGTAATCATGACCTATCCCTTCTGGTCATACCTAGAAACACAAACAACCCTCTGGGAAGCACACACAGTCTACCCCTCTGGTTCAAATTACAAGGATATAACAAAGACTCTCCGAGAAAGCTCTCTCAGTCAATTCCCCTTATAGTCCAAAGCATTAAAGACTCTCAGAGGAAGCTCACACGGTCCATTCTCCTTATATTAAAAAGTGATAAAGACTCTCTAAGGAAGCTCACACAATCAATTCCCCATATAGTCAAAAGTGGTCAAAGACTCTCTGAGGAAGCTCACACAGTTAATTCCCCATATAGTCAAAAGTGGTCAAAGACTCTCTGAGGAAGATAACATGGTCAATTCCTCTTATAGTATAATAAAATAGGTTCTAATGGCCCTTTGTAAGTCAAACAAGCATAACAATGCAATACGGCCAATGTAAACCTCAAGAACTACTTAGATAAACAGTCTACAACATATCAAACATGTTAGATAAAATAATCACTCCATCCTGCTGTACTAGGCATGTGAAAACATCAAGGAAGACTAACGGGCTAAACCAGACCAAACGGTCATAAACAAAACATGCATGGGAAAACACTTCCAAAGTATAGAAATCAACCCTATTCACATCCAATTAACCTCTACTCAAGCATACAAGCAAGGAAAACAATTAACAGGGTTAAAAAAATAAACACACAACACCCCGTTCAAGGGTATTAGACAAAATTAAACATATAAATCAAATAGATAGAAAGGAACAAACCAAATACCCTGGTGTTGGGAGATCTATATAAGTGAACCTCAAGCCATGAATCACCCAAGAACACGGTAGATCTACAAAAACACTCAAAACATCCCATTGAGGATAACTTGAGAAAGAGGAGGAATCTGGAAAATGATGCTCTAGAAGAAGGAAGAGCTTACCGAGGTGTTCCCAACGCAATTGGCGATGGTTGAATTGGAGATTGGATGCTCGGTCGGGGGATCAGAGGAAGATCGTAGATGAACCCTCACTCTCAGATGAACCCAACCTTGGAAGAGGTGTTTCTATCTGTCAGACGTGACCCTAGTGCATTTAATGAAAAAAAAGAAAATACACGGCGTGTACTTTGGAAGTACACGACATGTACTTACTGTTTCCATACTCCTCTTTAGGTGGTCTCTAGGTCACCCCCACACGATCGTGTGTTCGGCCATTACACGGCCAACACACGGCTTCATGCGACAACCGAGTACATGACGTGTACTCATAAAGTAGATGGCATGTACTTCAAAAATTTCCAGAAATTCTTTTTTTCCTAAAAAAAAACTAGAAAAGGAAAATATATCTGAAAATAATATCTGGGTTTTTACAGATCAATTAGGTTGTCTTTGAAATATACGAGGAGCTCAGTATGTGGTATGAATCAGTGTGGGAAATAGATCCTTGTACATTTATTTTATTTTATTTATTCATGTATGTGTGGTCAGCCTAGTGGGTGATTAGTGTTGTATATATAAAATGGTTTTTTGGACATTTACTATATTTAATCAATTATCAACTTTCTATATTTATCTTCTTCCTCTTTCAGTTCATTGTTATGTTGTATCATGTTTAGTTATTTCCACTATTGGCTTACTCTAATATGAGGGAATAGACTCCCTTCTAATACACCCTTGGCCATCACTAGTAGTCAAAAACCTCCAACATAAGGGGAGGCACGTTTGTGGCCATGTGGAGACCCAACCTAATTAATGTTTATAGTAACCCGAGCAGGGTATGAACAAGTAGTATTAGAGGAGTAAATTTCATATTATTTTACTATTTGGGACATAGTATACATGATTATTAAGAATATTTCAAAGCCTATTATGGATATTAGATTAGCAAATCGAAAAAACTTGTTCTAGTGATAAGTATAGGTTTCTAGGAATATGGGATTGAAGTTATTGGTTTATTGTGTTACAATTATATTTGATTTTTTTCTTCAAGAAATATACTTTTGGTTTGGATATTATGATTTATTATGGATTTATAGCTCTTCACCCATTAGTGAGAGGTTAATGACTTGATTTTAACTCTTGGCTAGTAGAGGAAGGAAAATTTTGTTTATGAATCATATTTTTCATGTAGGGTCAACATGTTATAGCATTTCTAGTGTGTTATTTCATTGAAGACTGAGGATAACTATTTAAAGTGTAAAAAACAACCTAAATGTTCATTCCCCATATAGTTTCTTGGTGAAATTCTACTCAGTTGGACCACCTTGTTTACACTTTTCCATGATAGAACATGTGATATAAACCATGATGTGACTTATAAAAGGTGATATTGATACAATCATTTGTGCATAGGAATAACAACAACCCTTAATTGGTTAGAATAGGTACTTAGTACTTCAATAGTAAATTTAGTAGGTTGTTAGGTACATTTTATTATTTAAAGAGGGATAGTTAAGAGAACTGTGTAGATATAAGGTAATAGTTAAGGTGAGAATAGGGATGTTACCTATGTGTTGTAAATAAAATATTCTACGACCTATATTTGAGAGGATTATGGGATAGGTGGTTGAACCTAGTGACCCAAACATGAGACCTGATTAGCAAGTCTATTTGGGAGACCTATAGGCCCTTAGTTTTGACTTGAACCTTAGTAGATCAGTGTTTTATTAGACTAGGGGAAACCTATGAGAGGGGTTAGTTGGGTTGGTGGTTCCCTTAAGGTGAATCACGAGTACATGCTTCCTGATATGAAAATAATTCATGGGAGGTGTTTGGGGTCTATGGTGTAGGAATGATTATACCTTTAGTTTTTGAGGAAGAACCTAGGGTTCTTTGGTATTAAGGATGTTTTAAAATGGTAGGACTATTCAGGTGCTTGGCCATATTGACCGGTGTGTGTGCTATTCATAGCATGGTCCTTGTTACTGGATCGACAACAGCTAGTGGCTATGCGTGTGGATGAGGTTGACATGCATTAGACTAAGGATTCATAACTATGGTGATAAAATGACACCATGATATAGAAAATAATTTGATGAATCATGACACAAAGTAAGGTGCTTGTTGTGAGAGAGGAGTTACTAGGGAGCTCCTAGCATGTCAGGACTGACATGCCATGGAGCATAGTCAACATGAACTTGTTTGTGAGTTACTCACAGGAGTGCAAGTTTGGTTTTATGATCAAGAAGTATGGGAGAATACACCCATTATGTTTGAGAGTTAGGAATGACATGTGATAGTTATGCATAGTTCCATTGTGTATGAATCAGTGGTTATAGTGAGAGATCTGAGGGAATATGGTAAATAACAAGACACTTATGGATATGGTCACATAGAGATTTAGGTAAAATAGAAGAAATTCCCTATAATGAGGGATATGTCAGAAATAAATTAGGTGTTGTAGAATGTTCATCACTATGGTGGACCTTGACACACTTGTTTGGGAGATGTAGTGTTAGGGGTTATCAAGAGATGAACATGGATCGGGAGGAGTGACATGAGTGTTATGGCTATGTAACCTATATTAGGTTAGTGCGTAGGAATGAATGGATTTTCCTACACCAGTGGTTATGTCTTATAATGAACGGAGCATGAGCCTTAAAGGAATGACCCCATGATGGTAGGATCATAGGAGTGGGACTGTCATGGTATATTTGTTTTGAAATCTTGATGACTCTAGATAAATGGAACTAGGTGCTACTAGATTCCTTAGTGAAAACTAGGTAAAAATTTAGATATGGTATCCAGTGAGGTCAGATAATTGAAAACAGGATTGGGATGATCTTGGAATGAATTGGGGATGATTCATGGGTTGAGCCACATTTCATGACATGGTCTAGGGGGTGACCTAGTTTCATTTCATGGTTTATGGGGTTAATCATATGATGAATTATTTTGTGAATTGTTTTTAGGGGGTAAAACATGTGGCGAAGAATAGTTAAAAATAATTTTAGGGAATAAATCTTGGAAAATATAATGAGATGGTTCAATGGATCATGATATTAGTGGGATCCAATGTATGGGTTCATTAGTGGTAATGCTAGGATGGAGGAAGGCCTTTTATTATGACGATGTTTTTGTAGGTACAACTGAGTGGTTTCAGAGGAAGTTAGTAAGAGGCGGTACGACTAGTGATTTTTCATGAGGTTGGAGATGATAAAAGGGGATTCCATGTTAGGAGTATCATATGGGATGTAATTAATGGGTCAAATACCCATTTAAGGTTGTTTTTTGATAAGCAATACCGATGTTGAGTAATGTCGTGGGATGGAAGCGGTTGAGGAAAGTTGAGTTCTATGGTGGGGAGAACCATGAACCTGTTAATGTTTTGACCGGTTACACTATGGTTTCCAAGGATTGATGGGTTTCCTAGAGTATTCTATAAATATTTCTATGGTGGCTACAAGATTTGGTTGGGTTTCATCAGTTTATGTGGCTCATGTTTGGATTTGCACAGTGGAAGCTCATTTGGAATTATGGAGTAGAAAATGGTGAATTGAGTATAGTTTGGAAACCTGAGTAGGTCATGTTTTTATGGTGAATGATTAATGAAACATATCAAGGTTGTGATGTTTTTTGGTGGGTATATTATAAGAACCAACATCTGTATGGGTTGAGAATATCAATGAGAATTTAAATTTCTCCATTTAGTGGATGGGAAAATTTGGGATCCATGATTCAGAATGAGGTTATGAGTATTTTAATGTCCAAAAATTTTGTTTTTAGACTTGGTTTAAGTTTCAATGGAAGGCATGAAGGTTCAAGAAATCACTAGAGGAGGAACGGGTACCTTAGGCTTCTGAAAACAACTACAACATGCCATTAAAATCATGAATGGGGTTCTCAAGGTAGGCCCAGAGGGTTTCAATGTATGAAATGGGGATCTTGGGGGCATACCCCTAGAATTCATGGTTTCACAGCTTTGGACACATTGTGATTGTTTCTAGTTTGGTTTTTTTAAATGTTAAAGAAGGGATTAACCCCACTTTTTCATTGGATGCATGGGAAACATGGGGAGGCTCTCGGGTAGGTCTCCCTCTCCCTTATTTATTCTCCATTTTGGATAATTCTGGGTGTGATCAGATGACATTAGTGGGTAAGATCTTCCTCCTCCCTCCTCTTGTGTTGTTTTCTGCCTTTGTTTTTGATTTTGGGTGCTCCCACTTTAGGGTTTTACAGAAATTCCACTTGATCATGGTGGAATCAACCATTTCTGATGGAGATTTCACTCATCCTAGCTAGAGGAGAACCCTGATGATATCCACCTACTTTCTCATGTCATTTTATTTATGTACATCATTATTTGTAATTTTATAAGGGTTTTTATCTAAATTAAATTATTTGTCTGTTGTAATGGTGTTTTTAATTGGTGATTTTTTGCATTCTAGATATGAGGGTGTTTAGAAAGTGGACTACACCTCATTGATGGTGGTTTCATCATGGCTCAGAAACCCAAGACTCATGAGGATTGATGATGTATTTTTGATATTGGTTGATCTTGGATGGGACTTGGAATCTACCGATGACCCTTAAAGAGACTAGGAAATATTTTTATAGGTAGTTGGTATGTCATACCGTACATTTAAGTAAATTTAATATGTGTATGTGGTATGTGATGTGATCAGGTTCCACTAATGACTGTGAGTATCCCTTTATTAAACATAGTGTATGGTTAAATTAATTAAATTATTATTATTTTAAATAAAAAAGGTTTATTACATTTTATATAGAGAAAATTGCAAAGGAAAACTTTGATCCCTTGGGAAACAGCTCTTTCCTCGGCCACTGTAGGGCATGAATTTACTATAGACCATTGGCTTATATTGAATTAGACCATGAGAGAGAAGCTTAAATTGGTAATGGGTGAGAGAGATCTACTACACCTAGACTTAGGTGTTTTTATAAAATTATGTTAGAAGGTGCTACTTGAACTAGTATGGTTGGCTTTAGGGGATGTTTATGACCAAAAGTCCAAGTGCCTAACTTTATAAGGCCTTAAGGGTCCTGATGTCTTAGAGGGTAAATCTTAGGAGAATTCTTCCTTATGTGATGGGATTTTCCTTGAGTTAGGACTTAGAGGGGACCCTGAGTAGGGTGCCCCGATTATGTCAAGACCCTGGTAATGGAACATTGGAAATGGGTAGTAATTAAAAAGGGTTTTCCCTTAGAGTATGGTTTGAACTTCATGATCACTATGGCTAGTGGCATAGTAGGATGGGTTTGGGTGTTCAACCCACCATTCAACTTCATACATAGTATTAAATTATTTAATCAAAAAAATTATAATTTTTTGCACTCAGATAATTATAATGAGAAGGTAGTGATTTAGTGATGCATCACCCTCAACCCCTTTTATTATTGGGTTATCTTGAAATCCAAGGATCAGAATTTACTGATTATAGCTAAAGACATAAATGCTATATTCCCAGTTGTAATTAGGAGATATATATGTATATGGTCATATCCAAATACATATTTATACATGTGTATCAGGATATATTGAGGTATATGTATATATAAATATGGATTCCCAACATACTAAGATCCAACTCTTAATTGACTAAATTTATCATTTAATTGTAATCCAATACTTGAATTAAAGGTAATTAATGCTTCCAATACCTCCGATTCATAGTGAGTTTAGGATCCAAGATTTGATGTTTCCATTACCAAAATTCATAGTGTTATGGGATTCCTCCCTACCCATGGAACACATTGGAGGTTTCCGAGTGTATCTCAGAAACCACAATTAGTTAGCGTATCACCCATGATGCCTAGATTTCTAGGATCCAAGTGACACGAGAGGTCATCGGGAGGACTCATTTCCCCTGAGTACTAGATGCTTATGAAATCTTTAAGGATGATGCTGATTACCTCAATTGATGCCTTGGATACTCACTAGGATCAGGTGGATGAACCTTGATTTCATTTCCTAGAGCTATCTAAAAATAAGAAATTGAACCAATGATTTATAGGAGTTAAGTTATCATCTCAAACTAGGAGAGTATTCCTCACATATTGCAGAAGGTCCACCACCTTAGTAATTAATTATAGTTTATAATTCCTTGTTTTCCTATGGACCAGGATACAGAGGAATATGACATTAGACTGAAATATGAAACATCAAGACATCGTATGGGTTCCACTAGTTACTCATTGATTGAGTGGTATTCCTAGGACACCTAGGATTCAAATAGATGACTTATTTATATGATGTTGAACTAATACCTGGAATTATATCTTATATTTATTGGAGGTGAGTACAAGTGATCCCATGTCTAGGACTTATACCCCCCCCTATAGTAATGTGGCTTGCTCAGAGATATTATGGAACTAGTTAGAGTAGCTATGGTTGGACCAGGGTAGTCATATAACCCTTAGTATGACATTGGTTATTCAGTTTATTTTCATTAGTTATATGTTATTATTATTTTTTCAATGGAGTAGCTCACATAAACATACCCTTATTTTACAAGATATATATGAGACCACATTGGTGGTTCCCCATTGAGTTTTGTAGTCACACCTTTCTTAGGATGTTATTGCACTGGGATAGCCAAGAAGATGTTCACTTGGTTATAGACATAGGATGAGATGATTCCCATGACAAATCGAGCAAGTTGGATCAGTTATGTATGGGTATTTGGGTAAGTGGTATGACTCGGTGTGGGTAATAGAGCCTTGTATTTTTTTTATTTTTTTATTTTATTTATTCCAATTTATATGGTCAGACCAGTGGCTGATCAATGTTGTATTTATGACATGGATGTTCAGACCTTTACTATCTTTAATTAATTATCACCTATTTATATTTATCTTATTCTAATTTTAGTTTATTGTTATGTTGTATTAGGTTTTGTTGTTTCTGTTATTGTCTTACTAGAAATGAGGAAATAGTCTTTCCACATACACAACCTGGTCCCTCACTGCTAGTCGAAAAACTCTTGTATAAGGATAAGTGGTCTTGAGGCCATGTGGAAACCTGATAAGGTTACTTTTTATAGTAACCTAGATTGGGTGTGACATGCCCACCCCACCGGTGAGCCGGTGCTCCTACAGTAGCCCGACAAACCTAGCCCCTCTCCAATGAGAACCTATGGTTAGAACAATATCTTAATCCTTCATTCATGTCCAAAAAGACCCCTTAGGGGTGTTAAAACTTGAAAAACCTATATTTGAAATCTAGTTCTCTATATGATCCCACCATCAGATGAGAAAATCATATTCCCTCTAAAATGCAAAGCTGATTACGATGAATTTCCTTTTAACGGATCTATGCTCGAAGGGAGAACTAGGTTCCTTTGGTAGTAATAATGATAAATTGGGAATATTAATAGTGTGTTTTCTTGTTCCTTAGGAATTTTGGGGATTAAACCATTTCATGGGAGATATTTTGTCATCAGTTCCCGGTCGAGTTTCTTTTATCAACCATAATGGAGGCTTGTTGACAAGATATTCTTACTCTATTCTAGGGAAATTATAGTACTAAAGAGTTTATTATAAGGTATAAAAACATATTTAATTATACTTCATACCTTATACTAGATGGGAAGGAAAAGTAGATTAGATTCCATGAGGCTTTATGTCCATAGATCTAGCACCATGTCACCCTATTCATGTTTTCAACATAACTCAATGTGTTGGTGAAGGAAATAGTCATAGAACATGTATTGGATAGGAAAAAATATTAATGGTAGGTGAGTCACTATAAATCCAAGTAGAGTATAGCTATGTACAAAATTTCACATTTTCCTAGATGAAAGAAGATTAAAATAGTGGGGAGTAGATTCCAACCCTCTTCATCCCCTTCCACCAGGACATGTATTTCTTAGACCCCTAATAATTGATTAGACATGGTTTATTTTTCATATAGAAATCATGGCCATTAGAATATAGAATGTATAACCTTACTCGGTAGTAATCATGGAGTAGGAAATCCTCTCCTGGCTCAACAATTTCAGCAGTATCCTCTGAGGTAGAAGAAACATCATGGTTCTCCAACTTATAATCTGTAGAGAGGAGATGGGGTAGGTAGAGGATAACCTCATGAATCCCCTCATCCCCAGGGATAGTGAGAAGAGTGCTTCCATAAAGTTGGTTACCATATTGGATAGAGAGGCCATAGAGTAGGATGTTTCTAAATGCATTCTTTAGAGTTTCCAATTCTAGGAAATCCATGCATCATGCTAAGTATTGTCTTCATATATTCTAAATTAGTGTATGATTTTTTTTATTTAATATCTACACACTCATTCACTTCACCCACCCATTCCATGATTTAGGACATTAGGTGGAGAGTATTCTAGTTCCCTTGGTGTTTTCTACACTAGTTAAAGGTTGAACTAGCTTGTTTTATGTGTGTAGAGATTGTGAGATGATTCTAGGGGAACACATATCATAGGGAGGTATCATATGTTTTTATATATATCCATAAAACATCATACATGTAATTGATTAACTAAATTTGATATAGGATATTTTTTATTAATTCAGTTGAAGTTTTATATTCTATAACATTGGACGGACCCTCAGACGGATCCGAGGTATGTTGAGTACCTATCTTCTTTGATGGTTGGGATGATGTTGCGTTTAGTAGAGGGTTTGAAGATTGTGTTTCCTAGGTTTATAGAAGATTACCTGAATATATTTCTAGAATAGGCTGTGATTATACCCCCTTGATGAGTGATCAAGTTTGGGATAGAGTTGGAGACAAGTGTTACTATGATATTTATATCCCTATATAGGATGTGGACTTATGAGTTTAGGGGAGACGTAGATTCAAATTGATGATATTATTTAGTGAGGTTTCATACATCCTAGTGTGTCACCTTAGGGTGATTTGGTTTTGTTTACAAAGAAGGAAAATTATAGTCTACATTTGTGTATCAATTATCATCACTTAAACCATATGGAAATAAAAAACTACTACCATATTCTATGAATTTATGATTTTCATGATTTTTTGAAGGGATCTAACTGTTTCTTAGATATTTATTTTTGATCAGGATATCATTATATGTAGGTGAAGGATGGTGATATTTGAAAGATTATTTTTAGATTCCATTATGAATATTATGAGTTTTTTGTAATGACATTTAGTGTTATAAATGATCTATCCGTGTTTATGGGACTAATAAATTATGTGCTTTATAAATTTATAGATTATTTCACGATGATTATTATTGATTATATATTGGTGTATTTAGATCATGAAGTGGAGGAAATGTCATGTCTCAACATAGAGTTACTTTGGATCCTTAAAATATCAAGGTGGTTATTTTATGAGTAACCCTAAATAATGATACAAAGGTGCGAAGTTTTGTTGATCTTGTAGGCTATTACAGGAGGTTCGTACCTGAATTATATCAAATTGTAACTCCTATGATAACTATGACCAGTAAGGATTGGATTTTCATGTGGAATGACCAGTGTCAGGTTGCTTTTGAGTATTTGAAGGAGAAGTTTGTCAGTGCTCTAGATCATTGTTTGTTGAAGGAGGTAATTGTGTTAGAGGTTTATTATGATGCCTCAAATCTTGTATTGGGTTTAATTCCAATGTATTAGAGAGAATTTAACCCTTATGTGTATCTACAATTATAACCTCATGAATTTAATGACACTACCTATGATCTTGATCATGTTGTGGTTGTGTTTAATATGAATTTGTGGAAAAGTTACCTCATTAGTGAGTGTTTTATGGTCTTCAAAGAAAAAAATGTATTGAGGCATATATTTTCCCATAATTATTTGAATTTAAAGCAATGTTGTTGGATTAAATTCATATATTATTATGACTTTAGTATTTCTTATACACTAGGGAAAATGAAATTTGTGTATTATGCTTTGATAAAGAAGTCCGATGAAGTTAATGTGTATGAGTCTGGTGATTCTTGGAGAGTGATAGAGGAGTTCCCCATGACGCACCTTGATACAAGGAAAGTTTATGGTAGTGGGTGTATCTACCAAATCATGGTGCAATCATATTTAGTGTAGCAGGTGGATGAGTATTAGTTTTTTAATTCTGAGGTAGAGGTTTGGAAAGAGTGTTTTTTTGGAAGTGTTCCTAAGGGATGGTCTATGTATGATTATCATCAGGTGTTGTTTTAGGGAAATATCTAAATTCATTAAATGACGTGTGATTTGGTTCTCTGTGATTTCCACAGTTCACCCTTGGAAGTGTATCCCAGTGTGGCTAGGATGCATTCTTCCTTTAGGGCTTAATTTTGATGGTATGAGTCTAAGTTATTAGTTTTAGATTTTTCCTATAGATGATTCATTATCCATAGGGTGTAGACTGAGAATTTTATTCTTATTGGGTTACTTCTTAGCATTTAAGGAGTCGATCTAAGTGGATTTTTTGTCAAGGAAGTATCTGGAGGAGGTAGTGAGGCTTCATGGTGTTCCAAAGGAGATGATCTCATCATGATTCCCATTTTACATCTAGGGTTTGGAGATATATCCAGTGTGATTTTGGTTCTCAAATATACCTTAGAACCAATTTTCATCCATATATGGATGGTTAAATAGAGTAGACTATCAAGACTTTAGAAGACATGTTTCAGGAAAGTGTTATAGATTTTGGTGGTTCATGGGCGAGTCATCTAACCATAGTAGAGTTTTCTTATAATATTAATCATCAATCAACCATTCGTATAAATCCATTTAAAGAAAATTATATACAACCTTGTAGGTCTACATTGTGATGGACTAAGTATGGAGAGATAGTGGTTCTTAGACTGGAGTTAGTGAAGAGCGCGATAGAGAAGTATTAGAGATTCACGAGTGGATAAAGGAAATACATAATCACCAGAATCCTTATATTGATCATAGAAGGAGGAATCTATAGTTCTACATTGGATATCATGTGTTCTTGAATATATATCCTCATCATGGGAATCATAGATTTAGTCATGGGAGTAATATTTCTTTTTGTTTTATTGAGCCTTTTTTGGTGTTGTTTCATGTTGGAGTTTTTGTTTATCGGTTAACATTTACACCACATATGTGTCATATTAATAAAATATTACATGTAATATAGATTCACTAGTATCTTAATGATGACTACCTTGTCATTAACTGGGGAGATCTA
Source organism: Viscum album (assembly GCA_963277665.1). Lineage (NCBI taxonomy): Eukaryota > Viridiplantae > Streptophyta > Magnoliopsida > Santalales > Viscaceae > Viscum > Viscum album. The sequence goes on along the minus strand of OY728159.1, from coordinate 987,074,311 downwards.
GAAGTTTAGGATGATGAGTCTTTGAGGAACAAACTTTTGATATTCAATACCACCAGGAGAAAATGATTCATGGGCCTGATATTCCATTGATTCATGTCTTGTTTTAGAATAGTGGATTAGAGGAGTGTACTTAGAAGCTAGATTCACAAATTTATTCTCAATATACTGAGTTTTTTTATATTTTTTGGAGATGTTATTTATGACCTTATTGATTTATGATATGATAGAAGATGTTGTGGGATTATGTGACCTGTTTCTATGATGTGTTGGTTGTGTTCTTATTATAGTTTGATTCTTGAGAGGTATCTCATGGGGTGGTTATTATTTTAACCTTTATTTCCCATCTTAGGTTTTAGTTTAAATTCTATAAGGAAAGAATTGTTTGAGAGGTATCTGATGTATGGGATTTATTTTTCCCGATCCATTGTTTAGTTTTTTTTGGGGTGGTTGATGGTGTTTGGGAAAGTATGGGTGACCCAAAGTGTGATTTGATCTGAAATTTCATTTGGAAGAGTATTTTTGTGGTGTTGGATAGTATCTTGTGGTGTGTTATAGTTTTGTAGATGGACTCTTGTGGCATAAATTTGGTCCTTGCAACGTGAAGGATCAAGATGAAATTTTTAGAGTCTTTATTAATTTGGAGGTATCTGCAACTTGGGTATAGGTTTAAACATAGAGATATAAGGGACGGTATCTTATCTCTACCTCTTGATCAGCCATGAAAACATGGGTATAGGTTTCACTTTGGAACCAAGGTTTTCAGGTTTTCAGGTCTCTGCCATTTGGGGGACCACTATAGGGTAACACATAGGTTGCACTATATCTTTGCCTTGGGTTTGTATAACCCAAGGAATATATGTGGGTATTTAATCTTGGATTACAGAGGGATGCTGGATTAGGTTACCTTATTATGTATCCTCCCTTACTTAGTTTTAGTTTTGGTGAAAACCCTAGAGGTTGTGGTGAAGTCAAGGGAGTTGCTACATGGTCTTTTATTTTAACCAACCTATTTAAATTTAAGACCCCAATCAGATTTATCTTATTTACACCCTTCACCTTTATACTCTAAGTGACCCAAGGAACTATTTCAAATACTTTTTATCCCCCTATACTATGATTTAACCCTAAGTTCTAGATATTGATTCATGGTGGTCTGAGGTGATTTTTCTTCTTCTCTCTTGGTTTTATTCTGTCCCATTAACTTTAACCATGCTATAGATGTTTATTTCATTTTATTTTTATGGGATTTATATTTATTATTTATGTTATATCTATAGTTGGATATCCTTAGGTATCATGATTTCCTTACGGGGGAGGTGATTTGGAGATCTACACTTGTTCTTTTATTCTTGCTCGAAGAGTGTTGAAAGTTTCATATTGAGGTAGGGGATTCATGCCTTCTCCTTATTTTATGTTTTAATGTGTAAGTATTATACATTATTTTCTTCTTTTAATGATTCAATCAACCTAATGAAGATAATAATCTATAAATAAAAGTAATAATGAAATATGGAATGAGATGTAGTGTTCACATGTGGTTATGCTATGATTTGGTGCCTTGTGATATTTTCAAGATAGTATGATACCTATTTGATGTGATTATGATTTTTCCTTAGTTTGGTTGATATAATGAAATAGGTTAAACAACATAATTCTAGTAAATATGAAGTGTATTGTGAAAGAGGTATTGAATTTAATTAATTTTCTTCCTTAAAACCTGTTGAATGTGAAAGTATTCCTTGATGCATGTTTATGGTTAATCCTTTACCATTATTAACTACTATTGATAGGATACTTGTTTTTGAAACTTGTGAATAATGAATATATTAATTTATTATGATAATAAAAAGTGTTTTTATTGGAAATAAAGCGTTTGTGGCTATTATGAGCCTGACCATGCTATTATTCTATTTCAGATAAGTTTTTATGCTTGATGATGTAGATTTGGTTTACCCCTAAGATTGTTGTGATGAAAATATGTTTTTTTATATGTATATATATGATCTAGGATGGTAGAGCCTTGATGTGATTTTATTTTTGGTATTTTGTTTTCCAGAATTGATAGAATAAGATGAGAGAAGGGAATGCTTGTTCCATATTTGTTGATATAGGTTGAGATAGAATAGGGGTGAGGCTTACCTATTTTCCAAATGGTTGTGTTGGGGTTTTTTTGGTTGATTGGTTTGGTTTGAGAGTAGGTTTTGCCTGATTGTTTTTGTTTCTTAGCAGTTATTCAATTGGTTTTTGATTTTTGTAACTTCCAACTTCCTTCTATAGATAGCCTATGTATCACAAGTGAATATTTATTTATGGTATTTTAGGTCAAGTCCTATAATTACCTATCTATTAAATAGTTGTTGAGTTAATAATGAACTTATGGGATGGGTGTCGATGTTAGTAATGTTGAATAAATGAAATGATGTGATTATTTTAATTTATTCTCAAAGACCATGAAATGGAAATCTGTAAATTTAAATGAATTATGAAAGAATGTTGCCTTGTGGTGAAATATGATGATTAGAATAGAATATGTAATGGAATAAATGAATGATTTGGGTATTTATAGTTCTTAAATGATAATTATTAATGATGTCAATTCTTGATTCTTGCGTGCTTACATAAAATCTAGTTCCTAGACTTTAACGATGACAGTTAGGTGTAATGTGGAATAATAGAAGTAGTTGAAAGTGTTGTTTAGGTCAACGCCCCCAAAGAGGAGGTCAGAATATTTATGAAAGAAGGTTGCAAGTTGATACCAATTGGGAGCAAGAAGAATGGATAATCAAGCAAGACCGAATACTTGAACGGGGCTTCAATAAAGGTAAAATCAACACGGAAGAATTCATATAGATAATAGACAGAATGGATAATCATTTTGAAGAGCATCTCAACGAAGATCCGGATCTTCAGGTTAGTCCAATTAATTGGGAGTTATACAAAGTTTTGAAGTCAAACAATTTTAGTCTTTTTTAATCAATTTGTGACCTCCTTAAGTACATAGTTCTTCAGCTATGTTGATCGGGGTTTCCCACTTCTCCTCAAAGTGTCTTTTTCAATAAAAAATTATATTTGGTGGTGGATAGAAATTTTCACTTATTTTTTTATGTGATATACTATTCATTAAATTTTATTATTTCATATGATCCACCACCTGAGTCAGGTGGGAAAACTATTAGGTTTTTATTAGGGTTGATTAGGAATTAATCATAATAGTAGAATCAAAAGAAACCAAAAATACATGATCACCATAAAAGAAATATGAAACTGTGTAAAAAATGGAAATGAATAACCTGTTGTAAGTGGCATACCTTACACCGATGATTCTTATAAACCTCCAATATCTTAATATGATGTATTTTAATAGGATCATAAAAGTGTAAATCAAAAGTGTAACACCACAAAATTTTACTGTATGTCACTTTTTAAATTTAACTTCTTCGACAGCTTATGTCACACGCAACACCGATCTTAAATGAGTTGTGATATACTATTGAATGTTAAGACTAGATGTTAAGTTGGAGGTTCTGAATAAGATTAACTAAATTATGAAAATATATTTTATACATGAATTCATTGAGTACCAATTAATTGTACATGATAATAGAAACCAATTTAATTTAAAGGATGTGTTTTTATTTAAAAAACTAGTTTTATTACCACAATAGAATTTTATCATAATAAATTAAATTAATAACTATTAGTGAAAGGTCTTAATGAAATATATATGTTATATATTTAATTATATATTTTTACATTCATCTAATATATTTTATAGGCATATTATAAGAACAAACCCAATTTTAAGCATAAAACCCTATATTTTTCTAAAGGGAGTTTTACCACATTTTAATGAAGAAACCATTTTAAATCAAATTTTTGAAAATTTTATATATTATATTTTTCAAAATAAACTTTATTTTTAAAATTTTAATGTTAAAATTATCCTAGAGTTAATTTTTAGTATTCTTCTGATAAGTTTCATTTTTTGATGAATAGTAAAAAATACTGCATTGTACTTAAATTCAAATTTTTTTTAAATAATTATTATAATTTAAATTAATTTATAAAGTTAAAATAGATCAATAATAAAAATATTAACAAAATTTAGTTAATTAGATTCGTTTTTAGATTGAAATTATATATAAAAACTTATTGAACTTTTGATTGTCTCTTTTACCCGCCTTCTTACCACATCTGTGGGATTAGTGCTAAAATTAATTTAGCCACTTATGTGAATTGAATTTGGAAAAATGAACATAAAAAATTTGTAATCGGTATGATATTTATAGTCAAATAGGATAAAATTATTTTTTTGGATATTTTGAATAGTAACTTTAGTAAATTTTTATTTACCATAGTTAAGGGTAAATATTATAATTAAAGGTAGAAATAATATTATAATATTATAAATTTACCCTAATACTTTTACTAATTTCATTGGATGAGTGGTTTTCAACCAAAACCAACCTTATTATGAAATTATAACCTTTTTGAGCTACTTGGGTATGAATATGAGATTTATAATATTTTATTGAAAGATAAGTTAAAAATGTCTTACTCACATTTTTAATAACCATACCATTTTTATTATAGGGTTACGAAAAAAATTGACTATAAATATTCATTTTAAATATAACATTTTTATATACATCATGATAATTTATTTATAATTTTTAATTATAAAATAATTAACTTAAATGGTGACACAATGATGATACAATAATTGTTTAAATAATGGAATAATCAAATAAATGATATTAAAAAAATTAATATAAATATAATTTTAGTGATTTAATGTCATACAAGATTTTAATTGATTAATTGGACATGTTAGTAATGTTTTAGAAGTCTTGGTTATAATTTATCTTATTGGTTTGATTTTTGTATAAGACAAAATAATGAATAATGTCAAAATTGACATTTAAGATATTTCAAAATAAATAATATTTTATTAAATGATCTAAAATATCTAGAAAAATAAAACTTGGCCAAATAATTGGAATAAGTCTTAAAATTTCATCAATGACTCATTTAGTGGTCATTTTCCATTTTATAATAATTGTATTAACCCATAATGTATAAATTATATGATATCATGGTAATAGTTAAAGGGGTTAAATAAGTGTTAAAGTAAAAAGATAAGGATTAAAAAAATAATAAAAAACTATAAAAAATTATTGGATAAATAATATTCGACCTGTATCACATTATGATAGATTTTTAGTTGTTTAATGGAAACAATTTTAAGAAAATAAATTATATATTATTTAAATCAAAGATAGTTACAAAATATCACTGTCTTTGTTTTTAATAACTTTTATGTGTCCACATAGGGATAAAATCAAGATATGAATGAAAATAAATGTCTATTTTTATCATAACGATATTAGTGTCATTATATAGATATATTTTTTCATTTTTAAAAATTATAAAATTACATAAAATGCTTCTTCAATGCTAAAACATTATTTATTTAATTAACAGAAAAAATAATTGATATTAAAAATATAATTTTGATATATTTTGATGATTTTATGTGTATTAAGAATTTAATAGATCTATATGATATATTATAGATGTGTGGAACCATTATATTCAAATTTCCACTTTGTCTTAAAGTATTTAAAGTCAAATTAAATAAATCGTATTAAATTTGATAATAATGATATCTTATTGAATTAATTTATTATTAAATTATTTAAAAATCACAGAAATGTTAAATAATCACAAATGGATATTATATTGTCGAAAATTTATTCTAATTTTCATTTATGGTCCATTTATAATTATTTGGATCTAGAATAGTCTTATTATATTTTAATATTTTGAGGATTTCCAAAAGTACCCGTCACCTCAATTATAAAAGGCACATCCTCCTTCACTTCCTCACACCCCTTTTATCCTTCAAGATTAACCAAACCATACCCATTTATCATACCAATATCCTTATCTAATTCCTAGAGGTTATATTCATCCAAAAATACCAACCCCGGATCCCTTAAGAAGAGATATAAAGGAAGTCCACCGAAGAAGAGATAATTGTTTTTACTAACTCATCCAAATTCATTTCTTCTTTTACTTCTTATTTATGCATTTTTTCCATTATAAAGTAACAAATATAGTATCATATATATTCTGATATGTTATTATGATTATGGAATAACCATATTCCACCATTTATTCATCCTATGAAAAATGAAATCACCATGTGTGCGTATGTACCGCTTACCGTCTCCACATCGTGGTGTAATCTATATTTCATCACCATTTTATTTGAATGGGAATAATGATATAAATAATGGATATAAATAAAAAATATGACATAATATTAATTCTATTTAATTAATATTCCATCAAATTCTTTACCATTTTCAACATCAAGGGAATGATATTGTTGCTCATGCGAACGTATAGCCTACCATCTCCACGACGCGATGAGATTCATTTTCCATTATTAACCATTCAAGAATGATTATAAAAATATATATAATGAATAAATATGATATCTATGAACATAATATAATTATTAATATTTTTGGATCTATATCCTATGCAAAATAATATGGTATTTCAATACAAAGAAAGCATTGGAAAACATAGAAGTTAACGCTTGAAATAAGGGAAATAACAATATATTATCAGGAAAAAAGTAATAAAATAATATAAGAAGATCATATATGATATCATAAATGTGAATATGGTTCTGATATAAGTTAATAACATGCTTAGAACCATTATACAGGAGGTTAAATCACATTTGGAAAATGGAAGCATAAGGTAAGGGACTTCATCTCAATCTCCTTTCATTGAGGCATAGTTTGATGTTATACACCTACTTTATTTTATGATGTGTACATATAGTCCCTTTCACTTATCATTTAATTAATTAATTTATTATCATGTTTTTTTAAATTTTATTCCATCATGGGTCTTAACATTTAAATGCTCAAAGTGGTATGAGACATTTTGAATATTCTAATATTTAATTATCACATCTCTTTATTCTTGATATTATTTTTCATATTAATTTATATGGATATAAAAGGATTATAATGGAAATTTTATGTCTATTTTTAATTTCATTCAATTTTTTTTTAAAATTAATCTTTTTAAGGATTTATGTAAAGGACACTTTAACTAAAACATCATTTCAAATGTTTCTAAGATTTATTGTTCTAAATATTTCTCATTCATATCCATGTTTTAAAAATGAGTTTTATGGATTTATTTATAAAGACATGATTATTTTAAAATTTTAATTTTATAAATTTTCTCAAATGTTTCAAGTTGGTATGGGACACTTTTATTCAAAAATTTCTCTTTTAAATGTCCTCTTTTATAAATGTGCAGCTTTTGAATAAATGATTTCAATGTAAAAAAGTCCATTTTTCTCAAGAAATTTTTAATGATTTTATTAGAGTATTTTAATTTATGCCAATATAATTTGTTTGATATTATTATTAATTGAGTTTTATCTCTTATGATACCATTTTCCATATTTCATTGAACGGTTTATGATTTTCTTTGACTGTGGATGTGCTATTTTTACACCATTCATAGTTCATGGTTAAAGTTTTGACATTTTGTATGCTAGTTTTAATATGAATGTTTATGTTATTTATTTTTTAAAAAATTCTTATGAGGAATGAATTGTACTTATTAAGTGACGGGAAAAGCCCTATATATCCCCTTAATGCATCGGTAGGTCTAATGAGACAAACTATACAGGGTTTTTACCCATTTATGTAAGATGTCTTGGCTGAGGTCTTGATTGTACGATTCAGATGGCCAACATTATTAATTATATAATTATGAGATTACTTATTGACATTTAATGTGATTATTCTACTAGTATAATATCTATGTTTAAGTTTTAATGATCATGTGATTATTTAAATGGCATGTATTTTAGTTATTTACCTTACCATATTGTTTGTGGCATATTTAATCATATATTCTATACTACGATTTCCCTTACTGAGAATTTGATCTCACCCCTTTCTTATGTTTTAATTTTTCCTGGGATATGAATATGAGTTTTAATTTTGATATGCAGGGTTACACTAAGGGGATTAATGGCATTCCCAAAGAAAATTCTTTGTGTATTTTATGTTTTAAAATGTAATGTGGATTTCAAGTAGGTATCTAGTTTACCAAGACTACTAAACTCTTCGGTCCCTCAGTATTTGATTCATTGTAATCATGAAAATGTAATAAATTAATGCACTGGCTCTGGAATTCTAGGGTCAATGCGTTATAGTTGGTATCAAATGAATTTTAGTAGAAACATTGAGAAATAGATTTAGAAAAATATAGATTAGGGAATACAACCCTATGGCTGAATTTGAGGATAAGTCTAAGTATATAATATCATCATATAGATGTATTAATACCATAAATATCATAGTTTAAACCTATGGACTCATAGATTGATAGAATGTCATTATTTAGACATCCTATAAATGATTCTTCCTGACTATATCACTATGATTAGTGTTTATCACTTTGGGCTTTGAGTTTTGTTCAATGATTAGAATCAACAAGATTATACAAGTAATGGTTATACTACTGATGATGAAGAGACTAAAAAAGAAAAATAAAATGAAGTATGTATTAAGGAATAAGATGATGATGTGTAGTTAATGGTTTAAGAATGAAGTAGAATGATTAAAGTTATAGTGTATTTTGATTCAAGAATTATTGCATTAATGATGCTCTGGTTATAAGAATCAGGAGATATATAATGATACTATTGCATTACTTATTCTTTAAGGATTTGGAATAATTAATGATTTCATTAAGGTTTTTTAAGGTGATAAAGGTATGTGACAATAAGAGCTATATTATGTTTTTGGAAAATCTAATTTATTTTGTAAATTTAGAGAAATTTTTGGATTGTGAATTTGGATAAATTTATTTTGGATGAGTCTTAAGGTTTGAATTGATTAAGTCGAACATTGGATATTATTATTTGAGTTTAAAGAATGATTTATTGGATATTATGTGCTAATATTTATGGTTTTAGTAAACATTAAAAAGTTGAAGGAAACACTTATGGACTATATGATTCCATAAAAGTAATTCATGCATAAAGATTTATCTTTAATATCCATCACCGGGTGAACGTAATGAAGTGAAAATAGATCAAATCACAACAAAAGGATGAAAGTTAGACATGGAATTAAATCAAGTAAAATTTATTGATTAATTATTTGGATAATAAAATAATCCCTCGACTCTAGGAAAAAGGGTCTTGAACAAAATTTTTCCCTATTATAATCATTTTTGATGATATCAATGACATTTTTCATAACTCTTGTTTATGAATTTGTGGTAAAAAAATTTTTGATGAACATATTCTCTATCACTCTCTATTAGAAATTCATAGTCATATTTCTTTTATATGTCAATTTTTTCACTTTTCACCAATGTTATCCTATTCAAAATCCTAATTTTGTGGTGACCTTTTCATTTCCTTTTCCATCTTATTAAGAGTATATTTTATTAACCCTATTTTCGATGTGGGTTTTCCAATTTTATTTCTAGTATCAACATTTTATTTTCAAAGTAAAATTTCATATTTTGAGGAAAAAAATTATTGAAGGAGGGTAGAATGTAACAAACCAAGATTTTACGGTATGCCCCCTTTTTAAATTTAACTTCTTTGATATCTTACATCACACACGACACCAAGATTAAACGAACCGTGATATACTATTGAATATTAAAACCTTTTCATTAAGTTATATATTGTGAATAAGATTAACTAAATTATCAAAATATTTTTTATACATGAATTAATTGAGTACCAATTAATTATAAATGGAAATTGAAACCAATTTAATATAAAGGATGTGTTTTTATTTAAAAAAATTATTTTTATACCTACAATGGAATTTTTTCATAATAAATTAAATTAATAACTATTATTAAATGGATTTAATGAAATATATATGTTATATATTCAATCATATATTTTTTTACATTCATCCAACAGATATTATCAGCATAAGATAAGAACAACCTCAATTTTAAACATAAAAAAGCTATATTAGTCTAAAGGGATTTTTATTGCCTTTTAATGTCAAACCTATTTTAAATCCACTTTTTGGAAATTTTATATATTATATTGGTCAAAAACAACTTCAATTTTTAATTTTTAATTTCAAAATTAGTATGTGGTTACTTTTTACTATTTTTATGACAAGTTTTATTTTTTGATGAATAGTAAAAAATAATGCATTGTAGTTACAAACTATATTTTTCGTTTAAATAATTATTATACTATAAATTTATTTTTAAAGTTACAATAGATCAATAATATATATATTAATAGAATTTATTCTATTGGAATCTTTTTATATTGAAATTAGATATAAAAACATATTGAACTTTTGAACGTCTCTTGTACCCACCTTCTCTCCACATCTGTGGGATTAGTGTTAAACTTTATTTAGCCAGTACTATGAATTGAATTTGGAAAAATGGATATAAATAGTTGTAATAAGTATGATATTTAGATTCAAATAGGATATAATTATTATTTTTTTATATTGTGAATAATAAGTTTTTTAAATTTTTATTTACCATGGTTATGGGTAAATCAGGTAATTAAAGGTAAACATAATATTATAATATTATAAATTTACCCTAACACCTGAACTAATTTCATTGGATGAGTTTTTTCTACAAAAAAAACCTTATGTTGAAATTATAACATTTTTAATCCACTTGGGTAAGAATATGACATTTATAATATTTTATTTAAAGATAAGTTAAAAATGCCATTCTCACATTTTTAATAACAATACCATATTATTATAGGGATATGAAAATGATAAATTCAACTATAAATAGAAATTTTAAAAATAAAATGTTTACATACATAATGATAATTTATTTATTTTTAATGATAAAATAATTAACTTAAATAGTGATATAATGATGATGGAGTAATTGTTTAAATAATGTAAAAATCAAGTAAATGATATTAAAAATATTAATATAAATATATTTTTTTGTGAGTTAATGTCATACAATAAGTTTATTAATTAATTTTAGATGTTATTAATGTTTTATAATTCTTATTAAGAATTTATCTTATTGGGTTGATTTTAGTATAAGAAAAAATAATGAATAGTGTCAAAATTGACATTTAAGATATTTTAAAATAAATAATATTTTATTAAATGATATAAAATATATAAAAAACTAAAATTTGTTCAAATAATTAGAATAAGTCTTAAAATATAATCAATGAATCATTTAGTGGTCATCTGATATTATATAGTAATTATATTAACCCATAATGTATAAATTATATGATATCACTGTAACAGTTAAACGGGTTAAATAAGGGATAAAAAAAGAGAAGGATTAAAATAATAATAAAAACTTGTCAAAAAAAATATTGGATGAATAAAATTAGACCTGTATCACATTATGATTGATTTTTAGTTGTTTAATGTAGAATTTTTCATGAAAATAAATTATATATTATTTAAATCAAAGATAGTTACAAAATATAACTCTCTATGTTTTTAATAACTTTTATGTGTCCAAATAGGAACAAAATAAAGATATGATCAAAAATAAATATATATTTTTATAATAATTATATTAGTTTCATTATATATATTTACTTGGAATATTTATAAATTACACAATTACCTTAAATGTTTCTTCAATGTTAAAACATTATTTATTTAATTAACAGAAAACAAAATAATTGACATAAAAAATATTAATTTTGATATATTTTGATGAGTTAATGTGTATAATAAATTTACTAGATCTATAACATATATTATATAATTGTGAAATCATTATATTTTAATTCCCACTTTTTCGTAATGTATTTGAAGTCAAATTAAATGAATAGTATTAGATTTGAAAATAATGACATCTTATGGAATTAATTTATTATTAAATTATTTAAAAATAAAAAAAATGTTATATAATTGGGATATTATATGGCTTAACATTTATTCTAATTTTTATTTATGGCCAATTTGTAAGTATTTGGATCGAGAATAGTCTTATTATATTTTAATATTTCGAGGATTTCCAAAAGTACCCCCACCTCAATTATAAAAAGGCACATCTTCCCTCACTTCCTCACACCACTTTGATCCTTCTATCTCAACCAAAACCTACCAATTTATCCTCTCATTATCCTTATCCCTATCTTAGAGGTTCCGTTCATCGAAAATGACCAACCATAGATCCCTTAAGAAGAGATCCAAAGGAAGTCCACTGAAGAAGAGGTAATCGTTTTTACTAACTCAGCCAATTTCATTTCTTCTTATACTTCCTATTTATGTATGATTTACATTATAGAGTAATAAATAAAGAATAATATATATTTTAATATGTTATTATGATTATGTAACAACCATATTCCCCCATTTATCCTTCCCATTAAAATCGAAATCACCACGCGCGCGCACGTACGACCTACTGTCTCCATGCTGTGGTGCAATCTATTTTCATCACCACTTTATTTGGATGGGTATAATGATATAAATAATAATTATAAATAATAAATATAAAATTATATTAATTATTTATAATTAATATACCATCCAATTATTTACCATTTTCACCATTAAGGGAATGATATCATCACAAGTGCGTATGTACAACCTACCATCTCCACAACACGATGGGATTAATTTTCCTTATTAAAAATTAAAGAATGATTATAAAAATATATATAATGTATAAATATGATATCCATAAGCTTAATAAAATTCTGTATATTTTTGTATCTATATCCTATGCAAAAGAACCGGGGCTTTCAATACAAAAAAAGCATGGGAAAACATAGAAGTTAACACTTGAAACAAGGGAAATAAAGAAATATTATCTACAAAAGAGTGATAAAATAATAAAATAATATCATATATGATATCATAAATTTGAATAAGGTTTTTATATAAGTTAATAACATTCTTAAAACCATTATATTGGAGGTTAAAGTACGTTCAACTAATGGAAGCATAAGGTAAGGGACTTCGTCTCAATATCCTTTCATTAATGCGTAGTTTGATGTTACACACCCACATTCATTTTTGATGTGTATATATAGACCCTTTCAATTATAATTTCATTAATTTATTTATTGTCATGTTTTTTAAATGTTATTATATCATGGGGCTTAATATTTAAATGTTCAAATTGATATGGGACACCTTGAATGTTTAAATAATTAATTTTCTCCTCTTTTTATTCTTGATATTATTTTACATATTAAATTATATGGATATAAAAACATTATAAAGTAAATTTTATGTATAATTTTAATTTCATTAAAAAAATTTCAAAAGGAATATTTTGAAGTCTTTATGTAAGGGGGTCTTTAACTAAAACATCGTTTTGAATGTTTCTAAGATTTATTCCTCTAAATCATTCTCATTAATGTCCATTTTTCAAAAAGGTTTTAATGGATTTATTTATAAGTACATGAATATTTTAAAATATTAATTTCTTAATTTCTATAAAATGTTTAAAATTGGTATGGGACACTTTGATTCAAAAATTTCTCTTTTAAACGTTTTCTTTTATAAATGTGTGACTTTTGAATAAATGATTTCAAAGTAAAAATTGTATTTTTCTCAAGAAAATTTTAATGTTTTTATTAGAGTATTTTCCTCTATGTAAACCTATTTTATTGGATCTTATGTTTGATTGAGGTTTATATCTTATGATAACATTTAATATATTTCATTGAATGGTTTAGGATTTGGTTGACTCTGGACGTGCTATTTTGATACCATTCATAGTTTATGGTTAAAATTTTCTTATTGTGTAAGCTAGTTTTAATACAAATGTATATGCTATTTATGTTTGAATCCATTAATATGAGGAATGAATTGTAATTATTAAGTGATGAATGGGTCTCTCTATATTCTCTCAATGCATCAGTAAGTCTCATGAGACAAACTAGACTAGGGTTTCACCCATTTATGTATGATTTATTAGCCAAGGCCTCAAAAATATGTTTTAGATGCCCAACATTACACATTCCATCATTATGAGATAACTTATTGATATTCCATTTGATTATTCGAATAGTATAATAGCCATGGTTTAGTTTCCTAGCCCATGTGATAATTTAAATGGAATGTGTTTCAGTTATTTTCCTTTTCATATTTTTTATACCATATTTACTCACAGCTTCCGCTGTAGACATACCCTTAAGAGCATTTGAGATCACCCAATTATTATGTTTTATTTTTATGTAGGATATGAAGAAGTATTTTGATTTTGATATTCAGGGTTATACTAAGGGGTTTAATGGAATTCTCAAATAAAATTCTTTTTGTGTTTTATGTTTTAAAATACAATGTGTATTTCAAGTATGTATCTAGTTTACCAAGACTAATAAACTCTTTGGTCCTTCATGATTTGATTCCTTGTAATCATGCCAATGTAATAAAATAATTCACTAGTTTCGAGCTTCTTGGTTCGAGGTGTTATAGTTAGTATCGAATGATGTTTAGTAGAAACCCTGGGAACTAGATTTGGGAAAATATATATTATATAATACCACTCTATGTCTGACTTTGAGGATAAGTCTAAGTATAGAATATCATCCTATAGATTTTTTAATACCATGGATATCCTAGGTAAAACCTATGGAATCAAATATTGAGAATGTGACATGATTTAGACATTATATAAATGATTCTTCATGAATATATCACTATGATTAGTCTTGCTGACTTTGGGATTTGGGTTTTGGCCAATGATTAAAATCAACAAGATTATACAAGTAATGGTTATAATGATGATGATGAAGAGACTATAAAAGGAAAATGAAAGTAAGGAAGTATTAAGGAATAATATGATAGAGCATAATTAATGGTTTAAGAATGGAGAAGAATGATTAAAGTTACTATATATTGAGATTCAATAATTATTCCATCAATGGTGCTCTAGTTATAAGAATCATGAGATATATAAGGATAACACTTATGTACTTATTATTTAAGGATTCAAAAGGATGAATGATTTTATTAATGTTTTTAAGGTGATAATGGTATTTGAAAATAAGATTTACATTATGTTTTTCGGAGAATCTAATGTATTTTGTAAATTTAGAGAACTCTCTACATTGTGAATTTGGACAGATATATTTTAGATTAGTCTTAAGGTTAAAATGAATTAAGTTTAACAATAGTTATTATTGTTTGAGGTTAAATTATTATTTATTGGATATTATGTTATAACTTTTATGGTTTTAGTAAACATTTAAAAGATGATGTAAATACTTATTAATCATAGGATTCCTTAAAAGTGCTTCATTCATAAATATTCATCTTGAATATCCATCTCAAGGTGAATGAAATGAAGTAAAAATTGATCAAATAAAAACCAAAGGATGACATTGAGACATGGAATTAAATCAATTATGTTTTCTTGAGTTCTTATTTGGATAGTAAAATAATCCATCAACTCTAGCAAAAATTGTCTTGAAACAAAAATGTGGTCCTATTATCATCATTTTTAATGATACCAATAACCTTTTTCATAACTCCTGTTTATGACTTTATGGTTAACAACTTTTATCTGAACATGTTCTCTATCAATATCCATCAGAAATTCATATTTATATTCCTCTTCTATGTCCATGTTTTAACTTGCCACAAATTTTCTCCTATTCGAAATCCTAATTTGGTGATGACCTTCACATTTACTTTTCAATCTCATTATGTGTATATTTTATTAATCCTATTTTTGGATGTGGGTTTTACAAAAAAGGTATTTTCTAGTATCAAAATTTTATTTTTGAAGTAAAATTTCAAATTTTGAGGACACAATTTATTGAAGGATGGGAGAATGTAACACCCCAAGATTTTATGGTACGTCCCCCTTTTAAATTTAAATTTTTTGATAGCTTATGTCACACGCAACACTGAGATTAAACTAACCGTGATATACTATTGAGTATTAATACTAGTAGTTAAGTTGGAAGTTGTGAATAAGATTAACTAAATTATAAAAATATAGTTTATACATTAATTAATTGAGTACAAATTAATTGTAAATTAAAATAGAAACCAATTTAATATAATGAATGTGTTTTTATTAAAAAAATAATTTTTATTCCCACAATGGAATTTTATCATAATAAATTAAATTAATCACTATTAGTGAAAGATATTAATTAAATATATATATTATATATTCAATAATATATTTTTTACACTCATCAAATAGATTTTATAGGTATTAGATAAGAGAAAATCCAATTTTAAGCATAAAAACCTATATTGTTTAAAGGGAGTTTTACCACCTTTTAATGAAGAGCCTATTTTAAATCCAATTTTTTACAATTTTATATATTATATTAGTAAAAATATACTTAATTTTTGAATTTTTAATCTCAAAATTAGACTAGCATTATTTTTTAGTATTTTTCTAAGAAGTTTCATTTTTTTATTAATAGTGAAAAATACTGCATTGTAGTTAAAAACTGTGTTTTTCATATAAATAATAATTATAATTTAAATTGATATTTAAAGTTAAAATAGAACAATAATACATATATTAATCAAATTTCATTCATTTGAATCCTTTTTATATTGAAATTAGATATATAAACTTATTGAACTTTTGAACGTCTCTTTTACCCGCCTTTTCTCCACATATGTGGGACTAGTGTTAAACTTAATTTATCCACTTCTATGAATTGAATTTGAAAAAAACAGAAAAAAAGTTTTTAATTACTATGATATTTAGGGTCTAATAGGATCAAATTTATTTTTTGGACATTGGTAATAGTAACTTTAGTAAAAAAATTACCACAGTTAAGGGTAAATCAGGTAATTAAAGGTAAAAATAACATTATATTATTATAAATTTACCATAACACTTGTCCTAATTTCATTGGATAAGTGATTTTCTACCCAAACCAACCTTAATACTAAATTATAATCCTTTTCATCCACTTGGGTAAGAATAAGACATTTGTAATATTTTATTTAAAGATAAGTTCAAAATGTCAATCTCACATTTTTAATAACTATACCATTTTTATTATAGATTTATGAAAACGATAAATTAAAATATAAATAGTCATTTGAAATCTAAAATTTTTATCCAAATCATGATAATTTATTTATATTTTTTAATTATAAAATAACTAACTTAAATGGTGACACAATGATGATGTAGTAATTGTTTAAATAATGGAAGAATGAGATAAATGATATGAAAAATGTTAATATAAATATAATTTTATTGATCTAATTCCATAAATGTTTTTTTATTGATGAATTGGATATATTATTAATGTTTTAGATGTCTTGGTTTGAATTTATCTTGTTATTTTGATTTTTGTATAAGACAAAATAACGAATAGTGTCAAAATTGACATTGAAGATATTTTAAAATAAATAATATTTTATTAAATGATATAAAATATATGAAAAAATAACATTTGAAAATATAATTGGAATAAGTCTTAAAATGTCCCCAATAACTCATTTATTGGTTGTTTGAAATTTTATAGTAATTATATTAATCCATAATGTATAAATTATATGATATCACGATAATAGTTAAAGGGGTTAAATAAGGGTTAAAACAAAAAGATAAGGATTAAAAAAATAATAAAAACATGCAAAAAAATTATTGGATGATGAATATTAAATCCTTATCACATCATGATCGATTTTTATTTGTTTAATGGACAGTTTTCAATGAAAATAAATTATATATTATTTAAATAAAATATATTTAAAAAATATTACTCTATTTGTTTTTAATAACTTTTATGTGTCCACATAGGGAAAAAATAAAGAAATGAATGAAAATAAACGTCCATTTTTATCATAATGATATTAATGTAATTATATAATTTTATTTTGAATATTTTGAAATTATATAGTTACCCTTAATGATTCATAAATTCTAAAACATTATTTATTTAGTTAACAAAAATACAAAATAATTAATATTAAAAATATTAATTTTGATATATTTTGATGATTTAATGTGTCTTATGAATTTCCTAGATCTAAAAGATATATTATAGATTTTTTAAATCATTATATTCTAATTACCACTTTTTCTAAATGTATTTGAAGTCAAATTAAATAAATAGTATTAACTTTGACAAAAATGACATCTTATTGAATTAATTTATTATTAAATTATTTTAAATAAGAAATCTAAATAATCACAATGGGATATAATATGGTTGAAAATTTCATCTAATTTTCATTTATGGTAAATTTTTAAGTGTTTTGATCTATAATAGTTTTATTATATTACAATATTATGAGGATTTCCAAAAGTTCCCCTCACCTCAATTATTAAAATGTACATCCTCCCTCAATTCCTCATACCACTTTGAGTCTTATAGCTTGACCAAACCATGTCCATTTCTCCTCCAAACATCCTTAACCAAGTTATAGAGGTTCTGGTAATCCAAAAAGACCAACCCTAGATTCCTTCAAAGAAGATCTAAAGGAAGTCTTCCAAATAAGAGGTAATTATTTTTACAAACTCATCCAACTTCATTTATTCTTATACATACTATTTATGCATTTTTTCCATTATAAAGTAATAAATAAAATATCATTTATATTCTTAGATGTTGTTATGATTATATAACAACCATATTACACCATTTATCCATACTATAGAAAGAGAAATCACCATGCGTGCGTACATATGACCTACTGTCTCCACACCGTGGTGTAATATGTTTTTCATCACCACTTTATTTGGATGGGTATAATGATAGAAAATGGATATAAATAATAAATACTACATGATATTATTTCTATATAATTAATATATTGTAACATCCCAACCCAAATTATTGTATTGAGAGAGAGGAGGAATGCTACATGGCCTTAAGAGATGTTCCCAAGGTGCCAAAGGCTGCCAATAAATATCAAGGGCTTCAAGAATACATTGGGGAACAATTTACCTTGAGATAAAACCAATTAATCAAACAATCCACTATCAAAAAACTATATGATGCATGTCGAAAAAACGAAAAAACCCATACATTACCAAAAGACAACCAAACTAATCCATAAAAAAATACCACATGCCAAATACAACCAAGTCAAAATCAGAGTACCAAGAAGAATACTACCTCAAGAATCTAATAGAAATAGGAAACCATCTATAGCACGGAACCAAGATCAATGCTTCAAGCACCCCAACATCATTCCAAACCACTAGCAATATGATATTCTCTACTCTTACCTCTATCCCAAAATACAACATCTGCAAAAGCACCCAAGTGCAAAGTAGGGGGTGAGTACAAATACGCAGTAGGTTTTACCTAAATGACTACCTTACACATGCCCCTTGGATGAAACTGTTAGCACATTTATATAAAATAGTTTATATAAAACATTTAACAGTGCAACATTACCACAAGAAAAATATACCCTTATCAAGCCATGTAATACAATGGAAAGCGACAAACATTCCATAATCCATATCACTGTCATAAAAATTAATACAAAAAATTAACACTTCACATGAAAACAACAAAATCAAAGAACAGAAAAATGTTCCACTACCCAAACTGGTATAACCATCACGACGACACTTCCGTCCAACCCGTTCCTTCCTTCCCAATTTTGTGGCACTTCTCATACACTTATCCTTGATGGTGGACCTTATGTCCACTATACATACTCATTTATAGTGTTACTTCTCACAAACTTTACACACAATTAACACAGGCCATAACACTTAATCAACTAACAAGCACTAAGCACCAAGGCCAGACAAAAGCACACCATCATTCCCATCACATGACAATTTATTTCAATAAATCACTCATTTATTGAAAACAACCTTTAACCAATTTTCCATGCCCAAAAGAATTTCAATAAAAAAACAACTTTATTGAAAACCATCTTTCAGAAAACATTTTTTCATAATCAACCACTAATTATTTTAAAATCAACATTTTAAAATCAAACAACAAGCCACTTTTTGCAACAATAACCCATTTCCACCCAAAATACCCCAAATTGCCGCCAATTAGATTCCCAGAAAGATTCAAAAATCATTATCACAATTAATTTCAAAGAAAATTAATTAATTACAATCAAAACCATTGGTTCTAACAAAGTAGAGTCGAGAGAGAAGCCACCCACCATTAGGGTTCTGGTGAATTTGACCCACAAACAACCGCACCCCAATCTGGGAAAACGCTCCACGAAGACCACTCTAGATATCCTTGCCAATAATCATAAAGTCTTAAAAACAACACCCAAGTCAACCATGTCCCTAGATCTACACATAAAAGGTGTATATTTATATAACCGAGAGAGAGGGAGATGTAGATCTAGAGGAAACCACAAAACAACCATGAAAGAAGACTTACCTGAGATGAAATGATTTCAAACCACCAAGAAACCAATTTAAATCTCTTTCAAAATGTGTGGGAGAGACTCTCAAAACCTTGAGAATGGAAAATCATGAGTGAGGATTGAGTGGGAGAGAGTTTTGAGTGAAATAGGTCAAGCCCAAGTGAACTTGGATTTAAAAATACATTCTTTAAGTGGCTGCACAATTTAGAAAACCATGCCATGACACTTCCTCAAGAGGAGGGGTCCCACACGGTTGTCTCACACAGTTTGGAAAACCATGAATAGACTATGTGATGCCCATTGTCTCCCCCTGCACAGTTACTTGGAGAACCCGCATGGTTTTCCCTAACTGTGCTCAAACTGTGCGCCCTTAGAAAAGCCTCCAAACTTATTCAAAACCATTCCAAACTCTCCCAAAATCTTCATAACTCATCCCAAGAACTTTAAACACATAAAAATGCATAAAATATTTTACATACCTCAAACTAGGGGTGCTACATATACCTTCCAATTCTTTACCATTTTCACCATTAAGGGAATGATACCATCGCTCGTACGTACGTATGGCCTACTGTCTCCACAATGCGATGGGATTAATTTTCCTTGTTAATAATTCAAGAAATATTATGAAAATATATATAATGAATAAATATGATATTTATTAACTTAATATAATTCCATATATTTTTGGATCTATATACTATGCAAAAGAACTGGGGATTTCAATATAAAACAATCATGGGAAAACATGGAAGTTAAAACCTAAAACAAGGGAAATAAAAAATATTATCCAAAAAAGAGTGATAAAATAATATAATATGATCACATATGATATGATGATTTTGAATATGGTTCTAATATAAGTTAATAACATGATTAAAACCATTATACAGGATTTTAAAGCATGTTCGACTAATGGATGCATAAGGTAAGGGACTTCGTCTCAATATCCTTTCATTAAGGAATTATTTGATGTTATACATCCAATTTCTTTTATAAGGTGTATATTCAACCCCTTTCACTTATAATTTCATTAATTTATTTATTATCATGTTTTGTTAAATGTAATTCTATCATAGGGCTTAAGATTTAAATGTTCAAAGTGGTATGGGACACCTTGAATGTTTAAATATTTAATTATAACATATTTTTATTCTTGATATTATTTTACATATTTATTTAAATCGATATAAAAGAATAATAAAGGAAATTTTATGTCTATTTTGAAATTCAGTTATTTTTTTTCAAAAGGAATCATTTTAAGGCTTTATGTAAGGGTCACTCAAACTAAAACATCATTTTAAATGTTTCTAAGATTTATTCTTCTAAATATTTCTTATTCATTTCCATGTTTTCAAAATGGGTTTTATGGATTTATTTATAATTACATAAATATTTTAAAATTTTAATTTTCTAATTTCTCTCAAATATTTCAAAGTGTTATGGCACACATTGATTAAAAAATATCTCTTTTAAATGTCTTCTTTTATAAATGTTTGTATTTTGAATAAATGATTTCAAAATAAAAAAGGGTATTTTTCTCAAAAAATTGTTGATGATTTTATTAGAGTATTTTCCCCTATGTCAACATCCTTTATTGTATCTTATGATTGATTGAGGTTCATCTATTATGATACCATTTACCATATTTCATTGAATAGTTTATGATTCTTTTTGAATGTGGATGTGCTATTTTGAACCCGATCCCGGATCGATGTGTTTTTACTCCCTCCTCCTTGGGTCGTTTTAATGCAAAGGATTTTCACAGGCTCGAAACTACTCAAGGGCAGATAGGGGGATGGTTTGGCCAGGTGTGGTGCAAGAAGATCCCAAATAAGTATAACTTCCTAACATGGCACATTCAGCACCGTGCCCTTCCAACTGATGATAATGTTAAAAGGCTTGGGATCAGTTTGGCGTCTAGTTGCAATTGTTGTGAGAATAGAAGTGAGGAGAGCATTGACCATCTGTTCTTCGAAGGGGAGTAGGCTAAGCAGGTCTGGAACTACTTAGGGAGTTTTTCTGGGTGCACCACCATGGAAGGAAGTAGTGGGGCTTTTCTGGAGGGCTGGTTTCAGGGTTAGGCTGGGAGGGTTAAGGAGATCGCGGTGCGGGCGTGTTTCTTCAACACGGGATGTTGGAGTCTGTGGTCCGTGCGGAACATGTCCAGGTTTGAGGGAGTACCGGCCTCAGGTCGCAGCATCATCTCCAACACGCGTAGCCTCCTGCTCGAATGGTGCGGGGTAGAGGGAATCTGGTCGGACGGGCCTTCAATGTACAACTAGAATGTGCATCGTCCCGCACATAAAATGGGTCTCCGACATCAGGGGGCCTGGGTGAGGTGGAACCCTCTGGCTTTCAACCTCAAGTTGAATACTGACGGGTCTTACGTGGCGGGCGTTATGCGCGGTGGAGGTGTGGTCCGGGACTGCATGGGCAGTGTGTACATAGCATTTTCGGCGCATTATAGAGAAGGCTCCTCCCTACAGGCAGAGGCACAGGTTGTTCTCTTGGGCATCATCCTATGCAGGCAATGGGAGCTCCATATTACCCATGTGGAGACAGACTCATTGATCATCTGCAGAGCCTTGCGCGGAATGGGGATGATACCTTGGTCCATTGTACATAAAATCCAAAGATGCATGGCTCTAATCGGAAGAAACACTCAAGTCACACATACATGGAGGGAGGGGAATAAGGTGGCATACCATTTGGATTCTATGGCAACCCCAGGTAACCTATTTCAAAGTATTTCCCATGTTTCTCACCTCAAACCTAAGGGGGTGAACCTGATCCGGGGGGATGCCCTTGGCCTTCATTTTTCCACCCTCCATAAGCCTCGACACTCCTTGTTTATTGTACATTGTCTGTTGTTTGTTTTTGTTTTGTGCCTTTTGGAATAAAAATGGTAATCAGTCAATTCCAAAAAAATATATGATAATTTTAATAATAATATTTATATTGTTTAAATTTAACTCCATTCATATGTGGAATGAATTGGACTTATTAAGGGATGTGCAGGGCCTAATGTATCCCCTTGATGTATTAGTAGGTCTAATAAGTCAAACTAGATTGGGTTTTTAATAATTTATGTGTTATGTCTTGAGGGAGTATGGTGACATGTGGTTTTGATGGTTTCTCTCAACACAACCATGGAATCTAGGATTTATGAGGGAGATGATCAATCTCACTTATTATTTCAACCCTATCGAGGTGTTTGTTGGCCCTCCAAGGAAGGCTACAGTGAATCAGGATGAACAACAATCTGGTAAGGAGGATACAACTGCTATGACATAGGTCTACCAATATGATGGTTTGACGACGTCGATAGCGGACAATGTGGTTAATTGTGAGCCAATGGTGGGTGAAGAGTTAGAGTGATGACAAGCGATGGTGGTATCCAAGAGTGAATTATCTCCTATATTTGAGGGATCTATCCTGATTTCAGCAAGATCTAAGAAATTAGAAGACTGTAGAGATCTAGTGTTGTCTGTGGTGGTGAATGATGTAGTGATGATGGCTGATCTGAATGATCACCCTTCAACTGAAAAGGGCCCCTCATTGGAGAATGAGGATATTTTACTGTGAGGGAAGGCTAATGGGTCTTGTTCTTTGGATGTAGTGGAGATACAGTCTAAAACCATGGAGAATGTGGTGAGGACTTATGTCACAGCGACTGGCCTATCAGATGCAGGAAACCCTAGCAAGTACCCTATAATTATTGAAGGAGATTCTAATTAGCAACATTTCAAATTAGTGAGTGGTGGTGATTTCTGAAAGAATTATGAAAAATGGTGATACTTCTCATGTGGTTTATAATAGAGAATTTATACTTGATAGATTTAAAATTTGTGAGAATTCAATCATTTCTAGACTTGTTCTTCCTGGTGGAGGAAAGCTTTGGAAGATTGATGATTTGGTCAAGAAATTAACTTCTGTTTGGGGTTATTCTGAATGGAGATGTGTATCCATGGGTCAAGGATTCTTCCACATTATTTTCCCATTATAGGATCTAAAATTAAAATCTTGGGGAATCAGATCAGTTGCACTAAAGCCAGCTATGGTTCGTTTTCAATAATGAGACTTTCCTTTTAAACCTTTCTCAATATAAAAATACTAGGGTTCATGTTTGGATTAAGTTTTTTGGTCTTCATTGGATTATATGGCATCCTAATATTTTTTTGACATTTCTTCTGCTATGGTAAATCCAATAAAAATGGATAGGACCACTGAATATGCAAAGTTTGGTCATTATTCTAGGGTCCCAATGGAAGTAGATCTAATTTCTTTCCTCATTCATAATATTTTTTTGTTTGCATTAGATGATGAAATCTATCTAAAAGTAGAATATGGGAGATTAATTGATTTCAGTTTAGACTGTCAAGTTATTGGTCATGTTAAAGATAAGTGCTGTAAAAACACCATATACTCTTTTCGATTGCTAAAAGGGAATCATGAGGCTTATTTTAAGAAGAAGTTGAAGAAGAAAACAATGAAGAATAATGGTGATGACCAAGGGAAAATAAAAGAGCCTTAGGTGTCTTAGGAGACTGAACCAAGTGTGACCATGCTTCAAGGGGGGTGTAGGATAGGCCTGACTAGATATGAGCTAGGATTGGCCCTGATGTTATTTCCTGAGCATGGATTCGAGGGAGGCATGAACTCTAGAGTGGAGAAACATGACTTCAGTCTTGCATTCAAGGAAAAAAATACAAGTGACATTACAAATTTTTCAAAGATTCAGGAGGAAATTACCAAATTAATGGAAATGAAGGGAATCCGCAGAAGGTGGGATGATGTGGAGGATGATTCCCCCCAAAAGTAACCTATAGTCAAACTTTATCCAAAGTAAAATCTATTGTTTTAGATGATGAATGGTTCCAACTTGTTTCTCCTAAGAAATATAGATGGAGGAAAGGCTACTCATATATGAAGCCAACTATGGTTACCAGGTTGCATGATCCTTTTGATTATGAATCTAATTGGGATGGTTATTATGATGATTCCTACTAAGGGTATGATTTTTGATCTCTTTTATTTTTCTTGGCATGATGGAATTTATTCTTGTATGAACCTATCCATACTCCCTTTGTCTTTATTTTATTTTATTAAAAGGGCTCTGCCAAAACTTTTTGGATGTATAATGTCCTTGCCAAGGCCTCGACAGTATGTTTCAAATGTCTGACATTATGCAATCCATCATTATGAGATTACTTATTGATATTCCATGTGATTATTCTACTAGTATAATATCCATGGTTAAGTTTCCTAGCTCATGTGATTATTTAAATGGCATGAATTTTAGTTATTTACCTTGCCATATTGTTTATGTCATATTTACTCATAGCTTCCATTGTTCGCTTACCCTTAGTGAGTATTTGATCTCACCCCTTTCTTATGTTTTATTATTCCCCATGATATGAAGATGTGTTTTGATTTTTATAAGCATGGTTACACTAAGGGGATTAATGGAATGATCGAGGAAAATTCTTTCTGTATTTTATTTTTAAAATGTAAAGTGGATTTCAAGTATGAATCTAGTTTACCAAGACTACTAAAATCTTCAGTCCGCTAGGATTCAATTCCTTATAATCAAGCCAATGTAATAAAGTAATTAACCAGCTCTAGGATTCTGGGGTTGGGGTGTTAAAAAAATCCTCCCACCTCTAAAGGTATATATGGTCTAAGATGAATTGCTCAATGTATAAACGTGACTCCTCATCATCCACAATGTGCTAGAATATCATGATGTGAAGGAGGAGGAAGATGATAGTGTTATTAATACGAGATATTTATCTAAGTATCCAAAATGCACTACCATTACATGGGGTGGATATATATAACACCCGAGGATACCCCTTGGGTGTTATGACATTTACTCATGCATTGTAATGCACAAGTCAATACTAGTACTAGTTCATGTATCCATTGTATGAATGCAACACCTCCCTCATTATTAATCTTATAAAATGGTTCATTTAATGATATCCTAAATGGGAGAGTTATGCTAATCACATCATAGAGAGCATCCATATAGATTGATATGGCATTCATCACATGTAGGCAGTGGCTTTAAGGCACATATCTCATTAAATCTCCCACTTGCACTGAAGCCTCATAGACTTTAGGCCATCACACATTATATTTTATTGTGTATAATAAATCATGAAATCATATCCAAAACTCCTTTTAGATTTTTTTTCAAAACACTTTTTTTAAAGTTATCATTAACTTCACCTTGCATCACATTTTATGTAATACCTTTTGAATACCCATCTAAAACTCTTTTTGAATTAATTATAACACATTTTCTTTAAGTATATCTCTAAGTCAAACTCAATTCCTATTTAGTCAACCACAAAGTGTGACCCCATAGTACTTTATAGCATTGAAAACAAATATGAATCTCTAGATTCATAAATTTAAGCAAAGAGAAACCTCTAGAAAAGCATCAATGCTACTCAAACTATAAAGGGATCAGGCATGATCTCCATCAAACACATGTATCTCCAAACCTATGTCCACGAGTCTATTTCATATGAAAATGTGCATTCACACATTTTAACTTTGTCTAAGGCATCCAATGACCATTGGACATAGAGAAAGTCTATCCCATATATCCTACTCACTTGTTTCAATTCTCAGATTATATACTAACCTAGTCGATGAATACATCTGATGTCATTCGTCTACATGGATGAGAACATCACAAGTCACTCATCTGAATAGATAAACACAATATATGTACTTTCTAGTTGTGTCCATACACTCTATAGTCTATCTCAATAAAGGGACTATAGTTTTTACTCGTCATATGATAGAAAAAATCCCATATCTAGTTGAACACGAATTGATGACATGATCAACAATATTCCCAATCACCCCCATATTAGCTAATTCAATATTTAGACATGTGTAGGTAATGTATCAAAGTATAAAGGTTCTTATGCAAGTTATCTCTCCAAACTCAGTTAGTAGGGACTCAAATATGATCCATACACCCCTAGTATACCAAAAAAATCTACATAACACTCCATGTGGTACACCTAGTGGGTCATCAAACACACAAAAAGAATCTTATTCCTTATTTTGTACCTCAGGATCATATTATATATCTCTATACATGAATACAACTAATTATAACCTTAAAATTTCATCATAACCTGTAATAACTAATAATGAACATCAGTTAGGGATAACTCAAAGTCATACTTTGAGTGGTCAATTATCATTACACTTCATGAAATGTGTATCAATATATACTTATATACAAAAAACTTACAAGAATGATAAAGTGGGGGTTTCTTTTTTAATATGGCACATTCTATACTCTTGAACCCTTTTAAGAATATTTAGAAAGCCCAACACCAACACAAATTTATCATATCACATATAATAAACTGCCATATGGGTCTTATGTATGCCACACTTTTTGGGGTTTTGTTAACCCATTACATCATATGAAATTTCTTCCATATCTCTATATGAGAATCTAAAAAAATACCCCCACTAACTCTTTTGTGAGAAACATCTATGATGTAATAAAATTTGAATAATGGTTAGATTTAGGAAACATATTTCTAAATATTCAATTATTTCAACATATTCAAATTTCTTAACCTCATAAAATCAAATGTTATGATGTTACCTTTTTTTTCTACCTAAAACTCATTCTAATTTCATTATCAACATCCTTGTAATTATTTCCATCAAAATTTTACCTTGATATTTTTTATTTCAAATAATGTAACCTTTTACAATATTACTCAACTACTATCTCCTAAACCCTTTTAGGATAAAATTACACTTACTTTGTTATGGAATATAATGTAACTCTTTATATGTTTTTTTGCCTCCATACCCTAAATTTTTTTAGGATGTTAAGAGAAATTTGATTTGTAATTAGATTTGTATAATCCAATAGTTATATTCACAGATACATGAGAATAAAAATATAACTCTTTATATTTTTCATTATCATCACATATCCTAAAAATTTTAGGATATTAGGTGAAAAAATATAATTTTATATTGGTATAATCCTTTATTTTTTAACATCGAACATATATAAGTTTAAAAATACTCACACTAACCTATTAGTTACAATATTCTTTTTCGAATATCTTACAAAGATACAAAAAATTATTTGCGTTGATTAAAAAAAAATTATTTTATCTTAGTAGGAGCATTTAACAAATAAACCATTACTTCCATATTATATATGGGATAATATGTGTTTAGAATATTTTACTCTAAAAAAATAATATTAAAATATCCCATCATTGGAAAAGAATCACATTCCATCATATTTGAACAAATGGCAGGATAAAATTTTTATCTTGGATGAAAACTTTTATCCTTATCTTTGTTTGGAAACTATTTTATATATTTTTATGAATTATAAACCATTCATATATAATTAATCATCTCATGTTGTTAACAACATCTTTTTTTATCAAACCATTCTTATCATATAAGTGAAATGATATGGAGATACACATCCTTTAAATATATTCATCTAAGCTTGATAAATTCTTTTACATTCAAATAATTTTTATAGAAACACTTTGTGTCATAATTTGAATGAAAACTAAAATCTATACCAATTCTTCCCTTGATTTTAAAATCCTTTATATTTACCACATTTTTGAAATATACATTTGGCATCACATACCCTTTAAAATTTAATAATTAACTTCTATAACCACTATACATAACATGGAAATTATATGGAGTTTCCTAAACTCCATTAGGTATGTGGATAATCCATTATATGGGATTATTAATCCTTCTACCTGACATCCCTAGGTTTTATGGACCAGTGGCCAATTTTTTATAAAAACATTTTTGAACTTCTTCAATTAACATTTCCTCTTATAGTTTGAACTTTTACCCACCTTCATAGTCTATATAGTATTAATACCTAGAAATAATATGATCAATTCACTTATTCTAAACACTTTGAGAATATTGGGTAAACATTTCTTAAATTCAATCATTTCTTAAAAAAATTCCATAAATGTAAATAGAATGAATTTTCTAAACAGAATAAACCATTTATAGTTTCTATTAAAGCATGTTATTGAATTGAAAAACCAAAAACTATGTGTATCATAAACCCCATCCTATTTTATTTAAACAACCACTCTTTACATGCTTTACTATAGAGAAAAATGAGAGAAATACACATATTATAACATATTCAACTAATATTAAAGTATCCAAGTTTCCAATATGGAAACTCCTTTGATCCATTTCATTGACATAATTTCTAAGCTTGATAATTAAGTTCTTCCGTTTTCTTTTACTGTCCTAGACATTTAAAATACTTGTAAAATATATAGTTGGTATCACATACAATTAAAAAAAATTAATGAATTCAATAACATTTAAACCTGAAGTGGATTATCTATGTCGATTCTTATATCCTTTCAATTAATTTAGATGATTTATTCTCTAGTGGTTAGTATTTCTACAATGGAAGCATTATCCATATTTATTCTTCTTCTGCTTAGTTGACGGTGTAGACTCTCCAAGATCTCTTTTCTTCTATTTCGGAGCAGTTTTTTAACCTTTTCCTTTATATGTTATCAATATAGTACTTAATCCTAGACCACTCATGTCATTATAAACTCTACTCACCATATTAAGGAGACCATTTAATGGGTTATTGAATTAATTCATATTAAAATCCATAAAAAACTATTATAACCATTATTGTAGTGATTATCAAATTAAATCAGTGACCAATTCAATATCAACAGGTGACCCTAACCTCTATATATCAATAATGTAACAAATAAAATTGAGTAAATGAGCGGAGACCGATGTTCCTTCCATCATCTCACATAAAAAATATCTTTATGAACTTTATATCATTCATGTGTTGCCTGTTTCTAATAGATCCATTTTAAGGTTATCAATCAATTAATAATCATTTAAGGTCTCATATTGTTTTTGAAATGTTGAATCTCTGGTAATAAGTGTGAGTGTGGATAATTCTAATTTATATTTTATATATCTATGAATGTTATCTAAATCTGTTTATTGAACAACTTCATAAGATGGTTTCTTAAGAAGAGGTTTTTCCAACACATAAAACATTCCTTCTTGTTTGAAAGCTATTCTAAAATTTTAGTATCGACTAAGAATGTTTATACCATTTATTTTTTACTTGTCAAGGATTGATATGAAGATAAAGTCTGATGATTATTCCATTTATCTATAATATAATCTTTTATCAGATGAGTATCATGCTTTATATTCATTTAATAAGGAATTATATCAAATGAGATCCTACTAAAGTAATGAACCCTTTTTAAATATTTATCATACCCATTAGTGGGACAATATCTATATTTCACTAAGAAATGAGT
Source organism: Viscum album (assembly GCA_963277665.1). Taxonomy (NCBI): domain Eukaryota; kingdom Viridiplantae; phylum Streptophyta; class Magnoliopsida; order Santalales; family Viscaceae; genus Viscum; species Viscum album. Next base: position 987,043,581 of record OY728159.1, on the reverse strand, counting down.
GCACTATAGAGTTTATCTCACCACTTATTTATTTAGGTAGGGAATCAATCCAATCATATCATATATGATTATTAGATAGTCTAGCGTAACTCTTTTTCCAATCTATCATATGGATAAACCCAACTCTATTTCTCTGATAACCAAATATTATTAAGGTATCCCATCAAGTGTAACCCAAAACAAGCACAAAGAAAAGGCTAAAAAGGACAATTTAGGGGAAAAAACTACAAAATGACCTACCCAATGATGATCTAGTGTCACCCATACTTTCTTTCTTTACAAAAGATAATACAGGGGAAACAAGCTATGGAATGACTTTTCTTGATAGTCAATGTGTTGAAAAGTTCCATTTTGGAAGGAATATAATTCTTGGTATTTTAATTGGATTTAATCCCGCCATCTCATCTTATGTTATTCCATTTATGTATGCATGATTCTAGTGATTTATTTTAGAATAATATTCCCTCAAAAAATCAATATGTTAAATACATATTGATGTGTAACTATTTACACAACCCGCATGTTTCTGTTACCCAAATATAGGATCCAAACATATTCACACATATCCAAATGAATTATACAAATAAGGTACATGAAATATTCATGTAAATTAATAGATTTATATGAGATTGATAGAGACCAAATGATTATTCCCTAAGTGACATATAGCTATCCCCATTTACCTTTCTAGATGAGGCATAAAACTCTTCATTGGTAGGTTGTTTGACCCCAATTCCCTTTACCTGGGGAGACTCTACTGAAGAGAGAATTTAATTTATTAGAACTCTAAAATCTAATATGCACAAACTATACCCAGCTACTAAATTCAAGCTCATAACTCTAATTACAAACCAAGGTCATGGTAGATGAAAAACTAAATGCATCATGGCGTCATTTTTAGCCTGAAAATGCAATGCTATATCCTAAAATCAATTTATCAAAAAAATACATATAAATATATTCATAATATAAAAAATTTATAACTATGAACATAATGGGTAATAAGATTTAAATAAATGAACATTTCAACTATTTAAACATGAGATACGTACTTAAAAAAAATCACAAATAAAATCTAATTTTAATCATTTCATAATTTTATCTTTATATTACAGACATTCTATAATTTTGGAATATAAAAAAATTATATTCATTCTAGTATGAACACTTTAATATTCATAATTATATAAAATTTCACTTTAAATATATGATATTTTATGATTTATAAACAAATTATAATCCAATTTTTATTGTTAAAATGTTTTATATAATCTAAATATCATATAATTATCATTTCAAATAAATCTTTATTAATTTTAAAAAATTAAATATAATTTATTATGAACAATTCATAATTCATAATTTTTTTTATATTTTTTGTCTCTTTTATGTAATTTATAAACACTTTACAAATTATTCTTACGGTTATTAAATAATCCATTATATTTATAATCTATTAAATATTCGATATATTTTTTAAAAGGTATTATAAATATTAAAATTAAATATTTAAGGAATATTTAATAACAAACATTTTGAAAACACCATTTATTTAATTATAAACACTATAATTAATTAATTAATAATTGTTTTACTAATTAATAAATATCCTTGGGATACCTTTTTTATAATTTATAAACAATTTATAAATTATTAATTCAATTCAAAATTTGATTTTTTTTTATATTTTTTTATCAACACCACAACTTTCTCTAGGTCACTGTGATTCTTATGGATACCTAACTTTATATATACATGCTATATAAAGGTAAACCTTTCCACTATGATGTGCACTATTCCATAGTGTTTATTCTAAATTCATTTTGAATAACAATAACACCATTGTAAAATGTAATCCATGACATGACTTGGAAAAGATTAGTTGGCCATTTTATATGTATTAATTCTTAATGCATGAACCAAAATGGTTACCTCACCTCGATGTGGTAAACCCAAGGTGAAATTTTTTCATGTGTTGGCACTTAATGAATGACCTAAAATGACCAACACTACGACATGATGACAAACTACCAAGACTATTTTGATAGATGATGTAGTGCTATATTCTTTAGTTTTCTTAATTTCTCAATCATGATTTCATAATTCTAAGATTATGACTCCCTCTAATACCATTTTTTGTTTTTTATCGTGGTTTATTAACACACAATAATAACATAAAAATCAAAATAAAACATAAATCTAGGATCTCCATGGATGAAATATGAAACCAAGTGAAAACTAGAAATAAAAAACCTACTATAAATGACATACCTTATTCTAATAATACTGCTAAAACCTTCCTAATATTCATATAATGTGTTTGAGGAAGATCAAAAAATTTGCAGATAAAATTATCCCACCTCTTCATATATCTAAGGGCTAAGATGAACCATCCATTATACAAATGATACTCCTCACCCTCTATGATGAGATAACATATTATGATGCAAAGGATAAATTATTTGAGAGTTTTGGGTGTTTGAGAGGATCAAATCAGTTCTAAACTACACCGCCATCAAATGGAAGTGAATTTAAATAACACTGAAGGATTCTCCTTAGGTTATGTATAATTTACTCATGCGATGTAACACATGAGTAAAAGTTATGTATAACGACCCATACTTTACATACATTGTTATTACTTCAAAATTGAAGCACACTTATTACAACATATGACAAAACCATGAAAGGACCATATAGGTATAGTGTCTTTAGAAACTGGAAAGCATAAACAACTGGTTCATAAAGCATCTACTTTGCCTCCCATTTATTTCATCATATCTAGAGTCCCTTTTTGGTATATCCTACTTAATAACCTTCTTCCTGGCCTGGGGAAATAAAACATACAAAAGGGTGAGATCAATTGCTCAGTAAGGGTAAACAAAAGAAATATCAATCACATCATATACATAAGAACATAACTTTTGGAAATCTTAACCTACAAAAGAGATCATAATTTCATAACATGGGATAAATCATAGTAGTGAAATGTAATCCCAATAATCAAAACATAAAACATGAAACTTTGTGGCATACACACATAATCATTGAGAATAATTTCTTATTAGTCAAGACTCATTTCCAAGACTATCTTAGTGGACAAAGTCCATTTCTGAACCGAGTTCACTCCTCATTTCAGTCCTGTTTCACTGAACTGGTATAACCAGCCATTCCAGCCATGTCTATCTCATGAGATATAAAATCTTTACCCAATGCATTGGAGAGAGATATAGGTCCCACCCATATCATAATGATACCATTCTTATGTGTACCACAAAATCATAAATCATACATCATTGCATCACCCATGTAATAAAAATGGGATTCTTAAACATCATGACATCATAAAAAAATTCATATAAGATAAAGGAATTAATAAAAATAATTCCATCACAATATAATCAAATCAATGTAATAATAGGGAAAGAAACAGAACCCTATATTATCTTAGATGGAAAATAATTTTGATAAAACACTTGAAATCCATTCTTGAGGAAAATATCCTTTCTACTTCAAAAACATTTTCCTTTCTTAAACTGTCATACAATTTTAAACTAAAAGAAGTTGAATAAAAATAAACTTGAAAACTTGTAAAGGAAGCTTCTTGGAAATAATGTTTTCAAAATACATTCATGCCATATAAGTTAAAAAAAACATTCTTCTCGTACTTTTGTCAGAAAAGTCAAAAAGTACTTCGTACGAAAAACGACAAAAGATTCCTTTCATATCTTTTACTAAAAACTCACCGAAGGGTAAAATTGGATTTAAACAATTGTAGGTGGATGGAAACAATATTACATATTGAGGGAACATGGATGTGGATGATAAAATACACCCCAGTAAATACCGAAGTATAGACAATCTCGGATAAAAATGAGATTATGATATTTTCCCTTACCTTAGGTCCGATTTGCTTGGTAAGTGTCCAAACCTCCTGTATAATGATTTAAATAATGTTATTGACTTATTCCAGAATCATACGTATTTTTATGATATCATATATGGTTATATTCTTATCTTCTTATTAGTAATATTTCATTACTACTTGTTATTCGGGTGTTTATTACTTTTTGTTCTTATGCGTGTTTTGTCGAATAAATTCTTATTATTCTCTTTAGGTTATAGATACCTCATTTCCAGAATGTTATTATTGTAATATATATCATATTAATTCATTCAATTCATTTATATAATCATTATGCAATGAATATCATGTAGAACGAATCACATCACATCGTGGAGACGGTATTCCGTACGTACGCACGAGCGATGATATCATTCCCATGATCGTGGAATTGTATTGGAGGGTATGTATACTATTTCAGAATCAATAACAATTTACAATAATCATATATATTCATTACTTTAACCCTTATACCCATCCAAGTAAGGTGGTGGTGGAAAATAGATTACACCACGGCGTGGAGACGGTGTTCCGTACGTACGCACGCGCGGTGATTTCGTTTTCCGTAGGATGGATAAGAGGTGAAATAGGGTTGTTTAATATTTATAATAACATATAAGTATATGAGTGATACTTATGTTATTACCTCATAATGAAACAACTAAAGAAGAGGGAGTAGAAGAAGAATGGAACTTGAAGAAAACGGTAGAAGGTATTACCTCTTTCTCAAAGTGCCTCCTTTAAACTTTCTCTTAAGGCACTAGAGTTGGTCTTTTGATAAGACCAGTACCTCTAGTAGGTTTCTAAGGAAGTGGGGAAGTGAAATGGTCTGGGGTTGGCCGATATTGAAGGCTCAAATTGGTGTGAGGAAGAGAGGGAGGAGGTGCCCTTTTATAAGGGAGGAGAGGGGCACCTTTGGAAATATAAGAAATATTAGTTTATATTAAATCCCAACCCCACTTAAAAACTTCCAAAATGACTCATATACGAATCTTAGATGAGATATGGTTGTAATCGCATCAACCAATAAAATTTATACATGTTAGGAATTTATTTTAAACATTATCAACTTGATTTATCCTTATTTATCAATTTAATTTTATTTGTGGTAATAATATTCTAAATTTTAAATTATTATAAATAATGATATATGTGTTGTGAATTTTCCATAATTTGACACTTTATTACATTTTAGACCATATAAATTTTAATTTATAAATTTTAAATATTTTTGTTATTTTTAAACAATTTTATAATATGTTATTTTTATAAAATAACAATAGTGTCAATTTTGACACTATTCATTTATTTGAATTTAAATAAACTATATACAGAATTTATGTTCGACATAAAATATTTAATAGATCCATAAAATGTCATATGTATCTAGAAAATTAGTGGAGCACATTAAATAGTTCATATATTATTTATTTTATTATTTTTAAAACCATTTATTTGATATTGTAATTAATAAAATAATTTCAACATCACTATTGTGTCATAATTAAAGATAATTATTTAATCCCTAAAAATTATAAATAAATTCCTATGATGTAGATAATTTTATTAGATTTCTGGAGACTATTTATTTTATAAGTTTCATTAAGTTTATCACTAAATTAAAATTATTATACTTATAATATTTAAGAAAGTGACATGTTGTCACATTCTTTGGTTTTAATAATAATTAAATTATTTTCAAGGACTAAAGTCCATTAAATGAATCTAATCCTACCCTTAAGTGATATGGGTCTACTTTTAGTCATCCAATAGGTTTTTTTCAGGTGTTAGGGTAATTTTATAATCTTATATTTACCCTTAATTACCCGATTTACCTTTAACTACAGTAAATAAAATTTACCATAGTTACTATTCATAATGCCCAAAAATAAAAAGTAGCCTATTAACATAATTTGGACCCACTGATTCTGAATATGGAATCCATTTTTCAAAATTCAAAACATATAAGTTGTAGTAATTAATTTAAAATAAATACCGTTGTTAAGAAAACGGGTTTTAGAAGTTAAAACATTGCCAAAGATTGAAATGTTTTTACCTATGAATTCAATGTGAAATTAATTCTAATGACATAAATTATATTAAATGGTAAAAATATATTCTATTTATACTTTAAAACCATTCAATATTATAATTTATCCATATAAATTATCTCAATGAAAAAAGTTGTTTTTAATTAAAAATTAGCGTATTTTCACTATTCATCAAAATATGAAAGTTATCAGAAAAATATCAAAAATTTATCCAAAGTAAATTTTTATACCCTGATTCAAAAGAAGAATTTTATTTTGTCAAATTGAACTTATAAAAATGTCAAAAACTAGATTTAATGTGGGTGCGCCATCAAACGGCGGCAAAACTGTATTTTTTGAAAAATATTTCTTTTATCCAAAAAAAGCTGATTTTGCTTTTATAACTCATTCTAGAAAATGTATAAGTTCAATTAAAATGTTATAAAATTCAAAATTCAGTTAGTAATATTCATAATGGCTAGTTTTAATAATATTTTAATAGCATATCATTGTTTAGTGAAACTCGGTATTGCGTACGACGCAAGCTATCAAGGAAGGTCACGGTTGCGTGTAAAGCAAGCCAAGCTAGTGTTGTGTGTAGTGAAAGATTACTTTGATGATTTATATAACATAAAAACAAAATTTTTCTCATAAAAGTCTCGTGTGTTACATTCTACCCCCCTTAAAATGAATTTCGCCCTCGAAATTCGTCACTTTGTAACAAACAGATGAGGATACCTCTCCCTCATCATATCCTCAAGATCTCATGTAGCTTCTTCTAATTGGTGGTTACTCCATAAAACTTTCACCAAGCAAGTGGTCTTGTTCCGTAGGACTTTTTCACTACGATTTAGAATCTCTATCGGTTGTTCTTCATAAGAAAGATCTTGCTACAGCGGTACAACTTCTGAGCTGAGTACATGTGAAGGATCAGGTATGTACTTTCTCAGGAGAGATACATGGAACACATCGTGAACTTGAGAGAGATTCGGTGGAAGCGCCAATCGGTAAGCTACCTTTCCAACACGATCCAGTATTTTGAAAGGACCGATATATCTAGGGCTCAACTTCCCCTTCTTTCCAAATCTCATGACCCTCTTCCAGGGAGATATTCGTAAGAACACTTTATCACCCACTTCAAACTCTAGGTCTTTTCTTTGGTTGTCGGCATAACTTTTATGTCGACTTTGAGCTGCTCTTATGTGTTTTTGAATCGATCGGACCTTTTCTGCCATCTCATCAACAAGATCAGGTCCTAATAGCTTTCTTTCCCCAACTTCATCCCAGCAAGTTGGAGTCCTGCATTTCTTTCCATAGAGAGCTTTATAAAGAGCCATCTGAATACTGGAGTGAAAGCTATTATTATAAGAAAATTACACCAAAGGTAGGTGTTGATCCCAACCACCTTTGAAATCCATAGAGCAAGCTCTCAACATATCTTCTAGATTTTGAATTGTTCTCTCAGACTGACCGTCTGTCTGAGGATGATAAGCAGTGCTGAAACTCAACTCTGTATCCAGATTATGCTGAAGACTTCTCCGGAACTTCGAGGTAAATCTCGGATCCCGATCAGATATAATAGAAAGTGGTACTCCATGCAATCTTACCACTTCCTTTACATATATCCTGGAAAGCTGATCCAGAGAGAAATCCTCTCTAATATCAATGAAGTGTGCAGACTTTGTAAGACGATCAACTATGACCCAGATAGCATTATTGCCTTTGGATGTTTTAGGAAGTCCTGTGACAAAGTCCATAGTGATGTTTTCCTATTTCCATTCAGATATGGGTAATGGTTGTAACATCCCCTTAGACTTCTGTCTCTCAGCTTTAACTTGCTGACAAACCAAGCATCGAGAGACATATTCAGAAACATCTCTTTTCATGACATCCCACCAGAAGTACTCTTTGAGGTCCCTATACATCTTTGTGCTTCCAGGATGAATAGAGAATGAAGAACTATGAGCCTCATCCAGCAGCTCCTTCTTTAATTCTGGGATGGGAGGAACACAAACCTGATTCCTGAACTTTATTATCCCATCACAATCAAGGTTGAATTCAGGAATATTTCTCACCTTATTTTGTAACTCTACATCTTCTTTCTGTGCCTCTATAATCTTCACATGTATATATGGTTGAACATTCATTTGAGAAAGATACGATTTTCCCCCTCCCATTAAAATTCCAAGATCCATCCTTTGTAAATCCATAAATATTGGATCTTTTGTGATCCTCATCATGGATAAGCTAGCATGGTCTTGTCGACTTAATGCATCTGCCACCTTGTTTGCTTTCCCAGGGTGGTAATGAATTGAGCAGTCGTAATCCTTAATCAATTCCAACCATCTTCTTTGGCGCATATTCAGCTCCTTTTGTGTGAAAATATACTTTAAACTTTATGATTAGTATAATTGTCACACCTTTCTCCATAAAGATAATGCCTCCAAATCTTTAATGCAAAGATTACCGCAGCTAACTCCAAATCATGTGTTGGGTAATTTTGCTCATGGATTTTCAACTGTCGTGAGGCATAAGCTATCACCATATCATTTTGCATAAGAACACACCCCAGCCCCTTCTTGGATGCATCATTGTAGATCACAAACCTTTCTCCACTACAAGGCAGTGTGAGCACAGGTGCACTGGATAACCTTCTTTTCAAATCCTTGAAATTCTCTTCACATTCCTCTGTCCAAACAAACTTAACTCCTTTCCGAGTCAACCTGGTGAGTGGATTAGATAATCATGAAAAATCTTTCACAAAAAGTCGATAATATCCATCCAAACCAAGAAAAATTCGGATCTCAGTTACTGTTGTTGGTCTCGACCATCTTTAGATAACCTCTATTTTTGCTGGATCCACAGATATCCCCTCTTTTGAGATTATGTGACCCAAAAATGAAACTTTTTAAAGCCAAAATTCACACTTGGTAAATTTGGCATAAAGGTTCTCCTTTCTCAGGGTCTTCAATATAATTCTCAAGTGATCTTCATGTTCTTCCTTGCTCTTTGAATAGACAAGAATATCGTCTATAAAGACTACCACAAATTGATCAAGATAGTCTCTAAAGACTCTATTCATCAGATCCATGAAGATAATAGGGGAATTAGTAAGACCAAATGGCATCACTATAAATTCATAGTGTCCATACCTTGTACGGAAAGTCGTCTTTGGTATATCCTCCCTTTTGACCCTTAATTGATGATACCCTGAACAAAGATCAATATTGGAAAAGTATTGAGCTCCGCGTAGTTGGTCAAATAAGTCATCAATGTGTGGGAGAGGATATTTGTTCTTGATAGTGAGCTTGTTAAGTTCTCTATAATCAATGAAGAGTCTCATTGTTCCATCTTTCTTCTTAACAAATAGAGCAGGTGCTCCCCAAGGTGATGCACTAGGGCGTATTAATCCCTTATCAAGATTATTTTGGAGTTTCTTCTTCAATTCCTACAACTCAATTGGGGCCATTCTATAAGGTGTCTTTGAAATAAGCAAAGCACCCGGTACGAGTTCTATTGAAAACTCAACTTCACAATTTGGTGGGAGACCCGGAAATTCCTCCGAAAAGACATCATCAAAATCCCGTACAACATGCATATTATTAATCGTGAGTTTATCACCAACCATTTGAGATAAATAACCCTCATTTAGTGGAATCAAGACCCATAAGATGGAAGAAATTTCCACTGGAAGGTTATGTTCATCCTTACATCGATAGACGATCATAGATTGATCTGGAATATGAAATGTGACTTCCCTTCTTTGGAAATTGATATAAGCTCCATATAAAGAAAACCAATCCATGCCAAGAATCACATCAAATTCCACTATAGGAAGGATCACAATATTTGCAGGAAGCACTTTCCCACAAACTTCAATCGAGGAAGAATTATAATCTTTTGATGCGACTATTGTTCCATTAGGTGTTGTCACAGCTTACTCAACATCTAACTGTTGAGGTAATACAGTGATACCCTTAGAAAAATATTTAGAAATAAAATAATGGGTGGATCCAAAATCAAATAAAACATTTTCTACTTTAGAGTGGATGGTAAGTGTACCTTTCACCACATCGTTATCGTGCTCCACATCGCTGACAGAAATTGCATGTGACTTTCCTTTGTCTTTAGCATTAAGATTGTGTTGATGTCGATCATCATCAACAACCCTTGGATTAGGGCATTTATTGGCATAATGCCCCATCTCCTTGCACTTGAAACATTGAAGTGTAGTAGGTTCATTCTGTGTGTCCCTTCCTTTGTTTGCATCATTAGACATCTTCTTCCCATCATTGCGGCATTCAAATGCCCGATGACCTTCCTTTCCACATTTGAAACATTTACTTGCCCCTTTAAGACAACTCCCTCCATGTTTCTTTCCACACTTTGAGCATAAGGGAAAGCTCATCTTCTTTTCAGTGTGATCTTTAGATTTTCCTTTGAATTACATTTTCGTCTTCTTATTAAACCCATATGACTGATGGGTTACTCCAATCTCCATCTCAACTTTGAGAGAACATCGAACGATTTCCTCGTAGATATTGAAGTCTCTTATGGATAAGGCCCTTCGAAGATTTGGTTTTAATCCAATAAAAAATCGATCGATCTTACTCTCAGGTTGGATAATAATACCAGAATCGTACCTTGCAAGTCTTGTAAAATTTTCTTCCTAGGTACCAATAGATTCATCATCCTTTTGCTTCAGTTCAAGAAACTCTTTCTCCATCTTTTTTCAGAGAATACGAGGGAAGTACTTATTGAAAAATAAGTTCTTGAACTCGTCCCATTCCATGGACTCAATTTCATCTCTTTGCCTCGTATTCTTAATAAGATTCCACCATTGATCAGCATCTCCTTCCAAACGATACACTGTTAGGATGAATTCATCATGTTCAGAACATTGAAGAACTGAAAATATCTTTTCAGTAGTACTGATCCATTGTTCAGCAACTAATGGATCAGTAGATCCGCTGAATGAAGGTGGACGCTGCCTCATGAAGGATTCAACAGAATGTTTCTCCTTCCTTTGCTCGTTTGGAAGTCCAGCATGATTCATAGCTTGAGAAAGTTGTGTGATCATGGCTACAAGATTTTACATTCCATCTCCCATAACGTTTGGTTTCTCAGGGGGACAATCATTGCATTGCCCGTTTCATTCTGCATTAACACGGTTCCTTCGGGTTCCAGCCATTGACTAAAACCAAGAAGAATAGTGTGAGCAACACTAATTATAATAGGAAAACCACATAATCAAGAATAAAATTTCACACTTAAGGTCTTATCCTAGGTTATTCATGGTCATTTATAAAACACTAAGATTGTGTTCTATGCTTAGAATTATCCTTAGGGTTCTTACTAAGGCTTTCACATCCTAGTTTCCAAAGGTTGACTATACCTTTCCTCTAATACCAACTATAACGACCCATACTTTACATACATTGTTATTACTTCAAAATTGAAGCACACTTATTACAACATATGAAAAAACCATGAAAGGACTGTATAGGTATAGTGTCTTTAGAAACTGGAAAGCATAAACAACTGGTTCATAAAGCATCTACCTGGCCTCCCATTTATTTCATCATATCTAGAGTCCCTTTTTGGCATATCCTACTTAATATCCTTCTTCCTGACCTGGGGAAATAAAACATACAAAAGGGTGAGATCAATTGCTCAGTAAGGGTAAACAAAAGAAATATCAATCACATCATATAAATAAGAACATAACTTTTGGAAATCTTAACTTGCAAAAGAGATCATAATTTCATAACATGGGATAAATCATAGTAGTGAAATGTAATCCCAATAATCAAAAATTAAAACATGAAACTTTGTGGAATACACACATAATCATTGAGAATCATTTCTTATTAGTAAATACTCATTGCCAAGACTATCTTAGTGGAAAAATTCCATTTCTGAACCGAGTTCACTCCTCGTTTCAGTCCTGTTTCACTGAACCGGTATAACCTGCCATTCCAGCCATGTCTATCTCATGAGATATAAAATCTTTACCAAATTCATTGGAGGGAGATATAGGTCCCACCGATCTCATAATGATACCATTCTTATGTGTGCCACAAAATCATAAATCATACATCATTGCATCACCCATGTAATAAAAATGGGATTCTTAAACATCATGACATCATAAAACAATTCATATAAGATAAAGAAATTAATAAAAATAATTCCATAACAACATAATAAAATCAATGTAATAATAGGGATAAAAATAGAACCCTGTATTATCTTATATGGAAAATAATTTTGATAAAACACTTGAACTCCATTCTTGAGGAAAATATCCTTTCTACTTCAAAAACATTTTCCTTTCTTAACATGTCATACAATTTTAAACTAAAAGAAGTTGAATAAAAATAAAGTTGAAAACTTGTAAAGGAAGCTTCTTGGAAATAATGTTTTAAAAATCCATTCATGCCGTATAAGTTAAAAAAAACATTCTTCTCGTACTTTTGTCAGAAAAGTCAAAAAGTACTTCGTACGAAAAACGAAAAAAGATTCCTTTCATATATTTTACTAAAAACTCACCGAAGGGTAAAATTGGATTTAAAAAATTGTAGGTGGATGTAAACAATATTACATATTGAGGGAACATGGATGTGGATGATAAAATACACCCCAGTAAATACCAAAGTATAAACAATCTCGGATAAAAATGAGATTGTGATATTTTCCCTTACCTTAGGTCCGATTTTCTTCGTAAGTGTCCGAACCTCCTGTATAATGATTTAAATAATGTTATTGACTTATTACAGAATCATATGTATTTTTATGATATCATATATGGTTATATTATTATCTTCTTATTAGTAATATTTCATTACTACTTGTTATTCGGGTGTTTATTACTTTTTGTTCTTATGCGTGTTTTGTCGAATAAATTCTTATTCTTCTCTTTAGGTTATAGATACCCCATTTCCAGAATGGTATTAGTGTAATATATATCATATTCATTCATTAAATTCATTTATATAATAATTATGCAATAAAGATCATGTAGAACGAATCGCATCACATCGTGGAGACGGTATTCCGTACGTACGCACGAGCGATGATATCGTTCCCATGACCGTGGAATTGTATTGGACTGTATGTATACTATTTCAGAATCAATAAAACTTTAAAATAATCATATATATTCATTACTTTCACCCATATACCCATCCAAGTAAGGTGGTGATGGAAAATAGATTACACCACGGCGTGGAGACGGTATTCCGTACGTACGCACGCGCGGTGATTTCGTTTTCCGTAGGATGGATAAGAGGTGAATTAGGGTTGTTTAATATTTATAATAAAATATCAGTATATGAGTGATACTGATGTTATTACCTCATAATGAAACAACTAAAGAAGAGGGAGTAGAAGAAGAATGGAACTTGAAGAAAACGGTAGAAGGTATTACCTCTTTCTCGAAGTGCCTCCTTTAAACTTTCTCTTAAGGCACTAGAGTTGGTCTTTTGATAAGACCAGTACCTCTAGTAGGTTTCTAAGGAAGTGGTGAAGTGAAATGGGTAGGGGTTGGCCGAGCTTGAAGGCTCAAATTGGTGTGAGGAAGAGAGGGAGGAGGTGCCCTTTTATAAGGGAGGAGAGGGGCACCTTTGGAAATATAAGAAATATTAGTTTATATTAAATAACAAACCCACTTAAAAACCTCCAAAATGACTCATATCAGAATATTAGATGAGATAGGGTTGTAATATAATCAACCAATAAAATTTAGACATTTTAGGAATTTATTTTAAACATTATCAACTTGATTTATCCTTATTTATCAATTTAATTTTATTTGTGGTAATAATATTCTAAATTTTAAATTATTATAAATACTGACATATGTGTTGTGAATTTTCCATAATTTGGAAATTTATGACATTTTCTACCATATAAATTTTAATTTATAAATTTTAAATATTTTTGTTATTTTTAAACAATTTTATAATATGTTATTTTTATAAAATAACAATAGTGTCAATTTTGACACTATTCATTTATTTGAATTGAAATAAAATATATACAGAAGATATGTTCGAACTAAAAGCTTAAATAGATCCATAAAATGTCATATGTATCTATAAAATTAGTGGAGCACATTAAATAGTTCATATAATATTTATTTTATTATTTTTAAAACCATTTATTTGATATTTTAATTAATAAAATAATTTCAACATCACTATTGTGTCATAATTAAAGATAATTATTTAATCCCTAAAAATTCTAAATAAATTACTATGATGTATATACATTTATTATATTTCTGGAAACTATTTATGTTCTAAGTTTCATGAAGTTTATCACTAAATTAAAATTATTATACTTATAAGATTTAAGAAAGCGACATGTTGTCACATTCTTTGGTTTTAATAATAATTAAATTATTTTCATGGGAAAAGTACATTAAATGAATCTAATCCGACCCTTAGGTGATATGGGTCGACTTTTAGTCATCCAATTGGATTTTGGCAGGTGTTAGGGTAATTTTATAATCTTATATTTACCCTTAATTACCCGATTTACCTTTAACTATAGTAAATAAAATTTACCGTAGTTACTATTCATAATGCCCAAAAATAAAAAGTAGTCTATTAACATAATTTGGACCCACTTATTCTGAATATGGAATCCATTTTTGAAAATTCAAAACATATAAGTTGCAGTAATTAATTTAAAATAAATCCCGTTGTTAAGAAAATGGGTTTTAGAAGTTAAAACATTGCCAAAGATTGAAATGTTTTTACCTATGAATTCAATGTGAAATTAATGATAATGATGTAAATTATATTAAATGGTAAAAATATATTCTATTTATACTTTAAAACCATTCAATATTATAATTTATCCATATAAATTATCTCAATGAAAAAAGTTGTTTTTAATTAAAAATTAGCGTATTTTTACTATTCATCAAAATATGAAAGTTATCAGAAAAATATCAAAAAGTTATCCAAAGTAAATTTTTATACCCTGATTCAAAAGAACAATTTTATTTTTTCAAATTGAACTTATAAACATGTCAAAAACTAGATTTAATGTGGGTGCACCATCAAAAGGCGGCAAAACTGTATTTTTTGAAAAATATTTCTTTTATCAAAAAAACTGATTTTGCTTTTATACCTCATTCTAGAAAATTTATAAGTTGAATTAAAATGTTATAAAAATCAAAATTCAGTTAGTAGTATTCATAACGGGTAGTTTTAATAATATTTTAATATCATATCGTTGTTTAGTGAAACTCGGTATTGCGTACGACGGAAGCTATCGAGGAAGGCCGCGGTTGCGTGTAAAGCAAGCCAAGCTAGTGTTGTGTGTAGTGAAAGATTCCTTTGATGATTTATATAACATAAGAAAAAATATTTCTCATAAATGTCTCAGGTGTTTCATTATGACCAGCTTATTCATCTATCATATGAATAGAACACCTCCCCCATGCTTCATCTTATGAAATATTTCAATTAATGACATCCTAAATGGGAGAGGTATTCTAACAACGTCATCGATACCAAATATGTAGACCAATATTTCCATTCATCACATGTAGGAGATGGGTTTAGGTAATATATCTCCTTTATATCCAATACCATTTTTTTGGGTTGTGGGTGTTTTCCGCAACATACAGGTTAGTGAGGGAATATATGGATGACTTTTCCCTTTACCCTACTCTCCCTTTAGAAGTATAATATTGTTTAGGTGTATCTAAGCTATGATAGATTAATGAATAAGGTACATGTCTATACAGGCTATGATGGATCTCATTTTTACCATATACATGTGTATGGGATATAGAGGCTTGAGGTTATAAAATATATGTGTATTCCAACTATAGTGACTATGATTTTCTACAAGTGTGAATGCACTAACTGTAGTGTCTTAAGGTATTGTTCATGGTACATGAAATGTAGTGGATTTCAAACTTACTAATTTGTTATAGAGTTGATGATTATGATTTGTGATGATCTACATGGGATGCAGGATAAGACGATGATATAGATATGATATGTATATAAAAAATGTAAGATGAATTATGAAAGGGATTTTAGAACAATACATTTGATGTTTGGGTGTGAGAGTGACAAACCAGTTGGTAAGTAGATGCATAGTATCTTTGATATATACATTCCATCGATTTAGATATGCTTAATTCTATGAATTACTTGGTGAGAGAGCCTAGGTGAGAATGATATATAGTGTTATCTATTTAGGTGATGAGTTAGTTTCATTTTTTTATTAATTTATATTAAATATGATTCTTTATCATTTTCATGAGAGGTTTCACAAAAGATCTTACTAAATATACATATATACTCACCCCATATATATATATATAAACTATTTTTCAAGTCAGTATGAGCTATTTAGTGATTGAGCCAAGAAACACTAGATTAAAGTAATGGTTCAAGAGTTTTTGGAGTTCGTGGATTATTACTAGTATTTTTTTTTTGTAATTTCCACTTTTTTACTCTTGTATAACATTATATACATGTATTGGGATTAGTTATTTATTTATATAATGGTGTTTATAAGTGGATATCATATAATCCCGTGTTATTAAATATATATATTAAGGATAATTCCTATCATTTTTATGAATTATATACCATTGTTTCTAGTCACCATTACTGGTTGTGGTGGTGGGGGGTGAAAATGAATCTCTAATTTCTTGGGAATGAACTCTTTTAAGACACAACCTACTAGTACCTTATATAAAATATTTAAGATCCAAATGTAATTATATGATAGTAATTGTGTACGTATCTCATGGTCATGGGCATATTTAATTGGAATCAAGGATACTCCTCAAGATACTAAACATGTCATAAAGGCTCATTAATGGAGAATGAATGAGATGGATGGGGACTTGGGAAGATCAAATGGTGGTGGAAATTAGATACACCAGTTGAGGTACTCTATTTAATGGGGGTGTGAACACATTGTGATGGATCATCAATTACAAATCATTATAATATCCTTTACTTACTTAAGTAGTAGTAAATTAGTATTCCACTATGATTTAGGGCAGAATCCTAAACCATATAATATTTTTTATTCTTGTTCCTTATGTTTATTTTGATCATGGAATCTTATAATCTTTTTCGTGCTCTTCCAATGGTTCTTACATTACTGGTTGGTGGATTGGGATCAATTTTCTTCCATGTTTTGGGAATTGTAACATGATTTCCATTCCAATGACACCCCAATGTCACTGTTGTGTATGGTTATTTGATGGATGGCTTGGTCCCTTGAGCTAAATGTGTTTCAGGATGGAAAGTGTGAAAATCTGGGGACTTTTTCCTGGTTTCATATTTATGGTGCTGAGTTAAACTAACCATACATCCTAAGTGTGCAACACCTGCACTTTTTAACAGAGGTGATCTGCATGGTCACCACACGGTTTGGTAAATAGTGTAGGTAAACCATGAAACACACTCAAATATGGGTATTTTTTCCTTTTGGATTCATTTTAATTGGGTGTTCCTCATTTTGATTCTCCATATGTTTCCTCCCAACTTGTACACCTTTCTTAGCCTTCTCTACCTCCCTCGAGCTCATCCAATGTTGATTTGTGATGGTTTATTAGTGGATCTTCACCTGAATTGAACATTCAGGGTTCCCTTATACTTCCTATTGAGGTTCCTCTATTTTTTCTCCGTTCACTCTAAAACTAGTGTCCATGGTTGGATGATTTTTATAACCAGGGTTGTTCTAAAATTAGGGTGTTTCTTTCTATGGGTCATGATACATCCTTTGAGACCTAAAACAATGGTCTTTTTGGAAGGTGACATGATTTTTCCACATGATGTAAGTGTTTCCATTTCATTATCATTTATTTAAGAGTTCCATGGATGATTGTATTTAAAAACTAATTTTTAATCTAGATAATTAAGGTGTGGGTTATCTAGGTTTGGTTTATCAATGTTTTCATTAACTTCACTTAGTTTTCATGTGGTTTAAGGGTTTTAATTTAATGTTTTAATGGAAATTTGATTTAAATTATAATTTTATGCATTATGCATGTTTGATAAAATATAAAGGATAATTTTCTATAGGATTTTTTTTCATTTTTTATGCCAAATGTGATTTTCAAAATGGATTTCCCCTTTGTTTTTTATGGGTTTTCATGATTTAAAAGGAGTGGGGTTATATTATGAAATGAAATGGAGATTAATTTTATTTGTTTGGTCATGTTTAGTATTGATTTATATTTTCCTTGGATTCGTGTATGGATTCCAAATGGGGTTTTAAAGGGATTTCCAAATGTGTATATTATAATTGATAAGTGAAAGGCCTGAGTGGAACCTTGTGAAGTGATGTTTGATTGATTGTTGATTATTTTCTTGTTTATCCCTATTTTGATTATTGATGGTTCTTATATGTATCCATTTTATTGATTTTTTTAATGTGAATTATGATGTTTTTATGAATTGGGGATCTTTATAAAGGAAATATGAGGTGGAAAGGATGTGATTGTTATGTTATCATTTAAGTTGTGTTATTATAATGAGATGAAATTTTCATTAAAAGTGTCCCACATCCTTTAGTTATTCCATGCAGAACCCTAGGATAATAAGTAGGAAATAATTATACATTTATAGGATTATTGATAATATGAACTAGTTAGTCGCCCATAGTTTTACAAAATACTTAGCTAGTGATAGGGTCATCAATGAGACTAAGTGAGTGATCCGGTTGATAGAATGTGTGACTGTTAACCTTCCAGTAGTAGGTCCACAATTTCATGTCTTATACCTGTCCCATTAGTCCCTAAGGTGTTGTATCATGATATGTATCCTATGTTATTCCTTTTATTATTTATTGGCATGTATGTTTCTTATTACTTGGATGTATTTTCTTTGATGTATTGATCCTATTATGGTTTAGTCTTGATATTGAGTAGTATTCTTCCACTTGTTTATTATAATTATTTATGTCTTTCTTTGGATCAGTTTTAATTATAGTTTACCCATGTTACTTGCTTACTTTTTAATTGGGTGAGTTATATATTTTAAAGTAAAAATGGAATGTTGTTCTCAAAGTGATATTATTTATTAGAAATCCCATTAATTTTTTTAAACTATGTGAGGGTTTTTATTCAATAGTGATGTTTAAAATCAAAATGAAATGAAATATATTTGATTATGTTACTTTAAAACTAGATATTTTGGTTTATTTTATAAAATTAATGAAATTAACTCATGGTGTTAACCTAATGACCATTGGATCAAACCTCATATACTCAAATTTGTGGGTATGTAGTTTTCATTTTTTATATAGGTTTATTTAGGACTTATCTTTTAGGTATGATTTGGTTCTATCTTCCTTGGGAAGCAGATGGTACTCAAGAGTCGCATAGAGATGGTGTTTTCTCCTTCAATTTCATTGAATTAGCTAGATCGAGTTATGTTTCTACCTTTTCATCTTCCTATTATTTTTCTTTCATTTTTAATTTGAAGTTTTGTAAACTTTTATTAAAAGGTTAATTATTGGAAATGTATTTTTTTAACATTTATCCTAGTTTCTCTACTTTTGTGCCTTTTTTGGATTTTATGTTTTTGGTTTGCATTTATTTATTTAACATGGAATCCAACACTTGGATAACTAATTTCAAGTTATTAGTCAGAACTCATTGCTTATGTTGGGGTTATTGAGTGTAAAACTAACCCCAAAAGTTATTTTTGATACCCTTGATTATTTTCGTTATATCAGGGGGATCAGGGACACCCCTTAATTTAGTTGAAGTTCATCTCAGGTGTCAATATGGATAGTAGCATGGGCCTATTCATTTCTAATGATATTCAGGGATAGGTTTCCCAAAAGGAGCCTCAGTTTTTGAGATTAACCTTCTTTTCAAAAGGGGTTAGTGGTGGAAAGGAGAGAGGACCACTAGGACTCGGGTGGTAGGTCTCAGGAACTGCTTTTCCATCCCTTCCATTGTGTAAGATCTCAAGTTTCAATGGATGATTAGGTATTTTATTTTGGGTTTGTGTTAGTTAGTTGGTTATTTATGGGATATTATAGTCTGGTTTTATTTTACTTGAAGTTGTATGAAGATTTCAGGAGATTTCATAGGAAATTCATCATTTATGAGTGAAATTGTAATGGATTCGGAGAGCACATGGTTAATTTTTATAGTCCGTCAAACCATGTGAAATCTGTGCAGATCAATATAGATAACTTATGGAGGAACTGTCATGGTTGGCACATAGTATGAAAAACCATTTTTCCAAACCATTTGTAGTGGAGAAAGTTTTATTTTTTTTTGTTTTTTCCCATTTATTTGTTTTGGATTCTTCTTTGGTTGATGGTGTTTGTTTGTGGTTATTTAATTAGAATTTCTTGGAGTGTTTAGTTTTCTAAATCAAGTTTTAAAATGATATTTTTATGATTTAGTAGTTGGTTTTGTTAGAAATACCATGTTTTGGGTGAGTGAGGTGTTCTTATGATTTTTTAACATTGGTACAATCCATTAGAGTAAAAGGATTGATTTTGGGGTTGTGTTAGTTTTAAAATGATTTTGGTGTGTGGTGTGAAATGTTACCAAAGATTTTGGTTAAAAATTTGAAAGGGGGTTTGTGAAATTGATTTATTTTATTTAAGATTTTGTTCTTTTGTAGAGAATTATGAGGTGATTTTAAAATTTCAATTTGTTTAGTTTGTGGTTATTCTCTTTGTGTTGAAATTTAATATGGATTGATTGATTGAGTTTTTTGTTTTGTGATTCTTTATAATGATTCCACTAGGAAATAACCATAAAGATAAGAATGGAATTCCTTGGGTAGTTGTCTTAGTGATCCAGGAGTTTTCTTTCCAGTATCTATCCCTACCCAGACTCACAATGGAGTGGTAGATCCATGTTCTTCCCAGATTTTGGATCATGCATGAGAGTTTTTAAACCAATATCCTTCAATATTATATAGTGATGATGTTGGGGCCAAGTTAGTAAGAAGTTGTTTTGGGATGTTGGAAGAAGTTTTTTTATTTTTTATTCTGTTTTCATTATGAAAAATCATTCCACATTGTATGTTTAGGTGATCAGATAGTAGAAGTACCAAAATCATAAGATCAGATGCAAATTTCATAAGAAAATCTATTAGTTTTATTTTTCTGTTCTAGGGATGTTTTCTAGTTATGTTTTTCATTGGACTAACATTGTGTCCAGAATGATATTTTTTTATCGAAGTGAGAAGTTTTATTAGAGACTAACTGTCTTTCAAGATATTCAATAAAATTCTAATGATGCTTTAAGATTCAGTAAGTTATCAAACATCATAAATTATCTGAAAACTAGTGATCCATGATTTTTGAAATAAAGGGGGAGAAAATGTGTTTGGTATATTAAGTCATATGATGATATTTTGATCTTAATTATATCAAAATAATGATTAATTCATAATACAAGAAGTATTTTTGAGGAAATAAAGAGGATACGAAGTCGAAGACTTCCGGTCTCATATGTAATAACCATATGTTTTTATGAAATATTTTATTTAAATAATTTTTATTCTTCATTAGCTTTCTTTGCACACAATAGTGAGTTTAAATGAACCACAAGATGCCCTTAGTATAAAATTACCATTATACCATAACTATTAGGTTAGTGTGAATAAGTATAATTAACTTATGAAAATGCATTATGAATTCATTGGCTATCAATTATTTATAAAAAATACAAATCAATTAGATATTTTTATTTTCGAGTGAATTACTTTTGGTAATGAAATTAAAGAGATATATATATGTTATATACTAAATAAAATATTTTTTATGTTCATCCAAGGGATATTTTAGTCATTGGGTATGAATAAACCATTTTTGATGTATAAAACCTATTTTTTTAAAGGGTAATTTTACGCCTTTGAATGGAAAACCAATTTTAAATTAAGATTTTGACAAATTAATAATTTTTATATGAAGGCATAAACATTTAATTTTGTAGTGGGATATAAAAATTTACTTTGGATGAATTTATGATATTTTTCTCATAACTTTCAAATTTTGATGAATAGTAAAAATACAAAAAAAAATATGTGAAAACTTTTTTTTCATCAAAATAATTTATATGGTTAAATTATAATATTTAATGGGTTTAAAGTATAAATACAATATATTTTTATCATTCAATATAATTTATTTCCTTATAATTAATTTTACATTGAATCTGGATATAAAAATAATTCAATCTTTTGCAATGTTTTAGCTTTTAAAACTTGTTCTCTCTTTCAGAAAACGGGATTAATTTTAATTTAATTACTGCAACTTATATGTTTTAAAATTTGAAAAATGGTTACAATATTTGGAATTAGTGGGTATAAATTATGTTAATGGGTTACTTTTATTTTTTTGGATATTATGAATAGTAACTTTAGTAATTTTTTTATTACAACGGTTAAGGGTAAATTAGGTAATTAAATGTAAAGATAATATTATAATATTACCTTGACACATGTAAAAATATTATTACAAGACTAAATTAGAACCTTATCATCTATGGTTCTAAATTTAATCACTTAATGGCCGCTTTCCCATGAACATGACATTAATTTTATTAAAAGCAAGAATGTGACAAAATGTCACACTCTTTTTATATAAGTATATTAATTCTAAAATAAGGATAACTAGGAGATAAAATCGACTATATGTATTCTTTGTAAATATAAATAAATTACCTACATCATAGAAATTTATTTATAATTTTTATAAATTAAATAAATACCATTAAGGATGACATAATAGTGATGAAGAAATTATTTTATTAATAGAAATATAAAATAAATGATTTCAAAAATATTAAAATAAATATAATTTTAATTAATTAATGTTATACATTAATTTTTTTATTGATTATAAAATATTTTGAGTATATTAAATGTTTTTTTCTAAGTTATATTCTATGTGGATTTTATTTAAAATCAAAGAAATGAATAGTGTCAAAATTGACACTATTGATATTTTATAAAAACAAAATTTTATTAAATTATTTAAAAATCATAAAAAGATTTAAAAATTGAAAATTGATAATTATAAGGTCTAAAATTTTATAAAATATGAATTTATGGTAAATTAACAACATATAATTAAATATTTATAACCATTAAATATTAAGAATGTTATTACCACAATTAAAATTAAATAGATTAAATAAGGATAAATCAATTTTATAAGGATTAAAATTATATAAAAACATGTATAAAGTTTATTGTTTGAGTATATTTTGACCCATCCTTATATTATCTTCAAAATAATTAAATTTGGATCTATTTTAATCTAAAAATTAATTTATATTATTTTAATAGTTTGGTTTTTCCAAAGGTGCCCCTCCCCTCGCTTATAAAAGGGAACCTTTCCTTATCTTTTAATCACACCTCTAAAGAACTTTTTCTTGGTAAAATCCTACTAAATTACTCTCCCAAATTCTCTCAATTCATCTTATAGGCCGCACTTTGGGAAGAAATCCACCCTAAGGAGGCCTTTTGTGGAAATCAAAAGGAGATAATCGAAAAAGAGGTAATTGTTTTATCACATATTTTAAAATTATTTTCTTCTTCTACTTCCTATTATAATGTTGTTTCCACACTAAAGTAATAAATAAAATATATTATACATGATAATATGTTATTATAATTATGGGACAACTATTATACCTCCTTTTATCTATCCTACAAATAACAATATCACCATGCGTGCGTATGTATGACTAACCGTGTCCACGCCATGGTGTAATTTGTTATTCAACAATACTTTATTTGGATGAGTATAATGATCAGTATAATGTATGTAAATAATGAATATAACACGATAATTATTTTTTATAATTAATATACCATCCAATTCCATATCATTTAACCATTAAGTGAATGATATCGTCGCTCATACGTACGTATGACCTACCGTCTCCACGACGCGATGTGATTCATTCTACATGATATTCATTGAAAAATGATTATATAAATTAATTTAATGAATAAAAATGATATATATTATAATAATTTCATTCTATAAATGATATAACTATAAACTAATAAGTGGAACATGGACTTATCTGACAAAACTTGCATAAGAACATAAAGTAGTTAATATCTGAATAACGAGTGACAATGAAATGTTACTAACAAACAGATGATAATTTAATCATATATTATATCATAAAAATGATTATGATTATAGAATAAGTCAATAACCTTATTTAATCATTATATAGGAGTTTCATATACATACAAAGGATATCAGGCCTAAGGTAATGGATAATTTCACAATCTCATTATTATTTGAGATTGTTTATACATAAGTATTTACTGGGGTATATTTATCATCCATATCCATGTTTCCAAAATATGCAATATATTTTTTATTCTTATAAAATTGTCTAAATTTAATTTTACCCATTGGTAAATTTTTATTAAATGGTATGAAAGGAATATTTTGACGTTTTTCGATACGAGGTCCTTTTTGACTTTTTTTTGGAAAAAGTACGGGGAGAATGTTTTTTAACTTATACGACATGAAAAGATTTTTACGTCTTCATAATTACTTATTTACATGAATATTACTTTACATTATTTCATGTTTATTTTCAACTAAATTTTTTTCTTTTAAAATTTTGTAGCATTTTGAAAAAATAAAACATTTTTGAAGAATAAAGGATACTCAAGAATCAAGTTCAAGTGTTTTATTAAAATTATTTTCCATATATGATAACACTACTTAAATAGGGTTATGTTTATATCCCTATTATTACTATGATTTTATTGTGTTGATGATTGAATGATATTTTATATGGATTATGTTATGATGGAATGATATTTAAGAAATCCATTTTATTCATTGGGTTATGCTATAGTGAATGATTTATGTTAGTTTGGAGCATGTAAGAATGATTTAATTATGAGATTGATGGGGCCTATATATCCCTCCAATGCATTGGATAAATATTTATATCTCATGATATAGACATGACTGGAACGAAAAGTAAATATGGTTTAGTAATACCAGGCTAGAACAACAAGAAAACCCGGTCCAGTAATGGAATTTTTCCGCTATGATGGTCTTGGAAATGAGCCTTGAGAAATATGAAATGATTTTATATACTTATTTGTATATCACAAAACTTCACATATTATCCTTTTACTTTTAGGATTATGTACATTAATTATTTTAAAATTTTATCCCATAAAATGATATCATGATCTTTCATATGCAGGACAAGACTTCCAAATGTTATGTTCTTATGTATTATGATTGTGATATGATTTATATTTCCCTTATTTTCCTTTAATGAGTATTTGATCTCACCCTTTCATAAGTTTTTTCCCCAGGTCATGAAGAAGGGTGTTAAGTAAGATATGTCAAAAAGGAGTCTAGTTTTGAAGAAATAATCAGGAGACAATATAGATGTTTTATAAACCAGTTGTTTATGTTTCCCAGTTTCTAAAGACACTATACCTATAAGGTCCTATCATGGTTTTATTATATTTTTTAATGAATATAATTCAATTTCGATGTAATATCAATGTATGTAAAGTATGATTTGTTATAGTTGGTATCATAGGAAACTAGGATGAGAAATCAATAGTTATAACCCCAAGGATATGTATATTTATAAGTTATAATCCTTCTGTTTTAGAAATGAATAAGACTAACCTAGGATAAAACCTAAAGTTTCCTCAATTGAAATTTTCTTATTGATTATGTGGTTTTATCGTTATGATTAGTGTTTCTCACACTATTCTTCTTGGTTTTAGTCCATGGTCAAAACCCGAATTGTAACACCTCAAGCTTCCACGATACGTTTCTCTTTGAATAATACAATAGCGTGCAAAGTACGTAACACCGAGTTTAAGCGCACCACGACCTTTCAAACCAGTCCTTTAAAAATGTTTATGAATATTAATAACCACATTTTGAGTTTTATATACATACTATATAATTTTAACATTCATATTTTTTGTTTCTTAAACATAATATAAGGACAAATTCATTTTTTCAGATAAAAGAAGTATTTTTCAAAAAATGCAGTTTTTCCACCTTTTAACAGGGAACCTTTTTTAAATCCAATATTTTATACCTTTACATATTCGATTTGATGAAATTCAATTCTTCTTTAGAATCGGGACATAAAAATTT
The DNA here is from genome assembly GCA_963277665.1 of Viscum album. Lineage (NCBI taxonomy): Eukaryota > Viridiplantae > Streptophyta > Magnoliopsida > Santalales > Viscaceae > Viscum > Viscum album. Next base: position 987,017,505 of record OY728159.1, on the reverse strand, counting down.
ATTTTGGACAAATTTTTGGGGTTTTTTCTGATAACTTTCATATTTTGATGAATAGTGAAAAATACTAAATTTTAATTGAAAATAACTTTTTTATCAAAATAATTTATAGTGTAAAACTATAAATTTGAATGATTTTTAAGTATAATTAGATTATATTTTTATCATTTAATAATTTTTTTTCATTTTATGTAATTTTACTTTTAAATTGGACATAAACACATATCAATGTTTTAATACTTTTTGCTTCTCAAAAACCCTCTTTCTGGTATTGATAATGGGAATTAATTTTAAATTAATTAATGAAACTTCTATTTTTTAAATTTGGGAAAATAGAAATTATTTTTTAATTTGGAATATCAAAATTATATTAGGCTGAATTTTTGGTATTTCTCTGAAAACATTCAATTTTTGATGAATAATGCAAAATACTGCATAGTACATAAAAACTGACTTTTTTATTTAAATACTTATTTTTTATTTAATTTTTTTTAAAGTAAAAATAGATAAATAATACCTATATTAGTCCAATTTAATTCATTGGAGTAATTTTATAATAATATTAGATATATAAAATTTATTGAACTTTTTAACGTCTTTTACCCACCTTCTAGGAACATTTACAAATTTGCATAAAACGTAATTTTACCATTTCTGTGAATTGAATTTCAAAAATTCGAGAGACACGATTGAAATGAGTAAGTAAAATTTTGTTCAATAGTATTAAAATAATTGTCAGTGAATAGTAACTTTTGAATTTTATTTACCACGGTTAAAAGTTAATTTGGTAATTAAAGGTAAAAATGATATTATAATTACCCTAAAACATGTCCAAATTCTATTGGATAAGTGTTTTTAGACCAAAATAAAACTTATTAATAAAATATGATCCTTTTTGATCAACTTGGATTAGATTAGGACATTTATTATTATTTTATTTAAAGAAGAGTTAAAAGTGTAAAATCAGATGTTTAATAACTAAACCATTTTTAATATAGGGTTATAAATATGATAAATTTGACTAAAAATATTCATTATAAAGATAAAAATATTTCCTACATCATGATACTTTATTTAAAATTTTTATACATTATATAATTAAATTTATTTATGACACAATGATGATGCAGTAATTAACTTATTAATGAATGATTAAAATAATTGATAATATAAATATTAAAATAAATATAAATTTAGACTTTTGATAAATTACACGAATTTTATTATTTATTATGAAATTTTAGGGTTGATTAAATTTATTTTGTTTCAATTAATAAAGTTATAATGACTTTCACAAAAACCAAATACTAAATTGTGTCAAAATTGACATAAATGAGTTTTTAAAATCAATACTATTTTATTAAATTGTATAACAGTCCTAAAAATATAAGGTTTGACCAAAGGTCTTATATAATGATATATATGTCATTAATGAATCACTTGACGTTAGTTTGGCATTTTATATTAAGTTTATTAATCATGTATTATAATAATACAAGAATACATAGTAAAAGTTAAACCATTTAACTAAGAATTAAATCTAACAAATAAGTTTGATATGGTGAACTAAACTTTTATAAAACCTATTGGTTGAGAATATTTCGACCCATCCCCACCTTATACTCGAAATAAATCCTTTGTATACATTATAAACCAAAAATTATTTTGTAATAAAATAATATTTTAAGCTTTTCCTAAAGTAACCCACACCTCTCTTATAAAAGGTTACTTACCCTTCTATTAATTTCACACCTCCAAATCTATTTTTATTATCCAAAACCTGATAAAATATCCTCCCAACTACCCTAAATTCAACATAGAGGCATTACTTTGATCAAAAATCCGACATAAGGATTCCTTTTGATCAAATCAAAAGGAATCACCCAGAGAAGAGGTAATGATTTCATCACATATTTCAAAGTTATTTTCTTCTTCCACTTCCTATTTCTTTGTTGTTTACATACCAAAATAAAAAATACAGTACCTTCTACATACTATGATGTTATTATAAATATGGTATAACCATATTCATTACTCTATCCATCCTATTAATGACAAAGTCACCATACGTGCGTACGTACGACTTACCGTCTCCATGTCGTGGTGTAGTTTGTTATTCAACACTTCATTATTTGGATGAGTATAATAATGAGTATAATTGATTTAAATAATAAATATATCATGTTAATGATTCTTTATTTATGATATTCCATCCAATTACATACGATTTCACCATCAATGGAATGATATTGTCACTAGTGCATATGTACATATTACCATCTCCATGAACGCGATGAGATTTATTCCCCATCATAACAATTCAAGAATAATTTTAATTTTATGATTAAAAATAATTTTTAAAAACTTAATATCATTATGGATATGAATAAAATACATCCTATCCATAACAAACTTGACTTACGTAACAAAACATATAAATAAAAAAATCAGTTAACACCCGAAACAATGATACCACTAAAATATTATTAACAAAGAAATATTAGAATATCATATATGATATCATATTTAGGTATTTGGTTATTTTATAATTTAATAACAATGATTTAACTATTATACAGAAGGTTAATGTACCCCTTAATAAGGAAATGTACAAGGTAAGGGGTTTTCATCTCACTTTTTATTCCCGTGAGATTCATGTTATATTTGCCACTATTCCTTTTGTGTTGGTTATGTACTACCCATGATTGTATTATTTGTGTAATATAATTTAATTTATGGGTATTTACATCTTTATTTTATGATCCTAATTTCATGGAGTGTATGTTTTGTAAGTTATAAAATTAGTAATGGAACTTCTAATTTCAATTTCAACTCATTGGGTTTTACGCACATTTCATTGATTATTTTACTGTAAGATTATTTGTAAAATCACTATTTATTTATTTATGTCATAATTTCCACCCCCTTTGCGTGGATATACTTTTTATAAACATAGTCACTCCATTGATAAATTCTCAAGTCATTGATATGAACTTGATAAGGGTAATATTAACTCAATTTCCATTCATTGAGTTCAACGTCCAAGTCATTTGTTTTGTTTTTACAAGAATATGGGTGAATGTACTCTGATTTATTTACACTGAATATCCAATCATATTGAGTTTATTTATATTTTTCACACATAATTATTTCATTCATTTGTCATTAATCTAAAGATATGGTCTTTATAAGGGATTTCATCTCAATTTACATTCCATTGAGACTTCTTTGTTGTTATGAGCCAATTCACATTAATAATGTGTATATATTGTCCATTGACATATTATATCATGAATCCATTTATTCTCATGATATTATAATGTTTTGATTAATTTTATTCCTCAATTATTTTTATTCAAGAATATTTCATTTGGTCAGGAACTCTTTAACTAAAATATCATTTTAAATGTTTTGAAGATTTATTATTCTAAATATTTCTCATTAATGTCCATGTTTTAAAAATAGTTTTAAGGATTTATTTACATGGACATGAATGTTTTAAAATTAAAATTTCATTCAAAAGTTTAAAAGTGGTATAGGACACTTCAATTCAAAAATCTCTTCTAAACGACTTCTTTGATACATATCACAACTTCTAAATGTTTTCTAGAAAAAGGGGATATTTCTCTCAAATAGTTTTAATAATTATTTTCATCTATGTCAATATCTTTCATTATTCTTTATTGATGTTGATTTATTATAATAAAATCTTTCATATTGTATTGAATGAGTTATGTTTGACTGTGGATGTTCTATTTTTATATCATTCATGGATTGTGGTTAAAGTGTTGAAATTTTATATGCTAGTTTTAATACGAATGTATAGATTATGTTTCACCCTTTTCATATGAGAAATGAATTGGATTTAGTATGTGATGGGTGGATCCTGCTATAGCTCCTCCATGCATTAGTTGGTCTCATGAGACAAACTAGTGTCTTGACACAAGGCCTTGACAAAATCGTATTTGTAGTCTTGGCATGAGGCTTGAATATGTGGTTATGATGTCCATCATTATGCATTACATCATTATGGAATTAGAAATTGATATTTCATGTGATTATTCGACTAGTATAATATCCATATGAATAAGTAAATGGAACTATTTTTTTCATATTATACTGATGATTAAGTTTAAAAGGCTTTTGTTTTAGTCTTATACGTTGCCTTAAATGTTTATGCTCATTTATGATAGTTTCCGCTATATTTTTATCCTTACTGAGTATCTAAGCTCACCCATTTCTTATGTTTTCTTTTTCCTAGGATGTTAAAAAGTATATTATGTTTGACCTGTAGGGATATGTTAAGGGATATGAGTGTGTTCAAAGGGTACACATTGTTGTTTTCTTTATGATGTAATCTAAAAGTTATGTATGAATCTAGTACGTCCAAGGATAATAAACTAATAGGTCTTTTGAGAATTGATCTCTTGTAATCATGACAATGTTATGTAATAATGCACCAACTCTGGGTAATTGGGGCAGGGTGTTACAATTGGTATCAGAGGAAGTTTAGTAAAAACTATGGAAACTAGATTTAGATAAACTTTGATTAGAGAACATTACCTTAAGACATATTTTGAAGATTAGTATAAAAGAATAACAAAAAATTTTGGTAGTGTAAATATTATGTGGGTTATCCAAGAAAATACATCCTTTTCTGGATAAAAATAGGTAGAGGTGGCTCTGGCACAAATGTATCTATGAGTGAAAACTCCGACAATGAGTTTCAGGCTTGACCCGGGGTATCCTGGTACACCACAATGGGCCTTGCTGCACTCTTGGTATTGACACTCCTGAGGGATATGCTTGGGATAATTCATGTTTTATTTGCCAACTAATTTAAATGATTTTAATATAAGATATGAATAAATAACCTTGATTAATCCTATGGTGTTTTAGATTGAAAATAAGGTGTCATTATATTCTCTAAATGATTTTATGATTATTGTTACTCACACTCTGCTTTCTAGGTATAGTCAATGGTTGGATTCCATGGAAGTCATGGTAACATTTAACATGATGTACAATGTTGGAATAGTGGTGTAAATGAGAAACAAAATGGAATGTTGATAGGTGTAAAAGATATCATATTCACGCCGAATTAATTTTCTAAAAATATGATAAAAAACATATACATTAACCAACTCCTAAACTCAACAAAGAAGAGAAAGTAAGAGAATAATAAGACCTCCAACAATGGAGATTGTGGAGAAAAGAAATCTCATTTTCTATCATGCAGGAAATGTGGAAGGAGACACCCAGGAAAGCGTCTCAATGGAACAAAGAAATAGTTTTTGTGTGGTAAATAAGGACATAAAGTAAATAATTGTAGAGGTGAAATGAAGAGTACTATAGAAGGAAATAAAAATGATCCTAATAATCCATTTACAGTCACTTTTTGTAAATGTCGGGGACCTAGGCATTACCTGAGTCAATGTCCTATTCTATAGGATAACCTCTAAGTCAAGGAAGAACCTATGTGAAAATAAATGGATGGAAAAATGTTTAAAAGTATTAATGCTATTTTTTGATGGGATTACTATAGAATACTTTTCTCTTGTATGTGTAACCCTGTATTTTGTTATGTGAAAATTCTATTTTAGGAAGAATTATATTTTCTTTTGTGGATATAGTTATAAAGAACCATTTGGGTTTATATGATCCTTGAATTTGAGTTAATTACAGGTTACTACTTTTTGGGAAGAAAATGAAATGTATGAGATAAAATTTGTGGTCAAAATATGTTATGATTATTTTTGAGTAATTTATCTCATTTTTGGGAATTTTATAAAATTATATAGTTTTTGAAAAAAGACAACACGCAGACCATGTGACAACTCGTCATGTCAGAAAAAGCTGCGAGAATAAAACCCACAACCAAAGTGCGACTTGGATTTATCACCTACCACTGGACTACGTGAATTCCCTGGTTAGTATGACTAATTATTTTTAGTTAAATGATTTTATGGATCGAGAATATGTTGATTTTGGGAACTTATTATTTATCCTTAGTATAGGAAAATGATTTGATGATTAAGTGATAAATGTTATTTTGGAAGACGTTTTCTCTTTTGGGAATGCTATATTCCTACGGAAAATAGAATACTATGAGATTTCATTTGAAGAGTAATGGTGGATTTTTATTCAGGAAGAATGTATGTTTTTTGTGGACTTATAAAGATTTGGGTTATTTATGAAAAATGATTAACATATCATAGAGAATATGTGATTAGGCTAAATACTTTTAAGTATGTGACTTTATGATTAGTTGATGTTATTTGGAGATAAATGTTAAGATTTATCGTGGAAGACTATGTGATCAAATCCTTCTAAATTTTGGGTTTCAAACTTGGTTTGGGTTATTTTGAATAATTTTAAGGGAAATTTTTTTAATGGTTTTGTTGAACTTTGGATATTGTTTGTTTAATTTTGGTGATTAAGAATAGTATTTCAATCTATAAAGGATAATCCTTTTTGGGGATCATATGATCTTTTACTAACCATTTTGGTTTTGGTTAATATCTAAAGACAAGAGAAATATATATTTCATCTTTTTTGGATTCTTTTATTCTCTAGAAGTTGATTCTAGTGCTTTAGGTGTGACCAAGTCATCTTGAATACTTATCTTTTGTAGTGAAAAATAAGTTTGTGGTAGATATTAGTTAAAGGATGGAACTCTAATTTTCAAGTATTTTTTTTATAATTCTATGAATAAAATAAATCTTAAACATTACGTAAAGGATCATAAAACAAAAAATGTGTTATCCTAATACCTTATGTTTTGTTGAACTGACGATATTTTAAATCATCATAGATTTATGGCTTTGAGACCCTCAATTTTCCATTCACTTGTTTGCGATTTATGACCTCAATAACTCCCTATAAATATTTAAATTTTCCCTAAAATTATAATTTCCACCAAAGTTATCATATTTTAAATCCTAAATTGGTGGTGAATTTTTCATTTCCCTTTCCCTCTTATTAAGACTAAATTTTATTAACCCTATTTTTGATGTGGGTTTTTCACAATGGTATTTTCTATTTTTTAACCTTTTATTTCTAAAGAACAATTTCAAATTTCAAGGACACAATTTATTGAAGGAGGGAAGAATTTAACACCCCCAAGCTTCCATGGTATGTTTCTCTTTGAATAATTTGATAGCATACGAAGTACGCAACACCGAGTTCAAGTGCATCGCGACCAATCAAACTGCCCATTTAAAAAGCGGTTATGAATTGTAATAACCACATTTTTAATTATATATATATCCCATATAATTTTTACATTCATATTGTGTGTTTCTTAGACATAATATAAGGATGAATTCACTTTTTCAGATAAAAGAAGTATTTTTCAAAAAATGCATTTTGTTCGCCTTTTAATGGGGAACCCTTTTTAAATTCAACATTTGACACCTTTATATATTCAATTTGATTAAATTAAATTCTTATTTAGAAGTGGGACATAAAAATTTATTTTGGATAAATATTTGGTGATTTTCTGATAATGTTCACATTTTGATGAATAGTGAAAAATACTATATTTTAAATGAATTTTTTTTAATCAAAATAATTTATAGTGTAAAACTATAAATTTGAATGGATTTGAAGTATAATTAGATTATTTTTTTATCATTTAATACAATGTTGGTAATTGGGATTAATTTTACATTTAAATTGGACACAAACACATATCAATCTTTTGATACTTTTTACTTCTCAAAAACCCGCTTTCTGGTTTTGACAACAGAAAGTAATTTTAAATTAATTAATGCAACTTCTATGTTTTGAATTTGGTAAAATAGACATAATTTTTTAATCAAGAATATAAAAATCAGTTTAGGCTTAATTTTTGGTATTTTTCTAAAAACATTCAATTTTTGATAAATAATGAAAAATACTGCATAGTATATAAAAACCGAATTTTTTATTTAAATAATTATGTTTTATTTAAATTTATTTTAAAGTCAAAATAGATACTTAATACCTATATTAGTTCAATGTAATTAATTGGAGTCATTTTATAATAATATTAGATATATAAAATTTAATTGAACTTTTTAACGTCTTTTTACCCACCTTCTAGAAACATTAGAAGATTTTCATAAAACATAATTTTACCACTTCTGTGAATTGAATTTCAAAAATCCGAGAGACACGGTTGACATAAGTAAGTAAAATGTGGTTCAATAGGATGAAAATAATTTTTGGTGAATAGTAACTTTTGAATTTTATTTACCACGATTAAAAGTAAATAGTGTAATTAAAGGTAAAAATGATATTATAATTACCCTAACACATGTCCTAATTCTATTGGATAAGTATATTTTGACAAAAATCAACCTTAGGAATAAAATATGATCCTTTTTGATCCAATTGGATTAGATTAGGACATTTATTATTATTTTATTTAAAGAAGAGTTAAAAGTGTAAAATTCAAAGTTTAATATCTAAACTATTTTTAATATGGTGTTATACATAAGATAAATTTGACTATAAATATTAATTAGAAAGATAAAATGATTTCCTACATCATGATATTTTATTTATAATTTTTAGATATTAAATAATTAAATTTATTTATGACACGATGATGATGTAGTAATTACCATATTAATGAATGCTTAAAATAATTGATATTATAAATATTAAAATAAATGTAAATTAAAACTTTTGATACATTAAACGAATTTTCTAGTTTATTATGACATTTTAGGTCTGATTAAATGTATTTTTTTTCTAAGTAATAAAGTTATTATGACTTTCACAAAAACAAAATACTAAATAGTGTCAAAATTGACATAAATGAGTTTTTAAATCCAATACTATTATATAGAATTATATAATAGTCCTAAAAATCTAAGATTCATCCAAAAGACTTATATAATGATATATATGTCATTAATGAAAAACTTTAGGTTCTATTGGAATTTTGTAGTAATTTTATTAACCATGTATTATAATTATTATAACATGTTAATTATTCCATATATATGATATACCATCCAATATTACATACGATTTCAACATCAATGGTATGGCATTATTGCTCGTGCGTACATACAGATTACAGTCTCCACAAATGTGATGATATTCATTCCCCATCGTAACCATTCAAGAAAAATTTTCATTTTATGATTAAAAAAAATGTTTAAGAACTTAATATCATTATATATATGAATAAAATACATCCTATCCATAACAAACATTACTTACGTAACAAAACATACAAAGGAAAATAAATCAGTTAACACCTGAAATAATGATACTACTAAAATATTATTAATAAATAAATATTATAAGATCATATATGATATAATATTTAGTTATGTGGTTCTTTTTTAATTTAATAACAATGATTTAACTATTATACATGA